>CM057454.1:180597500-185397500 GCA_016271365.2 Neoceratodus forsteri | reverse complement strand
TGGACCCAGGCTAATCCTCAGGCCCCTTTGCCTCCAAGTACCATGTCAGGATCACCAAAGGTGCTGGTGGTGAGCCAGCTGCCCCATAAGCCTTCTGACTCACTTTCGCCTCCCCCCAGCCCCTGCAGATTAGGGGATTCTTGTGGGAGGTCACATCTCCCTCTTCCTTCCAAAGTGGAGGAAACTCTCACAACATCCTTGCATGCTGGAGGTGTATAAGCAAGGACACACCTTAGAACTCCTTTCTGTCCCTCCTGTACATCCTCCTTTGTCAAACTTTTACCTGCAGGGACATCTTGCCCTCCTGTTGGAGAAGATTCAGATCTTACTTCGAGATACAGCTCTTGCAGCAGGTTACACCATTAGGACTGAAGCCGGCAGGCATCAGGACCCCACGGAAAAATTCTAGCTAGCTATCTTCAGCAGGGACCGCCCCCGACATAAGCTCCCACCTCCAGCGTCGGACATAGTACATAAGAGGCGGTCCCGCCCATTCCCAGTTCTTTCCGCCCGTCGACTTGCGTGTCCTCGACCCTTCGGTTCCAGTCTCTGGTAGCGTGAGCGTGGTAAAGTTTTTTCCCTCTGGAAATTCGATTCTCTGCAATCAAGTTTTTCGCTGATGTCCTCTCCGACCTCCGGTCACTCCTCCAAGTATGCTTGTGGGAAGCAGATCCCCTTCAAGGACCCGCACTCGGCCTGCGTCCGGTGCCTAGGCCCAGACCATGACACCCAGTCCTGCTCCTTTTGCCAGGGGTTTAATAGCAGAACCCGGATCAGTCGCCAGAAGGCCCTTCAGGCATTCCTGCTAGAAGAAAAACTCAAGACCATGTCTTCCAAGGGGGACTCTTCACAGAAGGCCCACAAGCATGCTGAGAAGCATAGGGAGAAGGCCCCTTCCAGGTCCCCGTCTAGGGCCTCAGACTCGCGCAGCTCTGGTTCCAGGTCCGACCGCTCCCCTTCCCGGGCCAGCTCTCAGCCTCCCCCTGCTGCGGTTAGAAAGTCTTCATCCTCTTCCCAGGCCAAGACTCCCAGGCCTTCCTCGTCCTCAAGGCCCTGGCCAAGTCGGGGATCGCCACCATCACCATAAGTCGGGTTCCGCCTTTCTGAACCGGCGGCGTCAGGTCCTTCCTTGCCTCCTCGAAGACCATGGAGCTCACCTCTCTGGAAGAGGCCGCGGGACCAGCGCCCGGTCGTCCGTCTTTGACCTCTAGCCACAGGTCCAGACGCCCCGTCGTGAGCGGCTAGCCGCCCGGCCAACGCGCATCACCGGCCCCGGTAGGGGACAGCGCCCGCTCCTATTGTGAAGAGGACCCCGACGCCTCCGACCGATGTCGGTCAGGAGACCATCACTGAGGAGGAGTTGACCCAGCCTGAGGACCAGATGGGCGACCCCGGTCCTGTCGAGACGCCCAAGGAACTCTCGCCACTACCCGAGCCCCCTGTGGAGCTGACGCCGGGACCCGATGACCGTCCACCGGCGCCCGGACCGTCGTCGGGCCTTTCCATGTTAGAAGTGAAGGAGCTGTTTACTTACTGGTGGGACACCATAAAGAAGGACATGGTTCCCACTCCACCTCCTCTTTCTCCTCCTCCTCCTCCTACACTGGTTACTCCTCCAGTTCCTGCGCCCCCCCTCTCCATCGGGGTCGGCAGGCCGGCTACCTCTTCCCCGGAGCACAGAGCACCTCCAGGGAGACCAGACAAACGGAGACCTCCGTCCAAATCCTCTTCCAGGTCACCCAGCCCTAAGAGACCCAGAAGGCGCCCGGCCGATCGCCTTCGACGGAGGACACGGGATCAGAGTTCTCAACATCCAGATCCCCATCTCCCCTCTCCATCCCTTCTCCGGATCCACGTGAGATGCCAAAGTCTCCTCTGGATGACCCTTCGTTCTCGGATATTATGAGACACATCCAAGAGAACATGGGATGGGATGCGGAAGAACTAGACCCCGGAAGGCTACGCCTTGCAAAGTATCTTCGGCAGAAGGACCCCAAGCCTGTGGTGGTGCCACCCTAGTAGACACTTTCATGGGCGTCACCAAGGCAGTGGAAGCGTCCACATTTGCTCCCGGCGATGCCGAAGAGAGCTGATCGCTTGTCCAAGGCTCCCAGGGAAGACCAGTACTTGACTCAGCATCCTCAGGCGAGAGACTCTGGTCATAACAGCCTCGCATGACTGGTCCCAGAGACCGCAACATCTGAGCACCCTGCCACGGACCCAGAGTCCAAACAGCTGGACGCCATGGGTAGGCGCACGTATGCTTCCACTACCTGCGCCATCAGATCCCTGAATTATTTGACCCACATGGTGCAGTTCCAAAATGCCTTGTGGGAACAGGGTCTGGATGCGGCTGAGAAACTGCAAGAAGGTGAGCAGAAGGAGGAGATGCTTCAGCTCCTTCGTACGGGTTCGGACGTGGGAACCCGAGTGCTACGAGCCGCGTACGACTCCGCAGACTCCTTGGCCCGAGCAGCAGCTTCAGGCGTATGCATCCGGAGACACTCTTGGTTACGCGTCTCCGGTTTCACCCCGGACGTCCAGAAGAATATCATGGATGCCACATTCGAGGGAGAAGTTTTGTTTGGCAAACCCTCAGAGAAGATAATTACCAGACTCCAAGAGGCCGGGAAGGCGGTGTGGTTGGTCCAGGCCATGTACCGACCCAAGCTTAGTTCCTTTCGTAGGAACCAAAGACGTTTTCGTGGACGGGTGCAGAGACAACAGTCCGCCCGGCTCCACAACAAAGGGCTCCGCACTGCGGAAAGCTAGGAAAAAACCCGCAGGCCAAACCAGCGTACTCCTAAGCCGGTCCAGCCAGCGGGACCCTCAGCCGCCACAACCTGACTCCTTTCCGGCCCCCGCCCCTCAGGATCAACGGGAAATCATGGTCGGGGGGCCCATTGCGAACTTCCTGCTGGGATGGCAGTCTATAACCACCGACAGGTGGGTTCTTCAGTTGGTCGGAAGAGGCCACTTTATAGAATTCGCAGAAAAGCCACCCTCGAGGCCTCCTTTGCTCTCCCGGTACCCGGGTCAGCACAAGTCACTGATCTGGCAAGAAATACTCATGCTCTTGCAAAAGGGAGCGATAGAGTACGTCCCGGAGAACCAGAGAGGACAAGGATACTATTCCCACTTCTTCCTGGTTCCAAAGAAAACAGGGGACCTCCATCCGATTCTGGACCTCAGCGACCTCAACGGGTCGGTCGCCTACAAGAGATTCCGCATGGTGACTCTTCCAGGTCTCTTTCCCATGCTGAAGCAAGACGCCTTCTTAGTGTCTCTAGACATGCAGGATGGATACCTGCACATCCCTATAGCTCAGGCGCACAAGAGGTTCCTGCGCTTTGAGTTTCTCGACCACCACCTTCAATTCCGAGCCCTCCCATTCTGACTGTCATCCGCACCCAGGGTCTTTACCAAATGCATGGCAGTCGTGGCAGCATCTCTAAGAGACAGGGCCATTATGTGTTCCTGTACCTGGACGATTGGCTTCTCATGGCCGCCTCCAGAGAGGCGTTGTTACAAGCGATCCAGAGCACCCAGGACCTGTTTCGATCTCTGGGCATCCTAATCAACCACGAGAAGTCTCTCCTGGTACCGTCGCAGAAGCTGCAATTTATAGTTGCAGTACTGGACACCGTTCAGGGAAGAGCATTTCTTCCAGACGACAGAGCGGAGCGCATCAGATCCCTCATCAGGGAGCTTTCGTCGAACAAGACCATCCCAGCCAGGTCGGTCCTTCGCTTGCTTGGACACATGGCTGCGGCCATTCCTACCATCCCTTTCGCAAGGCTCCACATGCGGGTAACTCAGTGGATGCTCAAGGTGCAATGGGATCAAAGGCAAAACCACATGCAGCATCCGGTCAGAATCACAAACACCGTGATTCGAGACTGGCAGTGGTGGCTAGACCCAGGGACACTCTCCACGGGCGTCCCATTTATAGCACCGTCCCCAGAGGTTATCCTCACCACAGACACCTCAGGTCTAGGGTGGGGAGCACACCTGGACGGGGTGAAGTCCCAGGGTTTGTGGACCCCTCTGGAGGCCCACCTCCATATCAACGTCCTAGAGATGAGGGCGGTCCTTTATGCCCTGCAGGCCTTTCAGTCAGAAATCCTGCCGAGTACTCTCCTGCTTCAGACAGACAACACGGCGGTGATGTATTACCTCAACAAACAAGGAGGCGCACACTCTTACCCCCTTTGCAGGGAGGCCATGAGGGTGTGGGTTGGGTAGTCCGACACGGCGCGAACCTGATCACAGTACATGTTACCGGGGTGGACAACACAATTGCAGACGGTCTGAGTCGCTCCCAGGCCAGAGTCCACAACTGGGAACTTCTTCAAGAGGTAGCAGAGGATCTGTTTCTTCGATGGGGAACTCCAGAGTTGGACTTGTTCGCTTCCCCATCCAACGCAAAACTGCCCAATTTTTGCTCGCTAGATCCAGGGCCTGGTGTTTTCTGGCGAGACGCGTTGTCCCTCTCCTGGACGGACAGATTTCTCTATGCTTTCCCTTCCTTCCCATTGATCCAGAGAGTTCTTCTCAAACTGTGCAGGGAGCAAGCAACCATGATCCTTGTAGCCCCCTTCTGGCCCAGACAGATCTGGTTCCCTTTACTGATTCAACTATCCCGGGAACCTCTGCTCCCGTTGCCGTTCAGCTCCCATCTCTTGTCTCAGGAGGAAGGCTCACTGGTCCACCCGGACTTACGCTCATTGAACCTGCATGCATGGCTCCTAGAGACATAGCCATCTTGCGTCACGGGGTCTTGCAAGAGGTTGCAGAAGTTCTTTCTGCAGCCAGAAAGCCGGCAACGCATGCGACGTATGCCATGAAATGGCACCGTTTTTGTTTATGGTCGCAAGCACGCGGCCTTTCCCCTTTAGGTTGCCCGGTGAGAGCAGTGTTAGACTACCTGCTCTCCCTTTTCCGTTCGGGCCTCGCCTATTCCTCTATCAAGGTACACCTCTGTGCCATTTCAGCCTACCACCTGCCGGTGGGACAGTGCACAGTGGCACAATTAGATGCCTCTCGGGAATTTTTGAGAGGGGTGTTACATCTTAGGCCTCCCATTAAGGACCCAGTGCCTCCATGGGATTTGCTGTTTATCCTGGAACAACTCACACTTCCCCCCTTGAACCTGCCATGAATTGCGAGAGCTCGTTTTCTGTAATTAGGCGCTGTTTTTAGTTCTTTCAATGCGTCAATGAGAAGAGTTTCTGAGCTGCGCTCTTATGTGCAAAAGGCCTTATTTAATTTTCCACGGAACCCAGAGTATATCTCTGAGGCCGAATCCCAAATTTTTGCCTAAGGTGGTTTCTACACTCACTCTCAATCGGGATATTGACCTGCCGGTCTACTTCCCAAATTACTCTAATAGAGGAGAGGCACTGCTCCACACCCTGGATGTTCACCGCAGCTTGAGGTATTACCTCAACAGAACTAAACAGCTTCGTAGTTCGGAGCAACTTTTCATTTCCTTTTCTGAAAGGATGATGGGCCAACCAGTATCCAAACAGTCCCTGTCTCGCTGGCTTGTCCAGTGCATCTCATACTGTTATGATATCAAACAAAAGCCCTCCCGGGATCAGTCCGGAGTAATTCCACTAGGGTGTGGCCACCTCCTTTGCAGCACTCGAAAGCGTCTCCACCTCTGCCATATGTGCTGCAGCCACTTGGAGCTCTGTGCGTACATTTATCAGGCATTATAGCCTGGACATGCAGCTTCCGCGGTAGAAGAGCCGGAACCGACTGGCTGTGCTACAGGTCTCCTGTCCTAGTTTCAGGACCAGAATGTAATTCCTAGTTTCCCTCCTCCCAGAATGTTTGCAGCGTTACTGCTTGGGAATCAGTCCTAATGGTGTAACCTGCTGCAAGAGCTGTATCTCGAAGTAAGATAGTACAGTTACATAAGAACTTACTGTAACAGTAGTTCTTCGAGAACAGCTCTTGCAGCAGGTACCTTCCCACCTTCCCCCTTGGAGGGAGGCATGGCTTAGCCTTTACTAACAGGGATTTTTCCTTGACTACAGCGGTGGATCCCTAGGTCTCCCATTTCGATGTCAGCCTCGCGGCGGAAGTCTCGGAAGGAGAGCTAGAGGAATCGGGCGGGACCGCCCCCTTATGTACTACGTCTGACGTCGGAGGCGGGACCGACGTCGGGGGCAGTCCCCGCTGAAGATAGCTAGCTAGAATTTTTCCGTGGGGTCCTGATGCCTGCCGGCTTCAGTCCTAATGGTGTAACCGGCTGCAAGAGCTGTTCTCGAAGATCTACTGTTATGGTGAGTTCTTGCGTAACTGTACTTTCCTCCTACAAAAGAGGGCCATAGAACCCATCATAGTTGCAGAAATGAATCATGGCTATTGTTCATAGTACTTCCTCGTACATATGTGGAAAGGAGTTTTACGTCCTGTCCTGGACTTTGGAGGCCTCATCCTGTTTACAGAATGCAAAAGGTGCTGTATGGTCTCTGTGCAGTCCCTGCTTCCCCTATTACTGCAAGAGGATTGGCTATGTTTACCTCCAAATAAGCTGCACTACAAAACAAGAAACCAAGCTCTGGCAAAATAATACTGCTTTAACAGTTTTATTAGTCACAAAGACTATGTGGTAATACAAGTTGCAAAAAGCTCATAGCCAGTCACTCTGCGAAGTCATCTGCTGACTTCCCTGGGTGAATATCTACAAGCTTTTTGCACCTTGTATTATGACATAGTCTTTGTAACTAATAAAAGTGTTGAAGCAGTATTGTGTTCAAGAGTCTGTTGTTTTGGAGTGTTGCTTGTTTAGAGGTACTGTGTTGGTTATTCAGGGGTTAGTGCCCCCCCCCCCAAATCCACTTTAGCAGGATTGTTTTTCTGTAATGCAGTGGATTGGCAATGTGCCCTGGATATGAAGGAAGCCTTACCTCCATATCAAGATTTGCAGTCCCATAGAACGTACCTGTGGTTTATGCTCCAAGTGTTTCATGATCAGTTTCATATATTGCCCTTTGGCTTGTCCTCTGCACCGTGTGTCTTTATTTAACTAATGCTTTGGTATGGTAGCAGCGGCCTCAGAATGAAGAGTTATGTTTTCCCCTTACTTCGATAATTGGCTTCTGAAGGCCTGCCGCAGTTGGTGATCATCTACACACTATTCCATACCCAACAGCTCTTCAAACAGTTGGGCATTCTGCTGAATGAGCCAGAGTTAGTGCTCATTCCATGGCGACATATCAAGTACATAGAAGCAATCCTGGACACGAGGATGAGTCCGGTATTTCCTCCTTCTGACCGTGTTACGGTGTTGGTTGCCCATGCTGAGCTGGTCTCTTCCAGCAACTATATCTTAGCTCGAAGTCAACTATGATTAATAGGCCTCATAGCTGCTACTGTTCTCACTGACCCAGTGGTGTGTCTGCATTTGAGGATTCCAGGATGGTTCCTCCATGCACAGTGGGATTAGGATTTGGACGAACTGGAGTGTCTCATAGAGATGATCTCTCCACTTCCCTGCTCTCTGCACTGGTGGTTGGACCACTCACACCTGGAGATGGGTCCCCTTACTTTGTCCTTGTCTACATTTAGTGATGATAGCAGATGTCTCTGGTTCTGGGTGGGGTGCCCATCTGGGCCACTTCTGCATTGGGGTCGGTGGTCCCCCTTAGACGCAGTTATACGCAGCAACACTTTGGAGATGTGGGCTTCGAGCTGAACCTACAGGCCTTCGTTACCCTTCTTCAGGCTGTTGATCTGTGCAGACAGCATGTCAGTGATGTACTACATCAACTTCCAGGGTGGAGACCACTCGTATTCTCTCTGCAGAGAGGCACTAGGCTGTGGAACATGACATGTTCCTGTCAGCTGTCTTTCTGCCTGGTACACTCAAAGCCCTTGTGGGTCACTCTTCGTTAGGGGATAGACTTGGGAGGTGGGGAGAGGGAGGTAAAATGCCTCCCTGGTGCTTTGATTTGGAGGGATGGAGAGTGGATCCAGAGGATCCCTAGGGCAGCAGGAGATGGGCGGTCGCTAGATGTCATTGTCCACATAGGGACAAATGACCTGGCAAGGGACAGGACAGGGTAGTGCAGGAAAATTTCATGGAGCTGGGGAGGGGCCTTGAGCAAGTGGCACACGCAGTGACTTTTGCCAAAGTGTTACCTGTATTGGACCAGGGAAAGAATAGGACACTCGGAACCAAGGCTTTTTTTGTGTGTGATATTTTTATTCACTTTAATCAATCTCCATCTTAGAGAGGAGAAATACTTGGACAGGTGGCGCCTGTGGTTACAGTGGGTAGGGAGACAGGAAGAAGATGGCTCATCCACAAGAGAGTCAGTTTGATAAACATCTCATTGAAGAACATACTTTATTGCGTAGAATTCTGGTGGTCTTTTTCCTATGTATTTTTTTTGTGCCCCCCCATTTTTCCCACTGGGTAGGACTGAAGTATTCCTGCCAGGTGGCCTGAATGATTTGGGATCCTTACACATTACCTACAACTGATAGAAAAAAACATATTTTTTCTAAGGTGCACAGATTCCTTATTTGCTTGTCTGTTTAGTGTTATATGATACTCAGCAATCGTTAATGGAATTGTTTTTCCTATAGAATCTGTTTATCTTGTATCATGCCTACACAACAAGTTTATCACTTTTTCAGGGTCTTACAAACCTTTCAGTAAGCCTAGATATTGTTATCTATAATGGTACTACTTATTGTTGTATTGCAAAGGTTGACAGTATTATTTTATTGGATATATGCATGATTTGAGTGCTATTTATTGTCCTTTGATCTTGCTCTTGAATAAAGTGGAGTTTTAATAAAAAATGTAATCAGTATTCAACAATGCCAACAATACATTAGGACAATAAACTTGGACAGGAAAACAAAAGGAATACAGCAGTTCACTCCGTAGTACAAAGTCTTAATCGGCTACATTTTAACAATCGATTACCACCAAATTCTGGAATATCTGAGAAATGAGTAGGCAGTGCTTCACACTTGATCTCAGCCAAGGTACTATAGTTCCAGCTGGTCCAGTCCTAGACAAGCCCCAGTCTCTGACAGGCTCAGAGACCACTGTGTAACGTGGCAGCTTTAGTTGGTGTCAGTTAATGTATCTACCCCAGCTCTTAAGAAATAACTCCCCGCTCTATCAGAGAGTAGGTGAGGTTTTCCAGGGACAGAGCTTGAAGGCATAGTCAAGTGTCTTCAATTGAGGCAGTGTAGGCATTGTACAAGAGACCCAAGTGTTCTGAATGCATTCATAGGCTAGGGTGAGTAACACTCACACTCATACCTCTCAACCTTTCAGTATTAAAAAATCATAGCACTGACCTTGAAAAATCATAACAGAGGGCCAGAACGTGTAGCACTTTATTTTAAACAATAATATGTCTACAAATAGGGGGCCCCATATAGTTAGTAAAAAGGACTGTTCTAGGGACGTGGATATGTTGTTCAATCCACACTTACTGGCAGGTTCCTTGACGCTTTAAATCTTGCCGGAAGATCTTCAAGCTGGCTCCTCCCACCCATGCGGGTGATAAAACTCTCGGCTCCACCCCATGACGCCAGATCTTCCTTACCACTTGGAAGCTCAGGTTCCCTCCTTAGCGCTCTGCGTTTTAGGCCTGGATCCACACTCTTCGTTCAAACCGAAACTTATTCTTAAATTTAAAAGACTTCAGTCATTCTTTTCCTTCGTGGCTGCGATGGACAAATTGACTCCCGAATTTCGTTGGTGCCCCTGTGGGCAGAAGATGTCTCGGACCGATCCGCAGTCCACGTGCGTTTATTGCCTTGGACTCTGCCATGACTCACAGGGTTGTGAGTTGTGTAAATCATTTTTGGCTTCGGTCTTGGAGGACCGCGCTGCCCGATTGTTGTTGGGGCGACCTGAGAAACAGTATCCTCCGGTTAAGTCGAAGGAGGCCTGTTGGGCGGTGTCCGCGGCTGCGGGCTCGGATGCATAACTAGAGCAGATGATCGCCCTCGAGGAGGAGGCCGCCCAGGCCGCATCATCATCCTCGGTCGCAGCATTTATCCCGTTCTCCTTGGGCTCCTCCTACACTGCTTCTTTTAAGGAGCTTTGCCAGTCCCTCTCCACCAAGGGAGAAGGGCCTTCGGGACATTCCTCTCGGTCCAAAAAGGACTCTAAAGGTAAGTCCCACTGTCGATGTTCGTGGGAGTGGGAGAGGTCCCCTTCTCCGGACAGTCGACATTCTACTTCGGTCGAGGTTGTGGCTAAGGCCGCTGGCTTCACGATGTCCCCGTCAGGTCAGCTGGCCGAGACACCCGTCGATGCGGTCGAGATTTTTCTCGACCCGTCAGATGGTTTGTCGACTGGAGAAGCCGACAACCCATCTTCACTGGTTCCCCCGGTGGAAACCGAGGACTTGCCTGTGCTGGAGCACCCGGTTAAGGTCCCTGATCTGAGGGAGGAGCGGGTTTCCCCCGCCTCCTCTCAGACCCACCCTCGGAATCCCCAAAGGTCTCGGTCAAGGACCTCATCCAGATCCAGCCAGTCCCGCCGACGTTGGCGGTCTCGGTCTCAGCACCATGGAAAGCGACGGCGCTGCTCATCCTCATCGTCCTCTTCGGAGGATAGGCTCCGGCGCAAGTTGCGTCGGCACTACGAGGATCTAATGTGGCAGCAGCTCCTTTTGTCCGGGAACAAGCCGACACCGTCGCCTTCCCTGGCCATTAAGTGGCTGTCACCGGAGCGGCCATAACAACCCCTCGTAGTAGTCGAGGAGCGAGAAGCCGGCACTGGTTGTTCAGCGAGCATTTCGCCACCCATTGTGGTGGACCCCCGCCTCCACAACCTAAAACTGGGGCCCCGTCCAAGGATTCTCGGTCAGGTCAGGGCTTGCCCCATCGGTTGTCGGTCACCCTCACTCCCGATCGACCTCGGCAGGTGGAAGGTGGCTCAGGTGCTTGGCAGCTGTTTGCAGACTCCTCGGAGTCTGACGACAATGACTTCTTGTTCTCCAGGCCGCTTGACCTGGAGTCCACTGGGGGTTAGTCGGTGGACGAGAGCCCATCCTTGTTCCTTGGAATGCTTCGACTCATCTCGGAGTGCACTGGGATGAAGCTTGAACCCGTTTCAAAACAGGGCAAGTATCCCCTCACGGAGATACTGGACCGAGGGGATTCCCCTACGGAGGCCTTCCCAGTAGCCAAAGCCATTGTTGGTCCGGCCCTGGAGCTATGGCAGCGGCCAGCTTCTTGTCCAGCACCTTCGGCCAGGATTGCTCGGAAGTATGCTGTTCCCACCAGTTCACTTCCCGGTTTCTCGGAGAACCCCTTCACAGAGGGGTTAGTGACTGACAGCGTTTTCCGGCATTCCGGGAATGCTCGGGATGTGGACAAGCCTCCCGACAAGGAGTCCAAGAAATTGGACTACTCCGGGCTGAAAGTTTATGCTGCTTCCTCTGTAGGCCTTCATCAGGCCAGCTCAGCCATCCTGATGGCACACTTTTCATACGCTCTTTTGGGCTCCCTGGATGAGGTGATTCCTCATCTCCTGGCTGACCTCCAAACGATGGTCAAGCTGGTGTGGGATCAGGGAAGGGCTGTGGCCAAACAGCAGCTCCAAACTTCCTTGGACATCGCTGACTCGTGTGCCCAGTCAGTAGCGGCCGCAGTGGCCATGCGCCACAGAGCTTGGCTGTGGATCTCCACCTTTACGGCGGATACCCAGCACAAGCTGGCAGACGTTCCCTTCTTGGGTACCGACTTGTTCGGTCCCGGGGTGGAGGGTCATCTGCAACGGATCGAGAAGTCCAATGCCACCTTGGACTCGGTCACGTCTGCCCAGAAGGACAAAAGCTGCCAGCAGCAGCGTAAGCCCTTTCGTCCTTCAGCCCCTGCGGCACGTCCGGCCCAGCAACACCAGCATCAGGGCGAGTAGGCTCGCACTTGGCACCCCAAAGCCAAGCCTGCTGCTTCCTCCAGCAGGAAGCCAGGAGGGAAAGGTCCATGCGGCTCCTTGGCCTGTGCTTCCTTCAAGACTGCCCAGTGACTGGTTGAGGGGTGTCACCCCAACCGTCCTCCTCCCACAGGTTCGCCCCGTGAGGAGCGCCCCGCGACTTCCTTTCCGCCTGGTCTGAAATCACCACGGACCACTGGGTGTTGGAAGTGGTAGGTAGGGGTCTGCCTCTGGAATTTGAGCAGTCCCCACCCTATCGAGCCGTCACCCACTGGGGGGCTACGGGGTCTGCAGCCTCTCTGTCGGCTCGTCGAGCCGACATTGCCCAGCTCCTCCAGAAGGAGGTGATCAGGGAGGTGGCGGATCCTCCTCCAGACCCAGGGTTTGTGTCCAGGTACTTCCTGGTCCCAAAACGGACGGGGGGCTGGCGCCCCATTCTAGACCTACATGACCTGAACAAGTTACCAAGGTCTCGTATCTTCAGGATGGTCACTCTGGCTCAGATCATCCCATCCTTGTAACGAGGCATGTGGTTCTGTTCTTTGGACCTCCAGGTCATGTTCTTTCACGTCCCAATCCGTCCATCTTACTAGCGATTCCTCCACTTCAGGGCAGAGGGATCCCTTTACGAGTTCCGGGCCATGCCCTTCGGCCTCTCTCCAGCTCCCAGGGTCTTCAGCAAATGCATGGCAGTGGTGACAGCATTCCTGCGGCACTGATGGGTCTGGGTGTACCCTTACTTGGATGACTGGCTGATTGCAGCCCCCTCCAAGTTGGAGGTGGAGCGGTCCAGGGATCTGGCCTTCCAGGTCTGCTCTCAGATTGGCCTCCTCATCAACGAGGTCAAATCAGAACTCGTGCCAACACAGGTGATTCAGTTAATTGGGGCAGAGCTCGACTCTCTTCAAGCCAGACCACTGCTTCTGGCGGACAGGGCCAATGTCCTTTCCTCCTTTGCTCAATCATTTCTGGTTGGGCAATTGTGCCCTGCCTGGGACTTCCTGCACCTCCTGGGCCTCATGGTGGCCTGCACCAGCGTGGTCTGTTGGGCCCGCTGGCATACGTGTCCCCTGCAATGGGGCTGGCCCGCCAGTGGTCACAATGCTCCGGTCCTCTGGACCAGCCAGTGGCAGTGACCCAGGAGATGTGGAACGGCCTCCAGTGGTGGCCCATTCCAGCTCATCTGCAGGAGGGTATCCCGTTTGTCCACCCAGATCCGACGGTCACTCTGACAACAGACGCCTTTCTGATGGGTTGGGGTGCCCATCTCGGGGAGCTCAGAGCGCATGGCCTCTGGTCCCCTCAGGAATCTCGATACCACATCAACCTGCTGGAGCTTCAAGCGATCCGACTAGCCCTCACTGTCTTTGCTCCGTTTGTACGGGGTCAAGTGGTCCAGGTCCAGATGGACAACACCACGACCACGTACTACCTAAACCGCCAGGGCGGGACGCATTCCTTGCCTTTGTGCAAGGAGGCTGTCCGCACTTGGTCTCTCGTGAGCAGACTGGAGGCGGATCTCCTAGCCATCCATGTGGCAGGAGCCTCCAACACTCTAGCCGATGCCCTCAGCCGGATAGGTGCTGCTTCTCACGAGTGGTCTCTCCTGCTTGAGGTAGTACAAGATCTGTTCTCTCATTGAGGCACACCTCAGGTGGACCTGTTTGCCTCCAGGGGGAATGCAAAACTGAGGCTGTTTCATGCTTGCCCCCCTCAGCAGGGCTCGCTGCAGGGGGATGCTTTCTCGAGGCCGTGGACTTCGGGCCTCCTCTACGCCTTCCCTCCATTTGCTTTGATCCACAAGGTGCTTCTCAAGACGAAGAGGGACAAGGCGCAGGTGATTCTGGTAGCCCCAGACTGGCCCCGCCAGTTCTGGTATCCAGATTTCCTCAGCCTCAGCTCCAGGCTCCCGAGGCGGCTTCCAGCCCACCCTTACCTGATCTCAGTCAACAAGGGAAAGATACTTCTCCCGGACCTTCAATCCCTGCACTTGATGGCCTGGTTCCTGAGTGGCTAGAGTTCCAGGCCTTGGGTCTTTCCGACGAGGTCTTCAACGTTGTTGAGGCATCCCGTAAGGGAGTCAACCAGAAAATGCTATGCCTTCAAATGGAAGATATTCTCCATTTGGTGTCGGGATAAGGGGTTGGACCCTTCCTCCTGTTCTTTGGCTAGCATTCTGGACTACCTGTGGTCCCAGTCTCAGCTAGGGCTTCAGTCGACGACCCTTAAGGTGCACCTGGCAGCCATCTCTACTTACTGGGCGCAGGCTGGGAAGAAGTCGGTGGCGCAGGAGAAGGTGGTCGGGCGCTTTTTCAAAGGCCTTGATCACATATCCCCTCTGGTGGCGAGAACCTCCACCTCTGTGGGATCTACTGCTGGTACTGGCTAAGCTCATGGGCAAGCCATTCGAACCGATGCACAGGTGTGATATCTCTCGCCTGTCATGGAAAACTGCCTTCTTGGTGGCTATCATGTCAGCCAGAAGGATGGGAGAGCTCCAGGCACTTTCCATTGAGTCTCCTTATCTGGCCTTCCACAAGGACAAGGTTGTCCTGCGCCCCCCACCCAAAATTCCTTCCGAAGGTGGTGTCGGAGTTTCACCTTAACCAGGTGTTGACTCTGCCGGTGTTCTACCCCAATCACATCTCGGAAGCCGAATATAGGCTCCATGCTTTGGACCCTAGAAGAGCGCTGTCTTATTACAAGGAGTGGATGGCTGAAGTTCGGGGAGAGGTTCGCCAGCTGTTCGTTACCTACGCTGAAGCCGCACCTGGCAGACCTGCAGCCAAGCGGAAGATAGGCAGGTGGGTCACCTCCTGCATAGATCTCTGCTATAAGTTGGTGGGCATAGAGCCTCCCAAAGGGATAAGAGCTCATTCTACCCACCATACCGTTGCTTCAGTGGCTGCTTCCATGGATGTCCCTATCCAGGAAATCTGCAGGGCTGCTACCTGGAAGTCAGCACACACCTTCATTACCCACTACCACATCAACCTTGAGTCACGTTGGGATGCTGGTTTTGGGACCTTGGTTCTCCAGTCCTTATTTCCCAAGTAGGGGGTGCACGCCTTGCCTCCCTCCTCCTGGAGAACTGCTAGGAGTCTGCCAGTAAGTGTGGATTGAATAACATATCCACATTCCTAGAATACAGGTTACTCACCTGTAACAGGAGTTCTAGGAGTGGTATATGTTGTTCATCCACACAACCCACCACCTCCCCCGCTTCGGACGCCAACCTGGCTTCCAGCAGGCTAGATCTGGCGTCATGGGGCGGAGCCGAGAGTTTTATCACCCGGGTTGGTGGGAGGAGCCAGCTTGAAGACCTTACGGCAAGATTTAAAGCGGCAAGGAACCTGCCAGTAAGTGTAGATGAACAACATATACCACTCCTAGAACTCCTGTTACAGGTGAGTAACCTGTATTTTCTATCAACTTAGTTCAGTGATTTAATAGTGTGTGTGCATCCAGAAATGGCTCTAACATTATTAAGAACTTCAATAAACTAAGCCGGCTCGGTGGTGCTGAGGTTTGAGGTGCTGGATGCCACACCTCTTGCTGTGCCAGCGACCCATGTTAGGAATGAGCATGGGCTGTCAGGGGTCGGCAGGGGAGGGAAAGGATCGAGTATCCAACTGTTCTCCTCTCCTGCGGAAGGGTGGGCATGTCATCCCGCTCTTTGGCTGCCCCCCAGGTGGAGGCTGGTGGGGTAGCAAGAGAGTTAGGGAGACAAGTAAACGTGGCTTCATGATGCGTGCTCCTCCACGCACGCGCATTCATAGCTGTGAGGGAAGGGAGCAAGAAATAAATGAGAAACGTGGCTGCCGACTCCATGAAGCCCCTCCAGTACTCTGGCACCGCCCTTCGAGGAACTCCTGGCCCTGCTCCGGATGTGTGTACTTGGGAGGGGGGAGGACAGCCCTTCCCCCTTCCACCCCACCACGGGGCGGGGGGCAGTAATCCATGGGGAATACAGGGCTCGGGAGATGTCAAGGGGTGAGGCGGTGACTGGGGGCTGCAGGAGGGAGAAATATGCCAGCAGTCCGAAAAGAAAAATACAATAATAAAAAAAAAAGAACTTTAGTAAACTTAATGGAGTAACAATAAATTTGAGTGTGAAAATCATAGCGTTGTGCGAAATTCATAGCAGTTAAGAGGTATGCTTAGACTACCAGCCGTCTTCATGCTAAGGTTCATGCTAAAAATAAAGGAGCAGAGAAAGGAGTTGGCCCATAACAGCTCCTCTGTATTCAAGAGTAACGCTTTATATTACCTCCCTCCAGGATGTATTTATCTAATTTTGATTTAAACTCACTTTGTTTTGCTTGATGTCACATGGCAGTTTATTCCAAGAATTGACTATGCAATGGATGTAATAAAATTTCATGTTATTTGTGTTAAATTGTTGCAGTATGAATTGTAACGGGTGCCCTCGATTCCCTGACATAATATTTTTAAATTTAAAGTTCAACTAATTTAAAAGGTATGGATCTGGAATTATGTCATTAATCATCATGAGATCACCTCTCGTTCGTCTGGTTTCAAGTGGCATCATAGTCTTTTTAGTCTGATTTCATATGTCTGATTTTTTTAAGTCATAAACCATTTTCATAACCTTATGCTGAAGTTTTTCCGCTCTGTATTTTTCCACTTTAAAGGGACACCAAAGCTGGCTGCAGTAATTTAGGATTTGTGTGACATATGCTCTGTACATAGGCATAACCTCGGCTTTGCGGCTGCTATTTATTTATTTGTTTGTTTTCGGATTACTTTTGAGTCAAAGACTCATTTACAGAGGTTCCACATCTAAACATTAAGCATAAGAATAGCAGTTACAAGATTTTAGTGATTACAACAAGGCAGTAAACAGTGCAACTATATAGAGGGTACAGACTTGGGATGCAACAACTAATAAATGAAGTGGAAGACCAAGCAAGACGTGTTTTACCAACAGTTCTTTTGTCTGAGTGCATGAATGAAACTCGGGATATTCTCCCTAGTTCCAGGGATGGAGAGTGGCAAGTGGGGCAGGGAGATGGGGCAGAGAACTTGGAAGAGTTAGCTGAAGGTGATACTAGTGAGGGGGGGGGGCAGTGGCTGGGTGTTGGATCCCGCAGTCACAGGCACTGGCAGATGCTAGTTGAGCACAGAGCTTTGATTTAAATGGTCCAAGCTTGAATTCCTTCCGAATATCTTCCCCGAGTGAATTGAGCCAGAGCGGTGCCCAGTATTCATAGGACCGTTGACCTTGGGAGGTTCTTTGAAAGGGGATTTTAAGTGATTGGGTGTTTATGCCCCTAGTACTTCTGGTTGAGTCGAGAAAATGGAGGAGGTTTTGTACTCCAAGGGAGGTTAATCCCAAGGGTGGATTTTTTGCCCAGGAGGCAAACTTGGTATTGTAATCTACTGCCCAAATTAAGCCAACCTGACTGTGAGTCGAGTGCACAGGTGTGTGTCAGCTGATCTGCACCCAGCACAAGTCTTCAGGCCTTGTTGAGCATGATCTTGATCCGTTTCAGGGCCGTGGGTGTTGCGGCACCATACACCACTAGGTTGTAATCTATGATTGACAGCACTAAGCTTGTGACAGCAGTTTTCAAAGCTTATTTAATTAGGCAGTGCTGATTTCGGTAGAGCAGTCCCAATTTAGCATTAGCTGTCTTAGCTACTAGATCAGCATGATGGGTGTAAGAGAAAGTGCTCTCCAATATAACACCTAGATATTTTAAGTATTGTACCGATTCAAGTGGGAATTAAGATTGTTGCATATTTGCAGATGGTAGGATCTGTGTTTATTATGGGTTGAAGCAAACATCATAGTTTTCATTATTTTGTAGTTTAGTAACAGTTTGGATCTGAGGGACCACTGGTCTACTGCGGAGAAGTTTGCCTGCATCTCACTTTCGAGCACAGTGGTGTCGGGGTGACTTGAGTAAAGTACAGCATCATCTGTGTAAAATAGAGCATCATCTTTTACAGCCTGGGGGAGTTTGTTTAGAAGCAAGCTAAAGAGTAGTGGGCTAAGAATTGAGCCCTGGGGCACCCCTGTAGAAACAGGCAGACTATCAGAGAGGACAGATTGGATTTTCACTTTTTGCATTCCATGTAATAGTCCAAAGGACCTTGTTTGTCTTAGCAATGACAGTGGAGCATTGTTCAAGCCTCTTTCACTGTCAGCCTTTTTTATCACTGAATTACCAATGTATAGCTGTCAAATCAAATTTATTTATAATGCGCGTTTCCAAAGCCAAAGTGCAAATACAGAGTAAAAACAAATATACAATAAACACATTTAAATAACAGGCAGCAGTAATAAATTAAATATTGTCTCAAAATGCCAGGACAAAAAGATATGTTTTTAATGAAGACTTGAAAGTCTCAGTGGACAGGCACTCTCTAATCTGATGAGATAGAGAGTTCCACAGGGTCGGGGCTACAAAAGAAAAAGCCCTAACACCTGATGTTCGAAGACTGACCCTGTCAGTGGAGCAGAGAGGGTGGAGGGGGCAGTAGGGCCAAAGGAGGTCTTGCAAGTAACCCGGTCCCTGTCTGTGTAGGGTCTTATAGGTCAGCAACACGACCTTGAAGGTGATCCTCCATCGCACCGGCAACCAGTGCAGTTCACACAGCACAGGAGTGACATGGCTAGGTCTTGACAGCCCAGTCAACAACCTGGCTGCAGCACTCTGCACCAGCTGCAGGTGACAGAGATCCACCCCCGGTAACCCTAGGTATAGAGCATTGCAGTAATCAAGACGGGAGGACACAGAGGCGTGAACCAAGGTAGGAAGGTCCTCAGGCGGAACAAGGTGCTTTATCCGGGCGATGTTCCTCAGATGGTAAAATGAGGACTTGACAACTGCTGACACCTGTGCTTTTAGCATCAGTTCGTTATCAAGCACAACTCCCAGGTTCCGCACCCATTCAGAAGGTCTCAACTGGTTACCCCCAAGCACAAGGCCAGACGGTTGCTCCAGAGTCAACTTCTCTACCTACTGACCTGGGTCCACCACCAACACCTCGGTCTTGTCCGGATTTAATCTCAACCAGTTAGTACTCATCCAGTCCTGAATCTCAGCGAGGCAGCTGTTAAAAACCGAGACTGCACTGTTCTGTTCGGGTACAAAGGACATGTAGAGCTGGGTATCATCTGCATAGCAGTGAAAACCCAGCCCATACTGCCTTATAATGTCTCCTAACGGCAACATATACACTGTGAACAACATGGGAGACAGCACGGAACCCTGCGGCTCCCCACAAGGCAGGAAGAAGGGGGCCGAGGAAAATACCCCGGACACCACCCTCTGAGTCCTGTCCGTGAAGAAAGAACAGAACCATCTAAGGACTGTCCCCGACAGTCCTCAGAATAGCCGCAGGTGTTCCAGCAACACCCCATGGTCCACAGTGTCAAGTGCTGCAGAGAGATCAAGGAGAACCAAGATCGAACGATTCCTCCAATCCCTTGCTATCAGGAGATCAGTAAGTACTCGAACCAGTGCAGTCTCGGTACTGTGCCTCTTCCTGAAACAGGACTGGAGAGATCATAGACTTTGTGGGTGGTAAGAAAGTCTTTGAGCTGCAATGCAACTACCTTCTCAATAACCTTGCCCAAAAAGGGCAGGTTAGAGATGGGTCTGTAGTTCAGGAGACAATCTGGGTCGGAGGAAGGTTTCTTTAAAAAGGGGTGTCACCACAGCCTCCTTCAGGGAGTCAGGAAACACCCCTTGATCCAGCGAACACCAGGCTATCTCAGCAAGGATCCGTCCGATGACATCCAAACAACCCACAAGGAGGCGAGTTGGACCAGGATTCAAACTACAGTAAGTTGGTCGCAAGCCCCGAACGATCTTCACGATATCCACGATCACTGGCGGTCGAAGTCTGTCCAGACAGACTGGGTGCCTGTGCCCTCACATCGATCACCGCCATACTCATTTTAACTTGTCAAGCAGATCTCCAACATGATGGAGGACACCTTATCTGCAAAGAACTGAGCGAACTCATCACACTTCAATTGTGAAAAGGCTCTCCGGCCCCAAAGGCAGGCTAGATTGCACAGCCTGTCCACGGTCTGAAAGAGCTGAGCCGGTTGATTCCTTGCTGCAGAAATTCTGCCTTCTTATGGGAGATTTCTGATTGATAGTCTCCATAATGGGCCATCAACCTAAGTCTGTCCTCCTCCAGGCCGGATTTCCATCAACAATGTTCCAACCTTTGCCCAACTCTCCTCAACTCCTTCAAGGTCCCATCAAACCAAGGGGACCGAGGGTGGCGAGGTAGAGGGTGAACTCGGACAGGAGCTACAGAATCCAGGGCCCCCAGCACCACACTATTATAGTGCATCACTAGGCCCCCCGGATCCAAGCATTCCAATGGCCTACTTGATAGGTCCAGCACCACCATCAGACCCTCTGGGGTAACACCCCTCAAAGGACGGTACTGAACTATCTCCAGAGGGGCAGGTCTCACAGGGGGAGCCATAAAACTGAACCTTATAGAGTGATGGTCTGACCATCCAACTGGTTCCACCACCAAGTTAGCAGCCTCCATCCCCAGGAGAAACACCAGATCCAGGGAGTGACCCTGAATATGGGTTGCAGCAGTAACTACCTATGAAAAACCCAATGAAATCATCAGATGGAGGAAGTTTTGACCAAAATGTGAGAGTTCATCGTCGACCCAGGCATTGAAATCCCCCAGGACCAACCACCTGGAGGATTCCAACACCATGTCGGCCATGACGTCTGCAACTTCCTGCAGGAAAGCTTTCTCATCTCCGGGCGGACAGTAGATGAGGAGAATCCTGCTGCCCACACCTGCACCCATGATATACTCGAAAGACCTAGGGGTCCCCACTGGAACCTCTATAAGGCCCAGATCTTCTTCGAGATACAGCTCTTGCAGCAGGTTACACCATTGGGACTGAAGCCGCCAGGTGTCAGGACCCCACAGAAATTTTCTAGCTAGCAGTCTTCAGTGGGGACCGCCTCCGACGTCGGTCCCGCCCCCGACGTCAGGCGTGAGTACATAAGAGGCAGTCCCACCAGAATCCCAGATCTTCCCTTGTCAATCTTCACCATTCATTACTTCCTGGGTGTAAGCCGGAGGCGCGCACCGTCCACGAACTTTTTTTTTTTTAAAAGTTGCCTAACGGCCCCGCCCTCGAGAGGCGGCGTCATCGTCATGCGGGTGGCAGCTAATAGCGACCGACTCCTCCTCCAACTCAGTTCTGTTTCTCCCGCCGTCGAGGCAGCACCTGTTCGCGGTAGCTAACCGAAAAGTGCGTATCCGACTCCTTTTTCTACACTCGACGCCTACGGTAAGACTGTTCCTTTTTCTTTCCTTTGTACGGCGCCGGGTGTATTTCTGACTGTGTTTAATCTTGTTTATTTCGCGTTATGTCCGGTTCTGGAGCGAAACGTTCTTCTAAGACGGGCCGTGCCCCTATGCGTCGGTGCTCCTGCGGCCGGCATTTCTCCGTCTCGGACCGGCATGACGTCTGTCTTCGTTGCCTGGGACCCAACCATAATATGGATTCGTGCGACGCTTGTTTCTCGATGGACCGTCGCGTCCTCGAAGTCCGCGCTTACAAGCTCGGCAAGGCCCCGCCGACTTTCGGGGGCGTGGCTACAGCGGAATCTCGGGCGAGATCCTTGAGCCCTTTCCCCGGGTCCCTCCCGGGCCTCTGATCCCGAGGAGGAGGGTCTCCCTCTTCCCTTCTTGCCGGAGGCCCCTTCCAGTGTTGGGGGGCTCGGCCAGCCCCACTGGGGCACTGGCGCTGACACCGCCTCGGCAGTCACCTCTTGGAGGTGCAGGCTCCCCGATGTCGAGGCCTTGGCTGGGCCCGGCTCGGGTGGACCCTCGGCGTCGCCTCGCCAGGCGCGTTTTCAGATCCCGGCGCCGTTCGCGGTGCCGGTGATCACCAGCGCCGTTCGAATCCGTTCAGATCAGCGCCGCTCGCCAGTACGGTGATGAATAAGCGCCGTTAGCAGCAGCCGCTTTGGATCAGCGCTGTTGGCGCCTTGTTGATCAGGCGGCGCCCGTTAAGCGGTACCGTTTTAGCCTTAGCGCACGTTCGCGGTGCCGATGACCTAAGCGGCGCTGCCGGCAGTACCGCTCGCCTCCAGCGCCGCCCGCCGCGCCTCGCCCTCCTCCGAGCGGTGCCGGGTCTGCGGGCAGCTGGGGGTGTGGGGTTGAGCCCTTCATGCTGCCAGCGTGCTGGGGGCGGCGGTGTCGCACTTTTCGGTGCAGGGGCCGTTCGCTGACCCGTGGCCTCGAGGACCCCTGGGGTGGCCACAGCCAGTCCTGCTGGATCCACGTCCTCCTGGGAGGATGATGACTCAGATGTGGACCCATCCTGGCATCCCCATTCTTGGAATCTGGGTCCTCGGTGGCTAGAGGGTACCCAGGCGGCGCCAGTGAGCCCCTCTCCTCTGTCCCGTGCGTCTCCTGGGGGTTCTCGGCTGGGGTGGCGAGGTCAGGGGGCAGGCGTGGGGGTGACGGAGGGGCTTCCCCTCTCTGGAGGTCAGTGACAGCTACCCCCAGTGCTGTACCTCCTCTGGGGTTAGGGGCAGTTGCAGTCGGGGAGGCCCTCTCGGAATCCGAGGGTTGAGGGCAGGCGTCCTGCTGCTCGGTCTTCTTTGGCCACCTCAGGGGGGGTGGCCAGGAGCCGTAGCGCAGAGCCCCGCCCTCCCCCCAGGGTTCTAGGGTGTCCTCTGGCGGCGTTTGTGTGGACTGCCCTTCTGGATCCATGCAGTCCCGGCGTCGTCACAGGGGAGTTTCTCCCCCAGGGCTCTTCCAGGTTCCGCTTCCCCAGAGTTCCGTTCTGCGGCCTGGTTTGATATCCGGGATCCCTCCTACAGAGCTCCTTCCCGGATTCCAGGCCTCACCAGAGCAGTTGCCTCTCGGAGGTGCCCTCTCCATCTCTCTGCCTTCACCACCCCCGCTCCCAGGCCATGTCGGTCCTACGGGTCCGTTATCCTGGGAGCAGTTCAGGGGTTCTGCCGCGGCCTTCCCCTCATATGTTAGTTACATGCATGAGCGGGTCTTTCGACTCTCCCCACCGCCGCAGGAATCCTCTGGACATTCCAGTTCCCCATCATCCTCGTCTCCCTCCTCTGAGGGAGAGGAACCCCCTGCTCATCTGTCCTCCGATGCTGATTTCACAGAATATCAGCGTTTCCTCTCGAGGATGGTGAGGATCTTAGTTTCCTCGTTCGGGAGACAATACCGAAACAGGTGCAGCGTGAATTCTTGGTGAATTCAGTGCCCAGCATCTGGTGGTACCTTCCTGGCCTATCCCCTTCCAGGGCGTCTATCCGGTCCTGGCAGTTCCTGCCGTTTCTTCCCAGCCCGGCGGACTGCAAGCGTGGTAGTGTGCCCCTCTGGGTCTCTAGGTTCCCTTCCAACCCGTCCTCAGGTTTGGTATACCTGGATACTCCTTCTGGCGCCGTTGCCTGGCGCACGACCCCACAGTTCGGACTCTCTCAGTTCGGCCGTTGGGGGCGAAAAGTGTTCTCTTCTTGCGTGCAGTGCATGTATTGCATCACATCAGGCTCCTGCGCTGCCTACAACGGCATCTGGTGCGATGATGTCCCAGCTGCTGGCATCTATGCCTGACACGGAGCAAACCAGACAAGCCGTTGCCTCTCCGCGGTAGGCCTGGGCTGGCGAAACGCAAGCAAGAGCATCTTATGGCGCCAATGAGGGTGGCTTCCAGGCTTGCGAGGGACAGCGATCTGCATCAGCGCGGACGGACATGGCTCGTCTCTCCAGGTTGTCACTGGCCGGTAGGGTGATGCGCTCCGCCTTCGAGGGACCGTCTTTTCTCATCCAGAGCTAGGAGACTTTACAGGGGCTCCCTCAGTCTCCTCGTCCTCGGGAGCACCTCCTAAGCTCTTCTCCCACTTGAGGCTTTCTGAATAAGCCAGGGTCTTCTCCTTCTGTTTCTCACCAGCAGAAGGCTGGGGTCTTGTTCCCTCAGGGTATGGCCTCTTCCCCTCCTGGGAGAGAGAAGCAATACTCACCCAGGAAGTAATGAATGGTGAAAGATTGACAAGGAAGATAGGAAAATTGCATTTTACGTAATTCTTGATCTTCTCTTGTATCTTCACCATTCATTACTACCTCCCCCACCATCCCTCAGTGGCCTCTTCCTGTGGCTTCTCCACCTCCGTCTCCTTCCTCTCTCTGCATTATATAAAATATAGGAAAATTGCTTCATTTTCAAAAAAAAAAAAAAAAAAAAAAAAGTAAAAAAAAAAAAAAATCTTCTTGGGGGTTTAAAATCCAGAAAATTATTTACTCTAAGATTCTTGGGCCATCTCGACGGATTGCATTGGCGATCAGACTGCACAACTATCTCTCTATTCTTATGGCAAGATACCTCTGGGGTTGTTTGGCCTGGCTCAGGCTATTCAGTTTTGATCCTGCAATCCATTGTTCAGGTAGTTGCCCTGAAATCTAATCCCCCCTCTATTCTTGCTTAGCAGAGCAGAGGAGCGAGTACGTCGGTTCCTTTCTCTTCTAAAAAAAAAAAAAAAAAATGCTGAGGAACTCTCTCCGACTGCTATAGGCATCTTGGTATCTGGGTCATGCATCTAGTTAAAAATTTTTTTCTCTGTAAAAAAAAAAAAAAAAAAATAGGAAAATCAAACAAAGAAGGCAAATGAGAAGGTAGGCTATCCTTCTCGCTGGTTTAGCTAAGTGGTTTCTCCCATACAAAGTGTCCTCCTGGACAATTTTTTACCAGTAGGCTCTGCTGACCATATCAATCTTAGCCAGCCCTAAGCCTTGGCCGGCCTTAGCCAGTCAGTCTGAGTCCGTTTCTATCTTGGGCGCCTGAAGGCTTACATTTCCATTTCTAAACCCCTGAGCAGCGCTCTCATGCTGCTAGGGTTTTATTCTTCCTCCTCGGCTGCCCTCCCAGTTAAAGGCCTTCCGCCAGGGCCAGGGCCGAGTGGGTGTCAAGAACAATGGCATGTTGAAGATGAGGACTATGCCCTCCTGAGTCTGTCTAGCGGGTTGGTGAACCTTCTCTTCAGCTCTATCTCCGAGTTCTTGCTTCCCTTTAGTCGAGACCTTCAGCTACAAGCTAACTATGCTCGTTGGGCATTCTGGTCCCTTCAACATCCCATCTCTCTCTTCTCTTTCTTCTTCTTCTTCTATTTTCTCATTTCCTTACTCATCTCTCCTCCTAGAGTCGCCCAGGTAAGGAGCCCTGCACTCCCTAGGCTAGGGATGTTCTTATCTCCTCTGTCCTTCCTCCATGGCTTATTCCTTTTCAGTTCATTCTTCCTTGCTTTGCTATCCCTCGGCTATCTTGCCTGCTATCTATATTTTCTGCTTTCATTTTGCCTCTCCGGCTCACAGAACTGAGTTGGAGGAGGAGTCGAGTAGCTACTAACGGCCACCCCTCACGCATGGCCTGGCAATGCAGCTCTCGGGGCGGGGCCGTTAAGCAACTTTAAAAAAAAAAAAAAGCTCCGTGGCTGGTGGCGCCTCCGGCTTACACCCAGTAAGTAATGAATGGTGAAGATACAAGAGAAGATCAAGAATTACGGTAGGTACGTAATTTTCCTTTCTTTCCCGCCGTCAACTTTGCAAGTCTCGACCTCTCGGTTAGTTCTAGCGCGCGACGACCAGGAAAACTTTCAAATCTGTACAAAATCATTCTCTTCAGTCATTTTTCGTCTGATGTCCTCTCCAACTTCAGTGGAGGGCCATTCTTTGAAGTGTGCCTGTGAAAAGCAGATTCCTTTCAAAGATCCTCATCTGGCCTGCATTCGTTGCCTGGGCCCAGACCACGACACCCAGGCCTGCTCCTTCTGTCAGGGCTTTAACAGTGGTACGAGAATCCACCGACAGAAGGCCCTCCAGGCTTTCCTCTTTGAAGAAAGACTTAAGGCCATGGACCCTTCCTCCAGAGGGGAATCTTCAGGAAAGTCCCACAGGCACCATGAGAAGCGCCAGGAGAAGGTGAGACCCAGATCCCCCTCCAGGACCTCGGACTCCCACAGCTCCGGCTCCAGGTCGGACTGCTCTCCGTCGAGGGCCCGCTCTCAGCCTTCCCCGGTTGTGGTCAAATCGGCCAGTGGTTCCTCTACTCTGCAGCCTGCCAAGACCTCCAGGCCCACTTCTTCGGCTAAGGCCTCGTCCAGGTCTGGGGAGTCCCATAAGTCATCCTCCCGGCACTCAGCCCCCGACGTCTGGTCAGTTTCCCTACCGGCGCCACCCCAGTGCAAGACCAAGGAGCTGACCTCCGTCAAGCGGATGTTGGACCCGACGACGGCCCACCCGACGTCGGCCAAGTTACACAGGCACTCCAGGGAACCGGCGACCGTCCATCACCCGTCGCCGGTCAGGCATTCACCCCCCAGGACGCCGGCAGGGGGACTGGCGTCAGACACTACAGTCAAGAAGACCACCACCGCCTACCGGCGTCAGTCGGGGCGTTGTCGAAGGAGAGTCTACCCAGCCCGAAGAGAGCGGGCGATCCGGGCGGTCGAACTCCCACGGGAGCCCTCTCCAGAACCAGAGACCCCTGGGGAGCCGACGCCCGGCCCCGACGACAGGCCACCGGGGCCCGGTCCGTCGTCTGGCCTAAACTTGTCAGAAGTGAAGGAGCTCTTCACCTTCTGGTGGGACACCATCAAAAAGGATGTGGTCACCACGCAGCCTCCTCCCGCGCCCGTGGCACCTCCGACGCCTGCACTCCCTCCTCCACCCAGGGGGTCAGCAGGACCAGCACCTTCCCCCCAGGAGCCAGCAGCACCTCCTAGGGGTAGATCTTTGGAGAAGAGAAGCCTTCCGTCAAGATCCTCTTCAGGGTCGCCTAGCCCCAAGAGACCCAGAAGACGTCGGTATTCACCGTCCACGGAGGGTTCCAGATCTGACATCTCTGAATGCTCCAGGTCTCCTTCACCAATCGGCGTCTGCTCTCCGGACCCACGCGACCTTCCTAGGTCTCCTCGGGATGACCCCTCGTTCTCCGAAATAATGAGGCATATTCAGGAGAACATGGGATGGAATGCCGAGGAGCTCGACCCCGAAAGACTACGCCTTGCCCGCTACCTTCGGCAAAAAGACCCCAAGCCTGTGGTAATGCCACACTTGGTGGACACCTTTGTGGACATCACCAAGGCAGCGTGGAAGCGTCCACATTCGACCCTGGCAATGCCGAAGAAGGCTGGCCCCCTCTACAAGGCCCCAAGAGAAGACCAGTACCTGGCTATCCATCCTCTGGCCAACTCCCTGGTCATTACAGCCTCTCATGACTGGTCTCAGAAACCGCAACATTTGAGCACGCAGCCACTGGACCCGGAGTCCAAGCAGTTGGACGTGCTGGGCAGGCGCACGTACGCGGCCGCGACTTGCGACGTTAGATCATTGAATTACCTCACCCACATGGTTCAGTTCCAGAATGCGTTGTGGGAACAGGGACAGGACCTGGCGGAGAAATTGCCAGACGGCCAAAAGGAGGAACTCCTGCAACTCCTCCGTACGGGTTCAGACATGGGGACCCAGGTGCTCAGAGCCGCTTACGACTCTGTGGACTCTTCGGCCAGAGCGGCAGCCTCAGGCGTGTGTCTCCGGAGCCACTCATGGCTTCGTATCTCGGATTTACCTGGGCGTCAGAAAAATATCATGGGCCTGCCTTACCATGGCGAAAGTTCTGTTTGGTGAAGCCTCGGAAAGGTGATCACCAAATTGCAGGAAGCCGGGAAGGCTATTAGATCTGTCCATGCCATGTACAGACCTAGACTTGGTTCCTTTCGTAGGAACCAGAGTCGCTTTCGCAGCCGGACCCAAAGGCAACAACCACGTTCCGGCCAGCAACAGAGGGGCTCCTTCTCTCAGAAAGCCCAGGCTAAGACATTCTCAGGCAGAGGCCAACGAGCCACAAAGTCGGCCCAACCTGCAGGATCCAATGCTGCCACAGCATGACTCCTTCCCGGCCCCCACCCCTCCTCAGGATCAATGGGAAATGAAGGTCGGGGGTCGCATCGCGAACCGCCTGCCAGGGTGGCGGTCGATCACCACCGACAGGTGGGTGCTACAGTTGGTCGAAAAAGATCATTATATAGAATTTGTAGACAACCCGCCCACAAGGCCTCCTCTGCTCTCCCGCTATTCGGGTCAGCTTGCCCTGCTCATACAGCAGGAAGTGCTCACGCTTCTACAGAAAGAAGCTTTGGAGCACGTTCCAGGGAACCAGAGAGGAGCAGGATACTATTCACACTTCTTCCTGGTTCCAAAGAAAACAGGGGACCTCTGTCCAATCTTGGACCTCAGCGACCCCAATATGTCGGTCATTTACAAGCACTTCCACATGGTGACCCTTCCAGGGCTAATCCCCATGCTGAAGAAGGACGCTTTCTTGGCGTCCTTGGACATGCAGGATACTTACCTGCACATCCCTATTGCTCAAGCGCACAGGAGGTTCCTGCGCTTCGAGTTTCTCGACCGCCACTATCAGTTCCGGGCGCTTCCTTTCGGGCTGTCATCAGCACCCCGGGTATTTACCCAGTGCATGGCAGTTGTGGCAGCGTCTCTGAGGAGACAGGGCCACTATGTGTTCTCGTACCTGGACAACTGGCTTTTCATGGCCTCCTCCAAGGAGGCATTGCTAATGGCCATTCAGCATACTCAGGCTCTTTTTCAGTCTCTGGGCATCCTAATCAACTATGAGAAGTCTCTCCTGGTACCGTACCAGAAACTGCAGTTCATAGGGGCAGTTCTGGACACCGTCAAGGGAAAAGCCTTTCTTCCCGAAGACAGAGCGGAGCACGCATTCGATCCCTCATAAGGGACTTATCAGCGAAGAAGACCGTCCCAGCCAGATTGGTCCTTCGCCTGCTCGGACATATGGCTGCAGCCATTCCAACAGTCCCGATGGCAAGACTCCACATGCGGATAACCCAGTGGATGTTAAGGGTGCAATGGGATCAAAGGCAAGACCATCTGCAGCATCCAGTCAGAATCACGAAGGCCGTGGTTCGGGACTGGCAATGGTGGCTAGATCCGGGAACCCTCTCCGTGGGGGTTCCCTTCACAGCGCCGTCCCCGGTGATAACACTCTCCACAGACGCCTCAGGGCTGGGGTGGGGAGTGCACTTGAACGGGGTGAGGTCTCAGGGAACATGGACTACACAGGAATCTCATCTCCATATCAACATATTGGAAATGAGGGCGGTCCTTTATGCCCTGCAAGCCTTCCAGTCAGAGATTCCACAGAGTACTCTCCTGTTACAAACAGACAATACTGCGATGATGTATTACCTCAACAAACAAGGAGGCACACCTCCTACCCCTTTGCAGGAGGCCATGAGGGTGTGGGAATGGAGTGTCGACAGCGGCGCAAACCTCACTGCAGTTCACGCTCCCGGGTGGACAACACTGTCGCAGACAGCCTGAGTCATTCCCAGGCCAGAGTCCACAGTGGGAACTTCTACAGGAGGTGGCAGAGGATCTGTTCCACAGATGGGGCACTCCAGAATTAGATCTATCGGCGTCCCCATCCAGCACAAAACTGCCCAATTTTGCTAAGCTAGATCCAGGGCCTGGTGTTTTCTGGTGCGGCCATTGTCCCTCTCCTGGGCAGGCAGATTCCTCTATGCCTTCCCTCCTTTCCCGTTGATCCAGAGAGTCCTTCTCAAACTTCGAAGGGAGCATGCAACGCTTATTTTGATAGCGCCTTTTTGGCCCAGGCAAATTTGGTTCCCGCTTCTGAATCAGTTGTCCCGGGAACCTCCGCTTCCTTTGCCAATCAGCTCCCACCTGTTGTCTCAGGCGGAGGGTTCACTAGTCCATCCGGACTTACATTCATTGAACCTGCATGCCTGGCTCCTAGAGACATTGCCATGATGCAACACGGGGTCTCCCAAAAGGTGGCAGACGTGCTTTCTGCTGCTAGAAAACTGGCAACACACGCAACATACGCCATGAAGTGGCGCAGGTTTTGCCTATGGACTCAAACACGCGGTTTCTCGCCCTTAGACTGTACTGAGAAGCTGGTTCTGGAGTACCTGCTTTCCCTTTTTCAATCCGGGCTAGCTTACTCCTCGATCAAAGTGCACCTTTGTGCAATCTCAGCTTATCATGCCCCCATAGGCCATCGCACGGTGGCTCAGTTGGATGCTACTCGTGCCTTTCTAAGGGTGGTCCTCCACTTTAGGCCGCCCATTAAGGATACTGTTCCTCCATGGGACTTGCTCTTCATCCTGGAGCAGCTTACATTGCCACCCTTTGACCCAGCCACGGATTGCGAGCTACGTTTTCTGTCGTGGAAAACGTTGTTTTTAGTTGCAGTTACTTTGGAGAGAAGAATCTCTGAATTACATGCTCTCATGTGCAAGGAGCCTTATTTAATTTTCCACCAGGATAGGGTATCCCTGAGGACAAATCCTAAGTTCCTGCCTAAGGTGGTTTCGGCTCTCACCCTTAATCAGGACATCGATTTACTAGTGTACTTTCCCAAGTACACCAATCGAGGAGAAGCACTGCTTCACACCCTGGATGTTCACAGGTGTCTCAGATATTACCTGACCAGAACCAAACAGCACCGGAAAGCAGAGCAGCTGTTCGTATCTTTTGCTGAGAGGATGAAAGGGGCCCCTGTTTCAAAGCAGACCCTTTCACGCTGGCTCATTCAGTGTATTTCTTTGTTATGACAAACGCAGAAAACCCTTGCCAGGAGTGGTCAAGGGCCATTCTACCAGAGGAGTGGCTACCTCCTTTGCAGCACTGAAGAATGTGTCCACTTCAGCTATCTGTGCTGCAGCCACCTGGAGCTCGGTGCGTACCTTTATTAGGCATTATAGCCTGGACATCGCCTCAAGGCGAAGGGCTGGTTTCGGCCTAGCCGTCCTCCAGGGACTTCTGTCTTAGGCTCAGAAGGGGTCTTAATCTCTGTCTTTCCTCCTCCTGATGGCTTTACAATGTGGCCATTGCTTGGGAATCAGTCCTAATGGTGTAACCTGCTGCAAGAGCTGTATCTCGAAGAAGATAGTACAGTTACGTAAGAACTTACCGTAACAGTAGATCTTCGAGAACATCTCTTGCAGCAGGTACCTTCCCGCCCACCATTCCCCCTTGGAGGAAGTAGGTTCTAACCTAACACCCATCCTTCAGATTGGAAAGGTCTGTTCTTAGTCTTGGCCATCTGATGGCGGGTCCTCGGTCTCCTCTTCTGATGTCATCCTGCGGCCGGAAGTCTCCAGCGGGAGAACTGGGGATTCTGGCGGGACCGCCTCCTTATGTACTACGCCTGACGTCGGGCGGGACCGACGTCGGAGGCGGTCCCCGCTGAAGACTGTTAGCTAGACATTTCCATGGGGTCCTGACGCCTGGCGGCTTCAGTCCCAATGGTGTAACCTGCTCCAAGAGCTGTTCTCGAAGATCTACTGTTATGGTAAGTTCTTACATAACTGTACTTTCCATCTTAAAACAGATGGCTACACCTCTGCCCCTATGATCCAGTCTCGGGCAGTGTATTACCGAGTAACTGGCTGGAACAGCGGACTCCAGTACTGGGCCAGCATTCTCATCCAGCCAGGTCTCGGTGATGCAAGCTAGGTCAGAAGTCTCAACAAGATCAGCAATAATTGCTGTCTTGTTCTTTATTAACCTGGCATTGCATAACACCGCCTGGGTTGGATAAGAGGCCTTGGAAGAACGGGTGACTTGCCCACTATCAGCAGAGCCCTTGGGTGTGAGTACCAGGCAGGAAGAACCCCTTTTCTGGACCCATTTCACCCCAGGACACCTCCTCGACCTCACTACCCCAAATCTGCACACACCCGGCTCCCCAGCTCGAGGACCCCCCTCCGGGAAATACCCAAGGCGCGACTCCGCATATACACCTCAGGTTGCAACAGGCAACTATCAAAGGGGCCGGGGTCCCTCAGCCTGGAGGGGGAGTAGCGCCTGGTAAGGGTGCTACTTTAAATCACCGTAAAAATTACCAACAATACCAAAAAACTACTCAATAAATTCTAGCACTTTATCCATATACATATAAATAAATCAATAAATCAAAACAAAATATCCAAACAAGAATCCATAAAATAACATACTCGATCTTCCCAATATATAATCCCATAAACCCCTCAAATTCTCACTTCAAGGGTTTTGGATATATTGAGTATGGCAGTCCAGACCAAAACCAGTCACAAAAAGAATTATGTATTTGAATTCTGGAACAGAGTTCTCTCACTGCTCTGTGAAAATGATCATATATCAACCCACCCCCCTACTTCTCACATAACGAGGGAGAGTTTTATAGCAAAGTCACATTAGGCATTAAAATAATAAAACGATGCAACAAATTATAAAAATGTTATCCAAACCAAACATATCTCTCCAAAAGTCCAGGGGAAAAAAGAACAAACGTAAACCTCCGGGTGATATAACCTGTTTCCCTAGGTAACGAACACTGCATTTTTGTAAATTAAACTGCATACCCTATTTGAATGCCCCCCATGTTATTTGTCTAGGTCAGCCTGAAGTTTTGTGTCATCTGCATATTTATTGGTCCAGTTTTGCACATCAGCGTTCATGTTGGCTATGAATATCTGGAAAATAATTGGGCCAAGAACAGAGTCCTGGGGGACCCTGCTGGTAACATCGCCTTTATCTGATAAATGACCATTTGTACTCACTTCTAGGTTCTACAGCTTAGCCAGTCCTTGACCCAGTTAATAATATGGTGGTTTATGGTTTTTTTATACTTACTTTGTCAGTTTGCACATATTACAGATGGGAAATTAGAACATCCAGCATTTAGCACACATATATTGTCATACTGCTTTTATGCATGTCAGAATACTAAATTACAAATTTATGTGAATTTTCTTACAAACTGATGAATAATATGCACTGATTTAATTACTAATACATTTACAACAAATAGGTGGGGCTGAGAAACTAAAAACAGATTCTTGGCTCATGTTGGGTGGGGTGCTGCTTTGTGGGGGCACCATGCTCGTACTCAAATACATTTCCATTTCTTAAGAAACTGAATAGTTTCCTACTCCTTTTGTATCAGGACACATACAGTCTAACATAATCCCTTTCATTTAGCTATATGGTTAACCAGAATCCCAGGAGTTACTGTGCCTCCCCTCCTTTACATATTGTCCCCCATATTCCTTATGGGCCTTGTATTATACTCCACCGTGTCCATCTTTTGACAAATTTCTCTTGTCTGTTTTGTACTTGGTATGTTAATTCTTCCATGTGCTGTATGTTTGCAATCATCTGTTTCCACTCCTCCAGTGTTGGTGGAAGTGACTTTAACCAGTTTTGGGTAATAGATTTATTATATGCTGCTACACAGATGTACCACAAATAGAGATATACTTTCCTTTACCCCCCCCTCCCCCGAGGCAATCCCAACACTATATGATAAAGAGCTAGCAGTCCTGTCATTTGAAATAAGTTCGCTATGGTCTCTGTAATCCTTCTTTTGAAAGGTTCTAGAGTCGGACATGTGAAAAATATATGTGAGGGAAAGGCATTCTTCTCACCACAAAGGCGCCAACAGGCAGAAGACACATTCAGGTTCCACTTAGCAACCCGGTCAGGTGTCAAAAAAAAAATCTCACCTTTATTTTCCACAAATATTCCTGCAATAATGGAGAGACAGTCACCTTATTAAAGTTTCCCCAGATCTTCTCCCATTGCAATCTTGACAAGTGGAACTCAGCTTCCTGCTCCCACCTTTCCACAATATGTTTGGCTGCTTCCTCTTTATGAGAGTTCAAAAACCTATACATTTTTGAAATGGCCTGCTTGGGCCCTGCAAGAGAAAAAAGCTCTGTTAAAGTAGGCCCTGATAATGAGGTTGCAGCATCCCCTGGTGCATGTCTTAGTTTTGCTTGTATATATGCTTGAATTTGTAAATAGTGTAATTTATCCCTGAGGGTCCATCCCAGGTTTTCTGAACATTCCTCAAAAGAAAGGACACAATCTCTCCTCATTAATTGCACAGGACAGTAAAAGCCTAGAGTCATCTGGTGTGTGTACCATGTGTCTGCTGAGCCAGGTATAAAGTCTGATGCCTTAATAAACCAAGAGTGCTTCCAGATCTCCCTTTTAACCCCCATATGATCTAAACAAATCCCAGCCCTTTAATGTCACCTGACTAGCCAGGTAGTCCCTGACTACCATAGGTCTTGTGTGAGGAGATAAAAATAGACATGCAGCTGGGGAGTCTTGCAAAAGAGCCCTCTCCATATCCTGCCAGTGTGCCCAAGGAGGGGTATGTAACCAAAAAAGTGCCCATTTCACTTGGGATGCTAACCAGTATTCTAGCAGCTCCGGTGTAGCTCTTCCCCCTGATTTTTTGTTAGCAACTAGGAGAGATCTACGAACCCGAGGTCTCTTGTTAGCCCAAACAAATCTGAAAATTTTGGACCGAATCTCAGTGAACCAACTTTGGGTCAGTTGAACAAGGACACATTTAAATAAATATATATATTTTTACAGCTTGAATTCTGGCATGCATTTTTAGTGGTATTAGGGACCAACATTTCATATCTTCTGTAAATTGTTCTAATATAGGTATATAATTGTCTATATAGAGGTGCTTATTAATAGTTCTTAAAATAACCCTCAGGTATTTAAGGGTAGACAGATGCCATTCCATCTTGTACTTAAGACGTAGTGATGGGGTGTTTCGTAGTGAAATTTTAAAATTTCTGTTTTGGTAGAGTTAAGTGAATATCCCAAGAGTGTAGAGAATTCTGCAATCATTTCCATTATTCGAGGTAGGGAAGTGGTTGGAGAAGTTAAAAATAACAAAACTTCATTGGTGTATATGAAGAAGAAGTCAGCAGGAAAAAGGAGGCCATTTGGTCTATCAAGTCTGCTCGTATTACAGGGTCCACAGCTTGAGCTAATGTCTCTGCCCTCCCTACTCCTCCCATCCTTACTACCCATGATCCTTATCTTCCCCCTATGCCTATCCCAGCCTCTCTTAAAGCTGCCCACTGTCTTCAAAGAGATGACCTCTTCTGGCAGCACATTCCAAGTGTCCACCACCCTCTCTGTGAAAAAGTATAGAGCAATTCTATGTTCCCTCCCTTCCATGTGCACTCCCTTTATTGTTTAATCAGCTCTAATCCATTGAGCCAAAGGCTCAGTATGTAATGCGAATAAAAGCGCGGACAATGGGCATCCCTGTCGTTTGCCCCGTCCCAAGCTAAATTCCTGTGAGACTCCCCCATTTGTGCGTATAAAAACCTGAGGACCTGTATATAGGCATTTTATGGTGTTTACAGAACTCTCCAGGAACCCAAACCTGGCAAGGACCTGACAGAGAAATTCCCAATCCACCTGATCAAATGCTTTTTCAGCATCCAGACTCATGGTCATAGCTGGGGTTACTATACTTCTTCAGATGATCTATAATATGCATAGTCCAGCAGACACTGCCTGCCACTTGTCTGTCTGGGACAAATCCAGTCTTGTCTATATGGTGGTTTATGTTAGGTCGGAGCATTTTTTTCAATTATGGCCCAGTGTGGAACAGAATCAAAGGCTTTGGAGAAATCAAGGAATATGCAGGCAACCGTTTTTTACTGTCTAACACAGATGACATTCTTTCATAGAAACATAAGATGTTTGTGATGCAGGAGCTACTAGGGTTCAAACCATGCTGTTCAGTGTCTGTGTTGCCAGTATAATTTTGTCTTTGTTGAGGTATGCAAGCATTTTTCCTAGAACAGAAAGTAAGGCTAATTGGGTGATTGTTACTAACATTATCCCCCCCTTTTTTTTTTTTTTAATGAATTGGCATGGCTGTAGCTCTTTGCCATGCTGTAGGTACTGTTACCTGTGCTAATGAATGTTCATATAAAATTCTCTCATATCTTCTCCCTCTTCTGCCATATCTTTCATGCCCATCAGCAGCGAGAGAGCTGTACAAGGCACTGTACATCCCAGCAGCTCACTCAGCTGTTTAGCAACATCTGTCCAGAAGGACTGTATGGTTGGGCACTCCCAAATATAAGGCCAGTATGTACACCTAGCATTTTTTGCACCTTTCGTGGTTTGATGATACGTAGGATAAAAACGATGTACCACCGTGGGAAGGCAGTACAATCTACGTAAAGAATTTATACTGAGTCTCCTTTTATTTATTACTCAGTAACATGCCCATGTGTTTTCATTATAGCTGCCCAATTCTCCTTCATAATAGGCATGTCTTAAGTCCTGTTCCCACTGGTTACAGACCTTCTGAGAGAGCGAGGTCTGGGGGATACCTCTGTCCTGCTTAGCTAGCTTAGAGATTCCACCCCCGCTTCACTGCTGCCCTTGCCAAATATGTGGCCTGTTCTAAAGGAGCTAACGGCTTGACTTTCACTGGGTGTCACACTTGCTGTCTTCCAAATGCTGAAACTTTCAAATACCTAAAGGGGTGTGAAGGCAGTACTTGCAGCTTCTCCTGTAATTCTGTCAATGACTGTGTGCCGTTTCCATGTACAAGTCTCCTAAGCACCAGATGCCCCTCTCCTCCCACTCCCCAAACCCCACATCTTCCATAACTAGTAGGAACTCAGGATTTCCAGCAATCAGTATGAGCAGGGTTTTATCCTCTTTTGGCCCTCTTCACACCTGAGCCCTTTCCCAGGCCACCAAGGTATACTCCACTAATGAGTTGGGAGCTTCCTGTGCACTATACCTTTGTATGCCCCAGGGGGATAAATACACTGATCGCCTACACATACTTCCCATCTCCTCTAAATCAAGCCAGCTTGCGGCCTCTTCTCTTTTCACCCAGTCCTGGACATACCAGAGTTGCGCCGCTATCTGGTAACTCAGTAAATCAGGGAAGGTGAGCCACCTCCTCCCCTCCACTTTTGAGACACTGAAGACTCATACCAGATCTTTTTCCCTGCCGTATGAAGCTGAAAACACCCTTTCTAATTTTTTAATGTATGGAAGAACTCCCATTGTCCGAATCAACCCCACATCTACCATGTATGACTGTTAGTCGTTCCGAACTGCTATATTCAGTGCCTTACACTTTAATTGCCCTGATGTAACTACACTGTTGCAAATACTGTATATTATTTATGCTTCTTTTTTTAACTTTCTTTTTCTGCCCCTTCTCACCCACAGTGAATCCCTCTCTCCAGTCCCCGAATGCGCCTGTCAGGCTACTCCGCCAGGGAACCGGTGGACTCCTATAGTGCCTCGCTCCAGTGTTTCTAGAGACCCGGTTAACCCCCTGAGTGGGGTGGAGGTGGCCCTTACCTCCGAGTCCACGGGTGAGCGTGCACCTGAAGTCCTCTCCCCGGTCATTTATTGGTGCTGGGGACCTTCACCTAGATCTGCCGTGGGGGTATTTCCTGGTTCTGGTCCTCCCCTGCCGTCAGTGCTCAAGGAGGACCAAGGAGGCAGAGGCACGCAGAGACGTGCCTCCGCTCCAATCCTCGGCTGACATCTATCCCTCCCCTCTCGCATGCCTCCTTGACCGCACCAACACCATCCATGGTCACCCAGGTGGTGGCAGTATTGTGGCAAGGAACGCAACACCCACACCTCCTGGAGAAGGAGAGTGTCCCATCGGACGCTCAATCCTTCTCCCCGGCTGTCCCTCTGACGACTCAGGCGCCATCAACCTGGGTTGCTGGGTGTCGCGAGCGGTGTTTCTACTCACTGCGCCCGACAGGTCGCTTATATTATTTATTCTTTTTATAACTTCCGATTTTATTTTAAGTGGTTGAGATGCAGTTTTACGTAATCAAATTTGCATTATGTTCATATCAGTTTTTGTACATTTGAACAAAACTTCTATATGGTAACAATTCTCCATCTAAAATTCTGTTTCTGATTAATATTGTCATGTAATATTCATTTAGTTTATTCTCAATAACTTTTAACACTCTCATTTCTGAACTATCTAATCCTTAAGCTGTAATGCAGCCTGCCATCTACCTCCACAGATCTAAGTGGTTTTACTCTATGGGGTTCTAGGTAGGGTTATCCATTTCTGGATGTGTATATAGGTGCCATGGGTGTCATGTTTCCGTGAACTTTTCTTGTTGTAGCCTAACTTGACTCGCAATAGCTTCCATGCTGTCAAGCTCCACCACCCTATTACGCCACTCTTGTATTGATGGTGGGTGGGGAGAGAGCCATCTTGTTGTTATGCATTTAAGGGCTGCTAACCTGAGCATTTGGGCCAAGGCTCTTGCTGCTTTATTCCCTTTCTGTAGGGTAGGGAAGCCCAGTACTAGGTCTGTGCCTGTGAATGGTATCTATAGGCCTGTTATCTGTTGTATGCATGTATGGATGACTTTCCAGAAGTCCTGTATTCTAGGGACATGGATATGTTGTTCATCCACACTGTTTGGCAGGTTCCTTGCTGCTTTAAATCTTGCCGGAAGGTCTTCAAGCTGGCTCCTCCCATCCACCCGGATGATAAAACTCTCGGCTCCACCCCATGATGCCAGATCTTCCTTACCGCTTGGAAGCTCAGGTTCCCTCCTTAACGCTGAGCGTATAGACTGGACCCTACTTCTTCGGTTCGCCCGAAACTCATTCTTAAATTTTCAAGACTTCGGTCAAATTACTCCCTCGCGGCTGCGATGGACAAATTGACTCCCAGTTTTCGGCGTTTCCCATGTGGGCAGAAAATGCCCAGGATGGATCCGCACTCCACGTGCGTCTACTGCCTCGGCCTAGATTATGATCTGCAGGCCTGCGAGTTATGCCGTTCGTTTTCCGCTAACGTCCTGGAAGACCGCGCTGCCCGGTTACAACTTGGGTGCCCCGAGAAGCGCTACCCACCGGTGAAGTCAGAGGAGGCCTGTTGGGCGGTGTCCGTGGCGGCTGGCTCAGCTGAGCAACTCGAGCAGATGATCGCCCTCGAGGAGTAGGCGGCCCAGGCCGCATCATCTTCTTCCTTGGTCGTGGCATTTATCCCGCTCTCTTTGGGATCCTCCTACACAGCTTCCTTTAAGGAGCTTTGCCAGTCCCTTTCCACGAAGGGAGAGGGGCCATCGGGACATTCTTCTTGGTCCAAAAAGAAGGACTCGAAAGGTAAGTCCCACTGTTGGCGTTCACGGGAGTGGGAGAGGTCCCCTTCCCTGGACAGTCGACGCTCGACTTCGGTCGATGTTGCGGCTAAGGCCTCTGGCTTCACAGTGTCCCCGTCAGGTCAGCCGGCCGAGACACTCTGTCGACGCTGCCGAGATTTTCCACCGCTGATTTGGCTGCCCGACTGGTGAAGCCCACAACCCTTCTTCACCAGTTCCCCGGTGGAGACCGAGGACTTTCCTGCGCCTCCTGTGCCGGATTCCCCGGTCAAGGCTTCCGAGCCGAGGGAAGAACGAGTGTCCCCCGCCCCTTCCCAGACCCATCCTCGGAAACACCAAGGATCTCGGTCTCTGTCTTGGACATCGTCTCGGTCCAGCCGATCCCGCCGACATTGGCGGTCTCGGCACCGAAGTAAGTGGCGCCGCCGCTCGTCCTCGTCTTCCTCCTCAGAAGAGGAGAGACTTCGGCGCAGAGTGTGTCAACGCTATGAGGACCTAATGTGGCAGCAGTTACTTCTGTCTGGGAACAAGCCGACGCCATCGCCTTCACCGGCCATCAAGTGGCTGTCACCTGCACGGCCGAAACAACCCCTCACTGTAGTTGAGCTGCCCAAGCCTGGGCCAGTTGTTCAGCCGAAACTAGCTGCCCCACCGATTGTGGTGGAACCTCTGCCTCCACAACCGAAATCGGGGGCGCCGACCAAGGACTCTCGGTTGGGTCAGGGTCTGCCCCGCAGGTTGTGTCACCCTCCTCCCGACTGTCCTCTGCAGGTGGAGGGTGGCTCAGGCCTCAGGCAGCTCTCGCAGACTCCTCAGGAGTCAGGCAGCGGCTCCTCCCTGTTCTCCAGGCCCATTGATCTGGAGTCCTCCGGGGCCAGTCGATGGACGAGAGCCCATTGTCCTTTATGGGTCTGCTTCGGCTCATCTCAGAGTCCACCGGGATGCAGCTCAAGCCTGTATCCAAGCGGGCCAAGTATCCCCTAACGGAGATACTGGACCGATGGGATTTGCCCTCGAAGGCCTTTCCGGTGGCTGAAGCCATTGTTGGCCCAGCCTTGGAGCTTTGGCAGCGGCCGGCTTCCTGTCCTGCACCTTTGCCCAGGATGGCCAGGAAGTATGCGGTCCGTATCGGCTCTTTGTCTGGTTTTTCGGAACACCCCTCTGCCGAGGGGTTGGTCACTGATAGCGTTTTCCGGCATTCCGGGAACGCTAGGGATGTGGATAAGCCCCCTGACAAGGAGTCCAAAAAGCTGGACTATGCCGGGCGCAAGCTGTACGCTGCGTCCTCCCTTGGCCTCCGTCAGGCCAGCTTGGCCGTGCCGATGGCACACTTCTACCACGCCCTCATGGGCTCCCTGGATGAGGTGATCCCTCATCTCCCGGCCAACTTGCAGACCACGGTCTACCAGGTACGGGACCAGGGAAGGGCGGTGGCAAAACAGCAGCTCCAAACGGCTCTGGACATTGGAGACTGCTGTGCTAGATCAGTTGCAGCTGCAGTGGCCATGCGCTGCAGAGCATGGCTGAGGATATCCACCTTCACGGCGGATACCCAGCATAAACTGGTAGATGTCCCCTTCCTGGGGACTGACCTCTTCGGCCCTGGAGTGGAAGGTCACCTGCAGCGGATCGAAAAGTCCAGTGCTACTCTGGACTCGGTCACCTCCACCCAGAAGGACAAGGGCCATCGACAACAACATAAGTCCTTTCGCCCTTCTGCGCCTGCGGCTCGTCCGGCCCAACAGCACCAGCATCAGGGCCAGTAGGCTCATGCTTGGCACCCCAAAGCCAAGCCTGCGGCTTCCTCTAACAGGAAGCAGGGAGGAAAAAGGCCCAGGAGGTCCCTCGGCCGGTCCCTCCTCCAAGCCTGCCCAGTGACGGGTTGAGGGGTGTCGTCTTCAGCCTCTTCATTCCCCCCTGGGTTCCCTCTGTGGGGGCAGGGCTCTGCCACTTCCTTTCCACCTGGTCCGCTATCACCACGGACCACTGGGTGTTGGAGGTGGTAGGAAAGGGCCTGCCCCTGGAGTTCGAGCAGGACCCGCCCTTCCGAGCCGTCGCCCCTCGGGGGGGCTACGGGGTCCGCAGCCTCTCTGTTGGCTCGCCGAGCCGATATCGCCCTGCTTCTTGAAAAAGAGGTCATCAGGAAGTTGGAGGATCCTCCATCAGACCCGGGGTTTGTGTCCAGGTACTTCCTGGTCCCAAAACGGACGGGGGGGCTGGCGCCCCATTCTAGACCTGCACGACCTGTACAGGTTCCTAAGGTCTCGGACCTTCAGGATGGTCACTCAGGCTCAGATAATCCCATCCTTGGAACGAGGCATGTGGTTCTGTTCTCTGGACCTCCGGGATGCGTTCTTCCATGTCCCAAACCGTCCGTCCCACCAGAGATTCCTCCGCTTCAGGGCAGAGGGATTCCTCTACGAGTTCCGGGCCATGCCCTTTGGCCTTTCCCTAGCTCCCAGGGTCTTCACCAAATGCATGGCAGTGATGACAGCATTCCTGCGGCGCCGAAGGGTCTGGATGTACCTCTACCTGGATGACTGGCTGATTGCAGCCTCCTCCAGAATGAAGGTGGAGCGGTCCAGAGATCTGGCCCTCCAGATTTGCTCTCAGGTCATCAACGAGGCCAAGTTGGTACCGCGCCAAAGCAGGTCATACAATTCATTGGGCAGAGCTCGACTCTGCACGCGCCAGAGCACGGCTCCCGGTGGACAGGGCCGAGGTTCTTTCCTCCTTTGCCCAATCATTTCAGGTTGGTCAATCCTGCCCTGCTCGGGACTTGCCCCTCCTGGGCCTCATGGCGGCCTGCACCAGTGTGGTCCGTTGGGCCCGTTGGTACATGCGTCCTCTTCAATGGGGGCTGGCCAGCCAGTGGTCACAGCACTCCGATCCTCTGGATCAGCCAGTGACAGTGACCCTGGGGATGTGGAACACTCTCCAGTGGTGGACTGTTCCAGCACATCTGCAGGAGGGCATCTCGTTCGTCCGCCCCGAGCCGATGGTCTCTATATCGACCGATGCCTCTCTGATGGGTTGGGGTGCCCATCTGGGGGAGCAGAGAGCGCACGGCCTCTGGTCCCCGCGGGAGTCCCAATGCCACATCAACTTGCTGGAGTTTCAAGCGGTTCGTCTAGCCCTCACCACCTTCGCTCCATTTCTACAGGGTCAAGTGGTTCAGGTCCAGACGGACAATACCACGACCATGTACTGCCTAAACTGCCAGGGCGGGACGCGCTCCATGCCTCTGTGCAGAGAAGCTTTCCGTATTTGGTAACTCATGCGCAGCCTGGTGGCGGATCTCCTTGCCATCCATGTGGTAGGAGCCTCCAACATTCTGACCGATGCCCTAAGCCGGATAGGGGCTGCGTCCCACGAGTAGTCTCTCCTGCCGGAGGTAGTATAAGATCTGTTTTCCCACTGGGGCATGCCTCAGGTGGAGCTGTTTGCCTCCAGGGAGAATGCAAAGCTGAGACTGTTTCATGCCTGCCCCCCTCAGCAGGGCTCGCTGCAGGGGGATGCCTTCTCGAGGCCGTGGACCCTGGGCCTCTTCTACACCTTTCCCTCATTTTCCTTGATCCACAAGGTATTTCTCAAGGCGAGAAGGGACAAGGTGCAGGTGATTCTGGTAGCCCCAGACTTGCCCCGCCAGTTCTGGTATCCAGATCTCCTCAGTCTCAGCTCCAGGCTCCCGAGGCGGCGTCCAGCCCGCCCGGACCTGATCTCAGTCAGTCAGGGGAATGTGTTCCATCTGGACCTACACCTGACGGCCTGATTCCTGAGCGGCTAGAGTTCCAGGCCTCGGGTCTTTCCAACGAGGTCCTCAACGTGGTTGAGGCGTCCCGTAAGGAGTCTACCAGAAAATGCTATGCCTTCAAATGGAAGAGATTCTCCATTTGGTGTCAGGGCAAGGGCCTGGACCCTTCATCCTGTTCCTTGGAAAGCATCCTGGACTACCTGTGGTCCCTTTCTCAGCAAGGGCTTCGGCCGCTGACCCTTTAGGTGCACCTGGCAGCCATCTCGGGTGCGGGCCGGGAAGCAGTCGGTGGCGCAGGAGAAGGTGGTCAGGCATTTTTTCAAAGGCCTTGATCACATATCCCCTCCGGTGCGAGAACCTCCACCTCCATGGGATCTACTGCTAGTATTGGCTAAGCTCATGGACAAGCCATTCGAACCAATGCACAGGTGTGACATCTCTCAGCTGTCATGGAAGATCGCCTTCTTGGTGGCTATCACATCAGCCAGAAGGATGGGAGAGCTCCAGGTGCTTTCCATAGAGTCTCCTTATCTGGTCTTCCACAAGGACAAGGTTGTCCTGCGCCCCCAACCGAAATTCCTAACGAAGGTGGTGTCGGAGTTTCACCTTAACCAGGTGTTGACTCTGCCGGTGTTCTACCCCAATCACACCTCGGAGGCCGAATATAGGCTCCATACTTTGGACCCTAGAAGAGCGCTCGCTTACTATAAGGAGCGAATGGCTGAAGTTCGGGGAGAGGTTCGCCAACTGTTTGTCACTTACGCTGAAGCCGCACCTGGCAGACCTGCAGCCAAGCGGACGATGGGCAGGTGGGTCACCTCCTGCATAGATCTCTGCTATAGGTTGGCGGGCATGGAGCCTCCCAGAGGGATAAGAGCTCATTCTACCCGCCGTACCGCTGCATCGGTGGCTGCTTCCTGGGATGTCCCTATCCAGGAAATCTGCAGGGCTGCTACCTGGAAGTCAGCACACACCTTCATCACCCACTACCACATCGACCTTGAGTCACGCCGGGATGCTGGTTTTGGGGCCTTGGTTCTCCAGTCTTTATTTCCTAAGTAGGAGGTGTGCGCCTTGCCTCCCTCCTCCCGGAGAACTGCTAGGAGTCTGCCAGACAGTGTGGATGAACAACATATCCATGTCCCTAGAAATACAGGTTACTCACCTGTAACAGGAGTTTTAGCAATGGTATATGTTGTTCATCCACACGAGCCACCCAGCCTCCCCGGCTTCGATGCACAACCTGGCTTCCAGCGGGCTAGATCTGGCATCATGGGGCGGAGCCGAGAGTTTTACCACCCGAGTGGGTGGGAGGAGCCAGCTTGAAGACCTTCCGGCAAGATTTAAAGCAGCAAGGAACCTGCCAGACAGTGTGGATGAACAACATATACCATTCCTAGAACTCCTGTTACAGGTGAGTAACCTGTATTTATGGTACATGACCAGAAGATGTGTCCATGTGTGTCTCTACTCCCACATTTCCTCCAGCAAAGATCTGACCCCCTAGCCTCAAAATGTCTAGTGATAGTTGGGGTGAGGAAGAATCTGATCATAATCTTCTAGCTAAACTCCCTCCAAGTAGGGGAAGTAGCAACTTGTCAACCTCTAGAGAGTCTTTTGTTTCACTGAGATGGAGGGATTTGGGGACCCAAAATCTATCTCTGTTATCTCTCACTTTGTTTACTACTAGAGGGTCTTGCTGGTTGAGCATTTGGTAAAGCTGAGAGAGGAAATGGGTGTTGCCTGTTAATTTAATGCAAAGTAAAAGAAGGACTCCAGTTATATGCATTTTCTATGAATTCGATCTTGGGATCCCTGGGTCATCAAGAAGTGTTGCACTTGTAAGTAGCGGAAGTGGTCTTCCACACAAAGATTAAATTTTGCTTCAAGTTGAGCAAAGGTCATACAGCCATTTCTATCGAAGAACTATAGGAAGGTTGTCAACTTATGGATTGCCCAGTATCTTAATTCTTGATCTATTCTAGGGGGTTGAAAGGTTGTTTCATGGTTGATTATGGACAGGGGTCCAAGATTGTCTGGCGTGTGTGTGGTGGTTCTTAGTTTTATTAAAATTCTAAGCGAGTGTCTGACCCATTTGTTATCGGCCATTGCCCAGATCGCTGGAGTGATGCTGTTCGTGGATATAGTCCACAAGGCCCATCCCTTCACTGCTGCTTCTTCCAATTTGTACCAGCCTGAATCTTCTCTACGCTTTGCCGATGTGCAAAGTTGTGCTCCTCTGGCTTCTAGGTAGTATTTATAATAATTTGGGAGAGCTAATCCTCCTCCTCCTCCTTCTCTTGGTGTCTGCAGGAGAGTTCTGGCTATTCTGTTTTTTTTGTTTTTTTTTTGCCTATATAAATCTTTGAGATACTCTATGTAGTTGGTTCCAGAAGTGTCTCAGGATGTGGAGTGGGAGGGTTTGGAATAAAAATTAGAGGCGGAACAGTACATTCATTTTTAAGGTTTGGATTCCACCATAGAGGGTTAAGGGCAGTAATTGCTATCTGCCATGTCTGCTTGTAATTCTTGCAGGAGTTTAGAGTAACTGTTTTTGAATAGGTGGGATATGTCCACCGATATTATGATGCCTACGTATCTAAAGGTGTTTTTCTTTGCCCATTTTAGGGGGAAATTTCTTTTGAATTAGATTGGAGGTGAACCGCTTAGGATCATTGCCTCTGATTTTTGGAGGTTAATTTTATAACCTGCCAAGGAGCCGTATTCTGCCAGGGTCTGTAGAAGTGGTGGGACCGATGAGTCTGGTTCTGCCACAAAAAAAAGGGAATCTGCTTAAAAGGCTACTCTTTGTTCGAGATTTTAGACTTTTATTCCTTTTATGTCCTTATGAGTTTGTACTGCTATGCCTAACGGTTCAAGTGAGAGAGAGGGAAGAGCAGGAGGGGGATAGGGAGCATCCCTGTCTGGTGCCCCTTTATAATGGGAGCTTATTAGATAAGAAACCATTCACTTTTACCCTAGCTTCCTGAGATGCATAGAGGGTGTTGATAATATTGGTGGATTTATCCCTTAAACCAAATTTCTGAAGGGTTAAGGTCAGGAAAGTCCAATCTGCTCTGTCAAATGCTTTTTCAGCATCCACGTTAATGGCCATTTTGAAGTCTTTTTTTTCTTTCTTTGAGCAGAGATTATATTTAGGAATGTTATCCTGCAAGTATCTACCGGAAATAAATCCTGTTTGGTATCTGTGTACTAGTGAGGTAATAATGTTTTGTAATTGGTCTGTCAGTATACCGGTAAATATTTTTGACTACTTGGAGGAGGGAAATGGACCTATATGACTTAGTCTTCTGGGTTTTAATTGGCTTTAAGAATAACTGACATTAAGGTTTGATTCCAGGATGCCGATGTTCTCCCCTCCATTCACAGTTTCATTAAATGTTTCCAGCAGTGGTGGTATTAGGGTTCCTGCAAAGTGTTTATAAAACTCCGATGTGAACCCATTGGTCCCAGGAGCTTTCCCATTCTTCAGTTGTTTAATCTTATGACGCATCTCCTGTTCTGTGATATGGGCTTCTAAAGTTAGGCGTTGTGCTTCTGTCAGTTTGGGAAGCTGTATTGAGTTAAGGTAGGCACTGGATCTTTCCAAATGGTCTCTTCCTCTCTCCTCAGTTTGTTTATTTATTTATTGAAATGTTTCACCAGGAAGTCACACTGAGCAATAAAATGCTCATCTTCTGGTGCAACCTGGGGGGAAGGGGTACAGAGGAAAGGATAACATACATGTTATCTAGTGAAGTACATCTAAACAGTATATAAACAGCAGCATAAGTTACATTTTATATTCGTTACAGGCAAGGTCATGGTAGCAACTTGATTACAGATACAGATATGCTTAGCACAGTACTAAGTTATACAAGGGCTAACAAGGAATACAAGTAATGCAGGAGCTAACCAACACAGACGTAGACACATAAGAAGCACATGACAATAAGTGCATAAGTTGGACCAATGAGACAGCGTGCTTAGCAGTAGCTATGTGCCACTGGTCAGGCAAAGGGAGGGAGCAGCAATGTGCTTGACCAAGTCAGGTGCAGGATCAGTTTACTGTGAGGTAATTTACCAGGGCGGTAGATAGAGATTGGGCAGAGGAGGAGTTGTGAATTTGCGGAGGGAGGTCATTCCAGAGCTTAGGGAAGCGGTGAGAGAAGGCTGCTTGGCCAAAAGCGGTCCTCCATCGAGGGATTAATAATTGGCGGGAGTCAAGGTATCTAAGGGCATGAGTGGGGGTGGGGGTAGCTGAAAGTGTGGTGGAAAGGTATGATGGGAGTGCGCCAAGCCAGAACTTGGTGACAAATTTAGCACAGTGCATAATGCGGTGGTTTTCGAGGGATGGTAGTGCCAGGTACTGGTAGAGGTCGCAGTGATGTGTGAGGGGAGGGGCATCAAGAGCAAAGTGGCAGAAAGTATTGAAAAGGGTGTCTAGTTTTGCCAAGGTGGACTTTGGAGCAGCACTGTAGACAGTGTCACAGTAGTCGAAAGAGGGTAGTATCATTTTCTGGACTAGTTCACGGTGCACTGATGGGGGGAGGCTACTACGGTTCCTGTACAGGGCACCGAGCTTGAGGCGCAGTTTTTTAGAGAGAGCGTCAGTGTGGTCAGAGAAAGATAGATGCCAGTCGAGCCAAACCCCTAAGTATCGGAAAGAGGTGACATCCTCAAGTTTTTGTCCATCCAGGGTGCAGAAATAGGGTAGGGAGGGCAGCCTGGACAGACGTTGTCTTGTGCCGAAGGTCACGGTGACCGTCTTTTTTAGCATTGAGGGAGAGCTGAACCACTGCTGAATTTTGTCGAAATCAGCTTGGAGGTTAGATACTACTGCTTCCGGGGAGGTGCCTGTGGAGAAATGTATGGTGTCATCTGCATACATGTGGATCGAAGAAGTAGAACAGATGAGTGGCAGGTCATTTAGGAAAATAGAGAACAGAATGGGACTGAGAACCAACCCCTGGGGTACACTGGCAGTTATGGGAAGGGGGGTGAATTTGGCATCTGAAACTCTAACAGATTGCGTTCTGTCAGTGAGGTAGGCGCTGAACCAGTTAGTGACAGCCACAGAGAGCCCTGCTTCAGATAGGCATGAGAGCAGAAGGGGATGTAAGACAGTGTCGAATGCTTTCGGAAGGTCGATGAAGATGGCTGAGGTAATCTGCCCTCTGTCAATGCCAGAGAGGATGGTGTCTGTGAGCCTTGTCAGGGAGGAGGCGGTAGAGTGTCCCTTTCTAAACCCAGACTGGAATGCCATGAAGAAGTCTGAGTCTGTGAGAAAGGCGGTAAGTTAGGTGAGCACAAGGTGCTCTTGTAGTTTAGTGGAGCTGGGAGGAGAGAGATCGGGCGGTAGTTTGAAATGGAGGTTGGGGTGCCCCCCTTAGGGAGGGAAATGACGGTGGTGTGCTTCCATGCCAGGGGACTGCTCTAGCGGCAAAGGATTGGTTTAGGAGGTTGGCAACTGGGGTTGTTATGGCATGGGCTGAAAGGTATAGGAGTTTGGAGTCCAAACCATCAGGGGATTTGCCTTTTGATGGGTTGAGAGATAGCAGGGCATCCGCTGATGAGATGTCATTGAAGGAGAAGGTGCGAGGCCCTGGAGGTTTCTTTATACCAGCGGTGGGAGCGTGTGGTGCATGGGTGGGCAGGGAAGAGAGGAGGGTAGCTGCACATGTGGAGAAGCATATGTTGAACTCAGTACTTACTGCTCTGGGATCCGCGAGAAGGGAGTTGCTAACATTTAGGAGCGGTGTGGGATTAGCAGCTGGTGGAGTGAAGGAGTGAATGACCTTCCAGAATTGTGAGGGGTGATTTAAGTTTGACTGGAGGGAGTTGTTATAATACTCTGTTTTAGCTAGACGAGTAGCTCTGGTACACTTGTTTTGAAGCATACAGTATGTATAGAGATCTTGTGGGAGGCATGAAGATTTATTAGCTCTCCCGGGCGATTTGTCATGTTATTAGTTCTTGGGTTATCCAAGGCAGGTGGTTTCCATGTACCCTTGTGCGATGCGGTGGGGCATGTATGTCCCAGACGTTGAGGAAGGTATTTTTGAAGTGAAGGAAGGTATCATCAATGGAGCTGATGGAAGGGGAGTGAGCCCAGCTTGCAGGGCAAGGCCTTCTAACAAGGGGGTGATTTTGAGGGATTTGTAGGAGTGTTTGACTAGAAACTTTGGGGGGGATTTGGGGCGGTGAATTTTTCGGACTGTGTACGTAATATGGTGGTCACTCAGGGAGTCAGGTAGCAGTCCTGCACTGATGACCCAGTGAGGGTGGGTGGTCTGGGCCCAGTCTAGAAGTGAGTGATTGCCAGATTTTGGGTTTTGGCTGGTGGGCTCAGTAATGATTTGTGAGAGATTTAGTGTAGAAATTTAAGTCTGGGCTTTATTGAGAGCTGGAGCTAGCCAATTGTGGTTAAAATGTCCCATAATATATAATTCCCCTGTAGGGGTTTGGGAGGAGATTTGCATGAGGAGCTCGGTGACAGCTGAGGCAGGTATGCCCGGCCGGCAGTATATTCCTGCAATGTAGTTAGGGAGTGAGAAGGGGAGAGCCAGCTGTAACAGTGTAAATTCGTAGACTTTTGGCACGGCCTTAGCTAGGATAACAGAATATTGTAAGTCCAAGTTTACGTAGATGGCTACTCCATGCACCTCTGGTGAGCTCTGTCTAATGACGGACCATAAGCATTAGCCTAGGATAGCGACTGAGGGGTAAGAGATGTTTTTATTGTGCCACGTTTCAGAAAGGGTGAGGAGATCAGGGGCATAGTGGGCTGTGAGTACCTGGAGAGAATCAAGTTTGTGGGCAAGGCTTCTTATATTTAGGTGTAGGAGACGCAGTCCACGGGGAAGGGGCCTCCAGATAGAATTGAGGCAGAGGACAAGTTAGAAGGGGGACTTGTTGAGTTTGAAAGGGATGGGGTAAATAGAGGGCCGGGGTTCGGGTGTATATCACCTGCTACAAGGAGCAGGAGAGCGAATGTTGGGTAGTGTGCAAACGGCTGTATGCACCAAGAAGTGAGCAATCGCCGCCTAGGTGGCAGACGTAGATGATTATTAGGGGCTGGGCAGGGGGTGATTAGTTCAAAAATTATCCATTAGAGTGAGGGGTTGAAGAGAAAGGGGATGGAACGCGAGTCTGAGTGGGCCCAGACTTGGGTGTGAGGAGAGATGGTCACAGAGTTCGAGATGTGAGGGAGCCTTATGAGATCTGGCAGGATGGGGGAGGGGAGTTTGGAAGAGGTTGGTGGCATGTTTGGGGGGGGATGAGTATAGAAATAAGTAGGGGCAGGTAGCCAGGCAGTTGGGACGTGGCTCCAGCTTTATAGTGAGGCAGCACCCTAGCTGCAGTGGTAACTCAGTGGATGAGAAGGGTAGAGCTATGGGATATTGAGCCAGGGATATGATTGGTTCCTGAGTGGCATTAGGGATGCCAGTTGAAGAAAGGTCTTGGGTAGCCAATGGGACAAGTTCAAGTGTGGGCGGTAGAAAGTGTATATAAAGAGAGTGTGGGTGGGTGGAGGGCCAAAAACGGTATCTGTAATCACTTTTAAAACCTTAGCAGTTTTTACACAGTAGTACAATTTGATTTGCTTGAAAATCTAATAAAACTCTAAATTTCACACAGCGCCAGGTGGCAAAAAAGGGGAGAAAATCTTGGGCAATCAGAGCTGGTTAGCTAGAAGCACCCGGGATCCGAGTGGCTGCTCTGCCACTGTACCTTCTGGTGGTTTTGAGTCTGGGTCCTGGTTTCGGTCGGTGACTGCTTAGATGCCGTCCAACAGGGCTAACCCTGTTCAAGGGCAGGCAGCTGAGGAGGAAGAGAAAAAATGTTATTTAAGTAGAAGATGGGTAGGGGTAGACAGAGCTGGTGGGTGGGGGAGAATTTACAAGACAAAGGAATTTGTTTGGGCGCCAAAAGCAGAGAGCTTAGTCTGGGGGGGGGGGGCGTGACTGCAGGAGAGAGAGGCACAGAAGATTGAAGCTGTAATCACTTTTAAAACCTTAGCAGTTTTTACACAGTAGTACAGTTTGATTTGCTTGAAACTCTAATAAAACTCTAAATTTCATACAGCGCCAGGCAGCAAAGGAAGGGAGAAAGTCTTGGCCAGTTAGAGCAGGTTAGCTAGAAGCGCTCGGGATCCAATTGGCTGCTCTGCCACTGTACCGTGCAGTGGTGTTGAGTCCGGGGTCCTGGTTTCGGTCAGTGTCTGCTTAGGTACAGTATATAGTACCTTATAATATTTCTGAAAATATTCTGCTGTTATGGGTGGTTTTGTTATGTGCCCGCCCATCGGGTCTTGTATTTTTAGTACTGTACGGCTCTAGAGGAAGCTTCTTTGTATAACTGCCATGCAAGGAGTTTGCCTGCCCTGTTCCCCTGGTCATAGAATTTCTGTTTTGAGTATCTCGGTTGTCCTATTTTTGTGTCGAGTATCTTGTTTAGTTTAAATCTAGCATAGTCTAGTTGCATCTTGATTGTCTCATCTAAGGTGGCCTGGTGGTGTTCTTCTAACTGTGCTACTTGTTTTTCTAAGTTTAGGCATTCCTGTGTTCTGTTTTTTTAATGTGTGCTGAGTATTTTATTATCTCCCCATATAGGTAACACTTTAGGGCGTCCCATCTCACCCTAGCACTAGTGTCTTCTGGTGGGTTATTTTGTAGGAAGGTTTTTGTAGATGTTTGTATCAGTTCCTTAAATTCTGGTTGTGTTAGCAGGCTGACATTTAGGTGCCATAAAGTTTCTGTTGGTCTCTGAGCTACTTCTAGGTCCAGGTATATTATTTATTCTGAATTAACACTGAACTTTCAGCACTGTTGATCGTACCTGTGTTAGCACTGGCTTTAACAATTGTATTTCTACTCCTCTGTATAATATCTGTATCTGTTGTCTTGTCCCAGGTTGCCCCTGAAAAAGGGACCGTATTGTCTCAGTGGGCCTACCCAGTTACTAAAATTCAATACATAAAATTAATGTCACTCTCAGTGGGTCCCATAGGAAGGATCTGTAGCAGGTACCGTAACCTGGGAAGATTTATATGTCCTAGCCAAGATATGGGGAACGCCCTCAATCTTTCTAATTCTTCGTGCACCTTATTAAACGGGGGTGTATAATTAAGGGTATAGAAACTATGCAGCTGTCTGCTCACCTGCACCTGAGAAAAGTAATGGATCTTCCTGCCACCTTCAGCCCTCAGTTATCCCTTGGCCAATCCTCAGGAGGGCTTCCCAATAGCCATTAACTCCGACGTGTGCAGGTTTGCTTCATAACCCGAAAAAGTGGCAAACTGAGAGATAACCTATAACAAGGCTGGCATTGTTCTTAACAGTTCCATCACATACAGGAGCAGGTCATCAGCATATAGCGTAATCTTATGTTGTTTACCTGATTCACATATTACCTCCTTTATGTCCTCCAGCTGTCTGATTTTAATGGCCAGCAGCAATATGCGGAGGCAGAAAGCAGAGGAGAAAAGGATACCCCTGCTAAGTACCTCTCAAAAGCCAAAACTCTTAAGAGAGACCACCATTTGCCAGTATCCAAGCAGAGGATGAACATAAAGCAGCCTCACCATACCCACAAACTCATCTCCCAGATTAAACCCCCCCAGGGCCTCTAACAGGTACTCCCATTCTATTATATCAAAGGCCTACTTGACATCCATCGACAGAACAAGCACCATACCCGGACTCCGAGAACCCCAGTGCACAATATTCAACAATTTGCGCAAGTTTTTTTTTTTTAGTTTAACCAGGAGTAGCACAGTAAGCTAAAGACTTTTTTACAGGTGCAACCTGGGTGCACAGGGAAATTAAGTGACTTGCTCAGGGTCGCACAGTATGTGAATGGAAGCTGTGGGATTCAAACCCAGGTTTGGGCTGTTGGATGTCACCAGATTTGCAGTTTAGAGTCTTAAACCACTGCACTATACTGCCTCCTTATGGTAAGACAGCCATCCCTGCATGAAGTCAGTTTGGTTTGAGATTACTAACTGTGGGAGCACCTGCTCAAGGTGCCGTGCCAACACTTTGGCCAATTTTTGAGGTCACAGTTTAGGAGGGAGAGGGGCCTGTATGAAGCACACTCAATGGGATCCTTTTCCCTGCTTAGGTAAGACATGCCTCATAGGATGAAGCTGGCAGACCTCTGTCCTCCTGAGATTTCTAACATATCTGTCAGTGGGTCTAACATGCCCTTTGTCATCTCTTTGTAGGGTTTGGCTCCAGTGTCATCCAGCCCACTAGCCTGCACTCGATTCAGGGACCCCACCACCTGGGCTTCCTCCACCTGTGTTATAGGAGTCTCAGTGGTCTCTCTCTCTCAGTTCCTCAGTAGGAGTGGGACTTGTTTTACCATTGAGGAAGGCTGTCATCACTTCCCCCATGCCCCCACACTCCACCCTGTATAGGGAATCTTAAAAAGCTTTGAAGGTTCCTCTGATTCCTGGGGATTGTGACTCCACTCCCCCTCCCTCGCTGGGTACGAATACTCACCTTCTGGGCAGGAAGTCACCTACCCTGCACCAGTCAAACTAGTAATGGGCCTGGCTTGTTTCCCCATTCAAAAATCCACTGGTGGGCAAAAAACAATGCCGTCCTGGCCTCTACCATTTGTAGTAGATTGAGGGCCTCCGTTGTGACCATAATATCCCTTAAACAATCCCCTCCCCCAGTCACTGCTTGCCTTTCTAGCACCTTCAGTTTCCACTCTAGCTCCTCCTCCTTACACTTCTTCTTGAGGGAGGCCCCACACCCAATGATCATACCCCTCATATATGCTTTCCCTGCCTCCCACAATACTGCCTTCAAAGGGGCAGTAACCAAGTTAGTAGATAAATACTGAGCCCAGTTCTCCCACAGGAACTGGTGAAACTCCTCCTTAGCCAGCAGGTAGGTAGGGAGCCGCCACGCAGAAGACACGGGCCCAGTCTTCTTGCAAGCAGTGACCATTGTATGGTCCAAGATGTGGATAGGGCTGAACTCAGCATCCACCACTTATTCATATTTATCCCTAGGGACAAAGATATAATCCAGTCTAGACCATGTCTTATGGGGGTCCGAGTAAAAGGTGTATTCCTTGACTCCTGGGTTTGTCATGCACCATACATTGATTATTTACAGGTATAACAGTCCTGTCTTCTGAGCGGCCAAAGCAGCCCCATGCCTAGCAACCCCTTCAGAGTGGTCCATACCAGGGTTGATCACAAAATTAAAATCTCCCTTTCCATGATCAGATTTGGGAATTGTTCCCTGTTTAAGATATCTAATATTTGTTGCTAAAAATCTGGATTGAAAACAGCCGGAGTATAGACACTCCCATAGGTCACAGTTTTTGTGTTCAGTTCCTCCTCACTAATAAAAAATATACCGTCCTTCTCAATGGTTAGCAAGCACTCTATACACCTTTAGTGTCAAATGTTTATTGACCAGGCTAGCCACCCCTCACTTGTGAGAATTAAATGGAACCAAATAGCAAGCTCCCACCCAGTCCTACACCAACTTAGCATGCTCGGCTTTAGTGAGGTGGTTTTCGTGTAACAGAGCAATGAGGGCTGACCTCCACTGTAAGGCTGTCAACACCTTTTTCCATTTAACCGGTGAAGAGAAACCCCAAACATTCCAAGAAATAATACTGAGCTTTGACATTTTAAACTTTATCCCTCTTTCCAGCTTGAGGGAAAACCCTTGCATACATATCCAGCTACAGTGTGCAGCAGGACCCACTTTTCACCCTGCATTCTCCCTTCGCAGACATGGCATATAAAAGAACCCCTGTGGCATTTGGTATGGAATGAAAATGGGCATGATAACAAGAACAAACAGGAAGATATACAAAACTGCAACCATCCATCCCCCACCGGTCTGCCACTCCAGTCGTGGGCAGAACTATGGATCATTAATACAGTTTATACTGTCCTCCAGCCCTCTCCAGCCAACATATGGGAATAAGCAGCCCCACACCTGTTGTGTACAGAGTTCTCCTCCTCCTCCCCACCACCATAATCAGCCATTACATTATTGTAGCCTTCACACCCCACAGAGTCTGGAAGGGGCAGCCACCCCAAAGGGTACTTCCACTGCCCTGCCAATGACCCCGTGGTCCTCCATCCCCAGTGTCAGCATCCCTCCCCACCCCAGGAGTAACAGGCCCAAGGCCCTCCTTTTCCCTCAACAGCAGATTCAGATCCAGAGGCCAGATGTCGGTCCACCCCCCCCCCCACCAACACCTCAAACATTTCACCCCTTGGCCTCCGTATACCCTCTCATGGCTCCTTGCCCTTTGCCCAGGTGAGTAGGCTGAGTTCTACCCCCCAAACCAGCAGTCCCTCACATGTAACACTTTAGTCCTGCTTAGACAGCCTCATCACCAGAGGCACCAGGTCAGAGGCTGGAGGGGAGGTCCCGCTATCAAACTTCACTGCAGAACCCCCCATCCACCCCCCTCCTGGATCTTCCCCTATCAGACTGCCATCACTGTGGAGCCATAGTCTTGGTGCTGGTGGCGGAGCCGGGTGGCAAAATCCTTCAGCCGAGCTAGGTTCCTGAGGGAACCACATAGCAACTTTCAACCTCCACCTAGCGCAACACAGCAACTTCCATCCTCCTCCTCCAAGCACCACACAGATCTTCTGCTAATCACATTCTGTGGCTTCTGCCATGTTTGGTCCACCATGTCCGGTATGGAAGATGTCCTGAAAGTCCCAGATCCCAGGCTCCCCTGCATGTTTAAAAAAAAAAAAAAAAGTCCCAGAAATTGAATTAAAGTCCCTTTGGTGATGAGGAGACCTCGGTGTAAAAGTCTGTGCTCAGTACTAATCCTGGACAACCCAGTAGACTTTTGATTTATGCTACAAGTCTCGATGACTGAGAGGGACCTGGGGGTGGTGGTGGATGTCAAGATGAACAACTCGGAGACTTGTAGGAGGGCAGTAGCCAAGGCCAACAGGATGTTGGGATGCATCGCAAGGGGGATCACCTCCAGAAGGAGGGAAGTGATACTCCCTCTGTATAACTGCTTGGTGAAACCGCACCTTGAGTATTGCGTGCAGTTTTGGAGGCCACACTTAAAGAGGGACATTAAACTCCTGGGGAGGGTCCAGAGGAGGGCAACCAAAATGATTTGGGGCTTGGAGGACAGGACCTATGAGGAGAGGCTCGAAGAGCTAAATATGTACACATTGGAAGAGAGAAGGGACCCGGGGACATGATAGAGGTCTTCAGGTACATGATGGGGGTAAATAGGGGAGGAACAGTCAGGGTGCTTCAAAGGAAGGAAGGAGGGCCACTAGAGGGCATGGGTGGAAGCTGGAGGGGGGAAGATTCAGGGGAGAAAGGAGGAGGTGCTACTTCACTGAGAGGGTGGTGGAGCTATGGAATGCACTGCCCAGGGGGCTGGTGGAGGCAGAGATGGTGGAGGGGTTCAAGAGGGGTGGGACAGGTACAGGGAAGGGTTCTGGAAGCAAAATCCAATGCAGCGAGAATATCCGAACTGGGAAAGGAGAAAGCCAGAGAAGGCAGGGCAGCAAGGTCAGCTCCCAGGGTGGGGGCTGACCAAACGAGCAGACATGAAAGACCGTTAGGCCTATTCTTCTGGCGTTTTAGTATGTTAGTAACTGAATGTTCCAAAATGCCACTTTGACTAATAAAAATGATACTTTTAAGCCAGTGTGAGACAGTGCTCAAGAGAACGTCTTGCCAGTTAGCTGCTCATTAGTGTCCGCACCAATGCTTTTAACAATTGGTTGAAGGCGTGGTGCATGGAGGAGGGGTTTGGCTACATTGGGGACTGGGGGCCAACCTGAGAGAATACGGGCCTCTATGGGAGAAACAGCCAGCATCTTGCCAGGAGGGGGACCACAGTCCTTAGTAGGAAGTTTAAATGCTACTTGGATGAGCATTTAAACTAGCCGGGGGAGGCTGTAAAACCAAGGGAAGCAATGCTTGCCCCCTCCACCAATAATGAAGCAGCAGTGAGATGGAGCCCAAGGGCACTGAGCTCCCCCAGTACAGGGGTGCAAGAAGACAGGAGTGGGGACAAGGCAGAGGATGAGGGGAGACGTATAAGTCAGGAAAGCAAGAAGAAAGAAGAAAAGGAGCTGGGTAATGGAGAAGGTAGGGAGGGAAGGGGGGGTCAGGGTGAGCTTCAGGGAACAGCACAAACTGGAGGGTGCGAAACAAGCAGGGAAGGAGTAAGATATGGAGAGCCACGTGCGCCAGTGTAAGGAATCTGGGAGATCACATTTCAGACCTGGAGGCCATCATGGAGGTGGCTTGCATGGATTTGGTGGCCATAAGGGAGTCGTGGTGCACTGAGCACCAGGACTGGGACATGGCCATACCAGGCTACTCTGTCAGTCAGGAGACGCATGGAAGGGAAGAGGGTTGTACTAAATGTGGGGGAGGCAATCAAGCTCACGGAAGTAGAGGGGCACTTGGAGGAAAAAGAACAGCTGGAGGTGCTGTGGGTTATTCTGGAAACCGGTACTGGCCCCCTGTCTGTACAGGGGTGGTATACAGAACTCCATCACAGGAAGAGGAGTTGGATACAGCATTTGGGGAAGTCATCAGCAGGATGACTAGTGAGGAGGGAGGCGCTTCTGATTGGGGACTTCAGTCTGCCAGATGTGGATTAAAGCCTTCCAGCTGCAGCTTCGGCAAGGAGCAGGACCATCCTTGACTCCGTACAAGAGGCTTTTCTCAGTCAAGGCTCCACTAGGGATGAGGCAGTGCTGGACCTGGTGCTTACAAATTGGGATGGCATTGCAGACGTCACAGTGCTGCACTCAGAGTGGAGCATAACTCACAAAGACCAAATTGACAAATGCAAATAGTTTACTGAGTCTGTAGCTGAAATGCAGGCACTAGACATAGACATCACACACCTTATAGGTGCCTCAGCAGTTCATTCGGTAGAGCTTTGTCGGAGGGTACCTGCTCGGTGTGTGATGTGTATGTCCATTGCCTGTATTGAGTTACATACTTAATGAACTATTTGCATTTATTTGGCAGTTTGGTCTTTGTGATTGATGGTCCATTCTGAGTGCACTGGTACAAGCCTTCACTGTTTTTAAGGTAGCCACCCCCTGAGGTAGCAAGACAGGGAGAGGATCGGTGTGCTGCAAGAGAGTTGTGTGCTACACGAACGATGGTAAAACATATGGAGCAATCAAAAGACCAGCACACACCAAGAATACAAAATCTAATAGAAATCTATTACAAGAGTGTACAAGCAGAATCCCATACAAAAAACATACTGTACATGCCTGGTGCTTCATCGTGCTCTGCCTCTTCGTCAGGGGGGAATGGCTAGCATGTCGGCCAGCGATATGCCTTTACTACTGTAGTGTAGTTTTTCTTTGGTACATACACATGAATGACAGCTGTCAGTAATCTGCCACACCAGCGATCAACAAAAAATACAAAATAACCAGGCACAGTACAAGGCACCATCTGAAGCTAGGTGACATTTAGGAAAATTCCTCATAGCCTTGAATAAAAGAAAATAATATGTGCCCAACAATGTAAAGTGTTAGAAGCTAACAAAATGCTGAAATCCCAAATAATTACTAGGAAGTGGAACAGTTGATAAACTCCCTTGGTAATCTGACACATAGTAATCTTACACAGGGGGAGTGAAATACCTTACAAGAACTTATGTCCATGCAGGATGTAATTGTGCGTCAGGCAGATAAAGGGGGAAATGTGGTTGTCCTGAACAGAGACGCGTATATCACGGAGACCAATAGGCTATTAAGCAAGAGAGACCTACAAAAAATTAAAGAAAAATCCTTTGGAGCAGTTCAAGGGATTGGGCAGTGGATGTTGCCTATCTGGACTTTAGCAAGGCCTTCAACACTGTGCCACATTGGGGACTGATAAAGAAATTGAGCAGTCGGGGTGGGACCCCCCAAGTGGTGAACTGAGTAAGGAACTGGTTAATGGATAGGTGACAGAGGGTAGTGGTTAACGGCAGTCACTCTAATGAGTGGAAGAGTGACCAGCGGGATACCACAGGGCTGAGTACTGGGACAGGTCCTCATCACTGTCTTCATAAGTGACATTGCAAAAGAACTTGAAGGGATGGTGTGCCTTTTTTGCAGGTGACACCAACATCTTTTATAGGGTTTACACTCAGGAAGGGGTGGAGAAACTGTGTAGGGACCGTGATAAATTCAAGGAGCGGTCAAGAGTGTGGCAGTTAGGGTTCAATGCCAAAAAGTGCAAAATTATGCACCTGAAGCATAGGAACTGAATATAAGGTGGGGGTACTGACAGTCACCAAGCAGGAAAGGGAACTTGGGGTTATCCTATCTGATGACTTCTAAGTGACAGGACAGTGTATCAAAGCAGTTGGTAGGACCAGTGGGATGCTGGGATGCATAGGGAGAGGTATCTCCAGCAGGAGGGGGGAGGTGGTATTGCCACTGTATTACTTGCTTGTGAGACCCCCCCCCTTCCGTAGAGGACTGTGTCCAGTTCCGAAGGCTGCACCTCAGAAAGGAGGTAGACAGGATGAAGGCAGTCCAGAGGAGGACAGCTAAAAATGGTTTAGATGTTGCATCAAAAGCCCTACGAAGAGAGACTGAGGGATCTCAACATGTACATCCTGGAAGGGAGGAGAGCTAGAGGGGAGATGATAGAGACCTACAGGTACCTTATGAGGCTGAACAGGGTGCAGGAGAGGAGTCTCTTTCAAATGGGAATGAGCACCAGGACCAGAGAGCATGCGATGAAGCTGGGGGCAGGGGAGTTCATGAGGGATTTGAGGAAGTACTGCTTCACTGAAAGAATGCTGGACACCTGGAATAGACTGCCAGTGGAAGTGGTGGGGGCTTCAAGCATGCTTGGGATAGACCTAGGGGAATATTAGTAAATAGGCAGGGCAGAGGGAGACTTGCCAGAAACCATTTAAGGTCTGCGGAGACGGACTAGGCAGGGAGCATCTGAGCAGACTGTGTGAGCCATGTAGTCCTTTTCTGCCAACAAATTCTGTGTTTCTATGTTTCAGCCAGTTCTAGGTTCTCTGCCATGAATGGGAGCTGTTGGACTCTGTCATGGGTGACCTCTTCGTAAAGTGGGGTCGCCTAGACAGTGACCTGTTTGTGTCTCTGTATAGCGCAGAACTGCCTCTTTTCTGCTCGCTCGCTCCATCCAGGGCCTGGAGTTTTTGGTGAGACATGTTGTCCCTTTCTTGGAAGGGGAGATTCACATACATATTTCCTGTATTCCCTCTGGTACAGTGGGTTCTGGTCAAGTTGCAGGCCTAGTCGGCTACCCAGATTCTGGTGACTCCGTACCATCCCAGACAAATTTGGCTCCCTCTGCCTCAGCAGTTGGCAGTGGAACCACCTGTTCCACTCTCTGTACGAGTGGTACTTTTGTGACAGGAGCAGGGCTGTCTGGTGTATCCACATTTTCGGTCCCTGCACCTCCACGCCTGGCTCCTGAGGACGTGGAACTCTTTTGCTTTGGGGTGTCCCCGGCAGTTGCAGCTGGTCCATTGGTGGCTTTTAAGCCATCTGCTAGATACACCTACTCACAGAAATGGAAACATTTTACAGTTTGGTGTACTTCCCATTAGCTGGACCCCTATATGTGTCCGGTCAGTCAAGTTATGGACTACCTCCTGTCTTTTATGGATGTGGGCCTTGGGTATTCTTTGATAAAGGTTCACTTAGCTGCAGTGTCAGATTTTTTTTTTCATGCCCTCATCGACACAACAGATGCCCAACTTGAGGTTTCCCATAGGTTCCTCAGAGGTATTCTGCTTCTGCACCCCTCGGTCCGAAATCCTGTTCTGACGTTGGTCTTTAATATGGTTCTGGAGACCCTTACTGCATCTCTCTTAGAGCCTGCGGCTCCTTGTGAGCTGTGCTTCCTCTCTTGGAAAACATTGTTCCTCGTGGCTTCGAGATCTTCTAGGTGTATTTCTGAATTGCAGCTGCAGAGCATTCATAGAAACAGAATTTGTTGGCAGAAAAGGACCACATGGCCCACCCAGTCTGCCCAGATGTTCCTGCCTGATCTGTCTCTGCAGTCCCTAACTAGTTTCCAGTGCCCCCCTGCCTGTTTACTGATATTACCCTATGTCCATCCCACACATGCTTGAAGCCCCCCAGTGTTTTTGCCTCCACCACTTCTGCTGGCAGTCTGCTCCAAGAGTCTATCACTCTTCTCAGTGAAGTAGTACTTCCTCACATTCCTCTTAATTTCCCCCCAGAGTGTAACAGCAATAAAATATAGTTGTACAGTAAACCATGCAATGGTCCCTGAAAGCGTCCAATAGATGCTTCGATGCTCTTATTCAATGGGAGGCATTTCACAGGCATCCCATAGCCATAAAACATATCATAGGGCATACTTTATGGAAAGAGTTCTACCTCTTTCAGGTGCTCTCTAGTTCGAGCATTATTGTAAGGTCATGTTATCGCCCCACTAATGGTATACACTACTGCCAGGCTATAGTCTCATTAGTCTCAGTATGTATCAAGTTTTAGTGGGGATATCAGTTTAAATACACTCTAAATATGAAGGCCTACAAACCTACAGCATCTTCTCTGCTCACCTCAGCCTCCACTCTACAGTTGCTTACCACTTTTGAGTAGCTTGCATGTTCTGCCATTGACTCTCAGTTGCTGTCGCATGTCCTCTTTTCTTTTTGCTGGAATACTTCTTTTCTAAATTCCATGATTACCATTCTGTGGAGAGTGGACCTTGAATGTTGCTAAAAGAGAAAATATGCTACCTATAGCATTTGTTTTCCTGCGTAGATGCACACTTTTCCGTTCTTCTCAGGCCATTTCTTAACTATTAAAGTGTAACAAAATACAGTTGATGAGTTTTGTGGGGCTTTTTAAAAATTAAGGTTTCCGAGGTCATAACCGAGGTGTGCAAGGAATCCAAACACCAACTTGAAATCTCAGTGATGGCATGTAACTTGTTTTCTGTTTTTTCAGGTGAAAGGACAAAATAGCACTGGTGATGCTGATCAGGAAGGGCTCCCTGGGAAGAAGAAAAAGAAGAAGAAAAAAAAGAAGTCCAAGCAATCTGAGAATGATTTAAAGATTGAAGAAACTATTGTTGTAATACAAGAGCCCCCGAGGTTCGAGGTATATCACTGACATTCAGCTTGTTAGCCTTATGCCAAAATGTATTTAGAAGGCAAATAAAAATGCTGTTTCTAGGGTCATGGATATGTTGTTCATCCACACTTATTGGCAGGTATCCTTGCCACTTTAAATCTTGCCGGAAGGTCTTCAAGCTGGCTCCTCCCGCCCACCCGGGTGGTAAAACTCTCGGCTCCGCCCCATGACGCGAGATCTTCCTTACCGCTTGGAAGCTCAGGTTCCCTCCTTAACGCTCTGCGTATAAGACTGGTTCCTATTTCTTCGGTTTACCGGAAATTACTTTTAAGGTTTTCAAGACTTCGGTCACTTATTTCCCTCACGGCTGCGATGGATAAATCGACTCCTGGTTTCCGGAGGTGCCCATGCGGGCAGAAGATGCCTCGGACGGATCCGCACTCCACGTGCGTCTTCTGCTTGGGCCTTGGGCACGACCCGCAGGCTTGCGACCTGTGCTCTTCTTTTTCAGCCTACATCCTGGAAGACCGTGCTGCCCGTCTACAACTTGGGCGACCCGAAAAACGTTATCCTTCGGTAAAGTCGAAGGAGGCCCGGATGGCGGTTTCCGCGACGGCGGGTCAGCGGAACAGTCGAGCAGATGATCGCCCTCGAGGAGGAGGCGGCGCAGGCCGCATCTTCGTCTTCCTCGGCCGCAGCCTTTATCCCGCTCTCCCTGGGATCCTCCTATTCAGCTTCTTTTAAGGAGCTCTGTCTGTCCCTCTCCACTAAGAGAGAGGGACCAACATCTTCAGGGCCTTCCTCTCGGTCCAAGAAGAAGGACCACAAAGGTAAGTCCCTCCGTCGACGCTCTTGGGAGCGGGAGAGATCCCTCTCACCGAGCAGTTGACTATCGACTTCGGTCGATCCTTCGGCTTCGGCCACTGGCTTCACGGTGTCCCCGTCAGGTCAGTTGACTGAGACTCCTGTCGACACAGTCGAGATTTTTCTCGACCCGTTGGACGGGCTGTCGACCAGTGAAGCCGAAAACCCTCACTCCCCGGTTCCTCCGGCGGTGGTTGAGGTGTCCGTGGACTTGCCCGTGCCTCCGGTTCCGGAGTCCACGGTTGAGCCCTCCGAGCTGAGGGGAGAGCGGGTTTCCCCCGGCCTACCTCCATACCCTCCTCAGAAAAGCCGAGGTTCGCGGTCTCGGTCTTGGACTTCTTCTCGGTCCAGCCGATCCCGCCGTCATAGGCGGTCTCGGTCTTGGCACCATGGCAAGTGGCGCCGCCGCTCATCCTCATCCTCCTCCTCGGACGAGGGGGAGGCTTCGACGCAAGTTGCGTTGACGATACGAGGACCTCATGTGGCAACAGCTTCTTCTGTCCAGGAGCAAGCCGACGTAGTCGCCTTCCCCGGCTATCAAGTGGCTGTCACCGGAGCGGTTGAAGCAACCCCTCGCCTTAGCCGAGGCGCCTGCTTCCAGACCTGTTGCTCGGTCGAAACCGGCTGCCCCACCGATTCCGGTGGAACCTCCGCCTCCACAGCTGTTGTTTGGGGCTCCGACCAAGAGTTCTCGGTCGGCCCAGGGTTTGCCCCATAGGCTGTCTGTCACCCTCACTCCCGATCGCCCTCGGCAGGTGGAGGGTGGCTCAGGCCCAAGGCAGCTCTTTGCAGACTCCTCTGAGTCCGACGACGATTCCTCCCTGTTCTCCAGGCGAGTCGACTTGGAGTCCTCAGTAGGTCAGTCACTGGACGATAGCCCTTTGTCCTTCATGGGTTTGCTTAGGCTCATCTCGGAGTCCACCGGGATGCAGCTCGAGCCCGTATCCAAGCAGGCCAAGTATCCCCTCACGGTGATATTGGATCGAGGGGATTCTCCTACGGAGGCCTTTCCGGTGGCTGAGGCCATTGTAGGCCCGGCCTTGGAGCTCTGGCAGCGTCCTGCTTCCTGCCCTGCACCTTCGGCCAGGATGGCAAGGAAGTATGTGGTCCCTACCGGTTCCCTGTCCGGTTTCTCGGAACACCCCTCAGCCGAGGGGTTGGTTACTGACAGCGTCTTCTGGCGTGCCAGAAATGCCAGGGACGTAGACAAACCTCCTGACAAGGAGTCCAAGAAGTTGGACTACGCCGAGCGAAAAGTCTACGCTGCGTCCTCCCTTGGCCTTCATCAGGCCAGCTCGGCCGTGCTGATGGCACATTTCTCTCACGCCCTATTGGGCTCCCTGGATGAGGTAGTCCCTCATCTCCCGGCTGACCTGCAGACCACGGTTAAGCAGGTGCAGGACCAGGGCAGGGCAGTGGCCAAGCAGCAACTTCAGACTGCTTTGGACATTGGTGACTCATGCGCCAGGTCAGTCGCGGCCACAGTGGCTATGCGCTGTCGGGCATGGCTGAGGATATCCACCTTCACAGCGGATACCCAGCACAAGTTGGCGGATGTCCCCTTCCTGGGGACCGACCTCTTCGGCCCTGGAGTGGAAGGTCACCTCCAGAGGATCGAAAAGTCCAATGCCACTCTGGACTCTGTCTCATCCGCCAGAGGGACAAGGGCCGCAGACCGCAACCCAAGCCCTTTCGGCCCATCTGCGCCTGCTGCACGTCCGCCCAGCAGCATCAGGCTGAGCAGGCTCGCCGCTGGCATCCCAAACCCAAAGCCCGCGGCTTCCTTCTCCAGGAAGCAGGAGGTAAAGGCCCAGGTGGTCCCTCGTCGGTCCCTCCTCCAAGCTTGCTCAGTGACGGGTTGAGGGGTGCTGCCCCCAACCTCGTCACCTCATCCCAGGTTCCCCCCGTGGGGGGATGGCTTCACCACTTTCTTTCCGCCTGGTCCGCTATCACCACAGACGGTGGGTGTTGGAAGTGGTGGGGAAGAGCCTGCCTCTGGAGTTAGAGGCAGCCCGCCCTTCAGAGCAATGCGCACCCGGGGGCCTGGGATCCACAACCTCACTGTCGGCCGCCCGAGCCAACATCGCTCTGCTCCTCGAGAAGGAGGTGATCAGAGAGGTGGCGACCCCCCTCAGACCCGGGTTTGTGTCCAGGTACTTCCTGGTTCCGAAATGGACGGGGGGCTGGCGCCCCATTCTCGACCTGCACGACCTAAACAAGTTCCTAAGGTCTCGGACCTTCAGGATGGTCACTCTGGCTCAGATAATACCATCCTTGGAACGCGGCGTGTGGTTCTGCTCTCTGGACCTGCAGGACACGTTTTCACGTCCCTATCCATCCGTCCTCACCAGAGATTCCTTCTTCCGGTGGAGGGATCCTTTTCGAGTTCCGAGCCATGCCCTTCAGCCTGTCTCTTGCTCCCAGGGTCTTCACCAAATGCATGGCAGTGATGACAGCATTCCTGCGGCGCCAAAGGGTCCGGGTGTACCCTTACCTGGACGATTGGCTGATAGCAGCCCCCTCCAGACAAGAGGTGGAGCGGTCCAGAGATCTGGTCCTCCAGGTTTGCTCTCAGGTCAGCCTCCTCATCAACGAGGCCAAGTCGGAACTAGAACCGAAGCAGGTGATTCTCTTCATCGGGGAAGAGCTCGACTCTCTTCGAGCCAGAGCATGGCTCCTGGCGGACAGGGCCGAGGTTCTTTCCTCCTTTGCCCGATCATTTCTGGTTGGGCAATCGCGCCCTGCCCGGGACTTCCTGCGCCTCCTGGGTCTCATGGCGGCCTGCACCAGTGTGGTCCATTGGGCCCGCTGGAACATGCGCCCCCTTCAATGGGGGTTGGCCAGCCAGTGGTCTCAACACTGCGATCCATTGGACCAGCTAGTGACGGTGACCCAGGGGATGTGGAACGCTCTCCAGTGGTGGATCGTTCCAGCTATCTGCAGGAGGGCATCCCATTTGTCCGCCCCGAGCCGACGGTCTCTCTATCGACCGACGCGCCTCTGATGGTTTGGGGTGCCCATCTGGGGGAGCACAGAGTGCACGGCCTCTGGTCCCCATGGGAGTCCCGATGCCATATCAACCTGCTGGAGCTCCGAGCGGTCCGTCTAGCTCTCACCGCCTTCGCTCCGTTTCTATGGGGTCAAGTGGTTCAGGTCCAGACGGACAATACCACGACCATGTACTACCTAAACCACCAGGGCGGGATGCACTCCATGCCTCTGTGCAAGGAAGCTCTCCACATTTAGTCACTCGTGCGCAGCCTGGAGGCGGACCTCCTAGCCATTCATGTGGCAGGAGCCTCCAACACCCTGGCCGATGCCCTAAGCCGGATAGGGGCTGTGTCCCACGAGTGGTCTCTCCTGCCGGAGGTAGTACAAGATCTGTTCTCCCATTGGGGCACACCTCAGGTGGATCTGTTTGCCTCCAGGGAGAACGCGAAGCTGAGGCTGTTCCATGCCCGCCCCTCAGCAGGGCTCACTGCAGGGGGATGCCTTCTCGAGGCCGTGGACCCCGGGCCTCTTCTATGCCTTTCCCCCATTTTCCTTGATCCACAAGATGCTTCTCAAGGCGAGGAGGGACAAGACGCAGGTGATTCTGGTAGCCCCAGACTGGCCCCGCCAATGCTGGTATCCAGATCTCCTCAGCCTCAGCTCCAGCACCAGGCTTCCGAGGCAGCTTCCAGCTCGCCCGGACCTGCTTTCAGTCAATCAGGGGAATGTGTTCCATCTGGACCTTCAATCTCTGCACCTGACGGCCTGGTTCCTGGGCGGCTAGAGTTCCAGGCCTTGGGTCTTTCCAACGAGGTCCTCAATGTAGTTGAGGCGTCCCGTAAGGAGTCGACCAGGAAATGCTATGCCTTCAAATGGAAGAGGTTTTCCATTTGGTGTCAGGGCAAGGGCCTGGATCCTTCCTCCTGTTCCTTGGCAAGCATCTTGGACTATTTATGGTCCCTTTCTCAGCAAGGGCTTAGGTCGACGACCCTAAGGGTGCACCTGGCAGCCATCTCTGCTTACCAGGTGCAGGCCGGGAAGCAGTCGGTGGCACAGGAGAAGGCGGTCTGGTGCTTTTTCAGAGGCCTTGATCACATTTCCTCTCCGTTGCGAGAACCTCCACCTCCGTGGGATCTACTGCTGGTACTGGCAAAGCTCATGGGCAAGCCATTCGAACCAGTGCACAGGTGTGATCTCTCTCACCTGTCGTGGAAGACCACCTTCTTGGTGGCTATTACGTGAGCCAGAAGGATGGGAGAGCTCCAGGCGCTTTCCATCGAGTCTCCTTACCTGGTCTTCCACAGGGACAAGGTTGTCCTGCGCCCCCACTCAAAATTCCTTCCGAAGGTGGTGTCAGAGTTTCACCTTAACCAGATGTTGACTCTGCCAGTGTTCTACCCCAATCACACCTCGGAGGCTGAATATAGGCTCCATACTCTGGACCCTAGAAGGGTGCTCGCTTACTATAAGGAGCGCACGGCTGAAATTCGGGGAGAGGTTCGCCAGCTGTTTGTCACCTACGCTGAAGCCGCACCTGGCAGACCTGCAGCCAAGCGGATGATAAGCAGGTGGGTCACCTCCTGCATAGATCTCTGCTATAGGTTGGCGGGCATGGAGCCTCCCAGAGGGATAAGAGCTCATTCTACCCGCCATACCGCTGCATCGGTGGCTGCTTCCAGGGATGTCCCTATCCAGGAAATCTGCAGGGCTGCTACCTGGAAGTCAGCACACACCTTCATCACCCACTACCACATCGACCTTGGGTCACGCTGGGATGCTGGTTTGGGGCCTCGGTTCTCCAGTCTCTATTCCCTAAGTGAGGTGTCGCCTTGCCTCCTCCTCCCGGAGAACTGCTAGAGTCTGCCAATAAGTGTGGATGAACAACATATCCATGTCCTAGAAATACAGGTTACTCACCTGTAACAGGAGTTCTAGGAATGGTATATATTGTTCATCCACACCCCACCCGACCTCCCCGGCTTCGATGCACAACCTGAGCTTCCAGCGGGCCAGATCTGGCGTCATGGGGCGGAGCCGAGAGTTTTACCAACCGGGTGGGTGGGAGGAGCCAGCTTGAAGACCTTCCAGCAAGATTTAAAGTGGCAAGGATACCTGCCAATAAGTGTGGATGAACAACATATACCATTCCTAGAACTCCTGTGAGTAACCTGTATTTTCTGTTCACAAAGTAGATATGAATTGTTTTCTATAATTCACAGCTTCCATAATTGTGACTCGCAGATGAACACGAAGTTTAACAGACAAAAGAAGTATAACAGGGCGAGCAGTGTAGCCTAGAGGTTAGAGTAATGTGCCGTGAATGAGCTTGGTACACAGAGCAGACCTAGGTTTGCTTCCCAAACCTCCACTTGCATATTGTGTGACCCAGAGCAAGTCATTTAACCTCCCCAGTGCTCCCAGTTCACTCCTGAAAACAGGCGCTTGTGCCTAGTGGGCCCTTTTCTAGTGACAAAAAAAACCCAACTGGAACACAGGTCGAGGCTGGCTTTTCAAATCACCTCTTCTGTAATTTAAGGCCCTGTAACTTTTCCATCACCTGAATGTGAAAATACCTAGCATCTGTACCCTCTGGTTACTGCATTCTTTAAAAAACTTGCCCTTCTCTTACTGCTGCCTGTACATTTTATTTCGTGTATTAGCTACCTGATATGTAAATGCATTTTGTCTGAATTCCTTTAGACTCTGGCTTTTCCTTCATTTAGTGGGTGCCCCCTTTTTTCTGCTAACTTTGACAAACTACTTGCATCTCATTTCACTTTTCCACCTCTGAATCTTTGTAATTCCACAGACCATGATGTTCCAAATCTCCCTTTTTTAAAGTGTGAAAATATGTACAGTATCTAAGCTGTAGTGTTTCTGCAACATCTGGCCCGGCTCCTAGGGCAATTGACTTGACTCCTGGAGCTATTAAAGAATCTTTTTTTTTTAATTTTTTTTTTTTATTATTATTAGTTCATTTTCACTCTGATTATTGACAGAGCCCCATTGGTTGACCCCTCGCCTAATCCAGTCTGGCCTGAACCCCCCCAGCCTGTGGTCCCATTCCTCCGTTCCGCCCGCGACTCATGTGAAGGATCCCCCTTCCCCAAGCCATGGTTCCATGGTGCTTCCATACACATATCAGTGGAACCTGGCAAGAGGAGGTGAGAAGGGAGAATGGCATGATTCAGGAGGGCAGGGTCTGGTGGTGGACGTTGTGGCGTCAGGGCGACATCTTCTGGCCATTGGGTTGTTTCCTCTTAATGTTGTTATGTTGCCCTGCGCAGGCGCGGATGTGCAGTGACGTCAGCACGGCTCTGGCACACTCCCACACACAGTCCGCAGAAGTCCACAGTTGCCTCCACCTGTACGTGAGTGGCCCCAGCTGTTGCACACCCAGCCTCCGCTGGGAGTCACTGATAGTCAGGGAACCACATCCCTCCATCCCTGGAGGAGAGCTGTCCATAAGACACTCATCCAACCTCCCTATGGCCAACCCCTGGCAACCTGAGCTTCTCCCGACCTTGGGTCATCACTGTGGTGAGAGGTAAGGCACAAGGCGCCTCAGCCTTCTATGCCACTGGGCCTTAAAGAATCATCTTGGGGGAAAAAAAGCTGAGAGCACAAACAAAGACTGTGACCAATCCTCTTTATGCCTTTGAGTATGCATCCACCTTCTGAAATTTAACACTTGCACTAAGTGCTGGCTTCCTGGACTCATGAAATCTGCCTTTGCGGAGGATTTATCTTTTCTTTTTTTTTTTTTTTTTTTAATCTTATTTTGATTCTTTAAAAACTTTGATTCCTGTTCTGTTTGAATCTGCAAGAGTCTCTCCAACACCTACTGGTACTTGAGTGGCTGGAAGCAGAACCACAGATTAGCAGGAAATGTGATCATCCAAATTCCTGCAGCACATGCCGAATAAGACTAATCTGCAGACTTGCACAACCCAGCCGGAAACCACTCCTGCAAAACATCCAGTGGACTTCTACACTGAAAGAGTAGCACACCCTCATATCTTGTAAATGCAGTAGCTGATGTTTTATTTCTTTTGTTAGATAAGTAATCACTTCTGTAGTGATTTTCGATGACCTGTATGTTGTCGGAGGAACCATCAAAACTATTCCAGTATTGTGAGCGTGGAGAGAAGATTTACACCAGCGAGTCCCACGATGTCTGTCTCTGTAGCCTAGGCCTAGACCACAACGTAAACACCTGTGGAATTAATTTTCATTGCACGACCAGGCAATGCCATAAAGGGGCTGTAGAAAAATACCTCCTTGAACAGAACGTAGCTAGAATGGAGAAGGAGCGCCAGTAGAAGAGTACTGCCATGTCGCCAGCTCAGTTGACCGAGTCCGGGTCCTCCTGATCCCGGGATAAGGCATCAGGAAGTCCAGACACAAACACTGGGACAAGGAAAAGGAGAGAGCCTTACTGGTGCCTTCAAGGTCAGCCCTCTGCATAGCAGGTACGACCTCCTCAGCGCCGTCGTCTGCTCCGGCAGCGACACCACTCACCTGTCCCAACCTTTGACTTGACACCAAGGTTGGAGCTTGGCGTAGCCACTATTTGACCTAGTACGGCTGGTACTTCACCATCGACATCAGAGACTCCGCCTCCCCTGTTGACTTCTGTAGTCGTGCCTGCCAATAACTGTTGCTGGCTCCCTCTCCTTTCTCAGTTCTGTTCTTCCCACCCTCAAGTGAGCACAGTGGAAGCAGTCTCTTCAGTTTGGTATAGTCATTGCTGCTTTTCTCTCTGCCTCAGTGTCTTTTTTTGACCGTGCCATGTTTTTTGTTCATAGTTTTATTTATTTCTTTTTTCATAATACCAAAGTCCTTATCAAATGGGGATGCAGTAAAGAAGCCACTAATTATGCTTTGGTGCCCCTGTGGGAATAAGATGATTTCAAAGGACTGGCATCAGCTTTGTGCGACCTGACTTGGACCACAGTATGACATGGACTCTTGTGACACTTGCTTCTCAGTGGATTGTCACGCATTGGAAAATCCTGCATTGAGGCGGGGTAGACTCATCCACACTTTAACAGGCAGGTGATGCACTAGGAGTTCCAAGGTAAGGTCTTCAGGCCAGTGGCAAACTGGTCTCTCCCAGACTCAGACTGTGACTGTTACCAGCTTTCTCAAACCCTTCTGATGCCTGCAAGGGTACCTCAAGTTCTTGGTGATATACCGCCCGAGGCTGGATCGCGGGGGCTGGGGTGTAGCCAGTATATTTAAGCCGGAACTGGGCCTTGTGGATGTGCCAGTGGGGGCCGATAGGTCCTTCCAAGTGTATCCTGGGAGCGGGTGTGGGCTTCAGGATACTCCTCACCTTCCGTCCACCAGGTGATGGTGGAGAATTTCTGAAGGAGTTTGTGGACTTCATCGTCAATGTTGTGTTGGAGTCCCCTAGATGGTTAATTGTGGGGGACTTCAACGCCTGGGTCGATAATGAATTCTCGCATTTTGGATAAATTCTCCTCCTGCTTATGTTGGTGCTGGGCCTCACACAGGTTATTACCTCTGCTACCTATATAGGGGGTCACTCGTTGGACCTGGTGTTCCTCCTGGGGATGGAGATCACAGACTTGGGGGTGGAACCAGTTAGTTGGTCTGACCATCACAACATAAGGTTTAGTTTCAGGGCTCCACCCAAAAGACCTGCCCCCATGGAGATGGTCCAGTACTGCCCTCTAAGGGGGTTACCCCAGAAGGCCTAGCGGTGGTTCTGGATCTATCGGGTTTGTCAAATGAATGTATGAGTCCAGGGGATCTGGTACTGGCCTATAATAGGGCAGTGGGAGATACCCTGGACAAGATTACACCTCTTCGTGTTCGACCACTTACTCTTTGCCCAGGGAACCCTTGGTTTGATCGTTCCTTGAAGGAGCTGAAGAGAAGGAGTCGAAGGCTGGAAAGAGCTTGGCGGAAGTCTGGCCTGGATGCTGACAAACTTAGATTGATGGAAAATTATGAGAACTATCAATCGGAAATCACCCTTAAGAAGGCAGAATTTCTGTCAAGGGAGATTTCTGCTATGCAGAATCGACTGGCTCAGCTCTTCCGGTCTGTAGACAGATTGTGCAATCCAATCTGTCTCCAACCTGGAGGAGCCTTTTCGCAAATTAAGTGTGATGAGCTCGCTCAGTTCTTCGCAGATAAGGTGGTCAGCATCCGGGCCAGCACCAGCCCGTCTCTCCCTACGAGGGATTGTTGGGATCGTCAGGAGGTGAAGAACACTTGGTCTGCCTGGTCAGACTTCAGCAGGCTGGAACTCACAGATATTGTAAGAATCATCCAGACACTGCACCCAGCCAGCTGTAGTTTGGATCTGGGCCCTACACCCCTATTAGTGGGTTGTGTAAATGTCATCTGCCTGATCCTAGCTGAAATTGTTTGGGGTTCCTTGGGGGGTCTTTCCAGATCCCTAAAGTAGGTGGTCGTATGACCACTCCTTAAAAAAAACCCTCCTTGGATCCAAACTGTGCAGCTAACTACAGGCTCATCTCTAACCTGCCTTTTGTAGGCAGGGTTATTGAAAAGGTGGTTGCGTCACAGCTGGAGGATTATCTTGGGACCCATAGTATCTATGAGGCTCTCCAGTCTGGATTTAGGAAGAGACATAGTACTGAGACTGCACTCATCCGATATTGAATAACCGCCAAATAGCGAGAGATCAAAAGGCATGTACCATCTTGGTCCTTTTTGATCTCTCTGCAGCGTTTGGCACTGTGGACCATGGTGAGCTTTTGGAGTGCCAGCGTTTCCTTTGTGTGGACTGTTGGGTACAGTCCTCAAATGGTTTATGTCATTTCTTACGGGCAGATCTCAGAGGGTTGTCACCGGAATTTATTCCTCTGATGCCCTCCCTCCCTCTGTCCTGTGGGGTGCCACAGGGCTCCATATTGTCGCCCATGCTGTTTGCAGTGTACTTACTGCCATTAGGAGATATCAGACGATACGGTTTGAGTTTTCAGTGCTATGCAGATGATACTCAACTGTGTATATGTCTTTTCTAACCAGATAGGAGGATGTAGTCTGTGTCTTTAACAACTGTCTCTCCAAGATCAGGGACTAGATGAGTGCCAGCTGACTGAGGCTGAACCCAGATAAGACCGAGGTGTTGGTGGTGGACCCAGGTCGGCCGGGGGTAGGTATGGAGGCTGGGCAGATGTCTGGCTTATGGCTGATGGCATCCAGCTCACCACCTCAGACCGGGTGAGGAACCTGGGCATTATATTTGATGATGGCTTGACTCTGAGATCTCGGGTATCAGCCGTGGTGAAATCCTCTTTTTACCACCTGAGGACTATCACCCAGGTGAAAGATCTGGTTCCTCCAGATGACCTACCAACTTTGGCCCACGCCTTCATCACCACTGCAATGCCCTCTACCTAGGGCTTCCAGGGGTTGATATCCACAGAATGCGGCAGCAAGGCTTTTGACTGACACATCCAGGGCTAGCATATTACACCTGTGCTGTGCGAACTGCACTGGCTGCCTGTTCAGAAGTGGATCACCTTTAAGATTGGCTTGCTGACCTTTAAAGCCCTACACGATCAGGGACCCAGCTATCTGAAAGATCTTCTGACTCTCTACTGCCCCCACTGTCCTCTCCAATCTGCCAATGAGGGATTGCTAGAGATTCCCAGGATGTGTCTGAAAACCTCAGGTGCTCAAGCTTTTTCCTATGTGGCTCCCACCCTGTGGAATTCTCTACCTTGTCAGTTAGGAGAATGTCTGACCATTGTAAGTTTTAAAGCTGAATTTAATACCTATCTTTTAGCCAGGGCTTTTCCTTGATGTTTTTAATTTGGATTATCATATCTGTAATACTATTACGTTATTTATATTACTGTTTTATTTATATGGGGTATTGTTATGCTTTGTTAAAGTGCCTTTGTTTTGGAAAGGCACTATATTTTATTTATTTATTTAGCTTTTGTTGACCGGGTAAGTGCACTAGACAAATCCTGCCTATTTTCAGGCACGACCCGGGGGAGGGGGATACAGATGAATGCCAACTGACCTTGAACCAGATTAAGCTGTTGGCCGTATTTTAGTGAATGAGGAATTTGGCTAGACACCGGGAAATTCTCACTCTTTTCGATAAGTGCCATGGGATCTTTAACATCCACCTGAACTACCACCAATCCAGGCAGATGGGACCTCGGTTTAACGTCTCATCTGAAAGACAGCACCTCAGAAGTGCAGCACCCCCTCTCATGCTGCACTACAGTGTCAGTACTGGGATATTAACCCAAGTGCCAGATGTGGGAACTGAACCCACAGCCCTCTGATCTTCCGGCCTCAGAGGCGAGTGTGCTACCTACTGAGCCACTGACACTGCTAAATAAATAAAGTCTTTCTTACGTACTTACTCAGTAGCTGCCACCACTCAACCTAGACACTCCCTCTGGGTATCTCTAGATCTTGCTTCGAGAGGCTCTTGCAGCAGGCAACAGCAGTAGGACTGAAGCCACCAGTAGCCAGGACCACACGGAAATCTTCTAGCTAGCAGTCTTCAGAGGGGGACCACCCCACCGACGTCAGCACGCTGACATCCGCCTATCCTGTAAAACGGGCGGTCCCCAAAAGCTACTTCAGTTCTTTTTCTGCCGTCAACCCACGCACGTTGGACCTCCATGGACGACTGCTTCAGTCAGCCACCATATTCTTCGCACTTTATCCGCAATTTCTTTCTTTTCAGTGTCAGCATTGAATTTCAGTGTCTTTCTCCTTTTTATTTCTTCTCCTCGAGCTTCGTCTTATAAAACCGGCCTATGAAGTATGCATGTGGTGAGCAGGTACCTGCCAAAGATGGCTACTCCTACTGCCTCCTCTGTTTAGGCTCTAACCATGACACTGAAGCCTACAAGCACTGCCAGGACTTTAACCAGGCCACAACGGAGACGCCGGTTGAAGACACTTCAGAGCCAATTGCTGCAGCAGAAATTAGCCTCGATGGAGAAGGAGCTTCAGGCTAAAAGTTCTTCTACCTCCCCGGCCACCGTGGCTTCATTCTCTTCTTCTTCCCAGAAGAAGTCGTCTAGCAGGAAGCACAAGCACTGGGACTGTCCTTGGTCAGCCTCTTGCTTGCAGTCGCCACATAAAATGGCTTCCGCCTCTGGGTCTTGCTCCTGTGGGGGATCAGCCCCTCCTTCCTCGGCAGCCCTTACACCCTTTGTGTTGCTGGTGGTACAGTCACCTGTCCTCATCTCTGTCTTAGGGGGGCGGCGGCTCTTCAGGGCAGCAGTCTTCTTCCACTGCCTCCCAGACCCTGATGCTCAGGCTCTTAGTCCCAAGAGGGTCCTCAGCCAGGCAGCTGCACCGCAGTTGGCTCCTCCAGCGGCGGGTCTTTGCTCATCATGTTCTTCCTCCCAGTCACTGCATTGTCTTCATTGGTCCCCAACTCCAGGGCTGGCACCAGCCCTTCCAGGCATCACCCGGAGCAAGTGCTCACCTTCTCTTCAACACAGGCAATGCCGCCAGCCTCTTCTCTGGGGCTTATGTCGGCTTCTTCTCCAGACTGGCACCAGCCTTCACCTTCTAGGCCAGTGCTGGCTCTGCTGATACCCACATCAATGATGCCTCAACTGTTGTCACCTCTGCCCCAGCCTGCACCTCAGCCGTCACCTGCTGGCCCTCCTAGAGACCCTCAGCTGACACCTGCTGGATCGATGCCAGGGTACCCTACGCCGCCTCTGCCACTGACGTGCCAGTACCCACCACCTCATTATCATTATCCACTGTACAGTCCTCCTTTTCCAGTGGATTACAATGCTTTGTTCACAGCCTGTTCTGCCTTTGTGAAGGACAAGGACACACCCAGGAGGCCGCCCTCTCCACCTCCCAGGGCCCCCCCCCGAGACACAGACTGGGCGGATCCCAGCAACTCCTGCACTACAGGAACTTCTGGGGTTCATACCGGCGACTCCCATATACGGAGGACCATCACCGACCGACACCGTTCCCAGATAGTGGCTCTTTGGGAGATGATTCCTCCTCCTCCTCCTCCGAGTCATCAGAAGGCTCCGAGAGCTCCTCTGATACTCAGGGGTGAGCAAAGGAGACCCCCAAGTCTACCCAGGAAGATGCCTCCTTCTTGGACGTGATGTGCCATATTCAGTCCCTCATAGGATGGGATACCAAGGAGCTGGACCCAGAGCACACTCACCTGGCACTTGTGCAAGATGGAAACCCTTCCTTTGGTGGTTCCCCCCCTTGAACGAGGCATACGATGATGTTACCAAGTCAGCATGGAATCAGCCTTCTTCCACCCCAGCCTTGGCTAAGAAGGCAGACCATCTCTACCACATGCCAGTGGGCAAGCCTTTCTTTGGTGAACAGTCCACAGCTGACTTGGTCATGAATGCTGCCCTTGACCTTACTAAGAAGCCCAAATGAGGTCGCTGATGAGCAGCTGGACGATTCAGATATGAAACCCCAGAGTTCCATGTCACAATGTGTTAAAATAGAATATTTTATTAATAAAACCATGCTCAAGCTTTTGTAATCTGCTCCAAAAGTTGGTTGAAATATGGATGACTACTTAGCTGGAGGAAAAAACGGACGATCATTGTAAAAAAAAAAAAACAGTGAAAAGAAAACCCAGGTAGCAGACACACCTGGAACCTCTGGAATGGGTGCGATTTCTCTATCTGCAGCCGAAATGGCAGCGATTGGAAAAACTCTTACCGCCCAAGTCTTGGAGGGCTTAAATCCTAGATTGTCCAAGTTTGAAGACAAACTTTCAGAGATTTCGGCAGAACATACCCAGAGCAGTAAAAGACTGGCTGAACTCAAGCAAAGAGTTTCGGATATGGAAGACGTGGCCGACCAGACCCTAACTCGGCTTACCCAGCTGGAAAAGGAGGTGGAAGACCTGAAAGAGTTCTTTGACTTAAAAAAAAAAAAAAAAAAAAATACAATCAGAGGAATAACTTAATAAGGCTTAGGCTTAGAGGTCTTCCAGAAGGAAAAGAGGGGGCCAGCATGCTCTAATTCTGCCTGAGTGTATTGCCGAAGCTGCTGGGTATGCAACTGAAAAAAGGCTGTTTAAAGTTGATAGGAGCTCACAGGGTCTTGATGCCTTGGCTTCCAGCTGACCAACCGCCGAGACAGGTGATCTTCTGCTTTCATTATTTCGGCGACTGCCAAGCTCTGATGGCTGCATACAAGAAGTCGTTCAAACTAATCTGTGAGGGGCATAAACTGACAATTCATCAAGACCTTTCCCTCAGAGTGCAGAAAAATCAGCAGCAGTTTACTCAATATATGAATATACTGCGGGAGCGTAAAATAGATTTATTTTTTTTTTTTCATGACATATCCAGTGGTAGTCTAGGTCCATTATGAAGGAGCCGTTATGTCATTCTGTGATCCAGGCAAGCTGCGCACCTATGTGGAGGATTGGGACAGAAAGAACAACAGATGAGGAGAATACTGCTTGAAGAATTTCAGGCTAAGAATAACTTCTTAAGGGCTGACCACGGCAGAGACTGAGTACTGTAGAATCCCCCTCTAAAACACTTACCTGATGTTGGATTGGACTGTATAGGATGTTGGGGCCTTCTCCCTTCCCTACGACTTGAAAGCTGGATTTGATGGAGGTCTGTGAAACTGAACCTGAACATATGACGGACTCTGTCATCGGCTATGGGACTACTTATATAATGAAGTCTGGGGCTCAAATGGAGCTGGAGGGATGAGAGGCCTTTTGTTTCCTGTTGGACATGCTAAAAACTTTTGCACTTTGTCCAGAGTACCAAGACTGCCATATCTCCAAGGTGAAGGGGTCGGATGGAAGTTGGAACTGAAGACCGGAAAAGTGGCTCTCCTTTCCTTACAGGGACTTGGGGGTGGGGGTGGGGTGGGGTGAGGGGTGGGAATGTGAACCCACATGTGGTTTACTGGTGTGGGTTCCCACCCTGTCTTCTCTTGACCCTTCAATGGAAAGAAGCTTTGGTATAATTAACAATGCAGGGTGGGGAGTGAGGGGAAGAATTCCAACAATGCGGGGGGGTGAAGGGAAGAATTCTTACAATGAGAGAAGTGTACAGTTAGGAGCAAATAACAATGGGGTGGGCTGGCAGTTACTTAAATGAAGACCTGACCATCATTGTTTGGAATGGAGGTGCCAGATAGGATTGGCCAGGCTAATGGAGGTGGAGGATGAGCTACTTTTTACATTTGGGAGTGGAGTGGTCCAGTAGGCCATAATTGGAGAGTGGGGGTGATATGTAGTGCCCTATTTTGAAATGCATCTTGACATCAGGTGGGCACTGGTTGATAACAAATTGGGGCCTGGAGGGCCTTTGGGTTAGGACGGATTCATCTCCATAGGTTTTGGAACCTTTGGGGCACCGTTTGAGGGGCTGTTTATTGGAGGAATGAAGAGCATGGTGTTGGTAGGTGGACCTGGGAGCTCCCAGGCTTTGGCAATCCTGTCACCTATGACTTTAGAACCCCTGGAGGCCTTTAGGAAATCCCTGAGATGGTGGCTTAAGCTGGTGCATACTTCTTTTGAGGGGATGCACTGGCGTGGAGTTGGAGTTCTACAATCAACTAAAGAGGGGAAGTGGCTAAAGTCCATGGGACCGTTGGGGGTGGGGTGGCTCTGACTAGGTGGTTCATTGTTGGCATCCAGGGAAAAAGAAATGGGGAGGGAGTCATGGCTTAAACTGCACCAGATTGCCGAATTACATAAATCATTTGGGGCAGTAGGATCTTCAGCAGCTGTTATTTTTGCTTGAGCTGTGGGGAGTGCATGAGAGTTATGGGAAACTTATCTGATGTTGGCTTACGTGGGACGGGGTGGGGGACAAGTAGTTAACATAATCTTAATATAGTTATTTGGCTTATGCCTCACTGTAAAGAGGGGTGAATCTGAAGCTTGTTTAGAAAAGAATATTACTGTATCTTAGATTACATTGAACTTCTAGAATCTTGCTCTTTTGTTGAAGATTTATTGAGTTTGTTTGTGTTTGGGTTACAAATACAGATATGTAATATTGTCCACTGTGGCATATAAAGGAAAAAAGAAAGGGATTGGAAAGGTTCTCGGAAAGAGCTACTCTGAGTATATGGATGGCTAACCATAATCGGCTAGATATTGTGTCCTGGAATGTCCGGGGTTTTTCCTCGCCCATAAAAAGATCTAAAATTCTGACGGTTCCAAAAAAAGGAAAAATGTGCATATTACCCTCTTGCAGGAAACCCACCCTACCGACCAGGAATAGCTGAAGTTGGTGGGAGGTTGGGTAGGGGCATGTTATGCAGCCTCATAACTGCACACAAACGGGGAGTGGCAATATTGTTAAACACCTTCCCCTGCAGGTCATGAGGGTTGTTAAAGATACACAGGAGGGCAGATATGTGTCTGTGGAGGGAGAATTATGCGGAGAGAAGGTTACATTTGGGAGCATATATGCCCTTGCAGTGTTTGAACTGGGATTCTATCAAAAATTGTTTGATATATTGCTTAAAAAGCAATTTTCAGGATTGACACTTGGGGGAGATTTCAACTGTATTAACGATCCAAGGTTAGATTATTCGGGTGAGAGACATTGAACAAATCACTCCCCTAAGAACTGGCAGTTGGGAATGATTGATTGAGATCCAATAAATTACTAAAAAAAATACGAATCCAGGTTGTAAGTAATATGCTTATTATTCCAGCCCACATAAGACCTGATCGAGACTGGACTATGTGTATGTGCCCAGGATCATGTATAATCATGTGCTGAGAATGGATCATGGGCCCATACACATATTGGACCATGCTATGGTTGTGTGACCCTTCAGATATCAAAAGATGAAGGGGGTAGGTCCAGCTGGAGATTTCCGATATATTTACTAGCTTGGGAATAATTTAGGAAATTCATTAAAGATCAGTGGGAATAGCCGTCCCGTCGGCTCAGTGGTTGGATTTCCACTTGCAACGCCAGCGACCCAGATTTTGGAATGGACCCAGGTTGCTGGAGGGCCGGCTGGGGGGAGAAGACTCAAGCGTCCGACGACTGCTCACCTTCTCCCAGGGGGACGGTGGGGATGCGGCTTGGTGTGTGCTGACTCCTGGCGAAGGCTGGGAATGCAGCATTTTGGCGAGCCCCGCTGAACGTAAGGGGTGTGGTGGACATTGGCGTATGCCTTGATGTCTGTGGCACGCCATGCCCCTCGGGAGAAAACGGGAAAAACAGCTTCCCGACTGGCCAGATGATGGCTGCTGGCCCCCGCTGCCACGGAAGATCTTGGTCCCCAGAACCACTTCAGCAGCACCCTGGGACTGAATATAGAGTGCACTGGTTGTCCCCCTGATACCTTCCCCTCGGAGGAGAGGGACCCATCTAGTGAAGGGTTACACCAGGCTACCCCTTGTGCGGCTGCAATCTGAGGTGGAGGGGACAGGACGAGTGTGTTTTGGTGGGGCCCTAGGTTGGCCTGAAGGAGAAGTGGGTGGGGAAACCTAAGGGAGGAGCAAAAAAAAAAAAAGATCAAGGGGAGCTGTATACCACCACAAATGAAAAGACTGCACCCTCAGAGGGTACTTTCTGGGAGGCCTGGAAAGCTTATATGAGAGGGGTCGTAATAGGATACGTGGCCCGTCTTAAGCGAGAAAAGAAAGTTAAGATAGTAGCATTGGAGAAGAGAGTGAAGGAGCTGGGGTGGAAGGTAGTGACTGCTGGGACTCCAGAGGAGGCGAGATAACTCCAGCTGCTAGGGAAGCATTAAACTTATTGTTAATAGAGGAAGCCCAGACAAAATTACTTTTCATTGGGCAATGGATTTACGAATGGGGAAAATAAAGCCGGACCCTTATTGGTATGCTTAATGAAGGGGGGAAGACAGTGATGCATATACCCAGCATTCGAAATAAACGGGGGGCAACTGGTGAATGATAATCGTTTAATTAGGCAATGTTTTTGGGAATTTTATCAAGAACTATATAAGGCTGAATGTCAGGAAGCAGAGCCTCAAATGCATAGCTTTCTAGATGGAATTCATATTCCACAGTTTTCAGAGGAGCAGAAGCAAATACTGGGGGCTATAAGGTTCTGAAGGCCATCAAAAGTCTGCGGAATGGGAAGGCTGGAGGCCCAGATGGATTTGTTGCTGAATATTCCAAGGAATTAAGGGGAATTTTGGCTACCCCCCTAGTAAGACTGATCGGAGAGGGGAGAGGGGGTTACCGAGTACCTATTGTGAAGCAAACGTTTGTGTTCTTCCAAAACCCATGAAGAATTTGCAGGAGCGCACCACTGTTTGGCCCATCTCCCTTTTGAACTGCAATAGTAAAATTGTCGCTAAGGTTATGGCGAGACGTTTTGGAGGAGTTGCTCCCATATGTCATCCACTGGGATCAAACAGGGTTTGTGCAGGGCAGAATGTCCTACCACAACATGAGATGTTTACTTAACATTGTTTGTTTGGGGGGGTTCTCTGCACCTGGACAGACATATGTGCTGTCCATGGACGCCGAGAAAACATTCGACAGAATAGAGTGGGCATACCTGTTTGAGGTGTTCCACAGATTTGGGGTGGGAAAGGGATTCCTGGAAATTGTATGAATATTATATGGGAATCCAGTGGCCTGTGTTTTGGTTAATGGGGCTCGAACTGACAAGTTTTTGCTTCATAGGGGAACGAGGCAGGGGTGCCCTCTCTTATTCGCGTAACTGGTAGACCTACTAGTCATCAAAATTAGGTCAGAGCTGGACATTACAGGCATAGAGGAATGAGGAGGCCGTCAATATAGAAACATAGAAATTAAAGGCAGGTAGTCTGCCCTGAGCCCTACCCCCTTCTGGGATTTCTGTGAGACAGTCCCCTTGTGTCTGTCCCAAGCTGCTTTGAAAATACATAAAATTACACTCTGTGCTGATGGTTTGTTAATATTTGTCAGCGACCTGGAAAAGTCCATGCCTGCTTTGCTCAAAGTATTTGCCTCCTCCTCCAGCTTTTTGGGCTACAAGTTAATCTTGGCAAATCCCATATCATGAATGTGGGCAGAGATAACTGAACTGTGGCCCATTGTATGTGGGGACTGCAAGAGGTAAAGGGGCATATGACCTATTTGGGCATTCAGGTGGGAAGGTGGCTAGACAACCTCTATGCCCTGAATTATACGCTGCTCTTCCAAGCTATTTTGAGGGACCTACAGAGGTGGCGGGCTCTCCCTGTTTCGTGGATCAGGCACATTCACCTGATTAAAATGAATGTGTTGCTCTGAATCACTTATGTGATGCAGATGCTCCCTATGGTCCTACTAGGCCAGATATTAAGAGATTGGAAAAGGGGTTCACAGAGTTTGTGGTGTGGGAAGAGACCCCGTATGAGTTTAGCACAGCTGAAAAAAGGAAAGAAGAAGGGGGGTTTAGGATTCCCAGACATCCAAAGTTATCACCTGGCCATTCAGGTCAGATACTATACCTCCAAGATTGGGTAAATTAGGGGCAGGAGGCGAGCTGGGTAACATTAGGAGAAAAGGGATGACTGGGATGGCTTTCAACTTATCTAGTGAATGGAGGAAAGAAGGCCTATATGTGAACTGGGGACCCGAACCCTGTGGTTCTGAGAGTTCTGAAAGCGTGGGAACAAATTAAAAGATGAAGGGGGCGCCCATGGAACAGACCCTGTTGGTCCGGATAGCACAAAACCTGTGTTTTTTTTATTAGACGTGGAGGACCCAGGGTTTAAAGTATGGCAAGAGAAGGGGATTCAGTGTGTGGGGGATCTGTGGGTCCGGGAGGGTTTTGCATCCTTTGCTACCATACAAGAGGTTCTGCGGATCCTACGAGATCATGTTTTTAGATATCTGCAGGTGAGAACCTTTGTAAAAATACTTTGAGATGTCCCAAATATTTTTACATTAGATGAGATGGAATCTGAGGTATACAGCGGCAGGAAGAATGCTAAGGGCCTTATAGGCTGGATGGCTAGATCAGATGGGTATTTCCTCCCAGATTTAACGGGGAAGGTAAAACAGCAATGGGAAACTGACTTGGGTAGAGAAATAATGGAGGGGAACTGGCAAATGTTACTAAGCTCTCATATGGGGCCGCTAATATGTAACAGGTACAAGGAAGCACTATATAAGTTTTTACGTATATTATATTGCCCCCCCAGCATAGAGCATAAATTTCACCTGACAATATCACCACAATGCGGAAGATGCCACAGGGATAGAGGGAATAATTTCCACTATTGATGGGAATGTACGGTCCTACAGAGTTACTGGGGACACGTTGCACAAGATATATCCCACATATGGGGTAACTGGCAGAAAAAGTCACACCCCTTTCACTACTTTTTGGGGTAGAGAAGGAGGATGAGGCAGATTGGGTTATGTACCCTCACTGGATAAGAATTTTGCTAGTGGTGGCTCAGCAGGGCATACAAAATACATGGGTGTCCTGCAGTACACCTACCACAGATTGATGGAAAAATCTTGTGATTCAGACCCTAACAGTAGGTAAGCTAATACGGCTCCTGAAAAAGAAAATAGGAAAATTCATGTCAGACTGGGGATTATTTTTGGATGCCTTGCCAGTGGCAGAAGCTCAGTTGCTGAGGAAGGAGGAAATCTAAGTAGAGGACATTTTGATATTGGGACATATAGTAGGGTAGGAGGAGGAATAAGCACAGAATAATGAAATTAACTTTTTTAAATAAACAACAGATGAGTGACCTTGAAGAATCCTGAGGTGGATGTATACAATAAATAGAAGAATAGATAAGTATCCATTACAAGACAGTAAGACCATCAAGAGGTTTTGGGGACTTGGAACCTCGAGATCGAAGCTCGAGAGGTTCCCAAAGTCCCCAAAACCTCGAGATGGTCTTATTGCCATGAAATAGATGCTTATCTGTTATTTTTTGTGATATATGGATCCACCTCGAAATTCTGTGGCTTTTTTTTTTTTTCATTCTGTGAGCTTGCACTGAAGACACGCTTGTGCACGGCTGACCATCACACTGGAGACAGACTCACTTTCCCTCATATTCCCCCCCCCACCACCACCCTCTCTGTGTCTGTTTATATTTTGGCAAGTCCTACCGTTTAGTTCCCAATCCCTCGGGTAATGCAGGATCAACCAGATAATCCAGTGACAGGAAAAAAGCTGAAGAAATGAAGTGTACACATTAGGCTCGCTAAGCGAGAGTAAACAGACGCCATGTTTTCAAATTTACTCTGCCCGCCCACAGAGGAACAGTGGCCAAGTAGAATGCACGTCGTGAGTCTGGACTTGCAGGAAGGGACTTGGACAATGGCAACTGTGTTTATGTGTGAGGCTGACCTGCGCAGCCGCTGTGGCATTTCTGTGATAATACTATCGTTCTAACGTCGAAACAATAGTATTATTGGGAGTGAAGTGTGCTATTATGGAGAAACTGGCTATCTATTACAAGGACTTTTTTGCACTGTTTTTGATGGTATCATTTTGATGATTCATATATTACAAAAGTATAGGTAAGATAAACTAGATATATCTGTACTGGTTTGGTTGGTTTTTATTTTTATATATCCTCACTCGGTCTATTCAAGTCCAAGCTGTGCCTCTCTGTGCTTGCCTCCAGCTCCTGTGACTGCTCAGCCTAGTAGTACCCTCATCCTACTGCCCATGCCTCCTCACATACTACTTACAACAATCTCTGCCCCTCCCCAGCGCTTGCACCAGTCTGTTTCACGACAAGACCCCAGGCTGCACTGCCACCCTCCCTCGTTCACCTCCCCTCATTCCTCCTGCCCCTACCTTCCCCCCACCTCTCGTACTCTCCCTCACTTCTAGCACCTCCTTCCGACCTCCAACCTTACCCACACTTCCTTTTTCTATCCACCCCTCCCCCTTTCCCCAGTCTCGTCTGTGTCTCTAATCCATGCTCTCCTTTGTGCCATGATACAACATGTTTTGTTGGTTAAATGCGTTTGTCTGTAACTGAAAAGATGTATACTGTACTCTCTGATGTGGAACCTTTGTAAAAGAGCCTTGGCGCAAAGGTATTGTTGTAATCCTAGATTGAAATAAATAAAAATGAAATATATAAAATTTAAAATTTTTATTTTAGGAGGCAGTATAATGCAGTGGTTTAAGACTCTGAGGTGCAAACGTAGAGATCTGGGTTTGACTCCCACAGCCACCACTTGCATACTGCGTGACCCTGAGCAAATCACTTGATTTCCTTATGCTCCCAGATTGCACCAGTAAACAAGCTTCAACTTAGTGTGTCTTTCCTGTTTAAAAAAAAAAAAAATACTTTCTATGGTTACTAGAACAGCAGAATGTTCCTCTGTATCTATTATAGATCGAGGGAGTGCTCCCGACCAGTCGGAGTGCTTCTTTCCTCTGCACGTGAGGCGCTCTTATTCTGTGAAGAGTGTCTCACGCGCAGATACCCTGAAAACGGGCACGTTCTGAGAATAGATTTTTTTTTTAAATATTTTATTGATCACTCTTGATCAATAAAATATTATTTAGTCCCCCATCACCACTTGTTGCTGGCTTAGTGGTTTCATTGCCTTCAGCTCGAGCCAGAACAGCTCAGCTTTGCTTCTTTGCTGTTCTTGCTCAGCTGAAGGCGCGTGAAACCACTCATTTTCAGCAACGAGTGGCTCCGGGGGACGTATTAACACATAGTATAAGTGCAAATGTATTTTGTGATGATGTACTGCTGATGTACTGTTGACTTGATTACTTTAATAAAAAGATAATAAGCCCAAACATTTAAGCACCCATCCTCCGGACAAGGAATCCCACCTGCTGGACCAGTTGGGCAAACGGGTATACTCTTCCACTACACTGACCATTCAGGCCCAGAACTATTTAGCCTATATGGTGCAGTGCCAGAATGCCATTTGGGATCAGGTGAAGGATTTGGTGGCAGCCCTTCCTGAAGATTTCACAAGATCTGACATAGGTACTCATGTCCTCGGAGCAGCCTACAACACTGTTGATGCTGCCGGATGTGGGGCGGTGGCAGGAATCTGCATGTGCCACTGTTTCTAGCTCAGGGCATCTGGGTTTGCACCAGATGTTCAGGCCAAGGTCATGGATGCCCCTTTTTGAGGCTCAGTCTTGTTTGGGGAAGATGCCCAGGATATAATCTCCAACCTCCAGGAATCTGGTGAGGCCCTGAGGTCGGTACACTCCATGTACTGCTCCCAGCCCAGTTCTCCCAGCACCAGCCCTAACGTCGCTCCTCCTGCCAGCCTTCCAAGGGCCAGCAGTCGAAGGGACCCTTTAAATGCAAGGCAACCACCCTCCTTTCTGGAGCAACTGCCCCAGGGCCCCCCAGAGCACCCTCAGCAGCTCTGCCCACTCCTGGCTCCACTGCCTGACTCCTTGCCTGACCCCCCCCCCCCAGCAGTGGCCTTGGGGCAGGCAGTTGCGGGTCGGTTTTCCTTTTACCTAGACGGGTGGTGCTCTATAACCTCAGATCAATGGGTGCTTCAGATCATCGAGCAGGGTCACACCCTCGACTTTCTGGAAAAAAAAAAAATGGAAAGCCCTCCCATTACCCGCAATCCCACACCTTCCTCATCCAGGTGAAGATTCAGGCGCTTCTGCAGAAGAGGGTCATGGAATCCGTCCCCCCAGGTCAAAGGGGAAAGGGATTCTACTCCCACTTCTTTCTAGTCCCCAGGGAAACGGGGGCTCTACAACCGATCCTGGATCTAGACTGCCTACATAGAGTATAAGCGCTTCATGATGGTGACTCTTCAGGGACTCTTGCCCCTCCTTAAACAGGGGGACTTGCTCTGTTCCCTGGATATGCAGGATGCCTATCTCCATATCTTGGTTTTCCTGGCCCACCACTGCTTCCTCTATTTCTGCTTTTAGGGGAACCACTTTCAGTTCTGGGCCTTTCCTTGGCACCCTGGGTCTTTACCAGGTGTCTAGCAGTGGTGGTGGTGACTCTGCGTAGACAGTGATTTTATGTGTTCTCTTACCTGGATGATTGGCTACTGATGGCCCCCTCCGAGAAGCATTTGCTACAGACCCTTGAAGGCACCTTTCGGCTCTTCCAGCTCTTTGGGATAAGTATCAACCTGCCAAAGTCTTGTCTCTGCCTGAGAGAACATCTTCTATATATAGGAGCAGTCTTTGACTCATCCCAGGGCAAGGCTGGAGGACAGGGCAAAATGCTTGATAGTGCATGCCCAGCTGGTCTCTTCCATTCGCCAGGTTCTGGCCAGAGTGCTCCTTCGTCTACTGGGGCACATGGCAGCTGCCATAACTACGGTTTCCCTGGCCTGTGTGCATATGAGAGTTCCCCAGTGGGCCCAATGGGACAAACGCACCAACGAATTGGAACAGCCAGTGCTGTTTTCCAACCCGGTGAGACGGACCTTGGAGTGGTGGCAGAATCCTGCCAACCTCCTAATAGGGGTTCCTTTCTGCTTGGTATCCCCTCAGCAGATTCTAACCACAGATGCTTCGGGACTGGGCTGGGGAGCTCACCTAGGAGATCACCAGACCCAAGGAGTTTGGTCAGAGTCAGAATAGCATCCCCACATCAACGTACTGGAGATGTGGGCAGTTCTTTATGCTCTGCGGGCCTTCCAAACCTAAATTCTTCCTGGCCACTGCTGGAACAGATGGACAACATGTCTGTAGTCTTTTACATCAGGAAAAAAAAAAGGGGGGGGATACTCACTCTTGACCCCTTTGTTGGGAAGCCATGAGAATCTGGTACTCGTCCATCAAGCACGACCTGGAACACTCAGCTGGCTATGTTCCAGGTGCCAGAACACTTTGGCTGACTGTCTAAACTGGTCCAGGTCAAGAGCACACAAGTGGGAGCTCCTGCCGTTGGTCAAAGATCTCTTTGACAGGTGGGGACACTCAGAGTTGAACCTTTTTGTGTCCCCACTCAATGCAAAACTGCCACTTTTCTGCTCGCTCGATCTAGGGTCTGGAGTTATCTGGTGCAACGCGTGTCCCTTCCTGGAAAGGGAAATCTCACTTTGAGTGGGAGCTTTTGCAGCAGGTAATACCATTAGGTGCAAGGCCACCAGGTGTTAGGACTCCATGGAAAAATCTTCTAGCTAGCAGTCTGTGTCAGGGGACCACCCCCAGCATCGGCTCTGCCCCAACATCAGACGTGGTATAAAGAGGGCGTTCCCACAGCACCACCTCAATTCTTTTCCCGTCATCGACCCACAAACATCTGATCCACAGACACCATAGTTGCAGTTGACGGCCTTTTTTTCTCGCACATCATGCAGTTTTTTCTCAATAAACTAATTTTTCCTCTACAGTTTTTTCGTCAGTTTAATGTCTTCATCGACACAGCGGTGGAAATCAAAGTGCGCGTGTGGGAAGCAGATCCCGGCGAAGGACGGCCACTCTGCCTGCCTGATCTGCCTAGGCCCAGACCACCTGCTGGACGATTGCCCGCACTTCCTCAAATTCAACAATAAAAACAGGATTCGCTGCACCAACACCTTGAAGGCCTATCTACTTGAGTAGCAAGTAGCAGCCATGCAGAAGGCCCCATCAGGAAATAGTTCATCCTCTTCAGCCAGGGAGTCTTCCCCTAAGGAGAACAGATTGGGAGGGAAACACCACCACTGAGAGAAGGAGAGGGCCAGATCAGAGTCCCGCCCAAAGTCCCCTTACCGGGCGTCTACTACTTCCACCTCCGGTGGGAGGTCGGAATCTGTCCCCCCAGGTATCAAAGCAGCTTCTGGAGACGCTCACAAGAAGTCGACTTCCTCTACACATACAAAAGGTAGGGAGTCTTCTTCCTAGGGACAGCCATCCACCCAGGTCCCCTTGACCCACCAACCCCCAAACATTTATTTTATTTAATGGTCTAGGATTAATACCTTTGAGAACAAGCTCATTACATAGGTTCCACGTCAGAGTTAAGGATACACTGGTAACAGTAAGATATTAGGAACAAAAAAGGAGAACAAGAGCCACAGAAATTAACATAGGTAAAAAAAAACAGTGGATTCATGATTGGCATTGTACAGTGTATGCCAATTTACAGTGTTCAGACATAATCACAAAAAAGAATATAAAAGGAATATAAACAGGGAGTCCTGAGGGAGGTGACAGTATCAGCCTGGGGGCCTCGTCGGTGTAAAGTGGGTGTGGGAAGGAGGTAATTAGAGGTTGGGAAAGTTGCAGAGTGTGCCAGCTATACAGTATTCAGAACATACATCACAAAGAGAACAGAAGAATAACAGTGTAGGCGGGGTCTGTAAATATCAGCCTGGAGCAACATCTGGTAGGAGTAGGTGCGAGGGAGGAGGTTACTCAAGGTAGGGAAGCCACAGACCGCCAAGATAGGAGAGTAGACCAAGGGTAGGGGTGAGAATGTGGGGGAAGGGAGAAGGGATGGTAAAAAAAGGAAGGGGATAAGGGGAAAAACAAGGAGGAATGATGACAGGACAATATTAAGCATCTTAGGGATTATTGAAAGCGGTCAGAGCAGGAGTTGGCAACTAGAGGTTTTCTAACCATTTGCTTATAAGGGCCTAACGGAACAGGGAATATGGGTCAACCCATGAGGGACAGGCATTGGCTTTGGGCACATCCACAGAGTCCGGCACCTGAAAGTGTTCTGGGTCGTCTGAGAGGCATAAGAAGCCAGACGAACCCACAAAACGCCAGGAGGTCGTCAGGTACTGGATGCCTCCCCCACCCGAGCAATGGGTGTCATCTGCTTCCCAGATGACCAGACATTTCGACTCTGCATTGGAAAAAGAGCAAGCGCCACCAGCTAAAGAAAGGCCGTTGGCCCCCCAGGACCGTCCGTCAGCCCTGAAGAATTGGCCATCGGCCCCGGCGACCGATACCCTAGACATGGGGGTACCGGATGCCCAGCAGCCTCCTTCAAAAGAACCGGATGCCAGACCACCAGACACTTTGGATCTGATGCCTGACGTACCCATTGAGAAAGTGCCCGAGGACCGGACACCACTACCTCCGTATCAGACGCCCAGACCCTCCGGTGCTTCAAACCAGACGCCCCCACCGCCAGTCGTTCCACTAGTGGAGGTGGGAGCACTCTTTAACGTATGGTGGAACACCATCAAAGGGGATCTTCTTCCCCGACGTAGGGATCGCTCCCCAGTATGTTCTCCTAGAGACCTCACTCCTGAGTGGCTTTTACTGCCAAAGGAGCTTCCACTGTCAGACAAAGAAGACAGGAAGATGCCTGGGTTGGGCGTGCCGTTAAAAAAAACACCCGTTGTCTGTACCATCCTCTAGCGAATGCCCACCGTCGTCTTCAGGGGACAATGCAGGGGACTCGTCCTCGGTCTGTTCCTTAGAGGACGAGCTACCCATTCCGTCTCCAAATGCGAGGGACTCGCCAAGATCACCCCCAGATGACCTGTCCTTTCTGGACATTATGCGCCATATCCAAGCACCATACCAATGAGATATGGAGGAGTTGGACCCAGAAAGGTGCAGACTGGCCAGATTTTTGGGGGTCACAGACACTAAGCCAATGGTCATCCCCCCTTTGGTGGAACCTTTTCAAGATGTGACCAGGTCAACATGGAGGCATCCAGCCACTATGACCGCAGTACCTTGCAAGGCTGAGACGTTACAAAACACCTAAAGGGGAGCCTTTTCTAGGCAAACACCCAAAGGTAGATTCTATGGTCCTGACAGCTGCCCATTGCAGGGCACAGCAACCACACCACATGAGTGCCCAGTCACCGGACCCTGAATCCAAAAAGTTAGATCAGATGGGACGCAAGGTGTACTCCTCAACAACTTGCACTGTTAGGTTGTTGAACTTCCTGGTCCAGATGGTTATATACCAGAAATCCTTGTGGGCAAAGGCAATGGACCTAGCCAAGGCACAGTCAGATTCAGAGGGTAAGGTGGAACTCCTTGCTGTTGTTCAGTCTGGCATGGACGTGGACAAACACATCCTCAGGAGTTCTTATGACTTCGAGGACACAGCAGCAGCCACCTGCATTTGCATGTGGAGGCATGCTTGGCTCGGGTTTTCTGGCTTTTGACAGGGTACAGGATGCTATCCTGGATGCTCCTTTTCAAGGACCAGTCCTGCTCAATCAGGACACTGAGAAACTGATCACTGGACTTCAAGATTCAGGCAAAACAGTATCTGAAGTCCACAGGATGTACAAGTCATAGCCACAATCCATGTGCTGCCGTCCCTCTCGGAAAAATCAGGGACAGCAAGGAAGACGCCAGACACACAAGGGGGGCTTTAAAAGAAAAGGCCACCCTGTCCCTTCAGGCACCCAGGGCCCAAAAATCCCAAGGTGCTGAGACCTCCCCTGTCTACGGCCCTCCAACACAGCATGACCCCCCACTACCACCACCACCACCACAGCCAGTTCAGGGGGAGGCGGTAGGAGGGAGATTCTCGCTCTACCTATCCGGATGGTCCAGTATAACATCGGAACAATGGGTCCTCCAGAAAGGGGATACTCCCTAGAGTTCACCCAGTTTCCACTGGACAACCCACCAGTCTCCTCCCACTGCTCCCCTTCCCATGCACGCCTCCTGAGGGCAGAGATACAGGCCTTTTTGGACAAAAGAGCCATACAGGAGGTTCCTTTCAGTCAATGGGGCAAGGGATTCTATTCCCATTTCTTCCTTATCCCAAAAAAGACAGGAGACCTCTCTGTCCCATTTTGGATCTGAGTCATCTGAACACCTTTATCGAATACAAACGGTTCAGAATGGTTACCTTGGCGAGCCTATTACCAGTGCTCCAGCAAGGAGACTGGCTTTACTCTTTGGCCATGAAGGACATGCCTACATGCACATCAAGATCCTGCCATCCCACAGGATGTACCTACGCTTCACCTTCCAAGGAGGACACTAGCTGCTGTTCGGCATATCCTTGGCACCAAGGGTTTTTACCAAGTGCCTAGCAGTAGTAGCCGCAGTCCTCAGGAGAGGGGGTCACTTCGTATACCCCTACCTGAATGATTGGCTTCTTGCTTCTCCAACAGAAGACCAATTGAACAGGACCTTGTCGGAGACATTTGGCCTTTTCCAGACTGGGCATCACCCTAAACCTGCCCAAGTCACAACCATGGCCAGCTCAAAGGCTGCAGTACATAAGAACAGTCCTGGACACAGTCAAAGGGAGAGCTTTTCTGCCCACAGACAGGGCATTAAGGCTAAGAGAGATTGCTCGCAGAGTACAGGACTCTGACTTGGTTCCAGCAAGAGTGGTTCTACAACTGCTAGGTCACATGGCAGCAGCCATTGTTACTGTTCCACTCTCGTGTGTGAACATGAGGATCCTGCAGTGGCACCACTGGGTTCAATGGGATCAATGCAGTGCGACAGTCCGTGACTTGGTGGCTCACTTCGGCCCAGTGACCCAGTCCACAGCAGACTCTGACTGCTGATGCTTCGAGACTGGGATGGGGTGCACATCTTGCTTCGCATCAGACAAGGGGCTCCAGGAACTCAATGGAACGAGCTCTTCACATAAACATTTTGGAGATGAGAGCCATTCTGTACGCCCACTTCAAGCCTTCCAAGGGTTTCTCCTTCCCAGACCTTTGCTGGTCCAGTCAGACAATACCCCAGTAGTCTTCCAACTCAGCAAGCAAGGGGGTACACATTCATATCCCCTATGCAGAGAGCAGAGAGGAGATTAGAGTTTGGTCTTGGGTAGTGGATCACAAACTGGACATTACGGCAGTCCATGTTCCTGGCATCCACAACGTCCTCGCAGACAGCCTAAGTCACTTTCTGTCTCAGAACCATGAGTAGGAACTACAGCAAGAAGTTGTAGATGACCTCTTCGAAAGGTGTGGTCAGCCAGAACTGGACCTCTTTGCGTCCCCACACAGCGCCAAACTGACCAATTTCTGCTCGCTAGATCCAGGGCCTGGTGTTTTCTGGTGAGATGCATTGTCCCTCTCTTGGACAGGGAGGTTTCTGTGTGCTTTCCCTCCCTTCCCTCTTCTTCAGAGGGTCCTGCTCAAGCTGCAGGCAGAAGAAGCCAGAATGATACTAGTAGCACCATTCTGGCCTCATGAGATTTGGTTCGTGCTGTTGCAACAGCCGGCATCGGAACTACCAGTTTGGTTGCCCCTTTCCACTCACTTACTCTCCAAAGAGCAAGAAATGTTGGTCCATCTGTCTGTCCGGTCCCTGCATCTGCATGCTTGGCTCCTGCAGACTTAGCTAGGGATAGATTTGGAGCATCCTTCAACGTGCCAGAGGTGCTTGTGGCAGCAAGACAACCCTCTACCAGGGCCATAAAGTGGAATTGCTTCTGCTTGTGGGCAATTCCCCATTCTGTGGACCCCCTGGATTGTCTGGTGGAATCTGTGCTGGAGTATCTTCTCCACCTGTCAGACTTGGGTCACAGTTACTTATCCATTAAGGTGCATCTCTGTGCTCTGTCAGCTTACCATGCACCAATGAACAGGAAGACTGGCACAGTTGGACACCTGCAAGACCTTTTTAAGAGGTATCTTGCATAGTAAACCCCCCAGGAGAGACGCAGTGCCATCCTGGGACCTCCTGTTTGTTTTAGGAAAGCTCACCTTGCCACCTTTTGAACCAGCTGCAAGTTGCAAGCTCCGCCTTCTCTCTTAGAAGGCATTACTTTTAGTTGCCATTACCTCAGCTCAGAGAATTTCTGAGCTGCAGGCTCCGATGTGCAAATAGTCTTATCTTATTTTTCTCAGGGACAGGGTAGCCCTGCGTACAAACCCTAAGTTTCTTCCAAAGGTAGTGCTTAAGTTCACGTTGAACCAGGACATTCAACTATCAGTTTACTACCCAGAGTACTTCAACAAAGGGGAGGCATTGTTGCACCCTCTGGATGTATACAGAATTTTGCCTTACTACCTGGCCAGGACCGGTTCCACCAGAAAGACAGACCAGTTGTCTGTCTCCTTTCCCCACAGGAAACGTGGAGCACCAGTTACAAAACAGACCCTAAGTGGCTAGTGCACTGTATCACTTTCTGTTACCAGCACCACAACAAACTCTACCGGGACTGGTTAGGGGACACTCCACCAGAGGGATAGCGACATCCTTCGCTTCCCTTCGAAATGTTTAATCAGCGGGCCTTTGTGTGGCTGCTACTTGGAGTTCAGTGCACGCTTTCATGCGGCACTACAGTCTGGACATTGCTTCCAGGAGGAGAGCAGGTTTCAGCCTAGCAGTCCTCCAGGGACTTCTCTCCTAATTTCCCACAATTTCCTTTGTCCGCCACCCTTTCTGATCTGGGTCTCTTCTAGGGCACTGCTTGGGACTCCATCCTAATGGTATTACCTACTGCAAAAGCTTGACCTCGAAATGAGATAGTACAGTTACATAAGAACTTACCGTAACAGTGGATCTTCGAGAGGAGTTCTTGCAGCAGGTGGCTTTCCCACCCACCTACCCCCAGAGTCAAATATTACATCTTCTCTTTGGGGATGGGAGATCCTCCTTGGTTCTCTATCTGTGTTTTCAGCCGGGTCTCTGGTGGGAGAACTTAGGTAGTGCTGGGGGACCACCCCCTTTATACCATGTCTGACGGGGCAGAGTCGACATCTGGGGCAGTTCCCCGCCACGGACTGCTAGCTAGAAGATTTTTCCGTGGGGTCCTAATGCCTGGTGGCCTTGGTCCTAATGGTATTACCTGCTACAAGAGCTCCTCTCGAAGATCTACTGTTATGGTAAATTCTTATGGAACTGTACTGTTCCTATATGCCTCCCCTTCCTTCCCACTCCTGCAGAGGATTTTCCTGAAACTCCGGTTGGAGGGGGTGGAGATGATTCTCATAGCCTCCTTCTGGCTGCATCAGATTTGGTTCCCTCTACTTCAGCAGCTGGCAGTGGAACCTCCAGTTCCCTTACCCCTCTGCACCAGCTTGCTGTCCCAGGATCAGGACACCCTGTTCCATCCAGATCTCAGGTCCCTTCATTTCCATGTGTGGCTCTTGTAGACTTAGCTACCACCCGCTTTGGGGTGTCTTCCACGAGAGCCACCTGTGCCATGAAGTGGAAGCACTTCTCCCTCTGGGCTACAGCTCATCACTTGGATCCCTTCACCTGCCTGGTGAACCTAACTTTAGAATGCCTCCTCTCCCTTTCAGACTCTGGTCTGGGGTACTCTTCGTTAAAGGTGCATCTTTCTGCCATCTCTGCATACTGTGCATCTATAGAGGGCAAGGCTGTTGCCCTATTGGACCTCTCCCACACATTTTTTGCGTGGCATTCTTCAATTGAAACCTCCCATTCAGGACCCCTGTCCCACCCTGGGATCTTTTTATTTTGGAAAAGCTCACTCTGCTTCCCTTTGAGATGGCTGCGAGTTGCACGCTACACTTTCTGTTGTGGAAAGCGTTGTTTTTAATTCCTATTACTTCTGCTTGGACGATTTCCGAGCTGCAGGCTCCGATATTTAAAGAGCCTTATTTGGTTTTTCACAAAGACAGGGTGTTTTTGCATACCAACCCTGAGTTCTTACCTAAGGTGGTGTCGGAGTTTATGTTGAACCAATCCATCCACCTTCCAGTTTATTTCTCTGAGTATTCTGATCGGGGGAGGCCTTGTTGCATACCCTTGTTGTTCACAGGGTGCTACATTATTACACTAACCGCACCCAACACGTTTGCAAGACTGATCAGTTGTTTATTTCATTTGCCCCTAAGGAGGAAGGGGACCCATTTCGAAACAGTGTCTAAATGGTTGTAAATTGCATTGTATTACTGTTACATAAGTACGATAAGCCCTTTCCTGGGGAAACCCCAAGACCCTCATCAGAAGGGTATGTCAGCCTCTAACGATAAAGCCAGGAATGTGTCAGCTGTGCATATTTGTGCAGCTGCCACTTGGAATTCAGTTTACACCTTTATCCGGCACTACAGTCTGGATATAGCCTCCAGACGCAGGGACAGCTTTGGACTAGCTGTCCTTCAGGACCTTCTTTCATGAAAGGCCTTCTGCTGTCTGTGGTTTGCCTCCTTCCTGCTGAGTTCTGGTCAGTTCTGGTACTACTTGGGATTCTGTCCTACTGGTATTGCCTGCTGCAAGAGTTCCCTTGAAGCAAAATAGTACAGTTCCGTAAGAATTTATTGTAGCAGTAGATCTTAGAGAGGAGCTCTTGCAGAAGGTGCTGCTTTCCCTCCCTCCTTCCCCGATTGTTTCTTCTCTTTTGCAGCTTTGCTGCTTTTCCTCAGACTTGAGGAACCACCTCGGTTCTCCATTTTTGCTTTCTGTGCTGGGTTCTCCAGCGGAAGAACTGAGGTAGATCAGGGTGACCGCCCCTTTTATAGAATATGCGGATGTCAGCATGCTGAAGTAGGTGGGGGCACTCCCTTGCTGTAGACTGCTAGCTAAAAGTTTTCTGTGTGGTCATGGTGCATGGTGACTTCAAACCTACTGGTGTTGCCTGCTGCAAGAGCTCCTCTTGAAGACCTACTGTTACGGTAAGTTCTTACGTAACTGTACTTTCTGAATCCCACCAGAGTTGCTGCCCACGCAGTACAGTGCTTCTTACCAAAGGGCAGATGACCCACTCCTTTCTGTCATAGCTGAGAACACCTCACTTTAGAAACAAAATATGATAACTGTAGCATTCTCTTCAGAGACAAAGCACAGTATCTTCTTCAAGGATATCTCTCATCAGGCCACAACTATAGGCCTATAGCCACCAGGCATTAGGACCACATGAAAACTCTTTGCAAGCAGTCTGTCACTGGTTGACCACAGTGACGTCTGACATCGATGTCCTCCGAATATAAACATGACGGCCCCTCTCCCTCCTCAGTTCTTTTCCCACCATCGACCATTCTCATCGGACTCCATGGAGATGCCAGCGCTACAGTCGACTGCTAAATCTTCGATTTTCCTAAGTTATTTTGTTTTTCTTACCCTAGTAAGGCTCTGGTCTCTCCCTTGGAGGGACTCAGTCTCCGGCCAAACCGTTCCCCGACCCGACACCCCTAAATCCCTCCTGAGTTCCCCTCCCCCACAGCAGGACGAGGGTGAAGGGGCACCGACTTTGCTTTCACCCCTGGAGCAAAATTCAGACATTGGGGGCTGGCCTGGGTGCTGGTGTGGCCATCATGGAGCCTGCCAGCTCCTTTTTCTCCCATTCCCCCCTCCCTGCCGATGTAAGGATGCTGGTGCATGTCTTCCCGACCCATATTGCCCTCCAGCCACCACCAGAGGGCATTCAGTGAGTGGGATGACAACCCCCCCCCCCCCCAAAAGAGAGGATAGCAGTCCTCTGGACGCTTGATCCTCTCTTGCCCCTGCTGACCCCCGGCAGCCCGGGCTCATTCCTGAATCCTGGTCACCGGCATGGCATGAGATGTGGCGACCAGCACCTCAGCCTGCAGCACCACCGGGCCAGCACACCATTACTTTATTTTAAAGTGATTGCCGTCATCTTGTATGTCAACGAAAGACTCCACAAAACTTTTGTGTTACTGTGAGTGCGGTGGAAATATCTACTGCAGTAATGACCAGGATGTCTGTGTGTGCTGTCTCAAGGAGGCCTGCAGTGTTCAGGTCTGTGAGCTCTGCCTGAAGTTTAACCAAGCTACCTGGCAACACCATCAAAAAGCCCTGCAAAACTTCCTCAAGCAGCAGGTAGCCATAATGGAGACAGCGCTCCAGGCGAGGAGCTGCACTGCATCGCCGGCTCATTCCTCGGGCTCCCAGTACTCCAAGAGAAGTCGTCAGAAAAGCACAAACACTAGAAGAGGGAGCAGAGTAAGGAAAAATCCCCCCTCCCCCAGTATACTCCCAGTCATCGATACACTTGGTGCTGACTGCTGCAGCGTCATTGTCCGCTTCAGCGATGCCACCTGTTGCTCACACCTTCTAACCCACAAGGTCAGCTCAAGTAGTGAGTTCTGCCAGACCTCCCACAGGGCTGCTGAGACCCATATTGACGTCGCAAGTCCTGCTGCTCACACCTCAGAACCCTCAAGGTTGGCTGGTAGTTTTGCTGGACCTACTATGGCTGGTGATGGCCAGTGGACATCAGGGCTTCAGTTGCAAGACATCGCAAGGCACTCCTGCAGTGCAGGCCACTGTCGACGAGCAGATGGTGCTCTCCTTTGTTGAGCTAATACTGCGCTTTATACCACCTCCTCCTCCTACACCAGGCATGATGACTGGGCCTCTCAGGCCAGCCCCCGTGTTGATGCCTGCTCAATCGACGTGCCTCACACACTCCAAGGCATTGACGTCCTCGCTTCATTCCTTGTGGCCTCCAGGGCCCATTGACGAGGATCAGCAATATAACCCTGATCTCCTTTTACAAGAGGAAGAAGATATGGATGGGAGCCCAATTGACAGGTCTGGCTTCACCATTTCCATCAAGAGTGAGGACTCTATGTTGTATACCCTGAGGTCCCCTCCTGAAGCCCCTCCTTCATCTCTAAGATGAAGCAACTCCAAACTGCAATGGGGTTTAATGCTGAGGAGCAAGACATCCCTAGGAGAAACTTGGTACAATATCTGGAACTACCGGATTCTCCACCTCTTATCATTTGTCCTGTATTGGCTGCACTAGAGGATTCCACCCTGTCCACCTGGCCCAGACCAGATTTGATCCCTGGCTGTCCAGAAAGGCAGACAAGGTGTACCAGGCCCCCTCAGGGAAGCCCTTTTTCACAGGCCAACTTGAGACTGATTCAGTTGTGATAAAGGCAGTTCATGAAAGGTCATGGGTGCCTAAACATCTTGGTTCTCTTCCCCCAGATAAAGAATCGAGTAAACTGGACCGCATGGGAAAAGGAACCTTTGCTTCTGCCACACTACATATGAACATACGAAGAAGTCAGCAGAAGAAGGCCATTTGGTCTATCAAGTCTTCTCGTATTGCAGTGTCCACAGCTTGAGCTAATGTCCCTGCCTTCCCCCCCCACTCCTCCCATCCTCTCTACCCATGATCCTTACCTTCCCCTATGTCTATCCCAGCCTCTCTTAAAGCTGCCCACTGTCTTCAACGAGATGACCTCTTCCGGCAGCGCATTCCAAGTGTCCATCACCCTCTCTGTGAAGAAGTGCTACTTGATCTCACTCCTAAACTTCCCACCCTCCAGCTTGAGATTGTGCCCCCTGATGTTATGGTTGCCACTCAGCTTAAAGAGACTCTCCTTATCAACCTTATTTATCCCTTTGAAGTACTTGAAGGTTCCAGTCATGTCCGCTCTCTCTCTCCTGTCTTCCAGGGAACAAGTATTCTAGGGACGTGGATATGTTGTTCAATCCACACTTACTGTCAGGTTCCTTGCTGCTTTAAATCTTGCTGGAAGGTCTTCAAGCTGGCTCCTCCCACCCACCGGGTGGTAAAACTCTCGGCTCCGCCCCATGACGCCAGATCTTCCTTACTGCTTGGAAGCTCAGGTTCCCTCTTTAGCGCTCTGCGTTTTAGGCCTGGATCCCCACTCTTCGGTCAAACTGAAACTCATTCTAAAGTTTAAAAGACTTCGGTCTTCTTCTTCTTCCCTCGTGGCTGCGATGGACAAATCGACTCCCGGATTTCGTCGGTGCCCCTGTGGGCAGAAGATGTCCCGGACTGATCCGCACTCCACGTGCATTTATTGCCTTAGACTCGGCTTGTGAGTTATGCAAATCCTTTTCGGCTTCGGTCTTGGAGGACCATGCCACCCGATTGCTGTTGGGGCAATCTGAAAAACGTTATCCTCCGGTCAAGTTTCAGGGGCCCGTGTGGTCGGTTCCGCGGCGGGCTTGGCAGAACAGCTGGAGCAGATGATCGCCCTTGAGAAGAAGGCGGCCCAGGCCGCATCATCATCATCCTCAGTCGCGACATTTATCCCGCTCTCCTTGGGCTCTTCCTATACAGCTTCTTTTAAGGAGCTTTGCCAATCCGTCTCCACCAAGGGAGAACAGCCACCGGGACATTCCTCTCGGCCCAAAAAGGAGGACTCCAAACGTAAGTCCCACCATCGACGTTCGTGGGAGCGGGAGAGGTCCCCTTCCCTGGATAGTAGACACTGTACTTCAGTCGAGGTTGCGGCTAAGGCCGCTGACTTCATGGTGTCCCGGTCAGGTCAGCCGGCCGAGACAACCGTTGACGTGGTCGAGATTTTTCTTGACCCGTCGGATGGTTTGTCAACTGGAGAAGCCAACAACCCTTCTTCACCGGTTCCCCCGGTGGAAACTGAGGACTTGCCTGTGCCTTCTGTGCCAGAGTCCCTAGTTAAGGTCCCTGAACCGAGGGAGGAGCAGGTTTCCCCCGCCCCCTCTCTGACCCACCCTCGGAATCCCCGAAGGCCTCGGTCTTGGACCTCTTCCAGTTCCAGCCGGTCCCGGCGACATCCGTGGTCTTGGTCTCGGCTCCATGGAAAGCAGCAGTGCCACTCATCCTCATCGTCCTCTTCAGAGGATAGGCTCCAGTGCAAGTTGTGTCTGCGCTATGAGGATTTAAAGTGGCAGCAGCTCTTATTGTCCGGGAATAAGCCGACTCCGTCGCCTTCTCTGGCCATTAAGTGGCTGTCACTGGAGCGGCCGAAATAATCCCTCGTATTGGTCGAGGAGCTGAAGCTGGCACCGATTGTTCGTCCGAAACCGGCTGCGCCACCCATTGTGGTGGAATCTCCACCTCCACAACCGGAGACTGGGGCCCTGACCAAGGATTCTCGGTCGGGTCAGGGTTTGCCCCATAGGTTGTTGGTCACCCTCACTCCCGATCGACCTCGGCAGGTGGAGGGGTGGCTCAGGTGCTTGGCAGCTGTTCGCAGACTCCTCAGAGTCCGACGACGACTCCTTGTTCTCCAGGCTGCTTGACTTGGAGTCCACTGTGGGTCAGTCGGTGGACGAGAGCCCATCCTCATTCCTTGGAATGCTTCGACTCATCTCAGAGTCCACTGGGATGAAGCTCAAACCCATTTCAAAATAGGCCAAGTATCCCCTCACGGAGATACTGGACCGATGGGATTCCCTTACGGAGGCCTTCCTGGTGGCCGAAGCCATTGTTGGCCTGGCCCTGTGGCAGCAGGCAGCTTCTTGGCCAGCACCTTCGGCCAGGATGGCTCGGAAGTATGCTGTCCCTACCAGTTCACTCTCTGGTTTCTCGGAGCACCTCTCTGCGGAGGGGTTAGTGACCAACAGCGTTTTCCAGTGTTCCAGGAACGCTCGGGATGTGGACAAGCCACCCGATAAGGAGTCCAAGAAATTGGACTACTCCTGGCGGAAAGTCTATGCTGCTTCCTCCCTAGGCCTTCATCAGGCTAGCTCGGCCATCCTAATGGCACACTTTTCACACTCCCTTTTGGGCTCCCTGGATGAGGTGATTCCTCATCTCCCGGCTGACCTTCAAACGACAGTCAAGCAGGTGTGGGATCAGGGAAGGGCGATGGCCAAACAGCAGCTCCAGACTTCATTGGACATTGCTGACTCATGTGCCTAGTCAGTATGGCCGCAGTGGCCATGCGCCGCAGAGCTTGGCTGCGGATCTCCGCCTTTACGGCGGATACCCAGCACAACCTGGCATACGTTCCCTTCCTGGGTACCAACTCGTTCTGTCCCGGGGTGGAGGGTCATCTTCAGTGGATCGAGAAGTCCAACACCACCTTGGACTCTGTCACATCTGCCAGAAGGACAAAGGCCGCCAGCAGCAGCATAAGCCTTTTCGTCCTTCAGTCTCTGCGGCAGGTCCAGCCCAGCAGGCTCGCACTTGGCACCCCAAAGCCAAGCCTGCTGCTTCCTCCAGCAAGAAGCTGGGAGGGAAAGGTCCAGGCGGATCCCCGGCTGGTCCTTCCTCCAAGCCTGCTCAGTGACGGGTTGAGGGGTGTCGCCCCCAACCTTGTCACTCTTCCCTGGGTTCCCCCCCTTGGGGGGATGGCTCCGCCACTTCCTTTCTGCCTGGTCCGTTATCACCACAGATGCTGGGTGTTGGAAGTGGTTGGCAGGGGTCTGCCTCTGGAATTTGAGCAGTCGCCACCCTATTGAGCCATCGCTCCATAGGGGGCTACGGGTTCCGCAGCCTCTCTGTTGGCTCGTCGAGCCGACATTGCCCTGCTGCTCCAGAAGAAGGTGATCAGGGAGGTGGCAGACCCTCCTCCAGACCCAGAGTTTGTGTCCAGGTACTTCCTGGTCACAAAACGGATGGGGGGCTGACGCCCCATTCTCGACCTACACAACCTGAACAAGTTCCTAAAGTCTCGCACCTTCAGGATGGTCACTCTGGCTCAGATCATTCCATCCTTGGAACAAGGCATGTGGTTCTGTTCACTGGACCTTCAGGACACGTTCTTTCACGTCCCAATCCGTCCATCTCACCAGTGATTCCTCCGCTTCAGGCAGCGGGATCCCTGTATGAGTTCTGGGCCATGCCCTTTGGCCTCTCTCCAGCTCCCAGGGTCTTCACCAAATGCATGGCAGTGGTGACAGCATTCCTGCGGCGCTGAAGGGTCCGGGTGTACCCTTACCTGGATGACTGGCTGATTGCAGCCCCCTCCAAGTTGGAGGTGGAGTGGTCCAGGGATCTGGCCCTTCAGGTCTGCTCTCAGATTGGCCTCCTCATCAACAAGGCCAAATCGGAACTCGTGCCATCGCAGGTGATTCAGTTCATCGGGCCAGAGCTTGATTCACTTCGAACCAGAGTACGACTCCCAGTGGATGCGGACAGGGCCGAGGTCCTTTCCTCCTTTGCCCAATCATTTCTGGTTGGGCAACTGCGTCCTGCCGGGTACTTCCTGCACCTTCTGAGCCTCATGGTGGCCTGCAGCAGTGTGGTCCGTTGGGCCCACTGGCATATGCGTCCCCTGCAATGGGGGCTGGCCTGCCAATGGTCACAGCACTCCAGTCCTCTGGACCAGCCAGTGACAGTGACCCAGGAGATGTGGAACCGCCTCCAGTGGTGGCTTATCCCAGCTCATCTGCAGGAGGGTATCCCATTTGTCCGCCTGAGCCAACGGTCACTTTGATGACCGATGCCTCTCTGATGGGTTGGGTTGCCCATCTGGGGGAGCTCAGGACTCTCGGCCTCTGGTCCCTTCAGGAGTCTCGATGCCACATCAACCTGCTGGAGCTTTGAGCGGTCCGACTACCCCTCACCGCCTTTGCTTCGTTTGTACGTGGTCAAGTAGTCCAGGTCCAGACGGACAACACCACGATCATGTATTACCTAAACCGTCAGGGTGGGACACACTCCTTGCCTCTGTGCAAGGAGGCTTTCCGCACTTGGTCTCCTGTGATCAGCCTGGAGGCAATTCTCCTAGCCATCCATGTGGCAGGTGCCTCCAACACTCTGACCGATGCCTTCAGCCGGATAGGTGCTGCATCTCACGAGTCGTCTCTCCTGCCGGAGGTAGTACAAGATCTGTTCTCCCACTGGGGCACTCCTCAGGTGGACCTGTTTGCCTCCAAGGAGAATTTGAAGCTGAGGCTGTTTCATGCCCGCCCCCCTCAGCAGGGCTCGCTGCAGGGGGATGCCTTCTCGAGGCCGTGGACCCCAGGCCTCTTATACGCCTTCCCTCCATTTCCCTTGATCCACAAGGTGCTTCTCAAGGTGAAGATGGACAAGGCGCAGGTGATTCTGGTAGCCCCAGACTGGCCCCGCTAGTTCTGGTATCCAGATCTCCTTAACCTCCGCACCAGGCTTCCGAGGCAGCTTCCAGCCCACCTGGACCTGATCTCAGTCAACAAGGGGAAGGTACTCCACCCGGAGCTTCAATCCCTGCACTTGACGGCCTGGTTCCTGAGCGGCTAGAGTTCCTGGCCTTGGGTCTTTCCGACGAGGTCCTCAACGTTCTTGAGGCATCCCGTAAGGAGTCTACCAGAAAATGCTATGCCTTCAAATTGAAGAGATTCTCCATTTGGTGTCAGGATAAGGGGGTGAACCCATCCTTCTGTTCTTTGGCTAGCATTCTGGACTACCTGTGGTCCCTTTCTCAGCTAGGGCTTCTGTCGATGACCCTTAAGGTGCACCTAGCAGCCATCTCTGCTTACTGGGCGCAGGCCGGGAAGAAGTCAGTGGTGCAGGAGAAGGTGGTCTGGCGCTTTTTCAAAGGCCTTGATCACATATCCCCTCCGGTGCGAGAACCTCCACCTCCATGGAATCTACTGCTGGTATTGGCTAAGCTCATGGGCAAGCCATTCGAACCGATGCACAGGTGTGACATCTCTCACCTGTCGTGGAAGACCGCCTTCTTGGTGGCTATCATGTCAGCCAGAAGGATGGGAGAGATCCATGCGCTTTCCATCGAGTCTCCTTATCTGGTCTTCCACAGGGACAAGGTTGTCCTGCGCCCCCACCCAAAATTCCTTCCAAAGGTAGTGTCGGAATTTCATCTTAACCAGGTGTTGACTCTGCCGGTGTTCTACCCCAATCACACCTCAGAGGCCGAATATAGGCTCCATACTCTGGACCCTAGAAGAGCGCTCTCTTATTATAAGGAGCAGACGGCTGAAGTTCGGGGAGAGGTTCGCTAGCTGTTTGTCACCTACATTGAAGCCGCACCTGGCAGACCTACAGCCAAGCAGACGATAGGCAGGTGGGTCACCTCCTGCATTGATCTCTGCTATAGGTTGGCGGGCATGGAGCCTCCCAAAGGGATAAGAGCTCATTCTACCCGCCATACCGCTGCTTCGGTGGCTGCTTCTAGGGATGTCCCTATCCAGGAAATCTTCAGGGCTGCTGCCTGGAAGTCAGCACATACCTTCATTACCCACTACCACATCGACCTTGAGTCATGCCGGGATGCTGGTTTTGGGACCTCTGTTCTTCAGTCCTTATTTCCCAGGTAGGGTGTGTGCACCTTGCCTCCCTCCTCCCGGAGAACTGCTAGGAGTCTGCCAGTAAGTGTGGATTGAACAACATATCCATGGCCCTAGAAATACAGGTTACTCACCTGTAACAGGAGTTCTAGAAGTGGTATATGTTGTTCATCCACACAATACACCCGACCTCCCCGGCTTCGACGCGCAACATGGCTTCCAGTGGGCTAGATGTGGCATCATGGGGCGGAGCCGAGAGTTTTACCACCCGGGTGGGTGGGAGGAGCCAGCTTGAAGACCTTCCGGCAAGATTTAAAGCGGCAAGGAACCTCCCAGTAAGTGTGGATGAACAACATATACCACTCCTAGAACTCATGTTATAGGTGAGTAACCTGTATTTCAATGCCCTCACTCTCTCATTGTGTGCCTTACCCTGCTGACCAGCAGACACTGGGCCTCAGAAGGGCAAATTATCTGGCCCATATGGTCAAATACCAGAATACCCTCTGGAAAAAGGCTAAAGCAGCTGCCAGTCCCTCCCAGAGAGTCGGCAGACAGGAGATTCTCAAGGCTTTCCAGACTGTGGCTGATGTGGGTAAACACTTCTTAAGGTCTACGTATGACATTTTGGATGCCTTAGCAAGAGCAGCTGAGCCTGGCATCTGCCTAAGAAAGCATTCTTGGTTGAGGGTGTCAGGATTTGCTAGTGATGTCCAGCAGTCCATTCTGAAGGCTCCTTTCAGAGGATGCAGGCTTTTTGGGGCAGATGTGCTGGACATCCTGTGTGACCTGCAAGCCTTGGAACAGACTCTTAAGTTCAGTCCATTCCCTCTACCACACACAACCAAGAAATAGGCACAGGGTGCCCTTATACAGGGCTACCACTAGACCTAGGTCAGGGGCCAGGAAACCGAGCAAAAGCAGACCAGCTTTACCAGCCCCAGCCTCCTTCACAGGTTCCCACTCCAAAACCTCTAGAGGAGATGCAGCCGCCGGATCTGCTTTAGCATGACTCCTTATTATACCCCCACCCTCCAGTACAAAATCTGGAGGTGGTGGTATGAAGTCGTCTCTCTCGCCACCTGGAGCTGTGGAGAGAGGTTACAACAGATGCTTGGGTCCTGCAGTTAATAGAACATGCCACACTCTAGAACTTCTGGAGTTGCTTCAGGACCTTCCACCAATTCCCTCAACTTAGCCTGCAGACCACATACCCATGCTGCTAGAGGAATTACATACATCTTTGTGCAAGAAGGCCATAGAACCAGTTCCCTGGGAACAAAGGAACACTGGGTTCTATTCTCATTTCTTCCTAGTCCCCAGATCCACAGGAGACCTAAGGCCCATTCTGTATCTGAGGCCTCTGAACTTCGTTCAGGATGGTTACTCTGCAAGGCCTGCTGCACCCCTGCAAAAAAGGGACTGGTTATGCTTCCTGGACACGCAGGATGCTTACCTGCATATCAAGGTTCGCCTTACTCACAGGAAGTACCTGAGGTTCCTATTTCTGGGAAGGCACTACCAATTTAGGATATTGCCCTTTGGCTTGTCATCTGCACCATGTGTCTTTACCAAATGCTTAGCAGTGGTGGCAGCTGCACTCAGGAGGGGATTGACTGTATATCTTCCCCTATCTTGGTGATTGATTGCTCAAAGCTCAGTTCAAGAAGCAACTGGCTCAGACCCTCTGGTGTACCAGACAGCTGTTCAGTGCCCTAGGGATTATGGTTAACCTGCCCAAATCAGTCTTGACCCCTTGTCAACATCTCCAGTATATACAGTATATAGGGGGCTGTACTGGACACTGCTCAAGGCTCAGCCTTCCTTTTCCAGGACTGGGCAGAGCACCTGGTAGAACAAGCCCAGGTTCTTTACAACAAGCATTTCGCAGCCAGGACATCCTGAAACTGCTGGGCCTGATGGCAGCGGCCATTGTCATGGTACCCCTGGCACGGCTGCACATGAGGATCCCCAGTGGACACTGAGTCCAGTAGGATCAATGCACTGATGATGTAGAACAGAAGGCTCTAGTAGCATCGTCTGTAAAGAAGGTACTCCAGTGGTGGATGGAACCCAACAACTTGCTCAAAGGGGTTACCTTCCTACTCCCCTACCCTCATCAGATCATCACCATGGATACTTTGGGGATGGGCTGTGGGGCACATCTAGGGCCCGGGCAAACATAAGGAACATGGAACAGAGTGGAGACTTCCCTTCACCTAAACATCATAGAAATGAGGGCCATTCTGTATGCTGTGCAAGCCTTCCAGAACCATCTGTCCCCGGGACATCTGCTGGTGCAAATGGACAACATCAGTGTAGTACACTACATAAACAAATGAGGGAAATCATTTTTAACCCCCATGCAGGGAGGCGATGAGTGTTTGGTACCGGGCTCTAGAACATGGTTAGGAGCTGCCGACAATCCATTTCCAGGCATCTAAAATGTCCTGGCAGACAAGTTAAGCAGGTTGCAGTCCAGAATGCACAATTGGGAGCTGCTGACCTTGGTGGTTGATGACCTGTTAGACAGGTGGGATCATCCAGAGTTGGATCTTTTTGAGTCCACACTCAATGCAAAACTGACCCTTTTTTGCTTGCTCACTCCAGGGCCTGGAGTTTTCTGGTGAGACCCATTGTTCCTCTCCTGAAAAGGGAGGTTCCTCTGCCTTTCCTCTCTTCCCGCTAATTCAGAGGGTGCAGATCGAGCTTCAGATGGAAGGAGTGACTCTAGAAACATAGAAACATAGAATTTGACGGCAGATAAGGACCGCTTGGCCCACTTAGTCTGCCCATTTTCCTACCTAACAGATAAGCTGCAGATCCTAGTTAACCAACAGCTTACTTCCTCCTACCCCCCACTAGGACTGCCTTATGCCTGTCCCATGCATTCTTGAATTCCCCCACTGTTCTTGACTCCACAACCTCCTCAGGGAGGCTGTTCCATGCATCCACAACCCTCTCTGTGAAAAATACTTCCTCACATTACCTTTGAGCTCCCCCTCTATCTTCAAATTGTGCCTTTGTTCTTGCACATCTTTTCTGGAAGATGCTACCCTCTTGGACTTTGTTGATTCCCTTGAGGTACTTGAAAGTTTCTATCATGTCCCTCTCTCCCTTCTTTCCTCAAGAGTATACATATTAAGCTCCTTTAGTCTTTCTTCAGTATGTCTTCTGGTGCAGACCCTGCACCATTTTGGTTGCCCTCCTCTGGACAGCCTCCACTCTGTTTATGTCTTTGTGGAGATGGGGTCTCCAGAACTGCACACAGTACTCCAGATGGGGTCTCACCAACTGTCTGTACAGAGGATAACAACTTCCTGTTTTCTACTATTGATGCCTCTTCCTATGCATCCCAGTATCCCCCAGCCTTCCTTACTGCCTTCTCACATTGCTTGCCCACCTTTAGGTCATCTGATATAATTACCCCAGGTCCCTTTCATTTTACTGTTGTCAGTATCTCACCCCCATTGTGTACGCTTCCCTGGGTTTTTGTTTCCCAGGTGCATTACCTTGCACTTCTTTGCATTGAATCTGAGCTGCCATACATTTGACCATTCCTCCAACCTTGCCAAGTCCTTCTCATCCTTTCCACTCCATCTTGTGTATCAACCCTGTTGCAGATCTTTGTGTCATCTGCAAAGAGACATACTTTTCCTTCCAGTTCCTCTGCAATGTCACTTATAAAGACATTAAAAGGACCGGTCCCAGTACTGAACCCTACGGTGCCCGCTAGTAACCCTCCTTTCTTCACTGTGTACTCCATTTACTACTACCCTTTGCGTCCTGTTGTCTAGCCAATTTTTATCAGGCTACCACCTTGGGACCCACTCCAAGGCTGGCTATCTTGTGTATTAATCTTTGTGTGGGACTGTATCAAATGCCTTGCTAAAATCTAGGTAGGCCATGTCCACAGCCCCTCCTGGTCTACTACTTTGGTCACCCAGTCAAAGAAATCTATTAGATTCGTTTGACACGACCTTCCAAGCGTGAACCCATGATGCCTTGTCCCTGTGCCCACTGGCCTCTAGGTACTCAACAATTCTTTCCTTCAGAGTGATTCCATCATTTTCCCTACCACTGAGGTCAAATTAACTGGTCTGTAGTTTCCTGCCTCTGTCCTACTCCCACTTTTGTGAAGAGGAATCACATCTGCCCTCCTCCAGTCCTCGGGTACCACCCCATCCTCCCATGATTTGTTAAAGAGAGTAGTCAGCAGTGTCACTAGTTCTACCCTTAGTTCTTTTTAGAATTCTTGGGTGAATCCCATCAGGCCCCATTGCTTTGTCCACCTTCAATTTTATTAGTTCTTTCAGAACCCTTTCTTCTGTAAATGGACTGGTATCGACCCCTGTCTTCAGAGTGTTTCTCTTGTTTGGTTTAGTAACTCCCTCCTCTTCCTTTGTGAATACTGAGCAGAAATATTCATTCAGTATCCCTGCTTTTCACTGTCACCCTCTACCCACATTCCCTCCCTTTATTAAGCTTCAGTATCCCTCCTTTGGTCTTTTCTTGCTCTCTAATGTACCTATAAAGTTCTTATCCCCTTCTTAACAGAATTGGCTATCCTTTCCTCGGTTTGGGCCTTTGCTATTCTGACTGCCTTCCCAGCCTCTTTCTGCTTTAACTGACAAAGTTCTCTGTCCTGCTCCTTCTGTGTTTCCTTATATTTCCTGAATGCTGTCCTTTCTCCTTAACCTTCCCTGCCACCTCTTTTGAGAACCATAGCGTTTTCCTTCGTTGTGTTTATTGATTTGCTTTACACAAAGGCTTGTAGCCTCTGTGATGGCTGTTTTGATCCTCCCATTGTTCCTCCACCCTCCTTCTTGCCTGTTTGCTAGTGCTTTTCTGAGGCACTCTCTCATTTTCCCAAAGTCAGCCCTCCGAAAGTCCAGTACCCTTGTTTTTGTATGGCTTGATTGTATGGCTGTGTTTATCATGAACCACACTGTTTGGTGGTCACTTGTTCCCAGATGGCTACCCACTTCTAAATCTGAGATTCTTTCTCCGTCCCCATTTGAGAGTACCAGGTCTAAGACTGCTCCCTCCCGAGTGGGTTCCAATACTAGCTGTCTGAGGCATGCCCCCTGTAGGGCATCAAGAATGACCCTGCTCTTGGATGTGCCTGCAGCAAAGGTGCTCAGTTAACATCTGGCATATTCAGGTCCCCCATCAACAATATCTCCCCTTTTTCTGCCATTCTAAGAAAGCCTTCTATCATTTCCTTGTCCATTCCCCCCTGACATGGGGGTCTGTATACAACCCCCATGCGGATTGTAGTGCCATTTCCTGTCTCCAGGGTGACCCAAAATGCCTCATCTGCTCCCTGTTTACTCTTTAGTTCTGTTGCTTTGATCCCTTCCTTTACATAGAGAGCTACTCCTCCTCCTCTTTTACCCTCCCTGTCCCTCCTGTAGATTGTGTATCCTGGTATGTTGACATCCCAGTCATGGTTCTCTGGGTACCATGTTTCTGTGACTGCCACAATATCCAGGCAACCCTCTTCCATCAAGGCTACTAGTTGAGGCAGCTTGTTACACAGACTACGGGCATTGGTACTCATCACCCTCCACTTTTTGATAGCCTTACCCTTTGGCCCCATTTCTGTCCTTACTGCCTTTGCCTTTTTACATTTAAATCTGTTCTGCTCCTAATAACTTTGTACCTTGGTGTTTACTCACTAATCACCATGTTGTGTGGGGAGGTGGGATTTCCCTGCTTCTTTTCAGTGCCTCTCCTTGGCTAGTTTAAATGCTTGCCAATGAAGCATTTAAACCTCTCACCTAGGATCCTGGTCCCCGGACAGATGCAGACCATCGCACCAGTATAGGTCTGCTTCCCTCCAGGTGGCTCCCCAGTCCTCAATGAAGCCAAAACCCTGAGCTCCACACCAGTTTTTCAACCACTCATTGAATTCCCTGGTGAGGAGTGCCCTCCATCTCCCTTGCCATAGACAGGCAGCACCTCCGAGAAGGTTACCGTATGCGCTACTTGTCTAAAGCCCCTTCCCAACTCTACAAACTCCTCTTGCACTGCTCTGATCCCATTCCTAGCCAGGTCATTTGTCCCTAGGTGGACAATGACATCCAGCTCCCTCCCTCGTGCAGCTCCTCCCACGATCCTGAGGATTCGCTTCCTGTCCCTCCAAGCCGTGGCACCAGGAAGGCACCTTACCTCCCTCTCCCCTTCCTCCCCCATTTCTACCCCCCTAATGATTGAGTCCCCCACCAGGAGTTGTTTCCTTCCCTGTGGGTCCCATGCCACCCTCCTGTGGGTCTCCTTTGTGAAGGTTCCCAGCATCCTCCTTGGTCTCCACTGCAGGTGCCTCCATAGAGGAACCACTATCCACCAGAAGCAGCGAATGATTGTGGAGAGGTACAGCTGGAGGATGCAACTCTGTTCCACCACCCTCTCTCTCCCTGAGCCCACCCTGGTCCAGCCTCTCCTCTTTCTTGGCAACTTCTGAGGTAGTGGCATTGGCCCTGGTGGTCCCTGGGTGGGGGAGGAGGTTTCACGAATCCTAGCCAGGTCAGCCTGGAGACGGGCAACCTCCTCTCTCAGACCAGAGAGGTGCCTGCAAATAGGGCAGCATTGCAGCCTCCAGAATGTCTCCCGGAACACTGCTGCCCCACAGCCATTGCACTGCACCACTCCTAACATGTCTTATTTTGTGTCCCCTCTACTGTTTCTCTGGATGCTTACTCTCTCCTCTCCTTACAACTCTCACCCTTCCTGTTCTGGGACAGCAACTTCCTGTCTTCTTCAGTAGCCTCCTTCTTCCTTGCTCAATATCAGACCACCAGCAGCGAGGGGGGAGAGTGAGCTACTTTTTTCCTTTAGGGTTGACAAAACCAGTGTTTCTCTATGATCCTTTCCTTCCTACTGCCAAACAGGAAGTTCCTGTTGACAGTCAAATCCAGTGGCTATAAAAGTAGAACTGGCTTTGGGTGGGTGGGATGGAGGGCAATTAGTAAGAAAAAAGGCTAGCAACAGGAAGTTGTAATTTGACTCACTTGCTTTTATAGTGTCTAAACCACACCCTCAATTAAGCTCTCTTTCCTCCTACTGGTTTAGCAAAGTCAGCTGATACAGAACCCTTCCCAGCACAGAACACACACTGACTTTCTTTCTTTTCTTTTTTTTTAACCCTAAATAAGACCCCTTCTACTTCTAATAAAATTATCTACTTAATCTTAACAGACAATGACTCCTGCTGAGATATAAGTTTTAAATTAATAAGAAAATGTAGCTTCTTTTAGTTAGCTGCTTTCTGCTCTACAAGCAAGGCTAGACTCTGATACTTATTGCCCCCTTCTGGCCTCCTCAGATCTAGTTCCCCTCACTGCAGCAGTTGGCAGTGGAACCTCCAGGACCTCTGCCCCTCTGCAAAGGCCTGGTATTACAGGAGCAGGGCACCCTGGTCCATCTGGACCTCAAGACACTTCGTCTTCATGCATGTCTCCTGAAGACATAGCCATCGCTAGATTTGGGTTGTCCCAGTGACTGATGTTCTGGTGGCTGCTAGAAAACCCTCCACCAGGACCACTTATTCCATGAAGTGGAAGCGGTTTGCTCTGTGGTCTGCTTCCCATCATTTGGATCCCTTCTTTTGCCCAGTGAACCATATTCTGGAGTATTTGCTGTCTTTGTCAGATGCTGGATTGCAATACTGTTCCATCAAAGTGCACCTGGTTGCTACGTCAGCTTTCCATGTGTGTATTGATGGCCATACGGTGGCATAACTGGAGGTGTCCTGTACGTTCTTGAGATGCATTCTACACTTGAAACCTCCCATCCGTAATCCATTCCCAGCTTGGGACCTGAATTTTGTTCTAGAGAAACATACTTTGGCTCCTTTTGAGCCAGCCTTGATGTGCAAGCTACATTTTCTATCATGGAAAGCATTATTTTCAGTTGCTGTTACTTCTGCCTGAAGGATTGCCAAGGTTTAGGCTCTTCTGTGCGAGCCTCCTTATTTGATTTTCCACAAAGACAGGGTGTCTTTGCGTACCAGCCCTAATTTCTTACCAAAGGCAGTGTCTGAGTTTACCCTGAATCAGACTGTTATCCACCTGCCTGTTTATTTTCCTGAGCATGCCAATTCCTGGGAAATCTTGCTTCATACTCTAGATGTACATGGAATACTCGGGTATTATATTCACTGTACGAAGGTTTGCAGGAAGTCCTCACGGGTTTTTGTTTCTTCGCCCCTGGGAAAGAGGGTGTTCCAGTTTCAAAACAGTGTTTGTCCAAATGGTTGGCCAACTGTATTGTTTGTTGCCATTCAACTACAGGCATGGCCATTTCAGTTGCCCATTTCTGGAACGTGTCAGCTGCAGAAATTTTAGCTGCTGCCACTTGGAGTATTTTCCACACTTTCACCAAATACTACAGTCTGGACATTGCCTCACAAAGAGCAGGCTTCGGCCTAGCTGTGCTTCAAGGCCTTCTTTCTTAGGCCTGTAACCTCCAGCCACCCAGACTGTTTCCTGGTCAGTACTGCTTGGGACCCGTTCTATAGATGTGGCCTGATGAAAGAGATCTCCTTGAAGAAAATCGAACAGTTACATACTTAGTATAACAGTAGATCTTTGAGAGACTCTCTTTCATCAGGCCATGCCATCCCACCCTCCGTCCCACTTAGAGCTTCTTTGCTTCTGTATCTCTTTCCAGGACTACCTTGCCTGGTAACTGGACACTTCAGCTAATTCCTGGTTCCCTAGAGGGAAGTCCTCTGAGTATGATCTCCGGCGGGGAATTGAGGAGGGAGAGGGGCTGCCCAATTTTATATATGGAGGATGTCCACATCCAACGTCATCATGGGAGACCCCTGGTAGACTGCTTGCAAAAAGTTTCCGTTGTTCCTAGTGCCTGTCGTCTATAGTCCTATAGGTGTGTCCTGATGGCAGAGATTCTCTCGAAGATCTACTGTTACGGTAAATACATAACATTTAATACTTCAAGTTATTTACACATGTATTACAGGATACCACACTAAAACTATGGGGAACAGTATTTCTACAGAGATAAAAAGAAAATGTTTTGAATGGTAGAAAAACACACAGAAAAAAAAATATACTGCAGTTCCTAACTTACCCAAAGTAGAAGGAGCTTACCACACATGATACCTTAGTGAATCAGGCAGACTCAAACTTCAGATGATAACTACTCGGGAGTCCCAGCCTAACTGCCCAGTCTGTCACAAAACTCTTCATTCAACTGGGTTCCCAAAAACAAGTCTCTACCCACCCTCGGCACACATGTCCTATGACATCACTTCCAGGCTAGTTCTTTGTGTCCCTAGGGACAAGTACTCTTCGGAAGCAGGTCTGATCTGGACTTCAAGAATTTTTGTATTCAAAGGACACCTCCTTTGTTCTACCTCCTGTCTTGCACAACAGGAGTGTCTGCTCCAGTCATTACCCAGAGCCTCGTCCGTTAAAATGAAAGGGCTGTTTTAGCTTTGAAGCTTGCCAATCAGCTGGCATGGGGATCTTGTTGTTACAGGACAAAGAGATTGTAATCACTGTCCAAAGATGGCTGACACGCGTCTGGCAATTATTTATTTTCCCCTCACAGAGTATTCAAACTTGTCAGTACAGCTAGAATTAAATTAAAAAAAAAAAAAAAACTGCAGCTCAAAATAATTGTTACATTTACCCCCTCCCACCGAAAAAAAACAAACAAAAAAACCCATTCCGTTAGCACCCCTAATAGATGCTTGTTTTTTCATGTGAGCCAGCTGGCTTCGCTTGCTGCGCCTTCTGTTCACTCTCTCTGTGACCCCCACAGTAGCTCCTCACAGTCCCCCCCTCCACTTTTTTTTTCTAGGTCCTACTTATTGTCTGGACAACACATCAGCATTTCCGTGCAACCCACTGCAGTGCCTAGTGTCCATATTATAGGATAACAGCACCAGGCTCCACCTCAGAAATTTGGTGTTCTGCCCACTTGTCCTATGCAGTCATGTGAGGGAGTTTGGTCGGTGACCAGGGTGAACTCCCTCCCATACAGATAAGGAAGCATTTGTAAAGCCCAGACATTGCCTAGGCACACCTTTTCAGTTGAGGAAGACCTATTTGTTTATTGAAGTACCTGTCCTACTAGTCCACATTCTCTACTAGTATTCTCGTGAATAAAATGTATTGAGCTGCCTACTAGCCTTTTTTTCCTGTTGTTGTTTTCCCTCACCACATGAGTGCAAGTAACTCCTTTGTTCAGTTGTGGTGTAGGCCTCCTGTCTGGGCAGCAGCTTCCTGCTGAGGTACACAGCTAGGTGCTTCTCTCCCGAGAGTGTAACCTGACTCAGAACCACATCTGGCCTATGGTCAGATGCATCTTTGTACACAATAAACCTTAGAGAATAATCCAGGCTGGTGAGCACAGGTACCCAACACAGTGTCTCCTTCAGCTGGTGGAATGCAGTATTGCAGGATCTTACTTCGAGAGGGCTATTGCAGTAGATAATCACCTTGAGGACCAAGGGCCTCTGTTGTCAGGACCACACAGAAACTTTGGACAGCAGTTTCTGATGGGGGAAGGCCCATCGGACGTCACGTGGCTGATGTCAGCTTGACCCTATATAATGAGCGGTCCCCATGCCCGCCTTCCAGTTCTTTTCCGCCATCAACCTGAACAGTCAGACCTCGTGGAGATCATATACTGCAGTTCTACTGCTTCATTGGATGAGTATCTGTTTTCTTTCTTTCAGTTTCAGCATTTTCATTTAATTTGTGCATGTCATCTTCAAACGTCGAGCACAAAAATAAGTGTGCTTTTTGCGGCGCACAACATCCGCACCAGGATTCATACTCCCTCTGCCTCTTCTGCTTAGGCCCGGAGCACAAGGTCGAGGACTGTGAGGCCTGTTGCAGCTTTAATCTGGGCACACGGAAGTGCCACCAGCAGGCCCTCGAGGCTCATTTACTTAAGCAACGAATGTCCACCATAGAGAGAAAGCTCCAAAAATTGCGCAGCACTTCCACCTCACCCACCGAGTCAAAGAAGAAGAAGAACAACAACAACAACATCATCATCAACAAGAACAACATCATCATCAACATCAACAAGAACAAGAACAACAACATCAACAACATCATCAACATCAACATCAGCCTGCCTCTCCTAAGGATCATAGAAACATAGAAGTTGACGGCAGAAGGAGACTGCTACGTCCATCTAGTCTGCCCATTTGTTTTAGACCTGTTTTGACACTCTAGTTGCTCTTTGTAGTCAGGGCTCCCTTGTGTCTATCCCATGCATTCTTGAATCCCCCCACAGTTTTGACCCTCATAACCTCTTGTGGCAGCTGTTCCAAGCGTCCACCACTCTTTCTGTGAAGAACAACTTCCTGGTGTTGGTAGAGAACCTCCCTCCCTCCTTGCAGCCTGAGGTCATGTCCCCTGGTCCTGGAGCTCTTCTTGAAGTGAAAAAGTTCCTGTGCTTGTACCTTGTTAATGCCTTTTATGTACTTGAATGTTTCAGTTATGTCCCCTTTCTCTCTTCTCTGCTCCAGGGAGTACATATTCAGTTCTCTTAGTCTTTCCTCATAGGACATGTACTGCAAATCCTGAATCATTTTTGTCATTTTTCTCTCTACTGTTTCCACCCGGTCAATGTCCTTCCTTAGGTGAGGTCTCCAGAATTGGACTCCGTGTTCCAGGTGAGGCCTGACCAGCGATCTATACAGTGGTAGTACCATCTCTCTTGTCCTGCTCATGATTCCCCTCCCAGTGCAGCCCAGCATTCTGTTGGCCTTCATTGTTGCCTTCTCACACTGCTTACTAACCTTCAAGTCAGCTGAGTTTGATTCCCAGATCTCGTTCCTGATTTGAGGTTGCCAGTCTTTCGCCTCGTAAGTAATACTCCTTTCTTGGATTTTTCTTTCCTATGTGCGTGACCATGCACTTTTTGGCATAAAATCTCAGCTGCCACACTCCAGACCATTCTTCTAGTTTCTTGAGGTCAGCTTCCATCTTGCTCACTCCTTCTGGGGTACCCACCCTGCTACATATCTTGGTATCATCTGCGAACAGACACACTGCCCCTTCCAGTCCGTCACTGACATCTGCTATAAAAACATTGAAGAGCACTGAGCCCTGGGCACCCCGCTGGTCAGCCTGCCTTCCATCTATTGTGCTCCATTAACCTGTACCCTCTGGGTTCTGCCTTGTAACCAGTTTTTTTACCCATCTGACTACTTCTGGACCAACCCCTGTGTGGTCAAGCTTCTTTACCAACCTTCTGTGTGGAACTGAGTCAAAGGCCTGACTAAAGTCTAGGTAGACCACATCTACTGCATCACCATTGTACACTATTTTTGTAGCATAGTCAAAAAACTCAAGCAGATTTGTCTGGCATGATCTACTTATTGTGAAACCATGCTGTTTTGGGTCTTGTCGGCTGCTAGTTTTGAGGAATGCTATGATCCTCTGTTTGAATAGTGTCTCCATTAGTTCCCCTACTATAAACATGAGACACACTTATCTATAATTACTAGCCTCTTCGCAACTGCCTGATTTGTGAAGTGGAACCACTATTGTCTTTTTCCAGGCTTCGGGTACCACACAGCTCTTCATGGAATTTGTGAATAGAAGTGCCAGAGGGGCTGCTGATTCTGCCCCCAGTTCCTTAAGGATTCTGGAGTGCATCTCGTCTGGGCCCATGGCTTTGTCTGCTTTTAGTTTATTTAGAGCCTCCCGTACTTCGGCTTCTGTAAAGGGACTCGTGTCTACCCATGGTCCTGGCGTGTTGTGTTTTTTTCAGGGCTAGGCCATCCCCTGGTCCCCTTTGGTAAACACCGAGCAAAACTATTTGTTGAGGTTTCGGCTTTCTCTGGGTAATGTTTGGTGCATTTCCGTTATTCAGTAGCAATCTTTACTATCTCCCCTTTTGTCTTCCTGCGTCCCTTAATGTATCTAAAATATGATGCGTCTCCTCTCTTTGCCCCTTCTGATGTCTTTTCCTCTGTCTGGGCTTTTGCCTTTTTAATTTGTTTGTTTGACTATCTCATTTTTACCTTGTACAACTCCCAGTCTTTCGAGTTTTGGTTTCCTGGTATATGCTGTACACCTTTTTTCCTTTGACTGTGGTAGCCACTTCTTTGGAAAACCATAGAAGATTTCTTTTTCTTCTTGCTTTGCTGACCCATCTGGCACATTGATTTGTGCCAGTCTTTATAGCTCTCTTGAGTCTCCCCCACATGAACTCCACCTCCTCAACCTCTATTTCCATTAACCGGTTACTTATGTTCCTCATTTTTTGGAAGTCAGCCTTTCTAAACTCTAGCACCTTTATTTTTGAGTGGCTGGTGCCCTGTGTTATGTTTATCTTAAAGCTTACCATGCGATGGTCACTGTTGCCCATATGACAGCCCATTTTGATGTCCTTGATCCTTTCCAAGTTTGTGAGGACAAGATCAAGAATGGCATCTCTCCTTGTTGGGGTTTAACAAGTTGTCACAGACTTGCTCCTTGTAGTGACAATAAGAAGTCCCTACTACTTGCTGCTGTTAGTGTGCTCCAGTTAATCTCTGGTGGGTTGAAGTCCCCCATCAGTATTACTTCACCTTTATCAGACATTTTGTGGATTTCCTCTATTAGATCTTTGTCTCCTTTATCTCCTTGATTTGAGGGCCTGTACATAACGCCGATTCTGAAAGGTTTTCCCTTGCCCGTGTCTACTGTTAGCCACAGTGACTTGAAGTCTCTAGGTTGCTCTTTTACTTCTGTGACTTTTGTTTCCTCCCGAATGTAAATGGCTATGCTCCGCCCCTTTTTGCCCTGCCTATCTTTCCTGAACAAATTTTAACCGGGAATGGCTGTATCCCATCTGTGGTTTTCTGTGAACCACGTTTCTGTTACAGCCACCCAGTCCAGCCTATCTGTTTCCAAAATGGCTGTTAGTTCAGGAAGTTTGTTGGTTAGGCTTCTAGTATTTGCAACCAATGCCTTCCAGAAATGTATGTCCTCTTTGGGGCGAGGTTGTACCCTCTTCCTGGTCTGCTCTAGTTTGCTCTTTCCAGCCAAGAGAGCTGGTTTAGGCTAATTGTGGCTCTAATTTGTTTTCTGAGGATGTATGCGCGCATTTGGCATTTTGGGGAGTGATGACCAGCCACAGATGGCAGGGGTGTGAACTGCATCATACTCCCCTTTATTTAGTTTAAACTACCTGTATAGACATCGAATTTTTGTCCGAGTGCACGCACACCTTCTCTGTTTAGGTGCAATCCGTCATATTTAAAAAAAAGCTCTTTCCCAAACATTGTGCCAGTTCCCTATGTAGTGGTATCCCTTGTCTTGGCACCAGTCATGCAGACATGAGTTGAATTTGCCTACTTTAATCTCTCTGACTCACTTGGTGCTTTTTTCCCACACTGGCAGCACTTCTGAGAAGGCTAATTTGGACGGAAGGGAAGAAAGTTTGTCGGCCAGGTCCTCGAAGTGTTTCTTGGCCTCCTGAACTGTGATATTTGCCAAGTCATTGGTACCAAGGTGCATTGTAATATGTGTAACGTCTCCTGATTCCTGCACAATTGTCTTTACGCGGTTAGTGTCCCTGCTTGCAGAGGCTTCTGGTAGACACTTTACCACAATGTCGCTTTTAACATTTTGTGTTAGGTGGTGTTCCACTCCTCGGATCATGGAATCCCTGATTATGAGAAATTTGCTTTTGTTTAAATTTGTGTCATTTTTATTTTGAGTTTTAGTATTTTTGTTGTTATTGCATTTGGTATTGTTGGTTATATTTTGAGTATTAGTATTTTTGTTTTTATCGTAGTTTGTATTGGTTTTAATTGGCGTGTTAGCCTTTTTTGGTGGTTTGATTTCTTTACCTTGTTTTACTTTGTCTGTGTGGTAGTGGTGGAGTGAACCTGTTTTTTGTTTGGATGGCTGGGAAATGCTCCTGGTTTTTGGCTTCCTTCCTGGGCCTCTCATGATGCCTCTTTTTTCTTAACACCTGCCAGTCTCTGAGCCCTGCCCCACATGCTGGTACTGGTGGGGGGGTTAAGGAGATGTGCTATAGAGTTTCCTGTATTGGAGGTTGTATATTATAGTCCAAGCATCCTGTAGTTGGACTGCAAGATCTGCTATGGCGCAGCACGCACAGCAGGCTTCTGGTTGCCATTTGTGGATCCTATTGTATAGTGCACCACAATTTTCGCAACTGACAAGGTCCATGTTTTGTTTTGTTGTAGTTGAGAGATAGTGCTGATTCCTGTTTCTTATCAGAAAGTGTCGACAAAAAAGAAAACAGAACAGTGTTTTTTTTTTGTACCTTACTACCTCCTGTCAGATGTTGTGGGTGGCACTACATGCCTATAAAGCAAGAGCACTCTGGAGAGGGTGGGTGGGCATATCTGATTGTTCCTTGTATGCTGTAGAACACAGTCAGGTAGCTGTTGAACAGATGAGGTCTGGCTTTTACTGCTGCAAGGTAAGAAGGAATCTGGTTACTAGCTCAGTTGTTCTGCCCTTTGGCTCAGAACAGGTCTGTGGAGTCCCTGCTGCTTGCAGTAAAAAAAAAAAAAAACTGCCTGTGGTCCTTGCGTCATGGCAGGGAGAGGGGACTACTGATCCTCTGGCTGCAGGACAATATCCACCCTTCTCAAATGCTGGAGTGCCCAGGGAACTGCTGCAGCAGAAGCCGTCAATGAGAGTAGAAGCTGCCGACGAGATGGAACCTGGATGGTGCTATGCTGCTGTGAGTTTTACTTGTAGCGCTTAAGTCAACAGACCTGCAGGTAAGAGCGTGGGAGAGCAGTCCTGGGGGGGAGGGGCCCTCTGCCACTGGTCCTTGTGGCCGCGGGAACCTCGGCAAGACCCATTGCCATGGGGGGGGGGGAGTTTGCCATGCCGGGGGGAGCCACTAAGTCGTCTGTCGGGCCCTCTGACGAGCGCCAGGCTCAGGCTGTGGTGTCTGGCTTGAGACGTTCTTAAGCCCGCCCAAGTTAGACCGATTGGGCGCCAGCCAGTCCAGCGCCAGCTCAGTCATTTCGGCCAATAGGTCAGACGCTGGCTCTGCCGATGTCCGTCCAACTGACCTGGCGTTGGGGTCCGGCGATGGCACTGATGATTCCCAGCTGCTGGGTTTACCTCAGTTCTCCCCGGAGGGTTCACCCGACTGGGCCTCACCTTCTCCACCGGACATGGTTCCCCCTCACTCGCCTGTCAGTCGAAGGATGGGAAATGAGGGGCTTCTATCAGGTGGCCGCCTTCCAGGCTTACCTCCGCATCTGGCGTTGGGAGCTGGCACTGTCCCGGATGGTTCTCGGCCACTTCCCCTGCCGTCAGGGGCTTTAGTGCCACCGGCACTCCCTCTGCCAGACCTAACACTCCCAGGACCTTCAGGGTTTAGCGTCCCACAGGGGCCTCCATAAGGGCGTTCGGCCCCACATCCAGGCCCTCTGACGGGTTTGCCCCCATTGGGCCCTCCACCAGGGTTTCTACCGTTGGGCCCTCTATCGGGTTACCCTCTGTCGGGCCCTCATTCAGGGTTCCCGCTGTCAGGATACATGGTGCTTCAGGCACCGGCGTACATCCCGCTGGGTTACCCGCTGTCTGGTTTCAGATGCCAGCGTATGCTCCAGCCTACCATCCGCTGGGTTACCTATCACCGCATTTTCACGTGACGGGTTTCCCACAGCCGGGCTTTCCTACAGGCTATCCCCCGGCTTATCAGCCTCCTCCTCCTCAACCTCCAGTGGACTTCAGGTCCATTTTACAGTCTTGATTTTCAGAGACCAAGGCTCAGCTGGTGAGTTGGACCACAGTCAGCCCCCTGAGAATCTCCTAGGAGCACTGACATGCAGCAACTTTGACAGGTTCCAGCTCCTTCACCTCAGCCGATGCCAGCCCATTCGAAGGCCCTGACACCGGCCCGGTCTTTAGACAAACTAGTGCGGGAACCCCGGGATTCTTCCGACTCGTATCAGGATTCTGACTCGGATTTTTCAGAGTTGGTAAGGTTGGGTTTTGAAACCCCACCTATAGGAGAACCCCAACCCAAGGAATTCCACAAGTCACCTCAGGAGGACCCTTCCTTCGCAGACCTTCTCCAAAAACTAGTGGAGGTTTACGCCTGGAAGGCATATGCCCAGGATCCGAAAAGGCAGTGCCTGTCTGAACACCTGGACATGCACGAGGTGACCCTGGTCCTTACCTCACCCTGGCTTGAGCCACATGAGGGCCTGGCATCAACAATCTGGATGATGCCCTTCTCCATTCCAGCGGTGGCCAAGAAGGTAGATCACACTTACCGTACGCCAGAGGGGAAGAACTACCTCAGCATGCAGCCAAAGGCCGATTCGGTCATTATAATGGCCACTCATTTTATTTATTTATTTATTTATTTTATTTTATTGATATCTTGGAGAACACCTGTGAGCAGATGCTCATTTGTAGGTTCCATGTCAGTTACAAGAAGAAAGTGAAAAGGTTCATAGCATTACATACAAGGCATTACATTACAAGCAAGAACAAAATTGCATTGGTACAAAATAAGGTAGGCAGACACTAAATTGGTGTGGATTACAAGATTGGGTTAGCATTTAGCTTAAGGTATAACATTCAGACATTGCTTCAGCATTGGTGAGAAGGTACCTGCGTCAGAGAGTTAAGCCTACTTGTGGGGGGGAGAAACAGAGTGGAGAACAGGCACAGCTGCGGCATAGTGAAGTGTATGCCTGTGTGAGGTGTTAAGAACAGATTTAAGGAAGGTCGGAGACAGTGGGGCTAGGAGAGCAGCAGACAGGGGGCATGAAGGCGGGGACAGAGAGGGGAATGGGTGCCCAGAGGGGAGTAGATTGGGGGGGGGGCAATGAAATGCTGTAAAGTAAGGTGCCCCTAGGATTAGGTGGAACACTAAGTGCTGCTGCTTTATGATGGTCCAAATGTAGGAGAGTTGTTTTGGTATCATGAATGGCCACCGAAGTCACAATTGTCATCTGTGGCAAGGTGCTGCCTGAGCTTTCACTTGGAAGCACCAATGGTGGCTGTATCCGAGATGGCTGAAGGAAGAGCCTGTGACCAGTCTTCAAAGCCCGGGCATATGAGCACCTCACCACCAGATAAGGAGTCTCTGCAATTGGATTAGTTTGGCAGGAAATGTTATTCTTCCTTCACTCGGGCTATGAAGGCCCTCAACTACGTTGGCCACATGCTAGTATACCAACAGTCTTTGTTTACTCAGCTAGAGCCGGCCATTGAAGCACTCCCGGATTCCAAATGGAAATCCCTTTTGGCGGAATCAATCTGTTCGGCCAAAGTGTCCTGTAGGCATTCACTTTGAGCAACTTACGATGCAGTAGACTCACCTGCAAGGGGAACTGCCACAGCAGTCAGCCTCTGACATTTCTCCTGGCTGAGGGTGTCGAGTTTGGACCAGGACATACAGTCTGCCATCCAGGACGCCCTGTTCTGGGGATCCGTCCTGTTCGGGGGTGATGCACAGGATATCATTACTACCCTGCAAGATAAAGGCACAGCCCTTCAGTAGGTACAAACCATGTACTGACCAGAATTTCAGGCAAAGAAACTCTTTAGGTGCCAAGGAAAACAGCAGCTGAAACAAAAGCAGACGGCTTGACGTCAAAACAAACATAGGGCACAGTCAGCCTCAGCCGCTCCCTAGGCCAAATCCCAGAGAGCTTCAAGTGCAGCTCTCCCAACCCCCAACATAACTCATCATCCACCTCTTCCTTAGAATCTTGCAGGGGAGCAGGTGGGCGGAAGATTTGCTTGTCATCTGCCAGGGATACGGGTGGTGACAACCAGCTCACGGGTTCTTCAGCTCATAGAGCAAGGCCATACTCTGGAATTCCTCACAAAATCTCCAGACAGGCTTCTGGCCCATTCTCATTACCAGAAGGCACACATCCCTCTTCTCAGAGAGAAAATTCTGGCTCTGTTATAGAAGAGAGCAATGGAACCTGTTCCTGTGCACCAGGTAGGAAAGGGGTACTACTCCCACTTCTTCCTGGTCCCCAAAAAGGATGGGAGATCTGTGTCCTGTTCTGGATCTCAGCACTTTAAACCTGTACATAAAGTACAGAAGGTTCCGGATGCTGACCCTCCCGGGTCTGCTGACTCTCCTACGAAAGGGTCAGTGGCTCTGCGCTCTGGATATGCAGGATGCTTACCTGCACATTCCTATATTCAGGGCCCATCATCACTACTTTCAGTTCTCCTTCCAGGGGGAACATTACCAGTTCAGGGCTCTGCCCTTTGGCCTTTCCTCGGCACCTCAGGTTTTCACAAAGTGTCTGGCGGTGAGGCGTCGGGGCCACTATGTGTTCCCTTACCTCGATGACTGGCTTCTGTCAGCCCGGTTGAGGGAACATTTGGAGCTTTCCTTATCTGCAACCCTGGACCTGTTTCATCAGATTGGGATTACTGTAAACTTTCAAAAGTCCCAGCTTGTTCCTTCCCAATGCCTGCAGATTGTTTGAGAGGCCCTTTGGCACTATGCATTTCTGCTTTAAGCGGAACTAGCCTAAAATATCAAGGTCATTTGCATGTACATCCCATGATGTTTTACATTATGGGGGTATGTGTGATGCTGTGTTTCTTTGAAACTTGGCTTTATTGCCAGTGCCCTTTGGGGCAACCCTTGCTTCAGTGCTTCTGCACTGAGGTTCTTTTGTCTTTGATTGTTTTTTTTTTTTCTTTTTTGAGCTCCCCATCACCCAAACACAGAAGACCAACATAGGGAATGAAATAATTTTCACTAAAGAGAGAGAGATCAGTAAATCAGTGGTCAGTAGGTGCTGACTAAGTGCAGAGGAAGGACATGCATAGTCTTTTTCTGCAAACTGATGTATTGCAGAAGGGGATTTGCCATTGCTTAAGATTGTTCCCTCTGTTTTAAATAAACCTCACACAGAGATTGTGTGTTGAACCTGAAGTTCTATGTCTGGTCCATCTGTTATCCCATAACCCCTCTACACACCCCCAGCTGGCCCTCCGACTCCCGGGTCCGTTCCCAAATCTGGGTCGTTGGTGTCGTGAGTGGAAATCCAACCATTGGGCGGCGTCTATGTCCTTCCTGAGATGCAGTGTCCAGAACTGGACACAGTACTCCAGATGGGGTCTCATCAACGATCAGTACAGTGGTAAAACCACCTCTCTCCTGCTGGTGATGATTCCCCTGCCTGTGCACCCCCAGCATTTCTCTGGCCCTGCCCACTCCCTTGTTGCATTGCTTCACAACCTTGAGATCATTAGATAAGATTATCCCAAGGTCCCTGTCCTGTTTAGTGACTGTCAGTACCTCTTTCCCACCATTTTATACACCACCGCTGGGTTTCTGTGCCCTAGGTGCATGGTTTTGCACATTGAAACCCAGATGCCATACCCTCAGTCACTCCTCAAGTCTCTACTCACTCTCTCCACCTCCTCCGGAGTATCTGCTGTATTGCAGATTTTGATGTTATCTGCAAAGAAGTGTACCTTACCTTCCAGCTCTTCTGCAATGTTGCTTATGATGACATTGAAAAGGACTGGTCCCAGTACTGGGCCCTGAGGTACCCCACAGGTCACTTCCCCTCATTAGAGTGAGTGCTGTTTACAACCACCCTCTGTCACCTATCTTTCAACCAGTTCTGTACCCAGTTTACCACTTTGGGTCCCACCCTCAAAATGCCCAGTTTCTTTATTAGCCTTCTATGAGGTACAGTTTATTTACTGAGATCTTGAATTAACACAGTTGAGCAGAAAGCTCTTTCATAGGTTCCACGTTAAGTATGACACAAACAAGAATATAGATATGTTCCAGAGATATAGCAAGAAACAATTGAAAACTGTCTCCAGGCATAAATTCTAACAATAGTTACACAATCTGAGCTCATACAGGGTGCAGAGTCAAAACAAAGGCTAGCATTTCAATAGGTAACGGTAACATAACACGAGGACACTTGTTTAAAAAGGAGAATTGTACAACTAACAACATAAACAGATAATTGGATTGTGCCTGAGTCAAAGAAAGAAGGAAGGTCTCGTACCAGAGAGGGACGAGGGAGGAGGAAAGTGTTGGGAAGGAGAAGGCAAGCAGAGGTGGGGAGTAGGATGGGGATAGATAGGTGGGAAAGGGACGAATAGCTATGAGTCAAAGTGGAATAAAGGGGGAGGAGGCTGGGGGAAAAGGAGGGGTGGAGGAGAGCAGGAAGGAAAAGGGTGGTGTAGGTGGTAGGAAGGAAAGAGGTATGGAATGATGGAGGGACAAAAAAGGGAAGAGAAGGTGGAGGGAGAATAAATAATTTAGGCAGGGGTTGAAAGCCCATGAAAGTGTTAACTTGACCAGGGCCCAAGAAATGGACATGAAGCGTAACATTTTACTAATCAATAGAGATCACAGAGATTGCAAATGGTAGGAGCAAGGTAAAGGCAAATGTCAGGAGGCAGGGAGTTGTACCACTACGGAGCTCTGTATGCGAATGCACGTTTCCAAAGGTGATGCGGCACCATGGGATTCTGAAAGCCTGTTTGCAATGTACAGTGCCTAAGTCTAAGTAAGCCAAGTCCATTGATCCACCCTGATTTATTTCCCTCGTCACTCAGTCAAAGAAATCAGTCAGGTTCGTCTGACATGACCCCCAAATGAATCTGTACTGCCTTAGTTCTTGTAACCTGCTGGGTTCAAGATAATCCACTAACTTTCTTGTAAGAGTCTGTTAAATTTCCCACTACTGACATTAGACCAATTGGCCTGTAGTTGCCAGCCTCCTCCCTGCTGCTGCTTTTATGAAGTGGGACTACTGTGCATCTGCCCTCCCTCAGTCCCACTCCTGTTTCCAGACAGTTGTTAAATCGGGCTGTCAGAGGTGCAGCCAGTACCTCCCTGAGCTCCCTCATCACCCGTTGGTGTACACCGTCCAGCCCCCATAGCCTCATCCACTTTGATTCACAAGTCATTTCAGGACACTTTCCTCTGTGAGTGGACTTGTATCTGCCTCCCTCCCCCCACTGTTCCAGCTGCTTCTGTGTGGTCCATCCCCTCACTCTCCACTGTGAAGACTGAGCAGAAGTATCTGTTTAGGATATCTGCTTTTTCCTGATCATCCTCTGCAGTCTCTCCCTATCCTCACAATCCCTCCCCTTGTCTTCTCTTTTCACTTAGTATCTAAAAAGTCTCATCTCTTTTAGTTACCCCTTTGGCAATTCTTTTCCTTTGTTTGTGCCTTTGTGCCCCTCACCGCCTTCCCTTTGTTTTTGCTGGTACATCTCCCTATCTTCTTCCCTCTGCGTTTCCTTGTACCTTCTGAATGCTACCCTTTCCCTTGTCAAGTGACTTCCCTCGAGAACCATAGTGGTCTGTTTCCCTTTCTTTTTTTTTTTTTTTTTTTTTTAAATTAATTTTTATTTCTAAGATTTTCCACAGCTTTTACAGCATTAAAGCGCATTATCTGTACGTAACATAAAAATGTTGCATTTGACTTAATAATATTAAATTACAATTAGTATTAATAGTATGCCTGTAACTTAAAAGATAAAGTCCTCAAATTGGGAAGCAGAGACAAGTGATATTTGTAATGGGCCTTTGCTGAGTTATAATTTTGATTAAGCCAAAGGAATAAAGTGAAAAGTATATAAGCTATCTAACTCGGCAACAAAACCCAATTATTTAAATAATAATTTAATAGTTCATATGTATGGGCTATAGCCATAAGCCTACAGATTCTAATAACTGAAAAAGAAATTTCATCTCCACCCCTTTTCACAACCCATCAACATCAAGTTCAAAAATTAAAATATTACAAATCAAAAAGTAAACCAATTTATTACTGTATTCCTATGAGCAGTCCATTATTAATTTATATTTTGTGCCCAATAAATCATCCTTCTTTTTCATCCTGTAACAGAGGCATTTCTTCCTCCTTTTCTGCTTCTCATCTCTGTCTCTCATCTTCTCTCTGTATTCTTTTTTCTAGTATATATGCCTTTAGTTGTTCAGGTTTGAAGAAATCTTTTGTCCTCTCCTCATGTGAGCCAACATTTTGCCAGGAATAGAACTTTAAAGTTAGTCCATTTCATTAAGACCATCTTTATATTGTAGGAATTGCTTGCAACGCTGTAGTGTTGCTGGTGCTGTAAAAGGAAAAATATCGCAAATTATTTCCTTAAACTTTTTAATGCCCCCAGTTTCTGGCTGTGTTAAGAACAAGGTCACGATCAGTATCAAAAGCAAGAGAAAAAAATGATAGTATTTCTTGGACCAGAGGTATATTTAAAGTGGTCAACAGTATTTTGAGCCTGATTAAACACAGCTGTAGAATCGGGAAAAGCAGTGGTATGTTTTCCACCTGCCTTTGCTCACTTCTTTTGCACAGAGGTTTGTTGCCTTCACTATGCCATCCCTTAATTTGGCCCACTATCCCCCCATCCCATCCAGGCAGTCCCTCCCTGCTAGGTGGTCTTTGAGGCATTCACCCATTTTTTTTTTTTAAATCTGCCTCCTGAAGTGCAGGACGCACGTCCTTGTATGGTTTGTCTCTGCCATTGTCCTGATGTTAAACCACACTTTATGGTGTTTGCTGGTCCCCAGGTGGCATCTCAGCTTGACTTTCCCTGTTTGTGAGCACTAGGTCCAGTATTGCCCCATCTCGAGTGGGCTGTCTGACTAGTTGCCTGAGAAACACCCCCTGCACAGGGAGTCTGGGACGACCCGGCTTCTAGCCAAGTTCATGGCTGGGAGATGCCAGTTTACATCCAGTAGATTCAAGTCCCTTACCATCAGCACCTCCCCCTTTTCTGTCATCATGCCTTTGGCTTCCCCCGGCACCTTATCCAGTTCTTCCCCTTGTGTTTGAAATCTGTATATCACCCCAGTGTGGATAGTGGCTGCTGCTCATGTCTCCAGGGTGATCCACAGCACTTCCAGATCCTCCTTTTCCCCCTGGTTCCCTTGCATTTCCTTTGCTCTGATACCCTTTCTCACATACAGCACAACCCTGGCACCCTCCTTCCCCCCTCCCTATCCTTCCTGAACTGAGTGTAGCCTGGTATGGACTATGGCCATATCTCAGTTGTGGCTCCCAGTGCACCATGACTCGGTAATGTCCACAAGATCCTGGCCTGTCTCCGCCATGATGGCCTTCAGATCTGGAATTTTATTTCCAAGACTCCCTGCATTTGCACACATTGCCTTCCACACCTTGCTCCCACTCTGCCTACAATCCCCACCCCTTGTGCCCAGCCTCATTTCTCCCCTTTCTTTTTACATCTTTGGTTCCTGTCCCCCTTGTCCTCTGCAGCTTCCTTTAACCTGTTTCCTGGGGGAGTTTTCTCCCCTCGGGTCCTCCCTTCCTGGTGCTTTAGTCTTGGGGGGGCAGTTTATACTTCCCTTTGACTTTCCACCACCCCACTCAGCTAGTTTAAATGTTCATCAGAGTAACATTTAAATCATCCACCGAGGACTGCGTTCCCCTCCCAGACGGATGCAGGCCATCACCTCTGTATAGACCCATATATAGGCCACAGTCCCCAGTGAAGCTGAACCCCTCCTCTCTGCACCATTTCTTTAACGAGTTGAATCTCCTATTGTGGAGTACCCTATCCTTCCCTCAGCCATAGACAGGTAGCACCTTGGTAAATGCCACCATATGTGTTACTTGTCTTAGACCTCTCCTCAGTTCTCTGAACTCTCCCTGTACAATACCAGCCTTGTCTCTTGCTAGGTCATTAGTCCCCAGGTGGACAGTGACATCCAGCTCCTTCCCATGCCCTGCCACCCTAACGATCCTTAAGATCCACTGTCCATCCACCCCAAACTGTAGTGTCAGGTAGGCACCTAACCTCCCTCTCTCCACCCTTTCTTTCTCAAATCTACCCCCCTTACAGCTGAGTCCCTTGCCAGGAGCTGCTTCGTTCTCTGCTGGGGACTTCTGCATCCCACCTTGGGGCTTCCCCTCAGAGGACCCCCACATCCTCCCTTGCCACTATTTCAGGTGCCTCCTCTCAGCAGTCCTGTTCCATAAGAATGACAAAGGAATTCTGTAGGGGCACAGACTGAGGAATGTGCCCCTGACCTGCCACCCCACCCTCCTGGAGCCCACCAAGGTCCATAGAGCTCTTCTGTTGCTAGGCAACCTCTTTGGCAGTGGACCCAGTGGCTCCTGGGTTGGGTAAGAGGGTCTCTGGATCCTAGCAAGCTTGCCCCAGAGACCAGCGACCTTCTCTCTTAACTCGGGTCCATGCAGATGGGGCAGACATTTTAGTAAGAGGTCTGTCGGGGAAGGGGGTAGTGACGAAGGGCATTTTATTCCTGTAAGTTTGCTTTCACTGTGAGAATAAACAACTTGCTGAGGGTATAGCTCCTGTGATAAAATATGACATTCAGTATCCTACTAGTTTGTGCGACTGGGCATTTCTTTTTTTTTTTTTTCGTTTAAACATTTTATTTATAGTTTTGCCCAATTACAGCACAAGAGCACCATACATAAATGCAAAGGAAGCAAAAATAATTTGAATGATTACAGTACATGTTTGCACTTCTTTTATCAGGTCCTTGGTGTGGGACTCCTGGAAGTGATTAAAAAAATCCCAATTAAACAGAATTGATCAAAATTTAATTTGAGCTTTTGTAGCCAGTGGGCTGTGGTCCTCTCTGGAACTTGACAAAACATTCCTCACATTCTGCATCTACTAAGGCCCACTGGTTAGGCACATTCATGCCAGGAAAGTAGATGCAAGTAACAATATGGTGCAGGCCCGGTGGCGCAGAGGGTTGAGGCGCTGGACGCCACACCGGTGACCCAGGTTCAGGAACGGACCCAGGCGACCGTGGGGTCGTGGGGGGAGGGAAGAGATTGAGCGTCCAGAGGACGGCTCTCTTCCCCAGGTAGGGTTAGGGTAACGACCGCTCAAAGAGCAACCTCTGGTGGACGCTGGAGGTGGCTAAAAGCAGCCCCGTCATGGCAAATGCCAGGGTAGGCTGCAGCAGTCTTGTCCTTGTGGCAGCTGGGCTTCACAGGGTGTAAAACACGTAACCCCACCACCACCACCACCAGTAGGCAAAGGCATCTCCTTCCGTAGCCCACACTCCCAGATACGGACTCTGCTCCCTAGGCTGTCCCCCCACCCCCCCCCGGCCCGTGTCTCAACACTATAAAGAAAGAACGCCATGGTGGGGTGGTCCTTTCCCAGAGGGTAGACCCGGGGATGCCTGGTGCCAGAGAGGAGCTAATGGGTCAAGCCTAGCCACATGGGAAGGTAGAGACTGCAGATCCAGGAGGTTGCTGGAGAGAGTTCGGAGTTAGGGGTGAAAAACTGAATTCGAAAAAAAAAAAAGTAACAATATGGCTGGATTACTAAAACTGCTGCAACTGGCAAGCAGCTACACTAAGTACATCATACCTGACAACTGATATGTGGACTGTCCCTTCGAATATCACTGGTGAGACCTTAGTAATATAACCGTAACCTTCAGATTCCCGGTTCAAATAAACCCATGTAACAGCATTGAATGACCTTATATTTAAAACTAGGACGAATAGAAATTACAAACATACGGCAAACAGTACCATATGAACAGGATTGAGTCATTTAGGGAATTAGAGCAGGGACAGTTTAACAGTGCAGAATCCCGGAGCAGGTTGGCTGCATTAATAAGTCTGTTAGACAGTCACCTTGAACACAGTGCCAGATCTTTGTGATGATGCAGGTCCTACATAGAAAAACACCAATTTAGCAGTAACCCAGTATGCAGCAAATTTCAAAGTCAAGTAAATGAGCATAAAAAAGGTTTTTCGGTTCAAACCCTATAGATCACCAGCAGTTCTGTGTCACAGCGTGTGCGAAATAATCTCAGATGAGGCAAGTTGTCAGGATTTAAAACACACTTCGTGACATTTATATACAAATTCAAATAAAGTAAACAAAAATAATAAAGAAAATAATGCAATATAAATGACCACTTTATATCAGTGGTTTCTTGCAAAAATGCAGTTATGCAGTTCTGAAGGAACTGGAAGTAATAAGAGTTGATAAAGCAATGGGGCCAGATGGGGTGCACCCCAGGGTCCTTAAAGAACTAAGAGAGGTGGTGGCTGAACCTCTGGCTATCCTGTTTGGCCGATCACTGGAAACAGGGGAGGTACCCAAAGACTGGAGGACAGCAGATGTAGTCCCCTTATACAAAAGTGGGAACAAAGAGGAAGCAGGGAACTACAGACCAGTCAGCCTCACCTCGGTAGTGGGGAAGATCATGGAAGCACTACTGAAGGAGAGATTGGTGGAACATCTGGTTGTCAATGGACTACAGGACCCAAGGCAGCATGGTTTCACCAGGGGGAGGTCATGTCAGACCAACCTCATTGAATTTTTTGACTGGGTGACTAGGGAGGTGGATCAGGGGAAGGCAGTGGACATGGCCTATCTGGACTTCATCAAGGCCTGTGACACTGTGCCACATAGAAGACTATTACACAAACTGGGGAATATGGGTGTGGGCAGGACAGTAGTGTGGTGGGTAGGTAACTGGCTGGGTGGCAGGACACAGAGGGTGGTGGTAAATGGTTGTCACTACACAGAGGGAAGAGTGACCAGTGGGGTACCACAGGGATCAGTGCTGGGACCGGTCCTATTCAACATCTTCATCAGTGACATGGCGCAGGACCTAGAAGGCAGAATTTCACTGTTCGCTGATGACACAAAGCTCTGTAACACAATAGACACAACAGAGGGTGTAGACAGAATGAGAAGCGACCTGCAGAAACTTGAAGAATGGTCAGGGGTTTGGCAGTTGAAATTCAATGCAAAGAAGTGCAAGATAATGCATATGGGGCACAAAAACCCTGCACAATATATCAGTTGGGGGTGAGGATATAGCATGCACCAAGCAGGAAAGGGATCTTGGGGTTATCATCTCTGATGACCTCAAGGTAGGGAAACAGTGTGACAAGGCAGCAGGTAAAGCAAATAGGATGCTGGGATGTATAGGCAGGGGCATTACCAGCAGGAAAAGGGAGGTCATAATTCTGCTATACAAGACACTAGTGTGGCCCCACCTGGAGTACAGTGTACAGTTCTGGAGACCATACCTACGTAAGGACATAGGGTAGAGAAGGTTCAGAGGAGGGCAACAAAGATGGTGCATGGATTGCATCACAAGTCCTATGAAGACAGGTTGAAGGAACTGAACATGTACTCCCTGGAGGAGAGGAGGGAGAGAGGGGATATGATAGAGACATACAAGTATCTTACAGGGAGGAACAGGGTGCAGGAAAACACTATTTTTAAGCGAAAAAAATGTTCCAGGACTAGAGGGCATGGGATGAAGTTGGAGGGAGGACGATTCAGAGGAAACATGAGAAAGAATTTCTTCACAGAACAGGTGGTGGACAAGTGGAACACCCTGCCAGAGGAAGTGGTGGAGGCTGAAACAATCACGGGATTTAAGAATGCATGGGATAGACATAAAGGAATTCTGGAGGTCAGGGGTAAGGTGCAACACACTTCTAGGAAAACAAACTGAACTTACAAGCTCAAATGGGCAGACTGGGTGGGCCATAGGCCCTTATCTGCCGACACTGTCTATGTATCTATGTATGTATCTATGAGATCGTAGAAATGCTACGATCTGGTACCTTCTGTATCTCTCAACTCTGTCTACCTGCACTGTAGACCTTCCTCTCCCACCTCCAAGGCTGAACTGCCTGAATATCTGTGCAGGGAGCTTATATGCGCTCTAGGTGTGGTCACCTGACTAAAACCCTTAACCTAAGATACAGAATATAAAAGTTCTGGGTTAGTTTATTTAACATGGGTGACCCACCAGAGGTGCTCAGGCCATATAGCTTGCTACCTAAGTAATTAAAAACCAATAAACAATGAATAAGGGGTTGTTATTCCCTTTTATGTCCTAATTACAGGGCTGATTACTTTGTAACCCCCATGGTGTTTCCCTGGTTACATCATGAGTGACAGTGTGCACACTATAAAACAGGGGCTGTAGAGGGCGCTGTTCCCTTAAGGAAACATGTTTCAGAAGCTAGCAGCCAGGTAAGGAGAAAGTCCTCTATTTTTGTTTCTATCTGGTTATTTATGCATATGTGCCTGCACCTTCTCTGAACCCTTTTTCAGCACATATGTGCTCTGGCAACCCTCTGATAAGGTTTTCTAGGGTGCATTATTTATCTGGGCAGGTACAAACATGCAGTCCCTTTGGGTGATTTTAAAAACGCAGCCTTCGGTTATTTATTTGCATAATATAATTTAATACACATGCATATCCCCTCTTTGAAGGTACAAAAAGACCAATAGTACATTCTAGGGGCTCTCTAGGCTTGAATTGCCTAATAAGGAATCCTCCTACCTCAAAACTAGCCTTTGGAGTGGCGGCTGATTTTGCTAAATTACTTTACAGCCACTGACTCCTTTTCTGGGCTGTTTTCCGTGGAGTCCTGAGTTTCTTTTTATTCAAACTCAGGCTCCTTTTCCGTATCTCCAGTAGCCACTTCTGGATTGACACAGCAATGCCTTTTCTTCCTAATGCCCAGTTCATCTGCAGTGCGAACTGAGCGAAAATACTAACAACTTTCACTTTCCCGGTAGGTGGCTGACATCATAAATGCTGCCCTGCCTCCTCTTGCTGAGCTGAGCACTTGCTTGCGCTCTAGGGGACAAAACATTCTTTATTTAGACATAAACGAAAAGTGCCTTTTTGGGTTTCTGCTCAGTTCACTTTAGCAGCATGAACCGAGTGCTTTTACGACTATTTCTTTTCTCTTTAGTGTCTCGGGGCAGCTGCTAACTTAGAAAGTGCTGTGCCCAAGACCATACAATGTTTACACACGGGGACAGGGTTTTATTAGAATCTATACCTGAATTGGCTACTATAAGCAAACTGGAGTGCAAACAATTCAAATAATACTGTTTTATAAAAATGGGTGACATTTCATACTTTCTTGTAAACATTTTAAACAAGACTGTTTTCAAAGTGGGGGGTTTCTAATGCACCCCTGTACAACATTTTATAAATAAACCTATATGTCAAAGGGTCCTTTTTATTCTTTTCCATTTGTACATTCTTTCCCCTAGTCCCATTTGGATTTAAGGGATTTTACTTTATGCATTTCTATGACTGAAGGCACAAAACCTTTTAAACCTAGTTTGCCATTACTAGGCACACCTTCTCAAAGGTGCCAACTTTTTAATTTACTACTATGGAGCTAACAGGACGGAAATTAAGAGGAGTGAGTAAAGTATTAGGTATAGTCAGAGTTTATAGGAGGTAGTAAAGTACTATCCTAGGTGGCCTACCTAGAATAGTAGAAAAGAAGAGATTAGAATTCAGAGGTACTGTTGCAACAGAAGTTTCTAACATAGAGTAGTGAAGTGAAGGAGGATAGGAAAGTGTCCAGTAGCCCAAATCTAGGGGGTGTAGCCAACATGGAAACATAGAATTTGACGGCAGATAAGGACCGTTTGGCCCACCCAGTCTGCCCATTTCCCTACCTAATGGATAAGCTGCAGATCCTAGTTAACCAGCAGCCTACTTCTTTCTACCCCCATCCCCTAGAATTGCCTTATGACTGTCCCATGCATGCTTGAATTCAACCACTGTTTTTGACTCCACAACCTCCTCCGGAAGGCTGTTCCATGCATCCACAACCCTCTCCATGAAAAAATACTTCCTTACATTACCTCTGAGCCGCCCCAATCTTCAAATTGTGCCCTTGTTTTTGCACACCTCTTTATTTGAAAGATGCTACCTCTTGGACTTTGTTGATTCCCCTGAAGTACTTGAAAGTTTCTATCATGTTTCCTCCCTCCTTTCCTCGAGGCTATACTTATTAAGCTCCTTTAGTCTCTCTTCATATGTCTTCTGGTGTAGACCCTGCACCATTTTAGTTGCCCTCCTCTGGACAGCTTCCATCTTGTCTATGTCCTTGTAGAGATTGGGTCTCCAGAACTGCACACAGTGCTCCAGATGGGGTCTCACCAGCTGTCTGTAAAGAGGGATAACAACTTCCTGTTTTCTACTGGTGATGCCTCTCCCTATGCATCCCAGTATCCCCCCAGCCCTCCTTACTGCCCTCTCACATTGCTTGCCCACCTTTAAGTCATCTGAAATGACTATCCCCAGGTCCCTTTCCATTTTTGTTGTTGTTAGTATCTCACCCCCCATTGTGTACTCTTCCCCTGGGTTTTTGTTTCCCAGGTGCATTACCTTGCACTTCTTAGCATTGAATCTAAGCTGCCATACATTTGACCATTCCTCTAACCTTGCCAAATCCCTTCTCATCGTTTCCACCCCACCTTGTGCATCAACTCTGTTGCAGATCTTTGTGTTATCTGCAAAGAAACATACTTTTCCTTCCAGTCCCTCTGCAATGTCGCTTATAAAGACATTGAAGAGAACCGGTCCTAATACTGAACCATGCTCTACCCCACTAGTAACCCCCCTTTCTTCAGAGTGGACTCCATTTACTATTACCCTCTGTGTCCTATTCTCCAGCCAATTCTTTACCCAGGCTATCATCTTGGGACCCACTTCCAGGCTGGCTAACTTGTACATTAATCTTTTGTGTGGGGCTGAGTCAAATGCCTTGCTAAAGTCTAGGTAGGCCATGTCCACAGCCCCTCCCTGATCTACTACTTTGGTCACCCAGTCAAAGAAATCTATTAGATTCGTCTGGCATGACCTTTCTGCTGTGAATCCATGCTGCCTTGGGTCCTGTGCCCCTCTGGCCTCTAGGTACTCGACAGTTCTTTCCTTCAGAAGTGATTCCATCATTTTCCCTATCGCTGAGGTTAAACTAACATGTCTGTAGTTTCCTGCTTCTGCCCTGCTCCCACTTTTGTGAAGGGGAATCACATCTGCCCTCCTCCAGTCCTCAGGTACCACCCCATATCTATCACATTCTGTAAAACTGGATCACACACCAGAATCCAGGTAAACATTGTCTGTGGTAATTCCAGGAAACAGTTTACAAATGCCAGTACACCCCAGGTTCCACCATATTCACTGTTTGGACCAAACAATGTGTAGTTCATGCTTTAACATCTGAGTTTTTTGCACCCTGGGATTGTCCTGTTCAATATTAGACAAAATGTTAGAGATCTTTGAGGTCATTATGTGCTTCACTTGTAGTTTTGCTGGATAGATTGAACTGAAAGGTATATTCAGGTACTTTCGTTTTTGTTTGCTCCCTTTAAACTTTTTTCTGTTTTGTTTTGTTAATTCAAGCTTACTGAACAACTTGGGTGCGTGGTGCATCAGGACAGACATATCAGTTCATTCACATTTATAAGATTCACTACATTGTGATAATAAAGGACAATTGCAGCTTATCATTAAGGCAATATATTCTGTTACATGTGAGGATTTTCCTCTATATAGGTTATGTTAAGTTTAATAATTGCACTTCTCAGCTGATTTTTGTCCCAAAACAAATACTTTCTCTTCCCTAGGCAGCCCCTTTACACAAGGTGGTCTGTGGGATATAACTGGGGTCTCTTTCTGCCATGTACAGTATCCATTTACTTCAAAACCTTTGTGACCTGGATGTGTACTGTAGCTCAAATCAGGGAACGGCTGAATTTTGCTACTATCCAAATTAAAGTCTTAGTGGTTTGTGCAGCCCAGAGTACAGTGTCTCATTGGATCACTGAGCCCAGTTTTTTTTTTTTTTGCAAAATATTTTTATTGAAATGTAACAGAAAAAAATTACAACATCAGGTGACATATAGACAACACTAATACAACGTTTGCTATACTTACATAACAAACAGAAATAGCAGGTAAAGACTTGGCAACCTTATGGATTCGAACTTAACTTAAAATAGTAGGCACATGTTAAAATTGGGAATAATATGAGAAACATACTGTACATTGTACATTTTAGAAGGTAATTAACTGGCGCTGACAAAAAAATGAATCAATGTGTGAAAAACAATGCGACAAACCAGGCATTCTTGATTGCATTGAGTCCACCTGAGTGGCACACCCTAAAAGGAATTTACAGCAGATCGAAGACTAATGTAGTGGGCAACGGTATAAACACTATTTTTATTCACCATGGAAGCACACCTTTTTCTGTGGCCCCTATTAGTTTGTGCCAGATCAGCTCAAACTTTGTGGCATCGCCTGTGGTGTAGGTTTGGGCGCGTTCTATCTTAAAGCAGTAGAGCAAGTTATGAGCCCACTGCTGAATGGTTAGTAGGTTATTAGAGATCCAACAGTGAGCCAAAGTCTTGCATGCATTAAATAATGCAAGGGACCGCAGGTGTAAGTCCTGGCCCAATCTCTTTCTTCCTGGGTCCGCTCCCAGGAAGAACTCCAAGGGAGATTTAGGTGGCAGAGTACCCAGCACCATTCCCATTATTCTATGCATTTCATGCCAATAGTTAAGAATTTTAGGGCACATTAGTGTCGTATGTAAAACGTCTCCTTGGTCTGCACCACATTTGGGACAGCAGCTTGGTTTTTCTGGGTTGAGCTGATGGAGCCGGTATGGGGAAATATAGGTTCTATACAAGAAGTTAATTTGAGCTTGCCTTAGTCTGTTATTTTTTGAGCAGTTATTGAGAAGTTCCACCACAGCAGACCATATCTCAGTAAAGACAATCTCAAAGTCATGCTCCTAGGCAGACTGGACATGCTGTCAGGGGATTACAGGTATATTCTGGAGAATCTTATAATAGATGGAGAGAGACTTCCCGTTCCACCACGGCTCTAGACGGAGTGTGAGTAGAGAGCTCCCTACCCCGATCGGTTTAAAAATAATCTCTCCACAAACTAACATCAAATATAACAAAAATGTCAGGTGGAACTACAAGAAGCAATCAGTGAACAAAATCTCCCCCAAAAAAAAAAAAAACATCTGCTAGTAACTTTGATGTCAAAAGATTGGAACGGGCCTTAATGTATAGGTGTAGGCAGTATAGCACAGTGGTCTAAGGCTATGAGCTGCAAATCTGGTGACATCCAGCAGACCAGACCTGGGTTTGAATCCCACAGCTTCCACTTGCATACTGTGTGACCCTGAGCAAGTCACTTAACCTCCTTGTGCTCCCAGGTCGCTCTTGTAAAAAAGCTTCCAGCTTAGTGTGCTATACCTGGTTAAACAACTAAATAAAAAAAATAATGTCTTGAGAGTGAAGCTGTTCTCCATTTAGTACCTGCAACTCTGATATGGACACGACGGAGAGCTGGAGCTGCTTTCCAGAAGTCATTTTGAAATCTTGCTAAGAGAGATTAAAGGCTCCCAGTCTGAAAGCAAGAGAATTTAAAAATGTAGCTGACAAGTTTACCAGCCTAGAACGCCGACTGGCTAGAACGGAGGAGCGGATTTCCCCTATAGAGGACCAAACCCAACAACTCGGTGGAGCCCTGGAGGTGTTATTTCAGCAGGCATCTGCACTCTACGCCAAAACAGTGGATCTGGAGAGCAGATCCCGCAGGGATAATCTGAGGGTGTATGGACTAGCAGAAGGGGCAGAGACATATCTGATGACTGATTTTATGGAAAATCTCTTAAATGACAGAACTACTGGTGGTTTATGTGCTGTCTATCAAAAGAGCGCACCACTCCTTGGTGACACGGCCATCTGATCCAGCAGCCTGCCTGCGTTCTATAATTAAGCATTCCAGGTATAAAGAAATGGAGGATCTGCTGAGGGGAAGAGCATGATCTAAAAAACTTTCACGTACTTGAAATCAAAAATTACCATAGACCATGATTATCTGCCCGAATTGCAGGCAGTCAGACTGCAGTATGCTCCACTGCTCCGAATGCTCAAGGAACAGAACATTTGTTTTAAGACCCTTTTCCAGCGTGCCTGCTGGTTTTCTGGGAGGATGGTCCCTCCACCTACACCACATCTCCTGAGGTTAGTCAAGCTTTCATCCAAAAGTGCTGTCTAGTCACAAAACTGGTGCCAGAACGACTCCCTGGCAAGCGCTTATTTCAAGCGGATTGGCAGTTGGTGCTAAACTGGAAGAGGAATGGTGCACAGAAGATGTCAGCACAAGAATTGTTAAAGAAAGTGGTGATGATGCTGGCACAGGCACCTAAGCAAACACAGAGAGAACCGGAGACCTGAACGTTTTTTGCAGAGCTTTTTATTTTTGGGCCAAGTTTCTGTTTCATAGCACTGAGGCACCTCGCAGAAAAGGCCACTAGCAGTAATATATATATATTTTTTAAATACTTTTCTCTTTATACTGCCCCTGACCATTGGCACTTCTGTCTTTGGGAGTCACTTATGCCTTGTACGTCCCCGCTTTCCTTACCTGACCATCTGAGCGGTCTCTTCCCCTACTGAGCCTTGGTTTACCCCCCAGGTTGGGTCGAGGTGGGGCCCTTACCCCGTCTTTTCTTGTCTCGTCAGGATGCCAGTTTGGTGGCAGGTAGGAGGCATTGGGGATCGGGGCTAGCGCTCCGTCTACCGGAGATGCCGTGGCCATTTTTCCCTGTTTTTCTGTGGACGTCGCATGATCCATTGACGTCAAGGCACATAGTGCCGACGTCCGTGATGTCCTCCCCTTGCTGCATCTCGGTGTATGCTGTGCCCCATACCTCCGTCTGGGGCAGTCTTGCACCGAGATGTCAACCCCCTTCCTCCCTCCCTGGAGAAGACGAGCTGTCCTTAGCAGTAATATTTTTTAGTTCTTCAGCACCTGTTCACTCTCTGCCATGTAAAGAACATATTCTTTATACTGCAACCTACAGACACTGATGTTTATAATACAAACAGACACCAGATGTATCCCAGACAGTGCACATCATCTTTAGCAGGAGCTATAGGTCTACTTTGATTTCGAGCTCATTGAAGAACAGCTTTATTTAAATAGTTTAATTTTCAGAACTGTCGGCAGTTTGTTGCTATCTCCTGCTGGGGAAACTGTTGGGATTTACACTACTGCATATTTTTCCATATCTGTTTCTTTGTTAAGCAAATTTATTAACAAAGTTGCCTGAAACTTTTGTGAACTGCCTGGTAAATGCCTTTCAATAATTTTGTTGCTCACTTGGGAGGAGATGGGAATGTTCTCTTTGCAGGACTCTGAAATAGACTGCAGACGACTGCCTTATTTGCAATAAATTGTGGATCTGGTCTTGTTCAGTGCTATACTAGTATCCGTGGGTGGGGGGGCGGTGGAGTTTACTGTTATTGGGCTTAATAGGGACAGCAGGGTCTGCACTGCTCAGAGCGCTGTGATGGGAGGGAAAGTCACACTCCAGCTCAAGGGGAAAGTCCATCATTGAAGGAATAATTGTTCTCCTTAACCTCTCTCTGGGCCCTTTGGGGTTCAGAGACGGGAACATTTTTGATTTCGTATTTTGGAAGTTGTGGAGTTTTGTCTCTTTTTCATAGCCCAGTTGGCTTGTTTAATGTTATGGATCTGGGGTCTCATTCTGTTTTTTTATTGTACCACACAGTCACTGGACATCCTACTTGATAACGCTAGTACAAGTGTTTGGTCCTCTTTAGAATTAGTTCAGAAATATATCTACTTGTGGGTTGATTATGGATAAAAACAGACAACAATCTGCTCATATACATGGGTTAACCAGCCCGGTTAAACGAAGGAAGATTTTGAATTATCTTAAAAAAACTAAAGCAGACTTTTATTTTCTCTGAGATGCACCTTTCCACTAAGGAACATGAGAAGCTTAGCAAAATGGGTTTCAGTTGTTCTGCCACCTCCTCTTACAAAAAAAGCAAATATGTTTTCATGAAAGGGTTTTATAAGGGCCTTAAACTTACTCTAGCTTCGGTGTATTTTCCACCGGGGTCAACCCACTCAGACTACCACTCTTTTTCCTGATTATATTACAGGAGTGGAAGGAGGGGGTACTGCATGGAGGGGGTACTGTTATGTGGGGGAGATTTTAATTTGATTTTTAACCCTCGCCTGAACACTACATCTGGTATCTCAAGGGGATGTATAAAGTGGCTAGAGAGGTCCATAAATTACATGGGGAATTGGGGATGGTGGATGTCTGGCAGCATCTGCATGGGGGGGGCGGAGGGATTACACTTACTACTCTGCCCCCCCTTTAGATGTATTCGTGTCTGGACTATTTTCTTCTTTATAAAGAAGAGATGCGTAGCATGGAGGATGCATGCATGGGAGACTACTTTGTTTTGTCAGATCATTCTCCCATTTTTCTAGCTCTGGAACTGGGAGATGTTCGTAAGAATACTCTGACGCCTCATGTTTATTTGTTGCAAGATCCATAGATTGAAGAGTCTATCAGGGAAACTTAAAACTTTTTTTGGGAAGAGAATGATACCCCAGATATCTCCCCGGGGACGCTGTGGGATACAGCGAAGGCAGAACTTGGGGGATTTATTGAATTGTCCAGTAGGAAGAAAAGGAGAGGGAGGCTAAGAGAACTAGATTACAAGAGCAGGTTCAGAGTTTAGAAGATAAACAGAAAAGAAATATGACAGAGCTAAAGAACTTAAGGACCTTAAAAAACAACTTGGTGATCCTTTAGACTACTATGTGGAGCAGAAGTTCCTTTTTCTGCTGCAAAAGTACTATGAGGGAGGCCCCCGCTCTTTAAGGCTCTTAGCTAGTAGGGTTTGGGTTCAAAGAGCAAAAGTTGTCATCTCTGCCCTGTGTCACCCACACACTGATACTGTGACACACCATATACCAGAGATTGCAGAGGCTTTCTGCACTTATTATGCGGTCTTGTATGCTCCAGAGCCTTCTCCACATAGACAGGATACACAACATTTTTTACAAGAGGTTAAATCTCCCGAAGCTTTCCCATCAGCAGGGGAAACATCTTTTACTCCCTATTACACTGCAAGAGCTGAAGGAGGAGGTAGCTAGAGTAAAGACTGATAAATGCCCAGGACATGGCGGGTTAGCAGCAGAATTCTGCAGTGTTTTTTTTGATATGATGTGCCCCCTCTCATTTAATAAAAGTGTTTCGGGGGGGTCACGTGACCTCGTCATGCAGTAGAGACGTGCTTTTTAGCACCCCTCCTTCGGGCTTTATTTATTAATTTAGCCAGAAACTACTTTTCGCGACCCGAATAACGATCCCGAGCAAACCGAATCCAGGATGGACGACTATGTGGTCACCACAGCCCCAAAGACACAGAAAATGACCGCCAAAGGAAGCAGGAAGGCCGCGCGGGCTCATTTATTAATTGTGTAGGCCCGATCTCCTCCCCGGCCACGAGATGACGGTTTGGGGCGAGCTGAAAGATCAGCTCATGGCGGCTCTCGCGCCTGTTGGAGAGCCTAGAAAGTAAATTGAAGGTCGCTCACGCTGGTTGAATCGCAGGCTGAGAGGCAAATGAGAGGGTCGAGGAGCTGGAGGGCAGAATAGCGACTGCTGAAGATGAGTTGAGCCTCTTGGCAGACGAATTAATGATTTAGAGAAGCAGGTGGCAGAAATGAGGGAAGCACTGGACTACCAGGAGAACTATCTGAGGAGAGACAACTTGAGGCTGAGGGGGCTACCAGAAGGAAAGGAAGGCACTGATATTCTGGGTTTCTGTGCTAAAACCCTGCCTATGCTTTTAGGAATGCAGCCAAAAGGAGGAAGATTGAAGCTGGAGAGGGCACATCGTGCGGTCCTACTGAAGCCTCAGAATGGCCAGCCACCCAGGCAAGTTATTATTCGCTTTCATAACTATCAGGACAGACAGGACATGTGGCGAGCATATAAATCTCTCCCCTGAGCTTCAATATGACGGAGTTCGTTTGTTTCTCTCCCAAGACTACTCGCCCCGAATTGGAAGGAAGAGAAGGGAATTCAACGATGTTATAGCGAGTTGCCAGAGGCTCGGAGTGGAGTGGTTCATGGTGTTTCCAGCTATACTGAAAATCAAGCACGAGGGGGCCACTTACAGCTTCTGGGAGGTGGAAAAGGCGAAGAGTTTCGTGGCAGGGCTCCAAAAGAAAATCGGGTAACCGGGACTGGTTCTGGAGACGGTATCAACTTATTCTACGCCACCTACAGAGAGTGCGCTGTCTTGCAGTGGTGTACCAGAGGGCGTGCATCTGACTTTTCTTTATATGAGGTTTATTTGGATCAGATATCGGATGAGTGGGATGTATATTGCTGGATCTTACCCCATTATGTGGAACTATGCAGGAGACTGTGGAAGCGGACATGAATATTAAAGGTAGGCCTTGGGGTGCTCGGGGGGGCTTGCGCGTGGATATAGAGGGGCGTGGCCTATCCTGAGTATCCCCACAGGGTGGCCCTGATGTGGAAATAATGCAGAGGAGTCTGGAGTTTAAAAAAGAGGCAAGGATGGACTTGTTCAGGAGTCCCTGTATAGCTACACCAGACCCCCACATAAGTTAAAGGACAAAACAAAAAAGGAGGGGTGTTCCACAGCCTGAAGGTATGGGGGGAGACCGACAGATGTTCATGTAAAGGGTGTGGACTTATGAGGCGGAAATAAATGTGTCAAAGGCTGGGGGGGAAAGGTTGAACATAGAGGATTTTTAGTTTTCTATGGTTCAAGCCCTATTTGTTGATTGGGGGGAGCATACTGGCGAGCAGGTTTGTACGCCTTGTATGAGCTCGGGGAGGATATATTGTAAATAAGTTTTGGGGATTTACTGTTGGTTGGGGGGGTTGTTATGTTACATATGTTTGTATTCGATCCACATATCAAAGCGAAATGAGATCTCAGGTGGCTGGACAGAAAGGGTTGAAAGCAAAATGGAGGAAGGGGAGGAAGGGCATAATGCGAAAATTAACAGGTAGATGGCTAACAAGACTAAAGTAAAAGCTGTGTCATGGAGCGTAGGGGTGTATTGTCCCCTACCAAGAGGACTATGCTTCTTATCATGCTAAGGAGGTTGGAGCACAGGTAGGCCTTTTGCAAGAAACACATCTGAACCCAATGGAGCATAAGAAGCTGGTCAGGAATTGGGTAGGGGAAGTATATGCAGCTCCTTCTCCTCGAGTAAGAGGGGTTGCAGTCATTATCCATAAGAATCTACCATTTCGGGCAATTAGAACGGTATCCGACAAGAAGGAGGGCAGATATGTGTTTGTGGAGGGGATGTTGGGAAGAAAACCGGTCACGATTTGGCAGTGTGTATGCCCCTGCAGTTACCGATCCCCAGTTTTACAGACACCTTTTAGAAGTCTTGGCGAAAGAGCAGTTTAGGGGGTTAATTTTGGGAGGTGATTTTAATTGCACCCCGGATACGGTGATGGACCACTCGAAAGGTAGGGGCAAAGGGGCAAGTTTTAAAGGAATGAGAGAGGCTTAGACCTTGATTTAATAGATGTATGGAGGACGGTGAACCCAAAAATAAGAGGGTATACCTTTTTCTCACATCCCCACAAGACATGGTCGAGGATAGATCATGTATACATTGAGGGGGGTGGTACCAAGGGGTTGTGGAAGTAAAACATGAACCTATTCATATATCCGACCATGCCATGGTCACTGTGACGATAGAAATGGAGGGCTCAGGAGAGAGGATGAAGATGTGGAGATTCCCCTCATACTTAATGGGGAATGAGAAATTTAGGGAGTTCCTGGATACACAGATGAAAAGATATGTAGACTCGAATAAGGAAACGGCTCCCTCTCCACAGATATTATGGGATGGGGAAGGCCTATGTGAGAGGGGCAATTATTGGCTTTGTCTCTGGGTATAAAAAGAAAAGAACAGGAAATATGAGACCCTTTCCAACGAGTTAAGGAATTGAGGGCTGATACTTAAAGGGATGCAGCCAGTGAACGATGTTAGCAGCAGCAGGGGAGCTGAATAATATGCTTGAGGAACAGGCGAGGGACAATTATGGCTTGTGAAACAGAGATTTTATGAATGGGGGAATAAACCTGGCCCCCTCCTTGTTAATTTGATTAAAGGCAGAAGGGGGAAAGCCAGGGTGCTGGAAATAAGGAATAAGCATGGGAAAGTAATGCGGGAACCCCAGGCCATTAGGGAGAGATTTCGAGAATTCTACAGTAAGCTATATCAAAGAGAAGCAGAAGGGACTAGGGGTGAGATGGAACAATTTCTTGACGGGATTAGGTTAAGGCAGCTGTCTGAACAGCAAAGAGCAGCCGTTGAGGCGAATATTACTAAAGAGGAAATAGGGAAGGCCATCAAGGGCATCAGATCGGGCAAAGCAGCTGGCCCAGATGGGCTCCCCATTGAATTTTATAAGACGGTGAGCCACCAGGTTGTGGATCTGCTCTAGGACGTATTTAGGGGTACTGGGGAGGGGGCATCCCTGCCGCCATCTATGGATATGGCAACTATATCTGTGATCCCTAAACTGGGTAAGGACCCGAAGGACTGCGCAGCATACCGCGCTATTTCACTATTGAATGTGGATGCCAAAATTTATGCGAAGGTATTGGCGGGTAGGCTTGAGACACTAATGCCCAGCCTGGTCGACCCAGATCAAACCGGATTCATAAAAGGAAGGCACTCATATCACAATGTTAGGAGACTGCTGAATGTGGTTCATGTTTCTTCTCGGCGTCCGGGGTCCACCTTAGTTTTGGCCCTGGACGCCGAGAAGGCGTTCCACCGGATCGAATGGGACTATATGATGGAGGCCTTAGAGCGCTATGGGTTTGGCCAGGGATTCTTGAACATGGTGAGAGCCTTATACCGGTCACCTAAAACGGCAGTGGTGGTAAATGGTGACCTTTCGCAAGTTTTTGAATTAGGTAGGGGGACGCGGCAGGGATGTCCCCTCTCTCCCTTGTTGTTTGACCTCGCTTTGGAGCCCTTGGCGGTGGCCATCAGACAGTGCGAGAGGGTGAAAGGTGTTCTAGGTGAGGGGGGGCGGCAGCATAAACTATCTCTATATGCTGACGATATGATTTTATATCTGAGTCACATAGAAGAATCCCTTCCTGCCGTATTAGACTTGATCGGGAGTTTCGCATTGTTTTCGGGCTACAAAATAAATTTAGCAAAATCAGAGGCATTGTGTCTAGGTGGAGGACAGCCAGCGGGCCTACAAGAATGGGGACTGCGGGAGGTGAGAGGGGCCTTGAAATACTTAGGGGTCAATATTGGAAGATCACTAACTGACTTATATAGATTGAACTATACGCCAATGATCGAGGGGGTGCTTAGGGACATGAAAAGGTGGAGGATGTATCCAGTGTCATGGGTAGGCCGGATGAATATCATAAAAATGAATATCCTACCCAGGATTTTGTATTTTTTACAGATGCTGCCCGTTGGACTTACTAAAAAGGACATGAAGAGACTGGATAGGGGTTTCTCTGGGTATCTGTGGCAAGGGAAAAAGCCCAGAATTAGCCTACAGAGACTGAAATTAGAGACGAGGAGAGGGGGGCTTGGCTTCCCAGACGTTAGAAGTTATTTTTTAGCCTCACAGGCTAGGATAATAAAAGACTGGATTGCGCGCCCCGAAGCAGCAAGCTGGTTGGACTTGGAAGGGGAGGGGGCATGTGGCCGACTTTCGGCCTTTTTGAGGAAAAGGGGCAGGAGGGCATATTTACATCAATGAAGCCCTAGCCCGTTGGTAGTTTGGACCCTGGAGGGATGGGAACAGATAAGGGCAAGGATTGGAGGCGACAAAACGGAGACGTTACTTCTCCCCTTAAGTGGTAACCCCCTTTTTTTACCAGGGCTAGAGGATCAGGGTTTCCGGACTTGGGAGAAAAGAGGGCTCCAGTGTGTGCGGGACCTCTTTAAGGGCATGCATATCCCCTCTTTTGGGGAGTTAAGGACAAGGTGGGGGATCCCAGTTAGCCACACATTTAGGTTTTTGCAGGTGAGGGACTTCGCTCATAGGCTGGGGGAGCCAGGTTCTCAGCCCATGCATCAGCTGAATTTGGAGGGGGCAATCTGTAAAGCCCGGAGTGATCCTAAAGGGGTAATAGGGGCGGTGGTGCGTATTCTGAGAGAGGGGCTGATAGAGGATAGCTCGAGCAGGAGAATACGATGGGAGAGGGACCTAGGGGTCGAGTTATCAGACTCGAATTGGGAGTTAATAGTGGAGACACATATGGGCCTACTGCTATCAAACAAATATAAGGAGTCAGCCTATAGGTTTATCCACAGGCTCTTCTATCCCCCGGTCATGGTCCATAAAAGCCGCCCGGAGGTTCCAGAGGTTTGCCCCCGATGCAATAAGGAGGTAGGCACATACTTTCATTGTTTTTGGAAGTGCCCCCGCTTACAGAGCTTCTGGAAGGAGGTGGTGGGGTTCATAAATGAGAAAGCGGAGGCAGGGGTATTCATGCACCCGGTAGATATACTGTTCGGGATTGAATGGGGGGGTGGCGAAGATGGAAATTTGCACAGGAAATGGGTGAGAGTGGCCTTAGCAATTGCGAGGCAGTGCATTTTAAACACGTGGATCTCCAGACAAGATCCCACCTCACTCAATGGAAAGCCTTGGTAATGTCTGCTTGGCTATGGAGAGAAGGGCCTATCAGATTCAAGAAAAGCAGAGATCTTTGAGGTATTTGGAATCCATCCTTCGGCTATTTCTCTGCAAAGTCAAGGGATATAGAGAGGGGAAGGAGTGGAAGAGTGAGGATACTTGGTTAGTGGCATATGAACGGGCACTGAACCCTAGGCACTTTCCCTCTTGATATACCGGTCCGTCGCCCATGATTGACTATTCTCCCTGGGTTCGGCAACCTAATGAGGGCTCTTATTAATTGCTTTGCAGTGTATACGAAATATGAAATGTGGATCAATGTAAATAGTTTCTGATATTGTTCTTGGGGGGGGGGAAGGGAATCAAAAGGTTTTTTTTGGTGTTTTTTTTAGATAAGGACATATTTAGCACTGCTGGACTTTAAGCCTGTTATTGAACTTAGAATGGCTAACTAAACACTCGATTGTGTGCTGGAGTATGGAATTTGCCAGTATCTTTTAGTTCAGTGATTGTGGCGAAAAGTGATGTTTGTTTGTTTTTCTTGTTATACATGTTTGGAAATGCAAATAAAAATTTTTACACGAAAAAAATAAAAGTGTTTCAGGATGTGTATTCAGGTGAGAGGCAGATTTCCTCTTCATGGGCACAGGCTGTTATTTCTGTAATACCCAAACCCGGAAAGGACCCTAGAAGATGCCTTCCTACCGCCCCATCTCTTTGTTAAACAATGACTATAAATTGCTAACTTCCATTCTTGCATGCTGCTCACAGGTGATCTTCCCTGGTCTGATCCACTTGGACCAGATGGGCTTTATTAATGGTCGACAAGCCCAGGACAACTTAAAATGGATGATACATATTCTAGACCATATTAGCACCACCAAAATCCCCTCACTTTTGATGAGTTTAGATGCCGAGAAGGCTTTTGATAAAGTATCATGGCCTTTTTTTGCAGCAGGTTCTTTCCGTGTTTGGTTTCCCTAAGACTTTCATCACCAACCTCTTTAAGCTTAATGACAAACTCCTGGGTTATGTACAAGCTAATGGCTGTGTTTCTAGGAGCTTTAACATGGGACGGGGGACACTACAAGGGTGCCCCCCCTCTCCCTGTTGTTGTTCGCTCTATACATAGAGCCATTGGCCGAAAGTATTCGGCAAAATCCCCTTATACAGGAGATCTCACTTTGGGGGGGGGGGCATAAGTTAACTATTTATGCTGATGACATTCTACTGTAATTGTCATCACGTGATATAGCCGTTCCTGCAGTGTTAAAACAGATAGAATTATACACTACTCTTTCAGGGTATACCTTAAATAGAACAAAAATGGAGGTCCTGAACATATATTATTCACCTCCTCCAGATATTACATGAAGATTCACAATGAAATGGGGTCTAGCAAAGATGCGGTACTTGGGTATTAATATTGGACTTATTTCAGGCCAGCTGTATGATTTAAATTATTCTCCTCTTATTAATCAACTTAAAACTGGCTTCAAATGTTGGTCCCTGCTTCCAGTTTCTCTATTGGCCAGAATACAAGCATTGAAAATAAAAGCCCTTCCGCGTTTATTATACTTCCCATGTCAGATCTCGCAAGTGGAATTGGAGAACTGGCAACAACTTTTCTTCTCATTTGCATGGGGTACAATTCATCCTAGGGTGAAATTACCTCTTTTGTTCCTCCCTAGGCAGTGCGGGGGACTTTCCTTTCCGGACCTATTGGGCAGCGGCCCAGATGATGGTGGCTTTTCTTTGGGGTAACTGCCAATATGACTCTATATGGAAAAGAATAGATTTAGCAGCTCAAGCAAACCTCCATTACAGGCACTAATTTTTCAGAACCTTGGTAAGCCTCAATGTGTAACAAATTTTACAGGGACAAGGGCAGTCCTGGAGGGCTGGAAGAGAGGTGTTGCGAGAGGCCATACTAGAGAACAACTATGGAAATTTAAATGGTGGTCGTAAGACCCGGGATTTGAGCCAGCAAGACAGGATAGTTGGTTTCTTCGCCAGGCCAGACGGGAGGTTACTTCACCATTTCAGTTAAATAACAAATCAGTGATAACATTCGAGGTTGCTCAAAGAAACTTCAGATGGGGTCAGTCAGATATTACTGTTCCATCAATTAAGGGACTATATAAATAAACAGGTGAAACATGTTGTGTGGGCTGGAGTGGAGGAGAGTGATCAAGTGCCTTTCTTGGAAATCTGGTCTTCAGTCCATGGTGAGAAAGCTTTCTCTTTACTGTACTCCAATTATATTATTGATAGAGCTGCTTCTTCTACATGGGAGAGAGAACTTGGAGTTTCTCTCTCACTGACACAATGGTCCAAGATCTGGAGAAACACCTGATATACCTCCTCCTCTCCTACTTGAAGGGAGTTCTGTTGGAAATTGAGGATTCGTTATTTTTTAGTTCCAGTGCAGGTGACACACCATCAGCAAGAAATCTCTTGTTCTTGTTGGCATAATTGTGAGTCAGTACGGACAACCCAGGCACACATCTGGTATGGTACCAAGCTTACCCTGTTTTGGGACCAGGTTGTAGCTCGTTTGAAGAAAATATTTATTATGCAGATCTCAGTAGGCCCAGAACATTTAGTGCTGGAACTTACCTCAGAAGATATAAGAGGAAAAGAGGAAAAATATCTATGGTCTATCTTAATAGCTGCAGCCTTAAAATCCATAACTAAAATGTGACTTCAGAAAGACTCCGTGGAATTCAGAGTGGCTGGCTATCACACAAAATACTCAGAGATTGGAGAAGTTGACTTACAGTTTAACTCAGAAATTAGATAAATATTCTAACAGATGGACTAGATGGGACCTGGGTAATTTTGAGGCTGAGATAAATGACCAGAACGATTAGATGGTTTCCAAGAAGACCATGATCATATAGCCTAGGAATAGGAGAAGAAATGGATAACCTTATGTATTTTGGAGATAAAAGGACACTGTCACAAATCTGAATAGGGTACTTTCTTCTCTTTTATTATTTCTATAAAGGATGTCCATTGCTGTTTTTGGTTAATTATTTCTGTGTGGTCAATCATGTATTTAGTGAGACCCATTTATTGTCTTTGTTGCATATTTTTAATATTTTGACTGTTATATTTTAAGTTAAAGATGTCGTTGTTTATATGTATAGATGCTTATATCTGGGTAACCAGATTATATTGTAATGATATTGCTGCAATAAAAGAAGTATAAAAAAAAAAAGTAATAGATGGAGAGAGACTTTGAACTGGGTTGTGGCTTAAATACCTGTTCCTCGAATGGGTCCACTTGAACTCTATCAGTGCTTGCTTTGCCGGAGCTTAACATTTTGTGTTGGACCTGTAGATAGACAAAAAAATCTGGGGTGAGATCTCACTAATCCCTACACTCCTTAAAGGAAAGGAAATGCTCCCCTTCAAGCAAGTGCTGGTTTGTACATAACCCTTTTTTCTGCCATCTCAATAGGCCTCTATGCAAGAAGACACTGTACCCCAATCTGGTCTGCATAGTGGACCAAATTGAAGCATGCTGGGAACAGTCAGGCAGCACTCCACTAGCTATGTGAACCTCCCTCCAGACCCCAATAAAATTTTTAGCAAAGGGATTAGTGTATGAGATTGCTTGTTTCATTTGTAATGAGTAGAAAAGGAGATCCCTTCAAATGTCTACCCCCATCTGTTCGCCATCTATTTTCATCCAGCTGGGATACTTGGGAGTAGTTCCCAGTGACATAAATGTCAACTGCGCTGATTGATAATATGCCTTGAAACATAGGAGACCCACTCCCACTTCTTTGGAGTTTGCTACAGTATGGCCCTTCGAATCCTGGCCGGTTTTCCCCCTCAGAAATTTGTGTATAATACTGTGCAACTGTTTAAAGTATTTGTCGGGGAGATGGTCCGGTAAAGACTGAAACAGATATAAACATTGAGGAAGAATATTCATCTTGACTTCGATGCCATGCATCCTATGAGAGTTAATGGCAGGGAGGACCACCTGTTACAGTCTTGGGATAGTCTAACAAGAACTGGGCCATAATTAAGCGCTACCAGTTGAGTGTGGTTTGCCAGTGTCAGGATTCCCAGATATTTAAGCTTGTGCACCACTTGGGCCCCCAGAACGCTCAAACTCAGTAAGTGCCTATCTTTGTCACCCACCAACAAGAGTTCGCTTTTGGACCAATTGATTTTGTGACCTGATAGGGAAGCATAATCTCTAAGTATATTTTGGATAATTGGGAGGCTTTCCTGGGGGTTTTGAAGGTACAAAAGGCAGATCATCTGCAAATAGTGCAAGCTTATGTTTGCCTTTCTCACCATACCCCATTAAGCCAGAGTGCACTCTAATTGTTGCAACCAAGGGCTCCAAAGCCATCACGTAGAGGAGGGGGGACAGCAAACACCCCTGCCTCGTACCTCTATGGAGATTGAACACTGATGAGAGCGATCCATTACCTAGGATCTGTGAAGCTGGGTTAGTGCAGAGGGTTTTAATCCACTTAATCATGTGTGGCCCAATACCAAAAGTCTCCAAGGTCACAAACGTGTGCCCCATTCCACACGGTCGAATGCCTTTTCAGCATTATGTGTTAGGATCACTGCCCTATGGCTCTTATGAAGTTTGGCCTAGTAGTGGATGACGTTAAGAGTTTTCTGGACAATATATTTACCCTGTCTCCCTTGTATGAATCCACATTGGTCAGGGTGTATAATGTGCAGTAATAGGGGCTCGAATCCTGATGCAACAATTCTAGCAAGGGTTTTGTACTCCGAGGTAAGCAGTGATACAGGGCAATACAAGCCACAGCGAGTCAGGTCCTTACCTGGTTTTGACAATACTGTAATAGTGGCCGACCCCATGGGGGGGCAGGTGTCCCACAGTGATATCCCCCACATACACCTCAAGCATAGGGTCCAAAAGGATATCATGGAACCTCTTGAAAAAATCTGTGGGTGACCCATCAGGGCCTGGCACTTTACCTTCTCTGAATTTCTTGATAGCCTGGTTATTTCGGTTTTCTCTAATGGCTTTTCCAGGTTGTCAGTGATCTCCAGCTGAATTACAGCCTCAGTGGCCTTGTCCAGAAACCAAATGAGTTGGACTGGGGTGGGAGAAACCTCGGAGGAGTAAAGATCCTTATAATATTTTGCAAAGGATTGTCCCACAGTTTGTGTGTCCATGGCCATCCTTCCAACTGAGATATTCCTCTAACCATTTGGTTTCCCTCTTTTTTTCTTGAGCTGCCATGCAAGGAATTTCCCAACTCTATCCCCATTAGAGTATGGCCCCACATTACTGAAGAGTTGGCTGCGTTCCACTTGAGAGCTACTAAGGATGTTATATTTTATTTTGGTGTAATCTGTTATACAGGCCAGGAGTAGGGTGTACCATATGGGCCTTCTCCAACTCCTTGATTTTTTTCCAGAAAGTCAAAATCCTCCTCTTCAGTCCCTTTTTGTGAGACACATAGTATATGGATTGGTCCATTACATATGCCTTCAGGGCTTCCCACCTTACAGAATAGGTAGTGTCTCCTTTTTTTTTGTTAGAAAGACATTCCTGAATGGAAGCCTGGTGAAAGTTAATATAATTTTTATCATTTAAAAGCCGGGGGGTCCAACTTCCACTGTTGGACAGGCACTCGCCCCTCTCCCAAGTGAATGAGTGCAGTGAGTGGGGTGTGGTCTGAAACTTGCAAAGGCTCATATGCGGCTTGGCTAATTTGAAACGCAGCCCTTGACATCAGGAATTTGTCTATCCTCTCCTAGGACTGATGCACATGGGAGAAAAAGCTGTATTCCTGTCCCCCAGGGTTATGATGCTTCCAAATATCTAGAAGAGAAAATTAATTCTCTAATTCCTGTAGGGCCTGGGCATTTTTTGAGGATAGGTGTCCACTGGAGAGGAGGCCTCTCCCACTTCCCGTGTCCCTTCTGCAGCATTTTAGGCTTTGAGAAATCCTGAGGGTCTTCTTGCTTGTTCCAAAGCTTTTCTGTGGTCTCTTTGGGTTGAATCATTCACCAACAGTCCAGTACAAACTAAGAAAAAGATTGAAAGTATTTAAAATCGATCAAGTTGCCAAAAAGTAAGTTTCTAATCAGTTTTAGTATCGCTGTAGGCAGGAGCAGTTGCAAGACATGTCTGGATCCCTGGGCAGTTAGCTTAGCTCCCCACCCTGGCTGGGCATTTCTGATAATTAAATCTGTGTTTTACAATCCATATACCACCGTATCCAGTATTTAAAATTGTGTGACTGCATCTCCTCTAGGCTGAAATGTAATGATAAACTGCATGATTCCGACTATCTCTTCATGAGCTGTTAATGCTTTGTGGCATTGTCCATTGAAAACTTTCAATAAAGTTAAAACAAGAAAGCAACTGCCTGACTCCCACTAATTTTAGTCTGCGAGTAGACCACACAATGGGGCTTTTTGGACTGAAATATCCTCGAAGATAAAAAAAAAGTTACTTGTAACTGATGATCTGTGAGGTATCATCTTCACTGAGCCATCATTTTCAGTTTACCCTGAGTGTGCCATGGTTTGTGTGTGTGTTTTGTTTTTTCTGTGTCAGGAGCCTTCTGCCCTTTGTGAAGGTGTCTGGCTCTTTGATTTTTAGATCACATTCCGGTTGTGTTTGTTCATATAGAGTCATATTCACCTTACAAAACCTTACCATTTCAAAAAGACATTTCTTTCTTTTATGGGCATTTATTTTTTTTAAATTTCTCTTTGGTCTTTGGCTAACTGTTTTTTTTTGATCTGATACCTTAGTTCAGATATTTTTGTTTAGCTTCTGTTGTCCTTTGGACCTCTTTGTTCCTGTAGTCCTGGAACGTGACTTCAACTTTTACACTTCAGAGTTTTGTACATGTTGTTTTTCCCCTCTCTTTTTGACTGGGGTACTGTGTGCCATCTTTTACCCTCGCTATCACCTTGTTTATTTTTGTCTCTCACTTCCTGATGGTTGAACAGAACAGGGGGCTGTTGCTGATGTCTTGTCCCTTTCATTGTATGCCAACAACATTGGATACCAATGGCTGTAAACTTCCCACAAGTCCTGTTTGTCAGGCCGGTTAACATACCAGGGTACATAGCCTACAGGAGAGACAAGCAGGGGAGAAGAGGGGGAGGAGTAGCTCTCTATGTAAAGGAAGGAATAAAAGCAACTGAACAAAAGAGTAAACAGGGAGGAGAGGAGGCACTGTGGGTCACCTTGGAGACTGGAAAGGGCACCACAATCCGCACAGGGGTTGTGTACAGACCCCCATGTCAGGGGGAAGAAATGGACATGGATATGATAGAAGGCATTCTTAGAATGGCAGAGAAAGGGGAGATACTGTTGATGGGAGACCTGAATATGCCAGATGTTAACTGGAGCACATTTGCTGCAGCCATATCCAAGAGCAGGGCCATTCCTGATGCCCTACAGGTGGCAGGCATTAGACAGCTAGTTTCGGAACCCACTCATGAGGGAGCAATCTTAGACCTCGTACTCTCAAACGGGGGCAGTGAGAGGATCTCAGATCTAGAAGTGGATTGCCATCTGGGGACAAATGACCATCAAACAGTGTGGTTCACGTTAAACTCAGCTACAGAGTCAAGACATACAAAAGTGAGGGTACTGGACTTTAGAAGAGCTGACTTTGGCAAGATGGGAGAGTGCCTCAGAAAAGCACTAGCAAACAGGCTAGAAGGAGGTGTGGAGCAACAATGGGGAATTATCAAAACTGTCATCACAGAGGCAACAAGCCTTTGTGTGAAGCAAATAAACAAATCAAAATGAAAGAAAAAGCCACTATGGTTCTCAAAAGAGGTGGCTGTGAAAGTCAGGAAGAAAAAGATAGCATTCCGGAAGTATAAGGAAACACAGAAGGAGCAGGACAGAGAGCTGTACCAGTTAAGGCAGAAGGAAGCAGGGAGGAAGTCAGAATAGCAAAGGCCCAAACTGAGAAAAGATGGCCAACTCAGTTAAGAAGGGATAAAACCTTTTATAGGTACATCAGCAGCGTAGAAAGACAAAGGAAGGATAGTGAGGCTGAATAGAATGAGCAGTGGGTGGCAGAGGGACAGTGAAAAAGCAGGAATACTGAACGAATATTTCTGCTCAGTATTCACAAAAGAGGAGGGAAGTGCCTAATCCAATTAACAGAAGCACTTTGATAGGGGTCGATCCCAGTCCTTTCACAGAAGAAAGGGTTCTGCAAGAACTCCTAAAACTGAAGGTGGACAAAGCAATGGGTCCTGATGGAATTCACCCCAGAATTCTAAAAGAATTAAGTGAGAACTAGTGAAACCACTGGCTACTCTTTTAATAAATCATGGGAGGATGGGGTGGTACCGAGGACTGGAGGAAGCGGATGTGATTCCCCTTCACAAAGTGGGACCAAGACAGAGGCAGGAAACTACAGACCTGTCAGTTTGACCTTTGTGGTAGGGAAAGTGATGGAGTCACTCTGAAGGAAAGAATAGTTGAGTACCTAGAGGCCAGTGGAGCACAGGACCCAAGGCAGCATGGGTTCACAGCGGAAGGTCATGTCAGACAAATCTAATAGATTTCTTTGGGTGACCAAAGTAGTAGACCAGGGAGGGGCTGTGGACATGGCCTACCTAGACTTTAGCAAGGCATTTGACACAGTCCCACACAAAAGATTAATAGTCAAATTAACTAGCCTGGGAGTGGGTCCCAGGGTGGTAGCCTGGGTAAAACATTGGCTGGACAACAGGACACAGAAGGTAATTGTAAATGGAGTCCACTCTGAAGAAAGGGGGTTACTAGTGGGGTACCGCAGGGTTCAGTATTGGGTCCAGTCCTTTTTAATGTCTTCATCAGTGACATTGCAGAGGGACTGGAAGGAAAAGTATGCCTTTTTGCAGATGACACAAAGATCTGCAACAGGGTTGATACACAGGGAGGCGTGGAAAGGATGAAAAGGGACTTGGCAAGGTTGGAGGAATGGTCAGAAGTATGGCAGCTAGGATTCAATGCAAAGAAGTGCCAAATAATGCACCTGGGAAACAAGAACCCAGGGGAAGAATACACAATGGGTGGGGAGGTAGTAACAACAACAAAAAAGGAAAGGGACCTGGGGGTAATCATATCAAATGACCTTAAGGTTAGTAAGCAATGTGAGAAGGCAGTAGGGAGGGCTGGGGGTATTCTGGGATGTATAGGGAGAGGCATCATCAGCAGAAAACAGGAAGTTGTTATCCCTCTGTACAGACAGTTGGTGAGACCCCATCTGGAGTACTGTGTCCAGTTCTGGAGACCCCATCTCCACAAGGACATAGACAGGATAGAGGCAGTCCAGAGGAGGGCAACTAAAATGGTGCAGGGTCTGCAAGAGAAGCCGTATGAGAAGAGACTAAAGGAGCTTAATATGTATACCCTTGAGGAAAGAAGGGAGAGGAGGGACGTAATAGAAACTTTTAAGTACCTCAGTGGAATCAACAAAGTCCAAGAGGGTAGCAACTTTCAGAAAAAGAGACTTGCAAGAACAAGGGGACACAATTTAAAGATAGAAGGAGGGCAGTTCACGGGCAATGTGAGGAAGTATTATTTCACAGAGAGGGTAGTGGATGCATGGAACAGCCTTCCTGAGGAGGTTGTGGGGTCTAAAACTGTGGGAGAATTCAAGAATGCATGGGACAGACATAAGGCAATTCTTGTGGGGGGTAGGAAGAAATAGGCTGTTGGTTAACTAGGATCTGCGGCCAATCCTGTAGGTAGGGAAATGGGCAGACTAGATGGGCCTAGTGGTCCTTATCTGCCGTCAAAGTCTATGTTTCTAACCACAGAGTGTGGATCAGATAAGCTTGAAGGCCACCTGTTACAAGTAAATTACTTTCTAGGGGAATGAATGTAGCTCACTATCGATACATAAGCTTCTCCCACCACCCAGGCGGTATATCCTTTGTCTTCGCCTCGTCATGTCAGACCTTTCTTTCCACTGGAAGAGTCTGGTCTTCTCCTGTGCAGCTGTGCAGCGTTGTAGGCTACCAAGTGTGCCATTGGTGAGTGCCTCGTTTTCTTTTCAAAACTTTGCTTTGTTCCTCGAATGCTTCTCCTTTCTTTTGCTACGGCTCTGCATCATCGATAGAAGATGTATTCCTGGCTTCAAGATCTGTGTCACATGCCAACAGAGGATGTTAAAAATGGACTCACAGGCGTCTTGCCTCTCCTGCTTAGGGGCAGCACATGATGTCTCTGGCTGTGGCCTGTGTCAGATGATGCTTCCTTCTTCCTTGGAAGATCTCGTAGCACATCATCTTACCAACCAGCCAGCCAACAGGAATCCGAAACTCTGGCTGAAGGGCCGCAAGTCAGCCTCTGCTGCACTGGAGTTGGCAGCTCAGCTTCTATGGCTATGGAAGAAAGCAGTGGCAGCTGCCACAGTGGCACCTCCTCGGCCTCAGTGCTGCTCCGGCTGGGGCCAGCATCGTAGGGTCTTTCTCAGAAGACTTTAGGGAGATGTGTCAGGCCCTCTAGGCCTGCGGGTAGAGCTGTGTCCACCATGGTATAAAACACAAGTACTGCAGGTGCCATTTGTGGGATTGGGAGAGATTGCAGCCCTTCCACTCCTTCAACTCCCCTGACTGCTCAAAACGTGTCATGTGCTCGACTCCGGTTGAGCCGAATGTGGTTGAGAGCTCGGGCAGCAATTCCACAGTGCACACTTTGGGCTTGTTGAACTCTACATGGGCAGATCAGGCAGTTAAGATTTTTCTCACCCTGTCGACCAGTTGTCAGAGGGGATCAATTATGAGTCAGTCTCCAAGACTCTGGTTTTCCCAGTCCTCACCTAGGAGGAAGTGGACTGGTTGGTTTCCGCAACCAACTCCACTCTGACCCAGCCTCCACTGGTGGTAGTGCTGCCAGAACTGGTGCTTGTCCTTGTGCCTTGGCATGTGGTCTGTACCATCCCTCTGGTGGCTTCTCCTCGGCATTGGCCCTTGGGTCTACAATCCAGGTCATGGTCGAGGCACCACTCGTGCTGTCTGTCCTGCTCGACCAGGAGGTGTTGCCGTCACCGTTCCTCGTCCTCCTCTTATTTGGGCGAGGAGCGACACCACCACAGGATGCGATGGCAGGATGAGGAACTCTCTGGCAGCAATGAGCCATTGCGGATGGGGTAGGGCTCTACCTCCGACACCTATGGTCAAATGGCAGGTTCCAGGTATGCCCATATCCGTCCACCCTTGATAGATGTCTTTGGTGTCTGCCTCTCCTCCCTTGTGGGTGGAGCTGCCTCCACCACGGCCTTTGGTGGGAGCACTGACCAAGGACTGCAGCCGGCTTGCCAGATTGACTTTTGATAGAAATCACCCAATCAGAAGATACTCGGGTTGTCCACAGCGGCAAATGCTCGTGTGCTATTTTTGAAGAGTCCTTAGATGGCTCAAGACAGGTCATCCATGTTGTCGAGGATGTATACCTTGGACTAGGCTTCAGTCGAGGAGCTGACTACTGACCATGGGCCGGTGTCATTTGGGGTTCTTCTCCAACTGATGTGGAGTCCATTAATGTGCCTTTGGAGCTAGTCCAGAATCGGGCTAAATAGATTTCCCGAGGGTTACCTTTCCCATGGCTGAGGCCATCTTGGGACCAGCCCTGGAGCTTTGGCAGAATCCAGCATCCTGCATGGCACCCTCCACCCATACAGTCTGCAAGTATGCACTCCCTACTGGATCCCTCTTGGGTTCACAGGCCATCCCTCAGCCGAGGGACTGTTCTGTGACTCGGTCTTCTGGAAGTCCAGAAGCCAAGGGGACATGGACATACCCCTCCTCCAGCAGTGAGTCTAAAAAGCTTGACCACACAGCAAAGAAGGTATGTGCCACTTCCTCTCTCGGTCTCCATCAGGCGAGCTGTGCCACAATGATTGACAGTTTTGGTCACAACCTGATAGGGTGCTGAATGAAATCCTTCCTCACCTTCCTGCTGACGAGCAGCTGCCAGTGAAGTTGTTCAAAGACCAGGGTCAGGCACTGGCTAAACACCAACTCCAGATGGCCTTTTGACATAGGCGACTCCTGTGCCCATGCCGTGGAAGTTGCTGTCATGATGCATTGCAGGGCATGGCTGAGGCTCTCCACCTTCACAGCAGATGCATGGCACAGGTTGGCCAGTGTCCCCTTCTTGGATGGTGATCTCCTTTTTCTTGGTGGGGGGGGGTGGAAGGACTTCTCACCAGAACTGAGAATTCAAGCACTACCCTGGACTCAGTGGCTTCATCCAAAAAGGACTCTTGAGGGCCAGAAACCTAAGAACAAGCCCTTTCAGTATTGGTCCTTTCAGCCACAGCAGGTTCAGCAGCATCAACCCCAGCAGAGAAAATACCATACCTCGTGTCCCAAGTCCAGGTTCTCTGGCCAGGGGCCAAAAAGAGGCAGAGGTAGGGGAACTGGTGCCTCTCCAGCCTTAGTTGCCAGTGCCTTCTCCAGAGCTGCCCAGTGATGGGTCAAGGGGTGTTAACCTCCCCCATGTCCAATCCCTGACTCACCTCCCTGTGGGGGGTCGGCTTCGCCACTTCTGGTCACTTCCTGTTTGGCAGTAGGAAAAGAAGGATCACAGAGAAACATTGGTTTTGTCAACCCTAAAGGAAAAAAGTAGCTCACTCTCTTCCCCCCCCAGCTGCTGGTGGTCTGACATTGAGCAAGGAAGAAGGAGGCTACTAAACAAGATAGGAAGTTGCTGTCCCAGAACAGGAAGGGTGAGAGTTGTAAGGAGAGGAGAGAGTAAGCATACAGAGAAACAGGAGAGGGGACACAAAATAAGACATGATAGGAGTGGTGCAGTGCGATGACTGTGGGGCGGCACTGTTCCGGGAGACATTCTGGAGGCTGCGATGCTGCCCTATTTGCAGGCATCTCTCTGGTCTGAGAGAGGAGGTTACCCGTCTCCAGGCTGACCTGGCTAGGATTCCTGACACCTCCTTCCCCACCCAGGGACCACCAGGGCCAATGCCACTACCTCAGAGGTTGCCAAGAAAGAGGAGAGGCTGGACCAGGGTGGGCTCAGGGAGGGAGAGGGTGGTGGAACAGAGTTGCATCCCTCCAGCTGTACCTCTCCACAATTCATTCGCTCTTCTGGTGGATAGTGATTCCTCTACTGGAGGCACCTGCAGTGGAGACCAAGGAGGATGCTGGGAACCTTCACAAAGGAGACCCACAGGAGGGTGGCATGGGACCCACAGGGAAGGAAACAACTCCTGGTGGGGACTCAGTCATTTGAGGGGGTAGAAATGGGGGAGGCAGGAGGAGGTAAGGTGCCTTTGGCCACGGCTTGGAGGGACAGGAAGTGAATCCTCAGGATCGTGGGAGGAGCTGCAGAGGAGAGGGAGCTGGATGTCATTATCCACCTAAGAACAAATGACCTGGCTAGGAATGGGATCAGAGCAGTGCAAGAAGAGTTTGTAGAGTTGGGGAGGGGCCTTAGACAAGTAGCGCATATGGTAACCTTCTCGGAGGTGCTGCCTGTCTGTGGCAAGGGTGATGCTAGGGTACTCCTCACCAGGGAATTCAATGAGTGGTTGAAAAACTGGTGTGGAGCTCAGGGTTTTGGCTTCATTGGGGACTGGGGAGCCACCTGGAGGGATGCAGACCTATACTGGTGCAATGGTCTGCATCTGTCCAGGGGGAACCAGGATCCTAGGTGAGAGGTTTAAATGCTTCATTGGCAAGCATTTAAACTAGCCAAGGGGGGAGGCACTGAAAAGGAGCAGGGAAATCCCAGCCTTCCCCACAAAACATGGTAATTAGTGAGGCAAACACCAAGGTACAGAAGTTATTAGGCAGCAGGACAGAGGTAAATGTAAAAAAAGGCAAAGGCACTAAGGACAGGAATGGGGCTAAAAGGGGTAAGGCTATCAAAAAGTTGAGGGTGATGAGTACCAATGCCCATAGTCTGTGTAACAAGCTCCCTGAACTAGTGGCCTTGATGGAAGAGGGTTGCCTGGATATTGTGGCAGTCACAGAAACATGGTACCCAGAGAACCATGACTGGGATATCAACGTAGCAGGATACACAATCTACAGGAGGGACAGAGAGGGTAAAAGAGGAGGAGGAGTAGCTCTCTGTGTAAAGGAAGGGATCAAAGCAACAGAACTAAAGCGTAAACAGGGAGCAGATGAGGCACTCTGGGTCACCCTGGAGACAGAAAATGCACCACAGTCCGCACAGGGTTGTATACAGACCCCCATCTCAGGAGGAATGGACAAGGATATGATAGAAGGCTTCCTTAGAATGGCAGAAAAAGGAGATTGTTGATGGGGACCTGAATATGCCAGATGTTAACTGGAGCACCTTTGCTGAGCATCCAAGAGCAGGGTCGTTCTTGATGCCTACAGGAGCATCGTCAGACAGCTAGTATTGGAACCCACTTGGGAGGGAGCAATCTTAGACCTGGTACTCTCAAATGGGGACGGAGAAAGAATCTCAGATTTAGAAGTGGGTAGCCATCTGGGAACAAGCGACCACCAAACAGTGTGGTTCACGATAAACACAGCCATACAATCAAGCCATACAAAAGCAAGAGTATTGGACTTTAGGAGGGCTGACTTTGGGGAAAATAAGAGTGCCCCTTAGAAAAGCACTAGCGAACAGGCAAGAATGAGGGGTGGAGGAACAATGGGGAATAATCAAAACAGCCATCACAGAGGCAACAAGCCTTTGTGTAAAGCAGATCAATAAAACACAACAAAGGAAAAAAACGCTATGGTTCTCAAAAGAGGTGGCTGGGAAGGTTGAGGAGAAAAGGATAGCATTCAGGAAATATAAGGAAATGCAGAAGGAGCAGGACAGAGAACTTTGTCAGTTAAAGCAGAAAGAGGCTGGGAAGGCAGTCAGAATAGCAAAGGCCCAAACCGAGGAAAGCATAGCCAATTCTGTTAAGAAGGGGGGATAAGACCTTTTATAGGTACATTAGAGAGCGAGGAAAGACCAAAGGAGGGATACTGAGGCTTAATAAAGGGGAGGGAATGTGGGTAGAGGGGGACAGTGAAAAAGCAGGGATACTGAACGAATATTTCTGCTCAGTATTCACAAAGGAAGAGGAAGGGGAGGTACTTAAACCAAACAAGAGAAACACTCTGAAGACGGGGGTCGATACCAGTCCATTTACAGAAGAAAGGGTTCTGAAAGAAATAATAAAATTGAAGGTGGACACAGCAATGAGGCCTGATGGGATTCACCCAAGAATTCTAAAAGAACTAAGGGTAGAACTAGTGACACCGCTGACTACTCTCTTTAACAAATCATGGGAGGATGGGTGGTACCTGAGGACTGGAGGAGGGCAGATGTGATTCCTCTTCACAAAAGTGGGAGCAGGACAGAGGCAGGAAACTACAGACCAGTTAGTTTGACCTCAGTGGTAGGGAAAATGATGGAATCACTTCTGAAGGAAAGAATTGTTGAATACATAGAGACCAGTGGGGCACAAGACCCAAGGCAGCATGGATTCACGATGGGAAGGTCGTGTCAAACGAATCTAATAGATTTCTTTGACTGGGTTACCAAAGTAGTAGACCAGGGAGGGCTGTGGACATGGCCTACCTAGATTTTTAGCAAGGCATTTGATACAGTCCCACACAAAGATTAATACACAAGTTAGCGGCCTTGAATGGGCCCCAAGGTGGTAGCCTGGATAAAATTGGCTGGACAACAGGACACAAAGGGTAGTAGTAAATGGGTACACAGTGAAGAAAGGAGGGTTACTAGCGGGGTACATGGAGTTCAATACTGGGACGGTCCTTTTAATGTCTTTATAAGTGACATTGCAGGGGAACTGGAAGGAAAGTATGTCTCTTTGCAGACGACACAAAGATCTGCAACAGGGTCGATACACAAGATGGAGTGGAAAGGATGAGGAGGGACTTGGCAAGGTTGGAGGAATGGTCAAATGTATGGCAGCTCAGATTCAATGCAAAGAAGTGCAAGGTAATGCATAGGAAACAAAACCCAGGGAAGAGTACACAATGGGGGTGAGATACTGACAACAGTAAAAATGGAAAGGGACCTGGGGGTAATTTTATCAGATGACCTAAAGTTGGACAAGCAATGTGAGAAGGCAGTAAAGAAGGCTGGGGGGGATACTAGGATATAGGAAGAGGCATCAATAGTAGAAAACAGGAAGTTGTTATCCCTCTGTACAGACAGTTGGTGAGACCCCATCTGGAGTACTGTGTGCAGTTCTGGAGACCCCATCTCCATGAAAGACATAGACAGAGTGGAGGCTATCCAGAGGAGGGCAACAAAATGGTGCAGGTCTGCACCAGAAGACATCTGAAGAAAGACTAAAGGAGCTTAATATGTATACCCTTGAAGAAAGAAGGGAGAGAGGGGACATGATAGAAACTTTCAAGTACCTCAAGGGAATCAACAAAGTCCAAGAGGGTAGCATCTTTCAGAAAAATAGATGTGCAAGAACAAGGGGGCACAATTTGAAGATAGAGGGGGGACGGCTCAGAGGTAATGTGAGGAAGTATTTTTTCACGGAGAGGGTTGTGGATGCATGGAACAGCCTCCATGAGGAGGTTGTGGAGTCAAGAACAGTGGGGGAATTCAAGAATGCATGGGACAGGCATAAGGCAGTCTTAGTGGGGGGTAGGAGGAAGTAAGCTGTTGGTTAACTAGGATCTGCAGCTTATCTGTTAGGTAGGAAAATGGGCAGACTAGGTGGGCCAAGCGGTCCTTATCTGCCGTCAGATTCTATGTTTGTCTGCCGTTACCGTGGATAAGTGGGTACTAGGGTGGTCGGCAGAAGGTTGCCTTTCAATTTCGAGGCTCTCCCTCCTTACCGATCTCGTGCTCTAAAGCAGTCCTCTGTGTTGCGGGACACCCTGTCTGCCCTAAGGGAGGAAATTGCTCAGCTTCTTGCGAAAGGGGCTATAGCCCTTGTCCCTGACACCCTTACAAGTCAGGGTATGTGTCCAGGTACTTCTTGGTTTGAAAATAGATTGGGGTGGGAGAGCTGGTGCCCCATACTGTATCTCCGCGATCTTAACCAGTATATGCAGCACAAGTTCCAGATGGCAACCTTGAACTAGATAATACCACTTCTAGGAGCGTGGATATGTTGTTCATCCACACTCTCTGGCATGTCCCTTTCCCCTTTAAATCTGGCTAGAAGTCTTCAAGCTGGCTCCTCCCACCCTTCCGGGTGGTAAATACCTCGGCTGCACCCCATGACGCCAGTTCTTCCATTCTGCTGGAAGATTCGGTTTCCCTCGTGCTACTTTAGCAGTTCGTAGGCCCTGGATTCGTAACGTCTGTTTTCACTGCAAATTACTCTTAAACTCATCAGAGTTAATGACACCGATTACAGCACATCGGATGTGGAGGACAAATCGTCTCCCGGATTTCGCAGGTGTACCTGCGGCCAGAAGATGTCGTGCGCCGATCCCCACCTCTCATCTGTCTATTGCCTAGGTGTCGTACATGACACCACGTCTTGTACCTTTTGTTTGGCCTGCCGTCCCAATGTTCTGGATGACTGCAAGGCGCGCCTTAAATTGGGGAGACTGGAGCTTAGAAACCCACTGGTGAAATCAAAAGAGGCAAGGTGGGCAGTTTCCGTGGCCGCGGGATCTGCCGAGCAGCTGGAGCAGATGAAGGCTCTCGAGGAGGAAGCAGCTCAAGCTTCAGCCAGTCGAAGCTTTTTCATACCTCTTAACCTTGGCTCTATTTTTACGGGCCCCTTTAGGGAGTTGTACCAGTCTCTCCCACCAGGGTGAGGCGCCCTCTGGCTCGCACTCCTCCCGCCCTCGGAAGAGGGATAAGGACCCAAAGTTGTCGTCTTCTAAAAGGAGACGCCCCTGGGACCAGGAGACATCAGAGTCCCACAAACATGCAGTCTTGACTTTGGTCGGGATCGCTTCCTCGGCCGCCAGCTTTACAGACCTTCCGTCTAGCCAAGGGACCGAGACCAAGGAAATGGCTGAACTGGTTGAGATTACTCTTGACCTGATCGAGCTTTTATCGCCGACTCCGGTCAACGATTCCTTAGAAAGTATCCCTGTCCTTTCCTTTCCCCGATGAGGAGACACTGCCCATGGGTGTTCCGACTGGGGAAAATGTGCCGAAACCTTGGTTTTCACTGACTCTGGTGTCTCCTGATCGACCGCATCGACCCCGTCAGTCTCGATCAAGGACCAGGACCCCTTCACTCGAACGGCCGAAAAAGGGCCACAAACACTCAAAAAAGAGGCGCCACCACCGATCCTCATCCTCCTCGGATGAGGAGAGGCTTCGACGGAAACTCCATAGACTCTATGAGGATTTGATGTGGCAACAGCTGATTTTGACCGGGCAGAAGCCGGTTCCACCGGTCGCCCCAGCCATCACTTGGCTTCTGCCTCATAGGCCGACGCCGACCCCTCCGGAACTGAAGGCCTCTGTTCCACCACCCGTGGGGCCGGCATGTATCCCGGCTTGGCCTATTCCGGTCTCTCCATCGAGTTTGGTGGAGCCACCACCTAAGCAGCTTCAGCGAGGGGCTCCCTCAAAAGAGGACTGACCAGGCACTGGGCTTCCCCGTCTGTCTATCACGGTCGTCCCCGATCGCCCTCGGCGTATCAAAGGAGTCCTAGGCGGGAGACCTTTGTACCCTGACTCTTCGGACTTGGACGACACTGGATTACACTCTCATCCAGGGGATGTTGAGTCATCCGTGGCAGGACTGGAGGAAGGCCGTTCCTCCTTTCAGGGCATTCTCCGCCTGATCTCTGAATCCACTGGAATGCCCATGGAGCCCATCCAGAAAAAGGTGGAGTACACCCTTACGGATATCCTCAAAAGGGGGGATACCCCGATGGAGGCCTTTCCAGTGCCCTAAGCCATCGTTGGCCTGTCCCTTGAGCTTTGGCAGTGTTCTGCTTCCTGCCCAGCTCCATCTGCCCGCATGGCCCACAAGTATACGGTGCCCATGGGGTCCCTGGCGGGGTTCACAGAGCACCCTTCGGCCGAAAGCCTAGTGACTGCTTCTGTGTTCAGACGTACTGGTAGCTCGGCCGACACTGACTGACCCCCGGACAAGGAGTCCAAGAATATGGACCATTCTGCCCGTAAGGTCTATGCAGCCTAATCCTTAGGCCTTCGTCAGGCCTGCTCGGCTGTTACCATGGCACACTTCTCTCATGCCCTCCTAGGGTCATTGGATGATGCAAACCACAGTGAAGCAAGTCCGTGATCAGGGCCGTGCTGTTGTAAAACAGCAGCTCCAGATGGCCCTAGACATTGGAGATTACTGTGCCCGCTCTTTGGCAGCTGCAGTGGCCACTCGCCGCAGGGCTTGTCTGAGGCTATCCTCCTTCCCAGCGGATACCCAGCACAAGTTAGCTGACATGCCCTTTCTAGGCACTGACCTCTTAGTTCCAGGAGTGACTGGTCACCTCCAGTGCATAGAGCAGTCCAGTGCCACCTTGGATGCTACCTTTGGAAAGGGTTCTTCAGGCAAGAACCAGCAGAAACGCAAGAAGAAGCCTTTTTGGCACTCTTCCCCTGCAGTTAGGCAGCCCTCCAATCAAGGAGGCCAGCAGCAGCAGGCGCAAGCTTGGCGCCCCAGGCCCAAGCAGGGTCCTCAACAGCCTCATAAAGGAGGCTGAGGTGCCGGTCCAGGAGCCGCCTCCTCCTCCTCCTCTAAGCCTGCTCAGTGACGGGTTGGGGGTTGCCACCCCTACACTCGTCACGCCAGCTCTGGGTCCTCCCGTGGGGGCCCGGTTCCACCACTTTCTTTCCGCCTGGTCCGATATCACCTCGGACAGGTGGGTTCTAGAAGTGGTTGGCCAGGCACTGCCTCTTGAATTAGAGCAGTACCTTCCCAGCCAAGCCTGTGCCCCTCGGGAGGAAAGGATCTCAGCTTGCACTAAGTTGGCTCTTCGAGATGACATTGCTCAGCTCCTCCACAAGGAGGTGGTAGCTCCAGTGCCGGATCCTCCTACAGACCCAGGCTTCGTGTCCAGGTATTTCTTGGTGCCCGAGTGGACGGGGGGTTGGCGCCCCATACTAGATCTCCATGACCTGAATCAATATCTCAGGTCTCGCACCTTCCGGATGGTAACTCTGAACCAGGTCATACCATCCCTGGAGCAAAACATGTGGTTCTGTTCACTGGATCTGCAGGACGCGTTCTTCCGTCCCAATCCATCTGTCCTCCCGTCAGCAGTCGAGGGACCCTGAGCGAGTTCGAGCCATGCCATTTGGCCTGTCATCTGCCCAGTGTCTTCACCAAAGTGCATCGCAGTGGTGGCAGCCCATCTCAGGCCGGTGAGTCAATTACCCTATCTCGATGACTGGCTCTTGCAGGTTCCTCTGCAGGAGGTGGAGAGATCAAGGGATCTGGCTTTCCAAACCAGCTCCCATCTAGGCCTCCTGATCAACAAGGCCAAGTTAGAACTCATGCCCTCTCAGGTGATGGGCTTCATTGGGGCAGAGCCCCACTCTAGTCAAGCCAGAGCTCAGCTCCCGGCGGACAGGGTGGAAGTTCTTTCCTCCTTTGCTCAGTCATTTCTGGTGTGGTACTTGCGCCCTGCCTGGGACTTCCTGCACCTTCTGGGTTACATGGCGGCATACACCTCAGTAGTCCATTGGGCCAGATGGCACATGCGCCCCCTCCAATGGGAGCTGGCTGCTCAGTGGACTCAGAGCCTCGGTCATTTCGACCAGCTGATCACTGTGACCCAGAAGATGTGGGATGCTCTCCAGAGGTGGATTGCCCAAGACTGGTTGCAGGAAGGGATCCCGTTTGTCCGTCCTGAGCCGATGGTTGTTCTCACAACCAATGCCTCTCTCATGGGCTGGGGAGCCCACATGGGGGACAACAGAGACTATGGGTTCTGGACCCCCGAGGAGTCCTGATGCCACATCAACCTGTTGGAGCTCAGAGCAGTCAGACTGGCACTGTCAGCTTTCTGCCTCAGCTCCGGGGTCAAGTGGTTTAAGTCCAGACGGACAATACCACGAGCATGTACTACCTCAACAAACAGGGCGGCACACACTCCCGTCTGCTTTGCAATGAGGCGCTCCGCAGCTGGATCCTCATATGCCAGGTGGAGTCAGATCTCCTAGCCATTCATGTGCCACGAGTGGTCTCTCCATCCAGAGGTAGCTCACAACTTGTTCTCCCGCTGGGGCAAACAATTGGTGGACCTGTTTGCCTCCAGGGAAAACACGAAGCTGAGGCTGTTCCATGCCCACCCCCTCAGCAGGGCTCGCTGCAGGGGGATGCGTTCTGGGGCGCGTGGACCCAGGCTCTTCTACCCTTCCCTCTATTTCCCTTGATCCACAAGGTGTTACTCAAGGTGAGGAGGGACAAGAAGAGAAGCGATTCTGGTAGCCCCAGACTGGCCGCGCCAGTTCTGGTACCAGATCTCCTCAGTCTCAGCTGCAGGCCCCGGGCAGCTTTATACATGCCGGACCTGATATCTCTGAACCAGGGAAGGTATTCCATCAGACCTTCAATCCTGCACCTCACAGCCTGGTACCTGAGCGGCTAGAGTTCCAGGCTCTGGGTCTTTCCAAGGATGTCTACACCGTGGTGGAGGCATCTTGTAAGGAATCGACCAGGAAATGTCATGCCTTCAAATGGAAGAGATTTTCCATTTGGTGTCAGAGTAAGAGCCTGGACCCCTTATCCTGCTCTGTGGCTAACATTCTAGCCTACCTTTGGTCTCTCTCCAAAGGGGGTCTGCGGTCATCGACCCTTAGGGTGCACCTGGCAGCCATTTCTGCTTACTGGGCATGGGCCGGTCAGCCAACATTGGCACGAGAGACAGTGGTCGGGCGCGTCTTCAAAGACCGGGATCACATATCCCCTCCGGTGCGTGAACCTCCACCCCCGTAGGATCTGTTGCTGGTTTTGACAAAGCTCATGGGCAAGCCATTCGAACCCATGCACAAATGTGAGCTTTCACATTTGTCATGGAAGACGGCCTTCCTGGTGGCTGTCACGTCAGCCAGAAGGACAGGGGAGCTGCAGGCACTTTCAGTGGACTCCCCTTATCTGGTCTTCCACAGGGACAAAGTTGTCCTGCATCCCCACCCGAAATTCCTTCCGAAGGTGCTGTCAGAGTTTCATCTTAACCAGGTGCTAACTCTGCTGGTGTACTACCCTAATTACACCTCGGAAGCCAAGTACAGGCTCCATACTTTGGACCTGAGATGTGCTCTCTCCTATTATAAGGAGAGAACGGCAGAAATTCGGGGAGAGGTTCGCCAGCTGTTTGTCACCTACGTTGAAGCCGCTTCTGGCAGACCTGCAGTCAAATGGATCATTGCAAGGTGGATTACATCATGCATCGGTCTGTGCTATGAGTTTGTGGGCAAGGAGCCTCCCAGAGGGATAAGAGCTCATTCTACCCACAATACTGCTGCATCGGTGGCTGCTTCCAAGGACATCCCTATCCAGGAAATCCGTCTGGTTGCTACCTGGAAATCAGCAAACACCTTCATTACCCACTACCACATCAACCTTGAGTCACGCGGGGATGCTGGTTTTGGGGCCTCGGTTCTCCAATCTCTATTTCCCAAGTAGGGGGTGTGCGTCTTGCCTCCCTCCTCCCGGAGGACTGCTTGGAGTCTGCCAGAGTGTGGATGAACAACATATCCACGATCCTAGAAGGAAAGGTTACTCACCTGTAACAGTAGTTCTAGGAGTGGTATATGTTCATCCACATGCACCCACCAACCTCCCCAGCTTTAGGCGCACAACCTTGCTTCCAGTGGGCTAAGATCTGGCGTCATGGGGTGGAGCCAAGGTATTTACCACCTGGGTGGGTGGCAGGAGCCAGGTTGAAGACTTCTGGCCAGATTTAAAGGGGAAAGGGACTTGCCAGAGCGTGTGGATGAACAACATATACCACTCCTAGAACTACCGTTACAGGTGAGTAACCTGTTCTTCCTGGAGCAGGGCATGTGGTTCTGCTCCCTGGATCTCTAGGACGCGTTCTTTCCACATCCCAGGTCTCACTGGCGGTACCTTTGGTTCCATGCAGAAGGGGTTCTCTTATCAGTTCCAGGTCATGCCCTTCAGCCTCTCGTCCTTGCCCAGGGTCTTCACCAAGTGTATGGGAGTGGCAGCAGCCTTCTGGAGGTGCAGGGGCATCAGGGTGTATTACTACCTGGATGACTGGCTGATTACTGGGCTGTCCAAGGAGGCCAAGGAGTGGTCTGTGGATCTGGCCCTCCACACCTGCAGAGACTTCGGCCTGCTGGTCAGTCCAGCCAAGTCCAAACTGATTCCCTTGAAGGGGATTCATTTCTTTGTGGCAGGACTAGATTTCTGCAGACTGGGTACTAAATCTTACCTCCTTTGCTCAATTTATTTCAGATTGGACTCTCTCACCCTCACCGGGACTTCGTCCGGCTTCTAGGATACATGGCGTTCTGCACCACCACGATTCAGAGGCCCCAGTGTCTAGGCCTCTTGGACCAGCTGGTCACAGTGATCCAGCCACTGTGGGATAGTATCCAGTGGTGGCTGATCCCCAGATGTCTAGAGGAAGCAGTCACATTTATCTGACCAGAACCTACCATCATGCTGACAACAGACATGTGTCTGGTGGGGTGGGGAGCACCCCTAGGAGACCACAAAGCCCACAAGTTCTAGTCACCGAAGGAGTCCCGTCACTGCATCTTCCTGCTGGAGCTCCACGCAGTACGGTTACCTCTGTTGGAATTCACTCCTCTAGTCAGGGGTCAGGTCATGCAGGTCCAGATGGACAACACTATGACCATGTTCTGCTCAAACAGGCAGTTCAGAACTCACTGCCTTCCCTAGTGTCTGGAGGCTCTCTACACTAGGACCCTCCTGCAAAGCCTGGGTGCAGATCTCGAGATCCATGTTGCAGGAGTACACTGTCAGCTGGCAGAGACTCTTAGCCGGGTGGGAGAGATGTCACACAAGTGGTCCCTACATCAGGTCGTGGTAAGCAACCTGTACTCTCAGTGGGGTACCCCTCTGATGGATCTGTTTGCCTCCTGGGAGAATGCTAAACTAAGGTTGTTTTGTGCCCACCCGTCCATCACAATCTGTGAGCCTGGGCGATGCCTTTACGAGGCCCTGGAGCCCAAGCCTTGTTTACGCCTTTCCTCCCTTCCCCTTGATTCATAAGGTGATGATCAAGGCCCTAAATGACAAGACACAGATGATGCGGATAGCTCCAGACTGATCAAGGCAGTTCTGGCACCCAGATCTCCTCAGCCTGAGCAGAAAACCTCCATGGCGGTTGCCTCATCATCTGGACCTGCTGACCAGACAAGAAGGAATGGTCTTGCATCTGGACCATCAGTCCCTGCACCTCCCAGCCTTGTTCCTGAGTGGCTAGAGTTTCAGAATTTGGGACTTGCAGAAGCTGTGATCCATGTTGTGGAGGCCTAGAGTTGACTCACCAGTGCTACGCCTTTAAATGGAAGAGATTTTTCATTTGGTTTTAGGGCAAGGAGCTTGATCAATCAATCAATTCAGTTTTATTTTATACTGGAGAGTATGTGAGCAAAAATGCCCATTTTCACAAATGTCCAGTTGTACAAGAAATTAAAAAGATAGAGAAACAATTTACAGTATACATCATAGATAAAGGCTGAGGTAATATTATTGTAAACAGAAACTTATTTACAGGCATTAGAGAAGGAACGTGCAAGATTAATTATTTACAGGACATAATTTACAAAAGCATTTAGAGTCATTTGCATACATAGAATAACCAAAAGAAGTAAAGAGGGATGGAAACAGGAAGGGGCTGGGAGGGAGGGGTGATGGGAAAGACAGAGGGGTCAAGGGGGGAGGATGAGGGAAACGGGAGAAAAGGGGTGGATTGGGAGGGGGAGAGTAAAAAGCAGAGTTAGATTCAGCCAGTAATATGAGAACAAGTGTATACGATCCTCTGATCCCCTTGACTACCCTGTGACTAGTATCCTTGAGTACCTCTGGTCCCTTTCCCAGTTGGGACTGTGATCAATGACTCTCAAGGTGCACTTGGCATCTATCTGTGCATACCAAGCATGGGCTGGTATGTCAGCAGTGGCCTAGGAGAAGGTGGTCAGGTGCGTTTTTTTTTTTTTTTTTAACAGCCGTAACCACCTGTAATCCTTGATGCATGAGCCACCACTACCGTGGGATCTGCTGCAGGTGCTGGCTGTGCGCGTGGGCAAACCATTTGCACCTATGCACAGGTGTGACGTCACACCTGTCATTGAAGATGGCCCTTTTGGCAGCCATTACGTCAGCCAGAAGGATCAGTGAGCTCCAGGCACTCTTGGTAGAGTCTCCATATCTGGCCTTCCACAGGGACAGTCGTCTTTCGCCCCCGTCTGAAGTTCCTCCAGAAGGTAGTATTGGAGTTTCACCTTAACCAGGCAAATAACCTCCCTGTATATTTCATCAATCCATCTTTGGAGGCTGACCACAGACTCCATACCCTGGAGCTGCAAAGGGTGCTTTTCTGTTACAGGGGCGCATGGCTGTGTGCCTTATGCTGAAGCCACACCAGACAGACCAGCAGCAAAGCGGATGATTGCCAGGTGTATAACATCCTTCATCGAACTCTGCTATAGGGTGGGTGGTAGGGAGCCTCCCATAAAGCTCAGGGCTCAGTGCTTATCCCACAAAACATATCACTGCCTCAGTGAGTGCTTCCAGGGATGCCCCTGTCCAAGAGATCTGAAGGGCTGCTACCTGGAAGTCCTCATACACACCTTTATTTCCCATTACAGCATCAACCGTGAGTCTCATCAGGATGCTGCATCTGGGACCTTGGTTCTCCAATCTCTGTCTGCCAAATAGGGGTGCACATCTTGCCCTCTCTTCCCGTAGAACTACTGGAAGTCCACCTATGTGTGGATAGTGAACTATATCCATGCCCCTAGAAAAATACTCACCTGTAACCATAGTCGTAGGAGTGGTATATAGTTCACATCATCCAGCCAGCCTCTCCTGGCAAGTGGCACATAGATCCCTGCTCCCAATGTGCAAGATCTGATGTCACGAGGTGGAGCCAGAGGATATACCGCCTGGGTGGTGGAGGAGCTTAGCTTGAAGATGTTCTGATGAGTCAGCATTTCCAGTGGAACAATCTATGTGTGGATGTGAACTACATACCACTCTTAGAACTACAGTTACAGGTCAGTTATCTTTTTTTTTTTTTGCCTGTATCCCATTCCCCTTGTTCCAACTCTCATCAAGAACATGTCTTTGTTGAAAGTGTAAAGCATTTATCTTGCTTTCTGTATCAGACACTATGTAACATAAAATGCATTTTATTATATTGTTTTGTTTTTTTTACCAGTGGAATGTTTTATTTTAGCAGATTTAACCTATTGGAGAGTTTTGGAGCCTGCCACTTTTAATGCTAGAACTACTAATCTGTTAACCATGAGTCACAAAATGTTGTTATGCTTTTCCAGGACAATGAAGAATTCCCAGATCTGGCTGCTGCCTCTGCGGGGTTCAGCAAAACAAACAAGCAGTTTTTTTCATCCAGTCAGATTACCAAGATGCAACCAGAGGTAAGAAACTGCCTAAGGCACATCCAGTCTGAGAAATGTGTACTAAATCTTTTATTGAGATCTTATTTGTTGGCATGTTTTATTAGATGCGGTTTTAACATTTACAGGGGTCACGCTTAACTTTTTTTTGCACTGGTCCACCCGGGCAAGTGATGCCCCAGCTGCACTAGCTCCAACATAACATTCACAAATTTATGGACAGAAGGACACAGTCACAGAGTTTAGAAGTATTTTTTACTGTAATCGGACTGATGTCTTCTAACTGTGGTACTCAATCACATTTTCTTGCTAGTATAGCTCCAAACCCCGAAAACCTCGATCAGGGAAGCTAGCAGTGCTTGGGAGGGGCACTAGCAGTGTGCAGCCCCAGCCCTTACCACCCCCAACATAAAGTAGCATCGGGCCCAGTCACCAGTTCCTGTGATCAGCAGACTAGATTCCATCACTGTGACCTGAGAACGCCAGTCAGCCTGATCAGATTGCAACCACCTGAATGAGCCTGGAGGTCTGGTGGCGTGTAGTTCCTGCTCCAAACCCCACCCCCAGCATATAGGAACATCGTGCCAAGTCACTTGAGTTCCTGTACCAGCAGGCCAGAAAATCCCCATTGTCACCCGTCTACAAAACACATAAAGATCAACCCCTGACCTACATATGGCACCCAAATGTTAGTCGCCTCACGGCTGCACCACACCAAAGCGAGCCTTTAGCACTCCTCTATCATGCATGACCAACTAAAACTTCTCATAGGCACAGCATGTGGCGGGGCTTTTTTCAGTCCAGTGGCTCCCTCCCACATCCTCCCACCTCCCGATACTCACTCAGCAAAAGCAATTTCACCAGATGCCAGCACTAAGCAGCACATGAATGCTGTTTCTCAGCTTTCTGATCTCCCTCCTCCGACACACTCAGTACACTACCCTGCAAGCCACAGCAGCGCACAGATTGAATTAAGCTTAGCTCAGCCACTCTCTTACTGAATCTTTACCTTCTCAACGTCGATCACATACCCTGTCTAAACAACGCTGCTCAGGCTGAATCATTCACAAGGCCAGGTTCCTGCATGTTTATTTTGTGGGCCAGCAGGGGTTCCGTTGCATTTCTGACACTTACTGCTGACCAGATATTAACTGGTATCCCAATTCCGAAAGGTGTAAGTCAGAGTGAATTCCCCTCATCTTTGACTGTGACTAGAGGCGTACTACACACGTGTCGAGTCACAGTCACAGTCAAAGACGAGGGAATTCACTTCTAAAAAATACCTTAGGCATCTGGATACATTTAGGTCAGCAGTAAGTATCAGAACCATGACGGACCCCCTGCCCCCACAGGTGCTGAGCTGCTTAGAAAAAAAAGTACATTTTTAGGAACCAGTGGAACTGTGGCCCACACAAAAGATGACAAGTAGCCCAGATGGCACACCCTGTTCTTTGCACCCAATAAACTCAGACCTTTTAAGGAGCCGTGTTTGTTTTCTGTTCAGCAATGTTCGCTTACCTAGTAACGTGCTGTGGGGCAGCCAGGCATCACTGACTCAGTCCTGGTGGCAGCGGTCAGACTGTCGTGTAGTACTTCAGATCGCACCGACCTCTCTTATGTCTGCAGGCATGTGTGGAGATCAAATTCTGTGGCTCACGAGGTGGGGATGGGCTCCAGACAGGTGCCAAACGGTTGTCCAGTTAGACTGCTCCCCATGGCAGTTGATAGGCTGCAAAACAGAATATTCGGACAGAAAAAAAAAATGGAACCACGTTTTTTCTTTTAGGGCATTTTCTTAAAGGGCCATGTTGTCAAAAACAGGGTTGATTGCACTAGCCAAGCTGGGAAAGTCAAGGGATCATTGCACTGGCCCAAATCATTGGCACTATACCCCGGGCCAGTAATATAATGCAAAGATGGACCCCTGCATTTACTAAAATTATTACAGGCAACTTAACCTGATTCAGTATGTACATTTGCATTCTCCACCCCAGGGATGCATACCTCTCAACATTCAGATGCATAGCACTGGACTTAAAAATTCAAAGCAAATTGTCAGAATGTGTAGCACTTTCTTATTTTGAGAATAATATGCCAAAGAATAGCGGTCCCCATATGTTCCGTGTTAAGGAATGTTTGTCAAGTTGGTTTAATGTTTTAATAGTTTGTGTGTGCAGAAATAGCTGTAAATTAAGAGGAACATCAGTAAACCTTCACAGAGCAAGGGTAAATTTGAGTATAAAAACCATAGTGCTGTATAAAGATTATGAAAACAGGCAGAATTACATAGCTTTTCTTTCCCGGTCACAAAAACCAAAATAAAATGGACACAGGTTTTTAAATAAATTTACATTTCTTAGATTCCCATTCTGAAAGAAAATAAAACTTATGGATTCAGTTCACTATCCACACTCTGGCAGTATCCATTGGGCATAGCTCAGTTCTGAACATCTTCAAGCTAAACTCCTCCCACCACCCATAGTGCATCTCCTCCAACTCTGCCCCATCGATGTTGCATGTTCTTGTATACAAGTAGGGACAGGTCTCTCATAGCTCTGCATGTACTGTGTATGAGGAATTCAGTTTTCAAGCCTAATACCTTTGGTGAATTTACAACTTTTGCACAGTCTTTGGACTCACATTGTAAGATATCTTTTGTCTTCTGGTTCATGTTCCATCAGTGATTTTCAGGATGAAACATCCAAAGCCTGGGTTCAAGCTGTACATTTGTTCCGGCTAGGCAAATTCAGTTATGGCACCAACAAAGAAAGAAAAGACACCACCACACCAGCTTAAAAACAAGTAATTGATTTATTTAGTTACAACCTTAACAGCCAAGAACATACATCTTCATAGTGTGCTCTAGTGTCTGAAGGCAATAAATAAAAGAGCCTGATGGCAGTCCAAAAAGTGCTGTGAAGAGCAATCTGCTGGGATACCAGGTGTTAACAGAAAAAACACTGCAAACTCCATCTGGTTTCACTGAGTGCCTCTTCACGGAGTCTGAAATTGGCTGGAGTTTGTGACGGTTTTTCCATCAACCCCTGCTCTCCCAGAAAATTGCACTTCACAGCACAGCACTTTTTGGACTGCTATCAGGCAGTTCAGTCAGTTCTTAATTTTTAAGATGGTGTGATAGCGCCTTTTCTTTGTCTCTTGTTGCGATTTAGCTGTTTGTGGCATGCTTGGGATGGAGCTGCTTTTTTTACTGTTGTTCAATTCAGTCATTGATTCACACAGAATATGCATCTAATGCCTGTGGAACACACTGACAAAGAACAGTGCATTTCTTGCCTGACAAGGCAGCCTTTGTTGATCAAAGAATGTAAGGCGCACTACCTCTTAGGTCTAAGGATCGCAAACAGCACTTGGCACCCAGGTTGGTGGCACAACTTGTGGCCGTGGTGGAGGAGATGCCTGTGGTGGGGGAGGGCCTTGTGTTGGTCATGGCTGTGGTCCTGGTTTGGCCTGCCGTCTGAGGACCGTTCTTGGACTCTCCTGACTTCCATGAGATGTACTTCTCTGTCCAGACCTTCAGTGAGAACCTTCTGTTTGAGGAGAAGCACAAGAAGCGCCGTGAGTGTTGATCATGGGACCGGGAGCATTCATGCTTTTCCCACTCTCCTGATCCAACTAACCTGTCAGCCTTGGTTGAGTTTCAACTGGTCAAGAAGTAGGTTGAGGTTTTCACAGCAGCTCCATCGGAGCCTACAACCTCAACTCCAGTCAAAAAGTCGGTCAAAATTTTTTGTAAACCAGTTGGCCAGATGTTGGAAGGGGAGGTCAACGAGGCTTTGTCTGTCTTAAAGACCATAGTTATCTGGGTGCTCTCCCATGAGGAGATGTTCAGCTGGTACCTCTGGTTGAGTCAGTCTGAGTCCTGTATACTCCTGTGGTCACCCCTTTGGTCCCCATATTGAGACTCATTGTGGTCACTTTGCTGAAGCACGATGTCTGCACAGCCCCTCTGGTGGAGCCCATTGACCCCGTGAGGGTGTGTTGACATTGAGGCACCATTAGTGGTCCCACTTATAACCAACGGAACGGCATCCACCCTGACACACATTAGACTCACTGTCCTCTTCCTGTGCTGTCTTCTTCGATGGTACAAAGACTTGCTGTATGCTGTTGCTAGAAGGGGCAGGGCTCTTTTTCCAGGATCCTCAGTGCAGTGTGTTTCCCCAGTGACTACCCCCAGCAAGTAGCTCCACTGGTAGCATTGTCCACTCCAGTGATTGTGATGAAGCCCCCTTCTTTGCAGCCATGTGAGGGGCATCCTACAAATGAGTCTTGACCAGTGGCTGTCTGTGTGGGTCACCCTGGGTTTTAGAGTGGTCCACTCTCCCAAGAAATGGACTGGGGCGGGTCGTCAAGGAAGCGTTGGACTCTAAAGAGTCGACGTTGGCCTCAGGTGAAACGCATCCTGTCATCCTCAACTCCTCTAATGATTGATCCTCTCAGTCGGGCTCAACCTCTTTTGTGGCTCTGCTCCAGAGCATGTTGGAGTCCCTGCATCTTCCATTGGAGCTGGTTCAGAAGAGGGCTAAATACCTCTTCACCGAGGTCCTGGACAGGGATGACTCCCATTGGAGTGGCTCTTCTCATTGCAGAGTATTGGACCTGTGGCAGCACCCCCCCACCTGTATATCCCAGTGGAAGTGTGCCAGGCTTCCATACGGGCGACCTGGGTTCAGTAGCGAGCCCAGGGTTACCAAGATTAGGCACCCAGGCTGGGGAGAACTCCCAAGGGGAGCATGAGCCAGCCTGGGAGGGAGACAGCTGGGTTCCGACCTAGCAATGCCCCCACCCAGTTGTTAGCCGGGAAGTCAGCTGCCTCATAGGGGGTGGCATCAGCCCAGTGCATGCTGCAGTCGCCTAGGATGCCAGAGGCATCGCACACCATCATGAGGTGGTGGGAGGGGACCAAAGGGATGCAGGAGATGTACATGTGCAGCAATCACCATTCTTGATCATCTCTTTGCAGTTCAGGCCCTGCTCATCTGGATTCCTGCTGAACACAACAACGGGGGGGGAGAGTGGCATTCGGGACTGGTGGTTGACCTACCAACAGGAGCAAGGCAGCATTTGGGGCCAAAATGCCATGTGGAGGGGAAAAAAACACTTGAGGAGTGGTCAGGAGTACGACAACTGGGGTTCAGTGCCAGAAAGTTCTAAATCATGCACCTGGGTCATGGAAACCCATGTCCTGACTGTTGGGTGGGGGGGTAGGGATTCTGTCAGTCACTAAACCAGAAAGGGACCTTGATGTTACAATATCAGGATCTTAGTCGCAGGGCAGTTGGCAGAGCTAGTGGGGTGCTGGGGTGCAGAGGGAGAGGTGTCATCAGCAGGATGAGGGAGATGGTATTACCACTGTATATCTCATTGATGAGATCGCATCTGGAGGCTACATCTCAGAAGGGACATGGACACAGTGGAGGCAGACCAGAGGAGGGAATTAAAATGGTGCGGTGGTTGCACGAGAAACCATACGAGGAGACGCTGAAGGAACTCCACATGTATACCGTAGAGAGGAGGAGGGAAAGGGTTACATGATACAGACCTGCAAGTACCTCATGGAGGGGGTGAACAGGTTACAGGTAGGGGAGCCAGTTTCAAATGAGGAAGTGCACCAAAACAAGAGGGCATGCAACGAAGCTAGAAGGGGGAAGTTTAGGAGGGATGTGAAGAAATATTGCATCGCTGAAAGAGTGGTGGATGCCTGAAACAGCCTGCCACCAGAGGTAGTGGGGGTGTAAACAGTGTGGGGTTTCAAACATGCATGGGATAGGCAGAGGGAAATAATGGTAAATAAGTGTGTTTGGGGGGGGGGGGGTTGCCAGAGGCCAGAAAGGGTCTGCCGAGACAGAATAGTCAGGGAATATCTGGACAGACTTGGCCAAAAGACCTTTATTGCTGACAAATTCTGTTTCTATGTTTATGCAGTCCTTATATAGAGAGAGATACAATCGGGGTTCTTGGTCCACCACTTCAGAGAGGGACGAATGTCTGACTCAGAGGGTCAAGGGGATATGGACAATCCACCTGATGAGTCAAAGAAACTGGACTATGTAGTTAGGAATGTCTGCGCAACCGCCTTTGGCAGATCAGCTAAGTCATAATAATGGTTCACTAAGGCCATACCCTGTGTGGTGTCAGTTGGGATTTCTTCCCCACGTTCCTAGCCTCTCGGCAGGTGGAGTATCGATTCATTGCAGACCTGGGCTGCCTGCTTGCCAAGTAGTAGCTGCAGATGACCTTGGACCTATGCGACTCCAGCAGTGCCCAAGCGCATTAGGGCCTGGCTGAACTTGTCCACTTTCATGGCTGGCACCTAGCAAAAGTTGGCCAATGTGCCTTACTTGGACACTGACCTCTTTGGCCCAGTGGTAGAAGGACATCTCATTCATATTGAGAATTCCACTGCTGCTCTGGACTCTGAGTCTTCATCCCAGAAGGACCGTAAGCCAGCCAGGGCTAAGAAGAAGCCTTTTTGTGCCCAAGAATTCCATCCACAGCAGACTCAGCAGTAGAAGTAGCTCCAGCAGGGGCAGTTTCAGCAGTGGCATCCAAAACAAATATTTGGCAGAAAAGGGGAGGGTGGGTGTGCATCCAACTTCCAGCTGGCCGAAGCACCCTCCAAGTCTGCTGAATGACAGGTTGCAGGGTGCTATTCTCCCTCCCATCCAGTTTCTATCCAAGCTGCCGGTCAGGGGTTGGCTCCTGTGTGTCTTGGCACAGTGGTCCGCCATTACTGTGGACAAGTTAGTTCTAGAAGTGGTGGGCAAGGGTCCACCTCTGGATTTCGAAGTGTTGCTGTCGTGGTGACCCTATGCTCCAAGAAAGTATAGTGTGCTTGAGGACATGCTGCCTGCACTTTGGGGGGAGAGAGAGGATGAGTTCAGCTCCTCAAATGCACCATGATAAACCAGGTTCCAGATACCCTGGCTTCTTGTGAATATGTCTTCCAGTACTTTTTAAGACCCCAGGAATCCCTCACTAAGCTTCACTACTACTCTACTGCTACTACTACAGCAAATTAACCTGCTGGTTTGAGCTGCCCCGGAGAGTAGACTTTCATGCAGATTAGAGAATCTCGGAGTGAAATTCAAATCTCTGTTGTGTGGTTATGTTCCACTCTGCCCTTTAATGTTAGACTTATTTCTGTGCCTGAAGAAGTCACCCCGAAGAGCGCTCCCAGTTCTCTTCTGCTGATTGTGGTTTTGTTCTGTAATTTCTTTACTTTTTTCACAGTATTGTTTGTTTTTTGAATCTCTGCATTAGTTAGCTATTTGTGTTGTGATTTATAAACTTTTATCGCTATTCTCCAATTCCCGAGTGGTTCCCTGGAACTGGAGAAAACTCCTTGGCCTGCGTTTTTTTTCCTGCTTTGGGAACTGCTTAAACAAACAAAAAAAAAAAAAGGCAAATAGAAGTTTTTTTTATCAAACTTCTTTCTTTGCCGCATTGCAGTTGTTCATTTCGGTTCCCTTTCTTGTGGGAACTGAGATGCAGTTGGTGTTTTTTCATTTAAATTACATTTTTAAACCCTGTTAGCGGTTCATTTGTATTTGAGGAGCTGAAGAGCAAACTCAAATCTTTTCTCTTTTTTGGAACCGAACCAAATTTGGGTTTGCCTTGATTGGCATGTCTGACAAACCCAAAAAGAAAACAGGACCTACAGGCTTTAAAAATTCTAAACATTGCTTCTACCTTCTGGTTAAGCCAGACTGTCATGAGTTGTGTTTGAAGTACCTGGGTCCAGATCACCTTTTTTTCTGATTGTGAACTCTGCATCAAGTTTTGCTCTGAGACTATTAAAAAGAAGGCTCAAAAATTACAAGACCTTATGGCTCGTCAGTCTGCCTCCACATCATCAAAACATTCAGAAGAGGAGGGTCTAGCCCCTCACAGTAAGCAGAAGGACAAGTCTGCTAAAGATGGCTCAGAGTCCAGGGTATCTGAATGGGAGAACCCTGAAACCAGTAAGCATAAAATATCCTCTGAGCAGGTATTGGATATGGTGCCTGCTAAGAAAAAACCAAAAGAAAAACATATTGCTGCCCCTCCTTCTGAAGAAGAAAAGGAGTAGTCTGTGGACAAGGGTAACATGTCCTCAGTAGAACACATGACCAAGGCATAGCAGTTTTTCCTGGCCTTTCAGGCTGTGGGTTCACGCATAGGCATACCTGTGTCTTCCCCCTTCCCCCTGCAGTTCCGGAGGAGTAAGACACTGAATTTTACTATGATGAGGAGGACAAGGAGTAAGTAAGAAGTAAATGTTTGTTTATATGGCACCCAATCCCAGGGGCTCTGGGCACTTCACAAGAAATAGAACAAGAAGGGTTAGACGGACAGAACATACAGTACAAGTTATACAATAAATTAATAACTTAAATAATAAATGTCACATTAAAATCAGCATTAATTTTTCAAATATGCTTTCTTAAAAAGCTAAGTTTTCAGACCCCTCTTAAATGCCTCCACTGATGGGGCTCCCTCAGAGGTCTGTAGAGCGAGTTTCAGAGGACCAGGCCAGCCACCTCGAACATACAATCACCGGAGCTTTTCAGCCTGGCCCTCAGAACCACTTGGAGGCCCTCGGTGGATGAACGAAGGGTGCTTACTGGGATGGCAGGAGTAAGGAGGTCAGACAGGTAGCCAGGGCCCTAGCCGTATAGGGCCTTACAGGTGAGCAAGCCCACCTTGAAGATGATCCTCCACCTGACAGGCAGCCAGTGCAGATCTCGCAGGACTGCGGTCACATGACAAGACCTGTGCAGGCCTGTCATCAACCTGGCCACCACGTTCTGCATTAGCTGAAGTTGCCGGAGGTTCCCTCCACTGACTCCAAAGTACATAGCGTTACAGTAGTCTAGCCTGGATGTCACAAAGGCATGCACCACTGAGAGCAGGTCCTTGGGCGGAATTAGGAGTTTAATCCAGGCGGCGTTCCTTAAGTGGTAAAAACCACTTTGGACAACAGACAACACCTGAGCATCAAGTGCCAGTCTGCCATCAAGGACAATGCCCAGATTTCTCACCTTAGAGGATGCCATCAACGAGGTGGGTCCCAAGACCAACCCTGTTACCATCCCAGAGGCACCCCCATCACGACCGCGACCAGGCTCAATCACCAGTGCCTCCATCTTGTCAGGGTTCAGCCTCAGCCAGTTATAGGACATCCAGTCCTGGATTTCGGCCAGACACTTATTTAGCACTTTAACTGCACTATTTGTTCTAGGGCAAATGACATATACAGCAGGGTATCATCTGCGTAAAAGTGAAAACCCAGACTGTAAAGTCTAATGAGCTCTCCCAGGGGCAGCATGTACAACACGAACATCGGCGATAGGATCGAGCCCTGAGGAACTCCACATGACAGGGACTTAGGAGAAGAGGAGAAATTCCCCATCATCACCCATTGCCTTCTGCCTAAGAGATAAGACTCAAACCAGTGGATGACAGATCCATTGAGTCCACAATACTCTCTAAGGCGACCTTAAAGCACAGTGTGGTCCACGGTGTCAAACGCTGATGAGAGATCAAGGAGAATGAGACTTGACTGGTCTCCTCTGTCCCTTGCCCTGAGGAGGTCATTTTGGACCCGTGCTATGCCTAGCCCTAAATCCAGACTGGCATCTCTCAGAGATGTCAGAGGTTGCCAGGTGTGCCTCAGGCTGCAGTGCCACCACTTTATCAACAACCTTTCCTAAAAATGGGAGGTTGGAGATAGGCCTATAATTTGCCAGGATGTCCAGGTCGGGGGATGGTTTCTTCAAGAGGGGCTTCACCAGTGCCTCCTTCAAGGCATCGGTGGGTGGGGGGGGGATATTTTTTATATGTTAAGGGTGACTGAATAAGAGTGCAGACACAAACAGCGAAGCAAACATTGCCGAAAGTCAAAACAGCGATTGGAATTACAGTGACTGCCTCAAACAGCGATGGTCGCTTACTTTCTCAAGGGCAGCAATAAAAATTACATGTTTATATCGGTGGCTATCGCCCCCGCCCACCCCAGACCCTAATATAATCAAGTCGGGGAAGACACTGAGGAAGGAAGAAAAATAAAAATCCACCACAGACAGACCGAGCCTGGGTCCACCAGCTCCAGGGGTGGTGTCTGAAGCCACTACACCAAACGACCAGCTCAGAACTGCTTGGCAGAACATAGCCCCATAATCTTCTGCAGCTAGTGTAGCTCGCTGTATAGTAATCCTTGCTATACTTTCACACTCACCGTTTGTAGCGGCGGTCAAATTGAGTCGTTCAGTTTTACTCACCCACATTATGTGTTACCGGGAGAAAAACCCTCTTAAGAGCAAACACCGGACTATCCTGGCGAACACTGGACCGATAGCCCCGGTGCATCCCACAAGGAGATGCGTCAGGTCAGGGTCCAGTTCACAAAAGGTGGGCCTCAGCTTTGACATCACCTCAGTGACCTCGGCCACCTCCACTGGCCGAAACTCCTCACAGACAATAGGAGTACCCCCATTCCTACCAAGCCCCCTGTCACAGGGATGATTTTGCCCCACTGAGAAGATCCCAGACTGAACAGAGGACACCCTGTCAGAGAAGAACAGAGCAAACTCTGCACAATGTGGTTGAAAATGTCCTTTTCGGTTGTAGACAGACTGGTTAAAGTAGTCTGTCTACAGTCCGAAAGAGCTGAGCTGGTCAGTTCTTCCCTGCAGCAATCTCCCTGGACAGGAACTCTGCCTTCTTACAGTTGATTGCCCTTTGATAGTCACCATAGTGATTTCTCAAAGCCAGTTTGTCCTCCATGGACTGGGTCCTCCACCAACAATGTTCCAACTTCCAACCATTGGACTTTGTCTCCTTGTGAGCCCCATCAAACCATGGGGGTCTCAAGCGAGAAAACCTGCGTTGTATATGGATCAGTGCAGTGGTTTCGAGCACCTCAGAGACTGCCCTGTTATAGGCCACCACTGCCTTGCACTTGCCACTCGCACATGCAGCACTCACACCAGAAAAGTCAACTGTCGCCAGAAGTCCCTCTGGGTATAATCCCCTTAAAGGGAGATAGCAGACCATCTCAACAGGGGAGGGACTATCAGGTGGGCCTCAAATGAGAGCTCCACCGTGTAATGATCTGACCAAGAGACACGCTTAGTCTTGAGGTCAGTGACCTTAAGCCCCAGCGAGAATACCAAGTCCAAGGTCTGGCCATGGTGGTGAGTTGCAGAAGCAACTGCTTGTACTAGACCCAGTGATATCATCAAGTGGAGGAGATCATGTCCAAATGTGAGGACTCATCATCGACCCAGGCATTGAAATCCCCCAAAATCAACCATCTAGGTGACTCCAACACCCTGTCAGCAACAAAGTCCGCAACCTTCTGCAGGAATTCTCCCCCATACCTGAGGACGGTAAAGAAGAAGAATCCTGCAGCCTGCATCTGGACCCTCACGCACTGCCATGCATTCAAACAACGAGGTAGAACCCACTGGGTGCATGGAGAAGTTCAAGCTAGATCTAAAACCGATAGCCACACCACCACCCCTAAGTTCCCTTCTGGGGCAGTGCACTACTGGGTACCCAGCGGGGACGGACTCCTCTAAAATTGGGCCCACGTCATCCCCCAGCCAAGTCTGTGATGAAAGCTTGATCAACCGAGGAAATCAAGTCTGCCATAATTCCACAGGGGAGGGGGAAATAAGCAATAAGGTGGAGCTTGGTTTGCCTATTCTAAAAATGTTGAAATTAAGACTCATGGAAGTATCTAGCTTTTATCAGACAGATGGTAAAGAATTTATCTTTTTGAAATAAGACCTGTCCCTACCTTGATATCTCTGAATGTTTAGGATTTGATCCTGTATGTCAGACACAGACCGTTTCATATGTGATATAAAACAGGTGGAGATTTATATGTGATGCTTCCTTAAAGCAGCAGCACTAGATAACATAAACTGGATCTTTTTGCAACAGTTTTTTCCCAGTGCTCTGTTGAGCACTTACCTGGTAATCATTCTTATTTTCACTGCACTGTCATCCTGTAGTTTGCTCAGTTTTTTTTGTTTTTGTTTGCATTTCTCCAACCTGCCATGTTGAACTGGAACCCTCTGCTACCAACTGTGCATGCACATGACTTGCAGTTTCTACACAGGGGCAGTGGGAATGAGAAGTACAAGGTCCCATGGAAGTAAACAAAAGATGTGTTCCAACATGAGGGGGGCAGGAGCGTGGCTGAAAATAAGGCACCAGCCATATTTACTGTGGCTCTACAAAAATTCGAAATAAATTTAAAATATCTTAAAAAAATAAATAAATAAATAAAGCTCACTAGAAAAAAATATTTACAGATATGGAAAGTGGAATTATGGTTGCATGCTGCCAGCCAAAAAGCAGAATTTTGATGATCACTTCCTGATTATCTAGTACTGCTGCTTTAAATAAAAATAAAAAGTCTGCCATAATTGCGGCCTTGTTCCTTATCAGTCTGGCATTGCACAGCACAGCCCGAAGGGGACTGGTGGAGACTGCAAGCCCTCCTGCTTCCTGCCCACTTGGTCTGGTGGGAACCCTGGGGATGGACACCAAACACATCGGGCCTCTCTCATATCTCCATTTAGCCCCAGGGCGCCTTCTGCTCCTTACCACCCCAGTACTGCTCACTCCACTGTACCCATGGCGCCCTGCCACCAACCCTCCTTCCCCCTACTATTACCCACCTCCAGACAGCATCTCACTGCCATAGCTGGGAGGGGGAGGTTGAAAAAGAGGCAGAGATCACGAAGCAGGGATGTTATGTAGATGATACAGGAGGATCTGGAATGCAACACATCTTAATAAAAATACTCTATACAACTTGGTTAATAAGATTATTAAAACCTAACCTAAACTTACATCCAACATCCACAAAATATATCAAAATAGCAGCCTAACCACATTCACACCACACACATTCACTATCTAAACCCACTCACCACCCCAAAAAATAACCCCTAACCAATTTAGTACTTAAAAATAGTCAGATTCTCATTATGTTTAAGTCCAGAGGACAAACCAAAGAAGTCTGTTAGAAAATGTGATTTAATCAACACCTAAGTTCAAAGCCACTGAGGAACAATGGATAAAGGTTCACAGCAGTGGTCTCACCACTGCTGACTGGGAAGTGCAGGGCCAGGTAAAGACAGCACTCTCACCACTGTCTTCAGTATATGGTATACAGCCAGCCAAGTTCTGTAGCATTAAACTCCCATGAGCGGTGCTGCCACCACCACCACCACTCACTGGAAAGATGGAAAATGCACAGTACTTACAGGAATAAGGTCCACGTGGGGGTGGGGAAGGAACACAGATGTGTGGCTAAACTGACAGCAGCAATCCTTAAGAACTCTGCCTACCATAGCCAGTCCATTCTTAAGTAGTCCACAGTCCAGATGAAACAATCCATGGATAAAAAGGACAAATGCCTCGAGACCAACATCTCTTGGCCCCCTGCTGTATCAGTGGCCCAGTACTACAATTTTATGACCAGGCTTTGATCTTGTAGGGCAACCCAGCCCACAGACAGCACAGAGTTCACACCATTTTTGTCAGCAATCACAGCCGCACACCAAGAGTTCCAAACTCCCACGCTGCAGTGTGATCTTCTGGCTGACTTTTCCTCCCCACCACAACTGAACCCCTCTTCCACAGGCTCCTGGCCAATCAGTTCTGTAACTCCACAGAGGTCATTGTTCTGAGTCTATCCTCTTTACACAGACACTGCCGAAGCAGCTCTAAATTAGAAGTCCTCTGGAGTTAATTTAGAGGTTTTGTAACTCTAAAAAAAAAAATTGTCTCCTGCGCTGTCTCACTTGCAAACCCTTTCTTAAACCTTTTTCACTCTAAACCTCAATGCCAGCACTACTTAGTACTTAAAAACGCTACACTCACCAGACGATAAGATGTCTGGAAAGGATTAATAACTAAGTCAGGATTCTCCTTAATAAGAAAACTTGGTCAAACACAAGTATAGGAGGTCGATTTGAGCTGTGCTAACAAGCATAGATGACAGACGTCCGGCCTGGTGGCCATCTTCCTGGCTCAGGAGGAGGAGGGGGAACCTACTGAGCCTGACAGTTCCCCAGAACAAAAATTTGTCTCTCCTCCCCGAGCCGGATGACTTTTCCTCACATTATTGCTTTGTGAGGCAAATGGTTAACACCCTCATCCTCTCCACCCAGGAGACTACTGAGGACAAGGTGGAATCCCTGGGTATGATGGGGTTAAACTCTGAACAAGAGGTTGCTTCTGCCGGTCCACAAGTCCCTAAAGAAAGCAACCTGCAAGCTATTGCAAATGCCAACCTCTACTCCTGGTACTAACAGGAAAATAGAAAAGAAATACCAGCTGGACAGACAGAGCGCTGAGTACCTTTACTCCCACTCTTACTGGGAGGGATGGTACAGGTTGTGGCCAGTGACAAAGCATAAGATCTCTTTCTACCCAGCCTCTAGACAAGGACTCTAGGAAGCTTGATAGCATGGAGGAAAACGGTCTGCAGCTTAGCATCCCTGCTTCTAAGACAAGCAGCCTATGTGGCTTATACTGCCCAGTACCAGAAGGGTCTGTGGAGCTCCATTCTGGCCATGACTGAGAAAACATCTGGTGACTTGGCGCAAGACTTGGTAGACACTGCTCAAATGGCCATGGATGCCACCAACTATCAGTTCAATATGGCAGTGGATGCCAGTGACACTGCCTCCAGAGTTAGGGCTCATGCAGTGTCCCTGAGAAGGTTTGCTTGGCTTAGTACCATCAGCCTCTCCCAGGCACTCCGACAAAGGCCATGGATTTTCCCTGTGAGGGACGTTCCCTGTTTGGTGCCAAGACAGAGGCATACATGAAGACAGTGGAAGAATACAAAGCCACCTACAGGAGTAATACTGAAAAAGAAAAGGCCTCCACTTCTAGCAGGCCTTATGGAAGGGGAGGTAGAGGTAGGGGATATTTTCCCCAGGGTATTCTTCCTATCATTTCTTCTAATCTGAGGGGTTTCTGCAGAGGCAGAGGTAGTAGGGGCTCTAATTGTGCTGACTCAACCCCAGCACCTAAGGCCCAGCCTAAACAGAACCCCAGACAAGTTGGTCCAGGTCGCTCACCCATTGCCAGGTGGGGGGAAGGCTGGGTCACTTTTTTCAAGACTGGAGAAACATTATTACAGACAAGTGGGCCCTGGAAGTAGTGAGCCAGGGGCTCACCTGCCAGTCAGAAGGTTCCCAAAACTGCAGGTTCACAATAATGTTGCACCTCCCACTCTAACAGAAAAAATCCTGTTGGAGTTGGAGGTAAGGAAGTTGTTGCAAGCAAAGGCAACAGAAAAAGTTCCACATCACAGTGGGGAAAGGGCCTTTACTCAAGGTACTTCCTGACCCACAAAAAAAACGGGGTGTTGCAACCCATTTTGGGTGTCCGATATGTAAACAAACACCTCAAAAAGGAGAAGTTCAAAATGGTAACCCTGGCTTCAATAATCCCAACTCTTCATCAAGGAGACTGTCAAGGGTTTTGGTATCTGAAGGATACCTATTTTCATATTCCAGTCAGTCCGTTTCACAGAAAATACTTAAGGTTCAGGGTAGGGGCCGGTCATTGCCAGTTCACAACCCTCTCTTTCGGATTCACCTCAGCTACCAGAGTGTTCACAAAGTGCTTGGCCGTGGGCAGCACATCTAAGAATACAAGGGGTGGTGGTCTTCCCTTATCATGATGAGTGGCTAGTCAGAAGGAAATCACACCAGGAGGCCAAGGCCTCTCTCTTTCTCACTCATCATACCCTGGAGGATGTGGGCTTCATAATCAACACTCAGAAGTCCCAGATAGAGCCAGTACAAGTTCTGGGCTTCATAGCTGGAGAATTGGATGCCCTCCAAGAGTGGGCCTTCCTCCCACAAGAGTGGAAAACCTGGTAAGCCTGTCTAAGTCTTTCAGACTTGGCCAGCAAGAGACTTCCTCCATCTATTAGGCCACATGGCTTCATCCACAGCAGCAGTGGCCAGGGCCAGGTTCCAAATGAGAGACATCCGGTACCACCTAAGGACCCATTGGTCCCAAAGGCGAGACGCTCTTTGAAGGCTGGTGCCTGTGTGTAAGACTCCATTAAGAGTACTGGACTAGTGGAAAGAAGAGGGCAATCTCAGGGAGGGTGTGTCCTCCTTCAGCAGTCACCCACAGTAGTACTAACTGCAGATGCCTAACTCCTGGGCTGGAGTGCCCATTTGGATGGCCTAACAGTAAGAAGGGTGTGGTTCTCCCAAGAGCATATAAACCTGCTGGAGCTCAGAGCAGAGTACCTCACTCTACAGGCTTTCACTTCCTGCATAATAGGTCATTCAGTTAGTTCATATCAGGACAGACAAAACCACTACCATGTACTACAATAACAAACAGGGAGGCACAAGATCCTCAAAACAATGTACAGAAGCAATGAAGATCTGGACTGTGGCATACTCCCTAGAGATGCAACTATCAGCAGTTCACTTGCCAGGAAAAGACAATGTATTGGCAGATTACCTGTGCAGGATCAGCCAAAGACATCATGAATGGACCCTGAACAAGCAGATCCTGGCCACAGTGTTCTGGAGGTGAAGTATACCAGAGGTGGACCTGTTTGCATATTCGGAGAACAATCAGCTTCCCCTGTTTTTGTTGCAGGTCACCTGCAGTGGGTTCGGTCTCATCGGACACCCTTGACTCTAGACTGGACAGGGAGGTTCCTGTATGCCCCCGCTTCCCACTCTTGCTGAGAGTGCTCTTGAAACTGAGAGGGCAGCCTACAACCATGATCCTAATACCCCCAGATTGGGCCAGGCAGGTTTGGTGCTCCTTAATTCTGTCCCTCTCCATCAAGCATCCCATCTGCCTTCTTCCGAGACGCAGGTTGCTGTCAGGGCAGGATAACCTTCCCAGACCTCAGGACTCTGTGTCTCAAAACATGGTTCTTGAGAATCTAGAGTTCTTAGGCTTTAACCTTTCTGAAGGGGTTCTAGAAGTCCTTAGGGTCTCCAGGAAACCAGTACAAGAAAAACCTATGCTTCTAAGTGGAAAAGGTTTTCCCTATGGTGTTCTCTTAAGCAGCTCAGTCTTTTGCAAGCAGACCTGCCCACTATCCTGGACTACCTGGTCCACTTTTCAGTCCCTGGGCTTTAGGTCTTCTACACTTAGGTGCATCTGGCAGCAGTGTCAGCTTATGTTTCAGCAGGCAGAGAGAAAGTGGTGGCTTCACACCCCCATTTTCAAAAAGTTCTTTAAAGGGCTTTTGCACTTACACACACCCCATCTGGGACCCAGTCCTTGCATGGGATTTGAACCTGTGCATTGCTAAGATCACGGAGCTTCCCCTCGAGCCCATGGCTACTGCTGACTTAAAGTATGTCACCTGGAAAATGGTTTTCCTGGTGGGCATGAGTTGTGCCAGAAGGGTCTGTGAGCTACAGACCCAAATTACATCATCTTCCACAGGGACAAGGTAGTCCCAAGGACAAACAGAAAATTCTTCCCTAAAATGGTGTCCAAATCCCATCTGAATCAGTCCATTACTATTCCAGTGTTCTTCACAGCAAAATTCATCTCTGGGGAGGAGAGGCTCCACAGTCTGGATGTTAAGAGGGCACTTTGTTGCTACCGCACTAAGGCAGTCCGGTCATCTCATTTCCAATGTTTGTCACATATGAAGACTTTGGCAAAGGTAGGCTAGCATCCAAAAGAACAGTTGCTCACTGGATTATTGCTTGCATTCAGTTCTGTTATAGCAAAGCTGGCAAGCTACCACCACAAGACCCCAGGGCACATTCCACTTGTGGTAGTTATGCTTCTATGGCGGCTGCAAGGGATATCCCCTCGCTTGAAATTTTTAAAGCAGCTACCTGGAAAATGGCACACACCTTCACAAGGAACTATTGTCTGGACATACAGTCCAGAATGGATGCCAGATTTGGTACTGCTGTCTTACAGAACCTTTTCTCTAAACAGGTTCTGTACCCAGCCTCCCAAGGTACTGCTTTGTAGTCTACAGTAGTTAAGAACAGTGAGGGAATCCTGGTGTTTAAAGAAAAAATTACTCACCATAGTAATGTTGTTTCTTCCAAGGGATCGCTCACTATGCTTAAAAAAAACACCCTACCTCCCCTTACAGAACCTGGAAAAGGTTCTTCTAGAATCAGTTTTCTTTCTTTATTTCACTTGAACATTACCTGTTGCACTGCCTGTAATTGATTTTCAGTGATTCGGTTGAAAAATAGTTTGGTCTACCTGTTAAGACCTTACAGGGACTCAAAATGTTTTGGGCCATCTATTTTTGTCTAGGTTTAGCTAGCTCTTACTTCGAGATTCGCTCTTGCAGTAGGTAACACCTTTAGGACTGAAGACGGCAGGCACCAGGACCCCACGGAAAACTTATAGCTAGCAGTATACGGGGGGGGGGGGAGACTGCCCCCTTCGTCAACCCACCCTCTATGTCACGTATGGTATAAAAGGGGTGATCCCCCAGACCATCCCCAGTTCTTTTCCCGCCATCGACCATGCAGATCGGACCTCCACGGATGCCTTCAGCTAGTCGGCCACCATTTTTCTTCACACTTACCTGCATTTTATTTTTGCCAAAACCAGTGATTTCTTAAACAACTCACTTGCATGTCTTCTTCTCCATCCTCCTCAGTTGAGAGGTGGCTTTCGAATTGTGCATGTAGCAAGCAGATTCCTCACAAAGATGGCCATTCGTCCTGCTTCTTCTGTCTAGGCCCGGAACACGATATTGAGGCCTGCCAGCATTGCCAAGATTTCAGTCAACGCACTCTGCTCCGCCACCAGAAGACCCTTGAAGCCTTCCTGATTTGCAAGAAGCTATCTGAGATGGAGAAGGAGTTTCACTGCAAGAGTTCATCCTCTCCTTTGACCTCTGGGGCCTCTTCCTCTTCTTCCCACAAAGAGAAGAAATAGAGCGGCAAACGCAAGCACCTGGAGAAGCATAAGGAAAAACCCCTGGCAGCAGACCACTCGCAGTCCCCGACCAAATCAGCAACCGCCTCAGGGTTGTCTCCCGCGGGGGGGCTTCCTCCACCGTGGCCTCCGGGCTGCTGGTGACCAAACCTCCCTCCCATATCACAGTAGTGGGAGAAGGTTCTTTGGGGTGCAGGACTAAGTCCCTCGCCTCTCAGCCTCTCAAGCTAGGGCCTTTGGTGTCAGTGGGCTCTAAGCTGAGTGGCTCAGCTGATGGATCCTCAGGCGGCAGGTCCTTACCTGTTGCTGTCCCAGCCAGGGTGTCTGCTACGTCCTCCCCAACATCAGGGGCCGACGCTACGAGATGACACTGGGACCGTTGCCCTCCTCCTCCAGGGAACAGGGGCGTCTGTCCTGCTCAGGAGCCAGCTCCCCTACCCAGGCGAGGTTTCCTAGGGGGCCACTGGCTGAATCCCCAACCCGACCTATGCCAGTCCTCTTGACACCGGCTTCTCTGCTTCCTTGGGCTGCCTCAACACTGGCAGGACCCGATGCCCATTCTCAGTTGACGCCTGATGATCGGACGCCGGGTCCAGCTCATCCAATGCCAGATGGCACTGTCCCTCTGGGTCCGATGCCAGGTAACAGGGTAAGGCTGTGCGGCCAGAATTACAACAGCCTGATGACCAGATGCGGGGCCATCCATGCCTAATCCCGGCGTTGGCCCAGATGATCGGACGCTGGGTCCAGCTCATCTAATGCCAGATGGCACTGTCCCTCTGGGTCCGATGCCAGGTAACAGGGTAAGGCTGTGCCGGCGCCTGAGTTACCACAGCCTGATGACCAGATGCCAGGGCCATCCATGCCTAACCCCGACGCTGGGCACTCAGGACTTGTCGCAGAATCCTCCGCAAGTCCTCAATGAGCTCTTTATGCCTGGTGGTCCTATTTCAAGATAAAGAGGCACCCAGGGCACCTCCTCAGCCAACCCCCAAGGGCCACCCCGGACAAGCCTCCAGATTGCCCTACTCCCCCCTCCTGGGGACTACCCAACACCAGATGGGGGTGACACCCCTTCTAAAGGTCGGCCAGCGTGGCACCAGCGTTCGCCCTCCCCAAACTTTGGGGTGTGTGTGTGTGGATTCGGATGGGTACTCCTCCTCCTCTTTCAGCCGGGGGGACTCTGACCTGCCATCGGAGCCAGAGGGTGGCAAAGACACTCCTCGGTCCCTGCCTGACAACCCATCAGTCATGGATGTCATGAGGCATGTCTAGCATCTGAATGGCTGGGATATGGAAGAACTGGATCCAGAACAATGTAGGCTGGCCACATTCCTCAGGAAGAAAGACACCCTGCCTAAGGTGGTTCCCCCTATGGTGGAGTCTTATAAGGACGTCAACAGTCTTGCTTGGAAACATCCCTTTTCTGTGTCAGCTGTATCCAAAAAATAGGACGGGCTATATACTGTACCACCCCTTTGGAGAATCCCTTTTATGGGGAACAGCTGGAGGCAGACTCAGTTGTGATGAGCGTTGCCCATGACCACTCGAGGCACCCTAGGCATTTCAGTACGCAGCCTCCCAGACAAGTATTTCAAGCATTTTGACCACCTGGCCAGGAAGGTGTATTCCTCTGCTACTTCGCCCACATGGTTCAATATCAGAATGACCTGTGGGACAAGGCAATGGAGGTTGCTCAGGCAATACCAAACTGGCCAGGGAAGGCAAAGCTTATGGCCATCCTGAAGTCGGGCTTGGACGTAGGTAACCACGTCCTTCGGTCATTCTATGGTACCGTAGACTCTGCAAGCAGAGCCACGGCTTCCACCGTCTGTATCCATCACTGTTCCTGGCTGAGCATATCCGGGTTTGCCCTGGATGTCCAGTCCAAGATTATGGATGGCCCCTTTAGGGGCCAATCCTGTTTGGCGAAGACTCACAAAACATCATCACTGGCCTGCAGGAATCTGGAAAAGCCATCAGGTCTTTACAGACTATGTGCAAATCCCAGCCCAGACAGCCATTTAAGCAATCCTTTTGGAGAAACACTAGACAGCAATCTAGGAGATAGCAGCAGCAGAGGGTAGGTTTAAGCGGAAGGCCTCTACTCCCGCCTTTGGAGGTTCTGCCCCTCTGGCTCCCAGGACCTCACAGCCTGCACTCCCCCTTCCGGGCTCCTCAGCCTGACTCATTGCCCAACACCCCTTCCCAGCTGAGGCCTTAGGGGAGGTGGTGGGGGGTCGATTTTCGTTGCACATCGTAGGATGGTACAGGATAACCACAGATCAGTGGGTCATGCAGCTCATCGAAAAGGGGCACACTCTAGAATTCATAGACCTCCAGACAACCCACCGATCCCCTCCCATTACTCTCAGGCTCACAGTGTCCTCATAGCGGAGGAGATCCAGGTCCTACTGCAAAAGAAGGCCATAGAGTCAGATCTTACTTCGAGATACAGCTCTTGCAGCAGGTTACATCATTAGGACTGAAGCCGTCAGGACCCCAAGAATTTTCCTAGCTAGCAGTCTTCAGCGGGGACCATCCTGGCATCCAGTCCCGCCCCCCGATGTCAGGCGTGGTACATAAGAGAGGCGGTCCATACAATCCCAGTTCTTTTCCACCATCGAGCTTCACAGTATCGGCCTCACGGTCACTCTCTAGTGCCCGACTGACTAGGAAACTTCACAGTTTTTCTTCTTTTTCTGACTGGATTCGTCTGATGTCCTCTCCAAACACCTCTTTGGAGGGTCATCCATCCAAGTGTGCCTGCGGCAAGCAGATCCCTTTTAAGGTTCCTCATTCGGCCTGTGTGCGCTGCCTGGGCCCAGACCACAACACCTAGGCCTGCTCCTTCTGCCAGGGCTTCAACAGCCGAACCAGGATCTGCCGCCAGAAGATCCTTCAGGCTTTTCTTCTCGAAGAATGACTCAAAGTGATGGATAAAGTCCCTTCCTCCAAGGGGGAGTCGTCGGGGAAGGCCCACAGACATCGCGAAAAGCACCAGGAGAAGGCTAGACCCAGATCCCCTTCTAGGGCCTCGGATTCCCACAGCTCCAGCTCCAGGTCTGACCGCTCCCCCTCCAGGGCTCGCTCTCAGCTTCCCCCGGTTTTGGTTAGTTCGTCCAGTGGTTCTTCCTTTCTGCAGCCTGTCAAGACCTTCAGGCCAGTGACTTCCTCCACTCCGTCCAAGGCCTCATCTAGGTCCGGGGAGCGCCACAAGTCATCCTCCCGTTGTCAGAAATCCGACGTCAGGTCAGTCTCCCAACCACTGCCTTCCCAGCGCAAAACCAAGGAGCTGACCTCCCTGAAGCGGACGTCGGACCCGACGTCGGCCCATCTCCATAGGCACTCCCGGGAACCGGCTACAGTGAGACACCCATTGCCGGTCAGGCGTTCACCCCCAAGGACATCGACCAGGGGACCAACGTCGGCTATTGTAGAGAAAAGGACCACACCACCGCCTACCGATGTTGGTCGGAAGGCAACATCGGAGGAGGACACTACCCAGCCCAAAGACCAGGCAGGCGACTCCAGTAACGTCCGACCCCGGCGACAGACCACCGGCTCCCGGTCTGTCGTCAAGGTGAAGGAGCTCTTCACCTTCTGGTAGGACACCATCAAGAAGGATGTGGTCACCGCACAACCTCCTCCTACGCCGGCTACCCCTTCAATGCCTGCGCCCCCACCCCCACCCAAGGGGTCAGCAGGACGGGCATTGACCCCTAAGGAGCCAGCATTCCCTCCTAGGGGCAGATCTTCGGACAGAAGAAGGCCTCCTTCGAGATCCACCTCAAGGTCACCCAGCCCCAAGAGACCTAGACTGCGTCGGTACACCCCGTCTGAGGAGAATTTCAGATCTGACACCTCTGGGTGCTCCAGATCTCCTTCACCGATCAGCGTCCCTTCACCGGACCCACGTGACCTTCCTAGGTCCCCTCTGGATGATCCCTCATTCGCCGAGATCATGCAACATATCCAGGAGAATAAGGGGTGGGACACTGAAGAGCTGGACCCCGGAAGACAACGCCTTGCCCGCTACCTTCAGCAAAAAGATCCTAAGCCTGTGGTAGTGCCATCCTTGATGGACACCTTCGCAGACATCACCAAGGCTGCGTGGAAGTGTCCGCACTCGACCTCGTAGTGCGAGAGGCTGACCGCCTGTACAAGGCCCCAAGGGAGGACCAGTACTTGGCGAACCATCCTCTGGCCGATTCCCTGGTCATTACAGCCTCACATGACCAGTCTCAAAAACCGCATCACTTGAGCACACAGCCACCGGACCCGGAGTCCAAACAGCTGGACATTCTGGGTAGGCGCACGTACGCGGCTGCGACTTGCGCCATCAGGTCGTTAAACTACCTCACCCACATGGTTCAGTTCCAGAACGCATTGTGGGAGCAGGGACAGGACCTGGTCGGAAAAATGCCAGACGATGGCCAAAAGGAGGAGCTGTTAACCCTGCTCCATACAGGTTCAGACATGGGAACCCAAGTGCTTAGAGCCGCATACGACTCTGCGGACTCTGCGGCCAGAGCTGCAGCCTCGGGTGTGTGTCTTCGGAGGCACTCATGGCTTCGTGTCTTCGGGTTTACCCCGTACGTCCAGAACAATATCATGGACGTCCCTTACCATGGCGAAGTTTTGTTTGGTGAGGCCTCGGAGAAGGTGATCACCAAACTGCAGGATACCGGGAAGGCGGTCAGATCTGTGCAGCCTATGTACAGGTCTCGACTCAATTCCTTTTGCAGGTACCAGAGTCGCTTTCTCAGCCGGACCCAAAGGCAACAACCACGTTCCGGCCAGCAACAAAGGGGCTCCTTCACCCGAAAAGCCCAGGCTAAGACATTCTCAAGCAGAGGCCAATGAGCTACAAAGTCGGCCCAGCCTGCGGGATCCAATGCTGCCACAGCATGACTCCTTCCTGGCCCCCACCCCTCCTCTGGATCAACGGGAAATGAAGGTCGGGGGTCGCATCGCATGCCACCTGCCAGGGTGGCAATCGATCACTACCGACAGGTGGGTGCTACAATTGGTCAAAAAAGGCCATTATATAGAATTCACAGACAACCCACCCACAAGGCCTCCTCTGCTTTCCCGCTACTCGGGTTAGCACGCCCTGCTCATACAGCAGGAAGTGCTCACACTTCTAGAAAAGGAAGCTTTGGAGCACGTTCCAGGGAACCAGAGAGGGTTAGGATACTATTCTCACTTCTTCCTGGTTCCAAAGAAAACAGGGGACCTCCGTCCAATTTTGGACCTCAGCGACCTCAGTCTGTCGGTCGTCTACAAATGCTTCCGCATGGTGACCCTACCAGGTCTAATCCCCATGCTGAAGAAGGACGCCTTCCTGGCGTCCCGGGACATGCAGGACGCTCACCTGCACATCCCTATTGCTCAAGTGCACAGGAGGTTCCTGCGCTTCGAGTTACAGTGCCGCCATTATCAGTTCCAAGCACTTCCCTTCGGGCTGTTATTGGCACCCCGGGTATTTACCAAGTGCATGGCAGTCGTGGTGGCGTCTCTCGGAAGACAGGGCCACTACGTGTTCCCGTACCTGGACGACTGGCTTCTCATGGCTCCCTCCAAGGAAGCATTGTTGATGGCCATTCAGCATACCCAGGCCCTTTTTCAGTCCCTGGGCATTCTCATCAACTACAAGAAGTCTCTCCTGGTACCGTCTCAGAAGCTGCAGTTCATAGGGACAGTTCTGGACACCGTCAAGGGGAAAGCCTTTCTTCCTGAGGACAGAGCGGAACGCATTCGGTCTCTCATCAGGGACCTGTCAGCAAAGAAGACCGTCCCGGCCAGACTGGTCCTCTGCCTGCTCGGACACATGGCTGCGGCCATTCCAACAGTCCCGATGGCAAGACTCCACATGCGGGTAACCTAGTGGATGTTAAGGGTGCAGTGGGACCAAAGGCAGGACCATCTGCAGCAGCCAGTCCAAATCACGAAGGCCGTGATTCGGGACTGGCAATGGTGGCTAGAACCGGGAAACCTCTCTGTGGGGGTTCCCGTCACAGTGCCGTCTCCGACGGTAACTCTCTCCACAGATGCCTCAGGGCTTGGGTGGGGAGCGCACCTGAACAGGGTGAGGTCTCAGGGTACATGGACAATTCAGGAATCTCATCTCCACATCAATATACTGGAGATGAGAGCGATCTTCTATGCCCTGCAAGCCTTCCAGTCAGAGATCCCACTGAGTACTCTCCTGTTACAAACAGACAATACTGCGATGATGTATTACCTCAACAAGCAAGGAGGCACACACTCTTACCCCCTTTGCAGGGAAGCCGTGAGAGTGTGGGAGTGGGTAATACGGCACAGCGCAAACCTTATTGCAGTTCACGTTCCTGGAGTGGACAACACCGTTGCAGATGGCCTGAGTCGCTTTCAGGCCAGAGTCCACGAGTGGGAGCTTCTACAGGAGGTGACAGAGGATCTGTTCCACAGATGGGGCACTCCAGAATTAGACCTTTTTGCATCCCCATCCAACGGAAAACTGACCAATTTTGCTTGCTAGATCCAGGGCCTGGTGCTTTCTGGTGAGCCGCGATGTCCCTCTCCTGGGCGGCAGATTCCTCGCCTTCCCTCCCTTCTCGTTGATCCAGAGAGTTCTCCTCAAACTTCTCAGGAGCATCGCGACGCTTATCTTGATAGCGCCTTTCTGGCCCAGGCAAATCTGGTTCCGTTCCTGCATCAGCTATCCCGGGAACCTCCACTTCCTTTGCCGATCAGCTCCCATCTGTTGTCTCAGGAGGAAGGTTCACTAGTCCATCCGGACTTGCGTTCATTGAACCTACATGCCTGGCTCCTAGAGACATAACCATGATGTGACAGGGGGTCTCACAAGAAGTGGCGGAAGTACTTTCTGCTGCTAGAAAGCCGGCAACATACGCCATGAAGTGGCGCAGGTTTTGCTTGTGGGCTCAAACGCGTGGTTTCTCGCCCTTAGACTGTCCTGAGAAGCTGGTTCTGGAATACCTGCTTTCACTTTTTCAATCCGGACTAGCTTACTCCTCGATTAAGGTGCACTTGTGTGCAATTTGGCTTATCATGCCCCCATCGGCCATCGTATGGTGGCCCAATTGGACACTACTCGTGCCTTTTAAGGGGGTCCTCCACCTTAGGCCACCTATCAAGGACCTGGTTCCTCCTTGGGACTTGCCCTTTGTCCTGGAGCAGCTTACGCTGCCACCTTTTGAACCAGCCACGGATTGCGAGCTATGTTTTCTGTCGTGGAAAACTTTGTTTTTAGTTGCAGTTACTTCGGTGAGAAGAATCTCTGAATTACATGCGCTTATGTGCAAAGAGCCCTATTTAGTTTTTCACCAGGATAGGGTGTCCCTGAGGACAAATCCTAAGTTTCTGCCTAAGGTGGTTTCAGCCCTTACCCTTAATCAGGATATCGACTTACCAGTGTACTTTCCCAAGTACACCAATCGAGGAAAAGCACTGCTTCACACCCTGGATGTTCACAGGTGTCTCAGATATTATCTGACCAGAACCAAACAGTACCGGAAAGCGGATCAGCTGTTTGTCTCCTTTGCTGAGAGGATGAAAGGGTCCCCCGTTTCTAAGCAGTCCCTTTCATGTTGGCTCATTCAGTGTATCTTTCTCTGTTATGACAAGCGCAGCAAACCCTTGCCAGGCGCGGTCAAGGGTCATTCTACCAGAGGAGTGGCCACCTCCTTTGCAGCGCTGAAGAATGTTTCCACTTCAGCTATTTGTGCTGCAGCTACCCGGAGCTAGGTGCATACCTTTATTAGGCATTACAGCCTGGATATCGCTTCAAGGCGAAGGGCAGGTTTCGGCCTAGCCGTCCTCCAGGGACTTCTGTCCTAGGCTCGAGCAGGGTGGTAATCTCCGTCTTTCCTCCTCCCGATGGTGTAAGATTGTCGCTATTGCTTGGGAATCAGTTCTAATAGTGTAACCTGCTGCAAGAGCTGTATCTCGAAGTAAGATAGTACTGTTATGTAATAACTTACCATAACAATAGATCTTAGAGAACAGCTCTTGTAGCAGGTACCTTCCCGCCCACCATTCCCGCTTGGAGGAGGTAGGTTATAACCTAACATCCATCTTTCGGGATGGAACGATTTGTTTTTTAGTCTTGGCCATCTGATGGCGGATCCTCGGTCTCCTCTTCTGATGTCATCCAGCGGCCAGGAGTCTCCGGCGGGAGAACGGGGATTGTGGCGGGACCGCCTCCTTATGTACTACGCCTGACGTCTGGGGCGGGACTGACATCGGAGGCGGTCCCCGCTGAAGACTGCTAGCTAGAAAATTTCCATGGGGTTCTGACGCCTGACGGCTTCAGTCCTAATGGTGTAACCTGCTGCAAGAGCTGTTCTCAAAGATCTTCTGTTACGGTAAGTTCTTACATAACTGTACTTTCCACCAGCACAACAGGGGAAACAGCTTTACTCCCACTTCTTCCTGGTGCCAAAGAAAACCGGGGACCTTTGCCCTATCATCAGCTACCTGAATCAGTACATACAGTACAAATGATTTTGGATGGTTACTGTGCTCGGTCTGCTCCTTCTCCTCCATCAAGGGGATTGGCTTTGCTCCCTGGACATGCAGGACACATACCTCCACATTCTAATTTTCCAGCATCACAGGAGGTACCTTCGTTTCAGCTTCCAGGGAAGGCATTACCAGTTCAGGACCCTGCCATTCAGCCTGTCCTCCGCCCCCAGGGTTTTCGCCAAATGCCTCGCAGTGGTAGCCATAGCTGTAAGGAGACAGGGCCATTACGTCTTCCCTTACCTGGACGACTGGCTGCTGACCACTCCCACCCAGGACCAGCTCCTCCACACCATGTAGGCTTCTTTTTTCCTGTTTCAGGACCTGCAGGGCACTTTAAATCTCCCTAAGTCCTCCACTGGGCCAAGCCCAGCGGCTGCTGTACATGGACAATCTTGGACACAACTCAAGGCAAAGCCTTTCTCCCTCAAGACAGGGTAGAGCGACTTAAGATGCACGCTTGTCAGATCTTTTCGCATCAGGTCCCGGCCAGGTCCATACTGAGACTTTTGGGACACGTGGCGGCTGCTATTGCAACAGTTCCCCTTACTAGACTGTACATGAGGGTGATCCAGTGGAACCTGGGAGTCCAGTGGGACCAGGGTTCAGATGACCTGGAACAACCCATCTTGGTATTGAACCCTGTAAGACAGGCGTTAGCATGGTTTTTGAATTCCTTCAACCTCTCCAAAGGGGTTTATCTCAGGAAAGAACCTCTCAGCCAGATCCTAACCACGGACAGATCGGGCCAAGGCTGGGGAGCACACTTGGGAGACCGTCAGACTCACGAGACCTGGTCTCAACAAGAGCTTCATCTCCACATCAGTATCCTAGAGATGAGGGGGATTCTATATGCCCTTCAGGCTTTTCAGACAGTCTTGCTCTACTGCCGTCTGTTGATCCAGATGGACAACATGTCGGTGGTATTTTACATCAACAGGCAAGGGGTGGAATCACTCTTATCCCCTCTGCAGGGAAGCCATGCGAGTCTGGTCATGGGCTGTGGACCACCAGCTGGACTTGACAGTAGTCCATATTCCTAGAATACAAAACACCCTGGCTGACAGCCTAAGTCGATCTTGGTCCAGAGCACATGAAGGTGAACTTCACCCCTCAGTGGCAGAAGACCTTTCCGACAGATGGGGATGTCCAGAACTGTATCTCTTTGCCTCCCCATTCAGTGCAAAACTGCCCCATTTTTGCTCACTGGATCCAGGGCCTGGTGTTTTCTGGCGAGACACGTTATCCCTCTCCTGGACGAGGAGGTTTCTTTACGCATTTCCTCCCTTCCCTCTTCTGCAGCGAGTCCTCCTCAAGCTGCAGTCAGAAACAGCAGAAATGATCCTGGTGGCACCTTTCTGGCCATGACAGATTTAGTTTCCGCTGCTCCATCAACTTGCGGCGGAACCCCAGTCTCCCTGCCCCTCCGTTCAGACTTGCTCTCCCAGGAGCAGGGAACCCTGGTCCATCCGGATCTCAGATCTTTGCATCTCCATGCAGACCTAGCCATATCCAGATTTGGGGCATCTCCCGGGTAGTGGATGTCCTGGTGGCCACTAGGAAGCCTTCCACCAGGGCCACCTACGCCATGAAATGGAAACGGTTTTGCATCAGGGCCACCGCTAGGCATTTCAGCCTCTTCACCTGCCCTTTGAATCCGATTCTGGAGTTCCTCCTCTTCCTGTTGGATTCAGTTTAAGCTACTCCTTGCTCAACATGAATTTCTCTGCCATTTCAGACTATCATGCACCTACTGAGGGCAAAACCCTTGCCCAGCTGGATCTTTCCCATATATTTGTAACCCCTCACCAGCCACTTGTTTAACTAGTAAGCACATCTCCCATATTTTTCTGTGTAGGGGAAAGAGAGGGGTTGGGGTACAAAACATAGTATCACAGACAAATGACCATTACTAAACCAGGTCCTGAGGAGAGAAAACTTTGCCTGGGGCTATGCTAGGTCTGAACTTCTAGAGGGGTACCCAGTAATTCCACACAGGAAGCAGTAACAAGATTGTCCATACCAGGTTGGGGTTCTAGAGTGTGGCTTTATTCCAAAGTTGGTACACAGAAACAAAGGTGGACCCCCAAGGATTTACACTTCGTGGCACAAGGCAGTGCAGAAAAACATCATCTGTAGCAGACAGAAACTCTAAAACTTCTCATATTGCATAGGACTTTGAACTCTTTTCAGCAGCAAAGCCTCAGCTGAAACACACATCTCGTCTAGTGGCACTGGTCACAATGGAGCACACAGTTTATTCTAATGGCAAGGGCGACGACTTAGAACATTTCTCATATGGCATAGGATTTAGAGATTTGGCAATGTGGCTACTTGCCACCACAGAGCACACTGGTGCTCAATTAGCACAACCCACACCAGGGGGGTAAACTTTCTCTTCAGGCATTGTTCACCATGTCCTGAAAAAGCAGGCACCCTTACGGGACCTGTAGTACTGGACTGGTCACTCCAGATTGGGGATTGCCCACCTTTTGCTTCCTCAGTCCATACCCAGCTATTCTTTCAGAGTTACACCTCAAACTTTAAGCAAAACTGTAGAACTATGCATCTTGGAATGGCTTTCACATTCAGCATTAGAAACACACTACTTCTGAGTGTAAATTAAAGTCCTGAACAATGTGTCAGGTCTCACTGGGGACTCCGCAATTGTCAGCCAACTTTAGGAAAGGCATGAGAACAGTCTCAAACAGAACAGAACTTGGTGTAGATTTCCCTTTGTCAGAGTACACCCCAAAAGGAAACAAGACTGGTACATTCCTCCTGGGATACCCAAAGTCAGATTACTCATGGTTGTACACAAAAAGGCAGCTTCAAATGTCCTGGATCAAATTGGGAGATTGCCCCTCGGATCCATTCTGCAGTCCTTATCATGTCACAGGGGATGAGAAAATCAGGAACTCCTGCTAGATGGTTTCCACCACTTCTACAAGGCAGGCAGAATGTTCTCAGCACTAGGGTGAGAAAAATAGGCACGCCTCACAGAGCCCACACTGTGGCTCTTCACTCCTCCTACTGCTCACACTGAACTCCATCCAACAACTCACTGAAAATTCTAAAATTCCCTGCTCACAGCTAGCTACTGTGGCTTATGCTGCTGCAAGAGTTCTAAATGACAACACCTCTCTTCTCTCAGCTGAGACCAAGTAAACTGAGATGGAGCAGGTGAAAATCTATTTAACTAATTATTCACCAACTGCCTTCCCTACCTAGCACTGACTCTGATGGGATTCTAGTAACCGAAGGGAACCGAGGGTTACATATTCTTGCAGGGCATTCTGCATTTGAAGCTTCCTATTCGTGACTCAGTCCCACCATGGGATCTTTTGTTCTATAAAATCTAACCTTGCCTCCCTTTGAACCTGCCACAAACTGTGAGCTGCGTTTCTTGTCATGGAAAGTGTCTTTTTTAGTTGCCATTTCTTCTGGGGATTTCTGGGCTTCAGGCCCTGATGTACAAGGAACCTTATTTAGTTTTCCACAAGGACAGAGTATCCTTTCAGATTAAACCCAAGTTTCTTTCCAAGGTGGTGTCAGAGTTTACCTTTAATCAAGATATCCATCTTCCTGTCTACTATCCAGAGTATTCGAACCGAGGGGAGGAACTCCTTCATACTCTGGATGTTCACAAGGTGCTTTATTATTTGGAATGCTCCTGAGCCACCAGAAAGTCTGATCAGCTGTTTGTATCATTTGCCTTCCAGAATGATAGAGGCTTCTGTTTTTAAACAGTGTTTATCCAAATGGTTGGTTAATTGCATTGTTTTCTGCTACAAGTATAACACACCCTTACCGGGCTCAGTAAAGGGTCACTCTACCAGGGGCATGGCAGCTTCCTTTGCCCCCTTGAGAAATGTCAGAACAGACATTTGTGCAGCTGCTACCTGGAGATCTTACTTCGAGAAACAGCTCTTGCAACAGGTTACACCATTAGGACTGAAGCCAGCAGGCGCCAGGACCCCATGGAAAAATTCTAGCTAGCAGTATCCAGCGGGGGACCGACCCAGACGTCGGCCCCTCCCCTTCCCGACGTCAGGCATCACATAAAGGCGGTCCCCAACATCCCCAGTTCCTTTCCGTCGTTGACTTGCCAGCATCGACCTCACGGACGCCTGCATCAACGATACGACGTGCAAAATTTTTACAAAATAATCACAAATCCATGTCTACTTCTCCAACTCCTTCTCTCGAAGGACACCGCTCAAAGTGCACCTGCGGCAAGCAGATCCCCTTCGCTGACCATCATTCGGCTTGTATGAGGTGCCTGGGCCTGAAACACAACCCTCAGGCCTGCTCCATCTGCCAACAATTTAGTGGCAGGATCAGGATCCACCGCCAAAAGGCCCTTCAGGGGTTCCTTCTTGAAGAGAAACTTCGCAAAATGGAAAAAAGACCATCCACCAAAGGGGATTCTTCCCATAAGACCGGGAAGCACCGGGACAAGCACTGGGACTCGGGTGGGTCAGGATCCCCCAGCAGGGCCTCTGAATCCAGGGCCAGCTCCAGCTCTACACGGTCCAACCGTTCTCCTTCCCCGGCCCGTTCCCAACCTCCCCTAGTTAAGGTAAGGTGGTCTTCAGGGGGTTCTTCAGCCTCCTTGCACCCGCTTAAGACCGACCGGGCGCCTGACTCTTCTTCCAGGCCTGACTCTTCAGAAAAACTTAGGAAGTCTTCCTCAAAATCTAGCTGGGCATCAGGCCGATGCCAGGACACCGACCTCAGGTCCGTCTCCCAGCCTCCCAAGGCCCCGGGAAGGAAGACCAAGTATCTGACGCCTGTTAAGCGGGCGTCACAGAATAAAAGGTGCCTGACCCGACGCTTAGTGTACCGGCGCGGGTGACACGGACGTCGCGGGTCCTCAGAGAGGAGGTTTGCCGCACTGCCGGATGACCAGACAGGCGGCAAGGAGGATGTTGGCTCGCCCGGGGAGCCGTTGATGGATCCGGTGGTTCCCCAGGACCCGACGCCCGACCCCGGCGACAGACCCACACTGACACCGGGCCCGTCATCTGGCATGAACATTCAGGAGGTGAAGGAATTGTTCACCTTCTGGTGGGAGACCATCAGAAAGGACGTGGTCCCCAGTAAGCCTCTTCCACCTCCACCACTTACACCCCCTCCTCGGGAGGGTGAAGGCTCAAGACCCCCAACCCCTAAGGAGCCAACTCCACCTCCTAGGGGCAGATCTAGAGAGAGAAAAAGACGCCCATCACGGTCTCCCTCTAGGTGTCCAAGCCCTAAACGACCCAGGGATAGACGACACCCACCTGGGGATGACTCCAGACCGAATACGTCTGATACCTCCAGGTCTCCATCCCTCTATAGTCCCTCATCACCAGACCCACGAGACCAGCCAAGGTCACCACCGGATGATCCCTCTTTCTCCAAAATCATGAGGCACATCCAGGAGAATATGGGATGGGAGACTGAAGACTTGGACCCCGAGAGACAACGTCTTGCCCGTTACCTTCGGCAAAAGGACCCAAAGCCTGTGCTTGTCCCACCTCTAGTGGACACCTTCACGGATGTCACCAAGGTGGCTTGGAGCTGTCCACACTCGACACCAGCTGTTCCTAAGAAGGCTGACTGCCTCTGCAAAGCTACTATGGAGGACCTATATCTGGCGCAGAAACCCCTGGCAGACTCACTGGTCATTACGGCATCTCATGATCGGTCTCAACGACCGCAACACTTGAGTACCCAGCCTCCGGACCAAGAATCTAAGCAATTAGATTCTATGGGAAGACGCATGTATGTGGCTGCTTCATGCTCGATAAGGTCTTTGAATTACCTCACGCACATGGTGCAGTTTCAGAATGCCCTCTGGGAGCAGGGCCAAGACCTTTTGAAGGACTTTCCAGAGAGCGAAAAGAAGGAGGAGCTGCTCAGCCTCCTTCATACTGGGTCGGACGTGGGGACCCAGGTTCTCCGAGCCGCTTATGATTCAGTGGACTTGGCCGCCAGGGGAGCAGCTACTGCCGTTTGTCTTCGGAGACGCTCTTGGTTGAGAATCTCCGATTTCACCCTGGACGTTCAGAAGATTATCCTGGATGTCCCTTATAACGGAGCTGTCCTGTTCGGTGAGGAATCCGAGAAGGTCATCGCCAAGCTACAGGATGCCAGGAAGGCAGTTCGGACTGTACAGGCCCAAATCTGGTTCCTTTCGGACGAACCAGAACCGTTTTTGCGGCAGGCAATGACAGCAACAGCCACATTCCGGCCAGCAACCCCGGGGCAATTTTGGTCGCAAAGGTCAAGCCAGATTCCCCACGGGCCAGGGCTCAAAGCATCCCAAGGCACCCCAGCCCACGGGACCCAATGCCACCACAGCATGACTCCTTCCCGGCCCTCGCCTCTCCTCTGGATCAAAGGATAAAGGTGAGGGGTCACATCTCTCATTACCTTCCGGGATGGCAGAGGATCACCTCCGACTGGTGGGTGTTACAGTTGGTACAGCGAGGACACTCTATAGAGTTCCTCGGCCACCCACTGTCCAGACCTCCCCTGCTTTCCCGTTACTTGGGTCAGCATGCTCTGCTCATCCAGCAGGAGATCTTGGTCCTCCTGGACAAGGAGGCCATAGAGTACGTTCCACCGGACCAGAAAGGAAAAGGTTATTATTCCCACTTCTTCCTGGTCCCAAAGAAAACAGGGGACTTGCACCCAATCTTCGATCTCAGCAATCTCAACACATTTGTGTTATACAAACGCTTCCACATGGTGACCCTACTGGGTCTCATCCCCATGCTCAAAGAAGGCACATGGCTAGAGTCGCTGGACATGCAGGACGCCTACCTACATCTCCCGATCTCTCAAATGCATCAAAGGTTTCTGCGCTTCGAGTTTCTGGGACGCCACTACCAGTTCCGAGCCCTCCCGTTCGTACTGCCTTCTGCACCTCAGGTGTTTACGAAGTGCATGGCACTAACTCTCAGGAGGCAGGGCCACTATGTTTTTTCCGTACCTAGATGACTGGCTCCTCATGGCACCCTCTTGGGAGGCCCTGATGTCCGTGATTCAGGATACCGGTTCTCTTTTCCAATTGTTGGGCATCATCATCAACCAGGAGAAGTTGCACCTTGTCCCATCTCAGACTCTGCAATTTATTGGAGCAGTTCTGGACACCATTCAAGGGAGAGCATTTCTTCCTTCAGACAGGGCGGAACACATCAGATCCCTCATACGGGACACAATGATGAAGACAACCGTGCCCACCAGGACCATTCTTTGCCTGCTTGGACATATGGCGGCTGCCATTGTGACGGTTCCCCTAGCCCGACTCCATATGCAGGTTACCTAATGGATGTTGCGGGCTCAATGGGACCAGAAGCAAGTTCATATGCAGCATCCAGTCCGGATCATGAATGCTGTCATCCGAGACTGGCAATGGTGGCTCATCCCGGACCATCTCTTGAAAGGAGTCCACTTCATGGCGCTACCTCCTTTAGTGACATTCTCCACGGATGCCTCAGGATCCAGATGGGGAGCGCACCTCAACGGGGTCAGGACTCAAGGATTATGGTTGTCTCTAGAGTCCCATCTGCACATAAATATTCTGGAGATGAGAGCCGTCCTCTATGCCCTACAAGCTTTCCAGATGGACATTCCACTGGGTACTCTTCTGATTCAAACAGACAATACTGCGGTGATGTACTATCTCAACAAACAAGGAGGCACTCATTCCTACCCCCTTTGCAGGGAAGCTCAAAGGGTTTGGAATTGGGTACTGCAACACGGTGCAGATACTATTGCAGTGCATGTTCCTGGAGTGGACAACACAATCGCAGACAGTCTCAGATGATCACAGGCTAGAGGCTTCGAATGGGAACTGCTTTATGAAGTCGTAGAGGATCTGTTTCGCAGATGGGGGACACCAGAATTAGACCTTTTCGCATCCCTATCCAACGCAAAACTGCCCAATTTTTGCTTGCTAGATCCAGGGCCTGGTGTTTTCTGGCGAGACGTGTTGTCCCTCTCTTGGACAGGCAGATTCCTCTATGCTTTCCCACCCTTCCCTTTGATCCACAGGGTTTTACCGAAGCTCCAACAAGAGCGGGCGTCACTGATTCTGGTAGCGCCCTTTTGGCCCGGGCAGATTTGGTTCCCTTTATTACATCAGCTGACCCAGGAACCTCCGGTGCCTCTGCCATTTAGCTCTCAACTTCTGTCCCAGGAGGCAGGCTCCTTAGTCCATCCGGATCTTTGGTTGCTGAACCTGCATGCCTGGCTCCTAAAGACATAGCGGTCCTGAGATACGGGGTCTCTCGGGAAGTTGCGGATGTTCTGGCGGTAGCCAGAAAACCCTCCACTCAAGCCACTTAGGCCATGAAGTGGCACAGATTTTGCATCTGGGCTCAAGCTCGCGGATTGACCCCATTGGATTGTTCAGAGAGGTCAGTGTTAGACTACCTTCTAGTCCTGTACGAAGCAGGCCTTGCCTACTCTTCCATTAAGGTTCACCTGTGCGCCATTTCGGCATATCATTCACCGATAGGTCATTGCTCTCTAGCTCAACTAGAGGCTTCACATGCTTTTTTGGATGGTATCCTGCACCTGAGACCTCCTATCAGAGACCCGGTTCCACTTTGGGATCTCCCCTTTGTTTTAGAGCAGCTTACTCTACCTCCTTTTGAACCAGCCGTGGATTGCGAGCTGCATCTCCTCGCTTGGAAGACGCTCCTTTTAGTTGCTGTTACTTCTGCCAGAAGAGTTTCTGAGCTTCATGCACTCATGTGCAAGGATTCTTATTTGGTTTTTCACAAGGACAGGGTGTCCTTAAGAACAAATCCTAAGTTCCTTCCCAAAGTGGTCTCGGTGATCACACTCAACCAGGATATAGACCTGACAGTGTATTACCCGAATTACGGTAATGGGGGGGGGCCCTGTTGCATACTCTAGATGTGCATAGATGTCTCAGATATTATCTGACCAAAACCAAAGCCCATCGTAAGTCGGACCAGCTCTTTGTTTCCTACGCACAGTAAATGCTCAGTGCTCCTGTTTCAAAACAGTCGCTTTCCAGATGGTTGGTCAGGCGCATTATGTTCTGTTATCAGAAGCACAATAAACCCTTACCGGGACTGGGGAAAGGTCATTCTACGAGGTGGGTGGCTACCTCTTTCGCTGCGCTCAAAAATGTCTCCACTTCAGCCATCTGTGCGGCAGCAACTTGGAGCACTGTGCACAATTTCATCAGACACTACAGTTTGGACATTGCCTCTAGGCGTAGAGCTGGTTTCGGCTTGGCGGTCCTTCAAGGACTCTTGTCCTGAAGTCTGAGTCATCTCTCCTACCCTCATCCCGGTAGCAAATTGTTCCCTTACTGCTTGGGAATCGGTCCTAATGGTGTAACCTGCTGCAAGAGCTGTTTCTCAAAGTAAGATAGTACAGTTACGTAAGAACTTACCGTAACAGTAGATCTTCGAGAACAGCTCTTGCAGCAGGTAGTTTCCCTCCCACCTTCCCCTCTGGAGGTTGAGTCTTCTGACCTAGTTTTTAGGCTGGCGTCCTTTGACATCTTTTCTAACCTTCCTTGGAGCGGATCCTCGGTCTCCCCTTCAGATGTCGCGCCTGGGCCAGGAGTCTCAGCGGGAGAACTGGGATGCTGGGGACCGCCCCTACGCCGTGATGCCTGACGTCGGGGAGGGGCTGACGTCGGGAGCGGTCCCCCGCTGGATACTGCTAGCTAGAATTTTTCTTTGGGGTCCTGGCGCCTGCCGGCTTCAGTCCTAATGGTGTAACCTGCTGCAAGAGCTGTTCTCAAAGATCTACTGTTACGGTACGTTCTTACGTAACTGTACTTTCTCTCAGCATCTTTGTCAAACACTACAGTTTGGATGTTACATCTTGATGCAGAGCAGGCTTTGGATTGACAGTCCCTTAGGGCTTCCTCTCCTGATTTTCTTTGGGAGACTTCTACTTCCACCCAGCTGACCAGGGTCTCTCCTTACTACTTGGGACTCCGTCTTAAAGGTGTTACCTGCAGCAAGAGCGAATCTTGAAGTAAGATAGTACAGTTTTGTAAGAATTTACAGTAACAGTAGATCTTCGAGAGGAGCTGTTGCAACAGGTACTATTTTCCCTCCCACCTTCCCCCTGGTAGCTGCTTCACCATCACAGATACCTTGTTTTCCTCTGCTAGAGGAACCTCGGTTCTCCATTTTTTTACTCACTTGCCGGGGTCTCAGGCAGGAGAACTGGGGATGGACTGCGGGACCACCCCTTTTATACCTTACATGGTGTCGGGTGGGCTGACATAGGGGGCAGTCCCCTGCTGTATACTGCTAGCTAGAAGTTTTCTGTGAGGTGCTGGCACCTGCCGGTTTCAGTCCTAAAGGTGTTACCTGCTGCAGGAGCTCCTCTCGAAGATCTACTGTTGCGGTAAGTTCTTACGTAAAAGTACTTTTAGTGGTCACTGCTCCCCTAGCTACAGAAATAAATCCGACATTAAAGGGGCAAAGTGGAGTGTGACCACACAGCAGGGATTTGAATTTCATTCCAGGATTCTGTAATTTGCACAACATTGTACTCTCTAGGGCTCATTTGCTGTAGTAGCATTAGTACGGCAGTAGTTGAGCGTAGTGAGGGATCCCTTGGAAGAAGTTACATTACTGTTTTAAGTAATTTTTTCTTCTCATACTGAAGCAGACTTTGGGGGGGGGATTGCTCACCATTCTGGATCTGCACGATCTCAGCAAATAAGTGCATAACAGGAAGTTCCATTACATCATTCTTAAACAGATCATACCATCCCTGGACCCATGAGCTTTTTTCTGCTTCAAGGTCCTCCAGGATGCATTCTTCTGCATCCCAATTATCCGTCCCATCACCAATTACCTCCAGTTCAGGGTAGAAGGGGTTCTGTACGTGTTCACGGTCATGCCTTTCGGCCTGTCGTCAACACCCAGGATCTTTAGCAAGTGCCACATAGTAGTGGCAGCCTACCTTCAGTGTCGTGGCACCAGGGTATACCTGCACCGTGGCTCATAGTGGGCCTCTCCAGAGAGGCAGTGGAGAGGTCCGGGGATCTGGCCCACCAGACCTTTTAGGACTTCAGCCTTCTGGTCAGTGTGGCCAGGTCAGAGTTGGTCCCCAAGCAGATGATCAAATTCATCAGGACAGAACTGGATTCCTTCCAGTCCAAGACTTGGTTTCCTGCAGACAGGACATCACCTCTTATCTCCTTTGCCTGATCATTTCAGATTGGGCAGTCGTGTTCAGCTTGGGAGTTCCTCTGGTGGTTGGGTTACATGGCAGCTTTTACCACTGTAGTCTGTTTGGCATGCTGCTGAAAGCACCCTGCCCCCAGTGGGAGCTGGACATGCCAGTGGTCTCCGCGCCATGGTTTCGTGTCAGCTGTCCTGGTGGCCTAGCCAGTGCAGGATACCATTTAGTGGTGGCTGTGTCCCCAGAACCTAGAGGAAGGAAGGAATTCCATTTGCCTGTCCAGAGACAACCCTCAGACTGATGATAGATGCGTCTTTTGTGAGATGGGGAGCTCTCCTGGGAGACCGCAGGGCCCATAGGTTCTGGTCTTCCAGGGGATCCTGGTATCCCATCAACCTGCTGCAGCTCCATGCAGTGTGTCAGGCACCGAAGGACATGCTTCATTGATTTGGGGTTTGGTCGTACAGGTCAAGATGGGCAATATGACCTCCATGTTCTACCTGAGCAGGCAGGGCAGGACGCACTCCTTTCCCTTGTGTCAGGAGGCTCTCTGCACATGGTCATTAGTGCGCCGCCTGCAGGCTGACCTCCAGGCAGTTCATGTCGCAGGAGAAAACAGCCTGCAGGCGGATGCTCTAAGCTGGGTTGGAAAGAAGTCCCAGTCACACAAGTGGTACCTGCATCAGGATGTAGTGAAACAGCTATTTCTACAGACATGGATATGTTGTTCAATCCAAACTTATTGGCAGGTTCCTTGCCGCTTTAAATCTTGCCGGAAGGTCTTCAAGCTGGCTCCTCCCACCCACCCGGGTGGTAAAACTCTCGGCTCCGCCTCATGACGCCAGATCTTCCTTACCGCTTGGAAGCTCAGGTTCCCTCCTTAGTGTTCTGTGTTTTAGACTGGATCCTAACTCTTCGGTTCGTCCGAAACTAGTTTTGAAGTTTTCTAAACTCCAGTCTTCATCATCCCTCGTGGCTGCGATGGACAAATCGATTCCCAGCTTTCGGAGGTGCCCTTTCGGGCAGAAAATGTCCAGGATGGATCCGCACTCCACGTGCATCTACTGCCTAGGCCTAGATCACGACCCGCAGGCCTGCGAGTTGTGCTGCTCTTTTTCGGCCACCGTCCTGGAGGATTGCGCTGCCCAATTAAAGCTTGGGCACCCTGAGAAGCGTTACTCGCTGGTAAAATCCAAAGAGGCTCGTTGGGCGGTGTCTGTGGCAGCTGGCTTGGCTGAGCAGCTCGAGCATATGATCACCCTCGAGGAGGAGGTGGCCCAGGCCGCATCTTCCTCCTCCTCGGCCACGGCATTTATCCTGCTCTCTCTGAGTTCCTCGTACTTGGCTTCATTCAAGGAGCTTTGTCAGTCCCTTTCCACGAAGAGAGAGGGGCCATCAGGACATTCCTCTCGGCCCAAGAAGAAGGAGTCGAAGGGTAAGTCCCACTGTTGGCGTTCGTGGGAGCGGGAGAGGTCTCCTTTCCCGGACAGCCCGCCTGTCGACTCGGTCAAGTGCGCTCAGGCCGCTGGCTTCCTAGTGTCCACGTCAGGCCAGCCTGCAGAGACTCCCGTCGCGCAGTCGAGATTTTCCTCAACCCGTCGGATGGGTTGTCGACTGGTGAAGCCGACAACCCACCTTCGCCGGTTCCCCCTGTAGAGACCGAGGATCTGCCTGTGCCTTCGGGATGGCAGTTCCCGGATAAAGTGCCTGAGCCGAGGGAAGAGTGGGTGTCCTCCACCCCTTCCCAGACCCGCCTTCGGTCACCCCGAGGGTCTCAGTCTCGGACTTCATCTTGGTCAAGCCGTTCCCGTCGACATCAGGATCTGGTACCAGTAAGCGGCAACACCGTTCTTCCTCGTCCTCCTCCTCCGGATGAGGAGAGGCTCCGACGTAAATTACGTCGACGTTACAAGGAGCTTATGTGGCAGCAGTTACTGTTGTCCGGGAGTACATCGACTCCGATTCAGCCCCCGGCCATCAAGTGGCTGTCGGCCGAATGACCGAAGCAACCACTCTCCCCAGTCGAGATACCCATTCCTGGGCTGGTTGTTCGGCCGAAACCAGCTGCTCCACCGATTCTGGTGTAACCTCCGCCTCCACAACCGAAGTCTGGAGGAACCGACCAAGGATTCTCGGTCGGGTCACGGCCTGCCCCACAGGTTGTCGGTTACCCTCACTCCTGACCGTTCTCGGCAGGTGGAGGGTGGCTCAGGGCCGAGGCAGCTCTTCGCAGACTCTTCGGAGTCCGATGACTACTCCTCCCTGTTCTCCAGACAGGTCGACCTGGAGTTCTCCAGGGGCCAGTCATTGGACGATAGCCCATCGTCCTCCTTGGGTCTGCTTCGACTCATCTCGGAGTCCACCCGGGATGCAGCTCGAGCCCGTGTCCAAATGGGCCAAGTATCCCCTGATGGAGATATTGGACCACGGGGATTCACCCACGGAGGCCTTCCCTGTGGCTGAGGCTATTGTCGGCCCAGCCTTGGAGCTTTGGCAGCGGCCTGCTTCCTGTCCTGCGCCCTCTGCCAGGATGGCCAGGAAGTATGCAGTCCCTACCGGCTCTTTGCCCGGTTTCTCAGAGCACCCCTCTGCCGAGGGGTTAGTCACCGGCAGTGTCTTCCGGCGTTCCGGAAACGCTCGGGACGTGGATAAGCCCCCCGACAGAGTCCAAAAAGCTGGACTTTGCCAGGTGCAAGGTGTATGCTGCATCCTCCCTTGGCCTCCGACAGGCCAGCTTGGCCGTGCTGATAGCACACTTCTCCCACACCTTCATGGGCTCCCTGGATGAGGTTGTCCCTCATCTCCTGGCCAACCTGCAGACCACGGTCCGTCAGGTGCGGGACCAGGGTAGGGCGGTGGCGGAAGCAGCAGCTTCAGACTGCTCTGGACATAGGTGATTCCTGAGCCAGGTCAGTAGCAGCCACGGTGGCCATGTGCCACAAGGCGTGGCTGAGGATATCCACCTTCATGGTGGATACCCAGCACAAGTTGGTGGACGTCCCCTTCTTGGGGACTGACCTCTTCGGCCCTGGAGTGGAGGGACACCTCCAGCGGATCGAAAAGTCCAATGCCACTCTGGACTCGGTCACCTCCGTCCAGAGGGACAAAGGCTGCCGTCAGCAACAGCATAAGTCCTTTCATCCTTCGGCCCCTACATACGACCCGGCCTTAGCACCAGCAACAGGGCCCAGCAGGCTACAGCCTTAGCATGCCAAGCAAACGGTGGCTTCCTCCAACAGGAAGCAAGGAGGTAAAGGCCCAGGAGGTCCCTCGGCGGTTCCTCCTCCAAGCCTGCCCAGTGACGGGTGGAGGGGTGTCGCCCCCAGCCTCGTCACTCCCCCCGGGTTCCCCCCATGGGAGGACGGCTCCGCCACTTCCTTTCCGCCTGGTCCACTGTCACCAAGGAACGCTGGGTGTTGGTGGTGGTAGGAAAGGGCCTGCCTCTGGAGTTCGAGCAGACCCCACCCTTTCGAGCCATCGCCCCTCGGGGCCACGGGTCCGCAGCCCGCTGTCGCCCGCTGAGCCGATATTGCCCTGCTCCTCGAAAAGAGGTGATCAGGAAGGTGGCGGATCCTCCTCCAGACCCAGGGTTTGTGTCCAGGTATTTCCTGGTCCCAAAGCGGACAAGGGCTGCCCCATCCTCGATCTGCCCGACCTGAACAGGTTCCTAAGGTCTCGGACCTTCAGGATTGTCACTCTGGCTCAGATAATCCCGTCCTTGGAACGAGGCATGTGGTTCTGTTCCATGGACCTCCAGGACGCGTTCTTTCACGTCCCGATCCGTCTGTCTCATCAGAGATTCCTCTGCTTCAGAGCAGAGGGATCCCTTTACAAGTTCCAGGCCATGCCCTTCGGCCTCTCTTTAGCTCCCAGGGTCTTCACCAAATGCATGGCAGTGGTGACCTCATTCCTGCGGTGCTGAAGGGTCTGGGTGTACCCCTACCTGGACGACTGGCTGATTGCAGCTCCCTCCAGAACGGAGGTGGAGCGGTCCAGAGATCTGGCTCTCCAGGTTTGCTCTCAGATTGGCCTCCTCAGCAACGAGGCCAAGTCGGAACTCGTGCCGAAGCAGGTGATACTCTTCATCAGGGCAGAGCTCGACTCTCTTCGAGCCAGAGCTCAGCTCCCGGCGGACAGGGCCGAGGTTCTTTCCTCCTTTGCCCAGTCATTTCTGGTTGGGCAATCACGTCCTGCCCAGGACTTCCTGCGCCTTCTGGGCCTCATGGTGGCCTGCACCAGCGTGGTCCATTGAGCCCGTTGGTACATGCGTCCACATCAATGGGGACTGGCCAGCCAGTGGTCACAACGCTGCGATCCGTCGGACCAGCCCGTGACAGTGACCCAGGAGATGTGGAACGCTCTCCAGTTGTGGACCGTTCCGACACATCTGCAGGAGGGCATCCCATTCATTCGCCCTGAGCCGATGGTCTCTCTATCGACCGATGCATCTCTGATGGGTTGGGGTGCCTATCTGGGGGAGCACAGAGCGCACGGCCTCTGGTCCCCTCGGGAGTCCCAATGCCATGTCAACCTGCTGGAGCTCCGAGTGGTCCGCCTAGCTCTCACCGCCTTCGCTACATTTCTACGGGGTCAAGTGGTTCAGATCCAGACGGACAATATCACGACCATGTGCTACCTAAACCGCCAGGCCGGGCGCACTCCATGCTGTTATGCAAGAAGCTCTCCGCATATGGTCCCTCGTGCACAAGCTTGGAGGCGGATCTCTAGCCATTCACATGGCAGGGCCTCCAACACCCTGGCCGATGCCCTAAGCTGGATAGGGGCTGCGCCTCACGAGTGGTCTCTCCTGCCAGAGGTAGTACAAGATCTGTTCTCCCACTGGGGCACACCTCAGGTGGACCTGTTTGCCTTCAGGGAGAATGCGAAGCTGAGACTGTTCCATGCCTACCCCCCTCAGCAGGGCTCGCTGCAGGGGGATGCCTTCTTGAGTCCGTGGACCCTGGGCCTCTTCTACGCCTTTCCCCCATTTCCCTTGATCCACAAGGTGCTTCTCAAGGCGAGGAGGGACAAAGCGCAGGTGATTCTGGTAACCCCAGACTGCCCCCGCCAGTTCTGGTATCCAGATCTCCTCAGTCTCGGCTCCAGGCTCAGGCGCTTCCAGCCCGCCCGGACCTGATCTCAGTCAACCAGGGGAAGGTATTCCATCCGGACCTTCAATCCTTGCACCTGACGGCCTGGTTCCTGAGCGGCTAGAGTTCCAGGCCTTGGGTCTTTCCGATGAGGTCCTCAACGTCATTGAGGTGTCCCGTAAGGAGTCGACCAGGAAATGCTATGCCTTCAAATGGAAGAGATTCTCCATTTGGTGTCAGGGGAAGGGCTTGGACCCTTCCGCCTGTCCCTTGGCAAGCAGTCTGGACTACCTGTGGTCCCTTTCTCAGCAAGGGCTTCGGTCGACGACCCTTAAGATGCACCTGGCAGCTATCTCTGCTTACCGGGCGCGGGATGGGAAGCAGTCGGTGGCGCAGAAGAAGGTGGTCTGGCGCTTTTTCAAAGGCGTTGATCACATTTCCCCTCTGGTGCGAGAACCTCCACCTCCATGGGATCTACTGCTAGTATTGGCCAAGCTTATGGGCAAGCCATTCGAACCAATGCACAGGTGCGATATCTCCCACCTGTCGTGGAAGTCCGCCTTCTTGGTGGCTATCACGTCAGCCAGAAGGATGGGAGAGCTCCAGGCGCTTTCCATCGAGTCTCCTTATCTGGTCTTCCACAGGGACAAGGTTGTCCTGCGCCCCCACCTGAAGTTCCTTCCGAAGGTGGTGTCGGAGTTTCACCTTAACCAGGTGTTGACTCTGCTGGTGTTCTACCCCAATCACACCTTGGAGGCCGAATATAGGCTCCATACTTTGGACCCCAGAAGTGCGCTCGCTTATTATAAAGAGCAGATGGCTGAAGTTCAGGGAGAGGTTCGCCAGCTGTTTGTCACCTACGCTAAAGCCGCACCTGGCAGACCTGCAGCCAAGTGGATGATAAGCAGGTGGGTCACCTCCTGCATAGATCTCTGCTGTAGGTTGGTGGGCATGGAGCCTCCCAGAGAGATAAGAGCTCATTCTACTCGCCATACCGCTGCATCGGTGGCTGCTTCCAGGGATGTCCCTATCCAGGATATCTGCAGGGCTGCTACCTGGAAGTCGGTACATACCTTCATTACCCACTACCACGTCGACCTTGAGTCATGCCGGATGCTGGTTTTGGGGCCTCGGTTCTCCAGTCCTTATTCCCTAAGTAGGGGGTGTGCGCCTTGCCTCCCTCCTCCCGGAGAACTGCTAGGAGTCTGCCTATAAGTGTGGATTGAACAACATATCCATGTCCCTAGAAATACAGGTTACTCACCTGTAACAGGAGTTCTAGGAATATATGTTGTTCATCACACGACCCTGGAAACCTCCCGGCCCGGCCTTTAGCCTGGCTTCCAGTGGGCTAGATCTGGCGTCATGGGGCGGAGCCGAGAGTTTTACCACCCGGGTGGGTGGGAGGAGCCAGCTTGAAGACCTTCCGGCAAGATTTAAAGTGGCAAGGAACCTGCCAATAAGTGTGGATGAACAACATATACCATTCCTAGAACTCCTGTTACAGGTGAATAACCTGTATTTTCTGTTTGGGCCACTCCTCTGGTGGATCTGTTTTCCTTCTAGAAGAACAAAAAACAGAGGCTGTTTTATGCCCATACCCTTCAGACTGCAACATGGCGGGGGGGGGGGAGATGCCTTCTATTGTCCGTGGACCCCAGGCCTCCTGTACACCTTCCCCCGATCCACAAGGTGGTGCTCAAGGTTATTTGGAGCAAGACACAGTTCATCTCGATTGCTGCAGACTGGCCCAGACCGTTTTGGTACCAGCATCTCCTCAGCCTCAGCAGCAGGTTCCCATTGTGGTGGTTGTCTCTCCATTCGGACCTGCTGACGAGACAATGGGTAATAGTCCTACACTGGAATCTTCAGTCCCTGCACCTCTTCACCTGGTTCCTGAGCAGCTAGGGTTTCAAGCCTTGGGCTTTTCAGAAGATGTTCTCCATTTGGTGGAGACATCCCATAAGGAGTGGACTTGTAGAATGTGTGTGTTCAAATTGAAGAGGATCTCAGTCTGGTGTCAAGGAAAGGATATTGATCTTCTCACCTGCCCAGTGACTATGATCCTTGACTACCTTTGATCCCTGTCTTACTTTGAGCTGTGAGCCTTGAGGTGCACCCAACTGCAGTTTCTGCATACTGAGGGTGAGCTGATATGCCGACGGTGAGGCTGGAGATAGTGGTCAGATGTTTTTTTAGAGGTTTGCACCACTTCTACCTTACCTTGCGTGAAACCTCACCTCTGTGGGACCTACTACTGCTGGTGCTTTAAGTGCTGATGGGACAACCACCCGAGCCAGAGCACAAGTGTGAGATGTCGCGTTTGTCGTGGAAGACCACCTTCTTAGTGGCCAATACATCAGCCAAAAGGGTGCGTGAACTCCAGGCGCAGTCAGTGGAGTCTTCATGTCCAGTCTTCCACAAGTACAGGGTCATCCTTTACCCCCACGCCAAGTTCCTCCCAAAGGTGGTGTCAGGAGTTCACTTAAACCAGGTGATGAGGCTTCCAGTTTATTTGAGTAACCCTACCTCAGATGCCTACTGCAGGGGTCCATATTCTGGATTTGTGGAGGGCGCTTTCCTGTTATAAGGTGTGCACAGTGGGAATCTGCAGTGAGGTTCACCAGCTGTTTGTCACCATGCTGAAGCTGTGCCTGGCACACTGTCAGCAAAGCAGACTATTAGCATGTGGATTACATCCTGTGTAGCCCTCTACTACAGGTTGACTGGTAGGGAGTTGCCTAAGGGGTTGAAGGCTCATTCCACCAGATGTACTGATGCCTCTGTGGCCACTTTCAAGTACATCCCCATTAAGGAGATCTGAAGGGCTGCAACCTGGGTTAAAGCGCACGTTCATATCCCACTGCAGCATCAACATGCTTGGTCATCTGCATTTGTGGCCCGAGTTGTCCAGTCTCTTCAACATATAAGGGTGCCCCCCCCAATGTGTCCTCCTCTCAGAGGACTGCTAGGAGTTGGCCAAAGTGTTGATAGTGAACTGGAGCCACACTGGAAGAAGTAGACTCCTCACCTGTAACCATAGATCTTTCTTCAAGGGGGTTCCTATGGTAGGTCATAACATGTAGGCCTGCGCCCCGCACGGCAGACTTTGGCTAGCAATGGCTGGCGGAGGACCACCCACCCAACATCAGCATGACCCTATATAGTGGGTGGTCCCCGTGCCTGCCTTCCAGTTCTTTCCCACCATCAACCTGCACAAGGACTTTGTGGTGAACGTTCCTTTAGTCGATCGCCATATTGTGCAAGTTTTCTGTTTCATTTTTTTAATTTTAGTACCATGTTTTCAATTCATTTGTTTTCTCCACCTCCGGCGTCGAAGGCCAAAAAGAAGTGCGGCGCACAGATCTCTCACAAAGATGTCCACCAGTGCTGCCTCTTTTGCTTAGGCCCAAACCACGACAAAGCAGCCTGTCCTGATTTATTTTTTATTGACCAGGTAAGTGCACTAGACAAATTCTGCCTATTTTCAGATATGATCTGGGGGAGGGGGATACAGATGAATGCCAACTGACCTTGAACCAGATTAAACTGTTTGTGGTATTTTAGTGAATGGGGGAAAATTTGGCCAGGCCACTGGGGAGATTCCCCTACTCTTTTCGAGAAGTGCCATGGAATCTTTAACATCCACCTGAACTACCACCAGAACAGGCAGGTGGGACCTCAGTTTAACATCTCATTCAAAAGACGGCACCTCAGTAGTGCAACACCCCCCTCATGCTGCACTAGTGTTAGTATTGGGATATACCCCAAATGCCTGGTGTGGGGATAGAACCCACAGCCTTCTGATCTCCCGGCCTCGGAGGAGAGTGTGCTACCTGCTGAGCCACTGGCACTGATTGTCAACCCTTCAATTAGAAACATAAAAACATAGAATTTGATGGCAGATAAGGACCGCTTGGCCCACCTAGTCTGCCCATTTCCCTACCTAATGGCTAAGTTGCAGATCCTAGTTAACCAACAGCCTACTTCCTCCTGTCCCCCCCACCAGAATTGCCTTATGTCTGTCCCCTGCATTCTTGAATTTCCCCCACTGTTTTTGACTCTGTGACCTCCTCAGGAAGGCTGTTCCATGCATCCACAACCCTCTCCATGAAAAAATACTTCCTCACATTACCTCTGAGCCGGCCCCTGAGTAGGCCACACGCAAACTCAGACAGCAAGCCTTGGAGGCCCATCTCCTCAAGTCCAGAATGGCAACCCTGGGAAAAAAGATGCAGAAATTGAGGGATGCCACTTCTTCTCCTTCCTCAGAGTTGAAAAAGAAGGAAAAAAGATAAAAGAGAAGCACAGGGAACGGGAGCATTCCAGCAAGGCCTCTGTGAGCAAAGCCGTTCCCCTGTCACCTGCCCTTGTGGTCGTCCAGGCCGCGTCCGGGACCTCTCCAGGGACCTCTGCTTCTTTTCAGCCCCTTAAAATGGGCTCATCTCATAGTTCTTCGACCGATAAGTCATCCGCTGGTTTCTCCAGAGAACGTCTGGTTCTTACCGGTAAGTCTAACTCAGGTTCTCCTGGAGCACTCCCCGGTAGTCGCTAAGCCGGATTCCTGCCAGGAGGGAACCTGCATGACGTCTGCCAATAAGTCAGCTGTGGGTGCCCCCCTCATCCACTCTGCCCCAACTTCATCTGATAAGTCAGTTGCCAGGGCTTCTGATGACCACCCAGATATAGCTCACCCGTCGGGAGCTGATGCCTCTCCACCTGACGTCCAATTGAGCTCACTGACCTCTCCCGGCTAGCCCTCCTCCCAGGTTACCCCTGGTCAGGAGCCTTCCCCTCCATCTCCCCTGGTGGAACCTCTGAATACAGACCTCAGGACTGGTACTGAGGAAGAAGAGGGTCCCCTGAAAGTGGTCTTCTCTTCACCCACTCCAACGGCTGTACCCCTGGTCACTCCCTCGGATACCCTCCCAGGAACATTGGTGCCAGTCCTAGCTCTCATGCCATCTCCAGGAACTATATCTCAGACATCGGTCCCGACCATGGCTGCACCATCACAGTTTCTTCCATCGGATACCCCCAACCCATTGCAAGGGGTTCCGCCAGACACCTTACACAACCGTCTGCCATCGGGGCCCTTATGTTTGCCCCTGAGACGCAGACTGTCGTAATGCAGGCCAGACCCCCTGACATCAGTATCCCAACGCCAGATATTTTTCCGGGTCCATCCAGACCTCCTGCAGATTAGGGTCTCCCGCCAAGCTGTCGCCCTTATCTGGGGTTTCAGATGCCAGGCTATCCATCTGGCCCGATGATGGCTCCTTTTTCCCAGGCCTACTATTGTGGGTGTCAGGCTCCTGGCTATCCTTATTACCAAGGGTACCCTCCTCCTCAGTATCCTGGGTTGGGCACGCATTTCTACCAGCCTCCGCCCACTCGTACTCTGCCTCTTCCTCTGCAACCACAACAGGACTTTCAATTCCTGATTCAGTCCTAGTGACAAGATGCCAGGTCACAGCTGGTGTCTGACTTGGAGAGAAGACTGCCGGCCCCGCTGGTTTCACCCAACCCTCGCTCAGTTCCACTTGTCAGCTCATTTCGGTCCACTGTGGTACACATTTCCGGCAGGGCCACCCAACAGGTCACCTTGCCTGAGATAGGAACCCAAGAAGGAGAGGACTCTTCTGATTCTGAGGAAGATTCCTCTGACGCTTCATCTGGGGAGCAGTCTGGAGCCACTGCAACCAAGGGTAAGGAGTCTCCCAAATCGCCCCATGAGGACCTTCCTTTACCGAGCTACTCCACATTATTCAACAGGCTAACGGTTGGAATGCGGAGGAACAAGGCCCCAAAAGAAAAGGTCTAGCCAAACATCTAGACTTGGAAGAGGTATCCCCCCATTCCTGTTCCTCCTTGGACAGCCCCCCATGAGGACCTCACCACATTCCATTCCGGCTGTTCCTAAGAAGGCAGACTGGATCTACCACACACCTGAGGGTGTTCCCTTCTTGGATTCGCATCCAAAGGCAGACTCAATAGTCATAGCTGCAGCTCATGACCATTTGGCAAAACCGAAACACGCGAGTACCTCTCCCCCAAACACAGAATCCCGTCAGCTTGACCAATTTGGAAAGAAGGTTTATGCCTTCTCCACCTGTGTGCTCCATTCACTGAATTACGTCGCACACATGGTCTCTTTTCAAAAGGCCACCATGGCAAAACTTGAGGCCCACATTCAGTCCATTGAGGACTCTGAACTAAAGGCGGAATTGACCAAGGATTTGCGCCTGTCAAAAAATGTCTTGTCGTCACGCGCTTAGAGCCACATATGATTCAGTGGATGCAGTGGCCCATTCCTCTGTCACAGCAGTTGGCCTGAGACGACACACATGGCTGCATATCTCCAGTCTTTCCGCAGATGTTCAGGCAGCCATCTAGGATGCCCCCTTTCGAGGGTCGGTCCTATTCGGGGGGGATACCAAAGATCTCATCACGGGCCTTCAGGACAGTGGCCAGGCCCTGAGATGCATGGAATCTATGTATAGATGGGGCTTCCAGAAAAAGCAGCCCTTTCGGTGCCAGCAGAAAAAACAGAACAATCAGCCCTTCTCCAGGCGTCAGAACAAAAGGAGAGTACAGGGGCCATCCATCACCTCTCCTCTTGCCCCCAAAATACAGAGGGCAGCCAGGGCACCTCTCCCCTCCCACCTCTCTGCTTCCTGACTCGTACTGTTCTCCCCTTCCTCCACCTCCCAACTGCATTGAGCCAGTGGGGGGAAGGTTCGTCCTTCATCTACTAGACTGGAAGGGCATAATATCAGATGCATGGGTCCTGCAACTCATCTCAAGAGGCCACACCACAGAGTTTCTGGAGATTCCACCAGACTTTCCTCCAGGTTGTTCCCGTTACTCCCCGAACTGGGCATCTCTGGTTTCAGAGGAGATTCTGGCACTGCTACAGAAATCATCCATAGAGCCCAGAGGGTCCCAGAGGGGAAAAGGGTTTTACTCCCATTTCTTCCTGGTCCCGAAAAAGACAGGCGACCTCCGGCCCATCCTGGACCTCAGCCAGCTGAATCTCTTTGTAGAATATAAAAGGTTCTGCATGCTGATCGTGCAGGGCCTTCTGCCATTACTGCAGCAAGACCATTGGCTTTGTGCACTGGACATGCAGAACACCTATCTGTACATTCCAGTGTTCCCCATCCACCGCCTATTCCTGCGTTTCCTTTTCCAGGGGAAGCATTTTCAATTCGGAGTACTCCCTTTTGGACTTTCTTCAGCACCCAGGGTTTTTACCAAGTGCCTAGCGGTGGTGACAGTGATGCTTCCCGTCAGGGCATTGCAGTGTTCCCTTACTTGGACGATTGGCTCTTAGCGGCCCCGTCCAAAGACAGACTAGAGGAGTCACTGTCCTTCACACTGGACCTTTTCTCCAGATTGGGGATCACAGTCAACTTCCTCAAGTCATCCCTGACCACCTCCCAGGAACTCCAATTCATTGGGTTGGTCTTGGACATGGTCCAGTGCAAAGCATTCTTGCCCCCAGACAGAGCAGATACTCTGCGGGAGCAAGTCAGTCTACTACTCTCCTCCAGGCATATTCCTGCCAAGGCGTTCTTACGCCTTCTTGGACGCATGGCTGTGACCATTTGTACAGTCCCCTTGGCCAGATTACACGAGGGTCACCCAGTGGACATTACAAATCCAGTGGGATCAACACTCGGACAACCTGGATCATCCGCTACTGGTGTCCAGTGCACTCAAGAAAGACCTCTTATGGTGGCAGGATCCTCACAATCTGTTTCAGGGGTTACCTTTCAGGACACCCTTTCCCTCGTGTACCCTCACCACAGACGCCTCCAGTCTGAGTTGGGGTGGGGCCACCTGGGAAATCATCAGACACAGGGATTGTGATCCCAGCTGGAAACGTCTCTCCATATAAACATTTTGGAGATGAGGGCTGTCTTGTACACCCTCCAGGCTTTTCAGACTGTTCTGTCTGAGGGAACACTGGTGGTACAGACAGACAACATGTTGGTGATCTGGTACATCAGTAAGCAGGGAGGCATCCGATCGTACCCTCTATGCAGGGAGGCGATACAGGTGTGGTTCTGGGCAGTCCAGCACGACCTGTTTCTCATGGCTGTGCATGTCCCAGGCATCCACAGTGTCCTGGCGGACAGTCTCAGTCGAACATCAACACAAGTTCATGAATGGGAACTGCATCAGGACGTGGCAGAGCTACTATTTCTCTGAAGGGGACGGCCAGAAGTAGACCTCTTCGCCTCCCCATTCAACGAAAAAGTCACAGTTTTTGCTTGCTCGTTCCAGAGCCTGGTGCTGTCTGGCAAGGCGCGTTGTCTTTCTGCTGGACAGGGAAGTACTTGTCCTTCATTTATTGGATGTACATAGGTCTTTGTGTTGCTATGTCCACAGGACCAAGGACACATGCAAGTCAGATTAGCTTTTTGTTTCTTTTGCCCTCAAACCCTTGGGGTCGGCATTTTCTAAGCAGTGCCTCTCCAAATGTCTGGCTAACTGCATTTGCTTCTGTTACCAGAAGTACAATAAACCTCTTCCGGGAGAGGTCAGAGAGGTCACTCTACAAGGGGTATGGCTGCTTCCGCAGCTTTCCTAAGAAACGTTTCTGCAGCAGAGATTTGTGTGGCAGTAACCTGGAGTTCTGTCCATTCCTTCATGAAGCATTACAGTCTGGACATTGCCTCTAGGTGTAGTATTGGTTTTGGCTTCGTCGTTTTGCAGGGCCTACTGTCCTAGGCCTGTTCTGGTTGTTTTTAGACTTTCCCCCTTTCTCTGCTTCTGTTCGTCTCTCTGAGAGTGACTGCTTGGGATTCAGTCCTACATGTTATGACCTACTGCAGGAGCCCTCTCGAAGTAAGATAGTACAGTTACATAAGAACTTACCGTAACAGTAGATCTTTGAGAGAGGTTCCTGCAGTAAGTCACACTGTCTCTCCCTCCTTCCCCCAGTGTCTGCATTTCTTACAGATCATTCTGAACTGGGCTTCAAGACCTTCATCCTTTCTCCGGTCTCATACTCTTTGGATCTCTGGCAGGAGAACTGGAAGATGGGTGCAGGGACCGCCCACTATATAGGGTCACACTGATGTCCGTCATGTGATGTCGGGTGGGCGGTCCCCCGCCAGACATTGCTAGCAAAAGTTTGCTGTGTGGTCCTGATGCCAGGGGGCGCATTCCTACATGTTATGCCCTACTGCAGGAACCTCTCTCGAAGATCTACTGTTGCGGTAAGTTCTTACATAACTGTACTTTCTAATAGTGGCATTCAGTTTATATCCACACAACCCACCCGGCCTCTTCTTGTAGATGATGCGCAGATCCCTGCTTCCAGTATGGTAAAATCCAACATTTTATTTATTTATTTAGCTTTTGTTTACCAGGTAAGTACACTAGACAAGTAGCATGCCTATTTTCAGGAACGACCCAGGAGAGCACAAAACATACAGTATACATACATGGCAACATTGGCGAAACAGCATGATACAGTAAAAAACAGCTATAACAACGCTTGTATAAGGGCAGAGATACTGCCACACATAGTACAAATTGTTACAGGACATAGATGGACATTAGAATCACTGAATACATATTTCATAGACCATCATGGACTCAGAGTGGACAATAGTGGACTGCAGAGTATTACATTACAGAGACTAGGAGCAGTCACATCTTGTCGTTTGTTTTAGGTGGGCACAGGGAGGAGGGAAAGGTCCCATGGGAAGGGGCAGAGCGAACAGAGTCGGAATGGAGTTCCAGAGCCTAGGCACAAAGCGGCAAGTCACGATCCCCCATAAGGGTCCGAGTAGGAGAACTTTAAGCAACTCGGCGGTCTGTGACCTGAGCTGGTAGGGGATGGCATCCAGTTTTGGGAGGAGATGCGCCAGTCCCGACGGTATGCCCGTGGCAAGCACTTTCCTGGTGAAGTTTCCTACACTAAGGATTAGGAATTCCGCAGGGGGGAGCCAGTTGAGTTTGTCATAGAGCTCACATCGGTGGGTGAGTTTGGGAGCAGCAAGTGCAAACCGACAGATATCATTATATGCCGTGTTCCACTGATTAAGATGGATTTGAGGTGACCTGGCAAATAGGTGGTATCCATAACTAAGGGAGGACACCCTCATGAAGTGCCAGCCTCGCCCCGAGTCAGGCTGTATTTGGCCCTGTAGGCAAGGCTGCTTACACCTGGTGGCTCTGCAGATGTTTTGGATATGGCTTCCCATGTCAAGTTGTGGGTCGAGGTGACCCAAGATATTTAATTGAGCTCGCTGTTGGCAACAGGAGGCCTTCATCACAAGCTATTTTGAGCATAGCTGATGGGGCTTTAGAGGCTTGATGTGAACCAAAGAGCATGGGCTGAGTTTTGTTAGGATTCAGTACCAGTCTATGGTTGGTAATCCAGGCCGAGACTCTGCTGAAGTCTTCAGATAGGCACTGGTTAAGGTCAGCAGCATACGAGCATGGGCCACTAGCACAAGGTCATCTGCATAAAGCGTGACTTGGCAACGAGAGGTCACCTGTGGGAGTTGATTAATAAAAAGTGAGAATAGGAGAGGTCCAAGTACCGATCCCTGGGGAACTCCTATGGTCACAGCCCTAGGCTCCGAGAGGACCTTGTTAAAGCAGGTGCGCTGCTTTCTACCCGTTAGGTAGCCCATCATCCAACTCATGGCATGCGGAGAGAACCCGAGAGCCCTGAGCTGCTCCCCCAGTAGGTCATGGTTGACGAGGTCAAAAGCTTTGACAAGTCAATAAATATAGCACCTGACAGTTTGCCCTGATCCATGGCGGATCTAATACTAGAGTTACAGTAATCAGGCAGTGAGTGGTACTATGACCCTTCCGAAACCATGTTGGGCCCCAGAATGCAGCTCATGGGTATCCATACTCCGAGAGTTGCTCCGCCACAACCTTTCCAGGAGTTTACCAAGGGATGGGAGAATAGCAGTAGGCGATAGTTGTCAGGAGTTTGGGATTTCCTGCTTCAGAACAGGGACTATCCTTGCCTCCTTCCAGATGTCAGGATTATCCCGAGCTAGGGATAGGTTTAAAGATATGGGAAATCAGAGGCAATGTGCTGCCCCAGCTTGAGAAGCCTGGGCTCAAGGTTGTCAGGCCCTGCACTGGAGTGCTGGAGAGGGCAGCCAAGCGGTTCGAACATCAAGGACAGACACGGCCTTAAGATTAAGTACTCTCCGAGGAGGATGTTCACTCTGCATCAGAGGATGATGGCGGCGACCCCATCGGTCGTGAAACGAGAGGTGAGGGCCGAAAGGTCGGAGAAGTGGAGATTGAGGTGGTTGGCTATAGTGTGGGGATTATTGCACGAGACTCCATCAATAATCATGTCCACGACACCCGAGTGAGAGGGCCCACTGACGAGGGATTTAATGTTCCTCCAGAACCTCCTAGGATCTCTGACAGAGCTAAGTAGTGCTGATTTACAGAAGTTACTTTTGGCAGCCCTAATGGCTTTTTTACACCGATTCCTGAGTTGCCGATATCTCAGGAGATTAGCAGGATCTCTGGAACCCTTAGTACTTGCCAGCATTTGTCTCTCTCCGCATCTGGGCAAGTAAGTCACCATTCAGCCAGAAGGTGGTTGTTCCCCTCACCTCCGGTGACCCTGGGGGCCCATTCCTTGGAGAACACCAAAGGAATGTATGAAGCAGAGGCTGCCACTGAGGGGTCACAGGCTTCAAGTACCCTGGTCCAGTCAGTACATCCTAGATCGGCCAGGAAAGCCTCAGGGTCAAAACTGGAGTATTTTCTGACTTGAATGATTTTGTGTGGAATTCAAGGGGAGGGAATTTTCCAGACACAGTATACTGGGGAGTGGTCAGATATGGAGTCTGATAGCGTGCCTGATGAGGCAAACCTCTCCAGCCGGTTGGTCAGGATCCAGTCCAGCAGGGAACTTGAGGAACCATTGGCTGCCTGTCTCGCTGGTCATGGATTAGTTGGTTAAGGATAGGCAGGCAAGTTGTGATTCGATTTCCTAATATTGCCACACCCCAGTTCATGTTGATATCACCCATAATAATGAGTTCATTGTCACCCATACTGGGCCTAACTCATCTAAGAGGTAAGTGAGTCCTGTCAGACCCCCTAGGGGTTATAGCAAGACACCAAGTGCAGCTTCTCAGCACGCCCAGCAGCAGGAGCACATGAAGAAACTCACAAGGTGGATGATCAGGTTTACTCTGTGCCACCAGGGAGATTTTCAGATGGGATCTGTAGTAGATGAGGTGCCACCCCTTCCTACCCCCAGTCCTGTCTAGACGAATGAACTCGTATCCTGTTAGGAAGCAGGCAGAGTCAGGAATCGAGGGTTTGAGCCAAGTCTCAGTTATCCCTAGGACGTCTGGCTTGTATAGCTCAGTCCACGCTAGGAGATCGTCTCGGTTAGAAAGCAAGCTCCTAATAGTCATATGCACTATTTTTAGTCCCTTATTCCCATTCCAGGTGGCGGGAATATTAGAGATCAGCTTAGATGGCCCAGGATCACTGAGGCAGAGGCAGAGCCAGAGGACATGCACCACGGGTGGTGGGAGGAGCTTAGCTTGAAGACATCCAGGACTGTGTTGCACCCAGTGGATACTGCCAAAGTGTGGATGTGAACTGAATACCACTAGTAGAACTATAGTTACATGTGTGTAACCTCTATTTCTCCCCCTACTGGTTCATTTTGTATTTTTTTTTAGCTATTTTCCTATACTCCTGTCTCTTCTAGCTAAACGTAGCTCCTTAAAATGCTTTTATATACCAAAATTAATAACCTTTGGGTGATAAATGATGTCCATAGTGTCTACTTTTAAAAATATCCCTCTGTAATCTCACATGGTGTGCTAGCTTCTCCATCTGATAAATCTTATTCACAGTGCCCCACTATTCCTCTGCAGTGGGAGAAAAATGTTTTAACCTCTTCTATTGACACATTTATTTGCTGCAGTTACCAGAACAGGAAGTATATATTTCTGTACTTTATGCAGTCCATCCACTGAAAAGGTAATAGGTTGCAGAGTGATAAACAGAACGGGTAAAGGGTGTGTTTTTACCTTAACTGAACAATCTCTAGCGTCTTCATTCCTTGTGGCCCAGACGGATCTGGTCTCTGGTACTGTGGCATGGGGAGCCAGGCGCCAGAGAAGAGGGGAGCAGTGTATCTGGAACATGATACCACAGGAAACAAACTTCAACACAAAATATGTATTGGGGCCTGAACAAGCACGTACACTGAAACAGGTAGTGTGCCCTAGTGGCCATAATATGCCCTAGCGCTTGGATCATAGTCTTCGCCAGGGAACTGTGTCTGTTTTGCTGCTGTACCCCTTAAATACCTGCTGGTCTAAAGCCTTCTTTTCCTGTGGCATCCTGTTCCAGATACACTGCTTTCCTCTTCTCGAGTGCCTGGCTCTCCCTCGTTCTTCTGTCTGTGTTGGGAATTGGCAGCTCCCACCTGACACCGGACTCCAGGCACCATTGTGCACACTGATTTTGTCCCCAGTCTGCTATTATGGGAACTGGCAGTAGAGTCCCAATTTCCACTGTCCCTCCGACCTCCAGTCCCTGCAATTTCATGCCTGTCTCCTGAGGACATAGTGATTTCTTGGTTCAGTGCTTCAGCCAAGGTCTCTGATGTTCAGCTTGTTGCTAAGAAACTTGCCTTCAGGCACACCTACTCCTGTAAGTGGTAGTGTTTTACTGTGTGGTGTAATGCAGCATCCCTGGACTCTTGCCCTTGCCTATCTACTTGCCCTGTGCAGAGGGTACTGGACCACCTCCTGTCTCTGTCTAAGTCAGGATCATAGTACTCACTGGTGAAGGTTCACTTATTGGCCATTTTGATTTTTCATGGCCCTAGTACTGGGGATAAGACTGAATCCCAGCTGGATGTGGCTGACATGTTCCTGGAGGGCCTGTCGCATGTGGCGCCTCTGATTTGTAAGCCTGTTCCAGTGTGTGAGTCAGCATCTTTCTGTGACATGATGTCTCTGTTCTGGAATACTTCATTCCTTGTGGCTATTAGATCAGCCTGATGTTTGTCTAAACTGCAGGTCTTGGTTCATGAACCACTTTTTCTGGGGTGTTTCACAGGGATAGGGCAGTGTTGAGTACTCTCCCAGTAAGCTTCTGCCTAAGGTGGTATCTGATTTCATATTGAATCAGTGCATTGATTTGCTAGTCTTCCTACCTTTCTCCAAGAACTCAGGTAGATTGCTGTTATACACTTTAGACATCCACAGAATCCTTTGGTATTGCTTGGACCATAGAAACATAGACTTTGATGGTAGATAAAGACCGCTTAGCCCACCTAGTCTGCGCATTTCCCTACCTATCAGATAAGCTGTAGATTCTATTTTTACCAACAGCCTACATCCTCCTACCTCCCACTAGAATTGCCTTATGTCTGTCCCATGCATTCTTAAACTCCCCCACCGGTTTTGACCCCTTGACCTCCTCAGGAAGGCCTTTCCATGCATCCACCACCCTCTCCATGAAAAAATACTTCCTCACATTGCCCCTAAGTCATCCCCCCTCTATCTTCAAATTGTGCCCCCTTGTTCTTGCACATCTCTTTTTCTGAAAGATGCCTTTGAGGTACTTGAAAGTTTCTATCATGTCCCCTCTCTCCCGCCTTTCCTCGAGGGTATACTTATTAAGCTATTTTAGTCTCTCTTCATATGGCTTCTGGTGCACACCCTACACATTTAAGTTGCTCTCTTCTGGACTGCCTCCATCCTGTCTGTCGTTGCGGAGATGGGTTCTCCAGAACTGTACGCAGTACTCCAGATGGGGATCTCACCAGCTGTCTGTACAAGAGAGATAACAACTTCCTGTTTTCTATTGGTGATGCCTCTCCCTATGCATCCCAGTATCCTCCCAGTCCTCCTTATTGCCTTCTCACATTGCTTGCCTACCTTTAGGTCATCTGATATGACTACCTCCAGGTCCCCTTCCATTTTTGTTGTCGTATTAACCCCCAAATTGTGTACTCTTTCCTTGGCTTTTGTTTCCCAGGTGCATTACTTTGCACTTCTTTGCATTGAATCTAAGCTGCCATACGTTTGATCATTCCTCCAACCTTGTCAAGTCCCTTCTCATCCTTCCCACCTCTCCTTGTATATCAACCCTGTTGCAGATCCTTGTGTTGTTTGCAAAGAGGCATACTTTTCCTTACAGTCCCTCCGCAATTTCACCTATAAAGACATAAAAGGGGACCTGTCCCAGTACTAAACCCTGCGGTGCCCTGCTAGTAACTCTTTCTTCGGAGTGGACGCCGTTTACTATTACCTTCTGCCTCCTGTTGTCCAGCCAATTTTCTACCTAGGTTACCACCTTAAGCCCTAAGGATTATGCCCAGTCCTCCCAGTTGTTTGTTTCTTTTGACCATGGTACCATGAGCAAGCATCTCCTCCTGTATCCTGTTCATTTACAGGCAGACGGGGCAGGATTAACCTATAATGTTACCAGGTACACCACCAGGTACATGTGGCCTGTGTCTGTCTGATTCAGCCACTAACATTTGCAGGGCTGCTATATGGCACAGGATCCGTACCTTTCTTCCAAGAACTCAGTCTCCTTCACAGAGTCCCACTCATGGGTCATAGCCAGAGGTGCAGGGCCCTGTGGGAGTAAGTCTTTCTCAGCCAGGGTACTAGAACTGGCTAATGGTGCCAGCACATGAATGCCACCGCGTGGTGCCACGTCCTTACCAATAACTGTTGCTGATGCCTCAGCTTACTTCAGTTCTATTTTTCCTTTGTCGAGTGCACACCATGGGAACAAGTTCTCATGGAGCACCTCAGTTCTCCTTCCCTGTTGTCTTCCTCTTCAGTTTGTTTCTTTATCATCAGAATGTCTGGTCCATCAAAACAGGCAAAAAGAAGGGCCCTCCTTTTTGTTACTGTAAGTGTGGGACTGATATTGCCTCAACGAACCAAAATTTTGTTTGTACAGCCTGCCTTGGAGCAGACTACAACATGGACTCTTTTAATCCCTGCTTTTCTTTTCACTTATGCACTGTGGAAAACAGTTGTCTGAAGCTGGGCCTTCGATTCCCACCTTTGGTGGTAGGCGTCGATCCAGGAGGTCTCAAGATTGGTCTTTGGACCATACCCCAGGTCCCTTCACTGCTGTATGAACTCTGTCTAGGTTTAGAGCTCTTCCTTTTCCCAATGTGCTGGGGTCATGGCAGAGTTTCTGGTGGTGGTCTCAGACAGAACATCAGCTCCTTCTGGGCATCCAATGGAGAATCCACCACTGCCTAGTCGCCTTGAGTGACAGGCCATCCTGGGGTTGGGACTTACTTTTCTGGTGTTAATCACTTCTCTGGTAACATCGATCCTTATTGTCAGTGTTGCCTGTACTGTTAACCCCATTCCCAGTGAGACTCTGAGAGTGACACCGAAATCAGTGGTGACTCTAGCACTGACACTGCTTGAGTGTCGGTGCTGGAGTTGATGTCAGTGTCGATGTTGGTAGCAGTGAGGGTTGGGCGGGGGTGCTCCTGTGTTGGTGCTATACTCTGTGCCATCAGTGCTAGCAGTTTTAGGGGATGGTGATGGTACCTGAGTTGGGTCCCTCTGTGGTTCTGACATAGGCTAGGACAACAGACTTAACATAGGCCTTACAGTGTGGCCTACTTAACTGGGAACATTCACCATCCAGCCCACCATCCCCGCAACTATCGTTATCATATGGACTGTTTAAAACAAATCAAGACAGTCTGATGAGCAATATGTCTTACTTGTATGTTTTGTCCATCGTACAGAAGTCATAAGCAGTATCAGTGTAGTCAGTCATTTCACTTCTGCAGCATCTAGCAATGAAGCCTTTTGTTCAGTGCCCCCCCGCCCCTTTCTTGGGGTCTGCTGTCCTAGGCTCAAGGGTCCCTGACCCATCTGGACCTGCGGTCTTTACATCTGCTTGCCTGGTTCCTGGTGATGTAGCCATTGCCCATTTTGGTTGTTTTCCTCAGTGGACAATGACTTGCTCGGGGCTAGAAGGCCTCTTACAAAGACACACCTACTCTTTGAAGTGGTATGGATTCTCCATGTGGTGTGCTTCCTGTTCTGTGGCCCCATTTAGGTGTCCTGTGAATACTGTACTGGGACTACCTTCTGTCCCTATCCAATTCCGGTCTCTAATACTTTTCCATTAAAGTGTGTTTAGCTGCCGTTTTGGCTTTCCATGCCCCTATTGATGGAGCATAGTGTTTCAACTAGATTTGTCCCGTACGTTTCTTAAGGGTATTCTGCACATACTTCCAGCTGATTTGAAAACCCATTCTGCCTTGGACCCTGAATTTCATTCTTGAGAAATTGACATTGGCTCCACGTAAGCCTGCTGCGACCTGTGAAATGCATTTCCTTTCACGGAAAGCACTGTTTTTGGTCACCATGACTGCTGCTCGTAGAATTTCTGAGCTTTGGGCTTTCACGCGGGAGCTTTCATATTTGATTTTCCCCAGACACATGGTGTCTTTGCGGACCAGTCTTTGTTTCTGATTCTCACTGAATCGAACTACACACCTTCCTGTGTATTAACCCAAGTATGCCAACAAAGGTGAGCCAGCGAGGCATTGCTCCATACATTTGATGTGCATAGAGCAGTACGTTTCTACCTTGATCATGCTAAGGACTGTAGAAAGTCCTCTTAGCTTTTTGTGTTGGTCACCCCTGGTGAAGAGGATGCTCCTGTGACAAAAACAGTGCCTGTCTGTTATAGGAAGTACAGTGTAACTTCCTGGTGCTGTCCATGGCCACTTCTATTGTTTGCTTTCAGAATGCTTCTGCAGCTGTTGTGCTGCTGCAACATGGAACACTGCATACTTTTACTAAGCATTGCAGTCTTGACGTTGCCTCTCACATACACACTGGTTTTAGTCTTGCAGTATTGCAAGGCCTCCTGTTGTGATGTCATATCAGACTTTGTCATCCTCCCTAGGTACTTTGTACTGCTTGGGAAGCGTTGCAAAGATGTAGCCCATTGGAGGAGATGTCTTCAATGAAGATATTTTATTTATTTATTGAAATTCCAGATAACACCTTTGAGAACAAGCTCATTTCATAGGTGCCACGTCAGATGAACAATACATATTGGGAAAATATGAGACGGAGAACAAACAAAGCAAGGAATTATATAAGACATTACAAGAGCGTATAACTAGAGAAGTTCCAATACATGTGGCATTGTACAATGTATGCCATGGTGCATATTTGATTAAAACCTGGAATTCAAAGGGTCATATTAGAGGGGGTGGGGTCTTATGAAACGACCCTTTACAGGAAAATGAAAACAGACTCAGCCTACTATCTAATAATCAACAAGGTAAGGGATGGCATCGGCTCAGGGGCCTCATCCGAGGTGAGAAGGTATGGGACAAAGCATTTTAAAGTGAGCAGGGAGCTCAGGAGATATACAGGGGGAGGGGATGGGAGAAAGCCATAGAGGGTGAGGGGAAAGAGTGGAAGGGATCAAGAGGAATGTGAAGGAGAATGATTAGCAGCGTAGAAGAGTTATTTACATGCTGAGAACAGTTATGCATAAGGTCAGGATAGCATAAGGTTAGAATAAGTGCTGGTCACAAGAAGGAAGATTATTGGAAGCAGTCACAACTGGCATCATCAACTAGCTGCTGCTTAAGTTTAACCTTGAAGGAGCCCAAGGTGGATGCTGAAATGATGTCATGGTGCAGCGAGTTCATCCATAGTGGGGCATGGTAGGCAAAGGACCTTTCTAGGGACATGGATATGTTGTTCATCCACACTGTCTTGCAGGTTCCTTGCCACTTTAAATCTTGCCGGAAGGTCTTCAAGCTGGCTCCTCCCACCCACCCAGGTGGTAAAACTCTCGGCTTCGCCCCATGACGCCAGATTTTCCTTACCGCTTGGAAGCTCAGGTTCCCTCCTTAACGCTCTGCGTATAGACTGGATCCTAATTCTTTGGTTTGCCCGAAACTAATTCTTAAGTTTTCAAGACTTCGGTCAAATTACTCCCTCGCAACTGTGATGGACAAATTGACTCCTGGTTTTCGGTGGTGCCCATGTGGGCAGAAAATGTCCAGGACGGATCCGCACTCCACATGCGTCTACTGCCTCAGCCTAGATCATGACCCGCAGGCCTGCGAGTTATGCCATTCATTTTCGGCCAACGTCCTGGAAGACCGCGCTGCCCGGTTACAGCTTGGGTGCCCCGAGGAGCGCTACCCGCCGGTGAAGTCCTAAGAGGCCCGTTGGGCAGTGTCCGCGGTGGCTGGCTCGGCTGAGCAACTCAAGCAGATGATTGCCCTCGAGGAGGAGGCGGCCCAGGCTGCATCTTCATCTTCCTCAGTCGCGGCATTTATCCTGCTCTCTCTGGGATCCTCCTACACAGCTTCTTTTAAGGAGCTTTGCCAATCCCTCTCCACGAAGGGAGAAGGGCCATTGGGACATTCTTCTTGGTCCAGAAAGAAGGACTCGAAAGGTAAGTCCCACTGTCGGTGTTCGTGGGAGCAGGAGAGGTCCCCTTTCCCGGACAGTCGATACTCTACTTCGGTCGAGGTTGCAGCTAAGGGAGCTGGCTTCACGGTGTCCCTGTCAGGTATGCCGGCTAAGACACCCTCTCCCGTTGACGCAGTCGAGATTTTTCTTGACCCGTCGGACGGGCTGTCAACTGGTGAAGCCGACAAACCTTCTTCACCGGTTCCCCTGGTGGAGACCAAGGACTTGCCTGCACCTCCCGTGCCGGAGTCCCTGGTCAAGGCTTCTGAGCCGAGGGAAGAGTGGGTGTCCCCTGCCCCTTCCCAGACCCGCCCTTGGAAACACCGAGCGTTTCGGTGTCGGACCTCGTCTCGGTCCAGCCGATCCCACCGATATTGGCGGTCTCGGTCTCAGCACTGAAGTAAGCGGCGGCGCCGCTCATCCTCGTCTTCCGCCTCGGAAGAGGAGAGGCTTAGGCGCAAATTGTGTCAATGCTACAAGGACCTAATGTGGCAGCAGTTACTTCTGTCTGGGAACAAGCCGACGCCATCGCCTTCCCCGGCCATCAAGTGGCTGTCACCCAAACGGCCGAAACAACCCCTCGCTGTAGTCGAGGTGCCCAAGCCTGGGCCAGTTGTTCGGCCGAAACCAGCTGCCCCACAGATTGTGGTGGAACCTCCGCCTCCACAACCGAAATTGGGGGCGCCGACCAAGGACTCTCGGTCAGGTCGGGGTCTGCCTCACAGGTTGTCGGTCACCCTCACTCCTGACTGTCTTCAGCAGGTGGCAGGTGGCTCAGGCCCCAGGCAGCTCTTCGCAGACTCCTCGGAGTCCGACGACGACTCCTCCCTGTTTTCCAGGCCCCTTGACCTGGAGTCCTCTGGGGGGGCAGTCGATGGACCAGAGCCCATCGTCCTTTATGGGTCTGCTTCGGCTCATCTCGGAGTCCACCGGGATGCAGCTTGAGCCTCTATCCAAGCGGGCCAAGTATGCCCTGACGGAGATACTGGACCGAGGGGATTCGCCCACTGAGGCCTTTCCGGTGGCTGAAGCCATTGTTGGCCTAGCCTTGGAGCTTTGGCAGCGGCCGGCTTCCTGTCCTGCGCCTTCAGCCAGGATGGCCAGGAAGTATGCGGTCCCTACCGGCTCTTTGTCCAGTTTTTCAGAACACCCCTCCGCGGAGGGGTTGGTCACCGATAGCGTTTTCTGGCATTCCGGGAATGCTAGGGATGTGGATAAGTCCCCGACAAGGAGTCCAAAAAGCTGGACTGTGCCGGGCGCAAGGTGTACGCTGCATCCTCCCTTGGCCTCTGCCAGGCCAGCTCAGCCTTGCTGATGGCACACTTCTCCCACGCCCTCATGGGCTCCTCGGATGAGGTGATCCCTCATCTCCTGGCCGACCTGCAGACCACGGTCAAGCAGGTACAGCATCAGGGAAGGGCGGTGGCAAAACAGCAGCTCCAAACAGCTCTGGACATTGGAGACTCCTGTGCCAGATCAGTTGCAGCCGTAGTGGCCATGCGCCGCAGAGCATGGCTGAGGATAACCACCTTCACAGGGGATACCCAGCATAAACTGGCGGATGTCCCCTTCCTGGGGACTGACCTGTTCGGCCCTGGAGTGGAAGGCCACCTCCAGCGGATCGAAAAGTCCAGTGCTACTCTGGACTCTGTCACTTCCGCCCAGAAGGACAAGGGCCGTCGCCAACAACATGAGTCCTTTCGCTCTTCTGCACTTGCGGCATGTCCAGCCCAACAGCACCAGCATCAGGGCCAGCAGGCTCGCGCTTGGCACCCCAAAGCCAAGCCTACGGCTTCCTCTAAAAGGAAGCAGGGAGGAAAAGGCCCAGGAGGTCCCTTGGCCAGTTCCTCTTCCAAGCCTGCCCAGTGACGGGTTGAGGGGTGTCGCCCCCAGCCTCGTCACTCCCCCCTTGGTTCCCCCGTGGGGGGACGGCTCTGCCACTTCCTTTCTGCCTGGTCCACTATCACCACGGACCATTGGGTGTTCGAGGTGGTAGGAAAGGGCCTGCCCCCTGGAGTTCAAGCAGGCCCCACCCTTCCGAGCTGTCGCCCCTCGGGGGGCTACAGGGTCTGCAGCCTCTCTGTCGGCTCGCTGAGCCGACATCGCCCTGCTCCTTGAAAAAGAGGTGATTAGGAAGGTGGCAGATCCTCCACCAGACCCGGGGTTTGTGTCCAGGTACTTCCTGGTCCTGAAACGGACAGGGGGCTGGTGCCCCATTCTAGACCTGCATGACCTGAACAGGTTCCTAAGGTCTTGGACCTTCAGGATGGTCACTCTGGCTCAGATAATCCCATCCTTGGAACGAGGCATATGGTTCTGTTATCTGGACCTCAAGGATGCGTTCTTTCACGTCCCAATCCATCCGTCCCACCAGAGATTCCTCCACTTCAGGGCAGAGGGATCCCCCTATGAGTTCCGGGCCATGCCCTTCTGCCTTTCCCTAGCTCCCAGGGTTTTTTACCAAATACATGGCAGTGGTGACAGCATTCCTGCGGCGCCAAAGGGTCTGGGTGTACCCCTACCTGGACAACTGACTGATTGCAGCTTCCTCCAGAATGGAGGTGGAGCAGTCCAGAGATCTGGCCCTCCAGGTTGGCCTCCTCATCAACAAGGCCAAGTCAGAACTCGTGCTAAAGCAGGTGATACAATTCATCGGGGCAGAGCTCGACTCTCTACGAGCCAGAGCACGGCTCCCGGCGGACAGGGCTGAGGTTCTTTCCTCCTTTGCCCAGTCATTTCAGGTTGGGCAATTGCGCCCTGCCCGGGACTTCCTGGGCTTCATGGCGGCCTGCACCAGCGTGGTCCGTTGGGCCCATTGGTACATGCGTCCCCTTCAATGGGGGCTGGCCTGCCAATGGTCACAGCACTTCGATCCCCTGGATCAGCTAGTGACAGTGACCCAGGGGATGTGGAACGCTCTCCAATGGTGGACCATTCCAGCACATCTGCAGGAGGGTATCCCATTTGTCCGCCCCGAGCCGACGGTCTCTCTCTCGACCGATGCCTCTCTGATGGGTTGGGGTGCCCATCTGGGGGAGCACAGAGCGCACGGCCTCTGGTCCCCTCGGGAGTCCCGATGCCACATCAGCCTGCTGGAGCTTCGAGCAGTTCGTCTCGCCCTCACTGTCTTTGCTCCGTTTCTACGGGGTCAAGTGGTTCAGGTCCAGACGGACAATACCACAACCATGTACTACCTAAACCGCCAGGGCAGGATGCGCTCCATGCCTTTGTGCAAGGAAGCTGTCCGCATTTGGTCACTCATGCACAGCCTGGAGGCAGATCTCCTTGCCATCCATGTGGCAGGAACCTCTAACATTCTGGCTGATGTCCTAAGCCGGATAGGGGCTGCATCCCACGAGTGATCTCTCCTGCCGGAGGTAGTACAAGATCTGTTCTCCCACTGGAGCATGCCTCAGGTGGATCTGTTTGCCTCAAGGGAGAATGCGAAGCTGAGACTGTTTCATGTCCGCCCCCCTCAGCAGGGCTCGCTGCAGGGGGATGCCTTCTCGAGGCTGTGGACCCCGAGCCTCTTCTACGCCTTTCCCCATTTCCCTTGATCCACAAGGTGCTTCTCAAGGCGAGGAGCAGGAGGGACAAGGCGCAGGTGATTCTGGTAGCCCCAGACTGGCCCCTCCAGTTCTGGTATCCAGATCTCCACAGTCTCAGCTCCAGGCTCCCGAGGCAGCTTCCAGCCTGCCCGGACCTGATCTGAGTCAGTCAGGGGAAGGTATTCCATCCGGACCTTCAATCCCTGCACCTGACGGCCTGGTTCCTGAGCAGCTAGAGTTCCAGGCCTTGGGTCTTTCCGACGAGGTCCTCAACGTTGTTGAGGCGTCCCGTAAGGAGTCGACCAGAAAATGTTATGCCTTCAAATGGAAGAGATTCTCCATTTGGTGTCAGGGCAAGGGCCTGGACCCTTCCTCCTGTTCCTTGGCAAGCATTCTGGACTACCTGTAGTCCCTTTCTCAGCAAGGGCTTTGGTCGACAGCCCTTAAGGTGCAGCTGGCAGCCATCTCTGCTTACCGGGTGTGGGCCAGGAAGCAGTCGGCGCAGGAGAAGGTGGTCGGTCGCTTTTTCAAAGGCCTTGCTCACATATCCCCTCCGGTGTGAGAACCTCCACATTCGTGGGATCTACTGCTGGTATTGGCTAAGCTCATGGGCAAGCCATTCGAACCAATGCACAGGTGTGATATCTCTCACCTGTCATGGAAGACCGCCTTCTTGGTGGCTATCACGTCAGTCAGAAGGATGGGAGAGCTCCAGGTGCTTTCCATCGAGTCTCTTTAGCTGGTCTCCCACAGGGACAAGGTTGTCCTGCGCCCCCAACCGAAATTCCTTCCGAAGGCGGTGTCGGAGTTTCACCTTAACCAGGTATTGTCTCTGCCAGCGTTCTACCCAAATCACACCTCGGAGGCCGAATATAGGCTCCATACTTTGGACCCTAGAAGAGCGCTCGCTTACTACAAGGAGCGGATGGCTGAAGTTCGGGGAGAGGTTCACCAGCTGTTTGTCACCTATGCTGAAGCCGCACCTGGCAGACCTGCAGCCAAGCGGATGATAGGCAGGTTGGTCACCTCCTGCATAGATCTCTGCTCTAGATTGGCAGGCATGGAGCCTCCCAGAGGGTTAAGAGCTCATACTACCCACCATACCGCTGCATCGGTGGCTGCTTCCAGGGACATCCCTATCCAGGAAATCTGCAGGGCTGCTACCTTCAAGTCAGCACACACCTTCATCAACCACTACCACATCGACCTTGAGTCACGCCGGGATGCTGGTTTTGGGGCCTCGGTTCTCCAGTCTTTATTTCCTAAGTAGGGTGTGTGCGCCTTGCCTCCCTCCTCCCGGAGAACTGCTAGGAGTCTGCCAGACAGTGTGGATGAACAACATATCCATGTCCCTAGAAATACAGGTTACTCACCTGTAACAGGAGTTCTAGGAATGGTATATGTTGTTCATCCACACGACCCGGCTTCGACGCACAACCTGGCTTCCAGCAGGCTAGATCTGGCGTCATGGGGCAGAGCTGAGAGTTTTACCACCTGGGTGGGTGGGAGGAGCCAGCTTGAAGACCTTCTGGCAAGATTTAAAGCGGCAAGAAACCTTCCAGACAGTGTGGATGAACAACATATACCATTCCTAGAACTCCTGTTACAGGTGAGTAACCTGTATTCGTCCCAGAGAAGTGCGACTGCGGAGTATATTAAAAATCTGGCTAATAGAGCTTCTGGTGCAACGACGGTTGATAGTGGGGGTAATAAGTTTTTGCACTCCTGGGGGCATTTTGCCTAAGCTTACTTTTTTGGACAGTAAACATGTTTGGTACATGAGTCTACCTTTGAATTGGAGCCAGTTAGCCTGAGCGTGCATGTCGCAGTTATGGGACAGAGGGCTGAGCCGGTGAGGAGCCTGCATGCTTTGTTGAGTGCAACTATGATGCGGCGAAGAGGTGTTTCAGTAGCTGATCCATAGATTGGTAAGCTGTAATCCGTAAGTGAGACGAGACCTTTGAATGGCCAGTTTAAGAGCCTCTGGGTCAAGCATTGCTTATGCCTATAAAGTAGCCCAATGCGGGTGTTAACAGTCTTAGCAATGTCAGTGTGATAGGCATAGGTCATTGTACTATCAGTAGTAAACCCCAGATATTTAAAGAGCTGAACTAGCTCCAGGGGCGAGCTCTCTTCGTTGGTGATAGAAAGAGGGTAAGTTCTGTGCCTGTTTGGGGAGCTGGAGAACACCATAGTTTGAGTCTTGTTGTATTTCATAACTTTCTTGTACTTATGGAACCATCTTTATACGACTACGAAATTACTCTGTAGCCTAGATTCAAGAACCTTAGGGTCTGGATCACTGGTAAACAGGATAGCATTGTCAGCATATAAAAGGATGTGACCCTGACAGGAGTAGGGGATGTTGTTGAGGAAAAATGCTAAATAAAAGAGGGCCCAAGATGGACCCTTGAGGAACTCCAGATAGGACAGGTCTGCCATCCGAGAGGGTGTTACCTGTCTTCACCTGCTGTGTACGGTTGTGCAGGTAACTTTCAAACCAGGCTGCGCTGTCACGAGCTAGGCCAATGGTGGTAAGCTGTTCAACCAGAAGGGCATGATTCACTATGTCGAAAGCTTTGGTTAAATCAGTGAAAGCAGCACCGACCAGGTGTCCTTGATCTAAGGAGTGGTGAATAAAGCCTGTGAACTCCAGAAGGGCGGTAGTGGTACTATGACCATTTTTGAACCCGTGTTGTTGCGGGCATAGTAGCTGATATTTTTCTAAGTATTCAACCTGTTGGTCAGCCACTATACGCTCAAGAGCTTTTGAGAGTGGGGGCAGGATAGAGATAGGCCTGTAGTTCCCTGTAATTGAGCGATCCCCAGACTTATTAACAGGTGCCTCAGTGGCAGATTTTCATTTCTGAGGAAATTGAGACTAACTAAGTGACATGTTAATAATATGTGTTAGAGGTGACAGAATTTCATCCAGCATAAGGGCTACAAACTTAAGATCCAGGGTGTCACCACTAAATCTTGATTTCCGTAATACCTTGAGTAGGATATTCCTGGCTTCATGGGCTGAGAGGGTTTTGAAATAGAAAGAAGGATGAGAAGGGTGCTGAGTAACTTTCCCAGATTAGTCACTTGTGAGGGGGTGAAAGAAGTAGCCAGGTGGCAGGACACCACTCAGGTCTGTGAAGACATTATTAAAAGTGTTAGCAATAAGTTTGGGGTCGAGTGAGGGTACACCATCAGTGTTAAGCATGGTAGGGGCAGATCTGAGGTCTCTCCCAGTGACCTTTTTAAGGTTAGTCCAAAATTTTCTGCCATCATTCCAGGTCTGAGAGAGCAGTTCCTTATAATATTGATTTTTAGCTGCACGAATAGCCCTTGTGCAGTTGTTTCTAGCTGCTTTGTACCTCTGGATGTTGGCCTGGTTACACAGGGACCTAGACCTGTGCCGTAGATGGTCCCTGGCATTCAGAAGCTCACGGAGGTTAGGAGAAAACCAGGGATTACAGTGGCCTTTGGTTTTACGCTTTTTATGGGGGGCGTGCCTGTCACATATAGCACTGAACTGAAGAATGAATTGGTCGAGGGCAATGTCAGCGTTGTTAGTTGTGTAAACCATTGACCAGTCCTGATAACGCGGGTCAGCTTTTAGTGATTCAAGATGCCCACAGATGAGTACCCTGGTGGTAATTGTTCTAGCGGGTGGTTTCGAGAATTTGTTCGCCCAACGAATCAAGACTGGGGAGTGGTCACTGAAGGCTTCTGGCAGTGCGGTTGTGTCTGATATATGATCAGGGTGGTTAAACACCATGTCCCAGTTTTATAGTTGATTCTAGTGGGGGACTCGACTAGCTGGGTGAGGTGAACTGCTGAAACTGCATCTTTGAAAGGGCGTGTGTCAGGAGAGAACAAATTGATGCTGAAATCTCCTAACATGATAATTTCTGAATTAAGACTCAGAGAGCCAAAACACTCCAGGGGTGAATCAAAGCAGGAGGCCGTCTGTCTGGGAGAAATATACTGTAGATTGAAAACACTGTAAGAGTTTTATTGTATGCACCAAGAAGCACTTTTATGGCAAGGGCTTGCATATGATCATCAGTTTTGGGAAGAGTTAGGATGAGTCCTTGAAGGTTGTTTCGAAGGTAGATCGCACAACTGCCCCCATGCTTGGAGAGATAATCCTGTCTAAAGACTGTGTAGCCTGGGATGGAAATTGAAGCATTTGCTACTTTTGGAGAAAGCCATGTTTCTATGACTGAAAGGATGTCTGGGTTATGTTGTAAGATCCATGCATTCAGTACGACCATTTTGGGGACGAGGCTGCATATATTAAGTGAGGCAATTGTAAGTAATCCAGTAGATGACTGTGGGTATGCCATAAATTGTGGAGGGCCAGGGTTGGGGTGAATATTGCCAGAAAGCAGCAGCAACAGTAAAGCCAGTCTACACAGATATTCCTTTAACTGCTTGTTGCTGAGTTTATGAAACTTCCTCTGAGTTGAACGCGCTTTACATTTGGCTTGTAAGTTGAAGATCCCAGGGAGGAGTGCCAAGGGGGTAGCCAGCTAGGGTGATGAAATGGCAACCCCCAGTCACCAGGGGAATGCAGGTTCCATGGCACAGTAAGAGTCACAGCATTGGGATACGGTAATAGTATTATAAACTTATAAATGATTACTATCCAGTGTTGGCGAGGTAGATGTTAGAAACTTACCACAGGCAAGGTCAGATAGGGTCAATAGAGAGAGCAATATAATGCCTCTAGGAAAAAGAGCCGTTGTAAGAGACATTATGATACCAAGGAGTGCAGCAGTAAGGGCACACGCAAGGTCCCAAGCACAGTACAAGGTTAATTATACCAGTGTTTCTTTTTTTTGTGTGTTTTTTTCCTTTTCTTCAGAGTACAATATGCTAAAAGTGAGAAACAAGGGAAGGGAGGGGAAGGGATAACGGTGATTAGAACAAGAAAAAGGCAGAGGCAAGTTGGTCAAGTGGGTTAGAGGATTAATAGGAAAAATAAGATACCTCTAGTGGCAGATCAGCATAAACTGCAAATGGTAAAATGGGCACTTAAAATTTCAACAGTTACTTACTGTTAACTGTAGGTCTTTGAGAGAATCTCCTCCATTGAACCACAACACACCCTTCTTCCTTCCCCCTTACTGAGGTGTAAGCTAGCTTGTAACATGGCTCACTGCAGACCGCCGGAATGGAGCCTACGGATTCGCCAAAGTGCCACAGCTGACTGAAACTGAGCGGGTATTAACCCACAGGTAACGCCCGATCGGTCAGTACCAGCTGTGGCCATGGAGGCACCAGAGGGTAGCAGCCCGCTCCATCACCACCGCGAGCCCCGGTTTCTGTTTAGTGATTGCATTATTTTGCTAAAGGCAGGTAAAAGTTTATACGTTTGCAGAACAGTTTGTCATAGGCCTATTCTGTTGACTGATTAACTCAGTTGGAAGTAGTCGGAAGAGCTGCTGCCTAATGTAAATTAAAACTTGAACATTTGCCAGCCTCCGCATTTCACAATATGGGGAGATGTATTTTCTTACAGCCGAAAAGTGAAGGCCCTTTTGAAACAAAAGGTGGCAGAAGATATTCTTTTCAAAATGGGCAGTTGTCACGTACTTATATTATTTAAGTTGGTTTATTATAGTGTTGTTACAGACAACAGGAAACACTTAGGATGCTACGTATTCTGTAGATCGAATAAATTATGATCAATAAGACATCACTGCACTATGAGGACTTCAGCTATGGTGAAAGAGGAACAGATGATGTATGTGAATAACATTAATAGTGCGGATTTGTTTAGTTGGCAAACGGTGATGTTAATTCACTATGCAGCGCTTATGGTCGCCCCACACACACACAGCTGTACTGAGACCATTATAAAAACCTAATGTGGACTGTAGCGCTGAGAGCTGCAGTTATACAAAGAGCCGTTGCTGCACGATCTCTCTCCCGTATCCTCTGCCTGTAGGGCTCCCCACGACCATGCTGCTGCGGGGGTGATGCCGGTAACATAGGCTGCGTCGTCGCGCGACGAGCCTATGTTATAAGCAGCATTAATCACCTTCAGCGTCGGGCCCTGCCGGGGAATAATGCCCGCTGGGCGGTTGGAACCCTCGGGCACCAACTTCCCCCAGCGGGCATTAGTCCACCGGCAGAGTCCTCCTCTGTCGGTGATTAATACCTACATGATTATTCACTACATTGTTGGAGGGGTCCACAAGTGCCTAATGTTTATTATGTGTTCCAGTTCCATGCCTCCATGTGTGCCTGATACTGGTAAATGGTACTCCAAGGACTGGTTGGTGAGGGTGGTAGGACTAATACCTTTGATCTGATGTCAGAATGATAGTATTTTGACTTTCTGATGTAGGTGTAATGATATCAGTTTTTGATGTCACTGATTCCCTGTGGGGAAAAAATGACACCCATATATTATCTGAATATATCATGTTGCTGCAACTTCCATATACTGATATATAAAACCAATAGTTAAAAAAATAAACATTTTTTTTTACATTTTTCTGAATTTTATTTCCACTTCAGCCTACTTCATGAAGATCTGTGCAGTTTCTAACCTTCCACCCTTTTACTTTTTATCTGTATTCGAATCACAGAGGTTTCAGTTTTCCTTCTAGCAACCCCTAATCTTCCTTGCTTTCCCAATCTATGCCTACAGAAGCAACTAAGACAACAATAGATGAGAACTATTGGTAATAACGTTGTCATTTTGTTGAGGGTTTAATTTTTCTTCACTTAAATCTTTATTCTCACCTTCTGTGATTGATCCACTTGAGGATCAGTGCTGGAGACACCATGTCTAATTGTTGCCACCAATGCAAAAATGTGGCACCGCCCTTGCCTCCCATTGTGATCGCGGTCTGTGACTGTCAGATGGTGGCCGGCCAAGGAAGTGAGTAGAGGGCTGTGCCAGATGCTACTTTAATACCAGTGGTAGGGTAAGTGTTGACCGGGGTGAGGAGGGTGGTGCGGGGTGGGGCCCTCAGGAGGTGGGTGGGTGTTAGGTGTCAGTTGGGGTAGGGGTTGGTGGCACATGGTGGTGGTGGGCAGTAGCCCACCAGGGATTTCGATATACCTGGGAACTAGGGCAGTTGGGGGAGTAGGGAGTGGGAGTCCATCAGACTACCAGGGATATTATGTATCACTGATGATCGAGGGGAGGGGTCCACTAGACTACCAGGGTTACTGTGTATCACTGATGGCAGGGACAATCAAGGGGAGAGGGATCAATTAGTCTACCAGGGCTACTGTGCATCACCAGTGATTGGGTGGAGGGTCCACAAGACTACCAGGGATATTGTGCATCACTGATAACCGAGGCAGTTGGGAAGGGGGTCCACTAAACTACCAAGAGTACTGTGAATCAGCAATGACAAGGGCAGTCGGAGGGAGGGGGTCCACGAAACTACCAGGGATACTGTGCATCACTGATAATGGATGAACAGGATGAGGGAGTCAACTAGACATTGGAGAATTGTTACCCCTGCCGTCCTGCATTGACACTAGTGTTCTGCTGCCCCCATGCAGATGAGCTCATAATGGGCATACAGGTGGCTCATTAATGCCTTGCATGCCCAAGGAGCGCATTTGTATTCCTGGGCTGAATATGCCCATAGGAACTCTGGCACTGTCCTGTTTGTCAGCACAATCTCCTTTGGACCATATGCAGCCTTGGTCTGTATGAGTGCAGCCCATGTCAACTTAGCACTGCACCAGCTTAACACAACATTCAGTCATTTCGCGCGCTCCATTCTGTGTCACTCAACATTGTCACTGGGGAGTTAATACGTGTGAGTAATGAGGGCTCTCTGGGGTAGTGGTACAGCCCAAGGCTGTCAATCAGGTATAGAACTCTGGAGTCATGATCAATCATGTGTTCCCTGGAGTCATGAGGATTCTAAAGGCAATAGCTACTCAGTCTTTGCTGTACCACTGAAGGGTAGCCTGCATAAGCAGATATCTCAGAAGAAAAGCTGTTTCTTTGCTACTTTTTGTTGTTTTAACTTTTAGTTGTATTGAGCAATTGGGAAACAGGTTAGGGTGACCTAGTGACATGGGAGCACCCTCCAAATTAGAAATCATATGTCTGTTAAGCTGCAATTTTCAAATAGACTAACCTGCTAGTTAAACTCTTTAGTGCCTTCAGTGCCTAAATGAGGACCACTAACTTTGCTTACTGGGGTGTCTTTACTGGGTTCTGTACCTCCATTCTTTAGCCTGGTGCATCATGTAAGATTTGTTTTTTGGAGGGGGAGGGGTTCAGTTACAGTAGGCAGGGGTGAGAGCTGTTGTGTACAATGTGATGTACATTTTATATGACTGCTGGCATACAGCATGAAACATTCCGTCACAACAAGCGAGAAGCGGGGTTTTGGAGGTGCGGCACTGTGGGGGCCACGGCCCCAGTGCCTTTAAGGCTTGGCCCGCTTTCCTAATGCAGTGGCACGCTTGCTGCTGACACTAGTTCAGCTAGCGTTCCACCACCTTGAAACAAATCCGCCACTGCAATGAGGGAGCGACCTGTCATTGCAGGCGGTACCTTCTGTCCCGACCCAGTTCATTTGCCGACAGAGGCCCACTCCCTGTCGGCATACTGTAACCCCCTCTCCCATTTGTTGTGTGCCGGGGTGCCCAATCCCCCTCAGCATCATGTGCCCCCAACAGTCTTTCTTTGCCGATGGGCCCAGTCCCCATTGGCTTCAGCCCCTTCCAGTTCAATTTGCCGATGGGAGGCCCACTCTCCATCTGCATAATGTCCCTCCCCCCAATTCGTTGTGTGGCGAGGGGGGTGCCCAATCCCCCATGGCTCTCCCCCCTCACTGTGCGCCAATGGGGTGCCCAATTCCCCCATCAGCTACAGCCCCCCAAAAAAACACTCGGGTGGCACGCTGGGAGCCCACCCCAGCGTGCCAAATGTCCCTGACATCCCGCAGTGTTTTTTTTTTTTTAAACCTGTAAAACAGAAAACAGTCCCTTGTTGAGTTCGGTGGCCCCTTCCCCAACTCTCATCCATCCTCTGCGCACCCTGCCTCCCCAGCACCCCCCCCCTTCACCCCATACTTACCTCTGGAGCTCAGCACGACAATCTTTGGTGGACTGGGAATAACGTCTGCACTCTTCGGAGCCGACCGCAAACTGAAGAAATGCCGGTATGCTGTATAATGGCATAAATAGGGGTTTTTCAACTTTGGTGCATATTTCAGGCATTTTGGGGAAATTTGGCACCAAATTTCAACATTGGTTTATTGGGACCCCTCCTCATGAATTCAGCCACTGTCATGGCGTTATTTGGTCCCGGAAGGTGATTTTGCAGTCACTGCACGAAATCACCTTTCGGGAATGTCTAATGAAATGACAGTGCCAGTGTTCATGAGGTGGGCTTCCAGAAAGCTTATGGTACAAATTTGGTGGAAAAAATCCAAAACGTGACTGTTTTACGAGCGTGCGTTGCACAGTTTCCACGCATGCTCGTACCTTTGCGAATGTATAATATTTTCACTCCAGATTTTCAACATTGGCATTTTTCCACACCTCCTTATGAACAGTACAGCGGTCATTTTTCAAATCCTGACCGAAATGTGTTTTCGCACTTCCGGCACAGAATAGCACGGTCACTATGGGAAATCAGTGTTTGGGACACATTAAGAAAATCACAGTGACACTGTTCATGAGCAGAGGTCCTAAAATGTCTATGTTGAAAATTTGGTGACGAAAGTCCATAAAATGACTGTGTTACGAGCATGCGTTGCACAGTTTCCACTCACGAATTTGTAATATTTTCGTTCCAGATTTTGAACATTGGCATTTTGCCACATCTCTTTATGAACAGTACAGCTATCATTTTTCATATCCTGCCCGAAATATGCATTTGCACATCTGGCGCACAATGGCGCAGTCACTGTGGGAAATTGTTTCGGACAGATTAAGAAAATCATAGAGAGTGTTCATGAGCAGAGGTCACAAAATGCCTATGTTGAAAATTTGGTGAAATGATTCCACTAAATGACTGCGGTACAAGCATGTGTTGCGCAGTTTCCACGTAAACTTGGAACTTCGAGCATTTTTTTATATTTTCACTACGGATTTTCAACATTGCCATCTCTTCACACCTCCCTATGGATGGTACAGCTGTCATTCTTCACATTCTGCTTGATCTGTGTTTTCGCACATCTGGCGCAGAATGGCATGGTCGCTGTGGGAATTCGAAGTGAGGGACACATTAACAAAATCACACTGCCAGTGTTCATGAGAAGAGGTCCCAAATGCTTTTTTTTTTTTTTTAATCAAGTTATTTTACTCACCTGCTGCGGACGCTACCGGGCGGGGCATCCAGCCGCCCGGCCCTACTGCGGGAGCACTGAGGCTTACTCATATGATGAGGGATCCAGCACGGTTGCCGCCGGTCTGCCGGAGGGTCTCCCCATTCCCCATCCAGCCAGGCCCCCCAGTGCGATTCCACGCGAGTCCTCCCGGCGAGGCAGGGCGTGGCTCTCAAGCTGCACGGTCGCGCCCAACCATTTTCCACTTTTTTCTCCCCATTGGGACTGTGGACATGCAGTGACCCTCCTCTAGTCACACCATCGTGTGCGGTACCTCCGGGCATCCCCAGGGGTCGCTGCAGTGCGGTGTAGTTCCCCAGCCCACCCCAGGACTTGGAGAGCTGTCTCCCACATTCAATCCTAGTCTTCCCCTGACTACCCGAGCTTGTTCCCGAACCCGGGTCACCGACGTAGCGCGAGGTGTGGCGTCCAGCACCTCAATGCCACTGGGCAGGCAGAGGTCCCAAATGCTTTCATGAGGTGGGGGGTCACAAAAAGGCCATGTTGAAAATTTGTGTTGCAAATACCAACACACGCCCTGGGCGTTAGGGTTTCTAACCATAGCATCCCACCCTGTACAGACTGACAGGCATCAGAGGTGTAACTTTGGATCACCAGCTGTAATGCTCATGCCATGCCACCCCCACGCTGAAGTCAGTGACAGGCATCGAGGTGTGCCTCACTCTTCAGCCCCAGACTTCACCCCATTCTCCTGTACTGCACCCATTTCAGCGTATGTCCTTATGAAATGGGGTGACTGTGAAGCCGAACACCTCAAGGCACACCTCAACACTTGTCAGTGTCTACAGGATAGTTTGAGGTGAAATGCCATGAGCGTTATGGGCAACGACCCACAGGCACACCCCAATGCCTGTCCATCTCTGCAGGGTAGAGATGGGATTGGCATGAGTTCAGTACTTCACTGCCACTCTTATTCTGCATCTGTCTAACTCCTACACATCCAATGCAAATATCAGCAAGCAAACATTCGGCATTGACAAATACTTGTTGTACATTGTTCCTTTTCCCTAGTGTTCTGTCGGGTGTAGTCCCTCCCTGCCTAAGCTGTGTGTGTATGTTAATTGTGTTTGGGAAATCTGCAGAACCTGGAGTTTTCAACCCTCAGCTAGGTTGTCAGTAGCTTACTCCGTTTTTTAGGTATCTAAAAGATTCCCCTTGTCTTATTTACAGTTTGATTCTTTTGTGTGTGGTCACTGATAGCTGTTTCAGCACTGGTGGTAGTGGGAGCAGCTGCTGCCTTGAGTGCCTTCACTGTCATACTCGTTCAGCGCTGCTATTCCTACAGCCGTTTTCCCACCACTCAGTGTCATTTAAACAGCACCACACATGCCAGCCCTCTGTATTTTCAGACTCTTTCTCATGGAGCGCGCTCCCCTACACAGCACCTACTCATGCCGTTTGTCCTGATGCCATGATGTGCTGACAGTCTCACATCATTGCAACGTCACTGCGCACGCATCAGCAGCACGCCCTCACTCACTGGGAGTAGGAGGAGATGTCTTGTAATTGCCGCCTATGACTCAGTGGTTCGGCCTGCAATATGTTTGGCTCCTCAATTAAAGGACCTGCACTAACGACAAGGGGACTTAGCTAATTGAGCTGTACTGATGTAAAAGTGGACTTCCCTAGCACCCCCAGGTCTGACCTCCAGCCTGTACTGCATTACAGAAGCTGCACAGGCTTTCTGTTGAGGTAAGAATGCAGGGTGCTGGGGGACGATCAAAGTCCTTTTCTCTGGCACTGGTGACTGTTTTTCAGCAACAGTACCCTGGTACAGTGCTGCACATTTGCCTAACTAGAAATACTGGAAGAACCAGTTGTAGGATAACAGAGATTACATCAGGGTCTGCTGTAGATAGACTGGAGTGTGTTTTCATACCAGCCTGGTTTTTTTCCTGAGTGGCACCATGGCTTGTAGGAGACCAGCAGATTTGAGATATAAGACCTGCAGGAGGATGATGAGACCCTCTCCCTTGGGGTCATATTGTTCCACCTGTGTATCGCAATCTAATATGTCTACGTTGGTTCCCCCCAGTCGAACCACTGTGCTGGGGGTTGGTGGTGCACCTGTGTTGCCGACTGGTAGTGGTAAGGCTGAGTTGCAAAAATCCTTTTTGCTTTTCTTGAACGAGATGTTGAGTGTGAATGATCTGCAGGTCATCCTCACTAATACACCCTAATCTGTGGCAAGCCCTTCAGGTCAAGAGAGGACCCTACAGGCATGTCTACATGTGCCAGAGCAGGGAGACCATGCTCACCCAGATCTGCAGGTGTAACAATAAAATAATTTTTAGTGTGTGTCCGCAACACAACCATTGTGACAAACTGTTTTCTTCTTTCTTTATTACCGACCATAATATGATCAAGTGTGCTGCTATACTTGCTTAATATTGTTGTTAAAATGGCATTTAACAAGCTAGGTTTAATATGTCTGAGATAATTTCTGTATTTTTCTCCATCTTGTAATTATAAGTTAAAAGTTAGGGTTTTTCCAATGTATTGTGTAACTATTAGCTAAAGGGTGTTGTGACCTGTTTGCAATTGTCAGCCTAGATATTAATAGGAAGTTACAGTACTTAAATGTTGGCAGTTACATGCACTGATACAGTAAACATGATAAATGCCGTAACTGAGTTAAATAAAACTAACAGGAGAGGTCAGTCAGTATATGTATGCCACAGGGAGCTGTGACAACCTACAGATTATATGACCTTAAATCACCAGTTAGTTCATGAAGAGACACGGCAGTGTATGGATTATGAGACTCCCCAAACCAAAATACTGGGAGAAGCCCACACAAGTGTATATTTGTAACTGCCATTTCAAATGCTATCAAGTAAATAAGCTTCTGTTTTGTTAAGTAAAGGCTACCAACGACCTTTTCTATGTTTCTTTAACAGCAGCAACTATAACTGTAACAGATGCAAAAACACAACGCATAATAGAAGTATGTGTTATTCTGTGTAACCAAAAACACAAACTAGGCTATCAATCTATGAAAGATTAGAACTGCATAGCTGCTTAATATTACTTTCCACTAAAAGTTAGGCCATTATATTTAAAGGGATACCGTCAACCTTTTTTGCATCATATTATTTCTAGATAAAACCCCACATTTTATGATTGCTTACCTTCTCTAAAATTCATTGATGTAGCTAGTTGTTTAATCTGCCTCCTTGTTTATTAAAACCGAAATGCATAGGAACGTACAGTTATACACAGCCTTGCTTTGCTCCAAATTGTTTACCTAAGCATCCTTCCTGAACATTAGAAACACCCTCAAGCAGTGCAGCCCCTCGTGATACAATAGTCTCATCTAATCCCACTGCATAATGAGTAGCTAGATAGTGTTAGGGGTGTTCCTGAGTCCAGGAAAAATGCAGTTGTGGTTGGTTAAGAAATGTAAACAAACATGTTTTGCTGTGGTAACACCAGTATGGTTGACACTCAGTTATAACTTTTTAAAAGGAAAAAGGAGTCTGAGTCAAACAACCAGCTACATCAGCAATCTCCATAGAATGAGAACAATTATAAAATGTTTTTTTAAAAGGTATCAAATCATTTGTTTCTGGATCTGTTTTTAAACTAGGGATACTTGGAGGCCGGGGGGTTGACAGTGTCCCTTTAAATCATTAATTATACAATGCTGCCATCTACTGGCCATTGAGAATATTGCAGTCAGTTTTAATCTATTAATGTATTAGATAGAAAGTCACCAATTCTGTCTTAAGATAGCAACCATTAATATGTTTCGTACTAACAGTACTAATTGATTTTTTTGAGATACAAATTGTAACATTAACTTACAGAAGTATTCTATGTAAGCAAAGTAGCTTGGCTCCAAACTAATGACCGCATGCTTGGGCAAAGTATAAGATAACAGCATGTTTAAGCATTAAGGGCAAGCCTGTTGTTGTTGTATGTTGCTATGGTGCGAGTGAAACTCATTGTTTCACCTAGGTCAAATTGACCCACTGGTATATGTATTAAAAAAAAAAAAATGAAGTAAGCTGTGGGTGGACAAGTACACCACACCTTGGTATCAACTTGATATTCTGTTTTATGATTGGCTTGATTGAGTTCCTGGAAACACATAGCTAGACCATCAACCAGGATAAAAGTTGCAAGACGCCATCTCAGAGGTAAGCACACCTGATGGCAGTGTTCTAGACAGACATGACGTGAAGAGTGTTCCTGTCTGCATCCAGGAAGAAGAACCCAGCCAGTGGCCTCTGCTCACAGATTACTGCAGATTCTAGGCCTGATGTCAGCAGTGACTGATCTAGTGCCATGGGCATGTCTCCGCATGTGGTTTCTGCAGAACAGGATGCTGGAAGCCTTGTCCCTGGCCTCAGAGGTCTACCAAGCCCTGATTCCACTATCATGGTTAGCGCAGCCATTTCTTTGTATAGTGAGACAACCCCCGACAATCTCAGCAAGGAAACTGCCCTGGAAGAGCTGCTGGAAATGATTTTCATGACCAATTCCTGGCCCAAAGACTGGCTCGGGAGGTCAGGAGCTCACAGGAACAGATGTTCCACATAAATGTGTTGAAAATGAGGGCAGTGTACCTAGTTCAACTTCACTTTCAAAACTAGGTTCAGACCAAAGCTGTGAAAGTGAGGTTGGAGGACAACACTGTCCACATAAACATTCAAGAAGGCACAAGAAGTGCAAGCATGCTAGCAAAAATGACCAGGTTTTATTTTATTTTTTTATTTCTTTTTCCATACTCCTACCTCCACGGCTGGGGGGTGTATCTTTGGTTCCCCATCAACCTTGCACTTCCGGCGCCCCACTGGTCACAGCTCTTGTCTAGACCTCCTCCCCCCTACACACAACCCAGGTCTCTGACCCAGCGAGTACTTACCCTGCACACTGGGGAGTTCCTAGTGAACCAGGCTGGGAGGGAAAATCTTGATGTGTCTGGTGTGGCGCCGGTGGGCAGAGGCCTCGTGTTATTGTGGATTCCTTTTTCCTTCTTTCTCCTCTCTGTTGCTATTGACGAGGGTGTGGAATGATGTCTAGGATGTCGTAGCATGTGCACTGACACGCTGTGCGTCTGATGTCTGCCCTTGCTGTACTGTTGCTCTCTATGCTGCTGCGCACCACCCCCTGGCAACCACCAGGAGCCAGTACTGCAGCAGCTCTTGTTCCCCGCCACCCCCCCAAGGGAGGAGAGTTGTCCTCTGGACGCTCAGTCCTCTCCTCTCATCCTAAGCCGACCCTTGGCAACTTGGGCCCATTCCCGACCCCAGGTCACTGGTATGGCGCGTGGTGTGGCGTCCTGCGCCTCAACCCTCTGCGCTACTGGACCAGCTGAAATGACCAGGTTTCTGCAGTGGGCAGAAACCAACCTTCTGGCACTCTCTGCAGTTCACCTAGTAGCAAAACTGAATGTGCAGGCAGACTGGTTGAGTCGCAAAGGGTTTATCCAGGAGAATGGTCTCTGAACCCAGAGATGTTTGATGTTCTGTGCATAAGATTCGGCTGAATGTAGATCCAACTCTTTGCATCAGAGGAACACCCTCGGGTCCTGAGGTTCTTCAGTTGCTATCAGTGCCCTCAGAAAGAGGTGGTGGATACCAGTCTCCACAATGGGCATTTCACAGAGCTTACTTGTTCCCTCCACTTCCGCTGGTGCCCAAGGTACTGCAAAAAAAAAAATCAGGCAGTCCAGAGGAGGTTACCTTCTGATAGCTCCGGAATAGCCAGAAAGACTGTGGCTCTCCTCCCTGGTGAAACTGTCACTGCAACCCCCATTCCAGCTCCTGCATTGCGGGATCTCCTCATTCAGAGTCCCATTCTGCATCCAGAACCAGAGGCAATGTGGTTGGCAGCCTGGCTGCTGAGATGAGGAGGCTCACGAAGCAGGGTTTCTCCAAGAGAGTAGTGGACACCCTCACGGCTTCCAGGAAAGTTTCTACTTCAGATGCCTATAACCAAGTATGAAACACCTTTTCTGGTTGGGCCAGAGCTTGGGGTATTGTATCCTCCAATGCTACAGTCCCACATATATTGGATTTCTTCCTGGCAAGAGTAGACAAGGGTCTGGCTTTGAGCACACTGCGGGGGCAGGTGTCCGCACTTGGAGTGGTGTTGGGAACATCAGTAGGTTAATCTATGGGAACGAACCCAATGCTACTGGTTTTCCTCAGGTTAGCAGCAGTCGTAAAAATCTTTCCATTTGCCAGTCACACCATTGGATCTGAACTTGGTGTTAAACACGTTATGTAAGGTACGCTTTGAACTACTTGCTTGGTTCTGTTGAACATGTTGTCCTATAAGGTGTGTTTTCTGATCGCCAACTGTTCTGCGGGATCTTACTTCGAGAGGGCTCTTGCAGTAGGTAATTATATATAGGACTGAAGCCGGCAGGCACTAGGACCCCATGGAAAAATTCTAGCTAGCAGTCTCTGGCGGAGGACCGCCCCCACGTCAGGTGACGGGCGTCATGCGACGTCGATATAAAGGGACGGTCCCCCACGCCCGCCTTCCAGTTCTTTCCCGCCATTTGCTTTTGACAGTGCCTCGCGGTTAAGTTCCACTGCTCATCAGTAAACCGTTGCCCGTATTTATACCGTCGTTTTTTTCTAATGTATTCATCTGGATTCTTTTACCTGCTGGGTATGTCTTCCCCTACCACGTCCGAGCACAAAAACAAGTGCGACTGGTGCGGCGCTCAACTTCCGCACAAGGACGGCCATTCTCGATGTCTCATCTGCCTAGGCCCCGACCACCCCATGGATTCCTGTCAGCACTGCCTGAAGTTCAACGCGGCTACCCGCAGAAGAAGGCAGCAGTCCCTGGAGGCCCACATCCTAAAGAAGATGATGTCCTCCATGGAAAAAGAGCTGAAAAAGCTCCAACAGGCATCCACCTCCCCCGAGGGCCTTAAGAAGAAGAAGGAGGAGAAGCACTGGGACTGGGACTCCTCATCCACGGCTGTGGTGACGTCGGCTGGGGTCAATGCCCTTCAGGTAATGTCCCTTCCGGGGGACCATTCCCTGACGGCCATCTTGGTGGTGTCTGAGATGGTGTCGGTCCCCCCCTGGCTGGTTCGCACTCCGGCCAGTCGGGAGCCTCCGGGACAAAAGACACATCCGCTCCCAGTAAGGCTGCCCCTGCACAGCCTTCTGGTTCAATCCTCTCCGGTAAGTCGGGCGTCGGCTCCTCCAATGTCCGCCTGGAGCTGGCCGCTAAGCCGCTTGACCCTTTGGGGCAATGCATGGCTGTCAAGCCGCCCATCAAGGTCACCTTTCCTGCGCGGCCTTCTTCAGGCGCTGGGTCCTATCAGACCGACGTCGACTCCTCCGATACCTGCCCGAATCCTGCCGGTCAGATGCCTGCTGGCCTGTCAGGCGGTTGCTCGGTGACGGAGCCTACGCTGGATCCTTTGGACTTATCCGGCGCTGCTGGCTTCCCGCAGCCTTTGCTGCTGCTGTTCGAGGTCCCTGCGTCTCCCCAGCTGGACCTGGACAATCCCTCCGGCCCTCCCCCGGACACCGCTGGGGACTCTTTGGCGCCTCCATCAGGTCTCCCTCCCATAGGCCCTGGTGGCCTGATCTTCGGACCTTTGGGCGCTTGACCCTGTCGCTGGCGGCGTCCCTTACCAGAGTGTCACCCGATGCGGACCAGGCGCGCCAAGCCACCTCTCCCTGGCCCGCCTGCAGGTCTTCTTCTAGGGCCTTCTACCCTGGTAAGAGCCCCTGGTGCCGTATCTCACGCCATCTTATCTGACTCCACAGTACCCGACGCCGCAGTACCCGGTGCCTCAGTACCCGCCATTGGGCTACGGATACTCGCCCTACGGATACCACCAGTATCCGTATCCCGCTCCTCCAACGCCCCCTGAGCCGCTGGTGGATCTGAGGGAGACTGTGGCTTCTTGGTGGGCTGAGGCCAAGGCTCAGCTCACCAGGGAAGTGGAGAGCCACCTCCCGACGATGTTCCCGGATCCCCGTCGCTGGGGGCGAGAGACCCCTCCTCCCTCCAACCCCAGAGACACTGCTACCGGGTCCAAGGCTGGGAGTGGCACCTTGCCCCCTAGGGGCCATGTTCCTCCCCCAGGTGGGGAAGGGTCTTCATCTCCTTTTTCTTCGGACTCATCAGAGGACTCTGATGAGAGCTCCGATCCGGACGAGCCTCGCACTCCTGACAAGCCCAGGCCCAGGACTCCTCCGAAGTCCCCTCCGGAGGATCCCTCATTTACAGAGCTGCTAAGAAAAATCCAGGCTCTTCATCAGTGGAAATGTCTGGAGCCGGATCCACAGAGGCAGAAGCTAGCTGCCCATTTGGATTTGCCCGAGGTTGCTCCCACATTAGTTCCACCCTGGATCGAGCCTCACGCTGACCTCGTTTCCACTATCTGGAAACAACCATCGGCTTTAGCCAGATAGGCTGTATCAGGCTCCCGAGGGGGTTGACTTTCTCATGTCACACCCCAGGGCTGATTTGGTCGTGATCAGCGCTGCCCACAGCCGTTCGGCTAACCCGAAACACCTGAGCTCATCCCCACCTGATAAGGAATCCCGCCTTCTGGACCAGTATGGCAAGAAGGTCTTTTCTTTTTCCACTCTCGGCATTAGAGCCTTGAACTATGTGGCTCACATGGGGGATTACCAGAAGGCTATCCTTAGCGAGGTGGAAGCCAAGTTGGACACCCTTCCTCAGTCCCAGACTAAACAGGAGGTGGCAGACCTGGTCTGCTCCGCACGTTCAGCCAGTAGACACATGTTGTGCGCTACTTACGATGCGGTGGACGCTTCTGGACGAAGCTCGGCGTTCACCGTGAGCCTGCGGCGACATGTCTGGCTTCAGGTGTCAGGTTTAGCCTCGGAAGTGCAATCTGCCATTCAGGACACCCCCTGCCGAGGTTCGGTATTCGGTGGTGATGTCAAGGACATCATTACTGGACTGCGAGAGAAGGGCACTGCTCTCAAGGAGGTTGACTCCATGTACAGGGCCCCTCAAGCGCAGCATCGTTCCTTTCGTCGTTGCGCATGGCCTAAGGCGAAACCACAAGGAAAGCGGGCCAACAAATGCTGGGCCCCTCCGGCTGTGACACCCCCCACCCACCCACCTAAGCGGGCTGCGGGACCTCCAGCCGCAACGCTGCCTCACACCTTCCAACTCCCTCCCTCCCTCTCCCATAGCCTCTGGTCGATTCAGAGCAACCAGTAGGCGGGAGATTCTCCCTACATCTGCAAGGTTGGGAGAGGATCACATCCGGCTCTTGAGTTCTCCAGCTCATAGCAGAGGGCCACACCATCGAGTTTCTTCAGAACCCCCCACGTCCTCTTACTCCCTAGAACACCTTCTCAGGGTTCAGAAAGAAATCTCCTCCCTTCTGTTGAAGGAGGCAATAGAACCCATCCCTCCCTCTCTTCGGGGGACAGGTTTCTACTCCCATTTGTTCCTGGTCCCCAAGAAGACAGATACGCCCTTACCACTGCAAATACCTCCGGTTTGCTTTCCAGGAGGACCACTACCAGTTCAAGGCCCTCCCGTTTGGTCTTTCCTCGGCTCCCTTAGTATTCACCAAATGCCTGTCTGTGGTGACGGCCCACCTGCATACTCAGGGAGTTCAGGTTTTCTCGTACCTGGACGATTGGCTCCTGGCGGCCCCATCCAGGGAGGAACTCCTGCGTTCCCTTTGTCTTACCAGGCAGGTTTTTACCAGCCTGTGTATTACCATCAGCCAGGCAAAATCCCATTTGATCCCATCGCAATGCCTCCAGTTTATCGGGGCAATTCTGGACATGACCACTGGCATGGCTTTTCTGCCTCCGGACAGGGTGGTCCCCCTCCAGGCTCAGGCAAGAAACTTGTCCTCCCACAGGCGGGTTACTGCCAGGTCGGTCCTTCGCCTCCTTGGGCTCATGGCGGCTGCAATTCCGACAATTCCGCATGCGCAGCTCCACATGAGAATCTCTCAGTGAACTCTTCAGTCTCAGTGGGATCAATTGGTCGATGACCTGGACCAAGAGGTTCTAGTCTCGATCCTGATGCTTCGGGATTCGCACTGGTGGTTAGTTCAGGAGAACCTTTGTCTGGGAGTTACCTTTCTTTCTTCCTCCTCCTCCCTCCCAAACGCTGATAACAGACGCCTTGGGTGAAGGTTGGGGAGCCCATTTGGGATCCCAGCGGACCCAGGGCTCTTGGTCCGAACTCGAGCAGATGCTTCACATCAACGTGCTCAAGCTCAGAGCGGTGTTGTGCACTCTTCAAGCACTACACCCTTTTCTACTTCCCAGTCATCTGGCCATCCAGACTGACATGAGTGTAGTCTGGTACCTCAACAAATGGGGGGGACCTGTTCCTACCCTCTTTGTCAGGAAGCGATGCGGGTTTGGGAATGTGCGACCCTCCTCAACCTTCACCTCATGGCAGTCCATGTTCCGGGGGTAGAGAATTCGTTGGCAGATCACTTGAGCCAATCCTCGGCACAACCTCACGAGTGAGAATTGGATCAGGAAATAGCAGACGACATCTTCCTACATTGGGGAACCCCTCAGGTCGACCTGTTTGCGTCCCCTCTAAACGCAAAACTGTCCACCTTTTGGTCGCTCGTTCCAGGGCACAGGCGACTCTGGAGAGACGCTCTGTCTCTCAAAAGCAAGGGCAGATTCATCTATGCTTTTCTTCCAATTCCATTGGTTCTGAGGATCCTGCACAAGCTCAGCTCAGAGGGGGCCCGTATGATTCTCGTCGCTCCCTTCTGGCCCAGGCAAGTTTGGTTCTCTCTTCTGCAACAGTACTCAGAGGAACCTCTGATTCCTCTTCCACTTTCATGACTACTGTTAAGCTAGGATCGGGGGTCCCTGGTCCATCCTGGCCTCAAGTCCCTTCAGCTGCGTGCTTGGCTCCTACAGACGTAGCACAAGCCCACTTTGGGGTTTCCCCACAAGTGGCAGAGATTTTGGTGGAAGCCAGGAAGACGTCCACTCATTCTACCTATGCCATGAAATGGAAACTGTTCTCCATTTGGGCTTTGTCCAAAGACCTAGAGCCTTTCTCCTGTCCTGTCAGGTGGCTACTGGACTACATGCGTTATCTCTTCGACCTGGGTCTCAGTCATTCCTCTTTGAAAGTTCACATGGCGGCTCTTGCCGCTTATCATATTCCCTTTGGGGACAGAACTTTCGCTCTGCTGGAGGTCGCAAAGACCTTCCTTCGAGGGGTTCTCCATCTGAGACCCCCATTGGGTTCCTGCCCCCTTGGGATTTGAATTTCATTCTCGAGAAGCCTACGCTGCCTCCCTTTGAGCCGGCAGCCTCAGCAGACCTTAAGTTCCTCTTGTGGAAGAGACTCTTCCTAGTGGCCATTATTTCCGTTCGAAGAATATCCGAGCTTCAGGTCTTGATGTGCAAAATCCCATATTTGATTTTCCATAAGGAACGTGTGGCTCTGCACACCAATCCTAAGTTTCTCCCTAAGGTAGTAGCGGAATCTACGTTGACCCAGTCCATTATACTGCCTGCATTTTTCACACAGCACTCCAGTCATGGAGAGTATCTTTTACATACTCTGGACGTTCATCGGATTCTGAGATACTACACCAACAGGATGAGGGATCTCAGAAAGACTGACCAACTATTTGCTTCTTTTGCCAGCAAAAGAGGGCAACGCCATTTCCAAACAATGTTTGTCCAAATGGTTGCCACATTGCATCACTTTCTGCTACAACAAGTATCACAAGACCTTGTCAGGTCAGGTCAGGGGTCACTCCACCAGGGGTGTCATGGCCTGTGCTGCTTGTTTCAAGAATGTGTCGTCGGCTGACATTTGCGCAGCTGCAACTTGAACTTCTGTCCACACCTTTACGAAACACTACAGTTTGGACATTGCCTCTTGCCGAAGAGCCGGCTTCGGGTTGGCTGTTCTACAAGGGCTCCTTTCTTGATCCCTCTTCAGCCAGAGGATCTCTGTATGAGTACTTTACTTCTCCTGTTCCAGACTGCTTGGGACTCAGTCCTATGTGTAATTACCTACTGCAAGAGCCCTCTCGAAGTAAGATAGTACAGTTACGTAAAAACTTACCGTAACAGTAGATCTTCGAGAGAGGCTCTTGCAGTAGGTAATACCTTCCCGCCCTCCATCCCTCTTGGTTTTTTCAGCTGCTTTTCCATGAAGGGAAATATCCGCTTCTCTCTCATCTCACCTTTTTGGCCCTTGGGAAAGAACTGGAAGTCTGGCGTGGGGGACCACCCCTTTATACCGACGTTGCCTGACGCTGGTCACCTGACGTGGGGGTGGTCCCCCCAGAGACTGCTAGCTAGAAATTTTTCCGTGGGGTCCTGGTGCCTGTCGGCTTCAGTCCTGTATGTACAGTAATTACCTAATGCAAGAGCCTCTCTCGAAAATCTGCTGTTACGGTAAGTTCTTACGTAACTGTACTTTCCTGCAGCCTTCCATTTCAACCAGGAAGTTTGTCTGCCTACATACTATCTGAAGCTGACAAATCTGAAAGAAAAGTAATTTCATAAACTGGACTTGCGCAGGGTAGTTAAGACTTATCTGAGAAGAACAAAGGTGTTCAGAAAGTCTAAGAGTCTGTTTGTCCTGTTAGGAGCAGTGAGAAAAAGTCAGAAGCCCCTCTAAGGCCACCATAGCCAGGTGGGTGAGAGCTTGCATCGCCAGTGCATATATGGCAGAATGGAGAAAATCTCACACCCTAATCAGGGCTCACTCTGCCAGGGCGCTTGCTGCGCCCCGGTCAGAGAGTTGAGAGGCCTCAGTTTTGGAACTCTTAGTGGTGATGTAGTCCTCTGTGCATACTTTCACTAAGCATTACAGATTGAATGCCCCGAGCTCCACTGATACAGCCTCAGGGCGCAGAGTTTTACAGGAGGTGGTTAGCAGATGAGTCCTGTTTTGGCCCTTAAGGGTTATATATGGGACAGTATTATCCCCCACCCAGTTGTGGAATGGGTGCCTCTTATTAGGATCCATATGTGTTATCTCCTCATTGACGGCATGGAGTGATACAGAAAGGAGAAATTCTTTTGTCCTTACCGTTATTTCCTTTTCTGTTAGTTCCAACATTGTCAGGGGCTTCTCCTGAGATCTGATGGCTCCTACTGCAGAATGTTGTCTGATACAGTACATATCTGTGAAAGTCTGATCTCCGAAAAAGATAAACTTCTGTTTTCTGAAAATGCAGTTTGAGTTCAGGAATAGTCTGCTAAATGTGGACAATGATATACAGCATTGGACTCATAGATACACAGGTTAAAGAGTTATGATTTTTAATTATTGTTTGGTGTTCTACCATTTCCAGGCTTGCGCGTTGCCCATGTTCTATGGCTACTGTATATTCAACTGCTGTTTTTGTCATGTTAACATTTCTCTATATTATAAATGTTGATAGCAACGAAATGACAAGGTAGCAAGATCAGTAGCCTGACGTTTGTGAAATAGGACAGGAGAGTCACCAGCATGACTGGTTTCAGACAACGCTTCCATGAGGTTGGTCTTTTACTACTTCTCTTTAGCATGTGATGCGAGTTTCTTTTTGGTTGTGAAGAGAGCTTGTACTCATCCTGGAGGTATGGTGGTTAGTAGCTATGTAGATGTGTATAGTTACTGCGTGGACAAAGGTGGTGATGTAGCTATTGCTTTCGGAATCCTCATGACTCCAGGGTTCTATGCATGATTGACAGCCTTGGCTGTACCACTACCTCCAGAGTGGAGCTCATTACCCATAGTTGTTAACTCCCCACTGAGAACGTTGGAGCTAACAGAAAAGAAAATGACAGTAAGTATAAAGGAGTTTTACTAACTGGCTGAATATAGCTCAGAGCTTGGTGTGCTTTGTTCTTGGTGCAGCACCACAGGCTGTTCTGCGCTCACGTCTGGCTCTGAATAAGGGGGGCCTTCATGTCATAATACCATTGCTCTGATGATAGAACGATAGTATTATGACTTTCTGATGTCAGAGTGATGGTTTTATGAGTTTTGGATGTCACTGATTCCCTATGGGGAAACAAATTACACTCATATAGTATACTAATATGTTGCTGCAACTTCCACAGATATATAAAAAAATCTTTAATTTTTTTTTTTTACATTTTTCTGAATTTTGTTTCCACTTCACCCGTTTCATGATGATCCTTGCAATTTTTAACCTTGCATACCTTCTCCTTTTACCTTTGATCGAATCACCAACATTTTATTTTCCTTCTAGCAATCCCGTAGTCTTCCTTACTTTCACAAGCTATGCTTGCAAAAGCAACTCGGATACTAGTAGATGGAGAACTGTTGGTAAAAAGGTTGTAATTTTGTTGAGGGTGTTTTTTCTTCTTCATTTACTCTTTCTTCTTACCTCATGTGATTGGTCCACTTGAGGACCATTGGTGAAGGTTCTGTGTCTAATTGTCCCCTTCAGTACAAAAACATAGCACTGCCCTTGCCTCCCATTGGGATTGTGATTCTAACTCCCCTGCCAGAATTGCTTCTAGTAAGTACTGCCCTGCTGCACCATACTTGCTACATCCTCCAAGACCTGATGGATGGATGGATGTGCTTCATGCTGCAGGCTGAGGCTCTAAGAAAGCAAATTTACAGGTAAGAAATGGTCTGGTATCATTTGTAATAACGACACAGTGCAGTTGACACTAAAACAAAATGCTGTTTCATATTGTGAGACACAAAAGAAACCCACGCTCAGAAGCAAATAAATACATTACATACCCCAAGCTAGAACACAGCTTTGCAATCAGTTTATTGCATCTCAGGATTTGAAATGCACTGTAAAACCCCATATTGCTCCATTTTTACAGCCAAAAGCAAGCCTTCCGATTACTGTGGGATATACATCCTTCAGCCATGCTTGTGTGTATTTAGTCAGAGAGGTTCTTATTGCATTTTGTTTTTTGCTTTATCTGTTTTACATCCTCAGTGGCCATTCTGCCTGCTGGACTCACTCCCCGAAAACTGTCACCCACTACTATGCTCCCCAGGGTACCCCAGTCCAAGTTCTGGGGTTATCTATTCTTAGCCCCCCCCCCCCGGTACCACCGCAGGGGAGGAAAGCAGCATCTGGACTGTGGATGGAGGTAGGAAGCAGCATGTGTGGTGGGTCTGCTTGGGCTGCATGGAATGCACAGAGGCCATCACCCACAGCAACCCAAAGGTGCCTTTTACCCCTGCCTTTTCCTCCTTGCCTGCCTTCCGTATGGACACACATGCTGTGGCTGGCCTGGCTGAAGATTGCCTGATGGCACATACTGTATTTACTCACGGCACCAATGGCACATCTGCCAAACTGGTACCAGGAGCCACTGCTAGGTGCAGTTCACCCTTCCTCCCAGCTTTAACCTTGGATGGCTGGGGCACAAACCCCGCCTCCCAGCATGCAGATCGAGTCATTTATCATTGTGCCTACAAATCTGGCTCACCGTTACATAGTTAACTCATGTTCTGTATTGGCTTCTTGAAAGAGTTACATTTTCTGATACTTTTTCATCCCTCAAGGTCAGTGTGAATAAAGAATCAGGACCACTTTTGAGTCAGGCAAATTTCTCCACTGCTGAACAAGATTTTGTAAATCCCCAAAGGACCAAAAACCTGGGATCAAGTCCAGCTCAAGAGGGAACTCTTACCACTTCAGAAACGAAGAAAGCACAGGTAAACAAAAATAACAAGTAAGAGCTGACTGAAGCCAACAGTGTTTTTTTTTTGTTTGTTTTTTTTTTGTATTTGCACGTTAAGCACAGAATGATTAATTGACTTGCTGAAGATCAGACTGGGCGGTGGTGGGATTCAGCCTAGGTTCACAGCTCTGCATTCAGTAGGTACAAGTAGTAAGATCTTTCTTCGAGATTCACTTTTGCAGCAGGTGCCACCTTTAGGACTGAAGCAGCACATTCTAGCTAGCAGTACCCAATGAAGGAATACCCCAATGTTGCCCCGACATCACATATGGTATAAAAGGGTCCCCAGCCCATCCCCAGTTCTTTTCCCACCATCAACCGCGCAAGTCGGACCTCCGCGGACGCCTTCAGCTAGTCGACTGCCATCTTTCCACGTTTTTTAAAACCTTTCTGCCTTTTTGATTTTTCCCAAAAATACATGTCATCATCTTCTACAGCTTCATCAATTGAGAGGCGCCTTTCCAAGTGCGCGTGTGGCAAGCAGATCTTGCATAAAGACAGCCATTTGGCCTGCCTTTTTTGCTTAGGCCCAGACCACAACATTGAGGCGTGTCAGCACTGCCACGATTTCAGTCAGCGCACACAGCACCGGTGCCAGAAGACCCTTGAAGCTTTCTTGCTGAAGAAACAAGTATCTGCTGTAGAGAAGGAATTTCATCGAAAGAGCTCGTCGTCTTCTCCCTCATCCTCTTCTTCTCATAAAGAGAAGAAATTGAGCGACAAACAACAGGAGAAACACAAGGAGAAGTCCTGGGCAGAAGATGGCTCTGGGTCCCGGATGAAGTCGGTGACCTCGGGTGGGCCTCTGGACTCCCAGTTACTAAGCCTCCCTCCCTCATCTCTGTTACGGGAGAAGGTCCTTCAGGGCATGGGAAGTCTTTTCATGTTTCTCCGCCACTCAGGCTTAAGCCCATCACCCCTGGGGGCTCTAAGCCTGGTGGCCTGGCTGGTGACTGTGACAAGGTTGTATAAGGCCCTGCCCCATTTCTTATGCAGAAAGAGTTTAAATGCAAGGGTCTGCTCTATTCTCTCCTTTTCAGTTTCTTCTCTGCCTGGTTGTGCAACCAAATTTTCTTGTGAGACGTAAGAACTGATCACTCTGACAGTTTCCTAATTTTCCGCCTCTCGCTATCTCTCTGCCTTCCCTTACTATTTCTGTCTTTTCTTCCTCCTTTCATATCTGCGGGTATAAAAATATATGTGAATCTTTATGTGGAAATGTCACTGATACTGGTATCCCTTTGTTTAAAACTGTATATAGTTGTACTGTTGAAATGATTGCAAAAAGCTATTTGGAACTCAAGGGATTAACCTGAGATGCAGTTTTTAAGCCTTTTGCAGAGCTGTAAACAAGAGGTCAGTTCTGGGTCGCTATGTTCTTTTTGCTGCACTTGCAAGGAAAGAAACTGACAGGAACATTCTGTAAACTTACAAGAACATGCTGTGAGCAGCAGGCTGTCTTAACGAGTTCCCAGACAAAGACTTATAAAAAGAACAGCAATGCTTTTGCTAGAGAGACTGAAACTTGGAATTGAGATACCCTCAGAAGAAGGACTTAGTTTTCTCTGTTTGTATTGCTTTTGTAAATAGTTATACAGAACAAATTTTAGTTTTTATTTTACTATTATTGATAATAAAACACTCATTGATAATTCTACAGTTGCTCCTGATCTTCCTAGGCTTCCTGACCTGTGCCTTGATGATGGTGAGCTTCAGGGTGGCAGGCTGCTGTCTGTCACCCTCCCAGCCAGGGTGTCCAGTAAGTCCACCCTGACATCAGGGGCTCACGCTAGCTAGCAGCACTCTGGATGGTCGCCCTCTTCCTCCGGAAGCAACGGGCGTGCATCTCACTCAGGAACCACCCATCCTCCTCAGGCGGTTCCGCCTAGATGTCTGCCGGCTAGCTCTCCTGCCCGGCTTCTGCCAACGTCGGCCTCGCCGACACCCCCTTGAAAGAGTCCGGCACCCCCACAAGTGCCGGTTGACTTCGATGCCCCAGTGGGCCGACACCAGGGAACCAGACGCCCAATGGCCAGATGTCAGACCCGCTACCTCCAATGCCTGGGGACTACCCCTTGATACTGATGCCAGAGGACATAGGCTGGACCGACCCAACACTGGGGTTACCCCAGCTGGATGACTCAACGCTGGGGCAATCCAAGCCAGCCCCCCCAATGCCAGATACTCCAGCTCCACCACAGGGCCCCTCACCCCTGCAGGGCCTTAACAAATTGTTCACGGCGTGGTGGGCCTACTTCAAAGACAAAGAAGCCCCCATGACCCCTTCTTAGTCGGGCCCCCAAGGACCTCCTCCAGCCGAACCCTTGGACCACCCTTTTCCCTACTTCCTAAAGGTCCAACTCCGGACAAGGAACTAACTCCTTCTAGGGAACACCCTCGCAGGCCACCAAGATCGCCTTCCACCTCTCCGGACTTGGAGGACTCGGACAGGGATTCAGATCCTCTGTCAGACTCGGACGTTCATGAATGTGATGTGTCACATCCAGCAACTGAATGGACTGGACACAGAAGATCTCAACCTGGAACAGAAGAGGTTGGCTGCTTTTCTTTGAAAGAAGGACACCCTACCTGTGGTAGTCCCTCCAATGATCGATTCCTACAAGGACACCAACAAGCTTGCATGGAAACGTCCTTTCTCAACTCCTTGCTGTATCCAAAAATTCAGACTGTTTGTACACTGTTCTCTGGGAAGACCCCTTTTACGGGGAATATTCGGAGGCCAATTCTGTTGTGCTGAATGCTGCCCATGATAGGTCTAAACAACCATGACACCTCAGCATGCAACTCCCAGATAAGGACGCCAAGCAGTTTGATTATCTGGCTAGGAAATTTTTCCCTCCTCTGCATTTGCCATCCGATCACAAAACTTCCTTGCCCACATGTTACAGTACTGAAACACCCTGTGGGATAAGGCACTGGAGATTATTCAAGCCATGCCAGACTCCCCTGGACAGGCAGAACTTATGGCCATCATGAAGTCAGGTTCAGACATCGGTAATCACATCCTGAGGACATCTTATGACATGGTAGACTCAGCGGGCAGAGCCGCTGCTTCTGCTGTCTGTGTCCACTGATATTCTTGGCTGAGAGTTTCCAGATTCGCCCTGGATGTCTAGTCCAAAGTAATGGAGGCCCCTTTCAGAGGGCCTGTTCTCTTTGGGAAAGATACCCAAAATATCATCTCAAGTATGCAAGAGGCCAGGAAAGCCATTGGGTCAGCGCGTGCCATGTATAGACCCAAGCGGCAACCCTAAGCAGTCATTTCATAAGACTGGTTGGCAGCAATATAGAGGACAACAACAATGGACAGACTTCAAATGTAAGGCCTCCACTCCTGCTTCAGGAGGTTCTGCCCCATGGGCCCAAGACCCTCGCAACCCACTCTTCCTCTCCCCAGTTCCTTCACCTGACTAGTTTCCCAACCCCCCTCCACCAGCCGAGGCCTCGGGGAGATGGTGGGGGGTTGATTCTCCTTGCACACTGAAGGGTGGCACTGGATAAAATCAGACCACTGGGTCCTGCAACTTATCGAAAGGAGACACATTCTCAAGTTAACGGAGGTTCCTCCACACAACCCTCCAATACAGTCTCACTGTTCTTCGGCCCACAGCATCCACATAGCAGAGGAAATCGAGGCTCTCCTCCAAAAGGCCGTAGAGCTTGTCCCTCCAGAACAATGAGGGACAGGCTTCTACTCCCACTTCTTCCTTGTACCAAAGAAGACAGGAGACCTTCATCCTATCCTGGACCTATGCCACCTGAGTCAGTACATCGAGTACAAGAAATTCAGGATGGTTACCGTGATGGGCCTGCTACCTCTGCTCCACCAAAGGGATTGGCTATGCTCCCTGGACATGCAGGACACATACCTCCACATTCTGGTCTTCCAGCTGTACTGGAGGTTCTTGCGCTTTTGATTCCAGAGGTGCCATTACCAGTTCAGGGCCTTGCCCTTCGGCCTGTCCTCGGCACCAAGGGTATTCTCCACATGTCTTGCCATCGCAGCAGCAAGTCTCAGGAGACAGAGGCATTATGTCTTCCCTAACCTCGACAATTGGCTTCTAACTGCTCCCTCTCAGGACAAGCTTGCAGACGCCATCCAAGACACATTCTCTCTCATTCAGGACCTGGGGATCACCTTAACCCCCCCCCCCCCCAAATCCTCCCCTGGCCAAGTCTGCAGCTGCAATACATAGGGGCAATCTTGGACACGGCACAAGGCAAGGCCTTCCTCCCTCTGGACAGAGCAGCGTGCCTTCAGTCCCATGCTTGGCAGTTGCTCTCTGTTCACCAAGTTTTGGCATTGCCACTGTCTCCCTGGCCAGGCTCTACATGAGGGTGATCTAGTGGAACTTCAGGGTTCAGTGGGATCAGAGGTCAGACAACTTGGACCAACTGGTCCTGATATCCAGCACAGCAAAGCACTCACTGAAATGGTGGCTAGAGTCTCCCAACCTCTCCAGAAGGATTCCTTTCTGGAAGGACCCTCCCTCCTAGATCCTGACCACAGATGCTTCGGGCCAGGGTTGATAGGGCTCACTTGGGCACTCACCAGACCCAGGGATCCTGGACTCAGCAAGAGCTTCATCTCCACATCAATGTTCTGGAGATGGGGGCAGTCCTTTACACCCTCCAAGCATTCCAGACAGTCCTAACACCTGGCGCTGTGCTGCTACAAACTGACAATATGTTGGTGGTGTTTTATATCAACAAGCCAGGGGGAAAACACTCGTATCCTCTATGTAGAGAAGCCATGCGAATGTGGACTTGGGCAGTGGACCATCAGCTAGAGCTCTTGGCAGTCTACGTCCTGGGCATTCACAACACCCTGGCCGATAGTCTGTCAGACTTGGTCGAGGGCCCATGAGTGGGAACTTCTTCCCGTGGTGGCAGACGATCTTTTTGTCAGATGAGGTCACCCAGAACTTGATCTTTTTGCCTCCCCATCCAACGCAAAGCTGCTCAGTTTTTGCTCATTATATCCTGGGCCTGGTGTTTTCTGGCGAGACGCATTGTCCCTCTTCTGGACAAGGAGGTTCCTTTACACTTTCCCTCCTTTTCCCTTGCTGCAACGGGTACTCATCAAGTTGCAGTCGGAGGGTGCAAAAATTATCCTGGTGGCTCCATTCTGGCCTTGTCAGATCTGATTCCCATTGTTAGAGCAGTTGGTGGTGGAACCTCTGGTGCCCCCTGCCCCTGTGGCCATACTTGCTCTCCCAGGAGTGGGGCTCCCTGGTCCATCTGGATCTCTGCATGTCCATGCATGGCTCCTGCAGACCTAGCTGTCTACAGATTCGGGGGTCTCCCCAGGGTGACAGATGTCCTAGTGGCAGTTTGAAAACCCTCCACTAGGGCAACCTATGCCATGAAATGGAAACTGTTCTGTGTTTGGGCCGCCACCAGGCATCTGGACCCATTCACCTGCCCAGTGAACTCAGTTCTGGAATACCTTCTCTCCCTTTCAGATGCAGGACTCGGGTATTCTTCACTGAAAGTGTACTTGTCTGCCCTTTCTGCATACTATGTGCCTATTGAGGGCAAGTATATTGCCCAGTTGGACCTTTCTCACACTTTTCTGCGGGGCATGCTTCATTTGAAGCCTCCCATCTGGGACCCTGTCCTGCCTTGGGACATTTTGTTTGTTTTAGAGAAACTCACTCTGCCTCCCTTTGAAACTGCCACGAGCTGTGCTTTCTGTCATTGAAAATGTTATTTTTAGTTGCCATTACTTCTGCTTAAGGAATTTCTGAGCTTCAGGCCCTGATATGTAGGGAGTCTTATTTGGTTTTCCACAAGGACAGGGTGTCCTTGCAGTCTATTACTAAGTCACTGCCGAAGGTGGTCTCAGAATTTACCTTGACTCAGGATATCCACCTACTAGTATATTAGCCAGAGTACTTGAACTGAGGGGAGGCTTTGTTACATACTCTGGATGTCCACAGGGTGCTCCGCTGTTATTTGGAACACAGTCGTTCAGTTCGCAGATCTGATCAATTGTTTCCTTCGTCCCATGAATGGTGTGGGTTCCAGTTTCTAAACAGTGTTTATCCAAATGGTTGGTTAACTACATTGTGTTCTGTTACAATAAGCACAACAAACCCTCAACAGGCTAGGTTAAATGTCATTCTGCCAGGGGGCATGACTGCTTTTTTCACCTCACTGAAAATGTCTGCTGCTGTCATTTGTGTAGCTGCTACTTGGAAGTTCTGTCCACACCTTCATGAAAAACTAGTGTCTGGACATTGCCTCTCACCACAGGGCTGGCTTTGGGCTCGCAGTTCTTCTAAGGACTTCTGTCCTAATTTAACTTGGAGACCTTTATCTTCCACCCTTCTGCCTGGGATTTCTCTTCTACTGCTTAGGACTATGTCCTAAAGGTGATATCTGCTACAAGAGTGAATCTTGAAGTAAGTAGTTATGTAAGAACTTACTATCACAGTAGACCTTCAAGAGAAGCTCTTGCAGCAGGTAGGGTATTTCTCCCTCCCTCCTTCCCTGTGGCAAAAATGTTTTTCCTATTGTCTTGGATACTTTCATTCCTTAGTTCTCTGTTCTTTATTTCACTTGCCAGTCTCCAGTGGTGGAACTGGGGATGGGCTGGGGGACCGCTCCTTTTATACCATACGTGATGTCAGGGTACTGCTAGCTATAAAGTTTCTGTGGGGTCCTGGCGCCTGCCGGCTTCACTCCTAAAGGTGTCACCTGCTGCACGAGCACCTCTCGAAGATCTACTGTTACGGTAAGTTCTTACATAACTGTACTTTTTAGTTAGAGCACAGAGCTTTGAAACTAGAAAACTGGGTTTGAATCTTGCAGCTAGCATTTACTCAGTATGTGGCCTGGAGCAAGTCAGTTAATCTTCTTTGCATAAACTTTCCATGATCACTCCCTCTAATCTTTCTCTTCACAGTTTCACTTTACTTTAGTCTTGCCCTGTTTTGTGCTCCTTTCCCATTCAGTCTAGTAATTGCAGCAGCATTCTCACCCCTCCTGAATTGTAAAGTACTTTGGGATGCAGTGTGTAGTTCCTCTGAGATCTCTGCCACTAGCACTTTTGTCTCCCTATTAGTATAAATTGTACAATCCCCAGCCAAGCCGTTAGTGCAGCAGTAGCACTACTGCTTGCAGTGCTGGCAACCTGGGTTCAGAAGTGAGCTGGATTGTCAGGCATCAGCTGGAGGAAAAGGTTTGAGCATCCCACCAAAGGACACACTCCTCCACCGGGGGTCATGTGCTCCACCTTGCAGCCACCACCTGGGTGACCGCAGATAATGGCCTTGAGCTTGAGCCGTGATAGGAAAACCACAAGTGGAACGCGCTCTCGGAGATGGCGGTGCTTACCTAATGTGTTTTGTTTGTTTGTTTTGAGCCATGATGGAGAGAGGTGTGTGTCTCCAGACTGGGATGTACAGTGCTTATGCGTGTCGTCTGCTCAGTCCTTGCCCACGAGTGTCGGGGGGAGGAGACAAAGAATAGCCGAAAAAAATCTCTGCTGCTGCAAATGATATTCCATTCTCTCTCAGGCCCTGCACTGCTCCCTGGCTGCCTGCTACAACACCCAAGTTACACTCCTTGTGGACATTGGGGGGGGGGGGTTGCTGTGCCATACAGGGCAAACTGGGGCACCGAGGTGACAGGGCTGGAGGGAACGCCAGCTGATGAGGGCAGGCCAAATGACAGGGAGGATAAAATATAGTAAATAAAAAATAAATAACTTGTAAAATCCCCACCTATTTGAGCCACACACCCCTCCTACTCAGTCGTTAGAGGGCCCCCTTTGATTACTCTGTACTTTTAAAGAAGTGAAAACAGAGCAGTGTTGGGCAAAGATTCTCATCCTGTCTTTGTCCTTGCTGGGCCCGAATGCTGGTAGTGTTGCTTGATCATGATTGTGAAAAGCAGTACCAGGCAAGATTACTGGTATTTATATCTAGTGGTGACACAGATAGGATGAAGATCTTCACTTTGCATTGGTCTGTTACAGTCACTATTTCAGTGGTAACGGGTGCTGAAAGGGGGACTCCAAGGACTGGTTGGTGAGAGTGGTAGGGCTTAGATGGGGGAGGGGAGGATTTTACTTTTTTAAAGACTATGTTGACAGTGCCCTCTAAGGCTGCACCCAATTGTTAGGACTGTAACAGTATGCACTACCACTGCTCTTAATTACCACCTGTACAGGGCAACTATCAATCTGGTCTCTGTGTTATGCTACCTTGACAACACCTCCTTTGAGGCCTCACCTTACTCTAGGACAGTACTATTGTGTATCCACCACTTCATTTAGCTACAGCCATTATAGGACATTATCTACTTTATCTCCTGTAAATTCACTGTTTTTTGTTATCCTCCTTACTCATTTTTTGTCCTAACTGCTGCTGCTGTTATTACTGTGTTATACTGCTCTCTAATACCTGTGTACAGTAATTTGACGTGGAGCCTTTGTAAACAAGTCCATGACTCAAAGGGTTGTAATTCCTGTGATATCTTAAATAAATAAATAAATAAATAAATACGAAGGCAGAAATGCAGGTGGGTGCTGGTCAGCATTTTGAAAATTTGCGTCACAATTTAAGTTTTTTGTACACTTCAAAAAGTAAATGCATTGCTTATTTAAAATTATACCTAATGCTGGCAACATTCACTTTCTGTAACCGTTGATCATTTTTGTGCAGGCAGAATTTAATGGGAAGGGAGAGTAGTTTGGCACTGACAAGGTGGCCAGTCGATCTCTTCCACTTTTCTATTGATGTCCATGCCCCCGCGCTCAGGCACGTTGTAATGTGCAGCAAGGGAGCGCGTGGCGCCCCACTGAAATGAATGGGGGTGATGATTATTATTTTATAGCATTATGATGGCAAGCTGGCTATTAAACGAAGGCCACCGCCAACTAACAAGACCCTTGTTAGTCAAGTGGTGGCTTTCATTAATCTTCAGCGCACCATCATAATGTATAAAATAGTAATAAAATTATTTCAATAGTGTGCGCCATAAGCTCTCTTGCTGCAGTTATACTACAGGGCATGAAGATCAGTAGTGAAGTAGAGGGATTAGCTGTCCACTTGCCAGGGCCAAACTGTGATCCCTTCCCATTAAATTACGCCTGTACAGAAATGATCAACAGTTACAGAAGGTACTATCGCAGCATCAGCTATCATTTCCTACAAGTCCCCCCCCGCTCTAAAAAAAAAATCACTTTAATTAGAATTGGTTTAATTTTGTGCTGCGTGAATCTTGGTAATGGTACTGCATACTAATGACACTCTTGTGCTGCAGCTCTCTGAGCCAGTCAGTTGAACTCGAGGACACGATCGCTCTGTCCTTGCAGCATTACATATATTTCACTGGTGTTACAGAAACCTGATGGGGGCGCAAACCTGAATAAACATATCTTGTTTAGAAGGGGTCACATATTTGATTGTAACCCCTAGATGGCGCTATCCCAGGGGCTACTACCCCTGCCTGATTTGCCACTAACAGGTTGAGGGGCCTGGATCCAATGGCGGGTGCCTCCACCCAGAGGTCAGGGTTTGCAATAGTTAAACTAACTTGGTCACAGCCCTCTGGGACACTGCAACCCCTTTCTTCCCACTAGTGGCCCACACAATATATCAAATTACCTTCACAGTATACTTACCCCCAGGTCTGGTTCCGGCACTGGGACCTCCTGTGAAATGAGATACAGTGCAACAATCACAGTACAGTACTTTAACATAGACAAATACCTCAGGCAGTATAACTTTGCTGAAACAAGCAGCTCTGATTTATTTGAGGATATAACAAGGACAGGAAATCAGGTTAATTAGCTTATCACTCTAATAATCTACCTATGGCTCTGTGCACAGGCCTATCCCTATCAGTTACTGTCCTGGGTACCCAAGCCCTAGTGGCTAGTCCAAACCGTGGCAGCTGGTAGGGGCCCTTTCACACAGAGAAAAGGAGAATTAAACAGTCAGCAGTACAGTAATTCCATTTGGATTTAATGTGGCAATTCAACAGGAGCAACCTGAATTAGTACTCACGACCTCCAAATAAGATAGGGTCCTTCAATGTCAGCAGGGCTCACTTGAGGTACAAACCTCTTCACACATCCATATAAAAGAAGTACTATACAGGCAGGCTGCATCTGTATCCCGATATAATTACTGCACAATACCGGGAGAACACACAGCAGATTCAGTTCCTGACAGACCGAGTCACAATTTTCAGCAATTCTTCCAGTCTTCTACAGGGTGAGCCTGGTTTCTACTCTTCAGAGATCCTTTGATTCTTTTCACAGGGCCAGTTCAGTCCTAACAAGCTGTTACACAAGCTGCAGACCGGAACTCTGGGCCTTACACACGTTTTTGACTAAAACTGCACACTGAAAAAGCACAGGGCTCCTTCCTTCTTCACTGCCAAACTCAACTGAACTCCAACTGACCAAAACGGGCACTTCCTTTGAGTTCCTCCAGTTCTTGACTGGATTGGCTGTCACTCACAATAGACTGCTGCTGTTGGTCCAAAAGGCACTGAAGTCTAAACTACATCTCCCAGAGTCACTGCCCATACAATCCTCTTGTGGCTGGCTCAGATTATGAGTCCCAAGTTCTGATTCGTCAAGGCATCATTTTAGAGCTAGTTTACCCACACTGATTGGTCCAGTTCAGCAGTTCAAAACCAGAATGAGGAACTAGGCAGACAGTTCTGACTGCAAAGAAAGCAGGTTAGACAAACTGTAATTTTATTATTACTGTAAATGATTTCTGGCAATCAGTTACATCTTTCAGACAGGTTCCCTTTGCACTCTAGTGACTGCAAAAATGGGGTGAATTGGCAGCAGCTTGAGTGGTACTCAATCAAAGAAACACACAGTCCCCCCATACAAACTAATTATGTCTGCAAGCAGACAGCTCTTAAAGAGACAGTACCAGAGGCTCTAAAAACACTCACTGATAAATGGCTTAAATGCAAACACCATTCAGGCTTGGAGCATTCAAGCAAGCTCCTGGAAGTCTTTTGGGAACCCCCATTTGCAGGGGTTACCCTTCCTAGCCTGGGAAAGCTTGGCGTCGCGTCAAGCAAGTACCCATAAGTTTCAACTGCAACCATATACATTTGCATTAGGCTCGCATATGTAATCATCAGTCAATATATCATTTTACCAAGAACACATTTCTGAAACATTGCAGTACGTCACTCTTTACACAGTATTACATACACATTGTACCATAACTCAAGTTATTACCTCTTGTACATGAAACCTGAAGAGGGCCCTTCCTATCAGTTACCTTGGGGCTGGATGGGGCAAGGGCACCATACTGAGAGGGCAACACAAGTAACTTGGAGTTAGCACTGATGCTCAGTTTGGGCAAGGAGCTCCGGGACACATACACTCCTTTATGGACAACATTGAGAGGCAAGTCCACTGGCGGCCAGGGAATCATAACTGAGGTGCACCACAGGCTTTACAGCTCGACCAGTCTTTCTAGGGGAGCTGTTACAGTCTCTGCACTCTGAGCCTCATTTTCAGCATTGTCCTCACTTGTCAGGAGTCTCCATGGGGGTAGAGAGGCTAGAACTTGGGGCACTTTCAGCTCCAGGAGTTACAGTTTCTGAGTCCACAACATTTGGCTCGCATGGAAGCTTTCAGACACTGGCAGTGGACTGTCAGGGCACTCAAAATACTCTTCTTGTTCGGTGTATCACCAGTCTGCCCCAATCTATCATTTCCTCCTGAAGCTCAAACAGTTCAACCATGCACAATGATTCCATTTCATCTGATCTGATGCTTTGCACTTCACTTTCTGGGAGCATTGGCTCCAGGGATGAAGCTGGGGCATAGACAGTCAGAAGGCCCAGCTTTGTCTCCAGTATTGACTGAGGGATTGCCCAGAACAATTGACTCAGTTAGTAGAAGGATAGTATTCAAAGTCACTCTCACTTTCTTCTGATATGGACTGACAGTCATGCTCAACTGGGACTTGTGGGGGAACACTTTAACTCTGCTTCTGTAGGTGCAGACTTCCTTGATCTTTTCTTAGCAGCAGCTCTAGTCACTGGTCCAGAGGGGCATCTTCTGGGGCTCAGACTCAATCAGGATTTGTCAATGGGTAGTAAATGATTTCTATGCATTGTTTTACATCTTTTGAATTGTTCTCAGGCCTTACTTTGTACACTGGCAGATCATCTAGTTTGCCCACTACAATGTGAGGAGATGGTGCCATCTGTCAGCAATCTTGTGTTTGCCATGCAGTCCCAGATTTCTTAGCAATACCCGATCTCCTCCTGGAGTTCCTGTGCTTTCACCTTTTATCATACCTTTCTTTGTTGGCCAGATTTCTTTTTGGCAGCCATGGTTTGAAACCAGTTAGTACGCATGAGTTAGCTGGGCCTTTAACTTTGCACATACTGTAAATAGTTGTCAGCTTGAACCCCATCAGGAGAGCCCAAAACACACATCTACGTGGTAGAGCTTCTCTTCCAAACATCAAGCGGTAGGGGAGAACCCAGTGGCATCACTTTTGGTGCAGTTATAAGCATGTACCAGGGTGCTAATTTGTTGGCTCCATCTAGGCATCTCTTTGGGTGCAGGGTGCCTAGCATATCTAGCAAAGTGCAGGTTGAAAGCGTTCAGGCTGTGGGTCCCCTAGAGGTGGTAAGGAGTGGTTCTGGACTCTACTCCCCACAGAAAGCATCTCTTTGATCAGGCGACTCTCAAAGTCTCTCCTTGATCAGAATGGATTCTTTGTGGACCCCATAGTGAACAAAAAGTTTCTCACAGTACTTTGGCTACAGTGGATGCTTTCTGGTCTTTGGTGGAAAACTTGGGCATATCTGCGTGAAATGGTCCGTGACCAGGCACATTACTGATATTTCTTTGATCTGACTCCAAACTCAGAAAATCAATACAGACCAGCTCCATGGGTGCACTGGTGGTTATGTTAACAAGGGGCAGCCCTCTGGGGAAAAGCTTTCCTCTGTAATAGCGACTACAAGTTCATATGTGTTGCTCACATCAGCCCCATCTTAGGCCAATAGAATCTGGATCTCACCAAGTCAAGTGTTCTGTCTATACCAAGGTGCCCCATGTGGTTGTGCAAGGACCTCAATACTGAGTCTCGAAGGCAGTGGGCAGCACCAGTTGTTGTTTGTCTACTTGTCCCCTCTGTCTACTGTTTCTCTATATAACAGTTTATTGATCAGTTTCAACTTAGGACCTTCTTTGTATAACAGTGCAGTTCTCAAATCAGTGGGCAATTTGGACACATCTTTTCCTGCATAGAGGGCCTAAAGCTGATTTGATCATAGGATCGCGGATTGAGCCACGCGAATACTGTCATTGTCCAGCTGAGGCAGTGCACCAATGTCTATTGCAGAAAAGTGGCAATAAGCAGCAGGTATGCAATTCTCAGAGGGTCCCAAGCAATCCACCATGCAGTCCACTGCGTCCGTGGACATTTGTTCCTCCCTGTCAAACTTCCGGCAGAGTGCCGAATGTCAGGTTCTGCCAATCGGACCCAATCATTCTGGGGAACAGGCCTCCGGGAGAGCATCAGCATCTATGTGGTTCAGACCTGCTCGGTATTCGAGAGCATAGTCATATGTAGATAATGCAGAAAGCCACCTATGGCCAGTGGCATCCAACAGCTGGTCAGCACATAGGTCAAAGTTATTGTCGAGTTTTTACTAGTATTTTAGCCCTTACAAGTACTCATGGAATTGGTCAACAATATGGCCCACTTAAAAGCTGGGAACTCTAACTTATGTACAGGATAGTTCTTTTGGGATGGGGTCAGGCTTCTACTGGCAAAAGGCCACTGGTCTCCAGGCCATTCTCGTGCTCTTGGTACAACACAGCCCCAACCCTTGCAAGCTAGCATCAGTGTGCGGGCGAATGAAAGTTTTTCTTGGATCGGCATAGGCCAGCACTGGAGCATGGGTAGGATTGATATATGATCTCATGAAAAGCAGTCTCACAATCAAGTCCAGCGGGCCCCAAATACTTCACTTTCGGATGAAAATACACTCTTTCAGTCTTGAGGATGCTGATTTTTGTATTTTTGTGGGTTGGGGATACCCTTGAGTAAGGTTAAGTAAGGCGGATCACTCTTGAATAGTCCTTGATGAGCGCCGATAATAACCACAGAATCCAGGAATCTTTGCAGTTCTTTTAGATTTTTGGGCTGTGGCCAGGTGGTCAAGAGCCTCAACTTTACTTGGTGGCTCTCTATTCCCTCGGTGGATACTATGTATCCCACATACTTTACTGATGTTTGAAAAATTGACTTATCAATGGACAGTTTAAGGCCAAAGTCCTCAGTCGGTCCAATACCTTAAATAATCTGCTCTCATGTTCCTCCAGTGAGCTGCCAAACACAATAACATCATCTAGGTATACCAGGCACTCTAGTAAGTTCATGTCCCCACTGCACGCTCCATCAATCGTTGAAAAGTGGCTGGGGCACCCAAAATCCTGAGGCATCCTCATGAATTCATAAAGCCAGCGGACAGATAAAGGCTGTCTTTTCACGGTCCTCTGGGGCCATCAGGATCTGATAGTACCCACTCGGAGATCCAGCACAGGAACCACTTGCTCCCGTTTAGGCAGTCAAAGCATCCTGAATGCGGGGCATTGTGTACTGATCAGGGATAGTCCGCCCGGTTTAGAGATGCGATAATCACACACATCCTTACTGTTCCATTCTTTCCTCACTACCACAATGGGAAGCATAAGGGCTTCTGGATTCTTGTATTACCAACAGCTAACATCTCTTGCAGATGCCGTCTCCACATCATCTATGTCAGCAGGTGCCAGGCGTCCGAGACCTCTCACGAAATGGTCTTTCGTCATACAGCGGATATTGTGCTCAACTCCTTGCCGCATCACATCCCATTCCTTTAAAAAAACACCTGGTCTCTCTGGGCAAGCTTCTCACTGATCTTCACTTTCCATTCAGCTGGCAGCGAGGAGTCGCAATCAAACAAGTCAGGCGTTACTCTGTCATTCTTCGCCGAACTCTTGCTGCTGGGTAGCACTGCAGTGTCTGCACAATGCACGTAGCAGGATGCAACCTCTGTTTACTCGAATGTCTCTTTCAGACACATTATGAACTTGGACCATTACCTTCTGGCATAAGCATAGGCTCTAGCGGGCAAAATACTAAACGACCAGCAGTCCCTCTGGCAATTTTCCAACCGCCTGGTGCATCCAACATTAATATTTTATTCTTAACATCCTTTCTGATCACGGACCTCTCCTGTAAGGTACACTGGGCATTTGGTGCCAGGATCAGAGACTCAGGATCCTTCTTCCATACAATTCCGACCCGGTTCCTCTGGTTCTGTTTTCCAGCATCTCTCTGTGCCTCATAGGCCTTCTTAATTAAAGCGGAACTCTTAAAGCTCTACTAGTCTTTGACCCTGTTTTCATAACACAACTGTGCCAGCCTTCCGAACATATGAGCATTTGTTCCAATCAACAAAGGGACACCATCATACACAGTCCAGTGGGGGACACACTAAGGCTAGGGTCTACTTGTTAAAGCCGCCAGCCACGGAGGTGGGAAAGACATATGGTCGGGATATACCGGAATAGGGTAGGCCTTCTCACTTAACCCCATACATACAGTCCTTCTAATGGTTGTGAAGTCGTCTGACAAATGCTTCTGATACAATCTTGGAACATAATTGTCACTTGGGAGCCACTGTCTAATATAGCTCTTGTAGACACTCCGTTCACCTTTACAGTGGTCTCCATGGAGGGACCCACTATTCTGGACCAGTCTGGAGGCGGTAGTGAGGGCCTGGGCAACTGACCTTGCCACAAGGGCGTGAATTAGCATTTTGGTGCCTCACTGGGATCATGTCGTGCACCTCTTAACCACTGATTTCTTCTCGAAGCTCTCCTTGTAGCCTATATGCAACTTTGTCAGTGTCTTTTGGGGACTGGCATTCCCTTTCATGTGCCCATCTTTCCCACAATTATAGCAAAACATACTTTCTGGAGTTTGAGCTGGCGAGGCACCACACTGGGAGCCAGGGCGGGTAGTACTAACTGGAAACCTTGGTGCCATCTCTGTCTCTGACGTGATAAGCATTTGGAACATCGTCAGTTTCTCTCACTTCCATGGTCAAGGAATCGAGTTCGGAGCTGTTATCAGCAGGAGATACATGGGTGAGTACCCCCACCCCTGTAGAATACAGTCGGGATATAGAGTCAGGGACCGTGCCTTGCAGGCGGCCTTCACATAAAGGACTGTTTTTGAGTTCGGATCTCTCTCAACAGTTAAGCACATTGTGACATATCTTTTCCTTGTCAGAGCACTCATTGACTGCCAACACCTCTGCCCTGAACTTCATGATGGGTCACCCTCAGTCACTCGGGTGGTAGCCGCGGCTATTGGTGCAGGGTCCTCCAGGGTGGAGTCTTTCTCAACTCCTCGAATTTCTCTCATTAACTCATCATAGGAGGTGGGGATTCAGTCGATCTGCCAGAGTGTAACTGAAGCAACAGCAGTTCTGAGAGGGCAGAACTTAGGATCCTGTCAGTCTGGTTCGGTCCAGTTCAATGGCTGGCAAACTACCTTTCTGAGGCATTCTTGCAACAATTTTTCCAGCCGAGACACACACAGACAACAACTCCCCTTGGTACTGTGTGCATCTCTTACTCTCCACCATGGGTCCTCATCAGAATCTGGGCTCCATACACATTCTCCAAGGCCTCAAGATAGGCCTGTGCAGTCGCTTCAGGGTTACTGGCCCGTTTAACGGATCTGGTAGCCAGGGCAGGACCTCGGAGCTCTCACTAACCCTCTTTCGCTTTTTCACCTTCCGAGCATTGCCATTCTAGCACTTGGGGGCAACATAGTCTATCCAGGTCTCCCAGTCATCCTCCTCTTGGGGGTGGGGAGGGTCAGAAGATCCTCAACCTTGGTAGTCGTGACTAATGGCAGGTGCAGAAATAGGAGTCTGCATTGGTTCAGCCACCATTACGGGCACTGGAGCAGGAGAGGGTGTTGGGAGGAACACCCCAGGTGGCAAGAATAGTTTCTTCAAGTCCTCACAGTTTTCCCTCTCCCAGCAACCATTCAGCAAATTTCTCCTCAAAAGTTTCAGATAGTGGTGGGGCTGATTCCCCAGGTCTTACTGTCCTTAGTTATCCTCTCCAAGCAGTGAGGGCTCCCTCTGGGAGTAATGGTCTGTGGCACTTTGGAGCTATCTATGGGATCCTTAAACTCTACTGGGCCAGGAAAGTGTGGGTGAGCAGATTAGCATGCACGACCCACCACCACAGGGTTTTGTAAACCTTCCACCTTGGAAAGTACTCCCTGCACAGTGTCGTATTGATACCAGAGGGATGTCCAGGATAAGCATAGCATTTTGGGGTCGATCTCCTCCCCAGTACACCACTCCACCAGCGTGTGCCACAGCCACTTCTGTCAGGGGTACCCATTTTTTTCTTAACATGTGGTTAAGTAAATATAGCCACTAGAGGACACACAATCCCAGCGGTGAGCCTCAAGATGTAACCCCTAGATGGCGCTATCCCAGGGGCTACTACCCTGCCTGATTTGCCACTAACAGGTTGAGGGGCCTGGATCCAATGGCTGGTGCCTCCACCCAGAGGTCAGGGTTTGCAATAGTTAAACTAACTGGTCACAGCCCTCTGGGACACTGCAACCCCTTTCTTCCCACTAGTGGCCCCACAATATATCAGAATTACCTTCACAGTATACACTTACCCCCAGGTCTGGTTCCGCACTGGGACCTCCTGTGAAATGAGATACAGTGCAACAATCACAGTACAGTACTTTAACATAGACAAATACCTCAGGCAGTATAACTTTGCTGAAACAAGCAGCTCTGATTTATTTAGGGATATAACAAGGACAGGGAAATCAGGTTAATTAGCTTATCACTCTAATAATCTACCTATGGCTCTGTGCACAGGCCTATCCCTATCAGTTACTGTCCTGGGTACCCAAGCCCTAGTGGCTAGTCAAACCGTGGCAGCTGGTGGGGCCTTTCACACAGAAAAGGAGAATTAAACAGTCAGCAGTACAGTAATTCCATTTGGATTTAATGTGGCAATTCAACAGGAGCAACCCTGAATTAGTACTCCGACCTCCAAATAAGATAAGGGTCCTTCAATGTCAGCAGGGCTCACTTGAGGTACACAAACCTCTTCACACATCCATATAAAAGAAAGTACTATACAGAGCAGGCTGCATCTATCGATCGCAATTACTGCACAATACCGGGAGAACACACAGCAGATTCAGTTCTGACAGACCGAGTGCAATTTTCAGCAATTCTTCCAGTCTTCTACAGGGTGAGCCTGGTTTCTACTCTTCAGAGATCCTTTGATTCTTTTCACAGGAGGCAGTTCAGTCCTAACAAGCTGTTACACAAGCTGCAGACCGGAACTCTGGGCCTTACACCACGTTTTGACTAAAACTGCACACTGAAAAAGCACAGGGCTCCTTCCTTCTTCACTGCCAAACTCAACTGAACTCCAACTGTGAGCAGGCACTTCCTTTGAGTTCCTCCCAGTTCTTGACTGGATTGGCTGTCACTCACAATAGACTGCTGCTGTTGGTCCAAAAAGGCACTAAAGTCTAAACTACATCTCCCAGAGTCACTGCCCATACAATCCTCTTGTGGCTGGCTCAGATTATGAGTCCCAAGTTCTGATTCGTCAAGGCATCATTTTAGAGCTAGTTTTACCCCACACTGATTGGTCCAGTTCAGCAGTTCAAACCAGAATGGGAACTAGGCAGACAGTTCTGACTGCAAAGAAAGCAGGTTAGACAAACTGTAATTTTATTATTACTATAAATGATTTCTGGCAATCAGTTACATCTTTCAGACAGGTTCCCTTTGCACTCCTAGTGACTGCAAAATGGGGTGAATTGGCAGCAACTTGAGTGGTACTCAATCAAAGAAACACACAGTCCCCATACAAACTAATTATGTCTGCAAGCAGACAGCTCTTAAAGAGACAGTACCAGAGGTTCTAAAAACACTCACTGATAAATGGCTTAAATGCCAAACACCATTCAGGCTTGGAGCATTCAAGCAAGCTCCTGGAAGTCTTTTAGGAACCCCCATTTGCAGGAGTTACATGATAAACCTTATTTATTTATTTTTTGTTTATTTTTAAATTTGTTAACCGGGTAAGGACACTTGACCAAAGGTCCTTTTTAAGGTCCGAGCCAGAGTGCAACACATAATTGCATAACGCAAACAAAAACAATAAACATATAAGATAAACTAACATATTACTTAATACAATCACAAACAGCACTTGTCAATAGATATTGTTTCAACTGTACCTTAAAAAACAATAAAGACTTTGCATTTCGAATTTGAAATGGAAAAGAATTCCACAATAGAGGAGCTGAAATTGAAAATGCCCAAGACCCAAGTTTTTGTTTACACATAGGGACCTCTAGTATAAGACCATTTGATGATCTAAGCTTTGATGGAATATCCCTAGTTGAAAGTAAATTGGCTAAAGGAAACATAGATTCATAATAAATAGCTTTTGCTACTAAACAACCAATTAGATATTCTATTCTAGAAACAAAGGGCATCCAACCCAACCCTAAATACAAATCACAATAATGAGTTCTACAAGTAGCAGATAAAACAAAACGACAAACATTATAGGATATTGTTAATGCATGCATATCCTTTTTCCCCAAATTATAATATAAACAGGCTCCATACTCCAAATGAGGGAGTAGAGTCCCCACAGCAATAACTTTCCTAGAATTTTCTGAAAAATAGTTTTTATATCGATACAACAACCCTATTTTATATTTATCGTTCTGCACAAAGCAGTAATCTGAGGAGAAAATCTTAACACTGGATCTAGTAAAAACCCCAAATATTTGAAACTCTGTACCTGCTCAATTTTAGTCCCTAATGAATCACAAATAACCAATTTTGGGCAATCTTTCAACATATGAGTAGTGCCAAATAACATTGTCTTGGTTTTCTGTAAATTCAAAACTATTAAATTATCCTTTAACTAACTACTTAGCACATAAAAATCATGCTGAAGACTAGAGGCAATACCACCTACTGATTCATCTTCATTAAACAAAATCAAATTGTCTGCATAGAGGATTGTATCACGTACAGTGCATTATGCAGGTAAATTATTTACGAATAAAGTAAATAACAAAGGGCCTAATATTGACCCAGTGGAACTCCACAGGCCACAGGAGCCTCATATGATTCAACATTACCAATATAAACCACCTGGAACCTACTGGACAAATAATCCTGTACCTACTCAACAAATCCATCAGAAAAACCCATATTTAATAACTTTTGACAGGCCAGATCATGTGTAGTCCAATCAAACGGCTTGGTAAGGTCCACTAACAACACCTCCATCATTAAACCAGACTCAAAACCACGGAGGACGGTGTCTGTGAACCTGACCAAAGCCGTTCCTGTGCCATGATACTGTCTAAAGCCATGCTGCTATGAACATAACGAATTGTGACTCTCTAAATACCCATTTATCTGGTTTACCACCAGTTTTTCCAAAATTTTACTTAATGGGTTTAATATGGATATTGGCCTAAAATCTTCCAATAACTCAGCATTTGGCTTTCTTGGCACAGATACAAATAACCCTAGCACACTTCCACGCATGATGGGTACTGTTCAGTCAACAAAGATAAATTAAAAATGTAACATAAAGGGTCAGTTATAAATGGAATTATTAATCTAAGAAAACGACCATCCAGACCCCCACCATCACTAAACTTTTTCGGTAAGGTATGTAATAAATCAAATACTTTCCTCCTGTCCACACTTTTGAAACAGAAGCTTTCCTGCTTTGTATCAACAAACAATTTGAAGACATCTGTACACCCCTTTGTGTTGTACCCACTCTATAATCAGATAGGTTAATACATTTTCTATTTAAAATATCAACTATTTCCTCAACCGAAGTGATCTCTTTATCACCAACCCTCAATTTTTGAACAGAACCAGAAGTTTTGGGGGCTAGTAATGAATGAAACCTACTCCAAAATGTTTTAGGATTAGTCAAGTTCTCCTCACATTGTTCTTGATAAAATTTATTTTTTGCTGCCCTAACTGCATTAGATACCTTGGACTGCAGCTGTCTATATGTAGTCAACAAAGCTACAGACAAATCTTTTTTTTAAGAACCCCAAGCCTTATTTCTTTGCCTAATTAATTGCTTTAGCTCGGGTAGAAACCACCGGTTACTAACTCCTCGCACTCTCAAAGGACAGAAAAAATTTGAACAGGAACTAAAGTCTTACAAAGATAATCAAAAGCCAAATTCACATCAGGAATGCACTCCAAATAGGACCAATCCAACTGAGCTACATGTGTAAGCAAAGCTTCCTGATCAACATTCTTAAAATTACAAGCTGTCACAGTGCGAGGTGGAATTTTTAAACGTTTGAAATTTAACACAGTAAACCACCATGTGGTCACTCACAGATTCAGACATTACTCCAGAAAACCCCGCCATATCTAACCTACTCACCATAATCCAATCCAATACAGTGTGATTATATGTTCTAGGATTATGCTGAGTAGGCTGTCACTATCTGTGAGAGACCATACGGACATAACAAAGTTTCCAGTTGCAACTCATCTCTGAGCAACCAATTTAAATTTCTATCTCCCACGAGTACCGAATCATGGACTTCCATATTTATTTATTTATTTACTTAAGAGTTTTACCAGGAAAACATACTGAGTGGGTTACCGCTCGATTCCAGATGCGTCCTGGGGGATAGGGACATGTGGAACATACATCATAAGAAGAGTGTACAAGAAATGCAGATCTTACTTCGAGAGGGCTCTTGCAGTAGGTAATTACATATAGGACTGACGCCAGCAGGCGGCAGGACCCCACAGAAAAATTTCTAGCTAGCAGTCCCTGGCGAGGGACTGCCGCCACGTCAGGTGACCAGCATCAGGAAACGTCGGTATAAAGGAGTGGTCTCTGATGCCCGCCTTCCAGTTCTTTCCTGCCGTTAGCTCGTGCAGCGCCTCGCGGAAAAGTTCTTCACTCGTCAGACTCCCTTTATCGGTGTTTTACCGAGTATTTTCGCTTTCTTGCTAAAATCGTCAGTACATCCATCAGTGAATGTCGTCCCCTACACCCTCCGAGCACAAAAACAAGTGCGACTTGTGCGGCGCCCAACTCCCGCACAAGGACAGCCATTCCCTGTGCCTGTTTTGTCTAGGCCCTGATCACCCGGTAGAGAAGTGCCAGCACTGCCTCAGTTTTAACGCGGCTACCCGGAAAAGGCAGCAGCAGTCCCTGGAAGCCCACATTCTCAACAAAAAGATGAGCTCCATGGAGAAGGAACTCAAAAAACTGCGTCAGGCGTCCACTTCCCCCGAAGGCCATCGGAAGAAAAAAGACAAAGAGAAGCACCGGGACAAAGGCTCCTCCACCGCGACTCCCTCGGGAGTCGTCGTGTTACAGGTAACATCCCCTCCGGGGGACCGCTCCTCGTCTCACACATCTGGCTCACGCTCGGGCCTGTGGGCGCCTCTGGGCTATTGGAGGCCTCCGCCCCTGGTATGGCCGTAGCCGGCCAGCCTACTGGCGCGGGCGGCTCCGTAAGCCCGGATGTCTGCTCCCCCCACGCCCGCGCCGAGAAGGCTGGTAAGTCACACGACCCTTCAGGGCGGTGCGCGGCCCATCTTCCGTCGGACCAGGCTGCTCCTCCATCGCAGTCCACCTCCGGTGATGGGTCCCGTAAGTCAGACACCGGCTCCTCTGGCGCCAGCCCGGATCCCGCTGACAAACCGCACGTCGGTTCATCCGACGTCTGAACAGCAGAAGAGCCAGCGCCGGACCCTCCCCCGTCCGTCGTCCCCGGCTCCCTGCAGCCTTCGCTGCCCTCCAGGAACCCTGAGTCTCCCCAGCCCGACCCCAAGGATTTTCCCTCCCATCCCCGGCGACGCTGGGTTTCTGCTTCTGTCAGACCACCCACCTGAGGGTCCACTGGATCTGACGTCGGTTTCCCGGATGCCGGCTCCGATGCTAGTACCTCCGATGTCAGCTCCAACGCCCGCTTTACCGACTCCGGTCGACATCCCGCTCCTGGATGTCACCCCAACGCGGACCCTCCGAGCCTTCCAACCTGGACGTGCCCGTGAGGCCTCCGGCCGGGCCGTCTGCTCCGGCAGCTCCTCTGGCTCCCGGGTACCCTCCATCATATCCAGGACCACAGTATCCGGCGCCACAGTACCCGACGCCGGTCTACCCGACGCCTGGTTTTCCGCCGCCGGGTTTTGGATACTCTCCTTATGGATATAGTCCATACCCTTATCCCCCCCCCCTCCTCCAGCGCCCCCTCAGCCGCCGGTGGATTTGCAGGAGACTCTGGCCTCCTGGTGGGCTGAGGCCAAGGCGCAGCTCACCAGGGAGGTGGAGAGTAGTCTACCGACAACGGTGCCGGTCCCAGTTCCCGTACGTCCATGGCCACACACTCCCTTTCCACCTCCGGACACCAGGGCTAATCCCTCTTGGTCCAGAGAGGGGCAGGACATGCTTCCTTGTGGGCTTCCCAAGGGGTCTCTTTCCCCCACCCGGGTCGGGAAAGAGAGTCTTTTTCTTCTTCTTCCTCCTCTTCCCCCTCAGACTCCTCGGACTCTTCCGACGGCTGCTCCGAAAGGGACGACGAGCCATGCTATCAGTCAAAGCCCAGACCAAGGACTCCTCCGAAGTCGCCTCCAGAAGATCCTTCCTTTACGGAGCTGCTACGCAGAATCCAGGAGGTACATAAGTGGCAATCTTTGGAACCAGACCCTCAGCGGATGAAACTCACCGAGCATCTGGATCTGCCCGGGACAGCTCCTACCTTGGTGCCACCCTGGATCGAGCCTCATGCCGACCTTGTTACCACCATTTGGAAACAGCCGTTGGCTCTAGCCCCACTTCCTTGGAAGTCGAACAGGCTATACCAGGCTCCCGAGGGTGTTGACTTTTTAGATTCTTACCCTCGTGCTGACTCGGTAGTGATTAGCGCCGCTCACGGCCGGTCGGCTAACCCAAAACACCTTAGCTCGTCTTCACCTGACAAAGAATCCCGCCTACTGGACCAGTATGGCAAGAAGATTTTTACTTCTTCCAAGCTGGGGATCAGGGCCCTGAACTATGTCGGTCTTATGGGGCATTACCAGAAGGCAATTCTTACTCGGGTGGAAGCCAAATTGGACTCCCTGCGAGACTCTCAGGTCAAGCAGGAGTTGGCTGGCCTTGTCCACTCTGCACGTTCGGCCAGTCGACACATGCTTCGTGTGACCTACGATGCAGTGGACACTGCTGGATGGAGCTCAGCTTTCACCGTAATCTTGCGTCATCATGCTTGGCTTGGTGTGTCAAGATTGGTCCCGGAAGTGCAGTCCGCTATTCAGGAAGCGCCCTGCCGGGGGTCGGTGCTTTTCGGTGGTGATGTCAAGGACATCATCACTGATTTGCAGGAGAAGGGGATGGCACTAAAGTCCGTTGACTCTGTGTACCATCCCCACCAGCCGCAGTGCCGTCCCTTTCGTAGATGGAATCGGCCTAAGGCGAAACCTCCGGGAAAGCAGGCCACTAAACATCTGGCCCCCACAGCTGCTAAGCCCCCCCCCACCCAAAAAAATCAGCAGGTGCTTCAGCTGCGGTGCTGCCACACACCACCTGACGCCTTCCCTCTCCCACAGCTTCCGGACTCCCCGGAGGAACTGGTAGGAGGGAGGTTTCCCCTCCACCTTCCGGGCTGGGAGAGGATAACATCAGATTCTTGGGTGCTCCAGCTGATCGCAGAAGGACACTCAATAGAGTTTCTACAGAAACCACCTCGCCACCCCTTCTAAAAGTCATCTTATTCTTGGGAACATCTTCTCTTGGTCCAGGAAGAGATTTCAGCTCTGTTGCGCAAAGAAGCGATAGAATCCGTCCCTCTTCATCTTCAGGGGACGGGTTACTAGTCCCACTTCTTCCTGGTCCCAAAGAAGACCGGAGATCTAAGACCCATTCTAGATCTCAGTTCCCTGAATCTTTTTGTTGAGTACAAAACGTTCAGAATGTTCTCTTTGCAGAGCCTTCTGCCCCTCTTCCGTTCGGGCCAATGGCTGTGTGCTCTGGATATGCAGGATACTTACCTGCACATTTCCATTCACCTGTATCACCACAAATATCTTCATTTTGCATTCCAGGGGGACCACTACCAGTTCAAGGCACTTCCGTTTGGCCTATCCTCGGCTGCCTGAGTATTTACCAAATGCCTTGCGGTGGTGGCAGATTACCTGCGTGCTCTCGGGGGTTGCAAGTTTTCCCGTACCTGGACGATTGGCTCCTGGCGGCCTTGTCCAAGGAGGAACTCCTGCACTGCCTCGCCCTTACCCAGCAGGTTTTTGCCTGCCTGGATATTACCATCAACCATTCCAAGTCTCACGTGATCCCATCTCAGAGACTACAGTATATAGGGGCGATTTTAGACACAACCATTGGCAGGCCTTCCTGCCACCGGACAGAGCGTCCACCTCCAGACTCAAGTAAGTCTGTTGTCCGGCCACAGGCATGCCAGTGCAAAATCGGTCCTTCGCCTCCTCGGGCTCATGGCAGCTGCTATCCCGACAGTCCCTCGTGCTTGGCTCCACATGAGAGTTTCTCAGTGGACACTCTGCTCCCAATGGGATCATTTGGTGGACAACTTAGATCACCCGGTTCTAGTCTCCTCACTGATGCTCCGAGACTTGCAATGGTGGATGGTTTGAGAGAAACTGCTTCGGGGAGTTCCTTTCTTTCTTCCTCCCCCTTCCCAGACTCTAACCACAGACGCCTCAGGCGAAGGTTGGGTAGCCCATCTCGGTCCCCTTCGGACCTAGGACTCTTGGTCCAAGCTCGAACAGACACTCCACGTCAATGTGCTCGAGCTTTGGGCAGTTCTGTACACTCTCCAAGCCCTTCACCTGTACACTCTTCCTGACCACCTAGCCGTCCAGACGGACAAGATGTGCGTGGTTTGGTACATCAACAAACGCGGGGGACTCGGTCCTACCCTCTTTGCAGGGAAGCAATGAGGGTTTGGGATTGGGCAGCACAACACGACCTTCACCTCACGGCAATTCATGTTCCGGGAATCGACAACACCTTGGCAGACAAGCTAAGTCACTCGTCCGCCCTGGCTCATGAGTGGAAACTGGACCAAGGGGTTCTAGAAGGTATCTTCCGACACTGGGGAACACCACAGGTCGACCTGTTCGCTTCTCCTCTAAACGCAAAACTTCCCGACTTCTGCTCGCTCGTTCCAGAGCGAGGCGTTTTCTGGAGAGACGCTCTGTCTCTAGATTGGAAGGACAGATTCGTCTATGCCTTTCCCCCAATTCCTCTCATCCCACGAGTCTTGCAGAAACTAGTTTCAGAAGGAGCACGAATGATTCTGATTGCTCCTTTCTGGCCCAGGCAAGTTTGGTTCTCTCTTCTACAACAATACTCAGAGGATCATCCCCTTCCTCTTCCTCTATCACAAGGTTTGCTGACCCAGGATCAGGGGACTCTGGTCCATCTAGGTCTCAAGTCCCTTCAGCTTCATGCATGGCTCCTGCAGACATAGCTCAAAGTCGCTTTGGGGTTTCCCCCCCAAGTGGCGGAGATTTTGATGGAGGCTAGAAACCCTCCACTAGATCTACATACACCATGAAGTGGAAAGGTTCACTATCTGGGCTGCTTCGAAAGACGTGGAACCTTTTTCCTGTTCGGCTTGGCTACTGCTGGAGTACCTACGCCATCTTTTTGACCTGGGTCTTAGTCACTCTTCTCTGAAAGTTCACATGGCAGCCATCTCGGCCTGTCATGTTCCCATTGCAGACAAGACATTTGCTCAGCTGGAGGTCTCTAAGACTTTCCTCAGAGGGGTTCTGCATCTGAGACCTCTTATACGTACTCCTGCCCCTCCTTGGGATTTGAACTTTGTTCTTGACAAACTTACTCTGCCTCCTTTTGAACCAGCAGCTTCCGCAGACTTGAAGTTCCTTTCATGGAAGACTCTCTTCCTGGTAGCCATTACTTCCACTTGGAGAATTTCTGAGCTCCAGGCCCTGATGTGTAAAATTCCATACTTGATTTTTCACAAGGAACGTGTGGCTCTGCGCACTAACCCTAAGTTTCTTCCTAAGGTGGTGGTAGAGTCTAATCTGAACCAGTCCATAGAGTTACCCACATTTTTTACGCAGTACTCCAATCAAGGGGAGTATTTACTCCATACTATGGACGTTCACAGGATTCTGAGATACTACACTAACAGGACAAAGGATCTCAGGAAGACTGATCAACTGTTTGTCTCTTTTGCACCCAAAAGGGAAGGCAATGCTGTTTCTAAGCAATGCCTATCTAAATGGTTGGCTCATTGTATCACTTTCTCTTATGATAAGTACAACAAGACCCTCCCGGTTCAAGCAAGAGGCCACTCCACCAGGGGAGTCGACACCTCTGCGACTTGTTTAAAGAATGTGTCAGCGGCGGACATCTGTGCTGCTGCCACTTGGACCTCCGTCCATACCTTTACAAAATATTACAGTTTGGATATTGCCTCTCGCCGTAGGGCAGGCTTCGGGTTGGCTGTTCTGCAAGGCCTTCTCTCTTAAGGCTTGCACAGCTAGACGTTCTACTCGGAATAGATTTCCTCCTCCCGTGTGCTTCTCCTTGTTCCAGACTGCTTGGGACTCAGTCCTACATGTAATTACCTACTGCAAGAGCCCTCTCGAAGTAAGATAGTACAGTTACGTAAGAACTTACCGTAACAGTAGATAGAAACATAGACTTTGATGGCAGATAAGGACCACTTGGCCCACCCAGTCTGCCCATTTCCCTACCTATTGGATAAGCTGCAGATTCTAGTTAACCAACAGCCTACTTCCTGCAACCCCCCACTATAATTGCCTTATGTCTGTCCCATGCATGTTTGAATTCTCCCACTGTTTTAGACCCCACAACCTCTCCAGGAAGGCTGTTCCATGCGTCCACCACTCTCTCTGTGAAAAAATTTCCTCAAATTACCCTGAGCCGTCCCCTCTCTCTAACTTTAAATTGTGCCCCTTGTACTTACACATCTCTTTTCTGAAAGATGCTACCCTCCTGGACTTTGTTGATTCCTTGAGGTACTTAAAAGTTTCTGTCATGTCCCCGTCCTCCTTTCATCAAGGGTATACATATTAAGCTTTCTCAGTCTCTCTTCATATGGTTTCTGATGTAGACCCTGCACTATTTTAGTTGCCCTCCTCTGGACTGCTTCCATCCTGTCTATGTCCTTGCGTAGATGAGGTCTCCAAAACTGCACACAGTACTCCAGATGGGGTCTCACCAACTGTCTGTATAGAGGATAACCACTTCCCTTTTTCTACTTGTGATGCCTCCCTATGCATCCCAGTATCCCCTGGCTCTCCTTACTGACTTCTCACATTGCTTACCACCTTTAGGTCATCTGATATGACTACACCAGATCCCTTTCCATTATTGTTGTCATTAGTACCTCCCCTGCTATTGTGTACTCTTCTCCTGGATTTTATTTCCCAGGTGCATTACTTTGCACTTCTTTGCATTGAATCTAAGTTGCCTGTCTGACCATTCCTCCAACCTTGCCAAGTCCCTTCTCATCCTTTCTACCCCCTTGTGTATCAACTCTGTTACAGATCTTTGTGTCATCACAAAGAGGCATACCTTTCCTTCCAGACCCTCTGCAATGTCACCTATAAAGGCGTTAAAGAGACTGGACCCAGTACTGAGCCCTGAGGTACTTCACTAGTAACCCCTTTCTTCAGAATGTATTCCATTCACTATTACCTTCTGTGTCCTGTTGTGCAGCTAGTTTGCTACAGGCTACCACCTGGGACCCACTTCCAGGCTGGCTAACTTGATTATTAATCTTTTATGAGGGACTGTGTCAAATGCCTTGCTAAAGTCTAGGTAGGCCATATCCACAGCCCCTCTCTGGTCTATTACTTTGGTCACCCAGTCAAAGAAATCAATTAGATCGTCTGACATGACCTTCCTGCTGTGAATCCATGCTGCTTTGGGTCCTGTGTCTTCACATCCTCTAGGTACTCAACAGTTCTTTCTTTCAGAGTGATTCCATCATTTTCCCCACCACTGAGGTTAAACTAACAGGTCTGTAGTTTCCTGCTTCTGCCTTGCTCCACTTTTGTGAAGGGGAATCACATCTGCCCTCCTCCTGTCCTCAGGTACCACCCCATCTTCTCATGATTTGTTAAAAAGTGTAGTTAGTGGTGTCACTAGGTCCTCCCTTAGCTCTTTTAGGATTCTAGGGTGAATCCCATCAGGCCCCATTGCTTTGTCCACCTTGAGTTTTAGGAGTTCTTTCAGTACTCTTTCTTCTGTAAATGAACTGGTGTCAACCCCACTATCCTGAGTGATTCTACTGTTTGGTTTAGGTGTCTCCTCCTCTTCCTCTTTTGTGAATACTGAGCAAAAGTATTCATTCAGTATCTCTGCCTTTTCACTGTCTCCCTCTGCCCACCTCCTCTCTCCTTTATTAATCTTCACTATCCCTCCCTTAACCTTTCTATGCTCCCTAATGTACCTATACAAAGTTTTATCCCCTTCTTAACTGAGTTGGCTATCTTTTCCTCAGTTTGGGCCTTTGCTTTTCTGACTGCCTTCCCCACTTCTTTCTGCTTTAATTTATACAATTCCCTGTCATGCTCCGTCTGTGATTCCTTATACTTTTTGAATGCAGCCTTTTTCTCAACCTTCCCTGACACCTCTTTTGAGAGCCATAGTGGTTTTTTATTCCGCTTTGTTTTCTTTATTTGTTTCACACAAAGGCTTGTTGCCTCCATGATGGCAGTTTTGATTTTCTCCATTGTTCTTCCACCCCTCCTTTCTGGCCATTTGCTAATGCATTTCTCAGGTATTCACCCATTATGCCAAAGTCAGCCTTCTAAAGTCAGTATCCTTGTCTTTGTATGGCTTGTCTCTGTGGTTGTGTTTATTGTAAGCACACTGTGCAGTGGTCGCTTGTTCCCAGATGTCTACTGACTTCTAGGTTTGTGATCCTCTCTCCATTTGAGAGCACCAGGTCTAATATTGCTCCTCCCAAGTGGGTTCCACCACTAGCTGTCTAAGGCATGCTCCTGTAGGGCATCGAGAATGACCCTGCTCTTGGATGTGGCTGCAGTCCATGTCACCCAGTTAACATCTGGCATATTCAGGTCCCCCATCAACAGTATCTCCCGTTTTTCAGCCAATTTGAGAATGCCCTCTATCAGATCTTCGAGAGAGGCTCTTGCAGTAGGTAATACCTTCCCGCCCTCCATCCCCCAAGCTTTTTCAGCTCCTTTTCCAGGGAGGAAAATATCTGCTCCTCTCTTGTCCGGCCTCTTTTGGCCCGTGGTGGGAAAGAACTGGAAGGCGGGCATCAGGGACCACCCATTTATACCGACGTCTCCTGATGCCAGTCACCTGACATGGGGGCGGTCCCTCGCCAGGGACTGCTAGCTAGAAATTTTTCCGTGGGGTCCTGCCGCCTGCCGGCATCAGTCGTATGTAATTACCTACTGCAAGAGCCTCTCTCGAAGATATACTGTTACGGTAAGTACTTACGTAACTGTACTTTACATTTACCTACGGTAGAGGAAGATTGTATGTTTTGAACAGTACACCATGCAGGAAATTGTTATGAGAACTCGGAGGGGAGGACAGAAGCATACAACTAGTAGCCATGAAGTGGAAGCACATGTGTGCAGCAAACAGTAGGAGAAATAGTGCATGTGATAATTAACAAATAGGTATAATTAGCTGTGCAACAAGTACGAAGCAAAAGAGTTTATACACGGTTCTAAGAAAGGACTGCTCCTGCGACCCCTAACAGTTTGCTCAACAAGTGTGTAAACTACGCAGGGATGGTGTACTATGAGCATGTCAAGAAGGCTTAAATATGAGTAGTGGACTTGGCGTACCAGCCCTTTGGATGGCCCTATGTGCAGGTGCATGTAGGGGAGAAGTGGGCCTTGAGGAGGTTGTTTAGGTGAGCCGGTATAGTGAAATTACGAACATCTTCTGGGAGAGCATTCCAAAGTTTAGGCATGAGATAATTGAACGCCACTTGGCCCCTTGATGTGGTCATGCATGGAACATATAGGAGCCGGGAGTTACCACTCCTAAGGGAGTAGGTGGGCTATGATGAGACTGTGAGGGCAGATGCAAGGTAGGGGGGAAGGGACTGAGCCCAGAATTTCACAGTGGTCCTGATGCTGTGGATATGTCTGTGAGCATGGAGTGATGTTAGATCGAGGGAGCTGTAGAGGTCACAGTGATGAGTCAAAGTGGGGCAGTCAAGGGCAAAGTGACAGAAGGAGTGAAAAAGAGGGTCAAGGCTGGCTAGGACAGATTTGGGAGCAGCACAGCATACTGTGTCCCCGTAGTCCAGAATCGGGAGGATAATTTTTTGGACTATTTCCCTGTGGGCTGCCAGGGGTAAGCTACCCTTGTTCCGGTATAAGGCTCCTAGTTTTGGGTGCAGCTTTTTGTGGATCGAATCGATGTGAGTGGAAAAGTCCAGGTGTGTTCTAAATAGTCTTTAAAACCCAAAACCCCAGAAAAAGGAGGATTGTAAATACATCCAAACATAATTTGCTTCTTCCCACCCAGTACTATTTTAAGTAACAGCCCATCAGTGACAGTCTCGTGATCAATACTTGATTTTACAAAAGTCACTGAAGATCATCGCTAAAGTAAACTGCAACCCCCCACCACGTTTTCTCCCCTTCTGATCTGCCCTAATCACACTGTACCCAGAAGTATGACATAAATTAGTAGGTATTGACTTATTTAACCATGTCTCCGAAATTGCTAAAACATCCAGGTTGACATCAGCAGTAATTTGTAAATTTCAGCTAACTTAGAAGGTAAAACGTCAGGACTTTTCTGCTCCCTTCTGCTATGGCAACTGTGTATGCATGTTTATACACTGGCAAATAAAAGAGAAGATCTTACTTCGAGAGGGCTCTTGCAGTAGGTAATTACAAATAGGACTGAAGCCAGCAGGCATCAGGACCGCACAGAAAAATTTCTAGCTAGCAGTCTCTGGTGACCACCCCCATGTCAGGTGACTGACGTCAGTATAAAGGGGCGGTCTCCACACCTGCCTTCAGTTCTTTCCCGCCATTAGCTCGTGCAGCTCCTGCTTGATTAAGTTCACTGCTTCTCAGTCAATCGTCGGTAATTTTTTACTATTTTCTACTTTTTTCTGATTTTCGTCAGCCTTACCTACAGCTGCCGTGTATGTCGTCCCCAACTCCCACCGAGCACAAGAATAAGTGCGATTCTTGCAGCGTCCAGCTCCCACATAAGGACGGTCATTCCCAGTGCCTTTTTTGTCTAGGCCCCAATCATGTCATCAAGAAGTGGCAGCTCTGCCAGCAGTTTAACGTGGCCACCTGAAAGCAGAGGCAGCAATCCCTGGAGGCCCAAGTTCTTGAACAAAAGATGACCTCCATGGAAAAGGAACTGAAAAAACTTTAGGGGGCTTCAACTTCTCTGGAGGGCCACCACAGAAGAAGCACCAGGACTGGGAGTCCTCGGCTGGGGTCGCAGTGCTGCAGGTAATGCCTCCCCCGGGAGGCAGCTCCGTGGCAGCCGTCTTGGAGGCTTCCAAGGCGGTGTCAACCCTCCCTTTGGGCTCGTGCTCGGCCCCTCAGGAGCCTCCAGGTCTATGGAGGTAGCCGCTCCTAGCAAGATCGCCACCATGCGGCCTTCTGGTTCGAGCAGCCCAAATAAGTCTGACATCGGCTCCTCCAGTGCCCGCCCGGGTAAGGCCGTTAAGACACCTGACCCTCTGGGGCAGCGCACGGCCTCCAAAGTGCCCGCCAGGGCCGCCCCTCCTTCACGGCTTTCATTGGGTGCTGGGTCTGATAAGTCGGACACTGGCTCCTCCGACGTCTGCCCGGATCCCGTTGATAAGATGGACATCGGCTCCTCCAACGTCCGTTCAGCATTATAGCCAACGTCGGACCCTTCGGGCCTATCCATCGTCCCAAGCTCTCCACAACACTCGTTGCATTCTGAGGCACCACCATCTCCTGTGCTGGATCCCGGGGAATGGTGATCCTTCTTCCCCGGGCAACACGGAGGATGTGGGTACGCTGCCATCGGGTCTCCCTCCCGCTGGGCCGGATGACCCGACGCTGGATCCTTGGATGCCGGCGCCGATGCCGGCATACCCGACGCCCAACAATATTCCATTGCCAGATGCTGCCCTTACGCCGGGCATGCCTTCTGCCAGGCCTCCTGTTCTGGGCCTGCCCGCTGGGCTGTTCCAGGGCCTTCTGCTTCCACAGACCCCCCCCCCGTCTCTGTGTATCCGATGCCGTTCTACCCAGGCCTGCAGTATCCGGCACCCCAGTACCGGATGCCGGCCTTTCCAATGCCACAGTACATGGTGCCCTAGTACCAGACACCGGGCTACCCACCGTCGGGGTACAGATACGCACCTTACAGATACCCTCAGTATCTGTATCCCCTCCTCCACCGCCCCATCAGCCACCGGTGGACTTGGAGACTCTGGCTTCTTGGTGGGCTGACACCAAGGTTCAGCTCACTAGGGAGGTAGAGAGTCATCTTCCGACGCCGGTCCCGGTTCCAGACCCCCTACATTGGAGACTAGAGACCCCCTCCCCACCTCCGGATACCAGAGGCGAGCCTTCCTGGTTCCAGGGCAGGGCAGGATCGGCTTCCCCGAGGGCTTCCCAAGAGGGTCCCCCCAGCACCGGGAGGCAGAGTCTTCTTCCTCTTCATCCTCCTCGAAGACCTCGGATGACTCTGATGGTCATTCTGACCAGGATGATGAGCCACGCACTCCGGACAAGCCCAGGCCAAGGACCCCTCCGAAGTCTCCTCCGGAGGATCCTTCCTTTACAGAGTTGCTGTGTAAAATCCAGGCAGTTCATCAGTGGCATTCCTTTGAGCTGGATCCACAGCTTAAGAAACTCACTGTGCACCTGGATCTGCCCGAGACCGCTCCTACCATGGTGCCACCCTGGAATGAGCCTCATGCCAACCTTGTTTCCACCATTTGGAAGCAACCGTCTGCATTAACCCCCCTTTCTAGGAAGTCGGACAGGCAATATCAGGCTCCGGGGGGTGTTGGCTCTCTGAATTTGCACCCTCGAACTGATTCGGTCATGATTAGTGCCGCTCATGGCTGGACAGCTAACCCCAAGCACTTGAGCTTGTCTCCACCTGACAAGGAATCCCGCCTTCTGAACCAGTACGGGAAGAAGGTCTACACTTCTTCCACTCTGGGTATTAGGGCCCTGAATTACGTTGGTCATATGGGGGATTACCAGAAGGCGATCCTTAGTGAGGTGGAAGCTAAATTCGACTCCCTTCCTGAGTCTCAGACGAAGCAGGAAGTGGTGGATCTAGTCCGGTCTGCGCGTTCGGCCAATTGGCACATGCTTCATGCCACGTATGATGCAGTGGATGCTGCTGTTTAGAGCTTGGCTTTCGCCGTGGGTTTGCGACGTCATGTCTGGCTCCAGGTGTCAGGTTTGGTCCTGGAGGTGCAGTCTGCTATCCAGGACGCGCCCTTCAGGGGTTCAGTGCTGTTATCACCAACCTGCAGGAGAAGGGTACTGCACTTAAGTCGATTGACTCCATGTACAGACCCCCATAGGCTCACTGTCGTCCCTTTCGCAGACGCTCTCGGCAAAAGGCGAAACCTCAGGGAAAGCGGGCCAACAAACGTCTGGCCCCTCCGGCTGCCAAGCCCCACCCACCCAAAAAAGCAGCAGGGGCTTCAGCCACGATGCTGCTCACACCTCCTGACTCCTTTCCTCTCCCACAGCCTCTGAGCCTTCCCGAGGAACTGGTAGGAGGGAGATTCTCCTTCCATCTACCAGGTTGGGAGAGGATCACTTCAGACGCTTGGGTACTCCAGCTGATCGCAGAAGGACACTCAATAGAGTTTCTTCGGGAACCTCCTTGAACCCCCCCCCCCCAAAGGTCATCTTACTCCCCAGAACATCTTCTTGTGGCTCAAAAAGAAATATCCTCTCTCCTTCTGAAGGAGTGGAGCCCATTCCTCCACATCTTCTGGGGATGGGCTACTACTCCCACTTCTTGGTCCCGAAGAAGTCGGGAGAGGTGAGGCCGATTCTTGACCTCAGCTCCCTGAGCTTGTTCGTGTAATACAAAAGGTTCAGGATGCTCTCTCTGCAGAGTCTTCTGCCACTTCTTCGGCCGGGACAGTGGCTGTGCGCTATGGACATACAGGATGCTTACCTGTATATCCCTATTCGCCCTTCCCACAGCAAGTTCCTGCATTTTGCATTCCAGGGGGACCACTGCCAGTTCAAGGCCCTCCCATTTGGTCTTTCCTCGGCGCCTGAGTATTTACCAGATGCCTTTCGGTGGTAGCGGCCTACCTGCGTACCCAGGGGTGCAGGTTTTCCCGTACCTGGACAATTGGCTCCTGGTGGCCTCGTCCAGGGAGGAACTCCTGCGCTTCCTTTCCCTTACCCTGCAGGTTTTTGCCTGCCTGGGTGTTATCGTCAACCAGGCCAAGTCCCACTTGATCCCATCCCAGAGGCTCCAGTTTATCGGGGCAATCCTGGACATGACCTCCGGCATGGCATTCCTGCCACTGGACAGAGCAGCCTCACTCCAGGCTCAGGTCAGCCTGTTGTCCAGCCATAGGTGAGTCAGCGCCAGGTCAGTCCTTCGCCTCCTCGGGCACATGGCAGCTGCTGTTCTGACAGTCCCTCACGCTCGGCTGCACATGAGAATCTCTCATAGGACACTTCGATCTCAGTGGGATACGCTGGTGGACGACCTAGATCAACTAGTTGTGGTCTCCAACCCTATGGCTCGGGACTTGCAGTGGTTGGCAGTTCAGGAGAACCTATGCTGGGGAATTCCCTTCTGCCTTTCTCCCCACTCCAGACGCTGACTACAGATGCCTCAGGTGAGGGTTGGGGAGCCCATCTCGGGCCTCACAGGACCCAGGGCTCCTGGTCCCAGCTCGAAAAATCTCTCCACATCAATGTGTTTGAGCTTTGGGCCGTGCTCTATACTCTTCAGGCTCTGCATCTTTACCTGCTTCCCCGGCATCTGGCTGTCCAGATGGACAACATGTGTGTAGTCTGGTACATCAACAAACAGGGAGGAACTCGTTCCTACCCTCTCTGCAGGGGAGGCGATGCAGGTTTGGGAATGGGCAGTGCAGCACACCTTTCACCTCACGGCCATTCACGTCCCGGGGGTCAAGAACACGTTGGCAGACCACCTCAGTCTGTCATCTGCTCACACCCATGAATGGAAACTAGATCAGGAGGTGGCAGGCGACGTCCTTCTGTGCTGGGGAATCCCTCAGATAGACCTGTTTGTGTCTGCTCTCAACGCAAAACTTCCCGACTTCTGCTCGCTCGCTCCAGGGCACGGCATTTTTTGGAAAGACGCTCTGACTCTAGACTGGAAGGGGAGATTTGTCTATGCCTTCTCCGAACACCTTGATTCCAAGGATCTTACAGAAACTCAGCTCGGAAGGAGCTCGTATGATTCTCATCGCTCCTTTCTGGCCCAGGGCCAGTTTGGTTCTCTCTTCTGCAACAGTTCTCAGAGGAACCTCCTCTTCCTCTGTCGCAGCTTTTGCTGACCCAGGATCAGGGGACCCTGGTCCATGCAGGCCTCAAGTTCCTTCATTTGCATGTGTGGCTCCTGCAGACGTAGCTCAAGCCCGATTTGGGGTTTCCCCGCTGGTGGCTGAGATTCTGGTGGAGGCCAGGAAGTCCTCCACTAGATCTACTTGTGCCATGGAATGGAAACTGTTCTTTATTTGGGCCGCTTCCAAAGATTTTGAGCCTTTCTTGTGCTCTGTTGGGCGACTTCTGGATTACTTGCGACACCTCTTTGATCTAGTTCTGTCATTCCTCTCTGAAGGTTCACATGGCAGCCATCGTGGCGTACCATGTTCCTTTTGGAAACAGGACGTTTGCACAACTGGAGGTCTCCAAGACCTTTCTTAGAGGGGTCCTCCACTTGAGACCCCCCATTCAGGTCCCTGCTCTTCCTTGGGATTTTAATTTTATCCTTGAGAAGCTTACTCTGCCTCCTTTCGAGCCAGCAGCCTCAGCAGACCTAAAGTTCCTTTCATGGAAGACTCTGTTCCTTGTGGCCATTACTTCTGCTTGAAGGATTTCCGATCTCCAGGCCCTCATGTGCAAAATGCCGTATTTGATTTTTCACAAGGAGCGTGTGGCTCTGCGTACCAACCCTAAGTTTCTTCCCAAGGTAGTAGCAGAATCTACGCTGAATCAATCCATAGAGCTACCTGCTTTCCTCATGCAGCACTCCAATCAAGGGGAGTACCTCTTACATACTTTGGATGTTCACCGAATTCTGAGATACTGCACCACACCACCTGGATGAAGGATCTCAGAAAGACTCATCAACTGTTTGTCTCTTTTGCTTCTAAAAGAGAAGGCAGTGCTGTTTCTCAGCAAGGCCTATATAAATGGTTGGCTCATTGTATCGCTTTCTGTTACGATAAGTACTACAAGACCCTGCCGGGTCAAGTCAGAGGCCACTCCACCAGAGGGGTCGCTGCCTCCGCTGCTTGTTTCAAGAATGTGTCAGCGGCAGACATCTGTGCAGCCGCTACTTGGACTTCTGTCCATACCTTTACAAAACGTTACAGTTTGGACGTTGCCTCTCGCCGTAGTGCGGGCTTCGGGTTGGTTGTTTTGCAAGGTCTTCTTTCCTAAGACCTTCGCAGCCAGAGGGTCTACTTTTGGGTAGTTTTCCTCCTCCCATTTGCTTCTGCTTGTTCCAGACTGCTTGGGACTCAGTCATATTTGTAATTACCTATTGCAAGAGCCCTCTCGAAGTAAGATAGTACAGTTACAGTATGTAAGAACTTACCGTAACAGTAGATCTTCGAGAGAGGCTCTTGCAGTAGGTAATACCTTCCATATCCATTCCTCTAAGCTTTTTTAGCTCCTTTTCCAAGGAGGAAAATGTCGCTTCTCTCTCATCTTGCCTTTTTTGGCCTCTGGCGGGAAAGAACTGAAAGGCGGGGTTGGGGACTGCCCCTTTATACTGATGTCGCCTGATGGTCACCTGACATGGGGGCAGTCAACCACCAGAGACTGCTAGCTAGAAATTTTTCCGTTGGGTCCTGATGCCTGCCGTCTTCAGTCCTTTTTGTAATTGCCTACTGCAAGAGCCTCTCTCGAAGATCTACTGTTACGGTAAGTTTTTACGTAACTGTACTTTTTGATTGGAACTGGTGTGGACTTCCCTTTTGTGTGGTATTGGAGGTGACAACTGTGACTTCTTTTGTTTTGCGTTAATAGTTTGTCACTTGGCACTTGGTCTCTGAGCTGGTCTGTTTGTATCTACCAAGATCACATATTTTATGGATGCAAAAGTTTCTTGCCATCCTTATTTATCCCATGTATGTCTCTACCAAGTTACTCTTTTCCCTCCTTTTCTGATGGATGTACATGTTCAAGTCCTGCAGCCCCTCTTCAAATGTCTTTTCACTAGTCTATGGACTGTCTTGGTTGCTTTGTGCTGTACTGCTTCCAGTGTGTCGCAATCTCTTCTCAGGTGAGAGTACCTTGCATAGTATTCCAGTGTGGTCACACCAGTGACCTGTACAGTTAGATAATCACCTCCAGACTTAGAATGCTGTGTTGACTAGGAATGGGAATAAGCAGTAGGTTTGCTTTTCCCACAGCTCTATTACAGTGTACTGTTGTTTTTAGTCTCTCCGATATTGTAACTCCTAGGTCATTTTCCTGCATGGTGTTTTCCAGCACCACATCCACATTTCATATATCACTCTTGGGTTCTTCTTCCCAGTGTCCATCACTTCACATTTTTTAGCGTTGAAGCCCAACTTCCATATCTTTGACCAGCTTTTCAACCTGCCAAGATGCTCCCAGTTCCCTTATCCCTTTCTTCATGTCCACTCCTGTGCAGATCTTTGTGTCATCTGTGAAGAGGCAGATCTTGCCCATGATGCCTTCCCCTGTCTCACAAATGAATACATTGAAAAGGACCAGACCCAGCACCAACCACTGAGGTACTCCACTTGTTTCATTACTTACCTCTGAAAACTCCCTTTTAACTACTAGTCTGTGTGTTCCTCCCCTCATCGTCCACCCAAGTTGCCAATGTTTTCCCCATCCATAAGTCCCATATCTTCTTGATCAGCCTCCTTTTTTTGAGGGGGGGAGGAGACTGAGTTAATGAACTTGCTGAAATCCAAGTGTACCACATCTACTGCCTTTACCCCATCTGCTGCCCTGGTCACCCAGTTGAAGAAGTTGACCAGATTTGTGTGGCAAGACCTTCCTGTCGTGAACCCATGATCTTACTTCAAGATTTGCTCTTGCAGCAGGTAACACCTTTAGGACTAAGCTGCCAGGGCCGCACGGAAAATTTTTAGCTAGCAGTATCCAGCAGGGGACCGCTCCCTACGTTGTCCCACTGCCGACATCACGTAGAGTATAAACAGGGCAGTCCCCCAACTCATCCCCATTTTTTTCCTACCATCAGCTGTGCAAGTTGGACCTCCGCAGACACCTTCAGCTTGTCGACCACCATTTTTCACGCTACCCGTGTTTTCTTATTTTCCATCAAAATAAGTACCGGTTCCAAAATTTTGCATGTCGTCGTCTTCTCCTTCATCTTTTATTGAGTGACAGCAGTCGAAGTGTGCATGCAGGAAGCAAATTCTCCATTAGGATGGCCATCTGGCCTGCTTTTCTTGTATAGGCCCAGACCATGACATTGAGGCCTGCCAGCATTGCCAAGACTTTAAACAGCACACCAGGCTCCATTGCAAGAAGACTCTCAAAGCATTTTTGCTCTCCAAAAGATTGTCCGAAATGGAGAAGGAGCTTCACCACCAGAGTTCGTCTTCGTCTCCAGCCTCATCTTCTTCTTTGCTTAGAGGGAAAAAGTCAAGCAACAAACACAAGCTGCAGGAAAAACACCACCTGAAACACCGGGCAGAAGATCACTCCAGGTCACTAAAGAAGTCTTGATCTATACCTTCCTCCTTTGCCTCTGTAATGGGAGAAGGTTCCTCGGGATTCAGGGGATTCCTTGCCCTCCTCCCAGCCTCTTAATCCTTGGGTGGCAGGCCATTGTGTGTCACCCTCCTGGCCAGGATGTCTGCTGAGTCTACCCCAACATCAGAGGGTGAAACCTGGGTTCGGCGCCCTCTACCCCTGGGAAAGGGCGATGTTCGACCCATTCGGGAGCTAGCTCCTCTTCTCAGGCAACTCCGCCTAGGCAGCCACTGGATCACCCTCCAACCCGGCCTAAGCCTGCGCTGGTCCCCTTGATGCCGCTCTCTCCAGTGTCTCCTTGGTTGACCCTATTGCCTGATCCTACGATGCTGCTAACTGGACCTGACACCCATTCCCAGCCAACACCTGATGTTTGGATGGTGGACCCAGTTAGTCTGACACCAGACAGTACTATCCCTCTGGGTCCGACGCCAGGCGCCCCGGATCATTCTACTCAGACACCCGAATTACCTCAGCCCGATGACCCAGACACTGGGGCTGTCTAAACCTAACCCCCTGACACTGGTTGCACCAACTCATCTGCAGGATCCACCACAGGGCCTAAACAAGCTTTTCTCAGCCTGGTGGGCCTTATTCGAAGATGAGCAGACACCCAGGGCACCCCCTCAGCCTTCCCCTCAGGGACCACCCCTGGATAAGCTTCCAGCCAGACCACCTACCCCTCCTCCAAATGCCCAATGGGGGGTGATAAACCTCTTCCACAGGTCGGCTGTGAAAGCATCTATGCTCACCTTCCCCCTTCCCAGACTCGGGGGGTGGGGGGGACTCTGAGAGATGCTGTTCTTCCAATTCCAGCCGAGGGGATTTGGATCTAGTGTCAAAGCCAGAGGGTGACAAAGACACTCCTCAGTTACCACCTGATGACGCAGCATTCATGGATGTGATGCGTCACAGCTTAACGGCTGAGACACCGAAGAGTTGGATGTGGAATGTAAGCAACTGGCTATCTTTCTTAGGAGAAAAGACTCCTTGCCCATTGTGGCCCCTCCTATTGTTGGATCCTACAAGGATGTGAACAAGTTAGCTTGGAAGCGACCCTTCTCTTTGCTTGCAATATCATAGAAATGCGATCAGCTGTACACTGTGCCCAGGAACGACCCCTGTTATGGGGAGAAGCTAGTGGCAGACTGTCATCATTAAGGCTGCTCATGACAGGTCCAAGAGATCTCAACACCTCAGTATGTAAACCACCAGATAAGAATTCAAAACAATTTCTTTTATCTGGCCAAGAAGCTTTACTCTTCCTCCGTGTGTGCCATTCATTCCCAAAGCATCCTGGCCCACATGGTGCAATGTCAAAATGCCCTATGGGATGTGGCGGTGGCCCAGGCCATGCCAGACTGTCAGACAGAACCGAGCTTATGACGATCCTGAAGTTGGGATCTGACATCTGCAACCACGTCCTCTGGGCATCCTTTTATACCATTGACTCAGCCGGAAGAGCCACTGCTTCGGCTGTGTGCATCCAGTGGTACTCTTGGTTGAGGGGTCAGGCTTTGTGCCGGATGTGCAATTCAAGATTATGGATGCCCCCTTTAGGGGACCGGTTCACAGAACATTATCACCAGGCTGCAAGAATCTGGCAATGCTATTAGATCTGTACATACGATGTACAAGTCTCAGCCAAATCAGAACTCCTGGCAGTTCTTTCGGAGGAACACCAGACGTCAGCCCAGAGGGCAGGCTTCAAGCGAAGGGCCTCCTCCCCTGCCTCTGGTGGTTCAGCCACTCGGGGGGGCCTCAGAACCTCACAGTCTGCACTTTCCCTCCCCTTCGCCTCAGCCTGACTCGCAGCCCAACCCCTCTCCCCCGGCAGAAGCCTTAGGGTAGGCAGTGGGGGGGGGGGTTCCTTGCACACCGAGGGGTGGCATCGGGTAACCACTGGACCAGTGGGTCCTGCAGCTTATCGAGAGAGAGCATACTCTTGAGTTCAACATGGGTTCCTCCAGACAACCTATGATTCAATCCCTTTACTCCCAGGCACACGGTGTTCTCATCGTGGAAGAAGTCCAGGTTCTCCTGCTCAAGTAAGCCATAGAGCCGGTTTCCGCCAACATAACGGGGAAAGGGGTTTTACTCCCCACTTCTTCCTGGTGCAAAAGAAAACTGGGGATTTACGGTTAATCTTAGACCTCAGTCACCTTAACCGGTATATTGAATACAAGAAGTTCAGGATGGTCACCCTGATAGGTCTTCTACCCTTGCTCCATCAGGGGGATTGGCTATGCTCCTTGGACATGCAGTACACATACCTCCGTATTCTGGTCTTTCAACCACAAAGGACATTCTTTTGCTTACAGTTTCAGAGGCGTACTGTCAGTTTAGGGCTCTGTCTTTCGGCCAATCCTTGGCACCCAGAGTGTTCACCAAATGCCTTGTAGTAGTGGCTGCATCTCTGAGGAGGCAGGGGCATTATGTCTTCCCCTACCTCAACGACTGGCTTCTAACCGCTCCCACCAGGGACTGGCTGTTGTGCACTATGCAAGCCACTTTTCACCTGTTTCAGGACTTGAGGATCACTTTAAATCTCCCAAAGTCCTCCCTTTGGCCAAGTCAGCGGCTAAAATACATAGAGGCAATCCTGGACACGGCCCAGGGACAAGCCTTTCTCCCACAGGATAAGGAACTCCTCCAGGCCCACAAACAGCAACTCTCCTTGGCTCGTCAAGTCTCGGCTAGGGATGTTCTCAGGCTTTTAGAACACATGGCAGCCACCATTGCCATGGTCTCCCTTGCCAGGTTATACATGAGAATGATCCAGTGGAACCTGAGAGTTCAATGGGATCAGAGGTCAGACTACCTGGACCAACTGGTCCTGGTATCCAGCCCAGTCAAACAAGCCCTGCTTTGGTGGTTGAATTCCTCCATGCTTTCCAGAGGAGTTTGTCTCCAGAAAGAGGCGCACAGACAGATCCTGACCAAAGATGTATCGGGTTAGGGCTGGGGTGCGCACCTTGAAGATCGCCAGACATATTGGTCCTGGGAGCAATACGAGATTCACCTCCATATCAATGTTTTGGAGATGAGAGCAGTTTTGTACACCCTTCAGGCCTTTCAGACAGTCCTGCTGTCGGGCCCCCTGTTGATTCAGACCAACAACATGTCAGTGGTTTTTCACATCAGCAAGCAAAGAGGGACTCATTCCTACCCACTCTGCAGAGAAGCCATGCGAGTGTGGACTCGGTGGTGGACCATCACCTAGACTTATCAGCAGTCCATGTCCTAGGCATTCAAAACACTCTGGGCAACAGTCTCAGCAGTTCTCGGTCCTGGGGCCCACGGGTGGGAGCTTCATCCTTCAGTGGTAGAGGATCTTTTCAACAGATGGGGTCATCCAGAACTGGATTTAGTTGCTTCTCCATTCAGTGCAAAACTTCCCAGTTTCTGCTTGCTAGATCCTGGGCCTGGTGTTTTGTGGTGAGACTCATTATCCCTCTCTTGGGCTGGGAGGTTTCTGTATGCATTCCCTCCCAGAGGGTCCTTCTCAGGCTGCAGTCAGAAGGGGTAGGCATGATCCTTGTGGCACCCTTCTGGCTATGCCAGATTTGGTTTCCACTGCTTCAGCAGCTTGTTGTGGAGCCTCCAGTCTCCCTGCCCATCTGATCAGACTTGCTCTCCCAGGAGCGGGGGACCCTGGTGCATTCGGATCTCAGCTCCCTGCATCTCCATGTGTGGCTCCTACAGACTTAGCAGTCTCTAGATTTGGGGTATCACGTAGAGTAGGGGACGTCCTAGTGGCATCCAGGAAACCCTCCACTAGGGCAGCTTGCGCTATGAAATGTAAGCGGTTCTGTATTTGGGCCACTGCTCAGCATTTAGTCCTGTTTCCCTGTCCAGTGAACTTGGTATTAGAGTACCTCCTCTCCTTATTTGATGCAGGACTCCGTTACTCTTCGCTTATGGTTCACTTGTCTGCCATTTCGGCCTACCATGTGCCAACTGAAGGCAAGACTATTGACCAGCTGGACCTTCCTTGTAACATTTTGCATTTGAAGCCTCCCATTAGGGATCCTGTCCCACCATGTGATCTTTTATTTTTTCTTGGAAAGCTCACATTGTCTCGCTTTGAACCTGCCGCGTCTTTTGTCATGGAAGGTGGTGTTTTTGGTTGCCATTACTTCTGCTCAAAGGATTTCTGAGCTTCAGACCCTGATGTGTAAGGGAACTTATTTGTTTTTTTCACAAGGACAGGGTGTTCTTGAGAATGAATCCTAAGTTTCTTCCAAAGGTGGTGTCTGAGTTTACCTTGAATCAGGACATTCACCTTCTGGTGTATTACCCAGATTACTCGAATCACGGGGAGGCACTACTACATACTCTGGATGTTCACAGAGCTCTGCATTATTACCTGGAGTGAACCAAACCCTTGAGAAAATCTGATCAGTTATTTCTTTCTTTCACCCCCCGCATGATAGGGGCTCCAGTTTCTAAACAATGTTTGTCCAGATGGTTAGTTAATTGCATTGTTTTTTTGCTATAAACAGCACAACAGACCCTTGCCGGGCTCGGTCAAGGGCCATTCTACTAGGAGCCATGGCTGCTGCTTTTGCCTCGCTGAAGAATGTCTGCTGCTGACATTTGCGTGGCAGCCACCTGTAGTTCTGTCCATACCTTTGTGGAGCACTAGAGTTTGGATATTGCGTCTCGCCACAGGGCAGGTTTTGGACTTGCAGTCCTTCAAGGCTTTCTATCCTGATTTCTCTGGGAGTCTTCTGCCTCACACCTTCTACCTGGGGTTTCTCAGTTATTGCTTGGGACTCTGTCCTAAAGGTGTTACCTGCTGCAAGAGCGACTCTCGAGGTAAGGGTACAGTTACGTAAGAACTTACCATAACAGTAGATCTTCAAGAGGAGCTCTTGCAGCAGGTACTGTATTTCCCTCCCTCCTTCTCCTTGGTAACTACTTCTCCATCTCAGATACCTTTATTTTCTCTTCTAGAGGAAACTCCTCAGTTATCCAATTCTACAGACTTGCTTGGGTCTCCGACAGGAGAACTGGAGATGGGTTGGGAGAATGCCCCTTTTATATGGTATGTGACGCCAGGAGTGGGCTGACATAGGGAGATACTGCTAGCTAGAAGTTTTCCTTGGGGTCCTGGCGCCTGGCGGTGTAGTCCTTATAGGTGCTATCTGCTGCAAGAGCTCCTCTCGAAGATCTACTGTTATGTAACTATTTTGTGTGGTGTCCTGTAGCCCATTTCCCTCCAGGAAGTCCACCAGTTTTGATTAGTAAACACTTCATAACTTTTGCCACTGCAGACATAAAGCTGACTGGTCTGTAGTTCCCTAGCTCATCATCAGTCCTTCTGCTCTTGTGCAGAAGGACCTCATCGGATGTCCTCCAGTCTCTAGGGACCACCCCTGTGACCAGCGAGCAGTTGAATATATCTGCAAGTGGCCCTGCTATCACTTCTGCTGCTTTGTTCAACATCCTCATTGTAAGCCATCAGGTACATAAATGTATCTCCTGTCAATCCAGTAAGCTTTTCCAACACCTTTTTCTTCATTGTTTTGACAATGTTGCATAAGCACTTGCTAGCCTCTCTTCTCCTCTTAAGCCCACATGATGGCAGTGGTACAAACTTCTCCCTAGTAAATACGGAACAAAAGTATTTGTTCAGCTTCTCTGCTTTGACTTTGGGCCTCTCCCCCATCTTTCCTCACCCTTTAGTCTCACAGTACCCCTTTTACCTTCCGCTTCTCCTGGATGTACCTGAAGAATGCCTTTTCCCCTTGCTGCACCTCCTTTGCAAGCTGGAATTCGATCTCAGCCTTGGCCTGCCTCACCTTCCTGCCAGCTAGCTTTGTTGCCTCCAAGTACTTCTCACTATTCTCCTCCCATTGGCTTCCCTTATACGTTAAGACCACCCTCCTTTCGGCTCTCACCACCATCTTTACTTCAGCTGTGAACCATGTTACAGCCTTAGAGTTGTTGTTTGTCCCCTCTCTCTGTTTAGAGGTGGACAATATGAACTTACCAGTGCCACTTTCAATGGGCTCCCCAAGGATGACGTAGGACTCCAAAAGTCATATGTGAAACCTTGTTCTTTTTCCCTTTGGAACCTTCATAACTGAGCTTTCTGCTGGTTCTTTCCTTGTATTTTTAAAATCATCTCCCTCCACCTACTGTATACTCCTTTGTGCTTCTTTTTTTTTTTTTTAAACTGTTCCTGCATCTTGCCAAAAAAATCTGCCTTTTTGAAGTCCCATACTCCTTGTGTTTGTCCTGTTGTTGGTCCATTTCTGGACCTCCAGCACCAGTGTTCTATGGATACCATGTTTTTTTACTTACTACAAGCTTCATAAGTCATTCCTCATGAGAGACACAAAAAAATCATATATTTACAAATAACATACAGATAGGAACAGTTAGATAAGTGTGCATGAAAGCTCACATGAATCTGTTACGACATATTGGGGGGTGCTGGATTTCCAGTACTAGGTAGAGTTTAAACTTGTAAAAATGTGTGCCAACAACTCCTCAGCTATGGAAGTCAAATATAGTACAAATGGTAAGACATCTGTAAAACAGTTAACTATGACGCTGTTTCAGCATAAGGTGAAATAAGTGAGTGTGACCTCAGTTGCCAAGGTGCTTCACCCAGTAGATTAATGAAAAACCGTTAATATGATAAACAAAGACAACAAAGAACATTTTAACTTTTGGAGTCCTACGTCATCTTTGGGGAGCCCATTGAAAGTGGCACTGGTAAGTTCATATTGTCCACCTCTAAACAGAGAGAGGGGACAAACAACAACTCTAAGGCTGTAAAAGTCCCTGAAAAAAGTCCTGTGCCCTTGAGACTGTTGTCATCTTGTTAAAAACACAGTAAAATCCCCTTACTAGATGCGACACTCAAATTGGGGCCTGTACCACATAAAGACCCATTTGTACTAGTAGGCTAGTCAGAAGAAATGAAGCATACAAGGGTGACATTAACACAGGTTGAGCTTTTTTAAAAGCATGGAGAGTAAAAGAACGTAGTTCAAGCATGTATCTGTATTCACATGTCAGGCTGACAACCCTTCGACTCCTCGTCGTCTTTGGTGGTAAACTCTACCATGTGCTTGACAACCCATTTTCCTGCATCTTTGGGGTTGGTAAATTGAAATGGTCTTGCATAAGTAGCGTGGATCCTCTCTGGCAAAAAATAAGCATGGGTCACTGCCAGGCTCAGCATTTGCTGCTGGATGTGATCAGATTGCTTTCCGTTGTCCCCAGTAGTGTGACAGATTGGGGTCTAAGTGGACTGGTCATTCATCGTGATACAGGGGTTGCTGTCATCTGACTGCTCAAAGTACTGTAACATATCCCAGCTTCCCAGTCTGTCATAATCAGCAGGTATTTGGTGTATGCAAGATGATTCCCACTGACCTGGTATTAATCAGGTAAGCCTTACAAACTATGTTAGTGGTTTTTATTCTCCTGTAGTTTCAGAAGAGGTGGGATCCTCTGCTTCAGAAGGGTTTTAAGGTACGTGCCCTCAAGTCCTTTCACCAGCTCTTCAATTCTGATATGCGTCACTCAACTGAAATTTTCCAGGTTTTCTAGTCTGTATCTAAAGTTCAGATTGATTTAGATGAGCTTTGCTGTGGTTGCTCGCATGTGTTGAGGGTTATCTGACTTGGCCATTTCAATTACTGCTGAAATTGAACTGTATTGTCTAGTATAGATTCAGTTTTTATGTCTGGTGGCTCACACTGTGGTTAGAACTGCTTTCCAGGGAGGTTCACTGGTAGACTTGTCTGGTCAGCACCCTGTACCGATCTGTCCTCCAGGAGCTTGAAGAGGGGTATTTGATCCTGCAGGGGAAGTCATTCAGATTTTTTGTACTGTATATTTTATTGATTTTTCCATACATAATAAATCTATAAAGTAATTTTTCAAGCTATAAATTCTGTAGTGCTCCACACTGTCATTGGCAAGTCTTAACATATGGGTAATGTGCACCCCTGCTAGTGACACTGGTAGCATTAGAGTTCCACAGCCTCTAACTGATCAGTGTTTCTGTGCCAGTGAGGTACAGCGGTATTTTTCAAGTAGCTCTAGAATTTGATTGGAATCTTAGCAATTTTTGTTGTTTTCTTCCCCAAAAGAACTCTAACAGCAAAATGCTGTCTGTTTTTACGAGTAGTACACTTTAAATTTAAAAGCACCCATTATAAATTTAAATTAACAAGCTTGATCTTTTTCCTTACAGATGGCTTCCTTGGCGAAGGTTTGTGTGAAGGCCACTCTGCCTGTTAAGAAAAAATTAGGGTTGCGAAAGCCAGCTTTGTAGTATTTGGTCTGTGTGTTCTTAGGCTGGTGCCTAAGATACATTTGGGGCAATAGTCTGTTGGTTAACTAGGATCTGCAGCTCATCCTGTAGGTAGGGAAATGGGCAGACTAGGTGGGCCAAGCGGTCCTTGTCTGCCATCAAAGTCCGTGCTTCTATTTGTGTCGTTGATCTGTAGCTCAGTGTTGTTCCTTTTTTTTAATTTTTTATTTAATCTTTTTATTTAATTTACAAATGCAACAATTTTACAGGCAGCAATACATCACTTATTAATACCAGTTGATAACATTACAATACATTACATGTATACTTGTAGCAGTCATATTAGGGGCAATAACTTAACCTCTTATTACTTTAGTATCTAGAGAATCATAATTGCTCATTTTAAGTTCAGTCTGTGATCCTTTCAGATCAAATCAGGCATAGCATAGTGAGCCCTCCCCTATCCCTCCGAGATTTTATTCCCATTAAAATTCAAGGAGCAACACAGATCATATCCAGAGTATCTTTTCAGTGCAAAAGAAGAGCAAAGTTACATGTTCAGTACATAGCTTAAGGTACAAAACCATGATAATGATTTAGTTGGTATGATATCCACTTTTGCCATTGTACATCAAATTTTCGAACTTTGTCCATCATCTTGATCGAGAGTTGCTCAAGGGCATATATCTCTCTGGACAAAACAATCCAGGCTTTTTTAGTGGGTATTTTATTTGTAAACCACAGTCTAGTGATAATTTTGTTGGCTGCTGTTATAAATTTTCAGATTTTTTCAGCAAGTTTTTGTCAATTCGCAGACCTTTTGGTTTAATAAAAGTCAAAATAAATGTGGGAGTGAATAAATCAGTGATGTCATAAACTGCACTCAACTCCTCGAGGATCTCCTTCCAAAACTTGGATAGCTTAGGACATGACCAAAGGACATGGCTCTGATTTGCTCTGTCATCCCCACATTCTCTCCAACACGGCCCCTTCCCTAATTCTCCCATACTAGCCAGCAAGGCTGGTGTGCGGAAGAAACAACAATGGAGTTTCCCCATGTATTCACACCAGTATGGTGAGAAAAATATTTTTATAGTTGGTAAAGCAGAGTCATTCCTGTCCTGCTCACTGATTGATTCCTGTAGTTCTTGTTCCTATCTAAACCTGATTGAGTTGGTCGAGTCTCCCTGTCTTTCGTTTAAGGCCTTATATATCTTACTAATCAGGTGATCCGAGGTTGTTCCTCTGATATGAGCTTGTAACAGTGGTATTATTTGGGTGGAGTTTTCGCTTAGGGCCGCGAGTGACCATTCATATGGCTGAAGGTATGATTTAAGGTGTAAATAAGAAATAAAATATTTATGGGTCAAGTGATATTCCTTCTGAAGGGAGACAAAGGGAAGGAGACCTGTTCTGTTCACTAACTGGAAAATGAATAAAATGGCATATCACTGCCATTGAACTACATAGGGGTCTGAGGGACCTGCTGTCAAATTTGCATTATACTTCAGTGCTCCCAAGAATAATTTTTTTTTTTTTTTTTGAAATTTCTCTTTATACCTCCCTACTGCCTGCCGGTTCCGACCCTTCGGGGCATCCAAGGGGTCATCCTCCTGCCTCACACTCATCTGGACCTATCTCCTGATCCTCCACGGAGCTTCGGTTTCCCCCCCAAGCGTGGACGAGGTGGGGTGCCTTCACCCTGACAATCCTTCATTTCGTCAGGACAGAGGTGGTTCGGTGAGCGGGGCATATTGGAGGCATGCTCCGAGAAACCTGTCTTCCCAGAGCCGGCAGGTGCGTTTCCTCTTTACTCCCTCCCCATACAGCATACAACTCCCCATCGTCAAGGCATCAAGCACCGACGTCTACGCTGTGTAGTGGCTGCCCTTCCCCTAAGCATGGGGACGTGCATTACGCCGAGCCTCCGCTCGGAGTCAGGCAAGCATACGGGCAATGACCACAACCCTCCCCGGAGAAGGTAAGCTGTCATGGGACGCTCAAACCTATCTCCCCCTGGCTGACCCACCTGCGACCCAAGTCCACTCCTGAACCTGGGTCGCCGGCATGGAGCGAGGTAATTACTGACCTTAAGCCATATTTTAAGGGTTCTCTGGTGAACATCGGATAATTCATTATCCCTTGACACTTGGCGGGGGGGGGGCATCCCAAAAAGGAGCTCCTGAGTGTTGGATAGGTCTCCCCAGGTTACTTCTAATTGTTTCCAGTGTGCATCATACTGTTTGTTTAGCCAGTGTAGGACTACCCTTAACTGTGCTGCCATCACATACTTTTTGAGGTCAGGGAGGTTAAGGCCACCTCTCTCTCTGGCCAGTTGCAGAACAGAATATCTAACTCTGGGATGCTTTCCGCTCCAAATAAAGCAGGATGATATTCTGTCCCATGCCTGGAAATATGTTTTGGCCTGGGTGAAGGGCAGTGTCTGAAGAAAGAACAATATGCCGGGAAATATATTCTGCTTAATTGTGTCTCTCCTACTCAAAAAGCTCAGGGGGAGACATGACCAACGAGATAGATCTTCTGTCAATTTTAAGGTTAAAGGTTCGAGATTTGAGAGCTCTGCATCAATGACGTTTCTTGTGAGCTTTATTTCCAAGTATCTCATCTCTTGTCTGTGCCACTTAAAGGAGAAGTCTTTTTTGAAGTGGGAGGGAAGGAGGTAATTGTACGTCAATACCTCAGTTTTTGATTTGTTAATTTTATATCCTGCTAGCTTACCAAATGTTTGTAGTTGTTTCCATACATCCGGGATGGATTGTTCAGGCTCGGTAAGAGCCAGCAGAATATTGTCTGCAAATAGTGATATCTTGTGCGGGCGACCTCCCAAAGGAAGGCCCTTTATGTCCCAAGAAGATCTGATGGCAATGGCCAGGGGTTCGAGATATAGAACAAACATTGGGCATCCCTGGCGGGTGCCCCTGGAGAGTTGGAGTGTATCTGAAAGTGGACCATCCACCTTAACATTTGCTTTAGGGGAGGCATAAATATTTTGTAATTGTTTTATAAGTTGTTCTGGGAATCCAAAGTGCTCCAGAGTCTGCCATAAAAAAGGCCAGCTGACCCGGTCGAATGTCTTTTCAGCAGCTAACCCCAGTAGCACTAAAGGAGTTTGTCTTTCTATGGCATAATCTACTAAGAAATGTGTACACCTTATGGCATCGTGGGCCTGTCTGCCCTTAATAAAGCCCACTTGATCAGGGTCAATAATAGCTGGTAGTAAATGGTCTATTCTAGAGGCCATGGCTGACATGAACATTTTGTAATCATAATTTAACATTGAAATGAGGCGAAATGAGGAGGGGTGTTTAATATCTTGATGGGGTTTAAGTATGGCTGATATGGTAGCATATTACCATGTGGGTAGGGGTTCTCCCTCCTGGACGGCATGTAAGGCCGGGAGTAATATGGATAGTAGCAGCTTTTTGAGTTTGTTATAAAATTCAGAGAGATACTTATCTGAGCTTTTTTTAGAACTTGGAGTAGTTCTTCCTCTTTGATTGGTGCCAGCAAGGCTTTAGCCTATAGTGGGCTGATTTGTGGTATTAGTAAACTCTGTAAATATGATTTGATGTTGTCTAGGGAAATTTCCTCTTCTTTAGTGTACATCTTGTGGTAAAACCGCTGTAGAATAAGTCTAATTTTCTTGGGGTCTTTTTGCTGATCTCCCTGTTTTAGGATCTACCATGCTGATTGTGCACACTCTGGTTCTCTGTTTTCTTGCTAAATTTGTGGAGGCCTTGGGTCCCCCCCCCCCAAATGATGTCTTAACTTTAGATAAAATAGTTTTTGTTGTAGCTTTTGTTTTACAATTTGTAATCATTGTCATATTGTGGGGTCCTTTTGATCTGGCCAATGCTGTAAATGTAATAGCTCCTCCTGTAGGTCTTTGTGTTTTTTCCCTCTGCCATTTTTTAATGACAGAAAATCGTATAATCTCTCCTCTCCTCTTAATACTACTTTTAAAGTATCCCACAGAATTGTGGGGGCAACTACATGTTGCATGTTTTCTTGTTTAATCCTAGGTACAGCCTCCTGGACCAATTCAAGGAACTCTGGATCTCTAAGATAGGCAAGGTTCAGGCGTCAGTTGGTTTGCTTATATTGCACCCCTAAGTCCACCCTGAGATATAAGGGAGCATGATTCGATAAGAAGGTGATCCCATGCCAGTGGAGTGTAAATGCTCAACCGTGGTTATAAAGTAGTCCAGTCGAGCCCCACTTCCTATGTGCGGGGCCCAATGGGTGTATTCTTTTGTCTTAGGAAAAAAATGTTTCCAGGTGTCCACCAAGCCCAGAGAAGTGATGGTTTGTTTTGTGTATTTTTAGAGAACATTAGATATATGGGCCAGAGGGGTATCAGCATCCAAAGAGGGGTTTAAAGTGATATTCAAGTCTCCCCCCAGCAGCAGTTGTCCCTCCATGAGGGACATTAAATCCGAGAAGAATTTTACTGCTAAGGGCTTCCCTGACCCAGGAGGGAAATAGACAGATGCCAGGGTAACGGGTCTTGAGTACAGCTTGCTCGTCACTATGGCATAGCGGCCCTCCAGGTCACTAATCTCACTTTGGTTTTCAAAGGGCACCTCCTGGGAAAATAGGATTATCACCCCTCTCCTTTTCCCACCCATAGGACAATTCAGTTATTACAGAATACCCACACCTCTGAAATGTTTTATGTTACGAACATACGAAATTTGCCAGCAGATAAAGGCCTAGAGGTCTATCAGGTCTGCTCGAATGTGCAGCTAGCACCCCTTATTCTGCAGCTGCCCCTTCCTTCCACCCTTCCCCTTCATTAACCCTCCCCCTTGTCCTGTTCCATCCTCGTTTGAAGCAGTCCACTGTTCTACTGCATACCACTTCAGCAGGTAACGCATTCCACCCAGCCACCACCCTCTCTGTAAAAAAGTGTCTCCTCATCTCCCTCCTGAACCTTCCTCGCTGCAGTCTCATATCATGGCCCCTGGTGGCCCTCCCCTCCCTTACTTTGAACACCCCTCTGTACCGTCTTGTTTATTTCTTTCATGTATTTAAAGGTTTCAGTCATGTCACCCTGTCTCTCCTCTCCTCCAGTGAGTACATGTTCAACTCCTTCAACCTCCTCTCGTATGATAAGTCCCCAGCCCCTTGATCATCTTTGTGGCTCTCATTCACCCCTCTCAGTAACTTAATGTCCCTCTTCGAATCACGGACGCCAGTACTGCTGAGTACTCCAGGTGTGGTCTAACTAATGACCTATACAGTGGCAGAATCACCTCCTCCCTCCTCGAGGTATATCGCCTTGCAATACAACCCAGCATTTTGTTGGCCTTTGCAGCTGCCTTCCTACATTGTGCCGAGTTGTTCATTGACCCTGTAATGAGCACACCCAGATCCTTCTCCTCCTCTGTCTGGGCTAGCTGCACTCCCCTAGCTGGTAACTCCTCCTTGGGTTCTTCATCCCAAAATGCAGCACCTTGCACTTTTTGGCATTAAAGCCAGTTGCCAGGTGTCTGACCAGGTTTCAAGCTGCCGGATCATCCTGCAACCCTGCCACCCCCTAGGTCATCCACCACCGCCTACCTTGGTATCATCCGCCAAACAGACTGATCTTGCTCTTGATGTCCCATGATATGTCTGCAATGAATATCCCAAACCAACACTGGTCCCAACACTGAGCCCGGTGGAACACCGCCTCGTCACTGCCCTTGGGTGTGAGCTCCCCACCACCACCACCTCTGTTGCCTTCCCTGCAGCCAGTTTCCTACACATCTCACCAGCTTGCTGCCGCCCCTGTGCCTACTAACTTCCTTCCCAGCCTTCCATGTGGCACTGAGTCGAATGCCTTACTGAAGTCCAGATACAGGACATCCACTGCATGGCCCTGTCCAGTTGCCTAGTTACCCAGTCATAGAACTCGACCAGGTTGGTTTGGCAGGATCTGCCGCGTATGAAGCCATGCTGTCTGCTGTCCTATAGTCCTTTGACCTCTAGGAGGGCCACCAGCCTCTCCTTCAGGATAGTCTCCATTAGCTTACCCACGATGGATGTGAGGCTCACTGGTCTGTAGTTTCCCGGTTCATCCTTGTGGAGGGGCACCACATGAGCCATCCTCCAGTCCTGAGGTACACACCCCGAATGTAGTGAGGCATTAAATAGGTCTGCCAAAGGTCCTGCAAGGACCTCTGCCAGCTTCTTCAGTACCCTGGGGTGGATGCCATCTGGGCCTGGCGCCTTGTCCACCCTCAGTGCCTTCAAACCCTCTCGAACTCTGCTCTCCATGATTTCCCCATCTGTCACCACTCCCCGGCTTCTGCCATTTCTCCCACCTTGGGTGTCACCCCCTCTTCTCTTTAGTAAATACTGAGCAGAAGTACTCATTTAGTGCTTCCGCCTTATCGCACCCTGCTTCCACCCAACCCCCTCCTTCCTAATCCTTACTATGTGGTCCTTACAGCTCCTTTTCTCCCTGATGTACTTAAAGAAGTCCTTCTCCCCCTTCTTAATGCCTTGTGCCAGCCTGAGTTCTGTAGATGCTTTGGCTCCCCTTACTGCCCTTGTCACCTCCTTCGATTCTGTCAAGTACTCCTCCCTGTCCTCCCCCCTCCCAGTTTCTTGTACTTCCTAAAGGCAGCTCTTTTCCTCCTTACCTTTTTCGTGACCTCCTTGCTCAACCAGATCGGTTTCTTAGCCCTAGCCTTCTTGCTCTGGGCTTTGCAGCAGGTTTTGTTTGCCTCCACTATCCCCAGCTTTATGAGCTCCCACCTCTGGTTAGTGTTTATACTAGATTGAATTCTGTCCAGGTACCCTTTTACCACTTCCCCCCATCCTCTCAAAGTCGGCCCTCCTGAAGTCCAGCACTATTGTGCCAGATTCCACTCCTTCCTTGCCCATATCCAATGTGAGCCATACTGAGCGGTGGTCACTCCCTGACAGATGTTCATCCGAGGACATGTGGGGTTCCTGCAACATAATGAACCTTGGTCTCTCTTTTCTGAATAATTGAAATAATCGAGAGCACTTTATCGGATTACCAATCCCATTCATATTTAAAGATAAAATCAAAGTTGATTTAGCCATATCTACTTGTGATCAGTCCTTGTATGCATATTTCCTGCGTGTTAAAAGTACAGTATATCCCCTTCCTGCCGTACTTATGCCGCCTTTTCACCCCTATGCTCAATAATATTGTATTAATTGCTTTATGTACTGTCACTGATATAAGCAAATTATAATGTCTGCCTGTTGTTCTGTTCAAACACCATAACACTGTCCGGAGTGTTTAAAACTACACAAGGATCTAGAAAAATTCGGCACTAGGCCTATAACAACTAAACATGTGCAGGCCTGTTGCATTTTAACATTTTACATGACACTCAGTACTTTTAGGCCTACCAAAATAACTAAATGCCAATAGGGCATCAACTTTTTTGTACCAGCAAATTGTACCTGCTGTAACAGGTCTCTGAACCTGGCAGAAAATTTAAGCGGCTCCCAAGGTAGGGAGAGGACAGATACCTCTCCTTTGAAGGAGCAGATGTATGCGCCCTGAGGGGGAGTGTCAAGGCAATGCCAAAGGCCCCCAGCACCACTATTTCCCTGGTACCTAGTGGTGCAGCAGGCCACACTGGAAATAAAAATGAGGAACAGAGACCCCCAGGAAATGGTCCCCGTATGCCTCATCTCCAGTAAGGCCTTATGGCTACGTCGACCATTTAGGGATGGATTTCTGACCCTGTAGTGGTCAGATGGGCATATAGCACTGCAAAAAATGCATTAAGTCATGCCGCCTTTCCTGGGCTATAGTATAATTAAACAATAACTATGGGAGGACTATCAGCAAGCTTGGGGCTAATCAAGGGAAATTCAGAAACATCCTTCTGATTCACTACCCTTTTTCCCATCTGTAAGCTTGGGAATATAAACAGGATTTCCATTTCCTAATGTCCCCACCCCAAACAGACTTCCCCAAGTTGCATTGTGTAGTCCCTGTATGCAGAGTCACCTCCGCATCAAGTTACCAGTTTTTAAGTCTCTGCAGAACCTCTCTCGCCACTCGCTCTGGTGCAGGTCACTGAAATCTTTGTAAAAGGTTTTTCACATTCTCTAGGGTTGCTTGCCTTTGTCTCTTTGTGGAACCCAGATCCCTAGCAGTGTCCCAAACAGCATCGCAAAGGCCTTGCTGAGTTTTCCTGAGTGAGGAGTCTTCCTGGGTGTATTGAACCAGGCCCCTGAGTTGAAAAGCTTTCATTGCTTCATCTGGTGTCTCAAAGGTTTGGATGGCCATCTGGAAACACGATGACTAGTCGAGCAGGGTCTGGAGTAGCAAATTTTAGTTGTTGTTGCTTTAAAAGACTGAGTATTGGAGCGTAGGCCCTGCACTTGACTGAAATAGATGAGGAGTAATCATTGACAAAATAAGTGTGCTTTCCTTTATACTTAGTATCCGTCATTCTCCAGGCTTTGGTAAGGATAGTTTGTTTAGTAGTATAGTTTAAAAACTTCATTATGATGGAGCGAGGTAGTCTGTCTGGCTGAGCTGGTTTCAACGATAGAGCCCGATGGACTCGCTCTATGTCGAATTTAAAAACTGGGTCTAATTGCAGAGAATCGCGGAGGAGCTCCTCCACAAATTTTAGAATCTCTCTCCATTCCTCGTTCTCCGGAATCCCATGTATTCTCAAAATATTCCTGCGCGATCTGTTTTCCAAATCCTCACATTTCTCTTTTAGAGCATGCTGTTCATCTAGCAAGTGTACTACCATGCGTCCCAGCCTGTCAGTCCGATCATCTAATTCAGTATGTTGTACTTCAACCTCAGTAACACGAGATGAAAGTTTACTGATATCTGTAGTTAATTCTGACCGGAAAGTACGAACTTCAGTGCTGAATTCCTGCAGCTCTGCTAGAATGGTAGCATTGCCTGGTTGTTGAGAGGAGGCCCCATTTGGAGCAGCCATGTCTGGTTGAATCTCTGCAGAGCTTAATGAAGGGTGAGAGAATACTGTTGAATCCTTGCTTCTGGGGGTGTGTACAGTCCTTTTTTTGCCTCCCATTCAATGCTCTGGCTCTCCCTGATATTATTTTTTGATTATGTTTGCGTTTTATTTGGAGAGAGTCTGTTTTTAGCCCAGGATTAGCAGAACTAGGTTTTACCCTTGCATCCCGGTTGATGACGTCACTGGAAGTCAGTGTTGTTCCTTTTGCCTACAGCTTCAGTTAGTCTTTTTATGTTGGTTTGCCGCGCCTGCGCAAGCCAACATCTTGCGGTAGTGCAGATCTGGAGGCGCGGTCGATGTTGGGTGAATGCAGGGCACGCATCAGTAGGTGTGTCCCTCATTCCCCAATCAGCCTGCATGCCGGCACCAACCATGCATACTAATGTGGCGAGCACATCTAAGGAAAGGTCCGCTGCAATCCGAGCAAAGCTCGTCAGACGCAGCGGTCCTTTTCTTGCCGTGCTCGCCACCATTATGTGTATGGCGGGACACGGCCATAGAACTGCCAACTTCGGGGGTGCCCAGTCCCCCTGTCAGCTGCCCCTGCCCCTGTCAGTGGCGCGGGGAAGCCCACCCCTGTCGGCATAAAGCACCCCCAATTGTAATGCCGAGGGGTGCCCAATCCCCTCAGCTCTCGTCCCCCTCCCTTCTTTGTGTGCCAACAGGGATGCCCAAATCCCCATCGGCATAAATTGCCCCCCCGTGTTGTTTGCCCGTGAGGTGCCCAATCCCGTTGGCTACAGACCCCTAAAAAACAGTTAGGTGGCACGCTGGGAGCCCACCCCAGTGTGCCAAATCCTCTGGAGAAAAAAAAAACTGTCCTGCGATGTTTTCTTTACCTTTTACTACCTGTAAAAGGAAAACGGTCCCCTGTAGTCTCCGTGCCCCCCCACTGCCCGCACCCTGTCTCCCCACACCCCCCCATACCTACCTCTGTAGCTCAGCGCGATGATCATCAGTGGACCGGGAACACGTCTGCACTTTCAAAGCCGACCGTGAACTGAGGAAATGCCGGTGAGCTGTATAATGGTATAGATAGGGTTTTTTCAGCTTTAGTACATATCTCAGGCATTTTTGTTTATACTTGTTTGTAGCACAAAATCTGCTTTGCTCGTCATGATATATACAACCCGCCTTTGCCATAACGGTTCAAATTTAGGGAACACTTGGGATAATTTGTAAGTCATATTTTCCATACCACGTATACCAGTCATGATGTTGTTGTGCCAGAGCCCCAGCGTAGCAGTCTTATTAGATAGCCAGTTTTTGATAATAGTTTTCTTGACTGCCAATAGACAAATAAGTAGCAGTGTCCTTTTATGGGTCTGGTGGAAGTCTTTAGGGGACATTTGAAAAAGGCATCAGAAGCTGTGGAGAGAGAATCAGAGTGGCTTCGAAGAGTTTCCGTCTGGTCATGTCTCGTTCTGCAGGCAAAAAGTTGTCGAAGGCCGGGTGGACTCCCATGCGTTGGTGCCCCTGCGGCTGCCAGTATTTTGTCTTGGACTAGCATGACTGTTGTCTCGCCTACCTCGGCCCAGCCCACGACATGGACAACTGCGACACCTGTTTCTCGATGGACCACAACGTTCTTGAGTTGCGCGCGTTGAAAGTAGGGCGTACACCACCGTTGTTCAGAGGACAGACTCGCAGTCGGCAGGCCAAGGCCAGGATGCTTAACCCTTCCTCCAGGTCCGTTCCTGGTTCTGTACGGGCCCTGGAGGAGGGGGTCTCCACCTCTTTCAGCCTTGCCACTGCAGAGGCTTCTTCTACAGTACAGGAGGCCCAGTCTGGCCCTCTTGGGGGTCGGGCGGGAGGCACTGCCTTGGCAGGCACCTCTTCGGAGGTGAGGAGTACTCCGGTGTTGCATCCTGGGGCCTGTGGGCCTGGGTCGGCACTGTCCTCTGTTGGCCCCGTTTTGGGTTCCAGTGCCACTTGCGGCGCCGTGGGCTATCCCACGGCGCTGTTCTCGCTGCTAGTGCCATTCGCGGCACCAGCGATGGTAGCGGTGCAATGGGAGGTGTTCTTGGGGCTGTTCCTGGTCTCCGTGTCATGTCGTGCGTGGCGCCAGGGCTGGGGACAGTGCTGACTCCGGTGCCATTCATGGCGCCAGGTGGGGGCGGCACTGCGGCCAATGCCATCTCTGGCGCTGGTGCCATTCGCAGCACTGGGGATGAGAGCGGCATTGCTGCTGGCGCCGTCTCTGGCTCCGGGGCCTCTGGCTTCAGCACCGCAGCTCGTGTCTCTTCCAGAGAGCAGTAAGTTTCATGTCCAACATGTCAGTTGCAGTCCTAGTTTTGCCAAGGACCCTTTTAATGTATTTTAAGGCTTCCATCTTCAAGATTTGTTTAAAATAAAATAATGGTTTTCCGGAGTTTTCTCTGGATACGAGTCAGCACTATTGTACTTACTAGGGGGTTGGTTAGTGAAGTACTCCTGAGGTAGTACCGAACTGTGATCCATGAATGCCAAGTTGAAGGCATTTGCTATGGCCTTTGGTGCCTGTACTGTGCCGGAACCCGTAATAATGAGGATGTGCTTTGGATTCCTTACCGGTCAGGATTATTAGGTTGTTCCAGAACAATTTACTGTTTCCCCAAGTCCTACCCAGCTCTTCCTTTTTTTTTTTTTTTTTTTTTTTTTTTACCCCCTAAGTGCCCTGAGTACAACCATTCCTTCAGGCAGCTAATGGCCCCCCCACCCCTCCGTTTCTCCCTCGAGCCTCCTTACCTTACATTGTAGCTGCTAGGGTAATCCAGCATATCACTTCACTGGACGGGTCCCTCTCTTCCGAGGGGGAAGGTACCAGGGGAGGCAAGCCAGCACATACAGATCGACCCCATGCTGCTGAGGCGGACATGGCTTCACGGGAGATCGTAGGAGGAGGAGCAGACAGGCCAGCAGCTGTCATCCGGCTGAGCTCAGTGCGGATTTTCCGGTTTTCTGGTCCCACAGGTATTGCGATCCTCTTGAAGTGCTCCTGGTTTCCACCAGGGGCCGCTGCAAAGCAATGCATTCCCAGAACCCGCCCCAGGAGAGGAGAGTAGTCCTCCAGATGCTCAATCCTCTCCTCCGCTGCCAGCCCTCAGCAACCGGAGTTCATTCCTGAACCCGGCTCACTGGTGTGGTTCGAGGTGTGGCATCCAGCGCCTCAACCCTCTGTGCCACTGGGCTGGCCACCAGCTCTTCTTTGTAATAATTTGCCACATTCCTTACCAGTCTAGTGCATCTATTCCTTGCCTCTTTATAGACTGTATAGTCGATCATCAATTTGGATATAGGATGTATAGCCTCTTCTGTTACTTCTGTCTGTTTCCAGAGAGGTACCTTGAACAGACCCAATATGAAGCTGTACGCAGCTGTGCTGCTTGATGCCGTTTTCTCAGATGTGGGAATGCCATCTCTCCCTTGGCCTTCAGTAGCTGCAGTTTGTGAAACTTGATACACAGTCTGATACCTGCTCAAGTAAATCAGTCTATTCCAAGTTTTAAACTGTTGATGTGTGGGAGTAGTAGGGAGGGTTTGAGACAGGTACAAGAGTCTGGGCAGTATGTTCATCCTAATGCAGTCTGGTCTCTGTATTGGGGGCAGATTCATAGAATGCCATTATTGGAGGTCTTCTCTGAACCTTTGCGTCAGGGGGTTGTAGTCAACCTGCTATAGGTCTGTCAGATCATCTGTAATATGTACCCCTAAGTATTTAAAGTAGTTTAGTCCTCACTTGAATGTAAATTGTCTTATTTCTAGGTTGGGTATGTACTTGAACTGCAGAACCTCTGTCTTTGAGGTGTTCAATTTATAGCTTGTGTAGGCCCCAAAATCTTTTAAAAGGATCCAGAGCTTTAGAAGTGAATTATCCTGACTTACCAGGTAGTTTGAGTTCACACATTTAAACTAGCCAAGGAGGGAGACACTGGAAAGGAGCAGGGAAATCCTAGCCCCCCCAAAAAAATCACGGTAGTAAGTGCAGTAAACACCAACATAGAGGTAATGATAGGGAGAAGGGCAGGGGTAAATGGGGAAAGTGACAAAGGCAAGAAGGACAGGGATGGGGCAAAAAGGAGTAAGGCTATCAGGAAATGGAGGGTAATGAGTACCAATGCCCGTAGTCTGGGCAACAAGCTCCCTGAGCTGGTGGCCTTGATGGAAGAGGGATGCCTGGATATCGTAGAGCCACAGAAACATGGTACACAGAGAACCATGACTGGGATGTTAACATACCAGGGTACATAACCTATAGGAGAGACAGGCAGGGGAGAAGAGGGGGAGGAGTAGCTCTCTATGTAAAGGAAGGGATAAAAGCAACTGAACAAAAGAGTAAACAGGGAAGAGAGGAGGCACTGTGGGTCACCTTGGAAACTGGAAAGGGCATCACAATCCACACAGGGGTTGTGTACAGACCCCCATGTCAGGGGGAAGGAAAGGACAAGAATATGATAGATGGCATTCTTAGGATGGCAGAGAAAGGGGAGATACTGTTGATGGGAGACCTGAATATGCCAGATGTTAACTGGAGCACATTTGCTGCAGCCACATCCAAGAGCAGGGCCATTCTTGATGCCCTACAGGTGGCAGGCCTCAGACAGCTAGTTTCGGAACCCACTCTTGAGGGAGCAGTCTTAGACCTCATACTCTCAAATGGGAGCAGTGAGAGGATCTTAGATCTAGAAGTAGGTTGCCATCTGGGAACAAGTGACCATCAAACAGTGTGGTTCACGTTAAACTCAACTACAGAGTCAAGCCATACAAAAGTGAGGGTACTGGACTTCAGGAGGGCTGACTTTGGCAAGATGGGAGAGTGCCTCAGAAAAGCACTAGCAAACAGGCTAGAAGGAGGGGTGGATCAACAATGGTGAATCATCAAAACTGCCATCACGGAGGCAACAAGTCTTTGTGTGAAGCAAATAAACAAATCAAAATGAAAGAAAAAGCCACTGTGGTTCTCAAAAGAGGTGCTGGGAAAGTCAGGGAGAAAATGATAGCATTCAGGAAGTATAAGGAAACACAGAAGGAGCAGGACAGAGGGCTGTACCAGTTAAGGCAGAAGGAAGGGAAGTCAGAATAGCAAAGGCCCAAACTAAGGAAAAGATAGCCAACTCAGTTAAGAAGGGGGATAAGACCTTTTATAGGTACATAAGAGAGCGTAGAAAGACAAAGGGAGGGATAGTGAGGCTGAATAGAATGAATGGTGGGTGGGTTGAGGGGGACAGTGAAAAAGCAGGGATACTGAATGAATATTTCTGCTCAGTATTCACAAAAGAGGAAGGGGAAGTGCCTAATCCAATTAACAGAAGCACTCTCGATGTGGGGGTCGATCCCAGCCCTTTCACAGAAGAAAGGGTGGGGGGAACTAGTGAAACCACTGACTACTCTTTTAATAAATCATGGGAGGATGGTGTGGTACCTGAGGACTGGAGGAAGGCGGATGTGATTCCCCTTCACAAAAGTGGGAGCAAGACAGAGGCAGGAAACTACAGACCTGTCAGTTTGACCTCTGTGGTAGGGAAAGTGATGGAGTCACTTCTGAAGGAAAGAATTGTTGAGTACCTAGAGGCCAGTGGGGCACAGGACCCAAGGCAGCATGGGTTCACAGCGGAAGGTCATGTCAGGCAATCTAATAGATTTCTTTGACTGGGTGACAAAGTAGTAGACCAGGAGGGGCTGTGGACATGGCCTACCTAGACTTTTAGCAAGGCATTTGACACAGTCCCACACAAAAGATTAATAGTCAAATTAACCAGCCTGGGAGAGGGTGGAGTGGGTCCCAGGGTGGTAGCCTGGGTAAAACATTGGCTGGACAACAGGACACAGAAGGTAATTGTAAATGGAGTCCACTCTGAAGAAAGAGGGGTTACTACTGGGGTACCGCAGGGTTCAGTACTGGGTCCAGTCCTTTTTAATGTCTTTATAAATAGTGACATTGCGGAGGGACTGGAAGGAAAAGTATGCCTCTTTGCAGAGGACACAAAGATCTGCAACAGGGTTGATACACAAGGAGGCGTGGAAAGGATGAGTAGGGACTTGGTAAGGTTGGAGGAATGGTCAGAAGTATGGTAGCTAGGATTCAATGCAAAGAAGTGCAAAATAATGCGCCTGGGAAACAAGAACCCAGGGGAAGATTACACAATGGGGGGTAATAACAACAACAAAAAAGGAAAGGGACCTGGGGGTAATCATATCAGATGACCTTAAGGTTAGCAAGCAATGTGAGAAGGCAGTAGGGAGGGCTGGGGGTATACTGGGATGCATAGGGAGAAGCATCATCAGCAGAAAACAGGAAGTTGTTATCCCTCTGTACAAACAGTTGGTGAGACCCCATCTGGAGTACTGCATCCAGTTCTGGAGACCCCATCTCCGTAAGGACATAGACGGGATAGAGGCAGTCCAGAGGAGGGCAACTAAAATGGTGCAGGGTCTGTTGAGGAGAGACTAAAGGAGCTTAATATGTATACCCTTGAGGAAAGAAGGGGGACATGATAGAAACGCTCAAGTACCTCAGTGGAATCAGCAAAGTCCAAGAGGGTAGCATCTTTCAGAAAAAGAGACATGCAAGAACAAGGGGACACAATTTAAAGATGGGGGGGGCAGTTCCGGGACAATGTGAGGAAGTATTTTTTCACAGAGTGGGTAGTGGATGCATGGAACAGCCTTCCTGAGGAGGTTGTGGGATCTAAAATGGTGAGAGAATTCAAGAATGCTTGGGACAGACATAAGGCAATTCTTGTGGGGGGTAGGAAGAAATAGGCTGTTGGTTAACTAGGATCTGCGGCCTATCCTGTAGGTAGGGAAATGGGCAGACTAGGTGGGCCAAGCGGTCCTTTTCTGCCGTCAAAGTCTATGTTTCTATCTGCATATAGGGTAAATTTTTGAGATCTTTCTCCCAACTGTATTCCTCTCATATTTGGTGACTGTCTTGAGGCCTGTGCTAAGGGCTGCAGATGTAGACCGAGTAAGAGGGGGGGATGGGGGTAGCCCTACCTTGTCATTCTATACAGATGGAGGGGTTGTGATACTGGACCATTAATTTTAATGTAAGCTTGAGGGTTGCTATATAGGGTACACATAGAGAATAAATGATGGGGAAGTGTGTGTTACGAGAATTTAATACACACCCGAGGTGTGGGTTTATTAAAGCATCCCACACCAAGGGTGTGCATTAAATTTGAGTATGCCACACACTCCCCCATCTTTTATTTTGTATAATACACTGAGCAGCAATTTTTCTCCTGCCTGTCTTTAGTGTTCACACAGACACATTCACTCCTGCTTGTCTTTAATGTTCACACACACACAGGCTATGATTCCCTCTTTCTGCTGCCTTCTCCCTTTTCTTTTCTTTAATTTTGCTGATGATTGCTCTTTTTTTTTTTAATTATTTTACTTAGTTTGTCACCACTGAGATCGCATCTAGGACACTCCTTGGGTATGCTCCGGTGCCAAAAGGGTCAGATGGCAGGATCAACCAGATATTTAGCGGGGTAAAAGGTTGGATCAGCCAGATACATTTTAAAAACTAAAGAAGGGATGATCCTGTCTTCTTTTTGTGGCAGCTTCTGGGGAAGCGACATACGTAGTGTTCCATGTTTCAAAGACTGTTAAGCCGGCCCACATCCATTCCATAAGCCAGTGCAGGAGTGGTTTCATTTGAGTGGCATGGCGCATGAATGTCATAACAACCAGCTGGTTGTTATGGGAAGTATCAACTGGTCTAGTCCATAGGAAAAATTGCTGACCAGTTGTTATATATAGGATAAAGTATAGGGTGCAGTGTGTTATGAGAATTTAACACACCAGAGTTGTTGGATGGCACATAAATCCTGAGAGTGAAGCTCGAGGGGTTTATGGTAGTCATCCAACAAGGGTGTATTAAATTTGAGTGTATACACTGCGCCCCATATTTTGTTCTATATAATTTAAGGGGTTACATTTTTTAACCGAGTCCCGTCTGCCCTCGCTCTGCAGTGTGGAAATAAAAAGTTATTTATTTTGATCCATGTGGTGAGTACCTGGCCAGTGGTGCTACCGCCTATTCACTGCGTCGGCCCGGGGTGAAGTTAGAGGACAAGGAGGCAAGAGATGTTGGCTGGCGAGGGGCACTGGAGACAGGCAGTAAGAGGGATGACTTGGGGGCCTTGCTGCTGTCAATGCCCCTGCCTCATCCATATTGACAGTGTGTGTGAGATTGACAATGAGGGACCAAAGCTGTTAAAAAAAAATTAAAATAAATAAATAATAATTAAAAAAAAATGAGGAACCTTAGCACACAGCAGGGATCTGGACCACTTGCTCTTCTCAGGTACCACTGATAGTCTGACACAAAGAGCTGTGTATTAAAAAAAAAATGCTATAATACACATATTTGTATTATGGCATTTAATACACAGCTTTTTCATTGGGAAAAAATGCAACCCATTAATTATAGTATAGTAATGAAAGGGGGTGAGAAATTCATCTTTTGCAGGGTAGCAAACAGGAATTCCCATGTCACCTGATCAGAGGCCTTCACAGCATCAAGGCTTAGCAGTGCAAAAGGGATGTTTGTCCGGGTGGCGTGGTGTAGGATATGTAGAGTATGCTTGATGTTATCCTGTGTTTGCCGTATTCTGACAAATCCTGTTTGGTCATGTTTGATTAGAGATAGTAAGATGGTATCAATCATTGGCTGAGAGCGAGATAAAGATTTTATAGTCAAGAGTTAAGACTGAAATGGGTCAATACAAAGCGCATAATGTTTTATCTTTGTTTGCTTTAAGAATAGCTGAAATTATTACATGGTTCCAGGAGGGAGACATTAGATTACCTTCTGTCATGAAAGCACAAGCGTGCTTAGGTGGGTAAAGCAGTATTTCCTAAAATGCTTTATAGAATTTGCTCACATACCCATCTGGACGAGGACTTTTGTTGTTCTTTAAGTGTTTGATTATTTCTGCTACCACAGCTGTCCTGTCGAGATAAGTGCAGTTAGTATTGCAATCTGTGTAGGAGACATCATGGGTACATTCACTGTGTTGAGGAAACTGGTTATACCTTGGGGATCTACAGCTCCTTCAGGAGTGTATCGGTGGTTGTAATATTGTTTAAAAGCCTCCAGTACTGTAATTTGTTTTGTGATATGTACATAGTGGGGGTGTTTGGTTCCTTGATGACAGTGACTGCATTTTCTGGAGTTCTTCGTCTTAGTCTATACGCAAGAATTTTGTAGCTTGTGCTCCCCCTCATAGTATTTTGGGCACATTTAGCAGAGTGCCACTTCCATTCCTGATAAACCTTTAAAGTAAATAAAAATATTGATATCTCTCTTCATCTGTAAATGCGGAAGGACTGGGTGGGTGCTGAGTATGTTGGTCAAACAAGCATGGAACCGCATTTGTTGATCCACACTTTTTAAGCAAAAGTGAAAAAAGGAGATTAGAAACGGAATTCGCAATTTTTAAACACCACTTAGAATCATAGAAGCTTGACAGCAGAAAAGGACCATACCGGCCCATCTAGTCCGCCCCGATAGTCAATTTTCCATACTAAAAAGCTGTTGTCACCACATTTACAATCACACTTGATGTCAAATGTGTTTCGAAACCTCATGCTGCTCTTACTTATTGCAAATAATATTGACTTGCACTCAGTTTTAGAAAAAAAAAATGGATTTTAAGGTATTGTCACTGGAATTCACTTTTGGAAACTGAAACTCCATGACCCTACATTTGGATTAAAGATTTTTAAGTCTGCTTGCCTTTCTGATTTGAGCACAATTATGAACTCTTTGACAGCAGGTTGGGGGGGGGGGGATAAAAATGGAATGGGTTGGAGTTCTTTGACTCTCTCGTCTGTTTGCTTTCACTACCATTATTTTTTCTCTCTAGGAGGCCTCCAAAAAAAGTGGTAAAAAGAGTCAAGCCCCAGTGCAGCTGTCCTTGGGAGACATGTTAGCAGCATTGGAACAGAAACAGCAAGTGCAGAAATCAAAACAGGCCGCCAAACCTGTAATCCTTTCAGGTGAGCTTCCTAACCTTGATTTGCTCTGACTACTTGTAGTTTGATGCAGCATACTGCTCTGCAACTGCAGTTCATGTAAAATCTCAGTCGCTCTGTATTTAACCTGTGGCTGTGTACCACATAGTTCTGTACTAGGGTTAGGCCATGTTGAAATGAAGTTTGCAAGAGCCTGGACAAACTGAAGTACTTGCATCTGTGTCTTAAAATGATAACTAGTTAAAACATGAGTAAAGGTAACTGGTGGATTCTGCATTCCACAATAAACACATACCTACAGATGTTGTTATAAAGTACATTTCTACCACCTAGATTCAGTTCAATATCTATATGTATGCAGTATCAACTGGGCGTAACTCAGTTGCCGGATGTACTTAAGCTTGTCTCTTCCCACCCACCTGTGTTATCGTCCTCTTGCTTGACGTCAGATCTTTTTTCTGCTGGAAGGGACAGGTTTCCACCTTCACAACTCCTTGCAGTGTGAAAGGATTTTCAGTTTTCAAGCATTTAATTTGCATTTAGGTTTTGGTTCCTGAATGAATCATTTTGGCTCATCTTACAGATCTTCATCGAGGATATCTCCTCCATTGGGCCACATCTTTGGAACTGTAAGCCATCTGCATCAGTACCATTCAGAAACCTTTGTTAGCTTGGGACCACTCACAATGGCGTGCAGCATCAGGCCTATAAAATGTCGATGGCCCCATTGCTTCTCAGTTCTTTACTCATTGGAACTGCAGAGAAACAATGACGTAGTTTCTTCAGTTTTGTTACTTTTCTAATTGAAATTATCTTGTCTCTGTTGTTCTGTATGTCACCACTGGAAGAACCTTAATTTAGGGTTTGTACTTGCGATTACAAGCCCTACAAGGACCACATTCATACAGTTCATGTTTGCTGGCTGGGCCTGTTCCACAATGTAAGGGCCTGCAACTTGCAAGATCTGCCAGAGATTCAGCTAGGCCACAAGGAGGCACCCGAAAATAAGCTCTGGAAAGCTTGATCACCATAAAGACCAAGGATGCTCAAGCCAAGGTGGTGGGCTACAAACCGGCTTCTCCCTCACGCTCGACCAGTGCATGGAAAGAGACTCCCAGGCATTCAGCTATGCTGCTGCAGTTGTCAAGGATGTCCAGTAAGGGGAAGGAAAAAGTTGTTGCAGCACTTGTCCACACACCCATCACCACATGCATAGAGATGAAAATTCTTCTTCGCGGGTGAGGTTACGGTGTCTGTTAAAGGAGTGTGAGCCCTCACATGATCTGCTTCGGTGGCGATAACCACAGCCCCCCTCCGGGACCGTCATAGGGACACAGAAAATTAAGACCTAGATGTGTCGTTGCCATACATACTATGGTTGGTGTGCAGCCCCCGTTGTTGGGTTCTGTCTCTTTGACACCAGTAATCCTGGACCTAAATTGGCGCTGTCAACTCCCTGGTTGTGCTGGCGTTGTGTGAACTGATCTGCTGCCTGGTGCTATTGCTTATAATAACTAATGTCCCGTCAAGTGGGCCTCCCCAGTCGGTATTGCCATCAAGATCTAAAAGTGCACCGCTTATTCCTCCATCGCAGCCACCAGCTCTGTGGATTGCCCCATTATTATTCCAGATGACGATGTGAATTATGTCATGGTCTCCTTAATACAGGGGGAGGACGTGGAGGATGAGGAGAGGGATGAGGATCCCTGTGTAGGGGGTTTATGTTCCAGTTCCACCCTCTCCTCGTGTAGTGAGGACTCTGTGGTTTATAACCCCAGGTCTCCTCCTGAAGATCCCTCATTACAAGTTTTGTTCAGACAAATCCAGATTGTCATAGGCTTTGAGGGTGAAGAAGACTCAAGTAAAATAAATTTAATGGAGTTCTTTGAGGTTCTAGCTGCACAATCCATTGTAGTGCCTGCAATATATTCTGCAGGAGAGGATGCTTCCTTTGCTACCTGGCGTAGTCCTGATACCTTGCCTGCGGCACCTAGAAAGTCTGATAAATGGTATTGTGCTCTGTCTGTTAAGCCTTATCACACTTCATAGCCTGAAACTGGCTCAGCGGTTACTATGGCTGTTCATGATCACCCTACAGCTCCTAGACACATTAACACTTTGCCTCCAAAGACTCCAGGAGGCTGGATGTTGTGGGCAAAAGAACTTATGCTCTGCATCCTTGGGCCTAAGAATTGCAAACTACCAGGTCTACATGATTAAATATTAGAATGGCTTGTGGAAATTTGCCATGTCTACTATTTAAGTTTTACCTGCTAGTCCTACAAAGGCTGACTTGCTTAAAGCTGCATCAGCTGGTGTTGATATTGATAAGCATCGGTTATGTTCCACATATGATGTCACTGATGATTCTGCCAGGGCTGCTGCCTCCAGCATATGGGTTTGGAGGTATTCTGGCTCAGAGTAGCTGATTTGCTACTGATGTACAACAGTCTGTGTTGAATGCCCCTTTGAGGGGCTAGAAGTGGTTTGTGACTGATATTGAAAATGCTCTCTGGGAGCTTCAATCATCTAAACTAACTATAAGGTCAGTTAAATCCCTGAATCCTCAACTTGCCAGGAGGTGTGGTAGAGGCTCATTTCATAGGCTTACAGCCCTTTGTGGCTGTGGCGACTGTCGGTTCCTGTGGTCACGGAGGCAGTCCCTTTTGGTGCCCATGCAAAGGCATCCAAAGGTATTGGTCAAAGCAGCCCTGCTGTCCCTGTTACCTTCTGACTCACCACTTCTCCCCCCTCTCTACTACTACCTCTTGGATGTAAGTAGGGGGAAGAATCTCTCTTTATGTGTCAAAATGGAGGGAGATCACAACAGACAGGTGGGTCCAGGAAATGGTGGAAAAAGGGCATGCTCTGGAGTTACTGTCTATCTCTCTGATTAATCCTGAAACACTGCCTGACTGAAGAGCTCACATCAGGGGACTCCAGGATTCACAGAGGGGCTGTATGTGGTAAAGCCTGCCTCTCCCCTTCCAGCTTGCTTTCTGAAGGGGTGTTAGCCCATTGACTGCCCCTCCCACCCCAAGCTCAGCTCTACATTTATTGCTCCATACTGGTCACGTGACATGTCACATGACCACACCTTCTGCATTCTAAGTGTACACTTTCCCATTTGCAGCTTATTTTTTCTGACCACTACGAGTCACTGCAGTGCCCTTCCTAGCTCCTGTTTTTGCCTTCCTCACACCACTCTGTTTACCCTCCTAATCTTCACTCCTCCTCCTCACTCTCCTACTACTATACCCCTACTTTAGTCCTTTCTTCCTCATTTTTGCTACTGTCCCCTTGTAGGTCTCAAACCCTGGACCCTTGGCACCAAAGTCAGCAGCTCTACTACTAAGCTAACAGGTCAGGCTAATTTCTTTCAGTTTTTCAACACTCTTAAACTCTTCACCCCTCCCCAATTACCTTGTTCTCACTATGACCCTCCTTACTACTACCAGCTCTGCCATGTGGCGTGCACTGTTAACATTAGCCCCCCCCCCCCATTTTGCTAGGGAATGCTCCACATTTCTCCCAACATGGTGAGCCAGAACCGCCTCTTATCAGACTTCTCACCTTAGCCACCCCCCTACCAGTGTGCCACCCCACTCACTCTACCAATGGACCATGCTTCCTCCATCCACATCTCCCCCATTGGCATTGCTATGGTACGACAGTGGACGCTTCTTTGCCTTGCCTCTCCCTGTCTACGGGACCTACTCATCCCCATCTCCATGCGCTGCTCTTCCCCCTCACTACCGGTGCCTAAGCTGGTGAAGAAGTGACTAAAACTGGCATCCTTGCGCATCTTCCTGCTCCTCCTCCTCTCAGGAGACGTCCATCCCAACCCGGAACCCCCAACCCCCCAGGTTACTGCTCCTAAAGATCTAATAGTTGCCTCCCTTAATATATTTAGCCTCCTCAACAAATTTGACTCTTTTCAGGGCTGTAAATCGCCCAGAATCGCTGTGTTGTCATCTCAGTAGTTGAAACTTAGCTCAACGACTGCACCCCAGACTCTGCTGTCTCACTCCCTGGTTTTGCTCTATACTGTGCTGACAAAACCTCTAAAAAAAGGGGATGGATGTGCACTGTACATCCAGGACTCATTACAGTGTCTCACCCTCCTATCCCCAACCCTCGAACATGGGGCCCAGGCTCTCTCTCTCTGAAAATCACTCTTGCACCTAACAGAGCCCCCCTGTTCCTTCCCTCCGTATACGTTCCTCCTCAAAATCAGAACATTGCCTTCCACTCTGTCCCTGCGCACCTCCAGACACTCCCTGACAGGGCTGAAATCATTGCCCTTGGGGATTTTAATATAAATTGGCTAGCTGATGCTTCGGCTGCCATTAAGGATGCTGCAGCCTCTCAAAACCTGTCCCAACTTGTGACCACTGCCACTAGAATCAACCAGAAGACTGGTACTGCCACCTTCCTTGATCTTGTGCTCACCAATGCACCCCACAAAGCAGCCCAGGTCAGGGTACTACCCAATGCCCTGAGTGACCACTCCCTGGTGGTTTGTCACTGGTCGTATATTGTTAGAAAGCCCCTCCCCCAAAAAAACTATCTTCCAACGCTGCCTCAAACCCAGCAAACTTTGGTCCCTTAGGCAGTGTCTCTTAACTAGTGACTAGTTCCCACATCAAAACAGCATTGAACATTGACTCTGTCCTCGACCACTTTGACGCTTTCAACTGTGTCTGCGACTGGTATGCACCCTAAGCAAAAAGATAGTTAAAGAGGTTGACACCCCTTGGATGTCACAAGTCCTGCTGGACCAGATGCGTAAACGTGACAATCTATGGCACATTGATCTGAATACTGGTAAACCCGCTGATAGGCAGCACTACCAAGAAGCGCATAATAAATGTACTTGGAATATTGGTAAGATAAAAGCTGAGTATTACCAAACCTCGCTCACTGCCACATGGGGCTTGGGGCGCAAGTTCTGAGACTCCCTCAAAGAGTTAGGTGGCAAAGCCTCCACTGCACCTCCCTCCCAACTCTGGGCCAATGGGTCTATCACCACAGACCCTGCTCTGATTGCAAATACGTTTACTGCCTCCTTTTCTGACCTTAGTAGTGTTCTCCCTCCCAGTTTCTTCTCCCTCAGCATCACCTTGCTCCCTCTCCACCCCCCATTCCGCTGTAAAGCAATATCTCAGCGCGAAGCTGCCCCCCTTCTACTCAAGGCCCTCAGCAAATCACGTTTCAGCAGCGACACACTAGATCTTAAACTGCTTAGGTTTACCTTTAACGAAGTTCTCCTCCCCTCTCACCATGCTTCTGTACTGCTCCCTTTCATTGGCCAGTTTCCCTCTGAATGGAAATCTGCCCTCATCACAACCATCCTTAAAAGTGGTGACTACACTCTGCCTGCGAACTACCGCCCCATCTCAATCCTGTCTCCCCTCTCCAAAACCTTGGAGAAGATTGTGGCTACCCAGCTTATGAACTACTTTTCCGAATATAGCCTCCTGTGTCCTGAGCAGCATGGTTTCCACCACAACCACAGTACCACCACAGCCCTTTTGGAGTTTACAAACACCCTCCACACATCTCTTGACACTGGCCACATTGCTGGTGCTGTTTTTATAGACCTTCTCAAGGCGTTTGATACGGTGCACCACACACTACTCCTGGATTCCCTCACACAAATAGGCCAGTCTCCAGAGACCACCAGCTGGTTTGCCAGCTATCTGTCTGAGAGAACCCAGACAGTCGGGCTTGCCCAAACCCAGTCCTCCCCCCTCTAAGTCAGGTCGGGGGTCCCTCAGGGCTCTATTCTCGGCCCCCTACTTTTCTTCTTGTTCTTCGACTCCCTGCCCAAGGATTGCTCTGGGAAACTACTCCTGTATGTGGACAATGCTGTCCTCTACAGCTCCCACACCGATCCCACAGACCTCCATTCTGCACTCCAAAAATCCTTCATGGAAGCTGAATCCTGGTTCGTTCGACATAGGCTAGTCTTAAATTACAAAAAAACAAAATCCATGGTGTTTGCACACTCCCCAAACAAGAACATAAGACAATCCCTGCTCATACTGAACTCTCTAAATAACCCCCTTGAGCAAGTTTCCTCGTTCAAATACCTAGGTATCACCCTAGACTCTGGGTTCACCTACCATGACCACATCTGAAATCTGAGCACCGCTGTCAATGTGTGTATTGGCCTACATCACTGGTACAAGCACTGCCTCCCACCAGAAGCTCTCCACCTAGCTGTCTCGGCATCAATACTAACACTCCTAGACTATGGAATCATTATTTATGGGGCAGCCGCCAACATGCACCTAAACAAAGTTAGGCTGGCCCTTAATAAGGCCTGTAGACTAGCTGATGGCTGCACCAGACTCACACATACCTGCACCCTTTACGCCTCAACCAACTGGCTAAACTTTGGCGGGAGGCTCAAATATCAGACCTGTCTTTTTGCTAAAAAAATAACAGCAGGGCTACTCCCTCCTGCTCTCACCCCCCCTAGTCCAGGCACCATTGTCCACCTGCCTCACTCTGCAGTTGGCGACAACCCACTTCAGGGTACCTCACTGCAAGACCACCTCGGGTCAAAGAACTTTTAGGTACTTGGTCCCTAGCTGGCTTAACTCACTGGCAAACTCCGTCCTCACAGAACCCAAACTTGGACAGTTCAAGTCCCAGCTAAGAGACCTAATCCCTCATTACTCAGTCTTTGACTGTCCTTGATTGCTAGCCCTACCCACTCTCCCCCAACCCCCACGACTGTGGACTTAACTCTGGTCCAGCCACCCTAGGGCGTGCCTATATTTGACAATGGACACCTCGGTCCAGCCTAGGCCTGCAAATAACCACCAGGGCATCACTGGTGCCACTGTCATGCAGTGTATGTTTTTGTTACCTGCTGCCGTCAGTACTGTGTACCTATGCTTGACAACATTCTGTATCTTTGTATCACCAGCTGCTTTACTGTGTTATCTGTAACAATTTTGTAACCATTTCTGTGACTACTGTGTCTAATTGTTGCTATTGTCCCTGCTGTCTCTGTTCTCAATGATGTGGAATCTTTGTAAAGTAGTCTTTGACTCAAAGGTATGTTATCTGATATCTTCAATAAATAAATAAAATAAATTAATTCTCCAACTCCTCGTTATCCAGAAGTCCACAGTTAACTGCACTTATCGACCGAAAAACACTCGACAAAATGAATCATCATCTGCTGTGTCACTCGTCCCTTCTGAGAGAAGTATGATCACTAAATCACAGAGAGCAATCTGATCTGTTCTTCCACATGAAAGAAGCAAAGGGTTATATTCCAGATACTTCCTTGTTCTGAAGTGGAGAGGAGATCTACATCCTGTACTGGATCCGAGAGACCTGAGACCTAAACTGGTTCATTGAATACAGAAAGTTTTGAATGGTGTCTCTTCATGCACTCTTCCCCCTGCTGCAAAAGGCAGGTTGGCTTTGTGCCCTGACCATGAAGAACACTTACTTTCATGTCAAGATTAAAAAATGTCACATGCAGTACCTTCATTTTATACTGGAGGGCTGCTATTTTCAGTGCCGAGTCTTGCTCTTTGGCTTATCTCCTGCACCGCATGTGCTTACCAAATGCTTTGCAGTTGTGGCAGCAGCCCTTCAGATGGAAGGGCTCTATATCTTCCTGTATTTGGGTGACTGGCTCCTGAAGGCCCCATCCAGGGAAGTGGTTCAGTACACATTGTCCAGAATGAAATAGTTGTTCGAGGAACTGGGTGTCACAGTGAACCTACTGAAATCCTTTCTAGTTCCTTATCAGTACCACCAATATATTAGTGTGATGCTGGACACAGCAGTGGGAAGTGCCTTCCAGCCTGTAGAAAGGGTGGAGGCCCTTGTTGCCCAGGGCCTAGGTGCATAGTTTTGTACTTTCTGGCATTGAATCCCACCTGCCATGCTCTTGACCACTCCTTGAGTTTCCTAAGGTCCTTATGCAATCTCTCCACCCCTCCTTAGTATCGACCCTATTACAGATGTTGGTGTCATCTTTAAAAAGATCCTTATGCAATCTCTCCACCCCTCCTTAGTATCGACCCTATTACAGATGTTGGTGTCATCTTTCAAAAGGCATATTGTACTTTTCCTTTTAGTTATTCTGCAGTGTCACTGATAGACATTATAGTGGACCGGTCCCGGTGCTGAGCCCTGTGGCACCCTGCTGGTCTTTCTCCTCTGCTCAGAGTAAGTGTCATTAACCATCACCCTTTGTCGCCTATCCATTAACCAGTTCCTTACCTAATTCACCACTTTGGATCCCACCCCTTGGTAACTCAGTTTCTTTCAGTCTTTTGTGCAGCAAAGTATCGAAGGCCCTGCTAAAGTTCAGATAGGCCATGTCCGCAGCCCTCCCCAATATATTTCCCTAGTCACCCAGTCAAAGAAATTGGTCAGATTCATCTGGGAAGACTCCCAAACCCACGAATCCATGCTGCGTTTGGTCTTATAGCCCACTGGATTCAAGATGCTGTACCAGCGTTTCCTTTAATAGGTTTTCCATTAATTTTCCCACCACTGATGTGAGATTTGTGGCGAGCTACCCCACTGCTAGCCCTTATTCGTAGATATAATTCTGTTGTACATATGTTTTTTTAATGTAATTCTGTGTAAATGTACATGCCAGTGTCAGCAAAGGCACATAAAGAAAAGACTGGATTTAAAAAAAAAAAAAAGTTTTGACCTTCCTATGACCTACAAGGCCAGCCTTGCTTGCAGGAATCTGACAGGTTCTTTTCAAAAAGCTTGTGGATACATGATCAAAGAGTATTCCTCTAATGTTAACTTGCCAAGGGAAACAGGAGTAATAAAATCAGCTTGTATAATGATACAACGTACAGGAGCTTCTTTATAACTAATTAAATTAAGCCAGTTCAAAATCCTAGGATGAGAGAATCTATTTCCACTGTTTTTTTAAATAAGTGCCAGGAAACATCCTTCTAACAGGCCTGTTTGATATCATTAACCCTGTGTTAACTATGGGAAGCTAACATCAAAGATTATCAGGAAAATAAAACTTTCTGGAGCACAAGAGCGACACCCCGGGGCCTAAAAAGAGAAAGGCTAACCTCTATTCAGTGACCTGGAAGGGAGAGTCTTTATTCACAGACTTAGGGGGAAGGGAGTCTTCTATATAAACTCTCCGGCACAGACCCTTGGGGCTATTTTGACCACAAGCGAGCAGCTGCCAGCTCAGAGACTAGGAGCCAAAGGCTGCTACAGAAAGACTGCAATATTTTGCAAACCAGCAATTCTCTGGACTTTGAAATCTTCATACCTCAGGTAGATTAGCTAACAGTCTTAGTGTGTTTCATTGTACATTTTTCCAGTTTTCTTTTCCTGTACACTGTAACCCAAATTAATATTCTTTTTCTAGTTGTACTTGTATTTAAGTATTTTAGTATATTTTGATTTTCTAAAGAAATTCTGCCTATGTGAGAGTTCTTACATTGTGTGTGTGTGACTGTAGAAAGTTTATTAATAATTTGTGAAAACTGTTATTGCCAGAGGGGCCACCATAAGCAACCAGATTGAGAAATGGGTCTGTAAGGGATCTGAAAGGATAGGGAGATTAGCAGAGTCTACAAAGATTTTGAACCAGGCTGTTGCATGTCCTGTAGGGAGAAGGCCAAATCAGGTTTTTATGCTGCTACCCCGAAGAGAGTGCGATACCGGGGTCTTCCACTTGTGTGTAATATCATATTCGGCTATAAGACTGGTATTGTGTCCTTATCCAGAGCTAGAGGGACCCCCGGGATCCTCGTGGCAAAGGTGCAGTCGTGACCTTGATGAGCATTCTAAAGCATGAGACGGGTATCCCTGCCCCCCCATCTTGGATTGCACTTAAGGTTGGGCATTGTGAGCTCAGTGGGCCTGACCCTCAGGAGTGGGTTCATGACAAGATTGAGCAAATGAACATGCAAGAGCAATGGAACATGCAATGAAGCCAGAGGGGGTTAGATTCAGGAGAGATGTGAAGAAGTACTTCTTTACAGAAATAGTGGTGGATTCCTGGAACAGCCTACCAGCAGAGGTGATGGGGGCAAAAACAGTGGCGGGGTTCAAAAATGCATTGGATGGACATAAGAGAATCTTAGTGGAAAGGAAGGGGGGAGGCAAAAAAAGCCAGAGATCAAGTAGGGTCTACGGTGATACTGTAGATAGAGAAAAATGGGCAGACTAGGTGGGCCAAGTGGTCCTTATCGATTGACAAATTCTGGTTCTGTGTTTCTTTCTTCTTTCACTTACATGCCTGAAGAAAATCATACCCTTTAGCTACCCTTTGGCTATCATTTCTGTGCCTTTGATCCCCTCATTGCCTTTCCTGCTTCCCTCAGTTTTACTTTGTATACTGTACCTCCCTTTCTGTCTTCATCTGTGTTTCCTTATACCTCCTGAATGCTACTGTTTTGTCCCTCACCACCTTATCCACTTTTCTAGAGAACTACAGTATAACAGTCTCTTTTCCCTTCTACATTTGCTCACTTTTTTATGTAGAGGTTGCTTGCCCTGATTATGGTATCCTTTATTTTTCCCCACTGTGCCTCTGCCTATCCTTGACAATACCCCCCAATGAGGCAGTTTCTGAGGCAGTCTCCCATTTTTGTAAAAGCTGACCACCTAAAGTCCAGGACCTTCATCCTCGTGTGATGCGCCTCTGTTCCCACCTTACTGTTAAATCACACTGTATGGTGATCACTGATACCTACCTAGAGGACTGCCACTGTGATATCTGCAAAGCTGTCCCTCTTTGTAAGCACCAGGTCTAGCATGGCCATGTCCCTAGTGGGTACCTTGACTAGCCACCTGAGAAGAGTCCTTTATAGGGATTCAAGGATAGCTCAACTCCTTGCCAAAGCTGCATTTGGAAGGCTCCAGTCCACACCTGGCAGACTGAATTCTCCAACTAGCAACACCACCCCATTGCTTTGCATCCTGATGATGGCTTTCCCACGATCCTTATACAGCTCCTCTCCCTGTGCTGGAGGTCTGTATACTATCCCTGTACAGATAGCAGCCCTAGTACCCATCTCCAGGGTGACCCAGAGCACTTTCAGTCCTTCCTTTTCGTTCAGGTGCCCCTGTACTTCCGTGGCCTTGATCACATCCCTCACATATAATATGATTCTCATCACTTTCCTGTCTCTCCTTAACAGAGAGAAGCTCAGTATGGCCATCTAGTCAGCCCATGGTCATACAGTCCCCTTCTGCTGGCACTTGCTTATGGCTATGTCTCAGTCGTGGCTGTCAGTTGCCCTTTGTAATGACTGACATCTACACTTGTATATCAGAACTCTTAGAAAGAAACATACCTGTACTTAGAAATTGTAATTTCTTTTTTACAGGCCCAGATGGGTTAACTATGTCCCTTCAGCCATTGCTACTTATCAGTATTTGTATCCTTTTGAGCAGTTGTTGAATTCAGCAGTTCAAGAGTTGCAGTGCTGAATAGCATTGTTTTAGTCTTTGCTATTATATTAAAATTGCAAAAATGATAACCTATGTTGATTTTCTTTAATTTCAGTTGGAGGTACTCTCCCAGTTCTTCCCAAAGAACCAGTGGTTCCAAAGAAACAACGTTCCCAAGCAAACCTGGGAATGGTGCCACACAACCCCTTAGACTCCAGTGCTCCATTGGTTAAGAAAGGTAAACAGAGGGAGGTCCCAAAGCCTAAGAAACCAACACCACTTAAAAAGGTAATGCAGGGCACAGTCATGTTAACATAACAAGCATTTGTCAATGCCGAATGTTTTGCTTACTGGTATTAGCATTGGTACTGCATGAGTTCAAGAGATGCATAATGGGAATGGCAGTGAAGTATTGAAGTAACACCAACCCCCAACCCCACTCTGCAGAGACTGACAGGCATTGGGTGTGCTTTTGGGTCATTGGGCATAATGCTCATGCCATTCCACCTCACCCCATCCTGCAGACATTGACAGGTGTCGCAGTGTGCCTTGGAGTCTTCAGCCCTAACGCTCACCCCATTCCATAAGGAAATAAGCTGAGATGAGTGTAGTATAGGAGAATGGGGGGAACGTTAGGGCCAAAGGCCCCAAGGCACACATCGATGCCTGTCAGTGGCTGCAGAGTGAGGGTGGAATGGCATGAGCATTACGGCAGATGACCGCAAGCCACACCCCGATGCCTGTCCGTCTGTACAGGGTGGGACGTTATGGTTGGAAACCGTAACACCCTGGGCATTTTTTGATATTTTCGCTCCAAATTTTCAACATGGGCATTTTGGGACCCCACCTCATGAACAGTGGCAATGTCATTTTGTTACTCAGTCCTGAAAGGTGATTTCACACAGTGAATGTGCCATTCGGCGAAGTGGACATTTTGGGCAGGATGTGAAAAATGACATCTGTACTGTTCATGAGGAGATGTGAAAAAATGGCAATGTTAAAAATTTGGAGTGAAAATATGAAAAAGTGGCGAAGTTACCAGCATGCGAAGAAATTGCATAACGCACGCTTGTAACGTAGTCATTTTTTGGAATTTGTTCACCATATGTTCACCATATTTTCAACATAGCCTTTTTGGGACCTCCCGACATGAACCGTGGCACTGTGATTTCATTAATCTGTCACAAAAGCTGATTTCGCACAGCGACTGTGCCAATCTGTGTCACAGGTGTGAAAATACGTTTCAAGCAGGATGCAAATAATGACAGCTGTACTGTACTGTTCATTAGGAGGTGTGAAAAACCGCAATGTTGGAAATTTAGAATGAAAATAAAAGAAATTGGTGAAGTTAACAGCATGCGTACAAACTGCGCAACGCACGCTCCTAACGCAGTCATTTTTTTGAGTTTTTTCACCAGACTTGCAACATAGGCTTTTTGGGACCCCACCTCATGAAAAGAGGCACTGTCATTTCATTAATCGGTCCCAAAAAGTGATTCCGCACAACGACCGCGAAATCACCTTTCGGGACCAAGAAATGAAATAGCAGTGTCAGTGGTTACGAGGTGGGTCTCAAGAACCCCATGTTGAAAATTTGGGCCAAAACTCCAATAAATCGCTGAGATATCAACGTAAGTTGAAACCACCACTCCCCCATTGATTGCCATTATAGGGCTTATTGTGATTTTCTTCAGTTTGCAGTCGGCTTTTGAAGAGTGCAGACGTGTTCCCAGTCAATCGCTGTGCTAGACCTCCAGAGGTAAGTATGGGTGGGGGGGTACAGGGAGGTGGGGTGTGAAGAGGGAGGGTGCAGGTTTGGAGATGGGGCTGGCGGGAACGACGAGGGACCTTATTTTGTGTCAAGTTTAAAAAAAAAAAAAAATACGTTGTGGGATTGTTTTCTTTTTTACAGGTGAGAACAAAACAGGTTTCGGCACACTGGGGTGGGCTCCCAATGTGCCAGACTAGTGGAGGGGGGGATCAGTGCCGATCCAGGGATTGGGCACCCCGAGGTCGGCTGACAAAAAGGGGGCATACTGACACTGGGAGTGGGCATCCCGGTGTTGGAAAAACATAAGAAGTATTTTGGCACACTGTGGTGGACTCCCAGTATGCCACAGTAGTGGGGGATGCCGACACAAGGATTGGGCACCCCGTTGTCGGCAAAATATATGTTCGGGCTTGGGGTGGCATGGGGACTGGGCACCCCAGTGTCGGCTTTGGGGGGGGTAGTGTGTGGTGGGTGGCAGGAGCCACTAATTATGCACGGTGGGACTAATTTATCTCACCAGAAAAGGCACACTGAGTAAACGAGTTGCTTATAAGTCCAGCCATGCACATTACTATGCACTGTAATGCGCATGGCTGGAATTTGCCTGGTTACAAGGCAGGGGGGGAGATCTGCCGCTGCAGTGACGAAACATCTGTGATTGGAGCGGCAGATTTCTTTCAAGTCCGGCACTCACTCTGAAACTGCCATCATTGGCAGCTTCCCTGTTGATTGGTGACTGAGGGACGAGCCCCTGAAAGCGCTGGATGAATTGGCCAAGCACTGCCACACCTCAGCAATACTCTACTCTCCTCAAAATGTTTCTTGTGTGCTGCGCGTAAGCAAACATAAAAATGCGTTCACATTGGGCAGACATGATGTGTCAACTACTGTTTGGAGGATTAAATCATTATGGTGACATAGTATTGTAGCAAATCCACTCCGAGGGTCAGGCTGTCTGCTCCCGGTGCCCAACCTTTAAGTGCGATTCGTGGACAGAGGACAAACAGGGACACCCTCCTGTTTGTTTTGGGTCTAAGCAAACTACCAGTCTCAAGGCCTGGGATCAATTATGAACCCTTTTTGGTTAGCACACCCAGGTAACAGGTCCAAATATTACATTCTCTTCGGGGGAAGGCAGCACAATACATGACCTAGCGGGCACACAACCAACCTGGTTCACAACCCGCTGCCGACTCAGTTGAGACGCTGGTATTTTCTTACCTTGCTGGATCTTTACACAGATCCTTGTTAGCGTAGCTGCATATGGTGATACTCTAAGCAATTTAACAGTTGTGTCAGAATTATCAATACTGCCCCACCATTCACACGCAAAATGAACAAGTTTCCAAGCAGCTTTAAGGAAAAACAAGGTTTACTAAAATTTAAAAATAGTAAATAAATACAGAACATATATACATTAAGGTTACAGTCCAAAAAGAAATGTACAATTACAAAACAAAGCGCCTTGTAACTGATTTAGGTAATTCTACCTCAGGTTTTCAGTTGGCAAATGATTTGGGCTGTTATCTATCTTGGCAGAAGTGTCCCTTAGAAGTCCAGAAACAAAGATGATTCTTACAAGTCCAGAAAAGAGTGTCAGTCCTTTCAGCCAAGCTTCTCCAATATCAGAGAGGCCAGAATGTTCCTCCCTCCTTGTGATGTCACAGCTCTGAGCTGCTGGTGTGAGGTCACACTCACTCCTGCATATTTAATTTGTAACATAAAGCTGCATAGGCAAACAGGTCAGATTACTACTTGATTTGAATCTGCAAATACAGCAGTATTGTTAATTATAACAAGACAGTCTGTCTTCCGCTGAGTATGGTTTACAACACCCATTGATGTTGCAGAAATATCCTGTAAGGTTAATTCATATATGCTATCCAAAAGCAATCTTCCTCCTGTTATCCTATAAAATGTAACCTTTTACGGCAGTCTTCCTAATTTAAAGCAGTTGTTTTTTTATAACCCGGTTGTATAACAGCTACTGAGGTTTTGGCAGGTAGGTGTTAAAACATGAAAGGAAGCTCTAGCCAGCTTATCCTCTAGGTCAGTGAGAGGGCGGATCATTTTTTTTCTTCTCTTTTAAAATCCAGTGTCCCATGAGGCTCTGCTGCTTGGCCTATTTCCTAAGCAGGACTGCCATACAAAACAGATTTATAACAAAATTATATACACATAACTGGCAGATGGCTATTCCCGTTGCACCCCTCCCTCCTAGACTGAATTTGTGGGAGTCCTTTCTTAGGCGTGGGATGAGTTTCACAAATTCAGTTCATTGCTCTGTCAGGAAAACCCATCTGTATTGGCATTTGCTGCCCCTGGCCTGTGAGTGACAGTTATGTCATAACCCTATAAGGCAAGGCTGCATCTTAGAAGCCTACTGTTTGTTTTACCCATTTGTAACAGCCAAACCAGGGGGTTATGATCCGTCTGCACCTCAATGTGCCTCCCGTACAGGTATGGCTCCAATTTCGTCAGTGCCCACACCAGTGCAAGGCACTCCTTCTCCATTTACTGAGGTACACTATTGGGTGATCTTTCCCTTGGTTAGAAGTCTGACTAAGTACTGCCCCAATACCAACATCTGAGGCATCTATCTGAACTACACATGGTTTGCTGTAGTCTGGACTGGCTAACAGAGGAGCACCGCACAGTGCCTCCTTTAACTGTGCAAAGGCTCGTTCACAGGCTGGCTCCCATTTTACCTTTTTAGGCATTCTTTTCTTTAGCAGGCCAGATAGGGGAGTTGCCAGGGCACTGCAGTTTGGTACAAACTTTCGATAGTACCCTGCAGTCCCTAGAAAACTTAGGACCTGCTTCTGTGTTTCAGAAGGGAGGCAGTATAGCGCAGTGGTTTAAGGCTATGAACTGCAAATCTGGTGACATCCAGCAGACCAGACCTGGGTTTGAATCCCACAGCTTCCACTTGCATACTGTGTGATCCTGAGCAAGTCACTTAACTTCCTTGTGCTCCCAGGTCGCTCCTGTAAAAAAGCTTTCAGCTTAGTGTGCTACTCCTGGTTAAATATCTTAAAAAAAAAAAAAAACTGGGCCACGCCTTTATTGCTTCAGTCTTTGCTTGATTAGGGCAGAGCTGTCCCCGTCCTACTACATGCCCTAGGTATGCCACCTCCACCTTGGCCACCTGCCACTTTTCAGCTTTCACAGTGAACCCGTCCTTCTAGATCCTGCCCAACACTTCCTTAAGGTGGGACAGGTGTTCCTTCCAGCTGACACTGAAGATGGCAGTATCATCTAGGTCCACCACTGCATACTCTTCAGTACCATGTAACACCTGGTTCACCGACTTTTGTAAGGTGGCAGGGGCATTCTTCATTCTGAAAGGCATTACCTTGAACTCAGATAACCGTATTGGAGTGATGAAGGCTGACCTTTCCCTTTCTCTGGCAGTTAACTGCACCTGCCAATACCCTTTAATCAGGTCATTAGTGGTAAGGTGTGTCGCCCCTCCCAACTTGTCCAATAGTTCGTCCGTCCATGGCATTGGGTGGACATCAGACTTCGTGACTGCGTTGAGTCCACGAAAGTCCACACAAAAGTGAGTGAAACCATGCGGCTTGGGAACGAGGACTACAGATGAGGCCCAGTGGCTGTGGGAATTCTGGATCACCCCTAAATCCAGCATTTCTTCTACCTCCCTCCTAATGTGCTTTAGGATGGCCTCAGACACCCGGTATGCTGTCTGCTGTATGGGCGCTTGCATCCCCATGTCTACATTGTGCGTCGCTAAGAGGGTTAGTCCAGGCTTGGCATTAAACAAAGGGGCAAAGTCTGCTAAAACCTCCCTTACTTCCTGGGTCTGTTCAAGGATCAACTGGGGCTACAGTTTGATTGCCTCCACAGAGGACTCTCGCTCGCTTTCTTCAAGCAAGTCCAGAAGGGGGTCTTCCTTGTCCGTCCACTCCCCAGATCTACACACTGCAAATACCATGTCAGCTCTATGTATATATGGCTTCATCATGTTGACATGGAACATCCTATGGGTGTGTCTCCTGTCAGGCAGGTCTACAATGTAGTGTAAGTCATTCACCTGTCTGACAACCTTCTGCGGTCGTACCATACCTTTTGCTTCTGCTGGGCAGCTTCCAGGTTGCTCTGGGCTGATCGCATAAGCTCCTTCAGCTTTTCCCTAAACTTAAGGACATAGTCCACTATAGGAGTTCCCTGGGTGGCGTTCTTGCCTTCTCAGTCTTCCCAGACCAAGTCTAGGGGCCCACGCACTCTGTGTCCATATAGGAGTTTGAAGGGGGAGAACCCTGTCGACTCTTGGGGCACCTCCCTGTATGCGAACAACAGGTGGGGAAGGTAGTTTTCCCAGTCCCTCCCATGCTGTTAAGTAAATGCTTGTAGCATCGATTTTAGGGTATCATTAAACCTTTCCACAAGTCCACTGGCTTGCGGGTAATAAGGTGTCGTGTGTCTCTGCACCACCCCACACTTCTCCCACAAACTTCTTCAGGTCCGACATGAAGGTACCCGTTGATCAGTGACCTTTTGTGGGAACCCAACACGGGGAGAAAATCCCTAGCAAGGCAACTGCCACTTTGTCTGTCCTCAGTGAGGATTGTGTTGACTGCCTCTGGGTATTGAGTGGCATAATCTACTACCGTCAGTATATACCTCTTCCCAGAGGAGCTGGGGGTAATCAAAGGTCCCATAGTATCCATTCATACCTTCTGGAATGACTCCTCCACAATGCAAAAGGAATTAGGGCAGCTTGGGTTTTACTACCCACCTAGAAACATAGACTTTGACGGCAGATGAGGACCACTTGGCCCACCTAGTCTGCCCGTTTCCCTACCTATTGGATAAGCTGCAGATTCCAGTTAACCAACAACCTACTTCCTCCTACCCCTCACTGTAATTGCCTTATGTTTGTCCCATGCATTCTTGAATTCCTCTACTGTTTTTGACCCCATGACCTCCTCAGGAAGGTGGTTCCCTGCGTCCACCACCCTCTCTGTGAAAAAATATTTCCTCATGTTGCCCCTAAGCCGTCCCCCCTCTATCTTCAAATTGTGCCCTTTGTTCCTGTACATCTCTTTTTCTGAAAGATGCTCCCATCGTGGACTTTGTTGATTCCCTTGAGGTACTTGAATGTTTCTGTCATATCCCCCTCTCCTTCAAGGGATACATGTTAAGCACTTTTAGTCTTTCTTCATATGGCTTCTTTTGCACACCTTGCATCATTTTAGTTGCCCTCCTCTGGACTGCCTCCATCCTGTCTACAGTATGTCCTTGCGGAGATGGGGTCTCCAGAACTGTATGCAGTACTCCAGATGGGGTCTCACCAACTGTCTGTACAGAGGGATAACTGCGACCATTCCTCTAATCTTGCCAAGTCCTTTCTCCACCCCCCCCCCATGTATCAACCCTGTTGCAGATCTTTGTGTCTTCTACAAAAAGGCATACTTTTCTTCCAGCCCCTCTGCAATGTCTCCTGTAAAGACATTAAAGAGGACAGGTCCCAATACTGAACTCTGTGGTACCCCACTAGTAATCTCCCTTTCTTCATAGTGTACTCCATTTACTATTACTCTCTGGGTCCTGTTGTCCAGCCAGCTTGTTACCCAGGCTACCACCCTGGGACCCACTCCCAGGCTGGCTAACTTGTTTATTAATCTTTGTGTGTGACTGTGTCAAATGCCTTGCTAAAGTCTAGGTAGGCCATATCCACAGCCGCTCCCTGGTCTACTACTTCAGCTACACAGTCAAAGAAATCATTAGATTCGTCTGACATGACCTTTCTGCTGTGAATCCATGCTGCCTTGGGTCCTGTGCCCCGCTGGCCTCTAGGTACCCAACAGTTCTTTCTTTCAGAAGTGATTCCATCATTTTACCGACCACTGAGGTCAAGCTAACAGGTCTGTAGTTTCCTGCCTCTGCCTTGCTCCCACATTTGCGAAGAGGAATCACATCCAACCTCCTCCAGTACCACACCATCAACCCATGATTTGTTAAAAAGGGTAGTCAGTGGTATCACTAGGTCTCTCCTTAGTTCTTCTATAATTCTCGGGTGAATCCCATCTGGTCCCATTGCTTTGTCCACTTTGAATTTTAGGAGTTCTTTCATGACCATTTCTTCTGTGAAAGGACTGGTATCAACCCCCCTGTCCAGAGTGCTTTTACTGTTTGGTTTAGGTACTCCTCCTCTTCTTCATTTGTGAATACTGAGCAAAAGTATTCATTCATTATCTCTGCCTTTTCAGAGTCACCCTCTGCCCACCCCCCCCCCTTTATTAAGCCTCACTATCCCTCCCTTGATCTTCCTTCGCTCCCTGATGTACCTATAAAAGGTTTTATCCCCCTTCTTAACTGAGTTGGCTATCTTTTCCTCAGTTTGGGCCTTCCCAGTTCTGACTGCCTTACTTGTTTCCTTCTGCTTTAACTGATACAGTTCTCTGTCCTGCTCCTTCTGTGATTCCTTGTACTGTACTTCATGAATGCTATATTTTCTCCCTAACCTTCCCTTTCACCTCCTTTGAGAACCATAGTGGTTTTTAACTTTGTTTTATTTGCTTCACATAAAGGCTTGTTGCCTCTGTGATGGCAGTTTTGATTTTTCCCCATTGTTGTTCCATCCCTCCTTCCTGCCCATTTGCTAGTGCATTCCTTAGGCACTCACCCATTTTTTTTTCATTATGCTTTTTGTGCCAGCTCCCCAAGCCTCGACGGGCTCAACAGGCTCCAGCAGCCACCCCCTCATACTATGGCTTACCCCCCCCCCCCACAACGAGTGGGGCGACCGGTAGGCTAACTCTGGTGGCCAGAGGGGATGGCAATCGAGCCGGCTGACTAGCAGGAGCCGGCATTTTGTAGGTTGTAAACCCCACGGGGAAAGGGACGTGCAATGACAACCTGCATCTGCCCCGCTCCCCCGAACGTGTAGGTGCCAACAGCAGCAGAACCCCCGGCCCCTGCCAGGGGTCTGTCATGTGACAGACACTCAATCCCACCTCCCCCCAGAATAGGAGAGCAGTCCACCAGACGCTGAATCCTACTACCCCCGGCTGGCCCTCTGACTCACTAGTCCGTTTCCAAACCCAGGTCATCGGCAACACAGATGGCAACTGTGCCTCTGTACCAGGCACTCGTGCATTTTGGCGCAGTCAGCCCTCCTAAGGTCCAGGACCTTTGCCTTTGTATGGCTTGACTGTACTGCTATGTTTATCGTGAACCATTCTGTTCAGTAGTCAGTAGTTCCCAGATGGCTACCCACTCTAAATCTGTGATCCTCTCTCCATCTCCATTTGAGAGTACCAGGTCTAAGATTGCTCCCTCCTGAGTGGGTTCTAGTACTAGCTGTCTGAGGCATGCCCCTTGCAGGGCATCAAGAATGACCCCGCTCTTGGATGTGGCTGCAGCAAATGTGCTCCAGTTAACATCTGGCATATTCAGGTCCCCCATCAACAATTTCTCCACTTTTTCTGCCATTTTAAGGATACCTTCGGTTATTTCCTTGTCCATTTCCTCCTTCTGAGATGGGGGTCTGTATACAACCCTTGTGTGGATTGTGGTGCCATTGCCTGTCTACAAGTTGACCCACAGTGCCTCCTGTCCTCTCCATTTTCCCTTTAGTTCTGTTGCTTTGATCCCTTCCCTTATGTAGAGAGCTACCCCTTCTCCTTTTTTACCCTCCCTGTCCCTCCTATAGATTGTGTACCCTGGTATGTTTACATCCCAGTTATAGTTCTGTGTGTACCATGTTTATGTGACTGCCATGATATCCAGGTGTTCCTCTTCCATCAAGGCCACTAGTTCAGGAAGCTTGTTACCCAGACTACGGGCATTGGTACTTATTACTCTCCATTTTTTGATGGCTTTACCTCTCTTAGCCCCATCCCTGCCTTTACTGACTTTGTCTTCCCCATTTACCCCTGTCCTGCTCCCTATTCAGCTTTCTACCTTGGTGTTTACCTTGCTAACTACCTTGTTTTGTTGGAGGAGGCTGGGAATTCCCTGCTTCTTATTAGTGCCTCCCCTTGACTAGTTTAAAAGCTTGCCAATGAAGCATTTAAACCTATCACCCAGGAGACTGGTTCCCTTCCAGGACTGATGCAGACCATCGTGCCAGTATAGGCGGGCATCCCTCCAGCTGTGTCTCCCAGTACCCAGTGAAGCCAAAACCCTGTGCTCTGCACCAGTTTTTCAACCATTCATTAAATTGCATGGTGCGGAGTGCCCTCTCCTCACCCATGCCATAGGAAGGCAGCACCTCCACGAGGGATACTGTGTGTGCTATTTGTCTGAGGCCCCTCCCCAACTCCACAAATTCCTTCTGGACTGCTCTGATCCCATGCCCACCCAAGTCATTTGTCCCTAGGTGGACAGTGATGTCCAGCTCCCTCTCCCATGCAGCTGCTGTCATGATCCTGAGGATTCGCTTCCTGTCCCTCCAAGCCGTGGCGCTGGGCAGGCACCTTACTTCACTTTCCCCTGCTTCCCCCAGTTCTATTCCCCTTAAAATTGAGTCCCCCACCAGGATCTGCTTCCTTCCCCTGTGGTGTCCCATGCCACCTTCCTGTGGGCATCCCTTGTGGTGGCTCCCAGCAACCTCCTCGGTCTCCACTGTGGGTGCCTCGGTAGGGGGAACTATGCTCCACCAGAATGGCATATGGATTGTGAAGTGGTACAACTGGAGGGATGCGCCTCTGTTCCACCACCCTCACCCTCCCTGAGCCTACCGTGGTCCAACCACTCCTCTTTCATGGCAACCTCTGAGGCAGCGGTGGTGGCCCTGGTGTTCCTGGGTTGGGGAGGTTCCCCCTACTCCTGTCCTGTTTGGCCTGGAGATGGGCAACCTCCTCCCTCAGAGCAGAGAGTTGTCTGCTAATAGGACAGCATCGCAGCCTCCAGAAAGTCTCCTGGAAGTCTACTGCCCCACAGGTAGTGCATTGCACTACTCCCCATATCTGTCTTCTTTCCTGTTTATCCTATTTGTGTTTGTTTTTTATTAGTTAGTGTGTGTGCATTTACCCTCAATGCAGTGTGCTGTGCTGGTAAGGATATGACCATTGTATGCCCTTTGCCCTCTTGAGGAAATGTCAGAACCGCTGGTATAAAGGAAATGACACCCTGGGTGGGGACTTCCCTATTTGTTGGCACCAGTAACGAGCCCTGCAATATTTCTTCACCTGCTGGGTGAAGTTGGGCTAATAGAAGTTCTGGGCCAGTCGCTGCATAGTGCGTGCAATTCCCAGATGTCCAGATATGGGAATATTATGAGCGGTCTTGAACAACCACTCACGGTACCCGTGGGGAATGACACGCTGCCTGCCCATCATCCCTTCCTCTGTCCTTACATCCTGCGTATACAGCAGTCCATTGTCTCAATACAATCTGTCTCCCGTTACCTCTCTGTGTTCCATCAGATTCTGCACAAGCCCTCAGTTTCTCTAAACTAGGGTCCATCTTCTGAGCAGCTGCAAAATCTTTACATTTTCCCAAGGCATGAGACATGTCCCCTTCAGTCTCTAAACTGGGGTCCATAGCTCTAGCGTCTGGGCATTCAGGGTCACTGCCATCCATAACCTTCTGACTATTGGCTACCCCTTCCTCCTCAGAGTAACCTTCTGTAGCGGTTTTGTGAACGGCTACCGGGGTAAGTTCTACCTCTCTTTCACTACTATCAGTTTCAGGAGACACAGGCTGGGGAACCAGCTTTCCAGTGTTTTCCACAGGGGCTTCTACGGGGTTCAGTGAACTACAATCTGCCGTTGCTATCTGATTGCGGGTAACCGCACACACCTCCCCCTTTTGTAGATTATTCCCTATAACAACATCCAGGGCAAGATTGTCTGCCACAGCCACCTTCTGTGCACTCTCTCCTGTCTCACCCCAGTCAAGAAGAACACTTGCTAGGGGCAAAGTTTTTTTCCTTCCCAGTAAGTCCCCTTACAGTTGTGAACTAATTAGGTATAAGCGGTCCAGGCTCAACCAACTCCCCTTTTACCAAAGTAAGAGACAACCCTGTGTCCCTTAAACTATGGGTCTGCACCCCATTCACAGTAACTGGTTGTATGTTCTCCCTCATGTTTACAGGCATGCTTTCAGGGATACACAGTGCACCCACCTCTGTTCGAACACCACTTTGTGCACTCTGTGCTTTTTTAGGACACTGTCTTGCAAGATGCCCTGGTTGCTTGCAAAACCAATATTCATCATTTCTTTTATTAGGCAAATCCTTTTTCTGTAATCTGGGCCTGCCCACTTTCTGGGAAGGCAGTGAGGGTTTTAGCTGCTCTGAAGGCACGCTTTTCCCTTTCTGCGCTGCCACACCCGGCCCACTCCCTTTCAGAGCAGGCTTGTTCCTGGCATAGCGGTCCGAGAGCTTGGCAGCCTCCTGCACTTTTTTTGGAGCTTGGTCCTCTAGCCAGGTTTTCAGCTCTGCTGGGCAAGCCCAAAAGAATTGCTCCAAAATTACCACATCCCCAATTTTTTCTACAGAATCTGCTTTGACTCCCTCCCACCAGTTTCAAAAACTGACGTTACTTTGTGGCTAGTTCCTCGTAGCTCATGTCAGGTCTTGCCTTGAGCTTATGGAACTTAACTCTGTACACTTCAGATATAAATTCATACTTTTTAAGCAATGCAGCTTTAAGTTTGTCATAATCATTACTGTCCTGATTGTCCATTTGACCAAGTGCGTCACAAGATTTCCCGGTAAGCAGCAGGATAGCTAGAAGCTCCAGGATTCTCTGGGAATTTTTGCCTAAATGCATGCCTTTCCAAATGAATTCAAAAATGCATCCATATCCTCCCCCTCCTTAAATTCAACTATCAATTTAGGATTTAATTTGCACCCCAGTCCTGGAGTTACAGGTTCACCCATGCCACTTACCTGCTTTGACGTTGGATGCTGGAGTTTTAGCTTCTGCAGTTCAAACTCCCTCTGGCACTCTCTCTCCTCTTGCTCGGCCTCTCGCTGGTCTTGCTCATCCTCTCGCTGTTGCTGTCATTCTTGTTCCCCAGCCTCTCTCTGAAGCTGTTGCTCTCTTTCCTCTGCCTCTCTCTGACGCTGTCTCTCTCTTTCCTCTGTCTCTCTCCAAAGCTAGTTTTCTTTTTCCTGCTTTTCCAGCTCCATCTGGAACTTCTTCTGTTTGAATTCCAGCTCCATTCTCTTCAGCACTAACTGCAGCCTGATCCCTTCTGGCTCCAACATGGTGATAACTTTCACCTGCTGCTGTGGTCCTGAGTTCTCGCTGGTCCCACTGTCCTCCTCCTCCTCCTCCTCCTCCTCCTCCCTAGGACTGGACACTGCGGTGGACCCTGGCCCCTCCACGCCCAAGGTCTGGTCCCTTTCAGTCACCGACTGTGACCTGAGGTCCTGGGCAGTTGCTTGTGCATTGGCTGTCACCAGAGCCTCCACAAGGTGCTGTTTGTTTCACTCCTCGCTCCTGACTCCTCTTTCTTGGCACAGCTGCCTCAAGTATTCCACAGTGTAGTCACTGTAGGTGGAAGCCATCTTCTTCCCTAATCTACGGCTACACTTGCTTGCACCCGAAAAAAAAATAAAACGGGTAGGGAACTTTGGACTATAACCAAAATGATATACTGTATTTCTTTAAAAAAAAAAAAAATGCCATTTTTGTGTGAGAAGTGTTACAGTTTATCAGTCTGACACACTGGACTGTTCATGCCCGTGCCACCAAATAATTGCACAGTATGCAAACAAGTATTTCAGATCCCACTGCTATCACCAGCTCTGTCACAAATCCACTCCTGGGGTCAGGCCCTCTGCTCCTACAGTGCCCAACCTTGAAGTGCGATTTGTGAACAGGGGACAAACAGGGACACCCTCCTGTTTGTTTTGGGTCCAAGCAAACTACCAGTCTCAAGGCCTGGGGTCAGTTATGAACCCTTTTTAGCTAGTACACCCAGGTAACAGGTCCAAATATCAAACTCTCTTCAGGGAAAGCTGCGCAATACATGACCCAGTGGGCACACAACCAAACTGGTTCACAACCCCCTGCTGACTCAATTGAGATGCTGGCATTTTCTTACCTTCCTTGATCTTTACACAGATCCTTGTTAGCGTGGCTGCATATGGTGACACACTAAGCAATTTAACAGTTATGTCAGAATTATCAATACTGTCCCACCATTTACACTCAAAATGAGCAAGTTCCCAGGCAGCTTTAATGAAAAACAAGGTTTACTAAAAATTAAAAATAGTAAATACATTCAGAACCTATATACATTAAGGTTATAGTCAGAAAATAAATGGACAATTACAAAACAAAGTGCCTTGTAACTGATTTAGCTAATTCTACCTCATATTTTAAGTTGGCAAATGATTTGGGCTGTTACCTATCTTGGCAGAAGTGTCCATTAGAAGTTCAGAAACAAAGATGACTTTTAGAAGTTCAAAAAAGAGTGTCAGTCCTTTCAGCTAAACTTCACCAATATCATAGAGGCCAGAATGTTCCTCCCTCCTTGTGATGTCATAGCTCTGAGCTGCTAGTGCGAGGTCACACTCACTCTTGCATACTTAATTTGTAACATAAAGTTGCATAGGCAAACAGGTCAGATTACTACTTGATTGGACTCTGCAAATGCAGCAATGTTGTTAATTATAACAACACAGTCTGTCTTCCTCATAATATAGTTTACAACACCCTTTGATGTTGCAGAAATATCCTGTAAGGTTAATTCACATATGCTTTCCAAAAACAATCTTCCTCCTTTTATCCTATAAAATGTAACCTTTTATGGCAGTCTTCCCAAGTTCAAAGCAGTTTTTTTTTATAACCTGGTTGTATAACAGCTACACAGGTTTTGGCAGGTAGGTGACAGAACAGGAAAGGAAGCTCTAACCAGTTTATCCTCTAGGTCAGCGAGAGGGTGAACCATTTTTTTTCTTCTCTTTTAAAATCCAGTGTTCCATGAGGCTTTGCTACTTAGCCGGTTTCCTAAGCAGGACTGCCATACAAAACATAGATTTATATAAAATTATATATACATAACTGGCAGACAGCTGTTCCCGTTACAAGTATATGTTGTGTACATTAGACATGTTGGTTCTGTGCAAGCAGGTCAGACATTGTTTCTTCTGTTGTTATGAAGCTGATGAATGTAAAACACTACATGAGGCTACACAGTCTCACTAATGAGTCCTAGCTTTGCAATGTCTTGTACTACGGTTCATACTGTGGTTGGCAGGAGTAGATAAGGCTTTCACTACTCCCCCACAAATATGAGGTTTAGTAAACCATATTTGTTTTTTCCATATGGGAATCTGGTCTTTTCTTAAAGATATTTTTGTTTTCACTGATTACTACTTCCAAAGGGAGGCTATTCCAGATCCCAACTACCCTTCATGTAAAGAAGTACCCTTTTTGTTTTGCTCCTGAAATGCTTATTCTGAACCTGTATGGGTGACCTCTTGTGGTTTGAGTGTTCAGTTGAAAGTCAAGGTCCAAATCTACAATCATTGCCATACACGTTTATGATCTCAAACATAAACAGTACATCCCCTCAATACGGATATTTTCTAGGTGTAACTGTAGATGGTGCTGCATATTTTGATATGACGTGTCCCTAAGTACTTTGATGGACTTTGTCACCCTTCTGTGCACTCTTTCCAGGGAACACATGCCTTCTTTCTTATTTGCTACCCACAGCTGTGACCCATAATGTGTTAGAAGGCAGTTATATGACCTATAACGTGGATAGATCACTCTTGTCTCTGCTTCTCAAAGATCTTTCATATTCTACCATACTCTGTTTAGTTTAAACAATCCATTCTCTACACTGTACTTTAATGAGCTTTGTCACCCTTCTATGCACTCTTTACAGGGAGTTCATGTCTTTATTTGCTATCCACAGGCATGCATGACTCATAATACATAAGAGGGCGATTATGTAACCTATGAAGTGGATAGATCACGCTTGTCTCTGCTTCTAAAAGAGCCTTCATGTTCCACCATACCATAGAAACATAGACTTTGACGGCAGATAAGGACTGCTTGGCCCACCTAGTCTGCCCATTTCCCTACCTAGAGGATAAGCTACAGATCCTATTTAACCAACAGCCTATTTCTTCCTACCCCCCACAAAAAATGCCTTATGTTTGTCCCATGCATTCTTGAATTCTCCCCACAGTTTTAGACCCCACAACCTCCTCAGGAAGGCTGTTCCATGCATCTACCACCCTCTCTGTGAAAAAATACTTCCTCACATTGCCCCGAGCCATCCCCCCTCTATCTTCAAATTGTGTCCCCTTGTTCTTGCACATCTCTTTTTCTGAAAGATGCTACCCTCTTGGACTTTGTTGATTCCACTGAGTTACTTAAACATTTCTATCATGTCCCCCATCTCCCTCCTTCCCTCAAGGGCATACATATTAAACTCCTTTAGTCTCTCCTCATATGGCTTCTCTTGCGGACCCTGCACCATTTTAGGTGCCCTCCTCTGAACTGCCTCCATCCTGTCTGTGTTCTTGCGGAGATGGGGTCTCCAGAACTGGACGCAGAACTCCAGATGGGGTCTCACCAACTGTCCGTACAGGGGGATAACAACTTCCTGTTTTCTACTGGTGATACCTCTTTCTATACATCCCAGTATCCCCCCAGCCCTCCCTACCACCTTCTTACATTGCTTGCCAACCTTAAGGTCATCTGATATGATTACCCTCAGGTCCCTTTCCATTTTTGTTGTTGTTACTACCCCCACCAATTGTGTAATCTTCCCCTGGGTTTTTGTTTCCCAGGTGCATTATTTTCACTTCTTTGCATTGAATCCAAGCTGCCATACTTCTGACCATTCCTCCAACCTTGCCAAGTCCCTTCTCATCCTTTCCACGCCTCCTTCTGTATCAACCCTGTTGCAGATCTTTGAGTCATCCGCAAAGAGGCATACTTTTCCTTCCAGTCCCTCTGCAATGTCACATATAAAGACATTAAAAAGGACTGGACCCAGTACTGAACTCTGCGGTACCCCACTAGTAACCCCTGTTTCTTCAGAGTGGACTCCATTTACAATTACGTTCTGTGTCCTGTTGTCCAGCCAATGTTTTACCCAGGCTACCACTGTGGGACCCACTCCCAGGCTGGTTAATTTGAATATTAATCTTTTGTGTGGGACTGTGTCAAATGCCTTGCTAAAGTCTAGGTCATGTCCACAGCCCCTCCCTGGTCTACTACTTTGGTCGCCCAGTCAAATAAATCAATTAGATTCGTCTGACATGGCCTTCCTGCTGTGAACCCATGCTGCCTTGGGTCATGTGCCCCACTGGTCTCTAGGTACTCAACAGTTCTTTCCTTCGGAAGTGATTCCATCACTTTCCCTACCACAGTGGTCAAACTGACAGGTCTGTAGTTTTCTGCCTCTGTCTTGGTCCCACTTTCGTGAAGGGGAATCACATCTGCCTTCCTCCAGTCCTCGGGTACCACACCATCCTCCCATGATTTGTTAAAAAAGGTAGTCAGTTGTGTCACTAGTTCAATGCCTAATTCTTTTAGAATTCTGGGGTGAATTCCATCTGGCCCCATTGCTTTGTCCACCTTCAGTTTTAGGAGTTCTTTCAGAACCCTTTCTTCTGTGAAAGAACTGGGATCGACCCTGCTATCCAGAGTGCTTCTGTTAATTGGGTTAGGCACCTCCCCCACCTCCTCTTTTGTGAGTACTGAACAGAAGTATTCATTCAGTATCCCTGCTTTTTCACTGTCCCTCTCTGGCCACCCACCGTCCATTCTGTTCAGCCTCACTATCCCTCCCTTTGTCTTTCTACGCTCCCTGATATACCTATTAAAGGTTTTATCCCCCTTCTTAACCAAGTTGGCTATCTTTTCCTTAGTTTGGGCCTTTGCTATTCTGACTACCCTCCCTGCTTCCTTCTGCCTTAACTGGTACAGTTCTGTGTCCTGCTGATTCTGTGTTTCCTTATACTTCCTAAATGCTATCTTTTTCTCCCTAACCTTCACCACCACCTCTTTTGAGAACCATAGTGGCTTTTTCTTTCATTTTGATTTATTTGCTTCACACAAAGGCTTGTTGCCTCTGTGATGGCAGTTTTGATATTGCCCCATTGTTGCTCCACCCCTCCTTCTAGCCTATTTGCTAGTGCTTTTGTAAGGCACTGTCCCATCTTGCCGAAGTCGGCCCTCCTGAAGTCTAGAACCCTCACTTTTGTATGGCTTGACTCTGTTGCTGAATTTATCGCGAACCACACTGTTTGGTGGTCACTTGTTCCCAAATGGCTACCCACTTCTAGATCTGAGATCCTCTCACTGTCTCCATTTGAGAGTACGAGGTCTAAGATTGCTCCCTCACGAGTAGATTCCAAAACTAGCTGTCTGAGGCATGCCACCTGAAGGGCATCAAGAATAGCCCTGCTTTTGGATATGGCTGCAACAAAGGTGCTCCAGTTGACATCTGGCATATTAAGGTCCCCCATCAACAGTATCTCCCCCTTCTCTGCCATCCTAAGTATGCCTTCTATCATGTCCTTGTCCATTCCCTCCCCCTGACACGGGGGGTCTGTATACAACCCATGAGCGGATTGTGGTGCCATTTCCAGTCTCTAAGGTGACCCACAGTGCCTCCTCTCCTCCCTGTTTACTCTCTTGTTCAGTTGCTTTTATCCCTTCCCTTACATAGTCAGCAACTCTGCCCCCTCTTCTTTCCTCCCTGTCTTTCCTGTAGGTTGTGTACCCTGGTATGTTAACATCCCAGTCATGGTTCTCTGTGTACCATGTTTCTGTAAGTGCTACGATATTCAGCAATCACTTCTCTACACTGATATTCTTAATCTAATTTATTGTCCACAATGATTACAAGATCTTTCTCACAGTCCACTGTGTTTAGTATATTACTGTCCAACTTATATTGACATCTCTTATTGCTGTTCCCCAGATGTAGCACCGTACACTTTTCTGTATTAAAGCTCATGCTCAAGGATTTTGTCCAGCTGTTTATATGGTTTAGGACTTGATATATAGTATCTGATTGTTCCTTTGTGGCACATACTCCACTTACTTTGGTGTCATCAGCATATTCGCTGTACCAATTTATAATATTGTTGTCTAGGTCTGAAGTAAAAATATCAAACAAGAACAGCCTCGAGACAAAGCCTTGAGGCACCCTGCTAGTCACCTCTCCTTCTGGTGATGGTTCTGCTTATTTTAACTTCCTGGATGCATCCTCTCAGCCATGCTATAACCCAGTTTATGATGGCACTGAATCCATGGTTACTTTCTGAATTTTTCAATCATATAGATCTTCTTTGGGGATATCTCTGTCATCAGATCATACATATGGAACTTAGCCATCAGGCTTCAGGATCCCATGGAAGCTTTTTCTGCAGCAGTCTACTGGGGCCGCCTACACCGACATCGGGCTCTGACATCACACGCCCTGTATAAGCGTAGGGGGCCCTTCTCCCTCTTTAATTCTTTTCCCACCATCGACGATTTGCACATGGACTCTATGGAAGCTTCATCGCTCAGTTTGACCGCCAAAATTGTTTGCCCTTTTTTCTTTTACTTACCTTTGAATCACTTTTGTGTAAAGTGATTCCCTCATCATTTGTATGTCAAGAACTAACCCAGTGTTGGCTTTTTTCCATCGCTGCTGAAAAAAGATTTCTTCAGCCGATGAACACGAGCTCTGTGCCTGTTGTCTTGGGCCTAGCCACAGCATTCTTGCCTGTGAGTCCTGTTTAAAGTTCAGCCTCACTCCTGGCGCCAATGCAAGAAAATCCTGCAGAAGTTCCTCAAGGAGCAACAAGAAGGCAGTGGTGAGCGGGGGTCCTCTGGAGTCCTCTTCGGGTTCTCAGGCCAGTAAGGGCTGAGACAAATCCTCGGGGAGACATTCTTGACGGAACAAGGATCAGCTTAAGGACTGTTCCTCCTGTCGGTGATCCCAGTCCCCACTGGATTCCTCCGTCTCTTCTCCAGAGATTGCCCTACTTCAGCCTCGGCGCCTTGCCCCATACAGGCCTCTGTTCTGATCAGGCCCCCCTATGGAGGATTCTTCTCCCAGCCGTTATAGGACTGCAAAGAGGCAGTTGGCCTCTGTATCATCAGCCCCAGCCCTGCTGTTGAGACCTTTTGATCCTTGAGGTCCTTAGGTGCTGGGCCTAACAGTGTCTTCCACTACTAGTGATTCGTCGGTGGAGCCGGACTCTGCACCTCCTCCATCGACACTTGTGTCAATGACAATTCCCTATCCTGGTGTTGACCTAAGTGCTATCCTTTCCTCTATTTCTATGCGTCTCATTCAACAGTTTGTTCCACGGCCTGGGCCATCATTGCTTGTGCCATCGGTTGCTGTTTTGGCATCAACACCAGGCTGCCTGTGCGCCCTGTGCTTTCCAGAAAGACGTTGGTACTCCACTCTTTGGTCCTTGCCTCAGAGCAGGCCAGCATTGAAGAGGAATACCATCCTGACTTCATCCTCCCTGAGGAAGAGGATGAGGAGGAAGATACCAAAGTGGACTCCTCTGATAGGTCCACTGTCTCATCCAGGAGTGAGGATTCTGTCAAACAGACCCTGTGTGTCTCCCCTCCCCCTTCCCGGAGGACCCTTCATTTTTCAATATCATGAAGCAGCTCCCCTCCACCAAGGGGTTTCAAATGGAGGAAGAGGATGAAATCAGGAGGAATCTGGTGAACTTCTTGGAGATTCCTGAGTTTTTACCCATGTTTATTCCTCCTCTGTTGCCAGCACTGAATAATGCTGCAACTGTGACCAGGCACAGGCCCAACATAGTACTAGCTATTCCCAAAAAGGCTGACGAGCTCTACCAGGCATCTTAGGGGTTACCCTTTTATGCTGCCCTATCTGAAACCAACTCAGTGGTTATCAAGGCTGCTCATGATAGAACTAAGGCATCTAAGCACCATAGTTTCCTGCCCCCTGACCGAGAGTCCGGGAGGCTAGACCTGTGGGGTAAGAGGACTTTCACCCCACCACTCTGGGCCTTAGGACTGCCAGTTATTTGGCCCACTGATTAAGCACCAAAATACCTTATGGAGGAAGGGCAAAGCTGCTGCGCAAGCCCTCCCTGAGGGTTCCCAGAGACAAGAGCTTATCAAAGTGCTCCAGGACTCAGACACTGTCAGTAATCATCTCCTCAGAGCCACCTATGATATTGTGGATACCAGAGCAAGGGCAGCTGCTTCCGGCATTTGTCTAGAAGGCACTCCTGGCTTAGGGTCTCTGGCTTTGCAGCTGACGACCAAAAAAAGGTATTGAGTGTCCTTTTTATGAGCCACAAACTGTTTGGGCCAGAGATGAAGGATATTATCAGTGACCTGCAGGGCTATTCGTTCTGTCCACTCCCTGTACCATTCCCAGCCTAGGAGTATACTGAACCTCCTATCATAAGGTCTTCCACAAAATGGGTTCCGGAACCAAGCTTTGGGTAAATGCAGAGCCAGTGCTGCCTTAACTGCCCCCCTCTCCACCTCTGGTTCCTCTGCTAAACAACCCACAGGAAGCAGTGCAGCCCCGGCTGCAGGTTTAGCGTCAGCCTGACACCTTGCTTGACCCCCACCCCTCCTCTTGCTCCAAGCCATTAGGTGGTGGTCAGCTGTTGGTTCTCCCTCCATCTGTCCCAGTGGAGAACCATCACAACAGATGCTTGGATCCTACAGATGTTCGAACAGGGCCATGCTCCAGAGCTTCTAGAACAGCCTGTAGACATTTCTCCAGTCCCCACCTGTTACCCTGCAGACCAACATAGAGGTCCTGAGGGTGGAAGTCCTTACCTTGCTGTGCAAGCAGGCCATAGAACCAGTGCCCAGGTGGCAAAGAAACAGGATTCTACTCTGGTTTCTTCCTGGTTCCCAAAAGAATGGGGGACTTGAGGCCCATTCTAGACCTCAAGGAGCTGAACTTTATCTAGTGCAAACAGTTCCGGATGGTCAGTGTACACTGCCTTTTCCCTCTGCTCAAGCAGGGCAACTGGCTAGGCTCCCTAAATATGCAAGATGCCTATCTTGGTTTGCCCCAGCGATACCTGCAGTTCCTGTTTCAGGGAGCATTTCATTAAGGTTATTGTCCTTTGGGTTATCCTCTATGCCACGAGTATTTACCAAGTGCTTAGCAGCTGTAGCAGCCGCCCTCTGGTGCGAAGGGCTCTATGTGTTCCTGTAGCTGGATGACTGGTTACTAAAAGCCCAGTCCAGGGAGCTCTTACTGTTGACTCTAAAACGCACCCTACAGTTATTCAATTCCTTGGGCATCACTGTCAGTTGGCCCAGGTCTTTGCTGACCTCTTCTCAGTGGTTGCAATACATAGGTGAAGTCCTGGACTCTACTCAGGGCAGGGCCTTCCTTCTTCAAGACAGGCGGACCGCCTTATTGCCCAGACCCAGGAGGTGGCTCAGAGTTGGCTTGTCCCAACCAGGACTTTCCTCAGACTACTAGGCCTCATGGCCGTGGCCATTGTTACAGTCCCTCTGGCCAGGTTACACAGAGGATTCTGCAGTGAATCCTCTGGGTTCAGTGGGATCAGTGCTCGGACGATCTAGACCAGCTGGTCCTTGTCTCCTCACCAATTCGCAAGGTGCTTCACTGGTGAATGGACCCAGTCAATATCTTGAATTGGGTCCCTTTTCTTATCCCCACTCCTCAGTAGATCCTCACCACGGATGCGTTGGGGAGTCCATCTAGGTCCTTATCAGACCCAAGATCTCTGGTCCCATTGGTAGACTCACCTCCACATAAATGTCTTAGAAATGAGGACAGTCCTGTCCACCTTACAGGCCTTCCCGAACCATCTCTCTCCAAGCCCTTTGCTGGTGCAGTCTGACAATGTCAGTGTGGTCTTTTACATCAACAAACAAGAAGGGGACCCATTATTTACCCCTGTGTCAGGAGACAAGGATATGGTACACAAGTCTAGAACTGTCAGCCATCCATGTGCTAGTCACCCAAAACATCTTGGCGGACAGCCTCAGGAAGTCACAGTCCCGGGTGCACAATGCTTTTCAGGCTGTGTTCTGCACCCTTTACTTGAACTTTTTTCTTTTCCCCGAACTATGCTTCCACCCCCACAATTACACCCCTTCCCTAAGTTCCTAACGCTTTGCTGTCCCCCCTACCACTGTCTCCTTACTTCCATTCTATTGCTTGTGTCCTCCCTAGCAGCTATTGTACATAGGTATGTGTTGATTCCTGTTGTTGTATCTTTTTTGCATTAATTGCTAAATTTTCGGTTAGAATGTCCATGCATTGATTGTGTTGTTGTATGCTTTTCCTTTTTTACTTAGTCATGTATACATTCTTTCCTTGTATTCATATATGTAATTGTCCAGGCCCATCTTGCAAATGAGTTTTTCTTAATGATGTTCCACCTGGTTAAATAAAGATTGATTGATTGATTAGGAGCTGCTGGCTTCGGTCACAGAAGATTTGTTCAACAGGTGGGGTCATCCATAGCTGGATCTTTTAGCGTCCCCACTTAACACAAAACTGCCACATTTCTGCTTGCTAGATCCAGGGCCTGAAGTTTTCTGGTGAAACATGTTGTCCCTCTCCTGGAAAGGGAGGTTTCTTTATGCATTCTCCTCCCTTCCCTCTGATTCAGAGGGTTCTCATCAAGTTACAGATGGAGGGGCCACCGTAATTCTGGTCACCCTGTTTTGGCTCAGCAGATATGTTTTCCATTACTGCAACAATTGGCTGTGGAATCTCCACTTCCCCTGCACCTCTGCTGTGATGTGCTGACTGAGGCCCAGGGAACCCTTGTCCATCCAGACCTCAAGTTCCTCCACCTGCAAGCATGGCTTCTGAGGACATATTAGTCATTGCTGGGTTTGGGGTGTCTCAGAATGTGGTGGATGCCCTGGTGGCTCCAAGAAAACCTTCCACCAGGGCCAATTATTCCATGAAATGGAAGCAGTTTGCTGTGTGGGCCACTTCTCATAGCCTGGACCCTTTCACTTGTCCAGTGAACCAGGTTTTGGAGCATTTCCTGACTTTTTGATGCAGGACTCAAATATTCCTCCCTTACGATGCACCTGTCAGCCATATCACCATTCCATGTGCCCACTGATGGCTATACTGTGACACAGCTGGATGTGACCTGTACTTTTTTGAAAGGCATTCTCCATTTGAAACCTCCTATCTGTACACCGGTTCTGGCTTGGGACCTGAGTTTTGTTTTGGAGAACCTTGCCCTGCCTCCTTTTGAGCCAGCAGTATCTTACAATCTACGCTTTCTGTCATTGAAAGTGCTATTTTTAGTTACCATTAGTTTTGCTCAAGGGATCTCAGAGCTACAGGCTCTCGTGTGCAAGCAGCCTTACATGATTTTCCACAAAGACAGGGTCTCTTTGCATACTAATCCTAAGTTTCTTCCTAAGGTGATGTCTGAGTTTATTCTAAATCAACCCATCCACCTTTCTGTTTATTATCCAGAGCTTGCCAGTTCAGGGAAGCATTGCTCCATACTTTGAATGCACATATAATTTTGCGTTACTATACATACCATACGAGGGACTGCAGTAAGTTCTCTCAGTTGTTTGTTTCTTTCATCCCTGGCAGAGAGGGCACTCCATTCTCGAAACAGTGCTTGTCCAATTGGTTGGCCAGCTGTATTATTTTTTGTTATGGGAAGGAATTTCCTGGGGTTGCTAAGGGCCATTTCACCTGGGGCATGACCGCTTCTGTTGCCTGTTTCAGAGAAGTGTCTGCAGCCGAGATTTGCACTACTGCCACTTGGAGTACTGTCCACATTACCAGGCTTTCTCCTAGCTGTGCTTCAGGCCCTTCCTTCATAGGCCACTGGCCTTCTGCCACCTGAATTGCCCCTGCTTTCAGCTCTGCTTGGGACTCGTTCCATAGGTGTGACCTGATGACAGAGTTATCCCCAAAGAAAATGGAACAGTTATGTGAGAACCTAACCATAACATCTTCATGGGAATCTGTCATCAGTTCATGCTGTCCCTCCTTCCATCCCCCTTTTTCTCTCTTTCTGTCTACAGCTCGGCTATCCTGTTGCTCTGCTGGCTGGGCACCCTCTCTCTCTCTCCTTGGTTCCCTGGTGGTGCTCCTGTATCCCATGGCCTCTGGCTGGGGAAAGAACTGAGGAGGGAATAGGACCACCCGTGCATATATAGGACATGTGACGTCAGAGCCTGACATCAGTGTGGGTGGAGCCTAGTAGACTGCTGCAGAAAAATCTTCCATGGGATCCTGACATCTGATGGCTAAGTTCCATAGGTGTGACATGATGACAGAGATTCCCTCAAAGATCTACTATTACTATAAGTTCTTAAGTAACTGTTCTTTTCTAGGGGCATGGCTATAGTTCACTATCTACACTTTGGCAGCTCCAGTGGAAGTGCTGATTCATCAAACCTCTTTAAACTAATCTCCTCCCACCACCCAGGTGGTATATTCTCCTGCTGTGCCCGATGACATCAGAGCTTCCTTTCCACTGTACGAATCAGGTCTTCTTCTTCACAGCACTGCAGCATTGTAGACTACCAAAATGCACATTTGGCGATTTCTTCAACAATTTCTCCTCTTCTTTCCTTCGCTCAGTCTCTGCCTTTGACAGAGGATAGAATCAGAAGAAGTTAAGCCAACTTGCTGCTTAAAGTTGTGTGTCACATATTGGCAGATGTCTAACAAGGACCCACATGTGTTGTGCCTTTCTCTATTGCTTAAGGAGAGCTTATGCTGTTTCTGGCTGCAGCCTACATCAGGTGTGCTTCCCTCCTCTTTGAAAGATTACGTGGCCAGGCTTCTGTTAGTCAGCTGGCTGACAGGAATTCGAAACTCCAGCTGAAGGTTCACAAGAATGCCTCAGCTGTGGCAGGGTCTGCTGCTCAGCTTGTGGTCCTGGAAGAATCGTTAGCTGCTGCTGCAGTTGGTACTTTGTCAGCCTCTGCACTGCTCCTGGCTGGGGCCAGGACTGGAGGGTCCTTCAAGGAGGATATCCATGAAATGTGTCAGGCCCTCCAGGCCTTTTGGGGAGAGCCCTGTCCACCATGGTAAGAAGCACAAGCACCACTGGTTGGTCGTGGGATTGGGGGAGCCCCCAACTGCTCGATATGTGTCGCTTGCTCGACTGTGGTCAAGCAGCCCATGGTTGAGGGATTGGTTGACAGCTCCACAGTGCCCCCATCAGGTTTGTTAACCTCGACACCTGTCGAGCCGGCTATCCAGATTTTTCTTGACCCTGTCAACTAGTTGGCAGAGGAGGTCAGCAAGGAGTCAATATCCTAGACCCCGGTTTCTATCAGTCCTCTCCCAAGAGGACTTGGACCGGTCGACATCCCAATCTGGTTCCAGTCAGGACCATCTTTCACTACTACTGGTGGTGGTGGTGGTGGTGCCAAAGCTGGTGCTCATCAGTGTTCTGAAGCATGTGGTCTATAATGACCCTTCGGTGACTTCTCCTGGGTGTTGGCCCTCAGGTCTACAGTCGAGGCACTCTGCACTCTCAAGTCCTGCTTGAACCAAGGGCACCACCGACAAAGTTCCTCAAACTACTCATCCTTGCACAAGGAGTGGTACTGCCATAGTATGCATCAGTGCTGTGAGGAACTCCACTGGCAGCAGTGGACCATTGCGGGGTGGGATATGGGGCTCTACCCCTTGGACCTGTGGTCAGTTGGCAGGTTCCAAGACTGTCCATGCCAGTCCACTTTTACCAGATATTCCTCACATCTGCCTTTTCACCCTTGTGGGAGGAGCTGTCACTACTGCAGCCTTGTTGGGAGCCCAAATAAATGACTCCTGTGCTGCAGGTGGCTTGCCAGGTCAGTTGTTGATAGAAATCACCCAGTCTGAAGACTCCAGGATCGTAAGAGGCGGCAAATCACCATGTATCATTTTCAGAGAGTCCTCTGTCAACTCGGACAGGTCGTCCATGGTGTTGTGGGACTCGCACCTTCTACTGTCTCAGTCAAGGACCTGCCCACTGACCACAGGCTGGTGTCATTTGGGGCTGTCCTTTGCTTAATGTCGTAGTCCATGGATGTGTCCTTGGAACAGGTACAGAAGTGGGCTTATACCCCTTCACAGACATTTTGGACAAGATCAATGCCCCTGTGGTTTCTTTTCCCATTGCTGAGGCCATTGTGGGACTGGCTGTGGAGCTCTGGCAGCATCCAGCATCCTGCTCAGCAGCCTCCACCTGCATGGCCACGTTGTCTGTAAGTACGTGGTCTCCACTAGGTCCCTTTTGGGGTTCTCAGACTATCCCTCAGTCGAGGGATTGGTTGTGGTGTCAGCCTTTTGGAAGTCCAGAGGCCAAGGGGACATGGACAAGCCCCCACCCCGAGCATGGCCCTGCAGCCAAGAAAATCTGTGCTGTCGCTTCTTTTGGTCTCCACCTGGTGAGCTACGCCATGATTGATAGCCAATTTTGGTCATTCACTGATGGGAGTGCTGGATGAAATCCTCCCTCACCTTCTTTCTGAGAAGCAGCTGTCAGTGAAGTTGTTCAAGGGCCAAGATCAAGTGCTGGCTGAACACCACCTCCAGCTGGCCTTTGAAATGGGTGACTCCTACACCTGTGCCATGGCAGTGGCCATTGCAGTGTGTCACAGGGCCTGGCTGAGGTTGTCCAACTTTACGGCAGACACTCATCACAAGCTTGCCAGTGTCCCTTTCTTGGCTACCGACCTCTTTGGCCCAGGGGTGGAAGGGCATCTCTTGAGGATTGATAAGTCCAGTGCCACCCTGGACTCAGTAGCTGTGTCCTTAAATGACCCTAAGGCTCAGAAACCTAAAAAGAAGCCCTTTCAGTTTGGGTCCTTTCAGCAGCCACAGCAGCCTTGGCAGCAGTAGCCCCAGCAGGGCAATACCAAGCCTGGCATCCCAAGGCCAGGTTATCTGAAAAGAGATGGTGGTATGGGAAGTGGTGCCACTCCAGCCCCAGCAGCCGGCGCCCCTTCCCAAAGCTGCCTAGTGACAGGTTAGGGGGTGCCAACCTCCCCCCTGTCCAGTCCCTGACCAAGCTCCCGGTGGGGGGGGGGGTGTCAGCTTCTCCACTTCTGGCCATGTTGGTCCATCATTGCTACAGACAGATGAGTACTAGAGGTGATAGGCAGCGGCTTGCCTCGTGATTTCTGGGCTTTCCTGCTTTAGCAATGTCACGGTTCTCGGAAGTCCTCAGTGTTACAGGGCATGCTGTCTGTTCTAATGGAGGACATTGCTCAGCTGCTTGCTTAGGGATCCATAGCCCATGTCCCAGACACCCTGGCAAGTCAGGGGTATGTGTCTAGGTACTTCTTGGTCCCAAAATGGATGGGGCGGGCTGGTGCTCCATACTGGGTCTGGACAACCTGAATCAGTTTATACAGAAGCGCAGATTTAGGATGGTCAGTCTGAAACAGATCATACCATCTCTGGAGCAGGGCATATGGTTCTGCTCACTGGACCTCCAGGATGCAGTCTTCCATATCCTTGTCTACCTGTCTCACTGGCAGTACCTTCAGTTCCACACAGAATGGGTTCTTTAATGGTTCCAGTTCATGTCCTTTGGCCTATTGTCCAGCCCAGGGTGTTCACAAAGTGCGTGGCAGTGGTGGCAGCCTTCCAGCAGCACAAGGGTGTATGGATGTATCCCTACCTGGATGACTGGCTGATAGCTGGATCATCCAAGGAGACTGTGGAGCAGACCAGGGATCTGACGCTCCAGACCTGCAGAGACTTTGGCATGTTGGTCGACCCGGACGAGTCCAAAGTGATCCCCTCACAAATCATGAAGTTCATTGGGGCAGAGCTAGACTCCCAGTGCACCAAGGCCCATCTTTCTGTGGACCAGACTCTAGACCTTACCTCCTTTGTCCAATCATTTCAGATAGGGCACTCGCACCCTGCCTAGGATTTCCTGTGGCTGCTGAGGTACCTGGTATCCACCACCGGCATGGTCCATTGGGGATGCTGGTGGAAGCTCCATCTGCAGTGGAAGCCTGGCCATCAGTGGTCCCAGTATTTGACACCTGGACCAGCTGGTCATTGGGATCCAGCCAGTGTGGGATGCCATCCCTTGGTGGCTGGTCCTGGAACATCTGCAGGAAGGAATCCCGTTTACACCACCCAGAACCAACCATCACGCTCATGATGGATGTGTCTCTGGTGGGGTGGGCAGCACACTTGGAGAGCACAGTGCCCACAGGTTCTGGTCACCCCAGGAGTCCCAGCAGTACATCAACCTGCTGGAGCACTGTGTAATGCGGCTTGCTCTGATGGAATTCATTCCTCTAGTTAGGGGTAAGGTTGTGATGGATGACACCACGCTTATGTTCAGTCTGAACAGGCAGGGCAGAACTCGCTTCCTTTCACTGTATCTGGAAGCCCTGTGTACCTGCACACTTGTTTGCAGCCTGGGTGCAGATCTTCTGGTGATCCAAGTTACAAGAGTGAACAGTCAACTGAGAGATTCTCTGAGCTGGGTGAGACATCACAGGAGTGGTCCCGCAACCTTAGATGGTAGGCCACCTGTTCTGCCATTGAGAGCCCTTCTGGTGGATCAGTCTGCCTCCTGGGATCATGCAGAAACTGAGGCTTTTGTGCCAGTCTCTTCCCCGCCCATGGATACTGCTGGGGACACCTTTGAAGACCCTGGGCCCCAGGCCTTGTGTACACCTTCTCTCCCTTCTCCTTGGTCCACAAGGTGATGGTCAAGGCCCTGAAGCTCAAGGCGCAGATGATCCTGGTAGCTTCTGACTGGCCTCAGCAGTTCTGGTACCTGGAGCCCCTCAGCCACAGTAGCAGGCCTCTGTGGTGGTTGCCTTTTAGTCTAGACCTGCTAACTAGACAACAGAGGACAGTCTTGCACCCAGACGTTCAGTCCCATCATCTCACAGCTTCGTTCCTGAGCGACTAGAGATCTCACTTCAAGATAGAGCTCTTGCAGCAGGCTATTACCATTAGGACTATGCCACCAGGCACTAGGACCCCACAGAAAAATTCTAGCTAGCAGCCTATGGCAGGGGACCGCCCCCTGTCAGCCCTACCCCTGTCAGCACTGTATAGAGGGGTGATCCCCCGGCACCACCTTAGTTTTTTACCGCCTGTTGACCCATGCATCTCAGCTCCATGAATGCCTCCTGCTTCCAGTCAACAGCCATTTTTTGCGCTTCACGCAGTTATTGTTCTTTCGTCAAGTTTAACAGATTCATCACGTATGACTATCCAGCCAACTTCATCCACAGAGTGGTGGAAATTGAAGTACGCGTGCAGCAAGCAATAGATGACCATTCGCCCTGTCTTCTTTGCCTAGGCCCCAACCATAAGCTGGATGCCTGCCCGCATTGCCTCAGCTTCAATAGGAGGACTCTCATCCGCCACCTGAAGACTTTAAAAGCATACATCCTTGAACAACAAGTGGCCTCCATGCAGAAGACCCAATCGGGGCACAGCTCCTTTTCCTCCTCAACCAAGGACTCCTCCCCTAGAGAGAAGAAATCGGGAGGAAGGCACCATCATCGACACAAGGACAGGTCCAGTTCAGAATTCCATCCCAGGTCTCCACATATGGCTTACAAAAGTTCTGCCTTTGGCACAAGGTCAGACTCAGCCCCTCCAGTTTCCCTAGCTCTCCTGGGGTTACTGTTGAGGAAGCCTCTCACCTCCATCCAGACGTCCGGTGGGGAGTCTTCCAGAATAGAGCCTTCTTAGGCCTCCGTTTCTCTGGCTATCAGGCTCCTTAAGCTTTCGCTAGGTTCTCAGCCAGAAGGGTCAGCCCACACTTCGTTAGGTGGCAGGTTGGAATCTGCCATCCGCAAGGCCATTGTCTCTGGGTCGTCGGACAGGACGACAGGGTCTGACAACACCAAAGAGATGTCAGGAACACAAGCACTACGAGAAACCGCACTTGCCTTCCAAGTCGTTGTTGGCCAGGGCCCCATCTGACGACAGTCCACAATGCCTTCTAACTCCACAGGGCTCTACAAAGGGTCCAGCTAGGGACCTGACGCCTGCCTCCAAGGGAACCTAGGATCAGGTGTCGCTCCTACCGTCACTACCTCACCCTCAGGAGCCAGATGACCAGACACTAAGGCACCCGATGCACCACCAGACCTGATGTCTGATACAGCGGCGTTGTCAGACCTAATGCCAGGGGGGGCAAACTGAAGGGTCTGACGCCAGGCCCCTCAGACGCCCTTACTCTGAAGCCAGACCCGCAGCTTGCCCCATAGTCCCTTTGGCTCTGTTCACCAGTTAGTGAAACACTATTAAAGGGGATCTGTTGCTCAGGCCACTGGAGCAGAACCCCACCCCCACGGGGGCCCCTATCTCGGCTCCACCTAGGCAACCAACCCCTCTACGCAGATTGGCTTCACCTCCCCAGATGTCAGCTCGCTTCAGGGGGCGATGGACAAGGATCTCCCGGATGACAATAGCATGGTTATCACCCATCATCCAGATCCTCCTCTAGACGCCATGAGTCGCTGTAGTGGACGCCCGTCCACATCTTCAAAGGAGTCCGCCGGCGGCTCCTCCCCCTCTGACTTCTCAGAAGACAACTTGTCTCTTCCATCTCCAGACCAAGGAGGGATTCTCCAAGATCTCCGGACAGTCCCTCTTTCCTAGATGTGATGAGATGCATTCAGTTCCTTAATCAGTGGGAGATGGAAGATTAAGACCCCGAAAGATGCTGCATGGCAAAATTCTTAGGGGCCACTGACCCAAAACTCTTAGTCATTCCACCACTAGTGGAGCCCATCTGGGACATTATGAAACTAGCCTAGAAGCACCCTTCCACAACCTCAACATTCCCTAAGAAAGCTGACCACTTATATAGGACCCCTGGGGAGGAACCACATTTGAGTGAGCAACCTAAAGTGGACTCGATGATCCTTATGGCTGCGCATGGGAGGAATCAACAGCTGAAACATCTTGGCTACCAACCACTGGATAAAGAGTCTAGGAAGATGGACCAATTTGCCCGGAAGGTGTACTCTTTGGCCACTTGCATGGTCCGGTCATTAAAGTTTCTGGCACACATGGTGATGCATCAGATCTCTCTGGAACAAGGCCATGGACCTGGCTCGGTCACAGCCTGACTCCATTAATAAGTCAGAGCTCTTAGCCATCCTCCAGTCGGGTGCCAACGTTGGCAAGCACACTCTCAGGTGCTCATATTCGGCAGACACTGCTGCCAGAGCTGCTGCCATGGGGATATGCCTACAGCGCTACTCCTGGTTGAGGGTCTTGAGCTTCCGCCAGGATTTGCAGGATACTGTCCTGGATGCCCTTTTCAAGAACTAGTTCTTTTCAGCCAGGAGGCTGAAAAGATGTTCACAAGCTTGCAGGACTCGGGGGCACTTCTGAGGTCCACAAATGTGTAAGTCCAAGCCAACCCCTTCCAGGTGTCAGTCCTTTGACAGACAGCAAGGCCAGCAGGGGAAATAATAACAGCAAAGGGGGGTTACAAAAGAAAAGGCACCCCCTGTCTTCAGGAGCACAGGGACCTAGCAATGCTAAAAATGCCACAGCTCCCTTGCTTACTCTGACAACCTCTACATGACTCTCTGCTTGTCCCCCCTCCTCTGGCAGAGCTACAGGGGTAGGCAATAAGAGGGCAGTTCTCCCTTTATCTCCCAGGTTGGTCCAGTATTATGGCAAATCAGTGGGTGCTCCAGATTATAGAAAGGGGTTACACTCCGGAGTTCACCCAAATACCTCCAGACAACCCACCGATTTCCAATCATTGTTCCCCATCCCACACAGGCCTCATCTGTGCAGAAATCCAAGCCCTCTGGAGAAAAAAGGGAGTTCAGGTAGTCCCACCAAGTCAAAGAGGAAGGGATTATTATTCCCACTTCTTAGTTCCAAAAATGTCAGGGGACCTTTGTCCCATCCTAGATCTTAGCTAGCTGAACAGTTTTATCGAATACAAAAGGTTCAGGATGGTGATACTGCCAGGATTGCTGCCCATGCTACATCAGGGGGCTGGCTTTGCTCCCTGGACATACAGGACACTTACTGTACATGCACATAAAAATTCTGCTATCCCACAGAAAGTACCTTCGCTTCACCTTCCAAGGCAAGCATTATCAGTTTTAGGCACTGCTATTCATCGTCGTCCTCAACACTTCGAGTCTTTACCAAGTGCCTGGCAGTGGTGGTAGTACCTCTCCAGAGGCAGAGACATTACACCTAACCTTACCTTGATGACTGACTTCTGATAGCTCCAACATGGAACCAGCTGCAGCACACACTGTAAAGTACTTTCCGACTGTTTCAAGACCTGGGGATCACCTTAAATCTTTCCAAGTCTTCCCCTGGCCCATTCAGATATTACAATACATAGGGGCAGTCTTGGACACTGCTCAAGAGAAGACCTTCCTCCTCACAGACAGGATAGATCACCTGCGGGTGCTGGCATGGAAAATCACCTCCTCACACCACATTTCAGCCAGAATACTTCTGCAGCTCCTAGGCCACAAGGAAGCGGCCATTGTGACAGTACCCTTAGCTCATCTCCACATGATTACTGCAGTGGAACCTCGGGGTACAGTGGGATCAGTGTTCGGACAATCTTGAGCAACAAGTCCGGATCTCCAATGCAGTGCGTCACACTGGAATGGTGGCTCACCACCTCCCAACTAAAGACCAGGGCTCCATTTCGAAGACCCAGTCCTCAGCAAATCCTGACAATGGATGCCTCAGGACTGGGGTGGGGCATGCATTTCAAAGAACATCAGACAAGAGGGACATGGACTCTACTGGAACGCAGCCTTCACATCAGTGTGTTGGAGATAAGAGCTGTTCTGTATGCCTTACAGGTATTTCAAATGGTCCTCCTCCCAGGCCCCTTAGTGATCCAGGCAGACGACATGTAAGTGTTTTTTTACATCAACAAGCAAGGGGTTACTCACTCCTACCTCCTCTGCAGAGAGGCCATGAGAGTCTGATACTGGGCAGTGGAGCACAATCGGGAATTCACAGCAGTGCACGTTCCAGAAGTACAAAACGCATTAACCAACAGCCTAAGCCGCTCGATCTCGGGCCTATGAGTGGGAACTACTATAGGAAGTAGTAGATGATCCATTCGAAAGATGGGGAACTCCAGAATTGGACCTCTTTGTGTCCCTGCTCAACGCCAGACTGCCCAGGTTCTGCTCACTAGATCCAGGGCCTGGTATTTTCTGGCAAGACATGTTGTCCCTCTCTTGGATAGGGAGGTTTCTTTATCCCTTCCCACTACTCCAGAGAGTACTGCTCAAACTTCAACTGGAACGAGCGGGCATGATTCTCATCACACCATTCTGGCCTCAGCAGATTTGCTTACCATTGCTCCAGTTGGCAGTAGAACCTCTGATTCCTCTGCCCCTGTCCTCTCACTTGCTCTCCCAGGAGCAGGGGACTCTTGTGCACCTGAATATCAAGTCTCTGTACCTGCATGCATGGCTCCTGCAGACTTAGTTAGGGACTGGTATGGGGTGTCAGCAGGGGTAGCGGAGGTCCTAGTGGCGGTGAGGAAACCCTCAACCAAGGCCACCTACGCCATGAAATGGAAACGCTTCTGCCTGTGGGCATGTGCTTGTCGTTTAGACCTGTTCACCTATTCAGTGAACTCAGTCTTGGAGTGTCTCCTTTCCTTGTCCAATGCAAGTATTAGCTACTCATCCATAAAGGTACACCTTTCTGCACCGTCAGTTTATCATATACCAATGGATGGCAGGAACCTGGCATAAATGGATCTGCCTCGCACCTTCCTGTGAGGTATTATGCACATTAAGCCACCCATTCGGGACCCTGTTCCCCGTGGGCTCTCTTCTCTTATTTTTATTAGAGAGGCTTACGTTGCCTTCCTTTGAGCAAGTCGTAAGTTGCGAGCTATGCTTCCTGTCTTGGAAAGTGCTATTTTTAGTTGCCATCACATCAGCTCAAAGGGTTTCTGAGCTTCTGGCTCTGATGTGTAAAGAGCCCTATTTAATTTTCCACAGGGACAGGGTATCCCTACCTACTAATCCTAAATTCTTTCCTAAGGTGGTGTCCGAGTTTACCCTCAACCAGGACATCCATCTACCTGTCTACTACCGAGAGTATTCCAATCTTGGGGAGGCCCTGTTGCATACTCTGGATGTACATAGAGTTCTTCATTTTTACGTTGACCTACTCAGTCTTCCAGGAAAACTGACCAGTTATTTAAGTCTTTTGTCCTGAGAATGATAGGGGCACCAGTGACGAAGCAGACGTTGTCCAAATGGTTGGTCAGCCGCATAGTGTTCTGCTACCAAAAGTACGGTAAACCTTTACCAGGCTTGGTTAAAGGTCATTCCACTAGGGGTCTTGTTACTTTGTTTGCATCTATGCGAAATGTGTCAGCAGCAGATCTCTGTGCTGCAGCCACATGGAGTTCTGGCCATACATTCATTAAACAGTACACTTTGGACATTGCTTTCAGATAAGAGTAGGGATTGCCAAACCAAGTGGGGAAATGGGCAGACTAGGTGGACCAGTTGGTCCTTATCTGCCATCATACTCTGTTTCTATATAAGAAGGGCAGGCTTTGGCCAGTTTATGGGCTGCTCTCTTAACTCATTGCCTCCTAGAAATGTCTGTAGGTGTCAGCAAATCTAACTACAGTGTGTCCCAGAACGCCTACAGAAGTCACCTACAGACTTCCTGTGTGCCCCAGATTGCATAGAACCGTTGGAAAGGCAATTTTGCGTGGAACAACTGTGCCACTGATACGTTGTGTGTATCATGTATACTTTAGGAGTTATATGCATTTGTTTATGGTATGGTGTGTATGGCTGACATTGTGTCCATCAAGACTCACCTAAGCAGCTTGAATAAAATGCACTTTTGTGACACTTTAGCAGGCATAAAAAAAAAAACATATTGATTACAATTGATCACATAGCATCGATGGAAAGGCAGTTTTGTGCTGATCATTTTCCATGCTGATACTTTGTGTGTATCATGTATACTTTTGGAGCTATGTGCATTTGTTTATGATATGGTGTGTGTGGTTGAGATTCATCCTTAAAATCTCACCAAAGCACCTTGACTAAAATGGGGAAAAATTATGTTTCATAGTAAAAAGATATCTTTTTTTTTTAACAAACATAATAGTAAAACACCATCTAATGTCTGTATGCTGAATTTGGTGTTGATATTTGATACATTTTCCAATAAAAATGGCTTATGTTATCTTTTTTTAGTGAAAAAAATTTTTTTTTTTTCAGTTTCAACCAACATAGACTATGACGGCAAATAAGGACTACGTGGCCCACATAGTCTGCCCATTTCCCCACCTACTGGATAAGCTGCAGATCCTAGTTAACCAAAAGCCTATTTCTTCCTACCCCCCACAAGAAATGCCTTATGTCTGCCCCATGCATTCTTGAATCCCCCCACTGTTTTTGATCCCACAACCTCCTCGAGAAGGCCGTTCCATGCGTCTACCACACTGTCTGTGAAAAAATACTTCCTCATATTGCCCCTGAACTGTCCCCCCTCTGTCTTCAAATTGTGTCCCCTTGTTCTTGCACATCTTTTTCTGAAAAATGCTACCCCCTCTTGGACGTTGTTGATTCCCTTGAGATACTTAAGTTTGTATCATGTCCCCCTCTCCCTCTTTTCCTAAAGGGTATACATATTAAGCTCCTTTGGTCTCTCCTCATATGGCTTCTGTTGCAGACCCTGCACCATTTTAGTTGCCCTCGTTTGGACTGCCTCCATCCTGTCTATGTCCTTGTGGAGATGGTGTCTCCATAACTGGACGTAGTACTCCAGATGGAGTCTTGCCAACTGTCTGTACAGAGGGATAACAACTTCCTGATCTTCTGGACATAAAGTCTCCACCACTCATGCACACTAATGGGAGTACACAGGAGGCGCTAGGACCCAGCGGGAGCAAACTTTTTCGGGAGGGCCGGCGCCTGAGACGGAGCCACGAGGAAGCAGCACCGCAAGCCCGTCGCATGTGGTAATGACTATCTCGGGGTCGACCCTCCAACCGCCTCAGTTCCTTTTTTCCCGCCATCAAGTGCTCTTCAGTGACGACGTCGATCACCTGCCAGAAGTCAAACTTCAAACTAGCAGCTTAGTTTTCAGTTTATTATTTTGTATTTTATCTCCGATAAGTACCGATTATATTAATAAATGTTACTTATAAGACAGAAGTCTTCAGCCCTCCATTGACGGAGTTGACCATGAGTGGGGCAAGTGACGGAAGGGAGACTTCATATGAAAGCTGTTCAGCCAGCAGGGCCGGGTCTGGTCCGCCATCCTCCCCGGGGGGGGGGGGCGCCTGACAACGGATGGCCCACTGCTCCGGTAGATGGGCGGTCTCCCCGAAAGCATAAAAAGAAACTCTCCCATTCTCTGCACCGTTCGGCTTTGAGTTCTTCTTCGGCACATAGGTTGAAGAAGAAACGGCATCACTCGAGGTCGCCTTCTGGTACATCTGCGCGCAGACGGTGTGTTATTAGGACCAGATGCCGGTCTCCACATCTGTTGGACTCACCGGTTTCTGTCTCTGATGGCCAACCTTATTGACACCGGAGCCCCTCTCCGCCTATTGGAGGAGCTTCTGATGAGCAGTTTCACCAGTGGGCTGCTCTTATGGAGCAGCTGGCTTGGAGGTTGGCCCGATTGCCTGAACCAGCCAGTCTGACACCGGGGCCTTTGGGCCCTTCGGTTCTGGGATGGCAGGCGGGGCCGTTAGGTCTTCCTAGTCATGCAGCGCCTTCTTCGGTGCCGTCGGCTCTGCACTCTGGTGTCTATCCCCCTCACATGGCTGCGGTGCTGGGGTCTACACTGATGCCTTTATCTCCTGCCGTTTTTCATCCTGTTTCTTCAAATCGCAGTTCTCAGACTTCTGTGACGTTGCCGTCGTCTGTGGTGCCGACTGCTCCAGTGCCGAGGCCCCTTGCGGTGCTGTGAGTGCTGTTGGCGCCATCCTCTGTATCCGGGCTGGCAACAGCACCAGGTGTGGTACCACGCTTTTTGTCGGCACCGTGTGCAATGCCATTTTCTGTGACGACTGCTTCTTTGTTCTTGGCACCGTTTTCTTCGACACCGGGGATGGGTGTGGTGCCGTCTAGTTTACAGAGGTTTTCGACTCTGATTCTTTCTCCTTCTCTTCTTCCTGGTTTTACTCCGTTCCTGTCTGTACAGTCCCCCCAGGACTGTCAGGAGATGACTTTGAGCCTGATCCAGACCTTAGACTGGGTGATGATGTTGATGCTGACACTGCCCTGGGGGCAGGGATCAATCCTCCTGCAGAGCCTGTTATTGAGGACCTTTCCTTTAAGTCTCTGCTCAAGAATTTAAATTCTAACCTTTCTCTCCAGACCACAGAAATCGATCCCGGGCAGATTTTGTGTCTCCAGTATCTCCATGTCCCGGAAATCCCTATGGATTTAACCCCTCCGGTACAGCCCTCTTTCAAGACCCTTACACAGATGGTGTGGAAGAATCCGTCTCTTAATCCTTCTGTGGCCAAGTCCATAGATAGAAAATATGCCCCTCCCAAGGATCGCCCCATCTTGACCTCACAAGCCTTTGCTGATGCCAGGTCCTGGCAGAGAATGACGAGGCTGTCCTCCCTTCGGAATCTACAGCCCATCCTATAAACAAAGAATCTCGCAAGATAGACACCTTAGTTAAGATAGTCTTTGCTGCCTCAACCCTGGGCATGCCCATTGCCAGCTACTCAATATGAGTGTGTTCTTTGGCATTCGCTCAAAGCAATGGTAGCTCTACCTGAATCGGAGGCTAACTCAGAGCTACTTCAAACCATAACTAGGGGTATCGAGTCCAATAACCAACAGGTTAAAGCTGCAGTGGGCACCTTCGATACCGCTTCCTGAACGGTGGCACCTGGCATCCAGTTGCCACTCTTGCCTGCATATTTCAGGCTTCACGAATGATGCCCAGCAGCAAGTCTTAGCCTTACCTTTAGACAGTATGTATCTGTTCGGACCTCAGGTGGTGCAAGCACTAGAGGCCACACGGAAGATTGGGTCTGCCATTAAGACAGCTAGACCTATACCCGGCCCCTCCTGAGGGGGTGGGAACAAATGCCAGTTTCACAACCATCAGTCCTTTTGTGGGCAAAGGCAGAGGAGGTTTTAACAGAAGCCAGAACCCTCAGCCACAAAAGAAAGTGCAGCAGAAGGCACAAGGCCCAAAAGCGCCCAGTGCCACCTTCTGAGTTTCCTGCCCAGGTCCCATCTCAGCTGCCCGAGGGAGACTCCTCCTCCTTAGCAGTGGGAGGATGTCTGACTCAGTTCTACAACCAGTGGTAATCTATAACCCCAGACAAATGGGTCCTCAGGATAATCCATGAGGGGTACTCTCTCAATCTTTCAGAAACCCCTCTGGATCATCCTCCCGGACGACAGCCCAGGGTGTCGGTGCTACAGTCAGACCTTCTTGCTTCCAAGGTACAAGGCCTTCTGAACAACAGGGCAGTATAAGTAGTTCCGCTGGATCAACGAAACACAGGTTTCTACTCCCACTACTTTCTGGTCCCAAAGAAAACTGGTGGCATGCACCCCATTCTGGATCTCAGAAAGTTAAACAAGTTCCTACACAAGGAGAAGTTCAAGAAGATATCACTTGGTACCCTGCTACCTTTGATTCATCGACACGATTGGCTAGAGCTGCTGGACATGCAGGATGCCTACCAACACAGTTTCATACACTCAAAGCACCACAAATACCTAAGGTTCGTGCCATTGGGTCAACACTATCAGTTCAGAGTCGTGCCCTTTGGGCTATCCTCGGCTCCTTGAGTTTTTGCAAAGTGTTTTGCAATTCTTGCGGCGCACCTCAGGAAAATCGGAATACAAGTGTTCCCATATCTAGACGACTGCCTTCTAGCAAGTCCCTCCAGGCAAGAGACTCTGGAGGACGTGGCCATGGCCTCAGACTTCCTCATGTCCATGGGAGTCCTGCTGAACCTCAACAAGTCGCAGTTGCAGCCCTCCCAGAAGTTTCTCTTCATAGGAACTCTTCTGGACACCTCCTGTGTTAAGGCTTTTCTTCCAGAGGACAGCAGGAGCAATATCTTACAGATGGCCTGATACATCAGAGAAAGTAGCTCGGTTTGAGCTATCTCGATGCAACATATGCTGGGCCTCATGGCATCCTCGGTGTTCACTGTACCCTTGGCTTGTCTTCACATGAGAACCTCTCAGTGGGGGCTCAGTGGTTCCCAACCACTCACCCTCAGTCCTTTCTCATCAAGGTTACGGACCTGGTGGTCTCAGGAGGACAATCTTCTGCAAGGATATCCCTTCGCCCGTCTAGATCATCAGATCTCCATTACCACGGACGTGTTTCTGATGGGTTGGGGAGCACACTGTCAGGATCTCCACACCTATGGTGCGTGGACTCAGGACGAGTCTCAACTTCACATAAACATCCTGAAAAAATGAGAGCCACCCTCTATGCAGTCCGAGCTTTGGAGGACGTACTCTGTCACAGGAACATTCTCCTTCAAACCAACAACAGGGCAGTGATGTACTACATCAACAAACAGGGCGGTGCACACTCTCACCCATTATGCAGGGAAGCAGTGAGAGTGTGGGCATGGTGCCTGGAGCACAAGGCTCTGATTCAGGTGGTTTACCTGCCAGGAGTACAAAATGAGCTGGCAGACCATCTCAGCAGAACGGAGGCGGATCCTCACAAGTGGTCTCTCGACTTCACCGTCGTTCAGTCACTCTTTAAAGAGTGGGGAACTCCAGATCTGGACTTTGTGTGTCCCCACTCAATGCAAAACTGCCTTTCTCCTGCTCCAGAAATCCAGGACCTGGTGTTTTTTGTCAGGATGCGTTCAGGCTGCGGTGGACAAAATGCTTTCTATACACTTTTCCTCCTTTTCCCCTAATTCAGAAGATACTGCTCAAATTGGAGTCCCGGGGGGCAGAATGATTCTCATTGCCCCTTCTGGCTTCGACAGATACGGTTCCCACTACTCAACAGGCTATCAAACCCCTCCCAACGCTTCCCTTCAGGCAAACCTCTGACCCAGGGTCCTGTGGTTCATCCCAACCTGAGGTCACTTCACCTTCACACTTGACTCCTGAAGAGATAGAGGTGAATAGGGTGAGGTGAATAAGTTCAGTGTTTCTCATAGAGTTTCAGATATTCTTTTGGCTGCATGTAAGCCGGCTACTAGAAAAACCTACACAGCTAAATGGAAGCGTTTCTCTATCTGGTGTGCAAAATCTTCTAGGAACCCCTTTTTCTGCCCACTGAATAAAGTCTTGGACTATCTCTTAGATCTCTCAAACACAGGTCTGCAGTACTTCACAGTCAAAGTTCATCTTTGTGCCATTTCGGCATATCATGAGCCGGTACTTTCCATGCCACTGGCTCAGTTGCCCATAGTTAAGAGGTTTCTTAGGAGTATTCTGCATAGTAGACCTCCTATTAGACGTCCAGTTGCAGCCCAGAACATTGACATTGTGCTAGACATGCTCACTCGTAAACCTTTTGAGCCTTTAGCTACTTGCGAGTTGAAGTTCCTTACTTGGAAAACGGCCTTCCTGGTGGCCATTACTTCGGCCCATAGAGCTTCTGAAATACATGCACTGGTCACAAACCCCCATACACTGTATTTCACGAGGACAAAGTAGTTCTTAGGACTCATCCTAAGTTTTTCCTTAAGGTTGTCTCAGAATTCCATCTAAACCAACCTTTAATTCTTCCTACCTACTTTGCGAACTTCCAGAATGAAGGGGAAGCGTACCCTTCATTTGCTGGATGTTAAGAGAGCATTGCTGTTCTATCTAGATAGAACGAAGGAAATTCACAAGGCTCAACAACTATTTTTCTCCTTCAGTGAGACCCAGCTGGGTCAACCTGTTGCTATCAGATGCATTTCAGCGTGGCTGGTGGCATGCCTTCGCCGCTGATATTCTATGGCACAGGTCAAGCTGGAAGGCAGAATGTACGCTTACTCTACCAGAGCAGTTGCGGCATCTCTGGCGGAAATCCGTAACATGCCCCTTGCAGATATTTGCAATGCAGCTACCTGGAGCTCCATGCATACATTCGTTAAGCACTACGCCTTGGATGTCCATGCCAGATGACATCTGTCGTTTGGCAGGATCATTCTTAACAGACTTCTGTCCTAAGTATGTGAGCTCTTTATCTCCTGTCGCCTGTCTCGCGGGGGATTATTTAGCTCGGTACTCTCCATTCGTGTGAATGAGTGATGGAGACTTTATGTCCAGGAAGATATGGAAATTACGTACCTAACGTAATTCTTGATCTTCTTGGACAAAGTTTCCACCACTCTTTCACACGCTCGCCCACCATTCCCCGAGCTCACTTCTCTGTTTATGGTCTTCACTCCTTCAATGGCTGAGATGTGAAGACCTTATTGTTGACCCTTCTTACGTGGGTCATTCGGACCATCTTATGTCCGATTTTTAGGTTAGTCATTTCTAGGTTAGTTATCCTGCACCTCCTCAGAAAAAAGGTACTGAGGCAGTTGGAGGGTCGATGCCGAGATGGTCCTTACCGCACATGCCGGGCTTGCGGTGCTGCTTCCTCGTGGCTCCATCTCAGGTGCTGGCCCTCTAGAAAAAGTTTGCTCCAGCTGGGTCCTAGCGCCTCCAGCATACTCCCATTAGTGTGAATGAGTGGTGGAGACTTCGTCCAAGAAGATGAAGAATTACGGTAGGTACGTAATTTCCATTTTTCTACTGGTGATGCCTCTCCCTCTACACCCTATTATCCCCCCAGCCATCCCTACTGCCTTCTCACATTACTTGCTAACCTTTGGGTCATCTGATATGATTAACCCCAGGTCCCTTTCCATTTTGTTTTTTACTACCCCCCAAAATTGTGTACTCTTCCCTGGGATTTTGTTTCCAGGTGCATTACTTTGCAGTGAATCTAAGCTGCCATACTTCTGACCATTCCTCCAACTCTGCCAAGTCCTTTCTCATCCTTTGCATCCCCCCTTGTGTATCAACTCTGTTGCAGATCTTTGTGTTGTCTGCAAAGTAGCATACTTTTCCTTCCAGTCCCTCTGCAATGTCACTTATAAAGACATTGAAAAGGACTGGACAAAGTACTGAACCCTGTGGTATCCCACTAGTAACCCCCCCCCCTTTCTTCAGAGTGGACTTCGTTTACTATTACTTTCTGTGTCCTGTTGTCCAGCCAAAGTTTTTCCCAGCTGGGTCTTCGGCGGGCAAACTGAGTTGGTGCCGGGGGACCACCCCTTTGTACCATTGGTGATGTTGGGGGCGGGGATGACATCAGGGGGCGGTCCCACACCATAGACTGATGACTAGAATTTTTCTGTGGGGTCCTAGTGCCTGGCGGCCTAGTCCTAATGGCAATAGCCTGTTGCAAGAGCTCTTCTCGAAGATAGACTGTTACAGTAAGTTCTTACGTAACTCTGCTTTCCAGGCTTTGAGCCTTTCAGAAGCTGTGCTCTACATTACAGAGGCCTTCCATAGGGCATTGACTTTCCAGTGCTACACCTTTAAATGGAAAAGATTTTCCATTTGGTGTCAGGTAAGGAGTTTAATCTCCTTGTCTGCCCTGTGGCTAGTATCCTGGAGTACCTTTGGTCCCTCTCTGAGTTGGGACTGCTTGCGACGATCCTTACGATGCACCTGGCAGCTGTCTAAGGACATGGAGTGGTTCTAAAGGATTGGAGGGTGGCAGATGGTGGGGGGGGGGAGACAAGAAACAAGCACGGAAATGGACCTTGTCAGTCTTATCTCTGTTTAGGAAAACTGATGGGGTCACTATAGTAGTAGTAGTAGTAGCAGTTTTATTTATTTATGGTGCCTTTCCTCTGAGGCACAAGACACCATTACAAAGAGGAAATAGCATAATGACGTCATAATAAAGTATATAATAACTGACAATAAAATATAACAAAATAAATTAAAAAAGTGACCTACATGAAAATATAAAACTAGGAACTAAATACCAAAAAACATGCCACTCAAAATAACCAATTCAAACACCAAATGCCTGAGCTAACAGAAAAGTTTTAAATCCTTTTTCAAAGATTTCTACCAAGGGGGCCTCCTTCAGGATCTTTGATAATGAATTCCAACAAACCAGGCACTTTGAAGGCTCTGTCGCTGGATGTTTTAAATCTTGTCCCGGGGTTAACCAGGAGGCCCTCCTCAGCAGAATGGAGAAGATGAGTGGGAAAATAAGGATGCAGGAGTTCACACAGGTAGCCCAGACCCAGACCGTGTAGGGCCTTATACTGTGGGTTAGCAGACCAACCTTATAGAAGATATGACACTTAACCGGCAGCCAGTGCAGTTCCCACAGTGCAGTGGTAATGCAATTTGTCCTTGGAAGGCCAGTCAACAAGCTTACAGCTGTGTTCTGCACTAGATGCAGGCATCGCAGCATACCTCCACGGACTCCAAGGTAGAGGGAATTGCAGTAATCGAGAAGAGATGTCTCAAATGCATGTACTAGAGAGGTCAGGTCTTCAAGGGGAATGAATCCAGGCGATATTTCTGAGGTGGTAGAAACCATTCTGGATGACTGCAGGCACTTGAACCTCAAATGTCAGCCTATCGTCCAGGATGGCACCCAGATTCTTCATCTTTTTGGCAGCGTCAAGCCTGTTGGTACCGAGACAAAGACCTGTTTCCCTTCCCGGCACTGCCAGTCCCCCCTTCCACACACACACACATCTTGATCATCAGTACTTCAGTTTTGTCTGGGTTGAATCTCAGCCAGCTTGAAGACATCTAGCCCTGGATCTCAGCCACACACTTGTTCATCACATCCACTGCTCCCTGGTCCTGGGGTGCAAAGAGCAGATAGAGCTGGGTGTCATCAGAATAGCAGTGACACCCAGCTCCATACTACCTAATGATCCTGCCCAGGGGCATCGTGCACTGAAAACAACATGGATGAGACAGACAGCCCTTGGGGAACAACACAGTATAGGTCCACTGGGCATGATGAGAAGTTACCCATTGCAACCCACTGAGACCAACCTAGGTGAGAGACAGGCTTGATGGGCTAACGTCTCCTCCTGTCTTATAAACCCTGTATAGAACCCAGTATAGACTTGCCCCTGAGGTAGAACTCAAACCAGTTAATGACTGTGCTGGTGAATGCCACATACTTCCTGAGACAGTTCAGTAAAAGCCTATGGTCAATGGTGTCAAATGCTGAGGAGAGATCCAAGAGAACAAAAATTAAGCAATAATGAACCACAGGGTGGGTGTTGTGCTGGGATAATGTCATGCCTCGTGTGATTGAAGCGTGAGTTCAGCACCTGAGAAGTGACATTATCCCAGTACAACACATACCCTGAAGTGCATTAATGCTGTTGTATAGTGACTCATATTATTTATTTTTTTGCTTTCTTCCTTCCCTGGCCCAGGCCAACATTCTTCATCTGGCCGCCATCCCTGGCCTCAGTTCCTTTCAGGCCCTCATCCTTGCAGCCCCCATGGCTTATCTGCCTACGGGGAGCCCCTACTCACCCATCCCCATCAGGATGTGGCTCAGGGTATTACTTCCATGAACGGAGCGTTAGGGGATAGCCATCAAGCCGCCATGACCAGCCACCAGGTTCTTTCTTGTTTTCTTCCCATTGAGAGCTTGGCATGCCATGACACCAGCAATGGGCACCAACGAAGGTGCCCCCGAGATGGAGACAGTCCATCGGACGCTCAATCCACCTCCTTCCTGCTGAGCCCCGGCAACCTGCGCCTGTTCCCGAATGCGGATCGCTGGCATGGCACGAGGAGCAGCGACCAGCGCCTCAGACCTCAGCATCACCGGGCCGGTTCAGTGGCTCATTTTATAGAAAAAAAAATGAAAGAAATGTTTGTGTGTGTGTTGTTTATGCTCCTCCCCGTGGCACCCCTGCTGGCCACTCTTTCAGAGTGCCATCGCCCACCACGCAACCACCACAGTCCCATACCATCTCCCAACCCTGTCTCGCAGCCTTACCAGGGTAACTTGACCTTTCCCTGTGTCGGGAGAGTCCCTCTTCGAGGGGGAAGTGCCGTCAGGCCAACTGTGTACCCCAGGAGGCTGCCTTTGCATTGCTCCGAGCTGTCCGGGGCTTTGTGGCGGTGCAGGCTGGGCACCTGTCATTCAGTCAGCAGGGAGCCCAATTTTCTGTTTTCTTGGCCCGCCCCATGTACTGGCCTAAGGATCGGCATCCTGAGGTGGGGACGTGCAGGAGGACATATAGAGGCCTCACACACTCCAAGCCCGTCCACCAATCCACCTACAGGAGCCCAGGCTCATCCCATCTCCCCCCCCCCGGGGAAGGAAGCATCCAATGGATTCTTGTGAAACCCCTCCCTGCCGGTCTCCGCTCCTGGTACCCAGGCTCGGAGCATAGACCTGGGTCACCAGCATGCTCGCTCGGCTATATGGAGCCATCCTCAGAAAAAACATTTTAAAATCATTTTTGTAAATGATTTTGTACTGCAGAAACATAATCGTTACCAAAAAAAAGATCTTGCTTAGAGAGGGCTCTTGCAGTAGGCAGTAACAGGTAGGATTGAGCCACCAGGCACTAGGACCACATGGAAAACTTTAGCTAGCAGTCCTATGCCCACCCTCCAGTTCTTTCCCACCATTGACCTGCACACTTCGGACCTTGTGTAACACTGCTACAGTTGACCGTCATTTTCGATAAGTATTTTGTTTATTTTTCCTTGTATTTTCATCAAAAATAGTAATTGAATTGCATGTCTTCTCCAATCTCTTCTGAAGCTCACCATAACAAGTGCTCCTGGGGCAAGCAGATCCCGGAGAAGGGTGGCCAAACTTTATATCTCCTGTGCCTGGAGCCTGATCATGAGACTAAGGGCTGTGAGGCCTGCCAGAAGTTTAACCAGGCCACATGAATAGGCCGTCAGCAGGCCCTGGAAGCTCGTCTTTTAAAACAAAAACTAGCTTAGCTTCCATAGAGAAGGAGCTGCAGCAGATGAGAAGCATTTCATCCTCTCTGGGGGGGGGGGGTCATTGGACTCCCACAAGCAGGAGAAGAAGAGGGGAAAGGAGAAGCATCGGGACTGGGATCAGTCTTCTTCCAAGCTGCAGCTCCCCTCAGGAACCGTGGCCAATGAGCAGCCCTCTACCAGCAAGGAGAGGGCCCCTTCAGCCAAACCTGCTCTTCTTGCCATGGAGCAGACTTTGGTCCCCTGCCTGAGCTGGTCACAATTCAAATGGGGGCCTTTAGGGATTCAGAGGACACTCTCACTCTTAGGCCCTTGAAAGCTCCCGGGTCTAAACCAAGTGGGTCAGCTGATAAGTCAGTTGCTGGTGCCTCCGGTGACTGCTCAGCCCAGTCGCACACATCAGTCCTCGATTCAGGATCCAATGTTGGTCTTCCCGACCAGCACCAGCTGCCGCAAAAGCTGCAGCTGCCTTGGCAGGAATCCCTTCCCATAGGGCCCTTCTCTGACACTCACAGTGGAGCCTTCGGATCTTCCCCCAGAACCAGAGGACTGGACACCCACTAGCTTTGATGGTAGGTCAGTGCCGGAACATCCGATGCCATAGATCCCTGTGCCTGGTCTTTCAGGTAATGCCCTAGACCTCACCTTCCAGGTCCTTCTGTCTAGGCTCTCTGCATCTCACCAGACTCTGGAAGGACCTGCCAGCCCATCCGGGCCAACGCCAGGCCTCCCTCCTGAAGGGCTGCCATCAGACCCCATTGTACCGGGTCTTTCAGGCGTACCCTTGAGGCCTCAGCTGGGACCTGTGGCTCTGCTGTCAGGTCCATCAGCACCACCGTCGAGTCCTGTTCCGGGCTACCTGATGCCAGGTTATCCCATGCCACATTACCCCATGCTGGGGTATCCGATGCCAGGGTACCCTACACCAGGCTACCACACACCAGGGTACCCAACAAAGGGGTATCACATGCTGGGCTATCCTTCACCCTCATATCATACCTCTGAGTGCCAGACGCCAGGTCATCCTTCGGGTTACTACCCGCTCTGCCAGCTCCTCCACTGGTTAACCCACAACCGCAGGTGTACTATCAGGCTCTGAGTCCTGGTGGAACAGAACCAAGGCTCAGCTGGTCTCAGAACTTGACTGTTGCCAGCCAGTCATGGCTTCTACACTGGCCCAGCTTACTCCTACTCCCCGGTCTTTGTCCCTTGTGGAGTCTTGGCCCTCCTCCTCCTCTGGCCATACAATGGCTGCTCCCATTGCGGAAGGGCCTGAAGGTGGACAGGTAGTTTCTCAGAAGGAGGTTCCCCATTGTTGGACCCCATCTCCAGATGCCAGCCCATCATCAGACTCTGATTCAAGTTCCTCTTTGTTGGGCTTGAGCTATGAATCCCCACCCCAGGATGAGCCTACACTCAAGGAGACTTCCAAGACCCCCCCAGAGGATCCTTCATTCATAGAGATCCTCAGGAAGATTTAAGGGGCCAGCGGGTGGAAGATTGAGGAACAGAACCCTCTGTGTAGGTGGCTGGCAGAGCACCTTGACCTCCCAGAGCTGACGCTTCTTTGGTCCCCCCCCGTAGATTGCGCCTCATGATGACCTTGCCTCCACAATTTGGCAACAGCCGTCGTCTGTAACCACCATCTACAAAAAGACAGACAGGCTATACCATGCCCCGGAGGGCAAGGATCATTTTAGTACCCAACCTAAAACTGATTCCGTGGTCGTAAATGCGGTCCATGACTGGTCCTCCAAGCCCAAACACATGCGCACCACCCCTCCGCATAAGAAGTCGAGGCAGCTGGACCAGTTCGGACGCAAAGTTTATTCGTCCTCCTCTTTGGCACCAAGGGCTCTGAATTATGTTGCCCACATGGTCTGCTATCAGAAAGCACTCCTCTGACAACTCGAGTAAGAATTTGAGGCCTTGTCTGACTCGGAGGCCAAGGCCAAGATCGAGCAGTCGGTGAAGACTGCAGAGATTACCTGCCATCATACCCTACATGCCACATATGATGCAGTTGATGCCTCTGCCCAAAGCATAGTAGTCTGCCTTCGCAGGCATGTCTGGCTTTGGGTGTCAGGATTTGCTCAGGATGTACAATCCTCGATCCTGAATGGCCCCTTTCGTGGCCCAGTCCTCTCTGAGTGAGACATTAAGGTACTCTTGATCGAGCTTCAGGAAAGCAGCAACGCTCTTCGCTTGGTCCAGTCCATGTATTGTCCCATTAGCAAGCCGCAGAAGCCCTTTCACCGCCAGCAGCAGCGACAGTTTAAGAGCCAGCCTGCCAAATGTCAGGGCAAATACCGGGCCTACCCAGCCACTGCTACCCCTCCAGCCAAGTCTCAAAAGAGCTTCGGGGCAGGGCTCCCCCATCCTCCCTCTGCCTCTTGACTCGTGCCTCACCTCTAGTTTTGGAGGAGCCGGTAGGGGTCAGATTTGCCAGTCCCCTGCCCTGGTGGGAGGCGATTATGGCATACTCGTAGGTCCTTCAGCTGATAGCTCGAGGTCACACCCTAGAATTCATAGAAACCTCCAGAAAATCTGCCAGGTCACTCTCACTACCCAAAAGGTCACATTACTCTCATCAGAGAGGATATGGAGACTCTGCTGCAAAACTCCGCAATAGAGCCCATTCCTCACGGCCAAACGGGAAGGGGGTACTATTCCCACTTCTTCTTAGTACCCAAAAAGACAGGAGACCTACAGCCCATACTGGACCTCAGCAAGCTCAATCTGTACGTAGAGTACAAGAGATTTCACATACTGACCCTTCCGGGCCTACTGCCCCTACTGCAACAGGAACACTGGCTCTGTACCCTGGACATACTGGATGCATACCTGCATACTTTCCACCTCACCGCCACTTCCTTAGGTTTGCCTTCCAAGGGGAGCACTTTCAGTTCAAGATCCTCCCCTTTGGCCTCTCCTTGGCACCCAAGGTATTAACCAAGTGCCTAGCAGTGGTGGCAGCGGCTTTGTGGCTCCAGGGGCTCTTTGTGTTCCCGTACCTGGATGACTGGCTCCTTATGACTCCCTCGAGGGACAGCCTGGAAGTCTCTCTGTCAGCTACCGTGGATCTGCTTCATTAGGTGGGGATTACGGTGAACTACCCCAAGTCTCACCTTATGCCCTGCCAGCACCTCCACTTTATTGGGGCAGTGCTGGATACAGCCCAGGATCAGGCTTTCCTTCCCTTGGGCATGGCGGAAACCTTGCAGCAGCAGGCCAGGTTAGTGGCCTCCAGCTGCTGGTCTACTGCCAAGTCAGTTCTGTGCCTCTAGGCTTTGTGGCAGCAGTAATCCCCACTGTCCCTCTAGCCAGGTTCCACATGCGAATTATGCAGCGAACACTCAAAGTTCAGTGGGACCAGAGATCGGATGACCTGGATCACAGGGTGCTGATATCTGGCCCCATGAGGCAGGATCTCCTCTCGTGGTAGAACCTGGACAACTTCTGCAGAGGGGTGCCTTTTTGGTCTGCCTCTCTGACCCAAACCCTGACCACAGACACCCACAGTCAGGGCTGGGGTACCCACTTGGAGGATCACAAAACCCAGGGATGCTGGTCCCAGCGGGAGCTCTCTGCACATCAGCATGTTGAAGATGCGTGTGGTGCTTTAGGCCCTTTAGGCCTTTCAGCCTCTCCTTTTCCTAGGTCCACTCCTGGTCCATTTGGACAATATATGCGTGGTCTGGTACCTCAACAAGCAGGGAGGCACACGGTCATACCCCCTGTGCAGGGAGGCGATGCGTTCATGGAATTGGGCGATTCAGCACCAGCTTCAGCTTACGGCAGTGCACGTCTTGGGCATCCAAAACATTCTAGCGGACAGTCTGAACCACACCCTGGCCCAGGCACAGAATTGGGAACTAAAACAGTCAGTAATCAAAGACATCTTCCACCTCTGGGGTCTCCCAGATCTAAATTTGTCTGCCTCACCATGCAACACAAAACTACGCAATTTCTGCTCACTCATTCCCGGGCCTGGTGTTTTCTGGTGAGACACGCTGTCTCTTTGCTGGACAGGGAGGTTTTTATACACCTTTCCGCTGATACAGTGGGTTCTTCTCAAGCTGCAGACCGAAGGGGCTCACCCAATTCTAATTGCCCCTTACTGACCTTGCCAGATATAGTTCTCTATGCTCCAGAAGTTGACTGTGGCATCCTCAGCACCTCTACCCATCTGCCAGGACCTTCTGACCCAGGAGCAAGGCATGCTGGTTCACGCAGGCCTGAAAACTCTTCACCTTCACATGTGGCACCTTCTGGCATAGCAGTTTCATGCTATGGAGTCTCTTCCAGAGTCACTCAGGTCCTCTGGAGGCCAGAAAGCCATTCATGAGCGCTACATATGCTATGAAATGGAAAAGGTTCTCTATTTAGGTTGCCTCTAAGGGATGGGGCCCTTTTTCGTGCCCTGTTCCACAGGTTCTGGAGTATAAAAAAGCAGCAGGAGAGGTTACACTGTGTCAGGGTGCCAGGATAAAAATAGAAGTACAGCAAAAGAGAAATCTTGCACTCACCACCCAACAAAATAATGCAGACTGCTCACAAAATATGAAGGTGCTTCATTTTATTTTCAAAAGTGCCATGTGCAATAAGTTCCAGATGCATTTTGGAATGCTCCTGATTCCTTTATCAATGGATCTGTTCACATATGGTACATAGGTGTGCCTAATTTATACTTACATGTATGTGACATCATGATGACATCATCACAAAGTATCTCAACACAGTGTAAACAATCATAAAGTGCAGTGATGAAAGATAGAAAGTTTAAAAACTGTATGTATATATACAAGAAGCAAAGTACCAGAAAACATCAGGTATTTGTGTTAAAAAATATATATAAATAAAAACGTTTTTGCAGTTTAACCTCCCTGCTTGATTGCAGCTAAGAAGGCTGAGCGACTATTAATCCTTGTAACTTTCTTCAGCTCCTTGGTTGATTATAGCTATAAAAGACATAAAGGAAACAAGGTTATTATAAATACTGTTGCTGTGTCCAGTCATTCAGAAGTTTATGTATCATGAGGCAGTAAATATCTTTTAACATAAATGAATAGGACAATAAATAACACAAATAAATCCAAATGATCTTTTCTTTCTCTGAAAGGGGGGGTAAGATCAAATCCATTGTTTAAACCTGGGCTCTTATAGGCACCCAGAGTACAGATCCAGTATCTTCCTCTTTCCAGAATAAAATTCTGAAAGTCACCACCCCTTAGGTTCTGGAACACTTGTTCAATCCCCCTATATGAGAAAACATGTTCTATCTTGTTAGGGCTCTGTGCCGCATGCTGGGCAGTTGCATAAGTTATGTCACTCCACAGATGCATTCAGCCATGTATATAACTCCACTGGTATTACATGTAATAAGTTGTTTAATCATGTAGGTCTGGCTGGAGTGTGGGCTAGTGAAGTCCTTGCATGCCGCTACTCTGGGGCAGTAGGTGCATTTCTGGCATCTGAAACAGCCTGTGTTTAGTTTCAGCCATGTTTGCATGGTGGGAAGTGCATGGCTGCTATGTGCCAAAAGATCCCCAAGGGTCTCAGCTCATCTGTCGACCATCGGGGGGTGTATCATGATAAACTTGCAAGTGTGGATCCCCTTTCAGGGTGTTCCAGTTTCTTTTTAAAATATCAGCCACCTTTGGAGCATGAACTGAGTTTGTGGTCACACGGTTAAGGGCTGAATTACTTTCTTCTCCATGATATTTGGATATCAATGTATCTCGTCTAGGTATATCTCTTACTTCCTGATAGGCTAGTTCTGAATGTACTGCAGAATAGCCTCTCTCAATGAATCGGTCTACTACGTCAATTGTTGCTGCTTCAAATTATTTTTCTCTCACTACAGTTCCTCTTGGAACTGGCCTTTGACCCACTGTATAGCGTCAGGCCGATATCGGCCATGTGAGCCAGGTGGGCATTCCCTGCCAGACACTACTAGCTAAAGTTTTCCGTGTGGTCATAGCACCTGGTGGCTTAGTCCTACCTGTTCTTGCCTACTGCAAGAGCCTGTCTTGAAGATCTACTCTTACAGCAAGTTCATACATGACTGTACTTTCCTGTACCATTTGTCCACTAGGTGGAGGTGTGTGGTTGTCCATGTCCTGTGAGTGTCTTCTTAATTGAGGTGTGTATTGACCCTCCCCCCAACTTAGGACTCACAAGCCAGTTAAGAAAATTAGGCCTTTATTTTACATATATTCATATATTACATTTGTGGATCCTCATCGCTGGCTAATTGTAAAGTAAGTTAGTTGAGTGGGGTGTTTTACACTGTTATTTATCGAGAACAGAGAGAGATTCCGCGTGACGGCTTCGGTTCTTAAAAATAGTCTTTGGTTGAAGGCCTGGGGGTACAAACAGACAAAATAAATTACATTTTTATGCTGGCTGTTACCACAAACCGAGCGGTGTCCGGGATCCACGATACTGGCAGTTACAGTCTCTGCGGATCACTGAAGTGGTTGGGTTTGAGAAAGAAGACGGAAATTTAAATATATTGCGTAAGCTTTGTTTGCAGGAGCACGGCAGGCTGTCACTTGTTAAGAGGGGATATTTTCCTTTTGTTTAGTATCTAAAGGACCCGAGGACTGTGAAGGTGGGTTTGTGAGTGCAAAAAATGGCAGCTTGTGAGCGGGAAAGGGGGCTGTGGAGCGGGGAGCACTCATGGGCTGTGTGGAATCATTCCAATAACGGTTGATGCTATTGTCTGTGTGCTGGGATTATATCCGTGATGTTGTACTGGGATAACATCACGGATCCAGTCCTGCAGTGACCAGACTGAGCTCAGGATTTTTCCTTGCCATTGTATAATTTACCACTCTTCTCTATCCCTCGTTCTGAGCAAGTCATTATGCACCCTGACCAGAGCAGTCTTAGTGCTGAACTTTAACTGAAATCCCAACTTGATAGGCTGATATACGTCGAAGGTCGCCATGTAAATCTCCAGCTGCAGTGCAACAACCTTCTCAGTAACCCTGCCAAAAAAGGCAGGTTCCACCTTAACCAGGTGATGAACCTCCCAGTCTGCTTTATGAACCCATCTTCTGAGGCCGAATGCAGGCTCCATTCCTTGGATCTGTGACAGGCGCGCTCCTATTTTGTGGAGTGCACGGCTGGAGTTTGGGGTGAGGCTCGCCAGCTCTTTGTTACCTGCACTGAAGCTGAACTTGGCAGACCAGCAAGTAAGAGTAGATTGGCAAGTGGATTATATCTTGCATCGGCCCCTGTTATAGGCTGACGGGGTAGGGAGCCTCTGGTAGGGTGCAGGTCTCATTCCACCAGACATAATGCTGCCTCAGTGGCTGCTTTCAGAGACATCCCTATTCAGGAGAACTGCAGGTCTGCCACCTGGAAGTCAGCACACGCCTTCATATTCCACTGCAGCATTGATCTAGTCTCGTCGGGATGCCCCATTTGGGGCCTCGGTTCTCTAGTCTGTGTTTGCCAAGTAGGAGTGGGCGCCTTACCCCCTTCTCCTGGAGAACTGCTGGAAGTCTGCCATCATGTGGATAAGTGAACCATATCCATATCCCTAGAAAAATAGGTTACTCGCCTGCAACCGTTGTTCTAGGAGTGGTATATGGTGCACATCCACACAACCCACTCAACCTCCCCTGGCAAGTGGCACTCAGATCCCTGCTTCCAGTGTGCAAGATCTGCTGTCACAGGGTGGAGCCTAGACATATACCACCTGGGTGGTGGGAGGAGCTTTGCTTAGACATTCCGGTAAATTTGCTGTTAAGGAAGAGCTGCCATTGTGTGGATGTGAACCATATACTCCTCCTAAAACCAGGGTTACAGGTGAGTAACCTGTTTTTCTCTGCCATATTTCCACTGCCTGCAGTCAATAATTGATCCCTGCAGAGCTAGTGATTAATTAAGACTGGTGTCCTGTTTACAGTGGACCAAGGCGGAGGCAGGGTCCAAATAAGTGGAAGTTGGGAATAGTAGGCAAGTCTCCCTTGTCTTGTCCTGTACTCTGACTGGTGAGCAACTGTGTCGTGACGTCATCCAAGAGGGCAAATTCTCAGAATTGTCACCCTGCTGATGAGTTCCCCGTTAGGTGGCATGTTGCACATAGTACACAAAAAAGGCTACTCCAAACTCCCCAGCACAGTGCTCTCAGTGTTAACATACCAAGGAAGAACAAAAAAAGCTGGATGCATGTAGGTACAGTTCAAAACAGTCCAAGTCTTGACTACATGTAACATGACTTAATTTTTTTAAAATAAACAGATTATTTTACAACCTGACAGTACTGCAGAATAAATCTCCAACATTTCATGCCAAAACAGGTACTTTATCATATATTTATTTTGGGAGCACAGCCGGGCTATAAAATAATCCATTTGTTATTTTAAAGAGAATAAAGTCCTGTTACATGTAGTCGTGGCTTGGACTGTTTTTCACTGTGCCTACGGGTGCCAGCCACGTTGCACATAGTGACAACCATTGGATACTTTCCTCGACTACATTGACTGTGTTCTTATTCCTTCTGTCGAGTCAGTAAAAGAAAAACAGCAACTTCCAGCTTCCACATAAACAGCATGCCCACCCGATACTGGATATTTATGGAGTGCACAGCACCACGCCAGTTCTAAAAAAAAAAAAAAAAAAATCACTAACACTATCCCCATATTCACCCAGCTTTCCTGTACAGAATTACATCAGCATCGGTAAGCTGTGCAAAGATACCCTCAAGTCACTGTTCACTGTATGGTACATTAAGCAGCTCTCAGCTCAATCAGGCAGGTGCATTTCAAAGTCCATGCATATTGCTTTCCGCGTGTCGACATCAAAGCTGAAGCACGCACAGTGGCTGGTGGCTGCCTCCAGTGCTGTTTCGAAAAGGAGTGCCAACTGAATCAGAAGGTTCATAGAGACCAGTATAAAAGACGTATGAGAACTACCTAGAAGATGCAAGCAATATTAGCGATGTATAAAAAAAATAAAGGCACTTGGCTGAAAATGACTTTACTATAATTTACAGTACTGGTGCTGTGTGGCCATTAATGAACGCAAATGCAAAAGATAAGTGGGAGTCTTTCTCTTTTTTTTTTTTCTTCTATTTTTGGAATGAGGATATTGGTTTTGGTTGGCTTTTCAGGTTTAGCAATGAAGCAGTGAGCAGTATGAGAGGGTGTGGCATCTCATGGCAGAAGCGATACTTCAGGAATGGTTCCCACATTTCTGGTGATACTCCTTGACACTCCTTATAGATGCTGGAGAGCAGTAATGTATAATTGTTTTATGGAATAGAGTGAAACATGCACCAGCTTACTTTTCCCATCTGTGTTCCCGTGTCATTTGAGAAATGATATCAGCTGGTTTACATGAAGTATTAGTAATAACCGGTAATCCACCTAGAGCTGTAAAAACGATACAACAGTGACTGCTTTTACATATGTTTAATGTACCTTGGAATCATATTCCCATGGTCTGCAGTAAGAAACTGTAACAAAGCTTTCATGAAGTAAAATAAAGTTTACAAAAAAAAAATGAATCTGTAATAACCAAACCTTTGAACTGCAGAGAAACATTGTAGCTTTTCTGTTGGCAGGCTGCTGATGTTTGCCTCTCCATATTTTACACGTTTTTTTGTTTTTTTTTAATTCTGTTAATAAATTTTAATGAAGTTGACAGTTTACAAAACTACTCAAAATTTGGTCAAAATGTGGTTGTTTTGAACAGTGAGGCAGCAGTGTTACAGTATGGTAGTTTGACCACATGGTGCCACCATTACTTAACTTGGTCTGCAGTGAATGTGGTCAAACTATTTTCACACATCAGATGAGTCTCCCTGAAACAGCGAAAATATTTTTGCCACATTTAATACCCATTCTACAGTAGCTGTCTGTCTGTCCTGTCTGTATATGTGTCTATTGCAATATGTAGCCGACTGGGATGTCCACTTTCGGTACCATATCCTTCTCCCCCATCCCCCTCCAGGTCATCCGCCCTCCTTCCCATTGTATAAATAGCAGCACCGGGGTGCCTACCCATGGAACCACCGAACAGTAGCCCGACACTAGGGTGCCCAGTCCCTAGTGTTGGAAAGTCCACTGAAATAAGGAAAACGGTCTCACATGAATTTTTTTTTAAACCTACAGAAAAGAAAATGATCCCTTGCCAATCTGACCCCCCACACACCCCACCTTGACCTACCACTCAGCACCCACCACCCCCTCATGTGTCCCATGATGTAGATCCTCTCTCTGATGAAAGACACATCTTACTGTAGCAAGAGAAGCTGTTCAGCTGTGCTTTCAGTACAAGAACAGTTGGACTTTCTTGAAATTTGAAGCCGCAACTGGAGTCATGCTGCCGGCTTCAGGTTACAGCAGTGAGCTGGTAGTCTCCGCGCGCTCTCTCTCTCTCTTTCTCTCTCCGTATTGTAATAAGTAGCAGAATTGGGTGCCTATTCCACTCAGTTGCCCTTCCCCTTTCCCATGTTTAATTTTAAGTTTCATAAGTGGACCGGGGTCCTTATCTCTGGTACCGCCTCTCTTGACCCCCCAGGTCACAACCCCCTTCTCATTATGTACATGGTGGCATTGGGGTGCCCACCCTTGGTGCCATTGAACAGTAGTTGGACACTGGGGTGCCCAATCCCCAGTGTTGGAAAGTCAACTGAAATAAAGAAAAATGTCTCTCTTTTTTTTTTTTTTAACCTAAAACAAAGAAAATGATCCCTTGCTGATCTGACCCCCCAGCCACCCCACCCCAGCCTCCCACTCAGTGCGCATACACACACACTCTCTCACTCAGCTGAACATGTCCCATGATGTAGATCTATTCTCTGACTGTAGATGCATCTTGCTGCTGGAACCAGTGACAGCATTATGAGAAAATAATGTATTTGGTTTAGTGCATTTCAATTAGGTTTGATCTTTTATTCTTAACTGTCAGTTTTTTAATATTTTTACACCAGATTTTCAACTGGCCTTTTTGGGATCCCACCTCATGACGAAAGATAGTGGAATCATTCAAATTTGGCTAGAAAGGCAATTTCATGGTTGCTTTGTGAAATCGCTTTTCAGGAGGAATTTGAAAATTTTCACCACCCTTGTTCATGAGATAGGATCATAAGAAAGATATGTTGAAAATTTGGGGTCAAAATATTAAAAAAACAAAGTTATGAGCATATGATGACGTTTTTTTATGCTCACTCATAACTTGGTAATTTTCAGTATTTTGCCCCCAAATTTTAAACGTAGCCATTTTTTCATACCACCTCATGAACATGACAACTGTCATTTTTCAAATCTTGGCCAACATGTGTTTTTGCACCTATGGCATGTAATGATGTTTCAGCAAGGATTTTAAAAATTTTACCTACTGGGTTCATGAAGTGAGGTCATAAGAAAGCTGTGCTGAAAATTTGGTATACAGATATGATACAATGACCAAGTTATGAGTGATCATTGCAGTAGTTCAGTATTCACTTGTAACTTCACTAATTTTCAATATTTTGACTCTAACCTTTCAACATAGGCATTTTTTTTCGCACCACCTCACAAACATGACAAGTGTTGTTCTGGACAAGATGTGTTTCCATACTTCTGGTATGAAATGATGTTTCGGCCAATATACTATAAATGTCATGTTTATAAGGGGAGTCATAAAATGACTATCTTGAATATTTGGGCTCAAAATAAAAAAAAAAAGTATATAATTATTAAGAAACTTTGTGAGTGGTGCCAGTCTTGACCCCGGCAAGTAGTGCTCTGTGATTCCGTGCTGGTTAGCTGAGTTCAGAGGTGAGCTCAGTGACCCAGCTGGTTGGAGTGGGGGGGGGTAGTACTGTTAAGCAACACTATCCCCAACCAGAGAATGACAGGTGCAGGCTTGCTCACGGGCTCCAGTACCATATAGTGAAGGCAACTCTTCTCTTGGCATATGGCCCTGCACCTATGTGCCCTTGGGTTGCAGTGGGCCCTGTGCATTGGCTGAGTGATGGACTGTTTGCCCTATGCATCCGTATCTGCAGTCACGTGGAAACACAGGGCCCAGAGGGAGTATTGGTGAATCAGAGGTGGGGACTTCCATGGGGTTGTCAGGTCAACCCTAATGCCCACCCCCTTCCCAGAGCAAACAAGGTTAGATGTGATCTGTTTGATCAGATGTGGTCAGACGAGAACTGAGATCTGATGTGACCCACAGGGCCCTGTGTGAAGAAAGCTACGACAGATTCTGTTGGCATCATGTGGCAAGCCATACTTTAACACTGAAGAGTTTATCACTATGAGGCGCTGGCTCACAGATGTACCTTGTGCTTCAGACAGGATGCTCTGAGCTGGGGGGAGAGGATGAACATTAGGGTTGACAACACCAAGGAAGATCCCATCACTGATTCGCCAGTATCCGGAGACTCCAAAACCCCAATGCTTTTTTTCATTTCCCTCCTTTGTACACTTTGCATTCTTCATCCGTGATGTCTGCATTAACACAGTTTTTTGCAATTAATATAAATAGAATAATGGACAGGTCACCGGGCATTACTGGTGAATAATACCATTGAGAGGTCCTCGACACATAGGAACCTCGAGAGCGAAGTTAGAGAGGTTCCTGTGTCCAGAACCTTGAGATGGTGTGTCACCGGTAATGTCCGGTGACCTGTCCGTTATTTTTTTTAATATTTGGATGCAATTTTTTTATTTTGTTACGAGCTGCTAAAGGACTGTCTGCATCCTGGTCGACCACTGCACTGTGTCACTGTCTGTTTCAGAGCCCCTCGCTCCATACATCCTGCTCGCACCATAGAGTAGAAAAAATGTTAGGCAGTTCTACCTTTTGATGTTTTGGGGAATGGGGAACGCAGGATCAGCAAGAGAATTGCATTTTTTGGCCAGAATTTAAAAAAAAAAAAAAAAAAGGAAATGCTGAGCACCCAATTTACTCATGCTAAGCTGTGTTAAAACGGTTGTTTTGCCCGCCCAGTAAGGAAAAAGAGGCCACTCAGGGCATGCTTTGAAAGACGCCGCGTGGCAGATTTGCGGTTGCGCTGTACAGGTTTAGTGATGATACCATCGTTCTGTTGTGGAACGATAGTATTAACACTGATTGACAGTACTATTAACATTGATTAACAGTAGTATTAATACTGGAGCTGCAAGGGTATTACTGAATTTTTTATGTATGCTTTGTGAGTATATTAAATGAGGAATCCATATAGTAAATATATATAAATAGATACAGATATATATAGCTGTGTGTGTGTGTAAGCTTTTACAGATTACAAGGCAAACTAAACCGAAGGTGAATGTACCTGATAGGCATGAGGGAGGCCACCAAGAGAGTGAGATAGAGGAAAAAGATTCAGAACTCAAAATAGCTGAAGAAATATCAAAATGACACAAGACATTTGTTTTCTTTTGTATCAGGGAGAAAAGAAAAAATAAATATGATATTGTAAGGTTACAGAAAAGTGAGAGATGGTAGGAGAGGGATAAGAAAAAGGAAAATATCCTAAATGAGAATTTCTGCTTAGTATTTATGGTAGAGAAAAAGGATTGATTACCAGATTGTAAACTGCAGGTAAAAAAGCAGAGAGATTTGGGCATTCAGTGTGGGGAAAATAACCTTAGAGTATTAAATGGTCTTAGTAATTTAAGGTGAATAAAGCCATGGGTCCTGATAACATTCATCCAAGAATACTAAAAGAACAGCTACTGACTAATACTAGCTAGATACATACTGTAGATACATAGACACTGTCGGCAGGTAAGAGCCTATGGCCCACCCAGTCTGCCCATTTGAGCTTGTAAGTTCACTTTATGTTTATCTAGAAGTCTGTTGCCCCTTACCCCTGACCTCCAGAATTCCTTTATGTCTATCCCATGCATTCTTAAATCCCGTGATTGTTTTAGCCCCCAACACTTCCTCTGACAGGGTGTTCCACTTGTCCATCACCCATACTGTGAAGAAATTCTACCTCACATTTCCTCTGAATCACCCTCCCTCCAGCTTCATCCCATGCTGTCTTGTCCTGGAACATCCTTTTCACTGGAAAATAATGTATTCCTGCGCCCTGTTCCTCCCTGTAAGGTACTTGTATGTCTCTATCATATCCCCTCTCATCCAGGGAGTACATATTCAAGTCCTTCAGCCTGTCCTCCTAGGACTTGTGATGCAAACCCTATACCATCTTTGTTGCCCTCCGCTGAACCTTCTCTACCCTGTCTATGTCCTTGCATAAGTAAGGTCTCCAGAACTGTACACTGTACTCCAGGTGGGGCCTCACTAGTGTCTTGTATAGTGGAATTATGACCTCCCTTTTCCTGATAGTGATGCCCCTGCCTATGCACCCCAGCATCCTATTTGCTTTACCTGCTGCCTTGTTGCACTGTTTCCCCTACCTTGAGGTCGTCAGAGATGATAATCCCAAGGTCCTTTTCCTGCTTGGTGTATGCTATATCCTCACCCCCCAACTGATATGTTGTTCCAGGGTTTTTGTGCCCCCTATGCATTATCCTGCACTTGTTTGCATTGATTTTCAACTGCCAAACTCTTGACCATTCTTCAAGCTTCTGCAGGTCCCTCCTCATTCTGTCTACACCCTCTGGCATGTCCACTCTGTTATGGAGCTTCGTGTCATCAGCAAACAGGGAAATTCTGCCTTCTAGGTCCTGCGCAATGTCACTGATTTATTTATTTATTTATTGTTGATCGGATAAGTGCATTAGACAGATCCTGCCTATTTTCAGGCACGACCCCTTGGGGAGATACGGATGAATGCTGACTGACTTTGGACCAGATTAAGCTATTGGTGGTATTCTCAGTGAATGAGGGAAATTTGGCTAGGACACTGGGGAAATTCCCCTACTCTTTTCGATAAGTGCCATGGGATCTTTAACATCCACCTGAACTGCCACCAATCCAGGCAGATGGGACCTCAGTTTAACGTCTCATCTGAAAGACGGCACCTCAGAAGTGCAGCACCCCTCTCATGCTGCACTACAGTGTCAGTACTGGGATATTAACCCAAGTGCCAGATGTGGGAACTGAACCCACAGCCCTCTGATCTCCCGACCTCAGAGGTGAGTGTGCTACCTACTGAGCCACTGACACTGATGAAGATGTTGAATAGGACCGGTCCCAGCACTGATCCCTGTGGTACCCCACTGGTCACTCTTCCCTCTGTGGAGTGACAGCTATTTACCACCACCCTCTGTGTCCTGCCCCAGCCAGTTACCTACCCATCTCACTACTGTCCTGCCTACTCCCAAATTCCCCAGTTTGTTTAATAGCCTTCTGTGTGGCACAGTGTCAAAGGCCTTGCTGAAGTCCAGATAGACCACGTGCACTGCCCTCCCCTGATCCACCTCCCGTGTCACCCAGTCGAAAAATTCAATGAGATTGGTCTGGTATAACCTCCCCCCAGTAAAACCATGCTGTCTTGGGTCCTGTAGTCCACTGGCAACTAGATGTTCCACCAGTCTCTCCTTCGGTAGTGCTTCCATGATCTTCTCCACTACTGAGGTCGGGCTGACTGGTCTGTAGTTCCCTGCTTCCCCTTTGTTCCTGCCTTTGTATAAGGGAACTACACCTGCTGTCCTCCAGTCTTTGGGTACCTCCCCTGTTTCCACTGATCAGCTAAACAGGATTGTCAGCGGTTCAGCCACCACCTCTCTTAGTTCCTTTAGGACCCTGGGGTGCACCCCATCTATCCCCATTGCTTTATCAGCTCTTATTCCTTCTAGTTCCTATAGGACCCTTTCCTGTGTAAAGGGAGTTGTGTCCATTTCTGCACCATTCCCACCCCTTGTCCTCCCTTCAGGCCCATTACCCTCCTCTTCCGCAGAAATACTTATATGTCGTATTCGTAATGTATTTCCACCATGCACTGTTGCATATTCTGACTGATCAAATGATGTGTGGATCTAATGATGTGACCACTCTACCTGTAATCGTCCATGTATCTGATACTCAGGCATGCACTCTTGTATTTATTATGAAACTTGTGTTACATCTGTTGTGCAGTGTATCATTGGTGTTGATTTCATATTACTCAGTGTATATTGCCCCTTCTGTATTGTAACCTGTGCCTATTGCTTCAACCTTGTATTGTATGCCACTCTCTGGCCTGGGTTGCAACTGAAAATGGTCCTTTGGATCAGGTTACCAAAAATATAAATAAATAAATAAGAAATAAATGTCAGCTTTCTGTTATCCTCCATGCAGCCCCATCCGCCCCCTTCAGTCTCACTATCTCTCCCTTTGCCCTTCTTTTTTCACTTATGTACCTGTAAAAGGTTTTGTCCCCTCTATCCACTGATTTTGCAATGCACTCTTCTGTCTGAGCTTTGGCTTCCCTTACTGACCTCCCTGCCTCCCTTTGCTTCTCCTGGTACTACTCCCTATCCCCTTCTGCCTTCGTCTTTTTGTATTGCCTGAATGCAATCTTTTTGGCTTTCACTTTCTCCGCTACCTCCTTGGAAAACACTTCAAAACCGCCCTACGCAAACACCTCACTAGCACTCGGAGCTGTATATGCCTATTATAGGGCTTCCCATGAGTGCCTTACAAACCAACCAGCTCCTATAGTATTACATATACAACAGTTCTCTCGATTAGCCTATTTTCAGTCTTTATACCACACACTGTATCCTGTGTGACCCACTGGGACCCCCAATGACTTATTGTTGTGTGCTCTTCTGCAACTGCCTATGTTTACTTGCTGTTTGAAAATTCTGTTATGTATGCTGCATGTATCTCACCTGTACTGTCCCCCACTGTCTTGTCTCACAAATTGGTTGTTCCCCTCCCTGCGATGAGGTGCCTTTGTAAATGAGTCTTTGACTCAAAGGTTGTAAATCCGATATATGAATTAAATAAAATAAATAAAAACCATAATGGCCTCCTCTTCCTTTTCCCCTTGCTAACCTGCTTAATGCATAATTCTGTTGCTCTTGTAATCCCTATTTTAAATGTTGCTCTACTGTTCCTCAACCCCTGATTCCTGCACCATTCCCATTAATGCCTCTTTCAAGTATCTCCCCATTTTCCCAAAATCTGCTCCCCTAAAATCTAGGATTCGTGTTTTTGTGCGGTTTGGTTTCGCTTCTTCTGTGATTTCAAACCACAATGACCGGTGGTCACTGCCCCCCCCATCACACTGTCCCCGTTTGTGAAAACGAGGTCCAGTATTGCCTTCTGCCAAGTTGGTTCCATTACCAGTAGCTTAAGGAAATCACCTTGAAGAGAGCCCAGGATAAATCTGCTGGTTGATGCTGCTGCTGGGAGGCTCCAGTCCACATCTGGAATATTGAAATCTCCAAACCGGGACCACCTCACCATTGTCTGCCATCCTTTGGATGGCTAGCATCAGCTCCCTATCTGTTTCTTCCTCCTGGGCTGGTGATGTGTAGACCACCCCTGTGTGGATGACTGGCCCCATTTTCCTTTCCAGCTTAACCCACAGTATCGCTCCCCCATTTTGTTCCTCCTGGATCTCTGTGGCCTTTATGCCATCTTTCACATAGAATGCCATTCTTCCTGCCTGCCCTGCCTCTTCTGAATATGTTGTAGCGGGATATGGCCATCTCCCAGTCATGTTTATCATTACACCAGGTCTCTGTGATGGCCACAATGTCCAGGTCCGACTGCACCATAACAGCCTGCGGATCTTCCATCTTGTTGCTAAGGCTCCTGGCATTGGCACACATGGCTTTCCATGATTTGAACTCCTTGGACTGTTTAGATGTTCTACTTCAGCCCCCTCCCTGGTTGTCCTTTATCCCTAGTTCTCCCTGCTGTCTGCCCTTCTGTTGAATTTTGCCCCCTTTCTGCCTATCCACCTCTTGGGTGCTTATCTCCATCTTTTGCACACTGCTTTGTAGAGATATCCAGTCTTCCTGTTCACTGATTCCACTGCTAGCTGTGGGGAGTGGACAATTAGGTACCCTCCTTGCTGGCCTGCCACCCCCCCTTGGCTAGTTTAAATGCGTGTCCATGTAGCATTTAAAGATCTTACTTCGAGAGGGCTTTTACAGTAGATATTCACAAATAGGACTAAGCCGCCAGGCATCAGGACCCCACGGAAAAATGTCTAGCTAGCTGTCTCTGGCAGGGGACCGCCCCCACGTCGGTTGATCTGCATCAGCCAATGTCAGTATCCGCCATCCAGTTCTTTCCCGCCGTCTGCTTACAGAAGTACCTTGTGGAAGAACAGTGCTTACTTGTCTCGTCATTTTGGATGAGTATTAATCTCTTTCGACATTTATTTTTTCTCAAAAAAAGTGTTGTGTTACCTCGCTGTGCATGTTGTCCCCAGTGCCATCGGAATTGCATAAAAACAAGTGCGACTCGTGTGGATCTCGGCTTCCTCATAAGGATGGCCATTCTCTCTGTCTTTTTAACTTAGGCCCAGACCACCGCGTGGAGGAGTGCGAGCACTGCTGAAAATTCAAACTGAGACAGCAGTCCCTGGAGGCCCATTTGTTAAAAAGAAAATGGCATCCATGGAAAAAGAATTGAAAAAATTGAGGCAGGCATCAACTTCTCCTGAGGGCCATCAGAAAAAGAAGATGGACAAGGAGAAACACCGGGATGGGGACCCATCATCCACAGCAGCTACGACTTCAGCTGGAGTTTTCCGCCCTTCAGGTAACTTCCCCTCTGGGGAATCGTCCTTCAACGGCCGCCTTGGTGGTGTCCAAGCTGGTGTCGACCACCCCCCCCTCCAGACGAGCTTGCGCTCAGGCCCATCAGGAACCTCTGGGGAAAAGGAGGCCTCCACTACCACTACAGCCCCAAAACCTCGGCCTACCGGTAACAGTGGGTCCAGTAAGTTGGGTGTTGGCTCACCCGACATCCGCCCGGACACGGCTGATAAGTCGGCCGTCGGACCCTCCGATGACTGCCAGGCCCACGACCCCATGTCAGGCTCTGATACCACACCTGACATCCAGGAGTCACCACAGTGTACGCCAGTTGCATTGCCCTCTGAGGTCCCTGCATCTCCTCTGACTCCTCCCGAGGAGTCTGCTTCTCCCTCCCAGGCTGGGGTCTAGGACTCTGGAGCGCTGCCGTCGGGGGTGCCCCATCCCCAACGCCGGACCCGATGCCAGATAACCCGATGTTGCCCTCCAATATTATGCTTCCTGATGGCAGACCTGCTCCGCCATCAGGGACAGCTGGGCTCCCAGACCCTCCTGTAGGCCCGCCAACTCGGGCTGACGCCTGACCCGTCTGGTCCACCTGTAGGGCCAACTCCAGGACCTTCGACTCCATTGGAGCCCCTGGCACCTGGATACCTGACACAACAGTACCTAGCACCTCAATACCTGACACCGGGCCTCCCGCCATCAGGTTATGGGTACCCTTGCTATGGGTTTCCAGGCTAACCGTATCCAAGCCCCCCTCCTCCTCCACCTACCCCACAGCCTCAGGTGGACTTAAGGGAGGGTTTGGCCTCCTGGTGGTCTGAGGCTAAGACCCAACTTTCCAGGGACGTCAAAAGCCATTTCCCAATGCCAGTCCCGACGCCGGACCCCTTATGTCAGCGAGAAGAGACCCTTCACCTCTGGCTGATGCCAGGGCTGAACCATCTGGATCTTGGGCTAGGGAAGATGCGCTCCCCCGGGGAACCTCCAGAGGGGACACTCCACCCCCCTCCTAGGGAGGACTGTTCTCCATCGGAACCATCAGATTCGGATTCAGATTCTGGCCACTCTGATCTTGAGGACGAGCCTTATACTCCAGAAAACCCCAGGCCACAGGGGTCTCCAAAGTCTCCTCCAGAGGACCCATCCTTTCTGGAGTTGCTGAAGAAGATCCAGGCTGCTTGTGAGTGGCAGTCAGTGGAGCCAGATCCACAGCGTAAAAAGCTTGCTGCTAATCTGGATCTCCCGGAGACATCTCCCACCCTGATTCCACCCTGGATAGAGCATCACACGGATCTTGTTTCCCCTATTTGGAAACAACCTTCCTCGTTAGCCCCTCTCCCTAGGAAGGCAGATACGCTATACCAGACTCCAGAGGGTAAGGACTTTCTCAGCCTTCACCCCAAGGCAGATTTGGAGTTGATTAGCGCCGCACACGACCGATCCACCAACCCAAAACTCCTCAGCTCATCCCCTCCTGACAAGGAATCACAACTTCTGGACCAGTAGGGGAAGAAGATTTACATTTCTTCCACTCTGGGTATGAGGGCCCTTAATTTTGTCGGTCATGTGGGGGACTACCAGAAGTCTGTCCTCAGTCAGCTGGAAACAAAACTGGATTCTCTTCCAGATTCCCAGACTAAACAGGAACTGGGAGACCTGGTCCGTTCCATGTTTTCGGCAGGAGTCTCGAACCAACTGGCGGATGTTCTCAGCCGCTTAGGCCAGACATCTCACAAGTGGTCTCTCCATCCAGAGTTAGCTTACAATCTGTTCTCCTGTTGGGGCAAACCATTGGTGGATCTGTTTGCCTACAGGGAGAACATCAAGCTGAGACTGTACCATGCCCGCCCCAGCAAGGCTCGCTGCAGAGGGATGCCTTCTCGAGGCTGTGGACCCCAGGCCTCCTCTACACCTTCCCTCCATTTCCCATGATCCTCAAGGTGCTTCTCAAGGTGAGGAGGGACAAGGCAAAGGTGATTCTGGTAGCCCCAGATTGGCCCTGCCAGTTCTGGTATCCAGATCTCCTCAGCCTCAACTGCCGGGCCCCGGAGCGGCTTTGTACACGCCCGGACCTGATATTGTTGAACCAGGGGAAGGTCTTTCATCCGGACCTTCAATCCCTGCACCTCACAGCCCGGTACCTGAGCTGCTAGAGTTCCAGGCTCTGGGTCTTTCCGAGGATGTCTACACGGTGGTGGAGGCATCTCGTAAGGAATCGACCAGAAAATGCTATGCCTTCAAATGGAAAAGGTTTTCCATTTGGTGTCAGGGTAACAGTCTGGACCCCTTATCCTGCTCTATGGCTAACATTTTAGACTACCTTTGGTCTCTCTCCAAAAGGGGGTCTACGGGTCATTGCCTCAGGGTGCACCTGGCAGCCATTTCTGCTTACCGGGCACAGGCCGGTCAGCTGACATTGGCACAGGAGACAGTGGTCGGGCGCTTTTTCAAAGGCCTGGATCACATATCCCCTCCGGTGCGTGAACCTCCACCTCCGTGGGATCTCTTGCTGGTTTTGGCAAAGCTCATGGGCAAGCCATTCGAACCCATGCACAAGTGTGAGCTCTCACACTTGTCGTGGAAGATGGCCTTCCTGGTGGCTATCCAAATGGATAGCTAACTGTATTATATTTTGTTACAGAAAGTATGATAAAGAACTTCCTGGGGTGGTTCGTGGTCATTCCACAAGAGGCATGGCCACCCCAGTTGCTTGTTTTAACAGTGTTTCTGCTGCAGACATCTGTGCAGCTGCCAGCTGGAGTATTGTCCACACCTTCACTAAACACCACAGTCTGAACATAGTCTCTTGTAAAAGGGCTGGCTTTATTTTATTTATTATTTTATTTAGCTTTTTTTGACCTAGCTGTGCTACAAGGCCTACTTTCTTAAGCCTGTAGACTCCAGCCACCAAACTGTTCCCTGTCAATACTGTTTGGTATTCTTTCTATAGGTATGACATGATGAAAGAGATATCCTGGAGGAAGATGAAACAGTCACGTACTTACCATAACAGAAGATCTTCGAGAGAATCTCTTTCATCAGGTCATGCCGTCCCACCCTCCATCCCTCTTATGTGTTTGAGACTCTAGCATTTGCTGCTCCTAGCTCCATTCTAGTCTGCATATAACCTTCTGCCTCGCCTGGGTTCGCAGAGTTCTGGGTTTGCTCCTGGTTCTCTACAGAGAGGCCCTGTGAGTATGATCTCCAGTGGGGAACTGAGGAGAGGATGGGTCACCCACTATATATATATATATATATACATACATGTCAATGTCTGACATCATTGTGAGTGACCCTTGGCTGACTGCTTGCAAAAGTTTCCATGTAGTCCTATCGCCTGGTGGCTTAAAGTTCCGTATGTGTGGCCTGATGAATGAGATTCTCTCGAAGAGCTACTGTTACGGTAAGTACATAACTGTTAATGACCTATAACAGTAGATCTTTGAGGGAATCTCCGCCAGTGAGCCACAGTGCACCTTCCCACGATCCCCCTTGGTTTAGTTTGGTGGGGTCTAGTATTGGTTTGGGGTGTCATCTTTTCATCCTGTTTACCCTGTAATCAGTTTTCTTTGCTGGTCGATGTCACTCCCTTGTGGGGCAGCATTGTGCTTATTTTTGCTGTTCATCTGTCTGTCACAATGTTGTTCTCTGTCTCCAGTGGACAGGCAAAACTGAGGACGTTTGGGGCCACCCACATTATGTAGGATCCGATAATGCACATCATTATGAGCAGCTTGCTAGGCAAAAGTTTCCAGATAGGTCTGACGCTGATGGCATCTATGTTCATTGGTATGGCACACTGGATGAGATTCCCTCGAAGATCTATGGTGACTGGTAAATAACTGTACTCAGCTGTAACCATAGTTCTAAGAGTGGTATATAGTTCACATCCACACCCACCTCCCACCCTACCTCTTCTGGCAGTGTGGCACCCAGATTCCTGCTTCTAGTTTGCAAAGATCTGATGTCACAGGGCAGAGCCAGAGGATATCCCTCCTGGGTGTTGGGAGGAGCTTAGCTTGAAGACCTTCTTGTGACTCCGCATTCTTCGGGAAGACTGCCATTGTGTGGATGTGAACTATATACCACTCTTAGAAATATGGTTTGAGGTGAGTAACCACTATTTACTGGTTATCCAACACTTGCCCAGGACCATATGTTAGTGAGTGGAATGCCATAGCAGTTGTGTGCAAGCCTGCAGGAGAGGGTATGCCTGTGTGAGTACAAACTTTTTTTTTTTTTTTTTTGGGGTCCCTCTAACTCTGCTTTTCTCCCCAGGGTTACTAGCATGCAGTGTTGTGCTCAGGCATGTGTGCAGTGATGTACATGTTTGCCAGGAGTCTGTCGGCTTCTCCTCCTCTCTGTTGTGCTTTCCAGCTGTGCTCCACCAGGTGGCAGTCATGCAGCAGGAGCAGCTGTATCCTCCCTCCCCAGGGGAGGAGAGTAGTCCTCAGGACACATTCTTCCTCCCCTGGCCAGTTCCCAACAGCCCATGCTCATTCTTGAGTACTGGTCAAGGTGTCAGCCGCAAACTAGAAAATTTTGGTGCCTATTTATGTCAAAGTTGCATAACTGAGATGCCTACAAGGAGAACTGGACCTACACGTTCTTAAGCATAAGTATCCAATAAAATGGCACCGTACCAGAATTAAATATTTAGGAATTTGTATTCCACTGAATTTAGACCATCTTGAATTATTGAACTATGAACCCATCTCAATCCAAATACAATCAGATTTTTCAAAGTGGTCAAAAATACATTAAAATTTATTTCAGAGAATAGAGGCTATTCGAATGGTCATTCTCTCCGCCTACGTTATCTATTCCAGAGTGTCCCAACCTTTCCTTCCAAATACTGTTTTGACTCCTGGGACAAAACGGCCTTGAATTTTATTTGGAACGGTCAAAAGCAGAGAATTCGGATGTCCCTCCTCCAACTCCCATTGACCCTGGGGGGTGCCAACTTGCCTAACTTTAAACTCTATGCATTGGCTACCTTTCTAAAAGTACTTTTTCTTTGGCTTTCTCCAACCTATTCATTCCTCTGGAAAGAACTCAAATTTATTATTAATGACCTCCATGACAATAATAAAATAACCTTGTCATCTCAATCTAGGAGACCTCCTTTGCAAGACTTTTCCCCTTACACAGCACAAATATTAAAGCTATGGTACAAACTAAAACAAAAAAGGAATTTCAAGGAGACTTTCTTTTTTCACACATTAATCTCGGAAGATGAGGGCTTCTTTCTGAATACATTCAATATGACCTTTATTAAATGGAGGAGGCTGGGACTAAATTTTTTCTCTCAAGTGTACCATGAATTGCTTTGATTTTTATCTGTATTTATTAATTGTTGTTTTTATCTTACTCTACAGCGCCTTGAAGAGTGAAAGGCGCTATATCAAATAAAATTTATTATTATTATTATTCATTTATCTCTAAATCGGGAATAATTCCATTTGAGTCCCTAACAGCTAAATATGGACTTTTGGAAAGGGATACTTATTGATGCACCTTGGTCACTTGGTAGAAATTTGTACTACCAAGTGTTTCTGTTTCTGTCTAACATGTGCATATTTAGAAAAATGTGATGAGCTGTATATACCTGTCCGCGATCCAACTAGCCTAGGGGGTGTATACGACAATGTTATGTTATATTATGAACAATCCAGTCCTTGAGCTATGCTCCTCTCCTATGTATGATGACCTGTATATATCTGTCAGTTGAACTAGCTAGTCTAGAGTGTATAATCTGAAATGTGCTTACTACTGTATGTTTCCCCTAGCGTCAAATGCTGTATTTCCCACATGTTTGTTTACTGTGACAAAAAACTGTACTCTCTTTGCCATGTCTCCTTGACTGTTGTTCCTATGTTGTACTCTCCCGGGACATTCCTGAAAATAGGCATAATACTTGTCTAGTGTACTTACCCGGTAAACAAAAGCTAAATAAATAAATATGTACTGGTTAAAAATTATATCCTACAGAAGAGAGAGGTGAGAGCATGCTCCCCAGAGCCTTTTCCGGTCCTTTAGAGCATTCTTAACGACACTCGGGGAGGAACAACATGGGGCCACTTAATAGGTCATCTGTATAAGGGTTGAGAGAGGGTCTGGGAGACTCCTCTGATTCTATTTTGAACTACTGGAATAAGGACTTGGACTTGAAGATTCCCAGTTTGGAATGGCAAAAGGCTTCAATTGTGGCCCTTATGATTACTCAGTCAACTCGGTGGCACGGGTTTGCTTGGAAGTGATGATCAAGATTTTTTTCATGCCCCTGCTATCTTGGCTAAATATCGCCCTCCCTCATTTGGAAAGTGTTGGCGTAGCTGCTCTTGCACTCTGGCAGACCTGGGACATGTCTTTTGGACATGCCCGCAGATCGCACCCTTTTGGTGTGTATTCCAGCAGGAGCTCTCGGATTGTCTGGGTGAACTGATGGAGCTTACACCGGAAATTATGTTACTGTCCATTTTCCCATGTCACCATCTGGCCTGGCACCATACCTTACTCCCTACCTAAATTTTGGTGGCAGAAAAGGCAATTACAAGGCGTTGGATGTTCTCAGTAAATCCTGTGATTTCTGATTGGAGAAGAGTGGTTTCCGAAATTTACTACATGGAGGGCCTGATGACAAAACTACATAATAAACATAATATTTTTGAAGGGCTATGGAGGCCATGGGTCATACATATTTCGTCTCTTGATCCACCCTTTGTTCCTTAATTTATCTTGAATCGGGGAGTCCTGAAAACTTTATAAATAGTGTGGAGGGGTGTGGGATTGGATAAGGAGGGGGAGTGTGCACCATTTGTGAGTGAAAGTGCATAGGGATGGTGTAAAGCCTGAATAACTAGATAACGGTATTCCTGGGATTATTAAATGTAATTAACTCCTGGAATTATAGTATTGAAAGAACTGATGTAGCATGAAGCCTAAATTATATTTTAAGGTATTATTGTTGATTGAATAAGTTTATATAGACACTTCCCCTTACTCTGCTTCAAGATACCCAGAGTAAAAACAACTTACAGCATGGCTGCAATCAACTACTTCTTCCCGTCCCTATGGAACACCGTGCAAAGCTCACTTAAACTCTCTTCCCTGCCCGGTCCATTCACTTTCAAAGCACTAAAAGCTGAATACCTTAAGGAAAATTGTAACTGCTACAAGTGACCATGTACTAGTAGCCCCTGGTCTCGTCCACGAATCTGACATCTCTATAACCCTCTTATCTTTTCATCCCTGTTAAGGGGCACTAGCACTTACTAGTTTCTCACCTCTTCCCCCTGTCCCCTTCTCCCACACCCCCAATTCATATACATTCCCCTCTTTCTTCTTCCCTCCCTGTATATCCTCTCTTATACGATAATAGCTGCCTTACATTGATGTATAATTAAGTTCTAATTTTAACTCTCAAGTCTACTAGTTATGACACTATAACTGTATCACCCATGTATGTTTAGGCCTACTAGTTATGACACTGTAACTGTATCACCCATGTATGTTTAGGCCTACTAGTTATGACCCTGGAACTATGTTACCTGTGTTAGTGTATAGATGTACCTATGTATAGACCTGTACAATCCTGCACATGTACTTTGCCCCTGGCTTGTCAACCCTGCCTTTGTATGTGTTCTGTATTAATGTCCAGGACCACCTTGAAAATGAGCTTGCTCAATGGTGTTTATGCCTGGTTAAATAAAGTTTGATTGATTGATTGATATAAAGTAATGTAACCAGGTTGTGTACATGAAATGTGTCTTACCAAAGTGAATGAAAATAAAATTTAAAAAAAGGATTTAAAAAGTGTAAATCCTGTGACCACTTGTTGGTAAAGCAGATGGCTATGACTCGCGCTTTTATTGTTTGAGCCTGGATGATAGACTGTGATCTCTGCAGAGTGTTCTGCCCCAAAATAAAAAGAGGGTAGCTTAATGGCAGTCGCAGTCTGCACCAGTTTCTACATCAGTGTCGAGTGTGTTCTCTTGTTCATGTATAATGGCAGCCATTATATGTGAATGCCAAAAGCACATGAGATGAAAGAGCGTGTGAGCTCACACCTAGCCTGAGTGGAAAAGTAAAGACTTGGGGGATTTATAAAGGAATGAAGTTGTCTTTGGAATTAGTGAGAGGAAGATTTGTTTAGGAGTCTTAAGCTGCCAGCCACAGAGGTGATTTAATAAAGAAATAGAGAAGCAGTAAGTATTTACATTAGAAAGTTTAATCAATTATATTTCCTAATGAAGCTGTGTTGAAATGAGAAATGAAGCATTAACCGCAGAAGGTGTGATAGTTAATACCACCCACTCCTCTTGCTGCTCTTCATTCTGTTCTACACTTAGACACCTTCGGCTATTGATTGCTTACTATTATAAAATGGGGGTAGGCTAAACAAGCCAATCAGCAACCTAGCTCACCATGCGTGAAATCTGTTCCATGCATGGCTAATAAAAGTTCAGAGAAGCAGAACCGCATTTCCAAAAGAAATTCGGAGCGTTGGAACATTGGCATTTAAAATACCACCATCTTCTATTCCCTCGCTAACGCTCCTAAGTAACAGGCACAACCGTAGGAAGATTTGTTTATTTAAGAAAACTTCCTGAGAATGAAGCTTCTAACATGGCTGTTAGGTTCATATATATTTGCAAATTGCCCCAGCCCCAAACAGTGTTAACTTGCTTTATTTTGTTGGAATCATAATGATCCCCCCCCCCGGATATAATAAGTTTAAGTTCAGCTATGCAACATACATTCAATTCAGCCATTGCAGCCAAGAATGTTGCTCTGGACAGAATCTTTTCATAATCCTCACTTCTGTTTCAAAGAAAATAATTTACAATCACCTTTCCATGTCTTCCGTTGATGTACCTTTGTCATGAACTGACGAGGATATGGAGTTGCATGACGCAAACTAACAAAGTATAGCTGGTGCCAATACCAGCTTATTACATTAAAACCCATAACCTTTTTTCTCCTGTAACCAAAATGGAAGAATGCCTGTAACGTTGCTGCCGGTTGAAGTGAAAAGAGACTGAACCAACCTTCCAAACGAATAAGAAGAGGTTTAAAAAAACCAAAACGCTTCAGCACTCATTTACAGCACAGGCAAATGCAAATGACCTCATGAATATTAACACAACGTCTGCAGAAGGACTATTTTATCATAGATTAGCAACATTAAATATTTTTACATACAAGCAAGATTTTCCTAACAGTAAAAATTAAAATAAATATAGGAACCCATTTTACAAGTGTAATAAGACACTCCAGGGTTTGCATGGAACATATTTTACCGCACGCCAGGGACTAAAGGCATTCGGCCAAGGCCTCGTGCCTTATTACGCCCCTGGCCATGCGGTAAAATATGTTTCATGCACACCCTGTCATGTCTTATTGTTTTCCTCTCCCACGGTTCTCATCTGGCTCAATTCCATCCCACCCTTAATGAAAACATGAATACATTACTTTAATCCTGTTTTGACTCATGTAGAACCTAAGGGTTAGATTAGCGCTTGGGATGTGGGGTGGGAGGGAGGGTTGGACTAGGAGGGATTGGGAGTGAGGGAGTTTGCTTTAGTTGGTTTTGTTTTTTAGGTTGTTTAATTTAATGTAAGTTAAGTCTTGTATCTGACTGTCTATTTTACGTGCATGGTTAGATCAATAAACTTTGTTTAATTGCAAAAAAAGAGAAAAGAAACGTTGAATATATATTACTTGCTTTCTCTGAGCTGCTGAAATAAATTGGTATATGTAGACATTTGGTGAATGAAGTCCGTTTACTGAAATTTCCTTTGATGTTAGTATCTGAACCTGCCATCCACAGAAACAGACCTGGATATATAGAAGGCTGAATTTGCTGGGACTGACTTACTCTAAGAGAATGTCATTTCCCATTTTTTCTCAGAAATGCTGCTGCCAGAGTGTTAGCCATCTCTTCAACGGACGTTGATAAAAAGTTTAAACAAACTCTGGCCAGAGCCAACATGGCTGCAACTGAGCTCATGAAGAAACAGTGCACCGTGCCCAAGATGGCCGCCGGAGCTCAGTACGCATATGTGAGGTTGCTCATGCACACTGAGCTCCAGTTGCCATCTTCACCACGGCAGACTGTTCCACCATGAGCACAGTGCACATGCACAATGAGTGGAGTGCTTTCACCAATCAGGTTGTGGTACAGCTTCAAATTTGTGCTGTGGTCAGAATCCAGTCAGTCATCTTTAGAGCTCATCACAACATGGCTGCAGGCTCCGCCCACTGCAGCTGTAAAAAGAAAAATACCAGATAGATAGAGAGGAGGATGCTAAACCTAGGGACCGTGTAAGTTTAAGGGGAGGTCCTTACAGTTACCTAGCAAAAAAGGGACCTTGGGGTAATATCTGATGATCTCAAGGTGGCAGGGCAGTGTGAGAAAGTACTAGGCAAGGCTAGTGGGATGCTAGGTTGCATGAGGAGGTGGATTTCTACCACCGGAGAGGTGGTGTTGCCACTGTATTGCTTATTAGTGAGACCCCACTTAGAGTACTGTACTCAGTTCTGGAGGTCGCATCTCCCCAAGGTGCTGGGATTGCATGATAAACCATAAAAGGAGAGGCTGCAGCAGCTCATTATGTACTCCCTGGAGGAGCGGAGAGTGAGAGGAGACATGATTGAGACCTATAAGTACCTCAAGGGGGTACAGGAAGGAACTTTTCAGAGACGGAGGTGCACTAAAACACGGTAGCATGCAATAAAATTGGGGGGGGTTAAGAGGGATATGTGGAAATTCTTCTTCACAGAAAAGGTGGTGGATGCCTGGAATACCCTGCCAGAAGAGGCGGTGAGGGTGAAGACGTGGGAGCTTCATGCATGGGTGGGATAGGCACATGGGCATAGTATGTAGAGGAAAGGGAGGAGAGAGGGACACTGGCGACCAAATAGGGTTCAGTGTATAGTAATAGGATGGGAAAAATAGGGCAGACTAGACAGGCCTACTAGTCCTTTTATGTTTGCCTTTACAGAGGAGAGGGATTTAAGGGTCATAATCCCTCAAACAAACCAGTTACTGTAACAAAGCATATAGCAAGGTATTGAGGATGCTGGGATTTATAGAGAGGGATTTTGATAGTAGGAGAAGCCAGGTGATACTGCCCCTATACAGATCCCTTTTGAGGCCTCATCTGGAGTGGAGTACTGTGCTCCGTTCTGGAGTCTGTACCTGAGGAAGAACATACACAGAATAGAGTTGGTGTAGATGGGAGTCTTCACTAAGATGATCTAGGGCCAGCAAGGGAGATCTTATGAAGAATGACAGGTGGCCCTATATATGCACTCACTGGAGGCCAGGTGCAAGATTTACATAATAGAAACATGTACATTTCTGAAAGGTATAAACAGGGTGAATAGTAAGGACCTGTTTGTAAGGAATGGGACACAGTCACAATTAGGCATGATTGGAGGTTGCTGTGGGGAAGTTCAAGAAAGACATGAGGAAGTTTTAAAAGTGGTGAGACAGTGAAGCAAACTGCTGGCAGGAGTGGTGAGGGCAGCTACCTTAAATGGGATTAAACACAGCTGGAATAGGGGCAAGGGGACTCCTAGTCCTGGAGGGGGACTGTAGATTAAGGATGAGGGAGCAAAGAAGAGGACAGCAACCCTCCAGTACAGTGGGCCCATGGGGTGGTGTGAGGTACTATACTATAGTATAGTATAGTATAGGCAGACTTGATGGACCCGCTGGATTCAGTTTTCAAAAGTCGAAGTATGACATAAGGTGCCAGCACCAAATAGGGGTGACGTAAGTGACATCTTGCATCATAGTTTGTGGCGATCTCGATTTTCAAAAGCTGGCTGTGGCAAAATCAGGATGCCATGCAGCAAAGCGCCCCTGAACCACCCTTGTGGCAAAAGTGCCTGTGCACCAGGTTGTAAGGGTGGTTGCCCTATGGCAGGGCTGCACCATCGCCTTATTTGCTATTCTATAAGCCCCACCTTGTTTGCAACGGGGGGCCCCCGTAAACCATCCAGAAGGTGGTTTAAGGGCCATGTGCTGCTGCCTGGCAGGGCGGTGATTGGGGGCTACAAGGAGGGGACCAGGGGGCAGAAGAAGCATGGGGAGAGACCTATGGGGCCACAGGGGCATGGCGGCATGTGCGGGGGATGGGGTGGCACCCTGCAGGGGGCGCCTTGTGCTTTGACAGACAGCCGATCAGCCCAGGTACAGGGGGGTTGGTAGAAAGGGACTGGGACCCAGCCCAGAAGGATATAGCCCTGGCACCTGCCCCATTGGTGCAACTGACCCCAGCACTATCAGTGGGCAGCAATGGCTGCAGGTTGTGGAGTGCAAGTGGTAGCTGGGAACAGTCTCTTGGCACCACAGCAGTCCCATGGTACCAGGCCCCTCGCGTGGATGGCAGTCTGCTACCTGCCGATGACTCTGTCCAAAGGTAGTGTGTCCCAGATCTCAAAACACTGAGAGCATGGTTCTTTTTTTCTTTATAGATTTTTATGGTATTTTTCCAATTTTTCTTCTGTCCCCGCGCCCCGGGCGTATGTGCGCATGTGGAGGCACGCACATACCTTGAGGCACCCATCCACTATACTGCTGCCCACTCCTGCCTTCACTACTGCCAGACCGCCACCCAAGTGGGAACAGAATTACGGGGCACAACCACCCTGGGAGAGGAGAGCTGCCTTTTGGCTGCTCAATCCTTCCCCCCACTCCACCCCCGTGCCGGCTCTCCCAACGACCCAAGGTCATTCCCAAACCCAGGTCGCTGGCTTAGAGCGAGGTAAGGCATCCAGCACCTCAACCCTCTGCACCACCGGGCCGGCTGAGAGCATAATTCTTGAACAGCTAGAGTACGCAAACCTATCTAATAAGTTGCTGGAAGTTTTAAAAGTTGCTAGAAAGCCAGCAACCAGAGAAACTTGCATGGCAACATAGGAAATATTCAGCATCTGGTGTATTTCCATCATTTCACTGCAATGCTGCGTATTCTCTAGTGGCTTTGGACTGCCTGCTACATGTACCGTCCCAGGGCCTGAAACTGTCCACTTTAAAGGTACAGTTGGCAGCTGTTTCAGCTTTGCAGTCAGGAGACAAAGAAGAGTCTTTTGCATCATAACCAGTGTTTAAAATATTTTTTAAAGTGTTAAACTACTTGTATCCTCCTGTGAGCTACCTAGTCTCCTGTGGGATCTAAACCTGATCATTTCACAACTGATGAAGCCCCTATTTGAGCCCATGTTCTAGGCAGAACTCAAATATATGACTTAGGAGGCAGTGTTTCTAATAGCAATTACTTCTGCCAGAAGGGTCAGTGAACTGCAGGCACTCTGTACAAATCCAAATTTTGTGGTTTTCCATAGGGATAAAGTGATGCTAAGACCAAATGTGAAATTTGTACCAAAAGTAGTCTCTGCATTTCACATGAACCAATCTATAACATTGCCAGTTTTTTTCCCAGAATCTCATTCCATTGGAGATAGAGAATCTCCACAGCCTGGACATGAAGAGAGCATCGAGTTTCCATTTAAATAAAACTGAGGTTCCCAGAACTTCAATACACATCTGTTTGTCACTTATGGTGAAGTAGATAAACTATCAGCTAAGTAAACTGTATTTCATTGGATAGTCTCTTGCAAACAGTTTTGCTATGAAAATGCTGGCAAACAGCCACTCAAAAGGTGTAGAGCTACATCTCCCACTGTGGCAGCTTAAGTGGTATACCCTTTCTGGAGCTGTGTAAAGCAGCTGCCTAGTCCATTGGACACACCTTTAGTTCTCATTACTGCCTGAGCATCCACACCAGAAAGGGTGCCAAGTTTGGAGCTAGTGCTGTACTTGAAGAAACTTCTTCCTAAATGGGTTCTACACCCTAACTCTCATGGTACTACATGGAGTCTGCACTTTGTATGACATCATTAATAAGCTCTCATTTTGAAAGAAAACATTGCTCACCGTAATAATGATGTGTCTTCTGCATTGCAGGTAACGTAAACTGCAAGCAGGGAAAAGTGACCTGCAAACTTTTTTTCTTTTACCTGGTGGGTTTGCCTGATAAATGTGTGGGTAGCAGATACTGTCAGCTAATCAAGTAGCCAGAATTTCTGTCATCCATTTTTCTAATGCACATTGTTACCATTAAGGGGTTTAAGGTCACTTGCAGTAATTAATTCTGTTTATTTCGTGGAGTGTATTTTTCATACTTGGACAGAAAGTTGGACTGAGGTAGTCTAGGAAGGGGTGCATCCTAAGTCTTCTTTCAGACTGTTGTAACCTATTCCAACTAGCAAGGGAGGGCAGCCCATACCAGCTGACTGCCCATGGATGGAGCCTACGCAAAACCGTAATTACTGGAAAGGCATTCTAACTCTGTTTTAAAAATTCATATCAATTCAAGGTATACCCCCTGTATTGTGTTATGACTTGCTTGCCTTGCTATTTGAAAGCTCAAACTGAACATATTTAGGTTAGTCTTGTCTTGTAAAAGAGCCCCACTGTGTCCATTTCCCAGATTACATGGTAGTCTTGTTTAACGTTTGTAGAACTGGACAGTGCTTTGCAAGAAAACAGTCTAAACTTCCAGTTTGTGTGCGTGCATGCTGAATGTCAGTTTGCCTTACAGATCATTTTGAAGGAGAGAGAAGAAAGGAAACAGAGGCGCTTGTTGGAGGAGAGAGGACTGATTCTGCCAAATAGTGACTGCATTATTTCTGATAGTCAGAATGAACAAAATGAAGACGCGGAAGACCCAAATCTTGCTGAAGATTCTCCAGAAGCAACAGGTATTGTACAAGGTTTATTGGTATATACTTGATTGTTTTCAGTCCTCGTCTTTACTTAAACTAGCCATATGACAACTCAGGAAATCTTGATGTCCAAAGTGTTTCGGTATTTTACACTTAATTAACGTGAATAGTGGTGCATGTGTATCACAAGTCTTTAAACCTTAAGTTTACAAATATTGACCAGAGTTGAGGACATACAGTGTTTTAGAACCTTGACCCTGAGGGATAAACTATTTCCTTACAATAGTTCTGTTGCCTGAAGGCTGAGGGATGAGTACCTTGTCAGGCATTAGTTCATCCTGAGGGGTTCAAGGTTTTCACAATATAGCCCAAAACAATTCTGGTCAATATCTGTTTTATAAAACCTTTCCTGTGTAAGACCCCGCCCCCTTACACACACACTTTAAGGTGTTTGCTGTCCAAAGTGTCACTATATGCAAATACACACAATATGCAGAGAGAAACAATGCAGCACTAAGTAGGGGTGGGGTAGTGGCTGAAAGTAAATGGAGTAATTGGTGGCTGTACTACTGATCATGTAGGATGGTGAGCAGCAGACAAAGGTCAAGAACACGGTGTCAGGAGCAGCTGCAGGAGTGAGTTGTGAAATGAGGAGAGATTACAGAGCATGAAGAGAAGGAGATGAATGACAGGAAGGGGTGTAATTGGGTAATAAAATTACTTTTCTCAAGGTCTTGTTGGAACGGCGCAAAGGAAGAGACAACAGACAAGTGGTACACAAAAGTAATAAATGTAATTTATTACTAGTAAATAATAATACAGGCTTACTACCAACAGTGTATATACTGGCAGAGCTTCCAGTTTTCCTTACCTGCATAGGTTCAGTCTCTAATCTCAGAGACGCTATGTGCTACAATGGGTCTTATACCCAGATAATCTCTATAGCAACAGCTAAAGAAGATACATAAAAAGCATATAATTTTATTTATTTATTTAGTTTTTGATGACTGGGTAGGTGCGCTAACCATAGCAATGACTATTTTCAGGCACGACCTGGGAAAGTACAAAACAGAAACAACCAGATAACAGGTTACACTATATAAAATCACAATAGACAATCATAGGAATACAAAACAGGCCAGAGTTAAATAACAAGCTTAGTAAAAATATATAAACAGAGAAGAATAAAGAGTAAATAGAAGTAAAAATTACAAGAAAGCAAAATAGCAATTTGGTCCGGTCGTAAGTGTGAACATTACCATAGAATCCAGGAGGATTAAAACTGGGTGACGGAGACATTGTGGTAATCAGTCTAGGATAAGGCGAGAGAAGTAAAGTTGAAATGGAGAAATAGGAATTGAAAGAGGAGTGTTGGATAAGATAGGAGGATAGGGACTTAGTGAGGGATAAAAGTCCCTAGGAATAAAAGTTAATAAACATGTGATAAGAAGAAAGAGCTATACTTTGGACGGGTTAGTAAACTAAGAAGTGGTATAAGTGCAGGAAAACATAGGGGAGGAGACGAAAGCTAGGGTGGTTTGAAACAGGAGTAACGGCAGGAGTCAACAAGATAGTGTCAAAGCGTTTTTTTAAAGCAGGCATGGGATGATGCTGAGCGAGTACTTAGGTGGCATAAGTAACCATCCTAACTAACATGAGAAGTTGCTTAACTAGCAAAGATAACCTTAACAATGGGATGTCTTGTAAGTCCAAGATCACTTGCAGTTACAGTGATACACAAGCACTAAAGGTGGCACTGTTGCCTAACTCATAATTATACAGTAAAAATATAATGGAAAGCGTCTCCCAGTACTAAGATACATTGGTGAAACATAACTGAGCATAATATGCATTAGTAAAATACAGTAGAATACAAATCCTGACACATGCTTATATGATAAGTGCCCTTGCCCTATAGTTAGTACATATACCTACATAAATGTTGCTGTCCGCGAGGTGGGGTACAATCAGGGGTGCTGGACCATGGATAACATTCCACACCTTGTTGCCTCACAAGGGGCAACAATCCCAGGAAAGGAGTGGGATGGGTCTAAAAAGTCATTTACAAGCCCAACACGTGAGCCTTGTAAAGGAATTCAAGTAGTTCTCGGTGTTGTCTTGGAGTACATCGCAGACAGCAAAGGGTTAGTATCAGAAAAACAATCAAAAATGCTTGAATAATAACAAAAGCTTTAAAAGTCAGTTCTAACCAAGTACTGGATAGAGCAGTGCTTAAATCACTGTCATGAATGAGAGTATTAAGAGTATCACCAGCCTTAGACATATTATTGCTAATATAGATTAAATGTGAATTCTTTCTAGCCAAAAGAGATTTCAAAGAAAGAGTCAAAGGGTCAGTATGCACCTTAAACACGGGCAAATATTGAGACAAGGCAAGCAAGTATTGCGGATCAGTATCAGTAAAATCTGGGTCAGGGAGAGGAACAGGAGTAATGACTGTGTGACCTATGACTGTTTTCTGCTGTGGAGTAAAACAGAAGTTAGGAGTTGAAATAGCACAAGATTTGTGGCAATAAACAAATAATTTATGATTTGTCACCACAAAATACTGCCCATCGGAATTGTAAGTCACTCTTACAGTGGGAACCCTCCATCACTGTAGACATATAGGACAAGAGAAGGACTGGTTGGTGAGCCATGAAGTGAAGCGCTGTACCTCTTCCAGGTACCTACGGAATTTAGCTGGTAAGGCGTCCGGTGCAGAAAATGCAGCTCATGGAGGTTTGGATTCGTCATCCTCGTCAACATCAGTCAGAGTGGACAGCAATTCATCACCCAAGGATAAATACCAGTCAAGATGTTCCAGTGAGTACCCACAGACGGGTTTCACAATATCAAAGATGTCACAGCAGCATAAGTAGTAGCATCCCTTCTTGGTGCAACAGTTCGTGTGGGGTGCCACCCATGCTTGGAGCACAACATGGTAAACCAATAAGGAGGATAAGTCAGTTCTTTCATGATAGATGTCATCATCAAGGTGTCTGATGGAACTGATGGCAGCCAATTTGTCAAAAATAGATGTTCAGGATCAAAGTGTGGTAGTGAAACAGTAAAGGTAATCAACATATTGTCATGTATTGAACAAGCAAGCAATAATACCCGACAGGGTGGGCGATATTGGGCAATACTCTACCGCCGGGGGCATAATGAGGTTTGACTCCGCAGGCAGAGGGCCTTATAGCCCCTGGAAGGTCCGGTATTGCCTATACCACCCACCCTGGAGGGTATTATTGTGCTTAGAAAATAAGCACTGTTAAAAAAACTTTAATAAAAAAAGTTAAGAAAAGATTAGTTTAAAAAAACTTTTAAAATAAAATAGTTCCTCTTCCTGGTTGTCATGGTTAGTAACTCTGTCCCACACAGAGGCACACATACAGGCAGAAATCCTGTAAAACACTTGCTTAGTTTGGAAAACTTGCCCCCCCAGCATAACACACTTAGACCTGCACACTGTGATTTTGGTATGCTGTCCCAGTGTGATGTGCCCCCCCCCCGCCACTCCTACAATAGCTGCTGTTCTAGTGGCACCTTGAAGATCACCCCTTCTCTTCTCACTGTTGTGGCTATTTTGGTTTGGGGGAATATTCCTTTTACTAAGAAAAGGCTCAAGCTGGGGATTCAAGGGACAGAACGTTGATCTAATGAAGCGCTGTGACAGTGGTGAGTGCAAGGACACCGAGAAATGGTGAGACACTTCGTGAACGTTAATGGGCTTTACTTTATTAGCACAGAGTCTATTGAGAGCTGTGTCATTTTGAAAAGCTGATCTGACGGCTTTGACAGTTGGTAAAATCAGTTTTTAACGTACAAACAATATAAAGGTGGCATTTAGGATAGATAGCAAGTGGGGACTCTTAGTGTAGTACAGTTGGGAGGGATGTGTGTGCGTGCTGTGAGAGACCGGGAACTGACACAAACATGCTGTGAGAGACAGAAACAGGGAGAGTTGGAGGACCATCAGGAACGAATAAACAATGGTAAAAAAAAAAAGAAAAAGATAAACGACTACTGGAAAATGGTTGGGAGGGTTGCGTGACTGTAGTGGACAGGGAGAATCTGAAGCAGCATCATTTTTGGGAGCAAGGGGGCAGCTGGCTCGTGGAGCTAAAGTGCGGTCAGCTCTGTGACAGTTACCTGTCATGGGAGAAGATTTTACTGTAAAAAAAAAAAAAAAAGCAACTATAACCAGAAATTAGCTCAGGGGAGGTTGTGTGAGGTTTCTTGAGGCAGCTAGCACAGATCTATGGAGCCATGGGGGCCAGCCAGTTTTTTTTGCTAAGCAACAGAAAAAAATGGCGGCAATTTGAAATTTAATTAGGTGCTTTCGGCCAATGAAAAAGCAGGCTGGGCACAAATATACCTCCGTGGGTGAAGGGACACTGGGGCTGGTACTTTTTATTTCCTGGGCATCTATTGAAAGTTAATGTACCCTCTGGCAGGGGTACCAGCCAGTCAGAGACCAGGAAATAAAAAAATAAAAAACATTTTCTAAGTCTTAGTAAAGTAACAGGGTGCTTGATTTGGATATCATGAGACATACCCAAGACTTCTAGCTGTGAACATAGAAATGTTAATAGAATTTGCCAAACGCATAGTAATGTAGCCACTGGATTTGCAATGAGGACAATACCATTTACTCATTCTTCTATCACGGATAAGATCTGGAATGTGCCCTGTTTCCAAGTCCCTGAAGAAATTGCTAACAGTGCCAGTTACACAAGAACCATAAGCAGAGCATAAAAGTTCATGGGCAATATATTGCTTGTCTGCCTCCTTATTATTTTGAAAAATCAGTTAATTAATCTTATTCTTAGTATCATTGAACCCTTTGGCAATTTTCTGCATATTGTAGACTGTAAAACGTTCTTCCATACTTAAACCATCTACACCATGTAACCGTGGGGGTAGGATATCATTTTAACAGCTTGCTGAAAATTAAGAGTTTGTGCTTTTATAGCGGCTATATCTGCTCTATTCCAGATAGACATGCCTGAGCCACAAAGGCCAGAAACAGTGCCTGCAGCACCAGTAACATCTGCAGTATCACGCCTAGCATGTGCTCTAGCTTTAGTATTGGGTGAGAGTCTAAAGACCCCTACATGAGGTCCACTAACTGGATCATTAGTGCGTGTTTGGTAAGCAGCCACTATATCTGTAAGCATCATTCTGTAAAATTTTAAAGTATTGGTCATGTGACAGAGGCCAATCTCAGCCATATTCCAATGTGTAAGATTGAAAATAACTGGGATGTTCACAAACTGGACATTATTAATCAGGGTACCTGGAAGGGAAGAGGCAGTCAGGCCATTCGGAGGACCTTCCTCCTGGGGAGGGCAGTCAGTCATTTCTTCTTTGGTAGGTGGGACTACAGAAAGAAATAGGGCTTTAGTAGCTACATAGTTGTGAAGACGGTAAGCACATGACTCCTTGGATTGGAGGCGGTCACACCAAGCAGGATCTATAAGAGCAGTAAGGTTATAACAGCTAGTATGTCTGGGAGAAGTCTGTCAAATAGAGAGTGTACCATTTTTGAATATGTCTGTGTTGGGCCATCCGTGGGATGTACCTTTAGATAGGTGAGCTACAGGGAAGGTGTAGCCATTAATATCAGTTTCCCATTGGATAGTGTGTGGATTTGTCTGGAGCTACTACCAAGGCATTAAGATAGGTGTCTGAGCCTTCCTTAACAGTAATCATTTTGTTGGGCGCATTAATATGAACTCCCATTGGGGCTGAGTGTTCGTTTGCTAAGAAAATGTTCTACAAGTTCGTGAGTCGATAGGGGTTTGCTCTGGGATTCAGTCAAGGAAAGTAGTCTCACCAAGATGAGGAGTCGCAAGATAGCCATCTTGCAAGTGTACCTGAAAGAAAACAGAAAAGGATTGTTTAGTGAGGAATACTGTTCTGCCCTAAGTGGATTAGGAAAAGTAAATTTAGTCACTTTTGTACAACTTGAGCTGATTAGCATGGAACCACTTGTCGGTGGTCTGTTTTTGTTGTTTAACTCGGACTTGCTAGACAGCAGGACTAAGTTTGTTGACAATTGGGATGTGGGCCTTCCCATTTGCTGGCAAATGAGTGAGTTGATTGTTTGTATTGGAAAAGCATAACTTGGTCTCCAACTTGCCAGTCGACCTCTTTGACATGCTTATTAAAATGAGCTTTAGCCTGTTTTTGAGCTTTACCCATTTGATTGGCAGCGAACAGGTGTGTCTTCATGATGACATGAAGCTTTTCAACATACTTATCTACAGATACTCTATCTGCAGTAGGGGTGTGGAGATCAATCAACAGGTGCTCAGGTAATCTCATGGCTCTGCCAGTCATAACCTCATAGGGCATACACTGGGTAGTTGCTTCAGGAGTGCCCCTGATTGCCATCAGTAGTAGTGTCAAGAGGGACTCCCAGTTCTTGGGATTGTCATTGATGAATTTACATAACATCTGTTTGATTCTTCTGTTGGCTCTTTCTACCTGACCTAAGGACTGAGGATGGTAAAGGATATGGAATTTCTGATCTACTCCAAGTAATTGGAGTGTCTGCTTCATCAACTCCACTGTAAAACTAGATCTTACTTTGAGAGGGTTCCTTCAGTAGGTCATAACATGTAGGACTAACGCCACCTGGCATCTGGACCACACGGCAGACATTTGCAGCAATACCTGACGGGGGACTGCCCACCCGACGTCACGTGACTGTCAGCGTGACCCTCTATAGTGGGCGGTCCAAACGCCCACCCACCAGTTTTTTCCCCGCCATCTCCTTGTCAGTTACCTCGTTGTAGACTTCCACAGCAATCGCCATTGAAAGTTCATTGGTAGTTATTAAATCCTACCTTTTTTCTTTCTATTCTTGGCAGGTGATTGCTGATTAACTTCTGACTGACTGTGCGTGATTGTGACCAGGGCTATGAAAAATTTGTGGTTACAGTAGGGTGACACAGACCACTTTTGTGAGATAGGGAGTTTCGTAATACCGAGGTTTGGATTATCAGCATTCTACTACATTTCAATGTTTGCTCATAACTTCTCTGATTTTCAATATTTTGACTCCAAACTTTTAACATAGCCATTTTCCCCCAACACCTCATAAGTATGACACGTGTAATTTTTTTAAGTCCTGGATGAGACGTGTTTTCACACTTCTGATGCGAAATGACATTTCAGACAGTATACTATTAGTGGTACATGTCATGTATGTAAGGCAAATCATAAAACGAGTATCTTGAAGATTATAGTTAAAATAAAAAACATATATATAAACACACACACACACACAAAAACACGTGTGTATAATTAACAAACTTTGTGTGTAGTGCCAGTCTTGACCCCATCAGGTATGCTTTGTGATGCTGTGCCGGTGAGCTGCATTTGGTGATGAGTTCATTGATACAGCTGAATGGGGTGAGGGCATGGTGCTATTATGCAACACCCTCCAGCCAGGGAATAAAAGGTGCAGGGTTGCCACACGGGCCCGGATACCATGTAGTGAGGACAACTGTCCTCTTGGTACATAGGGCCCTACACCTCTCCACCCATGAGTGGCATGGGACCCTGTGTATTGACTGACAGATGCACTGTTTGCCCTGTGCATCTGTATCTGTGGCCACATGGAAGCGCAGGGACCACAGGGCTCTGCACTTTTGCAGCCCACCAGACAGCCCCATGAATTTTTCACATTTGTCGCTGTACGGAAGTGCAGGGGCCCGCAAGGGCCATGCACTTTTGCAGGTGCACGGAATCTTCCCTTGGTGCAGGGCATCTACATCTGTTCACGCTACATGAATGAGGATGTGATCACAGTATCTCAGAAAGAAAGGAAATTATTTGTGGAAACTTTATTAATGCATCAGTTAGGGTAACTGAATGCCACAAAAGTAGGGAAGTGTGGTGTTAGGGTTTCCAATCATAACTTCCAATCCCCACCCCCCAAGCAGCAAAAGGAAACAAACTCTGGTCAGAACAAATACGGCTGCAATTGCACTTTTCGAGCACTCAAGAGGCTGTTAAAAAAATGGCTTATGGAGCTCATGGCGGAAAAGTCTGCCATGTCCAAGTTGACTGCCAGAGCTAAGTGCCCATGCACGACTTCACCACAACTGCAGAAGTGAAGGCAAGCACCGTGGACATTTCTGTGAAGTCACGCATGTGAATTGCGCAATGGTGGCCATCTTGGGCACGGCATACATTTCCGCCATGAGCTCTATGCATATGCGCAACGGCGAACTCCAGATGTACGGGTAGCAGTCAGATAGTGTGCTTGCGGGGGGGGCAGGGGGAAACACCACACACCACCAGTGAGTGGAGCACTGTGGACAGTGACCATTGCACTATAGAAGAGAACCAGGAAGTAATCTGATCACAGTCCCTTTTCTACAGTGGTAGCAAAATGTCTGCTGGGCTCTGCCCATGCAGCCATAAAAACATTGGAGTTTTGGGTCTCTAGAGTCTTGGTGAATCAGTGGCGTCTTCCTTGAGGTTGTCAGCCCACATGCCCACTCTGTTCCCTGAGCAAACATCATCACACATGATGTCCTTTCTTCACACAGGGCCCTGCGTGAAGAAAGCTACAACAAATTGTGTTGGCAACATGTGGCAAGACATACTTCATTGCCTTTGAAGAGTGTATCACTATGAAGCACTGGCTTGGAGCTGTACCTTGTGCTTCAGATACAGGACTCTATGGGCTGGGGGGCGGGGGGAGCATTAGAGGTGACAACCCCATGGAAGATCCCACCACTGATTTGCCAAGACTCTGGAGACCCAAAATTCTAATGTCTTTTCCTTTTGCTGCTTGAGGGGTGGGTAGTTTGGGTCAGAAACCCTAACGACACATTTTCCTGCTTTTGTGGTGTTGTTACCCTTATTGGTCCATTAATGAAGTTTTTTGCAAATAATATATATTGTAAAAAAAACTCTGTTAATGCCCCAGTTAGGGTTCATCTTAACCCCACAAAAGTATGGAAATATAGCATTACTGTTTCCAACCCTAACTATCCCACTTTACCAAGCAGCAAAAGAACAAGACCACACAAATATGGAGAAAAAAACAAAAACAAACAAGAAGAAAAAAGGCGTCTGTAACAACAGCGTTTGAGTGCATGGTCTGATGAGTGTAGTTAACTTCGGAAAGGGGCCACCCATAACTATATGGGAGAGCCAACATCAGACTTCGTCTTAGGTGGCCCCTAGTGGACTTCTTGCAAAACATTTCCATGTGATCCTAGTTCCTGGTGGCTATAAGTGCCATAGGTGTGCTCTGATGAAAGAGATATCCTCGAAGATCATGTTTTGGGCAGGATTTGAAAAACATCACCTGTCATCTTCATGGCATATTGAAAACTATCAAAGTTATGATAATCACTTTCCTAAAGTGATTTTCGGCAGCATGTATGTCGAATACAGAGCTGTTGAAATTGTTCTGTTACTGTGAATGTGGTGAAAAGATACATTGTACCCTAAAGTCTCACACATCCGTGTGTGTGGTCTCAGCCCAGACCATATCGTGCAGGCATGCCTGATTTGTGAAGGGTTTAACACAGCCACCCGTTGATGCCGTAAAGTTGCTTTGGAAAAGCATCTACTAAACAGCAGCTAGCCCGCATGAAGGAGCTCCAGCAAAAGAGCCCTGCCACATCGCCAGCCCATTCCTTAGGATCCAAGACTTCCAAGTCCTGGGAGAAAACATCCTGGTCCAACAAGCATAAACACCAGAAGAGGGAGAGAGAGAAAAGGCAAGGACCTCCCAGGTTCGCTCCAGGTCGCCCATCCATACAGGTATGACCTCTTCAGCGCCATCGATCACTTCGGCGATGATGTCTCCCACACCATCTGGGAAGGCTGTAGGTGCCACAAGGCCTAGTATGGCTGGTGTATTGCCATCAATGTCTAGGACCTTGCCTCCCTCGTCAACCCCTGCCAACATTCCCATCGACCACATGGGTGCCGATGCCCAGGCAGTACTTTCATCCTTTATGGACGTATTTAAGCACCTGCTTCTTCCTCCTGTAATAGGAACCACGTTGCCAGGGACCACAGTTTAAACCCCCATGTCAACGTCTGTTAGGGCTGTACCTCAGCCCTCTCCTTATGCACCGACAACCTCACCAGCACACTCCCTTCGTCCAATCGACCAGACTGATGACCTAGAGTATAATCCTGACTTTATGATGCAGAATGAAGAGGAGGATGCTGAAGATTATGTGGAAAGCCATTTTGAAAGGAGTTGTTCCACACTGTTAACAGGTAGTGAATGCTTGGTGGTTTACAGCCCCCGGTCCCCTTCCCGCCAAGGACCCCTCTTTCATAACCACAAACCAGCAACTGCAGGCTGCCATGAGTTTTGACTTTGAGGAACAGGACATCACCAAGAACCTGATAGAATTTTTGGAGTTGCTCGCTACACCTCCCACTATTATTCCACTTCTCCTTCCTGCCCGAAAGGATGCCACCCTGGCTGCCTGGCATAGGCCTATCATGATTCTTGCCATACCAGGAAAGGCAGATAAGATGTACCAGGCTCCCTCAGGTAAACACTTTTTTGTGGGCCAACCTGAGGCAGATTTCATAAATGCTGCCCATGATACATCCAAGGCATCAAAACAGTTTAGCTCTCTGCCTCCTGATGAGGAATCTATGAGGTTTTAGCTCTTTGCCTCCTGATGAGGAATCCAGGTGGTTAGATGTATTTGGCAAAAGAACCTATGCCTCAGCCTCTTTGGGTCTTAGAATTGCAAATGACCAGGCCCATTTGGTCAAATACCAGAATACTCGCTGGAGGAAAGCTAAAGCAGCTGCTCAAGCTCTTCTAGAAGGTACACCTAAACAAGAGCTTCTCAAAGCTCTAACATCTGGGGGCTGTCGTAGGGAAACACCTGCTGCATATGGCCTAGGACATCTCTGATGCTTCAGCCAGAGCAGCTGCCTCAGGAATATGCATTAGGAGGTACTCCTGGCTCAGGCTGGCTGGCCTTGTGAATGACGCACAACACAGTCCATTCTCAGTTCCCCCTTTACAGGATACACATTATTTGGAGCAGATGTTCATGATATCCTCTCTAACCTGCAAGCTTCAGGTAGAACATGAAAAGCAGTACTTTCCCTCTTTCATACCCAGCCAAGGAGTAGACTGAGGGTACGGCCAGTGCTAGACACCGTACCACTGCCAGACAACAGGGTAAGGATAGAGGAGCAGGAACCCTGCCAACCCCAGGAGCCACCCCCAGGTGCACACTCAAAAGCCCCTAAGAGGTGGCAGAGTGGCAGCAGCCACCCCAGCTGACTCTGCCCGACTTCTTGTGCCACCCCCAACTGCCATTGCCTTCAGGAGTGGTAGTTGGAGGTAGTCTCTCCCTCCACCTGGACCAGTGCAGGGAGGTGACATCAGATGCCTGGGTCCTGCAGATAGCTCACGGCAATGCTCTGGAATTTCTAGAACTACCTCCAGATTATCCCCAAGTGCCTTCATGTTATCCTCCAGATCATGTTCCTCTGCTCCAGGAAGAAGTACAATCCTTGCTTCAGAAAATGGCCTTAGAACCCATTCCCCAGCAAAAATAGTGCACAGGGTTCTATTCTTAGTACTTCCTAGTTCCAAAATGGACTGGAAATCTGAGACCTATTCTGAATCTCAGGGACCTGAACTTCTTTATCGAGTACAAAAAGTTCAGAATGGCCACCCTGCAAGGCCTACTCCCCACTACTACAGGTAGGGGATTGAATCTGTTCCTCGGACATGAAGGGATGCCTACCTCATATCAAAATTCTGAAATTTCACGGGAAATATTTGAGGTTCCTGCTTCAAGGGGAACACTACAGTTCAAGGTATTGCCCTTTGGCTTATCATCTGCTCCATGGGTCTTTACCAAATGCTTAGCAGTAGTAACAGTAGCCCTTTGCAGGGAAGGCCTTTATGTCTTACCTTTCCTAGAAGACTGGCTACTAAAAGCTCACTCCAAGAAGCAACTTTTACACATCCAAGGCTGCACAAGACACCTGTTTGATGCTGTAGGGATTACTGTGAATGTACCAGTTTGTCTTGACCCCTTGCCAGTGTCTACAGTATATAGGGGCAGTTCTGGACACAGCCCACGATTCAGCCTTCCTGCCATTCGCCAGAGCAGAATATCCTATTACACAGGCCCATGTGGTCCACAACAGCAGGTATGTCACAGCCAGGATGATCCATCGTCGAGGGTATCTCTTGCAGCAGGCCACACCTATAGAACTACCACCATCAGGCGCTATGACCACCCAGCAACTTTTCTAGCTATCAGTCTGTGTGGGAGCTAGCCACTCCCAACGTCCCCCCCCCCCCACATCGGCCAACCCTATAAGAATGGACGGTCCCTGCTGTCTAAGCAGTTCTTTTCCCGCTGTCAACCATTGCATGTCGAACCTCCAGAGACCGCCGCAAGTTTCAGTTGACTGCCATTTTTTCTCGAATTTTCGTTTATTTTCTCACCCCAGTTTTTTGAGTTTTCTTTGCTTCTTTTGAATGTTGGATCTGTCTTCTTCTTCCGACTGGCCCTCCAAGATGAAGTTTGCTTGTGGGAAGAAGCTCCTGGAGAAGGACAGACACTCTGCTTGCATCCACTGCCTTGTGCCTACTCATGACACTCAGATCTGTGATATCTGCAAAGGCTTCAACCGGGCCACTCAGCGCTGTCATCAGCGGGCCCTAGAAGAATTCCTCCTGCAGCAGAAGATTGCCAACATGGAAAGGGAGTTGCAGGCCAGAAGCTCTTCCTTCTCTCTGGCCCAGTCTTCAGGGTTGCAGCCCATTGGCGGGGGCAAATCTGGTGGCAAGCACAAGCACTGGGACAAGGACCACGAAAAACACCAGTCCTCTTCCTGCTCATGGTCCCCGCATAAACCTAAGACCGTGATGGGATCAGCCGCCTCCTTGGGGGTGGCCACTTCTGCTTCACACGCACTGTCCTCCAAAGGGCTGCCCTTGGCAGCACCTCGCACTAACCTCTCCTTATCTGGTGATGGCTCCTCGGGGGTGGGATCCTCCCAATCCCCCCAACACCTGCAGTTCAGGCCCCTTCTAGTAGCAGGGCTGCAGTCAGATGGCTTAACCAGCTTTACTCAGTCTGGTGTAGGTTCGGTGAGCCCAGGGTCTCCTTTCACAACTGGTCCAAGCCCTTTTCCATGCAGCCGACCTCCTCCATGGCCGCAGAGCCGCCTTCCCCAATGTACTCTCTGGACATCCCTAGGTCACCTTCACAAACTCCTGAGGTGCCTGCTACCGACATCACTCTCTGGACAACGCTGTTCTCTCCTCATCTGGCACCTGCGCCACTCAGGCCAGTCCCTCCTCTGACATTTGTTTGGCCTCAGCCAGTGCCTTCGCTGGCTGCTGAACCAATGCCAGCTCCAATTCCCCCTCAACCTGCGCAGGCACCTATTCTTCCACCACCAATGCCTGCACCAATCCCTCCACAACTGATGCCAACAGGCTACCTGATGCCCGTGACAGTGGACTTTCAGTCTATGCTGACATCCCTTTGGGATTTCATACAGGTGCCGCTTGCCTCGCCACAGGATCCGGTCCCACACGGGCCCACGCACCCTGACCCAGTGCCCCCAGGGACCCTCTCCCAGCCCCTTGTCAGCCGGCACCCTATATGCCTCCCGTTCTCCTGGGAGATGAGGGAGAATATCACCAGGACCTCCAAACTCCTGAAGAATCAGAGGAGTCAGGTGACAGTGGAGATGAGAGGCCTTCCCCGTCCCTCTCTACAGTTTCTTCTGATGGGGATGAGACCCCAAAGTACATACCCCAGTCTCCCCCAAATGATCACGTGTCAGATCCGGTCAACCATGGGGTTTGAAACTGAGGAACTGAACCCCTCCCAATGTCAGCTGTCCACCTACCTCAAGCTGTCGGACTCGTCTCCTCTGGTGGTTCACCCTTTGATTGACACCTTTGAGGATGCCACCATGGCCCCTGGCAGTGCCCTAATTTAATACCAGCCATATCTGTGAAGGTGATTAAATTATACAGGGCCCCAGTGGGTAAGCCCTTCTTTGGGAAACAGCCACATGTGTACTCAGTAGTCATCAGTGCAGCACACGACCTCACTAAGAGGCTGAAACACCTGTGTTCCCTTCCCCTTGACAGGGAATCTCGAAGGTTAGACCTCTTTGGCAAACGGACTTTGGCCTTTGCTACCTTGGCCATTAGGACCATCCACTGTATGGCCCGTATGATCCAGTACCAGGATGTCCTGTGGGAACAAACCGTGGAGATATTCAGGTCTCTGCCTGAAGGGCCAACTACCCCACAGCTCCTCCAGGCCCTCAAATCTGTAGCAGACATCAGCCGCAGCCTCCAGTGTTCGGCCTACAATGCGGTAGATGTGTCAGCCCAGGCGACAACGGTGGAGATATGCCTTCACCGGCACTTCTGGCTGAGGTTATCGGGGATTGCTCATGATGTTCAGATGTTGTCATCCAGAATGCTCCCTTCAGAGGGGTATAAATTGTTCAGGGCTGATGTCTAGGATATTCTAAGTAACTTGCAAGCCTCTGGATGCACCTTACGGTCAGTACATTCGATGTACCATACCCAGTTGAAGAGTGCCCAACGGATGCCCTTTCATCGGGCTACCCACAGACCCCGGCCAGCCTCCAAGCCAACTAAACGTAAGACTGCCTCAGCCCCACCCACCCCCTCTTCCAGCAAGGGTTCTAGAGGTGGTGAGGCATCTGCCTCTGCCTCAGCTGGACTCCTTGCCCAACCTTCCACTCGATCTGGTGGAGGTGGTATGGGATTGGTTCTCCCTGCATCAAGATAGGTGGTTGGAGATCACAGGCAACAGCTGGGTGCTGCAGATTATAAGCCATGGGAACACACTGGAACTCATAGAGTGGCCCCCAGAGAGACCTCCAGTCCCTTCCTCTTACCCTCCCTCCCACATCCCCGTTCTTTGGGAGGAGGTTCAGTCCCTGTTCAGGAAAAGTGAAATAGAACCCTTCCCAGAAACCCAGCAGGGCAGAGGGTTCTACTCCCATTTCTTCCTGGTCCCAAAATACACAGGTGACCTCTGGCCCATCTCCTCATCCAGTACAAGAAGTTTTGGATGGTAACCCTCCAGGGGTTGTTGCCTCTCCTAAACAAAGGGGACTGGATATGCTGTTTCGATATGCAGGATGCAGATCTTCACATCAAGATATGTGCCCCCCACAGGCAGTATCTCAGATTTCAGGTTCAGGGGCACATTTCCAGTTCCAGGCCTTGCTGTTTGGCTCGTCCTTGGTTCCTCCAACGTTTACCAAGTGCCTAGCAGTGGTCACGGCTGCCCTCAGGAGGCAGGGATTCTATGTCTTCCCCTATCTGGATGATTGGCTGCTCAAATCTTTGTCCAAGGATTGCTTCTTCTGGACCCTGGAACACACCATTCATCTGTTCCAGGACCTAGGCATTAAGGTCAATCTGCCCAAGTCCATCTTCACACCCAGCCAGTGACTGCAGTACATTGAGGCAGCCCTGGACATGGCTCAGGTATGTCCTTCCTTCCTTCCTCAGCGCAAGGCGGATGATCTTATAGCCCAAGCCAGGCTGCTGTACCACAGCTGCTATGTTTCTGCCAGGGACTTTCTCTGGCTCCTGGGCAAGATGGCAGCAGCCATAGTCACGGTGCCTCTGGCGAGATTGCATATGAGGATCCCCCAGTGGACATTGAGAGTCCAATGGAACCAACATATGGATGACCTGGAACAGGAGGTCCTGGTCTCCTCTCAGGTGAAAAGAGTTCTCCTTTGGTGGGTGGAACCCACCTATCTTTTCAGGGGGTTCCCTTTGCTGTTCCCTCCCCTCAGCAGACCTGGACCACAGAGGCATCGGGGATGGGCTGGGGAGCTCATCTGGGCCCACACCAGACACAAGGGACGTGGTCACAGCTGGAAACCTCTCTCTATATCAGTGTTCTGGAGATGAGAGCAGTGCTGTATGCTCTACAGGCATTTCAAACTCAGCTGTCCCCAGGCCTTCTGCTGGTGCAGACAAACAAAATGACACTCGTCCACTACATCAACAAGCAGGGAGCTGCTCACTTGTATCCCCTCTGCAGGGAAGCGATGAGAGTCTGGTACTGGGATCTGGACCACGGCCTAGAACTGTCAGCCATGTCCAGGCGTCCAAAACATCATGGCGGATGACCTAAGCTGGTCAAAGTCAGAGATGCAGGAGTGGGAGCTTCTGACCTTGGTCGTTGAAGACCTCTTCGACAGATGGGATCGTCCAGAGTTGGACCTTTTTGCATCCCCACTCAATGCAAGACTGCCAAATATTTGCTCACTAGACCCAGCGCCTGGAGTTTTCTAGTGAGATGCGTTGTTCCTCTCCTGGAAAGAGAGGTTTCTGAACATCTTCCCTCCCTTCCCACTGCTTCAGAGGGTGCTAATCAAGCTGCAGATGAAAGGGGCCATGACAATCCTTATCGCCCCCTTTTGGCCTCATCAGATTTGGTTTCTCTTACTCCAGCAGCTGGCAGTGGAACCCCAGTCTCCCTTCATCTGCGCACCGGATTGCTCTCCGAGACCCAGGGTACCCTGGTCCATCCAGACCTCAAGTCCTTGCACCTTCACACCTGGCTCCTGAGGACATAGCCATGGCCTGGTTTGGGGTGTCACAGAAAGTGACTGATGTCCTGGTAGCATCCAGAAAGCCTTCTACTAGGGCCACTTATTCCATGAAGTGGAAGCATTTTATGCTGTGGGCTGCTTCATGCCAGCTGGACCCTGCACATCTCTGGTATATCAGGTCTTGGAGTACCTGCTGTCACTTTTGGACTTGGGTCTGGTTTACTCCTCTCTTATCACCTCATATAGCTATCCCACTTAGATTACTATTCCTAAAAGCATTAACCGATAAAGAAGTACCACCTGACTGGATGTCCACAGTTGTGGTGCCAATGCACAAAAAGAAGCAAGGCTGATCACTCAAACTATAGGCCTATTAGTCTGACATCTGTCCCAGGGAAATTAATGGAGTCCATCATCAAGGGTATCATATATGGGCATATGGAAAGAAATGGACTGAGAGATGTGGATCAGCATGGTTTTGTGTCAGGAAGATCGTGTGTAATAAATCTGTTGTGTTTTTCCGAAAAAAAATAGCAACACTAGATAGAGGAACTCCAGTGAATTGTATCCATCTGGACTTTTCTAAGGCTTTCGACAAAGTACCTCACAGAGATATTATACAAAGTCTGATTAATTGTAAAATCGACCATAGAATTGTGGGATGGATGGGGCTGGCTGAGTGATAGAATGCAGAGAATTTGTATAAACCGATACTACTCCACCCCAGTGGCTATGGGGTGCTGCAGGGCTCGGTCCTGGGTCCCCTGTTATTCCAGATAGTCATATCAAATATGGGACAAACTGCGACAAGCTGGCTGAGTAAATACACAGATGACACTAAACTGGCATGTATCGTAGTCAGTGATGAAGGCAGAGCCAGACCTCAACAGAGTTAAACAATATAGTCAAATGGGCAGACTCCATGGGGATGAGTTTTAATAAAGACAGATGCTGTGTGATGCATTTGGGGTGTCACAATAATGAAGGAACCTATTTTTTAAATGGACTACCGTTTGGAAAATCATATGAGGAAAGTACCTAGGAATAACCTTCACAAATAAACTAGTATACGACACACACAGTAATGCTAATGTAGCTAAAGCTAAAAAAGTACTTTGAACAATTAAACGGCACTTTAGAAGCAGGGATGAAAGGGTGGTATTGCCACTATGCAGATCATATGTCAGACCAGTACTAGACTATGGAAACCATGTTTGGGGTCCAATAAAGAAGGGAAATTCAGATAGAACAGATAAAATAGACAACAAAAACGATTTATAGCCTTAAGGGGCTATTTTATGATGACCGACTCCAGAAATTAAACCTGATGTCACTTAAGACAAGAACAATTAGGGGTGACCTACTACTGTGCTATGATATAATGCAGGATAATTACCTTCTAAACAAATTAGAATTTAATTTCAAAAATTATAATATAGGCAATATAGGCACAAGGGGCCACCCGCTACAATTGAGACCCAAACAATTCAATACAAATAAAAGGAAGGCATTCTACCACAGAGGGTGGTGAACCCTTGGAACAGACTACCACTCGAGGTTATAATCAGTAAAGATGAACAACAATTTAAAAGAAAACTAGAGAAATATATTTTAGATGGAAACAGCCTATCTTATTATGGGTAATGTGGTAGGAGCACACATGGGCTTACTGCCTTCTTGGCTCCTTACATCTTAGTATGCACCTTAGTATTGAGGTGCACATGTTTGCCATGTCTGCTTTCCATGTGCCCATTGATGGCCATACAGTGGCATATTGGAAATGTTGCATATTTTGTTGAGAGGCATCCTTCACCTGAAGCCTCCTGTCCACAATCCCGTCCCTCCCTGGGATTTGAATTTTGTGTTGAAAAACTTACTTTGGCTCCTTTTGAGCCTGCCATGACTTGCAAGCCATGCTTTCTGTCGTGGAAAGTGTTTTTAGTTGCCATTACTTCTTCTCGAAGGATTTCTGAGCTACAAACGCTCGTGTGAACAACCTTATTTAGTTTTCCACAAAGACAAGGTGTCTTTGCGTAATAACCCAGTCTTCTTCCTAAGGTGATGTCTGAGTTTACTTTAAATCAATCCATCCTCTGCCAGCCCAGTTGTGCTGAGGGTTGAGGCACTGGATGCCACACCTCGCGCCACGCCAGCAACCCGGGTTCGGGAACGAGCCCTGGCCGTCGGAGTTCGGTAGGGGAAGGAGTGGATTGAGCATCCGGAGGACAGCTCTCCTCTCCTGGGAGGGTTGGGGGTGTAGACTCTGTACTTGTCTGGCCTCTGGTGGAAGCCAGAGGCACAACAAGTACACAGGCACGCAGAGTGGGTTGGGAGTGAGGACATCGGTGGGGACGCCTTGACGTCTGGGCGTAGCCACTCCCTCAGAACAAGGAAAAAACACATCAGAGCGCCGAGGGGAAGGAGCGCTGGGTATAGGCCCTAATGACTGCTGCCTGCCTGACCACCAGAGGGGACCCGATGAAAGTTAATTGATCAGGGTGTACCGGCCCCACCTCGTACCCGCCTGGGGGACATAGCCATGGCTCCATGGGGGTCTCCTGGGGTTCCAGATAGGCAGCAGCGGGGGTGATACCTTTAGTGACTCCCGACAGAGCAGGGCTCCATTGTCGAGAAGAAGGAGATAAAATACAATTAAAAAAAAAAAAATAAAAAATCCATCCACCTTCCTGATTATTACCCAGAGCGTGCCAATCCAGGGGAAGCATTGCTCCACACTTTAGATGTGCCTAGAATTCTGCATTCCTATACACACTGTACAAAATACTACAGGAAGTCCAAACAGTTGTTTCTTTCTTTCACCCCTGGGAAAGCAGGTCTTCCTGTTTCTACGCAGTGTTTGTCCAAATGGTTGGCCAACTGCATTACATTATATTACAGAAAGTACGGCAATGAACCTTCTGGAAATGTCATGGGCCATTCCGCCAGGGGAATGGCGGCTTTCGATGCCTGTTTCCAGAACCGTCTCAGTTGCAGAGATTTGTGCAGCAGCTGCTTGGAGTTCTGTCAACACCTTTACCAAGCAGTACAGACTGGACATTGCCTCTAGACACAGCGCCAGTTTCGGCCTAGCTTTTCTACAGGGCCTACTTAGGCTCTTGGTTACAACCACCCAGACTGGCTATTCTGTCAGAACTGCTTGAGACTCGTTCCATAGGTGTGGCCTGCTGCAAGAGATATTCCGACATCAGATACAGTTATACAAGAACTTACCATAACAGTAGACAGACACGGAGGGAGCTTGAGAACGCAATAAGAGAGGACAGGTGTCTAATTAGAGATACACTGGTGCACGTAAAGCACCAACATGGGCAGACATGATGGACTGGTGGGCCCTTATCTGCTGTTAACGTCTGTGTTTCTATGTTTCTAGTAGATCTGCAAGGGTCTCTCTTGCAGCAGGCCATGCCGTCCCTCCCTCTACCCCCTTCCCGCCTCTCTGGTAGACATTTCTGTCTGTGGTTTTTTCCCGTTTCCATCTTGGCAGGAAAGTACAGTTACGTAAGAACTTACCATAACAATAGATCTTCGAGAGGAGCTCTTGCAGCAGGTGTAACACCTTTAGGACTGAAGCTGGCATGCGCCAAGACCCCACAGAAAACTTTTAGCTAGCAATATCCAGCGGAGGGCCGCTCCCAACATCACGTATGGTATAAAAGGGGCTGTCCCCAAGCCCATCCCTAGTTCTCCCGCTGGAGACTCGGCAAGTAGGTGAAAAAGGAGAATCAAGGAATGAAGCTATCTGAGATGGAGAAATAGCTACCGGGAGAAAGGTGGGAGGGAAATACAGTACCTGCTGCAAGAGCTCCTCTCGAAGATCTACTGTTAAAGAGCTAGTGGAGCCAAAACAGGCACCCAGGAAAATAATACAAATTTTAAGTAGTGGTCAGTTGTAACTTTTTATTTCTTAAGTGTTTTGCTTTTTTATTTTGCTCATCAGAAAGCCTTCTATGTAATACTATTGTGCTGGGTGTGTGAAACAGCTGTTAGCCTGGCAGCTGACATATCTTACTCTACTGCCCCACATTACATCATCAGCATTGTGACCTCACTGACAATGACATCATTGCTGAATGACCTGGCAGTCACTCACTTGCTGTTCCTAAGTAGCAATAATGTTCCAGTCAGTGAGGTCACAATCCTGATGATGTAGTGTGGGGCATTAGAGCAAGATATGTCAGCTGCCAGGCTAAGAGCTGTTCCACACATCACACCCACTAACATCAGGTAAACAATCTTCTAATTAAAGAAAGGGAAAAGCAAAAGTACTTCAGATATAAATGGTAATGGTTGGCTGCTTTTAAAATCTAATATTAGTTGTAGGTAGTACACTAGCTCTTTAAAGTAAGTTCTTATGTAACTGTACTATCTTACTTCGAATGGGCTCTTGCAGCAGATAACAGCTTTAGGATTGAGTCCCAAGCAATAAAGGAGAGACCCTGGTCAGAAAGGTGGAGATAGAAGTCTCCCAAAGAAATTAGGACAGGAGGCCTTGAAGAACTACAAGTCCAAAGCCTGCTCTGCGGTGAGAAACAATGACCAGACTGTAGTGCTTCACAAAGGTGTGGACAGAAGTCCCAAGTGGCAACTGCACAAATGTCAGCAGCAGACTCATTTTTCAAGGAGGCAAAAAAAGTAGCCATACCCCTGGTAGAATGACCCTTACTGAGCCCGATAAGGGTTTGTCATACTTATTGTAGCAAAAAACAATGCAATTAACTTACCGTTTGGATAAACACTATTCAGAAACAGGAGCCCCTTCAATTTGGAGGACAAAAGAAACAAACTACTGATTAGATTTTCGAGTAGGTTTGGTGCAGTTGAAGTAATAACGAAGCACCCTGTGAACATCCAGAGTATGTAGCAGTTCTTCTCCAAGGTTCGAGTACTCTGGGTAATATACCAAAAGGTGGATGTCTTGTGTCAAAGTAGACTCTGACACCACCTTCAGAAGGAACTTAGGATTAGTTCTTAAAGACACCCTGTCCTTGTGAAAAACAAATAAGGCACCTTACACATCAGGGCCTGAAGCTCAGAAATCCTTCGGGCAGAAGTAATGGCAACTTAAAAACAGTGCTTTCCATGACAGAAAGCATATTTCGCAAGTTGTGGCAGGTTCAACGGGGAGGCAATGTGAACTTTTTTAGAACAAACAAAAGATCCCATGGTAGGACAGGACCCCTGATGGGAGGCTTCAAGTGCAGAATGCCCTATAGGAAAGTACGGGGAAGGTCCAGCTGGGCAATAGCTTTACCCTCAGTAGTACATGGTATGCCGAAATGGCAGATAAGTGCACCTTGAGCAAAGAGTAGCTGAGTCCTGCATCAGACAAGGAGAGGAGGTACTCTAATACTGAGTTCACCAGGCAGGAGAACAGGTCTAGATGCCAAGTGGTGGCCCAAATGCAGAACGGCTTCCATTTCAAATTGTAAGTAGCTCTAGTTGACGGTTTACTGGCTGCCACTAGGACATCTGCTACTCTGGGTGATACCCCAAATCTGCAGACAGCTAGGTCTGCAGGAGCCACGCATGAAGATGCAGAGATCTGAGATCTGGATGGACCAGTGTTTCCTGTTCCTGGGAGAGAAAGTCTGATCAAAGAGGCAGTGAAACCAGAGGTTCCACAGCCAGTTGCTGAAGTAGAGGGAACCAAATCTGATGTGGCCAGAAAGGTACCACTAAGATCATCTCTGCACCCTCTGACTGTAGCTTGAGGAGGACCCATTGAAGTAGAGGGAAGGGACAGAATGCATAAAGGAACCTCTGTCCAGGAGAGGGACAGTGCGTCTCACCAGAAAACACCAGGTCCTGGATCTAGCGAGCAACAACTGGGCAGTTTTGCATTGGATGGGGAGGCAAATAGATCTAGTTCTGGATGACCCCATCTGTTGAAAAAAGCTTCTGCCACTGAAGGATGAAGCTCCCACTCATGGGCCCTGGATTGAGACCAACTTAGGCTGTCGGCTAGGGTGTTTTGGATGCCTGGGACATGGACTGCTGATAAGTCCAAGTGGTGGTCCACTGCCCATGCCCACACTCACATGGTTTCCCTGCAGAGGGTATAGGAAAGAGTTCCCCCTTGCTTGTTGATGTAAAATACTACTGACATGTTGTCAGTTTGTATCAACAGGGGTCCAGACAACAGAACTGTCTGAAAGGTCTGAAGGGCATACACGACTGCCCTAATCTCCAAAATGTTGATATGGAGATGAAGCTTGTGTGGCTCCCAGGACCTTTGAGACTGGTGAACTCCCCAGCCTTGGCCTGATACATCTGCAGTCAGGATCTGTCGGGGGGGGGGGGTTCCCTTCCGGAGACAAACTCCCCTGGAAAGGTTGGAGGAATTCAACCACCATGTCAGGGCTTGCTTGACTGGATTGGACACCGGGACTGGTTGGTCCATGTGGTCCAATCATTGATCCCACTGAACTTTCAGGTTCCACTGGATCTTTCTAATGTATAGTCTGGCCAGAGGGACCATGGTGATGGTGGCTGCCATGTCCCCCAAGAGTGTGAGGACAGTCCTGGCCGGGACTTGAGCAGAAGAGAGCTGCTGAGCGTGTGTCTGAAGGCACTCTGCTCTGTCTTGGGGAGAAAGGCTTTGCCTTGGGTTGTGTCTAGAATTGTCCCTATGTATTGTAGCCGCTGACTTGGCCAGAGGAAGAACTTGGGGAGATTTAAGGTGACCCCCAGGTCCTGAAACAGGTGGAAGGTGGGCTGCATGGTGCACAGTAGCCGGCCCCTGGTGGGAGTGGTTAGGAGCCAGTCGTCTAAGTAGGGGAAGGCATAATGACCCTGCCTTTGCAGTGGCCACTACAGCGAGGCATTTGGTGAACACTCTGGGGGCAGAGGAGAGGCGGAAAGGCAGAGCCCTGAACTGGTAGTGACATCTGTGGAAGCGGAGGAACCTCCTGTGTGGTTGTAAAATCAGAATATGGAGGTGTGCATCCTGCATGTCCAGGGAGCGTAACCAATCCTCTTGATGGAGCAGAGGAAGCAGACGTATCAGAGTGACCATTCTGAATTTTTTGTATTCGATGTACTGATTCAGGTGGCTGAGGTCTAGGATCGGACACAGATCCCCTGTTTTCTTTGGCACTAGGAAGAAATGAGAGTAAAACCCTTTCCCCTATTGCGCTGCAGGGACTGGCCTTATGGAACTTTTTTGTTGGAGAGCTTGGATTTCCTCTGCAATGAGAGTGCTGTGGGCCTGGGAGTAATGGGACTGAATCGGAGGGTTATCTGGAGGAACCTTGATGAACTCCAGTGTGCCCACTATCTGACCCCGCCCTTCAATGTGCAAGAAAACTGACCCCTCACCACCTCCCCTATGGCCTCAGCCGTGGGAGGGCGTCGGGCAATGAGTCAGGCTGAGGAGCCGGGGAAGGGGAGCGCAGGCTGGGAGGCTTTAGGGCCCGAGGGGCTGAACCTCCAGCGGCAGGAGTGGAGGCCTTTCGCTTGAACCCTGCTCTCTGTTGCTGTTACCCTCTGGGTTGTCGTCTAGCATTCCATCAAAAGGACTGTTTGGAATGCTGCTTAGGTTGAGATTTGTACATTGTATGCACAGATCTAATGGCTTTCCCAGATTCCTGTAAATGGATGATGATATTCTGTGAGTCTTCACCAGATAGGACCGGCCCTCTAAAGGGGGCATCTGTGATCCTGAATTGGACATCCAGGCAAACCCGGATACTCTCAGCCAAGAATACCAGTGGCCCTACCCGCTGAGTCCACTGTATCATAGGATGCCTTTAGGACGTTATTACCAACGTCCAAGCTTGACTTCAGGATAGCCATCAGCTCTGCCCTCCTTGGGCAATCTGGCATGGCTTGGGAAACCTCCACCTCCTTGTCCCGCAAAGCATTCTGGTGTAACCTCTTGTTACCCGGGGTTACTAGAATCCCAGTAAGACCTAGTGGTAGGCAGGGAAGGCAGCTTGTGAAACTCCAGTTAAATGGGTTTCACGCTGTTTCACTCTGTTCTCAGTCTCAGCTGAGACTGAGGGATGACATCACCAATAGAACTTTCCCAGCTGCATAAGCCACATTGGAATCTGCAGCAGAGGGAGTTAGATAGAACGTTGGGCGTTTTCAAAGGTTAGTAGTCAGTCTGCAGTTTGGTTTTGAAGAGTGAAGGTGTGTCAAGTGGTGGAGACCGCTGTTCGGGTCTCAGTGCCTCCTCCCTCCGGGGAGGGGGGTGTAAAGATCCCCATGCAGATTCCTGGGGCAATCCCCTTAATTCTGCCAGAAGGAAGAAAGCTGCCTATTCAGTTCAGCCTTTGTTTTTGGAAAGTTGGAAGATTTGTGATTCGCCTGTGGGGCACCTGCAACAAAAGGGTGAGTGTTTGCTCTAACATAAAGGGCAAAAAATGTGTTTCTTCAGCCTGGGTCATGTGAGGAAATCTAGCAATTGAGCTACAATTTGGGAAATCTATAGGACTAGGTCAAACAAATGGAGTAGTGTCGAGTGCTGTGTGAATTCAAGTAATATTGTAGAGGGAATGTGACAGTTCATCTACCATTTAATCTACATTCAGAAGTTTCAGTTTTCCAGAGAAATGGCCGGGTATGGGCTGTGGGAGCTGGAGGTGGGAACACCCCCCATCTTTAGTAACCAGGTCCACCTCTACGGATTTTTGCTGTGGTTGCTACTTTGCCTCATGCACTTGGCCAGTGATGAGGGAAGTACCCAGACGTGGATTGCAAAAGGGAAAATCTTTCTAGGAGTCGCAGACTCTTAAGTGGTGTGGGGAGCCACAACAAGTGCAAAGAAGAATTCTCTTTGTGAGATGGGAGCTATAAGGAGTAAGGAGGAAATCTCTCTAGGAGTCGCAGACTCTAAGTGGTGTGGGAGCCCACGACAAGATAGTGGTTCATTCTTTTAAATGGACCGCGGATCAGAAGTGGCCGGCAGGGCAGACCGGTCAGCACTGTGTACCTAAAGAGCGTGCAAGTCCGGGCTGTGTGCCTGTGGGTCCAGAGCCGAAAACAGTATAATTGGTTCATTCTTCAAGTGGACCGCGTTGTAGTCTCTAATCTGCATTACCAGTAAATGTAGCCCCATGGGGGTCCGTCTATGCTTTGTTGTGTTCAGCAAGTTGTGAATAAAAGCCACACTGTAGAATCCCATTCCTGGTTCTGGACATTAGTTATTGTTTCCTGTGTTCGGATTTACTTGGGTGCCCCTGTGCAGAGTAGCCAAACCTAGGTCCCCCTGTTCCAAGTAACCTCATCCTCCCCGAACCCAGGTCCCTACCAGGTACTGCTGTCAGCGTCAACAGCATGCCACCTGTCATTTGGCAAAAAGGCAGGGGTGAAGGGTTACACTGGTATTGAACCTTGTGGGCAAGGAAGTTTTGGGAGTGTATGGCACACATGGCTGAGGCGTACATCCTCCTGGCCAGATAGTCAAACTGCTTTGAATCTTTATCTGGTGGTTGTGTACTGGGGCGCCTGGACTGGTTGTGAGCCGCATTAATCATGACTGAGTCCGCCTCTGGTTGCTCCCCATAGAAGGGGTCTTCCCTGGATACAGTATACAACCGGTCTGATTTCTTGGACACCGCCGGCGGAGAAAAGGGGTGCTTCCACAAGATCTTCTTGACATCCGTGTAGGACTCAACCATAGGAGGCACAGCCATTGACAAGGTATCCTTTTTCCTTAGAAAGGTGGCCAGATGTTTTCTCTCTGGTTTCAACTCTTCTGTTTCCCAGCCGTTCAGTTGCTGGATCACATCCATAAATGTTGGCTCGTCGGGTGGGGACCAAGGGGCGTCTTTGCCACCCTTGGGCTCCGATGGCAGGTCAGAGTCCCCCCGGCTGGAAGGATAGGAGAAGTACTTGTCCAAGTCTCCTGAATCTGGGGAGAGAGAAGGAGACCGTGGATGCTTACGCGGCTGACCTTGGGGAGGAGGGGTAACATCCCTAATTGGCGTCTGGGTAGTCTGAGGAGGAGTAGGTAGGTGGACTGGAGGTGGCCCCTAGGGAACTGAATAAGCAGGTACCCTGAGTACCTTTTTATCTTTAAAACAGGCCCACCAGGATGCAAAGAGCTCATTGAGAACCTGCAGTGGATTTTGCGGTAAAGTCGGTGTATCCGGCATCGGGGTTAGACATTGAAGACCCCGGCGTCTGGTCATCAGGTTGTGGTAAGTCAGGTATCGGGGTAGGCTGGTCTGAGGAACCTGATGTCGAACTCACAAGAGTAGTACCATCTGGCGTCGGACGGACTGGATCCGACATCTGATCATCGGGCATCAGGCCCCATCTACGACTTTGGAGGATTTGGCGGCGATGGGGTCACCCTAGAATGCATCGGGGAGGCCAACACTGAGGGGACTGGAGTAGGCTGGGCCTAGGCTGGAGATTCAGCCAGTGGCCGCCTAGGCGGAGTCACCTGAATAGGGGAGCTAGCTCCCGAGCTGGACAGACACATCTCTTTACTGGAGGAAGAGGGTGATGGTCCCCGGTAGCGTCAGCCCCGACGTCGGGGTGGACTCAGTGGACATCCTGGCTGGGAAAGCAACAGGCAAATGCCTGCCACCCAGAGAACCACCAGCTGAGCCACTCGGCTTAGAGCCCACAGGAACGATGGGTCCAAACTTAAGAGGATGAGAGGCGGGGGAACACTTCTCATGCCCCAAAGAACCTTCTCCCACTACTGAGATAAGGGAGGGAAGTTTTGTCACCTGGAGCCTGGAGGGTAAAAGGGCAGCCACAGTGAAAGAGGCCGGCCCCCCACGGGGAGAGGAGCCTGAAGCCGTCGCTGACTTGGGGACTATGAACGGTCTTCTGCCCAAGATCTCTCCTTATATTTTTCCTGGTGCTTGGGTTTGGCGCTTGACTTCTTCTCTGTGTCAGAAGGAGATGGGGGGCCCCAGAGGCCAGAGAGGATGAAGAACTCTTGCAGTAAAGCTCCTTCTCCATTTCAGAGAGCTTTTTGGAAAGCAGGAAGGCTTTGAGGGTCTTCTGGCGACTGAGTCATGTCTGTTGGTTAAAGTGTTGGCAGGCCTCAATGTTGTGGTCCGGGCCTAAGCAGAAAAGGCAGGCCGAATTGCCATTCTTATGGAGATTCTGCTTGCTGCACGTACTCTTGGATTGCCGCCTCTCGATTGAGGAGGATGGAGAAGACCACGACATGCTAGAAAATCGGGTTTTGGGTAAAATAACAAAACACGAGTTAGCATGGTGCAAATGGCAGTCGACTAGCAGAAGACATCTGCGGAGGTCCGACTTGCGTGGTCAACGGCGGGAAAAGAACTGGGGATGGGCTGGGGGACCACCCCTTTTATACCATATGTGACACCAGGTGCAGTCCCCCACTGGATATTGCTAGCTATAACTTTTTTGTGCGGTCCTGGCATCTGCCGGCTTCAGCCTTAAAGGTGTTACCTGCTGAAAAAAAGAGCCCCCTCAAAGTAAGATCGTTCTGTACCTCCTTGGTTCCTCAGCAGGAGACATTCTCCTCTGGTCTCTGGTGGAAGAACTGGGGAGGGAGCGAGGGCCACCCACTCTTACAAGGTTAGCCAACAACAGATGGTGACGTTGGAGTGGGCGGCCCCGAGATAAACTGATAGCTAGAAAAGATTCCGGGTGGTTCTAGTGACTGACCGCAGTAGTTTCCATAGGTGTGGCCTGCTGCAAGAGATCCCCTCGAAGATCTACTGTTATGGTAAGTTCTTGCGTAACTGTGCTTTCCTGAGGCTCCTCGGCCTGATGGCAGCTGCCTTTGTCACAGTACCACTGGCCAGATTACACATGAGAATCCTTCAGTGGACACTGAGTCCAGTGGGATCAGTGCACAGATGATCTAGAAGAGAAGGTTCTAGTAACCTCTCCTGTCTGCAAGGTGCTCCAGGGGTGGATGGAACCCAGCAATTTGTTGAAATGTGTTCCCTTCCTGATCTCCTCCCCTCACCAGATTTTAACTATAGATTTATTAATTATTTATTGAAAAGTTTCACCAGGAAAGGCATACTGAGCTAAGTATTCCTGCCGCAGTATTTCTCTGCTGCTCCTGAAGCACGTGACTGGGCTTACCACAACACAGTTCCCATCCTAAGTATTCCTGCCGCAGGATTTCTTGGCCACCATAAACAAGGTTCCTGCTGAAGCCATTGACTGGGCTTACCACGACGCAGCTTCCCTCCCAAGTATTCCTGCCGCAGGATTTCTCGTCCAACACAAACAAGGTAATGCCCGCCACACTGCTGAAACCCTCTGCTCTACAGAGTGAATTTTGAATCTTGGCACCATGTCCTTGTTTGTGCTGATACACCACAGCTCTCTGCTGTTAGGACCTCTAGGCTGCACTCAAATAAGTTCATTGGTAGCTACTATTCAGTTCATGATTTTAACTTAAAAGTGTAGCTGCTTATAACTTAAAAAGTCCCTTATTTTCCAAAAATTTACTGGTCAAGTTTAAATAACTGTTTAAAGCCAATATAAGTTCAAAAGCTCTTTAATGCCAATTTGCTTGTGTACTTAAGTAGCCGATTACTTCACGATGCCGCTGTGTGGTGCCTCCCCACCCTCCCCCACCACACCCACCCTTGGCCATCCTCTCTTATATAGACACGGGGTACAAAGGGAGTGTGACATTTTACTATCTCTCTAATTTGCCATTGGCACATTATGCTAACTCACCGATTGGTGGCTCTGCAGTTCTCACTGACTGACCTCTTTCTAAACTTTTAACATGTTTACGATAGAAAACACAAGTATTCAGGAGATAACTTATCTGTGTCTCCTGACAGATTCCCCCAACATCAAATAATTCTTGTCTCACCTAAGACAGTCACTCTTTATTTTTCCTTTTCCCAGCCAACACAGTCTCTCTCCTAACTTACTAACTGGTCTGACAAATCACTTTGGGCTTGTTGAAACTAATAAGTTCTACTGTGTCTACCCTGTATTGGACTGTCCTATTCTGCTGCATCTCTTTTGAACTTATAAACCTGCCTGTCGCCTATACTGGAGCACATTTTTCGCCCAATCAACAAGCTAGCACACAAGCTACGGCAGGTAATAGACACTCATTTAAACTGCATGTCAGGGGGGATGAGAGCACCCCCATCCCAAATGAGGTAACTACCAAGCAGTCAGTAACAACGAAATGGAATTTTCTCCTTATAAAAATGCCCGAAGTCTCAATAATAAATTCAGTGAACTTACCCTTACCCTACACACATGAAATATACACATCTGTGCTATCACAGAAACCTGGTGGAGAAATTACCCTTTGGACAAGAACATTCTAGGCTATACCTTGTATCATAAGGACAGAACACAATCAAGGGGGGGGGATGAGTTGCCCTATATATTGTCAATAATATCACTACAGAAAGTACAGGAACCTCTCACTGGCCAAATGTAGAGACTTTATGTATAAGAATTTCCCCGACACATTCAGCAAACATCAGTCTTGGGCTAGTATATGGGCCTCCTTCTATTTCACAACAGGAGGATTCCTCATTACTAGACTTTATTAATAAAATATCTTTAGCTGATAACACCATATTACTGGGTGATTTTAATCTCCCTGGGATCAACTAGGATACTCCGAGTGCAGAAACACAAACTGAAATGCAATACCTAGAAACCTTCATACTGGCTGGCATGGACCAGTTAATTGGCATGAATACTAGGGGTAACCATACACTTGACCTGGTCCTGAGCATCATGGAAAACAGCATTTATGACTGCAGTGTCCTGACCCCCCTCGCCTCCAGTGACCATTTCATGGTGATCTTTAGCTACATAGGTGTACTGGGGAAAGATATAGGCAGCACAGTAATTTACAATTTTAACAAAGCCGATTTTCAAAACATGAGAAATGGAGTGGCCAAATGGGACTGGGAAATTGCTTTCACCAATCAATCCCTCCCTAGTATATGGGAGCTGTTAAATGATAAGCTCTCCACCCTGATCTACCCATACATACCATCTATAAAGAAGTATGATAGGGCCAAAAATTCAACCCCCCCCCCATGGATGACTCCAGCTGTTAGGAAAGATATTAACCAAAAAAAAACCAAGTCATTTAGAAAAGCTAGACAAAGTGGAAATCAAACATGCTGGGAAGTCTATAAAAAATGCTTAAAAAATATAAGGCATTATGATTGCAAAAAACAAACAAGAGCTTAAATTAGCTAGTAGGGTAAAAGATAACTACAAATCCTTTTACGCTTATGCCAATAAAAAGAAGAGTGGTGGTAAATCTATAGGCCCACAAAAAAAATCAACAAGGGACTATGATCATAGAGAATCACCTGATGGCTGAGCAGTACAACCATTATTTCTCTTCTGTTTTTAATATAAGAACTGTTGTCACAAAAACCCACTTGGACCAAATGTCAGAACAAGGTCTGACATTAGATATCACAACTGTGTAACAACGACTTCAGAAGCTCGATCCTAATAAGGCACAGGGATCCGATGGCTTACACCCACGAGTTAGTAAAGAGCTGGCAGAGCCATTGGCAGGCCCAGTTACAGCTATATTTCAAAAATCTATAAATGATGGGGAAGTCCTGGAGGTCTGGAGGCAAGCAATAGTGGTACCCATCCATAAAAAAGGATCTAGGCAGGAGGTGGCAAATTATAGGCCAATCAGCCTGACAGCAGTCTTGGGTAAGGTCTTGGAGGGTATCCTAAAGGACCACATCACTGAGTTACTAGCTGAAAAAATTGATAGCGCACAACACGGGTTCACCAAGGGAAGGTCATGCCAGAACAACCTACTAGACTTCTATGGTAAAACCAGTAAGGCCCTGGACAGCAGAGATTCTGTCAGTGTTATCTTTTTGGATTTCTCGAAGGCATTCGACAAGGTCCCACATGGGGAGCTTGTCGATACCTTAATCGACCACAGGGTCCATGAGAAAATAACACGTGGATTATGGCGTGTCTCTCCAATAGGAAGCAGCAAGTAAGCTTAAATGGTTCATATTCTAATTGGGCAGAGGTGACCAATGGGGTGCCCCAAGGATCGGTGCTTGGCCCCTGCCCCTTTAATGTCTATATTTCCACACTAAATACTACAACCGGTGTATGGCTGTCCAAATTTGCTGATGATATTCGCATTGGGCATATTGTCAACAACCAAGAAGATAGAAAACCCCTACAAACAGCTCTGGGGGAACTTGAATACTGGGCAAAAATGAAGAAACTAACCTTTAACATCGACAAATGCACAGTTATGCATTTCGGGAAGAACATTACCAGGGCACAGTACTTCTTGGGGGAGTGTGTGGCATTAAGAGTAGTACAGGATGAGATAGGTCTCTGCATCAGAGTTAGCAATGACCTTAGCCCTAAATTGCATTGCAACCTTGTTATCAAAAAAGCTAGTAGTGTACTGCGCTGTATAAACAAGCACATAAAGTGTAGAAACAGGGAGGTCATGCTGCCCCTGTATACCTCCTTGGTGAGGCCCCACGTCAAGTACTGCGCACAGTTTTGGGCACCTGGAGGTAAAGGTGAGATAAGGGCAATCGAGAGGGTGCAGAGGAGAGCCACCCATCAGATAAAGGAGGTAAGGGGGTTGGATTATGACAACAGACTCAAGTTGCTAGGTCTGTATCCCTTGGAATATCGTAGGCTAAGGGGGGACATGTGCATGATCTACAGGGCACTAACTGATATGATACTGTTGGAACAACTAGGTCTCATATTCGGAGATCAGGTGTATAAGACCAGAGCTCACCCCATGCAGCTAGAGGGTGAACGATTTAAAACAAAAAAAAAGGAAACAGTGGTTCTCAGTTAGGGTGACCAAGATATGGAATGAACTTTGTATCGAAGTTGTGGCCAGAAGTAGCATGGATATATTCAAGACACGCCTAGACAACCACCTTGTCACTAATAATATTGTGGGTTATTCTTAAATAATTGCAAGCTATAACGGACACAAGTCTTCAAAAAGCTCTGAGGCACCTATGTAAACTACCTCAATTCTAGCAGTTTGCCTTCGTTACCATCTGTATACTACAGTTGATTATTTACTTTCTCTCTCTACCTGTTCTCGCTATTCTAACTCTCCTACCTCTTCCTATCATGTGGAATACTGGACATCTCGTTGCCCTACTTTATGTTGTAACTTTCTGATCAATTACTAGCACTAGGAGCCACCTCTTCATCTATTTGTCCTGCAGCTCTACATCCAAAACTGGAATACCTCAAATCTGTGCTTGCCTCCTACCTATCCTTTTCTCTCTCAAAAAAAAAAAAAAAACTTTCTCCCTTTGGTCATGGTATGCCTGCAGCCTGCTAGGCCCCAAACTCACTCACAAAACCCTTATTCATACTGATTATTTTAGCAGGTGATGTCGAACTGAACCCTGGACCTTCTGGACCACAGTGTGCCTCCCTACACCCCATTGGTCCACATACACCCCTCCAACAAGAGTGAAGGTAGCCCACATACATGCCCAGAGTCTGCGCCCAAAAATGGCTGAGGTAGAAGCCTGCGTTACACTCCACAACCCTGGCGTTCTAGACATCTCCGTGACATGGCTGAAACCTAGCATCCTACCGCATGAAGTATCTCTGGATGGCTATTCCTGCTTTAGGCAGGACAGATCAGGTGAAAAAAGGGGACGGCATTCTCATTTATGTTAAATCCAGCATTGCAGCTTCTGAGGTTGCTTTCATCTCCACAGCCTCTCCCCTTGCAGACTGCATCTTCCTCACCTTAACCATAGGTAATATCAAAAGACTTATCATTGGATGCGTCTACCTTCCCCCTAAGGAAGCAAATAGCATCCTCCCCTACTTTGTAGCATCCCTTTCTGACCTCCCCAGTCACAATCTTGTACTCTGTGGAGATTTCAGTATCGACTGGTTGAACCAAAAAAACCAAAGCAAAGCTCACTCAACATTAACGGACTACAACCTTACCCAACATATCTCCGAACCTACCAGATTAAATACAAAGTCAGGTAATCACTCTCTACTGGACTGGGTAGTCTCCAATTGCCTGCACAGAGTGGAGTCAGTTGGTGTACTTTCTGATTGCGTCAGTGATCATGCTTCAGTTTTCTGCTTATGGAGTAACAAATGTTCAAACCCTCCCTCTAAAATTAAAAAGCGATAAATATGTCACTCTTTGAACCATCGGCATTCCTGTCATCTCTCTCTGCTGCCAATTGGGGCCTTGTTAGAGCTCTGCCAGATATCGATCAGGCCTTAGACTACTTTATTAATACACTGAATGCTATAATTGATCAACATGCTCCCCTCTCAAAAAGGAGATCAAAAGGTTTGAAAGCACCTTGGCTTAGCAAGGACCTGAGGCATCTCATGTTCTGCCGGGACATACCCTGGAAACATTTTAAGAAAAGCGGCAACCCCTCCAATTGGCAGACCTTCAGGCAACTCTGTAACTCATGTAAGAGTAAGCTCTGCAGTGCCAAGCGCAAGTATTACAGTTCCCTGCAGACCGAATGTTTCAGTAACCCTAAGGTGTTCTGGAAGCAAATGAACACTTTAAAGGTAACTACCCGCTCTCCCCCAGCACCTTAATAGCTGGGAATACTACCCTATCTGGCCCCCTATCTATTGCAGATGGTTAAAACTGCTTCTTCACTGATCTCACTAGCTATACCTCACACTTTGCCTCCTCTCCAAATTATGACCCCCTCCTCCCTCCCTCCTCACAGGCAGCTTCCTTCTCACCCAGAGTTTCACCTCAAGCTGGCTACCCATAAGGAAGTATTGCAGGTATTGCTAAAAATTAAAGAAAGATAGTTCCCCAGGTTTTGACTCCTTAGAACCTAGTTTTCTAAAACTTGTCGCATCAGCCCTTGCTATTCCCATTTGTGACCTGATTAATAAGTCTCTTACCACTGGAAGAGTGCCATCTAAATGGAAGGCTACAATAGTCATTCCACTACACAAAGATGGCACATACTCTGTTGAAAATTTCAGACCCATATCAATCCTCTGCTCTCTAGCGAAGATACAAGAACAACTTATTTTTAACCAACTTTAATCCTATTTGTAATTTCATCACCTGCAATCTGATTGTCAGCACGGTTTCAGAAAGAATTCTAGCACCCTCATGGCCCTTACCAAGGTAACCTTGGATATCCTCTGCTCATCCGTCTTTCGGATGAGACGTTAAACCGAGGTCCCATCTGCCTGGATTGGTGGTAGTTCAGGTGGATGTTAAAGATCCCATGGCACTTATCGAAAAAGAGTAGGGGAATTTCCCCGGTGTCCTGGCCAAATTTCCCTCATTCACTAAAAATACCACCAACAGCTTAATCTGGTTCAAGGTCAGTTGGCATTCATCTGTATCCCCCCTCCCCCGGGTCGTGCCTGAAAATAGGCAGGATTTGTCTAGTGCACTTACCCGGTCAACAAAAGCCAAATAAATAAAAATAAATAAAATAAAAAATTCAACAAAGAGCTTTACACTGGGGCCATATTTATAGATCTAAATAAGGCCTTCGATTTAGTAAACCATAACATTCTGTTACACGAGTTACATGCATTGGGTTTAAACCAACAATCACTCTCCTGGTTCCAGAATTACCTATCTGGCTGCTCCCAATGAATAAAATGGTCAGGAGCTCTCTCTTCATTTAGTACCATAACCCACGGAGGGCATTGGGTCTTAATATAGCCGACAAGAATGCCGTCAGCAACAACAGCGCGGCAAAAATGCTGTCATTTTTATTTTTGCCCCTGACCTCACAGCACGGGAGGGGGCTCCTCCTAATTCTCGGACTTAAGGATTCACACTCTGCGGGAGGGGACTGATCACAGGACAAGTTATAGACCAGGGGCCATGGAATACTGTTTCCACGGCCCCTTGTAAAAAAAAATATATATATAAATAAATAGAAGTCCTGATTCCTGCAAAAGGATTGGAGACCAGGATTAGCCGCCAGTATTTTGCTGCCCTTGTCCTGTGGGAGGACCATGGACAGCGACCAGGGGAGCGCATATCACAAGTGCTCTACATCTCTGCTCGCTGTCCATGATAGCGCTGTAGGAATTGGCGCCCTCTTCCCGGGCACTATTCCTGTAGTGCTAATCTAACTGCGGTACCCCATGGAGCACCTCGGGGATCAATCTTGGGGACCCTTTTTTCTCCCTATTTATAAACAACTTACCCCTTAAGTGTGGCAGGTCCCAGGTGCAACTTTATGCTGACAATGCTATTTATACCGGTCTTCCTGCGATACCCAATGGCTTAAACATAACTTGGAATCTGACTTCCATAAACTCAAGAGATTGTTCCTTAAGAATCAGTTAGCCCTTAGCACCAAAAAAACAAAACAAATCAATGCTATTTTTGAACTCTTCCGCAAAAATGACCGTCATGGAACACTTCTAATTCAGTGTAGTACAGAGGAAACCCTTGAGTGAGTGCAAATACTTGGGGATCCTGCTTGACCCTTCCCTCACTTTCGAGCAGCACGTAACACAGACTACTAAAAAACATAATCAGAAACTAGGCTTGCTCTATCACCTTCGTCCTCTCCTCTCTCATGCCTCCTGTCATACGACTGCGACCTCCTCCACATACATTTCTATGATGCTCCTATACTGCTCTCCGCCAAGACCACAGTACTCTCCTGCCTAAAAATGCTATACTACAGGGTCGATTTGCTCTCAGAGCCAATTCACGCTGACTTTGACCAAAGATAGCAGTTCTCCTCCTTCTGCTTTATGTACAAACTTACCTTCCTCTCCCCCTCCCCCCCCGTCTGAGTGACCTACTGACATATAAATCTTCCCTACGTTTACTCAGGTCATCCTCGGCCCCTCTGCTGAATACTCCTTTTCCCTGCCTGGCAATTGGCAAGCAATCATTTGCTTGCTCTGCTCCCACCACTTAGAATGCACTCCCCTTTTCTACACTCTCCCTTTCCTCTCTTGCTATGTTCCAGCGCTCCCTCTCTACGCACCTATTACAGCCTAAGCCTTGTACCTGCTTTGACTAATCTTCGTAGCCTCAGCTGAACCAAGGGAATCCTGCGTCTGTAGTCCTTTCTTTCTCTGCTGCTTGCTACCTCTGAATATTTCTTTACGAACCATACTACATCCCTGGTCAATCTCATGATGGGTATATGTTGATTATCCAGCCATTGAATTCGAGATTTTGTTGTGCTATACTCTAAGATACCCTGTATAGTTATACTTTTTGCACTGATGTATATTTTACTTGTATGCTTTGTACTTTTGTGTTTATTTGTTATATATATGTTGTATCATTCACTACTGTTGATTTTTACCTCATGTTTTTATTACATTGTACCTTTGCCCCAGGTCGCCCCTGAAAAAGGGACTGTACTGTCTCAGTGGGCTTACCCGGTTACCAAAATTCAAATAAATAAATAACTAATTTCCAGATGCATCCTGGGGGAGAGGGGGACAAGGGAAGTACATTTGATTTAAGCACAGAGTACGATTTCATATTATACATAAGAGTAGAATTTCGTATAGCATTTGAATACTAGTATACAGCAATGTAAAATAACTGATTAACTAAGCTAACCAACTTAGAGCAAATAAATATTTAGGAAAATGAGAGTGGAATTGAGGGAAGGCAGTGTGGCAGAAAGGGAAGGTCAGTTGCAGTTACAGGAGGGGGAGATGAAATTACGCAGTAGGGAAGACAGAGTGTGAGGGGAGGCGGCAGAGCGAATGGAGTGGGGGAAGGAGTTCCAGAGCTTGGAGATTCTGTAAGAGAAAGAAGCCTGACTGGCTGAGGTGGTCCCAGAAGATACAGCAAGGGGGCGGAAGTGGGAGTTGCGAAGAGGATGGGAGTTAGAAGGCGACAGGAAGAGAGAAGAGGAGCAGTAGGTAGGTAGGGAGGGAGCCAAACCACTATTTAGCGATAAAAGAGGAGCAGTGGGCCAGGTGTCTGGCTTCAAGGGAGGGAAAGGAGAGAGGGGTGTAGAGAGTGCAGTGATGAGTACGGGGTGGGCAGTCCAGGTCAAAGTGGCAGAAGAAGTGAAAGAGAGAGTCCAGTCTGAAGAGGATTGATTTGGAGGCAGCGCTGTAGACTATATCACCAAAGTCAAATATGAGGAGGGTCATTTTCTGAACAACAGCTCGGTGAGCTGGCAGGGGGATGCTGCCATGGTGGTGGTACAGCGCACCTAACTTGGGGTGCAATTTTTTGTGAATGGCACTCATATGTTAAGAAAAGTTGAGGTGGTTGTCAAGTCATACCCCAAGGTACAGTACTTGAAAGATAGTACATTTTCAATGGAAGACCCATCAAGGGTGCAGAAGGAGGGGAAACTAGCAATCCTAGATAACTTTTGCCTTGTGACAGATGTCATAGAGACTTTTTTTTGGGGGGGGGTCAAGAGCCTCAGGGATGGGCTGGGGGACACATCTGGGGCCCCATCAGACACAAGGTACATGACCAAAGTGGAGTGCACCCTCCACAAAAACATCCTAGAAATGAGTGGTTCTGTACCACCTGCAGGTGTTCCAGACCCACCTATCCATGGGTCCTCTGTTAATAAAGACAGACGTCAGTGTGATGCATTACATCAACAAGCAAGGGGGAACTCATTCCTACCCCCTGTGCCAGGGAGGCAATGAGAGTCTGGTATTGGGTTCTAGAACACAGTCTAGAACTGTCCACAGTACATGTTCCAGGCGCCCAAAACATCTTGGCAGACAGGCTAAGCCAGTCACAGTCTAGGGTGCATGAGTGGAAGCTGCTGAGCTCTATGGAAGAAGACCTGTTCAACATATGGGTTCATCCAGAGTTGGAACTTTTTGCATCTCCACATAATGTAAACCTGCCACTTTACTGTTGGCTTGCTCCAGAGCCTGGACTTTGGAGTCTTCTGACGAGACGTGTTGTCCCTCTCTTGGAAGTGGAGGTTCCTGTACACCTTCCCTTCCCTTCCTTCCCTCTAATTCAGAGGGCGCTAATCAAGATTCAAAGGAGAGGGCAACTCTGAGCCTCATTGCTCCCATATGGCCTCATCAGATCTGGTTCCCCTTACTGCAGCAATAAGCATTGGAACCCCCAGTACCCCTGCCCTTATGCCAGGCCCTACTGTCACAGAAGCAGGGAACTCTGGTCTGTCCACACCTCAAGTCCCTTCACCTTCACACATGGCTCCTGAAAACAAGCCATTGCTAGATTTGGGGTTTCCCAAAAGGTGGCTGATGTCTTGATGGCTGCCAGAAAGCCTTCCACCAAAACTGCCTATTATATGAAGTGGAAGTGGTTTTCTTTGTGGGCTGCTTCTCATCACTTGGATCCATTTACCTGTCCAGTAAATCAGATTTTAGAGACCTACTGTCCTTGTCAGATGCAGGCCTCAATACTCTTCCATTAAAGTGCACTTGGCTGCTGTTTCAGCTTATTAAGGATTGTCTGGTTGCCTAGCTGGAGGTGGCCCATAAGTTCTTGAGAGGCATTCTGCACTTGGAGCCTTCTGTACATAATCCATTCCCAGCTTGGGACTTGAATTTTGTGTTGTAACTTTGGCCCCTTTTGAGCCAGCCACGACTTGTGGCCTACACTTCCTTTCTTGGAAAGCATTATTTTTAGTTGCTTTTACTTTTGCTCTAAGGATTTCAGAGCTCCAAACTCTAATGTGTGAGCCTCCTTGTTTGATGTTTCACAAAGACTAGGTGTTTTTATGATCTTATTCTAAGTTCTCATCAAAGGTAGTGTCTGAATTTACCTTCAGTCAAACCATCCGGTCGGCCCTCTGGTGCTGAGGGCTGAGGCGCTGGTGCCTTACCTCATGCTACGCCGGCGGCCCATGTTTGGGAACAAGCATGGGCCACCGGGGGTTGGCAGGGATGGAGATGGATTGAGCGTCTGACAGACTTCTCTCCATTTCTGGGGAGGGGGGAGTTCAGTGACCAGTGCACGCCTGACCCCTGGTAGAGGTTGGGGCTTGGTGCCATGGAGACACTGTAGCAAGGGCAGTGGTGCGCTGCAGATGCTTGATGGGGTTGTGCGCAGGAGCATGCGCAACCCCGTTGCAGGCATCAGTGCACGCTGCGTGACTGCATGGGACACAAGAAAATCCAGGAAAAAAACCCAGCTCCCAGCGGATGATGGGGGAGGTCACAGGCCCCACACTTGACCAGCCATGGCAAAGGTACTGATCCAGATTCGGTAGGGGAGGGCCCCCTCTGCCAACCCCGCTGGGGGGTAAACCCTGGGAGCAAGTGCCGGATGGTGGACATCAGGGTGGTGGTGCTGGGGCTCCCCCAGAATGCAAGGGCTGGCGAGCAGAGAAGTATGTAAAAAAAAAATCAAACCAGCCACCTGCCACTTTATTTTCCTGAGCATGCCACTCATGCTATTCCAATTGCTTCATACTCTAGATGTTCATAGAATGCAAAGGTACTATATACACTGTACGAAGGACTGCAGGAAGTCCTCAGAGCTTTTTGTTTCATTTGCTCCTGGAAAAGAGGGTGCTCCTGTTTCTAAACAGTGCCTATCCAAATGACTGGTCAGCTGTATTACTTTCTGTTACAGTAAGTATGGTAAGGAACTTCCTGGTGTGGTTAATGGCCATTCCACCAGAGGCATGGCCACTTCTGTTGCATGTTTCAAAAATGTGCTGCAGAGATTTGTGCAGCAGCCCCCTGAAGTACTGTTCACACCTTCACTAAACACTACAGTCTGGACATTGCTCTCGGCAAAAGAGCTGGTTTTGGCCTTGCTATGCCTCAAGGCCTCCTTTCTTAGGCCTGTAGGCTCCAGCTCTCCAGACTGTTCACTGTCAGTACTGCTTGGTACTCATTCCAAAGGTGTGGACTGATGAGTAGGGACATAAGTTTGTCATGGATAAGGTTTTAATGACTCATTGTTTGTTCATGAAATTATTACTAAACAGTAGTAAATGTTGTGGCACTGTCATCATTGCTACATTCTAATGACACTAGTGAAAGTTATGGAAGTCCTGAATAAAGATCAAACATCATGGAATCAATGACATGTATGACTGCCATAACAAGCTTACATCCCTACTGATGAGAGATATCCTCAAGGAAGATAGAATGGTTACACACTTACTCTAACAGTAAATCTTCGAGAGAATCGTTTTCATCCAGCCATGCCATCCCACCCTCCATGCCCCTGAGGGTTCTAGGACTCTAAATGCTGCTTCCTTCTCCATAAAGGTCTATCTGATGTTCTCTGCCTTGCCTGGTTGGCAGAGCCATAGCTTCTCTCCTGGTTCCCTACAGGGAGGTCCTCCAAGCATGATCTCTGACAGGGAATTGAGGAGGGAAGGGGCCGCCCATGTTTATATGGGAGAGCCGACATCAGATGTTGTTGTGGGTGGGCCCTAGTGGACTGCTTGCCAAAGAGCCTATGTGTGGTCCTAGTGCCTAGTGGCTAAAGTTCCATAAGTGTGGTCTGATAAGAGATTCTCTCAAAGACCTACTGTTATGATATGTAACTCTTCTTTTTTGCACTTCACACCCCACCACCAATTCTCCAAGAATCCTAACCTACCACCAATTCTCCAAGAATCCTAAAGCTCAAAACCCTAATGTTTTTTTAGTTTCCCTACTTTGTGTGCTTTTGTGTTCTTGAACCCTAATGTCTGTATTAACATATTTTTTTTTTTTGCAGTTGTATGTATTTATGCCATAGCTGTGAGGATGGATGATGGCAAATATCAGTGATATTTTTGGCGCAGATCCATGATGCTGATTCACCAACAGTTACGATGGCCAATATAGCAACACTGGACCATGGCTGCAGGAACGTTGCAGGAACAGGGGCCGCGATGACCGCCCTAACAACTGGAGACTGACACACCCGCAGTGAGCACCCCCCCAGTAGCAGGCAACAGTGTCCACCCCAGACCAGGACCGTACCTGCCCCCCCCAGCAGTCCCTGGACATGCCCCCGATGACGTGGCACAGCCCCCAGCAAACAACCACAGAGGCAGGGAAGAGGACACATGGGTGATGCTGGAATGTGTTTAATGGCAGCAGTGAAACAGGCTTCGGTACAGGACAGTGCCTGCCATGATCCACCACCACCACCACCACCAAAGAGTCCTGTGCAAACAGTCCTGGCTATGTGCCAGTCCACAACCTCATGTCACTCACACCTGCAGGCGAATATTAAGTGCAGTCCCCATCAGATAGTCCTTCAGGCTCCTGTGCTCATAGTGTTCCACGATGTTCATGATGCAGTCACTGGTGTCCCGTGCCCTCCTCTTCGAGCCCCCAACATCTGTGCAATGCAGCAGCTGCTGCATCTTCAGCTTTGTTAGTTGCCATTGACCCCGCAGCACATCAGTGAACCTCCAGATGATTGGGTGGGAGGTGCCCATCAGCGATTTGAACCCTCTGTGCCACCCCTTGATGACATTGGTGATGCAGGGCAGCCATTCCCGTGCAGCATCATACACGATTCAGAAGTCTGAAGTGCGTTGGCTGGCACCGCACCCCACTACAGATGGGTGCCCCAGCCAGGTGTTTCAAGTAGTCACGATCACGGTGCCAATTCCTTGTCATACGCCTAAGAAATCCCAGGCCCGCATTTCTCAAGAAAGGCGCGACATCCGCTGCTGATACGATTCCCCAGTGCAGCCAACATGTGGATGTGCATGGCGAACTCTCGCTACTGGTAATGTATAGCTGTGCCAGGACACCATTCTGTTGCAGCTTCTTCCACAGGCACTGGGTGAAGTGGAAAAAGCACCCCTGGAGCTGTGCCTGTTGGAACTCCTGCTGCAGTGCCTTGTAGGTGGCTGGCTCATAGTCGATCATGATCAACATGGGGTGTAGACCAGGACACAGCTTCAGCAGCATTTGAAACATGACCATATAGCACCCCAGGGTCCGGCCTGACATGAGCACAGAGACAGCCGGTAACATCACCAAGGTCTCCACTCCATGCACAGTATACATCTGCTGGAAGAGTCTGGGGCTGCTGTGGAACATCCCATCCGTGTACCAGGTGCTGCACCTTGCCAGGTTCTCCAGGTACTGTTGGGTACTGAAGATGATGTACCGGGCTACACTGCCCCAGAGTGGTGCAGGGGGCACGGCTCCCCCACATCAGTCACCTGGTAGTCCTCCAGAGTACTGAGCCCTGACAGTGCTGTGAACTCTGCCAGTGACCTCTGTGTTGTCCTCCACACATTCTGTGTGGTTCATTCGAGTGTGGTGTTCGGCAGCAGATGCCCACCCGCTGCATCTGTGAGGCCACTGCAGCATGCGGTGACAACCTGTTGGCAGCTCTCTGAGGTCTCCGCCGACCGGCACTTCACCACCGCATGGACACATTGAACCATGACCCGGTGCCGTCAAGCACATAGTTGTGCCACCCAGTGAGGGAAATGTTCGACCCATCTACGGTCCTTGCCCGCCCGTAGCATTTCCCGGCATGGCATTCCATACACTTCCAGCATGTGGCTGTGCTCTGTGACTGCTCCTTTCAGTAGAGGAACCCACGGTGTGTGAGGAGGTCATTGCCTCAGGCGCTCTACACGAACTCTTGTGGCATAGCATCAATGTCTGTCCGTTGCACCTGTGCTGTTCCCTTCCCTTTTGTCGCCCTTTATACTCCGTTGCTGTGTGCACCTGAGGTGCTGTGTTGCCGGGTGTCACCATGGGACACCTGCTGACCTGTAGGGGCTTGCTGGGGCACACCTCATCACTGCGTGTCATGCCCAGGTCCATTGCTGTTGGTATTTACTTCCTTGTTGTGGCTTGCTGTTCCTGCAACATACTCTGTTGGTGACAGGATCCATAGCACTGCTTGTGAGTTCACCCTATGTCCGCTGTTGGGTTGTTGCAGCTCGCTCCAGGGCACATGCCGCTCTACCATACACATCGCTGTGTTGCGCTTCACTCCAAGGGAGTAGCTGTGTGGGTTTCCCTCAGGCTGAGTCTTATCTTCAGTTGGTATACATTTTGCCACTATGGGACCAAGAAGTCGAATATCTTGATAGTCTCACTCTAGGTCCATAGTGGCAAACATATTCTCACTGTAGATCCTCATTGGCTGGAGCCAGCAGTGCGAATAGCACACTTCCACCTTCAAAATTACAATGGTGACTTGGCAGCAGCTCCCACCTTCACTATCGCACACTCCCACCAGGAACAAATGACCCACAAACAAAGTAAACAAGCAAAAAAAGTTCTCCAGTACACATTGCACTCTTGGGTTTTAATCACTGCCACCAGGTTTCAGTGTCTTCTCATCAAAATACAGATTTAAAATAGCACCCTACCACCAGTTCACAGCTAGTCATCGTTCTCACCAGCACTTTCCTATTTCCACATGCTCGCAAGGAGTATCCAGAGGTCCACTTCTCCATCAGGCCACACTCCTCCCACCTACTCTGACTCAGTTCTGTTGGCTCCCCCCAAACATGAAACACATGCTTGCTCCTCTGATCAGCTGGTGCGCAGATGCATGCTGTAGAGTCAGTGTCATAGCATCATGTCAACTGAAACTGCCATTACCATCTGTAATTATATTAAAAAAGAGCAAATCTGTTCAAAAATACAGATATGCACACAAAAATGAACCAACAATAATGCATAACTAAAGAGCATGGCATAAATATGGCCCTTACTGAAAATATCTGTTCTAGGAGTGTAGATATGGTTCACGTATCACACTCTGACAGTTCCACCGGAATGGTGTTATGGGCCGGATGTCTTTGAACTAAGCTTCTCCACCACTCAGGTTGTTTATCACCCGACTCTGCCCTGTTTCGTCAGATATTTCTTTCTGCTAGAAGAACAGGTCTTCTCCTTTGCAACTTCCGCTTAGGTTATCTTTGCCATAGGTGAACTTTAATAGTCTAAGTTTTTGATATTTTTTAGTAAGCTCAGTCAGCCCTCCCTTGTCCTTCCCCAGTTCACACAGTGAGCCAAGCGCAAGCGGACTGGGTGCCCATCCCTGGTACCGCTTGCCAAAACCCCTCCCCTCCAGATTGCACCCCCCTATTGTATAAGTGGTGACACCAGGGTGACTGCCCCAAGTGCCGCTATACAGTCCCCAGTTTCAGCTCCAGATCTACAAAAATAGAAAGCAGTCCATCAGTCTTTTTTTTAAATCCTCTGAAAATAAGAAAACAGTCTTTCGCCGATCTTGACCCTTTCACACCTCAAGTGACTCCCCAGTCAGTATCCACCACCCCACACACCCCCTACACATTCCCTCACTCACATGAACATCTTCCATGATGGAGGTCTATTTTCCAGTGGAGAACCCGTCTTGCTGCTGGAGCCGGCAACTACGATACGAGAAAATAAGATACGTCCAGTTTAATGTGTTTCAACAGGGTTTGAACTCTTAACATTGTCATTTTTCAATATTTTTTACAACAAATTTTCAACATGGTCTTTGGGACCCCACCTCATGAACAAGGAGGTTGACATTTCTCAAATATATGCCAAAATATGATTTTGTAGTCGCTGATCAAAATCATGTTTTGATGGGGGAATTGAAAATTTTCACCTACCAGGTTCATGGGGTGGAATCATAAGAAGATAATGTTGAATATTTGGTGTAAAATATGATAAAATTACCAAGTTATGAGTGAACATTGAAACATTTCACTCTTCACTCAAAACTTCACAAATTTTCAATATTTTGACTCCAGCCTTTCAATATAACCATTTTTTTTTTCCACACTACCTCATAAACGTGACAGGCATCATTTTTCAAATCCTGGATGAGATGTGTTTTCACACTTGTGGTGCAAAATGTCATTTCAGCCAAAAAAGCATGTGTAATGCCAGCCTTTACCTCAGCAGGTGGTGCTTTGTGATCCCATGCCAGAGAGATGAGTCGGGGGGCATGCTAAGTGACCCAGCTGGATGGGCTGAGGTGGGGGGGGATGGTGCTATCCTAACAAGGAAGGGAAAGTTACTATGAAGTAGGCTTGGGAAGTGCACACCACAATCCTTAAAGGTGCCAGCTGTCAGTAGCAATTATCAGTAAAAAGAAACAAGCATTTGTCAATGCTGAAAGTTCACCGTTAGTATTGCTATTGTACTGGGTGGGGAAGGACTACAGTTCCCAGCAGCCTCGGCTGCTGGCTTATTTCCACATGCTTTTTAATGCTTTAAAAAAAACTTTTGCAGCCCCTCAGGTCCCTCCCTCATGTCTCTGGACCCCGATTAGGCGATTTGGGTGTCTCGGAGCACGGGAGAACCTGCGTTTTGCCGCAGGATCGGCTTTAAAACATTCACTTCCATCCCTCCGTAGATACGTATATATACAGTATGTAGCTGTGGGAACACAGAACCATTCGGGGCCTGCACTTCCATTTATAGGACAACAGTGACCAAATTGTCAGTATAACCCTTCTTCATGTACCCAGAATAGAACATTTTCAAATCATTGCCAAAATGTAATTCTGCGCAACTGCAACACCATTCTGCGCCACAGGTGCGGAAACATAAGCTACAAATATTTTATTGATCGGCATAGATGTCTTTACAAAATTCATTAAAATACAAAAATTACAATATCACCAGTAGTCAGTAATTTGTTTTGCATATATATATATATATATATATATATATATATATATATGTATTTATATAATATACAGGTTTAGAATTTAAATTTTTTCAAAAACTTTACTAGCCATGCAAGAGTGTTATCATCATTAATTGTGAAGAGGTCCTTTATGATCTGTGTTCTATCATGAGGTGTGTTATATAACCTGAGAATCGGACCAAGCCAGTATTTCCTTTGTTTTTCGTAGTTTACGCAATATAATAGAATGTGTTCTAGATCATCTTGCAGTAATGCTCCACATGTACAAAAGGGTGTAGTGACCTCGCCTCTATTCTTCTTAAAATATTTATAGTTTGCCTTATGCAACTCTAATTTAAACCTTACAGTAAGCCTTCTATCATCCGGTTGTGTTAATTTTATTAAATATGGGTCAATTCCATGATAAGTTTTAATAATTTTAAACCATCTATAGTTTTTCAATTGTTTTATTCTAACATCATCTTTTTTTAAGGTGTGGTCATAAACCCTTTTGACGATAGATTCCTTCATGAGAGATATATGATGACAAAAAATATCAGACAGAAGGTGCCCGAACCCAGGGGGAAAATCAGTTCTTTGATTTCTTTTATCTCTGGAAACATAAAACCCCTATGGTTATATTTTGTGGCTTACTCAGGTGTAATTCTTGGTAAACAATAATCAGGAGTAATGAACAATTTTAATATATGTTTGACTCTCTGAATTTGGGCTTGGGTGACAAGAGAATATTGTCCAAGTTCCCTTCCCACCACCTCGATTGGAGTATTATTTGGAACCCTTAAAGCATATCTATAGAACTTGTTCATAACTAGCTCCAGGGGTTTCATTTGGTTATTTGTCCATATTTCTGAGCCATATAAAATACTGGATTTTACTTTTATATTTAAGACCTTCAGCATGCCCACCAGACTACCATTACCATATTTACCTGAAAATCTCTTGAAAACATTTGCTGTAGTACTTCATCTAGATTGGATTAATAAAAAAAGGTTTTGCCACAACGCGTTTTCTGAATATCTGATGCCCAGATAGTCATGATATTTGACTGTATCTTGATTTTATCAATATGCAAATATGAAGTTCTCTTTTGTCTGTTTCCAAATATAAGTAAATTCATTTGTAATTCTTACAGAGCCTGACAAAGCAGTTCAACTTCCTTTGTAGGCCCAATAATGATGTCGATATTAGAATTATGTTACCAGCATATGCAAGACATGCAATCCTGTGCTGACTTAAGCAAGGGGAGTACAATTCTGAGTCTTCTAACCCTAATATTATTGAGTTTATATAAATATTAAAGAGAAACGGAGCAAGGATGCATCCCTGCCTTACTCCCAGATTGGTGGGGATTTTATGAGAGTGATCTCTATTATTATTATTATTATTATTATTATATTGTACTTGCAGCTACGTGTTACTATGTAGTCTAATTATAATATCCAGCAGGTTTGGGTCAAGGCCTAGATCATTAAGCTCATTCCATAGTAAAGGTCTGTCAACTGTTTCGAATGCTGCTTTGAGATCCATAAAGCAGCAAAATAGTTTATGCTTTTTTACTTTGGTATACTTCCATATGAGATGTTGTAAAACATAACATTGCTGTAGAGTGAATCGATTTTTTCTAAAGCCATTCTGGTATTCATTCAATATACTGTTTTCTGCTTCCCATGATTGTAAACTTTGGAGAATAATTTGGGTGAATATTTTGTGAGAATTGTCAAGTAAATTAATCGGTCTGTACAGCGAAGGTTTGTTAATGTTTCCTTTTTTAAATATAGGGCAAATAATACTCCCTAGCCATGTTTGGGGTAAGGAGACCCCTTGGACACACACATTAAACATTACATGAAGGATCGGAATCCACCAGTACAGAAAATATTTATATACTTCTGTTATTATACCATCCGGTCCTGGAGCTTTATTATTCCATCTTCCCAATGGCAGCTACAATTTCATTTTGTGTAAAGAATATAGATTTTGGAAGAGACAGTTTCCGTGGACTTAATCCATGGGTCCTGTCCAAGTTGTTTACATAGTACAGGCCAGAACAATGAGTATCCCATTGATCTGGTGTAATAGCAGCCTCAGTTTGCTGTTTATATTGATTAAATCCATGACCAACCAACATCCAGAAACCCTTAACATTGTTAGTTATGATACTCCTTTTTTTTTTTAATAACATCCACAAGCCATAATAATGTTTACGTTTTTCTATTTCCAGAGTTTGATTATGTTGTTTCCTAGCTCTGTTGATTTCTTTTAAATTGCTTTTATGTGGATAAGCTTTATATCTCCTTAGCATCTGATTCACTTCCTTTTTCTTTTGCCTACACCTATTGTTAAACCAGGATTTTTGTTTATGATGCCCTTTAATAGTTCAAATTGTTAATAGTGGTTTAATATATCTTAATAAAGTCTCCCAATTTATATTTGCATTTTCATTAGCCAAAATGTTTCCTTTCAAATCCTCCATATATCATGAATTTAATATTTCTCAGATTATAGTGGTTGAATCTGCGTTCCGTCTTATTCTCTTAGAATTTATAATTTCAAGTACACCTGTTAAACTATCACCACGTAATTGTAGATGTTCTTGATCATTCATTACTATTTTGAGCTCTATAGGGAGATGAGGAGATTCAGGTCTAGTTAAAATTGTTAGATCTCATATGATCAGTATGGCTTCTCGATTCGCCCATATTAAATCAATTATTGAAGCTCCATTTGAACCAATGAAAGAATAATTTCCAAAGGGATCACCAGCTGTCCTTCCATTTATTAGATAGTAGTCATTGTTTTTCACAGATGAGAGGAGATTGTTACCCTGTGAATTAGTTATTTTGTCTTTGGTACCTCGATTAACATTAATATTATTATTAATTGTATTTAGGCCCTTAATTAAATCATCTTCCATTGTATACATCTCCCCTTTCTTTATGTAGTGGGGATCAGAACTTGTCTAGAATTTAATGATGCTAAGAGATTATCAGACATTTCTCATGCAAATGAATTTGTTTGTTCTGCTTTTAGGGGGAATGTAAATGTTTATTAGTACATATATTTGCTTCTTGTGTTCTAGTTGAAGCAATAATGTGTTTGGAATTGGAAAATCCAGTTCTTTAATATTGAAGTTCAAGTTAGTCTTGATATACGTTACCACCCCCTACCACCCATTTTTGGCCTGCCCATTTGCTTTGTTTTTATAGCAGATTTATTAAATCCGCTATAACCTGGTAGTAATGGAGGGCTCTGGTCAGTTAGCCAAGTCTCTTGGAGACATATTATGTCTCCAGTATTTAAAAAATCCAAAGTTGAAGGGTCTGCCATTTTATTTATTAACCCCTCTATGTTCCTTGAAATACATTTTATAATATTTGCATTTTGTTGATAACGTTCTAATGAGTCAAACAACTTATCCTTTTTATTTCAACTTCCCACTAGATCCCAGATAGTTTGATCAATGAGATATATACCAAGCGAGTCTAGGCTTTTGGCCCTTTCCATGACTAAGTCAACCATTTTTTGGTAATTCAAACACCAGGTCAGTTTGTAAAGAATCATTATTTACATCAATTCTAGTTATTGAAGTTCGATTTAAATTTAATCTTAAAGCACTGGCTAGGAAGCTTGCAATTTATCTTTTAGTCTAACTAAGGGTCTGATTTTTTTTTTACCAGATCCCAATCAAACATAAATATTTTTTTCCTTTCTTTTTGTATTTGTTGATTTTGATACGAGTGTGAGATATCTATGAATTTATTTATTCTTTCTTTTTGTTGTTCAATAGCTTCATCCTGCCCTATATTTTTTCGTGTTTCCTCTGGTTTCTGCTTTGTATGTGAGCAGGGAACATTTTAAGGTGGTAATAAATTAAACCCCTTTTTTCTTATCATTGGTTCCATAGATCATAACCTATTTGCTAGGTTGTTTGAACTAGTATATATTAGTACACAATCTGGGTCAACATAGTTTTCAAGTCTCATAAAAACATTTTCTCTTTCGTTGCTTAAATGAAATAGCTTTTTAATCCATTCTGTCCGCACATGTTGAGTTTTGTTATAAAGTTTTGGAATATCATTTAATTCTAATAAGTACTCTGTTACTACTGGTTTATTTCCTTCTCTTAAGGCTGGTTTACTGATAGTATATTTATCCTCTACCTTATTTTGTTTCGTATTAGGTATATTTCCATCTTGCAATAGACCTCCTGGATTTCTATAATCAGCTTTTCCATTCTTAACTACTTCTGCCCATGTGACTTTTTTCTGTTAACTTTCTAAAGGTAAACCTGTCTTAGATGTATCAGGATTTTGTGAGGTCTGTGTTAGTATCTCCAAGTTTCTTTGATTTTCCTTACTTACTAACCCAATCCTGTGTTTTCCTTTATTGTTTACAGTACTGGTCATTTTGCTTTGAGATTGTTGATTTTGTGTTAAGATATTGGATAGGTTAGTGTTAGGTGTTTCCTCATGTTTTTTCATTATTCTATGCTTGTTTGACTTCCTCTTAGTTTTTCCTCTGGTTCTTTTGTTGTCCCTGCCAGGTATGTGTTAGATTTATAAACTCTATTACATCGTCCTTACCTTTTTCAAATGGGGAAGGTAGGTTTACCTGGCATGCTTTGTTTGCTCTTCCCATGTGTTCCATATTTTTTATTTCAGATAAGTTATTTGATTGGTTAAGATCAACTATTAGAGAATGTTTGTATTCTTTATTAGGGTTCTGTTGTAAAAGGCATCTGTTCGAAGGGCAGCCAGTTCTTCTTTAAGAACCCAAAGATTTTCCAAAATTACTATGTTTACAAAGTAGGGATTTTTAAGTATTTCTAACATTTGTCTTGATAAAGCAGTAGAGATGGTAAATTCACCACAGTTTTTAAAATGTTCCTGATCATAATTTATATGTTCATAAAACCCTTCCTGTGGCATAGATTGTCTAGAATCAGAGTTAGGAGAGAATGTAACCGAGAAATTTTCAGGTGAATTTGTTATATAACTTGTCTATGAATTTCCAGAGCTTAAATAGCTGGATTCAAGGTGCCTTAGACTCCTAGTAAGTTCATCTAAGTCCTGTATGGTTGCTGAAAAGTCACTTTTATGACTGGGAACCTGAGGCTGGATAGAATTATTTTGAACTATCCCAATATTTTTTGGTTCAAGTGGATTCATCATCAATCTTTGTACTTTCTGTATCTAACTGCTGTTTAAAAGAGCCATCTCTCTGGCTTCGTGTGTCACTTAGGGAGGAAGGCATCATTTATTTCTTTAGTCTGGATGTGAAAATGAAATGTCCCAGGAATACTATTGGGGTTTCATAGTGCCATTGTCTAATTGTTCTGATACTAGTGGGGTTGAGCATGCAGTCACTTGATCACCTTTTGGCTCAAGAAAAGGAGTTATTTTAATTTGATTTTTGGCACCTTTAGGTGGGAGTTTAAGATTATCCTCCTCATTATTCTCTGTTTTCCCTGAGAATTTTTTTTTTTTTTGCTATAGATTTGCCTTTTTCCCCTTCTTATTTCCCATTTTATTCTTGGCTTCTCATATAATCAAGACAAATGAATCCACTTCTAGTATTCACCATATTATAAAAGTGCAGTAAAGCTAACGAAATTGCCAATATATATTTAACACAAAAGGGCTAGTAGGTCTGTCCTACAGTATTTATATCTAATCCTGGTAAAGAACTTTTAAACTATTCAGAGATATACACATATAATAAAGTTGCAGATCAGTCACAGAACTATATAAAGGTTCACTCAATTATGCATCAAAAATACCAATCACTTATCTAAAAATTGTACAATTAAAAATGTGGTTACTTTCTGAAAATATTGCTCAAACAGTAAATTCAGAAGATAGATATGCAGGAAATACACTCAAAAACCTGAAGTCCCAAAGTTTTTTGTCAGCTTAGATGAAGTGGACTTTCTGATATCTTTTTAATGTTCCCCGTTCTCTCAGTGCACGATTTAAGATATTGTTTTATCTTCTCTCAAGTCCAAATCCTTGTGTTGCACAAGAAATAAAGCTGCACCAGTTCAGTCTCTAGTTTATAGCAATAATAGCACACCAGTGAACTTCGGAATAAAGTGTCCAAAAAGTGTCCAAGCTTTTATGAAGGTTAATGATGTTTCTTAGTTCACCGTAGGATAACTTCACTAGATTAAAGCAGAAAGAAAAATTCCTAAAAATAAAAGTGTTTATATATCTGAATATATAACTAAAAATATGAGCTCACTGGGTAATCCACTTACAACAAAGCAGTGTAATTTTTAAGCCTAAATGGAGCTAAATAGGCTAAGTAAGGCTAAAGTATAATTCCACGTTAATATTGCTAAACGTTAATCATTAGACAGCCATCAATCTCTAAACTACCCTTTACAATATCAAATCAGTCATTAATTTTCATTTGCTCTATGAACATTCACAAAAGTTGTTTCGTATGTTCTTGTGTTAGGAGATTTTACTTACTTTTAGCCGAGTATTTATAAAGGTCTTAAACTTCTGTGGAGCAGGAATATATTGGCCATGAGTCCGCAATATCCACCAGCCTTTTTTGAAAGGTACTTCAGCAGGTGAAATGGCAAAAAGGTTAAAATAGCTAATAGTGCTGTAGTGCAGGTATTCGGCAGTTACATTTGTATTTCCAGGCTCCAAATTCAGTTTAACTAGCCCGATAATAAAGAAAGGGCATAAGCACTACTAAGCGCTTTACCTTGCAGTCTTTGCCATGACCTGCCTGGAGGAGAACAGTTCGGTGAATGAGCTGAATGAGCTGTTACCTCCCGGCAAAGAGTTGCCTTTTAAAAAAGTAAGGCACATGGAAAATGTCATCCCACTGATTTCAGTTAAGGCTCCACTGAAGAGTTACTCATTGAGGACAGGTGAACACCTGAATCCTAAGTTTGGCTTCTTCATTTTACAATATTTCCCGATTAACCAATTAACTGTTTAGCTTTTCTAATCAGATAGTCAGGAGTGTTATCCAGTGATTACCCGGTATCTGTAATATATATTTTTTTCTTTAAATACTCAAAATATAATTTTTATAGGTGACCATTCATTTATTCAGATCACCAATGGCAACTTTTCTTTTCCTAAAAAGATATATTTTCATATCGTCTCTGACTACATGAGCATACACACTAAAATTACTTAAAATTAATAGTCACAGTCCAAGTTTACAAGGCATAAAAGTGCAGAAGCAGGAATATTTAAAAGAACTAAATGTTTCAGGGAGGTTGCACTAGTACACTTGTCAAAATGGAGGCTTTTCACTATAGCCTCCGACACACTAGCACATTAGTGCACCACATAGTAATATGCTAAATGCAATACAAGCTCGCTTTTAAATACATTTTTAAAAATGTGTTTTATTAAAACACTCTGAGTGTCTTTTTTTTTTTTTAAACTTTCTTTTTATCCCCTCCTATCGCCCTGTCGTTCCATTCCTTCGGGCTCGCTCATGCTACCCACCCCGACACTCAGTCTGCCCCTAGAGTGCCCATGGGTAACTCCTACCTTTCCTCCCATCTTTCATGGAGCACCCTGGCACAGTGGGGCCTGCCCGTGGTTCCTGGACTGGGCAGCTGGAGCTGCCATCATCTAGGCCTGCCGAGGTTGCTTTCCGTTTTTTCTGTGCTTTCCCATCCCCCTCCCTGAGCATGTCGGCTTGGGCAAGTGCATGCTGCGCACACCTGCCAGTGCCTAACAATGTCCTCCCTCCCGACTCCAGCCCATGGAAGCCGCCCAGTGCCCCATGAGGTCGGTGCTCACACTGCCCAGGGATGTCGAGTGCATACAGCACCCCTGGTAACCCACCCTGAAGGAGGAGAGCATCCATTGGGACGCTCAGTCCTCCTTCCCCCTGCCAACCCCCGATGACCCGAGTCCGTACCCAAACCCGGGCCGCCGGTGTGGTGCGAGGTGTGGCGTCCAGTGCCTCAACCCTCAGTGCCACTGGGCCGGCTCACTCTGAGTATCTTTAAATGCTTTTATGATATGTCAGAAACATGAAAACATAGGAGGAGGTTTTGACTATTATATATTATTGGAGTCCAAGTGCTTATGACGCTTGATTTAAGTTTCTGAGTTTCAAGCGGCTTATAGCCTTCAGTTCAACCTTAGTGCGACTCTCCCCCAGCGGGGACACCCCAGGGATATTGGCTTCTCCACCGAACAGGACTCCAAGCTAGAGGGACAATATACAAGGTGCAAAAAAGGCTGTTTGAAGAAACCGGCAGCACAAGATAGTCCGGAAATGTGCCAAAACTGAGAACTTCCTAAACTTTATAAAAACAAGGTAGTTTATACAGGCAATGATGGCATGCCTGTTATAAGCTTAGGGTAAACTTTTCAGCACTCCTGCTCCTTCTTCTTCTCCACAAGAGAATAGCGTGTTGCTGCACAACAGTTCAGACTCCCAGCATCCTCTCAGATGCGGAAACGCATTTTGGCCAGGATTTGAAAAATGACAGCTGTGACATACATGAGGTGGGGTAATAAGAAGGCGATGTTGAAATTCTGGGGTCATATTATTTAGCATTTCCAAAGTTACGAGCGGGCATAGTGAAATTGCAATGAATGGCCATAGCTTTGGTGTCTTTTCTTATTTTCACCCCAACTTTTCAACACAGTCTTCTTATGACCCCATCTCATAAACCCCATAGGTGAACATTTTCAAATCTGTGCCAAAATGCCATTCTGCACCACAGGTGCAAAAACACATTTTGGACAGGATGTGAAAAATGATAGCTGTACTGTTCCTGAGGTGGTGTGAAAAAATGGCTATGTTGAAAATTTGGAGTCACAGTATTGGAAATTACCAAAGTTATGTGCGTTCGTAAAAGATTTCAACAAACGCGCATAACTCAGCCATTTGTTTTGAATGTTTTCACCAAATTTTCAACATGGCCTTTTTGGGACCCCACCTCATGAACACTGGCTGTGAAATTTCATTATTCGGTTTCGGAAGGTGATTTTGTACAGCAACCGCGAAATCACCTTCCAGGCCTGATTAACGAAACTACAGTGACCATGTTTATGAGGTGGGGTCCCAAAAAGGCCATGTTGAAAATTTGGTGGAGGAAAAAAATGCCAAAGAGATCAACATAATTTAAAAATAGCATTGAAATGCATTTTACGGGACTTATCGTTATTCCTCAGTTTGCGGTTCAGCATTGAAGAGTGCAGACATGTCCCGGTCCACAGAAGATGACATCCTATGACCTTTGATGGTAAGCATAGGGTAAGGGGAGTGTGAGGTGGTAGGTGCTCAGTGGGAGGGTCGGGATTGGGGAGAGAGACTGTGGGGACGACGAGGGACTGTTTTCTTTTTTTCAGGTAAATTAAAAAAAAAAAAAAACAAGGTCGGGGACAGTTTTTTTTTCCACAGGATAATAGTTAAAATAAATATTTTGGGACACTGAGGGTGGGCTCCCCAGTGTCCCACACTACTTTGAAGGGGGCTTGTAAAGCTGACACAGGGATTGGGCATGCCGATGCCGGCAATATAAAATAAACAATGGGCTGGTGGGGGGGGTTAAGGATGAGGAACGGCAATCAGAGGGTGGGATTGCCACAGTACACCAGGGACAGCGATCGGAGGGTGGAAGGGGGTGCCACTAGACACCAGGGAAAAGGGTTCAGTTAAAGGGCCATATGGCATAATAGAACTGAAAAAGAAGTGCGGTGCTGCACGGCTGGGTAGTCTGATCGCAGTATCATCTTAGAATGCAGCAACTGCGGGGGGTGGAATGTGCGTCAGGCGGAACCAGGATGAAAATCTGAAACCGGGACAAATCCCTGATTTTCAAAAATGCTTTGGGACACCGGGACAGCCCTTTTGATACCAGGACTGTCCCAGTCAAACCTGGACATTTGGTAGCATTAGTCTGTGCTCCTCCTGCTTTCAGGAAAACACTGCGGGGGCCAGCAGGACATGTGGAGACAATGAGGAAAGGGACAAGTGGGGTGGCAATGTCAATCAGGCTGATCAGGAGACCGAACAGCTGTTTGCTGGACGGTATCCTGCAGATGAAAGGAAAAAGCCGCCATATGACTGGTTAGGCTTTTTCTTTTCAAGTAGACAAAGTTTGCCTATCAAAGCAAAACGTGTCACAGTCAGCCTGGCTGATGATTTGTGTGGCACTGTCTCGTCCCTTGCAGTCCACTATGCATTGGACAGACAGTGTCAAATCCCTTTAAAAGCCACTCTTATAGCAAGAAGTTCACTGCACATGTGCACATGGCAAACTTGAAAAGGATTTGGCACACACCAGATTCCAAGTGGAAATTACTGTTACTTTTATTAAATAAAGTGCATGACACACTTACTGAGCTAGCACCCCTACATATCGACTCGGGACAATGAGTCTTTCTCAGGGGCGGAGTTAGCCTGTAACAGCCACCATAAGTACCACATTGTATTTAACTGCATATATCCAACACCTGTGAATTCATTCAAGGTGCAAGTTACAAAGACCACAACATGCAAAAAATGCTGCCAGCAAGTTAATACCAGTCTATAAATTTCACATCTTATGTGTGTTGGTAAATATAATTGTTGGTTTTCGTTTTTTTCCACCTCAACAATTATATAAAATAAGCAGTACGCCTTCCTGCAGGTGCAGCCACTGTCCGACCAGGTTTGAGCTGGGTGAGTGTTCTGGCACAGGTGCTGCAAAAGAAAAAGCTAAGTTAGTTTGCCAGGATGGAGTTTGAAATTGTTTGCGTTGGCATTTGTTTATTTATTTATTTATTTTTTAAAAAAGGTTTTGCTTACTTCCAAATCGGAGCAGCGGTCTGGCTGGTGGTGATGCGGAAGAGCGGTGTCTGTGGCTGGACACGCACAGAGCAAGGGGAAACCCAGTGCGTGTTTGCCATAAATAACATACCTTTATTACGACAAATTACGCCACGGGTTTCCCATAGAAAAAAACCGAAACCCATTAATTATATAGTGAATAAAATGCCTGCCTGCATGTGAGTACTTATGTAATGTTTTACATAAATTGCAATAAAATAGAAGTTAAAAAGAAAATAGTGAATAAAATCCGTTACTTTTGTGTTGACGTGGTACTTTATGACATCCTTCATAGAAACTGTATTACAGATGTGAAAAACTTTAAAATCATTATATGTGTTTAAAATGAAACCGCAAAGGTTAGCACACACTTCGTAGCCAATGGCAGCCAGTATTTTATATTAATCTCTTATTTAACCAAATTCCAATTGCAAAGCAGTGATGCTGCATATGTTGTATTGGTACACCAAGGGGATAGTTATAAGAACAGACATTTTTTATTTTTATCATCATTATTTTATTAAGAGAAAATGGGGGTCTGGTATCAACATAATAATCCGATTGCAAAGCCATTGCATCTGAGTGTGTGTAAGTGATGCAGATGCAACAAGGGGATAGACTTGAAATATTCATAAAAAAATGAGTTATTATTCAGAAAGGTATTTTCAAAACAGATATGCAGATATAAGGACCCAGGTCAGACTCAACGGGGTGGGAACAAGGGTAAGTAGGGGAAAAAAAGGAGGGTAAAATGGTAGCGATAGTGGTATGGATGGGGAGGAGTAGGGGGCAGGAACAGGAGGTCAAAAAAGTAAAAAGGGAATAAAAGGAAAAAAGGGGGGAATGCAAAGTTCCAAATTTGCATTCAATTCATATCAATCTAATAACAACAACATATCTCAAAATACAATGAGATGTTTTATGACCAAACGTTTTTTCATTTACACAAATGGCGTATAATCTGCCTAGTCATTTAAATCACTGGGGACAAGGCCATCTAGAATAGAACTCAGTGCTCAGGACCAACTCTGGATAAAGGCACGCACACATGGTACAGCTGCCAATATCCAACTATATAAAAAAGCTAGAAACAAGTGCACAAAGGCTATCTGCCTAGCAAAATGCTCCTACTATAAGGAAGCACTCTACAAGTCCTGGAACTGCAGTAAATCCTTCTGGGTCAACCTCAGTGATATTACTGGCAAGAATCCCAAAACAGCCCCCTCCATGCTCCTGGCCAACGATGTACCCAACGTGGATCCACTCCAAATAGCAAATGCCCTAAATACTGCCTTCACTGACCTAAGTGGAGTGCTCCCAGCAGACTACTTCGACCCTGCAGTCCAGAAGCATCAAACAGGTGATCAATTACCTATAGGGAACTGTCCAGTTTTTCACTTTAAAGAAGTCAGCACTGACATGGAATAGACATAAAGGAATTCTGGAGGTCAGGGGTAAGGGGCAACAGACTTCTAGGAAAACATACACTGAACTTACAAGCTCAAATGGACAGACTAGGTGGGCCATAGGCCCTTATCTGCCATCACTGTCTATTTATCAAGGCTAGAAAGTACCTTAAGAATATGCTGGGCAAATTGAGGCACAGTGGAGACACCCAGGACCTTAAGTTCATCACTATGACACTTGCGGAAGTACTAAGCCACCTAACCACCATCATCAATCTATCCCTATGCCACTCTCAGTTCTCCCAGCTCTGGAAGTCGGCTTCTGTAACACCAGTTCACAAAAGTGGAGACCGGGCACTACAGAACAACTGCAGACCAGTCTCCATACTCCGGCCACTCTCCAAAGCACTTGAACGGATAGCGGCGGGTCAGCTTGCGGAATACCTGAACTTGCACCAACTCCTATGCCTGAAACAGCATGGGTTCCGGGAGGGACACAGCACTATCATGGCCCTGTTGGAATTCACTGTTTATAGCAACCAAGCCCTAGAATCAGGGGCAGCTAGTGGGGGGCTACCTTCATCGACCTTTCAAAAACTTTTGATACGGTTCACCACACACTCCTCCTTGAATAGCTAGCCGACACCAGTCTCTCTTCTGATACAATTCTATGGTTTAACAGCTATCTCAGCAGTCGCTCACAGTGGGTCAAGATTGGGAACATTGTCTCAGATAGCAAACATGTCCACTCGGGGTCCCCCAGGGATCAATACTGGGGTCCCTCCTCTTCAGTATCTTCTTAAATAAACTTCCGGGCTCTTGCACCAGTCACGTGCTGATGATGCTGTCATTTTCACAAGCAACCCCAACCCCGAACTACTTCAAAACGACCTCCAACCTGGATTTACTGGTGCTGAAACATGCTTTAAGGAGCATAGACTAATCCTTAACTACAAGAAAACTAAGACTATGATCTACTCCAGCACCCACAGCAAACACAAGACCTTCCCACTATCCATCCTGAACAGCAGTGGCGATGTGCTGGTCCTTGTGCAGCACTTTAATTACCTGGGTATCACCCTTGACTCCACCCTGTCCTATGCACAGCATATAGACCATCGGTTCCAGAATTGGGATACTCCACCACCACAAGCACAGCCTTACATATGAAGCACTTAACATGGCCATCACCAGCTCAGTTGTTACCTTGGTTGACTGGCCTGGCGGTTTATGGTTCTGCACCAGACTCAGCGCTTCCATTGCATCTCCCTGGCCCTTAAGGCCTGCCGACTCCTCACAGGTGCTGCAAGGCTTACACACACCTGTGAGCTCTATTCACGGGCAGGGTGGCTCCAGCTGAAGAGCAGAGTTGAGTACCATACCTGTCGACTGGCCAAAAAAAAAATCACACTAAATCTGATACCACCAGGAGTCCAGAATCTGCCCATGCACCATGTAAGTGCCAGGCTGACCAGAAGCACCTACAGCCAAATTTTCAATGAACCTAGATGCCGCACTGTACAGGGTCAGCGTGCATTCTACTACCATGCACCACACTGGACTAACACCCTTCCATCAGCCATCAACCATTGGTACTTTAAAGTGTAAGCTCAAGCAGCACCCTGTCACAGATGAGAACTGTGACTGTTTTGGCCATTCATGATGACCAAAATATCTTTCCTACATTTGGACTACCGTAAAGCAGTAGCACTTAATGTTCCACCTGATCCTAGGGGCATCTACCTTCACAGCACTTCATTGTCCCACCCCACCTGTCTACCCCCTTCCCACTGGACTCCCATTCCCCTCTCTGTCCCCACCCTCATGCCCCCCCAGTCTGCTGATCTCCTAGCCCCACTGTCTCCAACCTTCCTTAAGTCTGTTCTTAACCCCTTATGCAGGCATGTACTTCACTATGCCGCAGCTGTGCCTGTTCTCCACTCTGTTTCTCCCCCCACAAGTATGCTTAGGCACCTTCTCACCAATGCCGTAGCAGTGTCTAAATGTTATACCTTAAGCTAAATGCTATCCCAATCTTGTAATTCATACCAATCTAATGTCTACCTGGCTTGTAATGTGTGTTATTTTGTACCAGTGCACTTTTGTACTTGCTTGTAATGTAATGCCTTGTAATGCAATGCTGTGCACCTGTTCAATTTTTTCTTGTAACTGACGTGGAACCTACAAATGAGCATCCGCTCACGGGTGTTCTCCAAGACATTATTAAAATAAAAAAATTAAATAAAAAAACCCCAAAAAACCTTGTTTCAAGTTGAAGAAACTTTTTAAGACAATTCCCACCTTGTATTAGGGGATGCATCTGCTCCAAAGCACGGAATTAAAGTCCTCTAGGTATTGAGCCACGTGCCCCTCTGAAGTGTGCACGAGGGCAACTGTCAATTTTTCCATTAATAGTAGCTCTAAAACGTTTCTGGAAGCAACACTTCAGGGAGCTTATTGTCTGACCTACCTACAGCAGCCTACAAGGGCACCATGCTGGATTGACTGTGACTTCTGATGTACAGTCTAAATAATCACTTACCCTGTATTTCTTCCCAGTTTTAGGGTCGGTAAACTCTTCTCCCGTGTCTGCATAACAGCAGGCATTGCAATGCCTATAACAATAATGTCCATCCTTTTGTGAGAGACTCTTGGATCTATCATCTGCTTCTTGGTTAATAGCTACTAGTTACTATATCTCTAAGGCTGTAGCGTCTTCTAAATTATATTAAGGGAGAAGCACCCGTAAATTATCCTGGAGTCTCATCTGCTGCCAGACCCGACCACATATTCTCTATTTTTAATACTTTTATTTTTATTCAGAGAGATATTTCCATACTCGATACATGAAATATAAAGCATAAAGTAATTCCTCTCGATATGTAACTATACAAAAATAAATCCTAAAAGCATAATTATTGCTTTTTTTTTTTTTTGAGGGGTCAAAAGAAATAGCCACAAATATTATTTGGAGGAAAATTTACAAAAAGAAATATCAAATCAGTTTATCATAGTCTTATCTGCTCCAAGCTTATACACCCTATAAAGCAATAACTTATTAAACAATAGTCTTTTTTAATTCCAAACATCTCTAGGGCATGATAGGAAGCAAAAAAAAAAACATGTCCAGAAAACTAAAGAGCAGTTTTCTCAGAACTGTTTAAGTGGCCACTGGTATATAGTGGGTCTCATCCACCTCTTCATCTTCCAAATCGGGAGCCTATCTCCTCTAGGAGTGAGACTTTTTTTCATAAAATTCCTTTGCCTTGTCCACATCATGAAAAAATAAACTTTTCCTTGAAAAGTAATCTTTAATTTTCCAGGTGCCTGTAGAACACCTGGTACCCCAGCCTCCATAAATTCCGATTTTATATTTAAGAGCCATTTTCTCCGACGCTGGGTCATCGTAGAAAAATAAGGGTATACATGCAGTTTAAGTCCTCCGTAAACAGTCCCTTTCCTCTGTCTGGCAAGGCTTAAAATCTTGTTTATTTCAGGGATTCATAAAAAAGAACAGATAACATAACATGCAGTTACACAGCATTAGTCCCTCCTTGATCCCCTTTTGGTTGTGGTTGAAAAACCGATTCTAGCACAAGAAGCTGATCTAATGAAAACACTGCAGTTAAAAAGTTGTTCTATATGTACCTTCAAATCCAAAGCTGGGATATCGGCTGGAAGTCAAGTTATGTGCAAGTTTTTCATGAGCAGTGTATTCTCAATATTCTCAAGCTTATTCATCGTAGCCAGTTCATGCAGGGCAGAATTGACTGCACTCTCGGTGGTCAGGACTCGAACCGAGAATTTCTCTGTAGCTTTTTTGGGCGCTCCCACCCGTACTTCCATGGTAGAAATATTTTCCTCAACTTGTAAGCAACGATTCGAAATATCCCCCAGAGAAGAATTAACTTTACTTAGAGACGCTCTCATCTCTTGCTGAAATTCCAAAATGGTGTTTTGTATAGATTACAATGAGGGCTTGGAAGATTGTTAAAGTTTTTTGCCCTGGTCCGGGTGTCCAATAGTTGGGGAAGCTAGTACTCCTTCTAAACAGGGAGCTATAAGAACCCCCCGCGTTGGAGTGGCTTTCCCCTGTTGTAGGGTAAAAAACTTCTCAATAGTTAAAGACACCTTCGGAAGCCTCCTTTGTGGTTTTAGCTCTTGTAGCTGAAGCCATTCATAAGTTCAGCTCCGGTTGCAGTCTCAAAACAGCAGATCTAAACAACAGACTTGCAGCCATCAAAATCTCCCAGCATCCCTCCCCGACCACATATTCTTGATGACAACTTTAATTTTCACAGACCTGACATTTTAATCTGTAACAAAAAGTAAGTATAACATAAATATCTTGGCTTTCCCCTAAAATCTCCGACTCCGCCATCACCATTCCTGGCTACTCCTTCTCCCGACAAGACCATATTAAAAAGGGTGGTGGTATCACAATCTACATTTCTTCTTCCATTCAGTCTACCCCAGTGCTCTCAATAACCTCCCCTACTGCTTATGAGCTCCTCATACTTAAACTCTCCTTCCCTTTCTCCGTCCCTGTCTTTGTGGCAGGTGTCTACTGTTTGCCCAGGGATATCTTCTGCGTCTGTCACCAAATTACTAGCTACTATCTCTTCTTATGCCTCTTCTGGTGAGCTATTCATTCTGGGGGATTTTAACATCAACTGGCTCTCTCACTCTCATTGAAATCTCTGCCAAAACATCAAGTCCCTATACCTAACACTGCTCATCTCTGTTCGTACCCACCATAGGTCTAGATCCCCAAATCATCCACTACTGGACTGGGTACTCACTACTCACCCCCACTGCATCATTGACACTGGAATCCTCCCCGATGCACTCAGTGACCACCACATGGTTTACTGTGTGCTTATTTATTTATTAACTTTTGGTAACTGGGTAAGTGCGTTAGGCAATAACCCTGCCTATTTTCAGGCATGACCTGGGAGAGTACAAAATACATTAGTTCAAAACAGTACATTATAACATGCATACAGTCTTGGAAAGTATACAGCAGTTATCCATGCAGGGATAGTCAGGGATTATACATGAGACAAACCCACCATGCAAGATTGGGGAGACAAAATGAAGACAATGCAGTAGATACACAGTGCTCAAAGTAGTCATAGCAAGTTGAAGGCAAGAGCAGAAAGTCAAGCACAAATTTAGCACGGACACAGGTATCAAGTGCAAAAAGGTAAGATAACAGTGTTTTCTTGAAAGAGAGGTCAGATAAGGAGCATTTAATATGAGAGGAAGGGAATTCCAGAATTTGGGAGTGAAATGTGAGAATGCTTGCTTACCCATTTTAATAGAGCAGTGTGGGACTTGGAGCAGAGAGGTGGTAGAAAGCCTCAGAGGGCGGGAGTGAAGCACAGGTGCAAGCATAGCCCCCAGAGAGTTGGGACGGGGATTTCTGGTCATTGAGTCAGTGAAACATCCCACTATGTAGGAGCGAAGGGCATTGGGTGAGAGCCAGTGCGAGGCAGAGTATAGCAGGTAATGGTGAGTAAGGTGAGGGGCCTATAGGGCAAATCTACAAATGTTGTTATAAGTGGTGTCCCATTTGCAAAGTACACCAGCATTGGCCTGGGAAAGGACTGGGAGAGCATATAGGAGTCTAGGAAGCAGGACACCTCTAGCTACAGAGATCCTGGCAGCAGGGGTGAGAGAGTGACGTACTTTCTATGTGGCATCAATCTTCAGGTTAACTGATCTGCACACCTCATTAATGTGAGAGAAGTCAAGTACTGGATCAAGCATCACACCTGAAGCTTAGGGAACTCTACATGAACTTTTCTCGATGATCCAAAGAGCATGGCCTGAGTCTTAGATAAGTTTAGGATTAGACAGCTAGAGGTGGACCAGGATTGAAGTTGTTGGAATACAGATGATTATTAATATCAGCAGTGGACCTAGAGGCAGCGCAGAGTACCAAGTCGTCTGCATGCATAATGGCACAACAATGAGGTAAGAAGGTAGGAATATCATTGACAAAAATAGAAAAGAGCAGGAGGCCAAGAATGGAGCCTTGTGAGACACTACAAGAGGTAGTGGCAGAGGATGAGAGAACTTTGCTGAGGAAATGGATTGCGATCAACTGTCTAGGTAGCGGATGAGCCAGGATAAGGTAGATCCAGATGCACCAATGGATTACAATTTACTCAATAGCAAGGGGTGATTAACTAAATCAAACGCTTTGGTGAGGTCTATGAACACAGCACCAGTAAGCAAGCCTTTATCCATATTGGACTTAACCTCACTAGAGAATTGGGTAAGAGCTGTTGTAGTACTATGTCCTACTCTAAATCCATGCTGGATAGGGGACTGAAGTTTAAAATTGAGTAAGTGAGTGACGATCTTGTGGTGGATTAACTTTATCAGTAATTTACTAAGCGGAGGCAATAACGCAATGGGTCAATAGTTAGAAAGAATCATAGGGTCACCTTTCTTGAACACAGGGGTAGTCCTAGCAGATTTCCAGGCATTTGGAACAGTGGCGGTACTGATGGGCAGGTTAAAGAAAATTCACGATCCCAAAACCCCTCCAAAATTTATTCAAATCAGGTTCTTCGGGTAAATTAACCTATCCTCATTGCATGCTGGACTGCTTTCCACTGACTGGTCCCCTGTCTCTATGGCCAGTAACATCAATCAAGCCGTCAAATATTTCCACACTAAATTCTTACAAGTCTGGGATCAGCATGCCCCCCTCTGGAAAACTAGGGTCAGAGGTTCTCACCGCCCCTGGATCTCGGCTGAAGTTATGGCCTGCCTCCGTGCACATGACCCTACATGGAAGTCCTCTAAGTCCACTGGCAAATCTTAACAAGTACCATGCCCTTGTCTCTCCCTGTACCCAGTCCCCCTTCTGGTCCTCAAGGTGGGTGACTCCACTGTTTCCGACCCCCTTTCTGTCACTTCTGCATTCAACTCCTACTTCACCACATGTGCTTCTTCTCTCCTGTCTGCCTTCCCCGCCTCCTCACCTCCACCTACATCCCATTGACCTCCCCTACACTTCCCTTCTCATTTTTGCCAATTACCCTATCTTCTTCTCTAAAGGCCCTCTTGGCGCTAAACCCTCAGAAAGGCAGGAGCCCTGATGGGCTTGACCCCAAGGTCCTGCATGTCTCTGCACCTGCCATTTCCATTCTCATCTCAACCTTTCGTTCTCCCTCGCCTCAGTCCCAGATTCCTGGAAGCATGTAACAGTCATCCCTCTCCCTAAAGGTGGTGACTCCTCTCCTGGCAACTTCCATCCTATATCCCTTCTTCCTACCCTATCTAAACTACAAGGACACATTGTTCTTTCTCAACTCTCCACCTACCTTGATTCCTCCTCCTTCTTTACCCCCTTCCAGTCTGGCTTTCACAACTTCATTCCACCACCTGTTCTCTCCTCAGGCTCACTGACTCCATCCTTACTGGTATGGATCATGGCCACCTCACAGCCGCCATCTTTGTCGATTTTAGCAAAAGCTTTCAACACTGTCTCCCACATTCTTCTCCTTAATAAACTCAAGACAGCGGATCTCTCAGACTCTGTAACTAATTGGTTCAGCTCCTATCTGGTAGGTAGGTCTCAATCTGTGAGAATTGGAGATTCTATGTCCGCCCTCCTCCCTGTCCATACTGGAGTACCCCAAGGCTCTGTCCTTGGCCCATTGCTTTTCTCCATATTCCTCAATGAACTTCCCTCAGCCTGTTCTTCTGCCTCCATCCATATGTTTGCAGATGATATGGTTCTATTTGCACTAGGGTCTTCTTCCTCTTAGTTATTACCCAGGCTTCAAATTGATTTTGATGCTATCCAGAACTGGTTCCACTCAAATCAATAAACACTAAATGAAGAAAACTGTCTTCACGTGCTTCGGCACTAGGCAGAGGCTTTCTAGGCTATCCTCCCTCCCTCTTGATGGGGGTACAATTGTTGATGTACCCTTAATACCTTGGCGTCTGGCTTGACAGGCACCTTGGCTTCTCTCAACACATAGATGCTATTCATAAAAAAACTCCACCCCATGGTTGGTGCCCTTTATTGGGACAAAAGCAGTATCCATTTACCTGCTCACCATGAAATCATTTCAAAGGTGACACTTTCCAACTTTGATTATGGTGACATAGTTTACGGTGCTGCACCCAAGTCCACTTTGGCCAGACTGGATCCCCTCTTCCACTCCGTCTGCTGGTTTGCCTTGTCCTGTCCTTCCCATACTCACTATTGTTCTCTGTACTCTGATTTCTCTCTCTCCCCTCTTTGGTAGGTCGCTGCCTAACCCACTTTGCCTCCTTCATTTCTAAATTCTGGCTGTCCTCCCTCCCCCCTTATCTCAGTTCTCTTCTCTCCCCTATGCCTCCTTCCTCTTACTCTCTCCATAACTCAAGCTATCGCTCCCTTCTTAAAAATTCCTTGCAGGATTGAATGCCTTTTCTTACTGCTTTCCTAAAATCTGGAACACTCTTCCCCTTACAATTCACTCTGCCACCTCCAAACATTCACTTTCCTTGTTACTCCAACTCCATTCATCTCCCACCTGCAATTGCCCTCAGTGTAATGTCTTGCCCCCGCTTTCTCTTTCCCCATCCACTGCCAGTCCCCAATATGTTATACTACTGCTACTAAATGTTTCAACCGCCGCACTCTTCCTTTTTTCCCCTCTTCCTCATTTCTCTACCTTCTTCCCTTTAACCCTTTTCCTCCCTGTCTCCCTCCTCTCCCCTTCACTACTGCTTCCAATCTATTCACGCTCTTTCATCCTCTCCGTCTTCTCCGCTCCCTACCTTTCCTTTTTTCCCCTCCTTTCCTATCTGTCTTTCTTGTTTAGTGATTTGCCATTTACGTTACTGTGTATACTGTACATAGCTTTGCTTATCAGATTACTGCACTTTGCTCATACTATGTATAGATTCCCACTCCCATTCCCTCAGGACATATCTGGAAACGAGCTTTATGGCTCAGTATGCATTTCCTGGTAAATCTCTTTCAATAAATAAATAATGTTACTCATGGTTCTGTCTATTTGTTTCCCTTTTTTATAGTTCCAACAGAGGTTTATGTTAAAGACTGCACACTTTTGTGAATTCCCTATCCACAGTCTGTTATGCTCATCTCTAATTCTCTTTTTTTAGTTTTTCTTCTTCAAGAAACTGAATTTTCAGAACGGTTTCTTTTTCATCTTAAAAATTCACTGAAAGGAATACTTTCAATCAGTGAGTGGGGTTGGCAGCTATCTGCCCTTAACAGACTGTTCCCAGAAATGTGCTTCCTGTAGGGGGCACTAGCATCATAACCCACGGGGCTCACATTCAATCCAACACCTAGAAATTCCACACTTGTTTTGTCTGTTTTGTAAGTACATGTCACATTCCGATTGTTATTATTAATACATCTCATAAACTGTGTTATTGTTTCAGAACCCCCACCCCAAGCACATACGATACCTTCAGTAAAAGGGTACCACAATTGGTACTGAGAATTTACTGTTTCTTGAGGAAGCAGAAGAACTAGTGTTTAGAGATGGGGATATACATTAGAGACTGTGGATAGGGCATTTACAAAAGTGTGCAGTCTTGAACGTAAATCTGTTGTAACTGAAAAAAAGAGAAACAGAGACAGAACAACAAGTAATGTTTATTACAGAATATGTGGTCTGGTCTGGCAACAGATGAGACTCCAGGGTCATTTATGGGTGCCTGTCCATTAATATTATTTAGAAGAGGATCCAGCCTTGGGGATATGTTAACTAGTAGCTATTATCAAGAAGCAGGTGAGAGATCCAAGAGAGTCTCACAAAAGGATGGACATTATTGTTGTAGGCATTGCAATGCCTGCTGTTATGCAGAAACGGGAGAATAGTTTACCCTCCCTAAAACTGGGAAGAAATACAGGTTAAGTGATTATTTAGACCATATATCAGAAGTCAGTCAGTGCAGCTTGGTGCCCTCGTAGGCTGCTGTAGGTAGGCCCGACAATAATCCCCTTAAAGTGCTGCTTCTAGGAGCAAGTTGGAGCTATCATTAAAGGAAAAATGGACAGTGCCCTCAGTGCACACTTCAGAGGGGCACATGGCTCAAGACCTAGAGGACTTAAATTCCATGCTTTGGAGCAGATATATCCACTAATACAAGGCATGGATCATCTTAAAAAGTTATTTTAAGATGAGAAAAGATGGATTTCTATCCTAGGTGCTCCTTTCCCTAGTGGTTTAAATGACCAAATAAATTACAAGCCATTTTTATGTTGGCTTGCACGCACACGCAAGCAACATCTTATGGTAGTGGCACTTTCAGAGGTATGTCAGTGTTGTGGCTAATGCAGGGGATGCTTTAGTTAGTGCATCCCTCAGCCGCCAACCAGTGAGCATGCTGCCAGTGACAGCAGTGTCAGAAGACAGCCATGGAGTTGAAAGAAATCTGCCGCTGCAATCAGAGACAGGCTTGTCATTGCAGTGGCAGATGACATGTCTCCATTACGTGCCTTTCCTGCTGAAACATTTCAATAAGTATGGCGGCTCCTGCCGTCCACCACACAGTCCCCACAGAGCCGACATTGGGGTGCTGAATCCCCGTGTCGGCATGTCCACCCCCCCCCCACATTATGTGGCACACCGTAACATGGTGGTTCCTGCCGCCTACCACACAATCCCAAAAAGCTGACATCGGGGTGCCCGATCCCTGTGTCAGCATCCGCCCTCTTAGTGTGTCTTTTCCTGGTTAAGCAGTCTTCCCTTTCCTTTCAGATGCTGGGATGCCCACTCCTGGTATCGGATGCGCCTCCTCCCCCAACCCATCTATACAGCTTGCCGACATCGGGGTGCCCAATCCCTGTGTGGCATTCCCAGGGTGTGGCACACTGGGAGCCCACCCAGTGTGCCTTTTTTTAATCGTGTAACCTGTGCGATAAAGAAAACCCCTTCACTGTCTCCCCCACAAACAAGAAAGCGGTCCACCATTGTCTGCCTCGTTCCCCCATCCCCATCTTCCCTCTGCGCATACCCCCCCCTCACCCATATTACCCTCCAGAGGTCGGGAGCCTCAATCTTCTCTGAACTGGAACATGTCTGCACTCTTCAAAGCCGAAATATGAACTGAAGAAATGACAGTAAGCTTTATAATGGGGGGTTTCAACTTAGGTTGATATCTCAGCCATTTTTAGGAATTTTGGCCCCAGATTTGCAACATGGGGTTTTTGGGACCCTACCTCGGGAACATGTCACTGTTATTTAGTTTCTCAGTCCCAAAAGGTGATTCCGTGGTCGCTGCACGGAATCACCTTTTGAGACCGATTAGTGAAGCAACAATACCACTGTTCTTGAGGGGAGGTCCCAAAAAGCCCATGTTGCATATTTGGTGAAAAATTTCCAAAACGTGACTGCGTTACGAGCGTGTGTTGTGCAGTTTCTACGCTCGCTCGTATCTTCACCAATTTTTTATATTTTGTCTCCAGATTTTCAACATTGCCATTTTTTCACACCTCCTTGTGAACAGTAGAGCTGTCATTTTTCACATCCCTCCTGATACATGTTTTCACACCTGTGGCGAAGAAAGGCGGGGTCCCAGTGGGAATTCAACTTTCGGGACAGATTAACAAAATCATACTGACACTGTTCATGAGGAGAGGTTCAGAAATGCCCATGGTGAAAATTTGGTGAAATAAATCCAACAAATGATTGCGTTACAGGCGTACGTTGCGCAGTTTCTATGAACATTTATAACTTTGCCACGTTTTCATATTTTCACTCCAGATTTTCAACATTGCCATTTTTTCCCACCACCTCGTGAACAGTACAACTGTCATTTTTCTCATCCTGTCAGAAATGTGCTTTCATACCTGTGGTGACAAATTGCACAGTTGCTGTGCAAAACCACCTTTCGGGATTGAGTAGTGAAATGATAGCGCCACTGTTTATGAGGTGAGGTCTAAAAACCCATTGTGAAAATCTGAATGGCTCTAACAAACAACCAGGAGTATGGGTTTCCAACCATAATGCCCTACTCTGTAGAGCCTGACAGGCGTAAGGATGTGACTTGGGGTCTTTAGCCTAACGTTCACCCCATTCTCCTATACCGCACCCATCTCAGCGTATTTCCTTATGGAATGGGGTGAGTATAAGGCCCGAAGACCCCAAGGCACACCGTGACACTTGTCAGTGTCTGCAGGGTAGGGTGAGGTGAAATGGCATGAGCGTTATGGCCGACGACCCAAAGCCACACACCCATGTCTGTCAGTCTCTGCAGGGTGGGGTTGGCGTCAGTTCAATACTTTATTGCCATTCCTATTATGCATCTCTCTCTAACTTTTGCACTACCAATGCCAGTGCCAGCAAGCCAACATTCAACATTGACAAATGCTTGTTGTAAATGAAAGAACCTTTGGTCATAAAACGTCACATTGTATTTTGAGGTGTTATTAGACTGATATGATTTAAATGTAAAGTTGAACTTTCATTGCCCCACCCCTACCCTTTTCAATTTCTTCCCTTTCTTTTATCGTCCTTCTGGTCCTGTCCCTGGTCCAACGTGCCTCCACAACTGTATCATCTGCCATCCTTTTCTTCTTATTTTTCCCCCTACTTACCCTTGCCTCCCCCATTGAGTCTGACTTTGGTCCTTATAGCTGGATATCTGTTCAGAAAAAAAACTCTTTGTATAATTATTCATGTTTTTATGGATATTTCTAGTCAATTTCACTTATTGCATCTGCATCATTTTGTCACACACTATTCTGTATGGCTGTCATTATCATTTCCTTCCCCCCGCCCCCAGCTGCTAGCCAACACACACATACATTATGCCTCGTTGTATCCCCCTGTTTATTTTCCAAGAACCAGGAGGTAAGATTGCAAGCACGATTACACAGAGAAATAAAGGTTTAAATGAATGTTTAATTGAACCTCCTATATTTCAGCTCAGAAACTGACCAGACACCTTTTGAATGATGGTTGTAAATATCAGTAAATGTTGCAGCTATGGGGTAGTGGGTGGGCGGATGGCATCTCTGAGAGCACACACTGAGACTGGAGCTACAAGTTGCAGTTGCACTGTGAGGAGCTCATGTGGAAGCAGCTCCTTTTGGATGCAGGGCCCAAGCCGATGCTGGCTTCTACCCAGGCACTCCCATGACTGCCACCACCTCGGCCCAAACCCGTTCTGACTTGGCCGCTTCCGGACTCTGTGCTCATTCGGGTGGAACCCCTGCTTCCTCAGCCCAGGGAGGGCCCCCCCAAGGAAGCTGGTACTGCCTCCGGCCTTCCTCAGTGGCTGTCAATTATGGTCACTGAGGCTGATGAGCCCCACAGGGTTAGCGGGGACTGGGGGGAAGGGGGAGGCTGGTCTTCGGTGAATCCTTGGAATCTAAGGTTTCCTCCATGCATTCCTGCCCAATAGACCTAGAGTCTGGGGATGATTTGTCGGTGAACTGTGGTCCTACCTCCTTCAGTGCCATGCTGCACCTTATTTCAAAGGCTGCAGGGATCCAGCTGGAGCCCATTCAGGAATTAACCAAGTATCCCTTCACTAAAACCTTTGATCAGGAAGACTCCCTTGGGGTCACCTTCATGGTGGCTGAAGCCATTCTTGGGCCCACATTGGAGCTGTGGCAGCGCTCAACCTCCTGCCCTATGCTGTCGGCCTGTATGCCCCGCAAGGACGCGGTTTCTATGGGTTCCCTCTCTGGGTTCACCGAACACACCTCGGCTGAGGGATTGGCTGCTGATTTGGTGTTCAGGCGGACGAGCAATGTCCAGGACATTGATAAGCCTCCCGACAGAGAATCCAAGAAATTGGATCATGAGGCCATGAAAGTATATGCGGTTTCATTTCTCTGCCTTAGGCAGGCTAGTTTGACCTTAATGATGGCCTGCTTTGCCCATGGCTTGTTGTGCACCCATGACTAGGTGCTCCCTTGGCTCCTGGCCAACCTTCAGATGATGGTCAAACAAGTCTAGGACCAAGGGCATGGTGTAGCTAAACAGCAGCTCCAGATGGCCATGGACATTGGCAAGTCCTGTGTTGGGTCCGTGACCACCACCAAGGCTATGTGCCACAGGGCTTTGCTGCAGATCTTGACCTTTACAGAAGATACCCAGCACAAACTGGTGGATGTCCCCTTCATGGGTACAGATGTGTTCAGGCCAGGGGTGGATGGTCATCTCACTAGGATTGAGAAGTCCAGTGCCGCCCTGGACTCCGTCATCTCTGCCCAAAAGGACGTTAAGGGCGCTAAACCCCAGAAAAAGTTATTTTGGCTCTACTTTGTCCCTGTGGCCAAGCTATCCCATTCACCAGCTGGGCATTAGCATCACAGACCTAAGTCTGTCACTTTTTTAGTCTGGAAGCCAGGCACTTGAGGCCTAGCCGCATCCTCTGCCGGCTCTGTCTCCACCCCTAGCCTGCCCATTGATAGTGGATTGGGGGTTGCTCCCTCCCTGCTCTTCTTGTCTCCCCTGGGTCCTTCTATGGGGGGCTGGATCTGCTACTTCCTTTCCGCCTGGTCCAGTATTACCATGGACAGGTGTGTGCTAGAAGTGGTCGGCCAGGGCTTACCTCTGAAGTTTGAGGCTCTCCTGCCAAGCCTGCACCCCTTGGGAGGATATGGTCTCCGCAGACATGTTGTCTGTTCTTTGGGAGGACATCACCCAGCTCCTCCTGAAGGAAGTGGTGGTTCATGTCCTGGACCCACCAGTCAGTCCAGGGTTTGCATCCAGATACGTTCTGGTTCCAGATCAGATGAGGGACTGGCACCCCATCTTAGATCTGCACATACTGAACAAGTTTCTGAGATCGCGCACCTTCAGGATGGTCCCTCTGACCCAGATCATTCCGTCCCTGAAGCAGGACATTTGGTTCTGCTTTCTGGACCTCCAGGATGCCTTCTTTCACGTCCCCATCCATCTCTCTCCATCGGGGATTCTTCTGGTTCCACCAGATGGGACCCCTTACGAGTTCCAGGCCATGTTCTTTGGCCTCTCCTCAGCTCCCAGGGTCTTCACCAAATGCATAGCAGTGGTAGTGGCCTTCCTGAGGCACCGAGGGGTCAGTGTACCTGTACCTCGATGACTAGCTGATTGCAGGCCCCTCCAAAGCAGACGTGGAGTGGTCCAGGGACCTGGCCCTCCAGACCTGCTTACGCCTGGCCTCCTGGTCAGTGAGGCGAAGTTAGAGCTCGCCCACTCACAGGTGATTCACTTCATTGGGCAGAGTTCGACTATTGCCGAGCCACAGCCTGGCTCCTTGCAGACAGGGCATAGGTTCATTCCTCCTTTTCCCAACCATTTCATGTTAGCAGTTGCGCCCTTCCAGGGACTTCCTGCGCCTCCTGGGCTACATGGCAACCTGCACCAGTGTGGTCTGTTGGACCTGCTGGAGAATGTGCCCTCTGAAGTGGGAGCTGGCCCATCAGTGGTCTCCGCATCAGGGCCACCTCGACCAAGCAGTCACAGTGACCCTGCTGATGTGGGATGCCGTCCAGAGGTGGCTGGTCCTGGCACAACTACAGGAAGAGTCCCATTTGTCCGCTCAGAGCCAAAGGACACTGTCACGACTAATGCCTCCCTTATGGGATGGGGTGCCCACATGGGGGAACACAGGGTCCATGGCCTCTGGTCCACCCGAGGAGTCCCGTTCACCTGGCCCTGATAGCCCTGGCTCCACATCTCCGGGGTCAGGTCATCCAAGTCCAGACTGATTGTGACACCATGTACTACCTCAACAAGCAGAGCGTAACACATTCCCTACCTCTGTGCAGGGAAGCTCTCCACATCTGGACCCTCGTGCTCAACCTCAAGGCTGACCTGCTGCCCATTCATGTGGCCAGCATTTCCAGTTGGCTGGCAGATGCCCTCAGCCAAGTGGGTGAAGCATCTCACGAGTAGTTCCTCCAGCAGGAGGTGGTAGACCATCTATTCTTCCAGTGGGGCACCCCTCAGGTGGATCTGTTTGCCTCCCATGAGAATGCCAAGCTGAGGCTGTTTTGTGTCTGCGCCCTCCCTCCCCAGGCCTCCTTTATGCCTTCTTTGCTTTTCTTCTCAGCCACAAGGTCCTGATCAAAGCTTGGAGAGCAAGGCACAGATGATCCTGGTGGCTCTGGACTGGCCACGCCAGTTCTGGTACCCCGATCTCCTCAGGCTCAGCAGAAGGCCTTTGTGGCATCTGCTACGGTTAGAGTTCCAGGCTCTGAGTCTCTCCTACAAGGTCCTCCATGTAGTTGAGGCTTTTTGGAAGGAGTCGCCTCCTCAGTGCTATGCCTTCAAATGGAAGAGATTCTCCATTTGATGTCAGGGCAAGGAACTTGACTCCTGTCCTGTGGCTAGCATTCTCAATTACTTGCGGTACATCTCTCAGTTGGGTCTTCAGTCGACAGCCCTCGACGTGCACTTGGCAGCCATCCCTGCTTACTGGAGTGGTGCAGTGCAGTGGCTGTGGAGCAGCAGTCTTCCGGGAGATGTTCTGGAGGATGCGGTGTTGTCCCATCTGCAGGCACCTCTCTGGGCTGAGGGAGGAGGTTGCTCATCTCCAGGCTGAGTTGGCCAGGATTTGTGGTACCTCCTCTTCCATCCAGGGACCACCAGTGCCACTGCCGTTGCCTCAGAGGTTGCCAAGAAAGAGGAGCGGTTGGACCACAGTGGGCTCAGGAGGGTGAGGGTGGTGGAACAGAGGCGCATCCCTCCAGTTGTACCTCTCCACAATTCCTGTGCCATTCTGGAAAGTGTGGTTCCTCTATGGAGGCACCCACAGTGGAGACCAAGGAGGATGCTGGGAACCTCCACAAAGGAGACCCACAGGAGGGTGGCAGGGGACCCTGCAGGGGAAGGAAACAACTCCTGGTGGGGGACTCCATTGTTAGGAATGTAGAACTGGGCAAGGAAGGGAGAGGGAGAAGGTGCCTGCCTGGCACCATGGCTTGAAGGGACAGGGACCGAATCCTCAGGATTGCCAGAGCAGCTGCACAGGGAGGGAGCTGGATGTCATTGTCCACCTAGGGACAAATGACCTGGCTAAGAAAGGATTAGAGAAGTGCAGGAAGAGTTTGTGGAATTGGGAGGGCCTTAGTCAAGTAACCGCACAGTAACCTTCTCGGAGGTGCTACCATCTATGGCATAGGAGAGGCTAGGGTGTTCCGTACCATGGGATTCAATCAGTGGTTAAAAACTGGTGTGGAGCTCAGGGATTTGGCTTCATTGGGGACTGGGTGTCCACCTGAGTGATGCAAGCCTATACTGGCATGATGGGCTGCATCTATCGGGAGGGAACCAGGATCCTAGGTGATAGGTTTAAATGCTTCATTGGCAAGCTTTTAAACTAGCCAAGGGAGGCACTGGAAAGGAGCAGGAATCCTAGCGCCCCAAACAATCACGGTAGTAAGTGTGGCAAACACCAACATGGAGGTGTCGATAGGGAGAAGGGCTGGGGTAAATGGAGAAAGTGACAAAGGCAAGAAGGACAGGGATGGGGCAAAAGTGGGTAAGGCCATCAGGAAATGGAGGGTAATGAGTACCAGTGCCCGTAGTCTGGGCAACAAGCTCCCTGAGCTGGTGGCCTTAATGGAAGAGGGATGCCTGGATATCGTAGCAGTCACAGAAACATGGTACACAGAGAACCATGACTGGGATGTTAACATACCAGGGTACATAACCTACAGGAGAGACAGGCAGGGGAGAAGAGGGAGGAGTAGCTCTTGTAAAGGAAGGGATAAAAGCAACTGAACAAAAGAGTAAACAGGGAGGAGAGGAGGCACTGTGGGTCACCTTGAGACTGGAAAGGGCACCACAATCCGCACAGGGTTGTGTACAGACCCCCATGTCAGGGGGAAGGAATGGACAAGGATATGATGGAAGGCATTCTTAGAATGGCAGAGAAAGGGGAGATACTGTTGATGGGAGACCTGAATATGCCAGATGTTAACTGGAGCACATTTGCTGCAGCCACATCCAAGAGCAGGGCCATTCTTGATGCCCTACAGGTGGCAGGCATTAGACAGCTAGTTTCGGAACCCACTCGTGAGGGAGCAATCTTAGACCTCGTGCTCTCAAATGGGGGCAGTGAGAGGATCTCAGATCTAGAAGTGGGTTGCCATCTGGGGACAAGTGACCATCAAACAGTGTGGTTCACGTTAAACTCAGCTACAGAGTCAAGCCATACAAAAGTGAGGGTACCGGACTTTAGGAGGGCTGACTTTGGCAAGATGGGAGAGTGCCTCAGAAAAGCACTAGCAAACAGGCTAGAAGGAGGTGTGGAGCAACAATGGGGAATTATCAAAACTGCCATCACAGAGGCAACAAGCCTTCGTGAAGCAAATAAATCAAACGAAAGAAAAGCCACTATGGTTCTCAAGAGAGGTGGCTGTGAAAGTCAGGAAGAAAAAGATAGCATTCGGAAGTATAAGGAAACACAGAAGGAGCAGGACAGATAGCTGTACCAGTTAAGGCAGAAAGAAGCAGGAGGGAAGTCAGAATAGCAAAGGCCCAAACTGAGGAAAAGATAGCCAACTCAGTTAAGAAGGGGGATAAAACCTTTTATAGGTACATCAGCGAGCGTAGAAAGACAAAGGGAGGGATAGTGAGGCTGAATAGAATGAACGATGGGTGGGCAGAGGGGGACAGTGAAAAAGCAGGAATACTGAACGAATATTTCTGCTCAGTATTCACAAAAGAGGAGGGGGAAGTGCCTAATCCAATTAACAGAAGCACTCTTGATAGGGGGTCGATCCAGTCCTTTCACAGAAGAAAGGGTTCTGCAAGAACTCCTAAAACTGAAGGTGGACAAAGCAATGGGTCCTGATGGAATTCACCCCAGAATTCTAAAAAATTAAGGAAGGAACTAGTGAAACCACTGGCTACTCTTTTTAATAAATCATGGGAGGATGGTGTGGTACCAGGGTGGAGGAAGAGGATGTGATTCCCTTTCACAAAAGTGGGACCAAGACAGAGGCAGGAAACTACAGACCTGTCAGTCTGACCTCTGTGGTAGGGAAAGTGATGGAGTCACTTCTGAAGGAAAGAATAGTTGAGTACCTAGGGTCAGTGGAGCACAGGATCAAGGCAGCATGGGTTCACAGCGGGAAGGTCATGTCAGGCGAATCTAATAGTTTCTTTGACTGGGTGACCAAAGTAGTAGACCAGGGAGGGGCTGTGGACATGGCCTACCTAGACTTTAGCAAGGCATTTGACACAGTCCCACACAAAAGACTATTAGTCAAATTAACCAGCCTGGGAGTGGGTCCCAGGGTGGTAGCCTGGGTAAAACATTGGCTGGACAACAGAACACAGAAGGTAATTGTAAATGGAGTCCACTCTGAAGAAAGGGCGGTTACTAGTGGGGTACCGCAGGGTTCAGTATTGGGTCCAGTTCTTTTTAATGTCTTCATCGGGGACATTGCAGAGGGACTGGAAGGCAAAGTATGCCTTTTTGCAGATGACACAAAGATCGGCAACAGGATCGATACACAAGGAGGCGTGGAAAGGATGAAAAGGGACTTGGCAAGGTTGGAGGAATGGTCAGACATATGGCAGCTAGGATTCAATGCAAAAAAGTGCAAAATAATGCACCTGGGAAACAAGAACCCAGGGGAAGAATACACAATGGGTGGGGAGGTAGTAACAACAACAAAACAGGAAAGGGACCTGGGGTAATCATATCAGATGACCTTAAGGTTAGCAAGCAATGTGAGAAGGCAGTAGGGGCCGGGGTATACTGGGATATATAGGAGAGGCATCAGCAGCAGAAAACAGGAAGTTGTTATCCCTCTGTACAGACAGTTGGTGAGACCCCATCTGGAATAGTGTGTCCAGTTCTGGAGACCCCATCTCCCAAGGACATAGACAGGATAGAGGCAGTCCAGAGGAGGGCAACTAAAATGGTGCAGGGTCTGCAAGAGAAGCCGTATGAGGAGAGACTAAAGGAGCTTAATATGTATACCCTTGAGGAAAGAAGGGAGAGGGGGGACATGATAGAAACTTTCAAGTACCTCAAGGGAATCAACAAAGTCCAAGAGGGTAGCATCTTTCAGAAAAGAGACTTGCAAGAACAAGGGGACACAATTTAAAGATAGAAGGAGGGCGGTTCAGGGGCAATGTGAGGAAGTATTATTTCACAGAGAGGGTAGTGGATGCATGGAACAGCCTTCCTGAGGAAGTTGTGGGGTCTAAAACTGTGGGAGAATTCAAGAATGCATGGGACAGACATAAGGCAATTCTTGTGGGGGGCAGGAAGATATAGGCTGTTGGTTAACTAGGATCTGCGGCCTATCCTGTAGGTAGGGAAATGGGCAGACTAGACGGGCCTAGCGGTCCTTATCTGCCGTCAAAGTCTATGTTTCTATGTTTGGGTGTGGGCTGGTATGCTGATGGTGGCACAGGAGAAGGTAATCGGGCGTTTCTTTAAGCCTTTACCACATTTCCTCTCTGGTGCGTGAATCACCACCATCTTGGGACTTGTTGCTGGTGTTAGCAGTGCTCGTGGGCATGCCATTCAAACCAGTGGACAGATGTGAGATGTCCCACCTGTTGTGGAAGATCACCTTCTTGATGGCCATCACATCTGCCAGAAGGATCAGTGAGCTTCGAGCACTCTTAAGTGGAGTCTCCTTACGTGGCATACTGGCAGCAAAGCGAATGATTGGCAGGTGGATAGTCTCCTGCATCGACCTCTGCTATAGGTTGGCTGGTAAGGAGGCTCCCATAGAGCTTAGGGCTCATTCCACCCGACATACTGCTGCCTCAGTGGCTGCTTCCAGGGATGTCCCTATCCAGAAAATCTGCAGGGCTGCTACCTGAAAGTTGGCACACACCTTCATCTCCCACTACCCCATTGACCTTGAGTCATGCCAGGATGTTGGTTTTGGGGCCTCGGTTCTCCAATCTCTGTTCCCTAAATAGGGTGTGCGTCTTGCCCCCTCCTCCTAGAGAACTGCTAGGAGTCTGCCAGAAGTGTGGATAGTACACCATATCCACGTCCCTAGAAAGACAAGTTACTCACCTGTAACTGTAGATCTTCTATGGAATGGTCTCTTGCAATAGATCATTACTTCTGGTAAGTTCCAGCAGAGGGTGCTGTCACACGACAGCTCTTTTAGGAGTCTTTTTCCAGGGACTGCCCACCCATGACATCATCTTCTTGCTTCTTACATAAATGTGGTTGGTCCCTGATAACCACAGTTCATTTTCCCGCCATCTTCAGCCCACACAGCAGCTAGTTCAACCTCTGTGTAGCAGTCTACGAGATTTTAAATAAGATGAATGTCTAAGAAAGTTTCTTCAAACAAGCAAGCCTTATTTCGTTCCTGCACTTGTGGCAGGAAGATTTATGGATTTGACAATCACTTATATTGTTTCAGGTGTCTGGGACCCAAACGACACCGCCTCCTGTGCTTTCTGTCAGGAATTCAACCTTGCAACTTGTCGACGACGATCACAAGAAATGCAACGTCTTCTCACGGAGCAGAGAGTTTCTTTGTTAGAGACCTAGGGGCTCATTCAAAGGGCACCCGCTCTTCAGGGTCTCGCTCCTGGCAGCACAAGGAGAAAGAGGAACCTCCTCACACTCCCTGCCGCAACGCACATCGACGGTGGCTTCCCCCAAATGTCTACTGTTGACGGAGTGTTCATCTGTGCCTTCCTCATCGACCGACTCTCTTATTGTCAGCGCTTACCCAGGCACTTAGAACAGTGCAAAACACTGTTCCTCTGTCTACGAAGGCTTCCATCTCTTCGACGGTCACTATCTTTCATACAGCCAAGCAAACGGCTGCTCCGTCGACAGGGGCTCGTCTCCCATCGACGACTATTCCATATAATAGTGACAATGCTGCCTCTGGTTCATCATCGATGTCACGACATCACAGGAGCAAACCTACTTCATTTGCCTTACTCAACACCCCTCTACCTTTTCAGGTGCCTTCCTACAGGGGTCCAGGAGATATGCAGAGAGACCCTGGTCTATATTTTCTTGGGGCACGCCCGGCGACCTCCCACTGGCCGATCCCCTCTATCACACCTATTATTTGGGCTGGCAGTATAGCCTAGAGCAGGGGTTCTCAAATGGTGAGGCCAGCCTCCCTGGGGAGGCCCCAGCCTGTTTCAGGGGAGGCTCAAGCAAGTCTGAAAAAGTGCTGTATTTAAATTTTGAGTTTTATGTATTTTGTGTGAAGAGATGAAGCAAACTGAAAGAGGATAATAGTAGGTGAATTTAATGTATTTATTTACTAATAGGTGACAAGAGAAGGTGAATGAGCTAAGGCTCATTTCAGGTGTACCAGGAGGGAGGGAGGAATACATTTCAAAGATAACTGTAAAACAATCAAGAAATACACAATGAACAATAGTGCAAACAAATATGAACAATAAATTAATAATGAGTGGTGGCAATTGATCAATTTGTAGAATGATTGCAGAACAGCCCAAATACAAGGTTGAGCATAGAAGTGCTAAGAGCAATAGCAGAAAGGAGCAAAGTAATCCCAGAGAGGTTGCTTAGGAGCAGGGAAGGAGGGAGAGGCAAAGTATGTAGGAAGGTTATTTCATATAGAGAGGAAACGAGAAAGTAGTCTAACCTATGAAGGTATGGCAACAAGGGGTAACAATGGTTCAAGAATGAAAATAGCAGAGCAAGTAGGCTGGCCTATGTGTGGGGGGTTACAATAAGCTGAATAATAATATTTGTTTATTTTATTTATTGTTATTCAGATAACACCTTTGAGCACAGGAGCTCTTTTTCAAAGGTTCCACATCAGTATAAGACAAAGAACTGAATGTGAGCCAAGTACTCAGAGGGGTTTCAATTTATTCATGGTGTACTGCGCAAAGTACAGTATGTTATTTTTCTTTGGGGAGGCCCAAGATTATTTCAGTTTTTGGGGGAGGCTCAAAATCTTTTCCATGGATTTGGGGAGGCTCACTGTGCCAAAGTCTAAGAACTATTGGCCTAGAGGTTAGAGGAACGAGGTGTGAACAAGCTTGATACATCCAGCAGACCAGACCTGAGTTTGATTCTCACAACCTCCACTTGCATACTGTGTGACTCTGAGCAAGTCACTTAACCGCCCAGTGCTCCCAGGTTGCCCCTGAAAACAGGCACTTGTGCCTAGTGGGCCTTAACCGGTTACCAAACACTAAAATAAAATAAATAAAATAAAAATTTCCCAGCATCCACCTGTGACTATTCCACCATCTCAGGCACTGGATATTGAACGCATCATGCACACAGTATTGTACTCTATTGGCTATAACCAGACCCCTCCTCGGTCTCTACATCTCCCTAGATGTTCTCCCTCCCCGCCTAAGCGGCTTCATACAGCCAGGATGTACCACCTTGGTCTCCCCACCACCTCTATTGGAGGATTATTTATTGGATGAACCCGACCTGGTGGGAGACTTACCTGAGGACGTAGAGGAAGGGGATCTAACGAATTTTGAATTCCCAGACCCAGATTCTCCCTACTCCATGATCTCTTCCCTGGACAAAGACTTGTCAGCCCTTTTGGCCTTCTCTCCTCCAGATGACCCTTCCTTCAACGATAAGATGATTCCAATACAGAGTGTCATGGGGTTTTCCACCACAGAACAGGATAAACAACGGAAAGACATGGCTGAATACCTTGAATTACCTGAGGAGCCTGTCATGGTAATACCTCCACTGATACCTACTTATCAGAATGCCATCTCTGATGCCTGGCGTCAGCCTTTGGCCATTACGGCCATCCCCCATAAGGCTGACCAGTTATATCAAGCTCCTTTGGACCATCCCTATTTATCCTCAATTCCTGAGGCTGACTCTGTGGTCATTACAGCCGCTCATAATCGAACAAGAAAACCTAAACACATGAGTTCTTTGCCTCCAAATAGAGAATCTCGGAGACTCGACTACCTGGGAAAAAAGGTCTTCACCTCTGGCACCATGAACATAAGAATCTTAAACTATATGGGCCACATGGTTAAATACCAGCGGACCCTGGGTGCCTCAGCCCTAGACCTCCTCAGTAAACTTCCTTCTTCCCAGGAGAAGGAGCAGTTGCTCCAAACCATGTCAACTATTACTTCCATATCTCGCCACCTTCTCAGGTCAGGCTATGATGTAGTGAACACCTCTACCCATCTGTCTGCCACCGGCATTGCCTTGCATTGCCATGCATGGCTTCATGTCTCTGGCCTGGCACCAGATGTCCAACATAAAGTGGTCAATGCCCCTTTCCAGGGTGACAAACCTTTTGGTCCCGGTACCTAAATTCTTTTGGACAACCTGCAAGCTTCTGGGTGTGCCCTCCGCACGGTTCAAGGCATGTACCATACACCACAGGGCCAGTACTATTCCTATAATAAGAGAGGTAACCGTTATAAGTTCTCTAACACAGGTACTTTTCGTGGATGCAATCAAAATATAAGAGGTATCTCAGCTGCCATGCGTCCTTCCCATGCCTGTCCCGTCGGTGGGGCTGGCCACTCCAGTTCTCAGTGACTCCATTGGGCTCTCCCCTTGCTTCCCCGTCCAAGCCTTGGAGTTGGTAGGGGGTCATTTTGCTCTTCATCTGGAGGCTTGGCAACAAATAATGACAGACAAATGGGTACTCTAGATCATACAAACTGGACGTACACGGGAGTTGACTTCCCTGCCCCCTCTACTTCCTCCTTGGAAGCTTCACTATCCTCAGGACCACCTTCCTATACTGCAGGAGGAACTTACTGCCCTACTAACCAAACGGGCCATTGTTCCAGTACCGTTGTCACAACACCAGGGATTCTATTCCCATTTCTTTCTTGTACCCAAGAGAACTGGAGACCTCAGACCAATACTGGACTTGAGAAACCTAAATCAATACATCCAGTACAAACATTTTCACATGATTACATTAACATCCATCATGCCCCTTCTAAAACGAGGAGACTGGATTTATGCTCTAGATATAAAAGACGCACATCTTCACATTCCCATCCACCAAGCCCATCAGAAATACCTGCGCTTCCACCTGCTCGGACAAAATTACCAGTTTCGAGCCCTACCCTTCAGCCTCATGGGTTTTTACCAAATGCTTAGTGGTGGTAAGCAGGGGCATTGAGAAAAAAGGGTAATTTTGTCTTCCCTTATGTAGACGATTGGCTGATAAAAGTGGACACATGGGAACATCTGCTATCCTCCCTCTCGGAGACTCTTCAGCTGTTCCACGATCTTGGGATTACGGTAAACTGGCCAAAGGCCAGCCCCCTTCCGACCCAATCGCTCCAGTATATAGGAGCCATACTGGACACAGTTGTCGCCAAGGCCTATCTGCCTCCTGCCCGTCTGGATTCCCTGATCAGCCTGGCCTTACAGATCCAGTCCCAAAAGATTGTCGTGGCCAAACTCATGTTATGCCTTTTAGGGCACATGGCAGCGTCCTTACTGTAGAAGCGTGAGATCAATGACAGACAGACAGATGATATAGTGCATAAAAAAATGCAAATTAATGCATTTATCATTTTATTTCTTAATCTTTAGAAATAAAGTTCGAAGTAATCCAAAACACAAAATAAAAAAAAAAAATAAAGGATAAGAAAGCACTGTTACTTCACAGAAGAAAAATTCAAAGGTGTTAGTCCATCACACCACAACAGGGAAATCACTTCCTTTCGATTCCTGTCTTTCTCCTTTAACAGTAATAACTTTCTCTTCAAAAAGCTCCTTCCAGCTTGGTGTCCAGAAACCTACTGAATACTTCTCCACTTACTCTCTAACTTCAGCCTATCAGCAGGGGCTTTATATAGTCTCCTTTTGAGATGGGAGACTTTCCCCTAACTGATGACATCATGACCTAGTTGTATAAATACTGTCATTCCTGGGTCAGCCAGCTCCGAAGCAGATCCCAAAGTGCAAGACTCTAGGTACAAAAATATAAGGTAATTTACAGTGTCCAATATTTTCATATTCACTTGCTAACTTGTAAATGACAGAAAGATGAAGGGCACGCTCCTTATCCCGTCCCATTTACAGTCACAGTAATAATGAAAAGGGGGGCTAAATATTATAAGAGACTGCAACTTTTTTTTTTAACTTGTATCTTTTTATTTAAAAATATTCATGGTACCTAGTCAGTTTATTACAGGTAAGTGCAATATCAGTTTTTAATACATCTGACAGGTAGAGCTTTAATTAATCTCTCTGAGCACATAAGTCCCAGTTTATTAATTCCATACAATACTGATTTTCATCTCTTTCCCCTTTTTTTTTTTTTTTTTTTTTTTTAAAAGACCATTCCTGATGTCCGAAGGATTCAGGTTCTTTTCTGTTCCATCTCTGGTCTGTTATCTGCTCTCTCCAACATCTCCATCAGTTTCCTTCTCAGCCCTTCAGTAGTCAACCTGCAACTCTACAGAAGTCTTACCACCTACTGTACCATGTCCTCAGTTTCTGTTACAACAATGTAATTTATCCATAAACTAGTATTTTATCTAATATAATAAAATCAACTTTACAAAACTAAGCTAGATGTGTTTGAGAGTTAATACACCTTTTCACTATATATTTTAAAGTCTATATTCCAAATGCCCCCTCTATCTCTACATTCTCTTCTCATACCGAGCCTCACATCACCATGTTTTTTTACGTAATCTGTTCTCATCCCTTTTTTTCTTCTTCCCTTCCTCTCAGCCCCCCCTTATTTTAAATATTGATCCAGCACTGGAGTTTGAGTTTTTTCATGGATATATTCGTAGTAAGGTAACCATCTGGCATGAAATCTTTCCGTTCTTAATTGTACTTTTGCAACTACACCTTCTAACTGCTTAATTCCTTCCACATTATGTTCCCAAGTATCTACTGAAGGTGAGACTGGTGTACACCATTTCTGTGTAATAGCTTTAGTAGCCACTGCCACACATATATAATATAAATATCTACTCTCCTTCCTTATAAGTTCTGTTGGAGGGAGACCTAGGACTAGGTTTTCAAATTGGGGGAGCAGATATAATCCAAATATTTTCATAATAATTTCTCTCAGCCGGATCCAATATCCGACTATTACTGGACATCCCCAAAAGATATGGTAATGAGAGCCAACTTCTTTACAACCTCTCCAGCATTCTTCAGAATTTTGTCCCCCAAAGTGTTTTGTGGAACCCTGAAAAATCGGGTGCCCACCTTCCATCTGAATTCCCTCCACGTTTGTAAACTAGTAGTTTTCTGAATACCACCCCTGATACAGCCCCATCTTACCAGTGGAATTGTATACCCCATTTCTTTCTCCCATTTTGCTTGTATATTCTCCATATATATCTGACCTTCTCCCTGGCATAACATATTATACATTTGTGAAACCATCCCTTTGGTGTTTTTAGAATTTATTCTATTCTGTATCATGACTATCTTATCTGTCAGGGGGCGACTAACCTCTGCCACTCCTATGTCTACCATTAACATATGTCTATGTTGAAAAAATTTAAATAACTCCCCAGATTGCAACTGGAATTCTCACTGCAACTTTATAAAGGATTTAACCCCCTCCCTTTCCACTAGGTGGGCCAGTGTGGATATTCTTCTTCTAGTTCACGACTTTAGGGAAATAAATTATTTTTTTCCCAACTATATTCGGCACATAATGAAGTGGGATTTTTTGCCATATTGGTGTGGGTATCTACCATTTTTGCCGGATCTGAAGCCAGACACTGAGGATATGTCTCGTCCAATCATTCTTGATCTCGGAAAGTCCTGCTGTCGTTATGGCCCATGGGAGGAGCTGTGCTGGAAGGCCTATGTGGGCTCTCCATTTCAACCCAATCTGGAGGTTCTCCCTGTATCATAAATTTTAAAAGTGGCATCACCTGTGCTGCGTAGTAATACGTCTGTAGGTGTGGCATACCCCTGCCACCTTCTTTTTTAGGTGCTGTCAGCACCTACTTCCTGATCCGAGGTTTCTTCCCTGCCCAGATAAATTTGGCCAACTCCTTCTCCAAATCCTGCCAATCCTTGCATGGTATGTCTACTGGAAGAGTATTAAAAAGAAACAACCAGCGGGGGAAGATGCTCATCCTGAATAGTATCTGTTTTCTTGGTGAGACTAAGGGATATTAATTTCCATCTGTCCAAATCCCTTAAAATTTGTGTTTGCAGGGCCCCATGGTTAGTCTTATATAGATCTCTTGTGTCATATGAAATCCTAATTCCTAAGTATCTTATTGGGGTTTTTTTTGTATGTTTAAATGGTAAGCTATCCTTTAATTCCTTGGTCCATTCCCCTGAAATTAATTTTATCTCAGTCTTCTCCTGGTTAATTTTATATCCTGAGATCTTTCTGAATTTTTGCATAAGGGCCAACGGGGGGTATAGCTTGTATTGGATTTGACACATAAATTAGCACGTCATCCGTGTAAAGTGAGATTTTATTTAAGATTCCCTCCACCATTATCCCTGTAATCTTGGGATGAATTCTTATGTATGGCCTGTGCCAGAGGTTCGATACTAATAGCAAACAGGAGTGGGGATAAGGGGCAACTTTGTCTCGTCCGCCTTTGCATCCGGATCTGTGAGGACAACACCCCGTTTACCTTAACCTGTGCCATTGGTTTATTATATAGTAATTTTATCCAACTCAGAAACTCATCCCCCAGACCCATCTCCCCCAAAACCGAAACCAAGAACTGCCAATTCAAATGGTCGAATGCCTTTTCAGCATCTGTGAAAATGGCCACTCCTGGTACTCTTGATTCCCTTGCCCCTGAGATAACATTTAGTAGTCTCCGGACATTATCTGCGAGATGCCTACCTGGAATAAACCCTGTTTGATCTGTATGGATCCATTTAGTAATTACATTTTGCAGTCTATTAGCCAATATTTTAGTCAGTATTTTGCAGTCCTGATTCAGGAGGGAGATGGGTCTGTAGGAGGCACACTTATCTCTTGGTTTCCCCTCTTTCGGTATCACTGTTACAATGGCCGAATACCAAGTTGGGGGCAGGCCTTGCTCTTCAAGGCAATTAGTGAAAACTTCCGTCAAGATGGGTACTAATGTCTCACAACATTTTGTATATATTTCACAGCTGAACCCATCCGGTCCTGGTGCTTTCCCCTGCTTCAATTCTTTTATTACCTGGACTACTTCCTTCTGAGTAATTTTGGCCCCCAAACCAATTCTGTCCTCCTGACTCAACTTCGGCAGGTCAAGATCCCTAAGAAATTGCTGGGTTTCCTCTCCGCCCTGCTCCGAAACTGCTGTCTCTGTATACAATGCCTGATAAAAATTCCTGAAAGTTTGTGCAATGTCCTCTGGCCTACTCCAGCTCTCTCCTGTTTTCCCATCTATTGTTATTTTTTTAATTGTGCGATGTGCTTCCTGCTGTTTAAGTCTGAGTGCCAAAGTATGAGTGGCTTTGTGCCCCACCTCTGAATACTTGTATCCTAGCCATCTTATCCATCTTTCTGCTTGTTTTTCTTCATATTCATTTAATTTCTTTCTGGCCATTTCCAACTGCTGTAGGCTTCCCCTATCCTTTGGATTTTGTTTGTGTTCTTTTTCCTTCAATTGAACTTCTCGTAAGAGTCTTTCCTGAGTGAGGTAAACCAACTTTTTATTCTTAGAGACTGCACTAATCAGCTCTCCTCTGACTACTGCCTTTGCTATATCCCATCTGATTATAGGCTGACACTCCTTGTTCTCTTCTGCATAGAATATCTCTCTGAACCTATCTTCTATTACTTTAATTAAAGACATATCTGACAGTAAGGAGACATTCAATCGCCATATGGGATGTCTAGCTTCTTGCTCCACTGCCAAAACCATCTCGACTGGTGCATGGTCTGAATTTGTAATTGGAAGTATTTGGGAGCCAGAGGTCATATACATACATGATTTCTGCAAAAGAAACAGATCAATCCTGGAATATGACCTCTGGACTGCCGAATAGTAGGTACAGTCATGAATCTTGGGGAAATATGATCTCCAAACATCAGCCATGTCTAAGATTCTCATTAAATATTTTAACACTTTCATCGCCCCTTTATTAGTCAGGGTACAACCAGAGGATCTGTCCCTAAATGGACATAGTACACAATTAAAATATCCCCCGATGAGAATTTGCCCTTGTGGCAACATTATCAACTTGTCCAGAATTCCTTTGAAAAAAATACCCCCTTTAACATTTGGGGCATTGAGATTGACAACATGGAAAGGGACATCTATAACTGTACCAGTAATTCTGAGATACCTCCCTTCCCCATCTGTGTCTATCTGATTGACCACCAGGGGGCACCCTCTTTCCCTTGTTAATTCTTATAAGCCATGTCCATTTATTTCACAGTCCCTCAATAAGCCAGTCTTCAGCTCCAGCATTCGGCTCTGAGCTCCACAGGATCCTCTTCTGTTTGCAGACGGCACTCTCACTCATCTGGCAGCTTCCCTGCTCCTTGTCCATCTATTGTATTGAGCATCTTAGTAAGATCCGGTATCAAATATTTAGGCCCAGGCCAGGCTGGACCCTTTTTCTTCCCCCGACTGACTAGGCGCCAGGCCCCGGCTATGAGTTTCTGCTCGAGGAGGTTGGTATCCAGATTAGGTAGCGAGATTTGACGCTCTTTCAAAAACGGGACCGCATCCACTAGGGTAGGAAATATTTTAATTGAAGAGCCTGTAAACACTTTCAATTTTTCTGGGTAATTAATCTGGGCTTTAATTTGGTGTTTTTCCTTCAATTCTCGTATGACTGCCTAGACTTGATTTGGTCGGTATTGCAGCTCTGTGGAAAAATCTTGATCGAGAAACTCCTGTTTGCCTGCAAACGTTAGGTTTTTTTTATACGCCAGGCTTCTTTAAGAATGTAATCCTTTTCTTGATAATTCAACATCCTGACCAGCCAGGAGTGCGGTCTGGCAATAGATTCAGTCGGCCTTGGCCCCAGTGCTCTATGAGCCCGCTCAATTGTTAGGAAGTAGTCTGAGGGTATAGTCATTATTGATTTCAGCACGTATTGTATAAAGTCTGCTGCAGAAGGGTAGCCTTCCTCCTCTCCTCCTTTGATCCCGTAATTGAGAAAATTATTCCGCCGTGCCCTGTTTTCTGAATCTTCGAGTCGGGCATGAGTAAGTCTCTCTCGATGTACAGTAGGAGGTGAATAAACAGTCTGTCTGATGCATCCTGTCTCTCCATTGTTTGTGCCACTCGCTTTTCGACACCCTCGACCTTCCGATTAATATTTTTAACTTCCATTTTTAAGTCTGCAATCGAAGTCTCAATTTTCTGCTCCAACTTTAAAATCTGGTTCACTGCAACTTCCATCGGTATTGCGGCTTGAGAATCGTCTCCTTCTAAATCAGTAGACGAGACCGCAATCTCATTGAGGCCGCCAGGCCTTCCATTCCTCTGTGGAGCATAAGTTGCTTCAATTTACTGCCTTTCGGGTCCTGTTTCGACCTTTTCGATTTATTTTGCTTTGCTGACATTAAGACTATCTCGACAGCAGTGTATTTCAGGACTTTATCATATAAATGAGGTACAAATTCCAGTTTGTTGTAGCTGGGGAGTCCGGAGCTCGATCTCTTAAGCTGCTACCATTTAGGTGACGTCACCGGAAGTCGACTGCAACATTTTTAACACAAGAACAATGCATTTTTCTACATCAGGTCAACAGTTTGCACAAGTCTCTAGCTGAGAGAGACTTTTTAAAACCCACACAGCATGTTTCTTGACCTTTAACAGGTATTTCCTAACTTCTTTGCGGTCTTCAATTATACCCAACAGCTGAAATGTCAGCCATTGGCCAACATTTCATTCTGGCCCTTCTTTCCTTATCAGCTTCCAGCTTCACTAGTTCTGGGACTGTTTTAAACAACAAAGCTGGCATATTTATTAGTTTAGACGCTACAAGGCTTTGCATGCCTGTAGAGTCTTATTTATCTTTGGGTCACATTTCTCCCTCGCTGTCCTGTGCAGCGCTGTCAAGCTAAACAGATAATTTACAGTACCTCTATAATACAGCACTCAGCGCTTCAGCAGCATACAACTATAATTCAGGGCACCTTGTTCCCAGTGATAAGTGCTACAGGCTTTCCATACATAAATCAAGGCTGCATTTTAAATAAAAATGAAAAACTCTATTTATGCTTCCATGGGATTTTAAAGAATTTAAAGGGATAGTACAGTATAGAGTTTGTTTGTCAGGTTGGCCACTCTGACAAGAAAAGAATCAGAATAGATACGGAATAAGTAATAGGTGATAGTAAAGAGTGAAAAAATTGATTTTAAGGGGGAATTTCTGATGAGTTTACTCTGCATAACAGGGCCACCCAGTTACACTTTAACTTTTTAACTTTAACTATACTTGGAATTCGGAAAATACCTTTGAGTCAGAGACTCATTTACAAAGGTTCCACATCACATAGAAGGATACAACACAGTGATACAGTACAGGAAACTGGACAGGCTAGATACAAGGTAATGATGCAATATAATACAGTTAAAGGCTCACAAGAAGTACCGATCAAGCTAAGTCCAGAATGAGCCTGCAGGCGCTTATATAGAGTGCAAAGCAATTGCCGTGAAGGGGATGAGAGGGGTGGGGGAAGGGTAGATAGGGTAAGCCAGCCAGAGGCCATTGTCATGATTGTAGGATGAGCAAGAAAGTAGGATGGTCAAAGGCAGTCACAGCAGTTTATGGACTGGAGATGCCCCTTAAGGTGGGTTTTGAAGCGGCCAATTGCATTTTCGTGTAAGATGGAGCAAGGTAAGCCATTCATCCATGTAGGGGCCTTGTAGCTGAAGGATCTTTGAAATTGGGAGGTCTGACAGTGGGGGACAGCAAGCAGCTTCTTGCTAGCGCTACGGGTTACTTTCTGGGTAGCAGACAGAGTAGGGAGGTAAGACCAGGAGGGGAGATGCCAAGGGAGATTTTTTTGGCCATAAGGCAGGTGTGGAACTTGATCCTGTTGTCTAAGTTAAGCCAGTTTGTGGAGTTCTATAATGAGCACGTATGGGTGAGATGGTCACAGTTCAGTACAAGGCAACAGGTTTTGTTGAGGGAGATGCGAAGCCTACTTAGGGACGAGGTGGTGGCAGCACTATAAATGAGTATTCCATAGTTGAGGAGAGGCGAGGATAGAGGAGGAGACAGCAAGATGGAGGGCGTCAGGAGTAAGGCAGTGATTAACCCAGTAGAGCAGACTGAGACAGACATTAAGGGCAGAGGATAGGTGCTGTATGTGCTGGTAGAAATTAAGTGCCGGGTCAAGGGTGAGCCCAGGTATTTAAAGGAGTCCACTTGCTTAAGAGGGGTTCGGTCCTCTATTAGGATCTGGGGCAAAGCTCCTTTCTAGAGTTCTGAGGGTGGGAGGAGATCATGAACTTGGTCTTCTTATAGTTAAGTATTAGGCGTTCCTCAGAGAACCACAGTTCTGCTTCATTAAAGGAGGACTGGAGGGCATGGTGCAGATGAAATGGGTCAGGGCTGGATGCGTAGAGTACCGCATCATCAGCATATAGTAGAAGGTTGCCAGAGCAGGAGGCGGGTAAGGAGTTAAGGTATAGGCTGAAGAGAAGAGGACCAAGGATGGACCCTGAGGGACTCCAGAGAGAACTGGGAGTTTATCAGATGGAATAGTGCTAATTTTGACCTGTTGGGACCGATTCGACAAGTACTCAGTGAACCAGCACAGGGCATCCTGAGAGAAGCCAATGTTGGAGAGTGTGACTAGCAGAAGGGAGTGATTGACGGTGTCAGGTGCCTAAGTGAGGTCAATAAACACAGCACCAGTGATGTGGCCTTTGTCTAACATGGAGTGGATGTGTGAGATAAATTCTAGAAGGGCTGTAGGGTTACTGTGCCCTTTGTGGAAGCCATGTTGCTGTTTACAGAGAAGATCATGTTTGCTAAGGTGGTCGGTAAGCTGATCATAGACAATGCGTTCGAGGGCTTTAGATAGTGGGGGAGTATAGAGATGGGCCGGTGGTTATTGGTGTCAGTACTGTCCCCACCCTTAAATAAGGGGGTAATGGAAGCAGATTTCCAGAGGGAGGGGAATTTACCTTGGCAGAGAGAGCAATTAAGACTGTGGGTGAGGGGGTAGAGTACATCGTGGAGGGTGAGCTGGAGAAGCCTCAGTTCCAAGGTGTCACTACTGTAATGGGAGTGGCTTAAAGTGGTTTTAATATAAGGCTCTGCAGTTTTGGGGGAGACGCAACGTAGGTGGAAGGGAGGGGGGGAGCTGGGATGGGGTAACGGACAGGGGAGTCAAAGAAGGTGGGTAGAAGGACATGACTGAGGTTAGTGAAAGCACTATTGAAGACTGAGGCTATACAAGAGGGGTCAGTGGACAAGTGGCTGTCCGCAACTATCTGGTTGGTGGTGGGTTGGGTTTTTTCCACTGATTTCCTTGATATTATTCCAGAATTTGCACCCAGAGCCCCAGGCAGCAGTAAGGATGACTTTATAGTGATCAGCCTTGGCTGTGTGTAATGCCCACTTGCATTTGTTTCATGCCTCTCTGTATCTCTGCCTGTCAGCTGGGAGGCAGGTCTCATTGGAGAGGTGCCAAAGTGAATCTTGAGTACGCATCAGGGCCAGGAGGTGGTCAGTGATCCAGGGGACAGGGTTGCCTTTGATCATCCTTTTGGTAAGTGGGGCAAACTTGTCACAGATGGTATTAAAGGTGCAGATGAACAGGCTGAGGGCTAGATCGGGGTCGAGGGTATTGGTTACTAGGGACCAGTCCATTGACCTGAGTTGGGTCTTTAGAAGAGCAAGTTTTCCAGGTCGGAGTTTACGATGAAAGATTAACTTAGGAGGGTATTTGGGCATTTTGCAGGACCAGGTGCAGAAAACTGGGGAGTGGTCGCTAAGTATATTTGGTAACACATTGGCACTGGTGATTTTATGGGTACGGTTAGTGAAGACCAGGTCCAGGAGGAAGGAAGATCCGGAGCGGGGATCCAGACGAGTGGGAGAGGAGCCTAATTGTACAAGGTCTTGGGCTGTAGCTGCGTCAATGAGTGGGGTGGAGGTCTTGGCCAGCCAGTTTATGTTGAAGTCTCCAAGGATAATCTTTTCAATTTGTTGCAGGAGGGAGGTGAGATAGGAAAGGACCGAGTAGAAGGCTTCTTTCTGGTCTCTAGGGGGAATGTAAACTGAGGTGATAAGAAGGGGGGTTTGAGAGCGACCCAGTGTAAGTTTGAGGGTAAGGGCCTGAGGACCTGGTACCGGTGGGGGGGAGGGGGAGCAGCTGACAGTGCACTAGGTCTTTGACATAGATTGCACACCCGTCACTGTGTTTTCCCTTTCGATCAGCTCGGAACAGGTTGTACCCGGACAAGGTCACCGTCGAGTCAGGAGTGAGAGGGGAGAGCCAGGTTTCATTTAAGGCAATGATATCTGGTTGATGCTGGTGGATCCACCCCTGGAACGAATCCCACTTTTTGTAGGCTACAGACATTGAGACTGGCAGCGCAGACCACTGATGGGGGTGGTTTAGCGTAGAGGTTGCAGGTGGGCCATGGTTCGGATGGATATTACCAGATATAAGGAGGAGAGGCCTGCGTACAGAGTTCCAAGCCAATTTTTTGCGACGACTGTCTAAGCGGGCCAAGGTCCCAGGTGTATAGGAGAGGGAAGGAATGGGGAGAGATAGAGTACAGGGGGCTGACAAGAGGAGAAGATGGAAAGGGGGGGGCGGTGGATAGAGGTGTATTGTGGGGTGCATCTCCTGTTGGAGGAGGGACATACTGTGGGTGGTCCCACTATGCCAGGGGATTTAGTAGCAGGTAGTAGAGGAGGGCAAGGGGAATGTCCGACCAACTGGGGGGGGGGCGACACAGTACAGAAGGTGTCTACACTGTTAAACATTATTGTTTCAGTATGCCAGGCGGCATGCAGGAGGGATAGCTGCCTATCAGCCCTAGGGTAGTCAGTGATTCCAGGAGCTTGCCTCATACTGGGGGCTGGGGGTGAATGAGCACAGGAGGAAGGACAGAAATGATAGTGAGCACAATAAGGAGCATGGTGTGGAGGAGGGAGGTGGAGGGATAAGGAGAAGCAAGTAGCAAGAGCAAGCAAAGCAAATTGGGCTGCCTCTAGTGGTGACAGGGTATAGGCTGCAAATGGAGAAGTGGGCTGATTGGCTCAGATGAGAGCAGCCCTAACCTATTTAAGCCCAAGGGTGGTAGTGGGGGCGGCGGGGCCTCAATCTGAGTCCGAGGAGCAAACTCAGGGGCCTGATCTCCTCAGTCTGGCTTTTAGCTGCATCGGCGATTACCTGCTTCGACTTCTTGTGTTTTGGGGGGGGGAGGGCTACGTCTCCGGCCCTCACGACCTCAGGGGGAACCTCAATGGATCCATGGCAGGCTGTGGAGAACAGAAAGGCAGGAAAGGAATTAAGTAGTAGCAGGAGGGGGAGGAGATTGAAATGGGAAACCGGGTGAGGGGCCTGTGCTGACTGGAGTCGCAGCTTAGTCTAAATGGCAGGATTTAATCTGTGCAGTTTGCATCACAAAATTAACTTAGACGTGTAAACTCTGTATCTGCAGTAAAAATGTCCTTAAAGCATGTGTACAGACTGGGCAGTGTTTTTAACATTCAGATAATTAGATTAAATTAAAGCATGCAAACTCTATATCTGCTGTAAAAATATCCTTAAAGCATGTGTACAGGCTGGGCACGTTTTTAACATTCAGAACTGGTGGCAGAGACGTGTACTTAAAGTACCCCAAGCAAGTACTGTTTAGGCTAGCGATATGTAAAATATTTAAAGTTGCCCCAGTATTCAGCTTTACACAGCTAAATTATTTAGCTTAGGTAGGGGACAGAAAACTATCTCCACTACCACGCCGACAGAAAATGAAATGCTGTGGTGGTTTTGAAAATGGCGCCAAGTTCAATCTGAGTCTGAGGAGCAAACTCAGGGGCCTTATCTCCTCGGTCTGGCTTTTAGCTGTGTCAGCGATTACCTGCTTCAGCTTCTTGTCTCGGAGGGGTGGGGGTCTGGGAGAGGGCTACATCTCCGGCACTCACGACCTCAGGGGACCCTTGATGGATCCGTGGCAGGCTGCTTCAGCTTCTTGTCTTTGGGGGGAGGCTATGTCTCCAGCCCTCACAACCTCAGGCGACACTCGATGGATCCATGGCAGGCTGCTTCGGCTTCTTGTCGTGGGGGAGGGCTACGTCTCCGGCCCTCACGACCTAAGGGAGACCCTCGATGGATCCGTGGCAGGCTGTAGAGAACAGGACATGCCAGTGGTGGAATTTGTGCACCTTCAGATGCATCCCATCCAATGGACCTTGCAAAATCAGTGGTGCCAGAAAACGGGACACGTTGAAGACAAAATCAGGGTGACCCCAGTCCTCAAGTCTGCTCTAACCTTCTGGAACACCAGATCCAAGCTCGTTCGGGGTATGCCCTTCCACACCTCCCCTCCTTCTCAAATTCTGATGACAGATGCCTCTCTCAAAGGTTGGGGTGCCCATCTCTATCCGTACCAGACCCAGGGCATGTGGGCCACAGGTCACGGATGCCTTCATATCTGTCTTCTAGAAATGAGGGCGGTTCTTTTGGCACTAAAAGCCTTCAGTCCTTATTTGACTCCCAGCCAGCTACTGCTCCAGTCAGACAGTACGACAGTAGTATTTTACTTCAACAAACAAGGAGGTACACATTCTCGCTCCCTCTGCATGGAGACTATCCTATTCTGGTGCAAAGCAATCAAACAATATTTAACGCTAATGGCTGTCCAACTCCCGGGACGTTAGAGCCAGTTAGCAAATTTCTTGAGCTGCCAGTCCTCTGCCCACGAGTGGACACTGCTTGACTCAGTCCTTCAAAACCTTTTCTGTCTCTGGGGCATCATCTGTTTGCCTCCCCAGAGAACCACCGACTCCCCAAATATTTATCCATCATCCCAAACAAAAAGGGAAGCCATACAGATGCCCTGGACAAGACTCTTCTTATATGACTTCCCCCCACTCCCTCTCCTTCCCTGCACATTAATGACATTACAGATGGAGCCGGCCACGAGGATTCTCATAGCCTCATGTGGCCTCAACAGTCATCATTTCCAATACTACAACAACGGTCAGTCACGGAACCTGTTCAGTTGCCATTCAGGCTGGACCTCTTGACGCAATGCCACGGCTCTCTCCTGCATCCCAGTCTCAAGACCTTACATCTTCCTGCCTGGCTCATGAGGATACATTCATAAATAGATTACAAGTGCCCTCTCAGATGGCTGACATTCTGCTAGCCACTCGAAAACCGGCCACCAGAGATACCTATTATTCTAAATGGAAGCGTTTCTCTGTTTGGTCAGCCTCTCAATTGCTTGACCCATTTTTCTGCCCTCTCATGAAGGTCCTGGACTATTTAGCCTCCTTATCAGTGGCTGGCCTTGGCTATTCTTCTATCAAAGTCCACTTAGCTCCCATATCTGCTTTCCACAAACCATTGGATGGCAATCATTTAACCAAGATGTTTTTGAAAGGCATATTACATCTAAAACCTCCTATTCACCATCCCACTCCCCCAAGGGGCTTGAATTTTATGATTGAAAAATTAACTGTGGAGCCTTTTGAACCGGCTGTCACTTGTGACCTCCAGTTCTTCTCATGGAAAACATTATTCCTTGCCACCATCACCTCTGCTCGACACATATCCGAGCTTCATGCCCTTATGTTCTGAGAACCTTATATTTCATAAGGACAGGGTGATGCTTCGCACCAACCCTTCTTTTCTGCTAAAGTAGTCTCAGAACAAACTTTAAATCAATCCTTGGAGTAGCCGGTCTTTTACCCTGATTACTCCAACAGTGATGAACATATTTTACATACTATGGATGTCCACTGCATCCTTCGCTATTACACTAATCGGACTAAGTCAATTCGGAAAAACTCACAACTCTTTGTTACCTTTGCCCAAGGTCATGATGGCCTTCCAGTTGCTAAACACACCTTCTCTTGTTGGCTAGCACATCGCATTACATTTTGTTACAAAAAATGCAAGAAGCCGCTACCGGGCCATGTTCAGGCCCATTCCACTAGGGCCATTGCAGCCACTGCAGCTTGTTTCAAAGGTGCCTCTATTACAGACATCTGCAATGCGGCGACCTGGTCTACTATCCATACCTTTACAAGGCATTACAATCTGGATGTTGCCTCCAGATGCAGAACGGCCTTTGGCCCTGCCGTCCTACAGGGCATCCTATCATAATTGTCCTCCCACATGGACATAACTACTGGGAACGCTCCCAGAAGTAATGACCTACTGCAAGAGACCATTCCATAGAAGATAGTGCAGTTACATAAGAACTTATTGTAACAGTAAATCTTCGAGGAATGTCTCTTGCAGTAGGTCCGACCCCACCCTCCGTCCCCCTAATTTCTCTAACAGAGCAAATTCTGATCCAAGGACTTAGGGTTGGGACTCACTGGTGCCACGGTTTCCCTCGGCCCTCGCTTTGCGAGCTGAATCTAGCGGGGAACTGAGGTTACCAGGGACCGCCCACATTTATATAGGAAGCAAGGAGATAATGTCATGGGTGGGCCGTCCCTGGCAAAAGACTGCTGAGTGACCACGCCCTCTGCTGGAACCTCCCAGAAGTAATGACTTATTGTAAGACACATTCCTCGAAGATCTACTGTTACGGTAAATTCTTACGTAACCGCACTTGCTGGGAGTGGTATATGTGTACATCCACTCAACTAACCCAACCTCCCCTGCCAAGTGGCACACTAGTCTTGCTTCCAGCATGTAAGATTGAAGACACGGGGCAGTGCCAAGGAGGATACCACCAGGGTGGGTGGGAGGAGCCAGCTTGAAGACCTTCTAGCAAGTCGTAAAGGGGAAAGGAATTGTGCCAGAATTGTGGGTGTACACCATACACAGTGCCACTGATAGAACTATAGTTACAGGTGAGTAACTTGTCTTTTCTCATGAAAAAAAATTACCCTCATACAAAACAGAATCTTTTTTGAATGGGCCAAATTCTTTTTTTTCGTATAAAACAATTATCCAAAAGACTGTACTGGGCATGATCAGACCCGACATTTCAAATCCTTACAACTCTGGAATGGATTAATATTTTTCCACCAAACCAGCAAAATTTACTACTCTTGCCCAAGTCCTTTCTACGCTGAAAATTTCAGAGTAGAATTCCAAACTATCTGGGCACTAGGCCATGACAAAAACAAACAGCAAAAGAAAAGGAAAAAGCTTTTTTCCCTATCTGGATCTCAGAATTCGCACATCAGACCGACCAGAAGAAGCCAAGTCAAGAGACCTTTCCCCTCAGATCATGTATGCAAAGTTTCGTGCAAATCCATTGAGCGGTAGCAAAGCAATTAAAGTGCAAAGTCATTGGGTTAACATTAAACAGCCCGCTCAGCCCTAACTATAGTTGCGCTATTGTGCTACTATAATTAATATACCCGACCTGTGCTTGAAAATAGGCATTTGTTGCCTAGTGTTTTTTTTTTTTTTGTTTTGTTTTGTTTTTTTTCCAGACTAGGTTGAAACTGAAAGACCTCACAACACTTTTTAAAAAGGTTAGCGGATTCCATCCTTCAGTACAACTATGCACAAACTGAGGGGCAGCATGAGAGGCAGTTATAGAAAGCATTACTTCATACAGAGGGTGGTTAACACATGGTATAGCCTACCTGGAGAGGCTCTGGACTCTAGCACTGTTCAGTTTTGAAAGTAGGATTTGACAGATTCCTTGGGTAGAGTGGCACTGAGAGTAATGCAGCATGAGGTCTGTAGCATTCTGGCTTTTAAGATTTATATCCATACTCAGATGTGGTGCGGTCACTGCCGTGCATCAGGAGGGGCAGTCAGGATGGACCCCAAGTACCTTCAGTCACTACATTACTATGTAACTCTGTACTAAAATGTGTTTTAATGTAGTTGTCCATGACCCTTTCTGATGTATTTTTCACTGCGCAATGGCTGGTTCATTTTGTGTACAGATCAGATTCCAAATTTTTCTCATGTACATCAGCCTAACAGAGAACACGTAATAACCAAGCTGTAATGACTCAAAGTGCTGTAAAAAAGAGTGCGGCATAATCACTGCGCTGCACTTTGCTTAATAGGTTAGATTGCTTGGTTTCCTGTTAGGAGAGGTGGTTTGCATCCATTCTAAATGTAAGTTGTAGTTGGAAGTCAACACTTTCCGGCGATACTGAAGGATTACGGCCAGATCGCGTCGCTGCACAGCTTTCAGAGACTTCACGGTAATGTGTATCTTGAAGCTGCGCAAGCGAGTGAAAACAGCCGGAGAGCTAGTGAAACTGCATGCGCTTTCTGCACAATCACCACTAACACAGCAGGCGTGACAGTAAATGCAGAGAAATTATTTTTATCTCAGATACCATATTACGAATACAGAATAACCACTGAGGATCTGGTGTGGGGAGACCTCACAGAAGAAAGAAGCAATCAATATTTAGACTTTTTTTAAATCAAGACAATATTTGCTTGTTCTGTGGGGCGCCCATTTCACACCCCGGGTCCTACGAAGTTAAATTATTGTTGCTATGTACTCCTAATATCATCTTTCTTTTGTTTAGTTAGTTTAGTGAACTGTTTATATCTTCTACTGTACGTTACTTTAACTATTATATGACTATTCTATAAACTGTTCGGTGACTCTGGAAGAGGCGTAACAGAGTGGCATCGCTTAGACGCAAAGCTTTACCGTAATACTTTTGTTGTTCTATGCCAACTGGCCGTAATCCTTCAGTATCGCCCACTTTCCTGTGGTAAGATTACTGTCCTAGATGGGCCCCAAAAATGAAAAAGCTAAACTGTTAATTGTTTCCCCTACTGCGACTAAAAAGCAAAGGCAAGTCACAGTTATAATTGTGGAAGAGTTAGAAAGTTAATATTCAGGTTTCTTTTCTTTAATTGTATTACTTGTGTTTTTGCTTTAATGTTACCTGATCAGATATTATTATAATCTGTTTTGTGCAGATGTTACAGTGGATGCAAGCAGTGCTGAGACTTCGGCTTCAGATCAAGTTACAGTGGATGCAAACTCTGCTGAGACTTCAGCTTCAGATCAAGTTACAGTGGATGCAAGCACTGCTGAGACTTCGGCTTCAGATCAAAAAAGTGTAGAAGTAATTCATGTTTCAGAAGCAGTTGATTCAGCCAACAAGATGCCGTGTCGTAGCCTTCCAAAGATTCACAGTAGGAGATTTAGAGAGTATGTATTTACTGTGTTCTGTTTGTTTAGTAATAGAAAGCACAACATAGATGTCTCTCATTGGTTCATTTTCCAAGTGAACTCTCATGTAATACTGTTGACCTTAAACTCATAGATTTCAGTTCTTTGGTGGTTTCTGTGTGAAAACATATCATGTACGTGTACAACTAGAAACACTGTGTGGCATCCTGATGCACCATATCTCTGCCCCACAGTTGGGGCAGCTGCAGCCTAGTGCCAGCTGTTCCTGCCCCACAAGCCCCCTGCCTTCTGCTCCACATGCGAGACTGCTGCATCCTGCCACCCACTGTCTTCTCCTACACAGTCAGGTATTGTGCACCGTGCTGCCTCCATCCCCTGCCTAAAGAATCAGGACTGCTGCATCCTGCCACCCCCTGCCCAGACAGTTGGGGATGACGCACCCTGCTGCCCTCTCTCCCTCATCCTCACAGTTAAGGAAGCTGCTCCTGTTAACCCCTGTTCCTGTCTCCACAGTCAGTGCTGCTGTGACGTGCTAAGCCCTAGTGTGCCAGGTCTCCTGCCTCCACAGCTGGGGCTGCTGTACCATGCTGCCCTAGACACCAGAGGTGGGGCTTTTGCTACACCCTGCTACCCACTTCCATTGCCCCAAATGGGCAGGGCTGCTGCACTATCTGTACCCCATGTCATAGCCAGGGCTGCTGTAGCCTGATGCCCCCTGTGTTCTGCACCACAGTCAAGGCTTCTGCATCATGAAGTCCTCTATCCCTTGTCACCAGAGACAGGGCTGCTGCACCCTGCTCCTTTCTACACAGTTGGGGTTGCCATGGCCTGCTATACTCTAGTTCCCCATGCCACTGCAGCTTGGGCTGCTGCACCATACTGCCACTTGCCACAAGATGCAGGGCATTTGCTATGCCCTGTTGCATGCCTCCACAGTTGAGGCAGTTGCACTTGCTGTCTCCTGCCACCAGAGTCAGATCCTTTGCTATACACTGCTGCCGACATCCCTTGTCCCAGACAGGCATGGCTGCTGCACCCTGTCCCACAGTGTGGGCTGCTGTATCCTGATGCCATCCCTATCTTCTGCCCGAACATTCAGGGCTGCTACACCCTGTTGCCCTCTGTCCCCACACTCACAGTCAGGGCTACAGCACCCTGTTGCCCCCTGTCCCTGTCTCCACACTCAGGGCTGCTGTGCTGTGCTACACCCTAATGTCTCATGCCGCCTGCATCCACATTTGGGGCTGCTGAGCCCTGCTACACATTTCCATTGCCCGAGATGGGCTGGGCTGCTGCAACATGTACTCTCTGTATGACTGTCAGGGCTGCTGTATCCTGATGCCCACCTGTGTCCTGCCCCACAGTCAAGGCTCCTGCACCGTTCTGTCCTTTGTCCCCATCACTATTGTGTCCTGCTGCACCACACAGCACCTTGCCTCCACAGGAAGGGGACAGGGTGCAGCAAATGCCCTTATGGTTGTGCTGCACCCTTCCCAAACAGTTGGGGTTGCTGCACCCTGCTACCCTCTCTCTCACCCCTCACAGTCAGGGACACTGCACATGTTGCCCCCTGTTTCTGTCTTAGCAGAGTGTAGCAAAGGATCTGACTCTGGTTGCAGGGGGACAGCAGGGTGCAACTGCCTCAACTGTGGAGGCATGCAACAGGGTGCAACAAATGCCCTGAATCTTGTGGCAAGTGGCAGTATGGTGCAGCAGCCCTAACTGCAGAGGCATGGGGCTCTAGGGAACAGCAGGCCACAGCAACCACAACTGTGTAGAAAGGAGCAGGGTGCAGCAGCCTGTCTGTGGTGACAGGTGATAGAAAACAGCATGGTGCAGAAGCCTCGACTGTGGGGCAGGACATATGGGGCATCAGGGTACAGCAGTCATGACTGTGAGATGGAGTACACGTGGTGCGGCAGCCCTGCCCATGGAGGCAGGGAACATGGCACTTTAGGGCCTAGTGCAGCACAGCAACTTTGACTGTTGAGACAGGAACAGGGGGCAACAGGTGCAGCTTCCCTAACTGTGAGGGTGGGGGAGATAGGGCAGCAGGGTGCAGCAACCCCAGTTGTTTGGGCAGGGAGCAGCATGGTGCAGTAGTCCTGATTCTTTAGGCAGAGGATGGAGGCAGCAGGGTGCACAATCCATGACTTTGTAGGAGAAGACAGTGGGCAGCAGGGTGCAGCAGCCTCGAATGTGGAGCAGAAGGCAGGGGGCTTGTGGGGTAGGGGACTGGTGGCGGTAGACTGCAGCTGCCTCAACTGTGGGGCAGAGACACAGTGCATCAGGATGCCACATTGTGGTTCTAGTTGTACACGTACATGATGTATTTTCTCACAGAAACCACTAAAGAGCTTAAATTTGTGAGTTCAGACAGTACATGTGCTTGAAATACTGTAGCAGAGTGTGACAAGCACCTGTTTGTCACTCTGACATGAGAAAAAATGTTCTTGGGCCGGGGCGGTCGCCCCTCCTGGCTGCCCCAGTGTGAGTAGTGGCGCCCTGCCACCATCTTTATTCACTGTTTAGTGCCCATTGTGGAGCCTGGCGTTGACTGAATGGCCCTTCCTGGCTCCCAAATGATCCCAAACCTGGCTCTGCTGCTGGTTCTTACATGACTGTATTTATGAAGGCTACATCAAAGATAAACTGTTTCTGTGAATGAACAAAATTTAGATTTATTTTATATTCATTAAACAGCCCTGTGTTATATAGTTGGAAAAAAATTGAGGTTTGATTAGAAAGAACAGAGCTGTGATACAGACAAGCTGATTTCTCACAGAAAAAGATGTCCACTACTTCAGTTCAGCATTGGTACTGAAATGATCAGCTTTGTAAAGGAAGAGAATATATATTTTAAGCTAATCTATCTAAACACAACCCAGAGACTGGGTTTGTAAGGAACCTGGAGAGCTCAGCAAACCATAAACTCTACAGAGTGCTGCTCTGATTGGGAATCTGAAACAGCAATCTACTCCAAAATGATGTCATCACACTCGAAGTTTGACTGAGAGGACAGAAATAACTGCACTGTTTTCAGCCACTGTAGAGCAAGTTAACAAATGCTGATTTAAAGAAAACCACAAAACTAAACAGCATGAAATTTTCAGGAAACACTAATCATGACACAAGGACTTGAATTTCAGCTTTTAAAGCTTCTATTAAAAATATGCAAAAACCGTTGCACATGATCTTTCAGCTTCAGATCAAGTTACAGTGGATGCAAGCACTGCTGAGACTTCGGCTTCAGATCAAAAAAGTGTAGAAGTAATTCATGTTTCAGAAGCAGTTGATTCAGCCAACAAGATGCCGTGTCCTAGCCTTCCAAAGATTCACAGTAGGAGATTTAGAGAGTATGTATTTTCTGTGTTCTGTTTGTTTAGTAATAGAAAGCACAACACAGATGTCTCTCATTGGTTCGTTTTCCAAGTGAACTCTCATGTAATACTGTTGACCTTAATGCACATACATGAAAGGTTGTTTTCTACTTGACCTTTAAATCGCACTTTTGTAATTCCTTGATCATCTTTGACGATATCTCCCTCCATTGAGCCACACCATGGAACTGTTAGCTGTCAGCATTAGGACCAGCAGAAAACTTTTGCTAGCTGCGGCCACCCATGTCAACGTGTATCATCGCCTCTGTATAATAACATGGGTGGCTGTATCATGCCACAGAGTTTTCTCCTGCAGTCAACCTCTCTCTGGTCCAGCACTGCTGAAGAACATCATCAAACTTTACAAAGATCGCTAACGTTTCTACTTCTATAGGGAGGGATTAACCCGACAGGATGTGGGTTTACTGAGCATGAATCCATGCGGGGGGTGGGGGGTGGAGTCACGAGGCAAGGCCAGGTGACGTCAACCACCAGGCATGGATTAATGCTCAGCAAACCCATACCCTGGAATAGGTTAATCATCTTATAACACGGGCAATGTAATATTTAGATGTTTACCTAAAGGAATAGTAAAATTAAGCCCTGTGAACATGCAACTGTGGATATATCTGGGATTAATCAGTGGTCAGGTGACCTGTTTGGATGAATCAGAAGACTATTTTTGGAACCCATGTTATAATTTTTTTTAATTTTAATTAATATTTATGCCTGCCTGTGGAATAAAAGGAACTGCTGTTCCACTGCTGTCATTGCTGTAAAGATTTATAGGGATGATGCTCACAACATCTGCATCCACTGCGTAGGCATTTCTCACAGCTTGAAGGTCTGCAGCATTTTCCAGGATTTTAACTAGGCTACATGAAGACATTGGAAAAAGGCCTCTGAAGTGTATTTGACACTTATGGCAGTGGAGGACAAACAGCGTGCATCTCGGACCATGTCACTGTCATTACCTGCTCCTTCTCCCAACTGCCTGTTGTCAACCTGCCACTCTCTTCAGTCAGTGGTGTCGCCTGCAGAATCATTGAAAAAAAGACAAGAAGAAGAATGCTGCTGTGTTGGCGGAAAAACAGTAATGCTAATAAAAAAGCAGCGGTGTCATGAAAAGTATGTCTCTCCTGCCAGGTCTCGTTCTTCTCTTAAAGGAGATAAATCAGCTGAAAAAGACATCTCCCAGACTGTCATTGAGTTTTGCTGCCCTCCCCCCAACCGTCTCACAGACACCAAGGTCAGAGTCTGGCACTGGCCCTGGCCCTGATCCCCTCCTGGGGGGAGTCGCAGCTGATTCAGCCATTGGCCACTGTCCCATCAACAGATTAGTTGTCGACAACCCCATCTGGGCTCAGCAACATGCAGATCTTACTTTGAGAGGTTCCTGCAGTAGGTCTTCACATATAGGACTGTGCCTCCTGGCATCAGGACTGCATGGCAAACTTGTAGCTAGCAATCATCAGCAGGGACCGCCCGCCCCCGTCGTCAGGTGGCGGACATCAAGCGTAACTATAAAAGGGGGCGGTCCTCCACCGACCCTCCAATTCTTTCCCGACATCTCATGGTATCATTCGACAAACGCAGTAGAACAGCTTTCAATCGCCTGCCATTTTTCTTAGCGAATTTCTTTAACATGTTTTTTCCTCGCATCCTAGTGGCGTATGTCGTCTCATCAGTCCGAGAAGAAGTGCTCCAAGTGCGGCGCGCAGATTTCGCACAGGGACAACCATTCCCGGTGTGTCCTTTGCTTGGGGCCTAAACATAACTCCGAGTGCTCCATTTGTCAGGGCTTCAACCAGGCCACACGCACCCATCGCAAGAGGACCCTCCATGCCCATTTGTTGACCCAGAGACTGGCATTGATGGAAAAAGAGCTCCAGGAGCTGAGGGAAAGATTGTCGTCACCGGCCCCGGAGAAAAAGAAGGACAAGGAGAGATGCTGGGAGCGGAGCATTCTCCACAGGGGAAGTCCAGCCAGACAGCCGACACCGACCAGGGTGGGCCCTCCACCTTCATAAGTGTACCCCACTTCTAGGGCCACCTTCCGCTCTGGCGGACCAGATGCCCTCTCCTGCCGAGGTTAGTAGGCAGTCAGGGATTACCTCTTCGGAGGCTCTTTCTCGGTTTCCTGCATCGAGCCCCACCGCTAAGTTAGCACTCAGGCTCTGCCGCAGGGCACCAAGCTCAGTCCGATCAGCCTGACTCTAGCCTCTCGGCTTCGGTCAGCCCGGCCATGGCCAGTAAGTCGGTTGACTGCTCCTCTGTCAGTCGCATGGCCATCACCTCTGAGTCGTACGCCAGACCTCCCGGTGCCCGCGTGGTGTCTTCTCTCCTGTCTGACTCCCTTGTGGACCCCAACCCCGGGAAGAGAGAGCTCACAGGTCCCTCTTCATCCCTGCAGGGCTTTCCCCACATTGATTTGCTTCCCTCATCCGACCTTTTTGGGCCTGATCTCCAAGTCCTTCTTCTGTCCAATACTCTCCCAGACCTGTTGACGGGGGTTCTACCTGATCTCTCCCATTCGCCGGGCTCTCTTCCACCGATGGATCCTTACTTAAAGCCGGCTCCCTCACCGAACACTTTTGGGGGCAGTATGGACCCTACGCCTGAGAGACCTTCAGGGATCCCCACTCCTATTCCGCCATTGGTCCTGCCTCCCAGCGGGCCTTTAGTGCCTCCTCCAGCAGGGCCCTTCATTCCTCTGTCGGACCCTTCAGGGTACTACCCTGGATATACTCCTCAATGTCCACAGTACCCGACGCCGGGGGGGGGGTCCGTCGTCAGGTCATCCTCCGACACCGGGTTACCCAACGCCAGGTTACCAGTTGCTGGACAGGGCCTGTTACCAAGGTTACCAGTATCCTTACTGGTTCCAGGCACCCAGCTACCCTCCCTATGCAGGGTACCCAGGTTACCCACTGCCGCCTCCTTCTCCACCACCGCAACCAGAACAGGAGGTTATTCCAGCATGGTGGCAGGACACTAAGTCCCAACTTCTTCAAGAGTTGAGACAACCTCAAGTAGAGGTCAGGACTAACCCACCTCTTAGGGTGCTTCAGGGTAGTCCGGCACACTTTAGCCAAGTCTCGGACAGAGACTTGGGTGTTCTGCCTTCTGGACTCACCGAACACAGACTCCCGGTCACGGTCCAAGAGGCATCATTGCCCAGTAGACCGGATTCCTCAGATTCAGAAGAGGATCCTGACGTAGGGGGCCAGTCAGAACCTTGCTCTCCCATCAAGCCTCAGCCAAAAGGGTCTCCTTAATCTCCCCCAGAGGATCCTTACTTTGCGGAGCTCCTCCAGACAATTTAAAAATCTTGTGGATGGGCTTCCCAGGAATTAGACCCCAAACGCAGGAGATTGGCAGAGCACTTGGATCTGGTCAACGTGGATCACCTCCCCATTCCTCCTTGGACGGAACCGCATGAGGACCTCACAGCCACCATCTTGCAGCAACCGTTGTCCATACCGGCCATCTCTAAGAAGGCTGATAGGACCTATTACACCCCCCGGAAGGGGTTTCCCATTTAACTGCCCAGCTTCTGCCTTCAATGCCTAGCCTGGCTTTGCCTGGCGGGGTTGGATCAGGATGTACAAAGCTCTCTTCTGGACGCTCCATTTATGGGTCCAGTTCTGTTTGGCTGCGACACCAAAGATAGTATTACTGAGCTGCAGGAAAGTGGCAAATCCTTGAAGGATGTCTGCTTCATGTATCATTCTGGTCAAAAACAACGGCAGCAACCATTTCATCACCAGCAGAAATGGAACAAGCAGAACCAAGGCAGACGACAGAACAAGCATCGCTCCCCAGATTCCAGCACCCAAACCCCCAGGCCAAGTTTCCCAAAACTGCCTCTGAGGGAAAGGCGCCCCTCCCCTCCGTCCCCCCCCCCCTCCTTCTGACTTCCTCGGAGGAACCGGTGGGGAAGGTTTGGCCTCCACCTGGATGGGTGGAAGGCTGTCACCGAAGATGCATGGGTTCTTCAACTCATAGATGGAGATCACTCGATAGAGTTCCTGGAGAGACCACCTCCCAACCCTCCGGGAAGGTAGTCTTACCTGTCAGGCCAACAGCACTTGGTCTTTCAAGAGACTCAAGCTCAACTGCAAAAGGTGGCCATAGAGCGAGTCCCACTGGAACATACAGGAAGGGGATTTTACTCCCACTTCTTCCTGGTTCCCAAAAAGTTGAGGGTGTAAGGCCTATCTTAGATCTCAGCATGCTCAGCCTCTTTGTAGAGTACAAGAGGTTTTGCATGCTGACTCTCCAGGGACTGCTCCCCCTGATCCTCCCCAACACATGGCTGTGCTCCCTGGATATGCAGGATGCCTACCTCCATATCCCCATCCTTCTGGCCCACCACCGTCTTCTGAGGTTCTCCTTTCTGGAGGATCATTTCCAGTTCAGAGCCTTCCCATTTGGCCTCTCCTCGGCACCTCGGGTATTCACTAAGTGCCTAGCAGTGGTTGCAGCATTTCTACGCCGCAGGGGCATCAATGTGTTCCTTTATCTAGATGACTGACTGACTGACTCTTTTCAGCCCCTTCCCCGGACTGTCCGAAGGAGTCCCTCTCTTCGCTCTGGACCTTTTCTCCAGTCCTACCCTGTATATCCTGTATATCCTAGAGCAAAGGAGGGAGAGAGGTGATATGATCGAAACATTCAAACATCTTAAGGTCATTAACAAGGTGAAAGAGTCTAACATGTTTCAATATAAGAAAAATTGCAGGACAAGAGGACACAGCATGAGATTAGAGGGAGGCCGACTAAGGGGTAATGTGAGGAAGTTCTTTTTAACAGAAATGGTGGTGGATGCATGGAACGGCCTACCTCAGGAAGTGGTGGATATGAATACAGTGCAGGGCTTCAAACAGGGAAGGGGTAGGCACAAGGGAGCAATACAGATGAGTATGAATAGATATGCCATTGACAGAGCAAAGGCCTTTGGCACATTCATAAGGTAGAAAAAGAAATGGGCAGACTGGATGGGCCTTGCAGTCCTTATTTGCTGTCAACTTCTGTGTTTCAGTCTGGGCTGCAATTTGGATAATAAATCACCCTCTCTCAGATTCTTGGTGGAACTGTGGAAGAGTCAAGAAACAACAAGCAAGTGATGTCCAGAGCCTGGCAATTATTTATTTCTGGTATATAAAGTAGGCTTATAACCAAAATCCATGATAAAACACAAGGAGAACACCGCCCCCAGATCTTCTTACCTATAGGCAGCATTCATCTCTTCTCAGAGAAAACTAAGCAGAACAACCACTCTTATACCTCTGATAATTGCTATGAAAACTAATAAAAATATATTAAAAACTTGCAAAATTGGCTAATAGCAAAATGGTGTGATTTCTTACTAGCCTGGGAATGTACTGAACTAGCAACAATCTGAGATAAAACAAAGAAAGAACTCTGTATATGTTACAAGGTCATGATGGTCATCATTAGTAATAGCTATTCTGCACTAAACCTAAAGATGGCAGCATTGCCCAACTAATGATTGTAATTATACAATATCCAAATGGCAAGTGTGTCCTCAGTACATTAGAAATACAGCAAATGGCATAATGGTTCTCAGTAAAACACAAGAACTGTAGAAGTGTCAGTAATAAAAGCATAGTAATTGTAAATGATAGTTATATAAAGCATTGTAATCTATATAAGGCATTTTAATACTTATATAAAGTATTGTGATTATATTGCAAAAATACAGTAATATGCGTTATAATTTCTAGCAGCAACGCCAATAGAACTGAGGTCCTGACACTCATGCTTATATGATAAGTGCCTGTGCCCTAAATATTACTGTCTGCGAGATGGGGGGCCCAATCAGGGGTGTTGGTCCATGGATAACATCCCCCCCCCTTCCCAAGTCCCAGCTACTTCCATCCCAACACCTCCAGTTCATTGGAGCGGTGCTGGACACGGTCCAGAGCAGGCCTTTCTTCCGTCCAACCGAGCAGAGACCTTAATCTCCCAAGTGAAGCTCGTGGCTTCATCTCGATGGACCATGGCATGCTTAGTCCTATGACTGCTGGAGCTGATGGCGTCTGCCATATCCACAGTTCCTCTGGCCAGACTGCACATGAGGGTTACCCAGTGGTCTCTTCGAGTCCAGTGGGACCAGCGCTTGGATGATATGGACCAGAGAGTCCTTGTCTCCAACAGCCTTCAGAAGGATCTCCTTTGGTGGCAGGACCCTGCCAAACTTTCAGTCGGGGTTCACTTCCACCCTCTGTCTCCCTCTCAGATTCTCACCTCAGATGCCTCGAACTTGGGATGGGGCGTGCATCTGGGAGACCATCAAACTCAAGGCTGCTGGTCTCCCATGGAGGAGAACCTTCACATCAACATTCTGGAGATGAGAGTGGTGCTCTATGCTCTCCAGGCCTTCCAGTCACTCTTATCTCTGGGAACACTTCTTATCCGACAGACAACATGGCCACTGAGTGATATCTAAACAAACAGGGAGGCACGTGGTCATACCCTCTTTGCAGGGAGGTGATGTGGGTGTGGTACTGGGTGATACAGTATGGCCTATCCTTGACAGCAGTCCATGTGCCAGGTGTCCACAACATTCTGGCGGACAGCCTCAGCCAATCAGTCACCAGAGCTCACGAGTGGGAACTAAAGCAGGTAGTAGTGGGAGACTTGTTTCTTCAGTGGGGTCAGCCAGACCTAGATCTCTTCGCCTCCCCATCCAACACAAAACTACCCAGCTTTTGCTCACTCGTTCGCTGATGTGGTGCTTTTTGGCGAGACGCACTGTCTCTGTCTTGGACACTTTCCCTCCCTTTCCTATTCTTCAGAAGGTTCTGCTGAAGCAGCAAGCAGAGGGGGCGCACATGATCCTTATTGCCCCCCTGTGGCCTCTGCAGATATGGTTCCCGTTGCTACAGCAGCTGACACTGGAACCCCTAGTACCTCTTCCTCTCACGACCTTCTGTCCCAGGAGCAGGGCACCCTGGTACATCCAAGCCTCAGGTCTCTTCATCTTCATGCATGGCACCTGTGAACTGTACGATTTCTTGCTATGGGGTGTCCTCAGGGGTCACTCAGGTCTTAGTGGAGGCCAGAAAACCCTCCAGTAGATCCACTTATGCCATGAAGTGGAAGAGATTTTCTATTTGGGCCTCAGCAAAAAACCTAGACCCATTTTCTTGCTCGTCTTCCCGGGTTTTAAAGTACCTCTTGCATCTGTCAAGAGTTGGGCCTTAGTTATTCCTCCCTGAAGTTCCATCTCTGCAGTTTTGGCCTACCACCTCCCGGTGGAGGGCAAAACCCTAGCTCAGCTAGAGGTTTCCAAGACTTTCTTGAAGGGGATCCTTCATATCAAACCTCTGGTCCGAAATCCTGCTCCCCCTGGGATCTCAGCTTTATGTTAGAAAAGCTTACTTTGTCCCCTTTTGAACCGGCTGCAAGCTGTGATGTGTTCTTTAGCTGGAAAACACTTTTTAGTTGCTATCACTTCAGCTCGAAGAGTTTGAGCTTCACGCACTAGTTTGTAGGGAGCCTTATTTAATTTTCCACAGAGACTGGGTGGTCCTCCGGACTAACCCTTCCTTCCGAAAGTGGTTTCAGAACTGACCTTAAACCAGAGTGTTGAACTGCTGGTGTTCTTGCCAGAGCATTCCATCAGGGGGGAATATCTTCTGCACACCCTTAACGTGCACAGGATTTTGAGGTATTATACCTCAAGGACTAAGGAGGTTCGAAAGTCGAACCAGCTCTTCGTAGCCTTCACCTCCCTATGCCAGGGCAAGGCTTTCTTGAAACAGACTTTGTCTAGGTGGCTGGCAAATTGTATCCACTACATTTACAGAAGTATAAGAAGCCCCCTCTGGGTTACGGTAAAGGGCCACTCCACTAGGAGTGTGGCCACTTCTACTGCTTTTTTGAGGAATGTGTCCACTGCGGACATCTGTGCAGCGGCCACTTGGTCCTCCATCCCCACTTTCACTAAGCATTACAGTCTGGACATTGCCTCTAGGCGTAGGGCTGGTTTCGGTCTTGCTGTCTTGCGAGGCCTTTTGTCTTGAACAGACATCTAGTTGGCAGACATTTTCCTCCTCCTGGAACCTCGTCTCCGACTCCTCCTCTTTCGTTAGACTGCTTGGTATTCAGTCCTGTATGTGAAGCCCTACTGCAGAAACCCTCTCGAAGTAAGATATAGCAGTTACGTAAGAACTTACCGTAAAAGTAGATCTTCGAGAGAGATTCCTGCAGAAGGTCTAGTTTCCCACCCACCTTTCCCCCAGCTCCTGCATTTTTTGCCTTTATTCCCTTTCCAGGACTGTGTCTCATCCAGGGCACAGGGTATCAGGAGACTGTCACTCCTCTTTTCTGCTTCCTTCTAGAGGTCTCTGGTGGAAAAGAACTGGGGGGCGGGACCTCACCCTTTTATAGTCACGCTCACATCCGTCACCTGACAACGGCGATGATTGCTAGTTACAAGTTTGCCATGTGGTTCTGACACTAGGGGCGCAGTCCTATATGTGAAGACCTACTGCAGGAACCTCTCTCGAAGATCTACTGTTATGGTAAGTTCTTACATAACTGCTATAAGTTGTTTCAGACTTTGAACTATTTAAAATGCTTCTGCCCATGGCTCCGCTGTTGATGCAGAACCCATTGCCATCAATTTCATTGATACTGCCAGCACTTCGTACGCAGTTACTGCACCTAGCTGGGAGCTTCCTTTATTGATGCCTGGTCCATGAATGGTTCCTCCAATGTGACTTCCTCCTGCCATTGACCTGCTGCCTATTGCTGTTGACAATGAGGAGCTAGAATATAATCCAGACTTGATGGAGGAGTAATATGAGGAAGGTATAACCCCTCCTGATGTGGAGAGCTCTTGCTCTACTTTATCCTCCTGTAGTGAGGACTGTGTGCATTACACACCAAGGTCCCCTCCTAAGGATGCCTCTTTTCAGTCTTTCGTATTGCAGATCCAGTTCAAGGTGGGCTTTACTGCTGAGGAGGAAGATTTCTTAAAGAAGACCCTTGATGAATTTTTAGAGGTTTCTGCACTTCTTACAGTTATTGTTCCTCCTGTCCATTTGGCTTCGGAGGATACGACAATTGGTGCTTGGCAGAGACCTAGTGTTCTGTCTGCCATAACATGTTAGCCTGCTAAACAATGTCCTGCACCCTCAGATAAGCCTGGTTATGCCACACAACCTAAAATAGATTCTTTGGTTATTATGGCTGCACATGACCATTCTAAAGCTCCAAAACATGCAAGTTCTCTTCCTTCTGAGAAAGAATCATGAAAGTTGGATATCATGGGTAAGAAGACGTATGTTTCTGCATCCTTTGGTCCACAGATACCAAGCATATATGATTAAAAATCAGAATAGCCTCTGGAAAGCCAGCCCGGTGGCACTGAGGGTTGAGGCGCTGGATGCCACAGCTCGCGCCATGCCTGGGTTCGGGAACGGACTCAGATCATTTGGGGGTTGGCCGGGGGAGGTAAGGATTGAGCATCCGGAGGACTGCTCTCCTCCCTCGGGATAGCATTGTGCACTGTCGACTGACACATAGCAGCGGCTGGGTATCAGCGCAGACGCAAGCACAAGGAGTCTACCCATGTCCAGGGCGATTGGCTGCCTCCATGGCAGTGGGAACAGCAGCCCCACCCATCGCTGAGGCGCAGAGCGGGAGGAAAAAGTGGAGGAAAACCAGGACCTGGCAGGACCTGTGATAGCCCTGTCGCTCCTGGCGGCGGCCCCAATTCTGGATTGCTGTTTCGGGCGGGCAGGCACTCTTCGCCTGGCCACGCCACAGGAAGGAAGCCATGGGAGAATTTTGGGGGGTGGCCGAGCAGGAGCAGTTAGAGGGGCCGGAGGATGTACCTCTCTGAGGGAGGGGTCATAGCCCCTGTCGGGTCTGCAGAGGCGGAGAAACAGATCTAATAAGAAAAAAAAAAGAATAGCCTCTGGAAGTCTATGGCTACCATGGCCAACAAGATGCCTAATGGACCAGCCAAAACTGAAGACCAGCAGGCTGTTTTCCATTGTCTTGAGACTGGTAAACACCTTTTAAGGTCAGCTTGTGGTGGCTTTAATACTGCAGTTTGATCAGCTGCTTCTGGCATTTGCCTTCACTGCAGCTTGTGGCTGTTTGGCTGACTTTCCTATGGATGACCAGCAATCCGTTCTTAATGCTCCCTTTAGAGGGAAGCAGCTTTTCTAGGGGCTTGGATATAGGTCACTATCCATACATTGGCAGTTCCACTGGAAGTGCTGCTATTCATCGGATGAAGCTAAGCTCCCACCACCTGGGCAGTATATCCGCCAGCTCCACCTAATGTTGTCAGATCTTGCTTTCTGCTAGAAGAGTCAGGGCTCCTCCTTCACAGCTCTGCAGCCTTGCATGCTACCAGAGTGCAAGTTTGGCGATTTCTTTGTTTCTTCAACTATTTCAAACTTGTTCCTCAGCAGCTTCTCCTTTCCTTTGCTCCTACTCCACCTTCATCAATGGAAGATGGATCGGAGGATACAAAACTGACTAATGGCTTCAAGTTTTGCATCACATGTTGGCAGAAAATGTCTAAACACGAACCTGCACATGTCTTGCCTCTGTTGCCTAGAGGCAGCCCACAATGTTTGTGTCTGGACTTTGTCAGGCGATGCTTCCCTCCTCTTTGAAATATCACATGACCCAACTTCTTCTTGGTCGGTCGTCTGACACGGATTTGAGACTGTGGCCTAAGGGTCGCAAGAAGGCCTCAGCTGTGGTGGGATCAACTGCTCAGCTTGCAGCTCTGGAAGATTCATCAGTGGCTGCCTCAGTGGGCACTTTGTTGGCCTCAGCGCTGCTCCCGGCTGGGGCCAGTGTCTGAGGGTCCTTCACCGAGGATTTCCGTGAAATGTGTCTGGCCTCCGGGCCTTTGGGGAGAGCTTTGCCACCATGGTAGGAAGCACAAGTGTCACCAGTGCCAGTCGTGGGATGGGGAGAGATCATGGTCCTCCTACTCCTTTAACTCCCCTGACTGCTCAATGTCTGTAGAGCTACCCTTGGTCAAGGTGTTGGTCAACAACTCCATGGTGTCCCCGTCCGGCTTACTGACCTCAACACTGGCTCAGAAGGCTGTTGAGATTTTTCTTGACCCTGTCAACCAGTTGTCTGTGGAGGTCAATGAGGAGTCTGTCTCCAGGACCTCCGTTTTCCTGTTCCTCTCCCAGTAGGACAAGGACTAGTCATTGTCCCCAACAGGTTCCACTCAGGACCAGCCTCCACCAGTGGTCTTGCCGCCGCAGCTGATGCTTTTCAGTGTAGCTCAGCATGTGGTCTATACCAGCCCATGGTGGCTTCTCCTCAGCGATGGCCCTCGGGTTGATGGTTTAGGTTGCGATTGAGGAGCTGTTCATGCTCTCTATACCGCTCGACTGGGAGATGCTGCCATCAGTGTTCCTCGTCCTCCTTGTCCTAGGGTGAGAAGAAGCACCACTGTAGGATGTGGTGGCAGCAATGGATCATTTCAGGGCAAGGTAGGGCTCTACCTTCTGGACCTATGGTCAATTGGCAGATGCCAGTACTGCCTACACTGGTCCACCCTCACCAGATGTCTTCGGCATCGCCCTGTCCTCTCTTGTGGATTGAGCTGCTTCCACCTGAGCCTGTGGTGGGAGCCCCAACCAAAGACTCTGCAAGCTACAGCCAACTTGCCAGGTTGGCTGTCTGGAAATCATCTAGTGAGAAGACTTCAGGATAGTCAGCGGTGACATATGACTGCGGGCCATTTTTGAAGAGCTCTCAGATGACTCGGGTCATCTGTAGTGTTGTTGAGGACCCACACATTCGACCATGTCTTGGTCCCAAATGACTCTGGCCCATGGTTGGTGGACAGGTCCTCAGCTGTCCACCGACCATGGGCAAGAGTCATTTGGGACTGTCCTTTGTTTAACATCAGAGTCCATGCATGTGTTCTTGGAGCCAGTACAGAAGCGGGCTAAATACCCCTTCATGGACATGTTGGACAAGGATGACTCCCCTGGGGTTGCCTTACCTATGGCTGAGGCCATCTTGGAACTGGACCTGAAGCCCTGGTAGCATCCTGTCTGTTACCCTCCACCCATATGGTCTGCAGGTACGCAGCCCCTACTGGGTCCCTTTTGGGGTTCTCTGACCATTACTCAGCTGAGGGACTGGTCTAGGACTCGGCCATCTGCAAATCCAGGTGCCAGAGGAACGTGGACAAAACCCCTGGCAAGGAGTCTAAGAAGCAAGTCCATGCTGCCAAGAAAGTCTGTGCTACTTCTTGTCTCTGTCTCTGTCAGGTGAGCTACGCCATGATGATGGCCAACTTTGGTCATTCCGTGATGGAGTGCTGAATGAAGTCCTCCCTCTCCTTTCTGCTTGCAAGCAGCTGCCGGTGAAGTTGGTCAAGCACCAGCTCCAAACAGCCTTAGACATGGGCGACTCCTGTGCCCATGCTATGGCAGTGGCTGTTGTGATGTTTTACAGGGCATGGCTGAGATTGTCCACCTTTACAGCGGACACCCAGCACAAGTTGGGCATTGTCCCCTTCTTGGGCACCGACCTTTTTTAGCCAGGGGTGGAGGAACATCTGATGAGGACTGAGAAGTCCATTACCAGCCTGGACTCTGTGTCTTTGTTCCAGAAGGACCTTAAGGCAAGGAAGCCTAAAAAGAAGGCCTTTCAGTTTCGGTCCTTTCAACCACAGCAGCCACAGTAGAGGCCCTACCAAGCCTGCTGTCCCAAGGCCAAGTTCTCTGGCCAAGTGCCACACAGAGGCAAGGGTAAAGGAAGTGGTGTGCTTCTGGCTCCAGCGGCTGGTGCCCCCTCCAAAGCTGCCCAATGATGGGTTGAGGAGTGCCAGCCTCCTGCCTGTCCAGTCCCTGACTCATCTCCCTGTGGGGAGGTCAGCTCCGCCACTTCTGGCCATGTTAGTTGTCATTACTGTGGATAAATGGATACTAGAGATGGTAGGCAGAAGGTTCCCTCCTGATTTCGAGGCTCACCCACCTTAACAATCCCATGCTTCTTGGGAGTTCTTGCTGTCACGGGACATGCTGTCTGCCCTAAGGGAGGATATTGCTCAGCTCCTTGTGAAAGGAACCATAGCCCATGCTGCCCTGGCAAGTCAGGGGTATGTGTCCAGGTACTTCTTGGTCCCAAAACAGATGGGAAGCTGGTGCCCCATGATGGATTTGCATGACCTGAAACAGTTCGTGCAGAAGCGTAAGTTCAGGATGGTCACTCTGAACCAGATCATGCCATCTGTTGTCTGAATATGGCCGCCATGCTGGGCAAGCAGTGCATTTGAGCTCTATGCTGTGAGCTGCTGTTTTTATTGTAGAGCATTTTCATTGTTTTATTTCGATTTCTTTTGTAACGTTTTTATTTGTATTTTTTGCTTTTCAAACAGCTCGTTTATCTGGAATGAGTTTTTGGACAGTAAGTGAGAGACGCTGCAAGTGCACTGAGCATTTCTTTTTTCCGGTTCTCCTTTCTGAGCGTTGAGTGGCATAAATGTTTTTATTACCGCTCAAGTAAGTTGAACTGGACTTTCCTTTCCTTGGCTTTCCTTTTTCTGGCATCTAGAGGAGGAGTCCTGTGCCGAAGAAAATCTTCTGTTTTTGGAGGATCGTGCAGAGGGAGTTTCGCTCTCTGAAGAGCTGTGTTTTGTTGCTTCCTGGCCATTTCCTTGCTGCCTTGAACTGCTCCTCTCTTGGATTTCCTGGCGGTCGTTTTTGGTGGAGAACTTGGGGCTTAGCTGAGTTTCTTTTTGCCGTGGAGATTGCACTGTTGGATTGTTCTTGGTTTTGTGTGGGACTACCCGCTGGTGTGGAGGAGGGGGTCTAATCTGTTCCAGTGTGCTTTACTGCTGGATCCCTCACTGCGCAGGAGTCAGGGTTGTACCAATTGGGGAGCCAACTGGTCTGCCCTGAGGCTTCGAGATCTTCAGGGAGTTGGCCGGTGGGCCGTCTCTTGCTAAGACCGTAGCTGCAGCGGGGGAACATTTCTGGCTGTGGTTTCCCTGGGTCAGAATATTTAGGGCCCCCTGTTAGCATTCTGGCGGTTGGTGAGTCTGGACTGTATTTAATTTGAGAGCCTGAAACTCCATATGAAGATTCGCCTGAATAAGAACTGGATTTTGGTTACGGTCAGATCTTTCATTCGTTACTCAGTTTACATCTGGAAACAGTGAAAAACATTTTTATTTTTCTGTTGGTATCATTTATGGCTCTGTCTTCTATGTGAGAGGTAGTTTGGACAGAACCATTTTTGGTTTCAAATTTACTGGGTGGTAGAGTACCTGATCAGTCTGCTATTTTTCTAATAACTTTTTAGCTTAACCTGCCTATGTGAGAGGTTGTGCATGTCTTTGCTGCACTGTCTCCCCAAAGTAACGTGAGTACTGGCCTTCCATCTTTCTCACCCAGCCGAGGGTTCTATTCTGCCTTTGTGAGACTGTACAGATTGGACTTTTTGGACATCTATTTGGCTAAAGTGTATGCTCCACGAACTGCAGTTGTTCCTGAGGGACTTTTACTGACTGGTTAAAATTTTTAGTTGAAAGTGCTGTTTATGTTAGTTTTTACTTTATATTAGTTTTATATGTGTTATTATATTTGATGTTTTAGTTATTATAATTTTATTTTGTTTGTTGATTTGGGTTTGTGTCTCCCCTCTGTGTGAAAGACAGTGGGTTGGATTGGTAAATAATTTGCCTCTCTTTTCCACTACTTTGTGAGAGGAAGTGGTGGAGTTCTCATCAAAAGAGTGCTTTTTTGTGTTTTTGTTTGTTTTATTATTTATTTTTTCCTTTTTGGTAAAGTTGACTAGGGGGTGCATTGTTAGAGTATTATTTTTAGTGGTATTAATAGGTTTTAATGTGTTGGGTTGGTGAAAGCACAGTCAGGCAGTACTCCCCCTCAAGACTAAAGGATCTCCGACCTTTTGAATGTCCCACACTCCCTTTAGAAGTGTATAGGAAATGCCGAATACTTGGCATTTCGAGACGTAGGAGTGGTGGGAATAGGAGATCCTGGAACTCTTGGGGGGGATGGGAAAGGAGTGGGCGGATAGGAACAGTTAGAACCAGGAGGCGCCCTGGGGTGAAATGGATGCAGGAGCATGGTCCATCGTATCTTGCGTCCATACCCAAGGGCACTGACTTGATCAGGCAGGGTGGAGTCATCCTTGGAGTCTCGTCCCTTTCAGGCGGTGTTAAGCAATGCTAGGTCTATTAGAAACAAGACTGCTTTAGTGGCAGATCTTGTTGCTTCTGTGGACTTAGCTTTTATCACCGAGACCTGGCTTGACGAAAATGCAGGCCCCATTTTGGGATCTGCGGTTCCGGACAGGTTCTCGGTGATTCACCGCCCGAGAGTGGACCGTAGGGGCGGGGGAGTTACAGTCTGTTTTAGACAGGAACTGGCCCTCAGGGAGGAGCCGGTTGGATATACCAACTCCTTTGAATGTATTGTGGGTGCAGGTGCAGGATTCAGGATACTCCTCATTTATCGTCCACCAAGTGATGGGAGAGAATTCCTGAGGGAGGTGGCGGATTTCATCGCCGAGAGGGTTTTGGAATTCCCCCGATGGATAATTCTGGGGGGTTTCAATGCCTGGGTCGACGATGAACTCGCGCTTTTTGGACAAAATCTCCTCCAATTGACTGATTCATTGGGCCTGACACGGGTTATTACCACTGCAACCCACTGGGGGACATTCATTGGACCTGATATTCCATCTGGGGATGGAAATCTCCAATATGGAGGTGGAGCCCATCGGTTGGTCTGACCATCATGCCCTGAGGTTCAGTTTCGTGGCCTCCCGAAAGGGGCCTGCCCCTAAGGAGATAGTACAGTTCTGTCCTTTGAGAGGAGTTACCTCAGAAGGCCTAATGACGGAGCTGGACTTCTCGGGTTTTCCAATGGATAGCATGGATCCAGGGTCTTTAGCACTGGCCTATAATAGGGCAGTTGTGGGGGCCCTGGATGTCATTGCTCCTTTCCGAGTTCGCCCCTGTACTCTTCACCCCAAGTCCCCGTGGTTCACTACGGAGATCCATGGGTTGAAGAGACAGGGCCGAAGATTGGAGAGACGCTGGTGGAAGACTCACCTGGAAGTTGACAGGCTTAGACTGCTAGATCATTATAAAATCTACCAGTTAGCAATCTCCCATAAGAAGGCAGAGTTCCTGTCCAGGGAGATTGCTATATGAAGAGCAAGGATTAGGCCGGACGGCACTGTAGGATTAGGGCAGAGACTTGTGAGGATCCTGTCTGAGAAGAAGAGTGCCAGACTTACCCTTAGCAACAAAATAAAAATGAGTCTTTAATGTTCTCCAGGTGAACTCTGACACCAAAAACAGCTTCTGTAAATTTTGCCTTATAATTTAAACTGCATCTTATACCTTAACCTTTATTTTCTGAGGCTTTTCTTATTTTTGTACCTTGTTTCCAGTTTTGAAAAATGTTATGTCAGAGTGAGGGTGTGGTCCAGGACTGTAGCGCTAAGCAGTTCTGAAGGAAAAACGCTGCCCCGAGCTCTAACATAAATTCTAAAAGCTTTTGCTTGAACTCAAGAACACTAGACACTCCAATACGGTACTGTAGTAAGCAGTATTATCATATCCAGGATTTACATGGGGCAAGAGGAAATCTCCAGCCAACGTTGCATTTCTTCTCTCTTTTTATCATTACCAAGGCAGCTGTTCTGTTCAAAACACAGAGACCGAACAGTCTTAGCAGAAAACACTAGGAAAAAGGGGAGAAAATAACCACACTCTGTACAAGTATTACATTCAAATTCCCTTTTAGGGACCTACACACTCTTATTAGTTGAGTCACTTGCTAACGAACAATCGCATGTTCGCGAAGGCGAGTGTGCGCACGATTGTGCAGGCTGTTGTGTGCACATTCGAGCCGGACATGTAACTCGCTTGCAGAGCAATGAAACGGTGGTGGGGGTGGGGTTACGGATCTCATAGAGACCAGGAGAAAGAGAATTGTTTAGCACAAGAGACAACAAGAACATAAGACAGGTGGCCTACCTGTTCGTGGGGAAAGGTGAAACAATAGTAGAAAAAGCAGTTTAAAAAAAAAAAAACAGAAGCTTTTGCTGTTGCAACAGACTTTAGGAAGGGTCTCTGGAGTTCTGCACCCTTTTACGGCCTCCACCCACACCTGACTTTCAAATACCACATCTAAAAAGGGTGACTAGAGAGGCAAGCAAGCAAAATGGATGGTCCAACCCTCTTTCTACACAAAACACTTTTCAGATCCTACTAGACATAGAGGGGATTCAGAATCAGACATTTCCTCTAGATCGGGAGTAGTTTCAGAAATGGAGTATGAGGGGGGGTCACGTGGTGAGAGAGCAATGGAGTAGACGTCTCTGGCAGCGCTCCCGAGCCCCGCTACAAATTCAATACTAGTCGCGATTGTCTAGATTCCCCACATAGTCAGAAACGTTTGGTGAGGTACCCGACTTACAGCTGCTGCACTCTAAGAACCGAATTGGTTGTTTCGAGATTAACGGAGCCATTACTGCGCCGCCTGAGCAGTGGGTAGTAGGAGAGGCCTAGATGGAGCTAGAAGCCTCAAGCCTCTGGCGGTTAGGAACCCCAGCGACTCAAGTTGTCTAAGTCCTATCTCGCCGGACCCGGAGGTATCGGAGGACGGAAGGTGGAGGGTCAGGAAGAACGCCCAACGGCTGAGGACATTACAGAGATTAAGCAGCTCCTTAAAGGTCTGGTATCTGACTTTTCAGTCCTGAAGCCAGCTCTACAGGCACTTACTCAGCGTAGTGGGCGTGTGGGAAGCCAGGATGGCATCGCAAGAAAGAAAAGTTGGCACAATAGACCAGGAGGTGGTCAGTCTGAAAGGCAGGTGAAGAAATTAGAACCGCTGGAAGATCAGGAAGCAAGGAGCCGTGAGGAACAATTTAATATTGGCAGGACTCCCTGAAAGATCAGAGGGTACAGATTGCGTGGCTTTTATACAGGAGTTGCTATTGAAGCTGTTTGGGCTTACACTGTCAGCGGCGTATATAACCTCAAGGGGCTCACCGCTGCATTGAGGGAGACCTCCATCGGGAGCTCGCCCCGAGTAATAATATGCTTTTGAATTACAAGGAAAAAATCTTTGTTTTGGATAAGGTTAAAGCTAATAGAAACCTGCACTGGCAAGGGGCCTCCTCTGGCTCTTTCAGGACTTGGTTCCTCGGTGAGGGAGAAGCAGCGATAGTAACATTAAAAAAGCTGTATATGGCAGGACTAAAATTCAGGCTTCTATACCCAGCTACTTTGGTGGTCAAACTCACAAATGGGGACAGAAGGTATTCTACTGCTGATGAAGCTCTTGAGAGCCTTAAAGTGGAACTGCCAGACCTGTTTAAATCAGGGACCTGAAGGAGAAGAACAGACGGGGAAATTATCTACAGGACGTTGAGAATTTGAACTTAACTAACACTGTGGACATATGATTATGCTGGAAAAAATCTTACTGGGTTAGGGGTCCCCCTTTTTTTTTTTTTTCTCTCTGCTGTTGTTTTTTCTATAGGGGGATTCGAAATATTGGTTAACCTGCTGATAATTTTAACGGAAGAAATTTAAACTATCGGGCAATGGATTCCCCCCTTAAAATCTTTTAATGGAAAGGGACTGCATCAAGAGAATAGGGGGTAGAAAAGTTGTTGGGGATAATATGGGGGTTTGGGAGGCGACTAGAGACAACTCAGGAGCCAACTCACACGTCCCAAGCTAATTAGGGAGGGCGATCGGAGGATCGGGGTAGTATGAAGGGTATTTGGAGGGGGAGGAAGGAGAGAGTATCCACGACTGGCAACGCAGGAGAGGAAGATAATGGGGTGAGGGATTAGGGACGGATGTAGTAGATGGGGTTACTTAAAATTATATCTTGAATGTGAAAGGTCTCCAAGTAGGAAGAAAAAGCTGGTTGTACTTAGATATATCGGTCAGATGGGGGTACATGTTGTTGCGCTTCAAGAAACCCACCTTTGACTGAGGAATCGATTGCTTAGGAAAGGTTGGGTAGTCGTACAGATTGGGAAATGCGGAAGCCTCGGGGAGTAGCGATACTAGTTCGAAAGGGTGTCCTTACACAATTGGGTCCACTCAATGAGGGAAGATGGTAGAGGTTATATACATTAGGCTCTTTTTGGGTACCCACTGGTCTTTGCTTCTATTTATGGGCCCACACCAGCTAGATCAGATTTTTTGCCTCATTGAGGCGGATATGGTTACACTCCTATACGGTTCCCTGGTCTTGCAGAGATTGGAACGTTTGTGCTGACAATAGGATTGACAGAAAACCTTCTTCAAATAAAGGGCCTATCCATTCGCAGCTATGCTATATAGATTTTTGAAGTTACTGCATTAGTTGACCCATATAGGCTCTTCAGAATTGGAGAGACCGAGATGACTTTTTATTCTGGAGTGCATAAGACTTACTCTAGGATTGACTTTTTTGTCAATAGGGAAGTTTTAAAGGGGGTTGTAGGGATTAGTACTTATGAGAGAACACTTTCTGACCACTCCCCGATACAAATGGTATGGAAGATGGATCATATTCCCTCCAAACCATATCGATGGCGTCTAGATGATAGGTTATTAGCGATGAGCAATTTGGTAAGTTGTTTGGAAGGTAAACTTAAAGAAATAATTCAAGATCAAATCCCAACCCTTGGGAACAGGAATTTGGCATGGCCTGCATGCAAAGTTTTGTATGCGGGATGGGCCCAAGAATACTCCGCTAGGTGTAATAAGCTTACCAGGGCTAGGGAGGAATTCATATTGGGGGCCATTAAGTCCTTGTCTCCTTTGGAAGGATCCTCTAAGGAGATTGACAGGGAGCTTAAAGAGCTGAAAGAGGAATTTAAAGGGATCTGGTATTATAGGGCAGACCGATGGCTGGAGAGGCTGAATGCTAAATACTTGTTGCAGGGAGATATACCAGGTCGGTTATTGGCTCATCGGATTAAGGAGTGGGAGGCTGAAAGAACAATTGTGGCAGTGCAGTTTGAAGAACAGATGATCTCAGAGCCTCAGCAGTTAGCGGACCTCTTTATGGACTACTATGCTGCATTATATCAGGTAGGGGCCCTAAGTCAGCGAAAGTGAGATTAATGGGTTTCTGGACCAGATACCCCTACCCAGACTTAATTTAGAACAGGCTCGTGCCTGACTGCCCCAATATCAGAGTTGGAAATACTTGAGGTTATTAAAGATCTACCAAATGGGAAATCACCAGGTCCTGATGGCCTTCCGCTAAATTTTATAAAGTCCATGCTGAGATGGTTACACCCTTGCTGAAAGACCTTTTTGAAGCTATTATGAGTGAAGGGGTTCCTCATCCTCCATTGTACCAAGCTTATATCGTGTTGATTCCAAAATCAGATAAACCCAGGCATCTACCAGGTAATTATAGGTCCATAGCCTTAATGAATCAAGATATGAAGATACTTACAAAAATTTTGGCTAATAGGATCTTGAAAGTTGCCCCTTTATTGATTAGCCAAGAACAAGTAGGGTTTATGCCGGGGAAGGGGGCCCAAGATGCTCTGAGAAAACTTCACCATATCCTCGAGAGAGCGGCCGATTCTAAATCTGCTATGGCTCTAATAGCATTGGACGCTGAGAAGGCCTTCGATAGGGTCTCCCATCAATTTCTGTTTTTTACAATGGAGAGAATGGATTCCCAAAGGAGCTTTTGGTAGGACTTAGAAATCTCTACAAAGCTCCTACAGCCCAAATTTTGTGTAATGGCTATCTCTCTAAGGAGGTTCCCTTCAGAGTGGGACAAGGCAAGGCTGTCCATTGTCACCTATTTTATTTAATCTTTACCTTGAGCCCTTGTTGAGATTTTTGGGAAGGAATCAAGTAGGATTGAAATTGTGGGCTTGAGCTTAAATTATCGGTATTTGCTGATGATATTTTGCTTCATTTATCCAACCTGCCAAAGCTTGCAGAGCTTTGAAATTATTGAGAGCTTTTCAGGGTGTCTAACTATAAACTGAATTTGTCTAAAACTCAGGTTCTACCACTCACAGCTCATACTCATAGGGCAGATTTTGATCATTTTCAAATTAATTGGGCTCCGGACAAAATCAAGTATTTGGGGATATGGATTCTGGCTAGATCTGCAGATGGGGCGGAAGAGAATGTGGAGGGTATCGTAGTTAAAATTAAGCAAGATATTGAAAGGTGGAGGAAGCTTCCTCTAAACTTCACTGCCAGAATAGGTCTAAGTAAAATGAATCTCCTGCCTCGACTGCTTTATCTGATTAGTCTTTCTCCTTATTGTATCCCCAAGAGCAAGTTTATTCATATTCAAAGGATTATTCAGGAATTCCTCTGGCGCCTAAACCGGCTAGGAAAAACATGTGTTTCGCCTCCCTCATCAGGAGGGTGGCATGAAAGTTCAGATCTGATGTTGTGCTATGTTGCAGGACAACTTGGGTATATGGGACGATGGATAGACAGGGGAAATGAGGCATATATTCCAACTTGCTCGAATTGAAAGGCTTATTTTGGAGGGCCTAAAGCTCCCCAAAAGCCCTTCTATATGTGACCCGGCGGCTTTGCCAGAATAGGTAACCAATCTCCGATATAAAGCAGTTAAAGCGTGGTGGAGTGGTTATCTCCGGGGCAAAAGAGAATACAAAGAGGGGCTCGGACCAGCCGATAGTGGGAAACCCTAATTTTCGAGTGGGGAATCGGTGCTGGAGGGCGCTTGGAGGTCATTGCTATTGGATTCTAAAGTAGCGGATTGTATGGATGCAGATGGGTGCTCCTGCCTGTGTCATCTCGAGATTGGGACTTTTTCAAAAGATTCAGTTAACTACACTCTTGCAAAATTTATAAGAGAGCTTATAACAGAGGGGAAAGTCAAGTTTTACGGGAGCACTTAAAGAAACTGGATCTTTCATGTCATCCCTTGTCTAAAGTATATAAGATTTTGTTAGATTTTGTTGGTACAGGTTTTGAAAATAGGACTTTATACTGGGATAGGTTTTATCCCCTGAGAATTGACTGGAATGTAGTATGGAAATATATGAAATATCAGCCTATTCCAAAATATACTACTATGCAATTTTTTATGTTCAAACATCTACTACACTCCAGCTAAATTGTGTTCTAGTAAACTCAGACAGACAGATCGGTGTTTTGATGTGATAGGGACTCTGGAGATTTACTACATGTCTTGTGGTCCTGCTCTAGGATTCAACCATTATGGGCCCAAATTAAAGCAAAGATGGACCCGTATTAAATTATAGAGTATATCTCCCTGAAATATGTATACTTGGGGACATGGGTAGAACCAAATTTGCTAAGTGTCATGTCTCTCTCTTATCAGCAGTGGTCAAAGCTTTTGTTCTTAAACATTGGAAGGATGATATTACCTATAATTATGACCAATGGCTGGGAGACCTTCTCCAGACTTTGAGAGACTTAAGCAGCATATGTGATGGAAGGAAAAGACAATATTTGACAAGAAATGGGAGCCTTGGAGGCAGTGTATTCATTGCAGTGGAAATGTCCTCGGGTCCGGATCTGTCTGTCTGAAGAGTAGTACCTGGTCTAGTTTATACAGGGCCACACCTTCAGGGGGTCGCTGTAGGTGAATTGGTGCTTAATTGCTGGAAGTTTTGTATCTTCTTTTATATCTCTGACTCGGTTGGAAATTAAGCTTAAAGGTTTGGTCTTTTCTGGGTTGGGGGTCGGAATCTCTCTTTCCTAGGGGCACAGTTACTCAGGGACAGATGCAAATAGCAGCGAACGCTTTATGTTGGAAGTGAGGAAAGTCTGAGTAAGAAAGGTCTGCTATCTTTGTGAGCATTTTATTGTAACTGTGTATGTAAATAGTTGAGGGGTTGTACATAGTTTTCACTTCCAGTTTGGGGAGGTGGGCCCGGGGTAATCCCTCGGGATATATGTGTATATGTCCTTGTCTTGAAAATTACTGCATAACTTTAATAAAGAAGGTTGGAAAAAAAAAAGAAATGGAGTATGAGGAAGAGACACAGATGGAAGTAACAGAAACATACAAAAAAAAGGAAGAAAGGTAAAGACGAGCACTAAATCACAGTTCATATGGTGTCCTTAAACTCCTGTTGTTTGAAGAATTATAAAAAGTGGATAGCTTGCCTGATGTACTGCAGAAGTTTATAGGCAGACATTATCTTTTTACAAGAAACCAGATTCAACATCCTGCAGGATATAACACAAGCAAAGAAGGGTTGGTGGTAGGGTTCTTCCTTTTAATTTTTTTTTATTTATCAAGTCTAGGATTACAAATACCTTTGAGCCTTGGCTCTTTTACAAAGGTTCCACGTCAGTGGTCCTTTGGACCTAATGTGCAGCAGATGGTTTGGGCATATTATTTAATCAGACCAACCTTCAGGTACAAAGACTAGTGGATATTGTACCAGCAAGAGCCTTTTTAAATGAGTGTCTTTATAAAGGGTTTTCTCTAAGTTTAATAAATACTTATGCCCCTCAAGTAAAAACAGCAAGAACTGAGATATTTAATCAAATAAAGCCTTATATTTTTACAACTAAACATGTTATATTGAGGGGGAGACATGAATTGTAGCTTGGACCTCAAGATAAAGGGCAGTATCCAAAGAAAAACTTATTGTGATGCGCATGCTCTTTCTAACACAGTGGCAGTTGCCAACCTTAAGGACGCATATAGGCAACTATACAAAGATGCTGGCCCCACCTATCAAAGAAGCGCTTTTTCTTCTAGAATAGATTTTCTTCCTATCAAAATACTTGGTTCCAAAAAAATTTCAGCTTTTCCCCTGTGAACTCTCAGACCATCGAGTTTTAAAATGCATGGTTTGTTTAAAAAATGCCCCACCTAGATTTCCTTTAGTTGCGACACGATGGAAATTGAATTCCAGGCTCTTGGAACAACCTGAAATAAAATGTAAGATTAATAATCTGTTTTTGCTCAGAAAATCATTGGCTGAATTGTATGAGGATTGGATTTCTTGGTGGGTAGATACAAAAACTGAAATGAGTTTTTTATAAAACAAAGAAGAGACAAAAGTAATACAAAATACATGCAGTATTTAGACTATAGGAACTAATACTATAAATTAATGTCCTGTCCAAATGTTTCAGATGCACGGATTAAAGAAAATGTTGATGACATTAAAAATAAAATGAAACAATATCAGTATAGCAGGGCAGCATCGTTACAAGCGGAAATGAAATTTGGTACAGAAAAAGTTTTGTAAGGACCTGTTTTTTGCATGCAAACAAAAATTGGAGAGAACAAATCTTTTAAGTAATAATCAATTTCCATTTGATTGGCCACAAGCCACAGTTATTCCAATATTTAAAAAAGGTAATAAATCACAGGCACACAACTATCGACCTATTAGCCTAACCTCTGTAATCTGTAAGGTAATGGAAACAATTATTAAATCTTACTTAGAAAAGGAAATTAAAATATTGAATATTACCGATCCAACACAGCATGGGTTTAGGCATGGCCATTCCTGTACATCTAATCTGATCACTTTCTATAATCGTGTAAGCCACAAGTTAGACATTAACATCCCAATGGATGTTGTCCTATTGGACTTCAGTAGGGCTTTTGACAAAGTCCCACTTGATAAATTGGTAAATAAGCTTTCATCATTTTGGTTCTCTGAATGTTTGGTTAAATGGATTGATAGCTGGCTCTCAGATAGAACACAGAGAGTCAGAATTAACAGCTTTCTCTCTAACCCAGGGTCAGTCACTAGTAGCGTGCCCCAGAGATCGGTACTGGGCCACACTTTCTTTAATATCTTTATAAGTGACATGCAGGTTAAATCAGACAATACATTGATCAAATTTGCCGATGACACCAAAATTGGGGGAAGGGTTGATAATTTCAGATATATGGAGACCATGATCAGGGATCTTAAATCAGTTGAACTATGGGCAGAAATAAACTCAATGCACTTCAACATCGATAAATGTGCAGTTCTGCATTTTGGAAAAAATAATCCTGAACAAATCTACCTTCTCAACAATACTCCCCTTAAAAAATCAGAAAGTGAATGAGACTTGGGAATCCTGGTAAATAATAAACCCTCTTCAGCAAACCATTGTGCAAAAATCACTCACACAGCCAATGGAATACTTAAAAAAAAAAAATTAAGTGTACTTTTGTTACTAGGACTGAACAGTATATTATACCAATTTACGGTGCCTATGTGAGACCATGCATGGATTATGGATCCTCTTTTTGGAGTCCATATCTAAAGGCCGATATCACAAGGATGGAGAGGTTACAGAGGCAAGCAACCAAAATGGAACCACATCTTGTCCCATTTGACTATTCAAAAAGACTACAAGAAACAGGGCTGCACTCGTTATACCAATGAAGAGCGGGAGGAGACATCTTGTACTTATACAGAGTACTACAGTCTTCCAAACACATGAAACAACATGGACTCACTTTTACTACTAGGCGTATAGTACCAAGGCGCCATGACAGGCAAATCACTATTACTAAAGCTAAAACTAACAAAAGGGATAACTTCTTTACAATAAGATCAGCAAAACTTTGTAACTCTCTACCCCAGGAATTAGTCAATCATACCAACATAAACCAGTTTAAATCTGGTCTTGATACCTAGCTTCAGGGGAACTTGTCCGAATTATAATGCCCCACAAGGTGGGGGACAATCTCAATGGGCCTTGGCCTACTTTTGTCTAAAACAACCTAGTAAACCTAGTAAAATTAATGGATGCCCTAAATAATGAGTCTGGAAAACTGAAAACCACGGATGTGGAAATGTTAGAGATAATTCAGCAATCCCTGGAAACGACTTTTGGTTCAGTATTTAACCCAAAGCAAAATGGGAAGACATTGTAAATTTTCCCTTCCCAAGCCCATCAATGGATTTTACTTAAAAACTTGGAAGGACCCATAATTAGAGAGGAAATTCTGTTTACAGTTTCAAACTTAGAATTAGGAGTATCCCCAGGAGAAGATGGTATTACAAACAAATTTTATAAAACCTTCAAAGAAGACCTTTGTGAGATATTACCTTACCTATATAATGAAATATTATTAAATGGTACATCCACCAAAAACTTTACAGCAGCCATAGTCACCTTCTTATATAAAAAGGGAGACGGGTATGATTTAGGAAACTAGAGGCCAATTAGTCTCCTAAATACAGACTATAAAATACTTTCATTAATCTTATGCGAAAGGTTACAAAAAGTGGCTTCAGCTGTTATTCACCCGGTACAAACATGTTCGATCCCTCACAGAAACACACAGCAAAACCTGAGGCTACTTAGAGGTATGTGTGAATATGGGAAACAAAATAAATTGTCTGGTTTCTTATTGGCTGTAGACCAAACAAAAACTTTTGACAAAGTACCCCATGATTTCCTGTTCCAGGTCTGAGGGAAATATGGAATTCCCAATAATTTTATTAACTGGATAAAACGTTTATACACAAATGCAGTGATTTACCCAGCAGTGAATGGTTTGATGGGAAGGGGTGTTGTTTTACAGCAGGGGGTGAAGCAGGGGTGCCCCATCAGCCCCGGTATATACTTTTGCACTGGACCCAATAGTTAGGGCATATGATTATGATAGGAATGTAACTGGATTAATGCCATCAATAACTATTTCTCCTCAGAAAATATCCGTTCTTGCAGACGATATCTGCTTAATGGTAAAAAATGCAGAATCAGGGAGATAAGCAATTCAGACATTAGCACTATAAACTTGCTTGGGCTGAAATAAATTCTAATAAATGTATGGGATCACAGCTAGGAAATGATCCTCTAGAACAAAGCATAGGACAAATTAAAATGTTTTCTTCAGTTAAGATTTTAGGATTATATTTTGAAAATGGAAATTTGGCCTGTTTAAATTAGGAAAAACAACTTATTATAGGAGAACAGAAAGTGCTACAATGGAAAACCTGGGCTTTAGAGAGAAAAAAAAAAGAGTAATGATTATCAAAACATTTTTACTGCCTATTTTTCTATATATTGGCCACATTTTCCCATCCCTGTGGCTCTAGAAACAAGACTACTTAGCTGTTTTTCTTTTTTTTTTTTCAAATGGTTTGGGGGAGTAGACTGAATCCCATAAAGAGGGACTTTACTTATTTAACAATAAACAAGGGAGGCATAGAGATGATAAATCCCATAGTGTTTTATCATTCTTTCGTTATAGTATTGTCCCTTAAAATAAATACAGAAAGAGATCAACATCCCTGGGACAAATGGACACACGACATGTTTCAGCCTTTTTTTAGGAAATGGGGAGAGGAAGTTCCAAAGCTTACTACAGCCCTACAAATTCCTGATTTTGCAATCCCAATGATAAAAAAACTCAAATTGTGGAAGATTAGCAAAAACAAAGTATAAGTTTTAAATCAAACGTTTTTATAAAATGAAATTACGGGGAATAATTCTGTGGTACAAGTAGATTTTCCTAAATTTGCTGAGGTCTTCCCTGAGAGCTCATCCCACCTTGGCGGTGTTATGCAATGCCAGATCTATTAAAAACAAGACAGCTGTTATAGCTGATCTTGTTGGATCAACTGATCTGTCTTGCATCACCGAGACCTGGCTGGATGAAAATCCAGGACCTATATTGGCCTCGGCAACTCCAACCGGTTCTCTGTGATACACCGTCAAGGTTAGATCGTAGGGGCCGGGGTGTGGCCATTATGTTTAAGACTGAGCTGGGCCTTGTGGATGTGCCATTGAGAAGTACCAGATCCTTTGAATATATCCTGGGAGAGGGTGTAGGCTGCGGGATTCTCCTCGTCTACTGTGCACCAGGAGACAGTGGAGAATACCTGCAGGAGATAGCAGACTTCATCGTCGACATGGTGTTGAGGTCCCCCAGATTGATAGTTCTGGGGGACTTCAGTGCCTGGGTCGACAACGAATGCTAGCATTTTGGTCAAAATCTCCTCCAGTTGATGACAACGCTGGGGCCTAACACGGGTGGTTACCTCCTTGACCCATGTAGGGGGTCATTCATTGGATCTGATCTTTCTTTTGGGTATGGAGATTGCTGATTTGGGGGGTGGAACCAGTCAGCTGGTCTGACCATCACACCATAAGGTTCAGCTTCAGGGCTCCCCCTAATAGATCTGCCCCTACGGAAATGGTTCAGTACCGCCCTTAAAGGGGTATTAACCCCAGTGGCCTAGTGGCGGTACTGGATCTATCGGGCTTGTCGGGTGAATGCATGAGTCCAGATATCTCGTACTAGCCTATAACAAGGCTGTGGGAGATGCTCTGGACTAGATTGCTCCTGTTCGTGTTCGGCCTCTCACCCTTCGTTCAAGGAGCCCTTGGTTTGATTGCTCCTTGAAGGAGTTAAAGCGAGTTGGCGAAGGTTGGAGAGAGTCTGGTGGAAGTCTGTACATGATGCTGACAGGCTTAGGTTGATGGCACATTATGATGGCTGTCGATCAGAAATCACCCGTAAGAAGGCAGAATTCCTGTCCAGGGAGATTTCTGCTGCATAGAATCGACCGGCACAGCTTTTCCGGACTGTTGACAGATTGTGCAGTCCAATCTGTCTCCAGCCCAGAGAAGCTTTTTCTCAGCTGAGATGCAAGGAGTTTGCTCGTTTTTTTGCAGATAAGGTTGCCAGCATCAGGTCTGGCATCGGTCCGACCTCTCCTATGAGGGATTGCAGTGGCCTACAGAAGTGGCATGTACACAGTCTGTCTGGTCAGATTTTCGCTGGCTGGAGTTCATTGACATTGTGAAGATCATCCAAACATTGCGACCAACCAGTTGTAGTTTGGATCCGGGTCCTACACCCCTTTTAGTGGGATGTGTAGAAGTTATCTGCCCGATCCTTGCTGACATTGTCTGGAAGTCTTTGGAGAGGGGGGTCTTTCTTGACCCTCTCAAGTAGGCAGTCGTTCGACCACTCCTTAAAAAACCCTCATTGGATCCAGATTGTCTAGTCAACTACCGGCCTATCTCTGTCCTGCCATTCGTTGGTAAGGTTATTGAAAAGGCAGTTGCGCTGCAATTGGATGATCATCTTACAACTCGCAATGTCTATGATACTCTTCAGTCTGGTTTTAGAAAGAAGCATAGCTCAGAGACTGCCCTTGTCCGGGTATTGAATGACCTCCTTATGGCTAGAGATCGAAAGGCACGTACCATTCTGGTCCTTCTCAATCTCTCTGCTGCATTTGACACTGTAGACCATGGTTTGCTGTTAGAGCGCCTGCGGTTCTTTTGTGGGCTGTCTGGTACAGTCCTCAAATGGTTCCATTCTTGCCTCATGGACAGGTTTCAGAGAGTTGCCACTGGAATTTATTCCTCTGGCGCTCACTCCCTGCCTTGTGGGATACTGCAGGGTTCCATTCTAGCCCCCATGTTGTTTGCAGTGTATATGCTGCCATTGGGAGATACAGTCTGGGTTTTCAGTGCTATGCAGATGATACTCAGTTGTATCTGTCCTTTCTGCCCGGACAAGATGATGCACTCTCCATGCTAAATAATTGCCTTGTTGAGATCAGACTTTGGATGAGCTCCAGCTGGCTGAGACTGAACCCGGATAAGACTGAGGTGCTGGTAGTGGACCCAGGTCATCCGGGGGCGGGTTTGGGGGCTGGACAACCATCAGGCTTATTACTTGGTGGTATGTCGCTCACTACCTCTGATCAGGTGCATAACCTGGGCGTTATTTTTGATGATGGTTTGACCCTAAAACCTCAGGTGTCAGCTGTCGTCAAATCCTCTTTTTGCCATCTGAGGAATATCGCCCGGGTGAAACACCTGGTTCCTTCAGGTGATCTTCCAACATTGGTCCATGCCTTTATCACTACCTGTCTTGATTACTGCAATTCCCTCTACCTAGGGCTACTTGGGGTTGATATCCGCCGCCTGCAGCTGGTGCAGAACGCGGCGGCCAGGCTTTTGACTGGGACTTTTAGAACCAGTCATATTACACCTGTGCTCTGCGAACTGCACTGGCTGCCTGTTTGGTGGCAGATCACCTTTAAGGTTGGTTTACTAACCTTTAAAGCCCTACATGATCTGGGACCTGGTTACCTGAAAGATCTCCTGGTACCCTACTGCCCAATCCTTCCTCTCCGTTCTGCCATCGAGGGATTGCTGGAGATTCCCAGGGTTCAATTAAAGAAATCAGGATCTCGTGCCTTTGCTTTTTCAGCACCAACCCTGTGGAATTCTCTACCTCATTGGCTGAGAGAATGCCCAACTCTCGATAGATTTAAAATAGAGTTGAAGACATATTTATTTGGTTTAGCTTTCTAGTTATGGATGATTTGTTTTAATGTCTATTTTAGAATTTTATTTTTATGTATATGGTTTTTATGTACAGTGCCTTGGTTTTGAAAGGCGCTATAAAAATAAAGATGATTTGATTTGATTTAAATGTGCATCATCAAAATTATCCTTTGCCCTGAACCTTTTAAATGACAAAAGAATTCCGATTAACATGTGGAACATACAATGGCTTAATTGCTGCAGCAGGCTAGGGGTAAAAGATGACTTGAAACACAAACTCATCACGGAAAGGCAATGTATTAGGCCAGGGTGTATAGGTCTGGAAGAAACCTTAGAGCACTTTTTTCTACAATGTGGTTTTGCCCTCAGTTATGGACTGACTTGGCCACTAGGTGGCATTGGAGTCTGACCAGTCATATATCATATGAAAGTCTGATTATTGGGGATCTATACAGGATTCCTAAGTAGACACCATCCCATTACACTTAATATGATTTTTGCCTGCATAAAATATTATATGTGGCAAGCCAGGTGTCAGTATTCTATGCAGCATACAAACACGCCAAACTTGGTTCTAATAAAACAAATAGAATATGCTTTAGTGCAATAGAAAATAAAAGAAAAAGCGTATCTAGACAGATGGAAGTTCAATAATTATTGGAACAATATAAGCGGGATTCCATAGACGTGAGTTAAGTAAGCAATAATACCCGACAGGGTGGGCATTATTTGGAAATACCGGACCACCCAGGGGCTTATGAGGCCCAATGCCACAGGCGGAGGGCCTTAGCCCCTGGAAGGTCTAGTATTTCCCAATACTACCCACCCTGGAGGGTATTATTGCACTTAGAAAATGGCCCATCAGTAATATTTTTTTTATATAATATAAAAAAAATTTTAAAATAGTTTCATCAATGTTTAAAAAAACATGAAACTATTTTTTTGTAAAGTAGTCCCTGTACTGTGGCACGTGTGCCACTAAGGGACGATCTTGCCTATGACGGTTTGCTTATATGAGGTACATAGCTGCCTCATTGGTTTATGGGACTTGTAGTCCTTTATGTTAAGTATTGGAGGGATTCGAGGCTATGTGGAGCCTGGTACCACTGGTTTGGAGAGCGGGCAAGGAATTGCCATCGCTGTTTGGAGAGCAGGCGAGGATTTGGCCTACAAGTAGTTTTAGTTGGTGAGGAATCGGCCATTGGGAGTCATGACCGCAAGAAGATGGACCCATTTTAAAAAAATGCAGAGAAAGAGAATGCCTAGTAACCTCAATATGCAGGACAAGGTAAGGAATACCATGCATGTTGTGAGGCAAAGGCGGGGTGAGGAACAGAGGAGGCACTTTTTTCAGTTTGGCTCCCACATGCGTAGAGGTTTTGAAGGGGGCGGGAACCGTAATTCTCTCTGTTGCTCCGAAAAGGTGTGTGCTCGATTGAAAAGGTTGATTTGATGTTTTAAATGTGTCTGTATTTATTTTTGATGATTTGCCTATTTGTTGCAGGGTTGGGCATTTCTGGGGGGAGGGTCTTCAGTTGGTCAGCCGGTAACGGAGAAAAAAATGGCGGCTCACTGGTTGTGAATTTTGTGGCACAAGGATACCAGCTTGTAACTGGTGTATGAAGTTGGCGCTTGTTTTTTAGAGGGCATCTATTGAAAAATAGATGCCCACCTCACAAACGTTCTCAGCCAATCAGGTTTTGAGATTTATCTTTGCCATTTTCTAAAAGAGAGGAGTGGATATTTAAATAAATTTGAGACAGGGTCATTGAGTCCTAGTAGACACAAAGAGTGCATTTTTCCTTTTCTTGTTAGGAAGAGGTGAAATATTTTCTTTTCTGTAAACGGGGTCTTTATATTATGAAATTCAGGATGTTTAGGAAAGTTACTGTGGGTCTATTTTCTCTTTCTGTCTTAAGGTATTAGAAAAATATGTTTAGGAAGTTAAACAGTTTTACTTTATATATTTTTTGTAATGTAGAAAATTCCTCTGGATTTTTTTGGTACCCCTTATTATGGATTATAAAAGTGACTTAAAAAAGATGTTTGTGTAGAGAGGAACTTTGGTGTATTAGAAAGATAATAATTGCACAAATTTTTGAATGTATGATTAGTTTTTTTCTTGTCTGATGTTAAAATTCCCCATCTCTTCGACAAAGTGATTCATGCTGGCACTCTGTCTGATGCCATTAGTGACCACTTTCCCATCTACTGCACCTGGTGCACCAAACCCCTGCCCCCCACCCACATTCCTGTCCTTGTGTGACCTCTCTCACTGCGACGCCCTTCAGCTGCATGATGACCTCAGATCCCATGACTAGACTGACCTCTACATACATGTGATATGTCCAACTTGCTTAAGAGGGAGATTTGGGTCAAATTAGTAGCGAGATTGGCCTGCTAGTAGGGAGATGCCGTAGTGTCGTGAGTTTGTCCTTAAGTGGCATCACAAAATAAGGAAAAAAGCATTTAAAAACATTTAATATATTTCATTTTGTCAAGAATAAGCACTAAAAAGAATCAACAACTAGTTATACAAAGTTATCATTTACATTGTTCATCACTAATTTACTTTTTATGTGTCTAAAATATGAATGGATATTTTGGACAGAATTTTACTTAAGCAGGAGATTTTGTTTCCTGGGTGGGAGAGAGGGAGTTCAGTCAAAAAACTAGGAGTCTCCTGCGAAAAGAGGGAGATATCACATGTATGCTCTATAATGCCTTCAATGTTGACCAAGCCCTTGGTATCTTCGTCACAGCTCTCTCAACCATCCAAGATAAACACTTTCTGTGCACTAGCCGTAGAGTGCAAGGGGGAGACACTCAGTGGCTCTCATCTGACCTTCTCAAGCTGATGACAGAGCATGACCTGGCATGGTCTGCTTTTAAAGCTGCTCCATCCCCTACCCTCTGGAATACCTACCGACAACTGTATAATCTCTGCAAACGCTGCGTCAAAACTAGTAAGTCAGCTTATTTTAAATCCCTGCAGACAAAACATCTAGGGAACCCCAACGCTTTTGGTCTGCCATTAATGCCTTGCTCTCCCCCTCTTCAGAGCAGTCCCCTTCACCCCTTAATACTCAACAAGGCCACCTGACTGACCCTACTGAAATTGCGACTGCAAGTAATACCCGTTTCTCCAACCTTAGTAATTACCTTGCTAAAGTACCCCCTTCTCCAACTTGTACACACTTCCCTCCACTCTAAACAGTCCCCCTTTCTACTTTAAAGCCATCTCCCCACCTGGTACTCAAACTCCTCCCCAGCCTGACATCTCGTGGGAGTGCAGGTAGTGATGGACTGTCCCCCCTTTTCTTAAAACTAGCTACTCATGGCATTACCTACCCACTCACCTTCATTATTAACTCCCTCACTATGGCCTCTGTCCCCACTGCCTGGAAGCAAGCCAAAATAGTTTCCATCCATAAAGCAGGTGACCCTAGGCTCATGGACAACTACCACCCCATTTCCTTACTACCGCACCTAGGAAAACTACTGGAGAAGGCAGTAAACTGCCAAATCAGAGAACACATAACGAAATACAATCTCCTTTGCCCTCAGCAGCATGGTTTTAGGAAGGGGCATAGCACTACCACAGCGCTGGCTCTATTCACTGATCACGTTCTAAGGCAGATGGACAATGAGAAACTAACAGGCGCTGTGTTCGTTGATCTGTCTAAAGCGTTCCATCTTGTTAACCACAACCTGCTATTAGAAAAACTCACTGCTCTTGGTTTTTCCTGCTGCCTCCACTACTTGGGTCACCAGCTACCTCTCTGGCAGAACCCAAATGGTTTGCCTTGGTGATGCCTCCTCCTCCCCTCTGCCTGTCACGGTGGAAGTTCCCCAGGGTTCTGTCCTTGGCCCTCTCCTCTTCTCCCTCTTCATAAACTCTCTCCCGTCAGCGGTTCCTACCTGCAATTCACTTCTCTATGTGGATGACCTTATACTGTTCCTGAGTGACCCTTCCTCCACCTCCCTCAGCGATGGCTACCACAAGGCCCAACGCTGGTTCTCCGATGACAAACTTCTCGTTAATGCTGCCAAAACAAAGGTCATGTTATTTGGCTCCAAACCAAAACTCTCTGCACTTGCTCCTTCTGGCCTTAATCTCACTGTCCTTTCCCAAGACAGTTCTTCACTCGAAACTGTTACTACCTTCAGATACCTGGGGGTCATGTTTGACCCGTCACTTACTTACACTGACCACATAGCCTCTCTTATAAAGTGCATAAACCAAAAGATTGGGCTCTGTTATCGGATCACTGATTACCTCACTCCAGACACCCGCCTTGCTGTAGCCCGAGGCACTCTTCAGCCCGTCCTAGACTACGGGTGCCCTGTCTACTCCCTTACTACTGCTGCCAACCTAACACAGCTTAACATTACTTATAATCGAATTTGTCGCTTTGCACTCCGCACTCCTCTCACTGCCCACCACTGTTCTCTATCGGTCCCTAAACTGTCTCCCCGCTCAAGCCTGACACTACTTCCTCCTGGCCTGTACAGTTGGAGATGCCCGCCACAATTTCTCTCTCATATCTCTATCTACTCTGTTGAAACCCAGAATCTTCAGGTGGAATTTGTGTCAGTCATCCCAGCTTCAACTTGAACATCCCCAAATCACCACAAATATGGGCCTAAGAGCTCTCTCAGCGGCTGCCCCCTCACTTTGGAATGGCCTCCCCTCACCCCTTCGTTCACATGACCTCCCGCTCAACTTAAATGCTATGATGAGAGCTCACTTCCTGTCCTTCTCCATTGTCTTTGACTACCCTTTGGTATCTACTACTTCTGTTTCCTCCTCTGTTGCCCCCACCTCCTCCCCCCTTTGAGCCTCTACCCGTTTGCCCAGTGTTTTTTCCCCCCACACTGCCTCACCTGTACCTGCAGTCCTTTTTTCCTTCATACATGTACCTCTCTCTCATGTCTCTGTTGTGGTCTTAACGACTTAGTTATTTGATTGCCTATGTATTTTCTGTATTCTGTGATAACCACTGCACCCCCCCCCACACACACACACACTACTGTATTATATCTGTCTAGTTGAACCCTCAGTTCACTGTTTGTATGCTCTCTGTACATGATGGTACTATATTTATTTTGCTTTGTAATTATTGGTACCTATGTTGTTTGCCAGTATCTGGGCCGGGCCTGAAAAAGGTCTTCAGATCAATGCCCCAACCCAGTTATCAAATAAATATTTTTCGAGAAATGCCATGGGATCCTTAACATCTACCTGAACTACCACCAGAACAGGCAGATGGGATCTTGGTTTAATAACTCATCTGAAAGATGGCACCTCAGGAGTGCAGCCACCCCCCTCATGCTGCACTATAGTGTCAGTATTGGGATTCAACCCAAATGCCTGGTGTGGGGATAGATAGAACCCACAACCTTCTGATCTCCCAGCCTCAGAGGCGAGTGTGCTACCTGCTGAGCCACTGACACTGATTAGTAATTAGTAAACTGATAATAGGTTATCCGAGAACCATTTCACCACTTTATCAAAATCACCCTGAAGAATCATGACAAGAACAGAGGGAGATACATGAGCATAGTTAAATTTGGTCATCAGCATAAAGTCTCACTGGGCAGGAATCAACGACAGAGAGTGATGGATCTACACACAGATTAAATAGAATGTAACCAAGAAAAGGCCCCTGTGGAACCCCAGTATTTCAAGAAGAGAGGGTAAGAGACAAAAATATTTCTAAAATTTACAACTTTATTGTCCAAGAAAGGAAGTTAGTTAAACTAAAACAAAGTTGGGGAAAAGAACTCCAATACAGTAGTATTCTGGAAAATAAATGGCTGGAGGCCATTCAGATTTATAAAACTAACAATCAGTAACAGTTTAAATTAGATTCAATTTAATATAATTCACAGAATTTTACATGCCCCACTTACTTAACAAGATGAACCAAGGAATTTCACCAATGTGCAATAGATGTGGGACTTAGAGAGGCACCCTGGTACATGCAATGGCTACATGTACAAAAATAAAGCCAGTATGGGAAAGGGCTATAGAAACATTAAACAAGATTCAGGAAATACAAATATAATTTGAAACTGAACTCTTGTCTTCTGGGCTTCTCTAGATATCTAATACTCCCAACAGGTTGTCTACGAAAAATAATTTACATGGAGCTTATTAATATGAGACCACAGAATTCCTCTCCCAAGTATAACCTGCTCACGGAGGCCCAGTATGGGTTCCGTGCTTGCCATAATACCAAAATAGCCCTCATCAAGTTCACCCACTCCATAGACAAAGCCAACAACGAAGGCCTCTACCCAGGCACTGCGTTCATGGACCTAACCAAAACCTTCGATCTCGTTGATCATGAAGTCCTCCTCCACACCCTGGCTGGCCTCCACTTCTCATCTGAGGTCTGCCTCTGGTTCCAGGATTATCTAATTGGTAAATCCCATCGCACCTTTATTAGCAGTGTCCTCTCCAAATCCTGCCCTGTCAAATACAGCATCCCCCAAGGGTCCATCCTGGGCCCCCTTCCTTTCTCCCTAGTCGTCAGCTCTCTGCCTGACATCTTCACCTCTACTGAACTCATTCTCTGTGCTGATGATGCAGCCATTTTCTATCAGGACAAAAAGCGCACCACTCTCATTAACAAACTCCAATTCAATTTCAGCAGACTTCACACTTGGTTCACGTCCAAAGGTCTAGTACTCGACTACAAAAAAAAACAAGTTCATGGTTTTCTCCAGCCCCCGCAAACCCCAAGGCCCTGACCTCTCCCTCTGACAGCCTTGGCAACTCCATAGAAAGAGTCAATGAATTCAAGTGCCTTGGCTTACTCCTGGACAGCCACCTCCATTTTGATACACACACTAGCCTCACAATCAAAAAAAACCCCACCAATGCCTCCGTATCCTCCATAGAACTAAGCAGTACCTTAACAAGGAATCCAAATCTTTCCTTGTTTCTAGCTTCCTCCTTCAGTTTTTGACTATGGTTCTCTTGTCTGCCACTCCATCAAAAATTTCTCCGGACTCCGGAGCTCCTACCACAACGCTATCCACTTTGCCTCTGGCCTCCCTAAACTCACGCACCAGTGTGACCTTTATAAGCTCACCAGTCAGCCCTCCCTTGAGGCACACCTCAACTGCAAGATGGCCACCTTCTTCTTCAAACTTTCTTGTCGGCTGCTCCCAGATTGCCTCACCTCCCTCTTCCAGTCAGCCGCCTCCACCAGGACCACTAGACTGTCCTCCACTCTGTCATTCACTGTTCCTTTCTGCCACACCACTCAAGGCCAGAAAAAACACTACCTTAATGGGACCCAAGCGCTTCAACTCTCTCCCTCCAGAACTAAAACTCTGTCCCTTCACTAATGCCTTCAAACAGAACCTTAAGAGACATTTCTCAAGCACCTACTCCTGCACCTGCACGCAGCCCTAAACTGGCACCCCTCCTGCCCTCCTTTCTCCATATCCTCTGGCTGTCCTCCTCTGGCACTTACCCTCTCTATTTTTAACACTTTTGGAATTGCCTATTTGCCTAGGCTAGTCTTGATAGCACTTAACTCTGTATGTCCCAGTGTATTATTGTAAATTTGTCCCACATTGAATACTTTGTCACCTGTTGTAGTGTTAATACACCTAGGCTAGTTTTCTAAAGTTGCCTTAAGTCTATTTTGCCCTGTTTTTTGTACCATTGTTTTAACCACGCTGAATGTTGAGTGTATCTTGGCTTATGTAATGTCTCATGATTGTAGTACGTAACTGGATGCTTGTGTAAACGGGCAGCAATGCTCACATGCCATTCCAGTATAACCAATAAAGTGATGATGTGACGGTGCATATTTAGACATTAGAAAGATAGTACTTCACCTGATTACATGCTGTGGAGGAATTTATTTATCGATTGTATTAATTTGGACAAACAATACAGTTTGGACATTAAATCAATCGATTTTAATAGTATTTAGTCCCCAGTCCTACAGTTGATTAGGGAGAATAAGATATAGTTAACAATTGGGAGGTGGGGGGAGCCAGTAGAGTAGGTATGGTGGTAAGTTTAAAGGGAGGTACACATCAACACCCGGGTGAGGATGACATACTGTATAACAGAAGGTCCTTAAAGAAGGGTACCAAATCTGTTGGAACCAAATCATTTTGGGGAAAAAACGTATTCTGAACCGGGGGGGGGAGAGAGGGAGTGAGAGACAACTGTTCCAAGAAACAGATAAGAAGATAGATGACTTAAGAGCAAAAGGGTTCTAGTCACCCCGGGAGTTCTGTCACCACATCACCCTGCTGGAACTCCATGCAGTGCAGCTTGCTGCCACGGAATTCGTGCCTCTAGTCTGGTCAGGTCATAGAGGTCCTGATGGAGAGCACCACAACCATGTTCTGCTCTAACAGGTAGAGTGGAACCATGTCATTCCCTTGTCTCGGGAGGCCTTCCGCACCTGGACCCTCATGCGCAGCCAGGATGCAGATCTTCTAGCGATCCATGTCGCAGGAGTGAACAGTCAGCTGGCAGACGCTCTCAGCCAGGTGGAAGCGACGTTGCACGAGTGGTCCCTGCATCAAGAGGTGATATGCCACCTGTTCTCTCGCTGGTGGATCTGTTTGCATCCTAGGAGAACATGTAACTGTGGCAGTTTTTTGCCCACCCTCCCCCACCCCACTGTCCAGAACACTGCAGGGGATACCTTCGTAAGATGGGATCCTAGGCCAATCGGGAGGGGTCTCTCCAGCAGAAAGAGGAAGGTGGTGTTGCTCTGTATGGATCACTGGTAAGACCCCACCCAGAGTACTGTGTTCAGTTCTGGAGACCACATGTCTGGAAGGACATAGAGTGGAAGCAGTCCAGATGAGGGCAACTAAAGTGGTGCAGGGTCTGCATCAAAAGCCCTGCAAGGAGAGATTAAAAGACCGAAATACTTATATCCTGGAAGAGAGAGGGAGGATATGATAGAGACCTTTAACAGTATTTTGTATATATATTAACTTTGGCAGTATTACACTGCCCCTAAAGATACTATTTGAGCAATCAGTTAAAACAGGAACTATACGATCTGAATGGAAATTTGCCCATGTTGTGCCAATATTCAAAAAGGTGAAACATTGTAGCTACAAAATTACAGACCCATAAACTTGACCAGTGTTATCTGTAAAATACTTGTCAATTATTAGATAGATTGGTCTCAGTGTGCGAGAAGTGTGACACAGAACAACATGGATTCAGAAGGGGCTGAAGTTGCACCACTAATTGTCTCTGCTTCTATGAGAAGGTTAGTGGCACATTAGATCAAAGCATACTCTGTGATATAATATACCTGGACTTTGCTAAAGCATTCAGGCTCATCCACACTAGGCCATTGAAAATGCAGATATTAGCAAAGTCTATATAAATTGGATAACAGAATGACTTGCAAACAGGAGTCAGAGAGTGGTGGTGAATGGACACCTATGGGGGGGAGGGTGACCAGCGGAGTGCCGCAAGGATCTGTTTTGGGACCGGTGTTATTCCAGATTTTAATTTCAGACTTAACATCAAATCTGAATAGTTGGTTGGCGAAATATGCTGATGATACGAAGATAGGCAGTCCATCTAAAACTATAGTAGATACAGCACTCATTCAAAATGACTTTGATGACCTAGCCACCTGGACAGATAACTGGGGTTTGAAACTTAATCTGAGTAAGTGCAAAGTGACAAATTTAGGGAAAAATAACTTCAAAACAATATGCTCTATGCATGGCCAACCCTTATTAGAATCCAGTTGTGAAAAGGATCTAGGAATCCAAATTACTGATGATCTTAGCACCTTCAAACAAACCTCAAAAGCAATAACAAAAGCAACCAAAATCACATGGGCTATTAAAAGAAATATAACATCAGGGGATAGTGAAATAATGATGCCACTATTTAGAGCATATGTACGCCCACACCTTGAATTTGCTTCCCAGTTGTGGAACCCCTTTAAGAAAAAATAAATAACTAATACAGAAAGAGTCCAGAGAAGATTTACTAAGATTATAAAGGGAAAAACTGGTAAAAGCTACGAGGAACGTTTATTGACACTTGATTTGATGTCACTCGAAACTAGGCGTATACGTGGGGATATGCTGTTTATGTATGACATCATGCAGGATCTGATACTACTTACTGAACTGAATATTAATTTTAAAGAGGGGAAGATGGAAACTAGATGACATCCACTATTGACTGGTGGAATAAAATTGAGGAGTAACGTGAGGAAGTATTTTTATACATCAGGGGTGGTTAATGCATGGAATATCCTTCCAATTGAAGTATGGATTAGTAAACAAAAACAGAATTTAAAAGGAGATTGGATGACTACATATTAAATGGAGGTAACAAAGTATTTCGGATAAGTTCTTACAGGAGCAAAAATTGGCTCACACCTCCTAGCTCCTAACATTCCATTGTATGATCCATACTATAAATACCTCACGGGAATAAACAAGGTACAAGAGGGAAGTATTTTTTAGAAAAAGCGTGTGCTCAAGGACAAGGGAGCATGATGATAAGCTGGAGGGGGGTAGATTCAGGAGAGATGTGAGGAAGTACTTCTTCACAGAAAGAGTGGTAGATTCCCTGAACAGTCTTCCAGCAGAGGTAGTGGGAGCGAAAACAGTGGTGGGGTTCAAGAATGTATGGATATGCATAAGAGAATCTTAGGGAAAAGTGAATGGGCCAAAGATCAAGTAGGATCTGCAGTGATACTGTAGGCAGGGAAAAATGGGCAGACTAGGAGGGTCAAGTGATCCTTATCTGCTGGCAGATTCTGTGATTTTCTTCAGGCCTATCTCAGTCATCAGGTACCACTGTAGGAACTTCACCGTCAGTGAATGGGAATCCACGCGGAAGATTTTCAGCAGTACAACTGGGGTCGCCCACACCGTCTACGTCAGCCAAAGTCACCAACCCTGTGTAGGCATAGGCGGTCCCACTCCCTCCTCAGTTCTTTCCTGCCATTGACTTGCAAGCACAGTCTCCAAGGAAGAGCCGTCACAGTGTTCGTGCCTTTTTTCAGCTACAGCCTATTTTTTTACCAACCCTCACCTCTAGAGATTTATTTTTCCTTTTTCTTTCATGTCGGGAGTTAAACCTTCTACATCTCTCTTCTGTTGCTGCCGCTGCAGAAAGAAGATTGCCTCCAGCAGTAAGCACTCTTGTTTCTGTGTGCTATCTTGGGCCTGACCAGGATGCACTGGATTGTGAGCTCTGCCAGCAGTTTAATCAGACCACCCTTAGGCAACACTGGAAGGCTCTAAAGATCTTCATGGAACAACAACTAGCCATCTCCAAGTCGGTGTCCTTCGGAGTACCGGCTGCCCAGTCACTCTCCAGTTCCGGGAGCTCCAAGGTCTCTCAGGTCAAAGACAAGTCCTCGGGGAGGACAGAAAGACCGATCACAACCGCCTCATGGCGGCCATCCTGTTCCCCGTCACTCGCCTTCTTTGGGGGGGCTCCTCGTCGGCAGCCACCATGACGAAAAGACCAGCTGTTTAGGTTTCAGTTCACTCCAGGCCCATACCAACAGCTCCGACACCCAGGGCACTCGGCCATTGGCCTCTGGGTTGTCGGCCCCTCCTCCGTCAATGACAACTATCCCTTCGAAGCCTGCTGCTTCTTCTTCTTCAAAGGCTCCGGGCTCATTGGGTCAGCCAACCGGGTCATTGGCCACTGTGTCGCCAGCTGCTTCTCCATTGTTGGTGTCGGACTTGAATGACATTCTCATCCATTTTTCTAATGTGCTGGTCCAACAGTTTGCGACCTTTACCAGGCCATCATCACTGGCTCCTTCGACGCCGTCGTCCGCACCTGTTCATTGGCCCAGGGAATCTACCCAGGGACCATCAATGGCACATACACCAGCAGATCCTGAGAAGGATGTAGATGTTGAGGAGGAATACCACCCTGACATCATCCTTCCAGAGGAGATGGAGGAGAAAGAGGAGAGCGACCAGTACCTCACTTCAGACAAGTCATCTGCCTCTTCAGTCAGTGAAGACTCTGTTAAGCATACACCCAGGTCCCCACCTGAGGATGCTGCCTTCTTCAACATCATGAAGCAGCTGTCTTCCATTATGGGGTTTCAGACAGAGGAGGAGGATGCCACCAGAAAGGATCTGGCGGACTACCTGAAGATCCCAGAATCTCTCCCTAAGATTATTCTTCCCATGCTTCCAGCACTCAAAAATGCTACCACGGCAGCCTCACACAGACCAGACATGGTGACAGTTATGCCCCATAGGGCTGACAAGCTCTACAATGCTCCTTGGGGCCTTCCTCACTTTGCTGCCCAGACGGAAACAGACTCAGTAGTCATTAAGGCAGCACATGACAGGTCTAAGGTGCTCAAACACCTTAGTTCCCTTCCCCCAGACAAGGAGTCCCGTAAGATTGATCTTTGGGTAAAAAGGGTGTATGCTTCCTCTACCGTAGGTTTGAGAATTGCCAACTACCTGTCATATATGGTGAAATACCAGAATACCACTTCGAGATAGGACAAAGCTGCCACCCAAGCCCTTCCTGATGGTATCCAGAAGAAGGAATTTCTTCAATGCTTTCAAACTGCTGAGGATGTTGGCAGGTATCTCCTACGGGCCATTTATGATTTGTCATATACTGTGGCCAGGGCAGCTGCCACTGACATATGCCTTCATAGGCATTCATGGCTTCAAGTTTCTGGGTTCGCTGCTGATGTGCAAAACGAGATGTTCTATGCCCCTTTCAATAGCACCAGGCTTTTCAGTCCGGATGTCCAGGACCGTATAAACAATCTGCAGGCCTCGGGCTTAAGTCCGTCCACTTCCTCTACCACACTCAGACGCATTGTAGGGTACATCCTAATTTTTGTAGAGAGACCAATAGGCCAGGCTCAGGTCCCCATACCAAGGATAAACATAGAGCCCAGTCTTCCTTGCCTACCCCCACCAGTTCTGGAGCAGCAGTCATGCATCTCTGGAATCCGGGACCAGCTTCCATAGCTGGACCCACCTTGGCTTGACTCCTTGCCGGACTCCCCTCCTTGGATACAAACCCAGGAGGTGGTGGTCGGAGGTTGGTTCTTCATCCATCTGAATCAGTGGAGAACCATAACTTCAGATACGTGGATCCTGCAGATCATAGAGTGCGGTCATACCTTGGAGCTCATCCAGCATCCTCCAGACACCCCACCACCACCCTCAAATTACCCCCTGGTTCGTCTTCCTGTTCTCCGGGAGGAGGTTCGGTCTCTTCTGCGCAAGCAGGCAATAGAACTGGTGCCAAAGTCGCAGAGAAACCAGGGATTCTATTCCAGGTTTTTCCTGGTCCCCCCAAAAAATGGAGATCTGAGGCCCATTTTTGACTTCAAAGACCTTGATCTTTTTGTCCAGTGCAAAAAGTTCTGGATGGCAAATTTACCAGGTCTCTTGCCCCTCCTCAAGTCCGGGTATTGGCTCTGCTCACTGGACAAGCAGGACACTTACCTGCACATTGTGGTCTTTTCCTCCTCACAGGAGATTTCTTCGCTTTGCCTTTCAGCGAGAGCATTACCAGTTCAAGGTACAGTATTGCCCTTTGGCTTATCTTCTGTACCATTTTACCAAGTGCTTAGCAGCAGTTGCAGCAGCACTCAGGAGGGAGGGACTATATGTCTTCCCTTACCTGGATGATTGGCTTCTCGAGGTCCTGTCCAGGGAACAGCTGTTATTGACTCTGCAGCGTACTCTCCAGCTCTTTCAGTCTCTGGGCATAACAGTCATCCTGCCCAAGTCTGTTCTAGTACCATCCCAAACACTGCAGTACTTCGGGGCGGTTCTGGACTCCAGGCAGGAAAAGGCCTTCTCATCTGAGAACAGGCAGCAGAATGCCTTATAGCTTAGGCTCAGATAGTAGCTCAGAGTCGCCATATTCCTGCCAGACTATACCTCAGGCTCCTGGGCCATTCCCACCATTCCACTGGCCAGGCTTCATATGCGCATCCTTCGGTGGACCCTCTGGGTGCAGTGAGATCAACGCTTGGACGATTTAGATCAACCAGTCCTGGTCTCCTCCCTAGATTTAATGTTCTCCCTCTCTTATATGTACTGGCTATGATTGTGCCCACCCATTCTTATTTCCTTTATAAATGTATTTCAAAACAGATTATGATTTGTTTCCTTTCTGTTGTGCTGCTGATCCTCTATACATTTGTTGTTGCCACTAGATGTCACTGGCTACTCAAAATTCTGCTCAGCTTTGTAAGTCATCTTAGAAAGTCCTTTCCCCTCTTTTTATTTACTGTATGCCTTTTTTGTGCCTTGTACTGTACTGGTCAGGCTTTCAAACTTATCATCAAATACCCAGAAAGTGTTCTCTAAAAGCGAGTTGTCATCACTTTTTTCAACCAACAAACTATAACACCTTTGTAAATTAGACAGTAGTCTCGAAGGTTTTTACATCCTGGTTAAGCAGTACTACTACTACTAAAACCTTGTACAGACTAGCTGTCAGATCAAGAACATAACAGTTGCTACCACTACACGTACATGAATGTATCCCAGCTGTGCCCTAACTTCATATTGCAAATGTCTGTGCAGACTGGAAGTATCCACTGGGCATTCATTACCTACAGCTATAAACAAGCATTTGTCAATGCCGAATGTTTGCTTGCTGGCATTAGCAGTGGAAGTGCAGGAGTTAGACAGATGCAGTATAGGAATGGCAGTGAAGTACCCAATTGACGCCAACTCCACCCCCACCCTGCAGAGATGGACAGGCATTAGGGTGTGGCTTTAGGTCGTCGCCCATGACGGTCACAACATTTCACTTCACCCTACCCTGCAGACACTAACAAGTGTTGAGGTGTGCCTTGGGGTGTTTGGGCTTTACATTCACCTCATTCCGTAAGGAAACATGCTGAAATGGGTGCAGTATAGGAGAATGGGGTGAACTCTGAGGCCAAAGGGTTCAAGGCGCACCTCGATGCCTGTCACTGGCTGCAGGGTGGGGGTGGAATGGCATGAGCATTTCTGTCGACAGTCCAAGTCACACCCCTGACGCATGTCAGTCCCCACAGGGTAGGGCGTTATGGTCGAAAACCCTGACTTCCTGGGCGTTTCTTGGTATTTTTACTCCCAAGTTTTCAATATGGGCTTTTTGGGACCCCACCGCATGAACAGTGATACTATCAGTTCGTTAGCCGAAAGGTGATTTTGCACAGCGACTGCGCCATTTGGTGCCACAGGTGTGAAAACACATTTCAAACAGGATGTGAAAAATGACAGCTGTACTGTTCATGAGGAGGTATAAAAAAAAATGGCAATGTTGAAAATCTGGAGTAAAAATATAAAAAAAACTTGTGAAGGCACGAGCATGCATAGAAACTGTGCAACGCACACCCGTAATGTAATTAGTTTGGGAATTTTTTACAGCAGATTTTCAACACAGGCAATTTGGGACCTCCGCTCATGAACAGTGTCACTGTGATTTTCTTAATGTGTCCCAAACTCTGATTTCCCACAACGACCGCGCTATTCTGCGCCGGAAGTGTGAAAACACATTTTGGCCAGAGGTGAAAATGACAGCTGTACTGTTCATAAGGAGGTGTGGAAAAATTCCAGTGTTGAAAATATTACAAATTCATTAACTTACGAGGGTGCGTGGAAACTGCGTAATGCATGCTCATAACAGTCATTTTATGGACTTCGTCACCAGATTTTCAACGAGCATTTTAAGACCTCTGCTCATGAATAGTGTCACTGTGATTTTCTTAATCTGTCCCGAACATTGATTTACAGACACCCGACCAGTGCATTGAAGGCTACATGTGCGAAAACACATTTTAGGCGAGATGTGAACAATTACAGCTGTACTGTTCATTAGGAGGTGTGGTAAAATGGCAATGATGAAAATCTGGAGTGAAAATATTAAAAAGTCTTGAAGTTACGAGCGTGCGTAGGAACTGCGCAACGCACGCTCATAGAAGTCATTTTTGGGAATTTTTTCACCAAATTTTCAACATGGGGTTTTTGGTGGCCTACCTCGTGAACTGTGACACTGTCTTTTCGTTAATCAGTCCTGAAAGGTGGTTCCGCGCAGTGACCACAAAATCACTTTTCGGGACTGAATAACCAGATGACAGTGACTGAATTCATGAGATGGGGTCCCAAGAACCCCATGTTGAAAATTTGGTGCAAAAATTCGAAAAAATGACCAAGATATAAACCAAAGTTGAAAAAAACTATTTATGCCATTATGCAGCTTACCGGCATTTCTTCAGTTCGCAGTCGGCTTTGAAGAGTGCAGACGTGTTCCTGGTTCATCAAGAATCCGCTCCAGGCTCCAGAGGTAAGTAGAGGTGGGGAGGTGGGGTGCAGAGGGTGGGCACGGGGTTGGGCAAGAGAGTCAGCGATGAACTGCTTTTTGTTATAGGGTTTTTAAAAAAGATGATGCAGGACTTCTGCCACGCTGGGGTGAGCTCCCAGCGTGGCACCTGGAAGTTTATTTGGGGGCAGTGGAACCAATGGGGATTGGGCACTCTTGCCATTAAGTACGTGCGGGGAGCACATGACGATGCGTGGACTTCGGTTACGCTTTCAAGTTAGCTGCCAGTGTGGCACCTTTCAGTTTGCTTTTTGGGGCACTGGAGCCGATGGGGATTGGGCGCCTCATTGACATTCAGTGTGTCAGGGGTGGGGGGCAGTGTGCATGTGCCAAAGGGTATTGGGCACCCCCTCAGCACTCAACAGATGTGGGGGGGGGCGCATCATGCCGGGAGATGCAGTGGCATACAGCTGAAAGAGAACAACTGCTGAGGTGGTGACGTGTAAGCAATCTGCATACTGCTGACTGCTCACACCTTACCACCGCTGATTGTAACGGTCTCTCTCTTTCAACTGTACGCCACTGTATCTGAACTGCTGTCATAGACAGCTCAGACATTCATTGGTGCCCTGCTGCCACGCCTGCAAAAACGATCAGGGCATTGGAAGCGGGGGTGCCACACCTACGAAAACTTGTATGGTGGCCCTATGTTTCTTGCACATGCATACAAGCAAACATATTTTGTTTATTTATTTAGTTTTTGTTAACCGGGTAGGTGCACTAGCCAACAAGACTATTTTCAGGCACGACCAGGGAGGGTGCAGAGACAAACTTACTGAAAAACATTTAGTACAATACTGCAAATGACAAGAATGTGTTTGAGTGAATTAACAGCAGAAAAGCTGACAAGAACAACATAAAAATGAAATGTTCAGCAACTAATTAACTGGAGAAATGTCCACGTCTGTTAATGTCTGTACATACCAAGCCTCCACTTACTGTAAAGACTAGAACTTTTGTCTTACCATGATGTAGTCTTTCTGGTTAGTATTTCTGCCTCAGAAAATAGGGCCGTACAAGCCATCAGGCTTGTCAACATGGTCCTTAAATTCAGATATTGAGCAGGCTTTGGGCTTAAAATTCAGTGTGCTTGTGTAATGTGGAGGTCAGTTCCTAATTCGATGTCTAGGAATTCTGCAGTGACCCATCACAGTAACATTGCTGAAAAAGATCTCCTTTTTGGCCTGCTTTGGGGATGCCAAAAGTCCTGTGTTGTTGTGATATGCCTTGTTCTTGAGACCATCTGTTTTTCAGTTAGCAGCTCCTAAGTGTATCCAGGACTCTGCCCTGTTCCTGTGTGTAAATCTGATTTTCCGGCTTCGAAATGTGGTGCCCAGTGTGCACTATTCTCGAGTGAAGCACAAACACACTTTCACTGATTGGTCTGAACTTCCTCTAAGAGCCCAGCTCCTCCATAGGGCACTATTGTTTTGTCGTAGAGCTGGAGGCACTAGGACCCAGTGGGAACCAGAAACTTTGGGGCCAATGGCATCAGTGGCGCAGCTTGATGTATGGCACCACACGCACACCATCTGCATATAAAGCAGAGCTGGCCCCAACTGTCACAATTCTTTTGTTTTTCCGCTTTCCGTCGTAGAGCTGCAATCTAAATGGGGACAAGGACTTTTGTTCTGAATAGTTATCCTGTCCATTTATGTAGTTTTCATTGTTTACTTCTTGTTTCTAGCTGTGCTTAGTGGTTGGACATAGTGTCTCACTAATTTAACTCACTCAGCTCTAGAATGGAATATTGAGTGAATGCTGTATTCTTGTGTAGAAATGGCTGTTTTCCCGAGTAGTTAGAATGTTCGGAACTAAAATGGTAACCTCCTACTTGGAGTATAAATAACTAAAAAAAGTACAACTCCTGTCACAAAACTTACATCACGAAGTTTGCTCACAATAAAAAAATCTTTAAAATGAGGGGTCACATGTTAGTAGCATTAACCTTTTGAAAATTTACATTTTTTTCTTTTTTTTAAAAAACAAACCTCAAAAAAAAAAACCTTAGAAGTGGCAAATGTCTGTTGTATGATTGTTTTCCATTACACTGCCACAGTTTAGAGTATTTCTGAGCTGTTTTATATAATAAAACAGACCATAAAGCAAGGCATGTGCCAACACATAACGCCAGTAAACTGACTGAATTCAGGGAAAAATGCTCTGCACAACTGCCCACATGACGCACAAACCATGATAACTAAAAAAGTATGCTTCCTAGCCCCAGACACCAGCACGGAAAATGTTCACAATAACAAGAGCTTTAAAATGATGGGTCACTCATGTTCATGGCATTTGCAGATATTTTTTTTACAGTTCCTGAAATGAGAAAAAAATAAATTTTTTTTTTTTTTACATTTTGTTCCCAAATAAAAACCTACATCATCAAAAGTACACCTCCTAGACCCCAGACACCAGCATGATAATTGTCCACATTAAATAGACTTTTCAAATGATGGGTCACACATGTTTCTAGCATTTACAGCTATTTTATTTCATTTTTTCACAGTATCTGAAATTGAGGAAAATCACAATTTACACTTGTTTTATCCCCCAAAAACTAAAAAAAAAAAAGTGTACCTCCTAGCTCCCAGACACCAGCATACTAATTTTTCACAATGAAAAGAGCTTTCAAATCAGGGATAACATGTTTCTAGCATTTACAATTTTTTTAACGGTACCTGCGATGGAGAAAAATAGCATTTGCTTCACTTTGCAACCCAAATTAAAACCTAAAAAAACCCGGAAAGGTAGCAAATGTGTCCAGTATAAAGTCAGTATTCTGGTAGGTAGGAATGTTTCCTACTGACCTGCACTTTCCAATAACCTTATCCCTGATTGGTTGATCCAGAAAGTGCATAAGAAGTGCAGGACGCACATATACGCACTGGGGCTGAGATGAAGTGAATACCTGACGCACGTATGCGCAATGAGGACTAGGGGAATTTTCCTGATGATGCACATATGAGCCATGGGGCTGAGCGAGTTAAATCAATTTACTGGGTGCAGGGTGATCGCTCAGTTTTGTCACTGGGACCATTATGTTGTAGGTTTTTCTTTCTGTCAACATTTTTGGTATTCTTTAACAGCTTTTTGGTGCCATTAAACTCCTTGGCACTGACCTACTCTATGCCTCAAAACTCATCCTGTGTGTGGTTTTGATCTTTCTCGGTGTCTGACATTGCTCTGTCTGTCAGGCAGTGGCAAAAAACTGGATAGACCAAGGTATAGGAAGGGGCCTTTTTAGAAGTAGAGAGGACATGGTTGAAGTCTTGTTTAGGCCTACTAAGTACAGAGACCCTTTGTCATATGTCTCCATGTTTATGCCGGGAGGTGACATTAATAACAACAATGGAGCCACTATAATATGTTCTCTAAAGCATGGCTTCTGTTTCAGTTGAAGCATAATTCAGTTCCACTATTATAATTTACTAGAAATTAAAAAAAATTTAGTTTTCCTTATCTTCCTTCAGAATCCCACTTTGAGGTCCTAAGCTTATAGGCACTAGGCCTCAAGGAAACTGGAGAACTTTTTCTTTTCAGTCTGTACTTATTGCCCTTCTGCCCTCCAGTGTACAGCTGTCACTGGCGACCACCTAGCCCCATCCCAGCTGGACCTCTTCCTGTTTCTTCATGGTTTACCCAAATGGTGGGGCCCTCATACTGGGGGCATTCCCTATATCAGCTGCCAAGTGTCTGCTCTGGAAAGTGGGCCGGCAAGGTAGAGCCTGAGTGTGCTAGTCCTGGCTGTTGTGGAGATGACTTGAGGGTATTTTCCTTGTGTTGTTCCTCTGTAGCTGGCTGAACTAGAAAGGCTACATGCGTGCAGGCCTCCAGATCCAGCTCTGGCACGCACATAGCCTACGCCAGCCTTCTGACATCAGCAGCTGTTAAGTACTCGCACCAGCCCACCATGAGTAGTTGCTACTGTTGCAGGCAGCAGCGCCAACCCACCCATGCAGGGAGAATGACGATGCCACTTCCACCTGGTCACCTGGCTGCTAGCGATCTGAGTTTGCTCCCAAACCTGGATCACCTGCATGGAAGCATGACACATGATCTCTGGGCTACCACGCAGCAGAAACCTTAGGATTTTGGTGGTGGCAGTCAGACTACATGGCAGTAGTGATACTGCCTTCCACACTGACGACCTGGATCTGGGAGCAAACTAGAGTCATCAGAGGAAGGAACAAACATCCAGAGGACTGCTCTCCTCTCCCAGGGAGGGTGGGTTGCGCCTCCCGTGGCGAGTTTGATATCCAGCACAGGTTGACAGTCATGGCATTCAGGAGGCCCAGAAGGGCATAGGATGTCGGATTGCACAGCAAAGTCCTCATGGGGGGAAAAATGAAGAAAAATCAATCCTTCTGCACAAGATGAAGATGGCCCTCTTTCAGGCCTGGCACCATTGATGGAACATCCACACTGGATCCTGTTTCAGGGAGGAAGCAAGGGCAAGCCCCCCGACCCTGCAACAAGGGGTAAGTCATGGAGGCACACGGGATAGGTCCCAGAGAAGGTGGGTTACTGTGCTTGGCGCGGGACGCCAGGAATGGGGCTGTCAGAGAAGTCAGGAGAAAAAGACAATAATTATAAAAAAAATTTAAAAAGGAAGTTTTGCCAGCTCAGTGGGATGGCGGTTTGAGGCATCCATGCCTGTCTGTTGTCACACAGGCCACCCACATTCAGGAGTGTAATCCAGTCGTTTTGAGGCACAGCTGGGATAGGGAAGATGGAGTATCCGTAGGACTGCTCTCTTCCCTTGGCAAGGGGGGGTCAGTGTCTTGCAGTTCCACCGCCACCTGGCAGAAGAATGGATCTAAAGATGTGTTAACACCCCACCACTGAAACCTTTTCCATTTAAATAATAGGTTTTCCTTGTAAGTTGTTTCCTTGCTACTGTCTGCATCTCTGAAACTTTTTGAGGTACCATACTGGACACCTCTTTGTTTTCAAAAGCCAGCAATAATGAGGTGGAATATCTGCAATCTGGATAAGATAATATTCCTCATTCTGTGAAATCATACCTTTTCCATGAGGAAGAGGTACAGAAGTTTCAAACAGATTCTCAGAATTGAAAGGGACTGAGAAGAACACAGAAATTTCCTCTGTCAGGAGAGGGAGTGGGCATATACTTGTAGAGCTGCCTTCCGTGGGAATTCAGAATAGAAACTAGATGTTTTTTATTCTCTTGGTATACAAACAGATCAGTCTCCTGACATCCCTTACCTTTTTGTTTGTTGATGTAAAACCCCCCACACTTTTCGTCTGGATGTGAACAACCCTGTTCTGCACCGAATGGGCAAACTTTTCCAGGCCATTCAAAAGTGTCCTCTTCTCTAGAACAATGATGTGAAAGTGCTGTTCCTGGGCAGTCTCTATGATCTAGGGCGTGACTGCTCCAGTCTATAGAGATTAAGTAAAGAACATCTCTTGTGAGGTTCAGGACAGACCCCTTTCAAACCAATACCTGCAGTAGGGTGTTAGTGGCATGTGCAGTCTGACATGTTGCCCAAGAGTTGGTTTCATTGACTCGTTAGAATTCACTGGACAACTCTCATGTAGCCGATTTTAGATTGCGCTCTTATGTGACTTGTCATGGAAATGCCATAGCCTTTAGAATCCAGTCTCACACCCATGAAGAGGAAAGATTGAGTTGGAACTAGATTTGACTTCTGCCAGTTGGTCAGAAAGCTATGGACTACTGTTCCTTCCACCAGTGGGAAGGAGGAGGCTTTTGTTAGTCAGTAGTCCAGGTACAGGGAAAATTAAAAGTCCTGACAACATAAGTGAGCCATTGCTGATTTGAGCACATTAAGACCTGTGGCACAAAGGTCAAATCAGAGGGCAAGACCCTGTAGTGCTAATAGATTTTTTGCTTCCATAAAACATAGAAATCTCCCATGAGATTATCTGATAGGGTTATCTGTGTATCCTGCATATCTAGGGCACACAACCAAAAGCTGCACTTAGGAATGACAGGAGAGAACTGAAAGAAATAATTCTATAAATCATCACACATTTGTTCTGACCCATTAAATCCAGAGGTGACCTGTTATGCTAAACAGTACCTAGAAACATAGAAACTGATGGCAGATAAGGGCCGCTTGACTTATCCAGTCTGCCCTTTTTGTTGCTTTGCTTACACAGTAGACCCTTCCAGAACTACGGTACTTATTCCTCCACCCCTTACTTATTACTTACAATTCCCTTGTGCTTATCCCAGGCTTTTTTGAATCCCACCACTGTTCTGTCCCCACTACCTCTTGAAGACTGTTCCAGGCATCCATGACACTCTTTGTGAAGAAGTATTTCCTAACATCCCTCCGTAACCTACCCCCGCAGCTTCACATTGTGACCCCTTATTCTAGTGTACATTTTTCTTCAAAAAATACCTCCCACATGTACCTTATTCACCCTGTGAGGCATTTAAAGGTCTCGATCATACCCCACTTTCCCTCCTCTCTTCCAGGGTGTACATGTTTAGCTCCTTCCGCCTCTCCTTGTAGGACTTTTGATGTAGACCCTGTACCATCTTCACAGCCCTCCTTTAGAAGGCCGCCACCCTGTCTATGTCCTTTCTTAGATGTGGTCTCCAAAACTGGATACAGTACTACTGGGGGGGGGGGGTCTTACCAAGGACCTGTATAGTGGCAACACCACTTCCTCTTCCTGCTGATAATACCCCTTCCTATACACCCCACTGACTCTCCCGATTGCTTTATCTGGCCACCTTCACATTTTCTGATATGATTACCCCCAGTTCCCTTTCCTGTTTGGTTGTTGCTAGTATATAACCCCCCTATATGGTGCTGTACCCCCTGATTTAAACAACATGAAATCTTACTTCGAGTGGGAGCTCTTGCAGCAGGCTATTACAATCAGGACTATGCCGCAAACACTAGGAGCCTCCGGTGAAAACTTCTGCCAGCAATACACAGCTGGGACCGTCCCCGAAGACGCCCCCGCCCGACGTCGGTCAGGGTACAAGAGGGGGCAGACCCAGCTCCACCTCAGTTCTTTCCCGCTGCGTACCCACACATGAAGCTGAGAGACTTAGCTTCTGTCTGCGATTCAGCGAAATTAACTTCTCCTATCAAGATTTCCTGCCTTTTTCGACGGTTTTTACCGTTTCTCAGGTACCGACGTCAGTTCGCTGCCATCGATTGATCACTTTTTTCCGCTTTGGAGCGTTGTTTTCCTCACTCTTGCCACTTCCCAGTACCGATGTCAGCCGTTATCTTACCCAGCCGGGTTCGATGTCTTCTCGGGCGTCGGCATCACCCGAACACTTAAACAAGTGTGACTACGGGAGGCAGATCCCAGCTAAGGACGGCCATCGGCGGTGCGTTTTCTGCCTGGGCCCCGACCACGACACTGCCAACTGTGCAGATTGCCAGGCCTTTACCAGCCGGACCTGCATCCACCACCTGAAAGCCCTTAAGGCCTACCTGCTGGAGCAGAAGATGGATCTGCACTCCCTGGAGGAGAAGAGGAAGGAGAAGAAGCGCCACAGCAAGGACCGTAGTCGGTCCCGGTCTTGGTCCCGTTCGCATTCACGGCCTTCTCCCAAAAAGGCCTGTCCCTCTGGGTCTGGAGAACCTCAAGGCTCCACAGGCTAAGGCCGCCCGCCGGGGAGAAGCCGGGTTGTCAGCAGACTCCGCTTAACGGTCATCACTAGTCCTTAGAGGTGCCTGCCTCCGCCCCACCTGCTAAGGCACCGACGCCGCCTGTTAAAGTCACGCCTCCGGAGACCAAGGACTCTCCAGTGCCCCCTGGTGTCACTTCGTCATCGGTCCCTACACTGACGCCGGTCGAAGGGGCGAAGGACGCGGGGTCGGTCGTGGAGATACTGACGTCCCCGTCGCCCAAGTCCTCCTCCCCCCGGGCCCTCAGGACTGCTCTCCTTCACGACCCAACGTTCTGGAGACTTCCTTTCTGAAGCGAGTGGCTGAAATTTTCACCAAGGACGAGCTCAGGGATCTTTTCTCCTTTTGGTGGGGGCAGGTCCACAAGTGGTTCTCCCCGTCGCCGGCCCAGACACCGGTACCAGACCCTGCGGGAGAACCACAGCCGGGAGGTGAGTCTTCCACGTGGAAGTCACCGGAGCACCAGCCTTCACCCCCCCTCCAGGGCTCATTCCCGCTCCAGGTCCGAGGACCACCGACGCTACCTCCAAGGATTCTGGGTGACCGCCATCGGTTCTAGGTCATGCTCCAGGAGCCCTTCTCGCTCCAGGCGAGAACGCTCCCGACGTCGGTCCTCTGACCGACGTCAGTCATTGCTCCGTCGCCGGTCCAGGAACCGGAGTCGGTCTCCTAGCTACCGACATCAGCGAAGGCATGGTAGTAGGACGGGGTCAGACTATTCCAAGTCGGATAGTCGATCCTCCTCTTCATCCTCTCTCAGCCTCAAGCGCTCCCCAGGAGAGAAGGACCAGCCTTGCTCGCTTCCAGATGATCCTACTTTTATGGACATCATGAGGCATATCCAGGCTTCCAACGAGTGGGACACGGAGGACCTGGATCCGGAACGCCAGAGGCTGGCCAAGTACCTGAGGCAAAAGGAGCCAAAGCCTCTGGTTATCCCTCCTTTGGTGGATACATTCCAGGACCTTACTAGAACCACCTGGATGCATCGGGCCTCGATCCTGGCAGTTCCTAAGAAGTCGAACAGGCTGTATAAGGCCCCGAGGGCGGAACCCTTTCTAGCGGAACACCCTCAGGCCGACTCGTCGGTGATCACGGCTGCCCATGGCAAGTCTCGGCAAACGAAACACCTCAGCTCACAGCCTCCCACCCGGAGTCCCGCTACCTGGACCAGGTGGGCCAAAAAGTTTATGCAGCCTCCACCTGTTCCATCCACTCCCTTAATTTCCTTACACATATCGTACAGTACCAGAATGTGCTGTGGGAAAGGGGACTAGAGCTGACACAGGCTATGCCAGACTCTGACAGAAAGACAGAGCTCCTGGCCCTTCTGCAGTCGGGCTCAGACGTAGGCTCCCACGTATTGAGGGCCTTGTATGACACTGCAGACACGGCAGCCAGGGCAGCCGCCTCTGGGGTGTGCCTCCGGCGCCATGCCTGGTTGAGAGTCTTGGGCCTTCACCAGGATCTGCAGGCCAGTATCCGGGATCTGCCCTTCCAGGGTACCATGTTGTTTAGGCAGGAGACGGAGGCTTTGATCTCCCACCTCCAAGAGTCGGGCAAGTCGATCTGGTGGTCTGCCAGATGTACCATGGCGATCAACAACGTCAGCACCGTAGACGACCCTTGTGTAAACCCTCAGGCAGTCAAGGTTCAGCCTGTGGCAACCAACAGGGGCAGAGAGGTGGTTTCCGGAGGAGATCCGGGAACCAGCATTCTGGTGGACCTCCCGCCCGTGGGCTCAAGTCCTCCCAGACCTCTCTTCCCACTCCCGGCTCTGCCCAATGACTCCCTTCCGCCCCCCCCTTCCGTCAGAAGTCCCAGTGGAGCCGGTTGGGGGCCACTTCTCCCTTCATTTCGAGGGGTGGAAGTCTATTACCGCAGACCAGTGGGTCTTGGATATTGTACAGAGAGGACACACGCTAGGGTTCACAGAGTTTCCTCCGCACACTCCGCCAAAGCTCTCCCGCTATCCTCCTTCTCACATCCCACTAATAGAAGGAGAAATTCAGACTGTCCTGCAGAAGAGAGCAATAGAGAGGATCCCCTTGCAGCAGCGGGGTCAGGGGTTCTATCCCCACTTCTTTCTGGTCCCAAAAAAGACTGGGGACCTTCGTCCCATTCTGGATCTCAGCCCTCTAAACCTTTTTATCGAGTACAAAAGGTTCAGGATGGTGACTCTTCAAGGACTCCTTCCCTTGCTGCACCAAGGGGACTAGCTATGTTCTCTCAACATGCAGGATGCATATATGCATATCGGGGTCTATCCTCCCCACAGGAAGTTTCTGAGGTTCCACTTCCAAGGGAGCATTTTCAGTTTCGAAAGCCTGCTCGGCCTCTTCCGGTCCGCAAGTCTTCACAAAATCCCTAGCAGTGGTGGCTGCGGCTCTAAGGTGGATGGGACACTATGTGTTCCCTTACCTCGACAATTGGCTACTTACGGCCCCGTCAAGAGGCAGCCTCTTACGAGCTCTTAAAGACACTTATACCCTGTTCCGAGAGCTGGGGATCACCCTGAACTTACAAAAATCATCCCTGGAGCCCAGCCAAAAGCTCACCTTCATAGGAGTCTTCATTTGTAATAGCTTCATTTGTAATAGCTTGGCAGAAGACTCCAGGAGAAAGGACTGCTGTGTGACTGAACTTCTCTGCTGGGACTATATTGCCCTCCTTCCCACCCAAAGCTAGTTCTATTTTTATAGGCACAGGATTTGACTGACAATAGGAACTTCCTGTTTAGGGGCAGGAAGTGAGTGATCACAGAACCACCAAGGACCCACCATCCTAGAAGGGCAAGAGTAGCTCTCCAGCCCCCTCTAGCTGCTGGAGGTCTGCCTCTGAACAAGTAAGCGGTCTACTGAGAAATATAGGATATTCTTGTCTCAGAACAGGACAATCAGGAGCTAAGGGCACACAGGCAGAAAGTAAGGAGAGAGAGAAAAAACAGAGGAAAGAGTAAGGATTGCAAACAGTTAAGGGGCCAGAAATAAGACATGATTGGAGTGGTGCAGTGCAGTGGTGTGGAGCAGCAGTCTTCCGGGAGATGTTCTGGAGGATGCAGTGTTGTCCCATCTGCAGGCACCTCTCTGGGCTGAGGAAGGAGGTTGCTCATCTCCAGGCTGAGTTGGCCAGGATTTGTGGGACCTCCTCTTCCATCCAGGGACCACCAATGCCACTGCCGTTGCCTCAGAGGTTGCCAAGAAAGAGGAGCGGTTGGACCACAGTGGGCTCAGGGAGGGTGAGGGTGGTGGAACAGAGGCACATCCCTCCAGTTGTATCTCTCCACAATTCCTCTGCCATTCTGGCAAAGTGTGGTTCCTCTATGGAGGCACCTACAGTGGAGACCAAGGAGGATGCTGGGAACCTCCACAAAGGAGACCCACAGGAGGGTGGCAGAGGACCCTGCAGGGGAAGGAAACAACTCCTGGTGGGGGACTCCATTGTTAGGAAGGTAGAACTTGGCAAGGAAGGGGAGAGGGAGGTAAGGTGCCTGCCTGGCGCCATGGCTTGGAGGGACAGGGAGCGAATCCTCAGGATTGCCAGAGCAGCTGCACAGGGAGGGAGTGGATGTCATTGTCCACTTAGGGACAAATGACCTGGCTAAGAAAGGGATTAGAGAAGTGCAGGAAGAGTTTGTGGAATTGGGAGGGGTCTTAGTCAAGTAGCACGACGGTAACCTTCTCGAGGTGCTATCCATCTATGGCATAGGAGAGGCTAGGGTGTTCTGTACCATGGGATTCAATCAGTGGTTGAAAACTGGTGTGAGCTCAGGGATTTGGCTTCATTGGGGACTGGGGTCCACCTGGAGTGATGCAAGTCTATACTGGCATGATGGGCTGCATCTGTCCGGGAGGGGAACCAGGATCCTAGGTGATAGGTTTAAATGCTTCATTGGCAAGCTTTTAAACTAGCCAAGGGGGAGGCACTGGAAAGGAGCAGGAAAATTCCAGCCCCCAAACAATCACGGTAGTAGTGTGGCAAACACCAACATGGAGGTGTCAATAGGGAGAAGGCAGGGGTAAATGGAGAAAGTGACAAAGGCAAGAAGGACAGGATGGGGCAAAAGGGAGTAAGGCCATCAGGAAATGGAGGTAATGAGTACCAATGCTCAGAGTCTGGGCAACAAGCCCCTGAGCTGGTGGCCTTAATGGAAGAGGGATGCCTGGATATCGTAGCAGTCACAGAAACATGGTACACAGAGAACCATGACTGGGATGTTAACATACCAGGTTACAAACCTACAGGAGAGACAGGCAGGGGAGAAGAGGGGAGGAGTAGCTCTCTGTAAAGGAAGGATAAAAGCAACTGAACAAAAGAGTAAACAGGGAGGAGAGGAGGCACTGTGGGTCACCTGGAGACTGGAAAGGGCACCACAATCCGCACAGGGGTTGTGTACAGACCCCTTGTCAGGGAAGGAATGGACAAGGATATGATGGAAGGCATTCTTAGAATGGCAGAGAAAGGGAGATACTGTTGATGGGAGACCTGAATATGCCAGATGTTAACTGGAGCACATTTGCTGCAGCAACATCCAAGAGCAGGGCCATTCTTGACGCCTACAGGTGGCAGGTATTAGACAGCTAGTTTCGAACCCACTGTGAGGGAGCAATCTAGACCTCGTGACTCTCAAACGGGGCAGTGAGAGGATCTCAGCTCTAGAAGTGGGTTGCCATCTGGGGACAAGTGACCATCAAACAGTGTGGTTCACATTAAACTCAGCTACAGAGTCAAGCCACACAAAAGTGAGGGTACTGGACTTTAGGAGGGCTGACTTTGGCAAGATGGGAGAGTGCCTCAGAAAAGCACTAGCAAACAGGCTAGAAGGAGGTGTGGAGCAACAATGGGAATTATCAAACTGCCATCACAGAGGCAACAAGCCTGTGTGAAGCAAATAAACAAATCAAAACGAAAGAAAAGCCACTATGGTTCTCAAGAGAGGTGGCTGTGAAAGTCAGGGAAGAAAAGATAGCATTCCAGAAGTATAAGGAAACACAGAAGGAGCAGGACAGATAGCTGTACCAGTTAAGGCAGAAAGAAGCAGGAGGGAAGTCAGAATAGCAAAGGCCCAAACTGAGGAAAAGATAGCTAACTCAGTTAAGAAGGGGATAAAACCTTTATAGGTACATCAGCGGCTAGAAAGACAAAGGGAGGGATAGTGAGGCTGAATAGAATAAACGGTGGGTGGGCAGAGGGGACATTGAAAAGCAGGAATACTGAACAATATTTCTGCTCAGTATTCACAAAAGAGGAGGGGAAATGCCTAATCCAATAACAGAAGCACTCTTGATAGGGGGTCAATCCCAGTCCTTTCACAGAAGAAAGGGTTCTGCAAGAACTCCTAAAACTGAAGGTGGACAAAGCAATGGGTCCTGATGGAATTCACCCAGAATTCTAAAAGAATTAAGGAAGGAACTAGTGAAACCACTGGCTACTCTTTTAATAAATCATGGAGGATGGTGTGTACCGAGGACTGGAGGAAGGCGGATGTGATTCCCCTTCACAAAAGTGGGACCAAGACAGAGGCAGGAAACTACAGACCTGTCAGTCTGACCTCTGTGGTAGGGAAAGTGATGGAGTCACTTGAAGGAAAGAATAGTTGAGTATCTAGAGGTCAGTGGAGCACAGGATCCAAGGCAGCATGGGTTCACAGCGGGAAGGTCATGTCAGACTAATCTAATAGATTTCTTTGACTGGGTGACCAAGTAGTAGACCAGGGAGGGGCTGTGGACATGGCCTACCTAGACTTTAGCAAGGCATTTGACACAGTCCCACACAAAAGATTATTAGTCAAATTAACCAGCCTGGGAGTGGGTCCCAGGATGGTAGCCTGGTAAAACATTGGCTGGACAACAGGACACAGAAGGTAATTGTAAATGGAGTCCACTCTGAAGAAAGGGCGGTACTAGTGGGTACATGAGGGTTCAGTATTGGGTCCAGTCCTTTTAATGTCTTCATCAGTGGCATTGCAGAGGGACTGAAGGAAAAGTATGCCTTTTGCAGATGACACAAAGATCTGCAACAGGGTTGATACACAAGGAGGCGTGGAAAGGATGAAAAGGGACTTGGCAAGGTTGGAGGAATGGTCTGACGATGGCAGCTAGGATTCAATGCAAAAGGTAAAATAATGCACCTGGGAAACAAGAACCCAGGGAAGAATACACAATGGGTGGGGAGGTAGTAACAACAACAAAACAGGAAAGGGACCTGGGGGTAATCATATCAGATGACCTTAAGGTTAGCAAGCAATGTGAGAAGGCAGTAGAGGGCCGGGGGTATACTGGGATGTATAGGGAGAGGCATCATCAGCAGAAAACAGGAAGTTGTTATCCCTCTGTACAGACAGTTGGTGAGACCCCATCTGGAATACTGTGTCCAGATCTGGAGACCCCATCTCCGCAAGGACATAGACAGGATAGAGGCAGTCCAGAGGAGGGCAACTAAAATGGTGCAGGGTCTGCAAGAGAAGCCGTATGAGGAGAGACTAAAGGAGCTTAATATGTATACCCTTGAGGAAAGAAGGGAGAGGGGGGACATGATAGAAACTTTCAAGTACCTCAAGGAATCAACAAAGTCCAAGAGGGTAGCATCTTTCAGAAAAAGAGACTTACAAGAACTAGGGGACACAATTTAAAGATAGAAGGAGGGCGGTTCAGGGGCAATGTGAGGAAGTATTATTTCACAGAGAGGGTAGTGGATGCATGGAACAGCCTTCCTGAGGAAGTTGTGGAGTCTAAAACTGTGGGAGAATTCAAGAATGCATGGGACAGACATAAGGCAATTCTTGTGGGGGGCAGGAAGATATAGGCTGTTGGTTAAATAGGATCTGCGGCCTATCCTGTAGGTAGGGAAATGGGCAGACTAGATGGGCCTAGCGGTCCTTATCTGCCGTCAAAGTCTATGTTTCTATGAGTGATCCTGGATTCCATCCAGGGCATGGCTTTTCTCGCACGGGACAGGGGAGTTCGCTTGCGAGAGATGGCAGAACGGATCTCTATAGCGTCTCGAGTTCCGGCTCGGAACTTCCTCAGTTTACTGGGGCACATGGCGGCGGCCATTCCAGTCACTTCCTTGGCTTGCCTCCACATGAGAGTCCCACAGTGGATGCTCAGGGTGCAGTGGGACCAAAGCTACGACGACCTAGACTCTCTGGTCAAGATCTTGGAGCCAGTCAGGAGAACTCTGCTTTGGTGGATGGACCCCAACAATCTGGAGAAAGGGGTCAGCTTTCGTCTGGAGCCACCAGGTCAGACTCTGACAACAGATGCATCGGACCTGGGGTGGGGGGCACACCTGGGTGCACATCGAACACAGGGGGTTTGGTCACTGGAGGAGCAGTCCCTCCACATCAGTGTACTGGAAATGCGAGCAGTCCTCTACGGCCTCCAGGCTTTTCGAGAGGATCTGGCGCCAGGCTCTCTTCTAGTTCAGATAGACAACATGGCGGTCGTCTTTTACATCAACAAACAAGGAGGCACTCATTCGTATCCTCTTTGCAGAGAGGCGATGAGAGTCTGGTACTGGGCACTGGAGCGGGGCATTCTGCTGTCTGCAATGCACGTTCCAGGTGTCCTAAACGATCTGGCCGACAGCCTCAGCAGGTCGCGCGCCAGAGCGCATGAGTGGGAGCTGCTACAATCCGTGGCGGACCAGCTCTTCGACAGGTGGGGTCTTCCGGAGCTGGACCTCTTTGCATCGCCACGCAACGCCAAACTGCCAACGTTTTACTCGCGAGAGCACGCGCCTGGAGTTTTTTGGCCAGACGCAATATCCCTTTGCTGGGCAGGGAGGTTTCTCTATGCCTTTTCTCCCTTACCTCTCATTTAGAGAGTACTGCTCAAGTTACAGGCAGAAGGGGCCCAGATGATCCTAGTGGCCCCCAAATGGCCTCAGCAGATTTGGTTCCCACTTCTGCAGCGGTTATCCATGGAGCCTCCACTTCCGCTGCCTATATGCTCGCAGTTACTGTCCCAGGACCAAGGGTTACTGGTCCATCCAGATCTTCGATCCTTACACCTACATGCTTGGCTCCTTCAGACGTAGCTCAACATAGATACGGGTTTCCCCGGAAGTGGTGGCGGGCTTAGTCTCAGCAAGAAAGCCCTCTACTCGCTCCACCTATGCTATGAAGGGGAAGTGTTTCTGTCTCTGGGCGTTGCCACAACATTTGGATCCCGTCACCTACCCTGTGAACTCAGCTTTACAGTATCTCCTCTCCTTGTACGATAAGGGCCAGAGTTACTCCTCTATCAAGGTGCACATGTGGGCAATCTCCGCCTACCATGCTCTCGTGGGAGAGAGAGCATTAGCACAATTGGATGTGGCCCGCACCTTTCTTAGGGGAATTCTACATGAGACCTCCCATTGGGACCCTGTCCCAACCTGGGACCTCCTTTTGTGTGGAGAAACTCACCCTCCCTCCTTTTGAGCCAGCAGTGGATTGTGAGCTGCGTTACCTTTCTTGGAAGGTTTGCTTTTTGGTCGCTGTTACTTCAGCTCGAAGGGTTTCCGAGCTTCAGGCTCTGATGTGTAAAGAGCCCTATTTGGTTTTTCACAGGGAAAGGGTTTCCCTTGGAACAAATCCTAAGTTTCTTCTGAAAGTGGTCTCAGAATTGACCCTCAACCAGTCGGTTGATCTTCCTGTTTATTTTCCTTCCCCTTCCAATAGAGGGGAGGCTCTCCTCCACACATTGGATGTCCACAGGACTCTGAGGTATTACCTCAAAAGGACGGTTCAGCACCGTAAATTGGAGCAGCTTTTTGTGGCCTTTGCACCACATTGCTTGGTTCAACTGGTGTCCAAGCAAACTATCTCTAAATGGATAGTTCGCTGTGTCTCGTTTTGCTACGAGCATCACAATAAGCCCCTGCCGGGCCTGGTTAGGGGTCACTCCACCAGAGGAGTGTGAGCTTCTTTTGCTGCCCTGCGAAATGTCGCTATTTAGGACATCTGTGCGGCCGCAACCTGGAACTCGGTGCATACTTTTATTAAGCATTACAGCTTGGATATCATCTCCAGATGCCGAGCTGGCTTCGGCCTAGCAGTTTTACAAGGGCTTTTGTCCTAAGGCCTCTGGAGTCAGCATATTCCACCTCCCGGGATCGGCTACCTCCTTGCTGTGGGACTGCTTGGGACTCAGTCCTGATTGTAATAGCCTGCTGCAAGAGCTCCCACTTGAAGTAAGATAGTACAGTTACGTAAGAACTTACCGTAACAGTAGATCTTCGAGAGCAGCTCTTGCAGCAGGCACTACTTCCCTCCCGCCTTCCCTCTCGAGGTGTGCAGATCCATTTTCTTTCTTCTTCAGCTCTCTTCATGGTAGGCTTCGTCTCCTTCTCTTGTCAGGCCTTCTGCTGGGTCTTGGCGGGAGAACTGAGGTGGAGCTGGGTCCGCCCCCTCTTGTACCCTGACTGACGTCGGGGCCGGGCCGGCGTTGGGGGCCGTCCCTGCTGTGTATTGCTGGCAGAAGTTTTCACCGGAGGGTCCTAGTGCCTGCAGCATAGTCCTGATTGTAATAGCCTGCTGCAAGAGCTCCTCTCGAAGATCTACTGTTAAGGTAAGTTCTTATGTAACTGTACTGTCTTGCTGCATTCTGACCATATGCAGTTAGACTGACCGGTTCAACTGCCCCGGAGAACCAAGAGTTAAACTCTATGCAAATGCATAGAATGTTGATTTCGAGCTTGGTTTTCAAACCACTGTCCTCGGTGCGTTCTAGTAACTGATCAGATTCTTTACTCCGCTCACTAGTGAAGATGCTTCGAAGATTTCTCCTCGCTGCCTTCTGTCTAGCTGAGTTTCATCAGTTTATTTCAAACCGCTTTGTTGTTTCATTTTTAGTACGTTCTCAAACCACTGTCTTCGGTATAGTGTACATTCCTAGGTTGGGTAAGTGTTCGGTTTCCGATCGGTTCTGTGACCATGAGGAGACCGAACTTCTAAAATTTCTCTCTTTCTCAAAAATTTTCACCGGTGCAAAGTCCTGACCAGAACCAGGGGCTGTCGGTTCATTTTTGGCTGGCGCTAATCCGTTGGCCAATTTGGACTTTGTCTTTTCTATTACCCGGCCTAACTAAGCCTTCAGGGGTAATTTTCTTATTTCTTCAGTTCTTTATCCTGGCCTAAATAAGCCACTATGGATAAAGTAGATATTTGACTCTTGCTTAACCGGCCTAACTAAGCCGCAGGTTTAAGCCCCAAATTTTAGGGTTATGTCACAGAAACCCAAGAGAAAAACCGGTCCCACTGGGTTTCAGCATTGTACTGAGTGGGGGGTGGGGGGGGCCGCAATTTGCAAAAGCTGATCCACATTTGGTTTGTCTGTACTGTTTGGGTTTTAAGCACTTACAAACAGACTGCGATATTTGTAAGAATTTCCCTCAGTCTACTTTAGACAGGTGCCTCAGTAAACTGAAGGAAAAAATGGACAAGACTGCTGAGGCCGGTTCCGGTTCAACCGAACCTTCGTATCCAACAACCGACCTTTCAAGCCAGGGTGAACCGTCGATGGGTAAACGACATTCGGAATCTGCTTCTGAACCCGCACCATGGAAGAAAGCCAAACACTCAGGTTCGGAACCGCATAAGCAATCGGTTTCGGTTCCAGCCGCAAATGAAATTGTAAAAGCCATCTGAATAATGCAGTCTTTGCAATCTGGGTTTGGCGAATGGTCGCAGGTACCGTCTGGGCAGCCAGCGGTTCCGGATACCGGTTCAACTCCTTCAGGACACATTGATCCTGAGGAGTATTACTTTTCTGAATATGAGGAGGAGGAAGAGGAACAGGATGAAGGGAAACTCATTGACCCCGAGGTCTCCCCTGACCATCCTCAGTACGAATCCCCTCCTAGGCCTCTCTCTGAGGCTACCTCCCATTTTGCTTTTATGAGGCAGGTGGCTGAGACCCTGCAGCTCTCTGTACAAGAGGCCAGGCGGGAGGATGATGAGGAAGAGGATTACAGGGAGATGATGGATCTTCCTGTATCCCAGGGACTTTCGAATGCCATTCATAAGTCCCTTAAGAAGCAGACTTTAAAGATCCTCCAAACCCCTAGTTCTGTTCCTCCTTTAGATAAGAAGATGGACAGGAAGTACTTTCTGGTTGACAATGGTACTGACTTTTTAACTAGCTATTGTAGCCATGTAGGGGTAGTTCAAACTGCAGCCTGCGAGAAGGCTGGCATTCCTCTGGCCTCTCACCCCCCGACAAGGATTCCAGGAAGGTGGATTCTCTTGCCAAGAAAGGGTACCTGGCATCTTCCTTGGGTAACAGGCAAGCCGCCTATATGGTTTATGCCTCCAGGTATCAAAAGTCCCTTTGGGAAGCTGTCGAACAACTGGCTAAAAGGGCCCCTCCTGAGCTTTCTGCTGACCTTCAGGAGTTGGTCAACAAGGGGGTACAAGCATCTAAGTCCCAGTTCCACATGGCTCTGGACTCCAGTGATGCAGCTTCCAGGGCTTTGGCTTCTGCTGTATCCCTCAGGTGTTTCTCCTGGCTCAGGTGTACTAACCTGTCCCAGGACACTCAGAATAATGCCATGGATTTTCCCCTTGTCCAGAACTCTCTGTTTGGGGAACAGACTGAGGCATATATGAAGAAAATGAATGAGTACAGAGTGGCATACAGGAGTGCTTCAGCAAAAGAGAAAGCTGCCACTCCTCAGAAGCAGCAGGCCAGGGGCAGGGGCAGACCTTACCCCAGGCCTTTCCACCAGGCCCAAGCTTTTCCCTCTTACCAGCAACCCAGGGGGTTCTTTAAAGGGAGGGGCAGGAGGGGTGCTGGCAGGTCCGCCTCCACCCCTAGTCTGCTACCCCAGCAAAACAGACACCCTGAAAGCTCTATTCGGGCTGTCTCCCTTTACCCTGTTGGGGGCAGGCTGACCTACTATCTCCAGGCTTGGCATTCCATCACTTCAGACAAATGGGTCCTGGAGATAGTGGGTCAGGGACTTGCTCTCACTTTCAAAATGCCTCCAAAACTGTCAGCAAGAATTTTCAGACCTTCCAGCATTGCAGAAACAGCCCAGCTGGAGGCAGAGGTTTCCACACTTCTTCAGTCAAGAGCAGTGGGACCTGTGTCACATCAGCACAGAAGAAAAGGACTGTACTCAAGGTACTTCCTGGCGCCAAAGAAAAATGGGGAGTGGCGGCCCATTCTGGATCTCAGATTCCTAAACAGGCATCTTACAAAGCCAAAATTCAAAATGACAACCCTGGCTACCATTCTACCTACTCTCAAGCAAGGGGACTAGCTGGCATCCCCAGACCTGAAGGATGCTCACTTCCACATCCCCATCAGACAGTCTCACAGAACATATCTCAGATTTCGACTGCCTTCAGGCCACTACCAATTCAGGGCTATTCCCTCCGGCCTGACATCTGCACCAACAATGTTTACAAAATGTCTGGCAGTAGTGGTGGCATTCCTCAGAAGGCAAGGGGTTTCAGTTGACCCCTATCTGGACGACTGGCTGTTGGTGGGTCAATCCCCCCAGCAGGTCACGGAAGCCCTAAAACTCACTCAGGATACTCTTTGCTCTCTGGGGTTTTTGGTAAATCATCAAAAGTCTGTCTTGGCCCCAGTACAAATACTAGACTTTATAGGGGCAGAGCTGAATACCATCCAGGCAAGGGCCTTCTTGCCTTCTACAAGGGCACAGACCCCCATAGAATTGGCAAAATCCTTTCAGGTTCGAGTTCCTTGGGCAGCAAGGTACTTCTTACAGCTTCTAGGACACATGGCCTCCACCACAGCTGTGGTCCTGGGAGCCAGGTTCCAGATGAGGGACATTCAGTTCCACCAGTGATCCTTCTGGTCTCATAAAAAGCATTCTGTGTCCCAACTGATTCCAGTGTCTCCCACCCTTCTGTTAGCTCTTCAGTGGTGGCAGGAGATGGACAAACTCAGAGTGGGGGTTCCCTTTCTCCCTCAGGTACCCTCTCTGATGCTGACAGCGGATGCTTCTCTCCTGGGCTGGGGTGCCCACCTTGGGGATCACACAGCACACGGTACGTGGCTCCCTCAGGAGTCTCTCTTGCACATCAATCTTCTGGAGCTCAGGGCAGTGCTCCTAGCTATTCAGGAGTTTGCCAGTCTCTTACAGGGCAGGGTGGTGCAGGTCAGGACAGACACCACTACCACCATGTACTACATCAATAAGCAGTGGGAAATGAGATCCTCTCTGCTGTGCATAGAATCCATGAAAATTTGGAAGCTAGCATATTCTCTCAACATGTCACTGTTAGTTCACTTGCCAGACAAGGACAATGTACTGTCAGATGCTCTCAGCAGAATCAGCCAGGGCCATCACGAATGGACCTTGAATAAGCAGGTACTTCTCTCAGTATTCAGGAGGTGAGGGGTTCCAGAGATAGATCTCTTTGCAGCCCCAGACAATCACCAGTTACCTCTGTATTGTTGCAGGCCTCCACTCCAGGGCTCAGTGCCATTGGATGCTCTCCTTCTGGACTGGTCAAACAGGTTCCTTGATGCTTTTCCTCCCTTTCCTCTGATAACCAGAGTCCTGGTCAAGCTGAGGTCTCAGTCTGCCACAATGATTCTCATAGCCCCAGACTGGGCCAGACAGCCATGGTACTCGATGCTGTTGTTGCTGTCAGTGACCAAACCAGTTTCTCTACCCAAGAGGTACAACCTGCTGACATCCCCTCAGGACAGGATAATGTACCCCAATCTCCAGTCCCTTCACCTCAGGGCTTGGCTGTTGAAGACCTAGAATATGCAGATTCACAACTGTCTCAATCTGTCCTGGATATTCTGAAAGGTGCCTGAAAACCTGCTACCAGAAAAACCTATTCCTCTAAATGGAAAAGATTTTCCATCTGGTGTGCACAGAAGGATTTGGATCCACAGCAAGCTGCAGTACCAGAACTTCTGGACTATCTGGTCCACCTTCAGTCTCTGCATTTACAGCCATCTACCCTGAAGGTACACCTTTCTGCTGTCTCTGCTTATCTTTCAGCAGGGAAGGCATCTTCTCTGGCTGCACACCCAATTTTCAAAAAGTTTTTCAAGGTGTTGTTACATCTTCATCCCCCACATAGGGAACCTACCCCTGCATGGGACCTGAACATGTATATGTATAGGTCAGCTTATGCAGCCTCCTTTCGAACCTATGTTTTCTTCAGAACTCAGGTTTCTCACTTAGAAAACTGTTTTTCTAGTGGTTATCACTTCTGCTTGAAGAATCAGTGAGCTTCAGGCCTTGTCTGTGGAGCCCAACTATATTTCACCTCACAGGGATCAAATTGTGCTCCGAACCAACAGGAAATTCCTCCCTAAGGTGGTTTCTGATTTTCATCTGAACCAATCCATTACTTTGCCTGTATTTTTCTCAGATCACTCTAGTTCAGGTGAACGCAGGCTGCACAGCCTGGACGTAAAAAGAGCTATTAGCTACTATATGGACAGGACAAAAGAGCTAAGGAAAGATTGTTCCCAGCTTTTTCTTACTTCTGGTGAAGCTGGTCAGGCCAGGCCAGCTGTAAAAAGGGCTATAGCCAGATGGATTGTGGCCTGTATCCAGTTTTGCTACAGTAAGCTGGGTAAGGACCCACCAGCAGGTCTTAGGGCACACTCTACCAGAGGCACTGTGGCCTCCTTGGCGGCTGCCAGGGAAGTCCCCTTGTTTGAGATTGTAAGGCAGTCACCTGGAAGTCTGTCCATACATTCACTAAGCATTATAGCCTGAATATTCAGGCAAGGAGTGATGCCAGGTTTGGCACAGCAGTACTGCAGAGCCTATTCCCCAAATAGGTTCTGTGCCCACCTCCTGGGGGCACTGCTTTATAGTCTGCTTATTGTCAGAATTCAGCAAGACTTCATGTTTGTTTGAAGAAAAAATTACTTACCATAGTAATGTTGTTTCTTCTAATGGGGTCTTGCTGTATTCTGACCTCCCACCCTACCTCCCCTTCAGAACCTGGGGAAGGGTGGTTCTTCTGCAGCAACTTTATTGTTTTAACCATTAGTGGGTAATGGTTTTCTGTGGGCATCTGTGACTTGAGTCTTTTATATGCCCTTTGTTTTTTTCCTTATGTTGCCCCTGTTGGGGTCCTGTTTAGGCTTAGTTTTGGCCATTGCATACACATTTATCTATTTCACTTCATAGAATCTGATCAGTTACTAGAACGTGCTGAGGACAGTGGTTTGAAAACAGAGCTCGAGCTCAATGTTCTATGCATTTGCATAGAGTTTAACTTTTGGTCCTTTGGGGCAGTTGAACCAGTCGGTCTAACTGCATATTGTCAGAATACAGCAAGACTCCATTAGAAGAAACAACATTACTATGGTAAGTATTTTTTTCTTTGTGTCCATGTGCATTACTTCACACATTTTTGCATTAAAACTTAGCTGCCAAACGTTTGACCACTCCTCCAGTTGTTTTAAATCTCTTTTCATCCTTCACACCCCCACCGGGGTGTGCACTGTGTTGCAGATCTTGGTGTCATCCGCAGAGAGGCAGACCTCCCCTTCCAATTCCTCTGCTATGTTGCTGATGGAAGACATTGAAGTGGACTGACCCCTGTGGTACCCCGCTGGTCACTCTTCCCTCCAAGCAAACTCCATTTACCACCGCTCTCTGTCTCCTATCCGATAACCAGTTTCTTACCCTGGTTACCACCTTGTTGCCTACCCCTATGCTACCCAACTTGTTTCCCAGCCTCCTGTGTGGAACAGTGTCAGATCGTATCATACCTATTGACTAAACCTGCTGCATTAATTTACAGCGTTACTGGACAAAGCAGAATTCTTTGAGGATCAGCAATAAAATGTAGTTTGTCAGATTATATTTTAAACATAGAAACATAGACTTTGACAGCAGATAAAGGACCGCTTGGCCCACCTAGTCTACCCATTTCCCTACCTACAGTATTAGATAAGCTGAAGATCCTAGTTAACCAACAGCCTACTTCTTCCTACCCTCCATTTTGTACATTTTTAGGTTTTTCCTGTTTATTGGAGTGCAGTCTATAAATATGGCATAGCTTAATAGCTCATTCAGTTAATTTCTTTGTTTTTTATGTTCCAGATACTGCAATCAAGTTCTTAGTAAAGAGGTTGATGCCTGTGTAACGGATCTCCTAAAAGAACTGGTTCGCTTCCAAGACCGTTTATACCAGAAAGACCCAGTAAAGGCCAAGACAAAACGCAGGATTGTTATGGGTCTTAGAGAAGTTCTGAAACATTTGAAGCTCAGAAAGTTAAAATGTGTCATCATCTCTCCTAACTGTGAAAGGGTTCAGTCCAAAGGTAACACTGCCCTTTTTCAATAGGATTAGAATTATTCATTCTAACATGAATTATCTGCCTTGATAAACATGATAAAGCCTGGGATAAACATGAATTATTAGCATCTGGCCTCACTCAGTATGTGCGACTGTTGCTGCAAATGCCTAATTACTTTTCTTGATTTATGCCCATTGGAGCACTTTTTCCTCCCTCCACTTCCTCTCCTCCTCTGCCTTCCCCACCTCAACTGTAAATTTCCACCATTTCACTGATGCACTTCCACTGTATCCTGCTCACCTCAATAACCTTAGACTGTAACCTGCCACTGGCCCCTTCTCCTCATTCCCTTACCCAGCACCTCCCTATCCTATACCAATGAAAACCCTATGGGTGGATCCCCCATACCAACCCCTACCCCATGACCCCTGTCTGCTCCTTCTCTAACCAGCCATGCTGTTAATTACCTACTCCCTTTCCCCAGGTTCACCCCTCTCCTGTCCCTCTATATCCTACCCGGTAGGTCTTTAAGCCTAATGCTTCTGTTTGATGTATCCGGTATTTAGGTATTACATATGTACACAACTGTCATAGTTTTTGAAACAGTCTACAAACCGTGTTCATCTGAATCTGTTTGTTATACTTGCAGTGTGACTGTGTATGATTTACCTTACCTGTTGGGTTAAATGTTATATGTATATTGTCTTTTTTTTTTTTTCCCCTCTGCTGTTGAACCTTTGCAAACATGCTTGCAAGCTCAAAGGTGTTAATCCGAGAATCAAACAAATTAGAACTGCCCTGTCAAACTTATGCATCATCACCAGGTGGTGCATTATGCCCCAGAATGTGAATATTTTTCAGGGATGCTCTCACACTGCATGTCTTGAGCTTCCCATCATTCCAGTTGCAGTCCTTTACATAGAAAATAATACATGGGCGACTGTGTGTTGTTTAGTTTTTTTTACCCACCCAAGGTGTGTGAAGACCCATAAACCTCAAGTGAATCTTTTTGATTTTTCTACCCTTTTATTATTTTCTCACTCTTGTCACCATCACTTTATTTTAAAGTGATTGTCATCGTCATGTATATCGACAAAGGATGCTACTAAACTCTTCTGATACTGCAAGTGCAGTGAAAAAATTTACTCCCGCGACGACCTCAACGTCTTTGTGTGATGTCTCAGAGAGGGCCACGATGTTAAGGCCTGCAATATCTGCCTGAAGTTTAATCAAGCTACCTGGCAATGCCGTCAAAAAGTCCTACATACTTCTCGAGCAGCAGGTAGCCAGAATGGGTTTTTTAGAGCTCCAGAGATCAAGCTCCACCATGTCGCTGGCCCATTCCTCAGGTTCCGAGTCATATTGAGCCAATGAGAAGTCTTCAGGAAAGCAAATAAGTTGGGAGAGGGAGTGAAGCAAGGCTGAATCCTCCCAGCACACTGTCAGTCACTGCTACTCTCTGCAACAACCGCTGCAGCATCATCAACCGCTTCAGCTGTGACATCTACTGCTGCTTGGCACCCTCAAGGCCAGCTCTGGCAGTGAGTTCTGCCGTACCTCCCATGGCCAGCAAAGGCTCATCAGTGCCAGGGCTGCCACACTCATCGATGTCGTAAGCTCTGTCACTCATACCTCATACCTCAGAACTCTCAGAATCGGCTGGCAATGAGTTCTGCTGGACTTACTTCAAGAGGGAGATGACCCATTGACGTTGGGACTGAAGTGCTCTCCCAATGATACTGCAAAGCGCCCGCACTGCAGCCCATCGATGTTCAGATGGTGCTGTCCTTTTGTGGAGATAATACATTGCCTTATACCTCCTCAGCCTACCCAGACACAACAAGGATGGGGCCTCTAAGACCAGCCCCCGGTCAATGCCTGTTCCTCGACCCGTCCCACACACTCTAGGGCATCAATGTCCTCACTTCTTTCTCTGAAACTTCCAGGGCCCATCAGCGAGGATCAGAACTATATCTCTGACCTCCTTCCACAAGAGGAGCTGGGATATGTATTGGAGCCCACCTGACAGGTCTGGCTCCATCATTCCCACCAGGAGTGAGGATTCCACGTTGTATATCTCGAGGTCCCCTCCTGAATACCCCTTCTTCATCTCTGTGATGAAGGAACTCCAGATGGCAATGGGGTTTAATGTTGAGGAGCAGGATATCACTAGGAGAAACTTGGTAGAGTTCCTGTAGTTACCAGATTCTCCAGCTCTTGTCATTCCTCCTCTGTTGGCTGTGTTAGAGGATTCCACCCTGGCTGTCTGGCATAGGTCACGCTTGATCCCAGCCTTGCCCAGAAAGGCAGACACGCTGTACCAGGCCCCCTCAGGAAAGCCCTTTTTCACAGGTCAATATGAGGTAGATTTGTGGTGACAGATGCTACCCATGGTAAGTATAAGGTGCCGAAACATCTCAGATCTTACTTTGAGGGGGGCTCTTGCAACAGGCAACATCGGTAGATTGAAGCCGTCAGGTGCCAGCACCTCACGGAAAACCTCTAGCTAGCAGTCTATAGCGGGGGGGGGGCACCTCCTCCAACATCGGCATGCTGGACGACGCTTTTCCTATAAAGGGGTGGTCTCCCAGATCTACCTCAGTTCTTTTCCTGTCATTGACCCACGCAATTGGACCTCCACAGACACCTGCTTCAGTCAACTGTCATTTTCTTCATGTTTACCTGTAATTTATTAACTTTTTTTTTCTTTAATCTTGACATCAATTTTCATTGCATCTCTCCCATCTTGTTTTATATCTTCTGCTTCAGTCTTGTCTTTCGACTGGCCTATGAAGTATGCCTGCGGCAAGCAGATACCCGCCTAACGTGGTCACTCTTCCTGCCTGCTCTGCTTAAGCCCTTTACCATGACACCGAGGACTGCAAGCAGGAATCTACTGACCCAGGATCAAGGAACCTTGGTCCACCTCAAACTCAGGTACCTTCATCTGCATGCCTGGCTCCTGAGAACGTAACATCGCCAGATTTGGGGTCTCTAACAGAGTGGTGGACGTCTTGGTGGCCGCTCGGAAGCCTTCCACTTGAGCCACTTATGCCATCAAGTCACAGTAGTGGTTTCCTTCACCCTAGGTAGAGAGGGCACTCCGGTTTCTAAGTGATGTTTATCCAGCTGTTTGACAAATTGCATTGTGTTCTGCTACAAGTATGGCAAAGAGTTGCCTGGTGCTGTCAAAGCTCACTCCACAAGAGGCATGGTTACCTTGGTGGCTTGTTTCTAAGGGGTCTCAGCCACTGACATCTGTGCAGCTGCCACCTGGAGTACGGTCCACACTTTCACCCAGCATTAGTCTGGATATTGCCTCAAGAGCCTGGGCAGGATTTGACAGGGCTGTGTTGCAAGGACTCCTGTCTAAAATTTATGGGGTACCCTCCTCTGACGGCGAAAGTTCCTACTGCGTATATATGGTTAAGGTACCAGGGCAGTATTCTCTCCCCCCCCCCACCACCACCACCACTTTGCTGCATCAAAGCCAGCACTTTTTTCAAATTAACTTCAATGTTCTTATTTTTCATACTTTTCAGAGGGACTCTTGGTCCACATCATCCAGCTGAACCATGATTAAGCCTGACCACTTAGGCAAAGTAACCACCTCCATCGGTCAGGTAAAAAGCATCATATTTTAACTTGCCTTATGAGAGCTGAGGTCTCCCTGCTTTCTCTGTATTTTTAAAGAGACCTCTCTCCTGGCTTCATTACTTATAGTGTGCTCTGGCCAATGAAATGCTCTCTGGTGTTTAATATGGAGCTTAGCAATTAGAAGAAGGCCACAGTTCTCCTACATTCAAATCAGTACAAAAGGTTTACAAGCTCAACCCCTGTATTTACAATACAATGTAATACAATTAGTGGGGTGGCTCCTGGTGTATGACCAAACAGAAGCATATGGTTAAGGTACCAGGGCACTACTCCCTCCCCCCCGACGCCAATTTTGCTGCATCAAAGCCAGCACTTTTTTCAAATTAACTCTATTGTTCTTACTTTTCATACTTTTCGGAGGGGCTCTTGGTTCTCATCATCCAGCTGGACCATGATTAAGCCTGACCACTTTGGCAAAGTGACCACCTCCATCGGTTAGGTAAAAAGCATCACATTTTAACTTGCCTTATCAGAGCAGAGGTCTCAAAGGAGGGGGGGTGGTGGAGTAGTGCCCTGGTACCTTAACCATATGTTTCTGTTTGGTCACACACCAGGAGCCACCCCACTAATTTTACAAAATTGTATTGTAAATACAGGGGTTGAGCTTGCAAACCTTTTGTTCCTACAGTGTAACCTGATGACTGAGATCCCCTTGAAGATCTACTGTTATGGTAAGTTCTTACATAACTCTTCTTTCTCCTGGTGGAGCTCACCCTCAGTGGATCTGTTTGCCTCCTGGGAGAACAAACTCAGGCTGTTTTGTGCCCCCCCCCCCCACAGTCTGAGACACTGGTGGGGAATGCCTTCATGAGGCCCAGGCCCGCAGGCCTTGAGTATGCCTTTCCTCTCTTCCCCTTGATACACAGGGTTCTGGTGAAGGTCAGGAAGGACAAGGCACAGATGATCCTGATAACTCCAGACTGGCCAAGGCAGTTCTGGTACCCAGATCTCCTCAGCCTCAGCAGCAGGCCTCTGTGGCAGTTGCCTCTCCACCCAAACCTGCTGACCAGACTTCACAGGATAGTCCTGTACAAGGACTTTCAGTCCCTGCACCTCACGGCCTGGTTCCTAAGTGTTTAGCGTTCCAGGCCTTGGGTGTATCCGAGGATGTCCTCCACATTGTGGAGGCATCCAGAAAGGAGTCAACTCATAGATTTTACTTTGAGGGGGCTCTCGCAGCAGGCAACACCTGTAGGACTGAAGCCGCTAGGTGCCAGGACCACATGGAAACTTCTGTTCTAGCTAGCAGTCCACAGTGGGGGACCGCTTCCGCCGATGTCAGCACGCTGACGTCTGCCTATCCTATAAAAGGGGAGGTCCCCCAGACCTACCTCAGTTCTTTTCCTGCTGTCGACCCACTCACATCTGACCTCCATGGATGCCTGCTTCAGTCAACCACCATTTTATTTGCATTTACCCACAGTTTATTTCTTTCTTTTTCTAACAGTCTTAACATCAATTTTCAGTATTTCTTTGGGTTTGTCTTCTTCTCCAGCCTCGTCTTCTGACCGACTGATGAAATGTGCCTGCGGCAAGCAAATGCCCGCCTAAGATGGCCACTCTTCCTGCCTGCTCTGCCAAGGCCCCAGCCATGATACCAAGGCCTGTAAGCACTGCCAGGACTTCAACCAGGCCACACGGAGACACCACTTAAAGACCCTTCAGAGTCACTTACTTCAGCAGAAATTAGCTGCGATGGAGCAGGAGCTCCAGGCTAAAAGCTCTTCCACTTCCCCCACCTCCTGAGCATCTTCCTCTTCCCAGAAGGAGAAGTCATCCAGTGGGAAGCACAAGCACTGAAACTGTCTACGGTCAGTCTCTCGTTTGTGGTTGCCGCATAGACCAGCTTCTGCCTCTGGGTCTTTCTCCTATGGTGGGTTGGCCCCTCCTTCCTCAGCAGCCCTCACTCTTTCTAGGTTACTTGGCAGCCACTGCCCTCATTGCTATCACAGGTGGTGGCTCTTTCTGGCAGCAGACTTTGTCCCTGCCTCCCAGCCCCTGATGCTCAGGTTCCATGGGTCCTCAGCCAGGTGGCTTGACCAGGGTTGGTTCCTCCAGTGGCAGCTCTTTGCACAACACACCCCACTTGCCGGTCAAGGCATTGACTTCGTCGGTTCCCAACTCGGGGGACGGCGCTAGCCCTTCTAGGCATCGCCTGGAGCGAGCGCTTGCTGCCTCCTCCACATAAGCGAAGTCTCTGCCTTACACCTTGGGAATTCTCCCCTGCAGGTGCCTGCCGCCTGCCTTACATCAGTTGCTCCATAGACTGACACCAGCCTTTTCTAAACATGTTGGCGCCAGCCCTTTCGACGCCTAACACTGATGCCTACACCGATGACTCCTGAGCCGCCGTTGCTTCGCCACAGCCTGAGCCTCAGCTGGCACCCTCTGACCCTCCCAAGGATCCTCAGCTGGCGCCTGCTGATCCCTCGCCAGGACCTTGTGTCTGCTCTTTCACCAGTGTATCATTACTCTCCTCCTCAGTACACTTATCCACCTTACCATCCACCTCCACTAGTGGATTACAGTGCTTTATTTAAAGCCTGGTGGACCTTTATGAAGGACAGGATGCACCTAGGCACCCTGCTTTTCCTCCTCCTTCCCAGGACCTCCCTTCCCCGAGACTGGGACTGTGCAGGCCCCACGTGATACCCATACTACAGGGTCTTCTGGAGGTCATAAGGAGACCTCGGACTAGCACATGGACAACCGTCATCCTCCGACGCCAGTCCTGGACAGCAACCAGTCAGGATGATTCATCCTCTTCCTCCTCGGTTTCCTTGGAGGACTCCAGGGGTTCCTCCAATGATGAGACCCCTGCCAAGGAGACCCATAGGTCCACCCTGATGATTGCTCCTTCGTTGACATGATGTGTCATATCCAATCCTTATGGGAGGGGAGGCAGAGGACCTTGACTTGGAGCATTAGATTTGGCTATTTATCTCCAGAAAGAGGAGAACCCTTCCTTTGGTGGTGCCTCCTTTTCGACTCTCATGAAGATGTGACTAAGGCAGCATGGAATCACCCCCTGGGTCAAGAAGGCAGATCGCCTTACCATGCGCCAGTGGGCAAATCTTTCTTTGGTGAGCCTCCATGGCAGATTCAGTGGTCATGAATCGCGCACATGACCGCACTAGAAGCCAAACATCTCAGCACCCACCCTCCAGATAAGGAGTCTCGCCAGCTGGACCAGTTGGCCAAGTGGGTGTATTCGCACCACTCTGGCCATTCGGGCCCAGAACTATTTGACTCATATAGTGCAGTATCAGAATACCATTTGGGATCAGACTATGGATTTGGTTCAGATACTCCCTGAACATTCCACCAAAATGCAGTTGGCCCAACTTTTAAAATCCAGTTCAGATGTTGGCAACCATGTGCTGAGGACAGCGAATGACACTGTAGATGCTTCCGGGTGGGGGGCACCAGCAAGGATCTGCATTCACTGCCACTCATGGCTAAGGGTGTCTGGTTTTACTCCTGATGTCCAGGCCAAAATCATGGAAGCCCCTTTCTGGGATTCTGTTTTGTTTGGAGGAGATGCCCAGGATATCATTTCTCGCCTTCAGGAATCTGGCAAAGCCCTGAGATCGGTACATTCCATGTACCGGTCCCAGTCATGGTCGTCCTTTTGCCGGTCCTCTCTACAGCCCTCCAAGGGCCAACAGTCGAAGGGCCCCTTCAAACGCAAGGCTAACAGCCCACCAGCTGGTGGATCTACCCCTAGGGCCAACAGAGCACCCGCAGCCTCTCTTCCAACTCCCCTGCCTGACTCCTCCCTCCTCCTGCAGAGGCATTGGGGGAGGCGGTTGAGATCAGTTCTCCCTATACCTGGATGGGTGGCAGCAGTAGCCTCAGACCAATGGGTAGTTCAAATTATAGAGAGGGTCACACCCTCGAGTTTCTGAACCCCTCCCATGCTCTCCCATTATCCTCGGACACACATTTCATTTTTCATTTTCATTTAATTTATTGAAAGCAAATTGAGAAAAACTCCTTGTTTTCAATTGCAACCATACATAAAAATACAAAACATACAATCAATAGGCACAGCAATACATAAAATACATTACATACATTAAGTTCCAGGGTAACTTGTTAGTCAGTTATGCCTTATATGATAAAATTCAACCAAACAATCACAAGAGCTGTGGAACATTCTAACAATAGAAGTCTTAAATGAGTATAAGAGATAAGGGAATTTAAGTTGCATCTTTTCTTACTCAAATCCCAAATTTAGACCGCTGTCTAGGTATTGTAAAACTTACTGTAGCAAGTGATCTACGGTTATAAGATGAATGTCTTCTGTAACACAAGAAATTAATAAGAAATTTGAGCAAAGCCCCAGTAGCAAATCTATAAACACGTAAATACCAGTGCATATTTTATTTATTTATTTAGTTTTTGATAACCGGTTAAGTGCACTAGACGCAGAAGTGACTATTTTCAGGCACGACCGGGGAGGTTACAAAATCAGCAGGAAAAAATTGTGATGATACAGTACAATGTACGAGTACAACATATTAGGGATACAATTAAAATGGATAGCAATTTGAGGTGACGGGAGAAACATTTTGATGTACTTCATATCAGAAGTGAAAGCAAGTGCGTATTATACTGTAGCATTTAAGGATATAGTAAAAATGGAGAACGGTTTGAGCAATTGGTGTAACCAGGAGACAATACAGACATTTTACATATCAAAGCACAACAAAGGTAAGTGCACATATAACAGTTGATTATCAATCTAGGCATCAACTCTATTCTACAAAACTGGCTATAACATAAAGAATATGACACCAAAGAGGGAGCAAGTATGTAGGAAGGATTGAGGTTTAAGAGGTGGGGTAGGAAAGGGGTGGTAAGACAAGTAGAAACTATAAGGTATAAGTACTGGAGGAGGACACCGAGACAGTAATAGCATAGGGAGTCAGGAATCTAGGGTGGTTTAAAACAATTTGCACTGTGTACTCTCAATAAGCAGAAGAGCGATGCCTCTTTTAAATGAGGTATGGCTAGTGATCTAGTATATTTCATGGGCATGAGTTCCAGTAACTGGGGCCACATAGGAAAAACCTGTTTTCCCTTTGGAAGTGTTACATCTGGGAATGTGGAGCAAGGAAAGATCAGCAGAACGGAGACCATAGGAGGTGGTCTGTGGGGTGAGTGCAGCAGCGAGAGAGCTAGGCATACTGGACCCAGAATTCCATTCCGATGGGCCCCAAGAGCAAGGAGCTGGTGGACCATAGGAGAGGGCCAATTAAGGTCTGCATAGAGCAGGCAGTGATGTTTTAACTTGGGGGATGCAGAGGCATAATGACATGTATTATATATAGGATAAAGTATGGGGAGAAGTGTGTTACGAGAATTTAACACACACCCGAGTTGTTGGATGGCACATAAACCCGGTGAAGCCCGAGGCCTGAAATGCCATCCAACAACGAGGGTGTGTGTTAAATTCGGTTTAACACTTCTCTCTATATTTTATTTAATATAATTGAAGGGATCCGCTTCCAAAAAAAGTCGTTGGGCTTACGCGAGATAAAAGCTTTTATTTGTGTGAGGAGAACAGAACTGTGGTTGAACATTTAACATAAACATTAAGATAACATTAAATTTCATTAAACACTAAAAGGAACTGGCCACAAGTCCGGTGTGGAGATTCTTCGTATCATTTCCTGGTTGAACGGTATTCTCGTTTGACCTGCGGATGAAAGGTTAGGGTTGAAAGGGAGAGAGTTAGGGATCATCGTTTAACTGTAAACTGCATAAGTTAGGGCGATAGAAAAAGCAGTTAAATGTTTGCGTTTTGGGTCTGTGAGGCTGTTGAGGCTATCTGGGATGGAGGTAAGTGTTTTTGTCAGTGGCAGTTGAAGTGAGAGGGACAATTTGAATGCGTATGTTTACTTTCCTCGGCGCTTTGTTGTTGAAAGAGGAGGCGGCGTGAATGCCGTAACACCTACTGGGTGTTACGGTGTTTAACTCACGGTTTTACAATGAGCCAGCAGGAGACCGTTAATTATTATAGGTTATGTCCCATTTGTGTAGGGAGGTGTTGATGCATTACCATAGATTGAAGTTCCGTATGCAAAGGATGGCAGAAGAATTCTCTGGCAGTGGCCAACCTTGTGGAAGGGTGAGAATGTGGCTAGTTTTGTAGGCTGATCCTAGCTTGGTATTGATCACCTTACACACAGTAGTAATATGGATCTCATAGTTCAGGGATCGATCGAGTAGAACCCCTAGGTATTTAAAGGAGTTTACCACTTCCAAAGGGGTACCATTCACACTCACTATTTTGGTGAGATCACGGCTATTTTTTAGTTTGGCAGGTGAGCCAAAACGCATAGCCTGAGTCTCGCTAACGTTGAGAACCACCCTATGACTAGTGATCCAGGATTGTACATTTAGAAGTCCCCGATAGATTGTAGTGAGAGTAAGCACGTTATCAGCTGGTATAGAGAGCGAGGTTCAGCGTACAGCAGCGATGATAAGGAGGAGGCATTTCGTTATATTATTAATGAAGACGAGAAGAGGAGAGGTCCTAGGATGGATCTTTATGTACCCCAACGTCAGTTGAATGTTTTGACAGAGGTTGCAGAGCTGAACTTTATATCTTTCGTCCTGTTGGATAGGTAGCCATTAAACCAGGTCACAGGCTGTGCCAAGAAACCCAGGGATAGGAGGTTAGCTAGCAGGAGGGAGTGATCAATAAGATCAAACACCTTCATGAGATCTGTAAAAACTGCCCTGTTAGAAGACCCTGATCCATAGCATGTAGTGCATCATTGGTTAGCTGTAGCAGGGTAGTTTGGGTGCTGTGACCCTTTCTAAAGCCATGTTGATTTGTGGACAGGAGGTTATACTTGGTGAGGTGCTCTGTTACCTGTCTTGCGACAAGCTTCTCCAGGATTTTATTTGACAGATAATATTGCTATTGGTCTATAGTTTGCAAATCCTTCTTGTCACCTTTTTAAAAACCGCATTACTCTGGCCATTTTCCAGATATTTATACTACTCCTTCACTAAGGGACATAGTGAAGATTTTAGATAGTGGCCCTGCAACAAAGGGGCAGCCAGCTTGAGGAGCTCAGGTTCCAAGCAGTCAGACCCAATTGCAGTGCTGTCCGATATGGCATTGAGTAACTTGAGTACATCTGTTTTGGAGACAGCTTTAAAGTAGAATGGCGGTCCCACTGGCATACCTTTTGAGAAGAAATATCAGGATCAGAGGGCGTGGCAGGGAAGACAGTAGTATATTTGGAGAGGTCTGAGAAGTGATTGTTGAAAGCGTTTGTTTGTGTGTGGATCTGAGCAGTGGACTCCATTCAGTATCATGTCATTTGTAGTGTGGTGTGGGATTGCATGGATCTGAGAAAGGTTTTTATGTGTGACCAAAATTTCCTGGGGTCACCAGCTGCAGCCACCAGTAATCTCTTGCAGTATTGGCTTTTTGCAAGCCAAATTTGCTTCTTACACTTCGTGTGCTGTTCCCTATAGAAATGAAAGTCCGCTTGGAGGCCCGAAGTTTTGAATTTTCTCCAGCATTTGTCCCTAGCCTTTAATGATGCAAATAAGTCCTTGTGCAACCATTTGAATTGCTTGCTGCTTACCCGGCAAGTGCAAAGAGGGATATGCCTGTCCTGAAGTGATAAAAACTAGCTTAGAAAAAGGTTGAGGGTGACATCAGTGTTATGGGCCCAGTAGATAGGAGACCAGTCAATCATAGCGACATCATGTAGAAAGTGAGCCTGGTTTGGATCAGCATAGTTCATGAGCGATATATAGCATGAGGAGATTTGGGGATTACTGAGTGGCTCCATACACAGAAAACGGGGGAGTGATCACTTATTGTGTCTGGCAGAGTGCCCGCAGCCGTAACTCTTATCTATGCGATTCATCATGATCCAGTCAATGAGGGTGCTTGAACCATTATTTGGTGACAGTCTTGTCGGGTCAGTTTTGACCTGTTGTAAGTTGTAACTTTGCACCAGGGATTGAAGGGTACCATGGGATTTACTCAACCAATTTATATTCATGTCCCCAAGGATGAGTAATAAGGAGTTTACCAGTAATTTCCTAATAGAATAACTGAAATATCTTTTATTTCTATAAAAAAAAAAGGACAACAGTTGTTTTAGTTTATTTGACAATTTATCTATATGGGAATTAAAATTTAGATAAATAAGAAATACAAAATCACACATGCCCCCAGGGCTGCATATGCAAATCACCCCAAAATATTATGCTGGTTCAACTTTAAGCAGAAATGCATGGTACCGAAAGGCCTCTCACACAGTTTGCAAAGGGTGCCAACAGAGGTGCTTGCACACAGAGGTTCGTTGTCTTTAAAATTTAGATGTTCATCCAGTGTTATGCCTAAATATTTATAAGTGGCCACCCTAGCTATAGCAGTTCCCCTACTTGATTTCAGGGCCAAATTATCATCTGTACAGTAGTTGGCTTTTTAGTAAAAAACATCCACTGAGTTTTACGTTAGTTCAGCAGCAATCTAAGATCCACCAAGGCACTCTGTATTTGGCAAAAGTCATTTTGCAAGACTCTGACAAACTGCTCTGCATCACTATGGCTAGTATAAATGATTGTATCATCTGCGAAAAGAAAAATGCTTCATGACTGAGAACAAAACTTTGGTAAATCATTTTCATAAAGAAGAAATAACGGGGCCCAAAATAAATCCCTGTGGGACCCCTCTCCTAACTGCAACCAGATGTGAACATGAACCAACAGCTTTTACACATTATCACATTGTTAAATATGAATTAAACCATAGTAATGCAGAGTAGCCAAGCCCAATAGCGTTTAATTTATTACAAAGAATGATATGATCAACTGTGTCGAATGCCTTGGACAAATCTAGATATGCTGAGAAAGATATTGATTATTATCAAATGCCTCAAAGACATCGCTTGTGACTTTAGAGATGGCATTTTTTGACATTGCCCTCACCTACGAAGAGATTCCAGCTCTCCTATGCAAAAGGGCCGTAGAGTCCGTCCCCCTGGCTCAAAGAGGGAAAGGGTTCTAACCTTCACTGGGGGGGACTGGCTCTGTTCCCTTGATATGCAGACACCCATTTCCATATCCAGGTGTTCCTGGCTCACTGCCACTTCCTCTGTTTCTGCTTTCAGGGGAACCGCTTTTAGTTCTGGGCCCTTCCCTTTGGTCTTTCCTTGGCACCTCTGGTCTTTACCAAGTGCCTAGTGGTACTGGGTGCAGCTCTGCGGTGGCAAGGCTTCTATGTTTTCCCTTACCTGGACAATTGGCTACTCACAGCCCCCTCTAGGGACCTCTCATTACAGACACTGGAAGGCATCTTTTGGCTCTTCCAGACTCTAGGGGTCATGATCGATTTGCCAAAGCCTTACCTCTCTCCGTGTCAATGTCTCAAATACATGGGAGCGGTTCTGGACTCAGCCAAGAACAAAGCCTTCCTGCCAGAGCACAGAGCAGAGCACTTGATAGCACAGGCTCAATTGGTATCTTCCTGTTGGCAGGTATCAACCAGAGTTTTTCTTCATCTGCTGGAGCACATGGTGGTGGCTATAGCCACAATTCCCCTTGCCCGCCTCCATATGAGGGTTCCCTAATGGACTGTGCTAATCCAATGGGGTCAACGCACCGACAACCTGGATCAGCCGGTGCTTGTTTCTGCTCCAGTGAAAAGGACCTTGGAGTGGTGGCAGAACACCACCAATCTCCTGACTGGGCTAATCCTCAGTGTTGTATCTCCTCATCAGATTCTCACCACGGATGCCTCAGGCCTGGGCTGGGGAGCTCATTTAACCAACCATCAGACCCAGGGCTGTATGTCCAAGATGGAGCAGCATCTCCACATCAGTGTGCTGTAGATGTGGGCAGTTTTGTATGTTCTGCAGGCCTTTCATTCCCACGTTCTTCCCAGCCCACTACTTGTGCAGATAGACAACATGTCCATAGTCTTCTACAGCAACAAACAGGTGGGCACTCATTCTTACCCCCTGTGTCGGGAGGCTATGAGGGTCTGCTATTTGGCCATTGAGCACGGCCTGGAACTTTAAGCCATCCATGTTACAGATGTCCAAATGTCCTCGCCAACAGTTGAAGCCAGTCCAGGTCAGGGGTGCATGAGTGGGAACTCCTGTCTTCGGAGGTCGAAGACCTCTTCAACAGGTGCGGCTGTCCAGATTTGGACCTTTTTGCTTCCCCACTCAGTGCAAAACTGCCACTTTTCTGCTCACTCGATCTAGGGCCTGGAGTTTTCTGGTGCGACGCATTGTACCTCTCCTGGAAAGAGAGATTTCTGTATGCCTTCCCTCCCTTCCCACCTATGCAGAGGGTTCTCCTCAAGCTCCAGTAAGAGGGGCCAGAGATGATTCTCATTGCTTCCTACTGGCCGCATCAGATTTGGTTACCTCTGCTGCAGCAGCTGGCAGTGGAACCTCCTGTTCCTTTACCCCTGTGCACTGGCTTGCTTTCCCAGGAGCAGGGCACCCTGGTCCATCCAGACCTCAGGTCTCTGCATTTCCATGCTTGGCTCATGTAGGCTTAGCTATTGCCCACTTTGGAGTTTCTTCCACGGTTGCTGATGTCTTGGTGGCTGCCAGGAAACCTTCCACGAGAGCCACCTATGCCATGATGTGGAAGCGCTTCACCATATGGGCTGATATTCGTCATCTGGATCCCTTCACCTGCCCAGTGAATCTGATTCTGGAGTACCTCCTCTCCATCTTGGACTCTGGTCTGGGGTACTCCTTGCTCGAGCAACACCTTTCCACCATCTCTGCATACTATGCACATATTGAATGCAAAGGTGTTGCCCAGATGGAGGTATCACGCATATTGTTGTCCCTTCATGGGACCTTCTTTTTATGTTGAAAAAGCTCACTCTGCCTCCCTTTGAGCTGGCTGCGAGTTACGAGCTGCTCATTCTGTCATGGAAAACGTTGTTTTTAGTTGCTGTGACGTCAGCACGAAGAATTTACGAGCTTCAGGCTCTGATGTGTAGAGAGACTTACTTAGTTTTTCACAAAGACAGGGTGTCTTTGCGTACTAATCCAAAGTTTCTGCCTAAGGTGGTGTTTGAGTTCACACTAAACCAATCCATCCACCTGCCTGTTTACTTCCTGAATATTCTAATCAGGGAGGCCTTACTGCATATTTGGATGTTCATAGGGTGCTCCATTATTATCTGAATCACACCCAACTGCTTTGAAAAACTGATTAGTTATTGTTGCCCCCGCCCTCAAAGAGAAGGGCACCTGATTGAAACGGTGTTTGTCTAAATTGTTGGCAGATTGCATTGTGTACTGTTATCATGTCAGTCAAGGATCACTCCACCAGGGGTATGGCCACCTCTACTGCCTGTTTCAGAAATGTGTCTGCTGCGGACATCTGTGCAGCTGCCACTTGGAATTCAGTTCACACTTTTGTCTGTCATTACAGCTTGAATATTGCTTCCAGGCTTAGGGCTAACTTTGGACTAGCTGTTCTCCAGGGCCTTCTTTCCTGTGCAGTCTGCTCTTGCTTTATGCCTCCTTCTGATTGACTTATGGTCAGTTCTGGTACTGCTTGGGCCTCAGTCCTACCGGTGTTGCCTGCTGCAAGAGCCCCCTTGAAGTAAGATAGTACAGTTATGTAAGACCTTGCTGTAACAATAGATCTTCGAGAGGAGCTCTTGCAGCAGGCACTGCTTCCCCCCTCCTTCCCCTGATAGTTGCTTCTCCTTTGCTTATGTTGCACCTTTTCTCGGTGCTGAGGAATTGTCTTGGTTCTCCTGCCTTGTTTTTTGTGCCGTGTTCTCTGGCGGGAGAACTGAGGTAGGTCTGGGGGGACTGCCTCTTTTATAGGATAAGTAGACCTCCGGGGCCGTCCCCCGCTGTAGACTGCTAGCTAGAAGTTTTCAGTGTGGTCCTGGCCCTTGGAGGCTTCAGTTGTACTGGTGTTGCCTGCTGTAAGAGCTCCTCTTGAAGATTTACTGTTATGGTAAGTTCTTATGTAACTGTACTGTGCTGTGCCTTCAAATGGAAGACATTTTCCACTTGATGTCAGGGGAAGGAGCTTGATAACTTTGCCTGCCTGGTGGCTAGCTTCCTAGACTACCTCTGGTCCCTTTAACAGCTGGGACTATGGGCAACACCCTTAAGGTGCACCTGGCAGCTATCTCTACTTACCAGGCGCACGCCAGTATGCTGACGGTGGCCCAGGAGAAGGTGGTGGGGTGCTTTACAAGGTCCTTGACCACTTGTCTCATCAAGTGCATGATCCACCTCAACCATGGAACTTGCTGCTGGTCCTAGCTATGCTCTTGGGAAAGCCATTTGAGCCAATGCACAGGTGTGAGTTGTCACACCTTTCATGGAAGACAGCCTTTCTGGTGGCCATTATATCTGCCAGAAGTATTGGGGACCGCCAGGTGCTCTTGGTGGACTTTCCCTGTCTGATTTTCCACTGGGACAAAGTCATTCATTGCCCCAGCCTAAGGTTCCTTCCAAAGGTGCTAGTGGAGTTTCACCTTAACCAAGTGGTTAACTTACTGGTATATTTTACAAACACCTCTTTGGAGGCCGACCGCAGGCTCCATATCCTAGACCAGTGGAGAATGCTCTCCTATTCTGTGGAGCATACAACTAGGATTTGGGTCTGGTTTGCCAGCTGTTTGCCACCGAAGCTGAAGCTGCACCGGGCAAACCAACAGCAATGATTGCAATGTGTATCACATCTTGCATTGACCTCTGCTATAGGTTGGCTGGTCGGGAGCCTCCCATTGGAAATAGGGCTCATTCCAGCAGACAGACCACTGCCTTGGTGACTGCTTCCAGGGATATTCCCATACAGGAAGTCTGTAGGGCTGCTGCTTGGAAGTCAGCACACACACACCTTCATTTCCCACTACCGGATCGACCTTGAGTCACACCAGGATTCATGTTTGTGACCTGGATTCTCCAGTCTATGTTTGCCAAGTAGGGGTGTACACCTTGTACCCTCCTTCTGGAGAATTGCTTGAAGTCTACCAGAGTATGGATAGTGAACCATATCTACACCCCTAGAAGAAAAGGTTACTCACCTGTAACCATAGATCTTCCACGGAGTGGTCTCTTGCAGCAGGTAATACACTTGGGTTGTCACCAGAGGTCGTTGTGGCGCACGACAGCTCTTCTATCAGTCTTTTCCAAGGGCTGCCTACACATGACATCAGCTTCCTGTTTCCTATATAAGTCTGGGTGGTCCCTATTGTCCTCAGTTCATTTTCCCACCATCTTCAGCTTGCACGAAGCACCTGTAGCAACTTCAGACAGCAGTCATCGACAAGAATTTGAGCAAATGATGAATGTCCAAAGAATCTTCAAGCAAGATAGTGCCATTTCATTCCTGATGTTGCAGAAGGAAAATCTCCCGCTTCGACAACCATACCATTTGTGTAAGGTGTCTGGGACCCACACACACCACCAATTCCTGCATACATTGTCAGGATTTCAACCAGGCAACCTGTGGACAACATTTGCTGGAAATCGATAACCACTTAAAGGAGCAGAAATTGTCTCAGAAAATCAAGGGGCTCGTCCCAAGAGCTCCCTCTCCACTGATTCTCATCAACAAGACAAAAAGGAGAAGGAGAAGCTGCCCTCAAACTTCGTGCCTAAGCACTCAACTGCCACCGTTACAGGTGCCCCATCATCAACGGCACGATCTCAGGCTGCCTCTTCGTTGACAGGGGGTTATACATTCTTGGCAACCGCTGACAGCAGTCTGATGAACCCTTTTTGGGTTCCATCGACGGGGGCTCCTCTCCCATCAATGGGGATGTCATTTTCATTGAATAATACTGTTTCCCCAGCAGTTCCATCAATGAGGAGCTGCACTCCACTGGGGAAACCTACTGCATTTGCTATGCATACTGCCCCTCCACCCTCACAGGTGGGTATTCACAGGGGCCAGGTGGACAGGGATTGGGACCCTGGATTTTACCACCCAGGGGCAAGACCTGCTCAGGCACGTATCCAGTTCCCTCCATCATCCCTTGGTTTCCCAGAAACCCCACCCCAACCCCTTCTACATAACTGGATGTTACTTCAGTAGTACAGCATGTCTTGCATGCCATGAACCATGCTCAGCCCTCCAATCCAGGAGAACCGAGCTACCCATCCCACTACCCTACTCTTTCACCAGAAAGATTTCAGAGTGACAGGGGCCCTTTACCACCCTGGTCACTTCCCTCGTATGTGAATGACTACCTATCATATGAGCCTGAATTTCTGATAGACTTTACCGGAGATCTGGAGGACAGGGAATTCCAGGATATGGATTTCCAGCCCCAGTCTCCCCTATCTGAGATCTCCTCATTAAACAAGGACTTATCCAGTCACGTGGCTGCTTGTCCTCCAGATGACCCATCTTTCCATGAGATAATGGTACAAATTCAGAAAGTCATGGGATTCTCTACTACCGAACGTGACAAACAACGTAAGAATATGGCAGACTATCTAGAGTTACCCGAGGATCCAGTCTTCGTGGTACCCCGACTAATTCAAACATACCAAAATGCTATGCTTGCAGTCTGGAATCAGCCTTCCTCTGTTACGGCTGTTACCCGCGAGGCAGATCGCCTCTACCAGGCTCCTTTGGATCACTTCTTTTCATCCACCACTCCTGAAGCGGATTCAGTGGTGATTGCTACCGCTCATGATCGTACTAAACGATGAAAACACATGCACACCTTACTTCCGGACAAAGATTCCTGCAGAACAGAGTATCTGGGGGAAAGAAGTCTTCCAAGCAAGCACCATGAATCTCAGAATCCTGAATTACATAGGACATATGGTCTAATACCAGTGTACATTCGGGTCCTCTGCCATTGAATTAGTCAATAAACTCCTTCCTTCACAGGAAAGGGAACAACTACTGGCTACAATATCTACTGGCAACTTCATTTCCCGACACCTACTTTGTTCGGGATATGATGCAGTCGATACTTCGGCCCGCATGACAGCAACCGGCATTACCCTGTGTCGCCATGCTTGGCTTCGCGTCTCAGGCTTCACACCTGATGTATGGCAGAGAGTGATCAGTGCCCCCTTTAATGGTCCAAACTATTCGGGCCAGGTACCCAAACATTAATAGATGATCTTCAGGCTTCAGGAAGAACACTGCGTACAGTACATGGCATGTGCTACACTTTTCAGCCATCCTGCCGTCCTCAATCCTCCTTTTATTCTAAAAGAGGTGGAAACTACAGAGGCTGAAATGGGGTGGATTCCGAAGTAGTTCCCAATCTTCCAGAGCCAACACCTCTGCTGCCAAGGGCTCCTGCTTCCACCCTCCTGATGGAGTTGGTCAGCCTGCCTCCCAGTGACCCACTGGGGCTCTGTCCACACTTGCACGACCAGGCCTCAGAAGCAGTAGCAGTTGTTTTGCCTTCCATTTGGAGGCCTGGAAAACTATCACATCGGATGAGTGGGTACTCCAGATCATTCAGAGAGGTCACACTCTGGAATTACTTTCCAGACCTCCCCCTCATCCCCCCTGCTCTGTCCATTACCCACCCGACCATATTTCTATTCTTCAGGAGGAATTACAGGCTGTTCTAACCAAGAAGGCCATTTACCCAATCCCTCCTACACCTAAAGGGTTTTACTACCACTTCTTCCAGGTACCCAAACAAACTGGAGCTCTCAGACCAATGCTGGACCTCAGAAAACTGAACCTATACGTCCAGTACAAAAGCTTCCACATGGTCACCCTAAACTCCATCATGCCAATATTGAAACTGTGGGATTGGCTATGTGCCCTAGATATGAAGGATGCCTACCTACATATCCCTATCCATCTTGCTCACCACAGGTTCATTCATTTTCACCTGTTGGGTCAACACTACCAGTTTCAGGAACTCCCATTCAGCCTCTCATCAGCCCCAAGAGTGTTCACCAAATGCCTAGCAGTAGAGACGAGCACTTTGTCTCCCATACCTAGACGATTGGCTCATCAAAGCAGAGTCCAAAATTGCTGTGCTTTCCTCCCTTGAAGCAACCTTAACTCTGTTCCAAGCTCTAGGGATTATGGTCAATTGGCCAAAGTCCAGTCTGACCCCTACACAGCCACTCCAATATATAGGAGTGGTCCTAGACACCGTCTCTGCCAGGGCCTACCCTGACAGGCAAGACAAGCTTCTATCTCTGGCATTGCAGATACAAGCCCAGAAAGTTGTCACAGCCAGATGCATGCTATGTCTCCTAGGCCACATGGCCACTTCCATCCCTACGGTAGCTTTCATTTGTCTTCATATGAGACCAGTCCAGTGGGTTCTGCAGAACCAGTGGTCTCAAAGAACAGGAAATTTCTAAGACAAAATGAGAGTCGCTCCCACGTTGCAGTCCACCCTGGTGCGGTAGATGCTCCAAGCCAACCTATGTCAAGGCATGCCTTCCAGTCCCCCCCCACCCCAACATACATTGAACACGGATGCATCCCTGGGAGGGTGGGGTGCACACCTGGATCCTTACAGGACACAAGGCAAGTGGATCGCTTCTATTCCTCATCTCCACTCGCTTAGCCCTCCAGGCATTTCAACCTCACCTGTCTCCGGGACCATTGCTGATTTAGTCAGACAACACCGCAGTAGTATTCTGCCTCAACAAACAAGGAGGAATGAAGTCCCGTACTCTATGCAAAGATATTCTTGCGGTCTGGCAGGAAGCCATTCGGTAACACCTTGTACTAAGAGCCATCCATCTGCCAGGACATTACAACCTCCTGGCCGACCTTTTCAGTCACCAGTCATCCGCACACGAATGGACACTTCATTACAAAGTGCTACAGAAAATCTTTCATCTGTGGGGTACCCCACAACTGGATCTGTTTGCCTTCCCAGTCAGCCACTGTCTCCCCAGATACTGTTCCATTATCCCAAGCAAAAAGGGACGGTCTATAGATGCCCTGTCCCAAGCATGGACAAGACTCTTCTTATATGCTCCCCCCCACCGGTCGCACTCTTGCAGTGGACTCTACTGAAATTACAACTCAAACCTGCCACCATGATTCTCATAGCCCCTCTGTGGCCTCAGCAGGTGTGGTTCCCCCTACTTCAACAGTTCTCAGTAGGGGAATCCATTCCATTGCCAACCACACCAGATCTCTTGATGCAGCATCAAGGGACCCTTCTACATCCCAACCTGAAGGCACTACACCTTCACACTTGGCTCCTGAGGACACTTTCATAGCACATTTACAAGTGTCCTCTCCTTTTGCCAGTATATTATTGGCCTCACGTAAACCAGCAACCAGGGAAACATATAATGCCAAATAGAAGCACTTTTCCGTCTGGGCTGCTTCCCGATCATTAGATCCCTATTCTTGTTCACTGTCAAAAGTCTTGGACTACCTGGCCTCGATTGCTGAGACAGGATTAAGCTATTCTTCCATCAAAGTTCATTTGGTCTCGGTTTCGGCCTTCCATGAACCTTTGGATGGCAGATTACTGTATCAACATCATCTGGCCAAAATGTTTCTAAGAGAAATGTTGCATATTAAGGCACCTATCAGAAGACCCACTCCTCCATGGGATCTCAATTTTCTAATGGAGAAATTAACTCTTGAGCCCTTTGAACCGGGGGCCACTTGTGACCTCCGCTTTCTTTCTTAGAAAACACTATTCTTAGTGACTGTCACTTCAGCTTGGCGTATTTCCAAGCTACATGCCCTCATGTGTAGAGAACCTTACTTGATTTTTCACAGACAGAGTGGCACTTCATACTAACCCTTTCTTCCTACCTAAGGTAGTGTCTGAACACACCTTAAACCAGTCCCTGCAGTTACCAGTATATTATCCTGAACAGTCCAGTCGAGGTGAATACCTCTTACGATACTCTAGATGTCCATCGTATATTACAATACTATACTAATCAAACTTGAATCAATTAGGAAGACTTCTCAGCTTTTTGTCACCTTTGCCTCACGCAGGGAAGGTCTCCCAGTCACTAAACAGACACTCTCCAATTGGCTAGCACACTGTATAACATTTTTTTATTCAGAATACAGCAAGTCATTACCAGGACCTGTCCAGCCAATTCTACCGGAGCTATGGCCACTACTGCGGCCTGCTTTAAAGGGGCCTCTACCACAGATATCTGCAACGCAGCTACCTGGTCCATGATTCATGCTTTCATGAAGTATTACAACTTAGACATTGCTTCTTGCTGAAGGACAGCCTTTGGCTGAGCTGTTCTACAAGGCCTCCTGTCATAATGACCACCCTTCTTGGGTTTACTGCTTGGGATTCATCCCAAGAGTATTACCTGCTGCTAGAGACCACTCCGTGGAAGATAGTATAATTACATAAGACCTTACCGTAACAGTAGATCTTTGAGGAGTGTCTCTTGCAGCAGGTACGGTCCTACTCTCCGTCCCCCTCCTTCTCTAAAAGAACAAATTCTGGTCCAGTGACATGGGTTGGGATATCTATAGTACCTTGGCTTCCCCTCGGTCCTCGCTTAGCGAGCTGAATCCGGTGGGGCGAACTGAGGATACCAGGGACTGCCCACAGTTATATAGGAAACAGGAAGCTGATGTCATGTGGGCGGCCCCTGGAAAAGACTGCTAGAAGAGCTGCCGTGCTCCACAATGACGTCTGGCAACGACCCAAGTGTATTACGTGCTGCAAGAAACACTCCTTAAAGATATACTGTTACGGTAAGGTCTTACGTAACTGTACTTTCTAGGAGTGGTATATGGTTCCCATTCACACAACCCACCCAGCCTCTCTTGTCAAGTGGCACATGATCCTGCTTTCAGCATAGATCATCTGACATCACAGGGCATAGTCATGCGGCATATCTGCCTGGGTGCTAGGGAGCTTAGCTGACAGACATCCAGCCAATCATCGCCTTCCGGTGGAACTCCCATGGACCTCCCAAAGTGTGGATGTGAACCATATACCACTCATACTACTGGTAAGTAACTTTTTCTTTGTATTTATATTTTAGAGGATGTTCTGTTAAAACCCCAAGTCACTGTTCAATGACCAGACCATGTTAATTGAGTGTTTGTTTTGATTTTTGACAAAATTGCCTCGAAAAAAAAATCTGTTAAAAAAGGTCCCCTCCGCTAACCGTTCACTCCTATATACAGCGCTGCTGCACTCTCTCAGTACAAATGTCACAAACTTTCTGACCATGGCAGTGAGGTTTTCAGACTGAAAACTGAAAGGGTTGGGCTGTCAGCTCCATGGAACCAAAGTAGACCCCTTCCTTAAACCAGGAGGCCAAAATCCTACAATCTCTCTGGGTTTCTTACCTAAAGGTTAGAGCTTATAAAAGCAGGCTTGGGGGCACTTTTGTAAATAGCTGAACTGACACCCGCCTTCCTGTGGGGAGACCCACAGGAAGGTGACATGGGACCCCACAGGGGAAGGAAACAACTCCTGGTGGGGGACTCCATTGTTAGGAGGGTAGAACTGGGGGAGGGGGAGGAGAGGGAGGTAAGGTGCCTGCCTGACACCATGGCTTGGAGGGACAGGGAGCAAATCCTCCAGATCACAGGAGCAGCTGCACAGGAGGGAGCTGGATGTCATTGTCCACCTAGGTACAAATGACCTGGCTGGGAAAGGGATCAGAGCAGTGTAGGAGGAGTTTGTGTAGTTTGGATAGGGGTCTTAGACAAGTAGCATGCACAGTAACCTTCTCAGAGGTGCTGCCTGTCTATGGCATAGGTGAGGCTAGGTGCTCCGCACCATGGGATTCAATCCGTGGTTAATAAAACTGGTGCAGCGCTCAAGGTTTTGGCTTCATTGGGGACTGGGGTCCACCTGGAGGATACAGGCCTATACTGGCGTGATGGTGGGGCATCTGTCGAGGAGGACCAGGATTCTACATGATAGGTTAAATACTTCACTGGCAAGCTTTTTTTTAATCACTACACTATTTTTGCACCTCTTTCCGGCTTGCCCCCTCAGACTGACTGAACCCCCAGCCCGACACCCGGAATTACCAGGGCTTACCTTATGCCTGGCCCAGGAGTGGCGCCTGCGGGGGGGTCGGGCGTCATCCTGCCACCAGAATGTCTTCCTCTCCATTTTTACCCCAGGGCCCCAGGAGTAGTGGCATGCATGTGGAGGCACGCATGCATACTACAGTCCCGGTAATGACCCCTTCCGCCCGTCAGCCTAGCGCCTATGCACCCTCTAGGTTGTACTGTCTCCTGGCCTCCACCAGGAGGCAGACAGTAGCTGAGGGATGCCACCATCCCTCCCCAGAGAGGAGAGCTGCCTTTCCAGCAGCTCCATCCAGCTCTGCACTCCCCCTCCCTCGCCAACCTCCAACAGCCCGTGCTCATTCCCAAGCCCAGGTGCGCGTGGCGCGGTAAAGGCATCCAGTGCCTTAGCTGTCAGCCACCGGCTGGCACCTTGGCAAGCATTAAATCCAGCCAATGGGGAAGCACTGAACAGGAGCAGGGAAATCGTAGCCCCCCGAAAAAAAAATCTGGGTAGTTAGTGAGGCAAACACCAAGATAGAGAAGTCGATAGGGAGAAGGGCAGGGGTAAATGGAGAAAAAGGCAATGGCAGTAAGGACAGGGATGGGGCAAAAAGGGGTAAGGTCATCAAAAAAATGGAGGGTAATGAGTACCACCGCCCGTAGTCTAGGTAACAAGCTCCCTGAACTGGTGGCCTTGATGGAAGAGGGACTCCTGGATATTGTGGCAGTCACAGAAACGTGGTACACAGAGAACCATGACTGGGATGTCAGCATACCAGGGTACACAATCTCACGGAGAAACAGGTAGGGTAGAGGAGGAGGAGTAGTAGCTCTCTATGTAAGGGAAGGGATCAAAGCAACAGAACTAAAGGGTAAATGGGGAAGAGAAGAGGCACTGTGGGTCACCCTGGATACTGTAAACAGCACCACAATCCACATGGGGGTTGTATACAGACCCCCATCTCAGGGGGTGAAAATGGACAAGGAAATGATAGAAGGCATCCTTAGGATGGCAGAAAAAGGGGAGATATTGTTGATGGGGGACCTGAATATGCCAGATGTTAACTGGAGCACCTTTGCTGCAGCCACATCCAAGAGCAAGGTCATTCTTGATGCCCTACAGGGGGCATGCCTCAGACAGCTAGTGTTGGAACTCACTCAGGAGGGAGCAGTCTTTGACCTGGTACTCTCAAATGGGGACGGAGAGAGGATCTCAGATCTAGAAGTGGGTAGTCATCTGGGAACAAGAGACGACCAAACAGTGTGGGTCACAATAAACACAGGCACAGAGTCAAGCCATACAAAAGTGAGGGTACTGGACTTGAGGGCTGACTTTGTCAAAACGGGAGAGTGCCTCAGAAAAGCACTAGCAAACAAGCAAGAAGGAGGGGTGGAGGAACAATGGGGAAACATTAAAACTGTCATTACAGAGGCAACAAGCCTTTGTGTGAAGCAAATAAATCAAAATGAAAGAAAACACCACTATGGTTCTCAAAAGAGGTGGTGGAGGTAGTTTGGGAGAAAAAGATAGCATTCAGGAAGTATAAGGAAACACAGAAGGAGCAGGACAGAGAACGGTACCAGTTAAAGCAGAAGGAAGTGGGGAAGGCAGTCAGAATAGCAGAGGCCCAAACTGAGGAAAAGATAGCCAACTCGATTAAGAAGGTGAATAAAACCTTTTATAGGTGCAATAGGGAGCAAAGAAAGACCAAGGGAGTGGATAGTGAGGCTTAATAAAGGGGAGGTGGGTGGGCAGAGAGGGACAGTGAAAAAGCAGGGATACTGAATGAGTACTTCTGCTCAGTATTCACAAAACATGAGGAGGGGAGGTACCTAATCCAATCAGTAGAAGCACTCTGGATGGGGGGGGGGGGGTCGACACCAGTCCTTTCACAGAAGAAAGGGTTCTGAAAGAACTCCTAAAACTGAAGGTAGGCAAAGCACTGGGGCCTGACGGGATTCACCCCAGAATTCTAAAAGAACTAAGGGGAGAACTAGTGACACCACTGACTACCCTTTTTAACAAATCATGGGAGGATGGTGTGGTACCCAAGGACTGGAGGAAGGTGGATGTGATTCCCCTTCACAAAAGTGGGAGCAAAGCAGAGGCAGGAAACTACAGACCTGTTGGTTTGACCTCAGTGGTAGGGAAAATGATGGGATCACTTCTGAAAGAAAGAATTGTTAAGTATCTGGAGGCCAGCACGGCACAGGACCCAAGGCAGCATGGAATCACAGCAGGAAGGTCATGTCAGACAAATCTAATAGATTTCTTTGACTGGTTGACCAAAGTAGTAGACCAGGGAAGGGCTGTGGACATGGCCTACCTAGACTTTAGCAAGGCATTTGACACAGTCCCACACAAAAGATTAATAAACAAATTAGGCAGCCTGGGAGTGGGTCCCAGGGTGGTAGCCTGGGTAAATAAATTGGCTGGACAACAGGACACAGGGGGTAATAGTAAATGTAGTCCACTCTGAAGAAAGGGAGGTTACTAGCAGGGTACCGAAGGGTTCAGTACTGGGTTCGGTCCTTCTTAATGTCTTTATAAATCACTTTGCAGAAGGACTGGAAGGAAAAGTATGCCTCTTTGCAGATGACACAAAGATCTGCAACAGGGTTGTTGCACAAGGGGGGGTGGAAAGGATGAGAAGGGACTTGGCAAGGTTGGAGGAATGGTCTCAGATATGGCAGCTTAGATTCAGTGCAAAGAAGTGCAAAGTTATGCACCTGGGAAACAAAAACCCCAAGGGAAGAGTGCACAGTTGGGGGGGAGGGATTAACAACAACACAAATGGAAAGGGACCTGGGGGTAGTCGCATCAGATGACCTAAAGGTAAGCAGGTAATGTGAGGAGGCAGCAAGGATGGCTGGGGGGACACTGGGATGTATAGGGAGAGGTAGCACCAGTAGAAAACAGGAAGTTGTTATCCATGTGTACAGACAGTTGGTGAGACCCCATCTGAAGTATTGTGTGCAGTTCTGGAGACCCCATCTCTGCAAGGACTTGGACAGGATGGAAGCAGTCCAGAGGAGGGCAACTAAAATGGTGCAGAGTCTGCAACAGAAGCCATATGAAGAGAGACTAAAGGAGCTTAATATGTATACCCTTGAGGAAAGAAGGGAGAGAGGGGACATGATAGAAACTTTCAAGTACCTCAAGGGAATCATCAAAGTCCAAGAGGGTAACATCTTTCAGAAAAAGAGATGTGTAAGAACAAGGGGACACAATTTGAAGATAGTGGCGGGACATCTCAGTGGCAATGTGAGGAAGTATTTTTTCACAGAGAGGGTTGTGGACGCATGGAATGGCCTTCCTGAGGAGCTCATGGGGTCAAAACAGTGGGGGAATTCAAGAATGCATGGGACAAACATAAGGCAATTCTGGTGGGGGGTAGGAAGAAGTAGGCAGTTGGTTAACTAGGATCTGTAGCGTATCCAATAGGTAGGGAAATGGGCAGACTAGGTGGACCAGGTGGTCCTTATCTGCCGTCAAAGTCTATGTTTGTATGTTTATTCAAAGTGTTTAACTTACATGACTAAATACATTTTTTAACAAAGTGAGTTTAAGTCAGTGTTGATTGAAAAAAATGGTCTGTTTTGGGAGATTTCTGGTGTTTTATTAGTTTTAGATTCTTGGATTTTTTTTCTAGGCGGGTTAGATGAAACTCTACGGATCATCATTGATACAGCCTGTGAGCAGAATATCCCATTTGTGTTTGCGCTCAATCGTAAATCCCTTGGGCGATGTGTAAATAAGGCAGTCCCTGTCAGTGTGGTGGGAATCTTCAGCTATGATGGTGCCGAGGTGAGTCACTTGCCTTTAAAGATGTTGAATTACCTGGGACAGATTTACCTCATAACATGAAATGTTTATTTGAACAATTTGCAAAAAATATAGAGTGCTTAGGCACTGTGCATCTGAAATATGGTTATTTACATTCTGTACAATGAAAGAAGGTCATAAGTAGAGATGTGTGAAGTTGGGAAACTCCGCTCCGTGGTTTAATTTGCAGATTTGCCTCATTTCACGGAGTTAATCTACGGTGCAGAGTGAAATAATCCAAGGTCATAAGCACTTTGCTTTTGAGAGACCTGTTTATTGTTGTGCCACAATGTCTCAAGTTATCTACAAGGTGTCTAGATACCCATCGGCATCTGCAGGCAGATCACTAGAAAATTAGACAGAGCAGAAACATCAATCTTTCTGTCATGCCTGTGCATTCATCTAAACTTTGCAATTTTCAGAACCACTTTCATAAAATGGTTGAACTGACATCAGAAGCACGGAAGGCATATGAGGATATGATTACTTCTTTGAAGCAGCAAAATGATGAAACCGAAGAGGATGAAGGTCCTGTGGAGCTCTTGTCCCCTCAGTCTGAAGACACTGTAATTTCAAATGGCAGCCTAATCAACCAGTCACATGCTGAACCTGATGAGCCAGAGTATAGTAAGTGTTGTTTTGTATTTGTTGTTAAAGACTTGTTTTCCTTTTATTCTAGATCAGTGACACAGCAGCTGGAAAACCACTTCCTGTGTTGGGAACTGGTTCACAGCTGAATCAGGTAATGGTGCAGCCAGCTGGCAAGAGTTGGAAGTAGTATCACATAAGATGTTCTCCGTCTCTGGGGACGTAGGGTTGTCAAACTCCCTGGTTGATTGCTCTCTGGCTGCCCAGGGATGTCATGGAGCAGGCTCAAGCAAGATGCACTTAAGGGAGTGGGGAGGGAACCAGGAGCCAGATCATATTGCATGTTGTATCACTGGCTCATTCTTGACATGTTCAGAGAGGGACCGAAAACCAAAAAAGGTAACCCCATTGGGCAGATGATGATACCACCTTGACATTCATCATGTTCTCAATGTATAGCCCTTCCAATTATTTGCTTTGCTGCATTAAGCATCTGGGCTTTGTCACATAGGGTGGATACTGGCTGGGCCCCACTGGGGCCAAGCTGTAAGAGCATAGGCAACTGAAGTCAAAGGTAATGCCCAAGGGTTGCATTTTTTTTTGAGCAAGCAGTTTTAAGCAGTAAAACCCACAGTAAGATGCTGTTGGAAGAAATATAGCATATCAATCAATAAATCGATTAGTCTTTATTTTACCAGGCAAAACACCATTGAGAATGACTTATTTACAAGGTGGACCTGGGCAAGGTGAACATTAGTCATAATTGAATAACAGAGCAGGATGGATTCATTGACATTACAGTACACAATATAATACAGATAAACTGGAGCTAAACAAAACAACAAACAAATTAAAAAAGGAGAAAGGACGCAATAATGCCCTTGAAAAGCTGAAGAGGTGAATAGGCAAGTATAGATGAAGGAATGGGGAGAAGGAACAGCAGCAGGTCATACAAGCCAAGGATATAAGGTGTAGGTCAAGAATTCAAGTTTCTAGGCATACAGGAGGTTAAGAGAAATAATTACAAGTCTCATAGAAGGAATGTGCAATCGAGAGTTTTCAAAGTGGTCAGTTTAACAGGGATTGCTAGCTTCAGCGTTTTTTGGAGATTATTCCATAGGGCAGGAAGGGCATGACTTATCAAGGATCTACCAAAACATGTTCTAATTCTAGGGGTAATGAGCATGATGTAGGAGAGACCTCTCAGAGAGTAGCTTCCAGCAGTACACATTGGCAGGCAATCTGAAATGTACCGTGGGAGTTTGTTGATAAGTGTTCTATAGGTCCAAGTGGCTGCATTTTTTAGTCTAGATTTAAGTAACTTCCAGCCTAATTTAGAGCAGAGAGAACAATGGTTGGTGGAGTTCAGAGCTCCAGTAATACATCTTAATGCTCTATGGTAAAGGGTGTCAAGCTCAGATGAGCAGTGCTGGGATCTTGGCCATACAGAAAGTCAGCATAGTCCAGGAGAGGTAGAGAGGCAGTTTGAACCAATCGTTTTGGCATCCTGTGTTAGTAATTGCTTAATGCGGAAAATTAGACCAAGTCTTTGTTTTAATTTTTTTGCCAGTTCCTCAATGTGATCTACAAAGGAAAGTTTAGGGTCAGTCCAGAAACCCAGGTATTTAAACTTGACCACGAACTACAGTGACTCCCCCAAAAGGGTAGTGATTTGCGGTGACGCACTTAAGGGGCAATGGTTTGTTACATTGGCATGTAGGGAAAAGGGCATGGCTTTAGTTTTTTTAGCATTTAACAGAAGTTTTAGGTGCATGAAGTTTTGCTGCAGTATGTTAAAATCAAGTTGTAGATCCTTGCAGGCAAGTTCAGGGGTGGGCATGGTGATGTAAAGAATGGTATCACTGGCAAAAAGATGGATGTTTGCTGAGTTAATACCACAATTGATGCTATTAATATAGATTGTGAATAGTAGTGGACCTAAGATAGACCCCTGAGGCACACCTCTCAGGAGTGTTTTCAGCGGGGAGATGTCCTCTTCTCCTTTGATTTGCTGCTGACAGCCAGTGAGATAACTAGTAAACCATTGCAAGGTGGAGGAGTCAAGACCAATGTTTCGAAGAATGCACAGTAGCAGGTCATGGTCTACCGTATCAGAAGCTTTACTCTGGTCAAGGAATAAAGCTCACACGTAGTTTTTGGCGTCGAGTGCAATTTTCCAGTCGATGGACACCTCGGCAAGTGCGGATACCATGCTGTGATTCGGTCTAAAACCATTCTGTAATGGGTTAAGCAAATTAAATGATTCCAAGTGTTTTCTTAGTTGAGAATTTACTACTTTTTCAAGTAATTTAGAGAGAATGGTAGGAAGGGATATGGGTCTGTAGTTATTGAAATCAGTCGAATCACCAGACTTGAACAGCGGAATTACATGGGCAATTTTCCAGACTGATGGGAGAGCACCCTGGACAAGGGACATATTGAAAAGGTGAGTGATGTGCACAGTCAGGACATGACAACCAAGTTTTAGGAAAAGATCAATGTGATCAGGCCCCATGCTTTCTCTGATGTCAAGTTCCAGAAGAAGATTTTCCACTTGCTTAAAGGTGACAGGGCAGAAAGAGAAAGATGCTTCTTGTGCAGGGGCATCTGTGGCTAGGCAAGCCAAATCATGGGCACTGAGCTGTGCATGCAGATCATTAGCAGGAGAAGTATCGAAAGCTAACCCAGTGGTAGCAAAGTGGTTGTTTAGGAGGTCTAAAATGGTCTGTTTGTTGGTAGTGGAGGAACCACCAGAGGAGATTTTTGCTGGGAGAGTTTGCCGGGCTGTGTCCTTCAATATCTTGTAATGTTCTCCAAAATTTGGCAGGGCAGTTGGTTGAGGAATCCAGTTCTGAATGGAAGTATTTAGCTTTCTTGGCACCAATGAGTTTTGTACATTGGTTCCTTGCCAAACTAAAAGCTGCCCAGTCAGCAGGCAGTTTAGTTTTCCGTACTTTTTTCCAAAGGGCATCCCTGGTGTGCAGTGCATTTTTCAGGCTGATGGTGAACCAAGAGCATGACTTTTTCCTAGTTCTAATTTTAACTAGGGGTGCTTGTATATTTATAGCATCAAGGACAGTATTCTGGAACAATTTATAGACCTTAGCCACAGTAGGGGCATAATAAAAGTCTTGCCACGAGAAGTACTGTAGGTCAAAGAGGAAGGCATAATGGTCAAAATTACGACGGCTTCTTTTAAAGATGTACCTAGAGGTAGAGGTGGGTTTAGGGACAGACCTCACACAAGCTATTGTACAATGGTCTCTCATGTCTTCATTGAAGAAGACTCCGGAATGAGTTATGAAGTGGAGTTTATTTAAAAACATTCTTCACAATGAAACGTAGTCAGTGTCAGCAGAAAAAGACCACTGGTCCATCCAGTTTGCCCAGTTTTACACTACCCTACTGCACGACCTATTGTCTAGATGGGATTTTCGCCCTCACTTCCCCACTTTCTCCCTGCCTTACTGCTACCCCCATGAGTAAGTATTAGGCCCTTTACTGTGTCCCAGCTGTGCTTAAACCCATTAATGGTTTTCCTGCCCGCCACCTCCGCTGGTATGCTGTTCCATGGCTCTTCCTCAATTGACATAAATTTCTTAATTCAGATAAAGGCAAGTCCAGACTACTGGAGTCACAATTTTCAAAAGCTCTTAATGTTTCTGTTCTCAGTATATCAAGCGTAAATCTGAACATGGAATGCAATCAATTCCCTGCATAGCTGATGCAGTCTTATTCAAGCCCAATATACTGTCATTTGTATGGAGCCGACATCTAAATGTCAATTGTTAATGTGTTGCTTTTTTTTTTTAGTGAAAATATGGAAGAGAATGCTTGAAAAAGAATATTCCACTTTTTCATTTCACTTGGACGAAAACACAGCAGCAGAAACACTGGATTTCTAAAATGTCTTTTCAGTTGATGTACTTTGTAAAATCTGGTACATTCATGCTGAAATAAACTGGAGAGGGTCACCACATTCATTCCCTGGTTTCCACAACTGTGGCTGAACAGCACCAGCATCCTTCTCTTCATGGTATGAGCAACATTGATGACGTAAAGAAGATGTTGTAATGTGGTTTTTACTGAGAATGACACCACAGAGTTTGCCCATGAATCCTGCACAATGAAGACCTTTTTCATGTAAAATAAGATGCCTGTCTTGCAGTCATACCTCTCATAATTTAATAGCATATGTGAACAGCAAACACTAGAAAGTTTTCATGGAAGAAAAATCATAACCTCACAGCTCTGTTTGTTTGGCAGTCCATGTTGTCACTGGGAAGTCATAACAAATGGGTAAGATGCACCCCTGTTAGGAACATACTGGCACAGCTCAAAGCTGTGACATTAGCCTGGAGTGTTGGGGATATGAGCATGTCGTAGTCTCTCAGCTCCTCAGCCTTCTGTGCTGTTGTGTAGGAACAGCAGCATTTTTCAAGTAGCTACTAATGTTTACTGAAACTTTTGTAGTTATTGTGTTTTTTCCAAACATAACTCATGCAGGAAGATACTGTTTGTTTCATAACTGTTGTAAATTTAAAGAGACATTGTCAACCCTGCAGGCCTCAAATTATCCCTGGTTTAAAAAAAAACACAATTTTATGATTGCTTACGTTCTTTAAAGATTCCTGATGCAGCTGGTTGTATGATTCTGATTTCTTTTTTCCTTTGAAATGTGAAAAACAAACTGCCAGCCATACAGGCGTTACCACAAGAAAACTGTTGTTTGCATTCCTTGATCAACTTCTACTGCATCTCTCCTGGATTTGGGCACACCCATACACAGTCTAGCTACTTATGATGCAGTGGGAAGAGATTAGATCATTACGTCATGAGTAACTACACTGTTTGTGGTGTTCGTTATGTTCAGAATGTATGAAATAAGAGTTGATCAAGGATTTAGAACAAAACAAGGTTGTGTATAATTACACTATTACCATACATTTCAGTTCTACTAAAAAAGTAAGCAGATAAAAAAAACAGCAACTAGAGGGCAGCAACATCAATACATTTTAGATAAAGTTAGGCAATCATATAGTGTGGGTTTTCTACTAGAAATGATATGATGCAAAAAAAGGTTGACAGTGTCCCTTTAAACTGGCAAGCCTATTTCTTTCTCACAAATGGCTTTGTGGGGGAAGTTCTGTGTAAAATGCTACTTGGCTATCGTGACAGAAATGAGAGACGTAAAATAAGTATAAGAACCTTTAATGTATTTTGTCTGCCTTTGCTCAGTCTGATTCTTAAAGTTAATCTGGGGATTTTTTCGTTTCCCCTCCCTCTGTGTCAAACTGCAGCTTGATATGTTCCTGTTCGGTTCAGCCACGGTCTTCTATGGTTTTCCTTGTTTTCTCAGTGGGGGTGACAGGTTTTTTGTGTTTTTATTTGTTTTGTTTTTACTATTTTGAGCTCCAGAGGCTCTTGGAGCTGTTTGCAATAGTATGTGCCATTTTTTTTTTTTTTTTTTGACTCACTGGAACATTTTTTTGTGGCACTGTCTTTTCCACAAATCCATGTTTGTGCTGGACTTGCTGATGTAGATCAGGAGGTTTTTCTGCATAATTTTTGCAGTAGATTTGTACAGTCAGATAGGAGTCATCCACTGTTTTAAACTCAAAAGTTTTTACACCTGCATTTGTCTTTTGCTAACATGGCTTTGTGTTCTGTCAAGTGTAAAGTATGGCTCAAGGACAAGAGGCAGTCACCTTTCTGTAAGTCTGTCCTTTCTTCAATGAATCAAAGGCAAACATCTGCTGGTGTAGTGTGGGAAGGTACATCTATTTAGCAGTGGCAAAGGTGAGTTACACTGTCCCCTAATTCATCACTTAAATCAGACATTTTTTATTTCGAAGGACTGCAGGACCCACCCCTAAATACACCTAAAATATGGGCCAGTCCCTCAGGCCGAGGAGGCTCGTGGGAAGCACTTGCAGACATACCAGAGCACGATACAGATGCTGTTCCAGATCTGCAGTCCACTTCAGTTTGTTCCAGGGCTCAGATCCTTCCCACAGCCAAAAAACGGTGGTGATTTTTATGGTGAAAAAGCTATTGTGACTGCAGGAGCTCTTCAGGCGTAAGATAAAAGTGTCGATAAAGAGGGAGATAAATGGTCAGAGGGTGCTGATATCTCCTCAGTACCATTGTTCATTTAATATGTGGTTTATTGCTTTCTTGAGTAACGTAAAATGCAGAATTCTGTGGATGGCCAAAGTGACTGTCTGCCATCCGCTGCTGTGAACCCAAGCCTGTCAAACTCAGGAAACAAGTGTTTCCCAGTTTTCTTAGTATTCTGTACAGATGGTCATACTAGAATGGGTATCCCACAATGATAAGTGACAAGTCTTCCAGAAATGGGCAAAATGCCATATTTTTAGGAAATGTTGATTATAAAGCAGGAAATCCCCCCTCCATTTTAGATGTAGTAATCACCAGTATGAAACACAGAAATGTAGAATTTGACAGCAAATAAGAACCACTTAGCCCACCCAGTCTGCTCGTAATATGGAAGAACATGCATCTGTTCAGTTGAGGCAGCTGCCACTGCCTCAGACAGGAATGATGATGGAACAGATGCTGCATGCTGCAATTTCCAATAGCAGAGAACAGAAGACTATCCCAGTGGAGTCAGTTTCCGCTCCCTCAGACAGGAATGATAAGAGAATAGACTCTGCATGCAGCAATCTGCAGTAGCGGAGAACATAAGACTATCCCAGTGGAGTCAGTTTCTTCTCCCTCAGAAAGGAATGCTAAGAGAATAGACACTGCACGTAGCAATCTACAGTAGCAGAGAACATAAGACTATCCCAGTGGAGTCAGTTTCCACCCCCCTTAGACAGGATTAATAATAGAATAGACTCCACCAGTAGTCAGGCTTGCTCCACTGTGGGTGCAGCCATTAGTGTCCCACTTTACCTTCAGCTTTGGTGACACAGACCCTCCAAGAATAGAAAACCATGCAGTTGCATAGTGTGCCTAAAGACCCAAGATATCTAATGGAATTATCTTAAATACAGTAATTTAGAACATACTTTTTCAACAGATTCTTCCTTAGCTGTGTTGCAGTTATCAAATAGACGTGCTGCTCTGCGGCTCCTGCATTCTGAGGGTGGTCTGGTTACATCACTGTTCCACGGATCAGGCTTCATGAAGTATATGTTTGGGGGTCCTCGTTCTACTTACAAGTTATTTTATACTAAATTTGTAGAAGTTCTGCCCTTTAAACCCACAGAAACCCAAGTAGGTCATCTAGTGGTTTCAAGAACTCATAGACTGAAGAGTCCCACAGTCTAGCTGCACGAGGATTTACTGGCCAATCTTATCCTTATGTTTTGGGAGGACACCTTAAGAATTTTATAGAGGGTGGGTCCAAATGGCAACGGATCCCTAATTCAAGAGATCCTTTCACAAGACCATGCAATTGTATCCTCTACATTGTTTGCCATGATACTACCTTTCTACTTTTCAATGTTGAATGTAAGAAATGAGGGAGTGATCGAGATCCTGGCTCACTAAACTCAGGTTAGAGTGATAGTGCCTCTGTCTCTTTGCTGGTGGCAGAAATCTAATCAACAGCATAAATAATGTTGGGGGAATCAGGAAACTGAGACTGGAGCTGGAAAAGCAGATGGGCCAAGATTTGTCAGTCACGGTTCAGTGCTATGAAGTGCAAGGTAAAGCACACTGGCAAGGAAAACCCACACACAGAGTATTGGATGTGGGTGAGGATGGCAGAAACCAGGGAGGAGCAAGAGATCTGGGGGTTATCATGAATGACTGTCTCAAAGTCTCTGGACGATGCAGCAGGGCATGCAGCAAAGCAAATAGGATGTTTGTATAGGCAGGGGTTTTGACAGTAGAAGGGTGAGGCAATCTTGCACTTAATAAAGGACCCTGGTAAGGTCACATCTCAAGTACTGTGCCCAGTCTGCTAAATTTTTTATGCCCAAGGACATGGGAGGGTTGCAGCCCAATCTTGTTTTTCAATGCTCGAATAAGTCTGTAGAACCAAGATGTAAGATGGAATTTCTCGGCTCAGTAATCAGGGACATTCATTCTAAGGAGTCATCTGGCTTTCATCGTTCTGTAAGATACTCCCATCATGAACATCATTCATTTCTGCGTTTTTGGGTTATTTGAGATGGGTTTTCTAACACCTTGCTCCCTTCTAGGTCTCGCCTTGGTTCCAGAGTTTTGGCCAAGGTACTAACAATGATTGTAGCTGCCTCAAGGAAGAAAGGAAACCATGGGTATTTCTTTTGGCTGATACCAGCCAGTCATATATTATTACTACAATGGATGTCACCTACCATTCATTCAGACTTAGGCTTTGAAGGGTGAGGGCACACTCGCTCATACGAGAGATGGGGTTCTTTTTTTTTTCTTTCTTTTTACAGGTGAATTACTGTTTGTTGGGAAACTGGAGTTTGGGGGCTTTGGGATGGACCTTTTGGTAAGATGGGGGGTTAAGGGAGGGGAGTTTATTTTATGACAAGGCGGGAAGTGTAGGGAGGTTAGTTTAGGGGCTGCAGGAGAGGAAATTGGCGGTGCTGGCTGCTAATATTGCTGTGTTGAGAAACTGGGTTTGGGGCATTTGGGAAGTGATGGGGGATTTATTTTGGCACAATGGCGTTATAGGGAAGGGTGAGTTTATTTCATGACAGGAAGGGTAATGGTAGGGGAGGTGGATGGGAACATGCTTTTGAAGGTGGGGGAAGGGAACCAGTGATCGCTAATTAACTTGGCTGGGTACAGGGAGAGGAGGAAGTGGGGTCCAGTGGGGAGGCACGGGGTGGGTTATACATAGCACTTATGTGTTTTTTTTATATTAATATAGAAACATAAAAATGTGTTCAAATTGAAGATGAAGTTGCAGCAGTCAGAAACTTTGCAAGGCATGAAGCTCCTGACTTCGTACCAACCACTCATGAAGTAAAACTTTGTGACATTTCTATTTAGAACCCATTTATTATGACTTCCAGTATAAGTGTGGAGTGCTGCAGAAAAAAATAAAGACTTACAGTACCGTAATTTTTTCTGTTAGCTCCAACATTGTCACTGGGACCACACTCAGAAGTTGTTTTTTTTTTGTTGTATAATCTTTTTATTGTTTCTGCTTATATCAACAGACATACAATACATAAACAGACAGCCATACATGCATATTACTATTGGCAGATACATCACACATATAACTATGACAAACACATACATACTGTATATAAATAGATGCACTTACATATAACTATTCCTATATCCAACAAACCCATTCCATACAATTGATTCCATATAATTGATTCTCAGGGGCTCATTTAGCATATTGAGGGAAGGGGCAGGACACTCCAACATATGAATTAATCATCAAATCTATTTACCACAAGTACCGATATATGCTCCCCTTAGGCGTATCTTCCTTCAGGCGCGCCAATGGGGAGGGGGGAGGGGGGGCGGAAATCCATCCAGTCAGTCCCCATCTATCTAGATCAGTCCCTCACATAAAGTGGCCATCTCTTGCATTTCAAGTGTAGCGAGAAATGGCGTCCACTCGTCATAAAATACCTCTAGCCTATTTGCTAATAACAGAGATAACCGTTCCAGTGCCAGATTTTGCAGTATTAACTGGCGCCATTGCCGGGTTGTAGGTGCGACATTACTGACCCATGTATTCTGGATGCAATGCCTAGCCATTACCATAAGAATCCTGATCCAACATGGCATTGCTTCCCAATCCTCCACCCCTTCCGCATTTAAGCCAAATAACCCTTTGATAGGATCCAACTGGATGGGAGTCCCTGCCATCGATTCCACCTCTTTAAATGTCTTTCCCCAAAAAGATTTCAAGACCGGACAGCCCCAAAAACAATGCATATATGACCCCACCTCCTTCTTGCACCTTCCACACAACGGGGAAACAGACGAATAGGCCCTATGCACCACTGCCGGAGGATAATATAACCTATGCAGAAATTTAAAATATGCTTCTTTAAACCTGTTACAAATCAACAGACCCATATGCCCCAACAATAGCTTTTGCCAATTTTCTGCAGAAATTTCCCTTCCCAGATCTCTACTCCACTGTTGCTTTACTGTCTGAGTATAATCCGGCCAACCTCATTTCCTGATCCTTACAGCTTTCCCAATAAATCCCTTAGGATCCTTCTGTGCTCCCAGAATCACCATTTCCATTGAGTCCCACCCCTGCCCTCCGGGTTTCTCTCTCTATCCTACCCATAAACGCCTTCACCTGTAGGTAACGAAACATCTGTTGCCCTTGTAGATTCATTTTCTTTTTAATATCGTCCAATGAAAGCAGCATTCCCCTTCCAAGCAGACTACCCATACATTTTATCCCCCTCTTCTCCCAGTCCCTAAACCCTCTAACCCCAGCAGGAAGAACGGATTGCTCGCCACCGGCATAAGTATAGTTTCCCCTTTAACTATTCCTCTCTCCTTCTTCAACATCACCCAAGCTTCCAAGGTCATTCCTACCAATGGGTTCCAGCCCCCCGACTTCTATATACCAGTGGCCCTTACTATGTAGGTAGGCTGATAGTTGCCCCATGCAGCCTCCTGTTCTAAGCTACCCAGCTTGCCTCTGACCCTGGTCTAAATACCCAATCCGCTATATACCTCTGCTGGATGGACAGATAATAATTTAGTAGATCAGGAAAGTTAAGGCCTCCCTAGCCACTTCCGCTTTGAGTCTTTGAAGTGCATTCTTGGCCTTTTCTGCCTCCATATAAACTGGTAAATACTTTTCCAACTTATCTATGTCCTTCCGAGTTATTCGCATAGGCAGCATCTGCATAGGGTACATTATTCTAGGCAGGACATTCATTTTTAATACATTTATCCGCCCCAACCAAGATACTGGCAGCTGCATCCACCTTCTAAGGTCTGACTATTGTTTTGATCAGGGGGGCATAGTTCAAGTCATACAAAGACCCTATTGTTCTTCCCACATTGATCCCGAGGTACTTAATACTTGTAGATTTACACTGTATACCCCATCGCTCATCATCCATTTCCTGCCTGGGGAAGCATAACATTTCTGATTTGTTCAAGTTTATTTTATATCCAGAGAACTCCGAAAAGCTCTCCACCAACTGTAGTAGCAATGGCATGGAGGCCCCCGGCTCTCCCAAAAACACTAATATGTCGTCCGCATATAATGTGACCTTGTGTTCAGTGTTGCCCATCCCTCTCACCCCCTGAACCCCTTGACACTGCCTAATCGCTGCCACCAGTGGTTCCAGCGCTAAGGTGAATAATAGTGGCGAGAGCGGGCAGCCCTGCCGGGTTCCCCTTTCCAGCCTGAAGGGGGCCGTAGGGGTTCCATTAACTATGACACTGGCCCATGGGGAGCGGTACATTGCCCTAATCCATCGTATGTACGGGTCACCCAGACCAAACCGGCCTAAAACCTCAAAGAGGTACTCTCATTCCACTCTGTCAAAAGCCTTTTCGGCGTCCATTGATATAACATCTGTTTTCCCCACTTCTCGGCCCATCTTCCAAATTACATTAAGTAATCTACGTACATTATGATATGAAAATCTTCCTTAATAAACCCAGTCTGGTCTGGGTGAACCAGTAGTGGCAAGCATCCCTCCAACCTCAGAGCCAGTGCTTTGGCCAGAATCTTAAGATCACAATTCAGCTGTGCAATTGGCCTGTATGATGCACAATCCAAGGGATCCTTACCCCCTTTTGGGACCAGGCATATCGTGGCATCATAACACGTCTCTGGGAGACACGGCACCCCCTGCCCCTCTTCCACCTTAAAGACCTCACTCAGTGTTTCTGCCATTGGGATCACTAACGCCTTATAAAATTCTATAGCGTACCCATCCAGCCCACTCGCCTTCCCCACCTGAAGTCTTCCAGTCGCTTTTAGTATTTCCCCCTTTGTCAGGGGTTGTCCTAAACATTTTCTCTGCTCCTCTGTAAGACTAGGTAAATTAATCTTTTCCAGAAACTCCCACGTACTCTGTTTCTCCTTCGCCCCCTCCATCTTATACAGGTGAGCGTAAAATTCCCGAAACCTTTCTCTCATCTGCCTCTCCCCTCTCTGTACCCTACCCTCTTTATCTTTAATCCCTGTTATCTTAACCGGGCACCTTCCCCCTTTCAGTAATCTCACTAACAGTGGTCCTGGTTTATTGGCCCATTCAAACACCTGTCTTCTACAAAAAAAGCCAAGAGGTTCGGGCTTCCCCCCTTACCAAAAAATTTAATGCCTCTCTCATGACCGTCAACAGACGCTCCATTTGCCCTCTCTTTCCCCCAGCAACCCGCTTTTCTAATTCCTTTAACTGCCTTTCTAATCTTTGCCTTTTATCCCATCTCTCCTTCTTAACTCTGGACATATATGCTATTATAGAGCCTCTAATAAAGGCTTTTCCTGCATCCCAATAAACTGCCCCATCTACTTCCGTGCCCCCATTAGTCTCCTTATATAGTTCCCACTGCGTTTTCAGGTATTCCCAGAAGTCCTTATGCTGGAGCATATACGTAGGGAATTTCCACTGTGGCCTTATATCCCTCTCCTCCTGCATGTGGAATCTACCCACTACCATAGCATGGTCCGATATGTGAATGGGGCTATGCGAGATATCTATAACCCTTCCATGCCATGCCCTAGGTATCAAAATATAATCTAGTCTGGACCATGTTCCATGCGGGTTGGAATAAAACGTGTATTCCCGGGCCCCCGGATTTGTCATTCGCCAGCTGTCTACCAAATCCAACTCTGATATCCCAACTCGCCACTGGACCACTGCCTCCGGTGTTCGCCCCTTACCCTCTGAGTGATCTAACACAGGGTCTAGAGTACTGTTAAAATCTCCTCCCAAAATTAGGTTTGGGAATTGCTTCCTAGTAATCAGATCCAGAAGCCACGGGAAAAACTGCGGGTCATACTGGGCCGGAGCGCATACGTTCCCCAGTGTAATTAACTCCCCATAAAGCTTCCCTACCAAAAATATGTATCTACCACACTAACTATCTTTTATAATACGATGGATCTCCAGTGGTAGACTTCTATGCACAAGGATGGCCACCCCTCTCTTACGTGATGAGTAAGAAGATGCAAAGCATCTGCCCACCCAACCCCATGCCAGCTTGCGAGTTCTACGTCTGTCAGGTGCATTTCTTGCAGTAACACAATCTGTGCCCCCCTTTTTCATAATGCGGTCAGTAACGTGCGCTTAATCGGGTTTGCAATTCCTTTAACATTCCAAGAAATTACCACAATTTCCTGCTTATCGACCTGTTTCTTTCAGTTACATAACGAAACTATGTCACCTTACAATAGTTGGTTACCAAGAGACATAGTAAAAGGTCGTATAGGTGCGGATTATCAAGCAGATCTCCCCTTTAGGATCCATTTCTTCACCAACCATCCCCCAGAAACCATTCGGAAGCCCCCCCTCGACTCCCATTCATCCCAATTCCATGCACACCATAACCCCTCTACCTCTCCTTCCATCCCCCTCCCATCCATTCGTAGTAGCAGTTAATATGGCATTGTCAATCCCTTTGGAATTCTTTTCCACCCCACATTTTTCCCCAGATCCTCACCCCAGACGTACCCACTGAATCTCCCACTTATCCCCCCCCCCAGGTCCTCATATTACTTACTGTCATGTCCCCATCATTTTAATTATCCATTCCACATAATTCTCCGAGTACGACCTTCCTCATGCGGCCTGGCCATTGCTCAACGCTCTGCGCCACTTCCCCATCTCCACCCTCTGTCAGGCATAGCCTCCCAGTTCCCCCATTCACCTTTCCAATAATCATCTTTCCCACATTACTAGAAGGAGGAAGAAGCGGAGAAGAGCAGAGCACATTTCCCCATACCCCCATCACATCCCTTTGTCTCTAAGAGTCTCATAATTTGCCGGAGCTGTCCAGTGCTGCGTGACTCCTTAAATCCATGCGATTCTCGACCCCAGTTTCACCCATTCATCTTCTTCTGCAGCTCTACAGCAATTGCTCGACCTTACACAATTCCCCAAAAAGTAAGTCACTCCTTCATGCTTTATTTTCAGAACCGCTGGGTACACCATAAAGTTCTCTACTTTAAGATTCCAGTACTGGGCCATCAGTCCATTAAAGGCCTTTCTCCTTTACAATAGCCTCATCGAATAATCCTGGGAGATATATAATCGTGTGCCCTGATATTCCGGTGTTCCTGCTTCTCGATATGCTTTGAGGATGCCTCTCAATCCTGATATGAATGAAAGCGAATAATGACTTTCATGGCGCCCAGTGGCCTGGGCATTACAGTGCGATGTGCCCTTTCTAATTTGAATTTCCTGTTTTTTGGCTGCAATCCCAGCAACTGTGGCAAAGTCTTGGCATAAAAACTCAGCATATCGCCCTTTTCTGCACCTTCCGGCAACCCCCTGAGCCTTAAATTCAACCTTCTGTAGTAATTTTCCTGATAATCCATCGCATCTTTCAACTCCTCCAGTTCCTTTTGCAGGCGTATTACTTGATGCGGTACTTCCCCTATATCGTCTTCCAAACGTGATATTCTCTCCTCAGCCTCTGCAGTCCAGTTCGTGTGGGCTGCTTGTTGCTCTAGAATTTCTTGTAGCTTAAGATCTATCTTGCCCTCAAGCTTAAGCAATCTAGGTTCTAAGGCTGCTATCACTTGGCCCGTCACCTCGCGGCCCAGGGCTCCGATTTCAGCTGCTGATAGCGAGATTACTCCCGTGCTTTCACCCACAACAGAGGCCACAAGGGCCGGTACTTTCTTGCCAGTCTTTCCAGTTTGTCTCTGGCTTTTCCCACCTCCTGCCACCAGATATTCCTCCATTCTGCCTTCCAACACACGCTGCACCTGTAATATTTCTTAAGTTGTAACAGGTCAATTTTTTACTTAATTTTACTTTTAATTGCTTGTGGAGACAGAGCGACACAAAGGCACGTCTATTCTCTTCAGCCGCTCATTAGTGCCCCCCGAGAAGTTGTTTTTAAACTCTCACGTAGTAGAATATTGTCAGTATGATTCAGCATCTTGGCATAATGGTGAGGCAGTTTATTTCTGATTTACTGTAATTGTTTTCATGCAGATAAATAATCATTTCTAATGCAGGGTAGATTTTAACAGTTTATGTTTGAGTTGGAGAGTTGCTAGTAAATCAGCTTATTTGGTACCATACTCTTGTTCTGAGTTCAATAACTCCAGTGTTTCCAAGATTCCTGACAGAGCCTACTGGTGGTGTTTACATGGAAATGTAGAAACATAGAATTTAATGGCAGATAAGGATCACTTTATCTACCCAGTTTGACCATTTTTCCCCTACCTACATTACCTTCACATACCCTACTTGATCTGTGTTTTGGAATGAGCAAGTAAGTTTGATACTTCAGTAAAGGTACAGTACATTTTTTTCTTCTATTCAAAAAGTTTAGCTGCATTGCAGGTATGTATATGTGCTTCATTGGGATTTGTACTGTTATTAGACAGCCTTGCAAGGCATATGGACTGAGGAGCTGAGAAATTGTAGAATGTTTGTATCACCAAAAGTCTTCCAAGAATCCGTCTTAATTACTGTTTCCCACAGTATGAGTCTGGGGCAGAGGCACTAGGACCCAGCAGAAGCAAACCGGACAGGGAGCAGACAGTGACTGCTAGGCAGGAGTTCGCACCCCCATGTGGAGCCACATGCTAGCCAATAACCATTGCTGGCCACCTCACCACCCTCAGCTCTGTTTTCTTGCTCTTGAGAGCACATCTTAGGAGCTCTCATCAGTTTGCCTCATTGCTGCCAAAGTTGTAACTGTGTCACCATGTTTTATTTTCATTTTACGGTGCTGCATTACTTACTTTTATTTTTCCACCATGCCAAAACACAAGACAAAAAGGGTTGCATCGAAGAAAAAGTCCCAACAACCCCCATAATGGATTGTTTCCCTGTGGGAAACCTATGGCTATGAAGGACCAGCATTGATACTGTGTGGTCTGCCTTGGACCAGAGCATGATATGGATGTTTGGGACACATGCTTCTCCATGGACTGCCATACCTTAGAGAGCCATGCGTTGAGTTGGGGTTGCCCAATTTCCACCTTTGGAGGCAGGCATCGCATCTGTGTGTCCAAGGCTAGGTCTGAAGTCATTTCCTCTGGGCCTCTTCCCAGGACCTCTGGTACCATTGAAATATGGATTTATCCTCAACCTCACTGTGCTGAGGCATTGAAGACTCCAGTGGATGGGTCTAGTGGACAGCTGACTCCTTCTGGGTGATCAACTGCGAACCTTCCACAGTCTTCCTGTTTTGAGCAGCAGACATCCCTGGTGGCGAGCTGCAGTCGTATGCATGGTCTACACCAGTGGACACCTCAGTGTCATCCTCTGGTGCCGGCCATGCTGTCATTACGATTTGCAGTGACGATGCAGTGGGGAGTCACCAGGGAAGATGTTAGGCTGTGTCGGACCATGGTGACAGCGAGAGGCCTCTCTGAGGATGTCACCAATTCTGAGCATGGTTCTGGAGGCGGCACTGACTTGGGGTCGGATTGTGACCTGAAGGCAGAATTCTTCCCAGAGCCAATGGGTGTCATCATCACCAGTGAAGATTATGGTCACCCCATGGAACCTGCATGACTCTGGTCTTCTCACCTGGAGCACCATTTGGGTCACACCTAAAATATAGGAGGACACCTTTCAGGTGACTCTACTAGACTCTCCCCTTGGGTGAGGCCCCCAACACAGTTCTGAAGCCCAGGCTGAGGCCTTGAGACCAGGTGTGTCAACCCTTCCTAGAAGGGCCTCTCTTGTTTCCTAGAAAGAATGCCCTTGTTCATAGGCCCTGAGAGGCCATTAACTTGGGAGCAGCACCGGGCATTGGTCAGTACCTTAGAGAATTAACATATTGAGTCTGACAGGACCCAGTACAGGCCCTTCTCTCCATCTGCAAACATACCCGAGGCAGTGCTTTGTTTCCATCAACATCCTTGTCTAAAGACAATGACTTATCTGTCCACTTTCCTTCTACTTATGAGCATGCCTTGTACCAGCAGTTCTTTGTGGAGATGCTCAAGGTGCTTAACCTAAATACTTTTACAAGCCATGATCCAGTGGCCCTGCCGTTGGGACTCCTTAGGGTTCCCAACGTCGACACTGTGGTTGTCCCTCCATGGCCTTGAGCCCTGAAGGTGTCATATACGATAGTGTGGAGGCATCACCTCTCCAGTCCAGCCAGCCAGAGGGACCTCCTCATGTGGTATTGCACACCCTCAGGGTCTGCAGCTGAGGTACTTCATTACACCTTGGGGATTCAGGTACTGCAGACCTCGTGGGGCTATGGCATCTCATGCATGACAGACCTCCAGAAGCAGATTCTGCTCACACAGATACTCTTGGAATGAAGATTTTTACCTCAACACGCAACCTTGTGTGCGACTCTGCACACCAGACACATATAGCAACATATAACCATTACCTGCTGTTGTAGGTGAACACTCTCTTAGCTGCACTGCCACAAAACAACACATTCAGGCTGGCCATTGACCTTTCGGTCTGGGGTCTGGAGGTAGCATGGCAGATGTCAAAGGCATCTTACAACAGCAATAAGGTGGCCTTCAGACTGGTGGGAACAACAGGCTGCATCAGGCGGATGGCATTTATTCACCTCTCCTGGCCTACCACAAATTGCTTTACTCATATTTCTAGGGGGGCTAACCTGCGCCTGTGCCACAGGAGCCCCTGCCTGGCCCTGACCAGTCTCGAGTCTCACCACATCTGTAAGAAGCCACTGCCATCAGGTGCTCTTCCCCACATAGATGTCTGAGGGCATCTCTTTACCCTAAGTCAGAACCAGCTCCTCCCTCATGAAGAAGTGAAGGCTTGGTACTCTGACCCTTACGTGGAAATCAGTGGAGAAGATTGATTCTTATGAATGTATGAACATACAAGTGTGCCAGCAGATAAAGGCCTTATGGTCTGTCTGGTCTGCTTGAGTGTGCAGTTCCCACTGTATTTACAGAGGGAATTACTCCCCTCATCATATCCCCCTTGGCCCTCTCAGATACCTATTCCACCTCCCCCAAACAACTTTTGTCTTCACCGTGTTCCAACCTCTCTTGAAGCTGTCCACCACTTTTAGGGATAGCACCTCCTACAGTAACTGATTCCACATAGCCCTCTCGGTAAAAAAAGTAACTCCTCATCTCGCTCCTGAATTTTCTTCCCACCAACTTTAGGCTGTTACCCCTAGTGGTCTTGTTTCCACTAAGGCTGAAGGGGCTCTCTTTGCACAACCTGTTAAAGGTACTTAAAGGTCTCAAGTCACTTACCCCCTCTCCTTTCTGTCCTCAAGTGAGTACATGTTGAGCCTCCCCTCATAGGTGTTGTCTTGCTGGCCCAAGATCATGTTGGTAGCCTTTCTGTGAGCCGTTTCCAGCAAGTTGATATCCTGCTTAAAATAAGGGCATCAATATTACACACTGTACTCAAGCTGTGGTCTCACTAGAGACCTGTACAGCAGCAAAATGACCTCTACTTTCCTGCTGGTAATTCCTCTGGTTATGCAGCCCACTATCTGATTAGCTTTGGTTGCAGCTTTCCTGCAGTGTGCTGAGTGTTTCATGTCACTCGTGATAGTTGCATCCAGGTCCTTTTCTTCCTCTGACTTGGTTACCTGCACACCACCACCAACCAGTATTTTTTCCCTGTGTTTTTTGCCTCCACATGTATAACTTTTCACTTTTTAGCATTGGACCCCAGTTGACAAATGCCAGGCCACTTCTCTAGCCTAGCCAGGTCTTCCCTGAGTGTCTGTCTCCTCTCCTCCGTGTCCACCCTCGCACAGAATTTTGTGGCTTCTGTGAACAGGCAGATCTTGCCTTCATCCCATCCATGATGTCATTAATGAATATGTTAAACAACACAGGACCACACACAGAGCCCTGTGGGACCCCACTGGTTACAGGCCTAGTTTCTGAGAATCCACCGCTCCCAAACCACCTTTTGGCTTCTGTCCTGAAACCAACTTCAGACCCACCCAACAAGCTTATTCCACCCCCCCACCAGGTCTTCTAGCTTCCTAACCAATCTCCTGTGAGGTACAAGTTGAAGACCTTGCTGCTGTCCAGATACAGGACATCAGCTGCTTGGCCTCTCTCCACTTTCCTGGTGGCCCAGAGAAGTCAGGTTAATCTGGCAGGATCTCTCAACACAAACCCAGTCTGCCTTATGTCCTGGAGCCCATTATCCTCCAGAAAACTTGCCAGTCAGTCTTTCAGGATGGTCTCCGTCAGCTTGCCCACTATTGAGGTCAGGCTGACCGACCTGTAGTTCCCTGGTTTATCTTTCAGCCCACTTTTATGGGGAGGCTACACATGTGCAGTTCTCCAATCCCAGGGCATGATCCCTGACCCCACAGAGGTGTTAAACAGGTCTGCCAGAACCTCTGCCGGTTCCCTTAGGACCCTTGGGTGCATGCCATCTGACTCTGGAGATTTCTACACCTTCAGGGCCCTTAGGCCTTTAAGAACCCCATCAACTTGAATGACACCATCCGTCTTAGAAGATATGAAAGTTACATACTTACCATAACTGTTGATCTTATTCGATGGGGCTCTTGCAGCAGGTACCACCATTATGACCGAAGCCTGGAGGCGCAAGGACCCCACGGAAAATGTCTTGCTAGCAGTGTCCAGTGGAGGACAGCCCCTGACATCTCATATGGTATAAAAGGGGTGGTCCCCCAGCCCATCCCCAGTTTTATTCCCGCTGTTGACCGCGTAAGTCGGACATCCGCAAACTCCTTTAGCTTGTCGACCTCCATTTTTCCTGCATTAACCCGCGTTTTATTTTATCTAAAACCAGTGATTTTTTTGATTTCTTGCATGTCGTCATCTTCTCCATCCCCTTCAATCGAGAGGCAGCAGTGCAAGTGTGCATGCAGCAAGCAGATTCGCAATAAGGACGGCCATTCGGCCTGCCTTTTCTGCCTAGGCCCGGACCACAATATTTAGGCCTGGCAGCATTGCCAAGTCTTTAACCAACACACCAGGCTCTGCCGCCAGAAGACCCTCAAAGCCTTCCTGCTTTCCAAGAAGCTATTTGAAATGAAAAAGGAGCTTCATCGCAGGAGTTCTTCATCCTCACCGGCCTCTGGGGCCTCCACATCTTCTTCTTCTCATGAAGCGAAGAAATTGAACTGCAAACATAAGTGTGGGAAAAACATAAAGAGAGCTCCCAGGCAGAAGACCGCTCCCAGTCCCAGATGAAGTTGGCGCCCGCCTCAGGCTTGTCCCCCAATTGGGGGGGTCGTCAGCATCCACCTCCAGGGCTGCCCTTTCACCCTCTAGGCTCCTGGTGACCAAGCCTCAATCCCTTATCTCTAGTGGGAAAAGGTTCTACAGGGTGTGGAAGTCTCCTCCTGCTTCTCAGCCTCTTAAACTTAGGCCCATCATTCCTGTGGGCTCTAAGACAAGTGGCTCAGCCGGGGGTTTTCAGGTAGCAGGCCTTTGCCTGTTGCTCTCCCAGCCATTGTGACCACGGAGTCCTCCCCAACGTCAGGGGCTAATGCTGCCAGGTGACACCTGGGACCGTCACCCTCCACCTCAGGGAAAGAGGGGTGTCCGTCCCATTCAGAAGCTAACTCCACTATTCAGGCGATCACTGGCTGACTGTCTGGCTCAGCCTCAGCCTACACCGGTCCCCTCACCGCCGGCTTCCCGGATGCCTCCTAGGGTGACCCCATCACTAGATAACTCCGAAGTCACTGGTGGGGCCTGAAGCCCTTCTCAGCCGACGCCCAATGATCGGACACCGGGTCCAGTTCATCAGATGCCAGACAGTACTGTCCCTCTGGGTCTGACGCCAGGTATCTCGGATTTGCTACCCTGACGTCTGAGCTACCTCAACCTAAAGACCAGATGTCGGGGCCTTCTAAGCCTAACCCCCTGATGCTGGACACACCAACTTTGCCCCAGAATCCTCTGCAGGGACTGAACGAGCTCTTTGGGGCCTGGTGGGCCTATTTTAAAAATAGAGGCACCCAAGGCACCTGTCCAACCAGTTCCTCAGGCGCCACCTCTGGATAAGTCTCCAGTCCTCCCACCTACTCCTCCCCCCTGGAGACCTGCACCAATGCCTGATAGGGATGTCACCCTCCACCTGTAAGCCTGCCGCATAAACATCCATGGTCGCCTTCCCTGACACCAGGCTAGGGGGACTCTGACGGGTTCTCCTCCTCTTTCTCCAGCCGGGGGGGGACTCTGATCTGCTGTCAGAGCCCGAGGGTGGCAAAGATGCCCCTCGTTCCCCTCCTGATGACCCCACATTTATGAATGTGATGCATCACATCCAACAACTGAACGGCTTGGACACAGAAGAGTTGGACCCAGAGTGAAAGTGACTGGCCACCTTTCTCAGGAAAAAGGACACTTTGCTATGGTGGTCCCTCCTATGGTTGAGTTCTACAAGGACGTCAACAAGATTGCCTGGAAGCGCCCTTTTCTACACCGGCAGTGTCTAAGAGATCGGACCTGCTATATACAGTAGCCAGGTAAGACCCTTTTATGTACTCATCAGCCACATGTGCCATATCTCCCAAAACTTCCAAAATGCCTGTGGGACAAGACAGTGGAGGTAGCCCAAGCCATGCCAGATTACCCGGAGGGCAAAGCTGATGGCTGTTCTAAAGTCAGGCTCGGATGTCGGTAATCATGTCCTGTGGGCATCATATGATACCGTGGACTCTGTGGTTAAGGCCACTGCTTCTGCAGTTTGTATCTGCCAGTATTCCTGGCTGCGAGTATCCGGGTTCACTCCAGACATCCAGTCCAAGATTATGGATGCCCCCTTTAGAGGGCCAGTCCTTTTTGGTGAGGATTTACAGAATATCATCCCCCTGTTACAGGAATCTGGGAAAACCATTCATTATTACGTAAAATGTACAAGTCTCAACCCAAGCAGCATTACAAGTATTCCTTTCAAAGGAATACTAAACAGCCAAGATGGCAGCAGAAGAGAGCAGGTCTTAAGCAACACGCCTCCACTCCTGCCTCTGGAGGTTCACTTCCTCGGACCCCCAGAACCTCCCAGCCTGCGCTCCATGTCCCCAGTTTCTCAGCCTGACTCGTTGCCTGACCCCCGACCCCGGCCAAGGCCTTAGGGGAGGTGGTGGTGGGGGGTAGTTTTCTTTGCACATAGGTAACGTCAGATAAACACAGATCAGTGGGTACTGCAACTTATCGAGAAAGGGCACGCTGTCGAGTTCACCAAGGTTCCTCTGGACAACCCTGTGATCCAGTCCCATTACTCCCTGGCCCATAGCACTCTCATCACACAGGAAATTTAGGCCGTCCTACAAAAAAGTTCCATAGAGCTTGTTCCCCTGGCACAACAGAGGAAAGGGTTTTGCTCCCATTTCTTCCTAGTGCCAAAGAAAACGAGGAACCTGCATCTAATCCTAGACCTCAGCCACCTGAATCAGTACATCGAATACAAAGAATTCTGGCTGGTCACCCTGATAGGTCTGCTTCCACTGCTCCATCAAGGGGATTGGTTATGCTCCCTGGACTTGCAGGACGCATACCTCCACATTCTGATTTTCCAACCACACAGGAGGTTCCTTTGCTTCCACTTCCAGGGGCGTCACTACCAGTTCAGGTCTCTGCCTTTTGGCCTGTCCTCGGCACCCAGAGTGTGCACCAAATGCATCACAGTGGTGGCTGCAACTCTCAAGCTGCAGGGGTATTATGTCTTCCCCTACCTTGACGATGGCTCTTAGCCTCTCATACCAGTGACCAGCTACTGGGCACCATGCAGGACACCTTCTCCCTTTTTCAAGACCTAGGTGTTGTCTTAAATCTCCCCAAGTCCTCCCCTTGGCAAGTCACTCAGCAGCTACAATACATAGGAATTTTGCACATGGCCCAAGGCAAAGCCTTTCTCCTTCAGGACAGAGTGTAGTGCCTTCAGTCTCATGCTCGACAGTTGTTCTCTGTTTGTCGAGTCCTGGCAGGGCTGTCCTCAGCCTCTAGGCAGCCACCATCACCACAGTCCCTTTGATCAGGCTATACATGAGAGCAATCCAGTGGAACCTGAGAGTTCAATGGGATCAACGATCAGACTACCTGGACCAGCTGGTCCTGGTGTCCAACCCAGTCAAGCAAGCCCTGACATGGTGGTTGAATTCCTCCAACCTTTCCAGAGGAGTTTGTCTCTGGAAGGAAACCCCCAGACAGTTCCTGACCACAGATGTATCAGGCCAAGGCTGGATGCTCACCTGGGAGATCGCCAGACTCAAGGATCCTGGGATCAGCAAGAGCTTCATTTCCATATCAGTATTTTGGAAATGAGGGCAGTACTGCATGCCCTTCAGGCCTTTCAAATAGCTCTGCTGTCTGCACCCCAGTTAATACAGACCGACAACATGTCGGTGGTATTTTACATCAGCAAGCAAGGGATTCATTCCTATACCCTCTGCAGGGAAGTCATGTGAGTGTGGATGTGAGCAGTGGACCATCACCTGGACCTATCAGCAGTCCATGTCCTGGGCATCCAAAATGCATAGAAACATGGAAATTGTCGGCAGACAAGGACCGCTACGCCCATCCAGTCTGCCTGTAGGCCCTATACATTGTATGTGGCCACTGACTCTGTGATCAATGGCTTTTCATCACTCCCTCCCCCTCTCAGGCTTCCCTTGTACCTGTCCCAGGCATGCTTAAACCCCTCCACTGTGCTTGCCCCCCAGTACCTCCTGTGGCAGACTATTCCTAGCATCCACTACCTTTTGTGTCGAAAACTTCTCTCATTACCTCTTAATCTGCCCCCTTCCAATTTCATATTGTGACCCTTGTTCTAGTACTTTTTCTACATTGGAAAAGGTCCCTTATCTGCACCTTGTTTATGCCCTCGTACTTGAAAATTTCAATCATGTCCCCCCGCTGTCTCCTCTTCTGCAGTGAGTACATATTGAGGTCCCTTAGTCTCTCCTCATGTGTTTTATGGTGCAAACCCTGCACCGTCTTTGTTGCCCTTCTCTGGATAGTCTCCACCTTATCTATGTCCTTGCGTAAGTGTGGCGCCAGCACCCTGGCCAACAGCCTAAGCTGGTCTCAGTGCAGGCCCCACAAGTGGGAGCTTCATCCCTCAGTGGTAGGTAATCTTTTCAACAGATGAGGTTGTCCAGAACTGGAGCTATTTGCCTCCCCATTCAACTCAAAACTGCCCAATTTTTGCTCGCTAGATCCAGGGCCTGGTGTTTTCTGGTGAGACACGTCCCTGTCCTGGATGGGGAAGTTCCTTTATGCGTTCCCTTCCTTCCCCCTACTCCTCCAGCTGCAGTCTGAGGGTGCGGAGATGATCCTGGTGGCACCTTTCTGGCCATGCAAGATTTTGTTACCACTGCTTCAGCAACTGGTAGCAAAACCTCCGTTTTCCTGCCCCTACGATCAGCCTTGCTTTCACAGGATCAGGGAACCCTGGTCCATCCAGATCTCAGATCTCTGCATCTCCATGCTTGGCTTCTGCAGACCTAGCCATCTCCAGATTTGGGGTTTTACCCAGAGTAGTGGATGTCCTAGTGACAGCCAGAAAACCCTCCACTAGGGCAACCTGTGCTATAAAATGGAAGCGGTTCTGTGTCTGGGCCATTGCTTGGCTTCTGGACCCATTCACCTGCTCGGTGAGCTCGGTATTGGAGTACCTTCTCTCTTTATCTGATGCGAGACTTGGCTACTCTTCCCTCAAGGTGCACTTGTCTGCCATTTTAGCCTATCATGTACCTATACAGGGCATAATTATTGCCCAGCTGGACCTTCCCCGTACTTTTCTATGGGGCATTCTGCACTTGACACCTACCACCGGATCCGGTCCCACCATGGAATCTTCTGTTTGTTTTAGAAAAGCTCACATTGTCTCCCTTTGAAACTGCTGCAAGTTGCAGGCTATGCGTTCTATCCTGGAAAGTGTTATTTTTGGTTGCCATTACTTATGCTTGAAGGATTTCTGAGCTTCAGGCCCTGATGTGTAAGGAACCTTATTTAGTTTTTCACAAGGACAGAGTATCCTTGAGAACTAATCTTAAGTTTCTTCCGAAGGTGGTGTCAGAGTTTTCCTTGAATCAGGACATCCACCTTCCAGTATATTACCCGGAGTACTCAAAACCATGTAGAGGCATTGCTTTGTACTCCACATATTCACAGGGTGCTTCATTGTTATTTGGAGCGCACCCAGTCCATTCAAAAATCCAATCAGTCGTTTGTCCCCGAATGGAAGGGGCTCCTGTTTCTAAACTCTGTTTATCCAGATGGGTGGTTAATTGCATTATTTTTGCTATACGTATATGACAAACCTTACTGGGCTCAGTTAAGGTCATTCTACCAAGGGCACAGCTGCTTCTTTGTCTCATTGCAGAATGTGTCTGCTGCAAGCATTGTGCAGCTGCCACTTGGAGTTCTGTCCACACCTTTGTGAAACCCTACAGTCTGGACATTGCTTTTCGCCCGTACAGCTGGCTTTGGACTCACTGTCAGGGCCTCTTGTCTTAATTTCTTTGGGAGACTTCTGCCTCCACCCTTCATCTCTCCTTTACTGTTTGGGACTCAGTCCTAAAGGGTGTTATGTGCTGCAAGTGCCCCTCAAAATAAGATGGTATACAGGTATGTAAGAACTTAGTGTAACAGTAGATCTTCAAGAAGAGCTCTTGCAGCAGGTACTGTATTTCCCTCCCACCTTTCCCCCGGTAGTTGCTTCTCCATCTCAGATACCTTTGTTCCTTAGTCATCTTTTTTTCACCTACTTGCCGAGTCTTCGGCAAGAGAACTAGGGATGGTCTGGTGGACCTCCCATTTTATACCATACATGACGTTGTGGGTGGTCCCCTGCTGGATACTGCTAGCTGGAAGTTTTCCGTGGGGTCCTAGCATCTGCCAACTTCAGTCCTAAAGGTGTATCTTTTGCAAGAGCTCCTCTCGAAGATCTACTGTTATGGTAAGTTCTTGCGTAACAGTACTGTCTTCCAGATGATCTTCACCATTGATTACCACATGCAACCACTATCCCCCTGCTGTAGCAGATCCTGGGTTTCTGGGCAGCTTAGCTTGTATTACTGGCACCTTCCAGTGCCACAGGTCTCTCCCTAGTCGTTCCCATCCCTGAAGGGCAGCTTATTGTTTAAACATAAAAAAGTGGTTTGGGACCAATTGTTGGGTTCTTAACCCCCCCCCCCCCCAAAAAAAAACATAAAGTGATGCAGGGGTCCTCTTCAGGGCCCGTGCTGCTAAATAAATAAATAAAAGGGTAGCTTCCTCCTTCCTTTTCCTATCCTCCCTGCCCGGAGCATATCCCTATGCCCTTGGGTATATCTCTATTGGTTGCTAACTGCATCTGTGCCCTCTGGCCACTATCCAAATCTAACTCCATTGGACACTAGCTCTGTCTGTGGAGGGTGCTGTGCACTAGGTTGCATCAAGCTACACTAACCTGTGCCGGCTTGGTTGTTGGCCCACTAGGCTCATGGGTGATTGGGGAGAGGGACACATCTTGATTCCCTTAGGCTGTCCAGCTCTGCAGCTCCACATGCACCATAATTGTATTCCCCACTTCCGGGGGGGAGACAGATATAGTCTAACTGATTTACAGTGACTTTACCCTCTGGTGTCATAAGGTTGCCTATTAAGAGTAATTTGTATATTTCTAACCCCAGTAATACTCAGGTATTCATAACGTCTGCAGTATCCCTTTAAGACTGAGCTGCCCGGAGAGGTGGAATGCTATGCAAATGATGGAATCTTTGCGTTCTATTTTCAAATGCTGCCTTGAACTAACTGCCTTGTTTCTAAACCCTCAGATTTCACTTTCCGCCTGTCAACACCAGAACCCCAGAGATCCTTTCCTCATCTACTAGTCTATGGCGTTAAAACTTATAAAATTCATAAGTATTATTTATCCTTTTCTTTTGCTGCCTTTAGCTAGTGTTTTTGTTCCTTAAACGTTGTTTTAGTATTAAATCATTTCTTTCTCAGTTTCTCACGGTTCGGTATAACCGGTGGGGAACCGGGGCTTTCTTTAGTGTTTTTGGAGTTCCCTGACTAAGGAACTCCCATTAGTTTTATTTAAATTTAAGTTTATATATTTTAAATTTGAACCACTAATCCCAGTTTGTGAACAGCTAACTCCGGCTCATTTCTCGATCCAGTTCGATTGGGTTTTCTAAGTTCAGGAACTGACCACAAGTGCTAAATAAGGTTTTAAAATACTTATTATTTAGCGTTACATATATTTTTCTTTTTTTCTCACTCAGAATGTCTGAAAAACCAAAAGAAGAACGGTGAACCTGGTTTCAAACCTTGTGCTGATTGTGGTGAGATTTTTGCCAAAGCAGACAAGCATAGTCTTTTATGTTGTCTGTTTGGGCTTTGAACATTGAAAACAGACTGTGATATATGTAAAACTTTTCCTGAAAAAAAAAGACTGTCTCTTCTTCCCGGTCTTCTCTTTATGAACAAGAAGAGTATCTGGATATTGATGTGGTGGATGAAGGGGACCACACTGAACCGGAGGTTTCCCTTGAACAAGAATTTGGCTCTCCTCCGAGGGCATCAGAGGATTTTTTTCTCTCACTTTACCTTTGTAAGAAGGATGGTGGATGCATGAGACATCCCCACAAGTGAAATTACTGAGGATGAAGAAGAAGTTGAATACATGGAATTGAGGGAGTTAACACCCACTAAAAAGCTGCTTCTTCCCATTAACAAATTCTTTAAAAAAGATGCCTAAAGATGCTGCATACACCAAATACTGCTCCATCTCTGGATTAAGAGGTTGGATAGAAAGTATCAGAGAGGCAGGGTGCTGAATTTTTCTTCTCTCACCCTGTCCACCAGGGGGTGGTGCATGTGACAGCCTGTGGCAAGGCAAGGGTTCCACTAACTTCCCGTCTTTCAGACTCGGACTCAAGGAAAATTGACAGCATGGCCAAAAAGGGTTACCTTTTGGCCTCTTTGGCTATCGGGCAGGCCAATTTCAGGCCTATGCTGCACAATACCAGAAATCTCTCTGGCAGTCAGTCCTTGTTCGTCAGATAAGGTGCAGTCTCCTATTTCAACTGACCTAACTAAAACAGCTAGATTTGGTCTGGAAGCAGCCAAATATCAGTCTCAAGCAGTGGAACCAGTGCCAACCAATTTAAAGGGAAATTGATTTTATTCCAGATACTTTCTTACCACAAAGAAAAATGGAGAGTGGCAGCCCATCTTAGACCTCAGAGTCTTAAACAGATACCTCACAAAACCAAAGTTCAGAATGGTAACTCTGGCACTGATCTTGCCAACCCTCCAAGAAGGAGACTGGCTGGCCTCACTGGACCTACAAGATGCCTATTTTCACATCCCCATAAGGGAATCTCACAGAAAACACCTCCGGTTCAGACTGCCTTCAGGTCACTTTCAATTCTCAGTCCTGCCATTTGGTCTCACTTCAGCACCAAGGGTGTTCACAAAATTCCTGCCAGGGTGTCACAGTTTTCCTGTACCTAGATGACTGGCTGGTGGTAGGAAAATCATTCCAGCACATCGGGGAGCAGCTGCAACTCACTCAAGAGATCTTGGGGTCTCTAGGATCCCTGATGAATCTCAAAAAGTCAGTCCTTTGGCCTGCTCATGTATTACAGTTCATAGGAGCTGAGTTAAATACCCTGCAGGGCAGGGCATACCTGCCCCTAGACAGGGCAAGGAACATCCAGCAGCTAGCAGGCTCATTCATCCTGAACAAATCAAAAACTGTAAGACAGTTTCTTCAGCTGTTGGGCCACATGGCAGCTGCCACTGGCACAGTACTGGGATCCAGATTCCAGATGAGGGACATCCAGTTTCACCTCCGAGTTCCCTGGTGCCAGAAAAGAGACCCACTTTCAAAATTGATTCCAGTAACAGGACCTTTGTTACATGCTCTCGAATGGTGAACAGAGGAAAGCAATCTGAGAGAAGGGGTTCCTTTTCAGCAGGAGCATCCATGAGTAATTATCACAATGGATACATTACTCCTGGGATGGGGTGCCCATCTGGGGATCACACTACCCAAGGCACATGGTCAAGTGCAGAGTCACTCTTGCACATAAACCTGCTGGAGCTAAGAGCAGTATTGCTAGCACTGAAGGCCTTCAAGCCCGTGCTACAGAGAAAGGTGGTACAGATCAGAACAGACAATACCACCATTACTACATAAACAAGCAGGGAGGATAAGGTCAAGTCCTTTCTGCACAGAAACTGTGAAGATATGGAGTCTAACATACTCCTTGGGAGCTTCCCTATAGGCCATTCATCTGCCTGGCAAGGACAGTACCTTGAGTCGGATCAATCAGACCCATCACGAATGGACTCTGAACAGGCAAGTGGTGCAAGTAGTTTTCAGGAGGTGGGGCATCCCAGAGGTAGACTTGTTCGCATCCCACCAGAACTGCCACCTGCCAGAATATTGTTGCAGACCACCAGAGCGGGGGACAGTCCCCTTGGATGCTCTGATTCTGGATTGGTCAGGGAAACACCTGTATGCCTTTCCTCCCTTCCCCTTGGTGTACAGAGTTTTGCTCAAGCTCAAGTCCCAGCCAGCATCCCTGATCGTGATAGCTCCAGATTGGCTCAGGCAGCCGTGGTACTCTCTTCTGCTCTCCATATCTGTGGCTGAACCAATACACCTTCCCAGGAGGCATAACCTGTTAACCTCCAATCAGGGGAGACTCCTGTACCCAAACCTCAGATCCCTCAAGCTCAAGCTCTTGAAGACCTAGAATATGCAGGCCTAAACCTTTCTGAAGATGTCCTGAGCATTTTGAGGAGTTTCAGGAAGCCCTCCACTAAGAAAACCTATGATGCAAAATGGAAAAGGTTTTCTATTTGGTATTCCACCCAGAATATTGTGCCAACGCAGGCTAGAGTACCAGCCATGCTGGATTATCTTACTTCTATGCATTCTTTGGGCCTTCAGCTCAGTACCGTGAAGGTACATTTGGCTGCAGCATCTGCTTACATTTCAGCCAGGCATAGAATTTCTCTAGCCTCACACCCTATCTTTAAGAGGGCCTTGAAGGGCCTTTCCCATTTTCACCCCCCTCACAGGGAATCAGTGCCAGCATTGGGACCTCAATGTGTGTGTAGCCAAACTCATGGGGTCCCCTTTCGAGACCATGTCTTCAGCTCCTCTAAAATAAGTCACATGGAAAACAGTTTTCCTAGTGGCAATAACTTCGACAAGAAGGATCAGCGAGCTCCAGGCTCTTTGCATAGATCAGGACTACATCTCCTTCCACAAAGACAAAGTGATCCTGAGAATAAACAGGAAATTTCTCCCTGAAGTGTTCTCTGATTTCCACTTGAGCCAAACCATTACTTTACCTGTCTTTTTCACTGAGCACGAGCCAAACCATTACTTTACCTGTCTTTTTCACTGAGCAGTCCACTTCTGGTGAAAGGAGGCTTCACAGTTTGGATATTAAGAGAGCTCTTAGTTACTGCGTCAGCCACTAAGGACCATAAACAGGACAGAAAACAGCTATTCCTGACTTATGGGGTTGTGGGAAAGGGTAACCCAGCATCTAAAATGTTCTTCTATTGCTGGATAGTACAGTGCATCTAGTTTTGCTACTCTAAAGGTGGAAGGGAACCCCCAACATTGTTGAGGTCCCATTCCACAAGGGGCACAGCTGCTACCTTAGCAGCTGCCAGAAATATTCCATTGGTAGACATCTGTAAAGTGGCTACCTGAAAAACAGTACACAGTTTACAAAGCATTACAGTTTGGACATCCTGTCCAGAAGTGATGCCAGGTTTGGCACAGCAGTCCTGCAAAGTCTGTTTCCAATGTAGTTTCTGTGCCCACCTCCAAAGGTACTACTTCGTAGTCTACAGAAGTTGTGAATAGCTGAGTATTACTAGGGTTAGAAGAAAAAATTACTACCATAGTAATCTTGTTTCTTCCCAGTGATACTCAGGTTTTCATAACTTCCCAACCTGTGTCCCCTTCAAGAACCAGTAGCCTCTGCATTCCTGGGAATGTTGTTCTGACCTACTATGTAGATGCCATATTCAGGCACTGTTGTTTGTGACTTGGGTTCTTCTTCTTCTTCTTCCCCTTCAGGTGATTTCTGACATTCAGGGGTATTATTGCATTTGTTTCTCCCAGGTTTGGGGTTCTTTGACCTCCCCTTGAGAAGTTTTTGGGTGTTATTTAATTATCATTATAATTCCAATCATTATGGCATTAGATATAGATGTGTAGTTATTGTTGAGGCACAGGTCAGGAAGCATAGGGAAAACCAGGAACAGTTGTAGAATTCACCAAAAATATTTATTTACAGTAGCAGTAACAAAAAAAAAAAATTAACTTGTTCAGTATAACTATGTACAAAGGAGAAAAAACAGTAGTTTTCCTTGAGTCTCTGTGTCCCTTTTTCTCCTAATAAATGGGACAGGGTCCTATTCTACCCTGTCACATACACCCCTTCCTTATGAGTGAACCTGTTTTATCAAACCGATTTCCAAAACTTTTATTAATTCTCTACTAACATTTGCTGCTTTCAGAAATTAAGCACGTATACATTATCAGTGTTTTATGTAACAGTACAGCAAACAGTAAAATTCAAACCCATGCATTTGTTTTCAACCTTCAGAACCCTCAATTCCTAATCCATATCTTGACAGAAATCAGCATTGCTATTCTCTTTACCAGATTTGTGTATCACGGTGACTTTAAATGGCTGTAGTGCCAGGTACTACCTTGTGATTCTAGAATTTTTATATTTCATCTGGTTAAGCCAACAGAGAGGATTGTGATCTGTTGTAAGAACAAAGTCAGTTCCTAGCAAATAAAACTTCAGGGACTCCATTGCCCACTTTGCTGCTAAACACTCCTTTTCAATGGTGGAGTACCTTTTCTCTCTGTCATGCAACTTCCTGCTTATGTACAGAATAGGATGTTCTGTCCCATCTACATTTTGACTTAGGACAGCACCTAGGCCTACCTCGGATGCATCTGTTTGTAGCAAAAATGGTTTCTCAAAGTCTGGGCTTTTTATTTATTTATTTGCTTTTGGTAACCGGGTAAGTGCACTAGGCAACATAACCTGCCTATTTTCAGGCACGGCCTGGGAGAGTACATTAAGTCAAATACAGTGGAGTACAAAATCATAACAGTGGTACAAACAATCAGGTAAGTGCAGTGGAACTGTGTACAAAATCCATAACAGAAGACTGCCTTAATCTGAAACATGAATAGCAGCCAACAGTGTATCATGCCATTAATAACAGCTGCCAGTAAGTCAAACATTCAGGACGCCAGCTGGGAGCGAGTCCCAGGTTTTGCCAACCCAAGACGTATCCAGAGTAACGTGCTAGATTAGATCATGATAGATGCATACATCAGGCCAAGGGATAGGGGAGGCAGGCAGAACTCAAGACAAATGGTAATTCTGAGGGGGTGGGTAGGTCACAAACAAGTAATCAAAGTTGAGAGAAGAGACAATGGCAGGGACAGGAAAGAAGTTAAGAGCAGTCACAGGTTCCAGAAACAAGGAGGTGGGAAAATAGGGCATGCTTAAAAGTAAGGTGGGATGAGGAGTTCTTGACATTGCATGGGAGAGAGTTCCACAACCTAGGAGCAAAGTATGAGAAGGCTGTTCTCCCATCTTTGTGGGCGAAGTCTGAGTAGATAGTAATGGGAGGTAGAGGACCTGAGGGGATGAGAGTGAGAGACTGGGGTAAACATGTCCCTCAGAGAGGCAGGACAAGGTGTTCTGGTTAAGGAGTCAACAAAACAGCCTAGGGAGTATGAACGGAGGGCATCAGGAGACAGCCATTTCAAGGCAGTATAGAGATGGCAGTGATGCGTAAGGCAGAGAGCAGAAAGGGCAAATCTACAGATATTGTAAGATGGGTCCCAATTGTGAAGGATGCCCGTGTTAGTGTGCGAAAGCACCGGCAGTGCATAAAGCAGTTGTGGGATAAAACCCCACGCACAACAGAGATCCTGGCAGCCGGGGTGAGAGAGTTGCGCACTTTGTAGGCCGCACCAATTTTGGCATTGACCAGGCGACACACTTCACTAACATGCATTGAGTAGTCAAGTACAGGGTCAAGCATAACCCCAAGGTACTTGAAGGATGAAGTATTCGATACAGCAGTCCTGTCGCAGCTGCGCACCAGGAGTTTAGAGGACTCAGTGGGCACCTTTCTGTGGGACCCAAAAAGCATGGCCTGGGTCTTAGATATGTTTATGACTTGATAGTTGGACAAGAACCAGGATTGAAGGGTCTGAAATGCAGAGGAGAGATGAAGATTAATGTTGGCAGTAGACTTGGAGGACGAATAAAGCACCAAATCGGCTGTGTACATTATAAAGTTACTTAATGTTATAATCAAGGATGGAAATGAGAAAGGAAAAGTGTGGCCTACTGGGATTTGAACCTCAGATCTCTGGTATGCTGTTCCAGCGTCTAACCATTAAGGTACAGGCTCACAGGTCAAAGCATCTGAGAATTTCCTTATAGCCACACACACACACACACACCTTTCTCTAGTGTTGCACAATTATGCAACTAGGCACCAATGTTAGAAATACCACTTCTCTCAGTGCAGTTTAACCCCTGCAAAGTATACATATTTTTAAATCAAGGATGGAAATGAGAAAGGAAAAGTGTAGCCTACTGGGATTTGAACCTCAGATCTCTGGTATGCTTAATGGTTAGAGCGCTGGAACGGCATATCAGAGATCTGAGGTTCAAATCCCAGTAGGCCACACTTTTCCTTTCTCATTTCCATCCTTGATTTAAAAATATGTATACCTTGCTGGGGTTAAACTGCACTGAGAGAAGTGGTATTTCTAACATTAATGTTATAATGTTACTCTTAAAACAGGGGCTGAACATAATGCAACCTTAATGGCTTGAAAAACTTCATCACACTCTGGGGTCCATTTCACATCATTTGGGAACCGTTTCTTTGTGAATTCAGTGAGGGGAGTAGCTAAATCTGCAAAGTTGGGAACAAATCTCCGATAATAACCAGCCAGCCCTAAAAATAACCTGACATGTTTCTTTGTTTTAGGGACAGGGCTGTTAGCTACAGCTTCTATTTTAGAAACCTCTGGCTTGACTTCTCCATATCCAAACACACAACCCAAATATCTGGTTTCCTGCATGCCCAACACACATTTGGTAGGATTAATCGTCAGACCTGCATTTTTGATAGCTTACATAGCTGCTCCTGGTGTTCCAGGTGGCCTTTCCAGTCTGGACTGTACACCACGACATCATCCAGGTATGCAGCACAATAACCAGTATGAGGGGATAAAATGACATCCATGTACCGCTGGAATGTACCTGGCGCACCATGTAAACCAAATGGCATGGTGGTGAACTGATAGAATCCTATAGGGGTGGCAAATGCAGTTTTATCTCTGGATTCTTTAGCTAATGGTATTTGTCAGTAACCCTTGGTGAGATCGAGGGTACTGATATACTTTGCATGCCCCAGTCTGTCCACCAAAATCATCTGTTCTGGGCATAGGATAACTGTCAAATTCTGACACTTGATTAAGTTTCCTGAAATCAAGGCAGATTCTAACACCCCCTTCTTTTTTGTTTACAATTATCATTGGAGATGGCCACGCACTCCTGGACTCCTCTATGATACCCAGTTCTTTCATTTTTTTGTATTTCCTTAACCATGTCAGCTCTTAACTGCTCTGGCAACCTGTATGTCATTTGCCTAATAGGACGAGCATTCTTTGTCACTATTACGTGCTCAACCCCTTTTTCTCAGCCTGGTATTGTGGCAAAAGTACTATTAAATGTCTTCAGCACATTACAGATGTCTGCAGTTTGTTCTGAGGTTAAGGAAACATTCACCTTTACAGCATCAGCATTTACGGTTCGTTCCAGTCTATAATAAGCTGAGTCAGTATCTTCCTTATCAGTTTCTGGTAAAACTAGCAAAGCAGCTTTTGGCATTTTTTTCAACCCATTTCTTAAGGAGGTTAGCATGGTATATCTTAGTAGGATTTTTCCTGTCAGGGGTCTCAATCTCATAGTTAACAGTGCCAGTACGTCTAAGAACCTTATATGGCCCTTGCCACTTCATTAACAGTTTATTTTCTGTTGTGGGCAACAGTAGCAAAACCTTTTCACCTGGCTCAAAAACTTTTTCTTTTACCCCATGGCCATAATATACCTGCTGCTGATTTTGGGCCTCTTTCTGATTACTATGGGCAATTTCAGCATATTTTGCCTGCTTTTTTCTTAGGGCACACATATAGGATGTTATAGATTGTTTCTGAGTGGGGTTATCTTCCCATGTTTCTTTCATCACATCCAGTGGCCCACTTGGCTGCCTACATACCATACAGCGTTTCAAATGGTGAAAACCCTGTTGATGCCTGTGACACTTCTCTGTAAGCAAAAAGTAGGTAAGGCAAGTATTGGTCCCAGTCTTTCCCTTCCACAAACCTTTTTAACATGCGTTTTAGGGTTTGGTTAAAACGCTCAACAAGACCGTCTGTGTGAGGGTGATGGGAGGTTCTTATGGCAGTGATACCTGGTAGTCTGTATAACTCCTTAAGTAATGCAGCACCAAAATTACTACCCTGATGAGTAATAATTTCTTTAGGTATGCCCACTGTACTGAAAATTTTGGCAAGCTCTGCTGCAACTTTTGGGACTGTAACAGTACGCATTGGAACTGCTTCTGGGTATCGAGTAGCATAGTCGCATAGTACCAGGATACATCTATTACCCTTTTTATGTTTGTCTAAAGGACCAACCACAGCCATTGCAATTCTCTCAAAAGGCACATCTATTAAGGGTAGGGACACCTTGTCTTTTCTAGTGACTGGGGCTACTTTCTGGCACTCGGCATAGGAATTAAAATAGATAACAACATATTCATGAATTCCAGGCCAGTAAAATCTATACAGCAATCTGGCAAGAGTGCGATCCCTCCCAAGTGACCAGCCCATAGGACTATCGTTATCTGTAATAACTCTGTTCTGTACTTCTGTAGTATAACCAATTGTTCTGTCTGTGCCTGTGTCTGAGGTTTAACCCAAACTCTATACAGTAACTCATATTTTCTAAACAATGGTCCACTCTGTTTTGGTTTCACCCACAGCTGCTTAAAATAATCCTGGAGAGAAACATTGTTAGCTTGTTCTGAAAGAAAATCACAATCCGTTATCAATTTAGTTTCAGCATTTTCATATGTTAACCCTTTATGTCCATCAGTCATTTGTTGCCACAGTTTCTTCAGGCTTCATCTTTCTTTCTTGGATTTCTGGATCTTGGAGCTGTGCTCAAACAAGTCCGAATCAAAGTCACTGAAAGGAAAAGTGTCTCCACCGTCTGAAATTTTCTTTGCCTGTGCTCTTGTCACCACAGCTGCTGAAACATCAGGATTTACTTCTCCTTTGATCAGCTCTGTAAATCCTGGATAGTCATTCCCAATAATCACAGGTACAGGTAACTTTGGCACTACCCCCACTTTCATTTGGTGCAACACACCATTCATGGTTAGAGTCACTTGAATGGTGGGATAGTATCAAGTGTCCCCGTGGATACAGATGACACCAGTACCTGGTCCCTTTGCACAGTGTTTTACCAGCACTTTAACATGCACTAGGGTCTGTCTGCTTCCCGAATCAATGAGTTTCTTCACAGCCTTATCCCCCACCTTCACATCTGTTAAGTACTTGCCCTAGTTTGCCAAGGACAAATCTGCTCCAGTGCCACTCTCCTTACTATGGCGGTTTCTTGCAAAATGGCCTGGCTTATTACAGTTATAGCAGATAACGTCTTTGGGCACAGATTTGTTACCCCACCAGAGTTCTTATCAGGCTTGGAATTTAAATGGAAAAAGGCGTCTTACCAGTGCTTGGCTGTTACCTCGCTGCACTGGCATCTGTCTGGCCATTTGGTAGTCCTCTGCCAAAGAAACAGCCTTTTCCCCATTCTCTGGTCGGTGTTCCTTTACCCACAGCTGCACATCTATAGGCAAGATGTTGATGAATTGTTCCATGGCAAATGTGTCGATGATCTGTGGGACTGTTTTGCTCTCTGGTTGGATCCATTTTATCAGAAGTTCGAGTCAGGTGAAGGCTTCTCAAGGATTGTCAATTGAGTTGTACTTCAGAGATCAAAATCTCTGCCTGTAGGTCTCTCCCAAGATGTACCTTTTCAGGATTTCGCTTTTCACCAGGTCATAGTTTTCTGACTGTGCAGCGTCCATATTGCTGTAGGAAGTTGGGCTTTCCTGTCTGGTAGGGTACCAGTCTAATTGTCCATTGCTGCTTTGGCCATTGGCAGGCTGTGGCAACTCTTTCAAAAGTTGTCAGGTATGCCTCGATATCATCCGAGGGACACAACTTTGTAAGTTTAATGGCCTTTAAGTTGCTTGTGTTTTGTTACTCATCTGGATCTGTGCCGGATCCTCTGCTTTTGACAGCTTGCAAGGCATCCAGCCATCGCTGCTTCCATCGATGCATCTCTTCTCTCATCTGCTGCTTTTGTCGCTGCATCTCTTCTCTGCACTTCTAAATGTTGAATCTCTTTTCTCCATCTCTTTTTGTTGTATAGCCCACCATTTGAAAAAGTCCATCAGGCTTTCAGGTTCTGTCACTGCCTGTTCTTTTTCCACAACTTGTACTGGCTGTACAATCTCAGACTGGACTTTTGTCTCTGCTAGTTTGGCTGCCATTCTCCTGGTAGCCACTCCTGGACTTGCTGCTGAATCCATACCTTCCACTGTGCTTCCCTGATACTAGGTCCAGTACCCACGCCCAAAACTCCTGTCTTAGGGTATGCACATCGTAAATACCACCTAGGCTGACACCATCTGTCGTCAAGGCACAGGCGAGGAAGCATAGGGAAAACTAGGAGCAGTTGTAAAATTCACTAGAAATATTTTTTTTACAGTAGCAGTAACGTAAAAAAATAAACTTGTTCAGTATAACTATGTACAAAGGAGAAAAAACAGTAGTTTTCCTTGAGTCTCTGTGTCCCTTTTTCTCTTAATAAATGGGACAGGGTCCTATTCTGCCCTGTCACAGTAGTTTTGAGGCCTATCTTTTCGGGCTCCAAGGAAATCTGAGGGTTTAGAACCAAGGCAGTTAGTCCAAGGCAGCATTTGAAAAATAGCATGTGCAAAGATGCCATCATTTGCATAGCATTCCATCTCTCTCAGGGCAGCTTAGTCTTAAAGGGGCACTGCAGAAGTTTTGAATACATGAGTATCACTGGGAAGAAACAAGATTACTATGGTAAATATTTTTTCTTTTCTGCTGTTGGTGCGTTTGTGCCAACTCAGCTACAAAAGCAGTCTCAGCCTTTTATTGCATACCCCTCTTGACTTGTCTGCCAGAGCCACACCTTACAGTGCTACTGACAGTGTCACTAGTGTGCCGTCATGGTAGTGATGTTGATGCTCTGGCTTCATGCCCAGCTACCTCCCTCTGCTATTTAGTGTGCTCTTGCTCTGTGTCTAGAGGTTGGTATTCAGGTTGTTTTTTGTTTGTTTATTTTCCTGTGTCCTTTGAGGCTAGGGAATTTCTTACGCCCTCTTTTATTTTTTCCACCACTTTGTTTCTCTCTCCTGGCAAAGAGAACTGAGGTTGATGAGGGAGCTGGAAACGGCTGTTGGCTGGCGCACTCCACCATGTGGGGGAGCCCAGGCACTCTGCCCAGTAGCTGCTGCCGACCCCCTGGCAAAAGCTGTGCTTCTGTGGGTTCATAGTGCCTCCAGCCCAGACCCATAAGGGCTAATCAGTGGTGAAGATATTCTGGAAGATCAGCAGTTATGGTAAGTATGCCACTTTCATTTCAATGCTGATGATTTGAGCTATGTCGGTGAGTCCCTAGCAGGGGTGCATTTTACCCATTTGTTGTGATTTCCCTGGTGACATCCTTGGAGCCAACATGATGAGAAATGACACCAAGTCTGATAGACTTTCTTCTTCTAACCTGATAAAGCTGTATTCTGTGAATATTTCCTTGCTGTGAAGTACCAGAACTATTGATCGCACATGGTCAGAATGGGACATTCTCTGTCAGCTGGTCATCGTGCTGCAAATTTGCAACATCATGAAGGGGTAGCAGAAACACTGTTTAACTGGAATAAATCTGAAATTCAGAAATGTCTGGATTTTTTTAGTTGTATTTGTATAGGAAAAAATGGTCTGATGCACCCAGGTTGGATTATGCACTTCTGAAAATGTGGAATGGTAGCCTTTCCTTGTTTATTTTTTTTATTCAAATGGGTTTGATACTGTGAAGAAAAAAAATGTATCTTTTCAAATGAAGACTTCCTTGGCATACTTCTTGGTTCCTGTCTATTACCAACAGTAGAGTTCTTTCTGACCTTAAACAGCTGTTTCTATGAAAAATGCCATTGGTTATTTAACCATCCAGAAGTCCTAGAAAAATAAACTATTTGCACCAAAACCAACTCAAAAACTTTCCATAATCACTTTGACACCCTCCACTATCTTGCTGGGTTATCAGCACACTAGCAGAGTTGCTGCTTGTAGAGCCAGCGACCAGGGTTCGAGACTGAAGCATCAGAGGGCTTGCTATGAAAAGGAGGTTCAGTATCCCAAAGAATACTGTTCTGTGGGGAAGGAGGCGCTTCTTTGCTGCTGCCACCGGGGTGTTCACAGGTGGTAGTGCAGTTATTGAGGTTGGCAGGAGTGAAACGCCGACAGGTGGTCCAGCAATGTGCTCTGCATACTTGCACCTGGTGCCCTGACGTCTCCGTCCTAGGGGAGTGGGCTACCAGAAAAGGGATCACCCACAGTAATGAGGTGTGTAAGGCTAAAACATATTGAGGAAACCAAAGAAGCCTCGTAGATTCACCCCCTATACAGTAGCTCTGCACAAGCAAGGAAAAGAGGCACATGCAGCATGCAAGATGAAACAAAACATGGGAGTTTAATGTCAAATGTACTACTGTGGTCTTCACTGTGCTTGGCAAAATGAGTTTTACTGCAAAACGAGCAGTATATGTAAAAGAAACTGCTTTGAAAAGTTGAGCCATGATGCCAGGCGACGTGCATCAGCATCAACGCTGACATGCATGCCCGGAGTCATGGCTCAACTTTTCAAAGGGCAGTTTCATTTAGATGCAGCACTTGTTTTGCAATGAAACCTATATTACAAATTGATTCACACCTTGCACTTGAGCACTTTCATTAAATATCTAAAACAGATTTTTGCACAAAGTTTTCTGGCACGAGGTTTTAAGAGGTCACGTGATCCTTGCTTATCATGTGATTTCATTGATTGAGGTATTTAAATGAAGATAAGCAACAGCCCCATAAAGCATTGCTTCCTGAAGAAGGGGCAGCATGCCCCAAAGTGCTGAAACTATGGGCTGTATGCTTGTTTGCTCGTGGGTCACTTTTTGTGCAAATGAATGTAGTCAGTTTTTTCTCCCAGTGCACACTGACTTTTCCTCCAGCTGAACAAGGTCTCTGTATTTTTTCAAAACAGTGCAGCTTTGAGTAGAAAAAAAAACTGCTTCAGATGTGTCTACTAGTCCTCCTCCTGCGACAGTGTTGAGGAAGAGGAACCGATTTCCCGAGAAGACACTGCTGAGGAGGAGTTGATTCCTCGCAAAGTGTGAATAAGTACTATTCATCCTATACAGTATTTATGAGATAACTTGCTGATACGCTGAACCTACTTACCTCTGAAATGGAAGTGAATGTGGAGAAGGCAGACATAGGAATATAAATTCTGACAGCAGATGAGGACTATGTTACCTACCCAGTCTGCCCATTTTCCCTACCTACAGTGTCACCGCAGACCCTACTTGATAACTGCCCTCCTCCATTTCCACTAAGATTCCTTTATGCCTTTCCCATGCATTCTTGAATCGCACCAATATTTTTGCCCCCACCACCTCCACTGGAAAACTGTTTGAGGCATCCATCACTCTTTCTATCAAGAAGTTCTTCCTCACATCACTCCTGAACCTACCCAACTCCCCCTTCAGCTTCATTGCATGTCTTCTTGTTCTTGAGCACCTTTTTTTCTCAAAAATACTCTCCACCTGTACCTTATTCACTTCAGTTATGTATTTAAAGGTCTCTATCACCCCCCCGGGTGCATATATTGAGGTTCCGTTATTCTGTCCAAGTAGAGCTTCTGATGGAGACTCTGCACTGTTTTAGTTGCCCTCGTCAGAACAGCCACCTCTCTGTCCATGTCCTTCCAGAGATATGGTCTCTAGAACTAGACACAGTACTCTAGGTTGGGTCTCACCAGCGATCTATACAGAGGCAACACCACCTCCCTCTTTCTGCTGTTGATGCCTCTCCCTATGTACCCTAGCATCCCGCTAGCCCTCCTAAGTGCCTTGTTGCATGGCCTGGCCACCTTTTGGTCATCAGATATGATTACACCCAGGTTTCTTTCCTTTTGGTGGTCATCATTACTTCTCCACCCATTTTGTACTGTGCTCCTGCATTTCTGAGTCCTAAGTGTATCTTTTGTACTTTTTCACATTAAAGCCCAGCTGCTGTATGTTTGACCACTCCTGTAGTTTTTCAGGTCACTGCTCATTCCTTCCAGCCCCCGGAGTGTCCACCCTATTGCAGATTTTGCTGTCATCTGCAAAGAGGCAGACCTTTTCTTCCAGCTCCTGCTGCAGTGCTAGTTATGAAGACACTAAAGAGAACCAGTCACAGTAATGATGCCTGAGGCAACCTGCTGGTCACCCTTCCTTCTCAGGAGTGAACTCTACTATCACCCTCTGTCACCTATCCCTAACCAATTTCTTACCAAGTTTGGCCACCTTTGGACCCACCGCTGAGCTGCCCAGCTTCCTAGGACTCCTGTGTAGGTCAGTGTTGAAAGCCTTACTGAAATTAGGTAGACCACATCCACCACTCAACCTGATCTAATTCCCTGGTCACCAAGTCAAAGTAATCTGTCAGATTCATTTGATACAACCCGCCCCCTGTGAATATTCCCATGCTGTCTTGGGTCTTATAACCCATCGGATTCAAGATATTCTACAATCCTTTCGTTCAGCGGTGATTCCATTAACTTTCCCAGCACCGATGTCAGGCTGACTGTCCTATAGTTGCCAGCCTCCTCCATGTTACGACTTTTGTGAAGTGAGACTACATCTGCCATCCTACAGACTTCTGGAACCACTCCTGATTCCAATGAGTTATTAAATAGGACTGTTAGAGGAGCAGCCAGTACCTCCCTGAGCTCCTTCAATACTCTTGGGTGCACCCCATCTGGCCCCATCACTTTGTTCACTTTCAGATTTGCGACTCACTTCAGGACTCTGTACTCTGAAAAAGGACTAGTGTCCACTTCCCTTCCTCCAAGGCTTCTGTTATTTTTTTTGTGGCACCTCCCCTTCTCCTTCTTTTGTGAGTACTGAACAGGATATCTGCCTTTTCCTGGTTCTCTTATGCACCGTCTGCCCCTTCCCTTCTTAACCTTGCAATCAATTCCATGTCTTCCTCTTTTCACTTACTTACCTAAAAATGTCTTATCCCCTTTCATTAACACCTGGGCTAGTCTCTCCTCAGTTTATGCCTTCGTGTTCCTTACTCTGTTTCCCATCATACACCACCCTGTCCTCCTCCTTCTGCATCTTCTTATACCTTCTGAATGCTAACCTTTAGCCTTTGTCTTTTCAGCCACTTCTTTCAAGAACCATAGTGGTCTCTTTTCTCTTGCCTTTGCTCACTTGCTTGATGCAGAGGTTTATTGCCTTCACTATGCCCTCCTTTAGCTTCATTCACTGTTCCTTCACCTCACCCAGGTCATCTTCCTGCCAGGTCATCCCTAAGGCATTCACCTGTGTTTTAAAATCTGCCTTACTGAAGTCTAGGAATTTACCTTTGTGTGGTTCAGTTCTGCAGCCGTCCCTTATGTTGAACCACACTGTACAGTGATCACTGGTCCCTAATGGCCTACCACATTGACATCTGCAACACTGTCCCTGTTAGTAAGCACCAGGTCAGTATCACTCCACCACAAATGGGCTTCCTTACTAGTTTAGTGAGAACACCCCATACAGGGAGTCCAGGATGTCCCTGCTTCTAACCAAACATGCATCTTGGAGGCTGCAGTCTACATTCATCAGATTGAAGTCCCCACAAGCAGTACCTTCCCTTTTCTGCTATATTGCCAGTGACTTCCACAGTACCTTATTTAAATCCTCTCCCTGTGATGGAGGTCTGTAGATCACGCTACTACGAATAGTGGCTCAATTTGTCATCTTGAGGTGACCCAGTACCCCCTAGATTCCCTGTATCTCCATCATTTTTACGCCTTCTCTCACATAAAGCACCACACACACACCTACCTTTCTTCCCACCCTGTCCTTCCTGAACTCAGTATGGCCTAGTATGCCATGTCCCAGTCATGGTTTTCAGTGCGCCATGACTCAGGCCACAGTATCCAGGTCAGAGTCTGCCATGATGGCCTCTAGGTGTGGAATTTTATTTTCTAGACTTCTAGAATTCACACACATGGCCTTCAAGATTTTGTTACCACTCTGCTTGCCAAGTCCCTTTTTTGCCCTGCCCCCCCTTTTTTTTAATGTTCTCATTTTTATCCCGTTTCATTTCTACCACCCAGCTTCTTTTTATTAATTTGCACCCCGGAGGATTCATCTCCTCTCGGGTCCTCCCTACTCTCTGCTTCAGTCAGTGAGGGGTAGCAGTTTATGTCCGCCTGATACCTTCCACCACACCCTTCAGTTTTTTTAAATGTTCATCGTACATGGGCATTGACCATACAGTGTTTGATATCGACAGAACAAGCATTTATAGCCATTCATACAGCTTTTAAAAATGCAAATAAAAAGATCTTACTTCAATAGGGCTCTTGTAGTAGATAATAACCTTGAGGAATGTGCCCTCTGATCAAGACCCACACAGAAACTTTAGTTAGCAGTGTCTGGCAGGGGACCATCTACCCGATGTCATATGACTGATGTCAGCGTGACACTATATAGTGGGCAGTCCCCATGCCCGTCTGCCAGTTCGTTCCCGCTGTCGACCTGTGCACATCGGCCCTCACAGAGATTGTTGCTGCAGTTCAACCGCCTTTTTTCGGATGAGTATCCTTCCTTTCTTTTCTTTGTTGTTCCAAACTGATTTTATGGACATCTTCTCTATCTTCCATTGAGTCGCATATAAATAAGTGCGATTCTTGCGGTATGCAGCTCCCACACAATGATTCTCACTCCCTTTGCCTCTTCTGCTTGGGCCTGGAGCACAAGACTGAGGACTGTGAGGCGTGCCTGAGCTTCAGCCAGGCCACATGAAAGTGCCATCAGCAGGCCCTTGAGGCCCATCTGCTAAAAAAGATGATGACCATGATGGAAAAAGAGCTGCAGAAGCTAAGGAGCACTTCTCCCCTACAGACACCCACAATCACAAGAAGAAGAGGGACAAGGAGAAGCACAGGGACCAGAATAGATTCCCCTCCCACAATCACAAGGAGAAGCACAGGGACCAGGATAGGTCCCCTCACTCCACGCCACCCTTGGAGTCCCTCGGGTGATCAGCGGCTCTCTTCTTCCAGGAAGAGCAATGCTGCTGCCAAGTCTGCCCCATCTTCCCAGAAGCAGTGCTTCTTTCCCACCGCCATGGGTCATGGTGGCTGCAGGTGCTTCGGCAGAGTCCTTCAGCACTCTTAGACCCATCTCCACCATTCTCATCTGACCCCCCCCCCCCGTGAATGCCCGTTCCGGGCTGATAAGTCAGGCACCGGGGACCCCGGTGTCCACATGGCCAAGGTTGAAAAGCCAGTCATCATATCATCCAACAACCACCGACTGACACGCTCATGTCTGGTTCTGATGCGGGACCAGATGATGTCGAGCTGAACAAGAGCCAGCTGCCTGTCTTAACACAGCCTTCACTAGTTCAGGTCTCCCCAAAGGGTTACATCCTCCTCTCCCTACGTGGAGCTTCCTCTGCCCTCACCAAATCAGTGAGAGATGGAGGATGGGGTTATCCATCTAGTGACATTATTGCTGGGTCACCTCCAGACCTCCCGGGCAACCTTCTGTACCCCTCCATGCTAGGTCTTCTGGTGGGGCTGTAGGAACAGATGCCAGGTTTACCGTCTGTTGGTCCCATGCCTGACTCTGCACTCCTGGGTCCACCTGCGCAGAGTTTCAGGCCCTCTAAGGGTCCCCTGTCGGGTCCCACAATGCCGCTATTGGGGCCTCCGTCAGGCTACCCTCCACCCAGTAACCCGGCACCTCATTACACACCAGATTACCATCCATCAGGCTACTTGACATCAGACTTTATGATGCCAGGGTATGCGCCTACATACTCTTTACCAGGTTACCTGACACCGGGGTTCTCTTCGGGGTTTCAGCCTGTCTGTCAGCCCCCTCCACCTCCTCCTCAGCCGCAGGCGGATTTCTGGACCATCCTTCAGTCCTGGTGGTCGGAGACCAAGTCACAGCTCATCTTGGAGCTGGACACACGGCACCGGTGAGAGCCTTTAGACCAATTTACCCTGATCAGACTCCGGTCCTCCTCTGCTGGACCCACACCAGTTTATGTCCGCCCGATGGAAGGTCCTTCAGCAGGACCAGTGTAGGACAGTATCACTCCTTGGTCTCAGGAGGTTTCTCTCCGTTGTCAGGTCTTCAGATTCAGAATCCGAGTCTGGGTCTTCCACCTCAGTTTTGGGTTTTGAGATTCCTCTCCAAAGAAGCCAAGGAATCCCTCAAATCACCTCCGGAGGACCCTTCATTTGCAGACCTCCTGAAACAGATAGCTGAGGCCTACAAATGGAAAACTGATGCACAGGATCCCAAGCATCAGAGACTAGCTGAGCACCTGGATATACAGGAGACAGCACCTGTCCTTACCCCTGGTTAGAGTCTCATCAAGATCTGGCTCCTACTATTTGGATGATGCCTTTCAGGGTTTTATTTAACTCTAAAAATTGATTAGCGTTTTGCTCATAAAAGTTCTAAAACATTGTGAAAATGCTTAGCACTTGAATCACTGTGTTCAAACATAACACTTCTAGAAAACCTATATAAATGCTTTCTGTACAGTTAGTATTGTCCTAAGAAAAAAAACTGCTAAACAATTATTTAAAACCCTGCCTTTCTCCATCCCTGTGGTGGCAAAAAAGGCTGATATGACATACAGGACACCAGAGGGGAAGATCACCTCCATGTTCACCCAAAAGCAGACTCAGAGGTCATTACGGTGGCTCATGACAGGTCCACCAATCTGAGACACATGAGCATCTCCCATCCTGACGAGTCAAGGCAGCTGGACCAGTTTGGGAGGAAATGTTATTCTTCCTCCACACTGGTCATGCGTGCCCTCAGTTGTGTGGCACACATGGTTGTCTGCCAGAAGTCTCCATTTCATCAACTGGAACCTGTCATTGATGTCACGCTGGACGTGAGTTCAAGACCACTCTGGCAAACACCATCAGGTCTGCTAAGGTCACCTGTCACCATTCACTGAGGGTGATATATGATGCGGTGGACTCTTCAGTCGGGGCACTGCTACAGCAGTCTGCCTCAAGAGATATTCATGGCTAAAGGTGTCAGGTTTGGCACCTGATGTCCAGATGGCCATTCAGGATGCCCTCTTCTGAGGTTCTGTACTCTTCAGCGGCGATGCCCCAGGACATAATCACCAGCCTTCAGGACAAGGGCAATGCTTTACGGTCAGTCAATACTATGTACCACCCCAGGTTTAAGGCCAAACAGCAGATGAAACAGCCAGATGCCACACCAAATGGGCACCATCAGCTGCAGCCTCCCTCACAGCCAAAGCTCTGAGAGCCTCAAGAGTGTCTCTTCCCAACCCTCCCTCCACCTCTTGACATTCGGCTTGCCCCCTCCTCCTCGTCTGTTGGGGGAGCCGGTGGGCAGAAAGTTCACAATTTACTTGCCATGGTGGGAGCCAGTCACCACTGATTTGTGGATCCTTCAGCTGTTGAGTCAAGGCCAGACATCTGAACTTCTGGAGAGACCCTGATCAAACCTCCAGGGGTATCTCACTATCCAAAGATGCACATCCCCTTCATAAGGGAGGACATTTAAACCCTTCTGCAAAAAGACACCATAGATCCAGTTCCAGTAAACCAGGTAGGAAAGGGGTACTACTCCCACTTCTTCTTGGTGCCAAAAAAGACAGGAGATTTGCATCCAGTTCTGTACCTCAGCACTCTAAACCAATACATAGAGTACAAACGGTTTTGTACGCTGACTCTCCCTGGTCTACTGCCCCTCCTGCACAAGGGACAGTGGCCCTGCACCATGGACATGCAGGATGCTTACCTGCATATCCTGGATTTTCATGCCTATCGCCACTACCTCAGGTTCTCCTTTCAGGTGGAACATTATCAGTTCAAGGTCCTCCCTTTGGTCTGTCCCCGCACCACAGGTTTTACCTAGTGCCTCGTGGTAGTGGCGGCCCTGAGACCCCAGAGCCACTGTGTGTTCCCCTACCTCAACTACTGGCTTCTGTCAGCTCTGTCGAGGAGCAGCTGGAACTTTCCCATTCCACTACCCTGTCCTTTTCATGCAAGTGGGGATTACAGTCCAGCTACCCAAGTCCCAGCTTGTCCCCTTCCATCATCTCCAGTTTATTGGAGCGGTGCTGGATATAGCCCAGGGTATGGCCTTCCTCCTCTGGACAGGGCGGAAACCTTACAGAAGCAGACTCAACTGATAGCCTCCAGCAGGTGGGTTTCTGCCAGATCGGCTCTCGGTTCCTTGGCCTTATGGCAGTGGCCATCCCCACTGTCCCTCTGGCCAGGCTTCACATGCGTGTTTCACAGTGGGCGCTCAGAGTGCAGTGGGATCAGAGTCAGACAACCTAGACCACATGATCATGGTTTCTAATTCGATGCAGTGGGATCGCCTGTGGTGGCAGGATCTCAGCAACCTTACTGGGGGGTCCCAATCCAGACCCTGACTACAAACATTTCAGGGATGGGTTGGGGGGGGGGCTCATCTGGAGACCCACAGGACTCCAGGGCTGTTGTCTCAGCCAGAACTCTTCCCTCACATAAATGGATTGGAGATGAGGGCAGTGCTATATGCTCTTCAAGCCTTCCAGCACTTGCTGTGCCAGGGCCAACTATTAGCCAGTCTGAAAATGTGTGTGTAGTCTGGTACCTCAGCAAGCAAAGGTACACTCATTCGTATCTCCTCTGCATGGCGGCATTGCGGGTTTGGAATTGGGCAACTCTGCATCAAAGTAATTTCACAGCAGTTCACGTTCCAGGCATGCAAGACGTCCTAGTGGACAGTCTCAGCCACACCAGAGTACAAGCCCACAAATGGGAGCTCAAGCAAGCGGTGGTCAAAGATACATTCGACCTATGGGATCGTCCAGACCTGAATCTGTTTGCCTCCCCATACAACGTAAAACTACCCGGGTTTTGCTTGCTCGCTCCCAAGCATGGTGTTTTCTGGCAAGATGCACTATCTCTTTGCTGGACAGGGAGGTTTTTGTGTGCCTTTCCTCCTTTTCCAGTTCTGCAGAGGGTGCTGCTCAAGCTTCAGGCAGAGGGGTCTTGAATGATTCTGATCGCCCTGTTTTGACCTCGCTAGATATGGTTTCCACTTCACCAGCAGCTTGCAATGGAACCTCCAGTTCTCCTGCCCCTCTGCCATGGTTTTCTGACTCAGGATATAGGCACGCTGGTCCACCCAGGGCTGAAGTCCCTTCAGTTTCACACGTGGCACCTTCTGACATAGCTGCTTCATGCTTTGGAGTCTGCTCCAGAGTTGCTCAAACCCTTGTGGAGGCTAGAAAGCTTTCCACGAAGATGACCTATGCTGTGAAATGGAAGCATTTATCCATTTGGGCCACTTCTAAGGATTGGGACCCTTTCTTGTGCCCCCGTTCCTCAGGTCATGGAGTACTTGCTGCATCTGTCTCTGACCTGGGCTTGAGTTACTCTTTGCAGAAGGTTCACCTGTTTGCCATCTCTGCCTACCATACCTTGGTGGAGGGCAAATATGTGGCTCAACTGGAGGTCTCTAAAAACCTTTCTCAAAGGGATCTTCCACTTGAAAACCCTGGTGCGCAGTCCAGTGCCACCTTGGGAACTAAATCTTATCTTACAGAAACTTACCCTGCCCCCTTTTGAAAAGGCTGGCATTTGTGATATGCGCTATTTATCTTGGAAAGTGCTCTTTTTAGTGGTAATTTCTTCCGCTCAAAGGATTTCCGAGTTTCAGGCCCTGTGGTGTAACAAGAAGAAGAATCTGCATTTATATAGTGCTTTTCATACACAAAGTATCCAAAATTGCTTTACATACAAACATAAGAAGCAGCCAGCAGAAGTAGGCCATTTGGTCTATCAGATCTGCTCGTAATGCAGGGTCCGCAGCTTCAGCTAATGTTCCTGCCTTCCCTCCCCATTCCTCCCATCCTCCCTACCTATGATTTTTACAGTCCCCTATTCCTATCCCAGCCTCTTTTAAATCTGCCCTCTGTCTTCAACGAGATGACCTCTTCTGGCAGCGCATTCCAAGTGTCCATCACCCTCTCTGTGAAGAAGTGCTCCCTGACCCCTCTCCTAAACCTCCCACCCTCCAGCTTAGGACTGTGCCCCCCCGTGTTATGGTTGCCACTCAGCTTAAAGAGACATCTGTATCAGCCTTATTTATCCCTTTCAAGTACTTGAAGGTCCCAGTCATGTCCCCCAATCTGTCTTCCAGGGAGTACATATTCACTGCCCTCAACCTCTTCTCGTATGCATTACCCTGCTGACCAGCTATCTTTGTAGCCCTCCTCTGGATCTTCTCCAGTAAGTTAATAACCTTTTTGAGGTGTGGGCACCAGTACTGAACCCCATACTGTAGAAGCGGCCATACAATTGACCTCTACAAGGGCAGTATAACCTCCTCTCCCCTACTACTGATCCCCTAGATATGCATCCCGCATCTCGCTTGTCTTTGCTGCTGCTTTCTTGCACTGCGGAGTGCTTCAGGTCACTAGTGATCATAACTCCCAGGTCCCTCCTTTGATGCAGATACTCTGACTCCACCCAAGTAGTACTCTGTCCTGGGATTATTGACTCCAATATGCATAACTTTGCATTTCTTGGCAGTGAAGCCAAGCTGCCAGATCCTGGACCACCTCCCCAGCTTTTCCAGATCTTTCTGTAGATTCTGTATCCCTTCAGCTGTGTCCACTCTTCCACAGAGCTTGGTGTCATCTGCGAATAAACACATTTTGCCCTTAATGCTGTCCCCAATGTCGTTGATGAAGACATTGAACAACATGGACCCTAGCACCCCAAGCCTTGTGGGACCTCTCTGATGCCAGATAACTTTTCCCGCAGTCACCTCTGGTTTCCTGTCCTCAGCCAGTTTTCTCCACCCATCTAGCCATCTTTTCTGCAACCCCGAGATCCACCAACCTTTGGTGTGCACAGAGTCAAAGGCCTTGTTGAAATCAAGATAGAGGATGTCTACCACTTGGCCCTGTCTACTGTCTTAGTGACAGTCAAATAAGTCAATCAGATTACTACCATTCTAGCATTGCTTGTAAAGTGACTGAATGTGTAGTGGCGGCCATATCGCACATCAGCACCCACACACAGCCTGGACAATTGCATGAACTGGTTTTATGGGAAGGGACTATTGGCTAAGATACCGGAAATGTCCTTACTCTTTACGAAGAATGCCTTGGGTTCTTTTACTTCAATCTGGGCACCCACCAGGACAGCACCAGGATGGGTAGAAGGAACCTTATTTTTTAACGTCTCATCCGAGTGATGGCACACCCAAACAGTACAGCACCCTCCCAATACTGCACTCCAGTGCCAGCGTTTTTAGGTATGAGTCCAATCCTGGTGTGGGACGAGAACCCACATCCCTGTGGTCCAGAGGCGGATGTGCTACCAACTCAGCCACGCTGGCACCTAAATAAGAAGCCTTATTTGATTTTTCAGACCGGGTGGCTCTGCATATCAATCCTCATTTTTTACCAAAAGTGGTTTCTGAATTCACGTTGAATCAGTCTATTGAACTGCTGGTGTACTACCCAGAGTATTCCAGTCAGGGGGAGGCAGTTCTGCATACCTTGAATGTTCACATCTAAGTCTGTCCAAAAATCGGATCAGTGTTTTGTTTCTTTTGCACCCAAAGAGAGGTGCATCAGTTTCCAAACAGTTTTTATTCAAGTGGTTGACAAACTGTATTGTGTTCTGTTACCAGTATGGTAAAACCTCCCAGGGAGGTTACGGGGCATTCTGCTAGAGGCATCGCTGCTTCTACTGCTTGTTTCAGGAATGTGTCCACCGCGGACATCTATGCGGTGTCCCCTTGGAACTCCATCCACACTTTCACCAAATATTACAGTCTGGACATTGCTTCTTGGCGTAGGGCTGGCTTTGGTCTAGCTGTCCTCCAAGGCCTTCTGCCCTAAATTCTTTGCCTTTCTGCAGACCGGAGCTGTCTCGAAGTAAGATAGTACAGTTACGTAAGAATTTACCATAACAGTAGATCTTCGAGAGCGGCTCTTGCAGTAGGTAACCTTTTTCTCTCCTTTCTTCCCCCAACTTCTGCTGTTCTCCCTCAGTGAGCTTATGTTGGCTCTAGGAGCCTCTTTTCCATTCTCCTGTGTCACTCTGGAGGTCTCCAGCAGGAGAACTGGAAGGCAGGCGTGGGGACTGCCCACTATATAGTGTGATGCTGATGTTGGTCATGTGATGCCAGGTGGGCAGTCCCAGCCAGATATTGCTAGCTAAAGTTTCCATGTGGTTCTGATGCCAGAAGGCACAGTTCTTAAGTTATTACCTACTGCAAGAGCCTGTCCTGGAGATCTAATGTTAACAAGTTTTACATAACTGTACTACTGGATTCTTGCCACGCCTACAACCACAGCAGCTGTAGTGAAGAGATATGAGAAAAATACATTGGTGCTCCTGGAAGGGCTCTGAATTCATTTGCACTCATTCTGACCCAAAGGAAGTTATTCAGACCTGCTGCCTGTGAGAATGCTAATTTCTCTGTAGTGTATTCTGATAGAGATTCCAGAAAATTTGCTTTAATCACAAAAAAGGCATACACTACCTCTGCTTTGCTGTTGTGGCAAGCAACCTAAATGCATTGTTCTCCACATTATCAGCAGGCACTGTGGAATAGTTTACCTGTTTGTTAAGGTTTAGCATCTCAAGACAAAGTTCATCTGGCACATAGAGTGAAAGCTGGCTTGGAAGCTGACAAGTACCAGTTTCAGATGCCTGTTGATGTGAATGACACTGCATCCAGGACAGTAGCAAGTTCAGTTTCTACCAGAAAATATGCTGGTTTGTCACAGACCATTCATAATGAGGCAGTTGATTTTCCTTTGAAGGCACTGAACCTTCTCATTTGGTGACAAAACAGAGCTATACTGTACATGCAGAAGGTTCATGAGCAAAGGAAACTTAAAAATTTAACAGAAATAGCCGTGTACTATAGAATATTAGCAGTAGAAGCAGGCCTCACGTTCTGTCCAGTATGCCGTTACCTACTTATTTATTGAAAAGTTTCGCCAAGAAGGCACACTGAACAATCGAGTTGCTCATCTTCCAGTGCATCCTAGGAAAGAGGGTAGGGGAGTACAGTGAAACAAACTTACAATTGCCAATAACAGGAATACATTAGCTACATAGTAGGTACATAGCAGGTACATAACTAGCAATATGTACATATATATGAAGTGCTTGTAGCATAAGAAGTGCATTTTTGCATGTTGCAATCGTTAGTTTGGGTACGGTTTTGATACAATCCAGTTACAGGAGATGAGGTGAGGAGAAAAAGAAAACAATGTACACTGATAATAATGGAAGGACAGGACCTGCAATCTTGTTTTGCAGTCATATGTAAGGGAACTAAGAGCAAGTACAGTTAGAGAAGAAGAAATTATGTAGGGCTGAGGAGAGGGAGAGATGGGAAGAGGAGTGTCTGATTTGATGGGGTGGGGCATTCCAAAGTTTAGGGAAACTGTGTGAGAAAGCAGCCTGACCTGTAGAAGTAAAGCAGCGTGGGATTGCCATCGTGCTAGAGTCGTAAGATCTGAGGGAGTGGGAGGGGGGGAGGAGGCATTGATAGGGAGGAAGTGAGATAAGGCATATGAGACCCAAACCAAAATTTAGAGATGAATGTAAGTGGTACTTAAGAAAAGTAGGTAACTTACAAGCTTTACAAATGGGGAGGTATGGAAGAGGCCTGTATAGCTGACCTTATGGGCACCATGGCTTTGAAGCTCAAAGGGTCCCATGGATGGAGGAGGGAAAAGGGAGCTAGACTGCAGTCTACATCAGCTCCTCCAAACAAGACAGTCCAAACCCTGACAAATGAGTCTGTGTCCCCATAGAACCATTGTCAGTAGGAGGGCACCTCTCTTATTATGTCAGATTGGGAAAGGATTTCCACGGACAAAAGGGTTTTGGAGGTGGTACTAGAGGGGTTAACCTTCAAGCTGTGCAATTTTCAAAGCTGAGCAAATTCATAGTGTTCGAAGCTCAGTTGCTGGGATGGAACATTTGATTAAAATTGGAGGTGAGGAAGCTGTTGCAGTTTAATTCTTTGGAGGAGCAGGTTCCTGTTTCCCAGGTCAGATAGGGTTTCTTCTCCACAGTCTTCCTCACTCTAAAGAAAAATAGGAACGGTGACCTATTTTAGACATAAAGCTACTAAACAAGCATGTGAAAAAGAAGTTCAGCATGGTGACACTGCAAACAGTGATACCATCCGTACATCATTGAGATTGCCTGGAGCCTCTCCTGCGGATCGGAGAGAGCGACCTGAGGAGTAGGGATGCAGGAACTCCTTCAGATAACCGGACCCAGCCATGCAAGGGCCTTATGAGTCAACAGATCTATTTTGAAGATGTCAGTGCATCGGCAGCCAGTGCAGTTTACTTGGCACTAGCGTAATACAACAGGACCTTAAAAAGCCCGTCAATAGCCACGCTACAGAGTTCTGCAGCAGCTGCAGGCACCGCATCACACCCCCTCTGACCCCTGAGGTAGAGTGCGTTATAGTAGTCGAGCCTCGCGGTAACAAACACATGTACCAGTGAGGCCAGATCGTCCGGGGGGGGGGATAAGGGATTTCATTTGGGTGGTGTTGCACAGATGATGAAAACCATTCCAGACAGTGGCCAACACCTGAGCATCAAGTGTCAGATCGCTGTCCAGAACAACATCCAGATTTCTCGGCTTGGTGAAGGTCTCACAAATACACCCTCGAAGAAGCATAATTACTAAAGTGAGTATTTTTTCCCTGCCAATACAACAACAGTCTTTCCTCACTTTCTTTATTTCTGGAACCAAGTTAGAACTCCCATTTTCATACTGGAACTTCATTCTTGCACATTCCTGTTCATTTCCACCTCCATTTGTAAAGTGAGGTCAGTAGCTTGTCAGTCAGCTACCGGAGACCATGGGTGCAACTTTTGAGCAAGCACAGGGTTTTGTTTTCTTTGTTTAATGAATGTTACATTAGAAGATAACTGCCTCAAGCATCTGAGCTGCCACAGGTACCTTAGCTTTATGGAGTCAGTCATGTAACCCTGTGCCTCCCACCTCTGCCTCAACTTCCAGCTAGTTTGAATTAATTACAGTACAGTTACATGGCTTGCTGTCCACTCCCCGTTTTTGAAAACTGACTGCTGTACTTAAATACAGTTTCTGCATACGTTTAAAACAATAGATTGGCATCAGGAATCAATAGATTGAGGTTTGGGCCCATGACGGAGAGGTCATATAGACAGCTGAAGCAGATACTGCCTTTAACTGAATGTTGCAGCAGTTGTCTGTATGGTTAACGCTCGATTTGAGATTGCTGGGTTTTTTTCTACGCTAATACTTAGTGTGTGTAAAATATTTGATTTTACAAAGATGCATAAAATAGATATAACTATAAAATCTTCTGAAAAGTTACTGAAAATAAAGCTATTTTCTTTAAACTGGATGTGGGTTATTTCATATTTCAATGAAAACGAATGGGAGAAGAGTGTGTGTGTGCCTCTCATTTTTAAAAGATGAAATAAATATCTGGGTGATCAAGTTCTACAGTAACAAATATGTAGATTGAATTCTTTTGAGGGTACAGTAGTTTTATTCAAGCATGTTATTTGAGTCTATAGAACTTTCTCAGTTGGAAGTAAACTATTTTGGCATAGATCTACCAAAATTGCGGTTGCATCCCCCTGCCAGCTCGCGGGGCTCTCGTACAGAAAATGATCTTCCCCATCTTCAACTACAGGGATGTAGTTTATAGTGCCACTTCCAAGTCCACCCTAGCCAGACTGGATCCTCTCTTCCACTCCTTCTGCAGATTTGCCCTTGACAGCTCGCCCTCCTCACACCACTGAGACCTCTATCAGTCTCTAAATCTGATCCATGACCGACGGGCACACTGTGCCAAGGTCACGGCAGAGTACTGGTCCCAGTCCTCCCCCTGTATCTCAAGGCTGTGCTCATGACTCTTACCCCTCCTGCTTATTCCCTGAGGAATGCTGATACCTGTCTCCTGTCAGTACCGTGTATGCCTTCGTCGACTGGCCAATTAGCTTTCAGACACCCGTATACCCAAATTATGGAACTCCCTCCTGCAAGCACTTTCTTAATGCCACCATCTCAACACCTCAGCTTCCTCGTAAATGAGCACTGTACCACTCCATATATGTGTTGCTAGAGTGCCAGTAACCGCTCATTTACTCCAGCCTCGGTACAGATTATTGACATTTTTACACTGATCCTGTTTGCTTTGTCTTCCATAAATATCGTATTCTCAAGAGCTGCTGTAAATTACTGTACCGATCGTATTTTGCTCAGCTGTGTTTGTACACACCTCTGTATTTCGTGTCAAAATATTGAAACTATATTGTAAGTCTTTCTCTTTTGTTCCTCCCCAGGACGCATCCTGAATCGAGCAGTACTGCTCAGTGTGCCCGCCTGGTGAACTTCAACACAACAGACATGTGAATAAGAGTACATGATATGGGTCCCATAAAAGACATTAATTGTAACAGGTATAAGCCATTGATGTGATTTTTTCCTTTTAAGGCAGTATATATAGGACTTTCCATTTTCTTGCTCATGAGAGGACAGACTTAATGTACCTAAATTTTGGTCACAGTTTTTGCAGAGCTGACATTCTAAACTTATCTTTGTGGCCTACTGTGCTTAAGAGCTAATGTCACACAGTGAAACCGAGCTCAAGAGGACACAGGCTAGGCTTGTCTGCAAATGTAACTTCTGTAAACAGCCAGTCAACCACTGATAACCAGATTAGAAACCCTTAGAGACATGCTCTTATTTGTGATGTCTAAAATATCCAAAACTAGTTCCTGTATACTAGCGAGAGATGGAAAAAAATAAATTCTATTTTGATACTGAATGTTGTCATCATTCATTTGTATGAATATATGTGAGGAGCACCCTCCCCCCTCAAAAAAAACAACTTGCAACATACCCCATCCAACTCCTAGCTAGCTTCTGGAAAGGTCCAAGAGTCCAATACCCTCCCACTGCCTTAGCCATAGACCAAACACTAAGCACTACTACCTCCATCCAACCCCTCAACAGTGTTTTTTTTTTTACAAGTGTGATCTCTTCCTCACCAAGTTACATACCTTCTGAATAATAGGAACTTGGTGATCTTACTTCGAGACACAGCTCTTGCAGCAGGTTACACCATTAGGACTGAAGCCGGCAGGCGTCAGGACCCCACGGAAAAATTCTAGCTAGCTATCTTCAGCGGGGACCGCCCCCGATGTCAGTTCCCCTCGGCGTCAGGCGTGGTACATAAAGGGCGGTCCGCCCAGATTCCCCAGTTCTTTCCCGCCGTCGACTTGCATGTCTCGACCCTTCGGTTACAGTCTAGCGCGCGACGTGTGGTTTAGTGCTTTCCTTCGGGAAAATTGGATTTCTTCAAGCAAGATTTTTGCTGATGTCCTCTCCAACCTCCGGTCACTCCTCCAAGTGTGCTTGCGGGAAACAGATCCCCTTCAAGGATCCCCATACGGCCTGCGTTCGGTGCCTGGGCCCAGACCACGATACCCGGGCCTGCTCCTTTTGCCAGGGGTTTAACAGTCAAACCCGGATCCGACGTCAGAAGGCCCTTCAAGCCTTCTTACAGGAAGAGAAGCTGAAAACCATGTCTTCCAAGGGGGAATCTTCAAAAAAGACCCACAAGCATGCAGAGAAACGAAGGGAGAAGGCCCCTTCCAGGTCCCCCTCCAGGGCTTCGGACTCGCGCTGCTCCGGTTCCAGGTCCGACCGCTCCCCCTCTAGGGCCAGCTCTCAGAATCCCCCAGCTGCAGTAAGGAAGCCTTCTTCTCAGGCCAAGTCCACCAGGCCGTCCTCGTCCTCCAGGGCCTTGGCGAAGTCTGGGGATCGCCATCATCACCATCACAAGTCGGGTTCCCGCCCTTCGGAACCCGACGTCGGGTCAGATTCTTTGCCCCCTCGCAAGACATTGGAGCTCACCTCCTTAAAGAGACCTCTGGATCCGATGCCAGTCGTCCGTCGTCGGCCTCACGTCATGCATCCTGGAGCCGCGTCGGCCAGGCGACCGTCGCCAGCTAAGCCAGCTTCTCAGCGGATGCCGGTGGGGACGCGCCCGCCTCCCTGAGAAGAGGGCCCTGGACGCCTCCGACCGACGTCGGTCAGGAGACCTTGACCGAGGAGGATCTTACGCAGCCCGAGGACCAGACAGGCAACCGTCCGCCGAGACTCCCCAGGAACCTCTCGCATTACCCAGCCCCTGTGGAGCCGACGCGGGACCCGATGACCGCTCCACTGGCGCCCGGACCGCGGCGGCCTTTCCTTAGTGGAAGTGAAGGACCCTTCACTTACTGGTGGGACACCATAAAGAAGGACATGGTTCCCACTCTTCCTCCTCCTCCTCCTCCTCCTCCTCTGGTTCCTGCACCCCCCTCGCCATCGGGGTCGGCAGGCCGCTTACCTCCCCGGGAACTCGGAACCCCTCCCAGGGGGAGACCAGAAAAACGGAGACCTCCATCTAAATCCTCTTCTAGGTCACCCAGCCCCAAGAGACCCAGGAGACACCGACGATCACCTTCGACGGAGGACACAGGATCAGAGTACTTTTCATCTAGATCCCCATCTCCCCTCTCCATCCCTTCTCCGGACCCACGTGAGATGCCAAAATCTCCTCCGGACGACCCTTCATTCTCGGATATTATGAGACACATCCAAGAGAACATGGGATGGGATGCAGAAGAGCTAGATCCCGAAAGGATACGCCTCGCCAAATATCTTCAGCAAAAAGACCCCAAGCCTGTGGTGGTGCCACCCTTGGTTGACACTTTCATGGACGTCACCAAGGCAGCCTGGAAGCGTCCACATTCGCTCCCGGCGGTGCCGAAGAAAGCTGATCGCGTGTACAAGGCTCCTAGAGAAGACCAGTACTTGATTCAGCAGCCTCAGGCCGACTCTCTGGTCATCACAGCCTCACATGACCGGTCTGAGAGCCGCAACATCTGAGCACCCTGCCACCGGACCCAGAGTCCAAGCAGTTGGGCCAGCGTTGGGTAGGCGCCGCGTATGTTTCGCTACCTGTGCCATCAGATCCTTGAACTATTTGACCCATGGTTCAGTTCCAGAGCACTTGTGGGAACAGGGTCTGGAAATGGCTGCAAAACTGCGGAAGGTGAGCAGAAGGAGGAAATGCTTCAGCTCCTCCGTACGGGTTCGGACGTGGGAATCCAAGTGCTACGAGCCGCGTACGACTCCGTGGGCTCATCGGCCCGAGCAGCAGCAGCTTCTGGTGTATGCCTCCGGAGGCACTCTTGGTTACGCGTCTCCAGCTTTACCCAGGACGTCCAGAAGAATATCATGGACGCTCCATTCGAGGGGAGAAGTCTTGTTTGGTAATCCTTCGGAGAAGATCATTACCAGACTTCAAGAGGCCGGGAAGGCGGTAAGGTCGGGTCAGGCCATGTACTGACCCAGGCTTAGTTCCTTTCGTAGGAACCAAAGCCGAATTCGTGGGCGGATGCAGAGGCAGCAGCCCCGCTCCGCTACACAACAGAGGGGCTCCGGCTTCCGTAGAACCCAGGGGAAACAGCCCGCCAGCCGAAGCCAGCGTACTTCTAAGCCGGCCCAGCCAGCGGGACCCTCTGCCGCCACAGCCTGACTCCTTTCCGGCCCCCGCCCCTCAGGATCAACGGGAAATCATGGTCGGGGGTCGCATTGCGAACTTCCTGCCGGGATGGCAGGCTATAACCACCGACAGGTGGGTTCTTCAGTTGGTCAGAAGAGGCCACTATATAGAATTCGCAGAAAAGCCGCCTCGAGGCCTCCTTTGCTCTCCCGGTATCTGGGTCAGCGCAAATCTCTGATCTGGCAAGAAGTACTCACGCTCCTGCAAAAGGGAGCAATAGAGTACGTCCCAGAGAACCAGAGAGGACAAGGATATTATTCTCACTTCTTCCTGGTTCCAAAGAAAACAGGGGACCTCCATCCGATTCTGGACCTCAGCAATCTCAACGTGTCGGTCGCCTACAAGAGATTCTGCATGGTGACTCTTCCGGGTCTTATTCCCATGCTGAAACAAGGTGCCTTCTTAGCGTCTCTAGACATGCAGGACGCATACCTGCATATCCCTATAGCTCAGGCGCACAAGAGGTTCCTGCGCTTCGAGTTCCTCGACCACCACCTTCAATTCCGAGCCCTTCCATTCGGACTGTCATCCGCACCCAGGGTCTTCACCAAGTGCATGGCAGTCGTGGCAGCATCTCTGAGGAGACAGGGCCATTATGTGTTCCCGTACCTGGACGATTGGCTTCTCATGGCCGCCTCCAGAGAGGCGTTGTTACTTGCGGTCCAGAGCACCCAGGACCTGTTCCGATCTCTGGGAATCCTAATAAACTACAGGAAGTCTCTCCTGGTACCGTCGAAGAAACTGCAGTTTATAGGGGCAGTACTGGACACTGTTCAGGGAAGAGCTTTTCTTCCAGACGACAGAGCGGAGCGCATCAGATCCCTCATCAGGGAGTTATCGTCGAACAAGACCGTCCCTGCCAGGTCGGTCCTTCGCTTGCTCGGACACATGGCTGCGGCCATTCCTACCGTCCCTTTCGCAAGGCTCCACATGCGGGTAACTCAGTGGATGCTCAAAGTGCAATGGGACCAAAGGCAAGACCACTTGCAGCATCCGGTCAAGATCACGAACACCGTGATTCGAGACTGGCAGTGGTGGCTAGTCCCAGGGTCGCTCTCCTTGGGCGTCCCGTTCGTAGCGCCGTCCCCGGAGGTAACCCTCACCACAGACGCCTCGGGTCTAGGGTGGGGGGCACACCTAGATGGGGTAAAGTCCCAGCCGTGGACTCGATGGAAGCTCATCTCCATATCAACGCTCTAGAGATGAGGGCTGTTCTCTATGCCCTGCAGGCCTTTCAGTCAGTAATCCCACCGTGTACTCTTCTGCTTCAGACAGACAACACGGCGGTGATTTATTACCTCAACAAACAAGGAGGCGCACACTCTTACCCCCTTTGCAGGGAGGCCATGAGGGTGTGGGATTGGGTAATCCGACACGGCGCAAATCTGATCACTGTACATGTTCCCGGGGTGGACAACACGATTGCAGACGGTCTGAGTTGCTCCCAGGCCAGAGTCCACAAGTGGGAACTTCTTCAAGAGGTAGCAGAGGATCTGTTTCTTCGATGGGGAACTCCAGAGCTGGACTTGTTCGCATCCCCATCCAGCGAAAAACTGCCCAATTTTTGCTCGCTAGATCCAGGGCCTGGTGTTTTCTGGTGAGACGCGTTGTCCCTCTCCTGGGCGGACAGATTCCTCTACGCTTTCCCTCCTTTCCCGTTGATCCAGAGAGTTCTTCTCAAACTGCGCAGGGAGCATGCAGTCATGATCCTGGTGGCCCCGTTCTGGCCCAGACAGATCTGGTTCCCTTTGCTGATGCAGCTATCCCAGGAACCCCGCTCCCGTTGCCGCTCAGCTCCCATCTCCTGTCTCAGGAGAAAGGTTCACTAGTCCACCCGGACTTACGTTCATTGAACCTGCATGCATGGCTCCTAGAGACATAGCCATCTTGCGTCATGGGGTCTCGCAAGAGGTTGCAGAAGTTCTTTCTGCAGCCAGAAAGCCGGCAACGCATGCTACATACGCCATGAAATGGCGCCGTTTTTGTTTATGGTCGCGAGCACGTGATTTTTCCCCTTTAGGTTGCCCAGTGGGAGTGGTGTTGGACTACCTGCTCTCCCTCTTTCATTTGGGTCTAGCCTACTCCTCTATTAAGGTGCACCTTTGTGCCATTTCTGCCTACCACCTTCCGGTGGGTCATCGTACTGTGGCACAATTGGACGCCCTCGGGAGTTTCTGAGAGGGGTGTTACACCTTAGGCCACCCATTAGGGACCCTGTACCTCCATGGGATTTGCTCTATGTCCTGGAACAGCTCACGCTCCCCCCCTTCGAACCTGCACGCGATTGCGAGCTACGTTTTCTGTCGTGGAAAACGTTATTTTTGGTTGCTGTTACTTCAGCGAGAAGAATTTCTGAGCTTCACGCTCTCATGTGCATAGAGCCTTATTTAGTTTTCCACCGGGACAGAGTATCCCTGAGGACGAACCCTAAATTTTTGCCTAAGGTGGTCTCTTCACTCACTCTAAATCAGGACATTGACCTTCCAGTCTACTTCCGAACTACTCGAATAGAGGAGAGGCTCTGCTTCACACCCTGGATGTTCACCGCAGCCTGAGGTATTACCTCAACAGAACTAAACCTTTTTGTAGTTCTGAACAACTTTTCATTTCCTTCTCTGAGAGGATGATGGGCCAATCTGTATCCAAACAGTCCTTGTCTCGCTGGCTTGTCCAGTGTATTTCATACTGTTATGATATCAAACAAAAGCCCCTCCCGGGAACAGTCCGGGGTCATTCTACTAGAGGTGTGGCCACCTCCTTTGCAGCACTCAGAAACGTCTCCTCCTCTGCTATATGTGCTGCAGCCACTTGGAGCTCTGTGCATACCTTTATCAGGCATTATAGCCTGGACATCGCCTCTCGGCGAAGAGCCGGTTTCGGCCTGGCGGTGCTACAGGGTCTCCTGTCCTAGGTTCAGGACCTGGAATGTACTTCCTATTTCCTCCTCCCAGAATTTCTGGCAGCGTTACTGCTTGGTAATCAGTCTAATGGTGTAACCTGCTGCAAGAGCTGTGTCTCGAGTAAGATAGTACAGTTACGTAAGAACTTACGTAACAGTAGATCTTCTGAACAGCTCTTTGCAGCAGGTACCTTCCCCGCCCACCTTCACCCTTGGAGGAGGCATGGCTTAAGTATCTTTTAACAGGGATTTACTCCTTTTGTCTTCTGACGGTGGATCCTCGGTCTCCCATCTTGATGTCAGCCTGCGGCGGGCGTCTCCGGTGGGAGAACACAGAGAATCTGGCCAGGACCGCCTTCATGTACCACGCCTGCCGTTGGGGGCGGGACCGACGTCAGGGGCGGTCCCTGCTGAAGATAGCTAGCTAGAATTTTTCCGTGGGGTCCTGACGCCTGCCGGCCTCAGTCCTAATGGTGTAACCTGCTGCAAGAGCTGTTCTCAAAGATCTACTGTTACGGTAAGTTCTTACGTAACTGTACTTTCCATCCCTCCCCTCTGGGTTTCCAGTCCCTTATTTGGGGGAGTGTATTAATGGCTGGGGTATACTGCTTGTAATGTAATCCAGCCTAATATCGCAGCATTCTAGTCCTGAGGCTTTCGCTAGTTGCTATGATTGATGTGCACCGTCCCTCTACATTCTGAGTCCTCATTGGTTGACAGCTGGGCACAGCTGGTAATTTCCAGCATTTCTTGTGATGCTGTACCAACTGCACTAACTGCCATCCACCACATATCTGTCAGCCATTGATTCAGAAGGCGAGGGAGAGTGCACCAGTCATCGTAGCTGCCAGTCATCGCAGCATGACTGCTGAGTTAACGGTAGTTCAAATTACGTTACCAGCAACAGACTTAAGCCAGTCACTAGCTACAAATTAAGTTTCAGTGCTGGGGAGATTGCAGACTAAGGCCTTGTTAAGAAAGTACGGAGCTCGATGGAGAAGGGATTAGATGTTTAAAAAAAAAAAGCTTGTCATTGAGGTGAAAGGTGGAGGATGCTGTGTGTTCTAGGGGCATGGATATAGATCTTACTTCAAGGAGGCTCATGCAGCAGGCAATAACCATTAGGACTGAGCTGTCAGGGGCTAGGATCACATGTAAAACTTCTAGCTAACAGTATATAACAAGGGGCTGCCCCCGACCTAAGCATGCCGACGTCAGTCAGTAGTATAAAAGGGGTGATTCCCCAGCCCATCCCCAGTTCTTTTCCTGCCATTAACCCACATAGTTCGGACCTCCATGGACTCCTGCTTCTAGTCGACTGCCATTTTCTCTGTGATTTATTTTCATAATTTACAGTTATCGTTAAATTTTCTTCATGTTCTGGTATGTGTTCTTCTCCAGTAACATCTTCTGACCGGCGAACAAAGTGTGCCTGCAGCAAGCAGATTCCTGCTAAGGATGGTCACTCTTCATGCCTGCTCTGCCTAGACTCTAACCACAACACTGAGGCTGCCCAGCATGCCAGGAGTTTAACCAGGTCACACGGAGACGCTGATCTGAGACTCTTCAGGCTTTCCTTCTGCAGCAGAAGCTGGTGATGATGGAGAAGGAGCTCCAGGGCAAAAACTCTTCTTCCCAGTCTCCGGGGCTTCTACTACTTCTTCCCATAAACAGAAGTTGTAGCGCAGGAGGCACAAGCACCATGACAAGGAAACAGATCTACCCCAGTTGGCTTCCTGCTTCAGATCACTGCACAAGTTGATGCCTGCTTCTGTATCTTCCTCCTGTGGGAGGTCCGTCACTCTTTCACTGGCAGCCCTCACTTCTTCCGGGCTGCTCATGTCTTCCCCTCCCACCCTTCTCGCCATCTGGGATGAAGGCTCATCTGGGCTTCTAACATCGTCCCCAAACCCAAAGCCCCTGAAGCTAAGGCCCCTTTTCCCAGCAAGTTCTCAGCCAAGTGGATTAACTGGCTCTCTGTATGAAGGATCTTGGCCCTCCCCCCTTCCGGTCTTGACGTTGCCTACATCAGTTTCGCATTCAGGGCCCAACGCCTCCAGCGTTGTTAAGAACATGTCATACCTCTCTCTAGAAGCTGACGTAATGTCTCAATGTGGATTTCCTCCTCTGTGCAGGCTACTCCTCAGTGGGATGTGTCGTCTGATCCGTGCCAGCCCCTTCTCAGCCGACACCAGCCACTCCAGCGCCGACCCTGATGATGCCTTCACTGTCATCAGTTGAACCTCCGCTGGTGTCAGTCACTCCTTCAGGACAGCCACAACAGATGCCTGATGCACCGTTGCCAGGTCCTTAAGACTGATGCTGGCTAACCCTTCGCCTCAGGAGCGCCATCCAGCCATTCAGTTCCTCAGAGACTGATGCCAGATCCTGAGAAGCCTTGGGACTGATGTTGGGGGATCCTACACCTCCCATCTCACCTGGCAACCACCGCCTATGGACTATACCGCCTGTTCACGGCTTGGTGGAGTCCTTGCAGAGCAAGGAACCCCAGAGAAATCCTTCTACCCCACCTCCAAGAGAACTTCACCCTCACTGGTCCGGGTTTCTCCTCCCATTTCTCACCAAGGACCACCATCCACAGATGCCGGTCCCAGAATCTCCATCGTGGGGGGGATTCCTGCTGCTGCTCCTCCTCTTCCTCTGAGGTCTCTGAGGATTACAGTTTACCCTCGGAGGCAGAGGAGCTTAGGGTTACCCACAGATCTCCTCCTGATGATGCAGCTTTTCCTGGACATCATAAGGCACATTCAGTCCCTCATGGGCTGGGACTCTGAGGAACTGGACCCAGAACACTGATGCCTGGCAACCTTCCTCTGTAAGAAAGATGAGAAATATGCTCTGCCCGCAGTCATACTCCCCTTATTGATTCTGTTAAGGATGTCAACAAGGCCACCTGGACCCACCTGTCTTCCACCCCAGTCCTGCCTAAAAGGTGGACAGGCTTTACCACATCCCTAGGGACAAGAGCCTTTTTATGGGGGCACCCTGTGGCCGACTCAGTGATCATAACACTGCTTATGACCATACTAAGAGACCCAGACACCTTTGCATGCATCCTCCAGACAAAGAGTCTCGTCAAGTGGATTTCTGGGGCAAGAAGGTCTATGCCTCAGCCACTTTGGCTGTTCAGTCCCTAACTTTCCTGGCCCACAGGTACAGTACCAGAAAGCCCTATGGGATAAGGCTCTAGAATTGGTACAGATTCTGCCAGCCAATGCCACGAAGTCTCAGTTGACCCAACTTCTGAAGTCAGGGCCCAATGTTGGGAATCATGTACTAAGGGCTTCCTACGATATGAATGACATAGCCAGACAGGAGGCAGACACGGGCATTTGTATTCGCTGCCATTCCTGGCTTAGGATTTCCAGTTTTGTGCCGGATGTGCAGGCCAAAATCCTTGATGCTCCTTTTAGGGGGGTTGGTTCTTTTTGGCAAGAATGTCCAGAGCATTGTCTCCTGCCTGCAGGAATCTGGCCAGGCTCTGAAGACAGTACACTCGTTATACTGGTCTCAGCCTAAACTCCAACAGCATTAGCCCTTTCAGAGGAACCAACCTTGGCAGTCCCGGGGACAGCAGTCCAGAGAAGTCTTCAAACTTAAGGCCCCCTTCCAGACAGCAGGAGCCTCAGCCCCTAGGGCCTCCCCTACCACCCTGCCCATCCCAGTTTCTTCTGCATGACTCCTTGCTCGACCCCCCTCCCCCCAGCAGAGGCATTGGGGGAGGCAGTCAGGGGGTCACTTCTCACTTTATCTGGATGGTTGACACAGAATCACCTCTGACCAGTGAGTGCTTCAGCTGGTAGAAAGAGGGCACACTCTCGATTTCCAAGAGGTAGTACCAGACAGCCCTCCATTGCACTCCCACTATCCTCCAGCACACATTGCCCTTATCCAGGAGGAGATCCAGGCATTGCTGAGCAAAGGAGTCATAGAACCTGTTCCCGCAAGACAAAGGGGAAAGGGGTTCTATTCCCATTTCTTCCTGGTCCCAAAGCAGACTGGTGATCTGAGACCAATCCTGGACCTTAGCCTCCTGAATGTATTTATAGAATACAAGTGCTTCAGGATGATTACCCTTCAGGGATTTCTACCCCCCTTCTGCATTGAGGAGATTGGCTTTGCTCCCTGGATATGCAGGATGCCTGCCTCTACATCCAAGTGTTTCAGCTTCACAAGAGGTTCCCATGCTTTTGCTTCCAGGGGAACCATTACCAGTTCAGGGCCCTTCCCTTCAACCTCTCCTCGGCACCTCAGGTCTTCACCAAGTGCCTTGCAGTAGTGGCCTCGGCCCTGAGGAGGCAGGGTCTTTACATCTTTCCCTACCTCATTTGGCCTCACAGCCCCCCCTCCAGAGGCCAGCTGCTCCAGACCATGGAGATCACCTTCGAATTGTTCCAGACGCTGGGAATCACCTTGAACCTAACCAAGTCCTCCTTCTTGCCAAGTCAGACTGCAGTTCATTGCTGCAGTCTTAGACTCAGCTCAGGGTAAGGCCTTCCTGCATCCAGAAAGAGCAGAACACCTGAGAGCACAGGCCCGCTTGGTGTCCTCATCGTGACAGGTCCCAGCCAGGTCATTCCTCAGGCTCTTGGGACACATGGCAGTGGCCATTGTCATTGTTCCGCTTGCCCGCCTGTCCATGAGGGTGCCTCAGTGGACCCTATGGGTTCAATGGGACCAGTGCACAGACAATTTGGAATAGGCAGTCCTGGTTTCCAACCCTCTCCAGCAAAGACTGTCTTGGTGGATGCACCCCCTCCAACCACCTCAGAAGGGTCCTTTTCTGGGCAAAATCTCTCGCTCAGATTCTTGTGACAGACATGTCCTGTCTGGGCTGGGGCACTCACTTGGCAGACTGGCAGACCCAGGGGACCTGGTCTCAGCATGAGCAACATCTCCACATCAATGTGCTCGAGATGCGCACAGTCCTTCTTGCCTTCCAGGCCTTTCAGACTCCTCTCCTCCCAGGTCCTCTCTTGATACAGATGGACAACTTGTCAGTATGTCTTTTATATCAACAAGCAAGGGGGGGACTCATTCATACCCCCTATGCAGGGAGGCCTTGAGAGTTTGGCATTGGGCCATAGCACATGACATGGTTCTAACGGCAGTTCATGTTCCAGGCATCCAAGATGTCCTGACCAACAGCCTAAGTCAGTCCAGGTCGAAAACACATGAACGGGAGCTCCTATCCTCTGTAGTCATGGAACCTTCACAGGTGGTCATCCCAAGTTGGACCTCTTTACGTCCCCATTGAACACAAACTGCCCAATTTCTGCTCACTAGATCCAGGGCCTAGTGTTTTCTGGCGAGATGTGTTGTCCTCTCTTGGACTTGTATGCCTTTCCTCCTGTCCCAGTTCTGCAGAGAGTTCTTCTTAAGCTGCAATCAGAGGAGGCAGAGATGATTCTGATAGCTCCTTACTAGCCGTGACAGATATGGTTCCCTTTTTTGCAGCAGCTGGCAGTGGAACCCCTTCTTCCTTGGCCCCTTTGCTCCAACCTGCTCTCTCAGGACCAGGGCACTTTGATTCACCCGGACCTCAAGTGTCTTCATCTTCATGTGTGGCTCCTTCAGACTTGGCCATCACATGATTTAGGGTGTCCTCTAGGGTGGCGGATGTTCTGGTGGCAGAGAATTTATTGTTTGAGTTGTTCCTTGACTACTCCTCTGCTGGGCTCGGCCTCTGTCAATAGAAGATGGACTCTGAGAAAGCAAAGCTATCCCATGGTTTCAAGTTCTGCATCATGTGTCAGAAGAAAATGCTGAACACAGATCTACACGTGTCCTGTGGTAACCCATGATATTTTTGGTTGTGACCTATTGCAGGTGATGCTTCTCATTTTCCTTGGAAGATCGTAAGGCCTGACTTCTTCTCAGTCAGCCTTAGCCATGGCAGGGTCAGCTGCTCAACTTGCAGCCCTGGAAGTGACAGTGGCCTCAGTGCTGCTCCCAGCTGGGGCCAAACTAGCAGCATCTTTCTTGGATAGGTTCTGGGACATGAGCCAGGCCTTCAGGAGACCCCTGTTCACCAAGGTAAGAAACACAAGTGCTGCTGGTGACAGTTGTGGGATTGGGAGAGATTGCGGTCAACCTGCTCCTTTGAGTCCCCTGACCCGCTCAACTTACATTGAGCACTCTACTCTGGTCGAGCTACCGTTGGTAGAGGGATTGGCCAAAGCTCCATGGTGTCCCCATCGGGCTTATCTACCTCAACACCAGTCAAGTAGGCTGTCAAGATTCTTCTCGAACCTGTTGACCAGTTTTAAAAGGAAATCAATGAGGAGTCACTCTCTCTGACCCGGTCCTCCCCACCCTCTGCCAGAAGGGTATGAGACAGTCCGTGTCCCTGACCAGTTCCACTCAGGAGCAGCCTCCTCCGGTGGTCCTGTTGCTTAAGCAGATGCTGATTAACATGGCTTTTACATATGGTCTACACCAACCCTCTGGTGGCTTCTTCTTGACGTCAGCCTTCATTTCAATGGCCAGGGCACCATTTGCCCTCTTGATCCCACTCAACTGGGAGGCATTGCCAGCGATGTTCCTCAACCTCCTTATCTCTTGTGACAAGCAGCACCACTGCAGTGACACTACGAGGAACTCATCTGGCAGCAGGGACCACTGCAGGACAGAGTAGGGCTCTGTCTCCCTGACCTACAGTCAGCTGGCCAGTGCCAGTGATGCCGATGCTGGTCCACCCTCAACAGATATCCTCAGCATCTGCCTCTCCATCCTAGCAGATGGAGCTGCCTCCACCACACCCTTTGGTCGGAGCCTCAACTAAGGATTCCCATGCTGCAGCCAGCTTTTTACACTGGCTGTCAGTGGTGATCACCCATTCAGAAGATTACTCAGGTGGTCCTTGTCAGCAAACGGTTTCAGGCCATTTTTGAAGAATCCTCAGGTGACTCGGACAGGTCATCCGTGCTGTCATAAAGGATACACACATTTGGCCAGGCTTCAGTCATGAACTGGCCACCAGTCACGGTCACTGTTGTTTGGGGCTCTTCTCTGCCTGATAACAAAATTCATGAATGTGTCTTTAGAGCCACTCCAGAAGAGGGCTTAAATACCCCTTCACAGACATTTTAGACAAGGACAACTGCCCTGAGGTTGCTTTTCCCAGAGCTGAGGCCATCTGAATGAACGGTACCCATCGGTCAAGTCAAAGGATGACTACCAGGTGGTCTCCATGGCTGTGGGGTCTGCCGAACTAGCGTCTTTCGAGGAGGCGGCGACCCAGGCCATGGCTCAGACCTCCCTGCTCAGCCTTTTGCCGCCTTTTGGGCACCTCATCCATGGGGCATTTAAAGACTTGTGCCAGGTTCTCTGACTCATGGCCTGGTTCCTTCATTGGCACACAAGTCCAAGTCCAAAATAAGATTCAAAAAGGGTTTCCCATTGACTGTGGGATCGGGAATGCTCTCAGGCTTCTGACTCCCATGCTTCGCCAGATCTGATTTTGATTGAATCCCCGCCCAGCCCAGGTATCCATCAGGCCAGGTGGCCAAGATCTTGTCAATCTTCCAGACAAGATCTTTCTCAAACCAGTCAACCAGTTGTCACCCAAAGAGGCTGATACTTCTCTGTCCAGGACTCTGGTCCTGACTCAGACCCAGGGAGGGACGATCAATCTGCTGACCTGTCGCCTTTCATCATTGACACAGAATTAGAGATACCCTGGCTCTTGCCGGCACCCTCCAAGGCCCACCAGTGGTCCCCCCAGCAGTTGAGGTCCCGGTCTTATTCCCATGGGTCCAGCGGCTCATGCCAACATCGACACTCCTGCTCTCGATGCCCAGGAAAGCAGCACCACTGCTGTTCTTCATCCTTGTCCTCCTCATGTGAGGAGAGGCTTCAGCGCAAGTTCTGTCGATGCTACGAGGATCTCATGTGGCAACAGCTTGTATTCACCAGTGTGAAACCTGTTCTGGTTCTTATCCCAGCACTCACCTGGCTTTTGCCACAGAGGCCGACACCTTCTCCACCTCAGGAGCTGACCAAAACAGTCCTGGCTTGTCCTCTCCCAGCATCTCTGCCAATCCCAGTGGAGTCGATGACCAAACAGCCAACATCCGTTGCTCTGACTAAAGAGTCTCTGCCAGCTTCGGGTCTTCCCCATCAGCTGTCGGTCACCATCACTCCAGACCATCTGCAGAGGGTCAGCTGGGATTCATGTGGTCGACCCTCTTGACAACTCCTCAGAGTCTGAGAGTTCCTCCTTACACTTTGGTCTGGTGGACACGGAGTTCGGCTGGGTCTCTCAGGGGAATGAAGACCCCACCTCCTTCATGGGTCTTCTACGCCTGCTGACGGAATCCACGGGTCTTAAGATGGAGCCCATTTAAAAACAGGGCTCAGTACCCTCTCACAGAGATCTTGAAGTGGTGACTCTGGGAAGTCTTCCTGGTCAAGAGGCCATCCTTGGCCCTGCCTTGGAGCTTTGTCAGCAACCCGCCTCCTGCCCAGCGCTATCAGCTTGGATGGCTCACAAAGTATGTAGGTCCCACCGGTTTTCTTTCAGAGCTCACAAAACATCTCTCAGCCGAGGCTTGGTGGCCGATTTTTGTTTAGGTGCACCGGCAATGTGGGGGACGTCGACAAACTGCCTGACAAGGGAGTCCAAGATATTGACGACTATTCAGCGAAGACGGTCTATGCCACCTCTTCACTTGGCCTTCACCAGGCGAGCTCGGCACTCCTGATGGCTCACTTCTCTCACACTCTGTTGGGTAGTTTGGATGAGATGCTCCCTTACCTTCCAGCGTACCTCCAGACCATGGTCAAACAGGTTCGAGATCAGGGTGTGGCTGTGGCTAAGCAGCAGCTCCAGACAGCCATGGACATTGGGGACTTATGTACCTGTTTTGTGGAAGCCACAGTGGCCATGTGCCACAGGGCTTGGCTGCGGATCTTGCCCTTCAGGCAGACACCCAGCACAAGCTGCAGATGTCCCTTTCCTGTGCATCGACCTGTTAGGACCCAGGTTTGAGGGCCACCTCATCCTCATTGAGAAGTCCTTTGCCACCTTGGACTCTGTAACAGCCACCCAGAGGGATCTGAAAGGCTCCAAACAGCAGAAGCCCTTTCAGTCCACCTCCACTCCTGTGGCCAAACCAGCCCAGCCTCAAGCTGGGAACCAGGCTTAGGCCTGGTGACCTCGACCGAAGGCAGTAGCCACGGTTGTCTGCAAGCCTAGAGGACGAGGTCCCAGTGGCTCCTCAGCCGGACCCTCCTCTGCCTCCAAGCTTGCCCAGTGACTGGATGAGGGGTGCCTCCCTCATGCCAATCACACCACCCCTGGGTCCTTCCATGGGGGTTGGCTCCACCACTTTCTTTCCGCCTGGTCTGGTGTCACCACTGACGGTGGATTCTCAAAGTGGTCGGTCAGAATCTGCCTCTGGAATTTGAGCAGTACCCGTGTTGCTGAGCCCACGCCCCTTGAGAGGATGTGGTATTTGCAGACATTCTGTCAGACCCTCAGGATGATATTGCCCAGGAGGTTGTGGTTCCTGTTGCGACCCTCTGAACACCCAGGGTTCATCTCCAGGTACTTCCTGGTGTTGAAACCGGGATGGGGCTGGCACCTCATCTTAGATCTGTCTCGACCCGAACAAGTTCCTCAAGTCAGGCGCCTTTGGAATGATCACTGTCTCACATCATACCATCAGTAGAGCAAAACATGTGGTTCTGCTCCCTGGATCTACAGGACGCATTCTTTCAAGTCCCAATCAGTCCATCTCACAGACGGTTCCTTCACTTCTGAGCAGAGTGAACCCTCTGCGAGTTCCTAGCCATTCCATTCAGCCTGTTCTCAGCCCCCAGGGACCTCACCAAGTGCATTGCAGTGGTGGCAGCTTATCTGAGGCACAGAGGGGTCTGAGTTTACCCCTTCCTGGATGACTGACTGATCACGGGTCCCTCCAGGCAGGAGGTGGAACAGTCCAGGGCCTGGCCCTCCAGACTCATGTCTCTCTAGCCTCCTGGTCAGCAAGACCAAGTCAGAACTCATGCACATGCAGGTGATCAGCTTCATCGGGCAAAGCTCAACTCTTGCAGAGCCAGGGCTTGGCTCCCGCAGACAGGGTGAGGCTCTCTCCTCCTTTGCCCAATCATTTCTGGTTGAGCAATTGCACCCTGCTCATGACTTCCTGCACCTGCTGGGTTACATGGCAGCCTGTACCAAAGTGGTCCAGTGGGCCTGCTGGAGAATGCGCTGTCTGCAATGGGAGCTGACCAGCCAGTGGTCTCAGTACTGGGGTCACTTCAACCAGCCGGTCACTGTGACCCAGCTGACATGGGATGCCCTCTAGTGGTGATTAGTCCCAGAACATCTGCAGGAAGAGATCCAGTTTGTCTGCCCAGAGCCAATGGTCATCCTGATAACTGACACCTGTCTCATGGGCTGGGGTGCCCACCTGGGGGAACACAGAGTCCACGGGCTCTGGACCCCCCTAGGCATCCCGATACCACATCAGTCTGCTGGAGCTCCAAGCAGTTTGGCTGGTGCTGACTGCCTTTGCTCCTCACATTTGGGGTTAGGTGGTCCAGGTCCAGATGGACAACACCAGGACAATGTACTACCTGAACACGCAAGGTGGGACATACTTCCTGCCTCTGTGCATGGAAGCTCTCCACATGTGGATCCTCGTGTGCGCAGCCTGGATGCCAGTCTTCTGGCCATCCATGTGGCCAGTGTCTCCAGACAGCTGGCAGACACGCTCAGGAAGAAAAAGTATGTCTCTTTGCAGATGACACAAAGATCTGCAACAGGGTTGATACACAAGGTGGGGTGGAAAGAATGAAATGGCACTTGGCAAGGTTGGAAGAATGATCAAATGTATGGCGCCTTAGATTCGGTGCAAAGAAGTGTAAAGTAATGCATCTGGGAAACAAAAACCCAGGGGAACAGTACACAATGGGGGGTGAGATACTGACAACAACAGAAATGAAATGGGACCTGGGGGTGGTCATATCAGATGACCTAAAGGTGGGCCAGCAACGTGAGAAGGCAGTAAGGAGGGCTGGGGGGATACTAGGATGCATAGAGAGAGGCATCACTAGTAGAAAACAGGAAGTTGTTGGCCCTCTGTACAGTCAGTTGGTAAGACCACATCTGGAGTACTGTGTACAGTCCTGGAGACCCCATCTCTGCAAAGACATAGGGTGGAGGCTGTCCAGAGGAGGCAACCAAAATGGTGCTGGGTCTGCACCAGAAGACATATGAAGAAAGACTAGAGGAGCTTAAGATGTGTAGCCTCGGAGGAAAGGAGGAGAGGGGGACATGATAGAAACTTTCAAATACCTCAAAGGAATCAACAAAGTACAACAGGGTAGCATCTTTCAGAAAAAGAGATGTGCAAGAACAAGGGGGCACAATTTAAAGATAATGGGGGGATGGCTCAGCGGTAATGTGAGGAAGTATTTATTCACAGAGAAGGTTGTAGATGCATGGAACAACCTTTCTAAGGAGATCGTAGAGTCAAAAACAGTGGGGGAATTCAAGAATGCATGAGACAGACATAAGGCAATTTTAGTGGGGGTAAGAGGAAGTAGGCTGTTGGTTAACTAGGATCTACAGTTTATCCGTTGGGTAGAAAAATGGGCAGACTAGGTGGGCCAAGCAGTCCTTATCTGGCATTAAATTCTATGTTTCAACTGTGTGGGCAAGGCATCTCATGAGTGGTCTTTTCACCCAGAGGTGGTGGACAGCCTGTTCTCCCAGTAGGACACCCCTCTGGTGGACATGTTTGCCTCCAGGGAGAATGCAAAGCAGAGACTATTTTGTGCCCACCCAGCTCAGCAGGAAACACTGCAGGGGCCTCTCTGTGCCTTCCGTCGAGCCACAAAATGCTGCTCAATGCCAGGAGGGACAAGGCACAGGTGATCCTGGTGGCTCCAGACTGGCCACGCTATCTGGTACCCGATCTCTTCAGTGCAGGCTGCTGAGGTGTCTTCTTCTCCACCAGGACCTGCTTTCCATCAATCAGGGGAAGGTACTCCATCTAGACCTTCAATCCCTGCACCAGACAGCCTGGTGGTTACAGGCAGTGGGTCTCTCTGAAGATGTTCTCAGTGTTGTTGACGCACCCCAGAAGGAGTTAGCCAGGAAATGCTATGCCTTCAAATGGATGAAGTTCTTCATTTGGTGTCAGGGCAAGGGGTTGGACCCTCTGTCCTGTCCAGTGGCCATATCCTTGACTATCTGAGGTCCCTCTCTCAGTTGGGCCTTCATTCAATGACCCTCAAGGTGCACTGGGCAGCCATTTCTGCTTACCAGGTGCGGACCAGTCAACAGTCAGTGGCGCAGGAGAAGGTGGTCTGGTGCTTTTCTAAATGCCTCAACAACATTTCCCCTCCATTGCATGAGCCACCACCACCTTGGGACTTGTTGCTGGTGTTTGCAAAGCTCATGGGCATGCCATTCGATCTGATGCACAGGTGTGATATGTCTCATCTGGCATGGAAGACTGACTTCTTGGTGGCCATCATGTCAGCCAGAAGGATCATTGGATCTGGTGTGCTCTGTGTCAAGTCTCCTTACCTGGTCTTCCACAGGGACAAGGTTATCCTTCACCCCAACCCAAGTTCCTCCCAAAGTTGTGTCTGATTTTCACCTTCACCAGGTGATTAATCTCCTGCTGTACTTCACTAACCACACCTTGAAGGCCAAGCATAGGCTCCATACATTGGACTTGCAGCAGGCGCTCGCCTATTATAAGGAGTGCACAGCTGGAGCTCAAGGAGAGGTTCACCAGCTGTTTGTCACCTGTGTTGAAGCCACACCTGGTAGACCAACAGGTAAGTGGCCGATTAGAAGGCAGATTGTATCCTGCATTTACCTCTGCAATAGGTTGGTGGGTAGGAAGTCTCCTGTAGGGCTTAGGGCTCATTACACCCATCGCACCTCGTGGCTTCTTCCAGGGACATCCCTATCCAGGAAATCTGCAGGGCTGCTACCTGGAGGTCGGCACACACCTTCATTTCTCATTACCACATCAACCTTGAGTCACTCCATGATGCTGGTTTTGGGGCCTCAGTTCTCCAATCTTTGTTCCCTAAATAGGGGCTGTGTGTCTTTAATCCTCCTCCCGGAGAACTGCTAGGAGTCTGCCAACAAGTTTGGATAGAACATCATATCCATGTCCCTAGAAAAACAGATTAATCATCTGTAACAGTAGATCTCACTTCGAGATAGAGCTCTTGAAGCAGGCAGTAACCATTAGGACTATGCCGCCAGGCACTGGGATCCCATGGAAAAATTCTAAGTAGCAGTCTACTGTGGCTCGCCCCGACACCACAGGTTTTTTCCCTCCATCGACCCATGCATCTCTGCTCCACAGACACCTCCTGCTACCAGTCGACTGCCATGTTCACGCTTTGTGCAGTTACCTTTTTTTTTTTCTCATTGAATCTATCCGAATTCATCATGTATGTCTACCCAGCCCACTTCCTCTACAGGCAGCAGAAATCAAAATGCACATGCAGCAAGCAGATCCCGGAAAGACAGCCATTTGGCCTGCCTTCTGTGACTAGGCCCGACCATCAGCTGGACGCCTGCCTGCATTGATTTAGCTACAATAGGAGGACCGCATTACGCCTCCTGAAAACTTGCCTCCTTGAACAGCATGTGGCCACTGTGCAGAAGACCACTAGGCACAGCTCGCCTTCCTCCTCAGTCAAGGAATCCTCCCCAGAGACAAGAAATCGAGCAAGAAGCACCATCATTGAGACAGGGATAGGTCCACGTCAGAATCCTGTCCCAGGTCTCCACACAAGACTTCAAAGTCCTACCTCTGGCATGAGATCTGACTCAGCCCCTCTGGTTTCCTTGCTCTCCTGGGTCACCATTGAGGAAGCCTTCCGTCTCCACACAGACGTCAAGCGGGGAGTCTTTTGGGCTAGGGCCTTCTCAGGCCCCCGTTTCCCTGGCTAACAGGGCCCACAAGCTCTCGCTAGCATCTCAGCCAGAAGGATCGGCCCACACTTCATTGGATGGCAGGTCAGAACCTGCCGTCCGGAAGGCTGTTGCCTCTGTGTAGTCAGACAAAATGACAGGCTCTGACAACACCAAGAGATGTCAGGAACGTGAGTACTGCAAGAAACCACACTCACCTTCCAAGCCGCCATCAGCCGTGTCTCTAGACCAATGACGGTCCACAACACCCTCTGACTCCACTACGGAGCAGGAGAAGACAACACCCTCCAAGCTGTTGTCTGATCCACAGGGTTCTAAAAAGGATCTGGCCATGGATCCAGCATCAGGGGACCTGACACCCGCCTCTGAGAGAGCCACAGACCAGGTGCCACTCGCTTCGTCACTACTTCCCTCTTGGGAGCACAATGATCAGATGCCAGGGCACCCGACACCAGGGGATGAGACACCGCCAGACCTGTCACATGTCACAGCAGCACCATCAGACCTGATGACAGGAGGGGGGACTAAACCGAAGGATCTGATGCCCCTACCCCAAAGACAGACTCCACAACCAGGCCCCATGGTGCCTTTGACTGAAGTCAGTGCTGTATTCACCAGCTGGTGGAACACTGTCAAGGGGGATCTGTTGTCCAGACTGCCGGAGCCAAACCCCACTCTTGCAGGGACCCCTATTCCAGTGCCACCTAGGCAACCAACCCCTCCCTCATGCAGATCACCTTTGCCACCCTGGATGCCAGCACACCCGGCTCCAGGCAGCGATGGACAAGAATCTCCCAGACAGAAGCATGGTCATCACCCATAGTTCAGATCCTCCTCTAGATGCTGGAATCGCTGTAGCAGACACTGGTACACGTCTTCTGAAGAGTCCACTGGAGGCTCCTCCTCTTGAGACTCGTCAGAAGACAACTTTTCTCTTCCATCTCTGGATCCAATTAGGATTTCCCCAAGGTAGTTTCCAGGTGATCCCACTTTCCTAGATATGATGAGGCACATTCAATTCCTTAACCAGTGGGAGACAGAAGATTTAGACCCAGAGAGGAACCGTCTGGCAAAATTCTTTGAGGCCACTGACCCAAAACCCTTGATCATCCCACCGTTCGAGGAGCCCTTCCAGGGCAGTATGAAACTAGCCTGGAAGCACCCTTCCATGACCTCGGTGGTTCATAAGAAAGCTGACTACTTATATAGGACTCCTAGGGAGGAACCACATTTGAGCAAGCAAACCAAAGCAGACTCTATGGTCCTTACTTCTGCATATGGCAGGACTCAACAACTGAAGCATATGAGCTCCCAACCACCAGATAAGAAGTCCAAAAAGATGGACCAAGTTGCTGGAAGGTGTACTGTTTGGCCACCTGTATGGTCCAGTCATTAAATTTTCTGCCACACATGGTGATGTATCAGTCTCTCTGGAACAAAGCTATGGACCTGGCTCGGTCACAACCTGACTCTGCTAATAAGTCAGAGTTCTTAGCCGGCCTACAATCTTATGCTGACATTAGCAAACACATTCTCAGGTGCTCATATGACTCGGCAGACATGCTGCCACAGCAGCTGCCATGGGGATATGTCTCAACCGCTACTCTTGGTTGAGAGTCTCAGTCTTCTGACAGGATTTGCAGGCAGGATGCTATCCTGGAAGTTCCTTTTCAAGGATTAGTTATTTTTGGCCAGGAGGCAGAAAAGATGATCACAGGCTTGGTGGGGGGTCAGTTTCTGAAATCCACAAGATGTACAAGTCTGAACCAACCTCATCCAGGCATCAGCCCTTTTGCAGGCAACAAGGCCATCAGGAAAAACAATGGCAGCAAAGAGGGGGTTACAAAAGAAAAGGCACCCCCATCATCAGGGGCACATGGACCAAGGAATGTCAAAAATGCCAGAGCTCCCTTGCCCTTTCCAACAACCTCAACATGACTCTCTGCCTGCGCCTGTCTACCAGCAGAGCTACAGAGGGAGGCAGTAGGAGGGCAGTTCTCCTTTTACCTCACAGGTTTCAGCATTATGGCAGATCAGTGGATGTTCCCGACTATAGAAAGGGGTTACACTCTGGAGTTCACTCAGATACCTCCAGACAACCCTCCGATTTCCACTCATTGCTCCCCATCCCACGCAGGCCTCATTCGGGCAGAAACCTAAGCCCTCCTGAGCAAAAAGGCAATCCAGGCCCATTGGCAGGCTTATGTAATGCCTTTCTGGACTCAGGGTGTGTACCTCAGGATTAGGGGATGGCCCACGTGGTTCCACTCCATAAGAGTGATCCCAAAGATGAACTAGGGAACTTGTAGACAAGTGAGTCTCACGTCTGTAGTGGGGAAACTGATGGAAACAATCCTGAAGGAGAGGCTGGTGACCCTGCTGGAGGTCAGTGGAGTGCAGGACCATCTGCAGCATGGCTTTGTCAAGAGCAGATCCTTTCAGACCAACCTAGTGGACTACTATGACTGAGTAACCAGGGAAATGGACAAAGGGCATGCAGTGGATGTCCTGTACCTGGACTTAAGGCATTTGACTCGATGCCATATGGGAGACTGGCATGTAAGCTAAAGGGCATGGGTGGGGCAGAATTGGTGGGATGGGTGGAGAACTGGCTGCAGGAATGGCAGCAGAGGGTCATGGTGGGAGAGAATTATTATCCCAAGGGCAGTGACGAGCAGGGTCCCAATGGTCAGTCTCTGGGCTGGTGTTATTTGGGGTATTTATTTTAGACATCTCGTAGGCATAAATAGCAAGATCAGTCTGTTTGCAGATGACACCAAGATGGGAGCAGTGGTGGATGACCAAGGGAGGGGTGGCAGGGATCGCAGGAAGATCTAAAAAGGCTGGACATGTCTGACACCTGGCAACTTGGTTCAGTGCCGAAAATGCAAGGTGCTTCATTTCTGGGCAAAGAATCTAAGAGGAGCTACCATGTGGGGAAGGTGCAGCTAGCTGCGAGCAGGGAGGAGAAAGATCGGGAGTGCTCATTACAGGAGCAATGAACAACTTTGCACAGTGTAGGAAAGCAGCAGCAGCAGTGGCCAACAAGATGCTGGGTTGTATTGCAAGGGGTATAACCTCTAGGAGGAGGGAGGTGATTCTGCCGTTCTGCAGATCGCTGGTCAGACCCCACCTGGAGTACTGCATTTAGTGGTGGTGCCCTTACCTAAAGAGGGATATTAGATGGCCAGAAGAGGTGCAGCACAAAGCAACAAAGATGATCCAGGGTCGGGGAGTTGCCATATGAGGTTAGACTGAGGGAGTTGAACATGTACTCTTCTGAGGAGAGGAGGACAGGGATATGATTGAGACCTTTAAATACATGAGAGGAATAAACAGGACAGGCAATGGAGGGACTGTTCAAGGGAAGGTGGGGAGACACTCTAGGTCATGACACGAGATTGGAGAGTGGAAGGTTTAGAGGAAATGAGGAGGCATTTGTTTACGGAAAGGGTGGCAGAGTGGAATGCACTAGCAGCAGAGGTGGTGGCCTTTAAAACTCATTAACTCCAATAGCTCTATCTGATGCCCGAACTATCCATTGTTAACCTGACACAAAATGGCCACCCAGGAGGTGATGAGTTGAAACAGTGGGATGTTTCAAGAGGAGCTGGGATAGGGCAAAAGGAAGATCATGGGAGGGAGTAGGGTGGGAGGGCAGCTACAGGTGGGGCTGCTAGCTGCAAAATCGAGCAGACTCGTAGACCAAATGGCCTTTTCTGCTGGCAGTTGCATATGTTCATATAGTTTTCTGCTACCAAAGTATGGCAAACTTTACTGGCTCAGTTAAAGGTCCACTCCATTAGGGAGATGTTGCCACGCCGTTTGCATCCCTTAGAAATATTCTGCAGTGGATCTCTGTGCCCAGCCACCTGAAGTTCTGTCCACACATTCATCAAGCATTACAGTTTGGACATTGCTTCCAGAAGGAGAACAGGCTTTGGCTTAGCCATTCTCCAGGGACTGCTCTCTTAAGAGCTAACATGCTCGGCCTGGTGGCACTGAGGGTTGAGGTGCTGGATGCCACATCTTGCGCTGCACCGGTAACCCAAGTTCAGGAGTGAGCTCAGGGGTCGGCATGGGCAGGTCAAGTATTGAGCACCTGCAAGCTGCTCTCCTCCCAGGGAGGGCTGGGGATTACCAGCATGCCAAGCGGTTCCAGTGGGGACTGGGGTGCACTGCAGCACGTACTCAGTGTGGTTGACGCAAGACAGGGTTGCTATGCATCATTTGTGTCGCATGCACCACGATGGGAGCACCAGAACAAGGGAAAAGCCCAGTCTGCAGTGGTAGGCTACTGCATCTGCCCCTATGCCCATGGCCGGGTCCATCCTGCCTGGCATTCCAGATTCCTCCATCCAGAGGGCCCCACCCACAGTCGGAGTCTGTGCATGCAAGAACCGCCTAAAGAGGTGGGACGGCCCCCACCCAGAGGGGTTAAGGTGGGGTGCCGACTATGGGCTGAGGGGAGGAGAGAGGAGGCTCAGGTTGGAGGACTTCAGGCAGGGCAGGAGCAGCAGGGTGCCTGACAGAGGCCCCGTAGATCACGACCGAAGGGAAAAATAGTCCAAAAAAAAAAGCTACTGTGGATTTCTGTATCCACCACGCATCTGACCTGGATCTTATCCTTATACTGCTTGGGACTCAGTCCTAATGGTTATTGCCTGCTGCAAGAGCTCTATCTTGAAGAGAGATCTAGTTATGTAAGAACTTACCATAACAGTAGATCTTTCTGAAGAGCTCTTGCAGCAGGCAAGCTTTCCCTCTTCCCCCCTTGTTAGGAAGGTATCATTTCTTCTCCCTTTAGGGGATGTCAATATCACCTTGGTTCCCTGTGCTTCATACAACCGGGTCTTCGGTGGGCAAACTGAGGTGGTGGTGGGGGACCGCCCCTTTATACAATGGGTGATGTTGGGGGTGGTCCCCCGCTAAAAACTGCTAGCTCAAATTTTTCCATAAGGTCTTAGTGCCTGGCGGCATAGTCCTAATGGTTATTGCCTGCTGCAAGAGCTCTTCTCGAAGATCTCCTGTTACAGTTAAGTTCTTACATAAAGGGCTGGCCCGGTGGTGCTGAGGGTTGAGGTGCTGGACACCACACCTTGTGCTACACCCATGACCCGGGTTCAGTGACTGATTTGGGAGCCAGCCATTGGCTGGGAGAGGAGAGGATGTAGCATCTGGAGGACAGTTCTCCTCTCCCTGGAGTGGGATCCAGAGGTACCTAGTGTCCTGGTGGCCCCCAATGGAGATCAGGAGAACTACAGATTCACAGGCCAGCTCAAGGGGTGGAGTGCAGCAGATGCCAGCAGGGCAGCTGTGCGCAGGCAACATTGCATGCCACACTCTTTGGGAGGAAACAAGGAAAAACGCCATCCTCGGGGATAGGCGATGGTACCTCTGCCCTGGGCCACACTCCCGACACCGGGCACTCTTCTCTCCAGGCCCCACTCATCTGGCCTAGCACTCTAGATTGTAATTAGAGCACCCTGGGCATATAGGGCAGCCCCACCTCAGGGGGAAGGGGTTTCAGAGCCGGAAGGTATCTCAGGCTGGAGTGAGGGAGTAGGAGGTGTCTCAGGTAGGAGGCAGAGTCCGGAGAACAGAGGATGCTGGAGAGAGTTCCCCGAGGTCGGTGAAGAGAGAGAGTGGGGAGTTCTTACGTAACTGTACTTTCTAGGAGTGGTATATCATGTTCATCCACACAAGCTCACCCGACCTCCCCTGGCTGTGGCACACCTTTCTGCTTCCAGTGGGCAAGATCTGGCATCACAGGGTGGAGCCAAGGTAGTTACCACCTGGGTGGGCGGAAGAAGCTAGCTTGAAGACATTCTGGTGAAGTCTTGAAGGGAAAGACACTGTCAAAAGTGTGAATGAACATCATATACCATTCCTAGAACTACTGTTACAGGTGAATAACATGTTTTTATAGGACAGGATAATACTGTGTACACTATTGATAAGGTCAGAAGGTATCGGTATCTCTCGCCCTCACGCAGTTTCAATGGATTATCACCCTACCTTGGGGTGGCATACCAGGTGGGATTAGGTTGCTGAAGCATTGTTGTGAGGTATTCCATACTTAAGCTTGTGCTGGAGGAGTATGGGGGGATGATCCTCCTTAATGAATGTTTTCCAACTTTTTTAATAAAAGAAAATGAGAGCACTACGTGGCATGAGTGAGGTGAAGGGTGGGTTAAGGGTTCATAGGTTTTTCATGCTTACACACATAGTGGGTTGCTGCCACGAGCTAGGTTCATCTTGGTAGGAGGAGGTCCCTTTAGTAGTATACCTGGGGAGAGCCCTGCTAGGTAATGGTGCTGGGAAGATGGGGGTACACCCTTGTCAGGGCTTTGTTCTGCAAGCATGTTGTTTCTTCAATGTTTCATGTTCATTCATGTGTTAATGCTTATGGTTTTAAAGTACATTGTGGGTGGCTGGGTTCTCTCACATAAGAAACAGATGGTAATAAAAAGGGTTACTGAGTCAGGATGGGAGCACAGTAGCAACAGTGCCCAGGTATAGGTTTGATAGGGGCAGGGTGCTTCCCCCAGGACCATTCAGAAACAGTAAGAAGTAAAGCGCAGAATTATGCAGTGTGCTTCTGGAATGTCTGAGGGCTATCCAATCCCATTAAGAGGAAAAAGGTACTCGCAGCATTAAAACAAGAGATGGTGGAAATAGGCGTGCTCCAGGAGACACATCTCACTGCCCTGGAGTCCAATAAGCTGGTCAGGGATTATTGAAACAGAAACATAGACTTTGACGGCAGATAAGGACCACTTGGCCTACCCAGTATGCCCATTTCCCTACCTATTGGATAAGCTGCAGATCCTAGTTAACCAACAGCTTACTTCCTCCTACCCCCCCGACTAGAATTGCTTTATGTCTGTCCCATGCATTCTTGAATTCCCCTACTGTTTTTGACCCCACTACCTCCTCAGGAAGACCATTCCGGGTCATCAGCCCCTCTGTCGTTGACGATGGATTCATCATCAATGGCCCTCTCATCTAGGCCTGATCCTGCTCCAGGCCCTCAGGCTGCAGTTCCCTCTGGCTCTCAGGGCCCATCCGGTTAGTCATCACTCTCTGCACCATCGACCTCCACCCCCACCCCGATCGACGCAGTCTTCAGTCATCGATCTTGAGATTCTGACCAAATTCATCTTGGTGATTGTTCACCAGCTTGGCACCTACAGGCTTGTATCACCTGCGCAGTCGATGGCAGCTTTGTCGTCGACCCCTCCAGGACAGCAGTGCACTGCCCCCCGGCAGGTCATTGTTGGTGCCTCACACATCAGACCTGGATCTAGAAGAGGTCTACATCGAGGAGGAGTACCATACTGCCCTTATTCTTCCTGTTGTGAAAGAGGAGGAGGAGGAAGATCCTCTCACTTCAGACAGATCCAGTGCTTCCTCATTCAAGCACACTCCTAGGTCTCCTCCAGAGGACCCAACCTTTTTCAATATTTTGAAGCAGTTATCCTTAGCCTTGGGGCTCCATACTGAGGAGGAAGATGCCACCAGAAAGGATTTGGTGGATTTCCTGGAGATCCCAGTCTGCTCCCAAAATTATTCCTCCCACTTTGCCTGCTTTATGGAATGCTACCACTGCAGCCTGGCACAAGCCTGATATGGTGCCAGCTATGCCCTGCCAGGCAGACAAGTTTTACTATGCCCATCCCCGGCTCCTCATTATGCTGCCCAGCCAGAAACAGATTCAGTAATCAGTAAGGCAGCTCATGACAGTTCTAAGGCACCCAAGCACCTTAGCTCCTCCCCACACACAGGAGTCTCGAGAATTGATATTTGGGGCAAGAGGGTTTATACCTCTTCTACCTTGGGCTGAGGATTGCCAGTTACTTGTCCCATATGGTCAAGTACCAGAATACCAACTGGAAGAAGGGCAAGGCCACTGGCCAGGCCCTCCCAGAAGGTACACTGAAGCAGGAGATTCTCAGATGTTTGCAGAACGCTGAAGATGTTAGCAACACCTCCTGTGGGTCCTCTATGATATTTTGAACATTATTGCCAGGGCTGCCATCACCAGCATTTGCCTCTGTAGGCATTCCTAGCTGAGGGCCTCTGGCTTTGCTGCTGATGTTCAGCAGAAGGTGCTAATGCCCCTTCAGTGGCTCTAAGCTTTTTGTCCAGATGTCCAGGACATCATTAATGACCTGCAGGCATCTTGCAGGGCTCTCAAATCTATCCACTCACTCTATCATATGCACCTCATAAGGCATCCAATAGGCATGGGGCAGCTCTCATTTCCCAGACAAATGCAGAGCCTCTGCTGCCTTGCCTACCCCTCCACTGCTGGAGCCACGACCAAGCACCCAGAGGTGATGGACCAGCCCCAACAGCTGGAACCACCTCCACTTGGCTCCTTGTCAGATCCCTATTCTGGCCCCAGCCAAGAGGTGATGGTCATAGGTTGGTTCTCCCTCCATTTCAATCAGTGGAGAACCATAACTTCACATGCCTGGATTCTTCAAATCATAGAAAGGGGTCACACTCTGGAGCTCATCGTGCAACCCCCAGAGACAATTCCTCTGCCCACCCAGTTACTCCCCGGTCCACCTGTCTCTTCTCTGGGAGGAGGCACAGTCCCTTCTGCGCAAGCAGGCCATTGAGCCAGTGCCCAGGCACCACAGACAAAAGGGGTTTATTCCACATTCTTTCTGGTCAAAAAAACAACCGGAGATTTGAGGCCCATCTTAGACCTAAAAGTCCTCAGTCTGTATGTCCAGTACAAAAAGTTCCAAATGGTAACTTTGCCAGGTCTGCCGCCCCTTTCTCAAGCAAGGTGATTGGCTGTGTTCTCCAGACATGCAGGATGCATACCTGCACATCAGTGTTCCTTGCCCACAGGAGGCTCCTCCAGTTTCTTTTCCAGGGTGAACATTATCAGTTCAAGGTGCTGCCGTTTGGCTTGTGTTCTGTGCCGCGGTCTTTACCAAGTGCTTAGCAGCAGTAGCTGCGACCCCTCAGAAGGAGGGAATGTATGTTTTCCCTTATTTGGACAATTGGCTCCTGAAGGCCCACCTAGGGTACTGCTCCTGAGGACCTTAGAACTCTTCAGTTGTTCGTCTCCTGGGCATCACTGTCAATCTGCCCAAGTCAGTCCTGGTCCCATCCCAAAGGCTGTAGTACATAGGGGAGGTTCTAGACTCGGCACAGGGGAAGGCCTTTCTGCCTCCAAACAGGTTGGAGTGCCTCATTGCCCAGTCTCAGGAGGTGGCTAGAGCCATTCTAGAGCCATTATATTTCAGCCAAGGTGTGCCTGAGGCAGTTGGGACTGATGGCAGCCGCCATCCCCATTGTTCCACTGGCCAGGCTGCACATACACATCCTCCAGTGGACTCCTCAAGTGCAAAGTGACCAGCAAACAGACGATTTAGATAAATTAGTGCTGGTCTCCTTCCCAGTCCACAAAGTGGATGGACCCCTAAAACCTATCGCAGGGTGTTCCATTTCAGATCTCCTCTCCTCAGCAGGTCCTCACCACGGATGTCTCCAGTTAGGGCTGGGGGACTCACCTCTGTTCTTTTCAAACTCTGGGCTCTTGGTCCCAGGTTGAAACTTCCCTGCACATCAATGTCCCGAAGATGCGGGTGGTTCCGTATGCCTTGCTGGCCTTTCAGAACCATCTTCTCCCAGGTCAGTTGCTGATCCAGTCAGACAACCTCAGTGTTGTGTACTACATCAACAAGCAGTGGGGGGGGGCACACTTGTACCCCCAGTGCAGGGAGGCCATGAGAGTGTGGTATTGGGCGCTAGACCACAACCTGACCCTCTCAGCGATCTATGTCCCAGAAGTGCTAAACACTCTGGAGGACAGTCTCAGTCTGATGCAATCCAGCATGCATGAGTGGGAGCTTCTCTCATCCGTTGCAGAAGATCTGTTCAATAGATTGGGTTGTCCAGAGTTGGACCTTTTTTGCGTTCCCCACTCAGTGCAAAATTGCACAATTTTTGTTTGCTCGATCCACGGCCTGGAGTTTTCAGGTGAGATACATTGTCCATCTCTTGGAACAGGAGGTTTCTTTATGCCTTCCCTCCATTTCCTCTGATTCAGAGGGTGGCTCATCAAGCTGTAGATGGAGGGGGCCACCATAATCCTGGTAGCTTCATTCTGGCCTCGCCAGATATGGTTTCTTCTGCTACAGCAACTGACAGGGGAACCTCCGGTCCCTCTCCCTCTCTGCAGGAATCTGTTGACCCAGGATCAGGGGACCCTGGTCCATCCCAACCTCAGGTCCCTCCATCTGCAGCTTGGCTCCTGAGGGCGTAACCGTTGACAGATTTGGGGTTTCCAACAGAGTGTGGGGCGTCCTAGTGGGCTTCAAAATCTTCCATCTGAGTCACCTATGCCATGAATTGAAGCGGTTTACCATATGGGCTGCCAAGCATAATCTGAACCCTTTCACCTGTCCTGTGAACCAGATCATGGACTACCTGATTCCTCTGTCTGACTCAGGTCTCCAGTACTCCTCACTCAAGGTGCATCTTTCAGCTGTCTCAGCGTTTCATGAGCCTATGGGTTACCATACCATAGCTCAACTGGATGTCTCCTATACCTTTTTGAGGGGCATCTTGCATCTGTTCCCCTGTTCCAGCTTGGGATTTCAATTTTGTTTTGGAGAAGTTGACCTTGTCTCCTTTTGAGCCAGCCTCAACTTGTGAACTATGCTTTCTTTCCCGGAAAGTGTTATTTTTAGTTGCCATTACTTCTGCTTGAAGAATTTCAGAGCTTCAGGCCCTCTGATGCGAGGAGCCTTATTTGATTTTTCACAAAGACAAGGTATCTTTTAGCGCAATAGTTCTTAGACTTTGTCACAGTGAGCCTCCCCAAATCCATGGAAAAGATTTTGAGCCTCCCCCCAAAACTGAAATAATCTGGGGCCTCCCTAAAGAAAAATAACATACTGCACTTTGTGCAGTACACCATGAATAAATTGAAACCCCTTTGAATACTTGGCTCACTTTCAGTTCTTTGTCTTATACTGATGTGGCACATTTGAAAAAGAGCTCCTGTGCTCAAAGGTGCTATCTGAATAAAAAATAAATAAAATAAACACATATTAATATTCAGCTTATTGTACCCCCCACACACACACACACAGGCCAGCCTACTTGCTTTGCTATTTTCAGTCTTGAACCATTGTTACTCCTTGTTGCAGCACCTTCATGGGTCAGACTACTTTTTCTGTTTCTTCCTATATGAAATAACCTTCTTACATACTTTGCCTCTCCCCTCCTTCCCTGCTCTAAGAAACTTCTCTGGGATTACTTTGCTCCTTCCTGCTATTGCTCTGAGCACTTCTATGCTCAACCCTTATATATGGCTGTTCTGCCATCAGTCTACAATTGATCAATTACCACCACTCATTATTAATTTATTGTTCTATTTGTTTGGACTATTGCTCAATGTGTGTTTCTTGATTGTTTTGCAGTTACCTTTGAAATGTATTCACTACCTACCCTTCCTTGAGTACACCCATTAGTAAATAACTACATAAATTCACCTACTATTATCCTCTTTCAGTTTGCTTCATTTCTTTACACAAAATACATAAAACTCAAAATTTAAATGCAGTACTTTTCAGACTTGTAACCTCCCCTGAACAGGTCAGGGCCTCCCAGGGAGGCTGGCCTCACCATTTGAGAACCCTGTTTTAGCTCAATCTAAGTTTCTTCATAAGGTGGTACTGAGTTTACACTGAACCAATTTATCCGCCTTCCTGTTTATTTTCCAGAATGTACCAGTCTAGGGAAGCACTGCTTAGGTACATTAGATGTGCGTAGAACTTTGAAATATTACCTGCTTCGAATAAAGGAATGTAAAAGTTGAAGCAGTTTGTTTCTTTCATCCCAGGTAGAGAGTGCATTCAGGTTTCCAAACAATGTTTGTCCAAATGGTTGGCTAAGTTCATTGTGTTCTGCTACAAGCACAGCAAATAATTGCCTGGGGCTGTCAAAGCCCATTCCACAAGAGGCATGGCTAACTCTGTGGCTTGTTTCTGAGGATCTTAGGCATTGACATTTGTGCAGCTGCCACCTGGAGTACCATCCACACTTTTACAAAGCACTACAGTCTGGACATTGCCTCTAGAGCCCGTGCAGGATTTGGCAGGGCTGTGCTGCAGGGCTTCTCTGTCTTAAGCTTAAAGTTGGCCTTCCTCCCAGACTGTTTGCACCTGTAAGTGCTTGGGACTTATTCCTGTGGTGTGACCTGATGACTGAGATAACCCTGAAGAAGATAGAACAGTTACGTAAGAACTCACCATAACAGTAGATCTTCTTTGTAGGTATCTGTCATCAGGTTACACCACAGGAACCTTTGCCACTGGTAAAGGGGAATTCACACGGAAGATTTTCAGCAGTGCAACTGGGACTGGCTACACCATCGAAGTCAGCCAACATCAGCAACCCTACATAGGCATAGGCGGCCCCGCTCCTCAGTTCTTTTTCACCATTGACTTGTTTGCACAGTCTCTGTGGAAGCTCAGTCACAGTGTCCGCACCTCTTTTGGACTATGAATGCTTTTTCCTCTAACCCTTTTCAAAATCTCTTTTTAGAGATTTTTGTTTATGTTGAGAGTTAATCCTCCTTCTCTTTTTCCTTTGCTGCCATTGTGGAAAGAAGATTGCCTCTACAGATGAGCACTCTGTTTGTGTTTGCTATCTTGGGCCTGACCATGATGTCTCCAGCTGTGAGCTCTATCAGAAGTTCAATCAAACAACTCTCGGGCAACACAAGAAGGCTATGAAAAAAATACTGATAGAACAGATAGCCAGCTCTGGGCAAGGTCCTCTGGGGCCCTAGTCACCCACCGGAGCTTCAAGCTCCCAGGCCTCCAAGGCCTAAGACAAGTCCTCGGGGGAGGTCATAAAAAAGATGGGGATCATGACTGCTCCCCCAGTGGCAGTCCCACTCCCCATTGACCCCTCCTTCTTTGGCAGCTGCTCCAACGAAAAGACTGCTATCCAGGTCTCTGTCTCTACCAGATTCATACTGATAGCTCCTCTGCCTGATACACAGGGCACTCGGCCGTTGACCTCCAGGTTGTCTGTCTTGCCACTGTGATGACAGCACCATCAAGGCCTACCCCTTCTCCTTCCACAGCTACAGGTTTGTCAGGCTCCCAGGATGGAGGGTCATCGGCTCCCATGCCATCGAACCTCCCTCTGTCGACATCCTCTGTGGACCTGAATGAAGTACTGGTCAAGTTCACAAATGTACTCATTCAGCAGCTGGATACCTTCAATAGGCCCTCTTCACTGGTAGCATCGATGACAGCTTCATTGTCAACACCTGTTCATCAACCCCAGGAAACTCCCTGTGGGCTGCTGCTGGTGAATCCGACACCAGACCCAGATGAGGAGGTCGATGTCGAGGCAGAGTATGCAAGGGCCCTAAGTTTTACAATAAACTGCCCCCTGAATTTCAGACCTGTAGTTCAATTGGGTCATTCACTTCCTCCCTCAAGGACCACCTCCTCCAATCCACCACCTGTCTCTGCCCCAGTAGGCAACCCCCCTGAATGTCCACCAACCCTTGAGTTACCTTAGAGTTTATAAGTAAATGTATAGTGGCTCTGTTGTTGTGTGCTCTGTATTTTTTCCCCTATTCTAGCTGATTCTGTAATATATACTGTTCCTATTCTAAACACTGGAAAATTGTGCAGATATTGTTTTTACCTTTTTCTCTGTACTGTCAAATTTTTGTACCACTGGACGTTTGTGAAAATGGGCACTTTTGCTTACATACCTTCCAGTATAAAAATAAAACTGAATTGAATTGAAGGTACTGTATATAGGAAATGGGGGATCCAGGCCCCTGACTTAAATAAGACTAGGTTAGAACAAGTACTGAGGGGCACCCGGTACTCAGAGTTGTTGCTACTAAAGTTGGACCTGAAAGACAAACTGAGTAACCCACCTCCGCTCCGGGTGCTGCTTAGAGAGGTGAGAGGTGTAGAGGAAAAGGACACAAAATGGTGGGTATGGTCCACTTTAGCAGCTACTGCCCTGGCCCAGGAAGCCGCTTCCCCGGCTGAAGCTTTTGAGGTAAAAAGTCACTGCAATAATGCAGGGAAATGTTGGATAAGTTTGGTGTTAGTCCTTTAGGACCCTGAAGTCCTGGCCAACAGTTCAATCAGGCAGCCTCTGCCAACCTTCTTGTGATGGGCCTGGGTGTGTCACTTACACTGCCCCTATAGTACCTCAGATTGAAGCCCGGTTGCAGGGACTGAGTCAAGCTGTAAATGAGCTAAAGACCCAGGGTGGCAAGTGCAGGGCTCCGAACCAGTAGCTATGGTCCAAGCAATAGCCCCAGTTTCCACTCCTTCCCTCTCTGCAATTGCCCAAGTTTTCCCTTCTGTTCCCTTAGTGCACCCACTAACCCCAAGCTATCCACCACCCCTACTGTCTCCTGAGGTCTATTACCCCAGACAACCTAAGCGAGAAGGGATAATCTGTTATCGATGTGGAAGGAATGGGCCTTACTGCAGAGGGTGGCAGGCACCAGCGGATCCCCTTAGAGTGGCTAACAGAATGCTGGGCAAGGAAGGAAAGCCACAAGGAAACTTCAGTGGGGCCCAGTAAAGGAGTGTACCAGGGCCCCATGCAGATCGAGTTCCATAGCTAATGTAAAAGTCTCTTCAGCAAAGCCACCTCAGATGTACCCTTGATATGCACAGGCTAGTGGGGCCATCAACTAAAACCCTTGTCACCATAGAGGGAGTCCCCACCCATGCCACCCTTGATAGTGACTCCCAGGTCACCATCATTTTCAAGACCTGGTATGACAGACACTTATCCCACCTGAAGTTGCAACATTTCAAAGGACTACACATGTGGGTGCTTAATGAGAAGTCTTACCCATACCTCAGAATGTCAGAGTATGGATGGCTTTCCCCACTAATGTAGCTGGAGTGGGAGACGCAGTTGAGACTCTAGCTTTAGTATGTCCTGAGACTGGTGTGTATGACGAGATACTGGTGCTGGTGGGCACAAATGCCCATATATTCGGGAGCTCACTCAGCTTTGCCAAGCCAGAGAAGCAAAGTGAGGGAAGAAATTATCCATCCAGTAGTCCAGGAGGCCTATAAGAGACATGGGCAACCCCCAAAGGTGTAGATGAATCTGTGGGGTAGTTTGAAGGAGAGATGCTGAGAAATTGTGTTGCCCTCAACATGGAGTGTAATATCAATGTAGAAGTGTGGCTAAAACAGGAGGTCAAGAACAAAATTGTAATGCTAGATACCCCTGAGGAACATGGATTGCCAGCTGGATCATTAGTGAAACCCAGTGTCCTACCAGCCTGGATGCATGCCTATGTTCGAAGAGTGATAGTGCAAGTGAGGAACACAACTGACAGAGAAGTTGTCAGAAGGGGCCGGACATTAGCCAGGGTTTACTGTGATGACACAGCGGTGCAGCCCACTGCTTGAGGAAGAAGTGAATATGGTGGTATTTACCCTGCCTTGTTTGATTTGAGTACTTCCTCCATCCCAGAGGAGTGGAAGGAGCATGTTCAGAAGAAGTTGGCTACCAGAACAAATGTGTTTTCTTTGCAAGAATGGGATGTTGATCGTGCTACAGGAGAGCAGCATCACATAAGGCTCACTGATGAGTGCCCTTCAGAGGACATCCAGATGTCTCGCCCCACAGACATAGATGATGTAAGAAGGCACCATCAGGAGATGCTGGCTGTAGGCATTGTCCATTAGTCCTGAAGTCCATATGTGTCACCTATAGTGGTGAAGAAAAGAGTGGGGCTAGTAGGATGCGAGATATCGCACCTTGCACAAGCGCACAGAGTCAGACCAATATAATATGTCATGAATACAAGATGCTTTAGACTGCTTGAACTGCAGCCAGTGGTTTTGGTTTTGAACTTAAGTGAGTATTATCAAATTCCCATGGCCCCTTGAGGATCAGGAGAAGGCAGCTTTGTTTGCCCCAGGATTTTATGAATTTTGAGGATGCCTCAGGGCATTTTAGGTGCCCCTACAATGTTTCAGTGCCTTATGGAAAGGGTTGTGGGGACATGAACCTGCTGAGTGTTTGGTTTACTTAGATGACATTATCATGTTTGGAAAGACATTGGAAGAGCATGAGTTACAGCTGTTAAAGGTGTTAGACCGGCTGGAAGAATTTGGCCTGAAGCTCTCTGTTGATAAGTGCCAATTCTTTAAGGCCGTGGTCAAATATGTTGGAACATCACCTCTGCCAAGGGCATTCAGACTGACCCCAGTAAAGTGGAGGCCTTCACCACCTGGCCTAAACCCAGAAACCTGAGAAAACTACAGTGGCTGCTGGGTTTTTATGGGTATTACTGGAGATTTGTGAGGGACTACACCAGACAGAGTAGTCAACATATTAGTGGTTACAGATCATTTCACCCAGTACACTCGAGCCTACCCCACCAAGAGCCAGAGGGCCACCACAGTGGCCAAAGTGTTGGTCGAGAAGTTTTTTGTCCATTACGGAGCCCCTCAGAGAATCCATTCTGACCTGGGATGTGATTTAGAGAGATGGTTGATAAAAGAGCTCTTGTCTTTTTGGGGTATCAGAAAGTCTCAAACCACGCCTTACCATCCCCAGGGTGACCTCTAGCCCGAGAGATTCAACAGAACCTATTGGACATGCTAGGCACCCTGGATCCAAGAGACAAGTGTACCTAGACCCAACGAGTATGCACTTTGGTCCACGCATACAACTGCATAAAAAATTATGCCACTGGTTTCTCTCCTTACCATCTGATGCTTGGGAGGGAGGCCCGCCTCCCCATGGACCTGTGTTTGGAGTGTCAACAGATGGCATCAAAGAGAATGAATATTTGCAATATGTGAGATAGAGCCACCAAGTGAAATCAGGCCAATAAAGAGAGGTACTGTATGATAAAAAATGTGAGTGCAAGACTTAGAGCCTAGGATCGAAAGTACTACTTAGGAGTCTAAGGCAAGATTCACCAGAGGTGCTAAGTAGTAGTAGTCATAGTAGTAAAAGTTTTATTCATTGTAAATAATGAATTGAAGCTCAACTGAGTCGAAACTCATTTCAGTGAGATCCATAAAAAAAAGATGTTACACATATCTTACATACAGTTCCACTTATATTAGAAATGTATTACATAAACAGTCAACAAACAACATTAACTGTTAGTATAAATAACATACAATATTGAAAATTTAAAAAAAATTGCACTAAATCTCTACCTTCCAGTCATTATAATATCATTATTTATCTCTCAATAGCCTTATCTTCCTTGTCCCAAACCACCCTATGCATTTTTCTCGGAGCAATCGCAATATAACGTGCCATTTTATTATACACAATTTCTAATTTTCCTAACAATGTTGAGTTTGCCCCATTTATATTAAATCCCCGTAATCTAGTAAGGGGATCAACGAGGTATTTATCAAATGATGGCTAATTGTATATGTTGTACAATGTTTAATCCTGTAAAGTGCTCCCATACGTTTATTGTCATTATTAATTGTTCTATATGTTTATCCCATTTTAAAGAGCAATCAAAATAAACCCCCAACTATCTGTAACTTTCCACCTGTTCCAAAATTTGACCATCATATGTCTTGATCTGCAGAACCCTTCAGTTTGGTCCCTGCCAGTCTTTCTTAAAATACATAGTTTGGGATTTTTTAGAGTTCAAAATAAGTTTAGATGAAAGCAAAAATTCTGTAATTCATCAAATGCTGACTGTAAACCCCCCTCTATCTCAGTGTCTGCCAATCCAGATAAGTAAATTATAGTATCATCAGCATATAAATGGTACTTTACATCCGGATTTGAGAACTTCACAGGATTAACATAAACATTGTATAACAATGGACCCAATAGGGAGCCTTGTGGTACTCCCATTTTTATTTGACGTATTAGTGATTTCCATTGATTAATTTGTACAAGTCTCTATCAGTTAGATATGATTTAAACCATTTTATAGACTGGTTAGATAACCCCATGTGCTGAAGCCTGGACAGGAGAATATTGTGGTCCAAGGTGTCAAACGCCTTTGAAAGATCCACATATATTGCTCCCATAGATAAACCCCTGTCCAGGCTTCCAGACAGAGAGTTACTAACTTGCAGGAGTGCCGAGGTTGTACCACGTTTGGTTCAAAACCCTGACTGAAACTTATTTAAAAATGCTTTCTTTTTCAAAACAATTTTGGACCTGCTTTGCAACTATTCCCTCAAAAATTGTTGCAACTATTGGGAGGAGGGAAATAGGCCTGTGATTACCTATTTGTTCTTTTTTTTTACCTGATTTATATATTGGGATTACTTTAGCAGTTTTCCATTGATGACATATTATATAACTCCATTAGGGGATAAGCAATCACAGGAGCCGCATATCATATTTTAACAGTACATTAGGTATTCCACCATCCTCTACAGCCTTATGTATTTTCTAATGCCTCTATTACCTCATAAAGTTCAGTAGGTACAAACTCAAATGTATTTGACAATATCCCAGTTTTCTCTACACAATTTCTAGTCTGGAGATTGTCAAGGATTCCCTTTTGACTGTTTTTTGGTAAAGTACTCTGAGCCATTGCTCCCACAGATATAAAAAAAAAATCATTAAATCTGCTAGTCACTTTCATTCCTAGTGGCTCATTAACATTATTAATCTCAAAGTACTTTAAAAGCTCAAATCTAAGGGAACCCTGGACATTCTTCCTAGTTTCCCAAAATTTACGAGGATTATTTATCATGGTCTGTGTAAGTTGGTTCTTATAATATTCATTTCTAGCCTGTTTTAGTTCTTTTTTATATAGGTTTCTAAACTGTCTGTATTTTAACCAGTTCTCAGAATTAGCAGTCTTTTTAGCAATCTTCCATGTTTTATCCCTCTGCCTTTTTAACTTATATAATTTTGTAGTATACCACAGCACATTATTCTTTTTAATTCTTCACATTGTTTGGGGGGCATGCTTATCACAAACTGCTATAAACTCACTAGATATAAAATCCCATACTTCATTCACATCAGGTATTAATTTTACTCTTTCCCAGTCCACTTTGTGCTCAGGAACCACCTCCTTCCCATCGGAGATAAAATTGTTGGATCAGAGGCTGATTTTTTTTTTTTTTAGTTGTTTAACCAGAAGTAGTACACTAAGCTGAAAGCTTTTTCACAGGTGCGACCTGGGAGCACAGGGAAGTTACGTGACTTACTCAGGGTCTCACAGTATGCAAGTGGAAGCTGTGTGATTCAAATCCAGGTCTGGTCTTCTGGATGTCACCAGATTTCCAGCTCAGAGCCTTAAACCACTGTGCTATACTGCCTCCCTGATTTGATAGAGCCATCTGTACTTTCAAACACTCAAGCTGCAGCACGCAGATGACAGCAGCAGAAAGATGGCGATCCTACAGGGGCTGGACCTGCCCAGTTACAGGAGGTACTCAAGGAAGAAGATTCAGCTGATGAATCAGATGGAAAGGCTGAGGACATGCCTGTGTGTATTTATCCTACCCCTGAGCTAGAGAGAGAAACTGTTTTGGGGACCGCCCTTAATGTTAGAGACTGGTCCTGTGGTAGAAGGGCTCAGTGCAAGTGACATGGAAGTCCCCAGGGTTGACAGACAGGGAGAGATGGACATGGTTGTGCCTGAGGAGCAGGGTGCTGAAGGGGAGGCTGCTCCTTCTACCCCCACTCAAAGGGACCACTTCGGACCTGAGTACTAGTCTGGCTGAGTCATTTGAGTGGTTCCAGAGTAGTCTCCCCCCCCCAAAGAAATGCTTTTTGGGGAGCCCACATTGAACTTGAATACTAGTTTGACTGGGTCCTGTGAATGGTCCCAAGACAACACTCCTTGGGAGACTGGCGTTGGAGAGAAAGAGCTGCAGCACCCTGCCCCCACTGAAGAAGAAGGCACAGGCCAAGAAGAAAGTGACATGGACTCTGCCCCCGAACAGGAGGTAGCCACTAGACCTGAAGTGCAAGAAACTCCCAGAACATCAGGGAGGACTGTACAGCCTTTACTAAAAGTTGACTTATGATCCACTGTCAGGTAGGGTGCCCACTGACCTGCCCTTACTTGTAGTGTACAAAGGGGTATATATCACACCCAGGTCCCTAGAAAGGGTGTTCATGCACCCTGTTAGCGCTAGACCCCCCCAGGCCTGAAGGGAAAGTGGCCAAAAGGAAAGGAGGGAGGTGAAAGAGTACAAAGGGAAAAGTGGTACTACTATAGTACAAGGTACTAAAGTTCCTGTGGTTCTAGAGATTAAACTTTTGGAGGCCACATATTATGTGGCCTGTGTGTTAATTAAAAGGGGAGAGTCTTTACTGTACCATATATAATGTTTCCTTGTTCTTAAATGGTTTATGTTATAGTAGCTAGGAACTAGGTGTACAGTTAGAAATGTTAATGTGTGTTAATGCTAAAACTTACCTGATTGCAATTTTATAATACTTTACTCTTAGGCTTGGCATGGGAGCCAAGCATTTGGGGGGGCGTGTAACCCCCCTCTGAGGTTTACCTGAACTGTCCCACATTGTCCTAACTCAAGTTGCCTTGCAGGCATCCCTGCTTCCCCGATTTGCTCTTGGTGCCCTCAGGGTGTCCCCAGTGCTGCCCCATGCTTCATTTTGGCCCATTTGAGCTCATGGAGCAGCAGTCGGTGGCTGCTAGCATTCTCCTGAGCTGCCAGTGACCGCGCATGTACTAGTGAGTGTGACGCTCTGCCATCTACTTGTCATTATGTTGTATAATATTTGTGATATAACTATATGTTATGTGAATGTCTGCTTAGGGAATAGCAGCTAGGAGTTTGAAAAGGGGCCTGACCTTTGACCCCAACACAGTCACTGCAGTAGCAGATGGCTAGTTTCCTTCCCCGTTGACAAATAATGCTTTCTTCCAAATGCCAGGTTATAACGCATCATAAAATATTCCTACTTTGATCTGCTGGGGACAAGGTATGCATTTTATAACCTCTGAGGAAAAAGACATTTTAACAGATTCCTGTTAACTTGTAAACTGGCAATCATTTTGTAGGCCAGGAAGCTAGTAGAGACATCAAAGAGTCTGTCATATTTTAATATTGCTGTCTTGCATGATTTCCAGCCAGCAGTAAAATAACATCCTTGTGGATATTCTTACTCAGGTAACAAATTAATTACGGGCTAACAGTGACCTCATGAGCTATGACCTCACAGCCAGCATCTGTGAGATGTCATCAGGGAGGAGAGTTGAGAGAAAGATATTACCAGCCAGCAGGGAGAAAATATTTGCTTTTGCATTTGACTTTTGGCTTTGTGCATTTTGCATGTTTTGAGGTGGGGCTCTGGATAATCTCTCACAGCACTTTTAGATAAAATTCAACCACCTATGTATTTATTTGAAAGCTTAGGTAGTAGAAATTCAGTAATAATGCATTGTTTTTGGTATAATTATCTTTTATTTTAAAAAGACTGTAACACAATTTTATATGTTCTGTGTTTTGTATTTTTATCTATTTTCAATTTTTAGTAAACACTATTTTCCTTGAAATTCTGCCTGTGCCTTCTCAGTTTCTTTGTATGTGTGAATGCAGGAAAAGTGTTAATAATTCTGACAACTCTTAAGGGCTTAAAAGACTGTTACTGTTTTGCAAAGATAAGAATATACCTAGGTCTCAAATTGAGTCATAAGGGTAGACTTATGACCGCGGTGCCCACTGGGTGAAGTATTGTACTGCATCCCTGAAGAGAGTACATATCTGAGCCTGTTACTGGGTGTGCTAGCAGAAAAAGGTTCATATTTGACCCCAGGACTCAAGGCTAGTAGGCGATTCAGACCCAAATAGACAGGAGGGTTACCTGTTTGCCTCCTGTTCACATATTTGCACTTTCAGGGTCTGGCACTGTGGGAGCAGAGGGCCTGAACTTCAGAGTGCATTTGTGACAGATCCGTTAGTAGCGGTGCCATTAAGTTTTGGTAACATGAGCAGTAACAGTCCAGTGCATCAGATTAAATACTGTACAGCTCACTTGCAAAATAAGGCAGTGATTTAAAAAGTAAAGAACTATATCATTGTGCTTACAGTCTAAGTTCCCTACCTGTTTTATTTTTTTTCAGGTGTAAGCTAGTGTAGCCATAGCTTAGGGAAGAAGACAGCTTCCAACTACAGTGAGTACACTGCAGATTACCTAAGGCAGTAGTGCCAAGAGAGAGGAGTCCATCATGAGCCAAAAAGCATCTTGTAGAGGCTCTTGTGGCAGCCAATGCCCAAGACCTTGAGTCATAGTCAATGACTGGAAAGGACCAAACCTTGGGTGTGGAGGGGCCAGGGTCCAGTGCAGTGACCAGACCCAGGGAGGAGGACAGCAGGATCAGTGCAAGCCAAGAGCCACAGCAGTAGGGGAAGGTCAACAACATTCTGGAGCCAGAAGGAATCAGGCTGCAGATGGAGTTGTGGAGGATGGAGCTGGAGTTTGAACAGAAAAGGTTTGAAGCCCAGCAGCAAAGGGTGCTTGAACAGAGAAAGATGGTGAGAGAGAGGAGAGAAGAGAATCAAGGCAGCAAGCTGCAGAGGAAAGAGAGTGACAGCGTCAGAGAGAGGATGAGCAACAGCAGCAAGAGGCCGAGTGGAGAGGAGCGCGAGAGCCAGTGGAAATTTGAACTGGAGAAGCTACAACTCCAAGATCAGCCCAGATCACTTAAGTGGTCTGGGTGAAACTGGAGCTCCAGGACTGGGTTGCACATTAAATTCTAAATTCATAGCTGAATTTAAAAAAGGGGAAGATATGGATGCATTTCTAAATTCATTTGAAAAGTATGTATTCAGGCAAAAAGTTCCCAGAGAGTCCTGGAGCTTCCATCTATCCCCGCTACTTACCGGGAAAGCTTGGGACGCATTGGGTGAAATGGACAATCAGGACAATAATGATTATAGCAAACTTAAAGCTGCACTGTTAAAGAAATATGTTTTAACAGCAGAGGCATACAGAGTTAAATTCTGTAAGCTCAGGAGAAGCCCTGACATGAGCTATGAAGAGCTAGCCTCTAAACAACCTCAGCTTTTAAAACGGTGGGAAGGGATTGAAGCAGACTCTGTAGAGAAAATTGAAAATGTTGTACTGTTAGAACAGTTCTTTTGGGCTTGCCATACAGAGCTGAAAACCTGACTAGAGGACCGAGATCCAAAAACAGTGCAGGAGGCTGCCAAACTCTCGGACCGCTATGCCAGGAGCAGACCTGTTCTGAGAGGGAATGGGGCGGGTGTGGCAGCAAAGAAAGGGAAAAGCACACCTTCAGGGCAGTTAAAACCCTCCCTGCCTCATCTGAAACCAGGCAGCCGCAGGTTACAAAGAAAAGATTTGCCTGCAAAAAGAAATGAATGTTGGGTTTGCAGACAACCTGGTCATTTTGCCAGGCAATGTCCAAAAAGGACAGACAGTGCCCAAAGTGGTGCTAGGAAAGAAGTGGGTTGTTCATGTGTCCCTGAAAGCATGCCAGTAAACATGAGGGAACACATACACCCAGTCACTGTGAATGGGGTACAGACCCATGAATTAAGGGACATGAGGGCGTCCCTGACTTTGGTAAAAGGGGATTTGGTAGAGCCTGAACAGCTTATATCCAATCAATTTGTGACTGTACAGGGATTCACTGGGGAGGAGAAAATGCTGCCCCTTGCTAGTGTTCTCCTGGACTGGGGTGAGACAAGGGAGACTGTGAAAAAGGTTGCCATAGCAGAGAACCTTGCTTTAGATGTAATTATTGGAACAGTCTCCAACAGGGGTTGGTGTGTGCAGTTACCTGCAGTCAAGCAGCAAAGGTAAATTGTAGTTCCCTGGACCCCATAAAAGCCCCTGTAGAAAACACTGGGAGGCTGGTTCCCCAGCCTGTGTCTTCTGATATGGAGAATAATGAAAGGAGGTGGAAATGCCCCGGGTAGCAGTTAACAGAACAGCTACAGAAGGTTACTCTGAGGAGGGAAGGGTAACCCTTTGTCAGAGGGTTAGGGATGGCAGTGACCCTGAATACCCTGATGCTAGAGCTAGGGACCCTAGTTTAGAAACTGGATGGGACCTGTCCTATGCCTTGAGAATGTGTGAGGATTTTGTAGCTGCTCAGAAAAGTGACCCTAGTTTAGAGATGTTGAGGGCTTGGGCAAACTCTGATTGAGCACAGGGAGGTGACGGGAAACAGTTTATTGGGACAATGGACTGATGTATACGCAGGATTTAAAGACAGAGGGAGGGTGATGGGCAGGCAGCTTGTCATTCCCCAGGGATACCATGATCGGTTGCTTAAGATTGCACACGATGCAGAGGTGGAGGTATGGGGGGGTTAAAATAAAGAGCGGAGACTTGGGGCATATACATATTATGTGGATTGGGGGCAATGTAATCCTCTTGGGTCTGACTATAAGTAGTGGTTTTTCTCCAGGGCTCCTACAGGGGCCCGGGGACAGACTGAGGAGGTGATGAGGTAAGGCATGTCTCCTATGATGGAAAGAGGTTTCATACGACACCATTGGCTCCTGATGGGAGGACCCTGTTTGTTGTGGCCTTTCATACTGTACCTCCTATGTTCTTCCCCTCAAGTGGTGGTTCGGCGGGGAGGGGGGTTTGAAATGGCCATGATGAAAATGCTGGTGATCTTTGTTCTCCCAACATCAGGTTTTATATAGGAGAACAGCAGGATGACCCTATGGTTGTCTATCCATATATTTAGAACAGCGATATTTTATAGTGGATGATTTAGCCTACATGAGACAATACTCCTCATAATCGGATTGTGCCTGGTGTTTCACCTCAACCATATATCCCTTGGTTTAACTCCATACTGGAGAGTTGCCCCGAGGGGGAGTTGTTCCTTCTTTTTTTTCTTTTTTTCTCCTTTTCTCCAGAGAGTGCGAAGAGCTTGTTTTTACCCACAAATTGTTTTTTTTTTCCTTTCTTTATAAGCCGAAATCACTGTGGGATCAGTTCTTCCTTTCTGGGGAGGAACTGCTCCTTAAGAGGTGTTCCCTCTCAGGTGGGTCTTCATCCTCGTGAAGTGGGTGGATGCTCCACTTTCCCAGGAAGATGCTTTTTCGCTCACCCTGGGTTCCAGGTGAAAGACAGTTATGTCTCTACCAATTGTGGAAGACAATTTGCATATAGTTATCTCCAACAGGAGACTAGTTTATACACACTAGTGCTGGTTACAGTTTTGGTTAAATTTCTATTGTTTTTCTTGTTTGTTTTTTAAATGGATGGTGACAGACTATTTTACAGGAATGATGGTATCCCGGTGAAGGCCGCAGGGGTTGCACTTGGCAGGGCAGAAACATCTAGGGCTACCACTCGATCTGGTACTGCTGGAAATGGTCTATTAAGAACACTGGGGACAGGGTGGGATGCAGAAAATATAATCTCTTTTACGTTTCTCTCCCTGCATGAGATCCAACATCCTCCTAGGTCCACAAGTATACCATCTTCTCCATGGGATTATGGCTAATGTTCCTATAAAAATTTTCTCCCAGAATGTGAATGGCTTGCACTCTCCTATAAAATGTTACAGAATCGTGCAACATTTAGAGAAGCAAAAGGCTAATTTATATTTTTTATAGGAATCCCACCTTTCAGTGCCTGAACATACTAATTTACACTGGGGAGGCAGATACTCAGTGATAGCATCCTCGCACCCAAGGGGACACGAGGGGTACAGTGTAATTTTAGTTCCATCCTCGACTCCATTAGAGATACTAGAAACCTATTTGGACCCTCAGGGCAGATATGTGATCCTCACAGGTTCGCTTTATTCCCAAACAGTTACTCTGGTTAATACCTAGCTCCCCCCACAGACTTCACTCCTGATGTTACGAACCTTTCTACGGAAGGTGAAGGAGGGGCTCAAGGGGATACTGATCATGGGCGGGGACTTTACTGTCCCCTTTCACTCACACCTCGATTCTTCAAATCCCAACCCAAATAGACTTTCTGTTGCTGCTAAATATTTAAAAGGGAACTTTACTCATCTGTGTATCGAGGATGCCTGGTGGATACTTTTTCCATCAGTTTCAGGCTACACATATTTTTCAGGGAGACGTGGTACCTACTCCAGGTTGGACTACTTTTTTATAACAGGGGAACTTTTTACATTAATACAAGATGTATTGATCGAACCCAGGGTCCTCTCAGACCACAATCCTATAATTGTAAAAATAGACTTGGGTAAATTGAAGAAATTCAGGCTCTGGAGATTCAATGCATCATTTCTCCAGGATCAAGAATTCCAAGATTATTTTATGAAGCGCGTCCCACAAGCAATCCAAGAAAATTTGACCCCTGAAACTTCCTATTCAATACAATGGGATGCATTAAAAGCAGTTCTTTGAGGGAAGCTGCTTGAATATGCTTCTCGGAAACAAAAGAAATGAACGCCAGACTTAAATTTTTAAGAGATCATCTAGCTTCATATCAACTTCTATATAGGGAAGGTGACTTGGTCCTTCAGTGTCTAATAAGAAACCTAAAACAAGAGAGACAACAAATTTTAGATTATAGAACTCTTCAGAGCCTGAATTATTTAAGACAATATAATTATGAAGGGAGCACGGGCTTTTGTGAGGAAACTCAGAGCTAACAAATGAGCCTCGACTATACTAAAAATAAGATATAATACTTCCAATAAAACTACTTATAAAGAAGAACAAATTAGGCAAGCTTTTTCACATTTTTACAAAACCCTATATAAAACCCCCCTCGGGACCAAAATCATTTAGAGGGGATATCAGCCTTTCTAGATAAGCTTTCATTACCTAAGTTATCAGAGCAACAAACCAGCATGTTGGCAAGTCCAATCAGACCAGAAGAAATACTTCAACAGGTTAGGGCTTTGAAACCATTAAAATGTCCAGAGCCGGATGGTTTTGGTCCGGAATGGTATAAGGCCTTTATCCCACAGCTGCTTCCTATCTTCCTACTGGTCTGCCATTCAGTTTCAGAGAGGAAAACACTTCCACCCTCATGAAACTACGTGGTTTCTTTCCCTCTTGTTAAAGCCCGAAAAAGATCCTACCCTTCCCTCATCATACCGTCTCATTTCTATTTTGAATGTGGACTATAAAATATTTATGGTCATATGGGCCAAGCGGCTAGAACCCATACTTTTTCAACTTATAGCATAAGGACCAATCAGGCTTCATAAAATCAGGGAGTACATTTGATAATTTACGCAGAACCATGTTATTATTGGTATATATGCACACCAGAAAGATCACTACCACTGTTATAAGTCAAGATGCAGATAAAGCATTTAATAAGGTAAATTGGGAATATTTATGGGCCACTCTCTCTAAATTTTCCTTCCTTGACTATTTTCTTTCCTGCATGAAAAATATTTACTCCCATGCCAAGGCCTATATACAGGTTAATGGCTCTTTATCTCAACCTATAACAGTACAAAGAGGCACGAGACAGGGATGTCCTTTATCCCTGATACTCTTTGCACTTTATATCGAGCCTTTGGCCAAAGCCATATGTAGGAATATTCTGATAGAGGGGTCCTTGTGGGTCAACGGGAACACAAGGTGCTTTTGTTTGCCAATGACATTCTGGTGATAACTATTTCACCGGAATCCTCCCTACCGGCATTGTGGGAAACCCTGGAGTACTTTACAACAGTTTCGGAATTTCAAATAAATATTGCTAAAACGGACCTTCTTTCACTATTTTTCTCTCCGTCTTTAACCCTTAAAAAGAAATATCCCATAAAAGGGCACCAAACAAAGTTTAAATATTTAAGAATTTATATACCAAAAGATCTGGATAACCTGGAATTATTACATTATGAACCTTTGTCTATCCAGATACAATCAGATTTGGCCTGCTGGTCTAAATTACCGCATATTTTTTTCCAAAGAATTTATACCATTCAATGATCATACTGCCCAAACTTTTGTATTTATTTCAAAATATCCCCACTTTTCCATCCAAATTCTACTTCCAGTCATGGGATAAAATCATATTGAACTTTATTTGGAATGGCCAATGTCCAAGAATTAGGTTATCCTTATTACAACTCCTGCTTTCTCTTGGTGGCGCCAATCTACCAAATTTGAAATGTTATGCTCAGGCAGCCTTTTTCAAAATATTATCCTTATGGCTGTCTCCTACATATAAGAGACACTGGAAAGACTTAGAATTTGCTATCAATGATTTATATGATATTATGAAGGTAACTCTTTCCACGGCGCTCATGATACCACCCTTAAGAAATTATTCACCTTTTGCGATGCAGATTTTGAAATTATGGTATAAATTAAAAACACATAAAAGTTTTAATGCACTTTTCTTTTTTTATACACATATTTCAGGGGATGATAAATTTCTTCCACCCTCCATAGATCTTACTTTTTTAAGATGGAGGAGAGAGGGTCTTCAATTTTTCAGCCAGTTCCTCTGTTATACAGGTATTATCCCATTTGAAACCCTAAAAGCAACATATGGTTTGGAAGACACAGATATTTACAGATATACCCAGGTTAGAAATTATATTCTATGACAGAGAGAGGTGATCGCAAAATTACCTGACCCCATTCCCATGTCATGGAAATATCTAGAGGACCATATAAATGGCCATTTGTAGGGACATCAAGTGGGATATATCTATAAAATCCTTAGAGAAGGGATGGGCGAGTCTTCACTTACAATTTTAAATAGCTGGTGCAAGGATCTTGCAGCGGACATCTCTGAGCAGGATTGGCTGCAGGTATCTCCTTTGACATGCAAGGTGACGCATTCTATAAAATGGCGTGAATTTGCTTGGAAGTGCCGCAGACATTTTTTTCGTTCACCAGCAGTTTTAGCCAAATATTTACCGACCAGTTATGGGAGATGTTGGAGGAAATGTACATGTTTATATACATATCAGAGTCACATTTTTTGGACATGTCCTCAGTTTACACCATATTGGTGTCATATACAACAAGTTTCAGATTGCTTAGGTGAATCGGTCGAATTTACAGCCGAACTGATCCTTTTATCTGTATTTCCTCCTCATAGACCTTCTTGGCAGCGTACTTTACTACCTATCTATATTTTGGCTGCAAAGAGGGTGATTACCAGATAATAGAGATCTGTGGTCATTCCTACACTGAGAGATTGGAGTGTAGTGGTCTCTGATATATATTACATGGAATCCCTTATGGCTAAACTCCACAATAAATATCCGGTGTTTGAGATATTATGGAGACCCTGGGTAATGTATTTGTCCAGACACAACCCAGACTTTGTCCCTGAGCCTCTTACATCACAACTACTCTCTCTATCAGTAAGAGAGTATGGATCCTGGAAAATTTGTTAGCAGCCTTCACTTCTGGTTGATACATACTTATTTTGGTTCATGGAGTAATTCAAGTTATCTTGAATATATCTGAGATGGAATACTTGAAACCTTATTAATTCAGTCATTGTAAAAAGAAAAACACTGACACAACGTAAAGTAAAATTGCTTTATTATCAAAATTGTACCATATAAAGGAGAATAATTATTATAGAAATGATAAATTGTAAATGACTAACTCATGTACTTGTCACATCCACTTAATAAAAAGAAATAGTAAAAAAAAAAAAAAGATTGCACATGATTACCATGTCTTGTCATCTTGGAATCACCGCATTATACAGCGATTGGCCCAGAATTTATTGGCCTACCTTCACCCAGCAGGTAAAGGAGTATTGCAGATCTTGTCACTGTGTCAAGAATAGGGAAGGTGGGTAAGAAAACCCAAGCTGCCCTAATTCCCTTGCTCATAATGGAGGAGCCATTCCAGAGGGTAGGAATGGATATTGTGGGGCCTTTGAATACCCCCAGCTCCTCCTGGAAGAGGTTTATCCTAACCATGGTGGATTATGCCACCCGGTACCCAGAGGCAGTCACCCTATCCTCACTGAGGACAGACAAAGTGGCAGATACCTTGCTAGGGATTTTCTCCCGTGCTGGATTTCTGCAGGAGGTTATAACTGATCGAGGGGGTTCCTTCATGTCAGACCTGATGAAATGTTTGAAGGAGAAGTGCGGGGTCATGCAGAGACACACGTCACCTTATCACCCACAAGCCAGTGGGCTTGTGGAAAGATTAAATGTTACCCTTAAATCGATGCTCCAAGTGTTTGCAGAACAGCATGGGAGGGACTGGGAGAAATACCTTCCCCACCTGTTGTTCGCATACAGGGAGGTGCCCCAAGAGTCATCAGGGTTCTCCCCCTTCGAGCTCTTATATGGACGCTGGGTACGTGGGCCCCTAGACTTGATCCGGCAGCACTGGGAAGGCAAGCATGCCATCCAGGGAACTCCCATAGTGGATTATGTCCTTAAGTTTAGGGAAAAGCTGAAGGAGCTTATGGGACCAGCCCAGAGCAACCTGGCAGCTGCCCAACGAAAACAAAAGGTGTGGCATGACCACAGAGCCAGAGCTCACTCGTACACTGTGGGTCAGGAGGTCATAGTCCTAATCCCAGTCCGGAAGGATAAGATGTAGGCCGAGTGGGCAGGACCATACAAGGTAGTCAGACAGGTGAATGACATCAACTACTTTATAGAACTACCTGACAGAATACATGGACAGAGAATGTACCATGTTAACATGATGAAGCCGTATGCTAACAGGGCTGACATAGTGTTTGCAGTGTGTAGTCCTGGGGAAGGGGAAGGATGAAGGAGACCCCTTCTGGACTTGCTGGAAAAAAGCAAGCAGGAGTCCTCTGTGAAGGCAAGTCAAATGTACCCAAGCTGACCCTGGAACAGATCTGGGAAGTAAGGGAGGTTTTAGCAGACTTTGCCACATTGTTTAGCACCAAGCCTGGACTAACCCCAATGAGCGACATGATGTGGGGACAGGGACACAATGCCTATATGGCAGATGGCATATCGGTGTCAGAGGCTGTCCAAAGGACATTGGGAGGAGGTGGAGGAAATTCTGGATTTAGGGTAATCCAGAAATCCCACAGCCCCTGGGCCTCTCCCATAGTCCTTGTTCCCAAGTCAGATGGCTCTACTTGCTTTTGTGTGGACTATCGTTGACTTAATACAGTCACAAAGTTCAGATGCCCACCCAATGCCATGGATGGATGAACTCCTGGACAAGTTGGGAGGGCGACATACCTTACCACTATTGACCTGACAAAGGGTATTGGCAGGTAGAGTTAACTGCCAGAGTAGGAGAGGTCGGCCTCATTACTTCGATAGGATTATTTGAGTTTAAAGTAATGCCTTTCGGAATGAAGAACGCCCCTGCCACCTTCCAGAGGTTGGTGAACCAGGTGTTAAATGGTGCTGAAGGGTATGCCGTGGTGTACCTGGATGATATTGCCATCTTTAGTGCCAGCTGGGAGGAATACCTGTTCCACCTTAGGGAAGTGCTGGGCAGGATACAGAGGGCTGGGCTCACTGTAAAAGTTGAAAAGTGCCAAGTGGTGGCATTCTTGGCTGAGGTGGCATTCTTCAGGCATGTAGTAGGCCAGGGACAGCTCCATCCTAACCAAGCAAAAATTGAGGCAATCAAGGCAGGGCCCAGACCTTAAACACAGAAGCAGGTTCAAAGTTTTCTAGGGACCGCAGGGTACTATAGCAAATTTGTACCAAACTACAGTGTCCTGGCAGCTCCCCTATCTGGCCTGTTAAAGGATGCCAGAAAAGATTAACTGGGAACCAGCCTGTGAGCAACGGTTAAAGGAGGCACTGTACAGCACTCCTGTATTAGCCAGTCCAGACTACAGTAAACCCTTTGTAGTCCAGACTGATGTCTCAGATGTGGGTATTTGGGCAGTGCTTAGTCAAATGTCAAACCAAGGGAAAGATCACCCAATAGCGTACCTCTGTAAGAAGTTACTTCTCAGGGAGCAGGCTTACTCTACAGTGGAAAAAGAATGTCTTGCCATGGTATGGACACTAAAAAAAGTTAGAGCCATACCTATACGGGCAGCATTTTGAGGTGCAAACCAATCACAAAACCCCTGGTTTGGCTGGCAAAAATGGGTAAAACAAATGGTAGGCTGTTAAGATGGAGCCTTGTCTTGCAAGGTTATGACATGACTGTCTCACACAGGGCAGGGGCAGCAAATGAAAATGCAGATGGGCTTTCGTGTCAGTTTGAGCAACGAACTGACCTTGGGGAACTCATCCCATGCAGGAATAGATCCCTCAAATTCAGTATAGGAAGGGAGGAGTGTGACACTCTGCCATCTACTTGTCACTGTGTTGTATAATATTTGTGACATAAATATATGTTATGTGAATGTCTGCTTAGGGAAGAGTAGCTAGCAGTTTGAAAACGGGCCTGACCTTTGACCCCAACACAGTCACTGCAGTAGCAGATGGCTAGTTTCCTTCTCTGTTGACACATAATGTTTCCTTCCAAATGCAAGGTTATAACACATTGTAAAATATACCTACTTTGATCTGCTGGGGACAAGGTATGCATTTTATAACCTCTGAGGCAAAAGACATTTTAACAGATTCCTGTTAACTTGTAAACTTGCAATCATTTTGTAGGCCAGGAAGCTGGTAGAGAGATCAAATAGACTGTCATATTTAATATTTCTATCTTGCATGATTTCCAGCCAGCAGTAAAATAACATCCTTGTGGATGTTCTTACTCAGGTCACAAATTAATTATGGGCTAACAGTGACTTCATGAACTGTGACCTCACAGTCAGCATCTTTGAGATGTGTCGTCAGGGAGGAGGAGTTGAGAGAAAGATATTACCAGCCAGCAGGGAGAAATATTTGCTTTTGCATTTGACTTTTGGCTTGTGTATTTTGCTCTGTTTTGAGGTGGGGCTCTGGATAATCTCTCACAGCACTTTTAGATAAAATCCAACCACCTATGTATTTATTTGAAAACCTAGGTAGTAGAAATTCAGTAATAAAGCATTGTTTTGTGTATAATTATCCTTTATTTTAAAAGACTGTAACCTAATTTATATGTTCTGGGTTTTGTATTTTGTCTATTTTCAGTTTTAGTAAACACTATTTTCCATGAAATTCTGCCTGTGCCTTCTCAGTTCTTTTGCATGTGAATGCTGGAAAAGTGTTAATAATTCTGACAACTGTTAAGGGCTTAGAAAGTGTTACTGTCTTGCAAAGGTAAGAATATACCTATGTCTCAAATTGACTCATAAGGGTAGACTTGTGAACTAGGCTGGTGCCCACTGGGTGAAGTGTTATATTGCATGCCCTGAAGAGTACATATCTGAACCTGTTAACTGGGTGTGCTAGTGGAAAAAGGTTCATATTTGACCCCAGGACTCGAGGCTAGCAGGTGATTCGGACCCAAAACAGACAGGAGGGTTACCCAGTTTGTCTCCTGTTCACATATTTGCACTTTGAGGTTTGGCACTGTGGGAGGGCCTGACCTTCGGGGCGCATTTGTGACAGATCATGCCTTTGATTTCTCCAACCACCGTTGTGGTCAAATCAGGAGGTGTTTGTCAGTCCTGGTGCCCCAGGTTGTTAACTAGGGACTAGAAACCTGAAAGAGTTGGGCCAAAGCCCATTCAATATTTTTGAAAAATAAGTTGGAATTTGGGGCATGAACCAGGGTTCATGAATTATTCATAAGCTCTCATGAATATTAATGAGAAAGTTGCAATCGCTTGGAGGGGACTGTGTTTTGGTGTCAGCGACTAGAAAACTAGTGGGGCTAATTGTACAAGAGTGGGATGTTTTGAAGGAGGCAGTTGGGGCTACCATATTGTGGGGTTATTGAAAAAACAAAGTATTTCTGTGCACTGCACCAGGACTTTATCTGTGGCAACTGTTAGGGCTGCTTTAAGACTGTGTTACCAGCAGCCATTTCCTTGTTGCTTTGACCTCTGTGAGTAGCCAATCGGTGATCTAGGTGCCAAATCTTGAAGAGAGGGACTCCTGGAAAAAGGAGGGGACTAATTCTGGTGCCTACATGATGCCCCAAAAAACAAGCAGGAAATATTGATCGTTATGGATATTGATTGTTGAAAGGCTTCAACAGCCAATCAGAATGCTGGGTTTTCGAGTGATACAGTGTGGACTTTCTGGGATTTCTTCAGTCTGTTCCTGGGCTCTGTACACGTCAGGAGTACTTTCTGAGAGTGGACTTTGGGCATGAGGGGCTTACCCAGGCCCTGTGTGGAGACTGCTGGATTGAGGGACTGCTATGTTGCAGAAACAGAATGAGAAGGGGAAAGAGACTGAACTGTGGTGTTGGTTCCCCAGGTGTGGAAGAGTTGCTTGCTATTCATGGGAGAGACTAATGCTGCAGACACCCTGCACTAAGAAATTGAGCTAGATGAAAAAATTGAGCAGATTATCTGAGTACTACAGATCTTACTTCAAGAAACAGCTCTTGCAGCAGGTTACACCATTAGGACTGAAGACGGCAGGTGCCAGGACCCCACGGAAATTTTCTAGCTAGCAGTATTCAGCGGGGACCGCCCCCGATGTCGGTCCCGGCCCCGATGTCAGGCATAGTATATAAGGTGGCGGTCCCCCAGAATCCCCAGTTCTTTTCCTGCCGTCGACTCGCCAGCATCGGCCTCTCTGTCTCTACCTAGTGCACGACGACTTAGAACTTCCAGAGTTTCTACATGACTAATGTCCTCTCCAACTCCTTCATTTGAGGGGTCACCTTTCAAAGTGTGCCTGCGGAAAACAGATCCCTTTCAAGGATCCTCATTCTTCCTGTGTGCATTGCTTAGGCCCGGACCACGATACCAAGGCCTGCACCTTTTGCCAGGGGTTCAACAGCCGCACCAGGATCCGCCATCAGAAGGCACTTCAGACTTATCTACTACAGGGAAAAACTTAGTAGGATGGACAAAGAACCTTCCTCCATGGGCGATTCTTCCTCCAAGGTCCACAAACACCAGGATAAGCACCGAGAGAAGGCAAGGTCCAGATCCCCGAACCGGGCCTCGGATTCGTGGACCTCAGGCTCCACTCGATCAGACCGCTCTCCCTCCAGGGCTAGGTCTCGGCCCCTTCCAGTCAAGGTCCGGGCTTCCAGTGGTTCTTCAACTCTTCAGCCCATTAAGACCTCCAGGCCCTCTGCTTCCTCTACTCCCTCTCGGGCCTCTTCAAAATCCTCTGAATGCCACAAGTCTTCCTATTCTACCTGACTTCAGGACCCCAACTCCAGGTCAGTCTCCCAGCCCCCTAGGGGCCTGAATCCTCCACCCAGGAAGACGAAGGACCAGACATCCCTCAAGTGGACATCGGACCTGACGTCGGCCAAGCACCTGAAGTTGGCCAGGCATTTGCCGGAACTGAGAACATCAGCCAAGCACCAGATGCTGGCTAGGCATTCACCGGACCTGAAGTCATCACCAAGCGACCGACGTTGGCCTCACCAGAGCCGAAGACCACCCTTCAGTCACTGGTAGACACCGGTCACAGGGATTCCATGGAGGAGGACACCGCGTTGCCCAAAGACCAGGCGGGTGACTCAGAGGATGCCGGGCTTCTGAGATAACCTTCACCCACCCCGGAGACACCCAAGGACCCAACTCCCGACCCCGGTGACAGACCACCGGCGCCAGGCCTGTCGGGTATGAATATTCAAGAAGTAAAGGAACTCTTTACTTTCTGGTGGGACACCATCCACAAAGATGTGGGCCCAGTGAAACCTCCTCCTCCTCCTCCTACTCCTTCACCTCCTATGCCTCCTCCTCCACCACAGGGGCCTGCAGGATGACCACCGACCCCTAAGGAGCAGACTCCACCTCCTAGGGGTAGATCCCCGGATCGGAGAAGGCCTCCCTCAAGATCTCCATCATGATCTCCCAGCCCCAAGTAACCCAGACGTCAGTGGTATACTCCGTCGGGGGAGGACTCCAGATCGGATACCTCGGATTACTCCAGATCTCCTTCTCCACTCAGCATTTCATCACCTGACCCACATGACCTTCCCAGTTCTCCTCCGGATGACCCCGCTTTCTCTGAGATCATGAGGAACATCCAGGACAACATGGGGTGGGATGCTGAAGACCTCGACCCCAAAAGACAGCGCCTGCATGTTATTCGGCAGAAAGACCCGAAGCCTATGGTAGTGCCACCCTAGGTGGACAACTTTTGGATGTCACCAAGGCTTCTTGGAAGCATCTGCACTCCACTCCTGCAGTGCTGAAGAAAGCTGACCCGCTTGTACAAGGCCCCAAGAGAGGACCAGTACTTGGCTCAACAACTCTGGCAGACTCCCTGGTCATTACAGCCTCACATGACCGGTCCCAAAGACCACAACACATGAGCACACAGCTACCGGACCAGGAATCCAAGCAATTGGATGCCTGGGGGAGGCATGTATGCGGCCGCTACATGCTCTATCAGGTTCCTGAACTACCTAACCCACATGGTACAGTTTTAGAACGCCCTGTGGGAACAGGGCCAGGACCTGGTTGACAAACTTCTGGATGGTGAGCAGAAGGCGGAGCTCCTAAACCTTCTCCACACAGGGTCTGATGTGGGGACCCAGGTAATACGAGCTGCATATGATTCCGCAGACTCATCCGCCAGGGCTGCAGCTTCAGTCGTCTGTCTCTGGCGGCACTCTTGGCTCCGTGTCTCTGGTTTCACCTCGGAATTACAGAAGAACATTCTTGACGTCCCATACAATGGCGAAGAACTTTTTGGTGAACCCTCGAAGAAGGTGATCACCAAACTTCAGGATGCGGGGAAGGCAGTCAGGTCTGTACAAGCCAGCCAGGGGACCCAAGCCTGGTTCCTCGTCAGAACCAGAGCGCCATTTTCAGCCAGCAACAAAGACAGCAGCCATGTTCCGGCCAGCAACAAAGGGGCACCTTTCAGCGAAAAGCCCAGGCTACATCATCCCCAGGCAGAGCCCAATGCTATACTAAACTGGCCCAGCCTGCAGGAACCAGTGCTGCCACAGCATGACTCCTTCCCGGCCCCCGCCCCTCCTCTGGATCAACGGGCAAAAAAGGTTGGGGGTCGCATCGCTCACCACTTTTCAGGGTGGCAGTCAATTACCACCAACCAGTGGGTTCTCCAATTGGTCAAGAAAGGCCATTTCATAGAATTTCTTGACCACCCACCGGCAAGACCTCCCCTGTTTTCCCGTTACTCGGGTCAGCACGCGCTGTATTATACAGCAGGAGGTCTTTCGCACCACCTGGAAAAGAAGCGATAAGACCGTTCCACAGAACCAGAGGAGGCCTTGGGATATTATTCTTACTTCTTTCTGGTTCCCAAGAAAACAGGGACCTCCGTCTGATACTGGACCTCAGCGACCTCAACGAGTGGGTCCTTGAAAATGCTTCCACATGGTGACCCTCCCAGGTCTGATTCCCATGCTCAAGCAGGTGCCTTTCTAGCATCTTTGGACATGCAGGACGCCCACCTGCATATACCCATCTTTCGGCGCTGGGAAGTTTCTGCGCTTCGGTTCCAGGGCCACCATTATCAGTTCTGAGCCTCCTTTCGGACTGTCATTGGCACATGGTATTCACAAAGTGTATGGCAGTCGTAGTGTGGTGACTCTGGGTGGAAGCCACTACATGTTCCCTACCTGGATGACTGGCTCCTCATGGCACCCTCTCTGAAAGCCTTGATGTCTGCCGTTCATTATACTCAGTCTCTGTTCGAGACGCTGGGCATCTTGATCAATCAAGAGAAGTCTCATCTGGTTCTGTCTCAGACTCTGCAGTTCAGAGGCGCAGTTCTGGACACTGTCCAAGGGAAAGCTTTTCTTCCTCAGGACAGAGAGGAACACATCAGATCCCTCATCAGGGACATTTCGGCAAAGAAGACCGTTCCTGCCAGATTGATCCTTTGCCTGCTCGGACACGTGGCAGCGGCCATTGCAACAGTCCCACTTGCTCGTCTCCACATGTGGGTCACCCAGTGGATGTTACAGGTCCAATGGGATCAAAAGCAAGACCATCTGCAGCTCCCAGTCCAGATCACGAAGGCCGTAATGTGGGATTGGCAATGGTGGCTAGATCCGAAGAATCTATCGGCAGGGGTTCCCTTTGTTGCACCATCTCCGATTGTGACACTCTCCACAGATGCCTCAGGGCTCGGATGGGGAGCATACCTCGACGGTGTCCGGTCTCAGGGCCTGTGGACAACCCAAGAGACTCATCTCCACATAAACATCCTGGAAATGAGAGCAGTTCTTTACGCCCTGCAGGCCTTCCAGTCAGAGATTCCACCGGGTACTCTTCTGTTACAAACAGACAATTCCGCGGTGATGTATTACCTCAACAAACAAGGAAGCACCCATTCCTACCTGCTTTGCAGGGAGACCATGAGGGTGTGGAATTGGGCTTTGCAACACGGCGCAAACCTCATTGCTGTTCATGTCCCAGGAGTGGAAAACGTCATCGCAGACGGCCTGAGCCGCTCTCAGGCCAGAGTCCACAAGTGGGAACTACTCCAGGAGGTAGTAGAGGATCTGTTTCACTGATGGGGTACACCAGAGTTAGACCTTTTCGTGTCCCCATCAAACACAAAACTGCCCAATTTTTGCTTGCTAGATCCAGAGCCTGGTGTTTTCTAGCGAGACGCGTTGTCCCTCTCCTGGGCGGGCAGATTCCTCTATGCCTTTCCCCCCTTTCCATTGATCCAGAGGGTTCTTCTGAAACTTTGCAGAGAGCAAACGACGCTGATACTCGTCGCGCCATTCTGGCCCAGGCAGATCTGATTCCCTCTACTACACCAGCTATCCCAGGAACCTCCGGTACCTCTGCCAATCAGCTGTCACTTGTTGTCTCAGAAGGAGGGCTCCTTGTTCCATTCGGACCTTCGTTCGCTGAGCCTGTGTGCTTGGCTCCTAGAGACATAGCCATTTTGTGACATGGGGTCTCACAAGAGGTAGCTGATGTCCTGGTGTCTGCGAGAAAACTGGCCACTCATGCTACCTACACCATGAAATGGTGCCGTTTTTGCCTATGGGCTCAAGCGTGGGGGTTTTCACCTCTAGACTGTCCAGAAAAGTCAGTCTTGGACTACCTCCTGTCTCTTTTTCAGACAGGCTTGGCCTACTCCTTGATCAAAGTACACCTCTGTGCCATATCAGCCTGTCATTGTCCGATAGGCCAACGCACCATATCCCAGTTGGACACGGCACGAGCCTTCCTGAGAGGTATTCTCCACCTTAGACCTCTGATTAAAGATTCAATTCCGCCATGGGATCTACCCTTTGTCCTGGAGCAGCTCACGCTGCCACCCTTTGAACCAGCCGTGGATTGCGAGCTACGTCTTCTCACTTGGAAGACATTGTTTTTAGTTGCCGTTACCTCGGCCAGAAGAATTTCTGAACTCCATGCACTCATGTGCAAGGAGTCTTATTAGGTTTTTCACCAAGACAGGGTATCCCTATGGACTAATCCCAAATTTCTGCCTAAGGTGGTCTCAGCTCTCACCCTTAACCAAGACATCGATCTACCAGTGTACTTTCCCAACTATTCGAATGGAGGAGAGGCCCTGTTGCACACCCCTAGATGTGCATCGGTGTCTCCGATACTACCTGACCAGAACCAAACACCACCGAGAATCGGACCAACTTTTTGTCTCCTTTGCCCACAGGATGCTGGGAGCTCCTGTTTCTAAACAGTCGCTGTCCAGGTGGCTCATTCAGTGTATCACATTCTGTTACCAGAAATGCAACAAATCCTTACTGGGCGCGGTTAAGGGTCATTCCACAAGGGGGGTGGGTACCTCCTTTGCAGCCCTTAAGAATGTGTCCACCTCGGCCATCTGTGCTGCAGCTACTTGGAGCTCCGTGCACACTTTCATCAGGCATTATAGCCTGGATATTGCATTGAGGCAAAGAGCAGGTTTTGGTCTAGCAGTCCTTCAAGGACTTCTATCCTAGGCTTTGGTTTCATTAAGGATTTCTACCTTCCCTCCTCCCAATGGTGTGGGATTTCCATTATTGCTTGGGAATCGGTCCTAATGGTGTAACCTGCTGCAAGAGCTGTTTCTCAAAGTAAGATAGTACAGTTACTTAAGAACTTACCGTAACAGCAGATCTTCGAGAACAGCTCTTGCAGCAGGTACTTTCCCTCCCACCATTCCACTGGAGGTAGATTCTAGTTCCAACATCCTTCTCCTAGGATCAGATGTCTCAGCATCTCTCTGACTGCCATTTGATGGCGGATCCTCAGTCTCCTCTTCTGATGTCATCTAGCGGCCTGAAGTCTCCGGCAGGAGAACTGCGGAGATTCTGGGGACTGAACCCTTATATACTTTGCCTGACATTGGGGCAGTCCCTGCTGAATACTGCTAGCTAGAAAATTTCCGTGGGGTCCTGGCACCTGCCGGCTTCAGTCCTAATGGTGTAACCTGCTGCAAGAGCTGATCTCAAGATCTACTGTTCAGTAAGTTCTTACATAACTGTACTTTGCTGTTGAAAGGTTGTTTGCTTGTGTGGACTACAACTGCATTTTTCTTGAAGAGGCAGAGCATCTCTGGTCATGAGGGTGCTAGCCAGGAATGTGTGTGTGTGTCCTGAGTGAACTGACTAAAGTGGCTGAGAGCTGAGGTCTTGCTGCAGCTGAGGAAAGGTTTTGGATAGTGCTAAACTGAAAGTGTAGACTTGTGTGCGGGGGGTTATTGCTGCTGAATTTTCACCTGCTGAATTGCACTGGCACTGATCGAGATAGAGACAAGCACCCACTAAAACTGCCACTGGACTTCATTGGAGGGACTGTCTGAAAATCTTCTTGTTGAGAACTCAGTGCAGGGACTGCGAGAGGAGTTCTACTGTTAGGGAGTCTTCACCCAGAACCAAAGAGGGAACTTGCTAACCCCTCCCAAGTGGGACTCACTGTCTTAGGAGGTCATAGGTCTTGCACCCAAGTGCTAGGGTACTCCAATCATGGGAGCCGAGCTGTGGGGCCACTCCCAGGTCTGGGCCTTCTGGAGCTGGTGTTGTCCTGCCATAGTGCTCTGCAGTGGGCCAGAAGCAGCTGAAGGTGACAAGCAGCCAGAACTACAATCAAGGTGACCAGCTGTATGGTCCTCGAGCAACTTCCATCCAGATGGAGGGATCCTGGCTGGCCTGCTTCTCGATTTGCTGCACAACTCCAAGGAACTCCATTTTCCCCTAGTGCTGAGAGCTTCAAACCATGAGTACCCAGGACCTGGTTCCTAGGAGGGAAAAAAGGTGAAATGCTTGTTAATCATTTTCAAGTTTCTAATGTATTTCAGTACCCCAACAGCCAGCCAACCCGTGGCACCATACAAGGCCTGCACCTAGTGGGTACCCCTAAGAACATCTAGAAACACTGGTACCAGTGGGAAGGGGTTTGGCCTGCAGGCCCTAATGTTTGGCATGTTACTGTATCATTAACCAGTTTTTCTATCCACAGCCATCCTTGGTCCCAGTACCCCCTTCCCTAGTCCTATACCCCCAATAAAGCTGTGGTTTACTGTTTGCAATTGTATGTATGTATGTGTGTGTGCGCACAGAAATTCTCTGAGTCTGTCCAAGCATTGCTGTTCATGGTTTATGGTACTACTGAATTGTTGGGTATCCAGTGTGTGGGTGGTTGGTAGGGGAGGCGGGTAGTTGCAGCATCCCAGGGGGCTATGCCAGCCTGTCATCTGACCCACTTCTCTCTGGGTGGAGGCACTGTGCTATTTTTATTATCTTTGGGATAGGAACCCCAAACACCACTGTAGGAGGACCCAGACCCCGTGACCTGTTGGAGAGCCAACAGGCAGGGGTAGTAGCTCACTGGCACATGGCACCTGAGCTACAACAAGGAAACATTTCTGTACATACTGTAGGTCCAGTAAGAGAATATATAAAATAGGTATAGTGTCAGACAGACTGAGCAAAAAATAAATAAATTAGGCTTCCATATATTTAGGACAAGTTCCTCATCTTATATAAACCTAGGGGTGGTATATCAGGGTTATAATAAGATTTTCAGATGAGCTCAATAAATATAATAAATCTGTCATGATAGCCAGTCCGTAAGCTCCCATCATCTCCTTACGAAAGGGTTTAAGGAATCATCTCAGGTCTGCAAGATCAAATATACAAAAAACAGGTTGTCCATATATTTAAGAGGGTTGGTGTAGTGTTCTGAAGCTTTGCCATTAAACTCTCTATCTTATAGATATCGTAAATTGTATTCTCCCAATGTACTACCTCCGGCATATTCGGCTGTAGCCAGAGTTGAGTTATGACTTTCTTTGCTACTATTAATAAGATACTTATTAAAGCGATCTTATGCTTTTGTTTAAAATGACCAGGAAAATAAAGCAAAAGGGCCATAACTGGGGTAAGAACCCCCAAGTCTGGGAAAGTTCCAATACCACCCGAGTCACCTCCCTCCCAAACAATTTCAGCACTGAACAGAACCAAAGCACGTGAGCATGAGTGGCCAGCCACCTCATACCCGCACTTCCGCCAATAGGAGGAATCCCCTGAAGCACTATATTTTGCAGTAATCTATGGGGTGCGGAAAAACTGGATCACCACTTTCCATTAGGGCTGTGCGAATACCATTTCCCAAATATTCAGCTGAACATTCGGTATTCGGCGGCTAAATATTCGGTATTTGTTATTCGTCCATTTCAGAAAATAATAGGAACCAGCACCCCCTCCCTCGTCTCCTAGTCCATAGCAGCAGCAAAAACCCCAGCCCTCTACCCTCCCTCAAAAAGGATACTCCCTCTCTCCACCCCAGTACCCATAGGTTGTTTTTTTCCCTTTTTTAATGCCTCTGAAAAAAAATATTAATAAAAGATTGCGGGTGTCGGACCAATAGTTCCTACTACTTCCCTTCCACAGTCCATTTAATCTTGTGTAGCGCCTTCTGTAGCAACAAATAAATAGCTTACCCCACCCCAGCACCCGACCCTGGCACCACCAGTCCATTATCCAGTAATTCTAATTCAAAGCTGAGAAGGTGCCGGTACAACCCTCTCTCCTCCAGAGTCGACTACCTTCTCATGAATTAAAGCTTGCGTGCTTGCTATAAGTAAGACCGTTGTACTATAGTAAGCGTGCAAGCGCTTCATTCATAAAATGATAAACCACTGAAGAAGAAAGTAATGCCAGCTTTCTTCTCTAATTAGAAACAACTGAATAATGAACTAGTAAATGGTCAAAATCATTTGAGAATAAACTATTATTTTACTACAAAGAAAACTTACAAATGCAAATGAGTTGAAATGAAGACAATAGAATCGAGTCACCAAAACCCCCAATCTTTATCAATATTTTAGAAGATTATTAAAAAGAAAAACAACCTGTGGGTACTGGGGGAGGAGTATGCTTTTAATGGAAGGTGGAGGGATGGGGTTTGCTGTTGGCATGGGCTGGGGGGGGCTAGTTCTTGTCTTTTTTTTTTTTTTTTTTTTTTTTTAAACAGTGTTTCCCAAATACCGAATGAATAATGAACTATTCGGTATTCGGGGTCTGAATACTGAATAGTGCATTATTCGTAGTATTTGGGAAATGATATTCGGGCTGTGCACAGCCTTACTTTCCATCCATATTCCCACCATATCGGGGAACTCGTCACCTTATGTTGTCTATACCAGATACGGAGCCAGTAATCAGAGGACAGGTCCAGCACTAAGTCCGCCTTCCCGTTAGCCGGAACCGCTTGTATTGCAGAAGAGGGGATTTGAAAAGACGCCTTCCACAGATGGGCGATCATATGCCTTGGAAATTTCTTTGAACTCAGCTGGACCAATAAAGTGAAAAGCGGAGGGATCACCCAATCAGTAATGGCTAAACCTAAAGTAGAAGATAGGAAATGGTGGATTTGCAAGTATTTATAAAGGTCCCTACATAGGAAGTTAAATTCAAGCCTAAGTTGTGTGAAGGATTTAAAAATACCCTCATGGGGGGGGGGGTACTGCTGAGCAGCCCAGAGGGAGGCAGCATTTGTTTAGAGCTCCTTCGAAACTTTGTATAAATCTAATAAAAGTTACTTTTCTGGCACCTTTTCCTGGATCTTTTATCCCTCCTGTGCTATTTGATCCTGCAAAGAAGACAACATGAGGAAAACTAAGGGCAATGCAGCTGCCTCTGCTGAATTTTTCACCCCGAGAGGTAAACGAGATGCTGGGTCTTCACAGAGTGGTGCAGCAGGGACCTCAGGTACCACGGAGTCAGGGGAAAGTATCACTCGCCACAATAAATGCAACTCTGATGCAGTTAGTGCAATCTGTCCAGGACTTAGACAAGAAATTTGATGCACTAACTCCCAGAGTGGTAGCCCTGGAAGGCAAAATGGATACTACGGACCAGAAATTTTCCAAGCTGGAAACTAACTTGAATAAAACCATGGACATCTGTAACTCATGGGCTCTGAACACTGGGCGGTGGCTTGACCTTTGCCTTTTAACTGCTTTATATTTTGGTTATTTTCCCCCGGCAATGCTTCATAGTTATAATAGATAGCACATACTGTTTTTGTGTATTACTGTGCTTAGTTCTTTTCCACAGTCTAGTTTATATTTGTGGGGGTGGGGCATAAGCCTAAAATTGCCTACTGTTTATTCTTTTATAAGCTGCTGCAATGTTACATGTTGTGCTATAAGGATCTGTGTATCTGTTCCCTTATACTACCATGTTGATATTTTGGGGGCTGGTTTTATAAATTGGGGCTAATGTCCACAATGGGATTTGTAGGCTGTTTGGCCTGCATACTGGCTAGCTAAGTTTGTCCAGGGCTGGCCAGTGGGGACTCCTTGGGACAATCCCAGGGCTGCATGCTTCTGTTACATTTAGAGTTTACTATTGGGTACTTCCTTATGTGGTGTTATTTGGGATGTTTCCTAACTCTGTTTGGGAAGATGTTTTACTCGGTCTTTGACCTACATCGGTACTATGGATTCACCTGCGCATTATTGCTTTTGTCAGCTGGTTTTTCTTGCTAAAAGCTTAATAAAAATATAATACAAAAAAATACCCTCATGGTAAAATTGGAACCCTTCGTCAGTCCCGGGTCCAACCATCAGAAGTAGGAATGATCCATCTTAAAGGCGTTGAAAACCCTTGTCCAGAATAGGGATACCCAACCAGCTAACCCCCAGCACATTCTCCAGCCAATGCAAAAAATGGGACCAAATACTAAGTAATCTGTTAATATATAAGGATTGAGTGGCTAATGGGAAAGTTCTGAGAATTTGAAAAACCACGTCACCATTCAGTGGTAGATTAGACAGTGCCCTGTCTGCTTGGACCCAAGCAGGGGCCACCCATCTGGACAAGAACCAGTGTAATAAATGGGCTGTCAGAGCTGCTATGGCATACTTGTAAAAATCTGGTAGAGCCAATCCACCTCTGTGTTTAGGCAATTGTAATTTTGCCAAGGCCACCGGGGGGGGGGGTCGGTCCCTGCCAGAGAAATCGTGAAACCATACGGTTCCCCTGAGAGAACCCCCAATTCGTAGGGAAATAAGGAATATTGTTTAAGAAATACAAAATTTTTTGGAAGGACTATCATTTGGACTGCTTGTACTCTCTGTATCAGTGAAATTGGAAGATGAGTCCACTGGTCAAGATCCTCCCACAGCTGTTCATACAAGCAGTCGTAATTCAAGGAATACGTTGCGAAGGGATCAGGTGATATTAGCGCACCCAAGTATTTTAACTTCGAACATGTCCAGCGGTAGGGATAGGTACTTATTATATCTGGAGGAGGAGAATAGTGTAGTAAGAGAACTTCCGACTTAGCAGGGTTAATCTTATAACCTGAAAGTTCTTCTACTATCTGTAAGCCTTTATTTAATTCTAGCAAAGAATTCTCAGGGGAGGTAATATATAATAATAAATCATTTGTGTAATACGTTAGTTTATGGGCCGTCACTGCTATGGAGTAACCTGTCAATGATGGGAGCTGTTGCAAATACTAAGCGATCAGCTCGGTATACAATGTAAACAAATATGGAGAAAGGGGACAGCCTTGGCAGGTGCCCCAATGTAAGGAAAACCGATTGGAGTGAGAGCCATTTAATTTAACTGAGGCCTCTGGCGGTCATAAAGACCTGCAATTATATCTAAAAAGGATGTGGGGAAGCCAAACTTCAACATGGCCTCCCAGAGGAAACTGCAGGAGACCCTGTCAAAGGCCTTCTGTGCATCGAGGCTCAAAATCAACAGAGGATACTTATGTTGACAGGCATGGATAAACAATGGCATATCCATTCTTCAGTACATAAGTCTACAATAACAGACTATGCATGTCCTTCCTCTGCACTTAGTCAGCATCTACTGATCCACTGATCTACCTCTTTTGTGAAAATTAATTAATTCCCTATGTTGGTCTTGTGTGTTTGTGTGATGCGGAGCTCAAAAAAGAAAAAATCAAAACAAGCTAAAGACAAAGAACCTCAGTGCAGAAGCACTAAAGCAAGAGTTACCCCAAAGGGCATTGGCAATAAAGCCAAGTTTCAAAGAAACACAGCATCACACATACCCCATAATGCAAAGCATCATGGGATGTATATACAAATCACCATGAACTTTTGCTAGTTCAGCTTAAAGCAGGAATACATAGTGTCAAAGGGCCTCCATAAACATCTGCAATTTATGTACTATTTTTTCAGTTCTATTTTATCACCTACAGCCGGGCATCCTTCTGGGGTACTTTCTCGGTGATGCCTCTCACTCCTACCTGAACCCCGCTGCCAGTTTCCTCCCTCCCAAACATCCCAGTCAGGTCCAGCCCGCTGGCTAACCTTTACCCTGGGGAGGGTCTGCCCTCCTGTGGTGACCCTATAGACTTGAGGAACCTTACCTGGGTGTCGGTGGGCCCTAGGGAGTTTTTCTGTGCGTTGGGTTGGCCTTGGGATGTGGGCCTGCCCTGGAGTCCCTTCATCTCCATGGCTCTGCAGAGGTATTTTCCTTCTGTGTGGTTCCTCCACCCCTCAGAGTGTGATGTGCAATGGCGTTAGCATCGGCAGCCCTGCTGGTGTCGGGCCGCACTCCGCCCACCACGTTAGCTAGCATATCCTGTAATGCTCCCGATCTCCATCAGGGGCCCCAGGACGCCAGATATCCCCAGAGCCCTCCCCAGGAGAGGAGGCTGTCTCAGATGCTCCATCCTCTCCCTCCCCTGCCGACCCCAGGCAATGCAAGTCCATTACTGAACCCAGGTCGCTGGCATGGTGTGAGGTGTGGCGTCCAGCACCTCAACGCCACCAGGCCGGCCTAATTTATATACTTTTTAACAACACAATGGGGGGTTTCTGATATCTCTACCCCAGTAACTTAATTTCTAAAATATAGTCACCTACTACTTTTTACCTTTATCAAAAACACCTAGTGTTGTGGTATTTTCAACATATACAGGTTTCATACACATAAGGCATATACATCAAGGTATTTTATGAAATAGTGCTATTGCATACTAAATCCAACAATGAGGAACACAGCCTGTTGTTTTACACCAGCTCAGAGGTCACCATAATAACCTCCCTGTATGAGGACCCAAGAGGAAAAAGGAAAATTAAAGAGGACACTATAGCATAGTCAAGAAAGGGGAGGGGTTACCCATAGGTGGCGAACCTTATGGACTAGAAATTACAAGAGATAGATTAGCTGAAAATAGAAGAACTGTTGCAAAAGATTTCAGAAAAGGTCAGTCTTCAAGAGTGGCAGGATCTTCCTGTCACAGTTATGAAGAAATGTTGATTTTTCCAACATTTTCTCATAGCTTTGTGATTATTGCAGATTTTGGTCTCAGATTTTCAACACAGTGCTTTTGTTACCCCACCTCATGAACATGACAGGTGTTATTTTTCAAATCCCCTCTGAAACGTTGTTACGTTCGCTCTGCAAAATCACCTTTCAAATGGGATTTTAAACATTACACTTGTCTTGACAGCTCTATCACAGTTATGGTTTGAATGTACTGGTTGCATATCTGTATGACACTGATGTCACCTATTGTAATGTGCTACTTTCATTGAATAAAGCTGAGTTTAAAATAAATTCCAGCCAGCCCGGTGGCACTGAGGAGCTGGACGCCACACCTCGCGTCCCGCCAACACCCTCGGTTTGGGAACAAGCCCGGCTCAGCGGGGGGAATGGCGTGGAGCAGGACTGAGCTGCTGTGAGGTGGCTCTCCTCTCCCTGGGAGGGATGAGTGGTTTCCATGGCCCTTTGCCACCCAGTGGAGGACGGATGGCAGTTTGGGCTACAGGGGGCCTGGTGATAGCCAGGGGTGGGGAAGAAGGGGCAGAGCTGGTACCCAGAGTGCATGTGCACTGCCATGTCTGCTGGGGTCCTGAGACTCTCCGGCGGGGGGGACAGGGGTACAAAAAGCATAAAATACATATGCAGTTTAACTCTGTTTATCCAAATCTTCCCATTATCCAAAACTGCCAGCTCTCCCCCTGTCAAATGCTGTCACTTTGAAGCTCACAACTAACCACCGTTTTTCATAGCCGATTAAGTGGTCCTTTACTTTTGCTTTGTGTACAGTACCACTCTTCTGCTTTCCTCTCACTCTCACCTGACAGGCAGCGTTAATAACACCCATCAACACCTAATAAGAGGTCCGCTTTCTGGCACCCATACTTACAGTTGCTATCCTCAGTGCTTGCTGCGTTGTACTCTGTGAAGCAAAACAATGGCAAAAAGAAAACGTTCGGTGCTGGACATTGCTGCCAAGTTGAGAATTATTAAATGTCTTGAAAGCGGACAGAAAGTCTTGGAGGTGGCACGCCAGTTTGGCATTGAAATGCCACAGTCTGCAACATCCGCAAAGCAAAGGACAAACTCGGGAATTTGCAGTAACAATGGATTGTAGCCTCAGTCATGAAAACCGGAAGACCATGTGATTCTGTCATGATAAGGAGCTGGAAAAAAGCTATTTTTATGTGTTTTGTCTAAAATCGAACAAAGGGCACTCCTATTTCAGGCACAATCCTGAAAGAGAAGGCTCTGCAATTCCATCACCAGCTGAATGCTGACTGCCCCTTCTCTGCTAGTGAGGGGTGGCTGAATCATTTTAAGAACAGACACGGCATAAGATATTTGGCAGTTGCAGGTGAGATCATGTCTTCATGCACTGAATCAGTGGAGCCATTTAGAAAAAAGCTTCATGACTTGATGGCTAGTGAGGGGCTAGTGGATGAGCAGCTGTACAACACTGACAAAACTGGCAGTTACTGGTGCATGCTCCCTGAAAAAAAACACGAGTCTCTTCATGTGAAAAAAATGCTTCAGGACAAAAAAATAAGTAGCGACTTACAGTGCTAGCTGCAAGCGATGCAACAGGCACACACAAGCTACCCCCCCCCCATCACTGAAAAATCACAAACTCCCGGTGCTGTAAGCACACCAACATGTCCAGCCTCCCTGCCCTGTATTGTGCTCAGCATAGTGCCTTGATGAATGCTGACTTGTTTAAGAAATGGTTCTTTCAAAGTTCTGTACACTCTGGAAAGTCCCATTTGCAGTCAAAGAGACTGTGAAGGAGAGCAATTTTGTTGATTGGCAATACTGGTGTGCATCCAGGTTCTGAAATTTACAGACTGCTGATGCCAGGACACATTGTGAATTCTTGTCTGCAGTCACAATGGCATTAATCCAGCCAATGGATCAAGGGATCCTAGCCACAGTAAAAAGAATCTATCGCACTAAGCTGTTAACCACAGTGCTGAGTGAGGAGAATGAGCAGTCTACACTTGTAGACATTATACAGTCTGTAACAATCAAGGACGCTCTCATGATGTTAGCAGATGCTTGGAGGGAGGTATGCCCCAAGATAATAAAAAAAATGCTGGCAAAAATGAACACTGCTACTCGAGCCTCCAGAGCAAGCAGTCCCTGAAGAAAATGATCAGCTTGCTGATGCCACAATAGCACTTCACAAAGCTGCTGAGGAGGTGGAGTTCCCTGTGGATGTGGTAGAGGAATGGAGGGAGACCAACGAGCTGGAGAGCGGATATGGCGATATGTCAGACAGTGACATCATACAGGTGGTACATCGACCCGAAGATGCTGTATGGTGAAGATGAAACCGCGAAGCAACATGTGACTGTATCTCCACCACCAACCACAGATGGAGAAGCTGCTGACTCCTTTGACAGCTGTATCTCCTGGCTGGAGGTTAAGCTAGACACAGATGGAGTTTAGCTGCTGTTGCTAAGGCAGTTGCAGCTACCAGCTGTGCGACAGTGAAACGACAAAAAAAAAACAAAGATAATTTCAGGACTACCTGACAAAACTATAAGGACTGTAATGTATTAATTAAGTGTAACGCCCCCACATTTGGGGGCTTACCTGTTATGCCTTTGGGTTTCTCCCCACATCTGCCCGATCCTCTGTGGCTCCTTTGATGCTAAGCCATTTCCCCAGGTGTCCCTCAATTTAATTGGACCCTGCGGAGCTTGCAAACTAGTATGCGAGCGGTCGGCATGCTTTAGGCTGCTGCTCGCGCATTCGCGAAGGCACCTGTGCATCTGGCTGCCATGCGGTCCAAAACAAAGCAAAGTAGTGCTTCTCCACCCATTGCTGGTGCCCTGCTAAGTTATAACTAACCAGGGACACAGAACAAAGGAGAATTTTTTTTGTTTGTTTTTACTTTGGGACATCTTGCCTCAATTATACCCCCTGTACTCCCTCAATGCTCCACTCCTTCAGGCATTGCTCTTGTCCCTCCGAGGTCCTGCTACCACTGAGTCTGTCCCTAGAGTGCCTGGTTACTCCTTACCTCCTCCTTCTATTCGTGGAGCACCTGCACAGTGGAGATCTGCCCGTGTGTTCTTGACCTGGATGGCTGTTTGTAGCAGCCGTCATCTAGGCTCACTGAGGCTTTTTCCACTTTTCTGTGGTTCCCAGACCCTCCCCCCGGGACGCTGGCGTGAGGACATACATCCAGAGAGGTGACGTGCTGACGCACACCTCCTCCCAAGCGCCTGACAGCATTCCCCCTTCCCGACTCCAGTGAATGGAGCTGCCAGAATCCTGGAGATCCCGTGCTTCCACTAGCTCTCTCAGGATGCAGGTGCACAAGGCACCCCTAGTAACCCTCCCCAGAGGAAGGAGAGCATCCGTTGGGACGCTCAATCCTCCCTTCCCCTGCCGACCCGAGTCCGTTTCCAAACCCGGGGTTGCCGGTGCAGCGCGAGGTGTGGTGTCTAGCGCCTCAACCCTCAGTGCCACTGTTTTTTAATTAAATAAATGGCAGCTGTCTAAAGTGCTGCCTCCAGGGCACTAGAAACAAAGCCAAAGGGCATGGCAGGAAGGCCCTAATGAATATTCATGAGCTGCTGTGTGTTTTCTGGGGGCAGTGTGTTATGGGAGCAGCGACTCCTTGATAGCATTGATAGTATTGTTTATTTGTTTAAAGGTGGACTCATTTAAGAAAGAATTGTTGGCACTACAGAACAATGGGGAATTTATTAAATAAAAGTAAAACTGCTGGCTGCACCAGAACTTTATGTGTGGGGATAGTGAAATGGGCTGCTTTGGAAACTGTGTGCAGCCGCCCTTACCCAGTTGGAAGCCGGGATTTAACAAAAGGGATCTTGGGACAATGCCAGAGACTTATGGGGGATTAACTGGGACCAATTCTAGGTGCCAAAAAGTGAGCCAATTAACATTATGGAACTGTTTAAGACAGCTTTGGCAGCCAATGGAAATTCTGGGACTCAACTCCGTGTAAAAGGGGGTAATGGCTCATTTTTCTCAGATTTGGAGAGACAGCCCAAGAGCTGCATGTGTGCCTCTGGGGAGATTGTCAGCTCTCAGGGTTAGGCCAGCCTGGCCTAGACCACTATGGTCATTGGTCCGCAGGTCCAGCTTGTCCCAGCCTGGCTGCAGCAACAGGGGATCAGTTCCACAAGCCTGCAAGAAAAGGATCAGCCTGCATTCTGCTTGGAAGGACCAGAAAAGGACAGAAGTCTTATAGATAAATGTGATCTGAAATTATTTATTTATTTATTGAAAGATATCGGAATTACAATCCTTTGAGTCGATGACTCCTCTGCAAAGCCTCCACGTCATTGAGAACATACACCAAGTAACACAAACTGAGACATTAGGTACAACTATTATACAATTTGCACCAGTACAATCTTAAACATATGGCATTGTTAAACTTAAAACATTGGTAAAGGGTTTAAACAGTTGGTGCCTCGTAGGATGCTGGTTATATCAACAGGATTTTAAGGAGGTCCCTGGTCAGAACTTTAGATTCATGTGACGGTACTTGGTTTCATAGGGTCTAACAAAATAGGCCCTGAGTCAAGATATGATTAGAGTGAGATAGAGGATCCTGGCTTGGGGAGAGCGTAGGGGGCCATGGGGGGGGCCCCATAATTGTGGCGACTGGAGTCCTGTAAGAGCTATCTACTGTCACAGGTAGCGGAGTTGAGGAGTGTCCTCAGACCAGCTTTAAACTGACCCAAACTGGATGTAAGGGAAACTGTGGATGGCAGGTTCTTTAGCCATAGTGGGGCATGATAATGGAAGGATCGTTGCCCAAGGGAGGCTCTACAATGAGGCACAAGTATTGGGGTATTTGCAGAGTGTCTTGTGGCCCTCCTGAGCGAGGCTGTTTGAATAAGAGGATGGAGTTCTGACGCAGTGGCAGAGCTAGAGGGGGCCGTCACCCCTCCTGGCTGCCCCAGTGTGAGTAATGGTGCCTCGCCACTATCTTTATTCAATGTTGAGTGCCCATTGTGGAGCCCATGATTGGCTGAATGGCGCCCCCCCCCGGCTCCCAAATGCTCCCAAACCTGGCTCCGCCACTGGCCTGGTGGTGCTTATTTGTGTAATATCTTCCTTGCTAGAAGGCAGGTGTGATACTTCACCCTATTTTGGAAGTTTAGCCAGCTAGTAATTTTGTAAAGCTCACAAGTACGGGTTAACCTATTACAGTTTGAGACTAGGCGGCAGGCTTTGTTGAGGGTGAGGTTGATGGTACGCAGGGCAGTATGATCAGCAGACCCATAAATTACTATGTCATAGTCCACCAGGAGTAATATAGAAGAGGACACTGCTAGATGCATTGCAAGTGGAGGAATGCAGTGCCGATGTCTGTAAAGGATCCCTAACCTAGTATTCACAGAGTAAGATACTTGCTGAATGTGTGCATGATAGGTAATGGAGGAGTTCAACAAGACTCCCAGGTATTTGAAACTGTCGACCTCTTCTAGAGCAATGCCACATGCGTTTGTGATGATTGGCGGCATGTTGCAGACCGGGTTTTGGCGGTGAGAGAAGAGCATAGCTTTCATCTTCTTATAGTTAAGTATTAGGTGGTGTTCAGAGAACCAGGTTTCGAGGTCACCAAAGAAGGTCTGTAGGGCAGCCTGTAGTGTGTTGAGATGTTGATGTTTCCAAAAGACTACGGCATCATCAGCATAGAGCAGAAGCTTCCCACTACAGGATTTGGGGAAGGAGTTCAGAAAGAGGTTGAAAAGCAATGGGCCTAGTATGGACCCTTGAGGGATCCCTGTGCGGACAGTATTCTTGGAGGAGGTGGTTTGATTAGTTTTTACTTGCTGCATCCTGCCAGAGAGATAGTCCTTGAGCCAGGCTGAGACTTCAGGGGAGATATTTGGTGACGGAAGAGTGTGGAGAAGAAGTTCGTGACTGACTGTGTCAAAAGCTTTGTTCAGGTCGATATAGAGGGCACCTGCCACTGAGCCATGATCAAGGGCCTCATGTATATAGGAAGTGTATTCGACCAGGGCAGTGAAGGTGCTATGACCCCTCCGGTACCCATGTTGTTCTTGACAGGGCAGATTATATTTAGTCAGGTAGTCCATGAGCTAGTCCGCCACTATTTTCTCAAGGGCCTTTGAGAGAGGGGGCAGTGTGGATATTGGCCTGTAGTTGCTGGCGGAGGTGGGGTCCCCACTCTTTAATATGGGGTTGATATAGGATTGATAACTGCTCTTTTCCAAGAGGTGGGGAACTGATTGTGACATAAGGATAGGTTAAATATTTTGGTGAGATGGGGCAAAGTCACATCCAAGGTTAGCCGGACGAGTTTGAGGTCCAGGCCATCACTACTATAACATGAGTTTGCCAGGGCTTTGCCTAAGTAGCGTTTTGCCTCTTTGCAGGATATGATTTGTAGATGGAAAGGAGGGTGGGTGAAATGAGATGGGGAGTTTATGGGGTGGGCACTGATCGGGTCAAGGAAGTTGGGGAGAGAATGTAACTGAGGTCTGAAAAGGCAGTATTGAGTGCTTCAGTAATAGAAATTGGGTCCTGGGAGGTGACCCCATTAACTTGAAGTTGCACTGGGGTCAGGGATACATTTTTCCCAGTTAGTTCCTTAATGTTTCTCCAGAATTTGTTACCTGCTCCCTAGGAGGAGGTAAGGGCTTGGTTGTAATACTCTGCTTTAGCTTGACGTACTGCCCTTAGAAACATAGAAACATAATTTGGCAGATATGCACCACTTTAGCCCACCCAGTCTGCTCATTTCACCTACTGGATAAGCTGCAGATCCTAATTAACCAGCAGCCTACTTCTTCCTACCCCCACCCCTAGAATGGCCTTATGAGCTGTCCCATGCATGCTTGAATTCCACCACTGTTTTTGACTCCACAACCTCCTCGAGGCTGTTCCAGCCATCCACAACCCTCTCTGTGAAAAAATACTTGCTTTAAATTACCTCTGAGCCGCCCCTCTATCTTCAAATTGGCCCCTTGTTCTTGAACACCTCTTTTTGAAAGATGCTACCCTCTTGGACTTTGTTGATTCCTTGAGGTACTGAACATTTCTATCATGTCTCCCTCTCCTCCTTTCCTCAAGGCTATACATATTAAGCTCCTTTAGTCTCTCTTCATATGTCTTCGGTGCAGACCCTGCACCATTTTGATTGCCCTCCTCTGCACAGCTTCCATCCTGTCTATGTCTTTGCGGAGATTGGGTCTCCAGAACTGCACGATTACTCAGATGGGGTCTGACCAGCTGTCTGTACAGAGGATAATAACTTCCTGTTTTCTACTGGTGATGCCTCTCCCCATGCATCCCAGTATCCCCCAGCCCTCCTTGCTGCCTCTCTCATTGCTTGCCCACCTTTAAGTCATCTGATATTACTACCCCAGGTCCCTTTCCTTTTCTGTTGTTGTTGATATCTCACCCCCATTGTGTACTCTTCCCCGGGTTTTGTTTCCCAGGTGCATTACCTTGCACTTCTTAGCATTGAATCTAAGCTGCCACACATTTGACCATTCCTCCAACCTTGCCAAGTCCTTCTCATCCTTTCCACCCCACCTTGTGCATCAACTCTGTTGCAGATCTTTGTGTCATCTGCAAGAGACATACTTTCTTCCAGTCCCTCTGCAATGTAATGTATATAAAGACATTGAAGAGGACGATCTAACACTGAACCCTGCGATGCCCACTAGTAACCCCCTTTCTTCTGGTGGACTTCATTTACTATTACTCTCTGTGTCCTATTCTCCAGCCAATTCTTTACCCAGGTTATCATCTTGGGACCCACTCCCAGGCTGGCTAACTTTTATATTAATCTTTTGTGTGGGACTGTGTCAAATGCCTTGCTAAAGTCTATGTAGGTCATGTCCACAACCCCTCCTGATCTACTACTTTGGTCACCCATCAAAATCTATCAGATTAGTCTGGCATGACCTTCCTGCTGTGAATCTATGCTGCCTAGGGTCCTGTGCCCCTCTGGCCTCTAGATACTCGACAATTCTTTCCTTCAGAAGTGATTCCATCATTATCCTATCACTGAGGTTAAACTAAGAGGTCTGTAGTTTCCTGCTTCTGCCTTGCTCCCACTTTTTGTGAAGGGGATCACATCTGCCCTCCTCCAGTCCTTGGGTACCACTCCATCCTCCCATGATTTGTTAAAGAGGTAGTCGGTGGTGTCACTAGTTCTACCCTTAGTTCTTTTAGAATTCTGGGATAAATCCTATCAGCCCCATTGCTTTGTCCACCTTCAGTTTTAAGAGTTCTTTCATAACCCTTTCTTCTGTAAATGGGCTGGTATCAACTTCTGTATCCAGAGTGTTTCTACTGTTTGTTTTAGGTACCTCCCCTCTTCATTTGTAAATACTGAGCAAAAATATTTGTTTAGTATCTCTGCCTTTCACAGTCTCCCTCTGCCCACCCTCCCTCCCTTTATTAAGCCTCACTATCCCTCCCTTGGTCTTCCTTTGCTCCTGATGTACCTATAAAAGGTTTTATCCCTTTCTTAACTGAGTTGGCTATCTTTTTCTCGGTTTGGGCCTTTGCTGTTCTGGCTTATCCTGGCAAACCACATACCATCCTGAGGTCTTCATCTCGTCAAGCCTGCCTCCTGGTCTGGGTCTTGTGCAGTTATTTCAAGCCTCCCTGTAATTTTGTCTGTCTTGGGGGAGTTGAGAGGCAAGGGCCTTGTGCCACAGGTTATCCCTGTTTCTCATGCAGTCTAGTAGTGACTGGGAGATCCAGGGGGTGTCCAGGGTTTTTACTACCTGTCTTGTATAGGTGGCAAAGATGTCGCAAGCAGAGTTAAAGGAAGAAATAAAAAAGGTGAGGGCATTGTCAACTGTTTGGGCGGTGTGGATAGGAGACCAGTCGAAGGAGGCGAGGTAGGATTTCAGGCATGGGAGGGCACCTTTCCGTAAATGTCTTTGCACTGTGGTATTAGGAGGGTTTGGGGGAATTTTATTTGACCACCAGCAGGTAACTGGAAAGTGGTCATTTATCAAGTCAGGGAGCACCTTAATATGGGAAATGTTATATGGGCGGTTGGTGAGGATAAGGTCGATAAGGGTAGAGGTTCCCATTTTTGGGTCTAGCCTGGTTGGGGATTGGACCACTTGAGTGAGTTTGTGAGCGAGCACTGCTTCTTTACATGTGTAAGATGTTGTAGATGATCAGTTTATATTGAAATCACCCATTAAGATGACTTTGCTCTTGAGAGGCAGGTGGGTAATGCTCTCCAATACTGAGTCAAAAGCAGTTTTTTGGTTCCTGGGGGGAATGTACAGTATGCTGACAAAACATAGCAAAACTTCTCTTAACTGCTAGGATTTGTGCTCCATGGGAGGGTTGCTTGCTGTTATTGTGACCGAAATCCTGAAGTGTGAGAGAGAATTTCACTTGGTGTGGACCGGAGACTTGCTCCTGGAGCGATCGGCCTGTCAAGACATTGAAAAAGAACCGCAGAGCATACGGTTTGTGCAGAGACACTGTGGTACCTAGTTATTCTTACTATAACTGTGCTGAATGTGTAATGTGGGTTGCGATTTGGTTCCTCACACCCTTGAATGTGTCATGCTGGCTGGAAGCTGCATCCAGCATTCAACCGGACTAAAATCAGTACTGTTCACCTGGTCTAGGCCTCACCATCTCGGCCTAGATTTCCACTCACGCCGCAGAGATTGATTTGACTAAAAGACCCACCCTGGGATTTGGCTCCCTGCTCAACACTAATGAACAGGATCGACCACCGCAGTGCATTGTGTGGGCCCTGCTTATCCTGGCAAACCACATACCATCCTGAGGTCTTCATCTCGTCAATCCTGCCTCCTGGTCTGGGTAGCATGAGTAAACAGCAGGGTAGCTCCCTGCAACAAAGCTCAAATCAGTGTGTGTCATCTGATTTAATTGTTTTGGTTGATCATTATGAACTGAGCCATCTGGCTCCAGAATACAAATTGTGTGTTAAAGTGCATGTTGTTTTTCTTTTCTAAGGCCCCCAACAACAGCTGCAATGCTGGCCTACCCCACAGCTTCAGGCTAGCCTACATAACAACTGGGTACCCAAGTGTGTGTGATGTGCTAGAGAGACTCTTAGAACATGCATGATTAACCTGACTAAATCAGATCGGAAATCAAATGCCAGATTGATGCCCCACCCTTGTTCACATCCCCTAAATAAATCAGATTCGATTCTTTCTGCATTTAACTCAGCTAGTGTGTACCTTTGTGGAGGGGATACTGTATTGTTAATACACTGTTCTATTGCAGGTCTTGTTTTACAGGGGGTCTCCAGGGCCAGTGTAGCTGATCCAGCCCTGGTGGTAAGTGTGGGTTCAATATTGTATTCTGATATTAAAGGTGGTGGTTCATCTGCCGACTTATGTACGTCACTAGAGGGGTTGGGGGGGTTACAGTGTCCTGGAGGGCTATACCCATAGCAGCTATGCTACCCCAGAACCAACTCTCCAGGTGGAGGCACCCGTTCACCGAGCTCAGGCCCCTCAACCTGCACATAGTTATGCAGGCAGGGGTAGTAGCCCTTAGAATAGCACCACCTAGGGGTTACATCATGGAGGCACTGCTGGGATTAGCACCCCCCCATGGCCAAAACCGAGAATTACAACTAAAAAATTAATGGGTACGCCTGAAGCCATGGCTGTGCATCAGTTAGTCGGATGATGCACGAGGCATGAAATTGACCCCCAAAATGCCTTTTTGATACTTGATATACCCCTGGCACTAGTAAAGATGCTATAGAAGGGGCCCTTTTAAAAATCGAATGCCTGGGAGGAGCTGTAGTGGTGATGGTCCGACAAGTTGACTTTGACTGCCCAAACTCTAATGGCGTTAGTGGAGTGTAGCAGCCCTGTGGACAGGTTCTAAGGTGCAAAAAACTATTGCCATTGATGGATCACCAGCCACCTGGAGGGTGATTACTAAGGATTGTGAATACCCCTTAGGAAACGAGCTCCCATCCTTATCTGAAACCTTTGAGGAAAAGATTGTCAAACTGCTACTGGAGGAGAGTAAAACAGTCGAGTGCTTTAAAAAGTTGTTCATGCCACCTGGGGGTGTTCCTTCCATATTGCCCCCACCAGCTCCAGTACCTGTCCCTTCACCAGCTCCTGTGCCCACACCAGTGCTGTCACCCACACCTCTGCCTGCAGTTAGTCATGACTCATATTGCAAGCTTAAGATGTTCTCCGGCATCATCCCTACTCCTAATGGGGAAGTTGACCTGGAGTCCTGGATGGACTCCGCTACCACTGTGCTACAAGACTGGCAATGCTCAGAGGTCATAAAAGGGCACGTCTGGTGGAAAGCCTCCAGGTGCCCGCCCTACGTGCTGTTTATTCCCTGAGGTCCTCTAAATCTGATGCCAAGGCCCAAGAGTATTTAGTCGCACTTCAAAATGTGTTTGGGGGCACCACTGGCATCAAGGCTTTGATATGGAAACTTAAAGATGTTAAACAACAGCAGGGGAAATTGTTATCAGCCTGCATGGATCGATTAGAGGAACTCCTACAAACCATTTTTCATAAAGGAGGCTGGGCCTCTAGCGAGTTGGACCAGATAAAACTGGATCATATACTCCGCTCTGCCCGGCATTCCAGCTGGGTGTTGCTCAAATTGCAACTGCACCAAAGGAGATCTGGTCCCTTGCCCTTCCATATGTTAATGGAGGAAGTACGTAAAGCTGAGGAGGAGGAAGAGGAAGACTCTCAGAAACCCTGCATGGTCATAGCTGCAGCAGTTCCTACTTCTGGCCAGGGGTCCATTGTTGATGCCAAGTTCAGAAGTCATGTGAAGGAATCGAGAACTAAACACTGGTGCTAGCCCCAGGGAGCCCAGCGAGAGAGAGAGACTGCTAAGGATGCTCCACCATGGGATGAACTGCTGAGGGAATTCAGAGAAATGAAAGCCAGTCTCTTTATGAAGGCTGCTTTTACAGGTACATGCCCCAGTCCTTCTCAGAGTGCATCTACTATGGGGGTGTGGGTGCACGCTCTGGCGTCCTCTGCTGATAGCAGCTCAAAAACTGAAACAAATGAACTGACTGTGGCAATAAAAGAATTATTGAGATGCCTCCCACTGCCTTCAAAGCCGCAGGCAGAGGTCAAACCAAGATTTTCTGTTGTTAGTGCTTCAGCTCCAGCACCAAATGTGTACCCTCCCAACCTCCTAGTTGTGAATGGAGACCAGCTCCTAGTGTGATGTTCCAACCACCCAGACCCCGGAAAGCATATTTTGTCATAACTGTAGGAAGTATGGCCATATGAAGGAAGAATGCTGGTCCCCAAAGGACCTAGATAAAGTTGTATACAGATTTCAAGGGAGCTCCAGAAAGTGAGACAATGACCGAGGGTGCTAGAAATGATTGCAGTGGGGGTTCAGGAAATCCTAATTCAAACCTCTTTGTGACTGAATCGTCTGTCCAAGCTCCTACTACAATCCCTCAGACTGGTCTAACTTGGTGGGTCCTTCCATGGACACTGCAGTGCACATAGATGGGATTCCAGCTCGAGCAGTGTTAGACACTGGGTCCCAAGTCACAATAATCTTCCAAGACTGGTATGAGCAACATTTATCTGACTGCCCATTGCAACCTCTTGATGGACTGCATGTGTGGGGATTAAGTGAAACGTCGTATCCTTATCTTGGTTATTTAAAGGTGTGGCTTTCTTTTCCATCTTCTGTAGCCAGTGTGGAAGACACTGTGGAGACACTAGCTCTGGTCTGTCCTCCCACCAGACTTTATGATGGTATCCCCATACTGACTGGCACCAACGCACACATGTTTGGGTGCCTGGTCCAGCTATGTGAAGAAAGGCAGAAAAAGACAGGAAAAGCCTTGCGAGTTCACACCCTGGTCTGAAAGGTCTACGAGAGGCACCTGCCCCCCAAGCCAAGTGACCAGGATAAGCCTGTGGGGATGTTTGGAAAAAGGATCCTGCAGCTATTACGCTACCTCCAAATGCAAAATGCAGTTTCAGTGGTGAAGTGTGGTCACGAAGAGATGTGACTAACAAAAGTTTGATACTGGACACTCCAGAAGAAGGAAAATTACCCAAAGGGCTGCTGATTAAATCAAGTGTGCTTCTGGCCCGGGCCCATGCTTACACCTGAGTGGTAGTATGAGTACAAAATGTGACCGACTGAGATGTCATAGTATCTAGAGGGTGCACCCTGGCTACAGTCCATTGTGCCGACACTGCTGTGCTTCCATCAAAGTGCAAAGCTGAAAAAAGATGTGAGGTATCACCTGAAATGTCTGATTTTGGAGAATCACCTATTCCATACAGCTGGAAGCCAGGATCAGTAACAGGCTGGCTCAGCGAAACAAGGTATTCTCCCTCCAGAAATGGGATGTGGGTTGTGTCATGGGTGCTGAGCACCACATTCCCTGCCGATGAGAGACCTTTCAGAGAGTTCTAGATGACTAGCTCCTGCCAACATTGATGATGTCAGACATCACCTACAAGAGTCCCACAGCCCATACACCTCCCCAATTGTTGTGGTGCAGAAAAAGAATGGCTCTGTCCATAAGTGTGTTGATTACCGGACCCTCAACCAATGAACCGTGCCCGAGCGGTATACAGTGCTACACATACAGGATGACCTGGACTGTCTAAATGTGAGTAAATGGTTTTCCGTCCTCAACCTCCGAAGCGGATACTATCAGATCCCAATGGCTTCTGAGGACAGCGAAAAGGCAGCATTCATTTGAATTCCTTTGCATGCCCCAAGGCAATATCAGGTGCACCAGCAACCTTTCAGCAATTGACAGAGCGTGCAGTGGGAGAAATGAACTTCTTGGAATGCATCGTCTGCCTTGATGACATCATAATCTTTGGGAAAACTCTCAAAGAGCATGAGGCTCGCTTATTCAAAGTATTAGAAAGACTTGAAGAATTCGGTCTTAAGTTATCCATTGACAAATGCCAATTTTTCCAGAGTTCAGTCAAATATGTGGGCCACATTGTGTCATCAGACGGCATACAGACTGACCCCAGTAAAGTGGAAGCATTAACCAGCAAAACTTTAAAAGAGCTCCAAAGGTTTCTTGGGTTCTGCGGCTATTATCAACGATTTGTCAAGGACTATACCAAGGTGATCCGCCCCCTGCTAAACTTAACTCAAGGTACCCACCTACTCACAAAAAGTTCAAGAAAGAGTTGTTTGGACAGAGATTGACTCTCAGTTGTGACACTGCTTTTAAAGAAATAATTTACAGACTGACTCATACTCCCATACTTGCTTATGCTGATCCATCCAAGCCTTATGTGTTACATACAGATGCCAGTCTGAGTGGTCAGGGAGCAGTACTCTATCAAGAACGTCTGGAAGGCCTGCATCCTGTTGTGTTTGCTAGCAGAAGTCTAACATCTTCAGAAAAGAAGTATCCACAAATTCGAATTTCTCGCTCTCAAGTGGGCCATATTTGAACAATTTCACGAATATCTGTATGATGCTAAAATCTTGGTCAAGACCGATAATAATCCGTTAACCTACATTCAAACAACAACTAAATTAGACGCTACTGGACACAGACGGCTTTCCACCTAGCAACCTATGATTATGCGGTGGAGTCATCGACCAGACCTAAACCACCTAGATGCTGATGTACTTGCACGAAGACCTGTCACTGACCAACAGTGGATTCATATCCCTGAGCAATCTGTAAAGCACTATACCATAAGTTCGATCAGGAAGAAGCCCTGTCCTCTGAAGCTTTAACCTGTTTGACAGATTGTTTGGGACCTCCGGAAGCATGCCTACCAGTTGCTTACTGTAACTTTGCAGCTTTAGACTTGAGTTCCTTACCACAGCGGACTTCAGATGACATTCGCAAAGAACAGTACTATGACCCAATGATCAGACCAGTAGTTTATGCTTTAAGAGAAGGGGACGATACCTCTAAGATGCAGTCCAGAGACTCCAATACTGCTTTACTTCTTTGCAAGGGGAGCAAGCTCAAGCTTCGAGAACAGTTATTGTACCGGGAGCTTACTGACAGCCAAGGTGAGATTGTAAGAAAACAGCCAGTACTGCCAGCAAAGTTCAAAAATATTGTCTTAACAGTCTTGCACGACCAAATGGGACATCTGGATAGTGAAAGGACCCTTGATCTGGCTGTTCACATTTCTACTGGCCTAAAATGAACCTAGACATAGAACATCACATTAAAACCTGCAGTAGGTATCTTCAGCATGAGCTCCACCTCAAGAGCAGCCTGCGGTCAATATTGTCACAAGTGCACCCATGGAGCTTATCTGCATCAACTTTGTCAGTCTTGAGCCAGATTCCAAAGGCATTGCCAATATAGTGGTAGTCACAGATCACTTCATGAAATATGCACAGGCCTACCCAACAAAAGACCAAAAGGCCTCAACTGTAGCCAAAGTCCTTGTTGAAAAGTTTTCTATACATTATGCCCCAGCATATTAATTTGGATCAAGGCCGGGATTTCGAAAGCAGACTTATCAAGAAACAGTTGTTCCAATGGGGTGTAAGAAAATCCAGAACAACCCCTTATCATCCACAAGGAGATCCACAACCGGAGGGTTTAACCGAATCCTACTTGATATGCTGGGCACACTGCAACCTAAAGATAAGCCAAAGTGGAGTCAACAAATAAGTGCACTTGTCCATGCTTATAATTGTACAAAGAACGATGCTACTGTTTTTTTCACCGTACTACCTTATGTTTGGTAGAGAAGCTCGTCTCCCAGTGGATGTGTGCTTTGGGGTGTCTCCTGGTGGTGTTCAGTCAGAAAACTACTTGCAGTATGTTAAAAATCTAAAAGCTCAGTTGGATCACGCATATCAGCTGGCAAATACCATGGCAGCAAAGAGAAACCTGGTCAACAAGACTTGCCATGACAAACGTGTTATGGCCCAAGAACTCCAACCAGGTGACAGAGTACTGATGAGAAATTTTGGGCCTCCTGGTAAACACAAAATAGCAGACTGCTGGAGTCACACTCCATACAGAGTAGTCAGTAAGTTGCATGATCTGCCAGTGTATGAAGTAAATCCAGAAAGGGACCCTCGTGCTGTTAAAACTATCCACTGAAACCACCTGTTACCTATCGGTCAAATAGTAATAGATAACATTCAAGAGAACGATGCTCCTCGGCACCCTGTTACTAGATCTGCTACTAAAACCAAGCAACAAGATCAGCAAACTTCTGCTCCCCAATCTTTATTTATTTATTTAAATTTTGGTGACCGGGTAGGCCCACTGAGACCGTAATGGTCCCTTTTTCAGGGGCGACCCGGGGTTAATTACAGTCAACAGTACAATAAGAAGTAGGAACAATTCAAGGGAAAGTGCATATACAGACATTAAAATCAGAACATATAGTACAATCACAGGCAGGTTAGGTAACATTTAGAATAACATGGGTAAACACTAGTTTCACAAGAATGGCAGTTACATAAGGTCAGTTTCAGGGTTACAATTTCAAGTGTTTCAGAAGTGATCAGATTCAACTGAAATAGGATACCAACCTGTTAGGCGGCAGGTTTTAGTATCAGAGGTGGAGTGCTGTTTTCTATCCTCAGCGGTGGCATGCACAGAGGCTTAGCTCTAGAAGAGTCGTCTTTAGGCCTTTTTAAAACCCCAAAGGAGCTGCAGTCTTGAAGATTGCTAGTTAGGCCATTCCATAGGGATGGGATGTAATTTTCGAATGACCGCAGACCTTGGCTTGTTCGGACTTTTGGGACATGGAGGAGTCGATGACACAAGGATCTAAGTGTTCTTTTAGGCTGCTTGAGTACTAAGGTATGAGTCAGGCTTGGGGGAGCATCCATTTGTAGAAGCTTGAAAGCCAAGCATAGGGAAGTGTAAGCCAGTCTGCCCTCTTGGGAGGGCCAATTCAATGAGTCGAGTATATTACAGTGGTGTTCTAGTGGCTGAGCTCCCAGGGCAAAGCATCCTATTCTGTGGTACAATTTTCCTAGCTTTCACATCTCTGTGTTTTGCACTGAATGTAGCACTGGGGCACCATAAAATAAGGTGGGCAGGAGCATGCCCGTGGCTATCTTTAGCCTGGATGCCTGAGTGAGAAAAGGGGTTAGACGGTACATGAGCCCAAGCTTTTGATTTAGTGCCTTTGTTAATTGTCCAGCATGAATCTTGAAAGAGCAGTGTTGATTGATATAGACTCCCAGGTATTTGATGCAATCCACCACCTCAATAGGATGGCCACTAGACAGATAAGGGGATAGTAGACATGTTCTGTCGGGACCCAATTTACTGGGTCTGAATAGGATGGCTTTGTTTTTTTTCTCATTTAGGACTAGCCTATTTGTCAGGAACCAGGTTTCCAGTAGGGAGAGATTGAGGTTCAGGAGTTGGTTTAGCTGTACAGCATTTGAAGCAGATCTATATAGTACTGCATTATCCGCATAGAGGGTCACTGTCACTCTGCTGTAATGCTTTGGTAAGTTGTTGATAAACAGAATAGAAGGGGCCCCAGTATTGAACCTTGGGGACACCCTCAGCAATGGAGTAGCTTGCCTGACTCCACCCCTATCATCTGATTATCTGAGATCTGTCTTGCAAATAATCTTTAAACCACTGTGTTGAGTGGTTGTCCAGTCGAGAGATCTAAGCTGCTGGATGAGCAATTTATGGTCTACTAGAGCAAAGGTCTTGTGGGTCTATGAAGACCGCACCAGTAAGTTGGCCTTTATCTTGGGCAGCAAGGATGTCAGATGTTAGACTCACCAGGGCAGTATCAGTACCATGTTGTTTTCTGAATCCATGTTGTCATGTAGTGAGGAGGCTATGTTGTTCAGCATATGCCTGGACTTGTTGGTATACAATTCTCTCAAGCATTTTATTTAGTGTGCAGAGAATAGAAATCGGTCTATAGTTTTCAACTAGCTCGCTGGGTCCTTCCTTAGGGATCGGGGGTAACCAAAGTTGTTTTCCAAGCTGAGGGGACTTTGCCTTCCATCAGCGACCTATTGAACAACCACATGACTGGCACGGCAATTTCTTGGTCAGCCAGTCTGAGTAACCTGGGTTCAACCTTGTCATAGCCTGGAGAACCATTTGTCTTAATGCTCCTAATGAGCTTTAGGACCTCAGTTTTTGATGTTAACCTAAGGTGAAAATTAGGTGATGAGGGGAGATTCAATGAGTCATCCAAGGATGGCTGCTTTGCGCTGCGAGGATGAACCCTGTACTTCTCAAGGTCAATGAGGAATCCATTAAAGGCATTTGCAACATCTTGCGGGTTCGTGTGGTGGACATCTCCACAACAGTGTCGAGCATTTTGCATGTGGTGGCCTTTCAGTAGCAGCGTTTATTTGGGACCAGAATTTCTTGGGGTTAGAGATTTTTTGTTTGTAAGTTCTTAAGGTACTGTTGCTTGGCCTGTTTTAATCTTTTTTACATGAGTTTCTGAGCATTCGGTAACAGACCCAGTCATTGGTTAAATTAGTGGACTTGTACCTGCCCCAGGCCCTGTCCCTTTCCCTCATTAGTTTTTTTAGATCACGTGTCAGCCACCTAGACTATTGTCCTTTGACTTTCATTTGTTTTAGAGGGGCATGTTTGTTGGCGGCCGAGAGGAAATTCTTGGTGAAAAAGGCCAGGACAGAGTCCAGGCTGGGGGCAAGATTAATTTGAGCCCAGTCAATTCCCGACAGGGTATCCTGGAAGGACATAGCATCAAAATTGGAGTAGTCACGTGCCAGAAAGGTACAGGGAGGTGGAGTTGGATAGTCATTTTTCCATATACCAAAGATGGGGGCGTGGTCACTTAAGGAGTCGGCAAAAGTACCGGCCAGCTTGAATCTGTTGGGGTTAGACACCAGTAGCCAATCAAGGGTGTGTGGTTTCCGGATTTCAAATTCAGTCTTGTTGGTTCATAGATCAGTTGGGTAAGCTTGGTCTCTAAAGCTGGACTTAATGTCAGTCTTAGTCGAGGGGCCCCAGTGGAATTAAAGTCACCCATGATTATTTTCTTATGGGAGAAGGTCAGGGATAAGCTTAGTAAGGGCCTTTAGTGCTTCCATCAGCAATCTTTAGGAGGGTGGTAAATACATCCTATTAGTAGTGGCTTTGTACCCCCCAGTAGTACTTTTACAAATAGTGTTTCGCAGCCCTCATCTGCCTTTGCTGGAATCTCTGCTAAGGACACCGTTAGTGATTCCTTAGTATATATGAAAACCCCTCCACCCTTTTTTCCTGTTCTGTCTTTTCAAAAGGTTTTGAACCCAGGGATCCTAATCTCATGTGCTAAGATCATGGGTTTGAGCCATGTTTCAGAGATGGCTAATATGTCAGGGGAGTGTAGGTCCACCCAGGCTTCGAGCTCTTGCAGTTTAGGTCTGAGGCTATTAATGTTGATATGCATCAGTTTCAGCCCTTTAGTGTTGGTCCAGCAGGGCAGAGAGGAGTTACATCTGGTATATATGTGCAGGGTGGACCTGGGTTTGTTTCAATATCCCTGCTAGCAGGAGTTTTAGGAGAAACCATACCTTTGAACATCTTGGATGGGCGTTGTAAAGATAGGTGTTTCTTTAATTTGAGGAGTGTTGCACAGGCATAGCAATGACCATTATTCCTGATACTGTTCAGAATAAGCAGGCTAGGGTAGTGGCTTAATTGAGGATAGACACAGGGATAATGAGTTAGTATGAGGCCAGGTGGCAGACTATAATTCACCTCGGACTTTAACATTAGGTGGTCTGTATATAGGGTAAGAAAGATATAGCCACTCCCCAGAAGTATGCCCAGCAGCATGCTTGGTATTATAAATTAATTTCTGACTACCTAGTGTATGATACAACTGGTAGTTTTGTGGGTAGCAGGCAATTTGGAAGGGAGAGACAGAGATACTTCCTGAGTTGCACAGTAATTTGCAGGTGGTGCAAAAAGGTTGGGATTAGAGAAAGCAGGTGCAGTGATGGCTAAACGCCACTAGAGGGGGTATTGAGTTTGTATTGGGCATGGTAGCCAGAAGCTCCTTTTGTTATAGTGGCCACTAGTGGACAGCTGTGATAATCTGCAAATGGAAAAGTCACCTGACAGGTTAATTTCAGTCAGGTGCTTTATCCTATAAAAATGAGTGATGACCAAGGGTGGTGGTGGGGGGTGGAGGGTCCTCACTCTGCTGTTTGCACTCCTCACTCATCCTGGTCTCCTTACCTGTGCAGATTTTTCAGTTTGAATTCGCGCCTTTTGCAGGGGCGATCAGCGTGGGGCTTGGGAAGAGTCTGTCGGCTGTGTGGGAGGGCTGCTTGGTTGCCCTCTCAACCCAGAAGGCTCCTGGGGAGCAGGTTTGTCTCTGTGCAGATTTTTTGGTTTGAATTCCATGCCTTTTGCAGGGGGCAATCAGTGTGGGGCTTGGGAAGAGTCTGTCGGCTGTGGGGGAGGGCTGTTTGGTTGCCCTCTCAACCCAGAAGGCTCCCGGTGCAGGTTTTGCGGTTTTAATTCCATGCCTTTTGCGGGGGCGATCAGCGTGGGGCTTGGGAAGAGTCGGTCAGCTGTGGGGGAGGGCTGCTCGGTTGTCCTCTTGACCCAGAAGGCTCCCGGGGAGCAGGTTTGTCTCTGTGCAGATTTTTCTGTTTGAATTCCATGCCTTTTGCAGGGGGCAATCAGTGTGGGGCTTGGGAAGAGTCCGTCGGCTGTGGGGGAAGGCTGTTTGGTTGCCCTCTCAACCCAGAAGACTCCCGGTGAGCAGGTTTGTCTCTGTGCAGATTTTTCTGTTTGAATTCCGTGCCTTTTGCAGTGGGCAATCAGCATGGGGCTTGGGAAGAGTCCATCAGCTGTGAGGAGGGCTGCTGGTTTGCCCTCTCGACCCAGAAGGCTCAGTGCAGGTTTTGTGGTTTTAATTCCATGCCTTTTGCAGGGGGCGATCAGCGTGGGGCTTGGGAAGAGTCGGTCAGCTGTGGAGAAGGGCTGCTTGGTTGCACTCTCGACCCAGAAGGTGGGAGCAGGTTTGTCTCATAAAAATTTCTCCAACCTTGCAGACATTGCAGATATTGAAAATGCTGAAAGTGATGACAAAGGTGAATTCTATCCTACTTTCTACCCCTCTTGTGAACTTGAGAGAGTTTTCCAAGGAATTCCTTCCATTAACTATGGTGATGAACCTGAACCCTCAGCTGTGGTGACAGATTCTAATTCATCTCTTGTGCCTGAACCTCCAGAAAGTGATGCTGACAGTACGGACCTTGAAGAAATTGAATCCCTTTGCATGGTAGAATTACTGGAAGTCCCTCAGCCTGAACCCCATGAAGCAAGTAGTTAACCTACAAGTGACTGTGCAAGTACTAATGAACTGAGTGGGCTAAGTGAACTGTTTCATGCTAATGAAAGTATTGTTCATGAGCCAGGAAGATGTGTTTTGGATGATTCTGATTTTGCGGAAATACCTCTGACAAGTGACAGCAAGCTGAAGTAGTAGTAGTAGTAGTAAAAATGTTTATTTTTATACAGGATAGCAAACTTTAGGTCATAAGACCTATTTTCAAAGTTGTCCTGTGTCAAGAACAAAGTTACATTCAATATAACATACAAAGATTCAAACTACATAAAACAACTAATAAATAATTTTTGACATTATACAAGACAAAAACCTTCAATCACACCAACAACTAACACATTTTTCCACATTTTAAAACAAGTACATTCATCATAAAATACAGTGCTCAATCCTAATTTAAACTGGGATAGTTTAGTTGCTTTCCTTAATTCAGGGCGAATATTATTCCAAATATTTGCGGTCTGAGCCTCAAGTGTCATAGTACCATATCTTGTGTTAGTTTTTGGAAAAGTGTAACCTCTATGCTTTACATCCCTTAAAAGATATGGATAATATTTACTAACAGAAGGCAATTCCATGTTTCCATCAATCATCCCATTTATTATTTTATAGATAAATATTGAATATTGTTTTTTAAATCGTACTGATAAACTGTCCCAGTTTAGGTCTTTATACAAAATGCAATGATGAGTATTATAGCTACAGTTCAGGACAAATCTTGCCAATCGATTATATGATATGACTAATTTATTTAAATGTGTTTTACCTGCAAATTTGTACACCATATTTCCATATTCTAATACAGGCATTATTAATTGATTTGCAACTAACCTCCAGGTTTGTAGATTCAATATCCTTGATGACCTACATAGTGCCCCTATCTTATTATTAATTTTCTTTATTGTATTATTAATATGAGCTGAGAAAGAGTATAATCATTCTCTACACCTAAATATTTATATTGATCTATGACTGTCAATTTTTTCCCATTCCTCATTAGTATTTCCTTATCTCTGATCTGTTTTTTATTAACCTTTGTTTTTTTATTAAAAAACATAACCTGCATTTTTTTTTATCATTTACCACTAATTCAGAGCTGGAAAACCAATCCTGTAGAACATCAAAATCCATCTGTAATTTAACCGTTATTTCATTTTGAGATTTGGCTGATGCTAAAAGTACCGTATCATCTGCATACAACCTGATTTGTGTATTATTTAATTTGGTAGGTAATTTATTAATATATAACAAAAACAATAATGGCCCCAAAATTGAACCTTGAGGGACACCTCTTAGTATACTACCTACTTCAGAAAATTGACCATTTATTACTACTTGCTGTTTTCTTTGACTCAAATATGATTTAAACCATAATAATGACCTAGAGGCTATACCAATCTTCTCCATCCTCTCATACAATAAATGGTGGTCGACCAAATCAAAGGCTTTGGACAGGTCAACAAACACTGCACCTGTGGACTCTCCCTTATCCAAGGCCACTGCCACTTTATCAACAAAGTCCACGAGCGCAGTGCAAGTTGAATAACCTGCCCTAAAGCCATGTTGGTATTTGGTAAATTTTTAATATTTTTCTAAATAACTATACAACTGGCTGAAAACCATTTGTTCCATTAACTTAGAGAGGATTGCTATTGGTCTATAGTTTGAGGGGTCATTTGAATCCCCCCTTTAAATTTAGGTACTATTTTAGCTATTTTCCAGATAGAGGGAAAAACATTTTCCATCAAACTTTGATTAAATAAATCAGTCAGTATTGGTGATAAGACTTCAACTGCATCTTTAATAAATTTCCCTTCAATATTGTCCATACCATATGATTTAGTTTTATTTCATTTTAACCCCCCGGCTAACTTCTGAGATTTTTTTTTTTTAAATAAAAAAGAGGACAATTTTCATTATTAGTTTCTTTATGTACTAAATCGGTTTGTACTTGAGAACCAGCTGGGATGGTAATATCAGGCAATGTTAAGAAATATGTATTTAACAACTGGGCTGTTTTCTTTGGGTCAATGAGCTCACCCTTATTATTAGACATTTTTATACAAGACTTAGCTCTCAAAGGGTTTTCCAATTCTTTTATCAAATTCCAGTATTGTTTAGAATCATGAGTTGTCTCAATTTTAATGTTGTAAATTTTTTTTCTTGCAGATCTAATTAACCTTTTGCATTCATTTCGCTTAATTTTGAAATTAGCCCAGTCTTCCTCCCTTTTTGTTTTATTTGCTCTTTTCCAGATTCTATCTCTGATACAAATACAAATTTTCTTTTTCAAATATTCATTTTTCCATGGAAGATGCTTTTTCTTTGTTTTAGTTTTTTTAAATGGTGCATGCTTATTACAGGCCTCTAAATAAGTTGTTGAAAATTCTTCAACTGCCAAATTTACATCTGGAATTAAATGTAATCTTCCCCACTCTATACAATTTAAATCATAAACAAAATTATTTGGGTGATAGTTCTTAAAGTTTCTTTTTATGGTAATCTTTTCTTCCTCAATTATCTGATTTAAATATTTTACAACACAATATACTGGATTATGATCCCCCAAATCTGGAGGTAAAATCAAACATTTTTCGACATGAAAGCTCCTAGAGAGAAAAATCAAGTCCAAAATACTCCCCTGACTTTTAACCCCACTTTTCCTAGTACTTTGATTTATTATTTCATTGACATTTAGTATCTCAAAACTTTGTTCCAATTTTAATCCCCTTGGCTTGCCCCAAGCAGCGTTGAAATCACCAATTAGTATTAAATCTTTACCATCTGACATTAATGTTAATTTAGATGCCAATAATTCAAACTTGGTAGTATTTACTTTTGGAGGGGAATATACTATACTAATTAAGTGCTGCAATCTTTCAAATTTAACACAAAGACATTCAATTCCCTCTAAATTACCCTGAAAAACAACTTCTCCCAAACCCAGTTTCTCTGTGATATATAAAAGAACCCCACCACCCCTCTTTCCCCTATCTAATCTAAAACTATTATAACCATCCATTAATATTTCCTTATCCTGTATATTTTGAGATAACCATGTTTCAGTTAATCCTATCACATCTGGTTCATAACTTTTAGTCCATATTTGAAATTCTTGCATCTTGTTTATAACACTTCTTGTGTTTTCAAGTGAAATTTTTAAATTTTGTGTATTGACTCCTTTGGGGCCGGGATTTATCTCCACATCACCTGCAAGCAGTATTACTATGCTACAAACAAATGGTGTAGTTAATTTTAAGTGGGATTTTCTAGGTGAAAAACATTGGATTCTGACCTGATTAAATAATCTCCACTGCCTAGAGAATCCATTTCTTCTGGTTCTATGAATAAGTTCTGAACCCGACAACATAAATAAATGCCACAACATATTTTTTTCTTGCTGCCTTGCAGGTGATGGAGTGACCCCCCAATCCCAACAGTCATTCTTCTTCCATTGATTAATAAGTATCACAAGTAGGACACAGTACATTACATATTTCTGCATGGTTAATAATTAAAACAATTGAAATTCAGTATAACACTCACCAAGCTTGGACTTTTAAATCAGAGTTTGAATATTTAATTATTACAAATAGTTCTCTATCTATGAATCCAAACTTCAAGCTAAAGAACTCAGCCCTTCACTAAACCTACAAACAAATTTTTTGATGCCGAGTGGCGCTCGTGCCACTCACGCTTGCATGGTAGCTATGAGCACCCTTTTATGCTGACTGCCCCTCCACCGCTGCAAAGAGCACAAGCTCCTGGTCCACGCCCCTCTGATTGGCTGCCGGTTTACCTTCTACAGCTGATTCAAGTTCTTAATTGCAGGGGGAGCCTTGGCACAAAGATGTTTCAAGTCCAGCACAAAACAGCTTCTCACATAATGATGTAAAGTCCAGCAAAAACAGCTTCTCACACACACACAGTAAAACTTCATTGCAGGCAGTAAGTGGTGAATGGAAACATGTCAGGTACCTTTTAAACAGTAGCTGTGAGCACCCTTTTATGCTGACTGCCCCTCCACTGCTGCAAAGAGCACAAGCTCCTGGCCCATGCCCCTCTCACTGGCTGCCGGTTTAGCTTCTACAGCTGATTGAAGTTCTTAATTGCAGGGGGGGCCTTGGCACAAAGATGTTTCAAGTCCAGCACAAAACAGCTTCTCACATAATGATGTAAAGTCCAGCAAAAACAGCTTGTCACACACACACACAGTAAAACTTCATTGCAGGCAGAAAGTGGTGAATGGAAAAATGCCAGTGCCAATGTTGCCACGTCGCTCAGAAAGATCTGTAAAGCCAATCTCAAAGCTCACATATGACACCCTAGGACAGCCTGTTAACTTGCCCATGAATGTTGTGCACGAAGGGGTTTATGTCATGCCAAATTCCTTGCCCAGAATGGTGTTCAAGGCCTCCACCCGAGTTAAGGTGCCCTCTCAGTGCAACAAGGGGTATAGAGGTAAAAGATGGGAATAATTTGCAGTGTCTCAATAAAATGTGGTGAATACAATGTTACTGAAAATGTGATACTGTCTAATACAAAAAGAGTTCTAAAATTGCTGAAGTATAACTATTGAAATTAAAATGTTGTACAATGCTAAGTAAGGCCAAACTGATAGTATGCTACCTTGTACATAGTTATATGCATAGTTAGGCTGCTCGGATACGTCTGTTGTAATAGAGTATTAGTAAGAATATATCTAAAACTTTGTTAATGGTTGACAATATATTTTAGACTTGGCGTGGATGCCAAGCTTTCCAAGGCAGGGGAGAGTGTAACGTGCCCCCCCAATTTGGGAGCTTACCTCTTATGCCTTCGAGTTTCTCCCAGCATCCGCCCGATCCTCCTTGGCTCCTTTGCAGCTAAGCCATTTCCCCAGGTGTCCCTCTATCTAATTGGGCCTGGCGGGCTCACAAACTAGAATGTGAGCAGTCCGCATGCTTTAAGCCGCCACTCGCACATTCAAGAAGGCGCCCTGTGCATCTGACCGCCATGCGGTCCAAAACAAAGCAAAAGTGTGTTTCTCCACCTGTTCCCGGTTCCCATTTAAGTTAAAACTGGCACCAGGGACATAGGACAAAGGGGAGGGAATGTTTTTAATGAAATAAATGGCAGCCGTCGAAAGCGCTGCCTCTAGGGCACCAGAGTCAAAGGGCAAAGGGCTTGATAGGAAAGCACTAATGAATATTTATGAGCTGCTGAGTGTTTTCTGGGGACAGTGTGCTACGGGAACTGTGACTCCTTGATAGTATTATCTATTTGTTTAAAGGTGGACTCATTTAAGAGAGAATTGTAGGGACTATGGAACAGTGGAGAATTTATTAAATAAAAGTAAAACTGCTGGCTGCACCAGAACTTTATATGTGGGGACAGTGAAATGGGCTGCTTTGGAAACTGTATGCAGCCACCATTTTAGCCATCCCTACCCAATTGAAAGACGGGATTTAACAAAAGGGATCTTGGGACAATGCCAGAGACTTATGGGCATACCTCTCAACCTCCTGCCTCATAAATCAGGGACAATGCTTAAAAAAATCAAGGACAAAGGACCAAAATCAGGGACACATCTTCAAAATTTATGATAGCTACTTAGGAACCTGGTAGAATAAGGGGCTTAGTGCAAAATGCATTTCCCAAGGAAAAACAAATCTGTAACTTTAATGTTTGACATTATTTTGTGCTTACAACCACTGCTGTTTGGTCACGGAAACACAATTTTTAGGAGGGACAGAGTAAAATTTTGAGGTAAAATCAAGGACATCCCTGAAAATCAGGGACAGTTGAGAGGTATGCTTATGGGGGATTAACTGGGACCAATTCTAGGTGCCAAAAAGTGAGCCAATTAACATCAGGGAACTGTTTTAAGACAGCTCTGGCAGCCAATGGAAAGTCTAGAACTCAACCCCATATAAAAGGGAGTAACATCAAATTTTTCTCTGATTTGGAGAGACAGCCCAAGAGCTTAGTGTGTGTGCTCTGGGGAGCTTGCCAGCTCTCAGGGGTTAGGCCTGCCTGGCCTAGAATATTACAGTCGTTAGTCCGCAGGTCCAACTTGTTCCAGCCTGGGTAGCTGCTGCCTACAGCAGCAGGGGATCCATTCCACAAGCCTGCAAGAAAAGGATCAGCCTGCATTCTGCCTGGAAGGACCAGAAAAGGACAGAAGTCTTACAGATAAATGTGATCCGAAATTGCTGTTATTGTGACCAAAATTTTGTATTGTGAAAGAGTGAATTTTGCTTGATGTGGACTGAAGACTTACTCCTGGAGCGATCGGCCTGTCAGGACATTAAAAAAGAACCACAGAGCGTATGATTTGCACAGAAACACTGTCTGCTTGCAACCGAACTCTCATCTGAGCTGTGGTACCTAGCTATTCTTACTATAATTGTGCTGAATGTGTAGTGTTGGGTCACAATTTGGTTTCCCTCACCCTTGAATGTGTCACGATAGCTGGAAGCTGCATCCAGCATCCAGCTGGATTGAAATCTGAACTATTCACCTGGTCTAGGCCTCACCATCTCGGCCTAGATTTCCACTCACGTCGCAGAGATTCATTTGACGAAAGACCTACCCAGGGATTCGGCTCCCTGCTCAACACCAATGAACAGGATTGACCACCCCAGTGTCATGTGGGCTCTGCTTATCCTGGCAAACCACATATCATCCTGAGGTCTTCCTCTCATCAATCTTGCCTCCTGGTCTAGGTAGCGTGAGTGAACATCAGGTTAGCTCCCTGCAACAAAGCTCAAATCAATGTGTGTCATCTGATTTAATTGTTGTGGTTAATCATTACAAACTGAGCCATCCAGCTCCTGAATACAAATTGTGGGTTAAAATGTGTGTTGTGTTTTTTTTCCTAAGGGCCCCAACAACAGCTGCAATTCCGGCCTAACCCAGACAATGCTTCAGGCCAGCCTGCACAGGGTATTAAATAAGTGAAAAAAAATGATTAGCAGTTTTGCACACTAAAGTGCTAATCATCTGTGAAAATGCATAGCACTTGCACAGAATGGTTAGCGAAATTGAAATTAAAATATACAGTTTAATTCATTTTGTCTACTGTGCAATGGGCTGACTGAAAAAATAGTTAGCAGTCTACTGCTACTCATTTCAGGAAATGGTTAGCATTACCTCCCGATTTGTGTAACAGTTTGCTATGCTATACCAGCTATTTAATACACTGCTGCATAACAGCTGGGTACCCATAGTATGTGTGACTGTGCTAGAGGGACTCTTAGTGCATGTATGATTAACCTGACTAAATCAGATCGGAAATCAAATGCCAGATTGATGCCCCACCCTTGTTCACATCCCCTAAATAAATCAGATTCGATTCTTTCTGCATTTAACTCGGCTAGTGTGTATCTTTGTGGAGGGGGTACTGCATTGTTAATGCACTGTTCTATTGCAGGTCTTGTTTTACAGGGGGTCTTCAGGGCTAGTGTAGCTGATTCAGCTCTGGTGGTAAGTGTGCCAAGTGTAGGTTCAATACTGTAGTCTGATGTTAAAGGTGGTGGTTCATCTGCCAACCTGTGTAAACCACTAGAGGGATTAGAGGGAGGCTATAGTATTCTGGAGGGCTATACCCATAGTAGCTACGCTACCCCAAAACTAACCTTCCGGGTGGAGGCACCCGTTCACCGAGCTCAGGCTCCTCAACCTGCGCATAGTTACGCAGGCAGGGGTAGTAGCCCTTAGGATAGTGCCACCTAGGGGTTACATCCATTTTTTTTTTATCCTGAAATAAATGCTTTGTTTGTTTTTATGTTAATACAGTACTGTATTCAAATAAAGTGTGAAAGAAATATGCTTAGAGTTCCAATGTGTCAGCTGCAGGGTGACTGGCTCCACGCATGGTACTTTTGTTTAACCGAAATCCAGTTTATCCAAACATTTTGGATGTCCCCCAGCATGTTCGGGTAAATGGGGGGGGGGGATTCCAACTTTTTTTTTTATTAAATATATCTTTATTAAAAAAAACATTTCCAGGTCTACAGTAACATTTTAATAATAGTACAGATAGATCAGCAAGCAATCCCATTCCTAGTGGACCAGTGTATGAACTGCAACCATAAACAGTGCCTCCACCCTCTTGAGACAGCCCGGGAGTGGGGGGGGGGGGAAGTAATAATGCATAGAAAAAATTCTGGCTATCCACACATTGGGACACCTCTGTTCAATTATTGTGCAGGGGCAGAACCCACATAGAAACATAAAAAACTGACGGTAGATAAGGACTGCTTGGCCCATCTAGTCTGCCAATTTTCCCTGCCTCCTGTAAAAGCTGTAGATCCTACATGATCTTCAGCTTTACCTCCGCGTTCCCATTGCTAGGGTTCCCCTATGCCTGTTCCATACATGCCTGAATCCCCCCACTGTGTTTGCTCCACCACCTCTGCTGGCAGTCTATTCCATGCATCTACCACCCTTTCTGTGAAGAAATACTTCATCATGCTACCCCTTAGTCTACCAGCTTCCAACCTCATGTCATGCCCCCTTGTTCTTGGCCATCTCCTTTTCTAAAAGATGCTCCCCTGTGGTATCCTGTTTATGCCTTTTAGATATTTGTAGGTTTATGCCATATCTCCCCTGTCTCCTCTTTCCTCCAGGGTATACATATTGAGGTCTCCCAGTCTCTCCTCATATGACCTTTGGTGCAGGCCCCTGCACCATCTTTATTGCCCTTCTTTGAACTGCCTCCACCCTGTCTATGTCCTTATGGAGAAACAGTCTCCAGAGCTGGACACAATATTCCAAATGAGGCCTCACTAATGATCTGTACAGTGGCATCACCACTGCCTTCCTTCTGCTGGTGATACCTATGCTTATACATCCCAGCATCCCACTGGCTCTCCACATAGCCCTGGCATATTGTTTGGCCACCTTTAGGTCGTCAAATATAATTACTCCCAAGTCCCTTTCCTGTTTGGTGACCATCAGTCTCGCCCCCCCCCCCCAACATGTAATCCTTCTCTGTTATTGCACCACAAATAACATGATTTTGCACTTTTTTGCATTGAATCTCAGCTGCCATACTTTTGGAACCACAGGGACTGGTCAACATCCCACCAAAAAGGTTTCAAGTATACTATCATTTAAAAAGTGGGGTACTGGAAAAACCTACAATTTTTTTCAAGTGACAAAGTCAAGGTCTTTAGTCATTATGTGCAGGATCCACCCATTCCATCTAGAGGAACATAATTCTGTGTTATCATTTAGGGAGCGCGTAATCCTCTCCATCCTATAGATTTGATTAATAATAGTTCTCCAGCTCCCTAGAGTATGAACTTGTGGAGTGAACCTGGCTCTAGTTATTTCCTTTTTGCTGCTAGTAACAATATACTTAAAAGATATCTTGAATGGGGTCCTCAGAATTCTTTTGACAATATGGAGAGCAGAAACATCTCTGAGGTTAAGGGTATAGGTTTACTGTATAGTTTCTCTAGTTCGGCCTGGAGGGATTGAAAGAAGGGGTGTAGGATGAGGCAGATCCACATGAGATGTGTGTGGTGGGCTTTAATCTCTCTGCACTTTCTCCAACAGGTGGAGTCTCTAGCTATGTTGAAGTGAGCTGTAATGACTGGGGTTTGGAAATAACGTATTTAGTGTTTCCATGCATATTTTCTCCATTGGTGGAAACTGGTAATTTTGAAGATAATCCAACAGGATCTTTGCCACAGGGTCAGGGTAATTTGTTGGCCTAATTCCTCACACTACATTTGCAGGACAAGCTCAGTCGAGTCACTGTGGAGTCAATCAGTGACTTGTACAGAAAAGAGATTAGGTGTCCTGTCATTCCGGATCTGATGACTGTAGTAAGAGAGGTGATAATGGCAGGGTATGACTCAGGTTGGTCAATCCCCAAGGGTAGGTTATAGAAATAATGCCTACATTGTAAAAACCTATAGAAGTCATTCTGCTTGAGTCCAAATGCCTTTTGAATTCCTGAAAATGATTTAAAGGTTGCTGTTGTCATCAGTTGTGATAAATAGCGAAGGGAATAATGTTGACACTGTCTGAAGGCTATATTGGTCACTGCTAATATAAAGTGTTCCAGAAGAGCTATCGGGCACAAGAGACTTAAAAAAGGTGTAAGATGTAAGTTTTTTCTCATTGTGACCCACGCCGAGAGTTGGAATCGTAACCATGGGTCGGAGCCTTTGTCTGAGGTAGGCTGTGGATCCAGATGGTGTAGGGATTGGACGAATGCTTGAGGGGGGAGTAGTCTTAATTCTGTCTTTTGCCATAATGTTCCTGGGGTGCCAAGTTGTCGGAGTACTATAAAGCAGAGATGGGATGCTGAATAGTAAATTTTAAAGATTTGGAAGAGCCACCCTTCTCCTTTGGGAGAAACAGGGTGGATAGTTTAACACGTGGGTCCAAATAAATGTGGTCACTGCTTTATTCCATTGTCTAAATGTATCCGATGTTAAGGTAAGGGATATATTTTGGAACAGGTACAGTGCCCTTGTTAGAATCACCATCCTTATAACTTCAATGCACTTGGTGAGATTAAGTGGCAGCAGGTTTGATCTGGCTAGGTCTGAAGTTGTTTGGGCTACAAATGGGGTGTAGTTATTACAGAAGGCATCTGTCAGGGTACAAGCTAAGTAACTCCCTTGATGTCTTAGTTTCTCCAGGTCCCAGGGAAAAGGGTATCTATTCTGAATCTCTTGAGATAGTTGATAGTGAAATGTGAGGACTTCTGTTTTGGTTGTACTGAGTATATATCCAGACACAGCCCCAAGGCCCTCTGAGATTTTAAAGACAGCCGGGAGAGAGGAGTCAGGATTATCTAAATATAAGGGCACATCATCTGCACATAAGACAATTCGGGTGCTCCTCACCTCCTAAAGGAATGCCAGTTAAGTAAGGGGATTCATGGATTGCTTGTGCCAAGGGTTCAGTATAGATGGCGAACAACAAAGGGGATAGTGGGCAACCTTGCCGGGTACCTCTATATAATGGAAAGTCTTTGGAGTGAGAGGACATCCGGTGACATCACAGCTGGAGCAGCAGCTTAAGGAATAAGTTCCCTTCCGACCGGAAATAAAACCACCCCATTCTTACATTTTGAACTATCCAGAATGCTCAAAATGCCTCCTAAAGAGAAGGGTGAAGGTAAAACAACAAAGTCTCAGTTAGAGAAGAACAAACTACACTGGATGGTTCCCGATACAGAGTGCTGTCCCAGGAGCGGAGTCGTGGCCCTTCTCTGGCGCACCCTGATTTGCAGGCCTTAGACACCAGTTATGGGGAAGATAAGCTGACAAAGTCCCACTTTGACACACTCCTGTAGGAAATCAAGGCATCCAGGAAGAATACAATTGAATTTCAGAAAATCCACGACCGATTTTCCAGCCTGGACACCTGCAAACACAAGGTGAAATCTCGAATGGGGGCTTTGGAAATGGATGCTGGAGTCATAGGAATGGCAGTCTCAGCTCTTCTAAATTATACACAAACCCTCCATGACAAATGTATTGACTTGGAAGCCAGGTCTAAAAGGGCCAATCTGAGACTTTCCAGATTACCGGAGGGAGCTGAGACTGGCAATATGACTTTGTTCTTTCAGGATCTTTTCGGAGACATCTTAGCCCTCCCCAAAACTATGGGGCTACGTATTGAGAGAGCACATCATTCATTACAGCATAGGCTGACAGACCCCTCCACTAGACCATGACCTATAATAAATAATGAAATTTGCGAGTTTCCAGACTAAAGAGGAGGTCTTAAGGCAAGCTTTACAATAGGGGGAAATCTCATGTAATGGTGCATATCTTTACCTGGATCAGGATTATCCCCCAGAGATCCAATGTCTTCGGCTGCAGTATCACCCAACTATGAAATCATTCAAAAATAAACAGATCCACTTTTAAATGTCCTGTCTGGCGAAGATGCAAATTTATTGGGATGATGGCCCTCAAGTGTGTGCTACCCCAGCAGAGGCAGAAGAGGCCCTCAAATTTCAGGAGTCCTACTAGAGGGAAGACTGTTGAATTTGGATGGCCCCAATGGACAGAACCTTTCTACATCAGCTCAGCAGTTTCCCCAAGGATCTTTCAGAGCTGCAAGCAGGGACACAATGCAGTGCACACTAGAGGACATCTGAGCACTGCTGCAGACAACGCAGCCGACGAACTCAGTTACCTCACATGCAGCACCTCCCTGAAGAGATTGGCATCTCCACTTTTACAAGGCAAGATCTACTCCGGTGTAAAACACTAATCTGCATTCCTGAGGTATCTGGCTGTTGAAACTGATTTGTTTTATGCCCCCTATGCACTGACTTTCCTCAGGGTGATACGATCTCCCGTAGTTTTTGGCGCCTTCCCAGCTTACATCTTTAGAGAGTTGGTAACAGAACTTGTTTTATTGGAAGCTTCCTTCTTATGAACTACTATTCTGGTTCCTGACATTATTAAACCATGGGCAAGGTACTTTAAGTCTGTTAATGCAGATGTCCATTAGGATCAAGGGACCTCCTCACCCACTGAGTAGCATGAAAGGGACAGCCATGGTGTTGAAGTAGCAAATCATTATCGTTGCTTTCACCTAAATAAGAATTGGACTTGCAGTGCTCTTTTTCATTGTGATCGGATGCAGTACTGAGCGTGTGTGTATGTGGTGGGGGGGGTTCTTCGAGCATCAGATGGCTGGGTTTTATTTGAGTACCAAGCCTTATGACTAGCAAGAGTCTCTTCTTGCCACACTACCGACTCGGAGGGGAGGTCCCCACTGATAAGAATGTTTCCCTTCTCTCTCATGAGCAGTATCGAGGATGATTTGGAAGGGATAAACATGACCGTAAGGTAGAGGAAGTTCTTTAATTTCAAAATGTGCACCACAAGGTGAGCAGTGGGAGGATGATGAGTTTGGGTCACTTGTTGGAGGGGTTTGGGATATACATAGCCCCAGAACTACTAATTGCAGTGGGGAGATATGTAAGCAATAATACCCGACAGGGTGGGCGGTATTGTGCTATGCCGGACCGCCCAGGGGCATAATGAGGCCCGACACCATAGGCAGAGGGCCTTATAGCCCCTGGAAGGTCCAGTATAGCACAATATCGCCCATCCTGGAGGGTATTATTTCACTTAGAAAATGGGCTATCAGTAACAGTTATATAAAATATTAGAAAAATTTAAAATAAATAAATGAAGAAGTAAAAATTAATAAAAAAAAGTCAGTGTAGACGTTAAGTAGTTCCTTTACTAATGCCAGTAGTGGGTGCTGTTGCTATTTAGGCTTGTTTTATTTTTTCTCCCTAGGGGCCACCAGTCTACCTTACCTCTACACGTCTGGCATCCTCTGGGTATTCAGGCCGCCATCTCCTGGGACTACTTCTCCGGCTCCACATTCGGGCCGGCAGCTACCCCCGCCGGCAGGGTAGAGGGGAGATCTCCACTAGCTCAACCCCCAAATCAGGGTCCAGTAATGCCACGCACTCTCTGTGCTGATTGAGTCCTCTCTGGAGACGGCCATCATGCCGCCGTGACTAGTGCCACTAATTTTTCCACTTTTCTCCTCATCGGCTGAGGCATGCAATGATGCCTAAGGCCCTGAGCATGCGCGTCAGCACGCACTCCAAGCCAAGCATCTGCCCCAGCATGTTCCCTCCATGTCCCTGCCAGTGCTATACAGCCACCCCCAGCCACCGCCAGAGGCCGCTAGAGCACCGATGGCAACCCGCCCCCTCCCCGGAGAAGGAGAGCAGTCCTACAGATGCTCCATCATTCTCCTCCCCTGCCCTCCCCCGATGACCCAGGCTCATTCCCAAACCCGGGTCGCCGGTGTAGCGTGAGGTGTGGCGTCCAGCGCCTCAACCCTCAGCGCCACCGGGCCGACTATTTAGGCTTGTTAGCTTTTTTCCCCAATTCCATTGTTTCTTAGATTGTTTATGCACCCCCCCCAAACAGTAGTAAATAAATGCAGTATTTTAGGGCTTTTGGTTTTTCCTACCACACTACCCTCTCCAGAGTAGCTACCCTGCAGTTTCAATCATCATTTATTTTGCTGTATGTTGTGATCGCGACCGGGAAATTAGAAAATGAGTTATCTGCGCAGGCTGATTGCTGTATTTTGCGATCGCAATCACAAAAGGAACCAGGAAATTAGAAGATGAGCTGATTGTTGACAGTTCTCTTTTACCTTCCTATCCCAACCGGAGTTGCAGTGAGCGTTTCCTTTGTTCCTTCTTTTTTTTTGTTAGCCACTGTAAGGTTTGTGAGCCCGATCCCTTCCCAAAAAAGATCCTGAAGTTGGTAAAGGAGTTGTGCCTGCTGTCAAGTGCAGTCCGAGTGTTCAACGGCATGTGGTGCTGCAATGTGGTGGGTGTTGTGAGCGGAGCATGTTTAGGTTATAAAAAAATTGTGGTTTCTACACTGACACTCGGTGCTGTCTGGAGTCACGGCGTTGCATTTCTGATGGTTTTTGTCAGCCAGTGGCTTGAAGTGATTACAGATGGCAGCCAAAATATTTACTGAGGTACAGGAAGGGGGGAAAAACATTGTAGACTGAGACTTCAGTTGTTGTAAGGGGAACAGCTTTCCGGGTTCACAGAGAAGAAAATGGCAGCTTTTGCCAGCAGTCAAACTGCTGACATTCGAACAGCTGCGGGATCTCCGTGATGGGGCACAAAGGCTGGTACTTTTTATTGGCTGGGGTCTGTTGCCACATAGATTAGGGGTCTGCAGGACCTATCAGCCAATCAGGATGCTGCATTCTTAATGCCCATTTTCTAAAGAACAATAATCCTGTACATTGTAATCGCTAGACCCCGTCCTCGACCTACTCCCCTGCTACCATCTGCTGAACCACGCCTTCCCACCCCTCGAATCTCCTATGGAAAAATGCTAAAAGTACTGTTTATCTGTCTTAATACCTGTTTAACCTTGTGATTCCTGCTGTCTCTGTGCCCAACGTTTGATACGTACTCCCCAACGTGTATCAGCTGTTAATCTTCTGTTACCCCAATGTCTATGTATGTATTCACTGTAACTAAATATGTATTCACTCAATACTACTGTATTTTACACCTATGTATGTATTCATTGTAACTAATCCCGGGTCGCCTCTGAAAAAGGGATCTCTGGTCTCAGTGGGCTTACCCGGTTACCAAAATCTAAATAAATAAATATATTTTGTAACCCCTAGGTGGCTCTATCCTTTGGGCTACTACCCCTGCCTGTGTGGCTATGCACAGGTTGAGGGGCCTGAGTTCTGTGAATGGGTGCCTTCACCCAGAGGAATGGTATTGGGGTAGCTTAGCTGCTTTGGTATAGCCCTCCAGGACTCTATAACCACCCAGCAACCCTTCTAGTGGCCTAAACAGAAACACCATAAAGCATTCACAGGCTCTGAATAACAGTAAGAATATACTCACACCTCTTTCACTTACCACCAGGGTGAAATCCAATGCACATGTCCTGGAGACCCCCTGGAAAACATGATCAACACTACACAGTGCAACACTTTCACTTTGACCCAACTAATAATGTGCACATTAGCCTGGTTAATCATGAAAAGATAATCAGATTTATTCAAGGGAATTGAACAGGGGGGAAGTGTGAATCTGATCAAATGATTTATACTCCGATTTAAGTCAGGTTGGTCACACGTGCACTACTAGTCCCTTCTAGACAGTCCCACGACCCTGGGTACCCAGATCTTTCACAGGCTAGCCTGAAGCATTGCCCAGGGTGGCCGGTGTTGCAGCTGTTGTTGGGGCCCTTTAGGAGAAAAACAGTTACCATATGCACAACCCAATAATTTGTAATCCCGAGCCGAATGGCTCAGTCCCTTTTCATTAACCCAGAACAAGATAATCAGATGACACACAATGATTTGTAGCTGCTGTTGCAGGGAGCTACCCTGGTTTGCACTCAGAAAACCCAGACCATGGTGTAGGATGGGCAAGATGAAGACCTCCTGTTGGTGATGCGATGTGCCAGGGGAAGCAAGGCCTACATGACTCACCTCCTGGTGGTCGCTACCTGTTCAATGGTGTTGAGCAGGGGGCTGAAACCCCAAGCCGGACTCTCACTGAGATGACTTGTGGAATGGTAGCTGGGATTTGGGCCAAGGTGGCAAAGCCCAAGCAGGATTAGCAGTTCTGTGAGAAGTTTGATATCTTTGGCTGGAAAGCCTCCAGCGGGCATAACACAGTTCATCGTGGGGAACCAAATCGCAACCCACAAAACACATTCAACACACTTAAATCAGTTATTTCTCTCAACCACAATTCAGATTTAGTCTGTTTGCTAATCACAGCTTCACTGCACAAACCTTTCAACCCGAGGCTGTCTCCTCTCATTCAGGCAGGCTGATCACTTCTGGAGCACGTCTTCGGTCCCACTTGCAAACAACAAGTTCTACTTTCTTCTAATGCTGCAGGTCTAAACCGCCACTCAGAAAAGTCCAGCTTCTGCAATAGGCAGTTCCTTCAAGCTGGAGAATGTTGCAGACAGGCCAGCATAGCCTTCCTGCCGATTCTCCTATGCTCCACCTAGGAGCAGCTGCTTAACAGCTTGAGCTGGTCACCCTCCAACTTCCACTCTATGACTGACTACTGCTACAGGAAGTGCAAAGTATTTCCCCCAGATCCAAAAGGTTCGGTTGGCAGAAAGAGCTGTCTGTCACAGTAGGAGTTCCCCCTCCAGGTCCATTTAGGCACCAAACCTTAAAACTACAAAAACTACAGAATTTATAGCCCATACAACCCCTGGGGACAGTCTCCATCTTAGGTCCCCAGAGATTTAATTGGTCCAACACTAGCAGTCCAGAACCAAAATGGTGACTCTTGTTCGAATATTGAAGCTGCAAACAAATGCAGGTTAAACAAACTTCTCTATCATTGCTATTCCAACAGTTAAACAGTAAATGATCACATTTTCTAACAGGTCTCCCTCTGTGCATATAGCGATTGCAGAATAGAGCAATGTAACAGACTGTCTGGATGGTTGCGAACCTTAATTACTCAGACCTAGCCCAGGTTGATTTTCCAGATCCAAATTGAGAGCTCTCTAAAAGAGACAGGCACAAAGGCTTACTAAGGCATTCTCATGCAGACAAACAGGACACCAGCCTGGCAGTGGGCATAAGGGAGCTCGGGAAGACATTATAGGAAATCCCAATTTGTAGGGGGTTACAACTAGATGAGGAATTAGACTCCTTATTTCTACCCAACTAGAGTAGACCCCAGATACCCTTCCTAGATATTTAGCCCTTCTAGGAGGTCAGGTTGGATGAAGGAAGGAGAAGTAAACCAGGAGTCACTTATTTGGCATTTTAAAGACCCTGGCACTGACCTCCCTACACAGCTGAGGAAGGGTCCGGCTGGCTTTGTGGTGAAGGGTGAGAGCCTCACCCCCTTTGTCCATACAGATATGAGGTGTGAGACTGCTTGAAATGGGTCTCTAGGGCTAGCTGGTCCTCCTTGAGCTATGACAGAGTGAAATGGTGGCTTATCGTCTGAGGGGAGAAAAGGATCAGTGTCAATATTGGGTATTTTGTCTGAGATCCCAGGCGGGGGTGTGTGTGGGAGCAATGACCAATCTGGAAGGGCTGCTCTGGTTGTGGCCTATATTTTTCACCATCATGGGCTACCTGATGATGATTGAGAAGATTTTAGTTTCTCCTTCTCTTCATGCTTTAGTCCTTGTAGCGGCCCCCGTAATTGGGGTGTGTGGCACCACTACAACTCTGCATGGAGTGATGAGTGTTCCTCACCATCCGAAGACAGGGAACATATAATATTGTTCCCCAGCCTTGGAAATCGGTTTTGACCTTTCACTGTTGTATGTTTAAAATGTTTATATCTACCATTCTATAATGTTTGGGGAATTATGTTTGAGGGCTCTCAGGACTCTGTCATGGGAAGGGAAGGGGTGGTTTGACCCCACTACAGGGGCATATTTGATAGCTGTACAACAGAGTGACCATATTTAGAAAGATGGATTCTAAAATGTTATCATTTAATGTGAACGGTTTGATGGGCCCAGTCAAAATGAAAAAGGTCCTGACATATATAGAACAAGCCAAAGTAGATTTCGTTCTCTTACAGGAGACTTATCTGTCTGAGACCAAACACCAAAAATTAGCAGGATTTGGTTATCGGGAGGTTTGTTTCTCCTCAAAAAAACCTGGCAGATGGAGAGGTGTGGCAATTCTTGTCCTGAACCACGTCCCTTTTGAGATAGTGGACAGGGTTAAGGATACCGAGGGTAGATATGTCAGGTTGAATGGCCAAATGCTCACTTTGGTGTTAGTGTATGCCCCTCCTGACTTTCCCTATGATTTTTATCAGAAGGTGTTGCTACAAATTGCTGAGAAGGTAGAAGGTTTCTTACTACGTGCTGGAGATTGGAACATAGCACTAGACTCACATCCCAAATTCCAGAAAATCTTATAAGGTAGCTAGATAGGTTAAGGGTCTTTTGGATAGGTTGGGTTTGCAAGATGCTTGGAGATATTTGGAGAGATCCACCCCTAGATACACATACTGTACTATTTATCTACCCATCATATGTACTCCAGGCTAGATTATTTATTTTTGTCGAAGGAGGTGGTGACCCAAACAAAGAAATTAAACATAGGCCCTGTTGGTCTCTCTGACCATTCCCCTATTACTCTGAATCTTGACCTCTCCCTACCTAGTAAGACCACTTTCTGGAGATTAAATCTCTCTTTGTTAAATGATATAGAGGTACTGGAGCAGGAGCCTACTTTAATTGATCAGGCTGTCTGAGATAATTCTACCTCGGAGATCAGTCGTGGGATACTATGGGACATGATCAAAGTGATGGTCCAAGGTAAACTTATAGCTATAGCGGTAGCTAGGAAAAGGCAGAGGCAAGAAAAACAGAAGCATTTAGAAGAGCAAATACAAGCTTTAGAGAAATTGCAGCAGGTAAAGTCTGATAGGAGTAGAGAAAAGGATCTCCTAAAACTTTCAAAGGAACTTAACCAATTATTAGATATGAAAGCTGAAAGAAATCTAGTGTTTAAAACAAAAATTTTATGGGGGGGGGCATGGGTACTGAAACTTCTGGCATTAAGACTAAGATTGAGCCCAAATGACTAGAGTAGTTCATCCGAGGATGGGGAACAGGGTGACCCGGGTAGAGGATATGTCTGAGGCATTTATCGCTTTTTTGTCAGAACCTATATACACAGCAACATACAGTATGAACATACGAATCTGCCAGCAGATAAAGGCCTTATGGTCTGTTGAGTCTGCTCGAATGCGCAGCTAGCAGCCCTCACACTGCAGTTGCTCCCCCCTCCCATCCTCCCTCCAGTGACCCTCCCCCTTACTCTATCCCATCCCCTTTTGAAGCCACCCACCATGTTACAGGATACCACCCCCCAGTAGTGTGTTCCAACCTGCCACCACCCTCTCCATAAAAAAAATGTCTCTTCAGTTCCCTCCTGAACCTACCCCTCTCCAATCTCAGATCGTGCCCCTGGGTGTCCCTCTCCCTCTTTAACTGGAAGAGCCCCTCTGTGTCCATCCTAGTTATCCCCTTCATGTATCTGAAGGTCTCAGTCATGTCTCCCCATCCCTCTTCTCCTCCAAGGAGTACATGTTCCACTCCCTCAACCTACTCTCATAGGGCAAGTCCCCTAAACCTTGGATAATTTTTGTTACCCTGTGCTGCACCGCCTCCAGCAACCTAACATCCTTCTTCAGGTATGGCCTCCAAAACTGCACACAGTACTCCAGGTGTGGCCTAACCAGTGACCTGTACAGAGGCAGAATCTCCTCCCCCCTCCTGGAAGATATGCCCCTGGCAATACAACCTAGCATCTTGTTAGCCTTGGCAGCTGCCTTTCTACACTGTTCGAAGTTGTTCATTGCTCCTGTTACGATCACCCCTAGATCCTTCTCATCTGTTCTGGTTAGCTGAATATCCCTTAGCAGGTAGCTCCTCCTTGGGTTTTTTGCGCCAAAATGTAGTACCTTGCATTTCTTAGCATTGAACCCCAGCTGCCAACCGGTGTGGCACCCAGCACCTCAACCCTCAGCGCCACCAGGCCGAGCTTTCAGAGATTTTCTTGGATGCAATAAAAAGGTTATATACAGGCCCACAGGCCAATGTCAGAACGAATGGTATGATCTCCTCCGGCTTAATCGGGTAGAGGCACTAGACAGGGGTGCCCTCTGTCACCCCTGCTCTTTGCCCTATATATTGAGACTTTGGCTCAATGGATTAGGAAAGACCCAGAAGTTCAAGGGGTGGAACTCTGCATGCAGGAGCATAAAATTGCCCTGTATGCAAATAATGCGTTGTTTTATCTTCAAAATCCAAACTGCTCACTCCTTAAGGTAATGTCCATGATAACAACTTTTTCTGCCCTGTCGGGATATACCTTAACCCCACAAAAATGGAAATACTGAAGTTTTATTACCCCCCCCCCCCAAAAATATGACAATGATTCTCGATGAAATGGTATCTAATGGGTCTTAAATATTTGGGCATCATTTTGAGAACTACGAATAGGTATCTCTATTTGGATAACTATGTTCCTCTGCTTAAACAATTAGGGGAAGATATAGCATACTGGAGGATATTATCCCTCCCAATGTACATATGCATACAGGTGGTAAAAATGAACCTTCTCTCTAGATTTTTATACGTATTTCAGTGTGCACCCACTTTATTGAGTAAGGGATGGTTTGGGGAGGTGCAGAGGAAGGTAGCTACTTTCATTTGGGCAAACAGGAGGCCAAGGGTATGGAGAGTACTTCTCCTGGCTGGGACACTGTGGGGAGGAAGGGCTGTTCCAGATTTACAGGAATATCAGGTGGCACACAGATTCAGTGGGCCCTGCTTTGGGGCCACACACCTACATGGGCACATCGGCAGGATATGGAAAGAGGGCTAATTTGAGACTGACCGATACAATCTCTTCTGTTCGACCCACCACAGACTCGGCCAGGCATTCAAGATTTCTTCATGGCAGTAAAAGTCACTTTACAATCCTGGGATTGCTTTAGAAAATATCCTAGGGTTGCTATGGACCTCTGGCGCTATTGTTGGTTTATTAAGTCCCCAGATTTTCTGCCAGGCAACACCGATGCTTGGTACAGGCGACAGGCCAGCGGGGCAGTGCAATGCCCTGCACATTGTTTAGGGGAGATGCTATCCTGTCCTTTGGGGAGTGTTGTGAAATCTTTGGATGGACCCGCAATGATTTGCTTCAATACATGCAACTACAGGCCTATATCCAGGCTCAGCTTAGACAACAGAAGCATACTACCCCAGTGACCACAGCTGGTGGCTCTCCTGTCTATCTCAACACCTAAAGGAACTATTTCACTAATTTGTCAACTTCTCAATGCTCACAGGGCGGATGCTGCAGCTCCTCTCATTACAAAATGGGAGGAAGAGTTGGGCTTCCGCCTTACACAAGCAGAATGGCTAAAGATTTGAAAGGGCACATTCAGGGTGGCCTCCTCTCTACAGTGGCAGGAATATATGTGGAAAATTAAATTCAGGTTTGTTTTTTTTTAACCCCAGAATGCAGGCTAAATGGAACCCCACTGTCTCCCCTTGCTGCTGGAGGGAGTGTGGAGAACTGCAGGCCTCACACTTGCATATTTTTTATTTTTGCCTGGTCTTAAACAATTTTAGGCAGGAGGTGATGCAGGGCATTGAATCCCTATTCCAAGTCACTAACCCCATATCCTTCTACAATATAGTGCTGGGATTACCTTCTCTATGGGGAAAAAAAGAGCTAATGCTTTTTACATACTGTATGGAACATGTGTGTGGCAGCTCTGAATAAGGTGATTACACATAAATGGTTAAAACCAGACCCACCAACAAGCACTGAGTGGAAACAACTTATTATGGATATACAGGAAATGGAGAGGTTGACATGTCAAGTGCAAAATAGAATGAACAAATTTGTTTAGAGATGGTCCAGATGAGAAGTATAAAAAAAAGAGATAGTCCAGCCGGACGTTGTTGGGGATGGACTGGGATCTGGCAAAGCTGGGTGTCATGAATCCTATACAGATATTTTTGGTTGAGCTTGTTGAACCAAATTCAATGTCTCCATACCTAGAGAAGAAATAAATTACAGAATATTACTTAATGATATCAATTACATACCCTACCTCTGCCAGATGTCCCAGGTTTTTAGAGAGGCTATCAGATTTAATGTCTTTTTTGCACGTTTTTATAGTTGCTTTTGATGAGCGATTCCTCAACTGTGCTCTGCTAGTTCTTACAGATACAGATACATTGGGATAAGGCTTTTTATAAATATTCCTGATGTGTATGATCAGGAAGTTGGATTTTGCATTAGTTCTTGTGTAAGCTGTATGTAATGTATGGTGTCTGTGAAAATCTTTCTAATAAAGAAAGTATCAAAAAAGAAGAAAAGTCTTTGGAATGGTGTCCAGAGATTTTAACAAATGTTCGGGGGAACCATAGTGGTTTTGGATTTATTTTATTTTTATTTATTTTTTGTTGACCGGGTAAGTGCACTAGACTAATTCTACCTGTTTTCAGACACGATCCGGGGGAAGGGGATACAGATGAATGCCAACTGACCTTGAACCAGATTAAGCTGTTGGTGGTATTTTAATTATACTTTATAATTTAACTTTAATTAAGAGTTCTGGAAAATTTATGTTCTCTAATGTAGAAAATAGGAATTGCCAGGTAACCCTATCAAACACCTTCTCTGCATCAAGGCTGAGAAGGACTGTAGGGAGCTGATGCGTATGAATTAGATGTAGTGCCCTTCTAGTATTGTCTGTAGTTGTTCTCGCCTGAAAAATCCTGTTTGGTCTAACCCTATCAGATTGGGGAGAATCACCTCAAGTCTATGTGCCAGAATCAACATAAAATATTAATAGTCGGTATTGAGTACTGGGATGGGTCACAATAACAGTCACAAAGTTGTTTTTTTTTTGTTGTCGGGCTTCTATAGCACCGAGATTGCTGCTTGTGACCAGCTTGAGGGGGGCTCTCCAGAGTTACCCTCATTAAATGCCTGGAGCAAAGGGGCAGGTATTTGCTCCTTAATTATCTTATACAATTTGGCACCATAACCAGAGGGCTCTGGAGCTTTCATAGTTTTGGAACGGTTTATGACTGCTTCGAGTTTCCCAGACCAGATTGGACTAACGAGCCTCAGCTTTTGTTCTTCAGTCAGAGTGGGAAGAGTTGATCTTCACCAGAACATGGTTTATACCATCAGGAGAACTCACATGTTCTGGGGTGTACAGGGATTGATAATGAGTTCTGAAGGCGTTAGTTATTTCATGTAATTTGGTATGGCGGATTCCTGTGGTGGGATGTTTTATAGCAGACATGGTTGTCACTCGGCATTGTTTGCATAACTGGTACGCCAGCAATTGTGTAGCTCTGTGACCCACCTCATAATATCATTGATGCAAAAACATAAGGGCTATCTCAGTCTGTTGAAGACAATGGGCATTTAGGTAAACTTTAACTTGTTTTAGTAGCTGGAGAACCGATCCATCACCCTGTTGGTGTGCCATGTGCAAGAAGTGCAGCATGTCCTCTAGCAGTTTCTTGTGCTCTCTGTGTATTTTTGTTTGGATGGAGGAATATTGCATTATGTAACCCCTCAGGACAACCTTTAGGGTGTCCCAAATGGTGGAGCTTGACATATCTGGGCTAGCATTATAGAATCTCCTGGATCTTATTTTTGAGAAACTCTCGAAATTGGCTTCCCTCAGAGATAAAATGGGTTCAGGTGCCATTGGGTAGAGCAGCACTCCTGGCCTATATCCTAGCGAGCTATCACAGGTGTGTGGTCAGAATGGGCAATGCCACCCAGCGTACAATCGACCAGATAGGACAGATTCTCGGATTGGGTATAGCAGTGGTCAATGTGTGAATAAGTTCCATGCACTGCCTATTATACGGTATATTCGTGGGTATGAGGGTGGGGAGAAACACCAAGGGCCAGTTATTCAAAGCTTTGCACCGGGCAAAAACTGTTTGTGCAGGTTTAGCGTGGGATTAGCATGGGTCTGCTATATTCAAAAGGCCAAATCACGTGGGCAAACTGCATTAGCACCTGGCAAAATTATAATGTATGCAAGGGGCAAACTGACATGAATACAGGCGCAATGCTATATTCAGCGACTAGCACCGCGCTAAGTGGTTTTGCATGACTTAGCGCGACACTTAGCGCAGTGCACATTACCGCCCAGGAAAAAGCTTGTCTTAATCCTGGGCAATCAGTTTTGCATGACACTATGGCTTTGCGCGGTGTTTGCACGAGTTTAGCACGGGTTTTGCGCGACCCTAACAAAGAAATATGACACACAGATAAAGCCAAACATAGAGGAAGCATGCTGCTAACCGATGGCATCACAATGATGCCATCATCTGCCACCAGTCCCAGCTATGCCAGGCAGGAAGTGGTGACCCTGCTGCCAGTCGACAGCATGGCAGTGTGGCCACACAGCACACACCTGCAGACCACACATCTGTGGACACGAACAGATGCCAGCACACACATGCTGCACTGTGGGCATGGAGGATGTTGAGGGGAGCGTGTATGGGTGGCGAGGCTGTGCCACAGACCAGGTGTGGCCACAAGGCTGGGACACATCATGCAGTGCACATGGGCCAGCATTGGGAATACCCCAACACTAGTGTGCCTTTCGGATAATATATGCCCCCCCTGGCCACATGCCGCACAGCTGTACAACTGCCACAGCACACAAAGCCAGAAATGTACATGTCACTGTGAGCATCCCATGCCACAGGTACAGCATCTGTGGGTCACACAACAGTGTAACAGTAATGTCCACTGTCAGTAAACACCTGCAGGTTGGGTCTGTCACTGTGTACAGTGCAGTCATCATCACTGCCCTACACACCATAGGCAGTGCTGTGTCCCTCACACTACTGGCCCCCTTGCTACTGTAGTGTCTGCTGTGCACTGTAGCATGCCCTACAGTGTGACAGTTGCATGCAGCACCACCACCACCTGTGCCTATGCTGTCTTGTCCCCTGGGGTACAATATGCTATGCTATGCTATGCTATGCTGTACTGTTTACATGTGGCCTGCAGCTATCATCGTGCACTGCCAGACTGACCTACAGGTGGAGCTGTGGTTGGACCTGGTCAGCCCCTGTACTTCCAGACTGACCTACAGGTGGCTCTGTGGGACCCTGCAGTAACGCTGGGCAAACTGCATGCAAATCAGGGTATAATGAGATACTAATCCGGTTGTTTGCCCAGAGACTACCTAAGTAGGCTCATTTGCATGGCACTTTTAAGTATGGCACATTTTAGCTCCAGGCAAACGTGTTTGCACCGGGCTAACTGCTTAGCTCCACGCTAATGTGTTAGCGCGGCGCTAACGGTACGGGGAATAATATACAGTTTTGATCACTGTTCTTTCACATCTGCTGCTTCCTGCACCTATACTGAGTCCATGCATTTGCTGGCACACACATTGGCCATGTAGTTCGTCTGTACCTGCCCTCACGTTGCTGTGCACTGTGTTGTTGTTGTGGGTTGCACTTCCTGGTTGCTTTATTCAGTGCTGTCTTATTCCCGGGCTATTTTTGCCCTGCACTCCCAGACCAGTTTGCCCGACTTCCTTAGACTGCAATATTCAGCAGGATTAGCACCGGGCTATTTCCATTTCAATATAGCTTGCTCTGTGCTCTGGGCTAAGTTTGCCCGCCGGGCAGTGCTAATTAAGTTTTGAATATCTGGCCTCATGTGTCCATCCAACCCATCTCCTCCATGAAGTGTTTGAATGTCTTTTGTGAGGCTGGTTGCCCCCTAGGTACTAAGTTAGAGGAGTCCCAGCTAGGGTTTGGGGCAATGTTGAGATCCCCAGCCAATAAGAGTAGACTCTTTGTGTTGTTTACTATTTTGTCTAGTAGGTGTTTAATAGTATTGGAATTTGTACCTGGGGGCAGATTTATGTTTGCAAGGGTGACTTCTACATTATAAAGACAGCCCTGCAGCACTATCAGATATCCCTCCAGATCAGCCCAGGAGCGGGAGAACTGAAATGAGGTATGATAGGGGATCAAGATAGCTATCCCACTTTTACGGTGTTTCCTGTTTGAAGAGGAATAAACAGATCGGAACGCAAATTTAGTTAGTTTGTCATGTTCCAGTTTTGATAAATGGGTCTCTTGCAGATAAATCAGTGTTTTTTTTTAAAGATGTGACATTATTTCTTGAGTGTTAAATAGGGCTAGTAAAGCCATTCACATTGAGGGACTATAAATGAGTATGCTGTAATGCCATTTTGGTTTTCATTAAAGTATGAGTGGTTGGTTTCCTGCCCCCCCCCCACACACACACACACACTGTCCACACTCACTGTCTGTGTTTTGCTTGGGTACATAGACCTCCTGTAAACCTAGGAAAACAACTGTAAACTGTAGGAAATTCTTACTGGAACATAGGTGAAACTCATTAAACCAGGAAAACCTTAACATCCATAGGAATGCCAACTAGGCTATCCCAAAGAACTAGGGAAAACTAAGTACTTCCAATTCCAGAATTCCAGTGAGGGAGCTGGAGGGCATGGTAATTACCATGCCTGAGAATGTGGTCTCGAGTGCCGCACCTTTTGATTTAAATTAAGTCAGGGATAAGGTGTAGGAGGTTGGGACTTCATACCACATCTGCACCTGGGCAGTGTAGGTGCTTTTATCCTGTTGATACCACAGAGGAGGTGGGTTGACAGGTACCCTCAAGTAAGAGGATCAGCAGTTGTTCAATTGTTTAAGGGATGGAGCTTCCAGACTGTATCCTATTGTTTTTGAAGGGAGGGGAATGGGAACACTGGGGACAGCATATAATTGACACTGCTTTATTTCTGACACTGCTATAAAGGAGATCACAGAGACCTACTACAATGGAAGGGGGTTTAGGCTTGGGCAGCCAGCTAACCTCTATTGGTTATAGTGGGAGTGGGGCGTATAGCACATAGGTTGTCTTTTAGTACCAGGGCTGTGGGGGGTACCACTAACACCACTTACTCCCTTCTCAGATTTTCCCTTTCAGTGCCCATCTTCATAGTCCTAGATCACTCCCACCAAGTGAATGGGAGATCTAACAGGAAATCCCGACAACGGTGGCTACCCCTTCCCTATGGATTTAACTGGTCTGTGGTAACATATGGTAATAAATTAGATGTTTTACAATTCATAGTTGTTCAAACAACTGATTGAAAGTTTTAAAACTGTAATACATAACCATTAGCGGAGGTCCCCACAGCCACCAAGGTGTCCCGACCAGTCTAAGTGTCACCGGTGAAAGTGTCAGCTGCAACTGTTTTTAGCTAGCAATAATTCAAAGAGCTCCTGAATGGAGTTATATACAGAACCACACATCAGTTGTGCTACACACTCACCAGTGGCTTATCCTGCTTTATCAATTACCCTGCGGGATTAGACCCTGTGCTCTAATGAAGGGCATCCACAAATTTAAATCTGTCATGGGGGATTCCATAGTGCTAAGCACAAGGCTTCCATGCTGCGCAACACCAGACGCCAATTGACTTTATTTATTTATTTATTCAAGAGATTCACCAGGAAGGCATACTGAGCAGAAAAGCTCGATTCCAGATACATTCTTCCTGGGGGGAAGGGGATGGAGAGTACATCAAAATAGATGTAATAATGATACATTATATACACAACAAACGGACAGGTGCATAGTTAATAATAACAAGAAGCAGTGCAATAGCAACGGCAGTGCAGTAGAAACCTATGAGTTAACAGCATGTAGTAAGAACAGGAATTATATATGCAATAATCCACTATCCATGTAATTATGTTTTCTTTTTTATTACATACCGAATGCAACCTTTGTTTCTATTTTTGAATCATTGTGGCTCTTCTATTGTGTGCTACTGACGCAGCTCCGTTGTAAACTGATGTTTTACAAATGCCTAGAATATCTATGTAAACAATGACTGTAAACTTGTAATGCTAAATTTTTTCTATACTTCTGATGTTTTCTGTGTAATAGTATTGTATTTTTGTGTCCTCCGTGTTGTACTGCTGACGTGGAACCTTTGTAAATGGGCTTTCAGCCCAAAGGTTGTAATCCAAGACATCAGTAAATAAATAAAGAAAATAATCACATTGGTACATGAAATGGACAGGTTGTAGAATTAGAAAAATAAAAGAACACAATGCAGTATGTACTTGGTGAGCTGGCATCATATAGTAGGACAGAAATAGACACAATGAAACACAAATGGTACAAAGAGAAATGGGCAGCTTGCAAGGTTGAGCTATAACAGTAGCATCACAGAAGCTACACTATGCTGGGTAACAGATAGTAGGACAGCAACACAGAGTGTGTGAAATGTAGAAAAGCACACAGGAAGCTGACAGTATGATGGATCACCTGCAGACAGGTATAAGGAACAATATAATATGTGTAAAAGACAAAAACAATAATAATGAGTAGTGAGGAGGAGATTGTGGGGATAAGGGCTGCGAAGCGAAACACAGAAGATAAGTGCGCTCACCGATTGGGCAATTAGGGACAGAGTCTAGGTGATCCTAGAATGGTCATGGGAAGCCTATTCAAAGGTTTTGGATTTAAGGGGGCAGAAGGAAACGTGGGGTGAAGAGATGGCGGGGAATGGCAAGAACATGTATGTTTTATGAAATTTCTTGGAAGGGAGGAGAGGGAATAGGACAAGGTGGTGTTGCAGATTAGGTCAGGGAGGGCATTCCACAGTTTAGGGCAGCATAAGAAGAAAGCATATTGGCCAGAGGAGGTAGAATAGTGTGGGATCACGAAAGTATGAAGGTCAGAGTTACAGAGGGAACAGGTGCGATGAGAGGTAGCACGAATGACAGAAGATAGGTAGGTGGGGAGATTACCAGCCCAGAAATTGGCCATGAAAACCTACACAGTGAGACTTAGCTGCTGTTCCATTCTCTGCACACCTCACTCAGCCTTCGTCCAATACCCAGCTCAACAGACCCATATAGTGTAAAATATCTGTTCAACTTAATTCACAAATACCTAAATGGGGGGGGGGGTCTCTTCAGGGCAATAATTTATTAATGAATCCAATAGCAATCCTTACAGCAGGGCCAAGAGTTAATTGTACTGGCCTGTTAAACTACTGACTCTGACAGGTAAATCACTCTCTATTAGTTATGCACTGTTGCTTTAAGGAATAAATTATGTCGACACATAACATGGCCAGCTGTAAAGAGGAAAAAAATTGTTATTCTCCAGGACCTTTTAGTCTTGATTGTCAAGAAATAAAGGCTTACTCCATGTAGAGTGTGGATCCAACTCTTCAGTCCAGCAGCCCCCATTTTTGACAGCCTCCTGATCATCCAACTGGCTAGCCCCCTCTAGCAACACAAAAACATCCAGCTCTCCCAGAGTTTGAACCCGATTAATCTCTATTTTTTACTTCACTTTGGGGCCTCCCTTTACCACACTCCCTCCCCAAATAGTTCTTACCATGTTAGTGAGGCACTCCAGAGAATCATCAGCATCACCCACAAAGAAGCCAGCCCCCAGGGGTTGTGACGGCATCACTGGCTACTGGCAATGTTGTTTCTGCATATTTATTTTATGCTAATCAAGTTTAGGAAGTGCCTCTCCACAACAAGCGCCATGCGGTCTTCACCATTTTGATATAACCACGAGGAGGAGACCCGACTGCTGCTGACGACTTCCAGACCACTGTCCAGCCTAACAGGAGGTAATATATATATTCAACATTTAAAATTTTAACCCAAGAATGAGACATGGGGCAAACTACCTTCATTTGGGGCAATCAGAAGTTCTTCCACGCTGGCAGAGAGTTGTGACTGTTACAGGAGGTGGGTGATGAGTAGAAACAGGGCCCCTACCCGATGGAAGAGCTAGGAAGGATCTACACAACAAAGGTAGCCTAACATGAATTTGGAAGGGCTGTTCACTAAATAGTCTAACAAAGTGGGGAGCAGGAGACTGTGCACCATGGCATCCTATTATGGGAGCATAGCAGACTTACCGAATGAGCTCCAACGTCGACGAGTTCAACCAACGGTGGTGGTGGGGTACGTTCTTTCCTCAAGGTCGGGGTTCTGCTTCAAGGCATGCACAGTACACTGGATATCGGAAGCACCATGTTGTCTTCTCTGTTGCTTTGGAGTGGATTGGTGCCAATGTTTCTGAGCTAGTTTTGCTGCCAAGGAGGTGGATTGTCCGGAATTCAGTGCTTTAGGTTGGGAGACTTCTATTTTCTTTTGGGCAAGCTCCAAGTATGCTTCCTCAACTGTTTCAAACGTTTGGGCTCCCCTCTGGAAAAAATATCACCAATTTGGAATGGTAAGGAGTCTGGAAGATTTTATTGACAGAGTGCCCTCAGAATTGGTACATAGTCTCTTCTTCCAGCTGCTATAGTAGGTAGGTTGTCATTTTCAAAGAATGGCTGTTCAGATAACTAGGTCACTATACCTTTTTGCCAGGCTTAATGTAGCACTAGTTCTTTATCCTGGTATTGGAGAAAACTGATTGAAGTGTTGAATCTGGATGGGCTAATTTTGGACCCAAGTCCCAATGCGCTCTTTTGATTTCTAGAGTACAGATAGGCGGGAGATCCAGTTCCAATTTGAACAGGGTTTGTTGGAAATGTGTCAGTTCAGTGCCCTCCACACCTTCCAGCAGCCCCGAGATCCATAAGTTATTTCTTCTGTTTCAGGCCTCTGAATCTTCAGCACTTTCCTGCAGTGCTTTGATAGATTGGTGCAATTGAAAAACAGCACACTCAGTGGTATTGACATGGGCATCAGCCATGGTACAGTGTTCCTCTATGGCATCTTGACATTTTTCCAACTTGTCAATATCTGTCCAGAGTGCAGTGGAGGTAAGTCACATTTCCTTTCTAAAATCTCTTGAGTTCTTTTAGTATTAGTGTCATTTGTTTTTTTAAGGACTGGGTCTCCATGGCATCTGACTGCAAATGTCTCTGCCAGGTTGCTGCCTGGGAGCCCTCACTATCCAAGTAAAATCCCTCTCCATCCACCAAATCTTCTGATGATGGAGCATGACTGCCCCTTCCCCTCGGCATAATTGCTTGTCTTGAGGTTTAGTCTGATGAATTGGTTAATCGCAAAGTGGTATAGTTTGATAAATTGCCCAGGTAGAGATGAAGCTCTGTTACTAGGTTGCTTCCATGGGGATGACGTCAACATTTACTCACTTTATTTTTGCATGTTTTGGCCCCAAATTTTCAGCATAAGCCCTTTTGTTACTCCATCTCATGAACAAGACAGGTGTCATATTTCAAATCCTCTCTAAAACATGTTTTTTTTTTGTCCTTATGTGAAATCTTTCTTTCAGACAGGATTTTAAAAATTCCACCTATCTTAATCATAACATGAGGTCATAAATTTATTCTGCTGAAAATCTGGGTTTAAAAAATGAAGAAACAAGTAACTTATAAAGCTATATTCTTTACCCAGTTCACCATTTTGTCAGCTCTATAACCATTAGACCGGTGGAATCCAGAGTCCACACAACAATGGTTACTGGGTATAAGAAAGATCTGGTCATAACCCAAGACACTGTTTTAATTTGTAACAGCATGCAAGCAAGCATGTTCAGCATTAACAAATGCTTGTTTTTATTGAAGCTGCATGACCAAAGACTCCTGAAATGACTCACGTTTTGCATCTTTTAATGAAAGAAATACAAAATCTGGCTTTCAGTGATATATTTGTATTTTCAGATTAGAGGATGTTTGTTAGTGCATCATCAGTGGACAGAAAGGCAACTCTGTTTTTTTATTTTATTAAAAGTATCAGAATTGCAATCCTTTGAGTCATAGACTCCTTTACAAAGTTGTGTTAGACAGGTACAATAGACAATAAGATACACGGGGGAGAGATTCAGAGCACTTGTGCATGGCACAACAGACTTGCGCCACTGAGCGATATTCAAAGACAGTGACTGCGCAGCACAAATCCCATTGCTCCATGACACAAAATAATGTATGCAGCGCAAGTGCAGGGGGCATTCCCATGAATAAGCGGCGCAATGGCATATTCAACCAGAAATCATGGCGCAAGTCCGGAGCAAACCCCAAGATGCGCCAGCCAGACTTGAGATGATAAAAACTGGCTCAAACACACAGACAGCAGATGTGCAACATTGTTCCCAGAGAGAGAGAGAGAGAGAGAGAGAGGGAGGGAGTGAGAAACTGTGTGAGAGAGAGAGAGAGAGAAAGAAAGAGAGAGGGAGACTGTGACACAGAGGGGGGAGACAGAGACACAGACAGACAGACAGACAGACAGAGTGACACAGGCACCCAGGAAGAAACCCAGTGATGGAGTGATGGAGAGTGCCCCATTCCTAATGGAGGCAGTAATGAGGGGTGTGAGGAGGCAGGAGGAACACCGGCGTGGCTGATGAAGGGCCTGGCGGAGGTATGCCCGACACAGGTGGTACCGTAACAGGGTCATGTATTAAAACTACAGTGACACCGAAATAGTGGTCTGGTACCACCTGAACAGGGCAGTTCTGAGGCAGCTCTGTGAGCTGTGCAGTGATTAGATGCAGGCACCCACCACACGTAGTCATGCCATGATAGCGGAGACTAAGGTGACCGCCGTGATGTGCTTGCTCACCACGGGCACCTTCCAGAGACCAATGGGGGATACCACGGGCATCATCTAGTCAGCCACATCCCACCTCCTCACCCAGTTCCTCAACGCTCTGCTGCCATGTGCTTCGAAGTCTATATGGTTCCCCAGCACACAGGCAGAGCATACAGCAAACATGCAGGACTTCTACTGGGTTGCATGCATGCCAGGCATGATTGGGGCTATAGACTGCATCCGTGTTGACATCTGCACACCACCTGGCTGAGAGGGCACAGTATACATCAACTGGAAGGGCTACCCATCCATAAACTGCCAGGTGGTGTGCAATGCCACAGGGCACATCATCAGTGCCTGTGCCACACACACCGGGAGTTCACATGATGCCTTTATATGGCACAGCTCTGTGCTGTGCCATAGATTCAAATGAGGTGACATCCCCACAGGCCACCTTGTAGGTGAGGGGTGGCCCCCTTTTGCCTAACACCCCAACATCGAAACATGGAAAATGACCACTACAGTGACAGTCGCTGTAATGGTCCATTTCCATGTTTTACTTTCCCCCCCGTGTCCTGCCCCTCCCGGACCAACTCTGACATGAGGTGAAATCCTAAAGTCCAGGGGTGCAGGGGAGCAGACACTGGTGTATGCGGCACAATACCTGCGCGGTATTGTGCCATCACAGCGGGTGGTCGCAGATTTACTGTTGACCAAACTTGGTGCTTCCGTAGGTGAGTAGGGCATGCACTAGGGTGGCTGGGAGCCACAGCCCTTGGGGTGAGGGAGGCTAGGTGCGGCGGGCATGGAGGTGTGTGCAGTGGGGGACAGGGAGCAGCAGGCAGCACAGCACAGCACAGGGATAATCGTGTCCATTCCCACAGAGGTGACAGCGCATATCCCCTCAGGCAATGGCTGCTCACCCCCTACTGGTGACCAGCATCCCCCGCGGAGGAAAGATACAATAAGAAATGCCAGCATGCGCAACATCATTGAGCGTGTCTTTGGCATGCTAAAGATGTGACTCCGTTGCCTAGACAGGACAGGCGGTGCCCTACAATACAGCCCATCGAAAGCCTGTGCATATTCCTGGCCTGCTGCATCCTGCACAACATGGCCATTAACCGTGGGATAGCTGTCGAGGCTGATGAGGGCAACAGTAGCGGGGGCGATGGTGGGCAACACAGAGACACCATTGCATGAGATCATTATGGACAATGCAGGTAAGTGCACCGACGCACAAGCATGGGCCACACAGACCAGCACACCACACAGTGGCATGGATGTGCACAGCGGTATGCATGCAGGGACAGGGGCGCACAACACACATGGCGGAGCCACTGGCACATGGGTGCACACGCTGAGGAACATGGCATGGATCAGAAGCATGACACCGGTGCACAGGCATGACTGGCACAGAGCTGCCCTCATCACACCCATGCCACACGTTACAATGCTACCCTTGAATTGTATTAATCTGTACACTGTTTGCAATGTCCACATTGTTGTAATGTCTGTCTTGATATTCCCCATAATTTCTATTTCTCTGATGTGGAACCTTTGTAAAAGAGCCAAGGCTCAAAGGTATTTGTAATCCTAGACTTGCTAAATAAATAAATAAAACACGTCCCAGCAGCATGGTCAGCACACACAGAGGGCATGCGGCACAACACACATGCACGCCACCACATGCATGCTGCACCACTGCTGCCCACGTGTGCATGGGGCAACAGCAGCGGATGGCAGGTCAGGGCAGCAGACACATCATTCCAACTGCGCAGTCCCATGACTGCCATGGCCACGCCCAGGGCTGATCTGCAGACACGGGCTGTGCATCTGCCACAGGGGGTGTGTCAGATACCCCCCCCAAGGGTTGATGTGTGGGACCGCAACTGTGTCCTTGCAGGGGTGTTGAGGTGGCCAAACAGGCTAGCCCCGTGGGTGCCTGGGATGCCTACATCTGAGCCTGGCATCTGCTGTGAGGGGGTCACCAGATACTGGGACCATGGGGTGGACAGTGCACTGTGGGGAGTCCTCTGCACATGGCCAAGCCTAGTGGCTGCCACCGATGCAAACCCAGCCGCAATGGTACTGGCCATGTGGTCTATTGCATCTGGCAGAGCTCGTCAGTAAGCCTCGCATTGCCCCTGTCCTGCTGCGTGGCCAGCTGGCATACTGCTGCCCGCAGTGTGCGCACCTCAGTGGCAAGCAACGCCTGGTCCTCCATGGATGCCCACAGTAACCTGATGTGCTCTGCCAGCCGCTCAGCATCCTGGGCCTCCTGGCTCATCTGCCAAGCTGCTGGGGGTGACATGGCATGCTGCACAGCCTCCCGCTCTGGTGAACGCTGCACAGTGGGCCATAAAGAGGGTATGGTGTCACCAGGCGCATTGGCGGTGGGCACCGTGTCACGCTGCCCATTGTAACCTGCATCCTGCTGCCACTGCCAAACCGGCTGCTGGGCATTGCCCTGCACTGCCACAACAGCACCACCACTACCCACACTGGACACAGCGGTGGTGCCACACACCGCCGCACAGGCGGGGAAGGGTGGCAGCTGTGCAGCAGCAGGACCAGCACTGGGCCCTGATGGTGCCTGTGAAGCAGGAAGGGGTGTGTCTGGCATCACCACCCCTACGCTGTCCAGTATCAGGGTTATGTCATCATCGATGTTGGACCCCAACCCAACCTGGGTCCCTGCACACAGCACACTCAGGCTGTCATCGTTCAGGAACCCAGCCAGGGCATTGTCCGACCCCATGCCTAGCACATCTACCTGCCCCACACCACCAAGACATGGACTGTCCCTGCTCTGGATGCCCGTGGATGTGGAAGGTCTGGCATCTAGTTCCTCGGCTGCCTCTGCCTGCTCCTCCACAAGGAGGTGTGATGGTGCTGCAATTCAGAAATGGAGGGTTAGTGGTTGACCACAGTCCATCCCCCCATGCATGTCGCCATTGCCACATGCCACCATGTCGCACTGCAAGGCTGCGTCCACACACGCTTGTGGCATGCAGCACGGCATTAGACACACCTGCACGTGTCCCCCATACCTGGCACGCCTGTCCGTTGAGTACATACTCACCATGCAGTGAGGGGCTACCACCCATCTGGAATCCACCACGAGGCACACCCTCCACTACCATGTGGCTGATGGTGGCTGCCACGAGCTCCTCAGTGGCAGTTAGTGGTGGCACTGTAGACAGGCCACCGCTAGTCACCCTGCAGGAGGCCTGTATGGATGCCACCTTGTCCTTAATGTGCCTCTTCTCCATGCCCACCTTCTTCCAGCACTCCTGTGAGGTGCACTGGTGCCTGCCATGGGCGTTGACATACTGCGCCACCTCCTGCCAGCCTGCCACCCACTTCTGCGGTGTTCCCGTGGCACCACTGAGTAGGCCCTCCCTGTCAATGTACGCCTCAAAAAGGGCATTTGTCTCTGCTGACATGAAGTTGAGCCTGCACTTGGATGCAGGCCCCTGCTCCTCCTCCTCCATCATTGGACAACATCCCGCCACCTGTGGACATGAACAGCACAGTAGGTCAGTGTCAGCACAGCCCTGAGCAGTCCTCTGTTGCAGTGTTGTAGTAGGCCTCTGTTCATCCATGTTACCTGGAACTTACCTCAAGGGTTGCAATACTGATCTGTGGTCTGTGCTGTTCTGTGGTGCTTACAAGGCGCAACACATGCAAATGAGCCTGTGCACAATGGTAATGATATGCTAATGGACCCTACTGTGTCGCGCATTGGCTGATGAGGTGATTTGCATTCAGTGTCTCAATATTGTGAATTTGTGCCGTGCACAATACAGATGCGCCAGAGTAACTCCGTGGTGCAATACCTGCACATGTGTGGTGCACATGCCTGCAGTGCGCATGTGCGCAGCATAGAGCACATGGCAATCGCGCATCTTGCATAGCATGCGTGATGCTGTGGCACTGCGCATGTGGCACTGGTATGGCATCGAGCATACGCGTGCTTCCTGGCAGCAGTTCCTATGGTGCACATGTGAACTGTGCGCGTGGTGACAACCTCTGACCCATGGGTCATATACGTGACCTCATGCTCCTGCTAGGCCATGGCATGATACGCATGCCCATGAGTGCGCTATGGATCCGCACTGCGCACTGTGTCCATGCATCCCTGTGTTGCGCAATTTCATCCTTGCATTTCCTATCATGCATCTTACACATGTGACCAACACGTGTGCTGATCCACGGCCATTTTCACTGGCATTGCAACTGCACTGTGGACATGGGGCAGGGTGCAAGCAGGTGTGCAACCAACTGGACCAACCTGGAGCTGGTCAACCTGGTGGCCATGGTGCAGCCTTATGAGGGTCAGCTCTTCGAGCAGGTGCCCCTCCAGCAGGCCAGGGGGGATATGTGGCACAGCGTGTCTGAAGCCCTGGAGAGGAGGACGGGTGTGGCCAGGACACCAGAGCACTGCTATCACAGGTATGGGGACCTGCGGCAGAGGGACCCTGACCATCTGTGCCGGATGCAGGCACGTGTACATTGCAGTGCTACAGCCAGGTAGGTGTGTGCATGTGGCATGTATGCCCAGGTGCTGTACTGTAGTGTTTGTAGGGCTGTGCATCATGGGCTGCAATGGGGTAGGTCACTGTCCTGGTGGGCACTGCATGTTGTGCATGGCTGCTGCACATGTTGCAGTCATGCTGGCGTGGGGGCCTCAGGATGGACAGGGACACACCCAGTGCACGGCGGGCTGTGTGGTGGTGGTGGAGGGGTCTACAAACGTGATTGTGTACCGATGTCCACTTCTCTCTATTCCCTCCACAGGGCCAGATGATGGCAGATGGGCCAGACGGCCACGGCAGCCAGAACGGAGCCCCCTAGGGATCAACCAGCAGCACCCACTGTGCAGCGCAGGGCAGGTAGGCACAGTCACATTCTTTGTATGTGTCACAGTGGGACAACAGTGGGGACAGGGTACAGCCATGGTCGCTTTGGCCATGTGCCTGCACAGCTGTGTTTGTTGCACAGTCCATTGTGTATGCCACTGTGGCCCTTCCCTTGGCCGCTGTGTTCCGGCTGTTGTCGGGGTTGGCGTGCGCACAGCTTCCACCGTGTGTGCTGCGGCATTGCCTTCACTCTGTGCCATGTGACCATCCCTGTGTGGTCACGTGCATGCTGCACTGTACCATCTGCCTTGCTGCACCACTGTGGTGTGCCATGTGGATGGCTGGCATTGACCTCCGTGCATGGGTCCATTGTGGTCTCTCCAGGGGTGTGAGCCCCCACTGTTCACTGCGCTGTGGGTGGGCAGCGGTCTTTGGGGCATTGCACTGATTGTCTCTCTTGTCCCTTCCCTAGGTGTCCAACAGCCAGCAGTGAGGAGGGGTGCACGGGCACAAAACAGGACACTGCACCAGATCCTCATAGTGTTGTGGAGGGTTCTCATGGTGGTGAGGTCTGTCCAGAGGGACACAGCGGCACTCAGGTGGGGGATACAGAAGCAAGGGACCATCCGGCCATGGATGGCACTAGGTCATCTGTAGATAGCCCCACTTCCCTTGCTTTCCCTATTTACCTGCAGTCCCCCATCGTATTGTATAGCCCCTGTTACCTGTCCCATCCTCCAGTTTACCTCTGCTGTCCCTGACCCTTGTTTCTGTACTTTGTTGCGTTGATTTGTTATCATATAAAATGTTTATTTTGCTGCATGCCTGTATCCATGTCTGCTTTGCAGGTGACGTGTGGAGCCATGCTGCAGTTGTCAGGTGTTGGTCCATGGTGTCAGCTCAGAGGGGGTGCATGTGTGGGGTTCCCAGGGTCCCGCACTGTGTCCAGTGGTGTGTTACGTTGTGGTGGGGACTGCCTCCCGGGTTTGGTGGATTTGTTGTGTGTCATCATGGTCACCGTGGGGCTGTGCTCAGGGGTAGGCAGGCAGGTGGGGCGGGGAGGATGCACATGGACCTAGGTGTCATGCTGGCCTAGTCTGACTGCTGGGGTGAGGATGTCTGCGTCCACTGTTGCACTCCCAGTCACATGGGGTTTGACCACCTGCCCGGGTCATGCCTCATTCAGTGCCTGGCGTTGGTGCTGCCTGTGGGGGTGTGGGGGATGGGTGTGTTTGCGTCCAGGAACATGGTAGTGGACATCCACAGCGGACTTGCATTGACCACGGCTGGTAGGCTAGTGATCTGCATGGGAGGGGGACATTGCTGGCGGCCTTGCATTGGCCATTGTCCCCAACCTGCCACCTGATGGTGGGGCCACTAATGGCTTCTGGGGTGCTGTTCTGGTGACTGCTCCTGTCGCACGGCCGTGGACTGGCTGTGGTTGGTGCAGTGCACAGTGCCTCTGTTGGTGGCTGTGCTCCATCATGTGTTGCCCTGTGTTCCATCCAGATCAGTGCCTCTGTGTGCACAGGTGTACCCTGCTGGTGGGGTCCTGTGCCCATTGTCCCTGTGCTTCCTTGGCTATGTGTCCCGGGGCCTGTTACAATTGCCCTGCTCTCTGGGTTTGTGTGCAGGTTTGCTCCGTATATCCTTAGTTGCACCGGCCATCTCTGGTTGCTCCATGGCGCATCTTTGCCATATTCAGTCGACTTGTGCTGGTGCACTTCCAGTGGTGAATCTTCTGAATATGGCTCCCGGTTGACCATGGCACATCTCACTTGCACTGCACCGGACTTGCGCCGGCCTTTGGCGCATTTCTGAATATCTCACCCTAGGAGTACAGAGGTGTGCAGACAGAGGCAGTCACGATACAGTGCAGCAAGTACAAACAGTGCAATAGGTGGGTTAACTAATGCAGTACACGTGTAGAGAAATTACAACAAACAGTGTAGCTTATATCCAGTGTAGAATATACACTGCAAATCTTTTTGTAAACTTGAATGATATAAATGATACGAGGGAACTCTATAAACAAGGCATCAAATCTCTAGACTTTGAAAGATGACCTGAGTTAAATCTAAAGGGACAGGTATCAAATAGACATAGTACAGAGAACTGAATAAATTGCCTCCTGATAAACAATTTAAGCAGATCATCCAACAAACTCAGGGGTCTCAGAAAGGTTGTTTGGATACGTATGAGTATATATGTTAACTTGAGATACAGTAAGAATGTATGATGAACTGTATTCTGGGAAATGTTTAAGAGATTCTAATGTGCAGAAAACTGACCACACAGTTGGATATGTAATAAAGCACTCAGTGCATATTTTATGTGGTACAAGGTTTATGAATACATACATAGTAATCTAGCATAACAACTTTATATTATGTGTAGTAACATCTGTATGTGTATTCATATTATATATATGTTCTTATGCACAGTTATACCTGTATGAATAATATGAAATGTGTTGTTCATCCTGTTTTATGGTATCAGTATCGGTGTCTGTGTCAATGATTGTGTAGTGCGGACTCAGGTAGAACATGTGTGGCCATGTTTTTTCCAAAACAGTGACTGGTGTAGCAACTTGCATAGTTAAAAGTTAATTGATATCAATGTTTTTTGTTCTTAACACCTGCTAGTATAAATGGCACACATGTGATACATATACAGCCTTGACAAATCACAAAGCGTGAGACGTTGACTGGCTGGTCTGGGAAATGCACTGCCGATGTGAGCACTTCAACAGAAAACTTTTAAAATTCATCTTACAACTGTGCTGCCATTATTACATGTCAGGATTGTGGACCGTATGTGAGAGATCATAGTTTAGCTTTTCATAGCGGCTCCAGCAGCAGCAATCTTGGGAGAAGCAAGGGTATACAGTAGGGTTGCTTGAAATCCACTAATTCTGATACTGTACAACTGGACTATTTAGGGATTTGGAAATTTTATGACATCTAATCTGACTCCAGTTCTAAAAGGACTTCAAAATCAGATTCAGATTTGGAATCCTAAAGTCATATATACAAATCATTTTTAGGATTCATCTTATGAGTTAGGATTTCAGACTGCAATTCTAAAAATCTTAATTACAAAAATCAGATCAGAATTCAACTAACCTAATTCCATTTGGCAGTGTGCAAGCAATCCTTGTATGCAGTAGCAAGCTGAGGAATACTGGGAGTTCTTGGTAAGAGGAGGGCATGGTGAGATTTTAGGAATAAAAATAAACGTTTAATTGTTGTACTATAAAACATTTTATTAGTGTTTGTCAGTTTAGAAAATGAATAAAATAATTTATCAGGTAATATTATGCCAAGTGGTTGTCAGTAAGATTTGCTGACAAAAATACAAAAACAAAATTCTATTCAACTCATTGCAGCAAAGAAACATACCACTAGTACGTGGTCCAAAATTCATTCTAACAGGAGAGATGGCGGTGCATATTGAATAAAATGGAGCACGTGGAGAAGCTGACAAAAACTGTGACATGCAGAAGAAAGTTTTGAACAAAAAATGGGCACTGCAAGTAATTTTTATCTCAAGAAATTGTGCTGCCAGGACGCTTATTATAACGTAATGCCCCCCAGATACCAAAATGGAGTTGTGAGGCAATGGGAGGTGATTGTTGGCCAGACCAGTCAGTCCTACACCAATCACCTGGGGGCATATAGTCGCTATGGCAGCCTTTCAGAACTTTGTTTAGAGTGAGTTCATCCCAGTTCATGCCCCCCACAATCAGGCAGTGATCTCCCTTGCATGCCTGTGCTGGACTGGTTACAGAGGGAGTACAACAGTGATTTATAACAGTTGCAGATGCCCCTGCTTTGGTACAGAGGGCTCCATGGTAAGTGTGACCCCTACATGTGTGTGCGTGTGTGTGTGTGTATCCATTTATCTCTGTTTTATAGTGTCACGGTAGTGCCACTATAGTTAGGGTTGCTTAGCCATTTCTATGTTAAATCTCAAAGTTTGCACTTTAATAACTTTGCAACCGTTTGTCCGATTTGCCTGAAATTTGGAATGCGGACCCGCCTACCATAGATCTCTGGATCTGGACATTTTCATTCTGGTCAGATTACAGTTGAGGAACCATAGCGCACTCAAAAAATGAAATTTCCCCATTGTTGCGAATTCTTTGTCCAGGCATAATGGACTGAAGAATGCGTTTGACTGGGTTCAGATTGGTCTGTCTACATGTGCCCTGGGTTGCACTGGTGCCTTTTGAAAATTTGGTGAAAAAATATTGCTCCGTTCAAAGGTTATTCAAGTTTTTCATGTCCCATTATAGCCTATGGGAAATTTATATGTGTATTGCGAAAACTTTCGCAGCAACATTTTTTCATGCGCGACAACAACCCATTATAAGGTATAGGAAAGCTCGAACACATTTCTGTTGCCTCGACAACATTTTTGTTGCCTTGACAACGTTTCTCCACAACATTGTCCCAGGTTTTGCTTTCTTTGTCACTTCATTGTGCCATGGTGGATTGTGCGTTGGGCTGAAATGTGCCAGGTGGCAAGCCCTGGTCCCACAGATGTGCCTTTTAGTGGTTTGCTCCCAAAACATTGAATGGGCCCATAGTTACAGCATTCCAAAGTCAAGAAATTTCCCATAGGCTAACATTGCGACACCTGTGGCACCTTTCGGTGCTCATATCTCAAAAATGAAGCAAGATACAGATTTTTCGTTACCTGCAGCTTAGGAACTTTCAAAGTCATAGATTACACCTGCACTGGAATTTTTTTGCTAGGTTGTACAGTCATTGAGATATTGACAAATTACTATTACGAGAGTTCCTTTTCAGCCCTATGGGGCTATTGTATGGCTCCATTGTTATCTGTAAGTGGGAGCGCAGGGCCCGGAGGACCCGCACTCCCACAGACGTATATCATTATGCACAAATAGGCAGTTTGGTGGGAGTGCAGCACTTTTTGCTGCCCATATCTCGGAAACAATGTGAGATATGGAGTCGGTTGATTTATCTCATGTGGAGGTCTCGCTGTCACGATTACAATGATTGAATTTTTTTCTGAGCTGCTATGGTTCCCAAGATATTGACAATTTTGTGTTATTAAGGTTTCTTGCCCTATAGTGCTGCTGTATGGCTCTGTAGCTATGTGTAAGTGGGAGTGCAGGGCCTGGAGGGCCCGCGCTCCCACAGACACATGTCATTATTACACAGATTACACAGAAATTTGACAGCAGAAAAGGACCACACTGGCCCATCTTGTCTGCCCTTTACATCCTCCCCTGTTCCCCACCACCTTTATTCTAGCTGCGTATCTTCACCCCTCCTCCCAACTCCATATGGTTGTACCATGCTCTCTTGAACCCCTCCACTGTTTCAGCTCCCAGCCCCTCATCTGGCAGCCAGTTCCAGGCCTCCACCACCTTCTCCATGAAGAACTTTCCTCTGACATTGCCTCTGCCACCTTCTATTTTAAGGCTATGTCCCCTCGTGTTTGCTCCCTCCTTCTTTCTAAACAAGCTCTCCTCCTTCACCCTATTAATCCCCTTCAAGTACTTAAAAGTCTCAATCATGTCCCCCCTCTTCCTCCTGCTCTCTAATGGGTACAGAGTCTGCTCCCTGCATCTCTGCTCATATGGTTTTTATCTCAACCCATGCACCATCTTGGTAGTTCTTCTCTGAACCCTCTCCATCATCTCAATGTCCTTACGTAGGTGCAGTCTCCAGAACTGCACCCTGTACTCCAGGTGTGGCCTCACCATAGTTCTGTACAACTGCATTAGCACCTCCCTCCTCCTGCTAGTAAAGCCCCTCGCAATGCAGGCCAACATACCATTCGCCTTACCCACCGCCTTGCTACACTGGTTCCCCACCTTAAGATTCCTCGATATAATAATCCCTAGGTCCCTTTCTTGTTCCATACCCTTGATTTCCTCCCCCCCAAGTAAGTAAGTAGCCTCCCTGTTTTTCTGCCCCAGGTGCATCACTGCACACTTTTTCACATTCAGTGTTAGTTGCCAGGTTTCCGATCACTTCTCCACTTTTCCAGGTCTCGCCTCATGGCATCCACTCCCCCTTGTGAGTCTACCCTATTGCAGACCTTAGTATCATCCACGAATAGGCACACCCTACCCTCCAATCCCTCTGCTAGGTTGCTAATATAGATGTTAAAGAGTAGTGGTCCCAGTACTGACCCCTGCTGCACACCGCTGATCACTACCCATTACCTAGAGTGTACCCCATTTACCACCACTATTTGATGCCTTCCTGTCAGCCAGTTCTCCACCCACCTAGTAACTCTCTGGCCCACCCCCAGGCTCTCCAGCTTATACACCAGCCTTTTGTGTGGGATGGTGTCAAAAGCCTTACTGAATTCCAGATAGTCACACTCACCACCCCTCCCTGGTCCACTACCTTCATCACCCAATCGAAAAACTCTATCAGGTTAGTCTGACAGGACCTTCCACTTGTGAAGCCATGCTGTCTTATGTCCTGCAAACCATTGGCCTCCAGGTATTCCACTATCTTTTGCTTTAGCAGTGTTTCCATTACCTTCCCCACCACCAAGGTGAGACTAATAGGGTGGTAGTTTTTGACCTCTTCCTTGCTTTCCTCCTTTTGTAGTGCAACCACTTCCACCTCCTCCAGTCCCCAGGCACCACACCTGTTTCCAAGGACAAGTTAAACAGTCTCACCAGAGGCGGTGCCAGCTCCTCCCTCAGCTCCCTGAGTACCCTTGAGTGCAGGCCTTCAGGCCCCATTGCTTTGTTCACCCTTACTCTGCCCAATTCTTCTCTTACTCTATCTGCTGTGAACTTTGTGTAAACCAATTGCCTGCAGTTTTCTCCCTTCCCCTACTGCAGTGGCCCTCTGCCCTCGGCCTTCTCCATGAAGATTGAACAGAAGTACTGTAGTTGTTTAATGTCTCCACTTTTTTTGAAATCTCCCTCCAGCCGTGTTCCACCCTCCTCCCTCAGCCTCCCTATTCTCTGCAGTGCTTTCTTTCTGTCTCCCACACACCTAAAAAGGTCTTATCTCATAGAAACATAGAATTTGATGGCAGATAAGGATCGATTGGCCCACTCAGTCTGCCCATTTCCCTACCTAATGGATAAGCTGCAGATTCTAGTTAACCAACAGCCTATTTCTTCCTACCCCCATCCCCTAGAATTGCCTTATGACTGTCCCATGCATTCTTGAATTCCACCACTATTTTTGACTTCATAATCTCCTCCAGAAGGCTGTGCCATGCATCCACAACCCTCTCTGTGAAAAAAATACTTCCTTATATTACCTCTGAGCCGCTCCCCCTCTATCTTCAAATTGTGCCCCCTTGTTCTTGCACACCTCTTTTTCTGAAAGATGCTACCCTCTTGGACTTTGTTGATTCCCTTGAGGTACTTGAAAGTTTCTATCATGTCCCCCGCCTTCCCTCCTTTCCTCGAGGCTATACATATTAAGCTCTTAAGTCTCTCTTCATATGTCTTCCGTGCAGACCCTGCACCATTTTAGTTGCCTTCCTCTGAACTCTGCCTCCATCCAGTTTATGTCTTGCGGAGATTGGTCTCCAGAACCACAGGCAGTACTCCAGATGGGGTCTCACCAGCTTCTCTGTACAGAGGATAACAACTCCTATTTCACCTGTGGTGCCTCCTCCTATGCATCCCAGTGTCCCCTCAGTCCTCCTTACTGCCCTCTCATTTGCTTGCCCATCTTTAGGTCATCTGATATGATTCCCGGTACCTTTCCATTTTGTTGTTGTTAGTATCTTCACCCTAACATTGTGTACTCTATCCCTGGTTTTGTTTCAGGTGCATTACTTGCACTTTAGCATTGAATCTAAGCTGCCGTACATTTGACCATTCCTCCAACCTTGCCAAGTCCCTTCTCATCCTTTCCACCCCACCTTGTGTATCAACTCTGTTGCAGATCTTTGTGTCATCTGCAAAGAGACATACTTTTCTTCCAGTCCCTCTGCAATGTCACTTATAAAGATACTGAAGAGGACCGTCCTAGTACTGAACTCATGGTAGCTCAATTAGTAACTCTTTCTTCAGAGTGGACCCCATTTACTATTAACCTCTGTGTCCTGTTCTCCAGCCAATTCTTTACCCAGGCTACCATCTTGGGACCCACTCCCAGGCTGGCTAACTTGTATTAATCTTTGTTGTGGGACTGTGTCAAATGCCCTGCTAAAGTCTAGGTAGACCATGTCCACAGCCCCACCCTGATCTACTACTTTGGTCACCCAGTCAAGAAATATATTAGAGTCATCTCAGATGACCTTCCCGCTGCAATCCATGCTGCCTTGGGTCTGTGCCCTCTGGCCTCTGGGTACTCAACAGTTATTTCCTTCCAGAGTGATTCCATCATTTTCCCTATCACTGGGGTCTGTAGTTTCCTGCTTCTGCCCTGCTCCACTTTTGTGAAGTGGAATCCCATCTGCCCTCCTCCATTCCTCAGGTACCACCCCATCCTCCCATGATTTGTTAAAGAGAGTAGTCAGCGGTGTCACTAGTTCTACCCTTAGTTATTTTAGAATTCTGGGATGAATCCCATCAGGCCCCATTGCTTTGTCCTCTTTCAGTTTTAAGAGTTCTTTCAGAACCCTTTCTTCTGTAAATGGGCTGGTATCAACTCCTGTATGCAGAGTGTTTCTGTTGTTTGGTTTAGGTGCCTCTCCCTCTTCATTTTTGCAGATACTGAGCAAAATATTTGTTTAGTATCTCTACCTTTTCACAGTTACCCTCTGCCCACCCCACACCCCCATTAAGCTTCTTCACTATCCTCCCTTTGGGTCTTCTCCTTTCGCCCCTGATGTACCTATAAAAGGTTTTATCCCCCTTCTTAACTGAGTTGGCTATCTTTTCCTCGGTTTGGACCTTTGCTGTTCTGGCTGCCTTCCCAGCTTCCTTTTACTTTAACTGATACAAGTCTGTGTCCTGCTCCTTCTGTGATTCCTTGTACTTCCTGAATGCTTTCTTTTTCTCTTGAACCTTTCCTGCCACTTCCTTTGAGAACCATAGTGGTTTCTTACATTGTTTTGCTTTGTTCATTTGCTTCACACAAAGGCTTGTTGCCTCTGTGATGGCAGTCTTTATTATTCCCCATTGTTCTTCCACCCCTCCTTCCTGCCCATTTGCTAGTGCATTCCTTAGGCACTCGCCCATTTTAACAAAGTCAACCCTCCAAAAGTCCAGCACTTTTGCCTTTGTATTGCTTGACTCTACTGCTGTGCTTATCGTGAACCATACTGTTCGATGGTCGCTAGTTCCCAGATGGCTACCCACTTCTACATCTGTGATCCTCTCTCCATCTCCATTTGAGAGTACCAGGTCTAAGACTGCTCCCCTCTTGGCCTGGTTTGCTATCCTTTCCTCAGTGCCCTCCTCATTCTTTGCCCTACCTCCCTCCTCATTTCCCTATAGACCTCCCTATCCTCATTCCTTTGTGTCGTCCTGTACCTCCTGAATGCCATGACCTTCTCCCTGACTGCCTCCGCCACCTCTTTTGTAAATCAAAGTGGTCTCTTCTTCCTTCTGTTCTTTCTGACTCTCCTGATGCATATGTCAGTGGCTTTCAGCACCCCCCCCCTTAATTGATGCCCATAAATTCTCCACTGCCTTCATATTTCCCAACCTTGATATTTCTTCCCCAGTTATCCTCCTCATCCTGTTAAAGTCTGCTTTCCTGACATCCATTACCCTAGTTCTCATCCTGTTCCTTTCCCTGCCTGTTCTTTCTCTGAACCTGACAGCTCTGTGGTCACTTGTGCCTATTTCTTCCCCCACATCCACCTCTTCCATGCTGTCCCCATTTGTGAGGACTACGTCCAACAGGTTTTCACCCCAGTGGGCACCTTAACCCTCTGTTGCAGGAATAGACCTTGTAGTGCCTTTAAGATGCACCTGCTCCTAAATGATGCTGCTGTTGGGATTTCCCAGTTGATATCAGGGAGGTTTAGGTCCCCCACTAGTAGAATTTCCCCTTTTTTTGACATCTTCATAACTGATTGTACAAGTGGATTATCCTCCTCTTCCCCCTGTGTAAGAGGTCTGTAAACCACCCTGACTCTCAAATGCTCCCCATTTCTCTTGTCTAGAGTGACCCACATTATTTCAGTTTCTCCTCACACCTCCAGCCCATCCGTAGTCCCAATTTCTTCCTTGATGTATAATGCTACCCCTCCTCCCCTTATCCCCGCCCTGTCTTTCCTAAACAATCAATATTCAGGTATCACAGTCTCCCAAGCATGATGCTCATTCCATCAAGTCTCACACACCACTACTATGCCGAGACCCTCGTCCACCATGGTGGCCTCCTGCTCTCCTAGTTTATTCCCCAGGCTCCTGGTATTTACTAACAAACCCCTCCACCATGTAGCCCAATCTTCCCTATCCTCCTTTTTTAACCCCTCCCTGCTGCTGCCTGTTTTCCTTACTTCTACCTTGTCCTTGTCCTGGGGGGGAGGCTGATAACATCTCAATTTTGTAACCCATTTGTGTGGCACTGCCTTTAACACCCCCCGATTTACTTCAAATTTAGCTTCCTTACTACAAAGTCTTCTATTTTAGTTTTTAGTACAGCTGCACCTTCAGAGCTCAGGTGCAACCTATCAGGGACATACAGCCCCTCTTCTTCCCATGTTCAACCCCAGTCACCTATCAAACCGAACCCCATCTGCCCACACCACCTTTTCAGCCATCTATTGAATGCCACAATCTTTTCCTTCCTGGGTGTGCTTGCTCTTGATACAGACAACACCTCTGAGAAAGAAATGGAAGGAAAAACCGTGTTACTACAGAACCTAGCAAGCTCCTTGAACCTTGCCTGCCTCCATCAGACTGTTTCCTTCCAGGTCATTGGTACCCAAGTGAAACACCAGGTGCATCCTCTCATTTTGCTGCTTGTCCCAAGATGGAATATTGTGCCTCACCTCTAGCGCTGTCATTCCTGGCATACACTGCACCCATACCGTACTGGTTTTTGCTCCCTTCCCCTCCCTCTGATTCCCTTGATTATTGAGTCCCCTAAGAGTGCCACCTTTGTGTGTGCTTTTTTCCGAGTGTTCTTTTGGTGTTCAGGCTTGAGTTTATGCCCTAGGTTTTGCCCACCTCCTTTGCCTTCCTGTTTCCAATGACCAACTTGTCCTTGTCCAGACTTTTGCCCCTCCCAACATAGCTTCATCACCTCCCCATTGGACTATCCCCAGGCCTCATTATCACCCTCTTTTCTCTGCCTCTTCCCTGTTCTCTGTGGGTCCAGCATCTACTGTCTATATCTCTTTTAGAGCATGCACTAACCCCTTTCATCTCCATACTGGCTCTTGCCCCAGCTGCTCTTGATACACACCCTGAACCTAAATTTTCTGTGCATTGTCTCCCTCTTCAGGGAATTTTCTTCCTCACCACTTGCTCTGTTTGCATAGTTCCCTTCGTTCATGCCACCCCAGTGCATCACCCATTACATTCCATATGCTTTCTCCCTGCCATGCACAAATGGGCAGCTTGCTGGGGCCCGAGCTCCCACCAACACATACCCTTTACTATTTATATTACACTTTTTCACAAAGAAAGGAAATTCTTTGTAAAAAAACTTTGTTAATGCATCAGTTAGGGTTGTTTCCACAGCGACAAAAGTGAGCAAATTCGGTGTTAGGGTTTTCAACCCTAACTCTGAATCCCTCCCCACACACAGATACAACACACATACAAGCAGGGGATGGTACAAGGCAACACAACCAATCAGAAACAGACACCATAAGGTAACAGAAAGAACATACAGTACAACACTGTAAACATACCACAAGAGGCATCCGTCATCTTGTTTCAGCAACTGTATCACTTCTGCTGCCATACCAGTGTCTTGGGGGGTACACCAACATGCTGTGCAAACATGCGGGTAGGTGTTAAGTAGGCTATGTAGAACCTTTTAGGTGAAAGTTCTTTAATATTTGATGGTTATGACTGTTTCATACTATTTTGCTACACCTGCTCATAACTTAATGCGTTGAAGTATATGGGCCACACTCTTTTATATTTCCACCTGTGGAGGGATAGGAATGCAGGGTGTAAACTAATCTACTGTGTGACGCTAACTTATACATACTGTTCTTTTGTGTGGATTGAGGTATGGAAGCACAGGATGTATAGTATCATGTGGTTCTGTTGTTAGCTATGAACAGTCTTCTACTATCTGCATGTAGGGATGTGACTGTATGTAGGAGTGTGACTGTACGGTGAATAACTCCACACTACACACCTCATCTATGCAGACTGTTGTAGTACCTACATGGACCAATAGTGTTCTCAACATTTCATAAAGACACTGTTCTATTATGTCAATGTGGGGCTGGGAGTGGACTGTCTTTTGGACCATGCACTCTCATCCGTACATTGACACAGTATGTCAGAATCCATAGAACACAGTGTTCATATGTCACTGTGGCACCCCGCCCTCCTAGTCCTACATCAAAATAGTGCAATACTATCCATATGTCACATTGTACATATGTCACAGTGAGAACACAGGGTAGTTTGGATTGTGCACTACCATACTGCTATTGAAATAGTACAACACAATCCATATGTTACGCTATCCATTTGTTGCACTTTTCTCATTGTGACATATGGGCAGTGCGATGTATGTACTGTATTGTAGTATGACAATGGAGGAATGGTACAGCAGAATATGAAGCACTCTGTACTCTCACAGTAACATATGGATAGTGTGAAAAACAGATTGTGTTGTAATTATATCTTGATGGAGGGATGGGAGTGTAGCATCTGAACAACCATGAGGTGACACTGTGACATATGGACACAGTGACACATAGACAGTGTTGTACTATGCTAATGCAGGGATGGTAGGGCAGGGTACTTAGCACCCTGCGGTCCCTCTGTGACATATGTGGAGTGTTGTTCTATCTCAATGGAAGGATGGAAGAACAGGGCCCAACTCACCACGAGGTCCTACCATGACTGATGGGTCCTGTTGTACTATCTGCATGGAGGTATACAGTTCATGCAGTGGCCATCTTACGTAGTTGCACAGCATGTGGGTGTACCCCCCCCCCAAGACACTGGTATGGCAGCAGAAGTGGTACAGTTGCTGAAACATGATGATGGATGCCTCTTGTGGTATGTTTACAGAGTTGTACTGTATGTTCTTTCTGTTAACTTATGGTGTCTGCTTCTGATTGGTCGTATTGCCTTGTACTGTCCCCTGCTTGTATGTATGTTGCGTCTGTGTGTGTGGAGAGGGATTCAGAGTTAGGGTTGAAAACCCTAACATCGAATTTCATTGCTTTTGTTGCTGTGGAAGCAACCCTAACTGATGCATTAATGAAGCTTTTTGCAAAGGATATATATACAGAAAGAGAGAATAAATGATGGCAATGTGTGACATACAAGGAAATAGCATTATCGAGGGGTCAAACAAGCTATAAAGCATTGAACCCCAAGGGGCAGTGGCCTTTATGAGCTTCAACCCCAAGATGGTATTATTTTATGAGTATGCCAGACTTTGCCATTTTTTTATTTTATATAATCCATTAGGTTGAACACTTTTTGCTGTGTCCTTTGGTTTTCCATAGATTTGAAGAGGTAGGGTGGCTGTTGCATGTGTTCCAGGACGCCCCTGGAAACAAGCAATTTTCTGTTCAGTGTGCCTTCCTGGTAAATCTTTTAAATAAATAAAACTAAGGTGCCTGTTATATGTGTTATTAAAGGATTTGTTACTTGTGCTATTAAGGTACTTGTTACATGCGTTATTGGGGTGGTCAGTAGTGTAGTAATGTGTTATTAAGGTGTTAATAATATATTAATACAGTGTAATTAGCTAATTGCCATCATAATAAGCTAATTGGCTATCATCATATATAGGGAAATATGATGGCCTTACACATAATACATGGAAACTGTCATCAGACAAGGACCACCAGGCCCATCTAGTCTGCCCCTGGTACTACCTGCATGAGCGGCTTGTGACCCTACCTGGTCACCTGCTATAGCTACTCCTTCCCATCTCTAAGATTCCCTTATTCCTACCCCATGCATACTTGAATTCTGTTACTGTCCTTGCTGCCACTACCTCCTGGGGCAGGCCATTCCATGCATTCACCACCCTCTCCATGAAGAAGTACTTCTTTACATTCCCCCTAAACCGGCCAACCTCCAGTCTCATGTCATGACCTCTTGTCATTGCACACTGTTTAAACTGGAACATGTCCTCCCCCTTAACCTCATTTATGCCCTTGAGATACTTGAAAGTTTCTATTCTATCCCCCACTCTCTCCTCTGTTCCAGTGTGTACATATGGAGGTTCCTCTCTCTCTCTCTCCCCCATAAGGTTTATGCTGCAAACCCCCCACCATCCTAGTAGCTCTCATCTGCACTGCCTCCATCCTATCAATACCCTTGTGTAGGTGAGGCCTCCAGAACTGCACACCATACTCCAGACACGGCCTCACCAGAGTTTTGTACAGTGAAACTATTTCCTTCCTCCTTCGACTCATGATTCCTCTCCCAATGCACCCCAACATCCCACTGGCCCTCCCCACCACTTTGGCTACCTGCCTGCTGGCCTTCAAATCCTCCGTGATAATGATGCCCAAGTCCCTCTCCTCTTTAGTGACTGTCAGCAGTTCCCCACCAATTTTGTAGCTCTCCCCTGGGTTCTTCCTTCTCACGTGCATGATCTTGCACTTTTTGGCATTAAACCTCAGCTGCCACTCCACAGTTCAGTTCTCCAATTCCTCAAGATCCCTTTTCATCCTTTCCACCTCTTCTGGTGTATCTACTGTGTTGCAGATCTAAGTGTCATTCGCAAACAGGCATACCTTCCCTTTTATGGGGATGAGGACCCAACCGTGCATTATATATATTCGAGACAGACAGACAGATCAAGCTTGATTGTGCCTGTAGAGTAACTTTATCTTTATGGAATTGTTTTGACCTGCCTGACAAAATGTGGAATTTTCTTACAGATTGCTGAGGCTGATACTCTTAATTTCTGTGATTATTCCTGCCTGCGTAATTGCACCAAATAAAATATTAAATGTCCCTTTCTTTAAATCAAGGCACAGCATACAAGACCATCATATAGATTTAGTATGACGTTTGGGCCTTGCTGGCCTGACTGGGGCCCCAGTGTTACCTGTAAGATTCCTAATTCAAAGCATATTCTCTGAGCAAACTGCATCTTTTCTCAATTCCTGATGTGACTTTGAAGGGCAACTGTTTGAGGCAGTATTGACCTATGAACTTAATTTATTTTGAAGCTCGGATTGCCAGCTTTTAAATGATACATAGGTGATGTTATGTTAAGTATTTCTTAAGATGCCTGCCTTCAGAATTGTGTCTGTAATTAATAAAAGGACACAATTTACTTTGAAAAATATGTTTAGTTTATTTGGCACAAAAAAGGTCCCTGTAAAATACCAGGAAACTCCATGGGAAATGATGTCGTAGTCAGTTGGCTCCCACCCTGATGCTTGTGCAATAATTCAAATGGGGGGGGGTGAACACTCAAATTCAATAAGACAGCTGCAACTTCCAAACTGTAGTCATTCTAGTCATTTATTGCAAAATTTCTTCAGGCGTACATCCTCAGTGTTTAACCTTAGTTAATAACAGGTTGCTTCAGAAAGACAAAGAACTTCTGTGTAAAGTTGCCTTTAATCAGTTAGTACACTCTCTATGCATTATTTCAGTTTCACAACTGAATCAATGAATTTGTATAACAAATGACCTCACTGCCCTGGAAACTTTATAGTATATTGCAGACCTCATCTGAGGTCAAACTGACCTACTTAGTTTTTGGCAGTTTCAAAATCTGAGTATACCTTGCATATGAGTGAGCAGAGGGCTAGTTTATTTGGCACCAGGTCGGGAGACAGGTACTTCTCCCTTCCCTCAACTCCCTCCCCCAAATTGTCAAAAAAACGAATTGCTCTGAGTTAGCCGACTTATTTTGGAAGATAATGGTCCAGCCAAATCCTATACCATTGATAAAATACCTCAGTGGTTGAGCAGGACACAGATATTGATGGTTATGTGACCTTGCAAAGTACAGAAAAAACAGGTCTGAGGGTGGACCACATTCCTTATTCTGGAAATTCTTTTCATAGAGGTGCAAGTGACTGATGGGGAAGGTGATAGTTGTGTAATGGGGGGGGGGACTTTTAGGTGCCAGCTTGCTGGGATTTCCATTTCAGTGTAAACTGGGCTGCACGCAAAAACTTGGAAAGGAGACAATGATTGCTTCCCTCCCATGAATTAAAGGCACACTTTGAATGCTCATGGGCAAAAATGTGGGGGTCCCCATTGGGTCCAGTGCCCATACTTGAAGCATGAACATCTCCTGTGTGTCATTTTGTCAGCCTTGAAAGTGTCTTTTGTAGAAGCTATTTACCAAAATGTCTGCTTCACCAATAGGAAACCTTTCATCCATTTGTTTATAATGTTGAGACTGTGTTTCCCAGGTTAACTTGACATTTTGGGGAAGGGGGTATGTATTTTAAATGTTTTGTCCAGTGTGTGCTACCTTGCTTCGGGGTTGCATGATGAGGACCAGAATCACGGTGGCTAAATTTTATGTTACTGACATGCCACAGTACAGTCATGTCAGTAGGGCACATCCTTAAAATCAAGTGCCCAGATTATTTTTAGTTCACATACAGACAAACAAATGTATTTTTGCAGTTATTTACTAATTTGTTAACCATGTGGGTACACTGATCCCAGGGACCATTTTCAGGTACAACCTGATCCATAAAAATGGCACAAATAAGGTAAAAACAAACATGTGCAGATGAGACAGGGATACACATTAAATGATAATGTAAGAAACAGTTCATACAGAAATGAACGATTGGGTAAAAAGTGACAATAATGCAGGCAGTTAAAGTGCACAGAGTCTTTGTGGTAGCACAGCGTCCAACATATATCATTATGACAACAACAATTTACTGAGTCATTTGTGTCACCCCGAGTGTCACAGCAAGATGGGGGTGGGGGTTGTTTGAATAAAAATAGTAATTTGGTGAAGCTGAACGTGAGCTGCCAGTCAGCGCAGTGGACTGGAGATGAGTTAAAGTTAGAGTGCTCTGTCTTATCAGACCCACTTCACTCTGCCTCTGTATAATAACAAAAAAAACTAATAATCGCTGCCCCAAACCTCTGTTGAGGAGGAATGTATATATGTTAATAAGGCTGCATTGGCATTTCAGTGTTTCGCTGACAAATATAAACATCTAGGCCAGTCTGGCAGCATGGAGAGCTGAGGTGCTGTGCATCTTACTTCCTGCCGCACTGGTGACCAGATTACAGGAAAAGCTTGGGTTACTAGTGGTCGGGTGGGGCAAGGGAGGATCGAACGTGGGGAGGAGTGGCTTGTTAGCCTGGTCTTAGGCTGCTGCCAGGTGGATGCCTGGTGGCAGTGAAGCTATAGGTGGCACAAAGGGGAAGGGACCTGTTATGACATGCGACATATGTGCCTCTACACATGCCAGCACATCTGATGGCAGAGGCACAGGGAGAAAAATTGAAAAGGGGAGTCAGGCAGGCTTCATGAAGCCTCCTGCTTCCTCTCGGCACGTGTCACCAACCAGTTTCATGTGTACATCTGGATTTTGCACCAGTGAGGAGGATGGCCCTCTTCCCTCTGGTCCCACAATGGGGGGGGAGGGCAATCCTTGGGGGACGCTCACTCGTGGGATTGATAAGATGTGCAACTGCCAGGAGGTGCAGGGACGGGGCTGACAGACTGCCAGCTTGAACCCCAACAAGCACAAAGCATTATGGAAAAAATACACAAACAACTAGTGCTTTGTAGTCAGTGTTTACAAATGCCACCAGAACTCCTGATTGCTATTACAGTCTTATTAAACAGAAACATAGACTCTAACAGGAGAAACAGATCGACTTGACCATCGAGTCTTCCTTTAATCTGCCAGACATAGACTGGAGTATTCTGGCAGTAGCTACAGCTACAAGCAGGGCCATCCTAGACTACCTGCAGAAGGGGCATTTCTTAGGCAGCTGGTTTCAGAATGCATGAGAGATGGGGCAGTACTGGATCTGGTGCTTACAGCCTAGGACAGCATTGCAGATGTCACAGTGGGTAGCCCCTGGGTACAAGCAATAATCAGCAGGAGAACTACGTTAGAATGAGGATCCTGGTCTTCAGGTGAGCAGAATTAAAAAACTGGAAACTGCCGTAGGAAATACCTTGAGGGGTGGAGGAATGACTAGGGTATGTGAGGCCCAATGAAAAGGATAAATGAGGGAATAACCAGTGCAATGGCAAGCTTTTGGAGACAAACAAGGGTAAGAGGAGGTAAGAGGCCACTATGTTTCTCTAAGGAGGTAGCTAATGCGGTAAGGGAGAAAAAGTGACCATTCCCCTCGTCTGCACCTGGTCTTTCAAACCTAAGAAACAGGCTCCAGTCATAATCCTGTTGCGGAAGCTCAAGCCTGGTAAACTGGGCCCCTTAAAGTACTACCTTGCCCACCATGACTGGAGTCAGGTATACTGTTCCGCTGATATCGACTCTGCACTTGACCTCTTCATTAAGTCCTTCAACCAGGCATGTGACAGGTTTGCCCCCCTAACCAAGTGCACAAACACCCCCTGGATCACACATATGTTACTTGACCAGATGCACCACTGGGACTAACTGTGGTACAAGGCACTTGAAACTGGTTTACCCTCCAACAAACATCGCTATCGGGTGGCTCACAACCAATGCACCTGGGCCACTCGCAAGGCAAAGGCAGAGCACTACAAAATATCCCTAACCTCTACCTGGGGCTCAGGGTGAACTTTTGGCAAAACCTAAAGGAATTAAATGGCAAATCTACCACACCCTCTCCCACTCAACATCAGCGGCTCCCTAACTACCAGTCCACAGCAGATAGCCAATACCCTAAATGCCTCCTTCTCTGACCTAAGCGCAGTCCTTCCACCAAACTTCTTTGATCCCCCGCCACACACCCCACACCCACCCTCTCCCATCTGCCATTCTAAGTCCGTGCCATTGATGCACATGTAGCTCAGCCATACCTCTTCAAAGCCCTAAGTGGCACCTGTCACAGTAGTGACTCTCTAGATCTCCATATACTCAGACTGGTGCTTGATGAGGTTTTCTCCCCCCTCACCTTTATCCTAAATAGCTCCCTCTGTCTCAGTAAGTTCCCCTCAGTATGGAAAACAGCCACTATCACCCCAATCACAAAAGTTGAGACCATACCGCCAGGAACTACCGACCTATCTCTATCCTCCCCTGCTCTCTAAAGCATTGGAAAAATTGCCTCAGATCAGCTCTCAGACTACCTCTCTAAGTACAACCTCCTATGTGATGAACAACACGGTTTCAGAAAGGGTCACAGTACCACAACTGCCCTAGTAGAGTTCACTAACTCTATCCACACTGCCCTGGACAAGGAACATCTGGCTGGTGCGGTCTTCATTGACCTGTCGAAAGTTTTTGACACTTTTAATCACTCCCTCCTAATATCCACACTCTCCCAGCTTGGCTTGTCAAGCGACTGCAATGACCTGCTTTAAGGACTACCTCTCCTCCAGGATGCACGTTAAAATAAATGGGACCCTCTCCAGCTGCCTCCCAGTTCGCCAGGGGTACCTAGGGCTCAATATTAGGGCCCTCCTTGTTTAGTCTATTTTGAACAAACTTCCAAAAGCCTGTCCTGGCATGATTCTTATGTACACAGATGATGCAGTCCTCCACGCTGCACATCCCAACCCAACGTCGCTACAGCAAGCTCTACAAGTCTCCTTCAGTAAAGTTGAGGCCTGGTTCTCTGATCACAGATTGGTACTGAACAGTAAAAAAACAAAGCTCATGCTCTTCTCCCATTATCAAAACAAATCCAAAAAGTCTCCTCTCCTAATACACACCGAGCATCACCAACCTCTAGAACAAGTCCAGAACCTTAGATACCTTGGGATCACCCTCGACCCTGCCCTTACTTTCCAAGCCCACATACATCAACTTGGTACTGCTATTAATGCAAGACTTGGCCAGTTCTACCGCCATCGGCACTGTCTCCCCCCTGAGGCCATCAAACTGGCTGTATCCTCATCCATATTTTTTTTTTTTTTTTATTTAGTTGTTTAACCAGGTATAGCACACTAAGCTGAAATCTTTTGCAGGAGCGTACTTTGGGAGCTAACCGTATTTTCCCTAGTTGACTATGGCATTATTGTTCATGGATCTGCTGATGTCACCTCCCTGCACAGAATTAGGTCTCCTAAACAAAGCATGCTGTCTTATCACTGGATGTGACAGACTCACTCATACCTGCACTCTCTATGACTCTGCCAAATTACTAGACTTTGATGAAAGATTAAGGTATCAAACCTGCCTCTTCACTAGGAAAATTCTCAGTGGTCTTGCCCCGACGGGTGTCTTCTCCCTCCTTCATCGTTCCAGTACGGTACCTACCCGCAGCTTCACAAAACCCACCCTCCAGGTCCCTCACTTCAGAACTGCACTAGGGCAGCACTTCTTCTACTATTGTGCCCTCCTGGCCGAACTCTCTCCCCACCCATATTGCTGCTACTTCCAAACTTGGAAAATTCTAAAACTCCTCCTTAGAGAGCATCTACTCAACTCTCGGGTCTGCACCTGCCACTAACTTAGCTTTACCCACCCCTCCTGGCTGAGGACCCTGTCCTGCCTCTACCCCACCCCACCCTATCCATGGCCCCATCCCACCCTACCCTCTTTGACAAGAGGCCACTGCCCTGCCTGACTTGCAACTCCACCTCAGCTTGCATTACCGTTGTAACATTGTTTGATTTCTTAAACCTAAATTGTATCAAGCGTATTGGAAACTGTATTTTTTAAACCTTCCATACTACTTTGTAAACTATTGTGCCCTTGTCTGTAAACTATTACACCCTTGTTTGTATGTTCTTTTTAATCCATCTCCCCTTGACGAGGAACCTTTGTAAATAAGTCTCTGACTCAAAGGTTTGAAATTCCGATATTGTACAATAAATAAATGCAAAAATAGATTTTAGGAAGTACAAGGCGACCCAAGTGAAGGGGACAGGGAGGTATTTCTGGATAAACAAGGAGTTGTATCTAGATAAACAAAGGAGGCAGGAGGAGGATGAGAGCAGCAAAGACTCAGACAGAAGAAAGGATTGACCAGGAAGTCCAAAAAGGGATAAGACTTTTCAGGTATGCGAGTGAAAAGAGGAAGGCAAAGGAAAGAATAGTGAGGATGAGGAGAGTGGGGGGAGGGGATATGCAGAAGAAGATCAAGAAAAAGCAAAAATTAAAAATTTTAAATGCGCACTTCTTCTTGGTCTTCACTGTAGAAAGGGGAAGGGATAGACCTCCATGCATCAGCAGGCACCAGGGAGAGGGGGAGTGGACATAAGTCCATTTTCACAAGCTAGAGTCCAGCGGGGATTGGAAGTCCTGAAGGAAAATGAGGCAATGAGGCTGGATGGGATCCACCCAAGGGTGCTAAAAGAACTGAGCACAGAGCTAGCTGCCACTCTGGCAACACTATTCAGCACCTTACTGGAGACAAGGGTGGTTCCAGAGGACTGGAGTATGGCTAATGAGGTCCCTCTGTACAAGAGCAACAGAAAGGAGGAGGCTAGTAATTACAGACTAGTCAGTCTCACATCAGTGGTGGGGAAATTGATGGAACCCCTGCTGAAGAAGAGACTGATGAAGTGCCTGGAAGCAAATGGACTGCAGAACCCCCATCAGCATGGTTGCACTGTGAGGAGACCATGTTAAACAAATCTCATAGATTTCTTTGGGTCAAGAGGGAGGTGGATCAGGGCAGGGCAGTGGATGTCACCTATCTGGACTTCAGCAAGGTCTTTGACACTGTACCACACATTAGACTGATTAAGAAACTTAGCAACCCTGGGGGGGGAGGAGAAGGCAGTGGGCTGGGTATCAAACTGCTTGAAAGGAGGCAGAGGGTGGTGATAAATGGCAGTCACGCAGGGGACAGAAGAGTGACCAGTGGAGTACCATAGGGATCGGCAATGGGTCCTGTCCTCTTCTGGGTCTTCATAAGTAACATCACTGAGGAACTGGAGAGGAAGGTGTGTCTTTTTGTGGATGACACAAAAATCTGAAATGGTAAACACCCAGGAGGGAGTGGAGAGAATACAGAGGGATCTGGGAAAATTAGAGGAGTGGTCTAGGGAGTGGCAGCTGGGTTTCAATGCCAAAAAGTGCAAAGTCATGCAGCTGGGGCAGGGAAACCCAGGGACAGTGTATGAGATGGAAAGAGTACTTACAGTCACAAAGCAAGAGAGGAACCTTGGGGTAATCCTATCTGAAGATCTCAAAGTGGCAGGGTAGTAGGCAAGGCTAGCCAAATGCTGGGTTGCATAGGGAGAAGGATTTCTAGCAGGAAAAGGGAGATGGTGGTGCCACTGTATCGTTCACTAGTAAGACCCCCTGCTGGGGTACTGTGTCCAGTTCTGGAGGCTACACCTCTGCAAGGACATTGACAGAATGGAATCCGTCCAGAGAAGGGGTTCCAAAATAATGTAGGGGTTGCACGAGAAACCATACAAGGAGAGGCTGCAGGAGCTCCACAAGTGCTCTTTGGAAGACAGGAAAGCAGGAGGGACATGATTGAGATCTATTAGTTCTTCACAGGGGTGAAGAAAATGCAGAAGGGGAGTCTCTTTCATAGGAGGAGCACCAGAATACAGGGGGCATGCTATGAAGCTTGAGGATGGAAGGTGTGGGAAGGATGTGAGGAAATACTTCTTCACAGAAAGGGTGGTGGACACCTGGAACAGCTTCCAGGAGAGATGGTGGTGATGAAGACTGTAGAGCTGCAAGCATGAAAAGGATAGGCACATGAGCATGATAGGTAGAGGATAGGGAGGAGGGAGGGACACCTGTGACTGGATAGAAGTCCAGGGTGTTGTGAGTGATGGGAGCATGCTGACACAACTACGCTCGGTCTGGGCTAGGCAGCTAGGAAGCTGCTCTCCTACCCCCTACCCCCTCGATGTAAGCAGTTACTCCCATCTGTAAAACACCCAAAAAAGACACAAAAGCTTGCAGTAAAAAGGTCAGAGGGGAAATGTCTATTTGTGGTGGCAGAGAGTAGACAAATCTACTACTTGTTAAATGTGCAACTACTGATCCATTTTAATCCACAAATTTAATGGGAGGTAAAAAGACTGTGATGTTACAAGGAGATTTGGTGAAAATGGCAACTCAGGATAGGCGGCTGTTAAGAAGGAGAGGTCTTTGTGAATAAGGAATTTTTTTTTCGGAGACACACACAGGGAAACAACGTACCATTCCTGAGGAGGTTTCACGTCCGTTCTAATCAGTCACAAAAACATTTTTGATGAATTTGGATTTAAAGAAGGACCTAGAAGGTTTAGAACTAGTCGAGGGTATGTGGCCAGATAAACAAGGATTGGCCAAGAAGGCTCTACAATTGCCACAAGGTCTTCTATAAACTAACGCTGTTCTGGACAGTCTGTATACAGAGACACAACTGTGAAATTAAGAACTAAGTTTAAGGTACTGTGTGTCTATACAATATAAAGAAAGGCTTTTTTCTATCTTTGGTAGCTGCTAAATAAATGGGTGTTTCCACAAGTTCCAACAAGTTTTAAAAGAAAATTAAAAGCTGCACTGGTGTGTAAGGAATAAACTGTTTTGAAAGGCCACAACAGTTTATGGTACATAGAGACTTCTCTTTCTCATCCAAGGTTCAATCCTGGAGCCCTCAACATTTTATTTAAAGAAATGCACTGTCAAGAAATACTCAGAGGCAGGTATCTCCGACTCAAGAAAGAGACTGAGAGTGGGGGAAAAATAACAAAACAAAAAAAGTTGTCAACAATTTTTTTTAAATATTGGAAAGCAATCCCTAAATAAGGAAGAGGACCATAACTTAACATCATCTCCTATTGTAGGAGCAGAATCCCCCTTTAAGTCAAGGTCCTGTAAAAAAAGGCTGAAACTAACTTGGTCCTTTAAAAACTGTTGCAACCTACTGTAGCTGGTCCCATAAAGTCTAAAATGCTTCCTAAGATTCAACAGGATACTGAAAAGAAAAAGACAAAAGGGGGAAGCTTCATCTAGCCAACCTAAAGCTCCATCAAATATCGGAGATGAATCAGCTAACTCTGTCAGTAATGAAGACATTCCTCAAATGGCTAAAGATTTTTAGGGCTCAGAGAAATCTGCAGCACCTTTACCAGAATCCTACAATAAGGGAGCACGTGAGGAATCTCCACCACCCTGGGCACAAAAGCTGATGGACAATATAGGCTCTGTACAACATGCTGTCCAAAGTCTTCAACATGTGCCAGCTTCAATTAATAAACATAATTCCACAGTGGCTAGAATGGAAACAAAAATGAAGACTGAGATTAAAAGAATAAATGAACTGGAAGAAGGCAATCCAAGTCAGAAGTCATTTTATAGCCAATGCAAAAGTAAGTACAAGATCTAAAAAAGAATCATGGAATATTAGAAACTAAATAGATGATTAAGAAAACTGCCCCGGTGGAAGAATGTTAGAATATTTGGCTTACTTACAGAATGGGAAAAGAACTCTTCTGTGCTTCATATTATTAAAGATCTTTTTTCCACTCTGCTGTGTCAAAATAAATAACTCCCTATAATTGACAGAGCTCACTGGCTGGCTTTTAAAAAAAGAGAGCTCCTCTTGTCCAGTTATGGTTAAATTTCTGACCTCCGAAGGAAAAGATGCTGTTATGCAAGCCTTTTACAAAGCCAACAATTTCAAGTTCAGAGATCAGTTAGTTTATTTAAAACACAACTTTTCCAAGACTCTATGGGACCTAAGAAAGCAGTATATGAATGTACAGCAGCTTTTGTGGTGGTGGTGGTGGTGGGGGGGTTAAAGCATATATTATTTATCCCTCAAGGTTTAAAGTTTTGCTGAATGGCCACATAGTAATCCACAACAATGTAAATGAGGTTGTAACAGAAGTGCTAAATATATTAAGTAAACGTAGTTTCAAATCAGAGTTTGGCTAATGTTCTACGAAATCGTTTGACATGAGTGAATGATACTGGAATTTTTTTCTCTAGGCCAAATACTCTGAGGAAAGGAAATATTAGGAGGTATGGGAAGAGTAATCCAAACCTGGGCGGGTTGTGCCTAAGGAGGTTACAGGTATGCCAGAAATGTTTTTTTGGCATAAATGGGGGGGGGGGGCGGTTAAAATGAAATAAATAATGTTCTGGAGGGGGATATTATCTAAAATTGGATACAGAGGTGATGTTTATGTTAAAAGATGCTACACATATACTGTAGCATGGACAGAGCCTGACCAAATCTTCAAGCCTTCCCCATTGATCCTTTTAACATGGCAGCAGTAATAATGGGTAGAAGATGTAATGTTAGTGGAATAACATCCCCGGTTAAAAGATGTAGGATATTTAACAGGATTAAGAAATTAAAATTAGATATAACATTTCTCAAAGTTTTTCTAAAAAGAAAATGAAAAAAATTAAGTGGGTGACAGAAGTATATATTCGGTAAGCCAAAAAAAAAAAAGTGCAGGGGTGGCCATCATTTTCAATATAAGCTTCAAGGGGAAGATTATAGATCAGGTAATAGACTCCAACGGATGTATTGCCCTGGTCAAGACAGAGATTAATGGAGTGGAGATAGTAATAGGCTCTGTCTATGTGCTGTTTACAGGTTATGGTCATTTTTTGGCAGAAATAATGAAATTCTTACGTACATGGAATTGTCCTTATATTGTGATGGGGGGACTTTGATGCAACATGCGACCCTACAAAGGATAAATCATCCCAGATTTTGCAATGGGATAGATATAAGTCAAGAATCTTGAGAAATTTTTTGGTTTCTTATAATTTAGAAGATATATGCATATTTCACTTGGGATGAAAAAGATTCTACCTATCAATCAGCTAGACAAAAAACTTTTGCTAGATTATATTATGTATTTGCCTCAAAAGAGCTCCTGATGGTTATGCCTTGGTTACTTCCATCGAACTGCTTATTATATCATACCATAATATACTTTTCTTCCAGATACAAATAGATTTTAAAAAGAAGAAAAATAGCTGAACATTTTACAATAGCCTTCTCAAAACTTTATTACAAAAATTCAGAGGGAAATTAAAATTTTTTATTAAAGACAACCAAGTAATGCAAAACAAATAGAATAATAGATAGAGGACTATGTATTATAAGGCAGTAAGACCATCAAGAGGTTTTGGGGACTTGGAACCTCAGAGTGAGCTCGAGAGGTTCCCAAAGTCCCAAAACCTCGAATATCTAGCTACTATATAATACATACTGCTTTATTTGTTATTTTTGTAATATATGGACCCCATTATGAACATTCCTTTTTTTTAATGTGGATTTTGTGAAACTGGCTAGCCAGCCACCGCATTGAGCACGTGCTGTCTCTGAGCTGCACACAGCACTAATGAGTGTCCCATCGCTCGTTTCAAAAAAACATTGTTTCTTTTAATTTAGTAGGCAGTTCTACCTTTCAGGCTTTTTCATCGCTTGGCAAATGCAGGATGAGTGACATAGTCCATTATTTGTTTAAAAACATAATACAAATTGAAGCAACGAGCTTAATACATTCTTCTCGCTAAGCGAGATGAAAAAGAGCATCATGTTTCTCAAGCTGTTGTGCCCCTAGTAGAGAAAAGCTGCCACTGGAGATGCGCGCCGTTGGTAGGGTTGTGCAGCAAGGGACGTTGCACCATGGCAACTGGGTTTGTTGGCAGGCAGATTTGGACATGCGCTTGATTGTAGTGATAATACTATCGTTGAGAGCTGAAACTATAGTATTATCAGCTCTGAACAATAGTATTATCACTTGTCAATGATGGTATTATCACTTCGGGCAGTGTTGTGTTACCAGGATTTTTTTGTATGTGATAGGATACTATTATTTGGCTATCTCCATATATTACAATATAATAAATTGCTGGGATGCTTTAAAAGCGACTGTGTGAGGACATATAGGCCAAGATATTCAAATGGGTTGTGCCAGTAATGCGTTCCGGGGCAATATTCAAAAGGGGGACATGTGCAATGCAAGTCCTGATGCGCTGGGGTGCAATGATAATGTATGTGGGCGCATCCCCAGAGGCGTGCCCATGCATGTCGGCACATTCCAATATTCAGCCACGGATATGCAGTGCATATGCTGGCACAACTCTGACATGCACTGCGTACTGGGGCCCAATGTTGAGCCCCAAAAAGGCTCAAATGGGAGTCACCTACAGAAGGGCCGGCTGGTGCAGGGCACAACACAGTGGCTGCCAGCCATGGGTGGCAGCACCCAAACACCATCCACAGGCACCCACAAACAGCCTTGGTAGTCTAGTGGCACCCACTCCCACCTCATAGCCATGATTACTCATGAAATACTGTTCAAACTAGTCCCTGGTAGTCTAGTGGTACTCCTCTCCCTCCCGTGCGCGATCACCTAAAATATGGGCATATCATATCCCTGGCAGTCAGTGGTACCTCCCACCCTCCTGATGCTGCACTCCCCATACATAGCCTGACCCTGTACAGCTCTGGTAGTCTAGGGGCCCCACCTCTCCCATTACCCTGATCGCTGATCATTTGGCATGGTCCCTCCCTGGGTGGCTAGTGGCACCCCACCCATAAGGACCCCGGCCCACTTCTCCCCCATCAGTGGTGGGCAGCAGCATACCCACCCACATACCTCCAGCTGCCTGCTAACTGACAGCCACTGTATGGACTGCAACCATTGCCCCACAGTGTGGCCAATGGAGCTTCAGTGCATACCGTAGTGGTCATTCACAAATATTTGTGAATGACTACTACAGTATGCACTGCAAGCCCATTGATCCACACTGGGCATAATGGATTGCAGCCCATACAGCAAGCTGTCGTCATGAGCAGCTGCGAAGGCATGTGGGTGGGCATGCTGCTGCCTGCTGCTTATGGGGGAGGAGCTGGGTGGGCTGAAGGTCCAGTGTGGGTGGGGGTGGAGGGTGCCACTGGCCACCAAGGAGGGGACCATGCCAAATGATTAGTGATTGGGGTAATGGGAGGGGTGGGGGGACCACTAGACTACCAGGGATGTACAGCATTATACATGTACAGGGAGGACAGCATCAGGAGGGGTCGGGAGTACCATTGGACTACCAGGGCATAGGTACAGGTGTTTTCTACAGTGCTTTTCACTATGGGGAGGGTGGAGGGGTTATCACACATGTCCTCTGGGGGCACCGCATGCTCTGCATGGTGCCAGGCACAAATCGCTGGCCTGCCCTGCACTACTCATGCAAATGGAGCCATAATGACATGCAAAACGTGCATACATTATAGCCCCATCTGCATACTGCCAGCTGAATATCAGGAATTTCCATACAGTGTAACTCTGTTGCACTGGGGCAGGTCCCATTCCTGGTATTCAGCCCTGTCTGGGTTGGATGCACTGGCGCATGGTAATTGCACAGTGCGCATTACCCGATATATTCAGAGGAGATGTGCCATTCTTCATCTCCTATGAATATATCCTTGAGTTTTGCCGGCACAACACAGTTACATTGTGCACCCACTTGCGCCATTGCCAGGCGCATGTTTGAATATCGGGCCCATTGTCTCCAAGGCTAGTTGGAGAAATTAAAAAAAAAAGAGTACAATCTTAGAAAGAGGTAGAAAAGACTTAAAGAACTAGAAATAGCTGTAAAAAAAAAGAACAAAAGAAAATGGAAGAATACAAAAAGAATTAAAAAAAATAATTGAAACTTCTGAAATAAAAATGACTAAAGGAAATAGGGCTATGGCTAGAAGTTATTGGACAAATAGTAGTGAAAAAATAGGGAAATTATTAGCCAATTAGGATTAAGGCAGCAGAAAGTAAAGTGGAAATAATTAAGAATGAGCAAATTCAATGTATTTTGGATCCAAATCAGATAAAAGAAGAATTCTTACGTTTTATCAAAATCTTTATACTTCAGAATGTTCCTCAGATGCAGAGGATCTAAAATATTATGAACCATTTTGCTTCAAGCCCGGACCCTCAACTAGCAAGGCACGGCAAAGCCGCTACCCAATCAGAACGCGAGCGCTCTTCAGCTCTGGCCACCGATTGGTTCCTTCAGCTTGCATCTGTGTTCTTCCTAAATCAAACTAAAATCCATTTCCCTCGCTGATATATGCCTAAAAAAGCTGCAATCACCTATGTGCCTGACTGCTAGTTTCCTTATCTTTCTGCTCAGAGTGTTAAATTTAGGAAAACTGTGTGATCACACTCCCCTCTGAAACTTTGTGTAAGCACCAGCTCCTCCCATGAGCTGGAGAACTTTGTACTGTTATGAACTGTTGGAACATTGAGTACTTATGTGCAGTAATTGTATATACAGTATTTGTATTATTTATCTCTACTGTTAACACCTCTGTATGTACTGTATCACTTGACCCGGATCAAACCAGGTCCATTTTGTAAATGAGCTTGCTCAATGATGTCTGCCTGCATAAATAAAGATTTTGATTGATTGATTTTGCAAAATACACATTTCCCCTATGGAAGCAGAGGCACTTACAAAACCTATTATAGCCTCGGAGATGATATATACCTTGCACAATATGGCTACAGGGAAAAGTCCAGGGCTAGATGGCTATACTCTGGAATACTCTGGGTATTACCAAAATATTTTAAACATAAGAGAAAATTATAGACCAATAGCCATTTTGAACCTAGATTATAAGTTTTATACAAAAATAATAAATAATAGAGTGTTAAAGATTCTCAACCTTCTCATTCATACACACCAATCTGGTTTCATTCCAGATAGATTAATACAATCAGGATTACATCAAATACAGTTCTTAACAGAATTTCTACAAAAATCTGGATCAGAAGCTACAACCAAGGTATTTGATATGCTTGAATGGGAATAGTTATTTAACATTTTAAAAGTGTATGGTATTCCAGAGAAATGTGTCAACTATATTCAAGTATTATACAGGGAACCATTGGCAAAAATTAAAATAAATCATACCTATACAGACTTTTTCCACTAAAGAGAGGTGTCAGGCAAGGCTGCCTCCTCTCTACAACACTATTTCTGATGGCTTTAGAAGTACTTCTGAATGAAATAAGAGACAATTCTAAAATAGAAGGAATAAAAATTGGAATAAATGAAATAAAAATTAATGCCTATGTGGACGATCTTTTACTTACATTATGAAACCCTATTGAAAGTTTAGAGGAAATGAAAATAGTTATAAATCATTTTCAAATGTATTGGGTTACAGGGTACAGTAAATGAAAATAAATCAAAAATTATAAGTTTTGGCCCTGTCTCATTTGAAAAAGTTAAAAGAGTTTTAATGCCAATATACAGATAGGGGAATAAAATATTTGAGGATTGACATATCTAACCAATTACAACTCAATGGCACGCCAACTGTGGCACACTATTGACTTCATTGAAAGATAAATTACAGGGATGGAGTAAAATACCTGTGTCTCAATGGGGAAAATTCAACCAATAAAGATGGTAGCCATCCCATATTTGTCCTATAGGCTACAATCAATCATTACACAAATTCCAAAAGAGTGGTTTAAAAATAAATAAAATCTTTTCACAGTTCATATGGAATTGTAAAAAGTATCAGGATAACTTGGAGCAAATTAGGTCTCCCAAAGACCATGGAGGTTTGGCTTGTCCAAACATTTGGAATCAATATGTTGTTTATGACAAAGATAGCTATTAAATGGTCACAAATGGATTCTGAAAGCTCCAAGATAATTAATGCTATAATAGGTAAAACAATGGGAGCTAATCTGATACAAAGCCTCTATTATATTTAGCTAATAAATAAAAATATCGACTAGTAGAATAATTAAAAATATCTCCTGCATATTAAATTACTTTGGGGATAAATCAAAATGGCTATACAGTGTTACCTATATGGTAAGAATACGGGCAACTTTAGTTATATATATTAAATGGGAATGTATTAAAAAATAAATATTAGGAACAACGTGGAATTTATAGATGGCAGGACCTGATGCACAAAATGACATGCGATTGGGATAAGGATAAAACAAAATTTGGATTAAAAAATTCACATCAGTTACAGTATTGTTAATTATGTATCTTTTATAAAAAGCATTATATAGATGGTAAAGGGCATCTAACAACAAAAGATTAGAGTGAACTTCAAAATTTATTTGATATAAAAAATCCTTGTATAATTAATTTATTGATAGGACATGTACAGGATATATATGGCAAGGTTATAAATAAGTGGGAAGAAGATCTTAAGGAGAAATGTACAGAAGTTCAATGGCTACAAGCATGTAATTCCATATAAAGAATATAAGTTATCCAGAGACAAATCAATATGATTTAAAAGATTTAATAGGGCCTACTTCACATCCTACAAGCTGAATAAGATGAACCCATCTATATCTCCATTATGTTGGCACCGTGAGAGACAAGATGAAGATATGATTCACTCTTTTTGGAACTGCCAGTTAAGCAAAGAATGGTGGTCTCAGTCCTATGTGGCAGGACTGTAAATTCATAATTTTGGTAATGTACAGTAATTTTTATTTAAATACCAAGTGATGTACAGTGATTAAAGTCAACTTAATGTCAATAAAAAGGTTAATACTAAAAAACTGGAAGGAACCATCAGTAAGTATGCCTTTCCCAGTATGGGAATGGAAGCAATTATTTCTAAGCTTCCTTTACAATAATAATTTTTTTACAAATTGGGAGCAAATATGGACATTTTACGATAAAGGGATACAGGGCTTGGTCCATACAGACTTTATAATCTGAAATATTTATTCCTTTATTTATTGTTTATAACTTAAATAAGATGGAATATTGACTATTTATCCCCCCAAAAAAATGTGTTTAGCATCTTGTATATGTCTGTGAATACTTACACATCTGTATTATTTATGTTTATCTACCCCCCTACTAGAACGACTTATGAATGACATGTAATATGCATCAAATAATATATATATATATATATATATATCTCCAGGGTGTTGTAATAGGCAGCGATAATAGGGCAGACTAGACAGGCCTAACAGTCCTTTTCTGCTGACACATCTACTGCTTCGCCCCAATCTAGTGTCCTGGGGTAGTTATTCACCTCTACCCCACTTCTGGATCCCTTCCAGCTCAGGTACCCCCATGAAGGACTGAAATCCCCTTGCTCAGTCACAGATGTGTTAACACATTAAGTGTACTCACCCCCACCAATTTTGATAGCAGTCTGTTCTATAGCTCCACTACCCTCTCAGTGAAGAAACTTCCTCATATCCCTCCTGAGTTACCCCCTGCTAACCTCCAGTCATGCTACCTTAGAACTGCATCCCTACTTCTTACAATAGAAACATATGTGCATTTGGGTTACTTTAGTTCTTATATAATTCCACAAGCCAGAATTACCACACAAAACCTCTCAGTGGCATTATGTGTTCTTGTATGCCACACTTCTCTATTGTTTGTTCCATAAGTGTACCAGCAGAAAAAGGGAGTTGGTGATTCCACTACACAGATCATCAGGGAGACCTCACCTAGAGTAATGTGTTCAGTTTTGGAGGCCACATCTCAGAGCGGATGTAGACAAAGTGGAGGCAATCAAAGAAGGGTACAAAAATGGTACAGGGGCTGCACTGGAAGCCATACGAGGAGAGACTGAGGGAATTTGATATGTACTCTCTAGAGATGAGGAGGGATAAGGGGACCTGATTGAGATGTTCAGATACTTCAAAGGGATAAATAAGGTGCAAGGAGTAGCATCTTTCAGGAAAGAGGATGGATAGGGAGCATGGTAGGAAGTTGAAAGGAGGTAAAATTAGGTAATGTGAGAAGTACCTCTTTACAGAAAGGTGGTGGATGTTTGGAATTGTCTCCAAGCAAGAATGGTGGGTGCAAAATGGTTGAGGGTTTCAAAGGGCGCGGACTGACACAAGGGAGCAGTGGGGACAGGAAGGAGGCGGAAGCTGCAGATCATCTACAGTCTGTAGCATAAGTAAAAGGTGGGAAATATGGGCAGATGAGATGGGCCTAGCGGTCTTTATCTGCTGACAAATTCTATGTATCTATGTAAGTGCTGCTTTATAGACCTTTTCTGAGTGCAGAGCCACCGAAGGATAAAATTAGGTTAGTCCTGTATCCTAGTAAGTAAGCAGTGTCAGTGGCTCAGCAGGTAGCACATACGCCTATGAGGCCGAGGAGATCATAGGGCTGTGGATTCAATTCCCACATCTGACAGAGGGCTGTGGGTTAAATTCCACACCTGGACTTGGGTTAATATCCCAATACTGCCACTGTAGTGCTGTACTTCTGAAGTGCCTTCTTTGAATGAAATGTTAAACCGAGGTCCCATCTGCCTGTTCTAGTGGTAGTTCAGGTGGATGTTAAAGATCCCATGGCACTCATGGAAAAGAGTAGGGGACTTTTCCTGGTGTCCTTGCCAAATTTCACCCATTCACTGGAAATACCACCAACAGCTTAATCTGGCTCAAGGTCAGTTGGCACTCATCTGTGTGTGTGGTGGGGGGTCTGGGGGGGGAGAGGCAGCTACAAGTGGGGTGCTAGCTGCACACTTGAGCAGACTTGACAGACCACGAGGCCTGTTTCTGCCGGCAAGTAGTAAGTAACTTTTTATATGTGTTTGGTGCCCAATCCTGGAGGCTTTGGGTGCTGTACAATCAAAATTAACAGAGTTATAAAATATTCAGATTGTTTATATAATCAAATGAATAAAGAAATTAAAAGTAATTAAAAATTCTGTATGAGTTAAAAAGTCAGCAGGAAAGGCCAAGCTAAAGAGGTGAGTTTCAGGCCCCTCCGAAATGCCTCCACCATAGGGTTCTCCCTCAAGAAATCTTGGCAGCGAGTTCAGAGGACTGGGCCAGCTACCCCAAATGAGCGATTACTTGAGGTTTTCAGCCTGGTCCACAGAACTGCCAGGAGGCCCACGATGAAGCAACAAAGGAGGGGTCCGGGATAGCAGGAGTAAGGAAGTTTGACAGGTAGACAGGGCCCAATCCCTATAGGGTCTTATAGGTGAGCAAATCCACTTCAGAGAATCCTCCACCTGACTGGCAGCAAGTGCAGACCTTGCAGGACTGAGGTCACATGGCAGAACCTTGACAGTCCCGTCAGCAGCCTGGCTTCTGTATTCTGCACTAGCTCCAGCTGGTGTAGATTCCCTCCAGTGACCCCGGGGTAAAGAGCATTACAGTAGTTGAGTCTGGACATTAGAAAGGCATGCACCAGTGATGGCAGGTCTTCAGGCGAATTAGGGGTTTAATCTGGGCGATGTTCCTCAGATAGTAAAAAGCACTTTTGACGACAGCCGACATCTGAGCTTCAAATGTCAGCTTGTTTTCGAGGACAACACCCAGATTTCTCACCCTATAGGCTGCTATCAATGGGATCAACCCCAGAACCAAATCTCATCACCCTGGAAGCATCCCCATCATGCCTGCGACCCGGCTCAATCACCAGCACCTCTGTCTTGTCTGGGATAAGTCTCAGCCAGCTAGAATTCATCCAATCCTGGATCTCAGCAAGGCATTTACTCAGCACTTCAATGGCACCATTTGTCCCAGGTACAAAAGACATGCACAGCTACATACCATCTGCATAGCATAAAAACCCAGACTGCACTGTCTGATGAACCTCCCCAGTGGCAGCATGTATACCATGAACAGCATCGGTGACGGAATTGAATCTTATGGAATTCCACAGGTCAGGGGCATCCGGGAGGAGGAGAAATTCCCCATCACTACCCTCTGCCTCCTGCCTGAGAAAAAGGACTCAAACCAGTTGATGACAGTACCGGTGAGACCAAAATACTCTCTAAGGCAATCCAGCAACACAATGTGGTCCATGGTATCAAATGCTGATAACAGATCAAGAAGAATGAGGACTGACTGCTCCCTTCGATCTCTTGCCCTGAGGAGGTCATTAGGTACCCAGGCTAGTGCCATCTCTGTGCTGTGACTCATCCTAAACCCGGACTGAATGGCTCAGAGATGTCAAAGGTCTCCAGGTGTTTCTTGAGCTGCAGAGCCACTATCTTCTCAACAACCTTCCCTAAAATGAGAAGTTGAAGATGGGTCTATAATTCACCAGGACATCAGGATCAAGAAATGTTTTTTCAGAACGGGTTTCACCAACGCCCCTTCAAGGTGTCTGGGAAGATCCTCTGAAAGTGAACACTTGGCTATCCAGGAACACTGGACCGATAACCTTGCCATAACACACTAGAAGACACATCGGGCTAGGGTCCGGTTCACAAGTGGGCTGCAGCTTTGAAATCACCTTAGTGACCTCGGCCATCTCCACTGGCCGAAACTCCACCCAGACAATAAGAGCGCCCCTGCTCCACCCTATGGGACTGATCTAGACCCACTTGAGAGATCCCAGCCCAAAAAGCGGATACCCTGTCAGAGAAGAACAGAGCAAACTCTTTGCAATTCTGTTCAATTCATAAGGAATCTGAACTTAGCAAGAGAAGTTTGAAGAGAGTTTTGCTCAGATTAGAATTGTTTTACATTAAGGAAAATTATATGCAAGAATTATAAAAACCTATGTTGTGTGTGGATTTTTGTTTTGCTTCTCCTGATGATCCCTAGCATACTGTTAACTGTGTTTATAGCAGTTTTTTTTAAAAACTTTTTTCTGCAAGTTTTAAGGCCCCTTGTGATAGCTATTTGGGCGTTTTGTTGCCTTTGGTTTGTTGGAATTTTCCCTGAATGCCTCTGGGAATGATGTGAATTAAACCATGCATTACACAGAGACATAGAAATTGACACCAGATAAGGACCACTTTGCCCACCTAATCTGCCCATATTACCTACCTACTGTAGCACTGCATACTCTACTTGATCACTCCCCTCCCTTTCCTTACCACTAATTTCCCTTATGCTTATCCATGCCTTCTTGAATCGCACTATGGTTGTGCCCCCACCACACCTCCATTGGGAGGCTGTTCCAGAGCATCCACCACTCTTTCCAGTGAATAAGTACTTCCTTATGCCAGTTATTTGTTTGAAAAAATAAAAAAAAAAAACTGTTGCTTTCTGAGCATACTTGCTCAGAAGGATCATTCCCTTTCCCTCTACCCTGTTCTTTTCATCTGCACATGTGTGGCAGCTACTTTTTGGTGCACTGCAGCATCAGTGTGCCTTTAATGTCATGGGAGATGTCCTTTGCTCTTCTAGGTAATGGAAGCCACTGGCTAGAAAGAAAGAAGTGTGAGTGGCTCTGGATGAAGTCATGACTTGTGTATAATGCTTAAACATTTGGATTTTTTTTTAAATAAAAAAAGTATTTGGGGCAACTGAGCCGGGTAGCGGCAGTGAAAGGAGCAGGTGGATAGTGTTCCAATGCCAACAACTTCAGTGAAATACATGGAAAAAGAAAAAACAAAAGAAAGACAGGGACAGGGAAAGAGAGAGAGACTGAAACGGCAGCTTCAGTGGTGTCCAGCTTCAACCATTTCTACGGTGTCCATCTTCCACAGCTCCAGTGGTATCCAGTTTCATCACCTCCCACGGTGTCCAGCTCAGCAGCTTCAGAGGCATCTAACTCCACCAGATCCACAGCGCGCCCAGCAACTTCATTGCAGATGCACTTTGCAGCTTCCGAAACTACCTACAGATTAAGTACCCTCTCAGTTTAGAATAAGGTTGGGGTGTTCAGGGATGAGTTGTGCCCTTAGAGTAAGCTAGAACAAACCATTAACTTTCCACCTCAAATGCTATCTCGGTCTGTTTATACTCTGGGGTGTTGTCCTCTTTATTTTTTTTACTTATTTATATTTATTTCTCCTCAGCTTGGGGGAGGGTTTTTTCCTATGGTTCCCCCCCCATCCGGTAGTCACGTTGGCCCAGCCCCAGCCACAGCCTGAGTTCAACCCCTATGCCCTCCCCAGCCACATCACAATGGGGACTTACCCCACTCACCACAGAAGACCAGGGGAGCTAATTTTGTTGAGTCTGCCGCGGCGCCAGTGGACCACCATCAAATGCATAGGGAGGCTTTCTTCTTATGCTCACCCCCACAAATGGTGTGGGTGTGCAATGATGCCAAGGATGTCCCATGCATGCGTCCATGCTCGACATGTCTGGCATCATCCTGCGTTGGCTTTACAGCAGATCATGACTTGTACCAACCCCCAGCCACTGCCAGGAGCCAGCATGTCCTCGGTCATCCCTTCCCACCCTCCCTGGAGAGAGCAGTGCCTGGAGTGCTCAATCCTCCTCCTCCCAGCCAACCCCCAGCACCTGAGATCACTCCCGACCCGGGTTACTGGCGTGGCGCAAGGTGTGTCATCCAGCACCTCAACCTCAAGCGCCACCAGGCCGGCAGGTGTTGTCTTAACAAAAGTGTGTCTGCCCTCAGGTTTACAGCAACAGGACTACTAGCGTTAATTTGCAGAAGTTTGCCATACTTAACAAGTAAGCCTAGAGCTTAAGTGCCCCTTGCTTAACATAATAGAGTTATAATTTCTTCTTACACATTACCATGACAGTTTGTTTATGCTTGCAAGTTGTAGTAATTTTGCAGAGAGTACAAGAAAACATTATCAAGTGTTTCAACCTTGGTAAGTGCTCCTTTAACCTTACCTTTTTTTCCTATCCCTAAATAAATGTCTACAGTTATTTATTGCATTCTGGGTGTTAGCCTCATTTTGGGTTCTGTTTTTCTGTTCGGCTGGTGGGTTGATCATAAATAACTACAATTGTAACCCATATGTCCATTTTTGTAACATGGATATACATATGTGTATCTACGGGTTCAGGGAAGGATGAGGTTACCTGGCACAAGAGACCTAGGTTTGACTATTCTGCACAGGGGCACCCAAGTAAATCCAACTACAGGAAGCAATAACTGTAATGTCCAGAACCAGAATTGGGATTTTTCAGTGTGGCTTTATTTATTAACTCACTGAACATAAACAAAGCTCTGTATGGTCCCCCAAAGGGCTACGTAACTGTAATGCAGATTAGAGGCTAAACACAGCAGTCCATTTGAGGAATGAACACAATACAACAGTTGTCTGGCTTTAGACCCACCAGGCACTCAGCCGGACTTTGCATGCGCATTGGATACACAGCCGACTGGCCCGGCTCCCCCCTGCCGGCCACTCGACTAGCCGGTCCACTTGAAGAATGAACCCAAACTCTACTTGGAAAGACATCCCATCAAACAAGGAGACTCCCAAACTGTGGCTCCCACACCACTTGAAGTCTCGACTCCTAAGAGATTTTGTTTCGTATTTCCAATTCAAACTCCCATCCAACAGAGAGACTCCCATCCAACAAGGAGTAATGTTCCCATCCTGTGGCTCCCCACCACTTAGAGTCTGCGACTCCTAGAGAGATTTTCAAGTTGCGACCCACGTCTGGGTACCCACCCATCACTGGCCAAGCGCATGAGGCAAGTAGCAAAACACAGAAGAAATCCATAGAGGTGGACCTGGTTACTAAAGATGGGGGTTTTCCACCTGCAGCTCCTACAGCCCATACCCGGCCATTTCTCTGGACACAGAACTTTAGACTTTAAATGTAGATTGACGTGGATGACCTGATGCACCCTCTACAGTGAACTTTAAATCCATTAACACTTTAAATAGATGACTGCTCTATTTGTTTGTCCTAGTTGACATAGTCCTCCCAAATAGCAGTCCCCAATACTTGAAATCCAACTGAAGAAAAGAAGTTGTTTGCCCCTTCCAATGGGGCCAAACACTCACCCATTCGTTGCAGGTGCCCCACAGGCGAAGAACTGTAACCTTTGCTGTTATACATGAACAGACTGAACTTAAATTAAAACAGGCAGCTTTCTTCCCAAGGTGGGAGAAGGGGATTGCCCCGGGAACCCACAAATAACTTTTCCTCACCCCCCCCAAGAGGGGGGTAAACAGAAAACTACTGGTGTCCTTCTTGTTTGCTTAAGGACAAACTGAAGACTGACTTTGAATTCTCAAGATTCTAAACTTACTCTGAGCTGAAGATTCCAAATGTGGCTCACGCAGCTGTAACAATTCTATTATGATGTCATCCCTCTAGTCTCAGCTGTGACTGAGGACAGAGTGAGACAGTGTGAAACCCATTTAACTGGAGTTTCACAAGCTGCCTTCCCTGCCTACCACTAGGTCTTACTGGGATTCTAGTACCCCGGGTAACAAAGGGGTTACACAATAATAAGGGTAAACGGGCATTTCCTCCCCTATGCTACCACTGCCCTTCTTGGGTTATGCTCAATTACAATTCAACTGACTTCAGTGGAGCCACTGTTCTATGAGAGTGTGAGATGTAACACTGTGTGAAAAGTAGGAACGTGCTATGTGGCACCACAACTACAAGAAGATTGTAAGGTTAGCAGTATTTGATATACAATTATGAAAAATTAAGCAGTACCAGAGCAGTGAATTATGCAGTATTTAATACACTCAAGTTGTGCTCTTAAATTCCTTCTTGTATTGTACTAAACTGGTAGTTGGTTGCACAGATGTGGAAACAAAAACTCTTGACCGTTTGAATCATTAGGTTTTATTTCTTAATGACACCAAGTGTCCCCAGATGACAGAATTTATCAGGTCCATTCATGGGCTGTTCTCAGGTTTCACAAGCCATTTTCTTAAGTAAATTGTATCACTTAGCATTATGTCAGATTCATTACTGTGAAGACACATATTGACTGTTATGATTTTGTTATTGCATACGTTAGAAAAATTGGCACTTTTCTGTCCTGACTTTATTGCTAGCAGTGTTGTGTCCTCCAGAATTTTACATAACTTCCTAATACTGGTGTTAATATCGCACATTTCAAGGAATAGGGTGAAGTCAGCAGGCCACAGAATAAAAATGCATTAATCAGAGTCAATAGATTTATAGGCACATAGTACATAGTAATACAAAAATGGTATTTTTTTCCAAACATTTTAGAAAATATATGTTTAAGGCTTCCTCCAGCAGACTCATTGAAACTGCTATAAACAAGTTAAAAATGAAGAACACTGGAACCCATGTGATCTCTTCTGGAAAGGCAGAGAAAGACTGCCAATTACTTGAGTTCAGGAACTGTTTTAATCAACTGAAGGCAGTTTATGCTGTGATCAGCTAAAGGCACTCATTGCTTTGATCACCTCAAGGCAGTTCATCGCGAAACCATTCTCCTGGCAGTATTAAAGAATGTTCTTTTTATCACAGCTTTCCTGCAAGAAGGAAAAAAAACTGAAAGTCATATTTACAGATACAAGTAAATCTACATATGTCTATTCTATTTCTAAAAACAATTATATGTACAATAATACATGAGGGGGATTGCTTAATGAGAATTTAATGCACACCTGAGGTGTTTATCAAAGCATCTCACACCAAGAGTGTGCACTAAATTCGAGGTAAGCACCCCCCAACCAATCATACCTCTCAACCTCCTGCCTCATAAATCAGGGACAAGGCTTAAAAAATCAGGGACAAAGGCCCAAAATCAGGGACATATTTTTAAAATTGTTGCTATCCACTCAGGAAGCTGGCAGAATAAAGGACTTAGTGTATAATACATTTTCTGAAGAATAAGAAGTCTGCAACTGTATTGTTTGACAGAATTTTATTCTTGCAATCATCACTGTTTGGTCAGGGGAACACAGATTTTAGGAGGGACAGAGTAAAATTTTTAGGTGAAATCAGGGACATCCCTGAAAATCAGGGACACTTGAGAGGTATGCCACCAATGTATTGTTTTGTGTAATTGCTGAGGGATGTTTTTCTCCAATCAGATTTCTCCAGTGAACAGGAAATTCCAATAAGAGAGTTGGAAGAGCCCCAGTTGGCAGCTTGTGTACACAGCAAAAAAGAAATCACTTAGCATGGCAGAGCAGTTATAAATTAAAAGAAACCTGTTTAAAAACATGCCCTTTATTTTGTTTGTTTTATGTTTGAACTGTTTTTTGTTGCTGCGGTCCACGCTGTCATTGCACTATTATAATGAGCTTCCAGGTAAGAGTTCAGGGTGGTTCGTGGGGATACAAGAGAGAGAGTGTTGTATCGGGAATCAGGCTGCCGTTTCTAATAGTCCCTGGTACTGTGTCAAAAGGTTAGTCAGGGTCAGATTTATTGATTTATTTTTTATTGTTCTTCTACCAGTTTTCACGGTCATTCCCTGCATTGCCAAACGGTCTGATGGCAGCTGTTGAGGGCAGTGAGTAAGCTAAGCTGAGCCGAGGAGAAGCTGTACGTGTTCACCGTTAGAACTCATGGGTTATAACGAGCAAATTACAACCAGTTTCCTAAGAGAAAAAACGGACCCCAGTTATTACAATCCATTATAAGACATAATCTCATGTCTAAAAACAACTCTTCAGATAATACTAAGTAAAAAAGGAAGTTTATTAGACCAGGGGGTGGTACTAGAGGAAAATTTAAAAAAAAGCTGCTTTCCTTAACTATTACTTCTGTGGGCCCCTCCCTGTGTGTGGCATCAGGCTGGCTGGCAGGAACATTCCTGAAATGAAGCAGCCAATATTTACGAGAGAAAGGTTCCATAAAGGGCTTGAAGCCCTACGCCCAGACGGGATGCACCTAAGGGTGCTTAAGGAAATGGCTGCAGAACTGGCTGAACCCCTAGTAGATCTCAGTTATGTAGCTCATTTCAGTGGGTACTTCTGAAAGACTGGAGGGTAATGGGTGTTACACAAGGGGAAGGGCAAGGAGCAACTGGTGAATTATAGACCTTCCAGCCTTACCTCTGTTGTGGGTAAACTGATGGAGTCACTGATCAAAGAGGACCTCTTGGACTACCTAGATAGCAGTGCTCTGTAAGATATTAAACAGCCTGGGTCTGTGGCAGGAAGGTCGTGTTAGACCAACCTGATCATTTTCTTTGGGTAACAAAGATAGTAAATAAGGACCACACTGTGGACTTTACTTCAGTTTCAGCAAGGCTTTCATTTTAGTGCCACACAGAAGATTGCTGAAGGAGTACCTGGGGTGGCTAGGAAACAGACTAAAGGAGAGACAGCAGAGGAGTTGGTAAATGGGGTCAAATAGGAAGATGGCGGTCACAAGTAGGGTACCACAGAGATTGGTCCTGTTCCCTGTTCCTTCAATATGTTCATCAGTGATACTGAAGAGGGCATCTGGGGCAAGTTATGCCTCTTGCAGATGACACGAAGTTCTGTGGAAAGGTAGACAGTGACGAAGGATCATGGAGATGCAGGGGACCTACAAAAACTAAAGAGGTTGTCTAAGGTTTGCAGTTGAAACGCACACCAAAAATGTAAGGTTATGCACTTAGAAAAATAACAGGACAGAGTACTGGATGGAAGGGTTAAACTGAGCACTACACGGCAGAGGAAAGGGACCTGGGAGTTATCATTAGTGACTTCCTCAGCAAGCAAGCCAGTGTAACAAGGCCTGTGGTAATAATAAAATGCTGGGGTGTATCAGAAGGATACTGACAGTAGGAAAAAGGAGGTACCTACTATATCTATAGAGGTCACTGGTGAGGCAGCATCTGGAATACTGTGCTCTTCAGTTCTGGAGTCCTCACCTAAGGAAGGATAGGGACAGGCTAGAGACCAAGCAATGCTGGGTAACCAAGATGATTCAGGGACAACGAGGCAGATCATCTGAAGGCACTTGAACATGTACTCACTGGAGACAGGAGAGAGAGGGGGACTGTGATAGAGACCTTCAAGTTACTGAAGGGAATAAACAAGATAAACTGCAGGGAACTATTTAGCAGGAGTACAGGGTCAAGAATTCAAGGTCACAAGTGGAAAGGTTTAAATGGGATGTGAGGAAAGTTCCACTTCCACGTCACAAACCAATGTAAAGCCACCAACACTCATACTGGAGTGGTCTACCGCCTTAAGCTTCTTCTCGCACCCACTGCCCTGAAGACTACTGCCCAGGGTTGTTCCTACCCTGCCTACAATATGGGTCCCTACTGATCTCTAATGCCTCCTCGGGTTCCCTACACAAGTGGGATGTCACTTATAACATTTGCCGATTTGCCTTCTCACTCCCTCACCTCACTCACCACTGCTCACTCTACAACTCTTTAGAGTGGTTATCCCCCTCAGCACCATGATCTTTCACTCTAGGCTGCTTTATACATAAGCAGCTACAGTCCCCTTCTTCTGCAATAGCCATCCTACCCAGGGGTGTAGCCAGGCATTTCAGAGTTGTACACCAACCTGCCACACTGCTACCTCCTTCCTCACTGTTGTTCATGTTGCTCCCGCACAACCCGAGTCCAAGGTTCCTTGCTTCAGTCAGATGACTCCCACTAGACCCTGCTAGTGTGGTGCCCGCTGCCTGCTGGCAAACATCACTGGCTACACCATGAGTCCAAGACCATGGCAGAAATTTCTTCTCTCTCCCCTGCAGGTAGGCAGATTTGCTCCACTTGCCACTCCACATGAAGTATTTTTTCTTTTAGCTGGCTTAGAGTCTGTTCTTCTTACTGCTGCTCCTCAGTTCTTCTACTGCTTCGCTTGCTCCCAGTACAACTGAACTAGTAGCATGGCTTCCAACTTTGCTGGGGCATTTAAACTCACTACCCAAGACTTGCCACACCTCCTACCAGATGCCACAAGCAATCATTATGCAGGCGGACCATGCAGACCTAATTGAGACCTTCAGCTTCAATGTCCACAGTCCACTCTGCCACCACCCCAAAATAAAACTGAAAGAGAAAAGAAAAAGCCTGCGAAGCCAAACAAAGGAATTTAAACACGATGGACTAGAGAGAGCAGAGCAATGCTGGCCAGCTTGTTTGCTACCCCCTGCTACTAAACTTGGTATGCCATGGCTTACTTGGAGTATCAGTAGCTATGCCCTTGATCCTACCCCTTCCTAGCACTAGGGTTGACTACTCCCTCAGATCTCACAATCCCACCCAACTTACCAAACCTAGGTCTGCTACCAAAATGGGTGAACGAGCCTTCTCAACCTCCACATCTAGACTCTGGAACTCTGTTCCTCAGTCAATACATGGCTCCACTGCCACCCTGTCCTTCAAATCGGCCCTTAAAGCACACCTCATCCAACTCACGGCCTGTAAGTGCTTCCAACTCCCATGACCACTAGCCTCCCAAAGTTGAATGACTGTCCTCACAAATTATTTTCTCCATCCCAATACCCCGATGAGTATGGCTGCTCAGTCACATCATGCCCTCCTGACATGATGGAACTACAGTCCCTGACCTTCATGTCTTTCCTCTTTCAATGCTCTACTAAGCATTTTGACGACCACCAGTGCTCTACTAATCATTATACGGCCTCCAATACTCTACTGATTGTAACTAAGTTAACTGCAGCCATAGCACTTATCTATGTATGTAAAATCCTGATTACTGTCCACCCTGAACTACTCGGTGTAAACCCGTTTCTAAGTATCTCCTAATAACTGTTGTAAAATTCATAGTAAAATCAGAGCTGCTTATAATAATGTCCTGTTCCTTACTCACATGTTTGTATTATGCTGCTATCACTATGCTGTGCATTCAGAACCGTAATCTGCTCTCATGGAAATATTTATGTGAATTGTTAATTGTTCCTGTGTAATGTCTTGGGTCATACCTGAAAATAGGCACTCTGCTGTCTAGAGTACTTACCTGGTAAACAAAAAACAAATAAATAAGTTCTGTTTTAGGGAAAGGGTGGTGGAGCCATGAAACAGTTTGCCAGTGGAGGTGATGGATTCCAAGACCATAAATGGTTTTAAGCATGCCTAGGGCAGAGTGAATGGTTTGGGTGGTTGCTCCGGTTAGTAGCACTAGGGAGGGGAGTGGGGGTGGGGGGTGGATGTGGTGGACCGGGGGGTATGAAACACCATATAGTCAATAGGTTGCAAGGCAAATAAGAAACTGCAGGCAGACTAGATGGACCTTTGGTCTTTTATGTTTCTAGTCACAGAAACCTCTTTATTATATTTGCAATTGTTGACCAGGAGAGGCACACTAAGCTCTGATACTTTATTTCCAGGTGCATCTTGGGAAGTGGTTTACGTGGACCTGTTTTATTGATAGTGAAATGTTGACCATGGAACTCAGGAAACTCCCCTACTCTTCATCGAAAAATTTAAAAATGCCATGGGATCTTTTACCTTCACCTGAACAGTGAGCATAAATGGGCAGAAGGGACCTTGGTTTACATCTCATCTGAAGGATGACACCTCAGCAGTGCATTACTGCGCCCGTATTGCACTACAGTGTAAGTTATGGGTATTGTCACAAACCCACTCAGCAGGTCAGGCCCACTACTCCCAAAGTGCCAACCTCCGAGCGCAGTCTTGTGAACAGTTTAACAGAACAAGGTAACCCTCTTGTCTGTTTTGTGAGTTCAGATCAACCTTTGGTCTCAAGTCTTGGAGGGATTCAAACTGTAAATCTCTTGCTAGCATACCCAATGCACAGGTTCAGATATTTCTGTCTTTGGAGGAGGGGGCAGATATCTTTACCTACGGGCACCTAACCAGGTATACAGAGATGAACCCTTAAAATCTTTAATAAAGACCTCAGATTTAAAATGCTTCTCTTTCCAGTTTGGTATCACCATTCAAGCTTATGTCTATTGTCTGCTTTAACCATATATACTTTTCTTACAACTAAAAGAAATTCAAAGACAGACCAAATATGTTCTAAAAAGAGTTTTACTAAATATAGATAAAAAATATGTAAAACACAAAATACAGAACTCTTATATCACAAGACATACAAATCTTTTAAAAGAACAAGGTTTAAACAGTGCAAATTCCTACTTACAGTACTCAGATTTGACTCTCCCTTTCTAAATACCTGTTTAAAAGTGCTCACGATCTTTCCTTGTCAGAGTCTAGGTAAAAACGTGTCTAAGTAAAACAGAATTATTCCTTAAAGTAAACTGTATTTGCCAACCCCTTTTGTGTGAGTTCATCTAGCTCCTCCTCTGTCAGATTATATATAAAAATATATCTAATAAAAAAACCAGGATGTCTTTTCAAAGTATTACATTTTGCAACCACAGCATAACTCATATGTTTCAAATGACATCTCTTTGATCCATGCTGCATTCTCCCTCACGCAGGCTTCCCAGGAGCATTTACAACCTTGCACCAGTTTGCTAAACCTGGTTTCCCTTTGGAACATCATAAACATGGATATGCTCAACACAAGCATCTACCACCCTGTAATTAGGTTCAGGCCTTCTCCGTAACACCTGGTATCTAAAAACTGAGTGTGTGTGATCTCACATGCTGTCTTTAGCATTTTCTCATGGCTTTGATCTTTCAGCTGAAACCTGGGGGGATGAGTGAGGTCATTCTAAGAGCACCAGATTTTTCAACAGAGACAACCAGTAATACATTTTTATATTTAAAACAAAATGATACAGCACTCAGAACTAGCTGTCCACGTCACAGGTATTATACCAAGTACTAGGTGTGGGCTAAAACCCAGGCCCTTCTGATCTTTTGGCCCCCAGAGGCAAGCATGTTGCCTCTCACAGAATTTGTCAATTCATACTGGAAAACCAAAGCCATTTTTTTTTTTTAAATCATCAAATGATTTTTCTGCCTTGCTGCGGAATGAACGGTGGGGGCATCCAGCTGCCGGCTTGTCCCATCCAGAGGGCAACAGGCTCATTCAGCCACTGGGGGGTCAGTACGGCCATTCCATCCCACTGGGAGGCTCCCCCTATGCCTATCCATGCCGGGCCAAGACCGACCCCTCCTGTGCAATTCCATGACAGACCTTCAGATGGGCCAAGAGCAGCCATCAGGCTGCTTGTTCGCACCAGTCTTTACCACCATTACCCACTGGGTGCGGACGTGCAAGGACATTCTGGCACAGTGTGCCGACATCTGCAGCACTCCCCATGTACACCAGCACTGACAGTGACCCCTGGTCATCACCAGGGCCACTACAGTACAGTGGCATTCCTCACCCTCCCCAGGGATAGGAGAGCAGTCATATGGATGCTCGATCCTATCCCTCCCCTGCTGATCCCTGATGACCCAGACTTATTCCCAAACCCAGGTCGTCGGCGTAGTGCGAGGTGTGGCATCCAGCACCTCAACCCTCAGTGCCACTGGGCCAGCTTGAAAACTAAAGCCATCTTTATAGAACCTACTCCTTCCTCACAACTGATTACCAAACCTGCAGGTGCAGACTGCTTCTCCTTTCCCTCACATTTTCTTAAAGCAGACTCTGTTTTTTAACTTTCTATTCTTTGCCCTCTGTTGTTTTTACCTGCACAACCTATACATAGTCTTGGCAGGGCACTGGGACCAGTGGCTGAAAAAACAGAGCAAATAATAGCTCTGATTACTACAACTTGTAGTAAGAACTTCTGTGGTGAATCCCAGACTGTGACGTTCACTGACAGAGATTCTGGGATATGCCCCTTGCAGTGCATGCCATAAGATGTTGGGTGGGAGGGACAAGTGCAACAAAATAAAGTACCTTTGCAGACTGTGTGAGAGGCCTTTGCATTTCTGCTTAAAGTTGAACCAGCATAATATTGTGTGGTAATTTGCACATACAGCCCATGATGTTTTGCATTATGGGAGTATGTGTGATTTTGTATTGCTAAGAGAAATGTAACCCCTAGGTGGCGCTATCCCAAGGGCTACTACCCCTGCCTGCTTGGCTAGTAGCAGGTTAAGGGGCCTGAGTTCTGAAACGGGTGCCTCCACCCGGAGGTCAGGGTTGGTAGTGGTCAAGCTAACCTGGGCACAGCCTTCTGGGACACTGTAACCCCCCTCTTCCCCTCTAGTGGCCTGAACACTGTACAATAATCACTTTCAATACCCTGGTACACCACACAAGTACCCACACTGTTTGCACTTACCAACAGGGCTGGTTCCTCTGGCTCGACCCTGGGGACCCCTGTAAAACAAGATTATGCACAGCAAATAGCAACAGTACAGCACTTTGAGCACAAACTGGAACCACAGTCAGATTACATGCAGAAAAGTTAGATCTGATTTATTCAGGGACTTGAACAAGGAAGAGGCAAAATCAGGTTAATTAGCTTAAAGGTTATATCAGTCAAACAGTTATGCATCGCTTTGAGTCCCCCGACACGGTCACACCTCCGGTACCAGGTGGAGCAGAGATGGGCTAGCCAGGACTGTTGCCCAGGGTTGCAGCTGGTTGGGGCCCTGTGATGTAAAACACAACATGCACAGTACACAATATTTGTAATCTGGAGCCAGAGGGCTCTGTTCATAAAGGAAGTGAAACAACAAGACAATCAGATGACACACTCAGATTAAGCTGTTGTTGCAGGAAGCTACCCTGGTATTTACTCACGATACCCAAGACTGGACACAGTCTGGATGAAAATCGAGACTGCAGGTGGTTGATCTGGAATGCCAGGAGAAGCAGGGCCCACATGAGTCGCAGAAGCATCGTTCCTGTTCAAGCGTGGAGCAGGGGGCTGATCCCCAGGCAGGTCTCTTGTCGATGGCTTCTCTGTGCAGTGGGTAGTCTGGCTGGGCCAGTCTGGCAAGGCCCAGACCGCATGAAGACAAATTCGGATGCAGTCCGTTTTGGGCTGGACACAGCTTCCAGCAAGCAGAACACAGTTCACACAGTGGGGAACTAACTCACAACCCACTAGCAGCTCATAGCACATTTACATGTATGGGAATTGTGCTGTACCAGGCAAAGCACTCCCCGGTCACAATCGCAAAGTCTCTGCACACACTGGGAGCTTAGGGGTAGCTGGAACTCCTGACAGGCCAATCACATTCAACAAAATCTTCGGTCTTCTTCAGGTTGAGCCTGGCCCACTTCATTAGCTTACTTTAGTCACACAAACTTGGATTTAGTCCATAATAATTCTCTTCTCTCCCTCGCAGGAGCAGCAGCAGACATGCAAGCCAAAAACTCAGCCTTTTCACAGTTTTCCCATGCGAATCCACTAAGGATTGCTGTCCAAAATATGCTTGAGTTCTTCTCATTTCACTTCCCAGCTCAGAACTAATTGAAAACTGCAAGCAGTGTGGGATTTCCCAAAGATCCAAACGGTTTGGTTGGTTGATTTGGCTGTCAGTCAAAGCAAGAGCTCCCCCTTCAGTTGCAAAAAAGGCGCAAAAAAGCCCCAAACTACAGTTCCTACAGATTTTGAATTCAGACAGCACCTGTAGTCCGGCTACATTTTTAGGTCCCACTAGAACTGATTGGTCCGATTTGCAGTCCAGGACCAATATAATGGAGACAAAACTAAACAGTCCTTGCTACAAAGAAAGCAGGTTAGACAAACTACAGTATCATTATCACTCTAAATGATGTTAGCAAATAGTTACATCTTTCAACATAGTTTCCTCTCAGATTACTTAGGCTGCAGTCAGGCAGCTCTTAAAGAGACAGTACACAGAGGCTATACAGGCTCTGGTAATCACATTTAAACTGCTAAAAAGCAGGACACCAGCCTGACAGTGAGTATTTAGGCAAGCTCAAGGAAGACTTTTTGGGAACCCCCATTTATAGGGGGGGTTACATAAAGTACTCAGAAACGAAATAAGGTGCAACTGAGTTTTGCACTAAGAGCGCTAATTGGTGGCTGCCTCCAATCTGAGGAGTGGGGCTATTCAGCATGTACATTCCCCTTTAAAGCAACTTTCCAAGTTTATGATGTTCCTCATATTCATGGCTTTGGTATCTCCAGTGTGGTTTGCCGACCCGATCACCAACACAGCGTGTCATTTTGCTTTTAATAAAAACTAAAAAAAAAAAAAAATCCCAAAATGTGTCCCACGTTTCTTTCTTTTTTTTAAAAATCCATTTCAAGTGTGCACATGCCCACTGCATCTGCATGGTTTAGTGACATTAGCAGAGGGAGGCGGTACCTTCACATTCTGCTTTGTGCTCCACACTGAATCACTGTGATCATAAGATTAAACACAGGTTTATTATCCAGCTCTGTATATTAAAGATGGGACTAATAGCTGAGTTTTCATCACTGAAAGTCCTTCCCAATTACTGGACAGTTGCTAAAACTCGCCAAGTAACGCACCATCTGCATAGTGACTAGACACAGTACTCTGACCAGAGGCACTGCATGGCTGCTAATGGGGAATGCTTTGTGCCTCACTGTTTGTAGCATCCCACATCTAGCTTCAGTGCTCAGTGGTGAGTGTTGAAAGACTGTTTTATAAATTTAATTCCAACTTTAGTAAGGTACTGCTGATTCCCTAAACACCTGTTGGACATTAAAGCAGGTGGAAGCAAGCAGGCACACTTCATTCTCCGCTGCGATCAAATTGTTGTCCCGCTCTCTCTGTGCCCTTCACTGCTGTAAGATTCATATCTAATTTTAATGAGCTCTCAACATTTCCAAGGCTAGACCAGCATCTTCACACAACAGACATGTTCCTAGATGCCCTCCCAAGCAATCACTTTTATGTCCAATCTCTGCATGTGGTAATGCTACCGATAATGGCGCACTCTATCTGCTCACAGACCGCATACAGGACACATTTTCTGAGTGCTCTCTCCACAACTGTCAGTAGCAGGTCTTTCCAATAATGTCTGAGTGATTAGTAAGCATACTGTTTTTCCAACACCTGTGAACTGCTGTATGTCTCACTTCTGTGAGCTATAATGCTTCTCTGACTGGTGTTGTCTCAAAGGCACTTGCAACTCCCAAAATAAATAAATAAATAAATAAAACGAAATAATAAGACTTCTGGGTGAATGGCAGCATAACTTTTGAGCTGTCAGTCCGCTCCCCTTTTTCAGTTATTAAACTAGCCGCTACATCAGCAATTTCATCAGGGAAAAATTCAGAACATTACATAGCTACCTGCAGCCTACGTGGGGGATCCAACAGATTTGCCGCAATTCACCCAGATACTGAAAACTCTGACAGAGACGTGACCAATTCGGAGGCCTCCACTATTTCTCTCCAGGCATCTCAGACTAAGACACAGAGAAGAAAAAGCCAAAACAAAGCAACCTGCTAGAATGGATACCAAACTAGATAAAATTTTATAGAAACTTCAGGAGTTCAAATTGGACTTTCAGGCCTTTAAACAAACTCAAGAGATTTTCCAAAAGGAACTCACAGAGCTGCATTCCACAGTGTCCACTTCAGACCAACGGACGCAGGAACAGGCCGCAACCACTTCTTAGCTACAGGATACCCTCAATCAAGTCACCCATTTATGCCAGTTCACGGTTGAGCGGCAGGAGGACGCCGAAAACCATAGTCGCCGCAAAAATATCCGCTTGTACGGGGTCCCTGAGAACAGCGAAGGCCCAAACTTACTAACTTTCACAGAAATGCTCCTTCAAGAGGCCCTCTGATTGGATCTGGACTTCAGTTTCGAGACTGAGAGATTACATAGAGCTCTGGGGCCAAATGTCTGCCCACCCTAGAGCAATAATTATAAGATTTCTCAGATTCCATACAAAAGAGTTTATTTTAAAGCAGGCTTGGGCCAAATTTGGCATCTACTTTGGTGACACCCGCATTTTTGTGGATGATGACTATGCTCCCGCTGCAATGCAAAGAAGGCGGGCATACATCCCCCTATTCCCCCTCCTCAGGCAACAAAAGCTAAAATTTAAAACCCCATACCCCAGTCGACTGGTGATCCAGTTCCCATCGGGACAGCAGTCTTATGAATCCGCAGATGATGCCTGTGTGGACCTTAAAAAACAGGGCTATGCACTGCCAGCTTTGATTCGTGCACCTCGGAGGACATCGGAAGACAGAGACCTCTCTAGAGTGAAATCCACCAGACAACCTCCAGATCAACAGGCAACTGTAGATTCGATCAAAAAAATGTTGGCACAGTTTTCCAGGCAGACCTAGATGAGGTCCCTGAACCCAGGCTTTTGGTTTCGCAGTGAGTAGTATGACGGGGAGGGGAGAGGTTCTGAGGTGGCTCACTGGAGTTCGGGCCCGGGTGGTTTGTGGGGGTTCCTTTTCCAATTAGCCTTACCTGGGTGCCTAAATAAACACTAGGAGCTTTACGGGGCTGTGGAGGACCGCCAAGGCGCATCACTGTCACATTGGGGTGGGGGACCGTGATTGGGCCTTTCCTCTGATGGAAGTAGGGGAATGAGTGGAGGGTGAACCACACCCAGTCTTTTGAATGTTTCGAGCTGGAGTATATTTGCAGAAGATTTGCTGCGGGACATACTGAGTGGGAGAATATGGGCCCGGTATTCACCTTACTTCTCTCTGAAATGGCCAGGAAGACTGACTCATTTTATCCCCATTAGATAGGGCTTACACAGGCTCTGAGACACGGTTTGAGGCTATTGGACTCCAAGCGGTCGTGATAACCCCGCCTGGACCCGGATGCCCACCGCAGTCAGGGACCAAACTATTATAATTCATATGGCCTCGCTGCATTAGCCCGATAGATAGGGCACAGCTAATGGGTCTTCTCAGCCTGGTGTGGCCTGGCAGCAACAGAAAACATTTAGGATTTAAGAACCTACAAATGCAGTAAGAAGGGGGTCCTATAATATAAGGACCTGATATTCTTTGACTGGGTGGACTTGAGCCCTTTCTGCTCTGAACCCCAAGACGAGCAGTTTAATGATTTATTGGGCCTGGGATTGGTCTTCCTCCGTCGCTCTCTGCTCCTCGCAGCTCTTCTGAGCGATGGTATGGCTGGGATTCCAGAAGCGGCCCCCAGGTGGGCTTACTTATCCATGGGGTGCCCCCCCCCACACCCTCTGGGGCTCGGTCTCGCGGGGTGGTCCCACTGGACCTTCATATCCCTCTGCCATCTCTTGGATGCATTTCTTCTAGTGTTCTGCCTCATGCACCAGAATTTGAAGTGATCACTCTCGAACGCCTTATGAATGGTACACCTTTGAGTGTATAACACCTATGTCTATCCTGAATGACCACATAGACACCACGCCCAGGGCTGGAGGCCTTCTCAGTTTATTCAAATGATCACCTAACCATGGCTCTCATCCCATTGGGAATAAAAAAATGTTTTTTGTTTGTTTGTTTGTGTCTTTCAGTGGGTGTGGTTGGAGTTTATTCACTGTGGACTTGAAATGTACAGTATACAATATGTGGACTAAAATTTATTATAGAACAGACTAATGTTTATTTGATTATGGCTCGGAGCATATTCCTGAATACGGTGCTCTTGAACATTTAGCATAATTTTAAATAAATCATAGCGGAATTATTAATTTCTGTCCTTTTCCCCATCTACTTCTCCCCATCCATGGGGGGGGGGGTGGACCTGAGTCTCTTACACCACCTGAGACTTACGCCATAATGGAAATGCATCTTTCCCCCCCTCATATTCCACACCCTTACCATTGCTTCTCCCCTTTTTGTTGGTCCTGATATTGATTTTCCCTACCTCAACCCTTCCCCCTCCCACAGCTAGGGGCAGGAGTTTCCCCAAGGCTCCATACCATTTTGGTGCAAGGGAGCCCACCTTTGGATGGTTGGAAAACCAGTCCCAAATACATGCTCATTTCGAGTATGTATTGATGGAAGTCACTGATACTCCCCATAGAAGGGGCTTGTACATAGTTACTATTTTTTTGTATTTAGTATATATTCATACGGTTATGCCCAGTTGGCATACTAGGTACCGTATAGTTCTCCCTCTTTCAGGTTTTCTCTTATTTTTCCTCCCTCTTTATATATCTACTTTTGAATCACAGTGCATCTGATTATTGTAACTTACATGAATAATATTTGCTATGCGGGACAGAGCGACAGGGATGTAACTTCATAAAAGGTCTTGTTTCTTCAGGGGGAGCTCGGGAAGTCTTGAAAAGCTCATTCTATAACTAAACATGCAGAATTTCTTTAAAATTATATTTCACAATGTAAATGGGCTGGCCGGCCCCATTAAGAGGGATCGGACACTCCGGGCACTTAAAAAGCTAAATTCAGACATCCTCTTATTACAGGAGACCCACCTCTCCCTCTCGAACACCAAAAGTTGCTTAAATTCGGTTTTTCGCATATAATTGAATCATCCTACCACAGGGGCAGGAGAAGGGGTTCCGTGGTTTTGATCCCCAAATGTTCGAAATTACAACTTCTTGATCAGTACTCTGACAGGGAAGGAAGGTTGGCACTGGCGGTAGTTAAATTGAATCAACAGGTCCTAACAGTATGTAGCCTCTATATTACACCAGGTTCTGATGCCTCTACCATACAGCACTTAATAGAGGCTATTCTGACCAGGCAACAAGGGATATTAATTGTGGAAGGGATTTAACTGTCACCTTAATCCTTCGCCGACTCTTCTGCACACGCCCTTCCCACAATCTTTCTGGACATAAGCATCTCAGACGTCTACTGCATGATATGGGCTTGGTAGATGCGTGGAGACAACTCCATCCTTCACATCGGATATTCACCTACTACTGTAATGCCTCTCGACATTATTCTAGATTAGACCATTTCTGTTTAGGTAAGGAATATATTGACATGGTTAGGTCTGTGGATATTCTAAACATCTGCCTGTCTGCTCACGCCCCAATCATTTTAGAACTTAATATCCAGAAGGATAAGTAAAATACACAATGGCGCTTTAATCCATCTCTACTTAGAGACAAAGAATTTCAAGATATGTTGGAAAAGCGTATCCCAGAATTTATTGAGGATAACGCTTCTCCTCAGATCTCTCCGCAGATGCTCTGGGACACAATTAAATTGGTACTCAAAGGCCACATTATAGCTTATGCTGCCCATACGAAAAAACAGGCGGAGTCTAATCTGATAGCCTTACAAGACAAACTTAGATTTCTCCAGGAGGCTCAGATGCAAGGAGACATAGATCTTCTTCCTTTGATAACCCAAACACAGGCTAAGATCCAACAGTAATTGACAGACAAAACTGAACAGGCTCTGGCCTGGCTGAGGCAACGCTATTATGAAGGAGGAGCTCGGGCTTCTAAACTTTTAGCCTACTGTCTCAGAAAACAAATACAACAGTACACCATTTCCAAAATTAAAGACCCCACGACTGGACAGTTTCGATACTCGACACCACATATATTAGACGCTTTTAAGAAGTACTACCAGACCCTTTATTCTTCTTCACTGGACTCCAGCCCACACAAAATATCTTCCTTCCTTTCTCAGCTACATCTTCCCAGCCTCTCAACAGGCACAGATAGCCCTGATTTCTGAATGAGAGCTTCAGAACACAATTCAAGGACTTAAAAATGGGAAGTTCCCAGGCCCTGATGGCTTTGGGGTGGAATTCTATAAGGGTAACTGGAATCTACTGTGAACTCCCCTTCTGCAGGCACTACAAACCGCCCACACTACTTTCTCTTTTCCAGTCTCATGGAGGCAAGCCACAATTTCAGTGATCTTGAAACCCAAAACCTCCATATCTTTGTGACTCATATTAACCCATTTCAGTACTCAGCCAGGACTATAAGATTTATAAAAGTATTTTAGCCCACTGGCTTGACCATATCCTCCTTCAATAATACATTCAGATCAATCAGGATTTATCAGAGGCAGGCAGACGACAGACAACATTAAAGAACCTTATATCTCATAGATCATGCTCAGTCCACAAAATCCCTCTTTTGATTTTGAGTCTTGACTACAAAAGGCTTTCAATATGGTTTCCTGGGAATTCCTCCAGGCGGCCTTACAAAAATTCAGATTTCTGCTTCTTCTTTACAGAAGCTATTAGGAGAATATACACAGACCCAGAGGCGGTAGTGAAATTAAATGGCTCTGACTCTGACCGCTTCCCCTTACATTGGGGCACTCTCCAGGGCTGTCCCTTATCCCCATATCTGTTTGCTTTTTGTTGAACCTATAGCCCAGTTATTTCGACAAACCACCAATCTTCATGGCTATAGAATCTCTGAGTCCTCTTACCATAAAATAGCCTATTATGCCGATGACCTCCTTCTTTATATTATTCATCCCAAAGAATCATTACAAACTTTAACTTCCCTTTGAAAGAAATAGAAACCCTTGCAGGTTATACAATAAACTCACACAAATCAGAAGCGCTACTTATACAACTGCCTCTTCCCCAAGATCTTATTAGGAATTACCCCTATAAGTGGGACAAACCATACATAACCTATCTTGGTGTTAAAATTCCAACAAACCTATCAGATTTATACACTTTAAATTATACCTCTACCTTTTCCCAAATATACTCAGATCTACTGAGAAGGACCCCCTTCCCCTCTCATTGATAGCTTGAGTTCAATCTATCCAGATGAACTCCCTTCCAAAGATCCTACACCTAATGCAAAATATTCCCCTGCCCCCCTCAGCGAGAGACATTAGGAAGTGAGACAGCTCAATTAGTCGATTTCTATGGGCAAACCAACGGCCAAGACTAGTGCTAGGCAAGCTTCAATGCTCCAAAGACATGGGAGGACTATCGCTCCCCAATACATTTCATTACTGGACAGCATCTTTGCTTGCCCATATAACTACCTGGCTTTTACCTCAATCCCATGCCCCACCTTGGCGGATGGTGGAGCAGATCATGGCAATTAGCCCTCCAAACTATTCTCGAGTGTTACAGCCTAACAATGTAGTCCAATTGCAGGGGGGTTCCAGATTTACTAAAGAGATGCTCCATTCCTTGACAAAGTTTTTGTCACGTCCCTCCAGTGGGCTTTTGTCTTCCTGGTTGAATATTCTGGCAGAGGACCCAAACTGGATACCAGCACAACTGGATATTTTTTTCCAGTCTTGGGCCCATAAGAGACTATGCTACGCATATGAATTTTATGATAACGCTGTATTCAAATCATTTGACCAACTTAAACGGGAATTCTCCTTAGATAGGAGTGACTTCTATAGGTATCTACAAATCTGTCATTTCCTAAACTCGAAAATCGGTCTAGAGGTTAACACCCAGAATATTCCCCCATTATGCCCCCTATTACTTCAATTAGAGAGGGGTGGAGACCGGAGCCACTTGATCTCTTGTCTTTATAAGGCTCTACAAGAAGCACCAACACATATTATAGACCTAGTACAATTTCACTGGGGAGCCGAACTTCAGATTGAATTGACATAAGATGATTGGCTCCAGATATGGCGGAGACAACACAAAACCTCCAGTTCTTATACCTGGAGAGAATACTCCTGGAAAGTGGTGTCTCGCTATTTCCGTACACCCCAGATCACTGCAAAATACTTGCCCGGGGGAGACTCCCCTTGCTGGAGGAAATGCGGGTGTGAGATGGCCACGCACACACACATTTTCTGGCACTGTCTGGCATTGACAGCATATTGGACCTCCATAGGCAGTAGAATCACACATCTCGTCCCAGCCCTTGGTGATTTTTCCCCGTCAATGGGAATCCTTCTTCATTATCCCCGTCATTTTAAAGATCCACACCAAATCTATCTTCTTAATATTTTATTGGGGGCAGCTAAGAAATGTATTACTAGATTGTGGCTCCATCCAGACCCACCTCCCATTTCAGCTTGGGAAGATACAGTATATGATATTTATAAATTAGAACATATGACAGCCAGAATCCAAAACAAAGTCCCTGAGTTGAAGAATTGCTGGAATGTTTGGTTTCTTGCTATTGCTCAATTTAGGGCAGATCACATACCTTAAGTGCCCGGACACAGTGAGGGAGGAACGTGGTAGCACGGGTGGCAGGGTCAGGCCACTCCCTTTCAATTTTAATACCCTGCCTAGGGACTTTTCTTTACTCAGATAAGTGAAGCCCAAACCTGTTTATTTTTCTATTCGATTGATTGACTCCCGAGCTTCCCCCTTGCACATCCCTGGGATTTCAGATAGAAAATATAAAATAAGCTTAAATACTTATCATGGGATACCTTTTATAGTTTTAATATATTTATGACCTTTTCAACTTAACTCATTTAAGAAGATGGTTACCATGTAGTATATTTATTCTATGGTTTAAATCAATATTTCTTTATAACCTTCCTTTGTTGTATAGTAACCTGCTACTGCTTTTATTGTCTTCAATGTACTACATTTACAATTGTACTCATGTAAACATGCACTGGGATGCCTTATAAGCTAAAATCTGAAATAAAAAACAGTTTGAAAAAAAAACTGAATAATAAGCAGACATACAGTAGCAAGGCAAGTCAGAAGATGAACAAAAATGAATTTTTTCTTTTTTTACCTTTAAACAAGGAAACCTTGGTCAGCAGACTAAAGCCATGCAGCAATGGCTAAAGGAAATCATTGACACAGCCCTTGATGAACTTAGTTATATGCCAGGCCAGCTGAAGAATGCCAGGTAGGACCAAAGTCTTATGATAGAATGGGGAGAGAGACAGCATGGATATCATGCATTGACAAGATTATATAGCACTGCTTGTGCTTTTATCCGGGAAGTTACAGACGTGATCACATAACAGGGACTAGTGGGGACGATTTTCAGTATTTCAGAGAGTACATATTATTCCCAATATGCACACTTACAGATGGGTTAGTGCATGCACAGATAACATTTAGATGCAGACTAGGGTATTTGATGACAGGCATTCACAGCACAACTCTGATGTGAGGTTGGCCCCACTGATGGAGATGCCGTGTGCATGAGTAATACAGGTGCTAAACAGTTTAGTAAGACAACATGCACAATATTTCAGTAGTGTGTCTGGAAAATTGTCCTTCGGAATGGGCAAGACAAATTTTATTTTTCCAGGTGCCCAATCCCGGAGGCTCTGGGCGCCATACAGTAACACACACTAGCTGTACAAAAATTTATATCATAACATTGTAGTAATAATAAAAACATCATACAGTAAATATGGTCTGTGATAGCACAGAACTTTCTAAAACAGATAGCCAGAAAAGAAGACAAAAGGCAGGACTCCCAAAAAGGGATATTATACCTGGTCCAGGAAGGCTCGACTTAACAGGAGGGCCTTGAGGCGGGTTTTAAAAACCTCAACCGAAGGGGCCTCCCAAACATATGGAGGAAGTGAAATCCACAGGATAGGGCCGGCAACACTAAATGCTCTTTCGCTGGCAGTTTTAAGCCTGGGCCCTGGAAATTGCTAGGAGGCCCCTAGAGGAGGACCGGAGGGAGCAGACCAAGACAGCAGGTATAAGAAGGTCCAACAGATAGCCAGGGCCCATCCCATGTAGAGCTTTATAGGTGAGCAAGCCCACCTTGAAGAAAACCCTTCATCGCTCTGGCAGCCAGTACAGTGCGCACAGCACTGGGGTTATGTGGCAGAAGTTCGACTGCCCAGTCAGCAGCCTGGCGGCTGCATTCTGCACCAGCTGCAGCCGGTGGAGGCTACCCCCCAACCCCAAGGAAAAGCACATTACAGTAATCAAGTCTGGATGCCACAAAGGCATGCACTAAGGTGGGGAGGTCCATGGACGGAACTAGGGCCTTAACTCTAGCTATATTCCTAAGATGGTAAAGCTGGTCCGGACAATGGATGACACCTGAGATTCAAGTGTCAAACTGCTGTCGAAGGTCACACCAAGGCATCGCACCCTAGAGGAGACCTTCAATTGCACAGATCCCAGGAACAAGCCAGTTTTGGTGCCAGAGGCCAACCTGTTCAGTCTTCTGTTTGACTCTACCACTGGTACCTCTGTCTTATAGGGGTTCAGTTGCAACCAGCTGGAGGCCATCCAATCGTTTATCTCTGCAAGACAGTTGTTTAGTACTGCTACCATACTGGATGTTCCAGGGGCAAAGGAAAAATACAGCTGGGTATCATCAGCATAGTAATAAAAACCAGACCATATTTCCTAATGCGCTCAGGGGCAGCATATATACAGCAAACAGCACTGGAAACAAGATCGAACCCTGAGGTACTCCACACAACAGTAGGCTAGGGGAGGAGGAGAAATTCCCCATCACTACTCGTTGCCTCCTATTTGTGAGGTAGGACTTAAACCAGCAGATGACACAGCCGGTAAGTCCACAAAATTCCCTCACACAGTCGAGTAACACACAATAGTCTACCGTGTCAAAGGCTGAAGAGAGAGTTCTAGGTGGACAAGAATTGTCCCCTCCCCCGATCTCTGGCCCTGAGGAGGTCATTCATTATGCACCTGAATTACTGCGGTTTCCATACTATGCCTTGTACAGAATCCAGACTGGAATGACTCATAGAGATCAAAGGCCATGAGGTGTTCCTCAAGTTGCTGCATCACAACCTTCTCAACAACTTTCCCTAAAAATGGGAGGTTGGAGATGAGATGGTAATTCGCATTGATGTCAGGGTCTAGGTAGGCTCTTCATGAGGGACAAACCAGTACCTCCTTTAAGGCATCTGGAATAATCTCCTCTGACAAAGAACACTGGACAATCAAGACGAACACCAGTCCAACAGTGCCAACACATCTCATCAAGAAACGAGTCAGCACTGGGTCCAGTTCACAATATGTGTGCCTTAACCTGGAGACAACCCCGATGACCTCTGACACCTCCACTGGTTTAAACTCCCCCCAGCTTGGTGGAGTGCTCAGTGGGTGACCCAGACGATAACTGTAGGCCACAGTAGAGCTCACTGGTGGAACGCCATGCAGGATGGCGGACACTCTGTCTGAAAAGAATTGAGCAAACTCCTCACAAAGACTGCCGTCCCAGTGGTGCTGAGGGTTGAGGCGCTGGACACCACATCTCGCACCACACCGGCGACCCGGGTTCGGGAATGAACTCGGGGGGTTGGCAGGGGGAAGGAGGACTGAGTGTCCCAATGGATGCTCTCCTCCTTCGGGGTGGGATTCCAGGGGTGCTTGTCGCACCCAATGTCCCTAGGGTGGGTGGGAGCACTGACTTTCAGGGCTGTGGCGGCTTCCATGGCACTAGCGTCGGGGAGTGGAGGACGCTGTCAGGCACTTGGTAGCGTCGTGCGTCAGCACATCATCTACCTGAGCCGGCGTCCTTAGGGGGTGGAAGGGAACAGAAAAATGGAAACACCCCCTCTTAGTCCTAGATGAAGACTGATCTGTGCCTCCCAACCATCAACTCATGGGCAGACCCTGCTGTGCCGGCTCTTCTCAAGCAAGGTTGAGGAAGAGGGGCACTTTCTCACCCCAACCGGGAGATATCCGGGCATCACGGAAGTACAGTGGAGAGACCAGGTACTCTAGGGGCAGACTCCGTGGTGGTGGTCTGTGGGGGTTGATCAATGGTCGGAAGGTGTGGACAGGGAGGGTAGTACAGGCGGGATAAAAAGAAATTAAAAAAAAAAAATCCTTGCAGAGAGCGTCAGAAAAAGTCTTTTTTGGCTGGAGACAGGCTGGGTTTAAGAGACTGTCCACAGTCCGAAAAAGCACAGTTGGTCGATTCTTCCCAGCAGCAATCTCTCTGGATAAGAACTCTGCCTTCTTACAAGTGATTGCCCCTGATACTCAGTATAACGTGATTGCAGGGCCAGTCTGTCTGCCTCCAGACCAGACCTCCGTCAGTAGCACTCTAACCTCCGATCCATAATCTTCATCACCTTGAGGTCCCCAACAAACCAAAGGGACCTCAAGTGAGAGGACCTGGGTTGTACACGGGTTGATGCAAGGGAGTCAAGTGTAGCTGACAACACCTATAATAGGTGGCAACAGCCTCATCTGGACCTCCTGTGCATGCACTACCCACACTAGATAGATCAGCCACTGCCAGAAATCCTTCCGGGGTCAAACCCCTCAAAGGGCGGTAGCTGACCATCTATGCAGGGAAGGGCTCGGGGGGGGGCCCCGAATGAGAACCCCACCGTGCAGTGATCGGACCAAATGACCCAAACAGTCTTAAGGTTATTAACCTCAAGCCCCAGTGAGAAAACCAGGTCCAGCATGTGGTCCTTGTGGTCACGGAGGAAAATTCCCGCGACAGGCCCAAGATGACATGGTCTGGAGGAAGTTGCAACCTAGCCTAGATGATTCATCATCGGCCCAGACACTGAAGTCCTCCAGGATCAAACACCGGAGGACTCCATTGTCTCACTGATAACGAAATCGGTTCACCCACTGCCCGGGGAGGGGAGTAGATCAGGAGAATCCACAACCTGCACCCGACCTCCATGTACAGTCACACATTCAAATGAACCCAGTTTTCTAACCGGGTGCATGGAGAAGCCAAGCTCAGATCTAAAACAGATGGCCACTCCCCCGCCCTTGCATTCCACTCTGGGGCAGTGCACTACCGTATACCCATAAGGGACAGTGGCCTCTAGAACTGGGCCGGCATCGTCACTCACCCATAGTCTCAGTAATGCAAGCCAGAGCAACTGAAGAAATCAAGTCTGCAATAATGGTGGTCTTGTTCCTAATCGATCTGGTGTTGCATAACATTGCCCTCAGGGGATTGGCAGAGAGTGTAGCCCCTCTGGCTACCTTCCCACTTGGTCTGGTGGGATCCCTGGGGACAGGGACCATACAGGTCTCGCCTCTCCCAAGGTCCCGTCAACAACCAGGGCACCTTCTGCACCTAATGACCTCAATCCTGCCCCCCCCTTTGGTGCATGGGGCACCCTGCCACAGACAATCTGTGCGGCACCTCTTTATCCTGACCACGTGACAACGATGTGCTGTAGTAGTAGACACGGGGAGGTCAGTGAAGGGCTGCAGATCGAGTAGCTGGGACACCCTATACACCATCCGATTCCGCCCCAGGCCCCCCAGTCACCCCAGACACATGGTGTCCCACCAAAAAGTCCCTAAACAACTAACACAGTTACTCAAGTCCAGCCACACTACTAATACAAAACACAACCCCAACCAGTCAAACCTCCATCCACACAACCTAAGCTGAAAATCCCAATAGCCTACCCACACCCACCCAGCCACCAAAAGGAAGTAAGAAAAAAAGAAAACAGGAGCAAGACTTAAAATTTAAAGAAGCACAGTATCCCTGGATCCCATAAGTTAAAGCCCAACTGAACAGGGTAAGATATGGCAGATATAAGTAAAACAGTTGGTGCAACTAAGTCTTCTCAACGCACAGATTACTATGTGTGTGGGGGGTATTCTCTCACAATCCACCACCACAAGTCCAGAAACCAATTAGAAGAACATAACCAGCAAATGAGAGTTTTGAGTACTGATGGGGAGGGAGGTAACGGACACAGAGATGAGAACGTTACCATAAGGTTTGTAAGCAGGCAATCCAGCAACAGACCAACCCCCCAAATGATAATCCAGTGGGAGGGGTTAGAAAAGTCTGCAGCAAGTCACAGGATCAACAGCAGCGAACGACCAGTCCAAGGAGCCGAAATCCAGAAGATCTGCTCGGCGAAACTCTGACCGAGAAGCGAGAATGCGACTGTTCCACCCAGGAAACGAGCCTCTAGACCTCAGTGCACCCAAATCTGCATATGGTACAAAATCCTATGTATGACTGCAGGATGGGTCAGGTGAGAACCACGGATCGAGCAGATGAGCTGATGGTTCCTCCCAAATCATGACAAAATATTATGCTGGTTCAACTTTAAGCATGCATTTCTGCTTAAAGTTGAACCAGCATAATATTTTGTGGTGATCTGCATATACAGCCCATGATGCTTTGCATTATGGGGGTATGTGTGATTCTGTACCACTGCAATGTTCTACATAAACACGCAGGGTGGCACAAGGTCCACAGTGCTTTGTACTGGAGCAATGAAAATCTGGTCTCTGGCTTACTCCCTCAACGTCAGCCTTTCAGCCATACACCTTCCAGGCAAGGACAATGCTCTGGTAGCTGCCCTCAAACATATCAGGCAGGGGCACAATGAACAGACTCTGAACAAGCAGGTCCTTGCCACAGTTTTCTGATGGTGGGGCACACCAGAAATAGATCTGTTTGCCTCTCACCTCAGCCATCAACTTCCTCTGTACTGCTGTATGCCACCAGCACTAGGGACTCTTCCAACAGATGCCTTGTCTCTGGATTGGTCAGGAAAGTTCCTTTATGCCCTCCCTCCCTTTCTTCTCATGCACAGGGTCTTCCTGAAGCTGAGGTCCCAGCCTGCAACAATGATCCTGGGGCAATGGATTGGCCAAGGCAGTCGTGCTACTTTCTCCTCCTAGCCCTGGCTTCCTGCAAGCCAATTCGGCTTCCCCTCAGTCACTCTCTCCTGACTCTTCCTCAGAGAGAGGTGACTTATCCCAACCTGCAATCACTTCACCTCAAAGCCTGGCTCTTGAGGAGTTAGAGTACCCAGAATCCTAGTATTCAGAACAGGTCCGCAGCATCCTGAGAATGGCCAAGAAACCTTGTACCAAGAAAACATAAGCAGCCACGTGGAAAGATTTTCTTTATGATGCAAGATAAGCACATAAACCCTCTCAAAGCATCAGTCCCATCTTCTGGACTATTTGATGCACTTGCAGGCCTCAGGCCTCATCCTTAAAGCTGCACCTACTATAGCTGCAATTTCTGCTTACCTGTCCATAGGCAAAGAATAGTGTTTGATTTCTTTACCTGTTTAAAAAACTCTTTAAGGCCTTCTCCACCTTCAGCCTCCAATCAGGGAACCTGTTCCTCCTTGGGATCTTAATCTGTGCACTGCCGAGCTCATGGAGTCGCCTTTTTCAGCCTGTGGCTACAGCCCATCTGAAATATGTCACTTGGAAGACAGTCTTCCTAGTTGTAATTACCTCTGCCAGAAGGATTTTAGAGATGCAGGCCCTCTGCACAGATCCCAACTACATTATCCCTCACAGGGACAAGGTAGAGTCTAGAACAAACAGTAAATTCCTTCCTAAGGTGGTCTCTGAATTTCACCTAACCAGTCTATCACTCTTCCTGTTTTATTTGCTGAGAAATCCACTCTGGAGAACAGAGGACTGCATAGTCTGGATGTGAAGAGAGCTCCTATCCTACTACCTGGAGCACCAAGCAGTTCAGGGGTCCCACTACCCAGCTTTCCTCACCTATGGGCGGTAGAAGAGGAAGACCAGCCACTAAGAGAACTATCTCTCATTGGATAGTCTCCTGTATTCAGTTTTGCTATGGCAAGGCTGGTAAACAGCCCCCTGAGGGCCTCAGGGCTCACTCTACCAGGGGCACTGCTGCCACAGTGGCAGCTGCAAGGGATATTCCCTTACTTAATGTCTGCACATTCTCAAAGCATTATTGTGTGGGTGTACAGTCCAGATCTGATGCCAGATTTGGCACGGCGGTCTTGCAGAGCCTCTTCCCTACGTAGGTTCTGTACCTGCCTTCCAACTGCACTGTTTTGTAGTCTGCACATAGTTACTGATGCTAAAGGACCTCTAGAGTGAGAAGAAAAAATTACTCACCTTAGTAATATTGTTTCTTCCAAGGTGTCCGTTAGCATTAGAAAGCTTCTTCCCCAGCAAACCTATCTGAAGAGAACTCTGCTTCCTCATTATTGCCAAATTTGTTCCTGAGTTTCAAATTCCATTTAGAGCAAACATTTCATGTTTTAATGGTTTTGACTTTGTGCTGTTGCATGATTTTTGGATCCTGTTGGTCCACACTAACATGGGCATGTTTCCATTCTTCCTTCAAAAAAATTCTGGTGCCCTCGGGGCAGGCTCCACCCAACACACCCTCCTGTTTTTTTCTGATTGGCCAGTTCATATACTGTATGAATTATTCATGACTCCACCTCTGAGGCAGTTCAACCTGGTCAGCTTACTGCACATAGTTACTGATGCTAAAGGACACCTTGGAAGAAACAATATTACTATGGTGAGTTATTTCTTCTTTTGTACTATGGGCAACTGAGCTCCTCAAAAACGGGTTTATTTTGGCAGCACGGATGGTACTTACACCTCATGCTGATACCATGTCAATTGGATAACAGAGAAGCAGATGTGATTATTTTGGAAGGCTGTATTTGCCAATGCATTGCACTATTTGGGTAGTGGAGTAAAATTACACTGGGAGCTACTATAAAGGTATTGTTATTTATAAATGCCGGCATCTCAGTTGGGTGTGGTATTCAGTGCCCAACGGAGCCCCTCCTGTGAGCTGCCATATACAGTCACAAAATAATATTTGCAAGGATACTGTTTAGGTAGCACTTAGCATGAATTTGGGAAAAATAAAGTTGTGAGATGCTTGGGTGGCAATTAGACAACTGTGAGCGATGAAAGTCACACTCCAGGACAATGTTTATAACAGTGAGTGATGTCTGGGTGTGGCAAACAGGGGTCTATGGCGCATCACCAGCCATACCACAAACATTACTCATACACATATTTGCCCGATGTTGCTAATGGGTCGGGGTAAGGAATATTGTTTTTGCAGACTGCATCCCACGAACTGAAACACACCACCCACACACAGGCAATAGCTCATTATTACAATGCCATGGAATGGCATCATCGGTTACTGTCCATGATGTATGTCATAGTAGCAGAGAGAATAACTCAATGTTGCTGTCAATGCAATAAATTGGTGTTGTGGGTAGATACATGATAGAAGAGACAAAAACAGTCCCAGGGATGTATTGCACTGTGTCGCTGTGACATTATCTGTGTCAATGGCACAAATATCTGTGGGGCAATGTAGTTATTCAAGGTAGGTCCTGAGTCTGTCGGGGGTATACAGAGTGGAAGGTTTAAGTAACAGGGTTTATTTTGGACTATTTACCTGTGTATCTTTAATGGGCACCTCTATTAAACCAGTACACCAAACGAAAATTGGAACATTGAAACCATGGGAGTGGAACATGTTTAATTTCTGACTGTAGGAATGCATGGTGACAGCAATATGTACCCCACACAGACAGAAACAGTATGCACTGGCTATTTCCTAGGTGCAATCATGAATGGCTGTCATAGCGGGTAATTATGAGCGCGATGGTGGTGGATAATTGTGAACAGAGGGTTGCGTGCATTACAAGGGTCTGTAACAGAGATGGAGAGTACGGAATGGAAAATAGCCCTGATCTCACAGCCAACTAATATTATGCAAGATGGCAGTCAGAAATATAACAGCCTAATTTTTATAGGCATACAATTTGTTTGCTAAAAACTATGGCCGAACGATGAAGCCTGTGACCTGTTTAGGCAAGGATGTGTGCTACAACAAATGTTTCAGTCTGTGCTATGTTCAGCTTGATGTTGCTACCTGAATGGGTATGTTAGGAAAAAGTCCCAGTACTAGCATGAGAGTAGAGGACAGGCATAAAACCACATAGACAATACATGCCCCATATAACAGAACAGTGAACCATGCATCGGGGGTCTGCTTCCAAACATGATAGCCAGCTTCACAGCATTGTGTATGGGGGAGTGAGGTCCACAGCAAAGCAAAATAACACAAGAAACAAAAACGTCAAGGTACACGTAAATTAGACAAGAGGCATCCAGTGAAGTATTCACTATTTAGTGTTGCCGACGTGGTTATCGCCACTGTACCCTACCTGCTGTGGTTGCTACTGGCTGTGCTACCTGTATGGCACTCCATCGCTATCACTGCTGGCATAGGGATTGTCCCTATAGGGGTCCAACTCACATTACAGGTGGTTGCTCCCAACAAAACTTCCCCAGAAAAGGAGACACTACTACTATCCACCCCATCCTCCCCATCACTGTAGTACATGTTTGCAGGAGCACCGAAATCAGACATACACCAAGAGACAGTACCAGCCTTAACAGAGCTCAACTGCTGAGTGAGATAGTATATACACCCACCCCCAGCCTGATGTGACAGAGGTAATGAGTGTCAAAGGTCATGCAGCAAGCTCACTATGTAAACAAGCAGGCTTCTGGGATCACGTCTGGGAAAAAGTTTATTTACTTAAAATAGAGACGTTTGAGGGAAAAAGACATTGGAAGGCTTTTAAAAACTGCATTCATTCACAATCTGCTGCCCAATACCCAAACATGGTAAATCGCTTTAAACACATGTTAATCTCTAAATGTCGTGGTGTCCTGTTGTTTTGACAGGTATTAAGTACCAGAGTTAGACACCTGTTGTTAGAAAAATAAAAAAATGTGGTTAAACCTGCCTTAAAAATTTGGACTTATTTAGGGCCTCTGTTCAAACACTTTGCCCAGTTCCTAATATTTCAATACAGCTGGTTCCATAAGCTAGTAGTAAGCATCTCTATTTACTATATGGGGTTTTGTGTCCCAATTCCAAGATCCTAGTCAGGCTTCTGGAGACAGCATGCACTCTGCATGGGATGCACCATCTCTCCAAGCAGGATCTGCAGCATCTGCTCTATATAACTATCCTTACTGTGGTCCAGGGAGGAGTCATGCACAACAGAGCCTTCCTTAGTGCCTCCATGACATTTGGTGAACCATGGGCAATGCAGGCAGCTCATGTCCCCAAGCCAACAACATCAAGCACAGGTCTGGACTTTGTCTATCTTATCTGACCACCAACTGGGTCCTTGTCTCCCAGTTTCCTAGTCCTCAAGTGAAGGTGGGACCTGCTGTGCGGGCAGGTGGGTTGGAGTAATCTATAGAAGTTATCAAAGCAGCAAGATGAGGTGGTTAACCTAGCATAAACCTACTATATTAAAACACAGGAAATGTTGAATTGTCATGGTTCTCTGATATTGTAGTTGCTGTACCACTAAGCTGATTAGAGATTGCTAATAAAACCAACATTTTGTACGTGACTGTAGCAATTTAGTAGTGGGTCATTAAAACGCTATTACTATCAGTCCTTTACATAAGTGCTAATAAGTTGCTGGTAGCACCTAGAAATATTTATTAGCATGTATATAAAGCACTGGGTGCTATAAAGCTGTAACAAAACAATTATTGGTGTGCCTACTCAGATGAGGGAGGCATGGATAGCCTCCCCCCAGCAGTAGCGGATACAGAGGAAACAACAGGGCACGAAGAAAGAGACAAGGGAATTGGAAATGGACACGAGGAAGGGGTTGCAGGGAGTCCAGGAGAGGGAGGACAGAGTGCGGTAGGACTTAGGCTATGGATGAGGGCAGGGAGAAAGGTGTACAGTGTATGAAGGATTACATCTTGCACCCTTTATAGTACTCCACTGTCAAAACCAATGGGATATTCCCCTGTCCATCCTATAGGTTGATGCACGATCCAGTCGACTTTCAGTTAGTGGGAGGTCAACCCCCAGCCTATCCCTGGTAGGATAATTTTCTTCATGTATCTAGAGAGGCTGATAACAATCCAGTCTGCTACCAACACATCAGGTATTTCTTTTTCTAAATCATATTAAAATGCATTTCCTTGTTCCTCTGTCTGTTTCTCCTTTGGCTGGGAGGTGATTTTATTTATTTCAAACGTTTCACCAGAGAAGACATACTGAGCTGATACCGGCTCATTTCAAAATGTGCCCTGGGGGAAGGGGATGGGGAACATAATATAAAGCATTTACAATGTATGTAAAGAAAATACATGAATACTATTTATATGAAGAAGTAATAAAACTTCAAATGTAAATCACAATAACACATGCATGGTGAGGGGAAAAAACAGATAGCCAGAACAAAGCTAATGAGAGGGAGAAGGAAGAGGGTCAAAGACAGGTGCAGGAGGGAGAAAAAAAGTCATGAATGAGAAACTTTCAGGAGAAAGCTGAAGAGGCAGATCAAATAGACAAGGGAAGGGAGGACCAACGTTTAGGAGAGTGATATGAGAAAGCAGACTGACCAGCTGCAGTTTTCCTAGAAGGAATCGCGAGTGAATGAGAAGCAATATTACATAAAGGATAGCAGGAAGCTGAGGGAGAGGATAAGAGGGAAGTAAGATAGGAAGGATGGGAACCAAACAAGAATTTAGATATAAAGGAGGCATAGTGGGAAAGGCACCTGGTGTCAAGGGGGGTGAAAGAGCAGAGCAAAGTGAACAGGGGTGAGTACTGGGAACAATCTAAAACAAAACCACAAAAGAACTGAAAGAGGGTTCAGTCCAGCAAGGGTGGATATGGATCACCTGCAGACTTTCACCATAATCAAAACATAGGGATGATATTATTTAAAACAATCTCACTGGCGTACAGGAAGCAGGATATTCACTTTGTTCCTGTAAAGTGCAACAAGCTTGGGGTGAAGCTTTGGGTGAATGGCATCAATCTGAACAGAGAAATCAAGATAATGGTCAAGCCTGATGCTAAGGTACTTAAAAGAGGAAACATCCTCAATTATACAATGTCAAGAAAGAATCCTGGACTCGGATTGGTCAGTCTTGGGCTGGACCCGTGATGTTATCCCAGTACAACATCACGGGTCCAGTCTCAGCACTGTGATTGTGAATCTCTTGATATTCCTTGGATTAGCTTGATTGTTTGCATCTTCTCTTAAGAAACACAAATATTTTTCCACACTAACTAAAACATCTTTAAAATGTTTTTTAATTCCATATAGCAACAAGCCATTGTATAATAGCAATAATGCCCTCCAGGGTGTGTGTGGAGTGCTGCGATGACGTCACGCCTCAGGTGATGGGCCTGGACCTGACCCCGCCTCGCGTGCCCAACCACCCGAGGCGTGACATTGTCCCAGCACAATACACACCCTGTTGGGCATTACTGCTTAATAATTGCATCATCAAGGGTGTGAAAAGAAGGGAGAGAGGGAAGTCTAGAAAGCCTCTGACAAGTACCAAAAGTCATGGAGATTTTTTTATTTGTATTGAGGGATAGCTGGTTAGACTTAAACCAATGCTGAACATTGACAAAGTCGAACTGAAGCTGTGAAATAAATCATGAGAAGAGGAGCTAGATGCAAAAATAACTGTATCATCAGCTTACATACAAATGGATGCATAGGAACAGACAGGGAAGGTAATTCAAGAATGTGGAAAAAAAGAATAGGACCCAGGACAGACCCCTGGGGAACACCTGAACAGCTAGGGAGTGGTGATGAAGTGGAGCAGCCTGTCTGGATAGATTGTGATCTACCCCCCAGGTAAGAGCTAAACCAGTTGACTGCAGAGTCAGAAAGAGACGCCACTTTCAACTTATCAAGAAGGAGGGGATGTGACACTGTGTCAATAGCTTTAGCAAGATCAAAGAAAATGGCAGACATGATAAGTCCCTGATCCAGACCAGTAAGGATGGAGTAAGTAAGCCGTAGAAGGCAGGGCTACAGATAAGATTTTAGGCCAAGAAGTAAAAACTTCCTAGTTTTCCAAGGTGGTAATATTTCGGTATGCCAGGTAGTATTCTGTAATGCGGTCACTGTTCTGGTGGACATCTGAGTTTCCTGTTTGGCTATCACTACTAGCATGTGGCAGCCTGTGACTCTGCCTGCCCATGTTCGCCCCCTCACCATCGCATCCACCACCAGTCTATAGCCATGACTGGCAGTTGGCACACTTTCAGGCTCTCACTATGGGCTGACTAACCTGTCAGTCCAGGGATCAGAGCACCAAACCAATGAATGGAGAACCCAGGTTCCAATCCCACAACCACTGACATATTGTAAGATGGTAGACCCTGTGCTAGTTACCACATGGTCAACTCCTCCCAGTGTTACAATCCCCTCCACAAGCTGTTCAACTTGGTAGAATCAAGCAAAACCCCACTGAAAATGAGATGCTGGCCTGTAGCTCATTTGGAATGTCCTGGTAAACTCAAATGTAAAAAAAAAAACAACAACAAAAAAATAAACAGCAGTGACTCATAACTTGCTGAAAAAGCTTCATCATGTGACTATATTGTACAATAGTGCCGGGAGACAACAAATCTTGATGATGCAAACCATCCTGAATAGCCCCTTAAGCATAGCAAAACAATGATCGCTTAAGCCTTTTATTGCCCAGTATAAGGGCAGAGTCAGACAACTTCACATTTTCACCTAAAAAGTACATAAGATATACTATATCTTCATCTGACACTTAGTCCAATAACAGGAGAAAGTATTAGATAAACTGCAGATCTTGAGGGGAGGAATTACACAATGATTTCTTGTGGCACAGTCAGCAGTTTGCTTATAGCACTGGCAGTGCTGTATATGGGGAAAAAACGTAGCCGCGGCCAGCGGGCCAGTCCTTTGAGCCCCATAGCTTCTATTTTATGTAAATGTATGGTTTGTCTTGAGTCACGATGACTTCCCAACCTAATGTTCTCCTCCTGGTTTCCTCCAAGGCTCCTTCAGCTCCAGTCCTCACAGTCGCCTCCCTCGCTCCCGGGGCCCTCGAGCATTTCTCCTCTGTCTGGGCAGCTTACAGGCAAATACAAAAGTGGGCCACCCATGACTGCTGCTGCTGCTCAACCGACTCTGAGTGCACTGCACAGTCAATCTGACACAGTCTACCGATGACTACGTCCTCTGCTGGGACCACGCACCAGCACCATGCAAAGACAATATGGGTCAGAGACTCTGAGCAGCTCTGGCGATTCAGGCAAGTACTCACCCACAAAATCTCCCTTTCTGGTGACTCTGGCTGGCTGCAGCCCCCTGATCCATCAACCAGAAGACATACAGTCACACAAACCCACGGTCACAGTCCTTGGGCAGCGATGCGTCGCAGATTGAATTGAGTGTACAAAAAGTTGTTAGGCTTCTACGGGCAGTGATTGGGTGGTGCTCAGTTGTGGCACTGCCAAATACTCAGCCAATCACTGACGTTCTCTCCTGGCTGCTGCAGTACATCCAAAGGCGGAGCACTGTACTACTACGTGGGGCAAAGTTCTTGATCAGCTTCATGTGACTGCTAGGCTCCGCCACCTAAAAACAAGTGGTATCTAGCAGTTGGGACCCAGTAGTACAACATTTTTCAAGCAAAAAAAAAACATGGGACAGCAGAGACAAGCAAAGCTGCTTGTCCAGCTATCAAGATTTGTAGCCCAGGACATAGGGCTATGGGCATTTGTCGAACCCTATACCCGGTCATCAAGAAATGACCCAGAACTCTGAACAGGGAATAGAAAGAACAAACATGGGTGTAAAATATGCTGATACACCCCTTAACTGGACCACTGGTAGGAAGGAAGTGGAGGTAGAGTGGGATTTTCTAAAACTGGACTAAAATGGAGTGAAGAAGGAGGAGGAGTCAAATAAGGTAGAAAGTTGTGATAGTACAAGGTGTTCCTGTAATTTAACAAGGATAGAAAGGAGTGAGAGAGGATGATAGTTACCTGAAGAGGATGGATCACCGCTTTTAGGGATAGGAATGACGGTAGTCTGTTTCCATGCATCTGGAACAGCTGCAGAGGAGAAAGAAAAGTTGACGAGTAAGATAACTGACAGAGCAATGGTAGGAGCAGAGAGAAGTAGAAGCTTGGGATCAAGGCCATCAGGGCTGCCACATTTGAGAGGATTTATTGACTTTATTTTGTGCACCCTATCCACACTGGATTCTCTCCAGCGAGATCATGGGGCTTACCAGCTGACCCCATCTGCCTGAAGCCAGATGCTCTCCCGGTTGTTGCACTTCCAGATGCTCTCCTGGTTCGGGCCCTTCCCCCCATGCTCCATCTTCGATCCCCCCTGGATCTGAGTACCCTGAGAGCAAGGACCGCCAACTCCAACCGGCGCTCTATCTTCGTGTCTGGTGGAGATAGATAAGGGGAGACCAGGAGAACACTTTAGCCCAGCATTGGACGTGGTACCGGTGCCACTAGACCCACCTTGAGTCTTGAGAACAGGAGAGGAAGACTGATTCAGAGGCGAGAACAAGGAGTGGATAACCTTCCAGAATTTAGAGGGATGATTAAATATTGTGCTGGAGTGTGGATGCAAAATACTTTGACTTTACAAGTCTTATGACTTTGGTACAGACATTACGAAGTTGACAATAGCTTGTCAAAGCATCCGGAGAGCCTGTGATCTTAAAGAAATGACAGGTAAGATCTCAAGTATGTAGGCATGCCATAACCTCGGCTGTAATCCAGGGAAGGTGACAATCTCCGACTCTAGTTTTTCTCAGAGGAGTATAATAATCCCAAACAGCCATGAATTTGGATTGAAAGTAATCCAGAGCCAGATTTATACTGGTGGCTGAAAAGAGCAGGGACCGATCAGTTGCCCCTAAGACAGCAAGGAAAGACTGCGAGTCTAACGATCTAAAGGATTTGAGATGAATACATTTAGGAAGGCATTAGAACGATGTATTTTGCACACAGTAAACCATATGGTGGTCACTGAGGGCATCAGGAAGGATTCCAGCATCAACAATACGATGGGGATGAGATGAGAGGACCCAGTCTAACAATGAGTGATTTAAAAATTTAGAGTTTAGGTGAATGGGTACAGAGATCAACTAAGCCAAATGTAGTGACTTGACATTTTGAATAATTTTGTTAGAGCTGGGAGAGAGCAAATTTATATTAAAGTAACCTTTGGAAGAGTTAGAACAGATAGTAGAAATGTGCTCAGTAAGTGAAGCAGAGGAACTACCAGGACAGCAATAAACACCAGCAATAAAGATGGGGACAGAAAAAGGAAGAGAGGATTTAAGAAGAAGTAATTATAAGAAGAGGGGAAGTGACAGCAATAACCGTAACAAATTGGTTACTGGTGGCAATATAGACAGTAACACCACCCTCTTAGCGTGATCTCGCCTAACAACAGTGTAGACAGGGATAGTTATGGCAGAATTTAGTACCTTAGAAGAGAGCCAAGATTCTGATAAAATTAGGACATCCAGAAGGTTAAGCATGGTATGCTGCAGCAGGTCAATCTTGGGATGAAGGCTTCAGATATTTAAATGGGCTGCTCTCAGACCTTTGGAAGTTGCAAAGATGATACAGTGGAGGGACCAGGATTAAGTTCAATGTCACCTGCTAAAGTAGTAAGGTAGCAAGGAGCTTTAAAGAGCCAGAGTGCTGCGTGGAAGAAGAAAACCAGAGAGAAAAAAAGGACGGAGAACAGAAGGAGAGAAGGGTAGGAAGCACCAAAAGTTTTCAGCTGAATACAAGAAGCAGGAAGAATTTGACACCAAGGATGCTAGGGGAAATGGAGGAGAGAGGGAGAAGAGGAAGAAGGAGGAGGAGAGGAAGGGAGGAAAGCAGCTAAAATGGGAGAGATGAAGCAAGTAGAATGTGGGAGGAGATGAAAGGAGAGAGGAGGGTAAGAACACCAGAGAAGGTAACAGCATAATGGAGCAAAAATGAACAATAAATTACACAGTTAGATAACAAGTAAAATGGGAAAATGAAAAGGTTACAAGAGAACAGATAGGAGATGGAATCAAAAAAAGACAACAGTATAGCAGACAGTAACAAGGGAAGACAACTGAGGCCCTAACTGCAGCAGTAGCAGGTTAAGATAGTTGGGGTGGGGGGATGACATAAGGAGCAACAGCTGAGACTGGAAGGAAAACATGTGAGAACAGACTCAAAATAAAAGTACGTCTAAAAAAATAAACAGAAAAGGGGCACTAGTGGAATGAAGAGAAATTAAAAGGCGATAAAAAAACAAATAGATGAATGGAAAACAAGAACAGGGATAATCTACTAAATATGTAAAAAAATTACAAGTTAAATTCACAAGCAATTAACACAACAGTATTCACTCTATGAAATGATAAACTGGTCCTCACTGACTGCCAGAAGAATGAGAAACACATCACTCAGTGTCAGTGGCTCAGTAGGTAGCACACTCACCTCTGAGGGCCGGGAGATCAGAGGGCTGTGGGTTCAGTTCCCACATCTGGCACTTGGGTTAATATCCCAGTACTGACACTGTAGTGCAGCATGGAGGGTGCTGCACTTCTGAGGTGCTGTCTCTCGGATGAGATGTTAAACTGAGGTCCCATCTGCCTGGATTGGTGGTAGTTCAGGTGGATGTTAAAGATCCCGTGGCACTTATCGAAAAAGAGTAGGGGAATTTCCCCGGTGTCCTGGCCAAATTTCCCTCATTCACTAAAAATACCACCAACAGCTTACTCTGGTTCAAGGTCAGTTAGCATTCATCTGTATCCCCCTCCCCCGGGTCGTGCCTGAAAATAGGCAGGATTTGTCTAGTGCACTTACCTGGTCAACAAAAACTAAATAAACTCTGGATTTTCAAAGCAATCTCAAATTTGACTGTGCTCCCTGATGCACTTAGTGACCACTCCCCCATTAACTTTACCTGGTCAAACAAATTTAATAAGTCCCCACCCAAAATAATTCTCAGCAGATTATTAAAACGGGGTCACCTTGACTTTCTGAAGCAACATCTCCTGAACACTGACTGGTCCATACTGGATACCACTAAAGATGTTAGCATTGCCCTGGACCATTTCATCACACTCTTCAATGAAGCCTGTGATACCCATGCACCTTTGAAAAAGAGGAAAATTCGAGGCACCAACAATCCCAGGAACTCAGCCAAACTTATCAGTCAACTGCAGCGTAGGGATCACCTCTGGAACTGTGCCAAGGCTACTGGTAAGCTAGCTGATGTACAACAATACAAGGCAGCCAGAAATAAATGCACTCGGGTTATGCGAACTGCAAAAAGCAAATATTATAGGAAGGAATTCACAAATACCTGGAGTGACATTAAGAACTTTTGGAGCAATATAAAAGAGGTTACTGATAAAGACTCCAAAGCAGCACCAACTATGCTCAATATTAATGGTTTCCCCACCCTGGACCCTCAGACAATAGCCAATAACAGTGCCTTCATGGACTTGAGTAGTATCCTCCCACCTGACTTCTTCGACAATTCTGCTGACAACAGCTTTCAGGGGGCTAAAGATCAACTCTTGGATCCACCCCTTCCTACTTCAAAGAGGTCCCTTCACATTTGGTCAAAAAATACCTTGAAAAAGTTCTTGGGAAGTCAAGGCACAGTGGGGATTCCCTTGACCTTAAACTTTTAGCCCTTACCATAGATGTAATACTTTTGTCCTTAGCTAAGATTCTGAACCTCTCTCTCTAAGGCTTGGTCAATTTCCCCAAATCTGGAAGTCAGCCATGGTTACCCCTGTACACAAAGGTAGGGGCTGCGCCACACCCATTATAGACCAATCTCAATCCTGCCACTCTCTCTAAGGCACTTGAGCATATTGTTGCTGATCAGCTGCAAGAGTACTTGGAAAATACTCTATCCGATGCCCAAAGCAGCACGGATTTAAAAAGTGTCACAGCACCACCTCTGCATTGCTGGAATTCACCTGATCCATTCACCATGCACTGGATCAAGGTCAACTTGAGGTGTGGCCTTCATTGACCTTTCAAAAGCCTTTGATACAGTGAACTCTCTTCTCCTCAAGCAACTGTCTCCATTGACCTCTCCACTGAATTACTGTCCTGGTTTGAAAGCTATCTAGTTGACCGATCTCAATGGGTGAAAATATCTAATGTCACGTAAGACCACCAACAGGTCCGCTCTGGAGTGCCACAGGGCTTCGTCCTGGGGCCACTCCTCTTTAGTATATTTCTTAACCTTCCTCACTCCTGTAACTAACCAGTCCTTCTCTATGCGGATGATGCAGTCATCTTCACCAGCAGCTCCGACTCAGAGTCCCTGAAATGGCAAACTTCAATATAGCTTTAAAGAAGTTGAGGAATGGTTCAGAATCCACAAACTGATTTGAAACTACAAAAAAAACAAAGTTGTGTTATTCTGTGGCACTCGTAGCAAACACTGAAACAGTGCTCTAACCATCAGGAACTCCTCTGGTGTCCCCCTTGAGATAGCTCAAAACATCAGTTACCTCAGTGTGACTGTCGACAGCTCTTTCCTTCACCAAGCACATTGCCGATGTTGCCAGGTCTTTTACCCTCAAGATTGGGTTACTACATCGACACAAACATAATCTAATGCAAGAAGTACTTAGACTGGCTATCTATAGTTCAATAGTATCCACTGTTGACTATAGCCTGGTCATCTATGGATCGGTCACTACCACCTCCCTCCACAGAATATCAATGGTGCTTAACAAAGCCTGCCATCTGCTTACTGGTGCAGCATGCCTCACCCATACATGTGAATTATATGAACAATTTGGTTGGCTTCAGTTATGTGGGAGGATCCAATACCAAACATGCTTGCTAACGTAAAAGGCACTTCTCGGGCTCATGCCTCCTGGTGGGGCTAACCTTCTAAACCCCTTCTCCTGTTCTCATCACACATGTAGCTCAGCCAATCAGATCATCTCTGTTCCAAGATGGCAGACTGCCCAAGGGCAATACTCGTTTGGTTATAGGGCACCTCTGTGTTTTAATGCGCTGTCATTGGAAATCTCCTACATACTGAAAGTGGGACTGTACAAAACCGCCCTTAGCCAACACCTCATAGCTAACAGTTCTTGTGATTGTTTCACCTAACTGGGCTGTCTTACTATAATTCTCTGATCGTCCACTAGAGCCTCCTCCACTCCTTGCCCACTGGCCGGACCTCCCCCTCCCGTATAGCTCTGTCCTCTGCCCTCTTTTCCTCCACTGGTACCTTCAACCTCTTACCCATCCCTTACCCAAATCCCACTGGATTCTCCCTCACCTTCCCTTAACCTTCCTAAATCCCTCCTTTTCTCCCTGTTTAACAATACCCTGTGAGCTGCAACTTTAGCCTGACTCAATGGCTACTCGTTTGACTCTCTGCTTGCTGGTATTCTCTGCAACTCATTCAAAGCTGTTTTAAATTGTATGCTGTTGCTTATCCAATATCCAACTGTATGTATGTATATATGTATGTTACTTATCCAATTGTATGTATGTATGTTTTCCCCTCCGTGTTGACATGGAGCCATTGTAAATGAGCTGTATTTGTGCTCAAAGGTTGCAATCCAAGAATTAATATATAAAAGAAAAATAAAATAAATAAAATCACAAACTCCCCCAGTACATCTCCGAGCTCTTCTTGTGCTCACAAGTGTCCTACAGCTTGAGCCACTACTCCCCTATCATGTTCGAAGCCCCTAAGGTTAGAACACACCATGGTGTTGCTGCCATTAGTTCTGCCCTTCCCTCATTATGGAAGACTCTCCAGAGGTTGCTAAGACTTGCACAAATTCCTGGGATATCCTTCTTTAAATGCATGTTAAATCAAGTGTCAAAGGAAACATGTTCCAGTTACCGTTAGCCATTTTTTTTTAAATTCATCTTTATTGAAACATTAGGGCAAGGCTTAGTACTTACAAATCAAAGACAATCTTTTCAGTCAACTCATTCCATATATAGTACACTTGACACATTTGATCTGATATTGATCTTGACAATCGCATTAATCCTTGTTATCCAAGTGTAAATAACCTGCAGCTTCGACACCTCCAATGTCTTTATCCCTATGGATCTGAATTGTATATTTGGATCCCTTCCCTTGCCACGATGTTCCCACATGTTCCCGGCACCCCGCCCACCCCTGTGCTTGGTCCTGGGGATCCTGCTGGATCGTCTCCCCTCCACATGACCCATTGTGTCCATCTACGAACAAACACATGTGGTTTCAGGTTTACCTTGTAGGTTAGTTGTTCCATGCTTTGGATCTCTTGGATTATTGATAACCATTGGTCAAAGGTTGGGGGCCCTCCCTGAGCCAGCTCCTAGTAATTGCCTTATATGCCGCCACCACCAGTACATTCCACAGATACAGACTATCTGTTCCGCGGATCCTTAACGGCGGTAGACCCAATAATAACTGGGGAAGGTCCAGGGACTCAGTTAGTGAAAAGATTTCCCTCAGTGCCACCTGAAGTCTCCCCCAAAATGGCTTCAGGGTCGGGCACTGCCAGAATATATGAGAATGGTGGGCTCTGGGTTCTGTACATTTTCTCCAGCACTCTGCTGAGCAGTCACTTTTCCATTTGTTCTGTAATATTGGTGTGTAAAAAAAAAAAACTTGTTTTTATTTTCCATGCAAACTCCAGCCAGCATAGAGAGTGTGTGGTGTTTCTCGCTTCCAGGAACACCCTTTCCCTCCCCTCCTCCAGCCTCAGCCCTGTTTCCTGTTCCCATTTCTCTTAAGGGATATTGTGCACTCCATGCCCAGTCCCCTGAGAGCTTTATATATGACTGAGATATGTCTCTTCATTAATTTTTGGTTTAGGATGTCCTGCAATGGATTTAGGAGGTGGTCCGAGGAGCGAGTGCCCAGGTCTTCCCCTGAAGGGTCATTATATAGGTTTTAAGCTGCAGAAACCAGAAATGGTCTGAATTCCTTAACTGGTATGTATTTCTAATTTGGAAAACCTCTTGAATCATTCCTTCCTCAAGGAACTGCCCCAGGTGACGCAGTCCCATCCTCGACTACCTCCTGAAAGTCAGGTCCTGTCCAAAGGGTAGGAAGTTAGTGCAGTGGTTTAAGGCTCTGAGCTGCAAATCTGGAGACCTGGGTTTGAATCCCACAACCCCCACTTGCATACTGTATGAACCTGAGCAAGTCACTTAACTTCCCTGTGCTCCCAGGTTGCACTTGTAAACAAGCTTTCAGCTTAGTGTGTCTCACCTGGTTAAACAATTGGAAAAATAAAAAAAAAGTTACTATCCCAGGGAAACCACCTGAGGGGCCATAAGTCTGGTGTCAGCTTGTATTTTTCCCAAGTTCTGACCATTAGCCATTTTAACTATGGTAAACCTTTCACTATCGCTGTTCCTGCCCAAACCCTAGTTCTGTCCCACCACTCACCTCTGCTTCCCTCTTGTCTTACTTTCTACCCCTCCAGCTTTGCTATCTTGTCAACCTTCCCATCCCCTCCTCCCTCCTACTTAATCTATAACCTATTCTAGCTGTCTCCTTTATCCCCCTATACTCCTAGACTATTTTCCTGCTCCCTCTTCTTGGTTCTTAACCTCTAATATACCTCTGCCCTTATTCAAATCTCTAATCTTCCTCCGTCCTTATGCAAAAAAAGTCCCTTTTGTACTATATACACAGTATACTACCCTACTATGTATTTCCTTGGGTTACAATTGTATGTTCAACTGTATTTCCTTGGTTACTGTGTATTTGTCCTCCCAGGGCCATCTTGCAAATGAGCTTACTCAACGATTTTCTGCCTGGTTAAATAAAAACTGAATTGAACTGAGCATTGACATCTATGAATGAAAAATAAGTAAAATGCTTACTCATGAAACACAAGTGAAGAAAGCACTGGTAGGGATATCTTTAACAAACTCCTTTTTTGCCTCCTATTCTCAGAACATACCCCATTCAGGAACACTGAGCCCTCCTGAGTGCCAGGTGTCTGTTTCCTTGTAATGAGTGAAAGCATTTGGAGCCGATTCAAAGACCCATTAGGCAATGATATAACCTCAGTGGCTATTCTTGCCTCCAGATAATTGGAAAAAATTATTTATGGCTGTCTTGGTCTCAGAGTGAACCCTCTTGAAGCATTCCCTCACTAAGCAAGGGTCTTCCATATTTGGCTGGGCAGACTTAGAGTGGATCCTCCTACAGCATCCACTCACAGAGCTAGGTCTGCACTAACATTCTCCCCATCGAAGAACTCCATTTTAAGAGTCTCCAGTAATTGGCTTCTTAGACCATACAAGCAGCACTGATTTATTGAGATGCAGCATCTTCGTTTGCTGGCACCACAGCACTCCGTGAGTGTGATCAGCTGTTTGATCAGTCAGTTACTGCTGTGCCAATGACTCTCACCTTAGCAGCACTCATTCTCTGTACTCAGTCTGACTCTAGCACTTTGTGAGTGCCATGAACTGCTGTTCTATGTTTACTGCCTCACCAACAGTCTTCCCTTGGTTGTACTCATATACTAAAGCTCAGTCTGACTCTGCCTTTGGACATGGCATCTCTTACTCAGTGATGCTGCAAGCATGTGGTCGCTGCTCCTCTGCACTCCCACCCTCAAAAGCCAATCAATCCAATCTTGCAGGAGTTCAAATTCTTGGTGGCCATCTTGGGTAAGGGGTTCCTCCATCAGATGTGGGACCCTCGCCTACCTCAAGACTTTGCAAGCCCCAGTGGCCATCTCAGGTAAGGGGTCCCCACCTGATGTGGACCCCTTGTCTCTCATGAGACCACACCCTCGGTGGCCATTTAAGCAACAGGCTAACAGACTGCACAAGACTTGAGTGGCCATTATTTCAACACTCCCATCAAGAATCCACCATTTTGCAATACAGTGCAGTCTTCATCTAAGGAACCCCATTATATGGACATCCCTGTCTAATGGACTGGTAGCATATCTCCTAAGTGAACACACTCTGAACATTTTAATCCCTGTTTTACCTACTCCCTATTATCTGAACTAATTTCAGGTCTCCCAAGCAGTCTGGATAATCAAGGTTATACTGTAGCTGATCCGCCCTCAGGTGGCCCTCTACAAGGGGCATACTATGGAGACTGCTGTTGAGTGTTCTGATTTGTTATCTATGTGTAAGCAGCCACACTTGCAATCTTCTCAGGTCTCACTATAAGACAAAAATGAGCCACTAACAGTTATTTCACCCACATAGCCCTCCAGGCAGACTCTAAACACACTACAATATCCTCTGTGACTCTACTGACTCCAAGCTTTGTTTTTTCATATTCTGTCCTGCTTTAATTTGCTAGGATGAGCAGGGGAACCTATCTGATCTAATCTTTTTTAAACTTATGTTTTATTGAATTTATGTAAATCAGTATAATTAAAAAAAGAAACTCCTTCAAGCAGGCATTCCATAAAATACATGGCAATTACCACACAGCATTGTTACTGTTAGGATTCAAAATACCCCTGTAAATTGGTATAGACAAGTGGGGGTTACCAATAAAAACAGTATACATTATCCAGAAGTAAACCTATAGATCTAGCCTTGTAGAAATCTCTCCAACTTCAGTATAGTCAAATCTGCCATGAGCAGGGATGTTAAGATAGATGATAATGAAATTGTGCACCCTATTACTCAGGCTAGGCATCCCTGTTTCCTACTGTTGGTTTAACTAAAAGTTATATTTGAACAGTCTGGCTAAGGATCTGGCAAAACCTAAGATATGTGACACTACTAAATGTCACACTATAACTTTATTCCTCAACTGTAGTATAACTTTAAACTATGCAGAGAAAAGCATGTTTTAGGTGATGACAAACTAATATTTGGTAATCATATCAACAGTCTGACTTAGTTTGTTCAACTTTATACTGGAAACTTAGAAGGCAGCCCTTAAGACTACAAACCTGTGATCCTCAGTCTGAACCCCACACATCTGGGTTTAAATAAAGGTTGTTGTGCTCATCATAAGAAATGTATTACAGTAAATAAAAAAGGAAAATTAAGGGGACACTGTCAACCTGTTTTTCATCATATTTCTAGTTAAAAACCTACATTTTATGATTGCTTACATTCTCTAAATAAGCATTAAGCCATGACAAAGGCGGCATCTACTGGGGAATTAATGCATGGTGGGGGGGGGTTGACAACCACCCAACCATGCATTAATTCCCCAGTAGATGCCTCCTTCATCATGGCTTAATGCTCTTGTAACATAGTCATTTTTGGGTTGACATTAACTTTTTGTTTTGTTTATTACTGTAAAAAAATGATATACACATTTGTTGTAGTGTTGTAACATGTTTAATGCACTTTTCACAGTGCTGTGATAACAGTTACATTTATTAATATGCTGAGGTTGTCAGCACAACAGCACATCTTTGTAATTATTAAGTTTCATATAATATTTAGTTTAACTTTTTAAACAATTTCACATGGCTATTATTTGCATAACCTGAGTAGGAGGTCCAACATTTCAGCATTCCGCGATCTTGGCTGATGCATTCTTCTCCTCTACTATTTTGCATATCTGCTGACTTTCCCAGTTGTGTCTTCCTAAATGTGTGCTTTAAACTAGTTCGCATGTTTTGTGCGACGGTTCCTTGACTCTTTAGTATCTTATTACTAACATTTTGTTAGATTCCTCACACTACTTTGGATTGTCCCCACTCGGTTTGTCACTGCAATAGTTGAAATTCACTGTTCCATGGACAGTGAACAACTGAAAGTTAAACGGTGAACAACTTTGCTGTGCAGTCGATTGCACAGGCATGCTCTGCTCTGGAAATACTTTGCTGGTGCTCCCTGTACTGTTTTGAGGCTCACTTCTGGAAGACATGTCCGATGTAATTGAGACTGCTGCAGGAGGTACTACTGCTTTTATTTCAAATGTCTTCAACTGTCCTTCTTCCACTTTCTTCTCAGTTGCACTACTGATTCCTGTAGGATTTGCTGTGGCATTGTGCTCAACGGGAGTGCTTGTTACAGTATTGGGAGGTATTTTGCTATGGGATAGTATCTCTGACCACTTTTTTCTGTCTTTGTGAGTTGGTGCCCAGTAATTCCTCAGGCTGGTCTCACATCTGTGGCCAGTAACTGACATAATTTCTTGAGATGCAAGACCAGCTTTGGAGAGCATTTGCACAGCTGTACTACTCACACAGTGGTTTGTATAACGAGTGCTTAGTGAGGCATCTTCTGAAATCTGCGACATCATCTCACCTAGGTAGTTTCACCCCATGGGCTGCTTACTGTATTAGATTTCTTTGGCATCAAGGACATGTTGTGGTAGCCTCTCTGGGTGCAGGTAGAAAGCTGGAGCATTGGGTGGGCATCTAGACACATACTCTCTGAAGAGTGCTATGGGGCAATGATGTGAATCTGGTTGTGCATACATTACACCTCTCAGGCAGTGTTTATTCATTTCATTTATGCCACCATGATTTTTTATTGGCTCATTAAAAGACATTCCTATGTACTCCACCCCGTTGTCATCTTTGTACAGTGTGAAACAGTCATGCTTTAATTGTCTAAGCCCCTCTCATCCTCTCCTAGCTAATCCAAGTTGCATTTTGAACCATAACCGCTTTACTAGTCCGTAGGTGGTTTCTGGGTTCAGTTTAGGACAGGTTCAAATTTTTTCAAGATCACTTTTGGAAATGTGAGGGTGATGGCTGGCCACATCTTTTCCAGCTCTACGGTATTTCTTTAGTATAGCCACAAACACATTATTGGCTCCCTGAAACTCTGGGTCGCAAGTTATGTTAATTTTCCTATTAATTTCGATACTATTGAAATATCTATTCAGACCAGATCATACGCCTATAAATGAGCTAATACTGTATTCTTGCCTCCTTCGCCTCTCACCGCACGTGAAACTCTCATAGGATTGCCTCTAGTGACATTATAGGAATTGTTGCTGTATCCACTGACATTTTATTGGCTGTTAGCCAATCAGAAAACACATTACACACCTGTGATAGATGACCCACGTTCATGTAACTAAAGGACTAAACTCAGCACCTCTGTCTATACTTGTTCATATTTTGTTAAAGACTGTTGCACAACAGCATTGCTTCTAAATGTATGGTTCTCCCTTTTTCCTTGTGTCTGTTCTTCGTGGTGTTGTATGTTGCAGTCAGACTGGCCACCTACTGCAAAGTTCCTCGTTTGTCTCCTTTTTTAAACACTCTCTTTCATTCTTCTGGTGCTGAAATTTAACCCCTTCCCTGTACTAAAGCTGAGTTCAGTTTAAACTTGGGAAATGGCATGAGTAGAAAAGCCGTTTTGATATTCAGAGCGCCCGATGGTGAGTGAAGCCGTATACCGCCCACACAGTTGTGCTGAATTCGCGGTTTATTTTAAAAACAGTTGGAATAGTGTTTAGTCCTATATTAAGGACTTGGGGATGTTGAAACTATTTAGAACCTCATAGTGGCATGGGCACCTCATTTTAGCTGGGGATTCTCTTTTGTTCTGGGTAATCATGGCATAGTAGCAGTTTAATTTGACGCTGCACAAAGGTAAAGAGCTGTCTGAAAGTGACGTTTGGACCTGTTTGGGTTTCTCTGTCAGCTCGGGCGTCCAGATATTTTGAATCCTTGAAAGATAAAAAGAGTTTTAGAACAATAAGGTTTTAAATATATACAAAACAACTATACATAAGATATGTGTAAGCAAACTGAATGCCAACCTATGAATGTTGTAACAAAATTACCAGGTCCAGTCGCGACACTGTTTCTTGCAATATGCCATCTCCTATAGGGAGTCAGCGACACCTATTTGCCTTCTTTTATAGGGAGACAGAGAGTGTTCTTTCCAGAATCTGGGAGGAGTTGCATATAATTTAGCCCACTTTTACGAAATCTGGATATTAGTCTGGTTAGGATTGTTATTTAGTAAGTACTAAAGTAATACTTATGGATTATTCACTCCATAGTAAACTGTGATCTAATTTTATTTTTGTATTGTATCTGGAATAGACATCTATTATATGTTAGATATTAAAAAGGGGGAGTGGATTCATCTAATAGGAGGAGCTTCCCCCTTTAAATAAAGCTCACCTCAGACATGAAATTAGATGCAGTTAGGGAGAATTCTTGAAAGGACCTCCTGCTCTCTGTTGTTACGCACAATAATATGTTCTACTGCTAGAACCATGGCAGGGAAGTTGTGCTGTTCTATTTTGTTAATATTGTTTATTTAATCTCGAAGTACGCTGATGTAAGCTGTTATTTTTGTTCTGATTTTTTTTATTTTTGTTTGCAAATAAAATTCATACCTTTAGGTATGTTGTACCCAAAAGTGTTGACTCCTGTTTGACCTGATTATTTCAACCCATGACAACACCCACAGTGTATTTTTCTGCGTGTTCACCTCAACTTTATTCCTCTCTAGCTCGTCGAGTTCTGCTGTTGATAACTTTGCATGTCTCTGACTGTTGGTAACATTTTGCACTTCGTTCTCTGATTTCCTCTTCTGCTGTACACTGCTATTGATGTGCTTCTTTTTTGTTATATGTTTCCTACAGCCCGCATTACTATCAGCATTACTCCCCGTCTCTTTGTGTGATGTGCTACTCGTTACCAGTGCATTTCTGTGTATTACATCGATGCAGCCAAATTTCATGTCGACCCATGCCTCCAGATCCAGATCTCCCGATAATGTGAAGGTAATGTGTTTTGTCTCCATTTGCGCCATGCACCAATCATCAGATTATTTGACTGTGTAATATTTTGGGAATATTAGAGTTCGCTTTATTGCAAGATAGTCACGGGCATTAGGGTGAGTGGGTGGGAAGGACAAATTGCGTTTTTGCTCACTTTGCACAGCTGTATTTCTTTACTGCTTATTTATAGTCTGTGGCTGACATTGGCAGTTCAGTTTGGAGTGGGCCTTATTGCTAAATTAATGTCATGTCCAAACTGCACCACGGATGCTTTCAACCTATGGTATCTCTTGTTTTCTGTTTGTCTATCTTTGCCATGTTACACAACTCACTGATGTTATTGTTTGTTTTGTCTGTCTCTTTGTTTAGTAGAACTGAAATGCATGCTAATGTATATTTATACAACCTAGTTTTGTTTACAATCCTGATTCTGTTCTTACTGCATACTTCCTGAGCATTAGTAACACACCCAAATAGTGCAGTCACTCATCATGAGGCAGTAGCCTCTAAACTCCCCTGCATCATGAGGGGCTAGACTGTGTTGGTGGTGTTCCCAAGTCCAGGAAAGATGCAGCTGGAACTGATCAAGGAATGTAAACAAACCTGTTTTTGTGTGGTAATACCAGTATGGTGGGCAGTCTGATTTTCACCTTTTAAAGAAAAAAGAGTTAGAATTAAACAACCAGCAACATCAGCAGTCTTTACAGATTGTTGGCAATCATAAAATGTTTTTTAAACTAGGGACACTCTGAGACCTAAGGGGTTGACAGTGTCCCTTTAATTAGTAGTCCACAATGTTCATGCAGTTACTTCACTGCAACGAGATCTCCATCTGTAATTTTTGCACTGTTTCATCCTAAAGGTGCCAAACTATGGTGGGGGAGGAAGAAGGAGCTGAGAGGATGAAGTGAGCATTACATCACTGAGCACCATCTTAGTCCCCACACCCAGGTCCAAGCCACAAAAGCGGCTTACCACAGAACAAGGTTAAACAACAGCTGTTAGCCCTACCTAACATTGTGAGAAGTTTTAGAAGGTGTAAGCTAAGAAAATAAGATCCCAATCCACTTCTTGGCTCCCTTTCTTCCCTCCTTCAAAATAATACAGTACATACGGTTACCTCAGCACTCCTCATCTTTTCCACCTGATTTTGCTTCTATTGCATGGGTATTAAATGGAGCTATTTTCTGTAACTGTTTCACAGCATCTGTCATATCAATAAATTGTTGAATTTGTAAAGTAGATGGAGGATTTGTGTTAGAGTATAGTTTTGATAAAAGGTTTCCATGATACGGTTTATAGAGGGATTGTCGGAGTGAATCGTACTCCTGTTCATCTTTTAGGCTTAGGATGTGTCATTCCATTTGTTGTGCTTTGAGCTGGTAAGAGAGAAGTTTCCATTTTATCGCCGGTTCCCAAAACTTATATTTAAGTTTAAACAAGGCCAGTTCAGTTTTATGAGAAATTAATTCATTAATTTTAACTCTAAGCTGAAGAATTTCAAGATGAAGTTGAGAATCAGGACAGTGCTTATTAGAAGAAAAGTATAAATCTCTTTAGCCTTAAGAGATTTTCCAAGTCAGCCAGCTGTTGTTCCCTTACTCTTTTCCTATGTGCAGCATAACGGATAATTTTCCTCGAATCGTAGCTTTAAGAGCTTCCCATACAGAGGACATCATTTCCTCAAGAGTGCAAGGTGCATATCACTGTCATATCCTCTCTAGCACACTGCACTGACAATATAAGCATACACATTGTATAATATATATATTTCTATATAACAAACCAATCACACACACAAAAAAAAAAAATAATAAATTAGATAAACACGTGGGGAGTAGTGCAATGTAATGGCTGTGGGGCAGCAGTCTTCCGGAGTCTTTCTGGAGGCTGAGATGCTGCCCTATTTGCAGACAACTCTCTGCCCTGAGGGAGGAAGTTGCCCGTCTTCAGGCCACACTGGACAGTAGTAAGGGAACCTTCCCCCAGGCCACACTGGACAGTAGGAAGGGAACCTCCCCCATCCAGGGAGCACCACAGCCACCATCACTACCGCAGAGGTTGCGAAGAAAGCACAGCAGTTGGACCACGGTGGGCTCAGGGAGGGTGAGGATGGTGGAACAGAGGCACACCCAGTCAGTTGTTCCACTCCACAATCCATACACCATTCTGGGGAGCATAGCTCCCTATGGATGCACCCAGAGGAGACTAAGGAGGCTGTCACAAGGGAGGCCCACAGGAAGGAGGCAGAGGACACCACAGGGAAAGGAAGCAGCTCCTGGTGGGGGACTCAATTATTAGGGGGATAGAACTGGGGGGAGCAGGGAAAACTGAAGTAAGGTGCCTGCCTGGTGCCATGGCTTGGAGGGACAGGAAGCACATCCTCAGGATCACTAGAACAGCTGCACGGGAGTCTGAGCTGGACGTCATTGTCCACCTAGGGACAAATGACTTGGCTCATTATGAGATAAGAGCAGTGCAGGAGGACTTTGTAGAGTTGGGGAGGGGCCTAAGACAAGTAGCACACACAGTATCCATCTCAGACGTGCTGCCTGTCAATGGCATGGGTGAGGCGAGGGTACTTTGCACCATGCAGTTTAATGAATGGTTGAAAAATGGTGTGGAGCACAGGGTTGGCTTCATTGGGGACTGGGGTTCCACCTGGAGGGACACCAGCCTATACTGGCAAGATGGTCTGCGACTGTCCAGGAAGGGAACAAGTCTTTTGAGCAATCGGTTTAAATGCTTCATTGGCAAGCTTTTAAACTAGTCAAGGGGGGAGGCACTGATAAGCAGCAGAAAAATCCCAGCCTCTCCCTACAAAACAGGGTACTAAATGAGAAAAAGACCGAGGTAGAAAGGTCAGTGGGGGATGCTGCAACAGAAAGTAAAGCCATCAAAAAATGGAGAGCAATGAGTACCAATACCAGTAGTCTGGGTAACAAGCTTCCTGAATTAGTGGCCTTGATGGAGGAGGAACATCTGGATATCGTGGCAGTCACAGAAACATGGCACACACAAAACCATGACTGGGACGTAAACATACCAGGATACACTATCTACAGGAGGGACAGGGAGGGTAAAAGAGGAGGAGGAGTAGCTCTTTACATAAGGGAAGGAATCAAAGCAACAGAACAAAAGGGTAAACAGGGAGGAGAAGAAGCACTGCGGGTAAATTTGGAGACAGGCAATGGCACCACAATCCGCACAGGGTTTGTTTACAGACCCCCTTCTCAGGGGGAGGAAATGGACAAGGAAATGATAGAAAGTATACTTAGAATGGCAGAAAAAGGGGAGATATTGCTGATGGGTGATCTGAATATGCCAGATGTTAACTGGAGTGCAGCTGCAGCAGCCACTTCGAAGAGTGGGGTTATTCTAGATGCCCTACAGGGGGCATGCCTTAGACAACTAGTATTGGAGCCCACTTGAGAGGCAGCAATCTTAGACCTGGTTCTCTCAAATGGAGATGGAGAGAGGATCACAGATGTAGAAGTGGGTAGCCATCTGGGAACTAGCGACCATCGAACAGTATGGTTCACAATAAACACAGCAATAGAGTCAAGCCATACAAAGGCAAAAGTACTGGACTTTAGGACGGCTGACTTTGCCAAAATGGGTGAGTGCCTAAGGAATGCACTAGCAAATGGGCAGGAAGGAGGGGTGGAAGAACAATGGGGAATAATAAAAACTGCCATCACAGAGGTAACAAGCCTTTGTGTGAAGCAAATAAACAAAACAAAACAATGTAAGAAACCACTATGGTTCTCAAAGGAAGTGGCAGTGAAGGTTCAAGAGAAAAAGAAAGCATTCAGGAAGTACAAGGAATCACAGAAGGAGCAGGACAGAGAACTGTATCAGTTAAAGCTAAAGGAAGCTGGGAAGGCAGTCAGAACAGCAAAGGCCCAAACCGAGGAAAAGATAGCCAACTCAGTTAAGAAGGGGGATAAAACCTTTTATAGGTACATCAGGGAGCGAAGGAAGACCAAGGGAGGGATAGTGAGGCTTAATAAAGGGAGGGAGGGTGGGCGGAGGGTGACTGTAAAAGGCAGAGATACTCAACAAATATTTTGCTCAGTATTTACAAATGATGAGGGGGAGGTACCAAAAACAAACAGTAGAAACACTCTGGATACAGAAGAAAGGGTTATGAAAAAACTCTTAAAACTGAAGGTGGACAAAGCAATGGGGCCTGATGGGATTCAACCCAGAATTCTAAAAGAACTAAGGGTAGAACTAGTGACACCACTGACTACCCTCTTTAACAAATCATGGGAGGATGGGGTGGTGCCCGAGGACTGGAGGAGGGCAGATGTGATTCCCCTTCACAAAAGTGGGAGCAAGGCAGAAGCAGAAAACTACAGACCTCTTAGTTTAACCTCAGTGATAGGGAAAATGATGGAATCACTTCTGAAGGAAAGAATTGTCGAGTATCTAGAGGCCAGAGGGGCACAGGATCCAAGGCAGCATGGAATCACAGCAGGAAGGTCATGTCAGATGAATCTGATAGATTTCTTTGACTGGGTGACCAAAGTAGTAGATCAGGGAGGGGCTGTGGACATGGCCTACCTAGACTTTAGCAAGGCATTTGACACAGTCCCACACAAAGATTAATATACAAGTTAGCCAGCCTGGGAGTGAGTCCCAAGATGACAGCCTGGGTAAAGAATTAGCTGGAGAATAGGACACAGAGAGTAACAGTAAATGGAGTCCACTCTGAAGAAAGGGGGGGGTTACTAGTGGGGTACTGCAGTGTTCAGTATTAGGACCGGTCCTCTTCAATGTCTTTATAGACAACATTGCAGAGGGACTGGAAGGAAAAGTATGTCTCTTTGCAGATGACACAAAGATCTGCAACAGAGTTGATGCACAAGGTGGGGTGGAAAGGATGAGAAGGGACTTGGCAAGGTTAGAGGAATGGTCAAATGTATGGCAGCTTAGATTCAATGCTAAGAAGTGCAGGTAATGCACCTGGGAAACAAAACCCAGGGAAGAGTACACAATGGGGGGTGAGATACTAACAACAACAAAAATGGAAAGAGACCTGGGAGTAGTCATATCAGATGACCTAAAGGTGGGCAAGCAATGTGAGAGGGCAGCAAGGAAGGCTGGGGGGATACTGGGATGCATAGGGAGAGGCATCACCAGTAGAAAACAGGAAGTTATTATCCCTCTGTAAAGACAGCTGGTCAGACCCCATCTGGAGTACTGCGTGCAGTTCTGGAGACCCAATCTCCACAAAGACATAGACAGGATGGAAGCTGTCCAGAGGAGGGCAACTAAAATGGTGCAGGGTCTGCACCGGAAGACATATGAAGAGAGACTAAAGGAGCTTAATATGTATAGCCTCAAGGAAAGGAGGGAGAGGGGACATGATAGAAATGTTCAAGTACCTCAAGGAATCAACAAAGTCCAAGAGGGTAGCATCTTTCAAAAAAGAGGTGTGCAAGAACAAGGGGCACAATTTGAAGATGGGGGCGGCTCAGAGGTAATTTAAGGAATATTTTTCACAGAGAGGGTTGTGGATGTATGGGCGGCCTTCCGGAGGAGGTTGTGGAGTCAAAAACAGTGATGGAATTCAAGCATGCATGGGACAGTCATAAGGCAATTCTAGGGGGTGGGGGTAGGAAGAAGTAGACTGCTGGTTAACTAGGATCTGCAGCTTATCCAGTAGATAGGGAAATGGGCAGACTAGGTGGGCCAAGCGGTCCTTATCTGCCGTCAAATTCTATGTTTCTATGTATTGTGAAAGAGGAAGTCCTGAGTTTGCGCTTTGATCATGGGTAAGAAATTGGGATCCTTGAGAAGGAGAGGGTCCAGCCGCCAGCAAGAAGATTTAGGTGCTATTGGGCCCCACAAAAGTTGCAGTTTGACAGGGGAATGGTCTGAGATTATGATGGGAGAGATGGATGAATCAATAGTTTTTCCATTATAACAGGAGAGGCTAACCAGTAAAATTCTACTGTATCTCTTATGTAGAGAGGAGTAAGTAAATTCTCGATCAGGGGTGATGGAGGCTCATATCAGCTAATCCAACATCTTGCATTAGTAATAAGACGTTTTGATACTTCTAGGGTGGGCCTCTGTAGTGGGGCTACTTCTGTCAATGCTGTCTTCTGAAGCCAAGTTAAGATCCCTCCAAGAATAACTGGTGTATTATCAGTGTTAAAGGATAGAATCTGTTGAGCTAAATTATGAAAAACTCCGGGAATCGGAGTTGGGTGCATAGACATTAACAAGCAGAAGAGGACCAGAGTTGGTATTCAGTTTGACCATCACCCATCTGCTGTCAGTATTGGAAACAGAGTTTATAAGGGACCATTTGAGACTCTTATGAATAAGAACAGCAACTCCTTTTTTTTTTAAGTATAGGATGATTCATAGATCTGACCGACCCAATCTTTTTTAAGTCTGTGAACATCCTCTGCTAATAATTTTGTTTCTTGAAGTAAAGCAATTTCTGTTTTATGTTTTTTTGAGATGTGCAAGAATTTGCTTCGCTTACAAGGAGAATTAAGTCCTTCACATTCCATGTATATAAAGTATGTCACTCATATTGTTAGTGTTAAAGAGGGAATCATCGCTGGAGTGTGAAGGGACAAATAAATGAGGCAGAGGATGATTAGAATACAATATAGAGAGCTTACATATATGCAGAGAGGGGCAGGAACATTCAAGCCAAAAAAAGTGAGATGTATGGTACATGAGTAGCACAGATATCTTATTAAAGTTAGAACAGAGATGGGGAAGGAGAAAAGTCATTAACAACAACAACAATACTAATAAGCTAAATAACAAAGAAAATGTTTTATGGGTGTGAGGAGATAGGAGTCAGCCAACTGGCTAAGAGACTCTCTCACCACACTCTGGGGCATCGATGTAGGGAGGAGACTAGGGAGGACCAGTTATAAATATCGGCCCAAACCTAAGTCTGATCCCAGTAATATAATAAAGTAAGTATTCCTGATAAGCTAAACTGAAAGGGAATAATACCAAGAAAGGCAGGGGACTGTAATAACCTCAGCTTAATTCTAAGCTAACAGGACAAGGTATAAGGATAAAGCTAAACACCAGAACTTATTTATAAACATTAGTAGTAATAGTACAAGATATACCAACTCGAAACAACAGTAAATTAAAGAACCATATCAGAGATGCCAGTACAGCCTAGACATAGAGTTAGGAATTCAGGAGCTAGTTGGAATGCAAATTAGCAAATATAAAAGGAAAAGTAGATCATTACCACATTAGAGTGACTCTGAGTATACTTTGCAGTGCAACAGAATAAGTATATAATAAATACAATATTGAGGGAAAGAAGAAAGGGAGGTCAATTTAAGCCCTTCGCCTAGACAGAAATGCAAATCGGGATTATGTGGGCGTATAGGCTTCAGGCGATAACTGTAGACAGAAGAGATAGTCATAGTAAAGATCAGCTCCAATTACTCAAAAATCACCTAAACAGGTGTTATATGGGGTGACTAGGTCTAGAAGACTAGGCCCAGTGAGCCCCAAAACAGGAGGGACCACACATCAGTAGATTTCGATAACACCTGTAAGCTTCGAGTAAAATAAGGAGCATAAGGAAGATGTAGATTGACAATCCTTTGCAACAGTACACCAAACATAGCCCACCTCTTTGAGTGCTAATGATAGTTCCATATTGTAAACAGGAGGTAGTAAGAATAATGGAGCATAGGGAAGGAGATAGATTAAATGTAGTTGCCAATAATACTTAAGAACCTGTCATCAGGAGAGCGAAGGGGTAAGTTGCCTTGTAATATATGATAATTTACATATGAAAAAAGAAAAGGCAATAATCAGGATGCATACCGACTGAAGATATGCAACTGAACAGCCAAAAGACTATAAACCTGATGCACTCCTAAACTGGAGAGTAAAAGGCTAGGTACAGACAGCCTGTTTAGTGAGGTAATGTATAAGATCTAACACTAAAATAATGGGTTAGAAAAGCATTGCTGATATACCAAAGTTCCCTTGAAGACCTTTTAGCTGCTCTGTTTAAACACTGCAACAAAAGTAAATTGATGCGGCCAGATGTATAACCTTTGCTTTCTGCACCGCTGGGAGCAAAAGCAACCAGGTAGCATAGACTGTAGAGTGGGCCGCTAGGCAGAAAAAGTGTACTTGCACTCCCTTTAAGTATCCTGGAAGCAAAACCTACCAAGATATAGCAACTGTGACCATATTACTGACCATATAGGTTCATGACACCTTAGATTTATTAGCAGGATTGTGACTATTGATGTTCTTGCTTTTGGTCTTTGCCCTACGTTTCTTTTTGGGCAGCTGTAAAGATCTGAGTGGGAAACTTGCAACAACTTCTGCTCATGAAGTATCGGCAGAAATACATCCCTGAGGCACAGGGTCCAAATTAGAGGGATGTTCATCTGAAATTTGCTGGGAAAGATCCTCCTGCGAGGAGTGCATGTCATCCTCTAAGAGAGCAAACTTATTGCTGAAGGGAATAGAGGGGTTGATTTGAAGGTGAGAGGCTGCAGCTTGGGGTGTTTGGGGTGAAACCTTGCTAGAACAGCATGAAAGTCTTGAAGAATAATGCCCCGACAGAAGCTTCTCTTTCAGCCGTCTTGATTGCCTTGGGGTCAAATCAGTTGCGGCGTTGCTGCTAGGGCTGCAAGTTCTGCAACACTTTCCCACATTTCTGTACTCGTCGTCCACCCTCCGCGGATACCAAAGCTGTGTTCGGGTTGCCAATTGCTGCTGAGCCTCCCAGGGTAAGACTATAGAGAGAGACCTCCAGATAGTTGGCTAAGGCATCAGGGATTTCAAAATCCTTGAAGAAAGAGCCTGAGAAAAGGTGTAGTGTCCTGGGGTAACGTGGAGCAAATTTAATGCTTCTTTAGTGGAGGATTTGTTTAAGTGGATTGTAGGCCTTCCTTCTGATGGTTAAATCTTTTTGAAAAGTCTCTGTAGATGGAAATATTAAACTCTTGCCACTGAAGTTTCCCCATTTCTCTGGCTCATTTCAGTATTAATTCTGTGTGGGAATAGTTCAAGAAGCGAGCAATGATAGGCCTTGGTCACTGGTCTGATGTTGGCCTGGGACCCAGAGTGCGGTGAGACCACTCAATGATTAACATTAGGTCAGAAGACAGTTTAAGCATTGCAGGCAGCACATGTAATAAAAGAGCAGTAGTGTCTCCTAATTCTACACCTTCAGGGAAGCCAAAAAATTGTAAATTGTTGCGACGATTACGATTTTCAATATTGTCAGTTTTGCCTTGTAGGAATTTAATAGTTCGATCTTGATTGCGGACAGTAGCCTGGAGGTCATGAATAGTAGTGGTGTTACAGGCCGTTGCTTTCTCATTAAATGCAATTTTCTGGCTAAAAGTTTCAAGAGTGGTCGCATTCTGTTTGGGTGGAGTTTTTAGATCATTAATCTCAGCCATCAGTTTAGAAAACATTATTCCACTCTAGCAAGTGAGCCTTGCTGTACTTGGAGATCTGCCATAATGCTGAAGGATGAGACCTAGTATGCTGCAGTACTATGTAGAATAATTGAATATAAGTAGATGATGGATCAAAAATGACTTACAAACTGTGTCAGACAGTAAGATTACAGGGTGGTCACAGGAGCTGGTACCAAAGAAAGGTCTGGTGAAGGCTGGATGAGGTTAGATTGCAATCATTCCTGCAGAGATTCTGAATTATGCTGCTATCTTCTGCCTGGTCAGGCCACGCCCCGCTGTCAGCCACTGTTTCAGAAAGTCTTTAGGGGACTCTCCTTCAAATCCCTCAGGAAGTCCCAGTACCGCAATGTGAGTCGCACGGGCAGTGTTTTCCATATTTTCCAGTGGATCAGGCTGATTTCTTTCATGAGTCCCACCAGCACCATTAGGGTTTAATTAGCAGTCTTGGAGGTGCTTTTGGTGTCACCTACTAGTCTTGATCTTGGTGCCAGGATCTTTAACTGGGAAGCATATTCTTCCACACACCTGTCCAAGCTTTTGATTGCCCTCAGTAGTGCTGAATTCTAGGGCTGCGAGGAGTCTGCATCATCTCCTGGAGGTACCATGTCCTTGCTAGCAGCATGGCAGCTCTCTTTTGGGTGGGCTCCTTCCCTACCCTTTGCTGACTTATTTCCCTACCTGTTGCTGATGAACTATCACTGAGGCACCACTCCTCAAAGGTACCTGAATTTTATATCAAAACACTGCTCACAGTCTGCAGTATCCCTATCCATCAAGCAAAACTTTAAATTATAGGTTTGAAAAGTTATTTTTAAGTTTAATTCTTTATTTACCAGAGCACAGTCAAAGTGCTGCTGCTGGGCTTGCAGTTAGTCATCTTAGCCAGTCTGTCTGTTCACCACAGAAGCTTGCAGTTTATCAGCAAGATGTACAAATGTAAGGACTGCGGAGTACCCTGCCAGAATAGCATGTCAGTCAATAGATTTCTGCAGTGTGTACCATCACGGAGTACCAGGACTCTCAAGATAATGCCTTATCCTAGATGGACACAGGAAGCTCTCCCATCAAAGAAACCCTTCGACAAGCGACACCACTATCCCATGATGCTGCTAAAGTCAAATACACTGGCAACACCCCAAATAAGTAAGAAGGTGCCAGTTACACACTGGGCAAACTAGCACAGAAGAAAAGCATCCACAGACAGAGACATGATGCCCAAAGCCACAGACACTGAAGACAAGCAAGAAAGGTCTAACAGATGTTGTCATGTGTTAACATAAAGCTATGGGATCTCTATACTACATATTCATATATATAGATGTAACCACCCTACAAATTAGAGTTTACTATAATGTATTCCTGGGCTCCTTCATGCACACTGTCAAGCTGGTGTCCTGTCTTAAGTAGTTCTATCTGTGCGAGTGCCCTAGTGAGCATACATGCCTCTTTAAGAATATAGCTAATCTCTGTTTAGAAATTAGTCTGGGCTGGGTACGAGTAATTTAAGGCTTGTGACCGGCCAGACAGTGTGTTATTCTGCTCCATTCTGCAGTTGCTACTTGTGCAGAGGGAGTTTTCATAGGAACTGTGACTGTTTACTGTTTATTTGCTCTTATAGTAAAGATCGAGAAGTTTGTCTAACCTGCTTTTATTGCAGCTCGAACATTTGAATAGGAGCCACCATGTTGGGTCCTGGACTTCCAGTAACTGGACCAATCGAACACTGGGGATCTAAATGGAGCTTGTTCCCAGGGGTCTTGTGGGAAGGAAATTCTGTAGTTTTTGTAGTTTTAAGTGTTGGTGCCTAAATGGACCTTGAAGGGGAGCCCTTACTGTGACTAACAGTTCCCTCAGCCAACCAAACCTTTTGGAGTACAAGGAAAATGCCCAGAACTGCCTGAAGTGGAAGACAGAACAGCTTGAGCTTTCAAGCAGCTGCTCCCAGAAGGAGCATAGGGGAATTAGCGGGAAGAGGCTAAGATGGCCTTCCTGCCACGTTCTCCTGGAATTGAACTGCCTATTGCAGAAGTCAGACCTGTCTGATATCCAGCCTTGGAACTGTATCAGAAGAAAGAACAAGTCTGTTAGTGCAACTGGTGATTTGGACCAAGTCTTGTTACCAAAGCGATCGGCCCAGCAGTTGAGAGAGTTAGACTCAGATTTAAAGGTTTGTGAAGTGCAACTGTCAATTTGCAACTAGAATGAATCCGAACTGTTGTTTAAAGAAATTAGTGATTTAAATGTGCTGAATGTGTTTCATGGGTTGCAATTTGTTTCCCCACAGTAGAATCTGTTAGACCAGCTGGAAGCTTCACCAGCAGAAGATCACAAACTTTTTCTGGACTGTCCATCCTGCCTGGGCCCTGTCATCTTTGCCTAGGTCACTACTCTGCATCAGAGACCTTCTCGGTGAAAGACTGGCTTGGGGATTCGGCCCCCTGCCCATTACCATCGAGCAGGTAGCGACCACCTGGATGTCAGTCATGTCGGACCCGCTTCCCCTGGCCTCCCTGATCATCACCATGAGGTCTACATCTCGCCTGTCCTGCATCCAGGTCCGGGTAGCATCAAACCAGGGTAGCTCCCTGCAGCGAAAGTAAAAATCATTGTGGCACCATCTATTTGTTTCTTTTTACAGCAACAGACTGAGCCATCTGGCTTGGACTACAAATTATTGAGTTGTGTGCATGCTTAACTGTTTTTCTTTCATTAAGGGCCCCAACATCAGCTGCAACGCCGGCCACCCCCAGCAACGCTTCAGGCTAGCCCGCATGATATACTGGGTACCCAGGGTTGTTGAACTGTCAAGTTGGGACTTACTAAGTGCATGTCAGACAATCCTGATTTAAATCAGATTGCTAATTGTTCTGCTAGATTCATGCCTCTCCCTTGTTCACTGCCCCTAAATAAATCTGATTGCCTTTTTTCACATTTAACCTGGCTAGTGCATATTATTAGTTGGTTACGGTGTTAATGTTGTATTGTTGCATTGCTGATCTTATTTTCCAGGGATTCCAAAGCAGTTGCTGCAGATCCAGCCCCGTAGTAAGTGAAATGGGGTGAACACATTATTACTGTTGCCTATTGAATGTGAATGTACCATTGTACTTAGGCCACTAGAAGGGTTGGGGGTAGTTATAGCATCCCAGAGGGCTATACCAGAGCAGTTAAGCTACCCCAATACCATTTCTGTGGGTGGAGGCACCCATTATCGAACTCAGGTCCCTCAACCTGTGTAATGCCATACAGGTAAGGGTAGTAGCCTTAGAATAGCGACGCTTAGGTTATACAGATATATATAATACATATATATATATATATTGTTACTGACAGAAATGCATTTGCTGCTATACAATAGTCTTAGTAAGGCTTACTGATGGAAAGTTACTGGCTATAGGTCTGCTAGTTCTAATACAAAACTGCTACAGTCGTGGCCAAAAATATTGGCGCCCTTGCACTTTTTCAAATAACTCACAATTCCTCTAAACATAAGTTGAAATTAACAACAGTACAGTATTTGGTCTCCACAATTCTTTATTTCTCTGTTAATATTACAGAACCTTTGTTTTTGATTCAGAATTTAATATATCCTTTTAAATCAAAAAATGAAAAGAAATGGCATTGACAACATTATTGACACCCTAGACTTGATATTTGGTGGCACAGCCTTTGGTCAAAATAACTGCAATCAACTGCTTCCTATAGCCATGGATGAGCTTCCTGCACCTCTCTACTGGCAGTTTGGCCCACTTCTTGTGCAAACTGCTCCAGTTCCCCAGATTTGAAGGGTGCCTTCTCCCAACTGCTGTTTTCAGATCTCTCCACAGGTTTTCAATGGGATTTAGATCTGGACTCATTGCTGGCCACTCAGAACAGTCCAGCATCTTGTCTTGAACCATTCCTGGGTGCTTTTTGACGTGTGTTTGGGGTCATTGTCCTGCTGGAAGACCCATAACCTTCAACGGAGACCCAGCTTTCTGACACTGGGTTCAACATTGCGCTCCAAAATGGCCTGGTAATCTCCAGATTTCATGATGCCATGCACACGTTCAAGGCACCCAGTGCCAGAGACAGCACAGCAACCCCAAAACATCACTGAACCTCCTCCATGTTTGACTGTAGGAAAGGTGTTCTTTTCTTTGAAGGCTTCATTTTGTTTTCTGTAAACATAGAGATGACGTGCTTTACCAAAAAGCTCTAATTTGGTCTCATCTGTCCACAGGACATTCTCCCAGAAGGATTTTGGCTTGTTCAGGTGTGTTTTGGCAAACCCCAGTTGGGCTTTCTTATGTCTCTCTCTCAGTAGTGGGGTCCTCCTGGGCCTCCTACCATATAACCCCCTTTCATTGCGTTGGCAACGGATGGTGTGAGTTGAAACTGTCGTACCTTGTGTCTGAAGGTCAGCTTGAATCTGTTTGGCAGTTGATCGAGGTGCTTTCTCCACCATTCGAACAATCCTGCGCTGCAATCTTCGATCAAGTTTTCTCTTGCGGCCACGTCCAGGGGAGGTTGGCTACAGTGCCATGAGCCTTAAATATCCTGATAACATTACGTACGGTGGAAACAGGAACATCAAGGTCTCTGGAGATTGATTTGTAGCCTTGAGATTGTCCATGCTTGGCTACAATCTTCTGTCTGACCTCCTCAGACAATTCTCTGGCTGTCTTTCTTTTCTCCATGCTCATTCGGTGTACACACAGTGACACAAAACAGGAGAATGACTCTTTTCTCTATTCAAACTAGTTGAATGAGTGATTTTTATATTGCAGGCACCTGCAACTCACCACAGGTGAGTTCAATTCAAAGTGAAGGAGAATCACCTGCTTGAAATCTAATTATTTCTAACTACTTCTAAAGGTGCCAATAATTTTGTCCGGGCCATTTAAGGATTTCTGTGTGGAATAAGCTAAGACTTAGTAAATGTTTCTGCTTTTGTGTTTTATTCCACTGCAAGCCAAAGAAATACATACGTGGATACCAAAATATTTTTAATTTCAACAATTTTTGGAAGGAATGGTGCATTATTAGAAAAACTGCAAGGCGCCAATATTTTGGCCACGACTGTATATACAGAAAAAGTACTTGACCATATTTGAGTGACAGGGTCAAAATGTGTACATGCAAAAGATAGTTGTTTTCTTGCTAGTACTGGGGAGTTCTCTACTGGGAGTGCTCAAGGTTAGGTAGAGGATGTGTAGCAGTTGCTGATAGTGGAAACTGCTGCAGCTGAACAAATCTGAAGCTCCCATATAAGGCACAGTACTTATTCTGTGAGTAGACAGGGAAGTTGAAACAATAAGCCCCAGTCATGCAAACTATATAGATAGAGGGTCTATTAGGGTCTCACATGAGCCCAGAATGCAAGCGGGACACTGCCCTTTGCTCCCAGGACAAGATAATGTACTTTCCTGTAATTTTGTTGTAGTGGATAATAAAAGTTTGTTACTCTGACTTGTGTTTCTTATGGCATCATTACTCACTGAACTCTAGAGGGGCACAATCTAGGGCTTAGGATGGTGAAAACATAGACAAGCTCATGAGGATGGTGCAAGAAACTCTAAAGATCTCTGATGAAATGACAGAACCTATGACGTCAGCTAACCCACTCCTAATGACTGGCCGGCTGACAGACAAACAAAATTTTCCTACATGTTGGGCGATTGATTCCGTTGTCCAGAAGGACTATGACTCCAGGGATTCTATCAGAATACTGGACTGGCACATGGCTGATAAATCCTTTCCAGTAACAACCACTATAAAGGAGGCATGACTTAGGGCATCAAAGGTGGACCCTTCCACATCCCTAGTGAAAGTACTGCATCTCTGAACAAAAACGTAGAAAATCACCTAAAGAAAATCCACGAAACATTTGGATTGCTAATCTCGATGGACACTGCCACATTCTTTGCTAGCAGAGCTCTACTAAGTTGGATGGAAGCATTGACAGAATCCATCCCTGAGGGATCATCAAAAAGCTAATATGATACTGAACATACGAAATTTGACAGGAGATAAAGCCTAGAGGTCTATCAAGTCTGCTCGAATGTGCAGCTAGCACCACTTATTCTGCAGCTGCCCCTCCCTTCCACCCTTCCCCTTCATTGACCCTCCCCCTTGTCCTGTCCCAACCCCTTTTGAAGCAGTCTACTGTTCTACTGGATACCACTTCTGCAGGTAACGCATTCCACCCAGCCACCACCCTCTCTGTAAAAAATTGTCTCCTCATCTCCCTCCTGAACCTTCCTCCCTCCGGTCTCATATCATGGCCCCTGGTGTCCCTTCCTCCCTTACTTTGAACAGCCCCTCTGTACTTGTCTTGTTTATTCCTTTCATGTACTTAAAGGTTTCAATCATGTCCCCCCGTCCCTCCTCTCCTCCAGCTAGTACATGTTCAACTCCCTCAGCCTCCTCTCGTATGATAAGTCCCCCAGCCCCTTGATCATCTTTGTCGCCCTGCGCTGCACCCCCTCCAGTAACTTAATGTCCCTCTTCAGATACGGCCACCAGTACTGCACGCAGTACTCCAGGTGCGGTCTAACTAATGACCTATGCAGTGTCAGAATCACCTCCTCCATCCTCGAAGATATACCCCTTGCAATGCAACTCAGCATTTTGTTGGCCTTTGCAGCTGCCTTCCTACATTGTGCTGAGTTGTTCATTGACCCTGTAATGAGCACCCCCAGATCCTTCTCCTCCTCCTCTGTCTGGGCTAGCTGCACTCCCCCCAACTGGTAACTCCTCATTGGGGTCTTTATCCCAAAATGCAGCACCTTGCACTTTTTGGCATTAAACTCCAGTTGCCAGGTGTCTGATCAGGTTTCAAGCTTTGCCAGATCATCCTGCAACCCCTGCCATCCCCCTAGGTCATCCACCACTGCTCCTACCTTGGTATCATCAGCAAACAGACTGATCTTGCTCTTGATGTCCAATGATATGTCTGCAATGAATATCCCAAACAAAACTGGTCCCAACACTGAGCCCTGTGGGACACTGCTTGTCACTACCCTTGGGTGTGAGAGCCCCCACCCACCACCACCCTCTGTTGCCTTCCTGAAGCCAGTTCCTCACCCATCTCACTAGCTTTGCACCTGCCCCTGTGCTTACTAACTTACTTCCCAGCCTTCCATGCAGCACCGAGTCAATGCCTTACTGAAGTCCAGATACAGGACATCCACTGCATGGCCCCTGTCCAGTTACCCAGTTACCCAGTCATAGAACTCCACCAGGTTGGTTTGGCAGGATCTGCCCCATATGAAGCCATGCAGTCTGTTGTCCTCTAGTCCTTTGGCCTCTAGGAGGGCCACCAGCCTCTCCTTCAGGATAGTCTCCATTAGCTTACCCACGATGGATGTGAGGCTCACCGGTCTGTAGTTTCCCGGTTCATCCTTGGGGCCACTTTTGTGGAGGGGCACCACATGAGCCATCCTCCAGTCCTGAAGTACACACCCTGAATGTAGTGAGGCATTAAATAGGTCTGCCAAAGGCCCTGCAAGGACCTCTGCCAGCTCCTTCAATACCCTGGGGTGGATGCCATCTGGGCCTTGCGCCTTGTCCACCCTCAGTGCTTTCAAACCCTCCCGAACTCTGCCCTCCATGATTTCCCCATCTGTCACCCCCTTCCCCCATTTCTGCCATTTCTCCCCCTTGGGTGTCACCTCCCTCTTCTCCTTAGTAAATACTGAGCAGAAGTACTCATTTAGTGCTTCTGCCTTATTGTACCCTGCTTCCACCCAACCCCCCTTCCTAATCCTTACTATGTGGTCCTTACAGCTTCTTTTCTCCCTGATGTACCTAAAGAAGTCCTTCTCCCCCTTCTTAATGCCTTGTGCCAGCCTGAGTTCCGTAGATGCCTTGGCTCCCCTTACTGCCCTTGTCACCTCCTTCGATTCCATCAAGTACTCCTCCCTGTCCTTCCCCTCCCTGTTTTCTTGTACTTCCTAAAGGCAGCTCTTTTCCATCTTACCTTTTCCATAACCTCCTTGCTCAACCAGATTGGTTTCTTAGCCCTAGCCTTCTTGCTCTGGGCTTTGCAGCAGGTTTTGGTTGCCTCCACTATCCCCAGCTTTATGAGCTCCCACCTCTGGTTAGTGTCCATACTAGATTGAATTCTGTCCAGGTACCCTTTTACCACTTCCCCCATCCTCCCAAAGTCGGCCCTCCTGAAGTCCAGCACTCTTGTGCCAGATTCCACTCCTTCCTTGCCCATATCCAATGTGAGCCATACTGAGTGGTGGTCACTCCCTGACAGCGGTTCCTCCACTGTAAGTTCTCTCACAAAGTCCCCATTTGCCAGCACAAGGTCAAGGGTATTCCCTAACCTGATTGGTTCACTGACCATTTGCAGCAGGAAGCTGTTCTGGAAGGCATCCAGCAGTACCTGCTCCCTTCTGTTCCTGGTTGTTGGGGTACTCCAGTCCACCCCTAGCATGTTGGAGTCCCCCACAATCACCACATTACCCTTCTCGATAGGTTCTCCTGATCTGTCCCGCTAGTTCCCTGTCTAACTCCTCCATCTGAGATGGCGGCCTGTACACCACTCCCATTCTAAGAATCCTATTCTTGGAATCCTGGATTTGCATCCAAAGTGACTCCGTACTACCCCCCTTCCCTTCCTCCCTTTCACACTTCAGTCCTTCCTTCACATATAGTGCCACACCCCCTCCTTTCCCAATCACCCTGTCCCTGCGAAATAACCTGTACCCTGGTACAGGCAGGTCCCAGTCATTGTATTGGGTGGCCCATGATGGAGTGCATGCTTCAAGCAGCTAGATTCATTACAGATGCCACCTCAAATGTACTTAAACTTGGGTCCGGAGTCACTATATGGGCAAATGGGTAGAAGAGCCCTCTTGTTAAAACTGTTCAATCAATCAAGCAATCAAACTTTATTTATATAGCGCCTTTCAGAGCCAAGGCGCTGAACATTAAAATATAGAACATAGCATAAACTTGAAATAATATCTCAATAAATTAAACATCATACATAGATACGTAGATACATAGACAGTGTCGGCAGATAAGGGCCTATGGCCCACCCAGTCTGCCCATTTGAGCTTGTAAGTTCAGTTTGTTTTCCTAGAAGTCTGTTTCCCCTTACCCCTGACCTCTAGAATTCCTTTATGTCTATCCCATGCATTCTTAAATCCCGTGATTGTTTCAGCCCCCACCACTTCCTCTGGCAGGGTGTTCCACTTGTCCACCACCTGTTCTGTGAAGAAATTCTTTCTCATGTTTCCTCTGAATCGCCCTCCTCCAACTTCATCCCATGCCCTCTAGTCCTGGAACATCTTTTTCGCTTAAAAATAGTGTTTTCCTGCACCCTGTTCCTCCCTGTAAGATACTTGTATGTCTCTATCATATCCTCTCTCCCTCCTCTCCTCCAGGGAGTACATGTTCAGTTCCTTCAACCTGTCTTCATAGGACTTGTGATGCAATCCATGCACCATCTTTGTTGCCCTCCTCTGAACCTTCTCTACCCTGTCTATGTCCTTCACGTGAGGTATGGTCTCCAGAACTGTACACTGTACTCCAGGTGGGGCCTCACTAGTGTCTTGTATAGCGGAATTATGACCTCCCTTTTCCTGCTGGTGATGCCCCTGCCTATACATCCCAGCATCCTATTTGCTTTACCTGCTGCCTTGTCACACTGTTTCCCTACCTTGAGGTCATCAGAGATGATAACCCCAAGATCCCTTTCCTGCTTGGTGCATGCTATATCCTCACCCCCCAACTGATATATTGTGCCAGGGTTTTTGTGCCCCATATGCATTATCTTGCACTTCTTTGCATTGAATTTCAACTGCCAAACCCCTGACCATTCTTCAAGTTTCTGCAGGTCGCTTCTCATTCTGTCTACACCCTCTGGTGTGTCTACTCTGTTACAGAGCTTTGTGTTATCAGCGAACAGTGAAATTCTGCCTTCTAGATCCTGCACAATGTCACTGATGAAGATGTTGAATAGGACCGGTCCCAGCACTGATCCCTGTGGTACCCCACTGGTCACTCTTCCCTCTGTGGAGTGACAGCCATTTACCACCACCCTCTGTGTCCTGCCACCCAGCCAGTTACCTACCCACCACACTACTGTCCTGCCCACACCCATATTCCCCAGTTTGTGCAATAGTCTTTCATATATTTATATCTGACCTGAACAACTTGTACAGCTGTGCCTGTAGATTTGCCAACAGTTCCAAAATAGGTGGGTCATGTGCAACACTCATTGAATCACTACAGATACAGGATGATTGAGATTGTGTATACGACTGGAATATAACCTGGGATACACAACTCAACAGTGAGAAATTCAAGGTAATGCACGTGGGAAAGAACAATCCCAAGCATTCTTATAAATTAGGCTTGTCAGAGCTAACGGAGTCCATATGTGAGAGGGACCTAGGCATATCAGTAATATCTGACTATGACCAACAAAAAGAATGTAATGAGGTCATAGCTAGAGTCAACAGAGTAATGTGGCAAAGTAAAAGAAAATTAACCTCACAGTAGGAAAATGTAATCCTACCTCTGTACAGAGCATTTCTCCTTCCACACTTGGACTTGACTGCCCCCTTCTGGGCCACATATAACATAGAAACATAGACTTTGACGGCAGATAAGGACCGCTTGGCCCATCTAGTCTGCCCATTTCCCTACCTACAGGATAGGCCGTAGATCCTAGTTAACCAACAGCCTATTTCTTCCTACCCCCCACAAGAATTGCCTTATGTCTGTCCCATGCATTCTTGAATTCTCCCACAGTTTTAGACCCCACAACCTCCTCAGGAAGGCTGTTCCATGCATCCACTACCCTCTCTGTGAAATAATACTTCCTCAAATTGCCCCTGAACCGCCCTCCTTCTTTCTTTAAATTGTGTCCCCTTGTTCTTGCAAGTCTCTTTTTCTGAAAGATGCTACCCTCTTGGACTTTGTTGATTCCACTGAGGTACTTAAAAGTTTCTATCATGTCCCCCCTCTCCCTTCTTTCCTCAAGGGTATACATATTGAACTCCTTTAGTCTCTCCTCATACGGCTTCTCTTGCAGACCCTGCACCATTTTAGTTGCCCTCCTCTGGACTACCTCTATCCTGTCTATGTCCTTGCGGAGATGGGGTCTCCAGAACTGGACACAGTACTCCAGATGGGGTCTCGCCAACTGTCTGTACAGAGGGATAACAACTTCCTGTTTTCTGCTGCTGATGCCTCTCCCTATACATCCCAGTATACCCCCAGCCCTCCCTACTGCCTTCTCACATTGCTTGCTAACCTTAAGGTCATCTGATATGATTACCCCCAGGTCCCTTTCCTTTTTGTTGTTGTTACTACCTCCCCATCCTGGGTTCTTGTTTCCCAGGTGCATTATTTTGCACTTCTTTGCATTGAATCCTAGCTGCCATACTTCTGACCATTCCTCCAACCTTGCCAAGTCCCTTTTCATCCTTTCCACGCCTCCTTGTGTATCAACCCTGTTGCAGATCTTTGTGTCATCTGCAAAAAGGCATACTTTTCCTTCCAGTCCGTCTGCAATGTCACTGATGAAGACATTAAAAAGGACTGGACCCAATACTGAACCCTGCGGTACCCCACTAGTAACCCCTCTTTCTTCAGAGTGGACTCCATTTACAATTACCTTCTGTGTCCTGTTGCGCAGCCAATGTTTTACCCAGGCTACCACCCTGGGATCCACTCCCAGGCTGGTTAATTTGACTATTAATCTTTTGTGTGGGACTGTGTCAAATGCCTTGCTAAAGTCTAGGTAGGCCATGTCCACAGCCCCTCCCTGGTCTACTACTTTGGTCACCCAGTCAAAGAAATCTATTAGATCTGGCCTGACATGACCTTCCTGCTGTGAATCCATGCTGCCTTGGGTCCTGTGCTCCACTGGCCTCTAGGTACTCAACTATTCTTTCCTTCAGAAGTGACTCCATCACTTTCCCTACCACAGAGGTCAGACTGACAGGTCTGTAGTTTCCTGCCTCTGTCTTGGTCCCACTTTTGTGAAGGGAATCACATCCACCTTCCTCCAGTCCTCGGGTACCACACCATCCTCCCATGATTTATTAAAAGAGTAGCCAGTGGTTTCACTAGTTCCTCCTTAATTCTTTTAGAATTCTGGGTGAATTCCATCAGGACCCATTGCTTTGTCCACCTTCAGTTTTAGGAGTTCTTGCAGAACCCTTTCTTCTGTGAAAGGACTGGATCGACCCCTAGCAAGAGTGCTTCTGTTAATTGGATTATGCACTTCCTCCTCTTTGTGAATACTGAGCAGAAATATTTGTTCAGTATCCCTGCTTTTCACTGTCCCCTCTGCCCACCCACCTTTCATTCTATTCAGCCTCACTATCCCTCCCTTTGTCTTTCTGCCTGATGTACCTATAAAAGGTTTTATCCCCTTCTTAACTGAGTTGGCTATCTTTTCCTCAGTTTGGGCCTTTGCTATTCTGACTTCCCTCCTGCTTCCTTCTGCCTTAACTGGTACAGCTCTCTGTCCTGCTCCGTCTGTGTTTCCTTATACTTCCGGAATGCTATCTTTTTCTTCCTGACTTTCACAGCCACCTCTTTTGAGAACCATAGTGGCTTTTTCTTTCATTTTGATTTGTTTATTTGCTTCACACAAAGGCTTGTTGCCTCTGTGATGGCAGTTTTGATGATGCCCCATTGTTGCTCCACACCTCCTTCTAGCCTGTTTGCTAGTGCTTTTCTGAGGCACTCTCCCATCTTGCCAAAGTCAGCCCTCCTAAAGTCCAGTACCCTCACTTTTGTATGGCTTGGCTCTGTGCTGAGTTTAACGTGAACCACACTGTTTGATGGTCACTTGTCCCCAGATGGCAACCCACTTCTAGATCTGAGATCCTCTCACTGCCCCCGTTTGAGAGTACAAGGTTTAAGATTGCTCCCTCACGAGTGGGTTCTGAAACTAGCTGTCTAATGCCTGCCACGTGTAGGGCATCAAGAATGGCCCTGCTCTTGGATGTGGCTGCAGCAAATGTGCTCCAGTTAACATCTGGCATATTCAGGTCTCCCATCAATAGTATCTCCCCTTTCTCTGCCATTCTAAGAATGCCTTCTCTCATATCCTTGTCCATTCCCTCCCCCTGACATGGGGGTCTGTACACAACCCCTATGCGGATTGTGGTGCCCTTTCCAGTCTCCAAGGTGACCCACAGTGCCTCCTCTCCTCCCTGTTTACTCTTTTGTTCAGTTGCTTTTATCCCTTCCTTTACATAGAGAGCTACTCCTCCCCCTCTTCTCCCCTGCCAGTCTCTCCCGTAGGTTATGTACCCTGGTATGTTAACATCCCAGTCATGGTTCTCTGTGTACCATGTTTCTGTGACTGCTACGATATCCAGGCATCCCTCTTCCATCAAGGCCACCAGCTCAGGGAGCTTGTTGCCCAGACTACGGGCATTGGTACTCATTACCCTCCATTTCCTGATGGCCTTACTCCCTTTGCCCCATCCCTGTCCTTCGTGCCTTTGTCACTTTCTCCATTTACCCCTGCCCTTCTCCCTATCGACACCTCTATGTTGGTGTTTGCCGCACTTACTACCGTGATTATTTGGGGGCTAGGATTTCCCTGCTCCTTTCCAGTGCCTCCCCCCTTGGCTAGTTTAAAAGCTTGCCAATGAAGCATTTAAACCTATCACCTAGGATCCTGGTTCCCCTCCCGGACAGATGCAGCCCATCATGCCAGTATAGGCTTGCATCACTCCAGGTGGACCCCCAGTCCCCAATGAAGCCAAATCCCTGAGCTCCACACCAGTTTTTCAACCACTGATTGAATCCCATGGTGCAGAACACCCTAGCCTCTCCTATGCCATAGATGGGCAGCACCTCCGAGAAGGTTACCGTGCGTGCTACTTGACTAAGGCCCCTCCCCAATTCCACAAACTCTTCCTGCACTTCTCTAATCCCTTTCTTAGCCAGGTCATTTGTCCCTAGGTGGACAATGACATCCAGCTCCCTTCCCTGTGCAGCTGCCCCAGCAATCCTGAGGATTCGCTCCCTGTCCCTCCAAGCCATGGCGCCAGGCAGGCACCTTACCTCCCTCTCCCCTTCCTCCCCCAGTTCTACCTTCCTAACAATGGAGTCCCCCACCAGGAGTTGTTTCCTTCCCCTGCAGGATCCCCTGCCACCCTTCTGTGGGTCTCCTTTGTGGAGGTTCCCAGCATCCTCCTTGGTCTCCAACAAAAGAAACAATTTGAGAAAGTCCAACATAAAGCTACCAAGTTTATTTATAACTTATGTAACAGTCCATATGAACAAAGATTATCTTCATTAAAACCAATGCCTCTATCACTATAGAGGCTTAGGGGAGACTAACTAATAATGTACAACATAATGTATGACCCCACCCTACTGAGTGACCTCAACATCACCTTTAAACATGACGGAACTGTGACACAATGCCATCTGCTTCAAACAGTAGGGCAAAACTTTCATACTACAAAAAGGAAATACTTTTTTTACTAACAGAGTAGTCAACATCTGGAATGCCTTACCGTTATTTATAATAAGTAAAACTGAAAACAAATTTAAAACTAGACTTGATAAGCACTTAATGAATGCACCTGTGATATACTACTAGCAAGGAGCTAATTATAGGCTATTTGCCTCCTCAGCTCCTAGATGCCTTAATAGGATCTTAGTATGGTGTTCCCTGGTCCTGGCGCCATTCCCGCAGCCCCATCTCTGTTGACTTATGGGTTAACCACCACTTACTCTGAGTCATATCTGGCAGTTAGCCTACCACATAGGATTGTGTAGGGCTTGCAGCGGAGGCTGAGTGAGCTGGGGCAGTTTGATACAACCATGCATGTGCATCTAGATGCACATGTGGGTTGCATCATCATGCCTCCTGCCCACATCTGTTAGTCCTGCTGTGCTGTCACCCAGCTTCCATTGGGTGGCAGACAAGTAATGGGACTCGGTGCCCCCCACCCCGAGGAAGGAGAGCTGTCCATGAGATTGATCCTCCCTCCTCTGGCCAGCCCCCAAGAGACCCTGGTCTGTTCCAGAACCCAGGTCACCAGCATGGGTGGAAGTACGGCATTCAGTACTTCAGTCCTCCATGCCACCAGGTCAGCTAACCAGGGGACTCTTTGTATCACTCTGCGTTGTCAATGGGAGTTAATACATATGGGTAATGAGGTCCCCTTGTGGAGTAGTGATACAGTTTAGTACTGTCAATCATCACAGAACCCTGGGCACATGAGGACTCGAAAGACATCAGTTACTCAGTTTCTGCTGTACCACTACAAGGGTAGCAAGCACAGACAGAGCTCTTTTGAAGATTTTGTTTTCTACATGTTGTTTGCTATTTTAATGAGGACTTTTGTGACTGTGAGGCAGGTTGGGGCTACCTGATGACAGGGAGCACCCCTAAATTTAGAAACCCTTAGAAATTCATTGCAATAGCTTTTACATATTGTTAATGAAAGCTTGAATTCACTTGAATTCAAGTCCCTGTGTCATGATTAATGTTTCCAGAAAACTTCATGCTGTTGGTTTTGTGATTTTCTTTAAATCAGCATTTGTTAACTTGTTCTGCAATGACTGAAAACTGTGAAGTTGTTTCTGTCCCTCTGAGTGAGGCTTGAGCAATGACATCATATTGGTGTAGCTTGCTGCTTCAGCAGTTAAGTCCCTGCTTGACTGAAGAGCTGTTTGACTTCCCAATCACAGCAGTCTGTAGATTAATTGTTTGCTTTCCAGGTTTTTAACTAACTCAGTCTCTAGTTTGTGTTTAGATAGATTAGCTTAAAATTCATCATTCTGTTCTTATAAAAAGTTGATCATTTGAGTTTCAGTGCTGAATCTGATGTGGTAAGAATGTTTCTCTGTGAGAAATCACCTTGTCTTTCTCATCAAAACTTTGCATTGTTTTCTAGCTATATAACCAGGGTTGTTTAATGGATATAAAATACTTCTAAATTTTGTTCATTCATAGAAGTAGTTTGTCTTTGATGTAGCCTCCATAAATAGTTTCACATAAGAACATTTTTTATGTCAGATTGACAAACGGGTATCTACCACACACTGCTATTTCATGCACATGTACTGCATGAACTCACAAATTTCAGTTCTTTGAGGGTTTCTGTGTGAAAATGCATCATGTATGTGTATAACTGGAAACACTATATGGCATCCTGATGCCTCTGTCCTGCCCACAGTTGAGGCAGCTGCCCTCTGCTGCCCACTGTCCCTGCCCCACAAGCCCCATCTCCTGCCCCACATTCAAGGCTGCTGCACCCTGCTGCCCACTGTCTTCTCCCACACAGTCTGGGCTGCTGCACCCTGCTGCCTCCTGCACAGTTGAGTTTGCTGCATCCTGCTCCCTCTGTCCCCCACACCCAAGGCCTATGCACTCTGTTGCCCACTGTTCCCGTTGCCACAGCTGGGGCTGCCATGCTGTGTTATGCCCTAGTGTCCCAGGTCTCCTGCCTCCACAGTTGGGGCTGCTGCACCACACTGCCCAAGGCCACTAGAAGTGTGGCTTTTGCTGCACCTGCTACCCACCTCCACTGCCCCAAATGGGCAGGGCTGCTGCAACACATGCACCTGTACCAACAGTCAGGGTTGCTTTACCCTGATGCTCCCCTGTGTCCTTCCCCACAGTCAAGGCTTCTGCACCATGCTGTCCTCTGTCTTTGCTGCCACAGCCATGACTTCTGCACCATGCTCCTATCTACACAGACAAGGCTGCTGTGACCTGCTGTGCTCTTGAGCCCCATGCCTCCACAGTTAGGGCTGCTGCACTATTCTGCCACTTTCCAGAAGAGTCAGGGCATTTGCTGCTCCCTGTCCCCTGTCTCCACAGTTGGGGCAGTTTCTCCCTGCTGCCCCCTGCCACCAGAGTCAGATATACACAGTTTCAGCTCTCACTCTGTGGGGACCTGATCACCTAGGGACCATTACTACTTCCAAAATCTGAAGATGATGTAGTTGGCAATCTGGTTCCTAACAGGAGGAGTCTCCTGGAGCAGGGGTGTATTGACCTCTAGGAAGGTGTCTGCCTTAGGGGCCTTCAAAAGAGTGTGGAACATTTTATCTTAGCTTGAGCAAGCGACTAAGACATTAGGCCCAGCAAAGGCCATAATTCCACAGATTCAAGCTCCATCTCTTGCACCTAAGGCTCCTACAGCTTTCCACATAATCAGGAAGTATGTCTGCCATTTTTCTGTCCCAAGTCAGCGAATCCAAAAGAAAAATAATTTTACAAGCAGTTTGTGCAGGGCAGTTAAGACATATCGATATAGGTCAGGAGACTTTAAAAAATCGGACAGTCTGTTCATTATGTTTGGGGCAGCAAAAAAATGTCAAAAGATTTCTAAGCCCACCTTGGCAAGATGGGTGAGGCTTGTATCACCAAGGCATATGTGGTACGCTACCAGGACTCTTGCTATGTCCTGGGTGGAGAGAGGAAAGGCCTCCATGTTGGACCTATGTAAAGTGGCCAGGAGGTACTCTGTTCACACATTCACTAAGCATGATATATTGAATGTCCAGAGTTCAACCAATGTGGCCTTGGAGCACAAAGTTTTACAGGCAGCAGTTAGAAGATGAGTATTACACATAGCCCATATGGGTTCTATATCAACAATATTCTCCCCCACCCAGTTTTGGAATGGGTACTGCTTGCTAGAATCCATACGTATGAACTCCTCATTGACAATGAGGAGCAATACAGAAATTCTTTCATACTTACAATTTGCTTTTCTGTTAGCTCCAATATTGTCAGTGGGGCCTCTCCTAGTAGCCTCTGGCCCCTGTTGGAGAATATTGTCCAATATATCTAAGGAACTTGGTTTTCAGCAAAGATAAATTATTTCTGAGTACAGCTGGATAAAAGGAATGTTCTGCTAGGCCATGGATATCCCTTTATTTTATTGGGCTGTTCAAGCCCACTGTTTATGAGAAATGCATGGTGCTTTCATGTTGCAGTTAGTGCTTCACTTGTTCTCTACAGTTATAGTCACTGTTGTTTTGTGCCTAAATCTCTTTATGTTGGAAGTACTGTTTGCAGTGAGTTAGCAAGGTCAGAGGATCGGTGGCTTGACACTCAAACAGGAAGGAAGGGTTATCATGCACAACTGCTAGAGACAGGTCTTCAAATGAGGTATGTTATTTATTTGTCTTTTTATCATGTGATAAATCATTTACATGTCAGAAAGGTCTTGGTTACAGAGACAGTTCATTGACCTGGGTGACATGAAGATTGCTAGTTACATAGGGCTGTATAGGTACTACATGAACAAAGGCAACTGAGTAACTGCTGTCTTGGAAATCCTCATGTGTCCAGGGTTCTATGTCGGTTGACAGATTTGAGCTGTACCACTACCCCAGTGGGGATCCCTTTACCCATATGTATAAACTCCTCATTGACAATGTTGGATCTAACAGAAAAGGAAATTAAAGTAAGTATGAAGGAATTTTCCTTACTGACATTGATAGACTTAAAGGATGCTTACCTCCACATTCCAGTTTGGCAGTCTCACCACAAATACCTGAGGTTCACCATAAAAGGACAACATTACCAATACAAATACCTCCTGTTCAGTCTTGCCTCATCACCCAAGGACTTCACCAAGACACTAATAGTTCTAGTCACTGCACAGGAAGGGATGCATGGATCCCTTACCTAGAGGGCTGACTGCTATGGATGAGGATGAGAGACTAACTCCAGAAGCATATGGACATGATACATCAATGCCTGTAGCATCATGGGTGGGTACTCAATCTGAAAAAAGCCAGCTGCATCTGACAGGGTGCCTCTCGCATACAGGAGCTATAATAGATTCACACCATGACATAGTAACACCATCAGAGGCCAAAATACACCATCTTATCTATCCACATCAACAAGGTCAGATGACAGCTGAGAAAGCCAGTATAGAACTACCTTCAGATACTGGGGTTCATGGCTGCAATGACAGACACAGTGTCATGGGTCACACTCCACATAAGACCACTTCAAGATTTACATTCAACAAGTGGAATTAGCCATCTCAGGACTACTGTTTCCAATAAATGCATATGCCAAAATCATGGCCAGTCTGCTCTGGTGGACAAAGGAAGAAAATGTGATGAGAGGCAGGATATTGTCTCAACCGATCATGACCACAGTTATGACAGATGCCAATCTACAAGGCTTGGGGTCATCTGCAGCTGTCATGTCACCCAGGCTTGTGCTCCCCAATGAAGTCATCTCTTCCAATAAATGTGCTAGGAATGCAGGCAGTCTGCCACACTCTGATACAGTATTTCTGCCGCTGATCATCTCACAACAGGCATTTCTACTGAGATCAGACAATCGAGCCATTGTGGCATACTTGAACAAGCAGGGTGGTACACTCAGAGTCTGACGATCAAAGAATCACTGAGCCTCCTTCACTGGGCCGAACATCACCTCTCTATCAATCTTGGCAACATACCGTGCCAGCAAATCTAACATACAGGTGGATTGGCTTAGCAGAGTAATCCTAAATCATGCAAAATGGAGACTGAATCCGGGAGTGTTCCAGATCACCAGAACAACTAAGCCCACTACAGGTGCATCTGATGGCCTCCAGCGACAACACCCAGGTGCCACATTACCACTTACAATATATCCCAAGATCACAGAGCACAGGAGGTCGACATATTACTAGCAACATGGACATTCAACAGAGCCTATGTCTTTCCACTAACACCAGTAATCCACAAAATTCTCCACAGAAGACAAATTACAAGGTCCACAGTAGTTCTAGTAGTGCCAGCCTGGCTGAAAAGACTGTGGTCCTCACTAATACAAGCAACGCTAATAGACTCACCACTACAACTTCCTCCTCAGCCAGACCTTCTGAGCCAGGGTCAGACTACATTCATACCCTGAAAGCCCTCAAACTGATGGCATGATTGTTGAAGGGAGAGACTATTAGAACTGAGGTATCACTCAAGAGTGGTGGAGCAGAGACAGTCAACCAATAACACCTATTACAGAAATGGCAAATCTTATGGAGGTGGTGCCTTGAAACAGGGCTTAACTGCCTGTTCCTGGACTACCTCAAATTTTGGACTTTCTGAATGATGGAGCAGTTAAGGATCTAAGCCCCACTTCCTCAGGGTACAAACATCTGCTATATCTGGTTTCAGGGGCCCCTTCCAGGGATAGGTCCTATCAGAGCTCACCTTGACACTGTATGTCTTTAAATATCATCTAACCATATCAGACCTATCTGTGCTCCATGGCAGATGAACATTGTACTGGGCACCCTTCACAGTCCTCCTTCCTTACAGCAAGATTCGTTTCACTGGACCACCTTAAAATGGCATTCTCAGTGGCCGTCTGCTCAGACAAAAGAATCTGAAAATTGCAGGTCACATCCTACAGAGAAACAGTCCTGGTATTCTGCAGCAACAGGGTAATGCTGAGACTAGTACCTTAATTCCTACAAAAATAGCCACCCCATTTCCCTTAGAGTAAGACAGCCACCTGCCAACTCCATCACCTGAGCAGACTGGCCCAGTCACCAAACTTCACCCTATTGATGTAGGTCACCAGCTGAAGTGATACCTTGCAGTGACTGTGTCCTCCCACAGGTTAGGTATGCTGTACATCATCACAGCATGAAAGAAAGGTAGCCAGGCAGTGTCCACAGACATTATCATCTATTGGCTGAGGTGTGCCATCACAGAAGCATACTGAGGGGCAGGCCTTGACCATCCAGTCAGTATAAAAACTTATGGTCAGAGAGAAGCCAAGTATCCAAGGCTAACATCTGCTCTGCTACCACCTGGTCTTCCCTGCACACCTTTATAAAACACTACTGCCTGGACATGTCACCTGCCAAAAGAGAATCCATCAGCAGGACAGTTCTATTAGTGGCATCTACCCTACTGTGACACAGACCACGGCATTTTCCCAACCTGAAAAATCAGAAGTCACTGCTACTAAGGTCCCATTGCTTTTGATGGCAGAGTACTATAAAGGGTATGAGATGTAATGGAATTTACTCACCTGGTAAAGGTGATTATGTGAGCACCCTTTATAGTACTCTGCAACCCCTCCAAATACGGCCTGGTTAACAGTGGGTATTTCATGAAAGGACTTCATTTCAAGGGTGTCTGAGTAACATGTCCTTAGTACTGTTATTGTTTGAGAACAGTGAATGTATGCACAAGTAATGTGTACTGTTATTTACTTTCAAAAAACATTTTTTGTGACATCGGTTCATAGTTTTATCCACAGCTTGACACTCTGTTTGTGGGTTTTTTTGTTTGTTTGTTTTTGTCTTCTTTTCTCCCTCTGCTAGGGAAGTATCACACTGGAGTACCTAAGATGGGTTGGGGATTGGCCTCCAGCCAACTCAAATTTGATTGGATTGTGCAACAACTGCAGGATGGATGGGGAATATCCCATTGGTTTTGACAGCAGAATATTACAAAGCATGCAACATTAAGACCTATTTGCTAATGGCAGGAGCCTATGGAACAAAACTAATGGCCTGAAAGGCACTGGTGGGAAAAATATGGTTGGATCTGGTGGCTATCACAGAGATGTAGGCAACACAGTGCCACAATCAGGATTTGATCATTCGAAGTTATGCAATGTTTAGGATGGATAGAGAGCAAGGACGGGGATATAAATCCACAAAGTTAGTGGATGAGCGTGCACATGGGCAGTGGCACAGGTAGTTACAGATGAGAATGAAAATAAGAATTAATGTGATATGTCTACCACCATCTCAGAAAGAGGCAGCTGATGGGGAACTGGGGGATTAGATCAGTAGGGCAGTGAGACAAGGGAAGGTGCTGCTAACTGGTGACTTCAGCATGCCAATGTGTGGACTGGAGGATCCTAGTAGCAACAAGTGCAAGAAATCAGTTGCTTGTTGTAGCATTCCAGGAAGCATTCCTGATACAGAGCACTGAGGAGTCTATAGGGGATGGAGTCTTAGTCTTCACAAACAAGGACAGTACAGGAGAAATTAGAGTGCAGGACCCACTGGGAGCCAGTGATCACCAGACCATGTAGTTTAATATCAAATAAGAAGGGGAGAGGAAACAATAGCAGACAAAAGTACTGGGCATTAGGAGGAAGAATTCTGGCAAGATGTGGGAGCTGTTGCAGGAGAAACTGGAATGGGTAAGGTGGCAGAGGAAATGGAAAGAAAATGGAAATTGATTAAGAATAAAATATTGAAATGGGATATTGGAAGTCACGAGTCTCTGAGTAAGGGTGGAAGGAAAACCAGAAGGAGTAGGTAACTGCTGTGGTTCACAAGGAGGTGGGGTAGGCTGTGAGGGAGAAGAAGGCCTTCAAAAATATAAAACCAGGAAGGCAGAGGGCTATAGGGTAGTGTTTCTAAGGAGTTCCAAAGATGAACAAAATGGGTGATTTTAATACCTTTATTGGACCAACAAGAGATTCACAGAACATTTTAAGCTTTGAACTTACACAGAGTTCTTCATCAGAAAAAGAAAAGGAGTTTCAGGAAATTCTATAACTAAAGCTTCAAAGCTCTAAGCATGCTTAGTGAAAGTACAAACGTGTGGATTGAACTTGAATTCTAACAGTAAAACTAAAGTTCAGGTAAGATACTTCGGCCAAGAATTTCAGAATGGTTGGATGCGGATGTGGCAGCATGATCTGCCCGCATACACATTTGACTGAAGGCACCTCTGCTTTCCACATCCCACAGATTAGGGTTTGCATAATTATTTGACACAAAATGCTGCAGTTCTTAGTCTCTAATAACAACTGATACTGTTAGACCATCTAATAAATGGTATAACAGTGTGTAAGTAGATCTGCTTTGAAAACATGATTGATTAATCTGAGGATATGTGCTGTGAAAGATGTTTCTTATGGTATTACAGATCGAGGGAGCACTCCCAACCAATTGGAGACACTCTTCCTCTGCACATGAGACATTCTTATTCTATGAAGAATATCTCACATGCAACTGACCTGAAAGCAGGCATGATTGGGGCAGTTTTTTATTTGAATATACTATTGATCAGTCTCGATTAATAACATATAGATATAGTCGCTGAGACCACTCTTATGGTTGTAACAGTGGTTTCACTTATATCCTTAGGAGTTCAGAACCACTCACCTTTGGTTTGCAGTTCTGTACTCTAAGAATGCATATGAGAACACCCTTACTACCATAAGAGGGTCTTGGGGTGGTATGAACATACATAAACATGTCATCTGCTGCATTTTGTGCAGAACTTCCATTAAGTAAAGCTGAGGGTTCTGTCTGCCCAAACTATGTGAGACAATGCTCTTATACCATGAGAAACAACTCGCACAGCATATATAAACTTATTACATGTCGCTTGAGATAACTACAGTAATTTATAGTGTGTTTTATAAATCATGACATCATTCTTAGCCAGTCAGGGTTGCTTATTTCCAAACATTCCAGGTACTCTTATAACCATTCCTGATACTCTTATAACCATAATATGGTATCTCATGCACATTTTTCTAAAATTCTGAAGCTCTAAATTGAGTTGGCACACTCCATTTCCCAATAAAGAGAATTCTATAATATTCTGCAAAATAAACAAGCCTGATTTTAAATTAAAATTCAATATTTTTAAACAGTGTTTAATATGTCTGTATGTATAGTTCCTATGTCTCATGTGGTTACAAGAGTTAATTCTCAAGTCCTTCGTGTGCCAGAACTGCTCAGCTGCGCTTTGCAGTTCTCTCGACCAAAGAACTCAAAAATGCACTCTTAAAACCATAACAGACACAGTAACTGTACATATAAACATATATAAGAGTACATAGAATGTTTAGATATAAACAATCTTGACTAGCTAAGAATGATGTCATGGTTTATAATAACCACAAGAGTGTATCTCATGCAAAAAGTTGCAAACTTTTGAAATGCTACGATCAGTTGGGATAGTTAATTCACACATAGGATTTCACATAATTTTCTGCAAAGTAAAACGTTTTGATTTTAAACTCAACTTTCATTTTTCTAAACTGAAATCTTCAACATGATTTATGTTTATAAAGTTCCCGTGTCTCTTGTAGTTCTAACAGTTTCTTCTCAAGTCCTTTTTTTGTGCCAGAACTGCTGAGTTTTGCTTCACAGTTCTCTCACCCAAGGAACTTGAGAATGCACTCCTATACATGCTTAGTCATAGCAAATTAGCTTCTGTTCATATTTTATGTTCTAGATAAGTTTATTTCTATTATTTTATGACTGGTATAATTTTATTATCTAAAAGGAGACAAGGTGCTATGGATCAATATGGATATATATACAGTATGTGTATATATATGTTTATACAACTTATGTGCTGGGATAAATGCCAGTGTAAAAAGTAATATCTGTAGAAGCCAGTGAAGATAACACTGATATCTTCATGTTTCCTATACGTCATCATGATATCTTAACACTCCTATACGTCATCCTGTTATCTTTTAAACTCCTCTACGTAATCTCTAAGAAATCCTATTGGTCCCCACAGGAAATTCAGCTGTTCTAAAGCTCTGCCTTTTAATTACCTCACCCCCGTCCCCCTACCAACGCGACTCTTACATCTGGTTGACCCTGCCATCAGTTTAAAACCATGTTTAATTTAAAAAAAACTTATCTGGTTGATCCTGCCGTTTCAGCTTGTCTCACTAAAACAGTTACCCCACATCCGCAGATTGCTTAGCCAGAGCCACTGAGTACCTTCATTATCTGTAACAAAGATTGTCTTTCAGTCGGTATAATGTAGTCCTTTTATTACGCTTCGCTTGTTACAGAACATGAAGAATGAGCTTAGAACCAGAGCAATGGAAGTTTTCAGAGGCGAGTGGCGCGAGCGCAGCGTTGCTATAGGCAACACCGCCATCGCTACTTTCACTTCTCCGAAGCCGCCGACATGCCGAGTTCCCGCCTCTGTCTGCCTTAACTGCAGCCTGTTTTTACTTAGCAAGCCCAGGAAAATTAATAAAAAGGACTGCATTTGTACCATTTTGAAGAGACAGTGCTTTGTTTTAGTTGTGTAAGAGATACTCACAGTAACGCATTGAAGCCGCCGGTCACACTTCAAATTAAGGACGCCGGGAATTAAACTGTTTTGGTGACACAAGGGGAAAATGGCAGGATCAACCAGATAACGTTAACAGCTTAATAAATTTCTAAAAGCCACAGAGCTTTTTCTTAATTTACAAAGAGAGTTTTCTTTTAAATATCTGCCTGTCTAACTGAAAACTCTTTTGGTCAAGCTACACATTTATATTACAACTCCTCAGTGAGACCAGGGGGGAAATAACAATCAACCAAATAATGGATTTTTAATAATCATATCTTTACCAATTATGACAGGACCAATGCAGGGGAGGGGGGAGGCACTCCTATTCCTGCCTCATAACTTATGTGCAGTATTGTTGTTAAGTATCCATTGTGGTCAGTTCTGCAGTGAGTGGGGGAAAAACATATCTGAGGGTCATGTTGGGGGCCCAGCACATAAGTTGTATAAACAGAACATGACATAGCCTGACTGAAGATATCATATTTATCTTCACTCGAGGCCAATGACATCAAGATATCTCACTCGTGGCTTCGCCACTCGTGAGATATCATGATATCACTGGCCTCTCGTGAAGATAAATATGATATCTTCAGTCAGGCCATGTCATATCCTCTTATATATATATATATATATATATATATATATATATATGTATATCAAACTAAAATGCACTTATGAATAACTAACAAGAAAATTATATTAATTAACTCGTTGAACAACAGAGAAAAACAGCTTGTTTTTCTGTAACAGTACTAGGTCTGCAAGAATGGTCTATCTAAAGGATCAGAGGTTGCATACCTCTTAGCTGGAAAACAGATCAAGACTATTATAACTGAAAAGCGGCTTTAAACAAACATGTTAAACAAACAAAAAGTTTCATTGTGTGGTTTAAAATTGAAAAATGCTGCCAGAATAAGACAAACACCATTCTGAAGGGAGCATTACCAAGAATAAGAAAAGACTTAAATAATTTCATAAAATAATAAAGAACAAAGAAGCTACAGGGAAAAAATGTGAATACCTATTCTATAAATGTTAATTCAGCTATTCTTGGACTTTTCTGAACCAGTAATTCACCAGGACGTGGTTGCACCAAGATTTGAGAAAAGTGTAGTTTGCTTCTCTGTTCTAGAGTGACATGATTTATGGGAGTTTGCATTCCAAGATGAAACAGACTGCGAGCTGGGGCAAAAGATTTGGGGCACGATACTAAAATATGGACAAAAGCTGAGTGCAAAGGCTTGCTCTGTGCTTACCTTTGCACCCAACCCAGAGATTGTTATATTCAGTCGGATAAAGTGCCAGCGCTATCTGACTGTTTTTAAGGCCATGTTGGTGCAGCACTAAGTTGAGCAGTGCTGCCCCAACAAGGATCTAGGCTGTATGCAGCCCACAGAGAAGTGGAGGGAACTGTGCCCCCCAGTCTGATAGTGCCAGAAGGCACAGCGTGATATTCAGCCCACAACATGCAAATGAACCCATTAGGCATGCAAGGTGCTAAGGGCCACATGCATGTCCATGATGGGATCGTTTGCATGGGAAGCGACGGCATGTTTGTGCCCCTCCTGTGGCCACCCGTCACATCAGGCATGGTGGTGAGCACCCCCACACACCATGAACACCCATCACCTCATGTAAATGTACTCCCTGGTGTCCGGTGGAACCCTCGCCCCCAAGCAGCCATCGCTGTATGTGTAGTGATGTCCCTGGTGGTTAGTGGTGCCCTACCATCAGATCTGGCATTAATGCAGTTTGCAGAGAATTTCCTTCTTTTGAGATAGTAGTATTGTATCTCATTCACACTGGTCCCTTTGTGACCTGCGTGAACACATCCACCTGGCTGTGGAAGCACAGTGCTGTCCAGACCCTGGGCTTCCAGGCCTCCAGGAAAGTAATTTATCTGCTTTGCTATAGTTGTTTTTGTGTGATCACTTCAAAGAAAAATATATTAAGTGTGCCGCTTAACTCCGAGGTTGACTGTATATGGGCAAAATGTGTTTTTCTTTTTTAGCCATAAATCAGTAACTGTTTGTCAATTTGGTCTGAAAGTTGCTATGCTTGTAGTCCAAGACGAGATACACCTTTGATGCATTTCTGATGATAATCAGACTTAATTGTGGATCTGTCACCATGGTGAAGTCTGGAGATAATTTTGGGGTGCAGTGCATACCCATGAATTTTGGGGTATTGTGTGTTATTCTTGTAGTACTAATCAGACCTTTTTTCCATATATACAGTGCCCCTTAACTCCAAATATTGACTGAGTTATGGTTTGTTAAAGCTGCAATGTTATCCAATGGAAGTTTCAATTTTTTAATTATGTTTTTTATGTCTGTTTTCAGATGGTATTTCATATAGACTTAATCTTGCAGTACTCCTTGAGACCACTGTTTTATGGTAATACTGCTGCAGAGACTACTCTTATGCTTGTAAGGGTGGTTTTACATGCATTCTTAGGATATCAGAACCATGAACCGAAGGTGAGCGGTTCTGATACCCTAAGAATTTAAGTGAGACCACTCTTACAAGTGTAAGCATGGTGGTATTAATATATTATTGATCGAGCTTGATCAATAATATACTACTTTTTTTAAAACTGTCCCAAAACGTGACTGTTTCCAGGGCAGCTGCATGTGAGAAAGTCTTAAGGAAATAAGAGTGTCTCATGCACTGAGGAAAGCAGTGCTCCGATTGGTTTGGGGGTGCTCCCTCGATCTGTAATTTGATATATACTGAGTGTCCTGTAACTCCAAAGACTGACAGTTATAGCTTGTTAAAGTCACAATGTTATCCAATAGGAATTTTTAGTTTTTACTTTTTATGTTTTTATATGGCCCCTGAACTTTTTTGAGGGTATTATGTGTTAGTCTAGTACACGGGATATATATACTATATATATATTTATAAAATGGGTAAGAAAAAAAGAATCAATGCGATCCATAGCATTGGACAAACACCATCACATGACCGTGCGTATATCAGAGCGTGACCGCACACCTGCACTTTTACCCCCCCTCCAAAACAATTTTGACATTTTTATAAGATAGATATTACTTTACTTGATATACACGCACGCTTGCAGTTGACGCACCGCCTGGCGGCTCGCGGCGCATAACGACACCAAGGCGCATGATATCAGAGCACCCACCGCGACACCTCAGAGTGGTATATCTATTACATAGTCCCTAAACTCCAACTATTGGTGGAGTTTTGGCTTGTTAAAGCTGAAATGTACAAAACAGCACTAAGTCCAAATTCTTTTGTATGAACTGATCCTCCTTCATGAGATTTTCGTGAGTTCACAAAAGAGGATTGGTTCATATGAAAAAAAGAATGAAAAAAAACTAAATCTGAATTCTTCTTTAGTATAAACCCATCTTCTTTCATCAGATTTTTGTGAGCTCCTGAAAGAAGATGCCTTCATATGAAAGAAGAATGTGAAAAAAAAGTCCAAATTCTTCTTTTGTATGGCCCTGTTCTTCTTTTGTGAGCCATGCAAAAGAAAACATCGTCTCATAAAAGAAGATATTTTAAATGCTCCAAAAACACATTTAAGGGTTGTTTTTTTGAAAAACTAAGTCCAGAATGTAGCTAAAGGGTCCTGTTTAGCTAGATTTATGTCTTGGTGTCTCTGCAGGGCATAATTCTTTTCAAAAAAATTTTTTTTTTTTTTAAGAGAAACAAAATGGCTGCCATACAGAAGAATTTTTTCTCATGAAACAGGACTGCCCCCTCATGGAAGGGAAATCCTCTATTGTATAGCCATATTCTTCTTTCATATCAAACATCAATCCAAAAGAGACTTGCAAGCAGACTGGAGGGTTGCTGGCTATGGTGTTGGTGCTCATAGGTCTGCTGACTCAATTAGAGGACTCAGCACTCAATATTCACAAAAACAAGCAACACTGTTGCTCCACGTTCTTCACAGATATAGATTCAGTAGCCACTTTTTGAACAGGGAACAGTACATCTGGGCTAGCAAAGCCTACAGGGGTATCCCACAATGCCCGATGTTTCATGCCCACTTCCAGGGTGCTTTGTCAGGGAAGTGGGCACAAAACATTGTGCACTGTAGGATACCTCCTTGAGTTTTGCTGGCCCTGATGTACTGTTCTCCATTAAAAAAGTGTCTTTTAAATCAATATATTTGAACACTGAGCAACAGTGTCGCTTGCTTTTGTGAATATTGAGTGCTGAGTTCTCTTCTACAGTAATCCGTCCAAAAGACCCTACTGAACATGCTCAGAACCAAAATGTCAAATCCTTATAACTTGGGAACAGATTAATATTTTTCACCAAACCAATGAAAGGCACCATTCTGGGGTAGGCCCTTTCTACCCTGAAAATTTCAGTCTAAAATTCCAAACCATCTGGGTGCTACGTGATGATAAAACAAATTGCAAAAAAAAACAGATTTTTCCTAAAGATGCAGGATCTCAGAATCTGCACATCTGACTGGAGTGGAACTTAACAAATGAAGAGACCTTGCCCCAGACTGTGCACATCACATTTTGTACTCTTCTGTTGAATTAGGCAGAGCTATAAAGGTGCAAAGTTAGGGGTTCAACATTAAACAGCCTGCTCAACCTTAACTATAGTGGTGCTACCACACCACTATAATATCACAAGTTATGTTGAATTTTGTTTTTAAAAACTGCAACTTGAATTTAAAATAAAACTGTTTGATTTTGTAGAAAATTAGAGAACCCCCCTGTGTGAGGAAATGGACTATGCTAACTGAACTTAGAAGAGCAGAATTTTAGAACTGTTTGCATGAGGCAACTCCCACTGGAACAAAGAGAATGCTTTGATTGTTTAGAAATAAACCATCCTAATTGGTCTAGAATGATGTCATGATCTATAATAAGCACTGAATCAAAACAAAACTTGAACTCCACTGCAAAATTAGTTTTCCAATATTCTTCTTTATTTCCAATCACACAATTTTATATAGGGCAATGGTTTCGTTGCCACGCCACTTCATCAGGCCCTGCTGTATTTCTTAATTTAGACAAATTCCTGTTTTAATTTCTTATATATTCAGATACAATCTTTATATACTATACCTTCATGTGCTCACCATATACCCTCTAAAACACCACTTAAACAATAGTTTACACTATGTGCTCTGACTGGTAATGGTACCTTTAGAGAACTAAGAGCTGTACTCAGTTCCAACACCTGCACAGGCTTGGGTCCCTGATTCAATGCACTTATTTCAAAAATCCATTTTATCCATCCATATTAACATCTCATGTAGTGACTTATGTTGTCAAACTTCACTTTCAGTTAGTTTAATACATCTTTCTTTAATGCTGTCTAGACAGCTATAGCCTTGTATTCTTATATTCACGATGCTCATTGTATCCTTGTTTTTCTGTGTCAAAGAAACATTTATAGCTTAAAGAGATTATTCTTAGCTATCTAAATCTTACAGTAATGACTATAACATTATGTTTTTACACTAACAATCATTTACTGTCCCTCCTTTCATAGTAAAAACTTGTTTTACCTTCTTTTAATGCATGTAATTAAATCATGTCCTTGTTCTCTAATGAATCCTTAAATGTGGCTATTATTCTGTCCTGAAAATATATTATACTCATGGTTAGATTTTTTTAAAACAACGTTTTACTATTTCATAATCCACGTTCTCTGTTAAACTGAAACATTTCCTAAATATTTGTGTATGCTTAGATCGCACACCATGCCTGGTGCGTAGCAACCTCTGACTAACCCCTCAGTTAGTACTATGCCTTTCTGTCACCTCAGATAATTACTGTATGTCCTAAAACAAAATATCTCTGTGTTGCTAATCTTTGTAACAGTTAGCATTTTATCAGACCCTAGCTCCCTTGCTAAGTGTAAGAAGTCCACGCTCACAGCTCCCTCGCTACGCCACAGATTTGCCTCCTCCCTGTGTTTGGGGAGTAGCTGCTACTGAAAATATGTGGCTTAAATACTGCGGGAGGTGGGGAGCACCCAACGTCATGCATGACATCACTTGGTCTCCATTCTCCCAAGTTGCTGGATCTGCCAGTGTGTGGCAAATGTGGAGGATCACAGATAGCTCAAGCAGTTAGGTGTTCCATGGAGAGCCTGAGGTTTGGACCTCCACACCAGCAGTTCACCCCCCACCCAGGAATAAAAGTCCTTATTAGATTAATGTTTTTAATTTTTTAAAGCATTCCTTTTTATTACAAAACTAATCGTAGTTTCTGTATATGGGGTTACTCTGTTACTTCTTGACAATTTCTTGGATAAACAAAAATAGAGGTGGGCTCATGACAGCAAAATGGGTGACCCTGGTTGCATCCTATGGCCCAGATATTCAAAAGGGTTGTGCATGGCGCTACGGTGTTGCACCATGCACAACCACTGCTGCGCCCGGTGTGATATTTAAAAAGGAAAGTGCCGATAATCCCGACGCGCCGGGGCATCAGTAATGTATGCAGGCATAGGTGGGTGTGCCCTATGCATAACCTGCACAGCCCGATATTCAGCCCGGGCCATGCAGAGTTATGCAGGCACAACCCCTACCTGCGCCTGCACAAAGTTATGCCTAAAAAAAACAGGAACAAGTCGAGGGCCACCCACAGGTGAGCTGCTACACTGCAGGGCGCAACACAGCAGCTGCCACCTGTGGGTGGCCATCAGCTGGTCCTGCCGCACCTGGCGGCGCCCCCCCATGCCCCGATCAGGCATCAGATATTTCTCAGTTCAATATTCAGGCCCAGTGATCGCTGGGATAGCCTGATCATCAAGTATCAGATACTTAAAGTCCAATATTCTGGTGGTCCAGTGATTGAGACAGCCTGAACACGGGGCATCACTGTCTCTCTCAAAGTTCAATAGCCCTCAGGTCCAGTGACTACAGAGCCCGACATGGGAGCAGAGCCCATTACCTCACAGTTCGAGCCTGGTGATCTAGTGACCCCCCATTGAGCCTCACCTCACCCGCCCCCAGCCGTGGCGGCAGCACCTCACTTGCCTGCCGCCTCGCCCGGCTTGCCGACTGAAAGCTTGCAGAGTTCATTGTTCAGCATGACGGTTACGGGCGGCAGCTCATAGCATATTAGTCAGTCCAGATATGTGAATGAGTTCATTCACATATCTGGACCGACAGTATGGTTGCACGCCATTGGCTCATGCTCTGAACTAATGGGCGCGCAGCCCTACTGAGCTGTCAATCGCGGGTGGTAAGGCGGTAGGCGGTGGGTGCTGCCGACGATGGGGGGGAGCGGGGTGGTGGGGCTCAGTGGGCGGGTGGGGTGGGGGTCCACTAGATCACCAGGGATATCGGACTTGGGGTGGAATGCTGCCCGCGATCGGGCTCTGTGCGGTCCACTGGACCATCAGGGATACCGACTTTGGGGATACAGTGATGCCCGCGACAGTAATTGCGGTCCTCTGGACCACCAGGATATTGGACTTTGGGGGATACAGTGATGCCCGCGATCGAGCTAATCGTGGTCCACTGGACCACCAGGGATATTGGACTTTGGGGATACAGTGATGCCCGACGATCGGGCTCTGTGCGGTCCACTGACCACCAGGATACTGGACTTTGGGGTACAGTGATGCCCGCGATCGGCTCTCGCAGCGTCCACTGGACCACCAGGGATACTGGACTTTGGGGATACAGTGATGCTCATTGACATTAATCGCGTCCACTGGACCGCCAGAGATAGCAGACATTCTTTGTCCCTTATGGGATGTCCCGCGATCGGGCTGTAGGGCGTCGGTCCCGGCGGCTGCTACTGCCTGGCGCCAGGCGCAAGTCGTCGGGGATCGGCGCACCTGCATGCTAATGGGGCCGTAATCAGATGCAAATGGCCCCCTGCACCTTGCATAAATTATGGCCCCATTTGCATGTCACCCTTTGAATATCGCAGGTGCTGTGCATGGCGCAATGGCACTTGCGCCACCGCATCTCAATGCTCCACTCTGACCACTTGTGCTGGCGCAGTTCCACTGCACCATGCACAGTGGGGGTGGCCAGGGTGCGATATTCAAAGCAGTTGCGCCATAGCACAACTCCGTTGAATATCACCCTGGCCACACCCCTGCGCAACAAATTTGAGCTGCGCACAGGCTTGCGCCACAGCCTGGCACAGTTTGAATATCTGGACCTATGTATATTGAGCTTCATGTATATATTTAAACCAATTTTCACAATTCTTTTTCCTAAAAATAAAACATGTTTCAACTTCATTCTTTCCATTGTGACATCATATTGTTCTATGTTTTTGATACATAAGTCTGGGCAAATTGTTATTCTATTAGTTCACTTTTTATGCAAGTTGAGGTCCCGTGGGACCCATTACCAGTACAAGTTCCACTCGCATTCCTCACTTAGTCCTATGGCTGGATCTAGGCAATTCAGTGCAAAGATCCAGTATACTTCCCTTCTTCTGAGTGTAGTATCACAGTCCAGCTCTGCTTTAGTGAGCTTTGGGACGTGTTCAAGTCCCCAGAAGTGCAGGGACATTGCTGAGTGGCCCACCTCATTACAGTGTCTGGTCACTGATGAGTTGATGTCCTGTAAGCGTATATTGGTTTTATAGTGTATGGTGGAATGTCATTCTCCACCGAAATCCATCGCTGTCGAAATGTTGTTCTCCTACACTAGTGACGTTTGCAGTGCAGCAGAACAATTTTTTGTTCTACTGCACTGCGCACGTCACACACTGTGTCCTCGAGCAGCATTTGACAGTTAGGGCTCACTCCATAGACAGGACACATAGTGAAAGCAGCAATGTCGGCGGCAGTACTGTTTAGCATTAAAACGTTCAAAATGTAAAGTTCTTAAACAGTTAAAATGTCAAGCGTGAAAACATTCAAAATGTAAAGTTCTTTTTTCCTTCTAGTAACCCAGTAAAAATGTTTTGAAGCAGAAACATGCTGTAGTGATTTTTTTTCCCCAAAAAACAACGACGTTCCACCATACACTATAAAGAAAAGTGCATGGGGAACAGTTGACAACAGGGCTAATCTTTCACCTCCTTGGCACTATGACGACGGATTGCCTCTCGGGGCTGCGCCTCAAGGTAATCCATCATCACAGTGCCAACTCGGGTGAAAGAATAGCCCTGTTGTCAACTGTTCTGCTATGCATTATCCTATATATGCTCACTGATTCTGTTTCTTAGTTCCTTTGCCAGTTTCCTCACATAAAGTCTTTCGCATGGACTGCGTAGGATGTATATAACACATTGTCAGTCCTGCAATTAATATGTTGCTTTATGGTATATTTTCTGTTTGTGTATGGGTCTTCTAACTCCTTTTTGGTTGTGTTCCCACATTGAAAGCATTCTGACTGCACCACTAGTCTTCATCCCCTGCACTATCATCTACACTAAAGGCTCATTCCCTGGTTATTCCTACACCAAAGTTAATACTGTTGGGCTGCTACTCTATTACTGATTGTTACTCTTCTACAGTACATGAGGATATGTAAGCCTATGCATTGTTGTTACGGTTACTCTCCAATCATGAAAGCCTATGTATAGTGTGTATATTATGAATACTTTGTACATTCTGTTATGTCTTATTTGCTATTGTCACTATATGCTAACTTATGTTCTAACTAACTTGCTATGTTGTATATTTTGTAACTATTGTCTACTCTACTCCCTGTTCCCCCCAGGATGCACTGTGAGACAAGCAACTTGTTGCTCAGTGTGTCCTTCCTGGTGAAACTCTTAAATAAATAAATCTTCCACAAGGTATGCTTCCTGGGGATAGTGGTCCCAACAGTAACTGTTTTTGTTCTGGTACAATTTAGGAAATGTTTCAGTTTAACAGAGAAAGTGGATTATGAAATAGTAAAATGATGTTTTAAAACATCTAATAAAGAGTATGACATATTTTCAGGACCAAATAACAGCTACGTTTAATGATTTATTAGAGCACAAGGAAGTGATTTATTTACATGCATTAAAAGAAGGTAAACAGGGCTGGACCAGTGGTGCAGAGGGTTGAGGCACTGAACGCCACACCTTATGCCACGCCAGCGACCGGAGTTTGGGAGCAAGCTCAAGTCACCAGTGGTCAGCTGGGGGGAAGGCATGGAGTCAGGACTGAGCAGCCATGAGGCAGCTCTCCTCTCTGGGGAGGGACGACAGGTTTCCCAACTCATGACTGCTACCCAGTGGAGGCCAGGTGGCAGTTCCAGGACACAGGAACCTAGGCGCTAGACCGGGAGGGAGGATGGGGCCATCACTGAGCTGTGGAACACATGCACTCCTCCACATGCATGCACGATTGCTTACAGGGGTCCCGGAATAGGGAGAAAATAAACTACCATATCTCCCCAATGCCATAAGGCAGGAGGGGTACCTGGGACCACCAGGCTAAGTAAAAATGAAGGTAAAAGAGTTTTACCATGAAAGGAGGGACAGTAAATGATTTTTAGTGTAAAACATCATGTTACAGCCATTGCTGTAAGAAGTAGACAGCTAAGAATATTAAACTAACAGAATGAAGTTTGACAACATAAGTTACTACATGATATGTTTATATAGATGGATACAATGGATTTTTGAAATAAGTGTAGTGAATCAGGCACCCAAACCTGTGCAGGTATTGAACTGAGTACAGCTCTTGGTTCTCTTAAAGTCACAGTTACCAGTCTCAGAGCACATGGTGTAAACTATTGTTTAAGTGGTGTTTTAGAGGGTATATGGTGAGCACATGAAAGTATAGTATATAAAGATTGTATATGAACATATAAGAAATTAAAACAGGAATTTGTTTAAATTTAGAAACACAGCAGGGCCTGATGAAATGGTGTGGCTACAAAACTGTTGCCCTACATGAAACTGTGTGATTAGAAGAATATTGGAAAACTGTTTTTGCAGTTGAGTTGATTCAATGCTTATATTTGGTACAATTGGATGACCCAGTTTTGTTTAAAACATTTTACTACACGATAGGGCAACCCAAACCAAACCCCATGTTTGGAAAAGATTTATAATAATCCAAAGAGACTGAGAAGCTGCACACATAACCATACAATACTTTTTTTTAATTTAAAAAAATTGCAGTAATGCTCCTCCCCTGCCTCTGAAGCGGTGCACTGTACTCCAACACTCCCCATGAGGTGATGCCTGTTTCCACGAATAGTGAAGAAAAAGTAGTAGTAGTAAAAAATTTTTATTCATACAAAAAATGAATAAGGATATCTCCACTGAGCCGAAGCTCCTTTACAGTGAGATCCAGGTGTCATTTCCAGTTACTCTTATAAGTTAACAATATATAACGAAGGAAAACACATATACACTATAATTATACATCAATAAATATAACACAGTTCCAAATCATAAAACAAACTAGGACAAGAAGAACATACAAAAAACAATAATTAATTCACAGTATACATTTAATACAAGTTACAATCATAAAAAGTGAATTATGAAAAAAAACATTTCCACCTACCCAGGCATTTTTCCACTTCTGCATTATTTTTTCATGCTCGCCAAAAGTGCTTTTCCAGTGAGACATTTCTTTTGACCAACCATCACGAAAGGCAGTATCTAAAAATATACAACACATCAACATTATACATATACTGTATTAATGACTATGATGTTTTTTTGTTTCAAATTCTGTTTTATCTCCAGCTGCACTGAGGCATCTCTTGGAGGTGTCTTCTCGATCCTACCCCTGCTACTCCCCACCGTGGCAGACCACACCGGATCACCCTTCCCTTGAAGGACTTCCCAGGGTCCCGGATCACCCCCAGGGCAGGGACCACCCTCCTTGGCAGCGTCCTTTTGAGATTAGAGGGTCCACCCCTCTCGGGAAGTCGACCGTGGTTCCCCAGTGTCGCTCTGCCCGCTATTGGGGATGTGAGGGGAGATCCCTGAGGCCCTCATCACCTCCTCAGCTCGCTGGGGTTTTTCCTGCTTTGGTCCCCAGACGCAGGACATGCAATGCTGCCCTGCCCATGGTGTGGATGCTCCCAACCATGTCCGGGAGGCAGCCGATTGACGTCTTCCCCTGCTTGTAGCCCATGGGGTTGCAGTGCCTCCGTTTTCCACCGGGGGCCACTGCGATGCTGGGCTGTCCCTGGATCCCTCCCCAAGAGAGGACAGCAGTCCTCTGGATGCTCAGTCCTCTCTCTCCCCTGCTGACTCCCATTGACCCGGGCTCATTCCCGAACTCGAGTTGCCAGTGTGGCATCCAGTGCCTCAACCCTCAGTGCCACCGGGCCGGCCTAATGACTATGATGTTGGCATACACAAAACATTATCTCTACCCTCACAAGTCAGGTTGTTATCATCGTCATGATTCCAACAAAAGAAGTGCTTACGTTTTGTTTCTTACTTTCTTTATTTTTCCATGTATAAAACTCATAGGCCCAGATATTCAAAAGAGTTGAGCCATGCGCAATAGGGTTGCACCTGCGTAAGTCCGAAATGCGCCATCCTGCAATATTCATTCACATATCTGGACTGCCTTGTATGGTATGGGCTGCACGCCCCATGGCTCTTGCACTGAACCAATGGGCATGCAGCCCTACCGAGCTGTCAGTCGGCGGGCGGAGGGGTGGCCGGTGGGTGGGGTGTTGCCACCTGCCAGCTGATGGGGGAGAGCGGGGTGGTGGGGCTCCGTGGTGGGTGGGGTGGGGGCCACTAGATCACCAGGGATATTGGACTTAAGGGAGAGGGGTTTGACTTTATGCCCGCAATCGGGCTTCTGCAGTCCACTGGACCACCAGGGATATTGGACTTTGGGGAGGGAAGTCTGATGCCCGCGATCGGGCTGCTCGGGGGACATAACGTTCTGCCCCGATCGGGCTGCTTGGGGGGACATAACGTTCTGCCCGCAATCGGGATAATGGGGGATAATGTTCTGCCCACGATCGGGCTAATTGGGGAATAATATCTCTGCCCGGATCGGGCCAATGGGGGAGAATAACGCTCGCCCACGCATCGGCTAATGGGGGGGAATAACGCTCTGTCCGCGATCGGGCTAATGGGGACCACTATTATGCCCAACATCAGGCCATTTCGGTTATGGCCGTCATCGGGCTGCAGGGGGGGATGATATTATGCCCGCGATTGGGCTATGGGGGGGAATACTATCATGCCCATGATCTGGCTGCAGGGGGCTTCGCTCCCTGACGGCTGCTGCCTGGCAGGGCGCCAGGCGCAAGTTGTCGGAGATCGGCGCACCCGCATGATAATGGCAGCAAATTGGGCCGTAATTAGATGCAAATGCCCCCCGTGCGCCTTGCATAAATTATGGCCCCATTTGCATGTCACCTTTTGAATATCGCAGGTTTGCATATGGCGCAATGGAACTTGCGCCACTGTATCTGAATGCTCCACTCTGACCACTTGCGGTGGTGCAGTTCCACTGCGCCATGCCCAGTGGCTGTGGCCAGAGGGCGATATTCAAAGAAGTTGCTCAATAGTGCAACTCCATTGAATATCGCCCTGGCCACACCCCTGCACAACTTTTCTAAGCAGCACAAGGGCTTGCGCCACAGAATGGCGCAGTTTGAATATCTGGCCCATAGATGTCAGCATCTAATTTACAAGCATGTCAGCTGTGTGTCTAGTGGGCAGTAAGCACATTACAATGGTTTCTAAAATACCTGTAGTAGTACTGATTTAATATTTTACTATTTATTACAAGCACGTCTTACTTTTGATAATTTATTTAATTCTGTAGGCATCTTGTGTTGTCAGCAAATCAAAATTAACAGAGACTGACTTGAACATTTTAGGAAAATCCAGCCTTTGGAGGATTTGAAATTGTTATAAGAGACTTGCTGTCATTTTTAAAACCACTGGTAAAGTCTATTGCTGTTAACTCTTTTGAAAATTGGCACTGGTAGATGGCACTATAAGTTAACAGGGCCTCCAAGGGATGTCTTTTATGGTTTATGAGACATCGAGTTTGAGGTTTGGATGACGGACCACAAAGTGATTCTGAATGGTTCTGTCTGCCCAGATCTCACTAGAGGTGTCACTCAGGCCATAAGAGACACCCCTTGGAGGCTCAATTAACTTATTAATCACTCAAGTTTAGCTCAAGTTATTTATATTAGATTTAGAGCCTTTTTTTTATTTACTTATGCCATCCTCTACCTGGCACTGAAGTGTAGTGCTCTCCCCTTAACACTCTTGCACAAGAGCACACTGTACACATGATAAGATGTACATTGGCTCTGCATTCTGATTGGCTGAACTCACATTAGTTATTTATAATTTGTGTTCAGTTGACAGTTCTTTAATCAGCAGCAAGCTTTGGGACAGTTTTCACTACTGTGGAAAACTGCCAAAGTTATCTCTGGAAGTAGTCATGATGGGCCTGATTGACAAAGATGTGCAAACGATGCATATCCAGCACATATCCTGTGTGTCCCCAGATCCAGTCACACATTGCCAAATCAACAGCACCCAGTCACCCCAATCCACATGTGCAGAGGTCCACATGGGGGTTGGGACCACAGCAAGACTGGAAGCCAGGCATCCGACTGGATGCTGGGTCAGTGTCAGAGTGGGTCCACTGCTTTGTATGACGCAGGGGATTGTTGGATATGGCAACCAGTTCTCCAAAGCAGGTGTGTGGTGAATATCTGAAGATCAATGGGGGAATGTTTTAATGAAAATGTCTTCAGTAATAAAAAATGTAAGGTGAAGAAATTTAAATTTGAGTTCTGCTGAATCAAACCACTAATGCTTTTGCTGGAAACAGAAAAATCTCTTTAGGAGGACTTCACCCAAAAAATAGCAATGGCAACCTCTGAAGCTCAGCAACCATGTTTCATTTAGCAGGTCTATTGTATTTTTCTCTTTATGAACCCAACTTGCTCAGCCCACAACCTTCCAAAAACTACCCCAGCCATGTCACCTCTCATCTCTGGAACTTACCCCTTGCTCCTATCCCACAAAACCCCTATGGGTTCCCTCCATGGCAGGGACCATGTGGGTACCCCAAACCCCTTTGGAGATCCAAATTCAGCCAGAAGGAAGGAGGCCAGTTAACAATGTGGGGCATACATGTGGCTCACATTATTCTGCAAGACTGAGTGGTTTTTCTCTAGTTCAAACTCTCTGCCTGAACCAAAGATGTAACCTACCTTTCCCAACATATGTATGTAGTAGGCATGTGCAGGGGCTGTATCCTGATCAGTGGTGTCCCTCTAACATCATTCTGGTGCATCAGTGTGGTTTCTTATAACCAAGGAAACAGTGCCCCTTGCAGAGCTGCCACCACCACTTCATGTAGTATCTGGTATATGTTGGCGGTCTCCCATCTAACTGCATACCAGGTCCAACTATGCTTAGCTTCTGAAATCTAATGGGATCAGGCTTGAAATGTTATGGCTGCTAGCCAATGTAGCTTTTAACTTCTGAAGCTAATGGTGACCTATAAGTGCAGGCCCCTCCCTTTTGTCAACAGCAATTGTTAATGTATAATGTGATCACTACACTTGACAGCAACAAGGCTTTTCCCTAACATTTTAAATACTTGGTCAGTATATTTTTAAAGGATATCTGACCCCCCCCCACACACACACACACACAAATGGCTATATGTAGAAACAGCCATATAAACTCATAGTCCTTTACAATGCTGCCTGAATAAGTGATTATTGTCACTAATTTACAATTATAAGTCTAATTAATTATTCATGATCCTTGCAAGACTCCAGATTGTCTACTGGATCAGTTATTAACATCTTGGAAATAACCGATCCAGCTGCATACTGATGCTATGTGGTATGTACGGCTCACGCCACACAGCTAAAACCTAAATAAAACTGGCCAAAATGAAAGCTGTTATTGCAATTAGAGTTATAATTACAATAACAACCTTGAAGCCGGTAATTTCCTTGGATTAATGACTGGCTGAAGGAAGGCCACCCATCCCCCCCAACCAGTCGTTAATCCCTCGGAAATGACTAGCTTCTCGGTCATTATTGCTTACTTGTAAAGCATTTTAGTACAGTTTCACCTTGTCTAAATATTATGAACAAACCTACTTTATAAAAAAAAAAAATCACTACTCCTAAAAACTCTTAAATGTCCACTGGCATTGATAGGATGATGCCAACAATCAGTGTGCTCCAGCTGTATTACTGTACCCATGTAGAATACAGCTATAGCCTGCTACCCTGTTGCAGCGCTTTAATGAGAAATAGCTATAATTAGCTTGTGTATTAGACTCTACCACTACACTCAACCAGTAACAGACAAAATATTTGTTTACATTCTGTTTGGTTTACTTTTAGAATATGCTGTGATCTTTCCTCATAATTTATAAAGCTCTGTCATTGAAATTCAAGTATACCTGGCTCGTTGCCAAAACTTGCCATTTTTTTCTTTTTACATTTCCCACCTCATTGTCAAATATTGCTGTGTATGAAAAATATATGAAGACTGTTTTATCAATCTGATTAGTTTATTGATTTTATAAGTCAACAGAACTATGAGCAGAGAACTGCATTTTCAAATCATAGCTGCTTCTCAACGCTTCATACTAAAATTGCTGTTTCTGCTGGACACAGGGATTGGTAGCTACAGGAAGCACAATCTACACAGTACAGAGGGTGGGGGACTTTCTCCAGGGGAACATTTTGATAAAAACTCAAGCAACCTTTTTGTAACCTTTAAAAGTGCTTCATGACATACAGTGACAGAGTCTTTTTAGGAAAAGATTCACATTAAGTTCACAACTCCACTTCATAGCCAACTTATTTATATAACTCGTCACTATTTTTATAAAAATATTTTAAATTCAATTGATGTATTTCCGGTGTAACACATGATTTCCAATGCAAAGCAGTTGATAAAATGAAGTGTGTTACAGAAACTTACCTTCTTTCACTGTAATAAGAACTTTGGATGTTAGATTCCCCTTGACATCACCGAACACTGATACTCTGCATCAGATGTACTGGAGTCCTTTATCCAGCTCATGTATGTTCTTCCATCAATTAACATGTGGGATTGCTCTGTAATACAGCTCTTCAACATTCGTCCATTTTTCTTCCAAATAAGTTGTAACTCATTAGGACCTAAGAAAGCGAGTGTACATTTTGATGAAGAAGTGTGGCAATCTTTTCATTTTACTCATGTAAGCCCAATGACAATAAAAGCTGGCCAAGCAGTGAAGGCTTCAGAAAGAAGTTACGTACCAATAACAGTCGGTCTTCGGGTGAATCACCTCCAGTGAGCCACAACTATGGAACACAGATGCCACCATCTTCAGACCTATCCAGAAATTTTTAACCAGAGCAGGCCACCTAAGATGATGCATGTCATCGGCACCCAAATAATGTGGGTAGCCCCATACATCCCAAGTTCTGCCCACCTGCCAGAGACATAATGATGTTGTGTCAGACCGACAAATGGAAAAGACAAGCACTTCCGTACACCCAAACAGGGAGTGATGACATAGAGCAACAAACACCAACCCAGTATAGGGTAAAGAGTGCATGCCATAGATAAACAATAATGTCTGAAATCACCATTATGCCCCCAAGAAACAAGTGAATGGCAGGAGGGTGATCTCTGGTTCACTGGAAGAGATTCCATCGAAGATCTAATGTTACTGATAACAAACTGGTCTATCTTTTTCAGGGATGTCTCCCTGTGGTAACAAGACCTTAATTAAAAAAAAATTTTATTATAATTTTATTATTTTGCATTATTTTAATTACTATTTTGTATTTTTTATGCACGTCTAGTCATTACTTGAGGTAATTTGGGTATAACACAAAGACAACTGGTTGAAATTCCTGTCTAAATGAGCTCTCTAAGCAAGGAGAAAAAATGTCTGAAAAGGGGTTTAAAATCCTGCCTACATGGAACTTAGGAGACATGGCATCTATAGGCACTTTTACACTGCTTAGTCTGCATTGCTTGTTTTGTTCAATGTTTGTTCTGGTGCACAATCTTATGTTTCTACGCTGCTTTTACACATTCGGTCTAATACCGAAATACCCTACCTTCTGGTGTTTCGGTAGATCTTCCGGTCATTTTACCAGCCCGATATTTCTAGTGAACTTCATGGTTTCTGAAACAGTAGGAGCTAAAATTACTATTTGCACGGTGGGGTATAATGACTCACATCTCGGCAAACCATGCAAAAGGCAGTTTGCTGATCGGACAAATGCTCGCTTGTGTAGCAAAACGTACTGCATTTACAAACAATAACAAGAAACGCTGCCATGGCTCTGTGATGGTCATTCCATTGCAGAGCCCACAGTGTAAAAGCACCTTATGACTCTCCATTTAAAACAGGAAGGTATCCTTAAACTGGGCCACTTAAGAGCACAATATTATGGATCCTTGAATCTTTCTTTGGGAGCAGAAAAGACAATCTGATAAGGTTGCCTAGTGACCACATGGTTCCATGGCATATCAAAATTTACAACCTAGTGATACTGCCTTACACTGAGCAGCCATCTTCAAGAAGAAAAAAAATGAACTGAATGTCTAATTGGTTTAATATGTATGGAAAACTTGTAACTAGAGAATGCAACATGCTGCCATCATGAAATTAAATCATTTGATGAAGAACATTTCAACCTATCAAATGGCTAAGTTTGATACTTACAACTAGTGGAGAATTTAAGTTATTTGTAAGACTATCCTGTATCAAGAGTATAAGGACTGGCACATTGGTATTTGGTCTTAAAGAATAGCTGGCTGGCATCATGACAAGTTCAAAGATATAATGTTTGTGTGTGCAACTTAGTGCTGAACAGAAAAAAAAAAACATCTTAAAAGAGTTTGAGGCAAACAGACTTGACAGGTTGATGGATGTGTTTTTTGGGGAGAACAAAGACCAAATCACCTACAATGGAATTAAATGCTTTTAAGAACTTTCCTAACCAGAAAACTGGAAGAAACATACTTAATGCTGAAGCTTGATACATTGAGAGCAGAATGAGTAATCTTTTAAAGATTTTGCTGAGAACTAAAGTAATAATCATTATTAGCTTATGTCAGAAAATATTTGTCTCACAGATATGAAATTCACTTTAAAAGACTGCTTTTAATGAATGGTGTTTGGAAATGTTTGTTTAAAGACTGCATCTTAGTGCATTCAAAAGTTATAAGGAAAATTAACTTTGAACTAAAAATTGAATCAGAGCAGAGGAAGGTAGAGTCTCAAAAGGAAAAGAAAACTAGCCATCCCACCTCCTTTGCAAGAACCAATCAAGACTGGTACAATAATGGTCTAGCCAGACAGTGATGTCACTCTGGATCAGAGATAATAAAAGCCAGTTCCTAAAACGGGCTGGTCAGAAGCCTTCTAACTAAGATGCAGAAAGGATCAATGCTTTTGGAACTGTAATTTTACTAATTATGTTTTGAAAATCCCTCCAAAACTAGAACAAGGACAGAGACTTCCTATTGATGTCCAAGAGGAAGGAAGCAAGTTTGCATTGCTGTGTTGACAATAGATGAGTCCAAAGTTCAGTGTTCAAGTGGGGGACAAGAGTAAAAGCAAGAACAACAAGATCCAGCCACTAACAAGGTCTTTTGCCATCTAACACTAACAAGTGTGACAACTGTTTCTGTATTAGAGCAGCCAGAGCCTGGAACACACTGCCTCAAGAGTTAGTTAATCACCTAAATTTTGACATCTTCAAGCAAAATCTTGATATTTGGCTACACCATCATTACCCTCTTAACTAATGACCCACATTTGTAGGGGGCAATCTTGATGGGCCTTGTGCCTTCTTTTGTCCTATCAATCCAGTAAATCCTGGAAAAACAAATTCTCACCAACATCCTGAAATTAAGGAAGAAAATCCAGACTCTACAGCTAACTAGATATCTTGAGTATTATTTTAATTATTTTTTTATAATATTCTAATTGGGCTTCGCTGGGAAGCTGCATGGACAAATAATTTCTTAAATACTAATGTTGGGTATATACAAAAAGCTTGAATCTAAGTAATATATATAAACATTTTTGCCTAAGAAAAAGTATTTGAATAAGTTACCAAGAGATGTTTTGAAATGCTAATAAAACAAAGTTGTTTGAAATCTTTATGCAAGTATATTGTTTGTCATTTTTATTTTCTGAAACCTTTGTTTTATATTTATGCTGCTTTTCATAATGTTTACAATGTTTATTATCTAAGCAAAAGTTATAAGTAATTAGCTATATTGTACAGGGACAAATAAAATACATTTCGTGATACTATAAGGATGTGATGGAAACGTTAGCCATGCTTATCTAGAACTTTTTATACACTGGGCTGTAAAGTAAGGTTTGAGCCAATCATACATTGTTTTATGTATGTTTTATGACACGGGCTAAAGGTTTAGTCATGCCCATAATAAGTAACTGGTATTCCAGCTCTATTGTTTTGACATACCTATGGAATGAGTCAAAAGCAGTAGTGCAGAAAAACAGGGAGCAGGCCTACAGAAGACATAACAGCCAATTACCATGCAGGCCAAATGTTTGAGTGGCTGAAAAAGCAGGCTGCCATACAATGAGGATGGCGAAGGAGCATATAGTGGTCATGGGAAAATATAGTGGTCATGGGAAAATAAAATCCAGCAACCAGCACTAGACATTGCAGGGGGCATCAGTGGCAGACCAACACAAAGGTCCAAGAGAGATGGAGACCAGTCAGTAAACAGTAACAGATGAGGCATAGCCCTCCCAAGGAATCAACAGCAACAACAGATACCCAGTGACAAAGACCTGACCAAGGAGCCCTGGAGGCCAGTTATACCAGACACATGAGCTCAGCAGGAGAAAAAAAAGAACATATAATAACCATGCACAAAGCAGAGAATTGCACATGAATTGAACGCCAATGAAGCAAACCCAGGCATGACCAGCCAGAAGGAGGACACTGGTAAAGCACCCCAACCCAAACAGCAAAGCCACTAATAAGGTAAAGCCAGACAATGGAGCTGACGGAACTATTGGTCCTTTGGCAACAGGAATTGGTCTATCAAGCCAGAAACTGACCTTGGCATCTGAGGACAGCTGTAATGGCTGTTAAGGTCACATACCACTGGCACTCATTATCTGAATATAGCAGTGTCAGCCTCCAGCAGAGACCTACACCAAGAATGGTGGGACAATAAACGATGAAACCTTCAATCAAAATATTTTCTTTTGACTGGAAGTAAATTATTATGGTGTGTGTGTGTGTATATAAGGGCTGTGCCATGGACCTACCAGAAATATCTTTGATATTTCTCCCGAGTACCATCTGACTTTATGACATCATTAGTGGCAGAGCCATGAGTGATGTCAAAGGTCAAAGCGCAAGAGGGAGAAACATCAAAGACATTTCTGGTAAGGGCCATGGCATATTCGACTTATACAATGCCATGCTTTATCTGTTTAGTATTAGATTTTTTTTTTTAAACTGTTTTCTTTTATTTTAAATGTGGTGTGAAAGCCGGCATGGTGATGCAGAGGGCTGAGGTGCTGGATGCCTTACCTCACATCATGCCAGCATCCTGGGTTCAGGAACAACCTTGTGTCATCGGAAAGCTGGCACGGGGGAAGGAGAGACGGAGCAGGATTGAGCAGCCAAAAGGCAACTGTTCTCTCCCGGGGAGGTTTTTTGCCACCTCCATAGTTCCGCTCCCATCGAGTAAAGGTCTGATGGGTGCGTGGGGTCAGGAGGCAGTGGCAATTGCCAGGGTGGGGTGGAAGGGCGAGCCAGCACCCGAGTGCGTGGTGCGCCCATGTACACACCGCTGCGACTGCCGGGGTCCCAGGTCAGGGAAAAAATGGGAAATGCAAAATTGTGAATAGGAAAAATGTGTGAGTACTGTTTCCACGATGACTGAGTGTTTTTGTTTCTGACACACATGACATTTTGTGTGCATCAGTGTCAGTGTTACGCAAGCATCTTGATTAGGTAGTGGTCACGGTCGGGAGCAGCGAAAGCAGCCTACAATGACCCAGGAGATGTGATAGCAGTTGTGGAAAAAGGTGTCAGTGAGGCCAGCTGGGGAGAAAGGAAGAGTGCCAGTCTGGCATGGAGTGGGAGTGCTATTCACAGAGACAGACAAGAGGTGACTGGTAAGAGGGAGGGGGGTTGTCTCTTTAAATATGGGAAATGGATTTTTAAGGCAGTAAGAAAGAGTGCAGTGTGAAGGGTGAGGATGGTTGGAATAAGTTGGAGCCAGTGCGTGAGGTTGCCTGTGGGGGGGGGAGCTGAAAGTGAAAGTATGCCTCATGCTGTCAGCTCAATCCTGACCTACAGTAAGAATAGTTTTGTTATCGATGGGACCTAGAGGAGATTATTATATTCTCACTCTAGGTCCCCATAGTGGCAAAATATCATTGATATGTACTACAATTTATTGTTAAGGTACTGCTATAAACAATATATTTATACATGTTCACAGTCAAAGATTAAAAGGGTTCTTTGATACATATGACATCACGTTCATCACCCAGCAAAGATGAAGACAAATTTTGATATAAATATATTTATTAACTAAGATATATATTATAGAAAGTGTAAGAATTCACTAGGGTTTTATACAAACCTATATTGACTTATAAATAATAGACCAATTTATATCTCAACATAAACCACTGGTTTCAGTTTGCAATCAAAATATTTGTTTCAAGGTAGCACCATAGTTTCTCTCTTGGCAGGCATAATCAGAAGTGTTAGGCTATTAATGCATACCCATTAAACTGCCTTGACAATTGAACTTGGAGGACTGACCCCCATCCCCACAACTAATTTCAGAACATGCCTTTTAGCAAAAAGCATGAAACATTTTTATCTGCAGTCTTGGATGGGAGGTTAGAAGTTGTTTGCTGGTAAAGTTCTGGTCCACAAGTTGAGCTGTTCCTTGATCTTTTAGGAAGAACTGTTAGGTCCATCAGGTATCAGTTCAGTTTTTCAGGATTTTAGCAAAAGCTCAAACTTCCAGGCCCACTTCTGCTGGCAATGCATTGTAATGCCCCAAAGTCCTTTCTATTAGCCTCAGCCTGCATGTAGTCTCAAGGGAGAGGTTTCAGAGACATTTAAGTGAAAAAGCAGAGATCTTTCCTTCTCTGTGTCCAAGGCAAGAAAAGGGAGAATAAATGTTGGTTAAGCGAAGCCCACTTTATGCATTTATTCATTAGGTGATCTCACTCATCCTTATTTATTGAAGATTCTGTCCCTTTTATTAAAAGTTCAGGGGCCAAATATTCAAAGCTTTACACCGTGCACAAATCTGTTGTACTGAACTAGTGCCAAAATTGCACCCGACTGCAATATTCAAAAGGACATTTAGCACTGGCGCTAGGTGTTAGCGCCGACGCTAAATTATAATATATGCAGGGGAAGGGCCATGAATGCTGGCACACCAGGCATATTCAAAAGAGTAGCGCTGAGCTACAGGTGTTTGTGCGACCCGTAGCATGGCGCACATTACCGCAGGTGGTACTGTGGGAAAAGCAGTGGGAAGTGGATCTTCTGGTCAGCAGTGGGATGTGGATCTTCTGGTCCCCATCACATTCACACAGCACACCATACCCCCCCCCCAATCTGGATCCCTGACACCCGGTCTCTGTATTACAGTACTATCCCTGGTAGTCTAGTGTCCCCTCCCTCCCAGCTCTAATCGTAGACTAAATAAAAGACCCCACACATCCCTGATAGTTTATTGTCCCCCAGCTCCAATTGTAGAATAAATAATAAGACCCCACACATCCCTGGTAGTCCAGTGGTCCCCCCCACCTGGCAGTGTCAACCACCTGGTTCCCCCAATCCCCGAACTGAGTCAGCAACTGGCTCAACCCTCCTCTCACCTCCATAGCCAGCTGCCAAATGAGTAATGACTGATCGCGTACTGTAATGAACAAGCGAGGATGCGTGCCTTCATTACAGTACGTAATCAGTCATAACTCAGTCAGCAGCTGGCCGTGGAGGTGAGATGAGGTTTGAGCCAGTCACCGGCTCAGTTTGGGGATAGTTGGGGGTGGGATAGGGGTCAGCATTGCCGGATGGGGGAGGGCAGGAGGGCCACTAGACTACTAGGGATTTACAGATATATAAAACAGAAAGGGAGTCAGGGATCATGCTTTGGGGGGGGGGGGCACTAGACTACCAGGAACTGTAACACACACACATAGGAACAGAGACCTTGGTGGCAGATAAGGTCTGCTTGGCCCACCCAGTCTGCCCAGTTCCCTACATAATGGATATGCTGCAGATCCTAGTTGACCTACAGCCTACACCCCCCCCCCACATCCAGGAGTGCCTTATGCTTGTCCTATGCATTCTTGAGTCCCCCCACTGCTTTTCCACCCACAGCTGCTGTGGGTGCCTATCTCGTTGGGGCCCAGAGGGGCTGTTTTCCAGGGTACATATGGACACAAGCAGTGTGTGTGTGTGTGTGTGTATATAAGTATATATATATATATCTTAATTGAATACCGCTTAATAGAAAATCCTGCTTAAACGACTAAAAGCCCTATACCCCGAATCATTTTCTATGTGAGCCATAATAAAACGATCGGTTAAATGCAGTGCATGTGCCCATATAATGGCATAATTTCTGGCCCACGTTAAAATCATCTCCCCAATACCACACCCTGATCCAGCCTATGGATCAGGGATCATCTACAATCTAAAATGTCTGTATCGAAAGCGAATGCTTTCCATGGTTCTCTCTGCCTTTGATGAAGGCACAGCAGTGTCTGCCACTGACCTGGCTCGTAAATTCAAAATTCTAGATGCCATATATCTCCTGAGTCAAGTGTGGTCTGATGTCAAACAACAGACAATCAAAAACTGCTACAAAAAGGCTGGCTTCTTCAGGGAAAGCAGTGAGACTGAGGAAGATGTGGGGGAATTAGAGGAAGACAATGTTGCACCTGACAACATCAAGCAGTCTGTTTTCTAGCAGTTTGTGTCTTCAGGTGATGCACAGGAATGATTACAGATGATGAACTAGCTGCCGCTGCTATCGGTGATGAAGAGGGTGATGGGCAGCAAGACAAGGAGGATGAAGGGGATGACACCAATGAGGGCACCAACATTCAAGGAAGTGGCACTAAGTTTAAAAATGATCTGCCACTACACAGAGTTGAATGCGCGTGGCGAAGAAGATTACAGGGCATTTTATCCTCAGGATCACAAGAACAGCTGCAAGGGAGTCTGAGCTGGACGTCATTGTCCTCCTAGGGACAAATGACTTGGCTCATCATGAGATCAGAGCAGTGCAGGAGGACATTGCAGAGTTGGGGAGGGGCCTAAGACAAGTAGCACACACAGTATCCTTCTCAGAGGTGCTGCCTGTCAATGGCATGGGGGAGGCTAGGGTAATTAGCACCATGCAGTTTAATGAATGGTTGAAAAAATGGTGTGGAGCACAGGGGTTTGGCTTCATTGGGGACTGGGGTTCCACCTGGAGGGACACCAGCCTATACTGGCAGGATGGTCTGCATCTGTCCAGGAAGGGAACAAGTCTTTTGAGCAATCGGTTTAAATGCTTCATTGGCAAGCTTTTAAACTAGTCAAAGGGGGAGGCACTGATAAGCAGCAGGAAAATCCCAGCCTCTCCCTACAAAACAGGGTACTAAATGAGAAAAAGACTGAGGTAGAAAGGTCAATGGGGATGCTGCAACAGAAGGTAAAGCCATCAAAAATGGAGAGCAATAGTACCAATGCCCGTAGTCTGGGTAACAAGCTTCCTGAATTAGTGGCCTTCATGGAGGAGGAACATCTGGATATCGTGGCAGTCACAGAAACATGGTACACACAAAACCATGACTGGGATGTAAACATACCAGGATACACTATCTACAGGAGGGACAAGGAGGGTAAAAGAGGCAGAGGAGTAGCTCTTTACATAAGGGAAGGAATAAAAGCAACAGAACAAAAGGGTAAACAGGGCGGAGAAGAAGCACTGTGGGTAAATTTGGAGACAGGCAATGGCACCACAATCCGCACAAGGGTTGTATACAGACCCCTTTTCAGGGGTAGGAAATGGACAAGGAAATGATAGAAAGTATACTTAGGACGGCAGAAAAAGGGGAGATATTGCTGATGGGTGATCTGAATATGCCAGATGTTAACTGGAGTGCAGTTGCAGCAGCCACTTCAAAGAGTGGGGTTATTCTAGATGCCCTACAGGGGGCATGCCTTAGACAGCTAGTATTGCAGCCCACTCGAGAGGGAGCAATCTTAGACCTGGTTCTCTCAAATGGAGATGGAGAGAGGATCACAGATGTAGAAGTGGGTAGCTATCTGGGAACTAGCAACCATCGAACAGTATGGTTCACAATAAACACAGCAATAGAGTCAAGCCATACAAAGGCAAAAGTACTGGACTTTAGGAGGGCTGACTGCGCCAAAATGGTGAATGCCTAAGGAATGCACTAGCAAATGGGCAGGAAGGAGGGGTGGAAGAACAATGGGGAATAATAAAAACTGCCATCACAGAGGTAATGAGCCTTTGTGTGAAGCAAATAAACAAAACAAAACGATGTAAGAAACCACTATGGTGCTTAAAGGAAGTGGCAGTGAAGGTTCAAGAGAAAAAGAAAGCATTCAGGAAGTACAAGGAATCGCAGAAGGAGCAGGACAGAGAACTGTATCAGTTAAAGCAAAAGGAGGCTGGGAAGGCAGTCAGAACAGCAAAGGCCTGAACCGAGGAAAAGATAGCCAACTCAGTTAAGAAGGGGGATAAAACCTTTTATAGGTACATCAGGGAGCGAAGGAAGACCAAGGGAGGGATAGTGAGGCTTAATAAAGGGAGGGAGGGTGGGCAGAGGGAGACTGTGAAAAGGCAGAGATACTAAACAAATATTTTTGCTCAGTATTTACAAATGAAGAGGGGGAGGTACCTAAAACAAACAGTAGAAACACTCTGGATACAGAAGTTGATACCAGCCCATTTACAGAAGAAAGGGTTCTGAAAGAACTCTTAAAACTGAAGGTGGACAAAGCAATGGGGCCCAATGGGATTCATCCCAGAATTCTAAAAGAACTAAGGGTAGAACTAGTGACACCACTGACTACCCTTTTAACAAATCATGGGAGGATGGGGTGGTACCCGAGGACTGGAAGAGGGCAGATGTGATTCCCCTTCACAAACATGGGAGCAAGGCAGAAGCAGGAAACTATAGACCTGTTAGTTTAACCTCAGTGATAGGGAAAATGATGGAATCACTTCTGAAGGAAAGAACTGTCGAGTATCTAAAGGACAGAGGGGCACAGGACCCTAGGCAGCATGGATTCACAGCGGGAAGGTCATGCCAGACGAATCTGATAGATTTCTTTGACTGGGTGACCAAAGTAGTAGATCAGGGAGGGGCTGTGGACATGGCCTACCTAGACTTTAGCAAGGCATTTGACACAGTCCCACACAAAAGATTAATATACAAGTTCGCCAGCCTGGGAGTGGGTCCCAAGATGACAGCCTGGGTAAAGAATTGGCTGGAGAATAGGACACAGAGAGTAGTAAATGGAGTCCACTAAGAAGAAAGGGGTTACTACTGGGGTACCGTAGGGTTCAGTATTAGGATCGGTCCTCTTCAATGTCTTTATAAGTGACATTGCAGAGGACTGGAAGGAAAGTATGTCTCTTTGCAGATGACACAAAGATCTGCAACAGAGTTGATGCACAAGGTGGGGTGGAAAGGATGAGAAGGGACTTGGCAAGGTTAGAGGAATGGTCAAATGTATGGCAGCTTAGATTCAATGCTAAGAAGTGCAAGGTAATGCACCTGGGAAACAAAAACCCAGGGGAAGAGTACACAATGGGGGGTGAGATACTAACAACAACAAAAATGGAAAGGGACCTGGGGGTAGTCATATCAGATGACCTAAAGGTGGGCAAGCAATGTGAGAGGGCAGCAAGGACGGCTGGGGGGATACTGGGATGCATAGGGAGAGGCATCACCAGTAGAAAACAGGAAGTTATTATCCCTCTGTACAGACAGCTGGTGAGACCCCATCTGGAGTACTGCGTGCAGTTCTGGAGACCCAATCTCCGCAAAGACATAGACAGGATGGAAGCTGTCCAGAGGAGAGACAGCAAAATGGTGCAGGGTCTGCGACGAGACATATGAAGAGAGACAATGGAGCTTAATATGTATAGCCTCGAGGAAAGGAGGGAGAGGGAGACATGATAGAAGCGTTCAAGTACCTCAAGTGAATCAACAAAGTCCAAGAGGGTAGCATCTTTCAAAAGGAGGTGTGCAAGAACAAGAGGCACAATTTGAAGATGGGGGATGCTCAGAGGTAATTTAAGGAAGTACTTTTCACAGAGAGGTTGTGGATGCATGGAACGGCCTTCTGGAGGAGGTTGTGGAGTCAAAACAGTGGTGGAATTCAAGCATGCATGGGACAGTCATAAGGCCATTCTAGGGGGTAGGGGTAGGAAGAAGTAAGCTGCTGGTTAACTAGGATCTGCAGCTTATCCAGTAGGTAGGGAAATGAGCAGACTGGGTGGGCCAAGCGGTCCTTATCTACTGTCAAATTCTATGTTTCCATGTTTCTATGTTTTATGACCTATGGAAAATGTGTGCCTTAAGGCAACTAAAGAATGGCAGTGTCAATCGAAGCCGACAGATCACTTCACCGTGCTCAATGAAAAATAATGAGAAATGATTTTAACAGTATAAAGCAACAATACAGTATCAATACAAATGCCTTTTAATAAAAATACAGTACTGAAGCACTCAGTACACAAGCACATGCTAACACAACAAAAGAACTTGCACTATATCCAATTATGAGTCACTCCACCTCACGCACACACCTATACAGTTCTGTGTGAGATGCGGTTCAGTCCATGACAGAAAAAAAACACCACAACAGCAGGCTCACGTGATAACAGAATAGCCCGCTTTATCACATAATCAGCTCCAGTTCCGAGTGCTATCATAAGCAGGTTTGACTGTATATATATTTTTGTTTTTTTACTGACTGCAGTGATGCATGGGCCAGTTGTATGCACCGCTTGTGCCTGCCAACACCCATATCCTGCAGCATCTATCCTGTACTTACATTCCCACCAACAGGCATATGCCATGAGCACATCTTGGCCTACAGTTTCCAGCCTGTACTTCCATTCCGACCAAAAGGTGGAGCTATGTGCTCGATGCAGTAGCACAGGGCAAACTACATGGACATGTATGGTAAGCAGCACGTAATGAGGTGCAAATGTGACTGTTTGCCCACGGATTACCTAACAAGGCTCATTTGCATATGAGCTTTGAATATAGCAAACTTTGCTCCAGGCTAACCTGTTTGCCCCGGGCTAAAGTGTTAGCACTGTGCAACTGGGTTAGCCAGGCAGACCTCACATCAGCATAGCACAGTTCTGCAGTGTGTGGCCTGTTTTTTTTTGTTTTTTTTTGTGCAGTTGTAAAACACACCTCTTTGCACTCGCACACACATTGTCCTCAACCTGCAGTTCCGACTTGCTCCATCTCTGCGACCATTGGGCTGCCATCGCATTTTGCACTTTCCTGTTGCTATATTCAGAGCTGTCTTATTTCCTGGGCCATCTTAGCACTGCACTCCCAGCCCAGTTTGCTCGGCTTCCTTAGCATGCTATATTCAGCAGGTTTAACACCAAGGCTATTCCTTTTGAATATAGCAGGCTATTGGTTCCAGGCTAATTTAGCATGCCGGGCAGTGCTAATTTAACCCTGGGGCAAAAGTTTTAAATATCTGGCCCCAGATCTTTTCCCAGGACCTAATAAGCATATTCCTATAATGATCTCATTAACCACTGCTTCAATTAGAAAGTGTGTTCCACATGGCATTCTTTCATAAAGTCTCGAAAGATTATACGTTTTCTGTAAATGTTGCCCATCAGTTAAAAAAACAAGAAAAAAAAACAAGACTTGTTCCAGGCAGTGCCTTATGTTGGAAAAAATATTCCAGTGTCAGAGGTCCCCTTTAACTTATGATGTTTCTGACTTTGAAGTACTGTTCATCCCTCTGTGGAATGTCCTTAGAAACATCTCTAAGAAAAACAGTTCCAAGGAAAGGACCATTAACCTCTATCCTTTACTCAACATTACTTTTTCATGTTTTGTGAGAATTTTCTTCTGTCTTTATTTTAATTTGATTGCTGAGTTTTCTGAACTCATTATCTCCTGGGCAGCCAGTCTGTGTCAGGTTAATCAATGGATAGTTCGGACTTCATACAAAGGCTACTAGAAGTAATGAGTTAAGACATACACAATACAATACAACATTGGGTGGTACAACTTGTTTGAAAGCGAGCAAATAAAGTCGACACATAATTCACAAAACACACTAAACCAGCCTTTGTATTTTTTAGGTATATTTTGTTTATTTTATATAAACTGTACAAAATACAAATTTATCTGTTCTAGGAACATCAGAACAGGTACAAAACACATAGACCAAATAGTCTTATATTAGGAGAATCAGTGTCCCTAGAATACATGTGTTACAAGGAAAGAGCTAGCTAAACTTATTGTACATACTCTACTTATTAACGTTAGGCTATTGAACTATAGCCCATGGCATAATAAACATTTAATTGAAATGTCCCTAAATGTCTGTAATGGCCTCCTGAATCCAACCAGTGGGTATTAGGTGCCATGACTATGCAACATGTATTTATTAAAAATTAAACTTGTTTTTTTGATAATGTCCCATACATATCCTGCTCCCCAGAACTACCGAATAACTGCATCGATGTTGATTAAGGCACAGTTATCTTAATTGTAGATACTGAAACAAATTGCTGAGTTAAACATATTCATGAGCTAAAGACAAATTAATGTGGCAGTACTTCAGTATGAGGTAAGATGGTCAATAAAAGTCCACGTATATGGAGCTGAGCACTCTTGCGCATGTTCCAAAAGTGTCTTGTACTACCGTTTTAAGTCCTGATCTTGGCAGTTTGAGTCTACTAGAGAAACAAAAGCACTCACCACCTATTGGTGCATTAGCCCCACTAAACTACTAAGTTGTACAGTGGTGTCAGTTCAAGGTACGAATGGAAAGCAAAACCATATCCATGGTCATTACAGGAGGACTCCCCTGTAAAATATCAGAAAAGTGGAAAAAAGACTCTATTGCTTCAAGTACCAATGGCGTCATCCTCCTGCTCTGGTTGGTCCCTCATGGTTTATCTAGAGGAGGCCATCATCACTGCCCATTTTCCTGCATCTCTAGGGTCAGTGAACAAATAACTCTTCCCATCTCAGACAGTTTTCAGCTTGGTGGGAACTGTATTGAAAGAAGGTATTTCCATGTCTCTTAACACTTTGTGAACCCCACTGAAACACTTCTTGCACTGGCAGGTGACATGGCAGATGTCCGCAAACAGAGGCACCATAGCTCCTTCACAGAAGGTGGTTAGATTGTTTAGCCACATTTAAAATAAGGTCCTGGGTCACCACAGCATCCACCACCATCATTAACACTCTAGGGCAACAGTTCTCAAACTTTGTCATAGTGAGCCTCCTAAGCCATGGAAATTATCTTGAGCCTCCCCAAAATACTGAAATATTTTTGGGCCTCCCCATAGAAAAATAGCCTACTTTTCACAGGTATATCAGGAATAAATTGAAACCTCTTTGCATAGCTGGCTCTCATGTTAAGCTTATTGTAACCTCCCCTCCCACCCAAACAGGCCAACCTACTTGCTCCAATATTTTGACTCTCGAACCATTGTTACCCCTTACTGCCATACCTTCATGGATCAGATTGCTTTCCATTTGCCCTCTAACTGGAATAACCTTTCTGATGACCTCTGCCTCTCCCTCTGCTCTTAAGCAACTTCTCAGGGATCATTTTGCTCCCTCCTGCTCTTATTCCTAGTACCTGTATGGTTAACTCTTGTATTTGGACAGTTCTGCTGCCAGTCTAATTAATCATTGTTTCTTACATTGTTAGTTGATTGTTAATTTGTTTGCACTTGTATTCATTTTGTATTGCTTGAGTGTTTCACAGTTACCTTCTGAACTGTATTCTCTCACTACCCTTCCCTGGGTACACCTGCAATAAGCCATGGTTCTCTGTACAGTGCCTTCCCTGGTCACATACTTGTGAATAAATACATACATTCACCTACTATTATCCTCTTTCAGTTTGCCTTATCCCTTCACACAAAATCTATACAGTTCAAAAGTGATATATAATACTTTTTCAAGACTTGCTTGAGCCTCCCCTTGAACAGGTTGGGGCCTCCCCAAGGAGGCTGGCCTCACCATTTGAGAACCCCTGCTCTAGGGAGATCCTCTGCTTGCCATCCCTGGTTTGAACCAGGAAAGCCTTGCTGATCCCAAAGCTCTCATTTCCAGAGTGAGGTCCAAGCTGTTCTTTAAGTCATTCTTTCAAAATGAGGACTGCATGATCCCCCTCAGCACCCTCTGGGAGTCTGATTAGTCTAACATTTTGACTCCTCACTTGGTTTTTCAGGATCTCCAGGCAGACATTTATGCATTATGCTCCTTTGCTGCATGGCACAACAGTATGTGTAGGAATGCCTACGAACATCTTCCATCTCCATTTGGAATGTTTGTACCATTGTTTCTACCATTACAATGCAGTTGGTAAGTGTGTCCAATTTATAATTTATGGCTATTGAGAACACACATTAATTGCTGCAATTTTTTGCCCAGTGTCTGTAGTTTTTTTTCTGGGTCTTCTCTCCATAGCACCCTGCTGAGCCAGCTGTGTACTTGGGCCAGCGGCAGCTCCCTTTAGTCTGTTTTTCTGCTCTTCTCCCAGCTGATGTCCTCCTTGCAGTTTCATATGGCAATCAGCACACTCTTCACCACCAAAGTGGATTGAAAAATAAAGTTTTGCTTCCTATAAATCAGTAGTTTAAACCATTTTAATGTTGTTTCTAAGGAGCTGAAGTTTCATGCAACTGGTTCAGCTCAGGCCTCTAGCAATATTACACCTCCCGCACATCGAGGATATCATGGGGTTACATTTGTGTATTGCATCTGGTGGGCAGTATAACCAGTGGATAAATTTGAACTGGGACTCTTTGCATCTGTTGCATATGAGTAGTCCCGTGTGCATTTGCAATATTATTTTTCAGTTCTCTTCTGAACTATTCCAGCCCAGGCCTCTTGACCAGTGGCCCCTCACCTTGTCCGAGAGATTTGTGAAACAGGCTCTGTCCTGCTTAGCCACCCATGGTATGAGGCCCTTTGAAGTACTTCTCACCCCCAGAGCCACCTGATCCAGTGGGCAAAGTGGAGAGGCCCCTATCAGTTCTATCCCTAGGCTTTCATCCATATGCCGTGACCTGCATGTACTTATACAGATGTCCTGATGCCACCTGGTATTGTTCCTGAACTTCTGCCATATTTTTGATCATCACTTGTATGTAAATCACCCACACATAGCATCCCATGATCCTTCCAGTCCTTAAATCCAGCATCCTCCAGGCCCAGAAGAAATGCTAGATTTCCAGCCACTGATACTAGCAGGTTCTGATCTCCTCCTGCTCCTCTTCTTTTCCTTACTTCCTCCAATGCCTCCAGTGCATACCTAACTAAGGAGTTGCTACCCCCTGCCATTCCATATGCCCTCTTGCCCCCTGGCCCTAAGTACTCTGACAGCACAGTACTAACTCATATTCTAGGTCTACCCAACTCGCAGCCTCCCCCTTGTTCACCCAATCCTGAATGTTCCTGTGCTGCATTGGTAGGTAAAATCCCTTGTAGATCTGAGAAGCTTAGGCCACCCTGCTCTGTGCCTCCTTTCAAGCATTTTAGACTCATAAGTGGCCTCTTGCTCTTCCAGATAAACTGAGTAAATCCCTTCTCTACCTTCTTGATATCTTCCCTGGTAGGTTCCGAGGGCAACATTTGCATAATACATAGTAAAATGGGCAGCACATTCATCTTTAGGAGATTATTTATCCCTAACCAGGATATGGGCAATGCTCTCAACCTCTCTAGCTCCACTACAATCCCCTGGAATTCTGGTTTGTAGGTAAATGCTGTGTCCACTCTTTTAAGTCCCGAAGTGGATTTTTGCATACACCCCCAACACACTCCTAGGCTCAGTAACTCCAACTTTGTCAGGTTCAGTCTGTACCCTGAAAAACTGGCAAACTCCTCTATTACCCTAAATAAAGTGGGCACCATGTTCCGTTGATCTGTTACAAACAGCAGCGGATCATCTGCATATAATGTAAGTTTGTGTTGCCTTCCTGTCTTAGATGGCACCCCCTAGATCTCCTCCTCCACTCTGATTGCTAGTGGCTTTATGGTGTGAGCGAACAATAGTGGCAAAAGGGGGCACCCCTACCTTATGCCACATCCCAGGAATATCTCAATTGACAGCTTCCCATTCATGAATACGTCTGCTTTCAAAGTCATGTACAGCAGTCTCACCATCTGTATGTATGCGTCCCCTAACCAAAATGTCCCCATTACCTCAAACAAGTAATCCCATTCTTTCTTTCAAACATACTTCATTGATTTTGCTTTCAACTGATACTTATACATTCAGTACATGCATAAAAATCAGAGTTGTACAATAAAAACATAATAATGAGAGTCTATAAGAAATGGTAACTGGAATCTACAGCTTGGAACTGTGAACAGATAATAAAAGTTAGAACTGTGGTTCAAAAAAGAATGACTGTAATGCTCTAAGGAGTAAAATAACATGATCATAGAATATCATATGAAATTTCACTGATTCACAAGGGTATATCAGATAGCTAAAATGCATTAATTAGATGAACATCAACTCCTTCTTCCTTCCGGTTGCTCAGGGGTGCCTTCCTCCCTACAAGCATGGTCTGAGGTCTGGTATTACAAAATTCCTCAAAAGCAAGCCTTGCTTTATCATTGGTGGCCATAGTACCACTTGATTTATAGACTAGCTTTTCTAGTGTGGCACATTCCCCTATTTGTTTTAATCCACCCTGGCTATTGAGAGGCGCCTCATTTTCGGAGCGCATATATGCCCAGCTTTGCACAAACAATAGCTATGTATATACAATTCCTACTTCCATCTCTAATGTTCTCTATCTTTTCTAGGTTCCCTAGTAGTACCATCTGTGATTCCAGTGTCACCCATGTGTGTGCTACCATTGTGGGGACTTTTTTCAATATCCTGCCAGTACGTTTACAATATGGGGCAGGAAACATCATATATACCAAGTCCCCTATTTTTATTTGCATCTGGGACATGTTTGAGTATGTAGGCAAGAATCTGGATAGCCTCTTCAAGGTGTAGTAGGCTTGCTGTATTATGTAAGGAACTGGATTAGTTTGAACTTACACAGGATTTGAATTATCCATCCATCTTTTATTATATCTTCCCTTTCCTTGTCTGGAATGTCCCTTCCCAGAGCTGCCTGCCATTTTCTCCTTGTCTCTGTCCATGTACCCTTGACCCCTCGCAAAATATGACTATATGGCCTTGAGACCAGCCCACTGGTGTCCTGAGCATTGTGGAGGATTGAGGCTATACCTGAGAGCTCCTACAGCTGACATGTTGGCCTGGTCCCAATATGGCTATAAGGTACTGTCCAAGTTGTGCATATTTAAAAGTGTGCTGCTTCAGAAGACATATGCTGAAGTTATGTCTCTATGAGACTTAGTTGCCCATTCACATATACATGAGTCAACAATGTTATGCCTTTTTGTTACCAGGTTTTAAATCCTGGATCCCCTAGACATTCTGGGCACATCTGATTCCCCCACAAAGGAACTGGATTTGTGTGTTACAAGTCCACCCCCTTTAGCCTGTGTACTTTGTGCCATGTTTTAAGGAGGTGTGTTATGATGGAATTACCTTTGGCCACTTTATAGTTTGCACCACTTGGAGAATATAGCAAGTCACTTAGTCTCTGTTTCCCAAAGACATGTTTTTTCTAGGAGAATGCCCTTAATCTGGCAATCCACTTCATAAAAACCCCTTCAGCCCCACCAGCTGTGTAGCCCAATATTTCTCAAAATGGGGAACCCCCAGGGCCCCCCTCCCCCGGTGGTAAAGTGAGTTAGTTGTAGCTTACCCTGAGAGTCTTGTTAACCCACAGCCAATTGGTGCAGTATGACTTAAGTTTAAAGAATCTGACTGGCACAGGAACTGGTAGTACCTGAAAGGGGTACAGTAACCTTGGCAGAACTGTCATGTATAGAACATTTGCTCTCCCAACCAGTGACAGTGGTAGGGTCTTCAACTTGTTAAACAGTTAAGATTTGCTAATAGTGGAGGTAGATTAACTACATATAGACTGCGTGCTTTATTTGTAATTGTCACCCTAAATATGTGAACGCTGCTTCTGCCCACTGGAATGGGAAGGAGGATTGGAACACCTGAGGGTCACAACTACATAGTGACATGCCCTGAGATTTTGTTAGGTTAATTTTGTAACCTGCCCTTATTCCAAAGGTCTCTATTACCTCCATCAGTGCTGGCAGAGATTTGTCTGGGTGGGTGATGCTGACCAGGAGGTCATCTGCAAAAACAGTTATGGTGGTGGGAGTGGATTAAGATGGCCAACACACTGGTAGGCTAGAGGGCTGCTCCTTAAGCTGGAGAAACCTTTCCCAAATATTAGCATATGCATTGTGGTCTTTTCTTCCTCCATACCTTCTTCTATAGAAATATGGCAATAAATCAACTTTCAGACAACCAAGTTCAAGTATGTCTAAAAAAGTATCGTCGGGCTCAGGAAGCGAAGGACCTTTTGAAAACAGACTGAAAGGCATGCTCGGAGGAAACAGCACAGCCCCAGAAAAGTAAGTGTTAACTCATAGTCATCTTCTGCTTTATCCCTGGGTGCATCCACTTTTACCAGCTTTAACTGTCACAGCTGAGCTTCCAGGGACCTCTGGGATCTCTACAGTTAGCACTCCTGTAACAGCTTCTGATTCAGTCCCTACCTCCTCAGCGTGGCTACGGACTACTAACTGGGGTAAATCAGGAACAGAATTACAGTCATTAGCACCTGATGACCCCTTGGCACTACAGCCCCTGAACAGATTGGCCGATACTGTCACTACGACCACTGTACTAAGTCTTCTAAAAAGCAGGAAAACAAGGAAACGCACCCTAACTCTGCCACAAAAAGAAAGCCAAACAATGTCTCACTTCTGTTTGCTATATCTGTGACTCCAGCTCCACTATTTAAAAGAGTGGACAAATTGGCTTGACCAGAGCAACACAGGCTGACAGCACAGCAAGAACCTTTGGCTGCTAAGACAACACAAGAAGCTACTATACCTGACTCTTCTGAAAAGGCAATATCTGCTCCTCAAAAAGAAAGCAAGCAGCCAACAGGGCAAAGAAGAAACACTTCTCTGGCCAACAGTGTCCTTAATTCCAGCTACACTAAACTCAGTGGCACTCCTGAACAGACAGCGATTTCAGACCCCTGGAAAGTGGCTCTCATTCTGGAAGCAGGGCCATAGCAGAGTGATTGAAGAATCAAACTCAGTAAATCTGAGCTCAGCTGATCCTATAATAAATATAGTTCTGGAACCCTTAGAACCTCAAAATAAAATGAAGTAAGCCCTGTATCCTTAATTTCATCTATGGAAAATGCAGACCCATAATCTTATATTAACTTTCCTGGTAACCGAGTGGAAACTGCACAAGATGTGCTAAAAAGGCAATCCATAATGAGACTAAAATGAATTGCGGAAGATAACAGACTCTTAGAAAACACTTCAATCTCAGTGTGGCCTACCTAAATTTTAATAAGGCCTTTGACATTGTCCCACATAGAGGCTGTTAAACAAGCTGGGGAACATCGGAGTAGGTACTACAGTAGTAAAATGGGTGAAGAATTGGCTAGAAAAACAGGACCCAGAGGGTGGTGGTAAGTGGCATACACTCTGGAGTAGGCAGAGTGACCAGTGAGGTGCCACAAGGATCAGTATTGGGTCCCATCCTCTTCAATGTCTTCATCAGTGATAATAGATAGACAGACAGATAGATAGATAGATATTTTATTTATATAGCACCCATCTCCAGAGACTCTGATTGTTGTGCAATACAGTATACATATAAAAAGCATCTTTAAAAATAGAAAAGCATCTTTAAAAATAAAATAAAACAAATTTAAAACAACAAAAACAACAACATAAAATACAACTGGGAGCAACAGCTTAACTAACAATTAAGCAAATACTGCTATTTTTAAATCACCCTTAGTTGAAGGCTTGACTGAATAAATAAGTTTTAAAGCCGTTCTTAAAGGCTTCCACCAAGGGGGCCTTCCTAAGATAACCAAGCAGGGAGTTCCACAGGGTAGACGCAGCTGCCACAAACGCTCTATCACCCAAATGCTGCAGCCTAACCCTGGGAACTCCAAGGAGGCCACCCCTGGCAGAACGGAGATCCCGGGTTGGGCGGTATGGCCCAAGGAGCTCTTGCAGATAGACTGGGCCCATCTCATGTAGGGTCTTATAGGTCAACAGTCCTATCTTGAAGACAACCCTCCACTGGACAGGCAGCCAGTGCAGTTCACGGAGCGCCGGGGTGATATGTTCACATCTTTTCACCCCCATCAATAATCTCGCTGCCATGTTCTGCACCAGCTGCAGCCTGCGGAGGTTGTCTCCAGATATCCCCAGGTACAGGGTATTGCAGTAGTCCCACCTGGAAGTGATGAAAACATATACCACTGTGGGCAGGTCATCAGGTGGGATCAGAGCTCGAATTCGGGCAATATTCTTGAGATGATAAAACCCACTTCTCACCACAGCCGACACCTGTGCATTAAATGTCAGACCACCATCCAGGATTACTCCCAAATTCTTCACCTGCCTAGAGGGGCTAATGGCACCCCCCCAGCACAAGGTCAGGGGTAATGACACCCCCCTTCTGCCATGACGACCCGGCTCCACCACCAGTACCTCAGTCTTGTCTGGGTTAAGCTTCAGCCAATTGTGAGTCATCCATATCTGGATTTCCTCAAGGCAGCAATTGAATACAGAGTCTGACACCTGGCTATTGGGAGCACAAGACAAGTACAGCTGGGTATCATCTGCAAAGCAGTGAAAACCCAGACTGTACCATCTGATAATGTCCCACAGTAGTATTGTAGCTGAGTTTAGAAGAGAAAGTATTCCTGTTCACAGACAATACAAAGCTTTGCAACAGGGTGGACACACCATGGGTGGTGGATAGTATGAGGGGAGACCTAAAAAAGCTGGAAGATTGGTCAAGGGATTGGCAGCTGGGTTTCAGTGCTAAAAAGTGCAAAATAATGCACATGGGGCACAGAAACCCAGGGGCAACATACTATCTGGGAAGGGAGGAAATAGCATGTTCAAAATAGGAAAGGGACCTGGGGGTAGTCATATCTGATGACCTGAAGGTAACTAAGCAGTGTGACAAGGCAGCAGGGAAGTCCAGTAGGATGCTGGGGAGCACATGCAGGTGAATCACCAGCAGAAGAAGGGAGGCAGTAATTGTAGCATACACATTTATTTATTTATTGAAATGTTTCACCAGGAAAGGCACACTGAGCAACTGGATGCTTGTCTCACGGTGAGACTTGGGGGGCCGGGGGGTTAAAGAGGAAAGCAGATTGTACATAGAGTGAACATGAATGATAGGTTCCAGTGTACAAGGTAATGCAGCACACAGTAACTTAGGTTACATCAATCATTAGTACAATACAAAACAGATTGGGTTCCAACAATAAGGTGATGTACAGGAACTAGACAGCAATAGCGCTCACAACTTGGAGACAGTGACAGTAGGATTTAAGTGCAAAGCAGACAAGTGAGGTTGATACTATATGCCAGCATTCTTAGTAGTAGCTAATGCCGCTGGTCAGGCCACTTGGGGAATTGGTAAACAGTGTGGGGAGGAGGGGAAGGCGGTGTCAGTTACACAAGCAGTTTACCGTGTAGAAGTTAGACAGGGTGGTGGATAGAGAGTGATTAGAGGAGGAGTGGCGGATTTGGGCTGGAAGGTCATTTCAGAGTTTGAGGAGGTGATATAAGAAGGCAGATTGGCCTGCTGAGGTCTGCCAGTGAGGGACTGACAGTAGTCTGGAGTCGGTTGACCTAAGGGCATGAGAGGGGGTATGCGGAGATGATAGAGAAGAGTCAAGCTAGTGTGGAAGGGAACTGAGCCAGAATTTTGAAGTAAATTTGGCACTATGAAGTAAGCGCCGGTTGTCTGGGGAGGGGAAGGACAGTGAACGGTAGAGCTCACAGTGGTGCTGAGACTGTCTTTTTGGCATTGAGGAGAGTTGGTGGGATCTAAACCGAGCTGAACTTTACTGAAATCAGTCTGAAGGCTGGTAGCTACCTCCTCAGGTATCCGACCAGAGGTAAACAGGACCGTGTCATCTGCATACATGAATGGAGGAAGATGAGCAGATTTGAGCAGATCATTGAGAAGGATGGAAAAAGGATAGGGCTGAGTATGGATCCTTGGGGACACCAGTGTCTACAGGGAGCGGTGGGGAGGTGGAATCTGCAATTTTACTGACCGAGTTCTACCTAACAGGTAGGCTCTGAACCAGTTTGTGCAGGCTCTGATAGGCGGCTGCAGAGAGGCATGATAGTAACAGGGGATGGGAGACAGAGTCAAATGCTTTCACTAGATCGACAAAGATAGCTGAGGTGATTTGCCCTCTGACCATCCCAGATAGGATGGAGTCAGACAGCCTTAGCAGGGAAGTGACCATAGAGTGATGCTTTCTAAATCCAGACTGGTAGGGTGTGAAGAAGTTGGATTCAGCAAGGAAATTAAAGAGTTAATCAAAAATGATGTGTTCCTGGAGTTTCGCAAGGGTGGGGAGGAGAGAGATGGGCTGGTAGTTAGCCATGGAGGTGGGGTCACCACCTTTGGGTAGAGGTATGACAGTGGCGTGTTTCCAAACCATAGGAACAGTTGCAGAGGCAAACGAGAGGTTTAGCAGGTCGGCTATAGATGAGGCACTGGCAGGGGCCGATAGGTAAAGTAGTTTGGGGTCTAGCCCATCGGGGACTTGCCCTTGGTGGGGTTGAGGGTTTGTAAGGCATTTAGAGCCTCAGTAGGAGAGATGCTTGTGAAGTAGAAGGTGTCCAGACCGTGGGGTTTAGGAAATTTGAGTAGGTGCCTTGAGGAGCAACAGTGGGTAGGGAGGACAGGAGGGTGGAAGCACAGGTGGTGAAATATGTGTTGAACTTTGAGACAATACATACATGGATATGTATGGTAGGAAGTGGACAGAAATCCATTAGAGCTGTAGTCTATGCATATGGATAATTGTAGTCCTATATATGTAAGTTCCAGTCATGCACAGTTGGCTTTTCTTTGTGTATGTCCAGTGATGCAAGGCCCCTCTTTCTGAGTAGAATAAAGATGGCCACTGAACTAACACACCATGCATGAGTTTCTTCCTGCACTGGCTCAATATATTACAGTAATTCTACTATACAGATCGTTGGTGAGACCACAGCTTGAGTACTGTGTCCAGTTTTGGAGGCCCCATCTTCATTAGGACATAAACAGGGTGGAAACGGTTCAGAGGAGGGCAACCAAAATGGTCACTTTGCCGAAGTGGTCAGGCTTAATCATGGTTCAGCTGGATAATGAGAACTAAGAGCCCCTCTGAAAAGTATGAAAAGTAAGAACATTTGAGTTATTTTTAAAAAAGCTCCCTATTAAACACCTGTGAGCCTTTCACTGGCCAGAGCACACTATAAGTAATGAAGACAGGAGAGTGGTCTCTTCATTAAAAATAGGGGAAGCAAGGAGACCTCGGCTCTGATATGGCAAGTTAAAATGTGATGCTTTTTACCTGACCGATGGAGTTGTTCACTTTGCCAAAGTGGTCAGGCTTAATCATGGTTCAGCTGGATAATGAGATCTAAGAGCCCATCTGAAAAGTATGAAAAGTAAGAACACTGGAGTTATTTTTAAAAAACTGCAGGCTTTAAATGCAGCAAAATGGGGGGGGGGGAGTGCCTGTACTTTAACTGTACAAATGGTGAGGAGCCTGCAGCAAAAACCATATGAGGAAAGGCTTAAGGAATTAAATACTGTTTGTACTCCCTGGTGGAGAGGAGAGAAAGGGGGGATATGACTGATCATGCACATAGGGAAGAGAAACCCTGAAGCCACCTATAGGCTGGGAGGAGAGTTGCTGGCAGTCACAAATGAAGAAAGAGACTTGGGCATCATCATCACTGATGACCTGAAATCATCCAAGCAGACTTCTAAAGCAGTAGGTAAGGCTAGGGGGATGTTAGGGTGTATTAGCAGAGGTATCATAAGTTGTAACAGGGAGGTAATAATCCCTCTTTACAAGACACTGGTTAGACCCCATCTGGAGTACTGCGTGTAGTACTGGAGGGCACACCTTCACAAGGACATTAACCAAATTGAGGCAGTCCAGAGGAGGGCAACCAAAATGGTGCAGGGACTGCATCAGAAGACATATGAGGACAGATTAACAGAGCTCAATATGTATACCCTTGAGCAAAGGAGGGAGAGGGGTGATATGATCGAGACATTCAAACACCTTAAGGGCATTAACAAGGTGAAAGAGTCTAATGAGTTTCAATATAAGAAAAATAGCAGGACAAGAGGACACAGCATGAGATTAGAGGGATGCCGATTAAGGGGGAATGTGAGGAAATTCTTTTTCACAGAAAGGGTGGTGGATGCATGGAACTGCCTACCTCAGGAAGTGGTGGCTATGAATACAGTGCAGGGCTTCAAACAGGCATGGGATAGGCATAAGGGAGCAATACAGATGAGTATGAATAGATAGGCCACTGACAGAGCAAGAAGATGGCACATTTATAAGATAGAAAAGAAATGGGCAGACTGGATGGGCCTTGGTCCTTATCTCGTCATTAATCTCTATGTTTCTATGAAACATTTAAATACCTCTCAGGGAAGAACTAGGTACAGGAGGGAACCATTTTGCAAAGAAAGAAATGCTCAAGGACGAGGGGGTGCAACATAAAGTTGGGGGGGTTCAGAGGAAATGTGAGGAAGTACTTCTTCATGGAGAAGGTGGACAAGTGGAACAGCCTACCGGCAGAGGTGATGGGGGCTGAAACAGTTACGGGATTCAAGAATGCATGGGATAAACACAAAGAGATCTTGGAAGTTAAGGGGGTGGTTACCTAAGGCTGATTAGGGTCTGCAGTGTCACTGTAGGTAGGAAAAATAGGGTAGACTATGTGGTCCTGGAGGCCCTGCCAACGAATTCTGTTTCTATGTTTCGATCTCAACCCTTGAACTGGGGGAAGCTGAACAAACTAAGTATAGACTACCTCATAGAGGGAACTACCATTGAAATGGATACATCAGAAAAAAAAGTTCAAGTCCAGCAGCTGATGCAAGAAGGTCCCTCCTCAGACTTTCAGGATGCTTTGATTAATGAAGTTAGACAAGAATCTGCAAAAATTAACCTCTCAATTACAGCTTTATTTGATTAATTTATAGGCTTAGCAAAGAAAATTGATACTTTGAATAATAGAACAATGGTGTTAGAATCAAGAGTCAGTAAGGCTAAGGATAAAATAGACCCTATGCAAAGCTTAATAAATGTCCAGGTCCGAGAACTTGAAGTTCTAAAACAGAAAGCAGAAGAAATGGAGACTACGTCTTGCAGGGAAAACATCAAATGGGAGGGGAAATCCCTTAAGGAACAGAAGGAGTAAATCCAGTAGAATTCTTTGAAAAGTTACTAACAGAGGCACTAGGTAGGAAGATCCTTTTCAGAAGAAAAACTGGAACTCAGTAGAGCTGACAGGTGAACTAATAATCTGAATTACCATGGAAAGCAGCCAAGATTCATCTTTGTTAAACTCAATCATTTCCAGGACAAGGAAGCTCTCTTAAGAAAAGTCAAGCCACACCTATGGAACTATAGCTGCCAAGCACTAGGACCACACGGAAACGTTTTAGCTAGCAATCTACTAGGGGCCACCCACAACCACGTTAAACACCAGTGATGTCCTTAAATAAACGTGGGCGGACCCACGCCCTCCTCAGTTCCCCCACCAAAGACCATATACAGAGGATATCCTTCTGGGGAACCGAGGCAGAGCCACAGGTTCCAGCCATCAAGCAAGGTGAAACAGAAGGTAAATTATCCTGGAGAGAAAGAGAGACAGGATCTAAGGCTATGGGGGGATGGAGGGTGGGATGGCATGACCTGATGCAAGAGATTCTCTCGAACATCTACTGTTATGGCAAGTTCTTACATAACTGCACTATCCTCATTGAGAATATCTCTTGCATCACGCCACACATATGGAATGAGTCCCAAGCAGTACTGACAAAGAGACAGTCTGGGTGGCTGGAAGCTATAGTCCTAAGACAGGAGGTCTTGATGCATAGTTAAGTCAAAGCCTGCTCTTCTCCTAAAGACAATTTCCAGATTGCAGTGTTTAGTGTGACAGAACTCCAAGTGGCAGCAGCACAGATTTCGGCAGCTGACACATTCCTGAAACAGGCAAAAGAGGTGGCCATGTCTCTGGTGGCGTGGCCACGCACCACCTCTGGAAGTTCTTTACCGCACTTCCTACAACAGAAAATAATGCTGTTACCCAACCATTTGGACAGGCACTGTTTGGAAACTGGTATGCCCTCCTTCCCAGGGGCGAAAGAAACAAACAGCTGCAAGGACTTCCTGCAGTCCTTCGTACAATGAATATAATATCTGAGTATTCTATGTACATCTGAAGTATGGAGCAATGCTTTCTCTGGACTGGTATGCTCTGGAAAATCAACAGGCAGGTAGATGGTTTGATTCAGAGTAAACTCAGACACCACCTTTGGCAAAAACATAGGGCTGGTATTCAAAGACACCCTATCTTTGTGGAAAACCAAATAAGAAGATGCACATCAGACTCAGAAATCCTTCAAGCAGAAGTAATAGTAATTAAAACACAGGTTACCACCTGTTATAGTAGTTCTAGGAGTGGTATAAATTGTTCATCCACACTTGTTGGCAGTGTCATTTCCCTTTAAGAGCTGCCGGAAAGTCTTCAACAAGCTCCTCCCACCCACCGGGTGGTATATCCCTCAGCTCCACCCCATGATGTCAGATCTTGCCTGCTGGAAGCAGAGGTTGTGCACCTAAGCCTGGGGAGGTCGGGTGGGCTCGTGTGGATGAACAACTTATACCACTCCTAGAACTACTGTGACGTGGATATGTTGTTCTATCCACACTTGTTGGCAGACTCCTAGCAGTTCTCCAGGAGGAGGGAGGGAGGGAGGCAAGGTGCATACCCCCTACTTAGGGAACAGAGATTGGAGAACTGAGGCCCCAAAACCAGCATCCCAGTGTGACTTGGGATCAGTGTGGTAATGGGAAATGAAGGTGTGTGCTGACTTCCAGGTAGCAGCCCTGCAGATTTCCTGGATGGGGACGTCCCTAGAAGCAGTCACTGATATAGCAGTATGATGGGTGAAATGAGTCCTTATCCCTCCAGGAGGCTCCCTACCCACCAACCTATAGCAGAGATCAATGCAGGAAGTGATCCACCCGCCAATCATCCACTTGGTTGCAGGTCTGCCAGGTGCAGCATCAGCGTAGGTGACAAACAGATGGTGAGCCTCTCCCCGAACTCCAGCTGTGAGCCCTTTGTAATAAGCAAGCGAGTCATCACCTGATTCAGGTGAAACTCCAACACAACCTTTGGGAGCAACTTCAGTTTGGGGCGAAGGGCAACCTTGTCTCTGTGGAAGTCCAGGTAAGAAGACTCCACTGAGAACACCTGGAGCTCACTGATCCTTCTGGTGGATGTGATGGCCACCAAGAAGGCAGTCTTCCATGACAGATGTGACATCTCACACTTGTACATTGGTTTGAATGGCTTGCCCATGATCATCGCCAACACCAGCAATAAGTCCCAAGGTGGTGGTGGCGGTTCATGCGCCAGAGGGGAAATGTGGTCAAGGCCCTTAAAGAAGCACCCGACCACCTTCTCCCGCACCACCGTTGGCATACCAGCCCACACCCAGTATGCAGAGAAGGCTACGAGGTGCACCTTAAGGGTCATCGACTGAAGGCCCAACTGAGAAAGGGACCACAGGTAGTTGAGGATGCTAGCCACTGGACAGGACAAGGGGTCCAGCTCCTTGCCCTGGCGCTAAATGGAGAATCTCTTCCATTTGAAGGCATAGCATCGATGAGTCAACTCCTTCCAAGAGGCCTCAACTACATGGAGGACCTCATCAGAGAAACCCAGAGCCTGGCACTCTAGCCACTCAGGAACCAAGCTGTCAGGTGCAGGGATTGAAGGTTCAGGTGCAAGACCTTCCCTGACAGCAAAACAGCATGTCTGGGCAAAGTGGCAGATGCCGTGAAGACCTGAGGCTGATGAAATCGGGTACCAGAACTGGTGCGGTCAGTCCAGAGCCACCAGCATCACCTGTGCCTTGTCCCTCCGAGCCTTGAGCAGGACTCTGTAGATCAGAGGAAAGGGAAGCAGCATGAAAGAGGCCCAGGGTCCCGGCCTCATGAAGGCATCCTCCTGCAGCGTTCCTTACTAAGGGGAGGGGGTGGGCACAAAACAACCTCAGCTTAGCATTCTCCTGGGAGGCAAATACTGTAGGTTCACCTGAAGTGTGCCTTACTGGGAGAACAAACTGTCCACTACCTAGGGACCACTTGTGAGATACCTTGCCCACACGGCTGAGGGTGTCCAGTAGCCGATTGGTCACATCGACCACATGAATGGCTGAAATGTCAGCCTGCAGGATGAACATGAGGGTTCAAATGTAGAGAGCTTCCCTACACAAAAGTAGGGAGTGCATCCCACTGTGCTTGTTGAGGTAGTACATGGTCATCATGTTTTTCATCTGGACCTGGATGATCTGACCCCGAAGATGAGGAGCAAGGCCTGTCAGGTCCAGGTGAACAGTTTGAAGTTCCAGCAGGCTGATGTGATACTGGGACTCCTCAGGGGACCAGAGGCCATGGACCCTGTGTTCCCCCAGGTGGGCACCCCAGCCCATCAGTGAGGTGTTGGTCATGAGAGCAACTGTTGCTTCCGGGCTGACAAATGGGACTTCTTATACCAACCACCACTGGATGGCATCCCACATCAGCTGGTTGAGGTGGCCCTGACACTGAGACCACTAGCGAGCCAGCCCCCACTAAAGGGGGTGCATTCTCCATCGGATGCAATGGACCATGATGGTGCAAGCCACCATGAAACCTAGGAGATGCAGGAAGTCCCTGTGGCAGGCCACAACTACCCAACCTGAAATGATCAGGCAAAGGAGGAAAGATCCTCTACCCTGTCTGCTGGAAGCCAGACTCGGACTTGGCAAGAGTGGAGCTCTGCTCCAATGAAGTGAATCACCTGCAAGGGGATGAGTTCTGACTTGGCCTTGTTGACCAGGAGGCCAAGGTCGATGCAGGTCTGGAGGGCCAGGTCTCTGGACCACTCCACCTCCATCCTGGAGGGACCTTCAATTAACCAATTGTCCAGGTAAGGGTATACCCAAACCCCTCTGTGCCTCAGGAAGGCTGCCACCACTGCAATGCATTTGGTGAAGACCCTGGGGCTGAGGAGAGGCCAAAGAGCATGGCCTGAACTCACAGAGGGTCCCCTCTGTGGGGAGCCAAAGAAACCGCTGGTGAGATGGACAGATGGGGACATGGAAGAAGGTGTCCTGCAGGTCCAGGGAGCAGAACTACATGTTCTGCTCTAGGGATAGAATGATCTGGTTCAGAGTGACTATTCTGAAGGTGCACTACTGCAGAAACTGTTTGGGAACCAGACAGTATCTGGAAACAAACCCTGGATTGGCTGGTGGATTTGAGACACAAACCACCACCTCCTTCTGGAGGAGATGGGCAATGTCATCCCAAAGGGTGAACAGCTTGTTGGCAGACACCATATCCTTCCAAGGGGTGCAGGGTCAGCTGGGTGGGAGAACCTTGAACTTCTGAGGCAACCCCTGGCTGACCACTTCCAACACATACATGCCTATGGTTACACTGGACCAAGTACAAAGAAAGTGGTGGAGCTGGCCCTCCATGGGAGGATACAGGGGAGACAGGATGGGCAGGGAGGTGGCACCCCCCCATCCTGTCACTGGGAAGGCTTGGAGGCAGAGGCCAGGCCAGCAGCTGAAGCTGCTGGACCTTGCTCGCCAGGCTTCCAGACCACAGAAGTGACCAACTTAGGTCTGGGACGCCAGGGCTGCTGGTACCCAGATGGGGTTGGAGAAGGCTTGGCTGCAGGAGCAGGATGGGGCTGAAAGGATTTTTTCTGGGATTTAGGGCCCTTGTTCTTTTGGGCCAAGGTGACGAAGTCCAAGGTGGCACTGGACTTCTCAGTCCTAGTGAGATGACCATCCACCCCAGGTCCAAAGAAATCAGTGCCCAGGAAGGGGGCATCCACCAATTTGTGCCGAGTATCTACCATAAAAGTTGAGATACAGAGCCAAGCCCTTCAGTGCATAGCTACAGCTGCAGTCACAGACCTGGCACATAACTCACCAATGTCCAGGGCCACCTGGAGCTGCTGTTTGGCCACTGCACAGCCCTGGTCCCAGACCTGCTTGATTGCCATCTGAAGATCAGTTGGAAGCATCTCATCCAGGGTGCCCAAGAGGGCATGAGTGAAGTGGGCCATCGTCAAGGCCTAACAGGCCTGCCAAAAGCTAAGAGAAGAGACCACATACACCTTCCTGGCGCGTAAACCAATTTCTTAGATTCTCTATCGGAGGGACTTATCAACATCCCCGACACTGCCTGTCTGATGAAACGCCAAGTCAGCAACCAGGCCCTCGTCTGGGGACCCCAGGAGTCATCTCAGTCAAGTATCTCTTGAGGGGATAGGCCCATTTTGGATGGGCTCCAACTGATCCTTGTGACCATGGAAATGAGGTGGAGCATGGCCCGGAAGAGGTGGGACCATGGTCCACCGACAAATTCACTCCAGCTCCAGGCTGACTGGCCTGGAGTGTATGGAGAAAGTCTCCGATTCCAAGGATCTGTCAAAGACCAGACGCCCACCCCCGGTCGCCGCTAACTTTGGGCCTGGTCAGCCCTAATGACCATGACCAATAACTGCCAAGGAAGCGGGTGGGCAGTAAGCATCTTTGGATGTGGGAACATCCCTCAGCTGAATCGGGTGGGGTTCCACCCAATGGGCGGAGAGGCTTGAATCGCTAATCCAGAACTGGTTTGGGCCTAAGCTGCAGCAGCCAAGGAGGCCAAGAGGGAGCTGGCATGGGCTTAGACCCAGCGCCCAAAAGGAGCTACTACCACATAAGTGCCTCATAGTGCCATTGCAACTTGCAGCAGAGCCATTCCTCCCCAAAAAGGAGTAGTGGCGACGCCACTAGCTCGAAGGCTGAGAGCGCAAATTTCAACTTTGGCGAGGGCTGCTCGATCCTGCGCTATGGGTCCAAGGCCTCAACCGCGACCACTGATAGCCCGGACAGTGATGAGAGTCCAGAATTGGTGAGGGCTGCCTGCCACCTCTTGTAAGCTTGATGTCCCAGAGGGTTAGGGACCAGATCAGTGGGCTGATCCGACCCACTCTGGGACTGCAAGGTCAGGACGAGTCCTGGAGAGGGAAGTATCTCCCTCATCCTGTGACAGTGGGCAAACTGGGTTGAGAATAAACTTGACCTGCTGGTCGGCTGACTGGTCTGGTGGGGACACTGCAAGGTCAGTGGCCTGGACTGAAGGCTTGGCTGAAGCCAAATTGTCAATAAACGTTGACGAAGAAGGAATGTGGGAATCCAAGGCCCTAGAATGCTTGTGATCCTGCAACAGGACTGTTTCACTTTGGATTTGGAATCCTTCTTGGATTAAGACCAAGAAAAGTCCTCCCCAAGGGTGGTAAAGGACTGGCACAAGTCTCGGAATGTGCCTGTGAAAGAGGCACCAAAGCCGAGAGGGACCACCACGGTTACCGAGGATAAGCCCATGGCCACCTGGGAAGCAACTTCTTTGAAAGACACCATTTGTTTGGAAGACCCTGCTGAAGCAGAGACCACTTTACGGGCATCCTTAAGTGAACAGGAGGGTCCTGCTCATCTGGGTAACCCAGCAAAAGTCTGGTGTACCGGTCCTCCAGAGTGGAGGAATGCAGAGTGTGGCACAGGCCACAAGCCTGGGGATCGTGGTCCTAGCCTAGGCAATAAACGCACGTGGTGTGAAGGTCCGTGCGAGAATATTTCTGCCCACATGGACAAAGTTTAAAACAGGGCGCCAACTTCTGCACTGAAGAATCCATGGTGCAAGCATGGAGAAACGGTGAAGCATCCTGAAGGGCAGTAGCGAAAAGAATCAAAAGCAAAGATACGGACTCTGGTTCCAGTCTGAACTGATGGCAGCTTAAGAGAACCACTCGCTACTACCCCGACTAGAAATACACTCCAAAACAAGGATAAATCCTTTTAAAAAATGCTACCTTTGATTGCTAACACTTGGATTGGAATCCAGCTCGCAAAATTTGGCTGCAGGTAATCTCTTATGATCCCAGAGTGTGGAGATGGAGGATAGATCAGACTCGGAAGCCTCCAACAACACCACGTGGTGGGTCTCAACCTGCTGAGATACTAGAAGTACCACAATGAAGCTGTAAACTAAAATGGCCAAAATAAAAGCAAAAAAGCCTAAACTAGGCACCCTCTATAAGGAAATAGTCTTCTTTTGTGCGGAGATAAAAGAAATGTATGGTGAGCTTAGACGGGACATAATGCAGCTTAAACAAAGGATGGATGACCACGAGCGTCAGGGCACAGCAATGGAAAATTGAATAGATGATCTACAGCTATAGAATAAAAGAGCAGGTATTGCTTACATCGTGGAAGAGGCAGAAGGTATTTTATAGGCAAGCACGCATATACTTAGACCATGACTATGCCCCCAAGACTATGACGCTAAGAAGAGCTTATCTACCCTTGCTACCAATAATTAAGAAGGCGGGCTACAAATTTACCACTCCATGCCCTGCTCTGCTGGTGGTACAGCTGCCTTCAGGAACACGAAAATATTTCACAGCCCACGAAGCTCGTACTGACCTTAGTACACATGGGCTGCAATTTCCAGAAAGGCCACAAGGGCACAGAGCACTACCACAGCATCCTGCAAGACGGTAGACTATTCCTAACAAACAACGAGGGCAACAGAGTGACATAGGAGCAGTGAAAAAGGCTGTGGAGGTCTACCAGAGAGAACCAACACTGACTGCAACTTGATTACCCTGCACAGGAAACTCCTGCTTCTTTGGATGGTGAGTGGATCCGGGGATCTCCACTGTCGGCTTCCTAGTCCTGCTCTTTCCTAGATCAGCTTCAGAATTGGAGTAGTCCTCTGTAGTTGGGCTAACTCTGATCGCTGGCGGCTAGGTCTGGGTGGGGTTTTCCACTGCCCCCTTCCCCCGGCCCTTTTTCACGGGTTAATCTGGATCCCCAATCACCTAACTCTCTTCACTAAGAACTGTTTGTTGACATTATTATGGTTTCAGACATATGGTCTCTGCCTAACTAGTTGGACCTCTTTTAGTTATTCCTTTTTCAGCTGATTCAAATGCTGACTGTCTTATATATAGACTTATAGAATGAAGCTGCTTACAAGTGTAACTCCCCACCCAGGTATGCCTGCTTCCATCGACAACAATACCTGTGGCTTGGTTTGGGAGGAATATGTCACTCAGCACATTGGCTAGGTTTGGCTACTCTGCAACAGGGGCACCCAAGTAACTCCGGACAAAGGAAGGATAACTGTAATGTCCAATACCGAAGGGATTCTGAAGTGTGGCTTTATTCACATCCAAAAGAATAAGCAAAGCATAGATGGACCTCACAGGGCTACACTCCTGGTAATGCAGATTTATGGAAATCAGAACACATCCTCATTCACTTTACCTCATTCACTTTAGCCCTCAGGCTCTGAAACACACTGGGCATACAGTCCGAACTTGTACACTGCTTTGGGTTTTCCTGGCTCGGCTCCCTTGCCAGCCACTTGGACACTTTCCATATGCATGGAACATTTACTGGTGGCTCCCTAAACCACCTATGAGCACTTCTTCCATAAGGAATCTTCTTCATCAATCCCACGTCTGGTACTTTTCTCAGGCACTGGCCAAGTGCCTGAGAGAAAGCATCAGGTGTCCCAAAGTAAACTCGTAGAGGTGAATTTGGTTACTACTGATGGGGGGGGGGGTCTCCCACCTCTCGCTCCCATAATTCATACCCGTCCATTTCTCTGGACTGTAACACCTCATCCTTTAAAACATTTTGCTGTGTAGATTCTTTTTAAATGTATTCACATTCAGTCTACTGTCTTTACATCCCATTTGTGCTGAACTTGAACATACTTAAATAAGTGGCTGTGTCCATTACTCTAGACCCCCCACTGAGTTAAGCAGTCCAATCCCCACATCTTCCAAACTGTACTTGGCTATCTTTTCCTGACCCCACAGTAACAGTCCCTTTAGTTTCATTGTGGTGTAGGTGAAAACACATGGCCCTTTAGTAGAGCGAACTCACCCCTTGCTTGCAGGTGCCCCACAGGCGTTTTCTCCTTAAAAGAAATTTCATCCAGAACTTCTGGTGCCTCAGCATGAACTTAAATCAGGCAGCTTCTTTTCTCCCTAGCCAGACTGGGGGGTTGCCCCTGGAAGCAGGCTGATTCCTTCCCCCCATCCCCGCCGGGATGGGGCCCTGAACCACTGAAAGCGGTCTCTACCACTTCAATGTGTTCTTCTTGTGTTCCTCTTCAGGTGAGAACACACACCTATACCAAAAAATAGCTCTTTGACAGAGCTTAGAGATCTGAGGGCCTGCCTACAGCAGAGCACCTCTACTACAGACCGCAACAGACTCTACTGAACCCACTTCAAATTCCCCACCGTTCTACTCTAACCTCCAACTGCAACATTCCAGTGTGGCTTATGCAGCTGCGACAGTTCTAAAATGATGTCATCCCTCGGTCTCAGCTGAGGCTGAGAACAGAGTGAGACAGTGTGAAATCCATTTAACTAGAGTTTCACAAGCTGCCTTCCCTGCCTACCACTAGGTCTTACTGGGATTCTAGTAACCCCGGGATAACAGGGGGTTACACAAGTTATTTATCCGGAGAATGTTTTTCAGTCATTGATTTGGTGGATTATACAGAAAGTCAGGGGGAAGGGGGGAAGAGGGATAGATGGACTGCCACGGGTCAAGATGGTTTTTTACACCCTTTTTTTTTTATTTTCCTTTTTGAGTTTATCCATACTTAGGAACAAATGGGTTTGTTCTCAGAGGCCCTGTCTGGCACAGGCAGGATTACCTCACCTCCAGGAAAATAGCAGATGTAATTTACTTGGGGGACATAGGGTAGAGTATGGTGCTCTCCCTATGGATGGAAGTTCTCAGGACCATACCTCTCAACCTTTCTTCACAGAAATGTGACAAGATGGTGACAAATGACCAAAATGTGTGACATATCATCAAACATGGCACTGCAAGCTCAGAACACTATGGCTATCAGTGCACTAATGTTCTTAATGTCTGCTGATAACTGAACATAATAGAGTATTTTGAATTTCTGCTTTCAAGTCTCAGTGGGAAGTATGGACTATCACCTTCTTCGTGTGGACAAAGAATTTCCGAGGGCAAATGAGTGACGACTGTAATTGTGTGACAGTTGAGAGGTATGCTCAGGACATATATCCTGTATGTATATAGTTCTAAAATGGTTAATGTTTTAGTTACCTCCCAGTTGAGATTGATATTGGTTTGGAAAGCTTATTTAATACAAAGTGAGACAGAGAAAGTACAGGTTCAATTAAAGAAATCACTTGTTTTCGAATTTCAAAGGCTACACCTGCCAGGGTCCCAGGAGGGAAGGGTAGATGCTGAAAATGTACATTTTAAGCCTCTGTAAAAGGAAACATGGGGGAGACATTCCTGCTTGATGCAATTGTGGGTTTATAGTTATCGCACTGTGTGATACACCTAACATACTGAAAACTTGGAATGTAGATGATGGTCTGGTGGATATATATTGCTTTCTAGGCAATTATAGTGGGGGAAATAATTAAAATCCTCTCTTTAAATATAAATGGGATTAACAGCCCCATTAAAAGGGCAAGGTTGCAACAATACCTTCGTAGACAGGGTGTGGAACTAATATATTTACAGGAGATACATTTATCTTATAATGAGCAATTAAAGCTCTCAGCAGGAGGTAGATATTCTATTTTTTTCTTCCTCTAGAAAAACAGGAAAATGTCGATGGGTGGAGATTCTAATACCTTCAAGGACCGCCTCTGTACCAGAGAAGGAATGGTCAGACACTGATTGTCCCTTTGTAATGATACAGGGTAGATTATTTGACACTGAGGTTACCCTTGCTAATGTCTATCTCCCACCAGGTGCACCCCCAGACCTGCTGAGATGATTTTTCAATAAGTTATTAGACTTACAAAGAGGGGTCCTGCTGATTGGGGGAGATTTTAATGTGACACGCAACCCACAAAGGACACCTCGCATCCTCAGCCCCACAAGCACTCTTCTACACAGAAGCTGCTGAAACTACAACTACCACGGGTTGGGGCTCATGGATGTTTGGCACCACCCTTACCCCCGGGTGGGGCTATACTCTTCCTTTCACCCAGATTTCATACCTTTTCTAGAATAGAGGGGACATGATCGAGACCTTCAAGTACCTGAAGGGGATGAACAGAGTAGGCATCCAGGGTGGGTTCACTCTCCAGAATTGAAGAGATACCAGAGGGCACTCCCTGAAGTTAAGGGGAGCAGATTCAGGAAGGAAAGGAGGAGGCACTACTTCACTGAAAGAGTGGTAACAGGGTGGAATGCACTGCCTGAGCAACTGGTATCAGTGCATTCTGTGGGGTGCTTCCAGAGGGGTTGGACAAGTTCAAGGAAAGCACATACCGGGGAGTTGGGAAGAGAAGAGTTAATGGAGGGGGGCAGCTGCAGTCTCATGGACTGAAGTGCTGCACACTCAGCAGACTAGATAGACCATATGGCCTGTATCTGTTGGCAATTTCTATGTTCGTATTTAACCCCTCATATACCATTAGAAAGAGGCACATGTTGGGGTACCCCTTATCCCCCTGCTTTTTGCTCTATATATTGAGCCGTTGGCTACTGCCATATGGGGATCCAAGGAGGTACGGGGGGATAAGGATGGGAGGAATGGAATGGAAGCTATCACTTTACGCTGACAATGTACTTCTCTCCCTTATGTACCCTGAAGATTCGCTGCCACCCCTCTGGGATCTGCTAGAGAGACTTGCCGGGGTATAAGATAAACTCCACAAAAACAGAGGTTCTTACAGTTAAGTTTGTCCCATCTCCAGAACTGAAAGGAATGCTACCATTAAAATGGCACAGCACTAAAATAAAATACATGGGTCTTTTTCTCCCACAAAACATTAAAAATACAAATTTAGTGAACTATGAACCCCTCACCTTTAGAATAGAAGCAGATGTACACGAGTGGTCTCAACTTCATCCCCCCTTTTATCTAAGAGTAGAATTAGTGGAAATGAATATTTCGCAGAGGTTTCTTTATCTGTTCCAGACTATCCCATTTTCCCACCCTCCATGTATTTCACTTCTTGGAACCACACGTTAGCCAGATTCATCTCGGGGCCCAGAGTTTGATGGACTATTCTTCAGCCCCGAAAAACAGAGGAGGGCTGGTCTTACCAGACCATCAGAGATATGCTCAAGCAACTGTTTTAACCAGAATCCTCTACTGGAGTAATCCAAACTATATTATACCGTGGAAAGCCCTGGAGCTATCCCTCAATCAAATTCAAGATATAATTAAAGTGAACTACTCATCGGGCCCTCGGGTCACGGGCAGAAGCACTCTATATATGGGAGATAAATCTACTTTGGCAGTTTGGGACAGGCCTAAAACCTCTCCCAACCTGCTACAGATTGGTTACTATCTCAGACTCCTAGAAACAGAACTGCCTAATTATCAACCACATTTGATGCAGATTACTAATGAATGGCATACTAAAGGCCTATCCTTACTCTTTCAATTAATGAACACCCAGGGAGTCATTCCATACTTTTAAAAGATAAATATGCACTACAGCAAAGGATTATGCTCTCTATGCACAACTTAGAGAAATAATACTCCAAAGAACCCCTGAGCGACAGACCTTCCTAACCCCCAACTACTTCTGAATATTTTTATATCAGGTATAAGAGAGCAGGTGTGGCCACACATTATAGGCTTGACATATAAGGGATTATAGGAACTTTCGAAGGAATCCACTAGGGGAATCCTTGAGGCATGGAACAGAGAATTAGAAGCTCCAGCCTCCATTGAAGACTGGTTGAAATTTCTAAGATCATCAATGGGTGTCTCTGGATCCTCATACTGGAGGGAGTTTGCATGGAAGGTGAGAAATAGATTCTTTATTACCCCTGCTACCTTGGCGAAATTTTTAGATCCAATCCATGGTAAATGCTGGAGGGACTGTGGGCAACCCTTGGCTGGCCATGTGTACATAATGTACTCAATTACAGCCTTTCTTGAAGGAGGTGGGGGAGGCACTGCAGGAACTGGTGGGGGAGGAAGTTAGATTACCACTGGAGTTAGTACTTCTTTCAGTTCCTTGTGAGGGAACACGTATCTCGAGAGGCTCACTGCTTGCTACCTACTACCTACCTTCTGGCTGCTAAAAAGGTAACTACCCGTCTATGGGGGGGGGGTCCCTCCCATTAATTCAGGAATGGCATAAAGTTATGAAAGAGATATACATAATGGAAAGGCTGACAACCAGAAGAGGGAATTGAGAGGGACCTTTTGAACTAATATGGCGCAAATGGGTAATATATATCTCACAGCAAGATGCTGAATTTATTCCTTAATGGCTCCAATAAATATATATTTTGCTGGTGGAGACCAAAGAAATAACACACTTATTGCTCTCTTTGTAACAGTTTATCTGAGTCCTTTCTATGGCATTATTTTTGCTCTCTTGCCTTTGTATTTAGACCTTTTAGTGAATCCTGGTATTAAGGGTGCATTACTTAGACAAAATAATAGCCTTTTTTCTGAACCTAATACTAAACTTGTATTATAGCTGTAACATGGAATGTATATTGAAATGTATATCAATTGCTCTATGTCTCACATCCATTGTTTTGAAGTTATATATTGAAAATAATGAAAATTAAAGTTAAAAAAAAGGGCAAAGATAGGACCTATAACATGCAGAGTGCAATGGAGGGAACCTGACTCTTCCAGCAGAAAGGAAGATCTGACATCATGGGTGGTGCCAAGGAGGATATCACCCAGGTGGGTGGGAGAAGCCAGTCTGAAGACTGTCCCCCTCTCACCAAAATCCTAAACTGCTCCCTCATGCTCTCACAGTTTCCCCTAAAATGGAAATCTGCCTTGGTGACCCCAATTCACAAATCCAGCAACAAGACTCTTACTAGCAATTACAGGCCAATCTCCATCCTTCCCCCACTCTCTAAATCACGGGAACGGATAATGGCTGAGCAGCTTGTCGAACACCTGGAAAAGTACAGCGTGCAATATCCCCAGCAGCATGGTTTTTTGGAAAAGGCACAGCACCGCTACACCTTTCCTTGATTTCACCTCCTACATTCACAATGCTCTCGATCTCGGACAATTGGTTGGTGCCATATTCATAGACCTGACAAAGGCGTTCGATACTGTGAACCACACCCTACTGATCGAACAATTATCCCTCCTTGGACTTTCAATGGAAACCACCCACTGGTTTCAAAGCTACCTTAGTGACTGCACCCAACAAGTCAGAATTGGTGAATCCTTATCTTCCTGCCTACCAGTCCACTCTGGAGTCCCTCAAGGATCCATCTTGGATCCACTGCTTTTCAGCATATTTTTAAACAACCTACCAGCCTCCTGCAATGAAAGAATTCTACTGTATGCGGATGATGCAGTAATCTACACCAGCAACCTGGATCCCTCCCTCCTGCAGCTTCAGCTGCAGATTAGTTTCACAGAAGTTGCGACCTTTTTCAAGTCAGATTGACTAGGGAAAAACTCTAATCTCCATGCTGCTGAACTCAGCAGGTTATACCTGTCTCAATTGATCACTCTCCCTACCAGACAAGCTAGTAACAGCAGTCTCCAGTCTTTTCTAGACTGGATCATCTCTAACAGGCCTGAGAGGAGAAACTCAGTCAGTGACCACTCCCCAGTTTACTGTGTTTGGAAGGCTAGGGCCCCTAAACCATCCCCAAGAGAAATTATTTTCAGGGATTTTTCAAAAATGGATGAAAGCTCTAATCTTGGAGCTACAGAACACAGACTGAGCACCTCTATATAATACTTGTAATACGGAACGTGCTGCTCAATACCTCCTTACCGCACTTTTGAACATTCAAGACAAATATATCCTAGTGAAAAGGTGCCGTATCCGGGGATCTGCTACCCACTGGTTAAATTCTTCACTCCTGTCCTCTCTCAAAAACAGGGATAAAGCCTGGAACAAAGCTAAGCTAACCCTGTCCCCATCAGATTGGGCAGAGTACAGAAGACTCCAAAACCTATGTAAGGTTTCCATCAGATCTGCTAAGGGCAAGTACCACCGTCAGCCCTTAATACCTCTGTCAGTGACTCCCGTGGTTTTTGGAGTCATGTTAACACCATCATGGGGAAAAACAAGTGCAATACCATCTCTGATGTGGTCGTGGATGGTTGTAATTGCAATAACCTGCTCACTATCGCCGAGGCCCTTAACTCCAGATTCAATGACCTCTCCTCCTATACTGCACCTCCTGGGCCTTTACCTGTCGCTCCGCAGGATATCCTTAAACCTTCCAACCCATCTTTCACCCTTCACCCAGTCTCTGAGACTGAAATCTTATGCTTACTTAAGTCCATCTCTCCTGCTGGATCGGCAGGGGCAGATGGACTCTTACCAAAACTCCTAAGAACCATTGCACCATCTATAGTCTCTCCAGTGGCTAGACTTCTCAACCTGTCTCTTCTTACAGGATATGTCCCTTCCCTCTGGAAGATTACTCGAGTTGTGCCAGTCCACAACAAGAGGGACACCACTAACCTGGATAACTACCGCCCTATTGCCATCCTCTCCAACCTCTCTAAAATACTGGAGAAAATTGTTGCTACCCAGGTCTCGGATTACCTCTACTCCTTCAAACTCCTCACCACGACCAACATGGTTTCAGACGTGGGTACAGTACATCCACTGCTCTTATACAGTTTACAAATTATGTCAGACTCACTATGAACTGACTACTTAAAAAGTAAAATTTTGTATTTTGTTAGGGCACAAGTTCGAAGCTCTCCAGGGCCACTTAAAATGAAAAACAAAAAGATAATGATAAATGTGAACACCTAAGGGTTAAAGTGTTCCAATTAAAAAGGGCTATTTAAGGAGAGTTGTAACGAATGATCTCCACCTCCTGATGAAGACCACACCTTGGTCGAAGCGCCGGGGTTATCATTCGATTGTGAATGGAGGCACTTGAAGAAATGTTCCAGTTGTATGCTAGATACTGCAATAAAAATCTTTGAAGTTGGAATCCCCTGGTGTTGGTGGTTAATTAAACAAACAGAGTGTAGACAGACTGTTTTTTTCTTTATGGCGATTAAGGGGTTTTGCTGTCTCTTCTCTGCATCACGGCTTAGACCCTGAATGAGCACACAGGATTTGAAGAGTAGAACTATTCATTAAATGAAGCTAGCTGTGTAGCCATCAGCTGCAAAATTGCAGGTACGAGCCGGTGTGTGCCACAGATAATTTATTCTCCATTCCAAACTGAAACCAGAGGTAAACTTTATAAAAATAAGTGTCATAGACGAATGTGTGAGTGAATAATGAATGCTGCAAGTAAAACTACATCTGAAATAGATTCAGAGCCGACAGCCACTGAATTTCTGGTTTTGGAAAATGTAATTAAGAGGAAACAATGTGCAAAGGAGAAATTAGGAGCTTCAAGTGGTCAAACTGCAACAGAAGGATCGGGTGAGCAAACAGAGACAGAAAGTATTAAAACTACTTTTTTCACATATGAAAAACTGTGCATGTCACAGCTTAATATTACCTATAACATTACTACACTTGATACATATTTAGAAAGAAACCAGGCACCACGGTGTCTTAGGTTAAACATCCTGCCTTTGAGTGGTTTAGAAAATTTTAAAAGAAGAGCTGAATGGGAAAAAGCTGCATCTCTTTGTGCTCAAACTTTTGTTGAATTGATTATTGCCGAAGATGGTGAAAAATATGAAGAAGTGAGATTGGGACTGCTTAGATTACAGCAGGAATTGAATTCATTTAAAAATCACATTGACTTTCACCTGTTGTCAGAACGTTTAAAACATAAATTGGAGAAATATGAGCAGGAGCTAATAAAGAAGAAACAGTCAAAACTTGAAAGAGACCCTAATGATTATAAGCTTGGTAATGTGTTTTCCTGGCCCTGGAGACAAAGATCTTTCAGCAGAGGCAGGAGAAGGTCTGTTTCACAGAGAAGAGTTAATTTTCAACAAAAGATCAAAGCCCCACCCCAGGATGTAGTTCAGATATTGTAGAAAAATTGTCTGAATCAGAGAGTTTGGAAAAACAGGACCCCCCCACCACCCAAAACGGAAAACAAGGAGGGTAGGTAGGGAAGGAAAAACTGTGAGCTAAGGAGCAGCAGCAAAAAGAATTAGAAGTAATTAATCTATCTAAAGTGACTTTGACAGAAAATCAAATTAGAGTGCTGCAGAAGAGTCTGAATTTTGCTCCAGCAAGAAACTCTGACAGGTTTAAAACACAGGTGGACTTATTTAAGTTCTTCAGGAAGATAAGACAAAGAATATTTCAAGAAAAAGAAAGTGAAATTGGGTGGACTACTGAATGTAATCTGAGGGGGGAGGGGGTGAACATGCTGATATGGAAATGGTGAATCTACTAGCTGGACTTGATGAAAATGTGTGTGAAGACTACACTGAGGGTGATGAAGAATTTGATGTTGCAATTCTGATATAAATGATGATTTACAAGCATCAGAAGATTTGTTTAATGAGAGGGAAGGGGGGGTTGCAACTACAGGAAATGATTACATACTGGAGGTAAAATCAGATTTGAGTAACAAGAGAAAACAACAATTCAAACAACAATTATTATTTTGTCCCATCACAAATAATAGTTTAATATGTAGTTTTGAAACAGTAGTGTTAAAAGAGGTGGATGAATTGCTAAAAAATGAATATGAAAAGAGAGGACAGAATAATTTAAGCAGGTCTGAGAACAAAGCTTTGAAAGAATTAAGTGAGCTCCCAATAATAATAAAACAAGCAGATAAATGGGGCAATATAGTAATCATAAACCCTGAGAATTATGCAAACAGTATTAAACACCTCCTCAGTGATCAGAACAAATACAAAAAATTGGTAAAAGTCCAACAGATGTTTATAAGAAAGAAATATTAGACCTGTTGGAAAGAGAAAAAAATAGAGGGCTTTTTACTGAGGAAGAGTTGAAATACATTTGGAACAATACACCTGTTACACCTACATTATACACATTGCCAAAAATTCATAAAAATATTCAACACCCACCGGCACGCCCTATAGTATCAGGGATAGACTCACTTACATATGGATTGAATCGGTTTATAGATTTCTTTTTAAAAACTTGTTCATCTGATGTTAAATCACATCTAAAAGATACTACAGATGTCCTGGACAAGTTTAAAGACTTTTATTGGAAGAATGAATATCGTTGGTTATGTATAGATGTGGAGTCTTTATACACTAGCATTAAGCACAGGGATGGATTACAGGCATGTTCGGAATTTCTAACTAAAAATAAACAATGTTCTGAATTCCCCATTGATTTCATTCTAGAAGCTCTAGAGTTTGTTTTAACCCTTAATTTTTTTTTGAGTTCGACAGTGAGTTCTTTTTGCAGCTTCAAGGGACTGCTAGGGGGGCCACTATGGCCCCCAGTTATGCAAATCTCTTCCTTGGGTCCGATGTAATATTGTCAAAAGAAAAAAAAATCTGTTCTTTTAAAGTATTATTAGATAGCATCGCTTTATTGATGACATAATTTGTGTATGGTCAGGACCTAGGGAAGAGTTGGAGAATTTTATGGAATGGCTTAATAACAGTAATAAAATCAATCTGAAGTTCACTTGTACTGAACATCCAATAGAAATAGATTTTTTGGATTTAACTTTGTTTGTAGATTTGAATAATAATGTACAAACTAGGAATTTCAGGAAAACCACTGCCACGAATAACATTTTAAGAGCAGAAAGTTCATATCCTGGTACTCTTAATTAAATCTATCCCATATGGATAGTTTTTGAGACCACGTAGAAACTGCTCATAAACAGAAGCATTTCAAAAACAAGCATCAGAGATGCATTCAAGATTTCTAAGAAGTGGCTATAAGAAAGAGCTTCTGGACAAGGCTTTGTCCAGAGCCGAAATGAAAGCTAGAAATATACTTCTGATGCCAAAAAATAATTTAGAGAAAGAATCAAAGAGAATAGAGAAACAACCTGTAACTTTTGTAACACAATTTGGTAGACAGGCAAACAAAATAGGGTCAGCAATCAAGAAATACTGGCCTATTTTGTTAAATGATTCCAATTTATGTGATGAATTGGGCAGTCATCCAAGAATCACTTTTTCTAGGGCAAAAACAATCAAAGACAAGATTGTTCACAGTAGAGTTCAAGAAAAGAAAGAAGTACATAGAATGTGGTTACCCCCACCCCTAATAGGGATATATAGTTCAAGTTTATTGCAGGAAAACTCCGTTGAGCAAGCTCATTCACTAGGATGTGGAAGATATAACATATGTGAACACTGTAACCAGGGAAAGACCATGAGAGTTGATGGTGGCAAATACAGCGTTAAGATTAAAAGCTTTGTAAACTGTAACAGTACCTATGTTGTATACACCATATGGTGCCCCTGCAATTTAATTTATGTAGGGAGAACAATAAGGCCTGTAAAACAAAGAGTGCAATAACACTTTAGAAATGTAAGATTGGGCCTTATGAATAAACCCATGGTAAAGCATTTTACAGAAAGTCACAATAATAGTGTAATAGGTGCAAAGTTTATGGCAATTGAAAAGATAGAAAGCAACCCTAGGGGAAGGGACAGATTAAATACCCTCCTACAACGTGAAAGCTTTTGGATCTTCACGCTGGACACCATTCAGCCAAAGGGTCTAAATTTGGAGTGGGACCTGAAACCATTTTTATGTAAAAAATGAAAATGTTACTAATCTGGGATTTTGTACTATAGCAGTAACAGATTAATTTGATAATGTACGACAATTAGATAAAAAATAAGATAATTATGGAAAAGAAAATTTAAGGGCATTTATCTGTCTTTAGTGTAAGTTTAAAAAACTTTGGAATATTTTTTTTCAGTTTTTGAACCCAGTTTACTGTAAATGCAGAACTATGATAGTAAAAGAAAACCACAATTCCTTTTAGTAACCCAGTAAATATAACCTAAGGAAAAATTTTTTTTAGATAAAATCCTGCTTGTATAATATTAAAGATAAAGTCTTAAAAGGTAAATAAAAGGCATACTATTTAAGGTTGAAATTGAAAATAAGGAGGAGGAAACTGTTATAGGTATTAAAAATGTATAAAGAGGAATGCAATTTTGTAACCCTATAGCAATATTAGGAGCTACATTAAGAAAAACAAATGTTTCCTTTTTCTTGTTTACCCTTTTATTTTTTAATTTGTATTTATATATTTGGGTTTAATTGCAATGTAAGATGTAAAATACTGAACTGACTACTTAAAAAGTAAAATTTTGTATTTTGGAAGGGCACAAGTCCGAAGCTCTCCAGGGCCACTTAAAATGAAAAACAAAAAGCTAATGATAATGTGAACACCTAAGGGTTAAAGTGTTCCAATTAAAAAGGGCTATTTAAGGAGGGTTGTAATGAATGATCACCACCCTCGATGAAGACCACACCTTGGTCGAAGCGCCGGGGTTATCATTCGATTGTGAATGGAGGCACTTGGAGAAATGTTTGAGTTGTATGCTAGATGCTGCAATAAAAATCTTTGAAGTTGGAATCTCCTGGTGTTGGTGGTTAATTACACAAACAGAGTGCAGACAGACTGTTTTTTTCTCACTATGGACAAAGGCTTTCTCACTAGGGCTACTTTTGCTGATCTTACAAAAGTGTTTGATTTAGTTGAACACCCGCTGCTCCTATCAAAGTTGTCATCCCTAAACTTCTCTACCTCCGTCACTGCCTGGTTTCAAAACTATCTTTTGACGCGTCAACAATTTGTCCAGATCAGATATGCTAAGTCCCCTCTTGCTCCTACTTGAATCGGAGTGCCCCAGGGTTCGATTCTTGGTCCTCTCCTGTTTACGGTCTTCATAAACGACATCCCACTGCTCACTGGTGCTTGCTCAGGTTTGCTATATGCCAACGATCTTGTTCTTTACTCATCCTCCTCAAACCTCTCAGATGTCAACCTGAATCTCAATAGTAACTTCAATACCTTTCAGAACTGGCTATTGCAAAACAAGCTTGTCTTAAATAAAAATAAAACAGTGACTATGCTCGTTGGTTCAGGTTCAGGTTCAAAAATTCGGTCCTGCACCCAACCATTAAGTATCAGAGTGCTTGATAGCTCTCCCCTTAACACAGTTACCTCTTTTAAATACCTAGGAGTAACCCTTGATCCTGCCTTGGATTTTGACCTGCACCTAGCCTCAGTCAATAAATCTGTCAATATTCAACTTGGACTGGCATATAAGGTGAGACATAGCCTAACGGGCTGGCAGTATAGCCTACAGCTTAAGAGTAACGAGCTGTGAATGAGTTTGGTACATCCAGCAGACCACACCTGGGTTTGATTCTCACAACCTCCGCTTGCATACTGTGTGACTTTCAGCAAGTCACTTAACCACCCAGTGCTCCCAGGTCACCCCTGAAAACAGGCAGTTGTGCCTAGTGAGCCTTACCCAGTTACCAAAGACTTAAAAAAAAAAAAAATCCACGACGAGGATGGCCATTGCACAGGGGATCCTGAGACCCAAATTGGTGTATGGGTTAATAGCATTTCCTGCAACTACTGGAGGGCTCCTCTGAAAGTGGGATGTCTGCTACAACAGCATTTACCGTTTTGTTCCGTCTTTACCCAAACTTACTCACCGATGCACACTATACTCCAGTCTGGGATGGTTTACCCCCTCAGCATTCCGTCAGTTTACTTCCTACTGTTTCATAAAGAATATAATCTCCTCCCAGATGCCTGACAAATTGGCTCTACTGCTCAAACCTATGACCTCTGCCTACCCACTGAGATCAGCTGACAAATCCCTTCTTGTCCCACTGAGATGTAAAACCAAAATGGGGGAGAATGCTTTCTCTAGCCGGGTCCCTAAACTGTGGAACTCCATTCCACTGGATCTAAGAATCTCCCCTTCTCCATGCAGCTTCAAATAGGAGCTTCGTATGGCTCGTCTAAGCTCTGAACCCTGCCCCCTTTTCTCTATCCACCCACTCCTGTACTGGTTCCTCCTTGTTGCCTACTGACTCCAACCTCTACTACTCTCAAACCTGCCTGAAAATCTTGTTATTTCCTGTCTTCTAGCACCTACTAACTAGTTGTATGACTTACGACTGTTAGTTATTTGCGCTTATATTCCTGCTTTATTATAGATTCCTGCAAATGTACTGTCATTGCTGAAAATTTTGTATAAGTGTACTATGTCTGACTTCTACTTGTTCCCATGATGTTTTGTTGTATCTACTATTGTCTACATACCCTTTGTTGTAATCTCCCAGGTCGTACCTGAAAATAGGCAGCTATGCTGTCTAGTGTACCTACCCGGTAAACAAAAACAAAATAAATAAGTCACACAAACTCATCCTAAATTATAAAAAAACTAAAACAATGTTGTTCCATGGATCCCATAGCAAACAATGACAAGAGAACTAACAATCAACAACAGTACCGGCATAACACTTGAACAGGTGTATCAGTTTAAATATTTGGGTGTGACCCTTGACTGCACTCTTGCACACACAAAACATATTGATAACATTGCCAAAGCTGTGAATAAGCATATTGGGCTCCTATATAAGCATAGGCACTGCCTTACTGATGAAGCCCTAAACCTTGCTATACAGAGCTTCGTTATCTCAATTGCAGACCACAGTCTGGTTATCTATGGATCAACTACCAACACTGCACTCCGGCACATGAGCCTTGCCCTTAACAAGGCCTGCTGTCTCTTCACCGCATCCTCCCACCTTTCCCACACACGTGATATTTACATGCAGGCAAACTGGCACCAGCTAACAAATAGACTAAGGTACCAGACCTGTATTTTAGCTAAGAAGACCACTGTGGGTCTCGTGCCCCCGAGGTCCAGGCCATACTGACCCCCTACTGTGCCTCCCACCAAACCAGGAGTTCTGAATGTCTTACGTTTACTGTACCGTGCTGCTGGACGTCCCAAGGTCTACGTTCATACAAGGTTAGAGCCTCTCAGTGGTTCAACTCCCTTCAATTGGATATTACCAACATTGCTTCTCTCACTGATTTTAAGTGGACACTCCATTGGCACCTGGTGATCAGTGCCTCATGCGACTGTTTTATTTAATTCCTGACTCCAGTTCTGTTCACCCTGCACTCCACCACTAAGACTTCTTCCTCTCCCCTTCCTGCCTACACTTTTCCCACACCCCTTATTATGGGTGACTTCCAGGAGCATCCTGCCCACTATTTATTTCCTTCTCCTACCATGTTCCCACTTGGTACCCTCCCCGCTAGTCTTTTACCTAGCTTCTTGACCCACACCTCCACCACCCCTCTTTACCTTGCCTCACCCACCACAATCCTCCTACTTCCCCATTACCTTTCCCTGCTCTCCCTCCCTCCTTGCGCACCTCTCCTTTTCCACAACCACCCCCACTTCCCCCATTCTGTCCATTTTATTGACACTGCTTCCTCTACCTCTCTAGCAATTTCCCTAGGCATATGATGTACACCTGCCTGGTATCATGCCCTGCTGATTAACCAGTCTCAAGCAATTATCTGACAATGTCAATGACTGCTCCTTGTTTGTATTTTGTATGTTGTTTTTTTTAACTGCATTCTTTATTGCTGTTTTTTTTTTTGTTCTCCACTGACCTGTTTTCCTGATGTAGAACCTTTGTAAATGAGTCCTGGCTCAAAGGTGTAATCCGAAATCTTAATAAAATAAAAAGAGCTTCCAGCAAGCCTTGAAAGGATTACTGCTAGAAGTGTGGATAAGTACACCATATTCATGCCCCTAGAAATATGTTTACCTGTTCATCTTGAAAATAAAGCTATGTCGAGGTCCGAACTTCAAAATGAGTGAGATGTCAGAATAAGAAAGTACAATTTTTAACTGTACTACTGAAACACATCATAGATGTCCTGATTTTAGGAGTGAGGTTAAATATAAAGCATACAGTACAAACTGAATTGTACTGCTAATACTTTATATTTAAGAGTAAAACTTGATACCCAGTGAGTTTCACAGCACTGTGATAATTAAACATTTAAAAATCTTGACACTGAAATAGAATTACCAGTACACACAACTGCATATTGTTTTATGTAGTGTTTTGGTTGTATGTAATCATGTTGTTCAGGTGTCAGTAGCAGGATCATTCTCATATACTGACCTGCAGGTGGTGGGAGTGATTTTTTTTTTTTTTTACAGGAGTTTGTAGACTTCATGGCTTGACAGGTGTTACACACCCCCAGACTACTGTTGCTGGAGGATTTCAGTGCCTGGGTCTATGATGAATCCTCACATTTTGGTCAGAAATTCCTCCAATTTATGTCATCTCTGGGACTAACATGGGCTGTTGCCTCTGAAATGCATTAGTATGGCCACATTTTGGACCCGATCTTCTCATTGGGACTTGACATTAGTGCAGTCAAGGTTGATCCGGTCTTTTGGTCAGATCATGAAGTTTTGGTCCATTGTGGGTTCCCCTGGTTGGTTCCTCCCTTTGTGCAGATTATCTGGCACTAGCCAAAACATAATAGGGAGCTTTGCAAGTTCCAGGAGGTACTGGATGTCCTGGCTATGCTGTTTGCTTGTGCACAGAGTTCTGAGAGGGCCCAGGAGCATTATAATACAGTCCTCACAGTCACCTTAGACTCTATTGCACACCATCACGTTTGTTCCTTGACATCCTGTCATAGCTTACCATGGTACTGTGATGAGCTGTGCCAGTTGAAGACTAAGGGACGGAAGTTGGAGTGTTCTTGGAGAAGTTCCCGATCTGTGGGGGACAGGCTGGCTTTGAGGACTCATTATGCTGAGTATTAATGGACAATTGACCTGAAAAAGACAGTTTCTGTCAAGGTCGATTGCTGCAGGGAAAAAGCATCCAGCTCAGCTCTTTCGTGCTGTCGACAAGCTGCTAAATCCTTCCTGTCTTCGGTCAGTCAGAGCTTTTTCAATAGAAAAGTGCAAGGAGTTTGGATGTTTTTTCCTTGGACTAGTTGTCCACTTTTGGGTCAGGTATTTCTTTGAGTGATCTGTCATGGGCAGTAGTTGCTTATTCAGTGCTGTAGTGCTGCCTGCCTTGGGTGAGTTTCAGCCTGCTTCGGATGTTGAAGTGCTCAACGTATTCTCTAGTTTGCATCCCACCAGCTATATACTGAAGCCAGGACCGACGTAGCTGCTTCTCAGCTGTGATGAGTTCCTGGGTTCGGTGTTCAGTAAGACTGTCAGAGGTTCCACGAGGGAGGGTGTTTTTCCATCTATCTTGAAAATGGCTGTGGTTAGACCCTCCCCCCACAAAACAAGCTTTCCTTGGACCCCGACGTTCTGGCGAACTACAGATCTCTTTAACCTTCCTATTTTGGGCAAGGTTATTGAGAAGGTGGTGGTAGAGCAACCTGTGGACTGCCTTGAGACTCTTTCCATCTATGAACCTCTCCAGTCATGCTTTCAGCCTCATCACATCACTAAGACTGCACTCATCAGGGTGACGCATGAGCTCCTCCTAGCAAGAGACTGAGACCTATGTTCTGTTTTGGTCCTCTTGGATCTCTTATCAGCATTTGACACAGTTGACCTTGGGGTGCTACTGGATCACCTGAGGAACTACATGGGTCTCACTGGCACAGTTTCATGCTGGTTGGAGTCCTGTATAACAGAGAATGCAGCAGGTTGTCCTAGGTAATCTTCTCTCTGAGGCCTTTGTGCTATCCTGTGAAGTCCCTCAAGGTTCGATCCTCACCTGTGTTTTTCTCTGTGTACATGTTGCCTTTCTGGGAGCTCATTAGGCAGTATGGTGTTGTGTTTCACTGCTATGCAGATGATACTCAGCTGTACTCATCTTGTTCTCCTGCTGCAGATCATGCAGCTTTAGTGTTGGGACAATGTCTTGCTGAGATAAATGACTGAATGGCTTCAAACTTGTTATATCTCAACCCAAGAAGACAAAGGTCATCATGATTGAGCCACAGTGCTGGAGCTCAGCAGCAATGGGAGATCTGTCTCTTCCTTCAGTGGGTGGCAAATCTCTCTTGACTGTTGATGCGATTAAGGACCTGTGGGGTCATTTCGGACTGCAGACTGACATTATAGGTCCAATCTGGCTTTTACCATCAACAAAACATCACCAGTATCAAACCACATCTAGCTTGGGGGCGGAGCCAGCAGCCATCAACACAGGACGTGTTTGCTTTGAGCTCCTGTGTTAGCACTATAATTTCTTTTTTTAATTTTGCACTTACCCTGGCCACAATCGATACTGAATACATATACTGTTGGCCAAAGGGTCCGTACACCTATTCTGTTGAAATAGCCAGTTATGACAATGGGGAACCCTCAGAAAGGCATTGGTGATAGTGGCAGGAAGAAAGCACAACAGGCAGCATCTTCAAGTGGGGACAAGTTAATAGTATGCCAGGCACAGCAGAGGGGGAGATCATACTAAAGGTTGTCTTACAAGCAGTAAGTGCCCTGTATCTCAAGAGTGGCAATGCTGGATCAGAAAATTACAGATTTCCAGTCGAGAATAGCAACTTGAGAAGTCCAGTCAATGGCCACTCTGGCAGAAGCTAAATGGGCTGCAGGGACAGCGTTGCAGTCAGTGAATGCCATGTCTGCCCTGGTGAAGGAAAACCACTTGCTAAAATATAGACTTGAGGCACTTGAAACTACGCAAGATCCCCAAACCTCCATGTGATTGGGTTGCCTGAAATAATGGAAGGGGACTCCCCTACAGAATTTGCTACTACCTGGTTAAAAGACATTTTACAGTTGGATTGGACCCCCACGGTGCATTGAGCTTATCGGATCACTCCCCGGAGAAGAACTGAAAATGTGGACACTCCAAGAACCTTCCTCATCATTTTGTCTGGCGTGCATCAAGATCAAATTTTAGCATCGGTCAGAAGCATAGGGCCACTTTCGCTGGAGGATGGGTCAAAAACATTAAAGAATCCTTTTAATTAGGATAGTATTCTCTCAATTTTGGATAGTTATCTTTTTCTTTGCCTCCTATGAATTCATATAAATTGCATGGATTGGGAGAGCTGTCGGGGATAAAATGGCGCCAACCACATGTTCCTCCTCACCAGCCTGCCGTTTTGCACAAACTCTTATGCACTCAATAAATGACTAATGATGTCCTTTTATCATCAACAATATGACCTGTTCTTAGTTGCTAAGCAGTTTATAAATGGAAAAGCTGTTATATCCATTACATCTGTTGAATGTCAACTTGCTTTTAGTTATTTGTATCTATCGACTGGGGTTGGGGGGTGTCTTCATTAGTTAAGAAGCTTATACTGTTATAGTGCTGATTTGGGGTCTTAGGGCTAATGCACACTATGTAGGGTCTTTTTCCTTCATAATTTGTTCTAACTGGCTTCCAGAGCTGTTTAATACTATGTTGTATCACACCTATCTTGGTAATGGGTCAGGTCTGTTATGGCAAAGCAAGCTCATGTTGTTAAAACATTTGTTATAATTATTTTATTGTGTATAGCCCTCATGTGCAGACAAACCCTGGACTGTGATTTCTTATATCCTCTGGTAAGTATGATATTGTATCAGTCTCTATAAATTGGCAGTTGTGACTGTTTGTAAGAAACTCTTACAAAATTAATAAAAATAAAGTTACAAAAAAAACACATCTAGCTCTTGTGGACCTGGCGACGATCGTCCATGCTTTCATCACCTCCAAGTTGAACTACTGCAATGCTCTTTACTTAGGGTTATCTGGAGGTTTGATGATGCCTGCAACTGGTCCAGAATGCTGCAAGCCAGCTGATAGTGGACTCCTCTCAGAAAGACATCGCATCTGTCTTGCAGGTGCTGCCTCTGCAGTGCATTAACCTTCAAGACTTGTATGTTAACTTACAAGGCCCTACATGGTTTGGGATCAATCTACTTGAAAGATCTCCTTATTCTTCACCATCTAGTTTGCTCCCTCCGCTCCACTGATGTGGGTGGGCTTGCTGCACCCCCTTTTCTGGTTGAAACTCTCCGACGTCAGAGCTTTTGGAGAGTCAGCTGCAATGTTGTGGAATTTATTTCCTGAGTACATTCACATGGCAAGCTCAGTGGAAGCTTTTAAAGCCTCTCTGAAAACCTTTTTATTCAAACAAGCTTTCTGCAGCTAGTTGATCTTAGAGCTGCTTAGTGTCTGTCTTATCCGATTATATTTTCAAATGTTAAGTTATGTTGTACCTGCTTCGCATTTTCCAAGTTTTTCTATGTAAAGTGTTCGGAGCCTCTGGGACGGGGTGCTCTATAAATAAATTACTTTTGCATTAAATTCTTAAAAAAAATTAAGATACAATGCACAACACTTACACCGTACATACTTTGTATGGACAGAAAAAAGTGCCCAAACCGCTGTAACACACCCTTCATTATACTGCAACCTGATATACCAGATTACAGCTGCCGGCTACAGCAGACACCAGGAGCATCTAACGTTGTGCTAATCAGTCTACCTGACTCCTCCTTGATGAGGCGTGGATTTGGCCAAGCTCCACTTCCAAGCAGGTGGTAAGGATCATATTACTTATCTTGGCTCCAGTCTCCGGTTCTAAGTCCTGACAGTTTCCATCTGCCCTTCATTCCCCCTGCCATCCTCCTAAATGCTGCCATAACATGTAGCAAGTCTACTCTCTACAGACCCTTGAGGGCTAAAGCACACTTATGTAAGAACTTACCGCAACAGTAGATCTTTGAGAGGAGTGCTTGCAGCACGCAACACTGGTAGGACTGAAGCCTCTAGGTGCTAGGACCACATGGAAAACTTGTAGCGAGCAGTCTACCACAGGAGAGCTAACATCTGCTTATCCTATAAAGGAGGGGAGTCCCCCCAGACCTGCCTCAGTTCTCCCGCAGGAGAGAAAGTATTTAAAAAAAAAAAAGAGGAGAACCGAGGCAGTACCTCGTAGCCAAGGGAAAGTAGAATAAATACAAAGGAGAAGCAGCCATCAGGGGAAGGAAAGCAGCGCTTGCTGCAAGAGCTCCTCTCGAAAATCTACTGTTACAGTAAGTTCTTACATAACTGTACTATCTTACTTTGAGGGGAGGGGGCCCTTGCAGCAGGCCATATCGGTAGTACTGAGTCCCAAGCAGTACCAGAACCTACCCAAAGGGCAGCCGGAGGAGGCAGAAGATGTCAGCAGAAATTTCGGGAAAGATAGTCCAAAACTGGACCTGCAACTGGAAGCAATGTCCAGACGATAGTGATGGACAAAAGTGTAAACAGAACTTCAAGTGGCAGCTGCAGACACATTCCTGAAACAGGCAGTAGAGGTAGCCATACCTCTGGTGGAGTGCCCCTTAACCACCCCAAGCAAGGGCTTGTTGTACTTATGGTAACAGTAAGAAAAAAATTACTCATCGTAGTAATGTTTCTTCCAAGGTGTCCTTTAGTATTATTGGCAGTAGCAGAATACCAGCTGGGTTCAGCTGTGCCGGAGGTGGAATCAATGATAATGAGTCCAGGGCATTAGTGAATGAGGAGTGAGCAAGAGAGTGGGCTGCCTGTAGCCTGCCTAGAAGGCATCAGAATTATTTTGAAGCTGTGATGGGCAACAAAGGCCCAGATATGAACTATTACAACAGGAATAAAAATTACGTAAATAAACCATTTTTTTTTTTTTTTTATTTATACTTTTTTGCGTCCTGCTTCACTGCCATCCATCCACCCAGTCACAGACCCCATGCTGCGGCTTCCCAATACCAGCCATCCTCCCGGAACCCCCATCTTACCCCCCCAGGGTGGGGCCGTGGCACTGGAACCCCCTTGAAGGGTGCCATGGTCAATGGGATAGGGCGGGAGTCGGCCTGGGGAGCCAATCATCGCAGGCAGTGGGCAGGCTGATTTTTCTAGTTAGGCCCCAGGGGTGGGGATGTGCAATGACATCCAGCGTCCACCCCACCCCTCAATGGGTTGAGCACCGGTTGGTTTGTGAGTCCTCCAGCCTCTGCTAGGGGTCTCTTGATCACCGGGCATTAACCCATCTCTCCCCAGAAAAAGAGAGCAGTCCGTGGGACACTCCATCCTTCTCCCCCTGGTTGACCCTCCAGCTCCCCAGGTCCATTCCCGAACCCAGGTTGCTGGCGTCACAAGCGGAAATCCAACTGCTGCACCGACGGGCCAGCAAAATTATGAAAAGATATTTAAAACAACAGGGAACAGTGACAACTGTAACAAAACACTTTGCTTTTAGATAGAAAAAAAAAAACACAATTTGGCAAAAGACAGAAATGCAGAGCCATCCTCAGTCAGGTTATGTAGAGAAGGATGGGTGGGAAGTCAATAATACTAAAGGAAACCTTGGAAGAAACAACATGACTACAGTGAATAATTTTTTTTTCTCACCCCAGGGGTCCTTTAGTATTACTGACAGTAGCAGACTACAATGCAGTGCAGTTGGGAGGCAGGTACAGAACCTACTAGAAAAGAGGTTCTGCAGGACCGCTGTGCAAAATTTGGCAGCAGACCTGGACTGTACATCTAATGAAAAATGATTTGTGAAGGTGTTATGCCTGGGTTATGCCCCCATCGTCCCACATACACCTCACACTTTATTCCTGGTCTACTGTACTGTGATACTGCTATTTTGCACTAACATATAGATATGGACACACATCATATAAGCATGAGTGCTAAGAATGTGCTTTGCTGCTAAGACATACTAATACTGATCATGCATGATTCATTATACCTCACTATAATACATTTATCTAGATGGTTTGTTTTTCATAGATATTCCATATATAATCTATCTAATTACTGATAAAATGACTCTGAGGGATCATCAGTGATTATTGTAAACTTACATTCTCATATAATTATATGCAGTGTGTGTTTTACACTCAGGCAGATATGCCACATGTAATAAAGCCCTGTCAGCAGTCCTCTCTGTCTCTAAGCAAGCCGACAGAGAGACAAAGCTTTTATGTCATGTCTTTGTCCTATAGTGTACATTAGCAAGACATGCCACATGTAGTTTGAACCAGTCAGCATTTCTTTTGTCTAAGTTATAATGCTAATGGAAGCATATTCTGTCTCATATAATACTCATTAGTAATTCTGTCTCCTAAGTCATCATCCAATGGAGAATGACTTAGGACCAATACATATTGTTTCTCATATCTGTAACTATGAGGTAACCTCTGTTGCTATGCTGTTATCTGTAGTATTTAGCTATCTGCAAACCTACTGTAGGGACTCTAGAAGATCAGTACTCTAGGAGTGTAGGGAGAGAAACAAGATATTAGAGAACCTAAGATCTACAATCCTGGAGATTATGTATGTTCTTCTGGTGAGTTATGAGAACCCCAACTACTTTGTGATTTTCTCTGTCACATGCTTGGCATAAGTAGTATAATAAACTTTATTAGTACTCCTTGCTTGTTTACAAATGTTTCTCAGCAGACTCCGAGACACAAGAATCTGTATTATTATTTACCCTACACACTAAGAGTGTTTAGACAATATAAATGGTGACCGCGAGTGGAGTCTGGATGTTTGCCAAGTTTCATTTTAATTTCCTCTGTAAATTAAACACTGGGCAAGAAATCACCAATAATAAATAAGCAGAAAGTGTCTTCTGTTTAACTGTTTTCAGTCTGTTGTGTGTTCCACAGTGCAGACAAAACAATCTCTTGGCAGATATTCAATCTCTGTGTAATGAGTTGTTTTATGTCTTTTTTTTTCCTATGCTTTCTCTGGGGAACATAGCTGTAAAGGGATCTGAACAGACAGATAGACTGCTTTCTTGTGGATTCCAATCCTAATGGGTATATACTCATCTAGGAGTCCACATATGCCAAAGGCTGTTTGTGTCCTGTCATGAACTTTGGTTGCAAACAAGGTTTCTGATCCACAGACAGCTAAGAGTTCATCTTATATGATATGTCTAAATGTATCAGTACTGAGCTGAGGCTGGATACCTTAACAAGCCAAACTGCTTATGGTAGTTGGTTTGATTTTGCTGAGGTAGCAGAATCCAATGGTAGCTCTTTAAGGGATATCATTGCCCATTGTGGGGAATTGAAAAATGGTACCAATGATCCTGAAGGAGTATTAATTGCAACATTAATTGTTTTGATGCTGTTCTAAATGAAATATCTGTTTTGGAATCTGAGTATATTGCTTGCAAAATGTAGAATGCTGCTTTCAAGCAGATAATTAGTCTGAAACAGGCTTTTAATATTGAAAGAATAATTGGACTGCAGTCGGAGCCGCTGTCTGTCCAGCTGGTAAATGAGTCTCTCTTTAATGAGAGAAGCAGCAAAGACCTGCATGCCTTAAGAGATAATGCTGAAAAGGCTGGCTAGTAACACTGATTCCTTATGTTTTGAAGACAAGAAACTTAGAGATGATAAGTCTGAAGTAATTACTGAAAGAGTTAATGTGCTGGTATTTCAACACCAAACCTTGACTGAACAGCGTGATTCAGTATGTTTTCATTATAGCAGACTTGAAATGAAGGTTTTGAATATAAACTATGACACAGCTTCTGTTGATAAAAAACATGTTTTACAAGATGAGATTGTCTTGCAATCTGAAAACAATGCACTTTACAGTGTGCTAACTCCTGTATCTGAGCAGTCAGAATGTAGGAGTAAAAAAAAATCAGATATGGCAAACTTGGGCCATCAGCCAGAGGTATTGGCAGGGCATACTAACTTAATGCCCAAAGACCTTGCCTCTTCTGATGTTGAAGAATTTGATTCTGAACACTCACAGTATGCTGTGGGGTGGACTAGAGCAAAGGCTAGCCACTTGTTTTTCTGTGATTCACAAAATGGAGAATTGTTAAGAGTCTCAAAATGGTGGACACATGTCATCAGGTTGCATCCCCAAGATGGCCGCTCATGGTCATGTGATGATGGTCATGACACAGTAACCCAAGATGCCCATGAGGTAATCCAAAATGACTGACCACAACACCACAGAGGTTCGAGCTTGCAGTCACATGGACCTGTGACTGCTGCCATAACCAAACAAAACAAACCAGAGTTTTTTGGCATGATTAATAATGTTATTAGTAACACTAGTGTTTCTGAGGGACAGGAGATTCCCATAAAAAATTATGTTGACATACTTTTGAATAAGGCTGATATGCAATCTGTCATGAAGTCAGTCTCTGATGCTGCAGAAGAAACTTCTGCTAGCAATGTTTACAGTAGTAGAGTGTTCTTGGATAAAGAACACATTGCAGTTAATTACATGAAGTGCTTTTGTTTCCTACGCAGTTTAACATTAGCTTCCCTGAGAAGACTGAACTTACTGCTTTTCCTATGCAGTGCATTAATACCTTAAGCTGTAACATTAAAAACAATGTTGCTACCTTCCAGCGGGGAAACCCACTTTACATTTGATGGGGGAGGGGACAACACTGATTCTGAAAGCCCCGTGGCTGTGATATCTTCAGCATCACAGGCCACGTTTTGGGGGTGGGGTTACCAGTTTGATTTCTGAACCTGAGCTGACAACTGTTTCAGTACTAATTTCTCCACCCGATTGCTATTGAATTACAATCCATAGCTGGAGAACTACGTGTAACTTGTACACCATTTTTCTCCACTGTGCAGGCATCCGATAGTGCCAGCACTCACTGCACATGATGCAGAACCCCCTCTATCAGTGACACCTGGATCATCCCATACTGTGGCTGAAATAGCAGGCTCAAGCCAGGAACAGTCTGGGTTATTCCCAGTGCATACAATGGCAGGCACTACAGGTAAGAAGGTGCAAGGCATCATAATGCTGATATCATTGTTTTTTCTTTTAGGATCACTAACCATGGCCCCAGCACTAGTTAATCCTAACACAGTTTTAGGGCATTGTTTTGAAACTGCCACATCAGATAAAGAAAGCTCAGCAGTTTTAGCACAAACATACAATGGACACATCAGACCCATTGAGTATGCATCCCATGTGCTTGCCCCAGTGGAGCTGAAATACAACCTTTGTGAAAGGAATCTTTTGGCTACATATTGGGCAGTGAGATACTTTATGTACATCATTGGATATGCACCCATTGTACTGCATTCCAATCATTTGCCAACTAACGTTCTGTTATCAGACAGAGTAAAAGATGACTGTATCCAATGCCAGACTTACACACTGGTCTCTCATTTTACAGGATTATGACATCACTGTCCTTCCTATCAAAACTTCAGCATTGTTGACCCATGGCCTACAATTTACAGGAGACCCCCATGATTGTTCACTCCAACCCCCTGACCTACCTGTCCCAGGTCCTTTTCTGACAGAACCTCAGAAAATGTTAAAAGACACCACTGTGTGTCACGTTTTGACTGATGACTCAGCCACACATACCAACGAGGGTCAGATAGCAGGGTTTGGAATTCTTACTGTACATCCTAGTGATGACAAAGTGTGCATGGCTAGTAATTGCATCATCGTATATGTATGATTTTCAGGCAATGTTAAAACACGCCTGGCAAATAAAATGAAAATCAGAGCGGCTAGAAGTCTCCTAATTACCACAAATATTTGAGGATGGTTTAGAGAGCTGGAACGTCCTTGTGAAAGACACAGCTTGTGTTAAGAAAGGAATAAAAATATTTTTCCTTACGTAAAATGATACCAGCACTCTATGAAAAGGTTAAGTTCTGCCCACTTCAAGAAATGTCCTTGAGATAATTACAGAAAGCACTGCAGATACTATGTTTTTATTATAGATCGTAATTGGGTCTGTTTCTCTCTAAACTGAATTTCTTTGGCAGAAGACAAACTTCTGTTCCAATTCTCTGAAATAGAGAGACTTGCTTGTGTACAACACAACATTAATCAATTTAAACACCGTACATTCATAAGGTTCAGGCATATTTTAAATGTGAACTTTATGCTTCATAAGAAGGACCCTCATTTAAGGGCAGTAAATAGGTTACATTTTATAGGATAATGAGAGGAAGATGGCAGTCCCCCCTTTTCTTCTGCGAACACAGAACAAAAGTATTCATTCAGTGCTTCTGCCTGCTCCTCCCCTTTTTCCATCCACTCCCCACCCCTTTTTATCCTCACTATTATTTCCTTGCACTTTCTTTTCTCCCTGATGTATCTAAAGAAGTCTTTCTCCCCCCATTAATTCCCTGTGCTAATCTCAGCTCCCTCTGGGCCTTGGCTTCTCTCACTTTTCTGGTCACCTCCCTGGACCATTTTGCATATTCCTCCCTGTCCACTTCCTTTCCTGTCCTCCTAAACCTCTGGTGAGCCACTCATTTTGCCCTCACCACCTCCACAACTTCGCTGTTCAACCAGCATGGTTTTCTTGCTCTGCTTCTCTTATTCTGTGCCTTGGTGCAGGCTTCTGTTGCCTCTTTAACCCCCCATTTAATAATATCCCATTTCATCTCCACATCCATCTCATGCCTTATGCCCTCCAGTTTCCCTTTCAGTACTTCCTGCATCCTCACAAAGTCCACCCCCCCTGAAGTTTACCACCCGGGTAATTGATTTCTCTGGCTCCCCACACATCGTGATATTAAACCACACTGTTTGGTGATCGCTGTCAAATAGTGGGTCCTCTACCTTTATTTCCCCTCACTGCCTCCCCATTCGACAATACTGCATCCAAGGTGTTCTTTAGCCTAGTGGGTGCAGTAACCAACTGTGTCAGGAGACCCTCCTGGATCGCATCCAGGAGCACATGTTCTCTAGCACTGGAGGTGACCGGAATGTTCCAGTCAACCCCCAGCAAGTTGAAATCCCCCACGATGACCACCTTTCCTTTTCTACATACCTCTTTGATTTGTCCCACTAGCTCCCTGTCAAGCTCCTCAGACTGGAATGGTGGCCTGTATACCAACCCAAACCTTAGTTTCCTACCCCTTGAGTCTAGCAGCTGCAGCCAGATTGCCTCTGTTCTTTCTTCTCCCTCATCCCTTGTGCATTTGAACCCGTCCCTCACACAGACTACCACCCCACCCCCCTCTTACGGACCTTCCTGTATAATTTGTATCCTGGGATTGTCAGATCCCAGTCCTGGTGCTCAGTTGCCCACGTTTCTGTGACAGCTGCAATATCCACCCTCCACACTGCTAAGAGTGCCTGTAGCTCAGTGGATTTGTTTCCTAGGTTTCTTGCATTCAATGAGACCACCCTCCATAATGCCCCTTCCCTTCACTAGCCTCCATCTCGTCCCTTCTACTCCCTCCTTTGTAGGCCTCCCTGAGTCCTTCTCTGCTAGCCTAGGGGGTAGGCTGTGACTCCATTCTAGGTCAGCGAGAGGACAGACCATTTTTTTCTTCTCTTTTAAAATCCTATGTCCCATGAGGCTCTCCTGCTTGGCTTGTTTCCTAAGCAGGATTGCCATATAAAAAACAGATTTATAACAAAATTATATACTCATAACTGGCAGACTGCTATTCCCATTACCGGCACCGTAATGGACAAAGAACTTTTCTATTAAAACGTTTGCCATGGTGGATGTCTTTTGGTCCTTGGTTGGATAGGCCTGGGTGCAGTGGGTTAAATGATCAGTCACTACCAGCACATTACCAATATTCTTTTGATCTGGTTCTAAACACAAGAAGTCAATACAAACAAGCTCCATGGATGCACTGGTGGAAATATTAACTAAGGGTGCTGCTCTCTGTAACTGGGCCTTTCTTTGGAGGCCTCTGCTACAAGTTCAGAAAGCTTGGTCAATGTCTGCACCCATCTTGGGCCAAAAGAAGCTAGCACAGGACAGATCAGCAGTTCTGTCACAACCTAGGTGTACCATCTGGTCATGGAGGGCATGTAGAACCACATGTTTAAAAGCTATAGGTAATACTAGCTGTTGTTTGGCAACTTGACCTTGTCTACTGGTAGTCTCTCTGTAGAGCAGTTTGTTGTGCAACTTTAACCTGGGTCCCTCTCTGAACAGCAGAGCAGTTCTGGGATCTTGAGAATGAAGTTTGGACACATTATTCCAGCATGAATGGCGACCAACACAGGCTTAATCATAGGATCTTGGGATTGGGCCCACTGAATACTGTCAGGAGTAAGTTGAGGCAGAGTACTGAGATCCAAGGCTGCAAGATGGCAGTAGGCCGCAGGAGCACAAGTGTCAAGAGGACCCAGACAGTCCACCAAGCAATTAACAGTTTCAGAGGATGGGTGTTCATCTTTATCGAAATTCTGACAAAGAGCTTTAACAGACTGTACGGACATTCTCACCCACTCAGAGTTGGTGTCAGGTCTTCTTGAGAGGGCAACAGTGTCAATGTGATTCAGGCCTGGTTGATACCCTACTGAAAAGTCATAGGTGGAGAGGGCCGATAGCCAATGGTACCCAGTGGCATCCAACTTTGGTGAGGTTTGAATATACGTGAGGGGGTTGTCAGTTTTTACTAAGATTTTTGCACCGTAAAGATATTCATGAAATTGATCTACGATGGCCCATTTTAGTGCAAGGAACTCAAGTTTGTGTACAGGGTAGTTCTTTTCAGATGGTGTCAGGCTCCTGCTCGCAAATGCCACTAGGCGTAATCCTTCCTCATCCTCCTGGTACAGTACAGCGCCAAGTCCCTTTAAGTTGGCATTCGTATGTAATACATAAGGCTTGGTAGGATCTGCATAAGCAAGAACAGGGGCATGGGTAAGTTGGTGAATATCATAAAAGGACACCTCACACTCGAGTCCACCTTGTAACAAAAAGTTAATTTGTTCGAAAATAGACTTTCTCTTCCTCTAACAGCATTTCTTTTGTATTTTCAGTTTGCTGGTGGATAGCCTTGAGTTAAGTTAAGCAAAGGGCGGATGACTTTAGTATAATCCTTCATGAATCGGCAACAGTAGTCTCAGAACCCCAAGAATCTTTGCAGTTCCTTAAGACTGTTAGGCTGTAGCCAGGTGGTCAAGGCTTCTACTTTACTTGGATCTGTTTGAATTCCTTCAGACACAATGTGGCCGACATATTTCACAGATTGCTGGAAGAACTGACACTTGTCAATAGTTTTAAACTAAAATCCTCCAACCGGTCCAGAACCTTAAACAAATGGGTCTCATGCTCCTTGAGAGTCTGGCCAAACACAATAACATCATCCAGGTAGACAAGGCATTCTAGTAGATTCATGTCCCCCACAGCTCGCTCCATCAACCTTTGAAAAGTGGCAGGTGGTCCCAAAATGCCCTGAGGCATGCTCAGAAATTCATAAAAACTCAGAGGGCAGATGAATGCTGTTTTTTCTCTATCTTCGAGGGGTAACTGGGATCTGGTAATACCCACTCCAGAGGTCTAGCATAGAAAACCACTGGCTCCCATTAAGGCAGTCAAGGGCATCCCGGATGCATGGCACAGTGTATTGGTCAGGTATAGTTCTTCAATGCAGAGTCTGGTAGTCCACACACATCCTCACTGAGCTGTTTTTCTTCCAGACTACAATAGGAGAGGCATACAGACTGCAAGACTCTTGTATAATTCCAGCCGCTAGCATCTCCTGGAGGTGGCGTCGGACATCGTCAATGTCAGCTGGTGCTAGGTGGCAAGATCTTTCACAGAAAGGCCTTTCATCGTGAAGTCTAATGTAGTGTTCAGCCCCAGTGATGCATTCTACATCTCATTCTTTCAAAGAAAATACCTTGCTTTGCTGGGCTAGTTTTTGGCTGATCTTTGCTCTCCACGCTTCAGGAATTGGGGACTCTCCAAAGTCGAACAGGTCAGGAGTTACCTCATCATCCTCTCCAGTGCATTTCTTGCTAGGCAGCACAGCGGTATCTGCACAGTACACAGTGGCCAAGGTGCAACCTCGATTTACTCTGATATTCCGGTCAGACAGGTTTTGGATTTGCACCACTACCTGCCGAGCTAGAGGTGAGCTCAGGCCAGTAGGATGCTAGGCTTAACCAATAGTCCCTCATGCAGTTTCCCCTCCTCTGGGGCATCCAGCATGAGAATCTCATTAACATATTTTCTAATCCATACCTCGCCACTGATGGTACACTAAGCACTGGGAGGCAATACAAGTGATTCCGGATCTTTCTTCCACACAGCTCCCACCAGCTCATCTTTCTCAACCTCCTTGGCTTGCATCTGTAAATCATATGCTCTGAGCACCATGGCAGGGATGTGCAAAACCCACCCAGTCCTTTTTCCTTGTTTCTCTTGACAAAGTTGGGCTAGCTGGCTGAACATATGAGCATTAGTGCCGATTAATAATAGGATGCCGTCATACATTCCAGTCGGTGGGCATACCAGGACCAGGGTCTCTACTGGTTCGTCCACACCAGCAACAGCAATAGAGAAAGATAACCACTGTCATACACAACCCTGGTAAGGGTAGGATTTGTCACTCAATCCCTATACATGAAGTCTTTCAAGGGGTATGAGAGGGAGGTGTTGGTCGTATCAGTCTTTGAACACAATAGTGACCTGTGAGCTACTGTCCAGCACAGCTTGAGCTGAGATGCCGTTAACAGTTACTGTTGTTTCCATGGAGGGAACCACCATCTTGGACCAATATGGAAATGCTGGTTTGGTGGACCAGCCCACAGCAGTTTTGGAGGAAAAGGATTTTCGTGGTGGGCCGGGTTTCGGCTTTATATTGCTTTGTAGGGGCAGGCTGAGTAGCTTGGTAGTGACCCACCATAGATCTTCTGCAGCATTGCAAACTCGTTTGGTGTGCCCATCTTCTCTGCACTGGTAACAAAATGCCTTGCCTCTGGGGTCAGCAGGACAGGCCAGGTCTTCGCAAGGTTTGTAGTGATCAGGGGGTGGAGCCCTACCCTCTTCTTTTCAATCTATGCTCAGCTCCCATGTAGCCCCTCCAAGGTGCCATCAGGTGGCATAAATGGGATCCCTCACCATAGCTCGCAATTCACTCAGCTCTTCCATGGTGGGGTCAACTCGGGGTTCAGCAGCAAGGGCATTGGCCCCCACACGCACAAGTGGGGTCTCACAACTAGGCTCGGTCTTGGTGGGGAAAAGGCCAGGATTTTTAACGGGCTCGGCTGCAGCTTGCTGGCTGGCTTTTAGTTCTTTCAATTCCTTTAATAGTTCACTGTCTTGTGACTCAGAGTGGTCCTCTTTCTCAATAGGTCTGTTGGGGGTCTCACACCCCCACATATGGTTCCAAACCATCTTCGTCATTTTCTGTTTCCGAATTTCCTTCATTAACCAACAGTATTCAGGAGGGTTAGCTTTACCATCTTGGATTTTCAACTTCAGCATGAGCGCACTCAAATATCGGGCAGGCTTAAGGATATGTTCCAGCCTGACACAATTCAGTTCACTAGCTGAGATGCCCCCTTTACAAGGCCCATTCTAGCCGGGTCACAAAAGCAGACAGTCTCTCATTCTTCCACTGTTCAGCAGACTTGAATTTCCACATTAAATCCTCTCCGGATTCAGTACTACTAAATACCTCTTCTAAAGCAAATAAGTACTCTGCTGCAGAGGCTTCTGGGTTAGTGGACCAAAAGAACTGGTTGGCTTCCAGTGCAGGGCCCCTCAAACCTTCCATCAGTCTCTTGTGTTTCTCCCCTTCAGAACACTGCCACTCTTGTACCGGGGGGGGGGAGTGGCATAGTCCATCCGGGTTTCCAAGTCATCTTCCCCCACTGGCACAGGAACAGCACCTGAAAACAGCCTGAGGCTGCAATAAAAGTCCAGGTGTACTGAGGGTATCACAATAAGGGATGCCCTAGGGGAAACTGGAGAGGCCAAAGGAGACTGAATGGGTGTGGCCTCCTCAGAGTCTTCCAAAGCCTTCCGCAAGACCTTAACCATCTGCTCTTCAGCAGCTAAAAGTCTCAATAATTTATCTTTAAATCCTTCCACCCTTGAGGACCCCCCAAGGGAGAATGGATCGCTGTATAGGTGAATGACCCTCCACCCTGTCAGGGATCCCTCTGATATGATAAAAGGGGGTACTGTCTCAGTGTCTACCGGGAGGCTACATGAAATGAGGGCCACTAGGGTCTGTGCAAACAGGTCTGAGTCCCGCCCCCACACTTTAAGCTTTCCCAGGGTTTCCTCTATAGTGTCATTAGAAGTCCCCACGGGGATATCTAGTAGACATAAAGCATTGTGGGGGTCGAACCCTTTGGACTCAGTCCAGCCCATCATGCGGTGCACGACCAGCTTATGGGGAGAAATTTTCCATTTGGGCGTAGTAAGTGCCTCCATTTCAAATTCTTCTTCATATTTATACTTGACTAAAATTCAAACTTTTGGCCACTAGGGGGTGCTGATTCCAGCAATGCCTCCAAGATGTAACCCCTAGGCAGCGCTATTCCAAGGGCTGCTACCCCTACCTGCAAGGCTATGCACAGGTTGAGGGGCCGGAGTTCTCTAACAAGGTGCCTCCTCCCAGAGTAGTGGTATTGGGGATATTTGTCCATTCCGCTATAGCCCTCTGGGAAGCTATAACCACACACCAATCCTCCTAGTGGCTCAGTATCTGACACAGTAGGGAATTCACAGTCAGTATAAAACAGCAATAGTAGGCAACATACCCTTCACACTTACCACCAGGGTTGGACTTGCAGCAGCTTCCCTGGAGACCCTCTGTAAAGTAAGGTTGGCAATACAATCGCACACTCTTAACACTGTAGCCCACCTAATAATACACACACTAGCCAGGTTAAACATGGAAAAAGATGATCAGGTTTACTTAGGGTCAATGAACAAGGAAGGGGTGCGAATCTAGTCAAATGATTAGCTATCTGACTTTATTCGGTGTTTGCATACACTTTTTGTCCCAAGCTGACAGTCACACAGCACTGGGTAGCCAGGATGTAAAGTCTGGCTAGCCAGAGGCATTGCCCGAGGGTGGCCGGTGTTGCAGCTGATGTTGGGGCCCTTGGTGGAAAGAAAGGCAGTTAACACACAAAACAACCAAAGTTATTTGTAATCTGAGCTGGTTGGCTCAGTCCCTTGTAAACCCAAGAAACTGAAACAATTAGATGGTACCACAACTGATTTAAACTCTCATTGCAGGGAGCTACCCTGATTGTACTCATGCTACCAGGATTTTGCTGCAAGGCAGGCAATATTGAGACCTTGAGGTGTCGACCAATCAGCATGAGGAAGCAGGGCCGGCATGACACATCTCCTGTTCATGGCCATTCCTCCAGGTGGCTGCAACCTGCATATTGTTGCTGCGCAGGGGCTGGATCCCTTCGTAGATCCCTCATCCTAACAGTCTCTGGTGCAGGAGTTGCGGCCTAGTCTGAACTGGCAAGGCCCAGGCAGGATGAGCAGTCTGGTAAAGTTCATGAGTTCTGCTGGTGAGTCCTCCAGCTGGCATAACAGGTTTGGCTGTGGGCGAGCAGGTCTCAGCCCACATAACACATTCAAAATAAATGGCCATCTCCAGGAACAGTTCGGATATAGTCTGGTTGCAGTTCAGCAGCTTTACGGAGCAAACCCTCTGATCCGAGCATGTCTCGCACACAAGCTGGGCCGATCGTCAGGAGCAAGTCTTCGGTACAGATCACAAGTAGCACTGATAAACTTTTTCTTTTCTTCTGCCGCAGTTCCAGGCTAGAATCGGACAAGTACGACTTCTGTTATAGGCAGGCTCTCAAGCAGAAGAAAGGTGGCAGGGAAGCAAGTTGGGCTTCTTCCCAGCGATTCCCCCATGCTCCTTCTGGGAGCAGCTGCTTGGAAGCTCGAGCTGTTCACACTTCAATCTCCAACTCTAACTAGTTCACTGTCTCTTGGCACACTGGGGATTTCCCTTGTAAATCCAGGCATTTGGTTGGCTGAAAGAGCTGTCAGTTACAGTTAGGGCACCCCCCCAGGTCAACTTGGCATCAACTGAAAAACTACAGAATTTCCTTCCCACAGAACACCTGGGTTCAGATCCATTGTAGGTCCCCAGTGGTTCTATTGGTCCATTTACTGGAAGTCCCGGACTTAACATGGTGGTTCCCATCCGGACAAGCAAGTTGCAAATAAAGCAGGTTAAACTTCTCCATTTCAAATACAAAAATGCACAAACGGTAAAAAAGTACAGTTCCTACACAGGCTCCCACTGCGCAAATAGCGACTACAGAATGGAGCAAAACAGAGCACTGTCTGGCAGGTTGCAAACCCTAAATCGCTTGGACCCAGCACAGACCATTTACTTAACAGATTAGCTAGTCTCAAAGGGACAGGCACGGAGGAGCGATATGGCACTCTCACACAAATAAACTGAACTGCTTAAGACAGGACACCAGCCTCACAGTAGGCATCTGGGGAGCCCAGGAAGACATTAAGGTAAACCCCCAAATTGGAGGGGGGGGTTACACTACGTCTAGAGTTTTTTCCAACCGAGTCAGCTCGTTAACCATCTGTACCAGGAAGTTGTCCTGGAATGCATCCAGTAGGACTAGTTCCCTTGCACTCACGGTGGCTGGGGTGCTCCAATCCAAGATATGCTGATTTGACTCCTAGGTGCACTTTCAAGGATGTGACCTTGAGGCCTGAGAACTACAGGTGTACCAGATAGTGTAACAGGAAAGGTGGAGTAGCCCCCTGAGGGTCTGTTTTCCTTATACCACACAGAAGAAACTCTTCCATTTGGAAGCATAGGTTTTCTTAGTACTACAATTCTTCGCCATACGAAGGATTTTAAGAATTTGTTCAGAATACTGAGACTCGGGGAACTCTAATGCCTCAAGTACCAAGCTTTGAAGTGAAGAGAGTTTATGCTGGGGTATGGTACCCCTGTCTGAGGAAGAGTCACAAGCCTGTGGCTCGCAGGCAGATGAATGGGCTTCCTGACTGACAGGGCAAGGAAAGTACAGTTACGTAAGAAGTTACTGTAGCAATAGATCTTTAGAGAGGAACTCTTGCAGCAGGTAATAACCATAAGGACTAAACTGCCAGGCTCCTACGGAAACCTTCTATCAGTCTTCAGCGTGGGACTGCCCCTGATGATGGCCCTTCCAATGTCAGCCAGTGGTATAAAGGGGGCTGCCCCAGACCCACCTCAGTTCCCTGCCGGAGACACTGAGTCTAGGATGGAAAGAGAACTGGGTAGGTTCACACCCAAAAAACAAAAAAAGGAGGGCAAAAACAACACCAGGGGAAAGAAGCGCGTGCTGCAATAGCTTCTCTTGAAGAACTACTGTTACAGTAAGTTCTCATGTAACTGTACTCTCTTACTTTGAGTTGAAACTCTTGCAGCAGGCAATGACTATAAGGACTGAGTCCCAAGCAGTCAAAGGAGAAGGAACAGACAGGCATGGGTGGAGGTTAAGGACAGCCAGCAAAATTAGGAAAGCAGGCCTTGAAGAACTGCAAGGCCGAACCCAGTCCTACACCTGGAGGCAACGTCCAGGCGTATAGTGCTTGACGAAGGTGTGAACGGAGATCCAGGTCACAGCTGCATAGATGTCTGCTGCAGAGATGTTCCTCAATGAGGCAAAAGGAGGCAGCAACACCCCTGGTGGAATGGCCTTTTACCGTGCTCGGTAAAGGCTTGTCATACTTCTTATAACAGCAAACAATGCAGTTAACTAACCACTTAGACACAGTCCATTTAGAAACTGGTGCTCCCTGAGATTTTGGAGCAAATGAAACAAAGAACTGGTCGGTCTTCTGAAAGGAAGCAGTGCGGCTCAGGTAGAACCGAAGCATCCAGTGGACATCCAGAGTATGTAATAAAGCTCCCCCCCAATTAGATTACTCTGGATAATAAACTGGAAGGTGGATGTCTTGGTTCAGAGTGAAGTCAGAACTCAGAACTTGGGCAAGAACTTAGGATTCATTCATAAGGACACCCTGTCCTAATGAAAGCCTAACTAAGGCTCTTTACACATCAGAGCCTGAAGCTCTGAAATCCTCTGAGCGGAAGTAACGGCAACCAAAAACAATGCTTTCCACGACAGAACACGTAGCTGGCATTCTGTGGCTGGCTCAAAGCGGGGCAGTGTGAGCTTCTCTAACATAAAAAGGAGATTCCATGGTGGAAGTGTCCTGAATGGAGGCCTTAGATGCAATATGCCCTGCAAAAAGGTGCAGGACAAGTCTGGCTGGGCAACAGGTTTACCCTCCATAGGTGCGTGGTATGCAGAGATGGCAGAAAAGGTGTACCTTAATGGAGTAGCTCAGACTGGTCTGTAACAGAGAGAGGAGATAGCATGTAGCTCACTGGAGAGGAGAAAGGGTCAAGGCTCCGGGCAGAGGCCCAAAGACAAAACCCTTTCCACTTCATGGTGGGTCGCCATAGTGGAGGGCTTTCTAGTGGCTACTAGGACCCTGTACCTTGCAACTGCTAATATTGCAGTAGCCAAGCATGCAGATGCAGAGACTTGAGGACCGGATGGACTAAGGTGCCCCCTGGTCTTAAGAGATGAAGTGGTAGCTCAGGGGCAGAGGGACCAGGGGTTCCATTGCTGGCTGCTGAAGCAGAGGGAACTAGATCTGCCGAGGCCAGAAAGGTGCAATGAGGATCATTTCTACCCCCTCTGCTTGTAGCTTGAACAGTACCCTCCACAGAAGAGGGAAGGGAAGTAAGGCGTTGAGAAAACTCCCTGTCCAACAGAGGGACAACACGTCTCACCAGAAAACTCGAGGCCCTGGATCTAGTGAGCAAAAATTGGGCAGTTTGGCATTGATATTTCTTTTTATCCCCTCTCAGCTCGATACTGTAACCTGACTGACCCACCAGCACTGCTAGCTTGGGAAGAACCCCCATGGAGCCTTGGTTTTCTCTCCAGGTGGGGACAGTGTGGGAGTGAGAGGCCGGCACCCTTAACCCCCAGTACCTGTACCTTCATTCGTCTCGTTAGGGTCCATCCACTTGAGCTGCAGTGCCAGTGGGCAAGGGTCATATCTAGCCCTCTCGACACTGTCGAGCCAGGCCAAGTATTTTGGCCATGTAATCCCCCTCCCTGGAGACGTCACGTGCATGGACACCCAGGCGTAAGATGGCATCTGTCATGATCCTCCCCAGTGTCTTGCTCAAGCATGCTAGTCCTCCAGCCACTGCTAGAGGTCGGTCATGCAGCGAGCCATGATTCCCCCACCCTCTCAGAGAAGGTGAGCAGTCTCCTGGACGCTCAAGCCTCCTCCCCCCGGTCAGCCCTCTGACAACCCGAGACCATTCCTGAACTCGGGTCGCGGCATCAAAAGCATTAGCGCTACTGCTGCACCAGTGGGCTGGCTTAGTTTGGCGTTGAATGGGGACACGAAGAGGTCCAACTCTGGATCCCCCATCTGTCGAACAGCTGGTCTGCTACTGACTGAGGTAACTCCCACATATGGGCTTTGGACCAATACCTGTTTAGGCTGTTGGCCAAGATGTTTTGGATGCCTGGAACATGCAGAGCTATGAGTTCTAGTCGGTGTTCTAGAACCCAAAACCAGGCTCTCATGGCATCTCTGCAGAGGGGGGTAGGAATGAGTCCCCCCTTGTTTGTTGATGTAAAATACTGCGGACAAATTGTCCATCTGAATGAGTAGAGGGCCTGGAAGGAGGTGCGTTTGAAATGCTTGCTAGGCGTAAGGGATCACCCGTATCTCCAGGACGTTGATGTGAGGGGACCGCTCTGGTGGAGATCAGGTCCCTTTGAGTCTGCCTGCCAGGTGGGCACTCCAACCTAGCCCCAAGGCGTCTGTAGTCAGAATCCTCCTTGGATGGTCCAGCCGGACAGGAACTCTCTGGACAAGATCATCTGAGTCTGTCCACCAGGACAGAGTCTGGCAAACTGGGTCCAAGCCTGAGACAGGGACATCCAGGTCATCGGACTGCTAGTCCCACTGCACCCTGAATGTCCACTGGGAAACCTTCATGTGGAGGTGGGACAATGGGACAGTTGGAATGGTGGCTGCCATATGGCCGAGTAACCTCCTGTAAGTGTGGGCTGAAATGCAGAGAGACAAGTACACCATCCGAGCCTGATCCTGAAGGCGATCTGCCCTGTTTGAGGGGAGAAAGGCCTTGCCCTGAACTGTGTCTAGGACTGCTACGATGAATTGGCATCTCTGGCTGGGCCATGGGGACGACTTTCGTAGATGCAGGATGATCCCCAACTCTCGGAAGAGTGTAAAGGTGTCTCCGAGAGTATGAAGCAACTGGGTACATGACAATTCGCTCCCGTGATTTCATACCGCGACAATTCACTCCCGACTATACACTCCCGCGTCAATTCATTCCTATGACACTATCCGCCTACGACAATTCGCTCCCGCTGTAGTCATTGTCATCTGTGGAAAAAATGCCCCCATGGCAGTGCCACTGATTTGAAGATAGTATTGCCCCTGAAAACATAAATATATTAAATTCTAAGACAAATCAGGCTAGGTTCACCAAAAACTCAGTCTGGGGGTCCTCTACCTCTGTCTCGATTCAAATAATACTGTAAAAGTCAGTTCATAAGAGCATGTCGCAACTGTAGCAATGACAGCAGCTATGAGCACTAAGCAGGGGATTTGGAAAGGCTCCTGTCACACTGAGTAAAAATGAGTTGCACCTCTATCATTACTACCTTCTGATTTGGAGGTAGGAGCTGCTGTGCCTGGTAGCTACTTTTTGCCCAATACAGACCATGGAGAAAATTAGTTTGTCTCACATATCTTGCAGATGACCTTCTGTTGTACATCGTGGGTAAAGTTTGCATCTTTGGGGGGTTTCTCTTAATTTGTTTATGTAACTAAGCTTATTTGAGCAGGTGGGAAGTCGAGCAGAGGCAGACATGCTTTCAAGCCTAGAACAAACTCTCACAATATCCAGATTACCTTAATGCAGCATTGAACCACAAACTCTGCTTGCATACTTTTTGGAAATTCTGTGATAATGCGGGAGTGGAAGCGAAGTGTCGTAGGTGGATAGAGTCATAGGAATGAATTGACGTGGGAGTGTATAGTCGGGAGTGAATTGTCGCGGTATGAAATCACGGGAGCGAAGTGTCGTGCTCCCGAAGCAACTGATACTCAGAGGGGCAGTTAGGACCCAGTCATCTAGGTATGGAAAGACATAGTGGCCCTGTTGCCTGAGTGCCACAGCCACCACCGCTAGGCACTTAGTGAAGACTCTAGGAGCAGAGGATAGGCCGAACAGCTGAGCCCAAAACTGGCAATGACAGCCTTGAAAGAGGAAGCACAGGTACTTTCTGTGGGGCTGAAGCACCAGAATATGCAGGTATGTGTCCTACGTATTCAGTGAGCAGATCCAGTCCCCTGATGCAGGAGGGGGATTAGACCTGGAAGTGTGACCATCCTGAACCTCTTGTACTCTATGTATTTGTTCAGATGACTAAGATCCAAGATGGGACGAAGGTCCCCGGTCTTTCTGGGGATGAGTAAGAAGTGGGAATAAAATCCCCTTCCACTGGTCCAGTGGTACTGGCTTGATAGCCCGCTTTTGAAGCAGAGCCTGAATACCCTTTGATAAGGACTATGTGAGATGGAGGCAATTGGAGGGCACTGGTGAATTTTCTGGTGGCAACTCCAGGGTATGTCCCCTCTCTATGAGTTGCAGGACAAAGGTTGGTTGTTATCTTGCTCTAACCCTCCAGATAGAGGGAGAAGTGACCCCCCCCACCACCTTCCCCAGGGATTCTGCTGGAGGAGGGGGGGGTCTGGCAAGAAGTCAGGCTATTGCTCCCGGGGTGGGGCAAGCGGCCTGGAATGACTTTTCGGCTCTAGGAGGTCGAACCCTACCGGTGTCTGGGAGGTGGCTTTGCACTTGGAACCACCCTGCTGTTGGGGCTGGTTTCTAGACTACTGGCCTGAGGACCTACGAAACAGCAGTTTCCTATAAGGCCACTGGTTCGACTTATACATCTTTTGAACGGACCAAATGACCTTCCCAGAGTCTTGAAGATGAGTAATCAGTTTTTCTGCCTCATCCCCAGACAGGATCAACCCTTTGAAGGGAAGATCCATAATGCCGGACTGCAGGTCCTGAGTAAAGCCAGAGACCCGGGGTCATGCATGGTGTCTAAGGCAGATGCCTGTGGCGGCTGCACTGGAAGCTGTGTCTGCTGTGTCATACAAGGCCCTTAGAACATGGGTGCCCATGTCCAACCCAGACTTGAGCCAATCCAGGAGCTCAGTCTTCTGGGCAGAGTCTGGCAAAGTCTGAGCTAGCTCCAACCCCTTCTCCCACAGGGCATTCTGGTACTACACCATGTGGGTGAGGATGCTTAAGGATCTGATGGAGCAAGTAATGGAAGAGCAGACCTTCTTGCTCATTTGGTCAATAAGTTTGGATATCTGGTCCAGAAGCTGGTTGCGTAAATGCTTGGGGCCTCTTGGATCTACTCTGAGATGCTGTTGTAACCAATGAGTCCACTACAGAGTGCTCCACGAGGAAGGGCTTGTCCCTAGGAGCCCAGTAGAGCCAGTCTGATTTTTTGAAATGGCTGAGGTCAATGATGGATGCTTCCAGGTAAGCCTAGTAAGGTCCTGGAAGGCATCAACCAGAGGAGGGACCACGAGTGGCTTAGGCTCTTTCTGCCTCAGGTATTTAGCAAGCCTATGCCTCTTGGGATCCAGGCCCTCAGTTTCCCAACGGTTAATGGCCTGGATATGCCTCATGACATCCATGAAAGATGGATTGTCAGGAGGTGATCTAGGCGTGTCCTTGTTGTCAGGAGAGGGAGGACAGTCCCTGGGTTTTGTCTCATCCAAGACCGAGGAGGATAAGCTACAGCTAGAGTCCACCGAGTTGGAGGAAGAGGAGGAGTAGCTAAGCAGACATCCGCTATGGGACAGACGATGTTGGCCTGATGACCAAGAGGACTCGTGTCTGTGCCTCCGCCCTCTGTGTTTGGGTTTTCCCCTGCGCCTAACGTCCGATCTCAGGGAAGGACTTTTAGAGTCCAGTGTCCGCTGCTTAGGCTCCAGCTCTGGTTCATACTCTGGGTTTAAATTCACTGGTTCAGAAGGTTTAGGTGGAAGAAGGTCCCCTTTCATCTCACTCCACCAGAAGCGAAAAAGGTCCTTGACCTCAGTATGGGAAATATGGGGACCCGAAGGGCCGGCCAGTGCCTGACATTGCGGACTAGCTGGCATCTGTGTACTTAGCATCGGAGGAGCAGAGGCTGGATGTGCCTCGTCAAGCCGAGGATTAGCTAGCTTCATGTTCTCCTGTGAGGAAGAAGAAGTATCTACTAGTGACATTGGACGATCCAGCGATGGTAGGGCTGTTGTCGGGTCCGATATCAGGGTGCCTGGCATCTCTTTTGGAGTCGGTGGCTGGCGACGGTCTGGAGTAGAGGCTGTTGCCGGCTTGACCGGGGCCTGTGGTATAGTCAGTGAGAAGCGAGGCAGAGGCATCCTACAGTCTTTAGACGAGGACGCTTGCTCCTGACAACAAGGTGCCTTGTCTGAAGACTTGGAGGTGGAGCCCAACATCGGGGCTGGACAGACGATGGGTGATCCGCCACCCAACTTAGAAGCGGCCCCACCACCTGAGGAGGAGGCGGACACTATAGGTATGGCCTTCACCTTCAGAGGCTGCAGGGCCTCGACAGAAGTCCCGGACCCTGACGAACCTCCCCCGTCACCAGCACCAGGGCGGGAGGTTTAACAACCAGCTGCCCAGAGGCAGTAAGGGCAGGCTGGGAGGAATGGTCTGACCCTGTGGGAGGAGGAAACAGAAGAGGTCGTTTTTCTATGCAGAGACCGTAAATGAGAGTGAATCCAGGCCTTCTCCTTGTCCTGGGACTTATACTTCCCTGAGGCCTTCTTCTTCTCCTTGTGGATCTTTGACAATGAAGAGGTCGAGACTGAGGAAGACGAAGAAGGTCTTTTCCCCGAAGGTGGTTTTTGCATGGTGACAAGCTGCTGTTCTTGAAGGTGTGCCTCAAGGGCCTTCTGGTGGCAGAGCCGCATCTTTTGATTTAATCACTGGCAGTGGTCACAGGCCGAGGTGTTGTGATCATGGCCCAGGTAGAGGAAGCAGGCCTTATGGCCGTCTTTCAACAGGAGCTGCTAGCCGCATTCACACTTGGATTTTCTTCATCCGACAGATGAAAGGGAAGAGGCTGGGGATGAAGACATGCAGAAATAAATCACTTTTTTAGGAAAAAAGTAAAGAAAAACACAGTAAAGCATGATGGCGGTTGACTGTAGCAGGAGGCATCTGAGGAGTCGATGCGAATGTGTTGACGGCAGAAAAAGAACTGAGGTGGGGCTGGGGACTGCCCCCATTATACCACTGCCTGACACTTGGGCGGGCTGACATCGAGGGCGGTCCCCCGCTGAAGACTGCTAGCTAGAAGGTTTCCATGGGGTCCTGGTGCTTGTCAGCTTAGTCCTTATGGTTACTGCCTGCTGCAAGAGCTCCAACTCTAAGTAAGATCAGAGAGTACCATGGTTGCTTTGCCCACTCCAGAGCCAGCAGAACCATGGTGGCTGACTGATCCCTGAGTTTTAGTAAAACTCTGTGGAATAACAGGAAAAGAAGGAAGATCCACAGGAACATTCTTGACCGTTCCAAGGTTAGGGCATCTACTGGCAGGGTGCCCAGAGCTGGGGGCCTGCAGCAATACAGTGGAAGCTGATAGCTGAAGTTGGAAGCAAGGAGATGTACCTCAGGGGTGTTCCACTTCCTGAAAACTGTGGCTAGTACTTGCTTGTTGAGAGCCCACTCATGATGACCCTGGCTGATGCGACTTAATGCATCTGCTATGGTGTCATCCTTTCCCAGGAGATATATGGCAGACAGATTTATGTCCAATGAATAGGCCAGAGACCAAATTTTCATTGCCTCTGTGCAACGTTTGGTGTATCTACTCTGTTTGTGTAGAACAAGGCAACAGTATTGTCTGTTATGGTCTGGACTGCACAATTTCTGAGCTGTGGGGCAAAGGCCTTGGTAGTTGGATACACAGCCCTGAGCTCGAGAAGGCTGATGTGGTAAGTGGACTCCATGGGGTCCAAGTGCCACTTTTGGACTGATCCTTTAGGTAGGCTTCCCAACCTTGGAGCGAGGCATCCTTAGTAAGGGCTTTGGAAAAATGAATCTGTTGAAAGGAGAACCTTTCCCTGAGGTTCTCTCTTTCCTTCCACCAGTCCAAGGCTTGAAACAGTGTTCTTGGTGACTGGTACTAGTTTTAAAAGACAATGTCTTTAGTTTTTTTGGACCGGTGAGCTCTCAGGTGATGCTGGATGTCCCTCATTTGAAACCTGATGCCTGGGACTACGTCTGTCATAGAAGCTATGTATCCTAGTAGCTTGAGAAAATGCCAGGCTGGCCCAGGACGAAGACAATGACTAGGGACAGAATGTTATGCACCCTGTCCTGTGGAAGTAAGGCCTTCCCTTGCAGAGTGTTGAGTTCTTCTCCAATGAATTCCAGTACTTGAACTGGATTAGAATGAGACTTTTCCGTGTTGATTATGAATCCTGAGGATTCCAAGGTATTCACTGTGAGGATGAAGGCCTCTCTGACTTTTTAGGAGACTTATCTACTAACAGACAGTAGTCCAAGTATGGGAAGACTGATATCTGCGATCTCCTTAAGTGAACTACCACCACTACCAGGTAGTTTGTAAAGACTGTGGGAGCTGAGGTAAGTCGTAATGGCAGGGCTGCAGATTGGCAATAGTGCTATGGCAGCCTGAATCTGAGAAACTTTCTGTGGGACTGCCTTATGGGAATATGAAAATAGGCGTCCTCAAAGTGTAGGGAGGCTAGCCAGTCTCCCTGTTGTAAGGAGTGAATTACCAAAGTCAAAATTGCCAATTTAAACTTTGGTTTCAGCAAGTGCCTGTACAGATACCTTAGTCAGAAAGAGCCTGGAGTAGAGGCCTTGTCCCAACGGAGGAAAAAGGGATTCTATCCACCACCTTAGCGGCTAACAGCATTTCAATCTGTAACTCCAACAAGAGTTTAGGCCCCTGTAGGGGAGGAAACTTTTTGAACTGTAAGGTTAGGCCTTGGCCCACCACCTGTAGCACCCGTGTGTGTGTAGTTGTGAGGTGCTATTAATGGAGGTACTCAGCCTGACCCCTACTGGGAGGGAAAAGGTGACCTAGGCATTACAGACAGAATTTGGATTGGATTGTGGGAGCAGGAGGGGAACTGGCTCTTCTTTGACCTCTCCTTCCCTTCCTCTGAAGTATCCTCTCAACTGTGGAGACTCCCAAGGGCATAGGCATAGGATAGAAAGCCCTAGGAAAGCCGGCCCAGCAGTTGGATTTTCACCTGTGACGCCGACTACCTGGATTTGGGAACAGACCCGGTCGTTGGAGGGCCGGCCGCGGGGGAGATGGCTTGTGTGTCCAATAACTGCTCACCTTCTCCTGGGAGTATGGGGGGATACATGGCCTGGTGTTTGCCGGCCCCTGGTAGAGGCTGGTGGCATGGCAGCACATTGGACACTGTTGCAGGAGGAAGTGTGATGGACATCAGCTCACACCTTGACGCCATGTGGCACGTCACACTCCCCAAGAAAATCATGGAAAATGTCCCCTGAGCTACCAGATGATGGTTGCTGGTCCTCTGCCACCACAAAGCCCAGGTAGCCCAGACCGACCCTAGCAGCACCCAGGTCAACTGGACGCACCTACCGGCACTTTTTCCCTGGAAGGGGTGGAACCTGGCCGATGAAGGGTTTACATTGGGTTCCCGGGAAGCTGCAGTATGGGGCGATGGTTGACCGGGGGAGGGAAGAGACGGTGGGGGTACACCTAGGTGACCCGAGGGAGAGGCCGGTCAGGGAAGCATGGGAAGGCGCAAAAAAAAGCCCATGGAAAAATATCCCCTGCCTCTATTTCCCTCAATGAGATTTGTGGGTGGTAGAGACTTCTTGCTTAGCACCATTAGTCTGATAGATGGTTTTATAATCCTCCACCTTTTCCATATAAACTTCAGTCTTGTCCCCCAGAAGGTTAAGATTGAATTAAGGAAGCTTAAATTAAAAAAAGCCTCAGGACTGGACAAACTAGAAAATAGTTTTTTAAAAGATTCCCTTGAGGAAATTGCCCCAATCTTAGTAAGACTCTTTAATTGGAGTCTGATGGAAAATAAGTTTCCAACTTTGTGGAAACATGCAAAGAGTGTTCCAATTCATAAAGGATCTTCTCCTGTGGAACCAACTAATTATAGGTCAATTTCCTTATTGTCTTGTTTGTCATAGGTCTTGGAGGGATTGGTTAAGGGGCAGTTGAGTAGATATTTGGAAATGAATTCTCTCCTGTCTCCTTATCAGTCAGGATTTCGTAAAGGGTATTCCATGGACACCGCACTCACTGACTACAACATTGCCTGCCAGTTAAATGGGGGTGGATCAGTGGGGGCGGTGTTCGTGGATCTCTCCAAGGCCTTTGACACCACAGACCATGGAAAACTGCTTGGGAGAATGATGGATTTGGGAATAGATAGTGAAACCCTTCCCTGGTTTGAATCCTACTTGACACGTAGAGTTCAACAAGTCTATATTGGTGAAATTTCATCAAAACCAGCCCCTGTAAGAAGAGGAGTTCCTCAAGGCTTGATTTTGGGTCCTTTATTATTTTTAATGTATGTAAATGAACTTCCAACAGTGGTACAGAACTCAGTTTTGAGTATGTATGCAGATGACACTGTACCGTTGGCTAGTGGTGACTCAACCCAGGCAATGGAGAAAATTCTTTAGAATGATCTCAGCAGGATGGAAACATGGCTATACCAATCAGGGCTGGTTCTAAATAGTAAAAAAAAAACAATTCAATGTTTTTTCAGAGTAAAGGAAGAAATTTTAGTAACTTCCCTAAAATCTCAATTAAAACAGACAAAAATGAACGCCTAAACCAGGTTGATTCATATAGGTATTTGGGGATCATTGTGGACTGTAATTTGAAATTTAATTCCCATATAAAAAAATCTTGTTCATAAAACAAATAATAAATTAGTGGTATTTCGTAGATCTAAACATTGCCTAGATCAAAAAATGAGAAAAGATATAATAAATCAACTGATTATCCCATGCATCGAATATGGAATTCACATATATGGTATGGCCAGTAAGTCAAACCTGAGAGCTATACATGTCCTTTACAATAACTTAGCTAGATTTATATTAAACTGTGATTATTATACTCACCATTGTGAAATGTTTAAGATTCTAAAATGCGATCAAATAGAGAAAAAAAGGGAACAAAAATGGTTAAAACAAATTCATGGGGTAGTACATAATCAAAGTCCGATTTATCTTGTGGATAAAATTCCATGTACGATGCATGTCCATCGATATAATTTAAGAGGTAAAGTGGGAAGTAAATATGTTATGCCCAAAATAAATAATAAATATGGTGAAATGACTTTTGGTATGAAAGTTATAAACCTTTGGGCTCCAATTGACCCAGAAAGGAAGCAGATTCAAAAAACTAAACATTTTATGAGATCAATTGATAGTGGATTGGAAATAAGATGTATGTGTAATGGGTGAAATACCTCCTTGGATGGAAATATGAACTTTTAGGATTTGCCTTATAGAGGGTTTTCTTAAATTTTGGAAATATTGTTATAATACAATTTAAATGTATGATGTGATGTCTTGTATGGGGGTCTATTTAAAAATATTTGCTGTTGTATGTTTATTATAACGTATGCTGTAATATAGATTGTTGTGTAAATTCATGTTATTTTTTAAAAACTGAAGAAAACAGATCTATCTTGAAAATGGGTCTATGACCCAATGATGAAAAACCACCTCTACTTGTATAAAAATAAACTTTTACTACTTTACTGCAGAAGAGAGATTCATGCAGGGGGAAAAAACTGGACTTGGTTTGAGTATCCTGCTACAGATCTGTAGTTCCCAACCAAGCTAAATGCCTTAAGGAAATGGCTTGGGCCATGGCTCTTGAGGCAGCCACATTATTGTCTACAGCCATATGAAAGTAGTATTTGGTTGCTCTAGGGCAGTTTTCACAGCTTTTGTGATGCCCTCTACCATTCTATCTGGACCTTGCTGAACTATGGCCAGAATAGAATTCCAAAGGGCCTTCTGGTGCCTGGCTGCATAAGCCATGTACACAGAAAAGCGGGATAAGATACAGAATATGGGGGGGGGTGCATAACGAGAATTTAATTCACACCCGAGGGGTGGGATGCTACATAAACCCCGAGGGGTTTATCAAAGCATCCCACCCCAAGGGTGTGCATTAAATTTGAGTTTTGCACTGCCCCCCCCATTTTGTTTTATGTAACTGCTAGGGGGCGTCTTTTTCTCTATCCAGATTTAGTAAAATAAATGCTCTTTTTAGTAAATTCCACCTCCTTTTTTTGTATTACAACATTGTACAGAACATATGTAGCTGTTAACAAGGGACTTTAAAATATTGTAAAAAGAAGTTTTTAACACTGCTGTCAAGTGCTTTTTGAGAATTTCTTTTGTTCCAGGTGGTCATTGTCATAGTAATATGCAAATGAAGTTCAGAGTTGTAACTCTGTATTCATTTGCATATTGCCATGACAACCATTAATCGGACCTGAAATAAAATCTTGAAAACTGCAAGTAAATAGACTTTGGAACTGTGTTTTTTTTTTTTTTGTAATGTTGTATTCTTTCGTGTCCAGGAAATGCTGGGGATTGCTGGTTTTGTGAGACCAGTGCGGCTGACCGAGTCTGAGTGGGGAACTGCATAAGCTGGGTCTGTAAAACTGTCAGATTCTAAACTGCTCAGTCCTGAAGTTTAGACAATTTTTGTTGCTTTTTACTTTATTCGGGCAATTTTAAGTGACAGGTGTTTTGGTGAACTGTTTCTGTGGTTGGCATTCTATGGCAGTGTGATCCTATAAGAGCTGTAGTGAGTGAGCAGAAGCAGGGCTGAGGAGAAGCTGGCACGTGTTCGCCGTTATAACCCGTGGGTTATAATGGCGAATTATAACCAGCTTCTCCTATGAGAAAAAATGTCCCCCAGTTATTACAAGGCTATAATGTATGGAAGTGCCTGATTACTGCTTAAAAGCAGCAATATTATTTCTTTGTAATATATGGATTGTTAAAATAATAGCATCAAAAATGATGCAAAAAAATCTTGTAATACACATCGTCTTCTCAATAATACCATCATTTCGTTTTAACGATTGTATTATCACTCCAAAACAAATGTGCAAGCGCAGCCTGATGCCTCGCGCTGACCACAAGCCGGCTTTTCCAAGAGTCAGCATGACGGATTTCAAAGCCGGCTCCGCGGTAACCAAACAGTACCTTATTTTCTTTTTTTTAAAAAAGAAAAACAAGTAACAGTTACACGTTCCGTTGAAGTGTAACTACATTTTCCCTCTTACTGTTAAACGGAACTGTTTCCTGCACTTTCCTGTTCAGCTCTCCAGGAAAAAAAAAAAGCACAACTTCCCGATTCCTCGTTGAACATGTCAGCCTGCATAAAACTTCACCAAGTAAGACTTCACCAGGTTCTCTCATCCATATATTACAAAAATAAAAAAATGGGTTACAGTGACATACTCGGCAGAAATTCCACCTCAAGGTTCTGGGGACATAGAAACCTCTCAAGCTTCACCCTCGAGGTTATCTCTGTCCCCAGAACCTCTCGATGGAATTACAGCCATGTAATTCATTGTAACCTAGCTATTATTCTATTTGTAATCACATCGCTATGACATCAGGGGTTGTAAACCCCTCTTGAGTACGTCATAGCGGCAGGATTATAACTGGAGCCGATCTGAGCATGCGAGTATTTTGAATTAGCGGGGCAGAATGAACAGCCACTGTGGTGAGAGCTAGTGCTAAGGGAGAGCGGTGCTATGGGCAAACAATTAAAAGTAGGGAGTTTCTTCTGTTGCTCAGTAGATTTTTTGTCCATAAACTACAAAGTATAATGCCTGGGAATTCGAATGATAACCAAGCTAAAATCATCTCTTGTGGTTTCCAGGGCAACAGTAAACTTCTCGAGCTTCGCTCTCAAGTATTGCCATGTTGTCCTGGCAACCACTCGAGGTGATTACAGTACGGTTATCACCCAAATCCCAGGCATTATCCTCTATGTAGTGTAAAATGTCTAACCACAGAACCTAGTTTTCTTGACTTTTTGACCCGGGTCTGAGAGGAAAGAAGCAACTTAGCTTTGTCACAGGCCACAGCCTGTATTACCCTCACATGGCTAGTGTGTGCCTAACGAAACTAGAATTAGGTTTTCCTAGCTGGTAAGTGTTTTAATAATATCATTTTTAAGGGTTTTGTGTATATATCAAAACATTTCTTAGATGAAGGAAGACCTATCGTTTGTAAATGGTCTTCACCCCCTTCTTGGTAAATGGTCTCCTGGATAGTAAGGTACAGGGTGTCCACGTTGCGCAAATGTGAAATGGGATGAAAAAATCCTCCTGGCCATTAGAAGGTTATCAAATTCTTGGTCAAGGAATACAAAAAACATTATAGAGTCATCCTCTTTTTTTAGTAAAATTACCCCAAGAATAATTAGGGTATGAGCATTTTATGTTCAGAAGGGGCATAAAGTAAGCTGCCCATGCATGGTAGTAAAGTCTTATATATTTGCCAAGCCTTTGTAATTTCTTTTAGCAGAGGATGCATCTTTTTCTGTCACTGGCATCTCCCTTTGCTTCTCAGTGGGAGGGGCAGTGATATATACTGTACATTTTTTTTTTTTTTTGCAGGCACTGAAACAGAAACCTGCTCACATTTCTTTTCCAGGCTTAGTCGCCATTATTGTTTTATCAGACTTATTTATTCAGAATGGAGCCCTCGGGGGACTTATCTTTAGATTTATATTGTGAGAAAACCGCTTTGAAGATTTAAAATAGAGGGGGAGGCAGACAGAGAGTGCATTGTTTTCAAAGTTCTAGCCCTTCCATAGTTTTAGAATTGGAGCAAAGCTCATAGTAATGTCCTGGACCTAAAGAGTTTAAAAAGGATAGTGGCAGTCTGCCTTGCCACTACGAAAGAGCATTAAAGTTAAATACTGTTGGTCCAGATAATTTATAGGTATTTCTGACATGCCAGTTTGTCAGAACCCCCAGCATGGTTCCTAAAGGGAAAATGTATAAAAACAGTCAGCTCCCTCGAGTAAAAAAAAAAAAAAAAGTGATTAAAATGTTCCCCTTTAAAGAAAAAACTCTTTACAAGTGAAGAAAAATGCTGTTCCTGTGAAGAAAAGGGAACCACTACTGTTTTCAAGTAAAAAGAAATAAAAAACACTAAGTTTTACCTCAGACGTAATTTATTTTACCTCAGAAAAATAGTGGAAACTGCTATGAAAGAACTGCAAATGTAGCCAATTTGCAGTTCCCTGGAACCGAAGGGAACCGTGAAAAAATGTTAAAGAAAAAACTACCTAAAAACACCAAATGCAACACAAAATATACACTTCTAAAGAAAGAAACTTCTTCAAGCGAACTGCGCTGAGAGCACCTCAGGGGCAGTGTTGCTCAGTCAGCAGAGAATTCTGATGCCTACTAGGCAGGCTGCAGGCAGCACACTCTCTTGCTCTCTCCTCATTGGCTAATTCCCTGGACTCATTACCACTGACTCCACCTCTGGGGCAGCTGAACCCAGCTGGCATTCTGCTACTGTCAGTAATACTAAAGGACCCCTGGGGTGAAAAATACTGCAATTTGCCAAACATTTCAACAAATGCCGTTTTGAAACAGGCGCCCCATCTCTCTTGGGGGAAAACAAAACAGAAAACTGATCAGTCTTTCTAACCAGCTGGGTGCAATTTGTATAATAGCAAAGCACCCTATGAACATCCAAAGTTTGTAGTAAGGCTGCCCCTGATTAGAATACTCAGGGAAATAAACAGGCAAGTGGATGGATTGGTTTAGTGTGAACTCAGACACCACCTTAGGCAGAAACGTAGGATTAGTATGCAAAGTCTTTGTGAAAAACTAAGTAAGGCTCTTTACACATTAGAGCCTGAAACCGAGAAATCTTTTGAGCATCCATGACAAAAAGCACAGGTCACAACTCGCAGCTGGCTCAAGGGGGAGGCAGAGTGAGCTTTTCCACCAGTAAGAAGGTGGTCCCATGGAGGGACGGAATCCTGAATGGGAGGCTTCAAATGCAGGATACCCTGCAAGAATGTGCGGGATACCTCCAACTGGGCAACAGCTTTGCCCTCAACAGGTGCATGGTACACAGACATGGCAGAAAGGTGCACTTCAAGAGAGGAGTACCCCAGGCCTGAGTCCAAAAGGGAAAGCAGGTACTCCATAAGATCAGATTCACCAGACAAGTGAAGGGATCTATCTAGGTGGTGAGCAGCGACCCAGAGAGAGAAGCACTTCCAATTCATGGCATAAGTGGCTCTGGTGGAAGGCTTTCTAGCAGCCAGCAGGACATCAGCAACGCTGGAAGACACCCCAAAGCGGGTGACAGCGAAGTCTGCAGGAACCACACATGAAGATGTAGAGACTTGAGATCAGGATGGACAAGGGTGCCCTGCTCCTGGGAGAGCAAGCCAGTGCACGGGGCAAGATACATAGAAGGTGACGGCAGATAAGGACTGTGTGGCCCACCTAGTCTGCCCCTTTTCCCTACCTAATGCATTACCACAGACCCTAGTTGATCTGAAGCTTACCCTCTCTTCGCTATTGCTAGAGTACTCTTATGTCTATCCCATGCATTCTTGAATTACCCTGTTTTTGCCCCCACCACCTCCACAGAGAGGCTGTTCCAAGCATCCACTACTCTGTCTTTGAATAAGTACTTCCTCACATTGCCCCCAAGCCTACACCCCTCTAGCCTCATATCATGCCCCTTGTTATTGTACACCTTTTCTGAACGACGCTACACTCCCGTACCTCATTTATACCCGATATACTTGAATGTCTCTATCCTAGCACCCCCCCCTCTCCCCCAGGGAATACATATTGAGGTTCTCTAATCTTTCTTCATATGACTTTTGGTGCAGTCTTTGCACCATTTTTGTTGCCCTTCTCTGGACTGCCTCTATTTTGTCTATGTCCTTCCAGAAATGTGGCCTCCAGAACTGGACACACTACTCCAGATGAAGTCTCTCTAGTGATCTGTACAGTGGCATAAACACCTCCTTTTTTCTGCTGGTGATATCTCCCTATGCACCCTAGCACCCAACTGGCTCTCCCCACAGCCTTCTCACATTGTTTGGTTACATTTACGTCATCACATATGATTACCCCCAGGTCCCTTTCTTGACTGATGGCTGTCAGTACCTCCCCCCTTGGATTTCTGCGCCTCAAGTGCATGATTTTGCAGTTCTTTGCACTGAATCTTAGCTGCCACACTCGACCACTCTTCAAGCATGTTTAGGTCCTTTACCATTTTTTATACACACACACACGGGAGTGTCGACCCTGTTGCAGATTTTAGTGTCATCTGCAAAGGGGCATACCTTCTCCTCCAGACCCTCTGCAATGTCACTTAGGAAGACATTAAAGAGGACTGGCCCCAGCATGCATCCCTGTGGCACCCTGCTGGTCACTCCCTTCTCTTTGGCTTGAACGCCATTTACCACCACCCTTTGTGTCCTGTCACTCAACCAGTTTCTGACCCAGTTTACCACCTTGGGGCCCACTCCCAGGCTGCCCAACTTATTTATCAACCTCCTAAGTGGGACGGTGTTGAAGGCCTTGCTGAAATCTAGGTAGGCCACATCACTGCCCCTCTCCTACCTACCTCCCTGGTCACCAGTCAAAGAAATCTATGAGATTTGTTTGACAAGACCTTCCCGCTGTGAATCCATGCTTCCTTAGATTCTGTGCTCCACTGGATTCAACCCTTTCCTTTAAAAGTAACTCCATTAATTTCACCACCACCAGTCGTCAGGCTGACTGGCCTGTAGTTGCCAGCTTCCTCCCTGTTCCCACTTTTGTAGACAGGGACTACATTTGCCCTCTCCAGTCACCTGGAACCACCCCCCGTCTCTACTGATTTGTTGAACAGGGCTGGTAGTGGTGCTGCCAGCACCTCTCCAAGTTCTTTTTAATATTATTTAATTATATTATATTATTTAATATAGTATGGGGTGTGAAATGAGTCTATTCGCGGATGACTCCAAGATGGGAGCAGTAGTTGAGGGAGAAGAGGGGAGGTTGGCCCTGCAAGGGGACCTGGACACCCTGGAAAGCTGGGCTTACACATGGAAATTAAATTTCAATATCACCAAGTGCAAGGTGTTGCATCTTGGTTGGGGAAACCCTAAACACAGGTACACTCTGGGAGGGGAGGCGCTGGAGGCCTCAATAGGGGAAAAAGACCTAGAGGTCATGGTGGATACATGTATGAATAACTCTGAGCAGTGCAGAGAGCAGCTAGCAAGGCAAACAGGATGTTGGGATGCATCGTAGAGGGATCACCTCTAGGAGCAAGGAAGTGATTCTGCTGTACAATGGACTGGTTAGACCACACCTTGAGTACTGTGTACAGTACTGGAGACCACACTTGAAGAGGGACATACAGCTCCTGGAGAGGGTACAGAGGAGGGCAACAAAGATGATACGAGGGCTAGGGATTTGACTTATGAGGACAGACTTGAGGAGCTCTACCTGTTTTCATTGGAGGAGAGGAGGCAGAGGGACATGATTGAGGTCTTCAAGTACCTCAAGGGAATAAATAGGGTAAACATGGAGGGGATCTTTAGACTAAAGCAGGGAGGTATCACCAGAGGGCATGGTTTGAAGTTGGAAGGGTGAGGGGAAGAGGAGGAGTTTTTCACTGAGAGGGTGGTGGACCCTTGGAATGCACTGCCTGGGGAGCTGGTTCAGAGATCCACAGTGGAGGGCTTCAAGAGAGGGTGGGACAGACACAGAAAGTGGATGTATCAGATGATGGCCTGTCCTGGGGGGGTGGGGATGGATGATAGGAGTTTCTGGAGCACAAGGGATGGGAGGGTCTCGGCACCCAACTAAGGATCTAGGTTCGAGCAGACTCGATAGACCGTAAGGCCTAATCTGCTGGCAAATAGTATGTTAGTATATTCTGGGATGTATCCCATCCAGCCCCATAACCTTGTCCCCTTTCAGATTCTTGAATTCCTTTAGGACTCTCTGCTCTGTAAATGGGCTGGTGTCCACCTCTCCCCCCACTGGTGCTTTCCTTCAATGGTGGTCCTTCTCCTTCTTCTCTGAATACTGAACAAAAATATTTGTTCAGGATTGTTGCTTCTTCTAGGTCCCCCTCCATACACCCCCCTTTTTAACCTCACAGTCCTACCCCTGGTCTTCCATCACTAATGTACCTAAAAAAGGCCCCGTCTCCTTTCTTAATTGCCTGGGCTATTTTTTCCTCAGTTTGCGCCTTTGCATCCGGACTGCTTTCCCTGCATCCCTCTGCTTTTCCGGATACAGTTCCGTCTTCCTCACCTCTGTTTCCTTGTACCTCCTGAAAACTAGCCTTTTCTCTCTTACCTTCCAGGTCACGTCCTCTGAGAACCATAGTGGCAAGAGGGTACTGGAGGTTTCACTGCCAGCTGCTGCAGCAGAAGAAACCAAATCTGATGCGGCCAGTAAGGAGTTATGAGAATCATCTCTGCTCCCTCTGACTTGAAGCTTGAGGAGAACCCTCTGCAGGAGCAGGAAGGGAGGAAAGGCATACAGGAACCACCCATTCCAGGAGAAGGACAACACGTCACACCAGAAAACTCCAGGCCCTGGACTGAGCAAGCAGAAAAGCGACAGTTTTGTGTTGAGTGGGGACACAAAAATGTCCAACTCTGGATGGCCCCACATGTTGAAGAGATCTTTGACCACCGAGGACAGTAGTTCCCACTCGTGAGTCCTCAACCTGGACCAGTTTAGACTGTCAGCCAGGGCATTTTGGATGCCTGGAACATGGATAGTTGAGAGTTCCAGGTCATGCTTAATGGCTCAGTACCAGACTCTCATTACCTCCCGACAAAGGGAGTAGGAATGAGTGCCCCCATTTGTTGTAGCATAGCACAGACATGTTGTCCAGTCTGTACCAGTAGTGGGCTGGGAAGAATGTGCATCTGGAAGGCCTGCAGAGCATAAAGAACTGCCCACATCTCCAGTACACTGGATATGACAGTTGGCTAAGTCAGCAGCCCAGCCCAGACCCAAGGCGTCCGTAGTGAGAATTTGCCGAGGGGACACAGCTCAGAAAGGAACCCCTCACAGGAGATACACAGGGTTCTGCCACCACTCCAAGGTCCTCCTCACTGGGTCAGATACTATCACTGGCTGATCCAGGTTGTCAGTGCGTTGATCCAACTGGACATGAATAGTCACTGCCATGTGCCCTAACAGGTGGAGGAATGCTCTGGCTGGTATCTGACAGCTGGAGGTTACTAGCCGGGCCTGCTCTATCAAGCGCTCTGCTCTGTCCATTGGCAGGAAGGCTCTGCCCTGGGACAAGTCCAGGACTGTCTCAATGTACTGGAGGAGTTGGCTCGGATAGAGACTAGACTTTGGCAGGCTGACTGTGATCCCTAGGGCCTGGAAAAGGCTAAAGGTACCTTCCAGGGTCTGCAGCAAGAGGTTCCTGGAGAGGGATGTCAGCAGCCAATTGTCTAGGTAAGGGAACATATAGAAGCCCTGCCTCCTCAGGGCCATGGCCACAACCAGGCACTTGGTAAAGACCTGAGGTGCCGAGGAAAAGCCAAAAGTAAGGACCTTGAACTGAAAGTGGTCCCCCTGGAAGCAGAAATGGAGGAAGTGGAAGTGGGCCGAGATAACCTGGATATGAAGATAGGCATCCTGCATGTTCAGGGAAAAGAGCCAATCCCCCTGTTGAAAGAGGGGCAACAGCCCCTGGAGAGTGACCATCCTGAAGTGCTTGTACTCTATGTAGAGGTTGAGGTGGCTGAGGTCCAGGATCCGCCTCAGGTCCCCCGTTTTCTTGATGAAGAAGTGGGAGTAGAACCCTTTTCCTCCGAGTCAGAGGGTCGGGTTCTATGCCCTTTTTGTGTGCAGGAGTGCCGGATTCTCTTTCCTTATGAGGGAGATATGAGCCTGATGGTAATGGGAGAGCAAGGGAAGGCTTTCCACAGGGGCTCCAGAAATTTGAGGGTGTGACCCTGTTCGAAAATCTGCAGCAGCCATTGATCTGAAGTTACTGTTTGCCACCCATCGAGGTAGAGGGAGAATCGACCCCCGACCACCTCCCCCAAGGCCTTTACTGCGGGGGGGGGGGTGTTGTCGAGCAAGGAATAAGGCAGCAGATCCAGGGGAGAGTAGAGCAGCTGTGGATGCTCTAGGGGCCCTATGGGCAGCCACTCTGGCTGGTGGGGTGTTTGCCTTATGCTTAACATAGAACATAGAATTTGACGGCAGATAAGGACCGCTTGGCCCACCCAGTCTGCTCATTTCCCTACCTAATGGATAAGCTGCAGACCCTAGTTAACCAGCAGCCTACTTCTTTCTACCCCACCCCTAGAATTGCCTTATGGCTGTCCCATGCATGCTTGAATTCAACCACAGTTTTTGTCCACAACCTCCTCCGGAAGGCCGTTCCATGCATCCACAACCCTCTCTGTGAAAAAAATACTTCCTTACATTACCTCTGAGCCACCCCCCATCTTCAAATTGTGCCCCCCTGTTCTTGCACACCTTTTTTTTTTGGCAGGACCACCATCTGCCCTCAGCCCTGGTCATGGCCCCCGGAGACCTCCGCCACCATCCATCATTGCCAGGGTCCCACGGTCACCCCCGGCTTACCCCTCAGAGGGCGGGGCCGCGGCCACTTCTGGTAGCCACGGGCTAGTGTCTGGTTGGGGACCCGCAACGACGGTGGTGAACTGAGGTCCTCCGGGGAAGGCTTCATCTCGACGGTGGTCCTTGCCCGCCTCCTTTTTTCTGCCATTTTTGTTGGGGGGGCCGGGACGTGCAATGACGCCAGTGTCCGCCCCGCCTCCCGGAACTGCATGCATCGGCCGCTTGCATTCCCCCGGCCTCAGCCAGGGGTCCACAGTGCGCCCACCGCTACCCTCGCCCTCCCGGAGAAGGAGAGCAGTCCATGGGCGCTCCTATCCTTCTCCCCAGCCGACCTCCGGCGATCCGGGTCCGTTCCGAACCCGGTCGCCGCGCCTGAGTGGAAATCCCACCGCCGCGCCCGACGGGCCGGCCCACAGACACCTCTTTTTTGAAAGATGCTACGCCTTGACCTTATTGATTCCTTGAGGTACTAGAACGTTTCTATCATGTCCCCCTCTCCCTCCTTTCCTCGAGGCTATACATATTAAGCTCCTTTAGTCACTCTTCATATGTCTTCCGGTGCAGACCCTGCACCATTTTAGTTGCCCTCCTCTGGACAGCTTCCATCTTGTCTATGTCCTTGCAGAGATTGGGTTTCCAGAACTGCACACAGTACTCCAGATGGGGTCTCACCAGCTGTCTGTACAGAGAGATAACTTCCTGTTTTCTACTGGTGATGCCTCCCCCTATGCATCCCAGTATCCCCCCAGCCCTCCTTACTGCCCTCTCACATTGCTTGCCCACCTTTAAGGCATCTGATATGACTACCCCAGGTCCCTTTCCATTTTTGTTGTTGTTAGTATCTCACCCCCAATTGTGTACTCTTGCCCTGGGTTTTTGTTTCCCAGGTGCATTACCTTGCACTTCTTAGCATTAAATCTAAGCTGCCCATTTGACCATTCCTCTAACCTTGCCAAGTCCCTTCTCATCCTTTCCACCCCACCCTGTGCATCAACTCTGTTGCAGATCTTTGTGTCATCTGCAAAGAGACATACTTTTTCTTCCAGTCCCTCTGCAATGTCGCTCACAAAGACATTGAAGAGGACCGGTCCTAATACTGAACCCTGCAGCACCCCACTAGTAACCCCCCTTTCTTCAAAGTGGACTCCATTTACTATTACCTTCTGTGTCCAATTCTCCAGCCAATTCTTTACCCAGGCTATCATCTTGGGACCAACTCCCAGGCTGGCTAACTTGTATATTAATCTTTTGTGTGGGACGAGTCAAATGCCTTGCTAAAGTCTAGGTAGGCCATGTCCTCAGCCCCTCCCTGATCTACTACTTTGGTCACCCAGTCAAAGAAATTTATTAGATTCGTCTGGCATGGCCTTCCCGCTGTGAATCCATGCTGCCTTGGGTCCTGTGCCTCTGGCTTCTAGGTACTCGACAATTCTTTCCTTTAGAAGTGATTCCATCATTTTCCCTATCACTGAGGTTAAACTAACTGGTCTGTAGTTTCCCGCTTCTGCCCTGCTCCCACTTTTGTGAAGGGGAATCACATCTGCCCTCCTCCAGTCCTCAGGTACCACCCCATCCTCCCATGATTTGTTAAAGAGGGTAGTCAGTGGTGTCACTAGTTTTTTAGAATTCTGGGATGAATCCCATCAGGCCCCATTGCTTTATCCACATTCAGTTTTAAGAGTTCTTTCAGAACCCTTTCTTCTGTAACTGGGCTGGTATCAACTTCTGTATCCAGAGTGTTTCTATTGTTTGTTTTAGGTACCTCCCCCTCTTCATTTGTAAATACTGAGCAAAAATATTTGTTTAGTATCTCTGCCTGTTCACTGTCATCCTCTGCTCACCCCCCTTCCCTTTATTAAGCCTCACTATCCCTCCGTCTTCTTTCACTCCCTGGTGTACCTAAAAAAGGTTTTATCCCCCTTCTTAACTGAGTTGGCTATCTTTTCCTCAGTTCGGGCCTTTGCTTTAACTGATACAATTCTCTGTCCTGCTCCTTCTGTGATTCCTTGTACTTTCTGAATGCTTTCTTTTTCTCTTGAACCTTCACTGCCACTTTCTTTGAGAACCACAGTGGTTTCTTGCATCGTTTTGTTTTATTTGCATCACACAAAGGCTTGTTACCTCTGTGATGGCAGTTTTTATTATTCCCCATTGTTCTTCCACCCCTCCTTCCTGCCCATTTGCTAGTGCATTCCTTAGGCACTCACCCATTTTGGCAAAGTCAGCCCTCCTGAAGTCCAGTACTTCTGCCTTTGTATGGCTTGACTCTATTGCTGTGTTTATTGTGAACCATACTGTTCGATGGTCACTAGTTCCCAGATGGCTACCCACTTCTACATCTGTGATCCTCTCTCCATCTCCATTTGAGGACCAGGTCTAAGATTGCTCCCTCTCGAGTGGGTTCTAATACTAGTTGTCTAAGGCATGCCCCTGTAGGGCATCTAGAATAACCCCACTCTTAGAAGTGGCTGCTGCAACTGCTCTCCAGTTAACATCTGGCATATTCAGATCACCCATCAGCAATATCTCCTTTTCTGCCATTCTAAGTATACTTTCTATCATTTCTTGTCCATTTCCTCCTGAGAGGGGGTCTAGCACAACCCTGTGCGATTGTGGTGCCATTGCCTGCCTCCAAATTGACCCACAGTGCTTCTTCTTCTCCCTGTTTACCCTTTTGTTCTGTTGCTTTGATTCCTTCTCTTATGTAGAGAGCTACTCTCCTCCTTTTACCCTCCCTGTCCCTCCTGTACATAGTGTATCCTGGTATGTTTACGTCCCAGTCATGGTTCTGTGTGTACCATGTTTCTGTGACTGCCACAATATCCAGAAATTCCTCCTCCATCAAGGCCACTAATTCAGGAAACTTGTTACCCAGACTACGGGCACTGGTACTCACTGCTTTCCATTTTTTGATGGCTTTACCTTCTGTAGCAGCATCCCCCACTGACCTTTCTACCTTGGTCTTTTTCTCATTTAGTACCCTGTTTTGTAGGGAGAGGCTGGGATTTTCCTGCTGCTTATCAGTGCCTTCCTTCTTGGCCAAAGACGGGGTGGAAAAGGGGTGGTTCCATGCGCCTTGATAAGGGTCCTTTCGACTGCTGGCCCTTGCAGGGCTGGTGAGAGGACCAACGAAAGGACTAATGCTGGGAGGACCAAGGCTGGGATTGGTAGAGGGAATGCACTGATGTTAGGGCCTTGCCCAATTCTTGGAGGCAGGAGTTAATGTCCTGGGCATCTCCCCCAAAGAAAACAGAACCCTGAAAGGGAGCATCCATTATTTTGGCCTGAACATCCGGTGCAAAGCCAGACACCCTGAGCCATGAATGGCGGCGAAGGCAGATCCCTGCCACTGCCCAATGCCCTGAGGCATTAACAGTGTCATATGCCACCCTCAGTACATGGTTGCCCACATCTGATCTAGACTTCAGGAGTTGGGCCAACTGTGTTTTGGTAGAATCCTCAGGGCGGGTTTGAACCAGATCCCTCACCTGATCCCAGAGGGCATTCTGGTACTGTACCATATGGACCAGGTAATTAAGTGCTCAAATGACCAGTGAGGCAGAGGCAAACATACACTTGCCCAGCTGGTCCAGTTGGCGAGACTCCTTGTCAGGGGGATGGGTACTGAGATGCCTGGGCTTCTTTGTATGGTCATAGGCCACTTTCATGACCACAGGGTCTGCTGTCAGATGCTCACCAAGAGAGGGCTTGCCCACTGGCACATGATGAAGGTGATCTGCCTTCTTGGCCAAAGACGAGGCGGAAGAGGGGTGGTTCCATGCCGCCTTAGTATCATCTTCATAAGAGTCAATTAAAGGGGGCACCACCAAAGGGAGGGTCTCCTTTTTCCAGAGATATATAGCCAGGCAACGGTGTTCTGGGTCAAGCTCCTCTGTTTCTCATCCCATGAGGGACTGGATATGACACATCATGTCAAGGAAAGAGGGATCCATCAGGGGGAGACTCGGGGGTCTTCTTAGGATGCTCCTAACCATCAGAGGAGCCATCGTCTCCAGACTGATCAATGTCAGGGACTGGCATCTGAGGGTGACGGTCATACATATGCTGGTCAGAGCTCCCCATGCATCCCCCAGAGGTTCCTGTGGTATGGGGGTTGCTAGGTCCTGCCCTGTCTGAGTCCTGAGGAGGGGGGTCCCAGCGAGGATTAGGAGGAGAGGGCTACCTGGGTGCATCCTTATTTTCAATGAAGGATCACCAGGTAATAAACAGAGCATTATAATCCACTGGAGAAGGCAGATAAGGATACGGAGAAGGAGGGTACGGGTACGTCGGTGGAGAGGCTGGCGTACAGTACCCTGGTGTAGGCCCACCTGACACCAGCTGAGGATCCCAAGGAGAGGCAGTAGGCATCGGTTACTCCATAAGCTGGGGCTGAGGCGATGACGGCTGAGGAGTGGTCAGCTGAGGCGTCAGCGTAGCTGGCACCAGCCTGAGAGGCAAAGGTTGGCATTAGTCTGGCGAAGTAACCATTGGCCCCAGAGGCAAGGCTGGCACCTGCGGGGGAGAATTACCCCAAGGCAGAGGTACCACCTGCGTGGAAGAGGAGGTGAGCGTTTACTCCGGGTGATGCCTGGAAGGGCTAGCACTGGCCTCGGGGACTGGGGGGGTGGCGACGGGCAAAGACACACCACCAGAGGTACCAACCTCTGCCGAGCCAGCTGGCTGAGGACCCATGGGTGCCAAGGGCCTGAGCGTCAGGGGTGGGAGGCAGGGGACGAAGTCTGCTGCCCTGAAGAGACGCCGCCGAAAAGGAGATGAGGGCGGGCAGCTGCACCACGGGCGGGCAGCTGCACCACTGGCAGCCTAGAAGGAGTGAGGGCTGCTGAAGAAGGAGGGGCCGATGACCCAGAGGCGGAAGCAGGCCTGTGCGGTGACCGTGAGCAAGAGGCTGACCGAGGATGGTCCAGGTGCTTATGCTTCCCACTCGATGACTTCTCCTTCTGGGAAGTAGTAGTAGATGCCCTGGAAGACTGATCTGGGGAGATTGAAGAGCTTTTAGCCCAAAGCTCCTTCTCCATCGCGGCCAATTTCTGCTTTAGTTGGTAGCTTTCCAAAGTCTTCAAGTGGCATCTCCGTGTGGCCTGGTTGAGTCCTGGCAGTGCTGGCAGGCCTCAGTTTAATGGTCGTGGCCTAGGAAGAGTGGCCATCTTTGGTGGATATCTAATTACCACAGGTGCACTTCTTCAGATGGTCAGAAGACGAGGCTGGAGAAGAAGACAAACATGAGAAAGAAAACGCCAAAAATTCAATGTTACTAATAGTATAAAAAGAAATAGATAAATCATGAGCAAATGCGAACAAAATGGCAGTCGTCTGAAGCAGCCATCCGTGGAGGTCCAACTTGCATGGGTTGATGGCAGGAAAAGAACTGAGGTAGGTCTAGGGGACCACCCACTTTGTTGGATAGGCGAACATCAGCATGTTGATGGTGGGGGCAGTCCCCCGTGATAGACTGCTAGCCAGAAGTTTTCCATATGGTCCTGACGACTTCAGTCCTACTGGTGTTGCCTGCTGCAAGAGCTCAGTCGAAGTATGATCTTTAATTTTTCATTCTTGCCCTTTCGGCACTAGCTGAGAGTCACACTCTCGATCTCCCCCCCCCCAAAATCTGCTACTGAAGAGTAGCAACCCTGGAATAAGTCCTAATCTTGCCTTTCTGCAGCCCTTAAGGGCAAAAAATTTTTTTTTGATTTTCTGCTCTCCCTTTTAGCGCAAGCTGCAAGTCTCTCCATTCCAGCACTACCTGTGAGCCCTGACCTCCCATCTGCTGCTGAAGAGAAGCACCAGCTGCAAATTCCAGTCTACCCTCATCTGCAACTGAAGTGACCTAGCCTTTCTACAGACCTTAAGGGCTAATTGTATTTATTCTTTCAGTGTAAGCACTGTGAATCACTCACCACATCCCTATATGCAGCTGAAGAGAAGTGCCCCTAGAGTAAGTGCTGACCTTGCCTTAGTCCTGTACCATAATCTGTGCGATTGGGGCTGGCGGGTGGGGTAGGCAGGTCACAAAATGCTGCAGGTTATTTCATGTACAGTAATTTCATTCTAGTGTTGTGTATCTATGTTGTTAGTACACAGAATATACGAATGGAGTGTACAAGTGAGTGTGTCCCATTCTGTGTGAGCACTGTGTGTGACACAAGAATACAAGACTACAATTCTGAATATAAAATCACATCTTTGGCTACTCTGGACAGCGCTTATAATGGACAAAAGTGTTATGCACAGAGGAATCCATTATAAGTGGCGTTGTACTGAAATCAGCAGTCCTATTCTCATTCCCGCTTAAATGCCCCTTCCCAGTGATAATCTGCCTGCTTCTTGCCTCATCTCCCTGGTGATGTGGCTTAAGGCAGTGGCAACCATAGCCAAGAACAGCCTGTCAGGCACAGATCTCACCATCTTGGAACAATGACTGCAGAGGAGTTTGGATTGGGAGATGACGTTATGGCTAAGGGCGGAAAAAAAAACACAGAAATTGCTTGCAGATAAGGACCGCTTGGCCCATCTATTCTGCCCATTTTTCCCTGCCTGTAGTATCACCACAGATCCTACTTGATCTCTGGCCCATTCACTCCCCCTTCCCCAAGATTCCCTTATGCCTATCCAATGTGTGCTTGAACCACACCAGTTTTCCCACCCTCCACCTCTACTGAAAGACTGTTGCAGGAATCCACCACTACTTCTGTGAAGAAGCATTTCTTCACATTTCTCCTTAATCTACCCCCAACTGCTTATCATGCCCAGTCTTCTGAGCACCTTTTTTTCCCCTCAGAAATACTTCCCTGTTGTACCTTGTTTACCCCGTGAGGTATTTAAAGGTCTCTATCATATTCCCACTCTCCTCCAGGGTGCACATATTTAGGTCCTATAATCTCTTTAAATAGGGCTTCTTATGCAGACCCTGACTATGTTCTTTCTGAGATATGGTCTCCAGAACTAGATGCAGTACTCTAGGTGGGGTCTTGACATTGATCTATACAGAGGCAACACCCCCCCCCTTTCTGCTGATACCCCTCCCTATGTACGCCAGCATCCCTCTTGCCCTCCCCACTGCCCTGTCATACTTTCAGGCCACCTTTTGTTCATCCAATATGATCGTGTCAATGTCTCTTTCCTGTCTGGTGGTTGTCAGTACCCCACCTATTTTGTACTCCGCCCCTGGGCTTCTGTGCCCCAAGTGAATTATTTTGCACTTTCCGCACTGAAACCCAGCTGTCATACCCGTGACCACTCCTTGAGTTTTCTTAGCTTGCTGCTCATCTATTCCACCCCCGCCCCAGAGTGTCTACTCTGTTGCAGAATTTAGTGTCATCCACAAACAGGCAGATCTTCCCTTCCAGCTCCTTTGCAATGTCACTTATAAAGACATTAAAGAGGACTGGTCCCAACACTGATCTCTGAGGCACCATCCCTTCTTCTGAAAAAATTCTGTTTACCACCCTCTGCCGCCTATCACTTAACCAATTTCTTACCCAGTTTGTCACCTCTGGACCCAATCCTAAGCTACCCAGCTTGCTTACTAGTCTCCTATGTAGAACAGTGCTGAACGTGTTACTGAAATCCAGGTAACCTACATTCACCGCTCCGCCCTGGTCTAGTTCCTTGGTCACTCAGCCAAAGAACTCTAGATTCATCTGACATGACCCCCTCCCATGAATCCATGCTTCCTTGGAACCCACTGGATTCATGACATTCCACAATCTTTTTTTTCAGCAGTGATTCCATCATCTTTCCCACTACCTAAGTCAGACTGACTGGCCTATAATTGCCAGCCTCTTCCCTGTTATCACTTTTGAAGTGGGACATCTGCCCCAGACTTGCTCAGATTACTCAGCGACTAAGTCCTTTACAAAAAAAATATAGATAAGGCAGAAAGAAAAGGTTATATAACAAGTATATTCTGGGGATTGCTGGAAGCTCCTGTCAGGCAGGGGCCCTAGGCTTGGGCCAATGTTGGGAGTCTATATCTTAATCCGATCCTGAGCTGAGCACCCTGGACTGGGCCAGGTGTCAACCAGGAAAGATGAAGCTATGTCATCCACCGAATCTAGACTGCAGTTGCCATGAGTCTGAAAACGACCTCACTGGCATCATTAGATGCCCTTGCTTGGTGCTTCGCCAACAGCAGGCCCGGAGTGAAAAGGCGAATGCCCTGCCTGGCTACCTTGCAATCCGGCATGGAAGCCAAGAGTGGACTCAACGGTTCCCACAGGTGCATACCATCAGGTGCCTGGAGTGCCTAATGTGCACATAATGTGTGCCACTACAAAAGATGCACTTGCCCGAAACATCAATCTATGCAGATTCCGTGTTGAGGGTGTAGTCATGCACTGGATGCCTAGGCTAAGAGAGGGTCTGCAGCACTGAAATCTCTGAGGTGGGATGAGGGATAGTACCTGAAGATCTCACTGGAACCCAATACCTGTGCTTGGATGTCTGTAAGGTCTGAAGAAGGAGAAAGGGAACAGAGCAAGATGTTCCTGGATGCCTCCATGAATGACCGGGCCACAGAGGGATGAGTGGTGTGTCACTGCTGTACTCTCCAAGGAATAAGAGCACCAGTGTAGCAGCACTGCAACCTGTAAAATGACGAAGATTCAGCTCCTGCAACATCTCCAAAAGGAATTGCTGGTACCGAGAGTACTCAACATCAGAGGAAAGATGGACCAAAAAATCCATTTCCTCAGAGGAGGAAGTGAGAGCAGAGCTGGATTCACGTAGTGGTCGCACAGGAACCTCAGGTCTAAAAATAGCCTGATCAGCTCTGAGGTGGTATTGGTGGAACACACCAGCTACTGAGCTGAACTGATTCCAGGTCAAGGGTCCCCGAGGACTCAAAATACCTGGGAGAGGAGAGGGGCAGATGATGGTAGTTATGGATGACTAGGCCAGATCCTCTGCCAGGGCTCTGCGAATGTTCAGGGGACCTTGTCCAGATGGAGGGGCTGGCAATCTTATCCATATGTGAATGACCAACATCTGTGGACCAGCCCAGATGATGCCAGGGGGGGGAGTGGAGCTGTATGCATCCCACAGGGTGGCTCTGGTCCCCACCAGTGACAGGGCAAGACCTGTTCTAGAGAGAAGCAGAGCCCCAAACCAGCAATGCAACCCCTGCCAAGAGTTTCTACCACTTCTGGACAAGGGGTGAATCACAGACCCACTGCCCTACCTCATATCTCTTCACCAGTGCATATACTGCCCCCCCCAGAAGTTCAGACTCTAGGCCAGAGCAACCAGAAGAGTCAGTCCCCGCACCATGAATGGCACCACCCTGGCACTGGGACTATAACCAGCACTATGAATAGCGCTGGAATCCAAAACTGGCACCACAAATAGCACCAGAAGAGGTGTCGATGACCACCTGAGAGGCAAAACCAGAGGAGGCTCCCGGAAATGAGACAGGCTCGGAACTAGGCTCAGGAAGGCTTCCATCCTTGCTGACCCCACCTGCAGGCACAAGGTCAGTGCCAACATCTTCCTCTGGGTCACCCAACCACTTGGGGGAAGAAATGACAATATCCTCAACACCTAGGGAGGGACCTGGCTCCAGAACCCTTCCCTCCTCCGGCACTGCAAATGGTGCCGGGGGAACCTGGTACTGTGGTTGGCACTATGCCACTCACCTGTGCTGACCTTACTACCTGGAGCTGAGGCAGCACCTGAAAGTAATGCCATGGTGCACACTACTGGAGACCCAGCTCATAGCTTTGGCCTCACCACCAAGGGCATCTACTTCCCTGAAAGACCAACAGACTGGGAGGGATACACAGTCAGCCTCCTGCAGGAAGCCGACTGTCTAAACTGACCCCTCCCCCAGGGCCTCTGACGTCTCATCGCAAGATTATCAAGTGCATGGCCCTGGTCTCCCTCAATATGTACAGTACTAGAAAAGGGCTCAGGAAAAGAGCCCATGGACCTTATCTTGGCGTCCCTGGTGAGGCACCAAGGCAGGTCTAGCAGCTATCATACCAATCCTGAATGGCAATGTGGTTCCCCCTAGGAGCACCGACGCACCGGGGGGATGCTATGATTCTTTATCTTCTCTTAGACCTTCTTGCCCTTATGCTCCTCAGGACCGGATATAGTGATGTTGATAAATTAACAACGCTGAGGTACTGAACTAATATGATACAAACATTTAAATAATAAATGACACTAAAGAAAACCTGTGCTGAGAAGAATGGCGTTGAATAAGCAATGACAAACTGAGAAAACTCTATGATGCAGTTTCGACACTGAAGCTCCCAAAGTATGTACACGAAAGCAGGAAAAACAGAACTGATGAAGGCGGGAGTCTAGCGTCAGTTACCGGCCAAACCATCTGTGCAGCACTACGTCAGTCCCTGAGGCTGCAAAAGACTTTGCTCCCGCTGGGTCCTGGCACCTCCTACTTAGACCCTTAAGTGGAAATACTGCACATGTTGAAGATTCTTAGAAGATCATCTGCTTATCCATTGGGGTTCCAGTTATCAATTCAGACTCTACCTTTGGCCACTATTCTAGTGCCAGGAATTTTACACAAAGTCTAGAAATGCAGGCACATCATCCTGGTAGGTGTGGGTCTGCCCATTCATCTCTACTTTAATGACTGGTTAATTGTGGTAAAGTCTGCCACAGAAGCCCAGAACTCCCCAAGGTAGACTGCAAATCTTGTTATGCTCTTTCTGAGTCTTCTGTAAACTTACCTCAGTTCCGCTCAAACATTCTCATTAGGACATCAGGATTCCCAGAGCCCAATGTCTATTTCCCTTTTCAGAGGGCCCTGGACTCAATTTGAAATGTTGTGTGGAGGGTGTCAGGCCCATGTAGCCAGGTTCCTTTTTTATGTCTAAATGCTTCCACTGGTCTACCAGTGTTGGGCACAGCTGCAAAGGAGGCCCCAATGACAGATTAAAGAGGACATAAAGACACACACATACATTCAAGACTTTAACCTACCATACCAAGTTTTCTGAAAATATGTTGCCTAGTTGCAAATACTGTCTATCTCTACAGTTCCATGGAAAGGAGGTGGGGGTGCGACTCTGCCTGCCATTTTACAACTGCAAAGAACAGGCATCACAGTGATGACACTGAATCTTGGATGGTGTCAACGAAGTGATGGCATCATGGTAAATCAGTCTCAACTTGATAATGTCACTGTACGCCAAACAAGATGACAGCCACTGGTGCTACAGTTTAACTTGGTAATGTCAATGAGACATTACTTGAATAAGGGTGGGATTCCAGTTAAGTAAATCATGAAGATATAGAGACAGCCATCTCCATCTGAATGTATGGCACAGAAGCAGCCAGAATTACACACACTGCCATTTCTGACAAGCAAGTCTCATAAAGCTTTTACTAAAAGATTCTGTCTGATGTCAAGTCTATCACTCATTTATTAAGATGCATTACTTGTCTTTCAACTTGCAGGGGAAAAGGAGACCCCCAAGTTAATTTTTCAGTCCTCTCGGCCTACTGTTCCCATTCTGGATCAAGTTCCATACCCTCTGGTCCTGTGATCTGGACATTTTGTGAGGGCTTTTCCATATTCACCTCTCCCATAGGTATGGTCCTCAGGAAAACTATTCAACCCAACCATGGATTTATCTGAGCTTGATGTCCTCTTGTGGTAGATCATGACGGTTACATTAGCTTTGTATAACAGTCAACAAACAGCAGCTTCTATACACACACTTTTTGATTTATGATTTCGGAAGACAACTGCAACTTTTTTTTTTTGAGGAAACTGCAAGTGATTCCTTGTCACTTTTAATAAAAGTCTGCAAAGCAGTCCAGTCTGAACAGATCCCAAATTTATTTTCCTGTATTAACCACCGTGGTGCCCAAACCCCTTGTGTTGCTCCCGAACAGTTGACTACTCGGTCCATAGTCATTGCTAGGATTGCCAGTTAGTCATATTTTCTGACTTCTGTAAGGTTGCCACCTGGTCATTCGTTTATTTACCACAACTACACTGACCTGAATTCCCAGAGATAGTAGTTTTGGGCTTCAAGCCAAAAGACCTAATTTCATCACCAAATCCAAACCTCTTTCTCTCAGATACTGCTTGTGGCCTGCTCAAGTGTAGTGTTGTGGAAGAAATGATTATCTATAACTGCAGTTCTAAAATATGAATTTCAGAAGGAGAACTACACATACAGGTACAGGATTTCCAACAGGAATGCTTTAAATGTCAATTTCTATTGTAAGAAGCTATCTGGTCTTTTCAATAACCAATTAGAAGATGCAAGAAAGTCTCCTAAGAAACATATACCACATAGCTAACATGTCACTGAAAGCCTGGTCAGCAATGGCAGGCTTCCACTGTAAGGACAGCTGCAATGTTAGTAAGAGACAGATTCCACCAGCAGGTGTTACTCCGAGCATCAGTGAAGATGCTAATGCAAGGAAGGAGAGACAACAGAGTGAAGGTGAGTGGGGGATCCTTCTCTTGGTTGCAACTCACAATTATCAAGTTGCGATACATGGTATGGGCCTAAAAGATATTCACAATAGTTTACAAGTTGTCTGTAGCATTATGACACCATGAGAGGTGAAAACATGAGTGAATGGTTATGGATCACAATTATCAGCCATATTTTTTTTGATTAGGCCCATGCCATATTTAATTTATGCAATAGGACTGATCTGTGTAGTAAAATAGTTAAAAGTGCTGCTGCCTCAATTCTGAACAACCTAAAAGAGACAATCTGGTTGAATGAGTGGTCATGTGACCAGTTATAACCAACCAAATTGCCTGATTAAGCCAAGTCATTTTATAAGCAATCTCATCCTTGACGGCTGGGACTTACTTAGACTACCACTTCATCAGTCTCTTTACATAACCACAGCACTGTAGACCAGCCCTGGGAATCGGCGGCAAGGAACTATACTGCTGCATTGGAGACCTGGGTTCAGGAGCTACAGTCTCTGGATTACTGAGACAATGGTGCACAGACGAGGTCTACTTTTGTGAAAGGGGGGAGGCTAATGTCCTTAACTGCAGCACTTCCTGCAACTGTGTTAAAAGCAGTACTTGCCAGTTTTGGAAGGTAACACTGCCTGCCACCTTCATGGCTAGGACTGGGTGCTGGGGTAGGGAACAATATTTTCAAGTACCAACAGCCTCAACCAGCAGTACATTATAATCATGCAGCAATTCTGATGAATATTCCTAGCATGTACTACCAAGTCTTTTTAAGTACTAGAATACTGGAAAATTTGAGTCAGCAACCCCATATACCCTACAAACAGTACTTAGACCTGTTCTCGCTCCCCATACTAGAATCTGCCATTACAATCTGTATTCTTCTTTAGGGTAGATGTCCTTTCAGCAATGCAACATGTAGTTTACATGGACCATAGTCTGGAGTGCTCTAAATGAGGCGACTCGCCCCATAATATAAAACATGTTTGATTTAAACATTGGGCCACAGTTCTATATTCTCAGTTACATTTAATCTGAGGTTAACACTCTGTAAGGCCAAATATGCATAAGATATACTTTCATTTCAAGCAGCTTTACTATGGGACGTGTTGCCAAGTTCAGCGCTTAGTGCCGAATCATTTAAGCATATTTTAAAACTATATCCTGATTCTAAGTGCAGCTGTTACTGTTTTTCCCAGCTTGCTTTGTACATATATGGTTGCAAAGTATTTTATATTGTTTGTTGCACTGGTTGTTTTTCTATGCCACCCTCCCCCCAATGCAGCATTCGGGTCATTCTTGCAAAGGGGCAACGGTGCCTAAAGAATTAACCCAATTAACAAAGAAATAAAAACTGCCCTAAGGATAAATAACTATCTGCAATAACAACAGTTATCCGATTATTTAACAGCACAAGTCCTGAGTATGAGACATGTGGTACAAAATACTGTAAAACTAGTTATTTTCGCTGAAAGTAATTTCAGCTCAAACATAAACGTAACTCATAATTATATAAATTTAATTTAATTCTAAGTCATTAGCACCACATTCACTATACTGGAAAATGACTAATGGCGCTAATTAGTGCAGATTTATTCTAGCACTAATTAATGAGTCAGTGAAAATAGTAAAAATTATTTGAGAGTGAAAACTTCTAGTCTCACAGTATATTTTTGGAAATCTTGTATATAATTTTTAAATGAGCAGCAATCGTTGGGACTGCCGTATACAAAAGCAGGTAACACTGTGCAGCAGATTGCAGGTGTTTACTCACCCGTGGCTTGACAGAAGAGGAGGAATGTTCCATAGCTACTGACACTCTGAGCCTGGTCACTCAAAAAAGGTGGCAACAATTTGACAACTGCACTCTCTGTACTAGACCAAACATCAGGCTGGGTAATGGTGGGTGAAGGAGGAGAGTACATTCTCACAGAGGGCAAGGATGAGGTGCCAATAGGAGAGGAAGGCAAAGGAAGAGAGGCTGTGGGACAGAAAGGTACAAAAAAAGAAGAGAGGGAACTAAGGATAAAGATTTGTATAAAAACGAAAAGGCATCATGTAAACATGTAAGCTAAGAGATATCCGTAATGATTTGAGAACAAGGTGTTATCTGAGAAAAGAGGAGGAAATTCTATAAAAAGGCTGCTAGAAATGTAGCTTGAAACTCCCCACCCAAACATGACACTCACCACTGAAGTTTTAAAATACTCTACATAACTGGAGATCAAGTCACATTTTTTTTTGTTGGTTTGTAAATCACATAATATTAAATCTTTGTGGAGTGGTTATACAATTTTGTTCTTTCATTACGGCAGTTTTACTGTTTATGTAAAGGCTGTGAAAAAAACTTGGGTTCTGCAGAATACCGGTAGCTTGTGCTGAAATATCTCAACTACAGTACCATCATGCCTAGAAGTTAGTATAACATAGAAAAAAAAAGCAGTGTGTAACATTTATTTCTATACATATTGTACGAAAAATGTTCTGCTGATAAACATTAGAAACAAAAATGAAGTTTAATAAAACAAAACAAAAAAAAAGCAGTGCTTATGCTGCAGTTTGGCAGTCTGTTGGAGTCACCTAGTATATGACCCCCAGTTCTACAGCTTGTTTGCATTGCAGCTTAAAAAAACGATCCCGAAAGTTGCTTTTGAAAATTAATTTAGTCCTTACAATCAGTAGACCAGACTGGATTACGTGTTTTTCTTCTTTCACAAGAGTTATTCATGAAAGCTTTCAGCTAGTCAACCAGTCTTTTATAATTAGTTTTTTCACTTAAACTGAATTAGTTCCATAGTTCATGAACTTCTCACAGTGGCATGGCTCCGTTACAACTACCCATTTGTACAAATTTACAGTCTCTTCATCGTTAAGTCATTAATATAAAAAAATATAATTGCTCTATTCTCTTGCATGGTGAGTTCCACTCATTGTCCTAAGCTGCTCTTCTAAATGAATGTGAATTATCCCACTGAATTGATGGCTTGATGTCGTTTTGACTGTTGATACTTGCCATAGAAAGAAAATTCAAGATTTGTTTGCATGGAAGAGCAGATTTTTTTTTTTATCCCTGAGAATCTCTTGCGAGTCAACATAGATCTGGAAGTTTCTGTGTACATCACATGCAGTCACCCAGTTTCAGGTAAATTTGCAACATGTATTCTACAAAGAGTGTGTTACTAATACAGCATAGAATTACATGTGCAACAGTAGAAACATTGATCCGTCCCAAACTGGACAACTATCTTGTAATTACCAATCTGATAAACTAACCCTTTTCCAATTTGGAATGAAACTGAATGTATCTTAACACGTTATGACTGCTGAATGTACCGAAGGTTAAAAAATACAACATATAGAAGACTTGTCTTCTGCAGAACTTTGCAATAATGAAACAGTAGTTAACTAGGGGTATAGTTGCAAAGTAAAGCAGGTATCAGACTTCAAGCAACTGCGAAAAAAGACTTAAAAGTTGTATGCTGGTGATTTTGAAACTGATGATGTTGGAGAACATGGACTTTAATCAGTTATAATACTGTACGATTTATATAAAACTATAAGGGGAAGGTTTAAAATGTATGATGACTAGCTTGGCACTGCTCCATAGTACAGGACATTCACTTCCAGTATGTTCTCAAAAATAATTCCTTTCTTGTCTTTTAATGGCCAACACCAACTAGCAGCCTTTAAGTTGGCAGTACCCAAACGGTCTGATACAGCATGGTAATTTAAAAAAGAACAGATGACACAGCAGAAACACGGTTACTGAGACAATGCCAGTGCTGGCTAGCCAGATGGGTTAAAAGCTGAACAACCTGATCATGCTTTTTGACAGCCACTCTATTGGGAGTCTCTACCCCAGTCACAAATAATGAACATCCTGAAAATATAAATAGCATAAGGCGATATCACTCGCCTTCTTCTTCAGAATCAACATATTTGAGGTTAGACTTTACATCAAAAGGCTTGTCCTTGTCAATATCTGTTTCTTGTGGCTGTTCTTTGTTTAGTATTTTTCCATTACCACAATCTGTTTCCGTTTCATACCCTGTGTCACGGATTATCTTCGGATGGTCACCATTTTGGTTCTGCAGGATATCTGAAGAGGCTTTCTCCATCAGCACCTCTTTTTGACCTTGTTCACAATCAACTAATTCTGACTTAGACCTTTTTTTGCTTACGATCACTGAGCGCAATGGTAAGCAAAAAGTCGGCAGGAAACCCTTGTAACAATTATAACACAACTGCAGCAGGAAAAGAGAAAAAAACATAACAAAGAAAAATATGAAAACACCGCAGTCATTAGACTTTAAGTACTCAGCCCTTTCTGAAGAAGGAAATTCAGTTACTGCTTGTGATGTCATAGTTGTAGAAATTGTTGAAATAGCAACTGCTGTTGTTGGTGGAGCTAGAGTTGTAGGAAAAGTTGCCAGACTTGAACTCAGTAGTTCTACAGTTGGGGTATTTGTTGTATACGTAGTACCTGTTGTATCAGCTGTTGACTGCATTGTTGACTGTGTGGCTGATTGCATTGTTGACTGCACTGTTGACCTGAGTGGAGTTGTTGATGTATGGTGGAAAACAGGATAAATTTCAAGAACATATCCAGCAACATTTTGGGAATAGACCTTATTTTTTACTTCTTCCTGTGAGAAACATTCATAGATGCCTTTGTCCTCTTCAGATACATTGAAAATCAGCAAGCCTTCTGAGAGATTATAATACTTGGGACTTTCAATTTTCAGAGCTGTTTGATTCAATTTCCAAACTACATGGGCCAGTTTCGATTTAAAAGAGCATGTCAGTTTTGCTACTTCTCCAAGCTTTAATGTCTGCACTGGGTAAGTTCCAGGACTTTCCTTAAAATCTGTGTAAAAAAACCAAAACAAATGCAAAATATCAGTGGTAAAGAACATTAACAAAAATGGACGCTTGTCCAAATACTTATTGATGGCAAGAGAGAGAACCATGAACGAGTTCCCAGAAAATGATTACCTACAACTACACATTCTGAACAAGTGCTTTATAGTACTACTTCCAAGGATGTTTCTTGATATTGGAGTTGAGTCACATGTTCCTCCACTAACTGGCTTTCTTTAATATTGATTTCCCACTACTGTAACCATTAAGTAACACAAACTTCAAGAAGCATCCTGGTGCTTTATTCAGATATAGTTAAGCAAAGTAGGTCCAATCCTTTCTGCCACGTAACTAGTTCATGAAGATACAAACATGGCTAACCTATTTAATACAAAATTCTGCCAAGTGTTCAATTCCATTAGTAACCCCAATTCTAATTGTAGTAATATAAGCAACTCTGAGTAGTGTAATACAGACTCTATTACATCTTCTATAGATGATATATACATTCAAAACTATTATCTCCAAAAGGGAAAACTAGTCCAGGATATGATAATATCGCTGGCCACTTGCTCTATCTATTAGCGGATACCTTAAAACTACCATTAAAACTACTCTTTGATGGCTGCCTTTTTTAAAATTTTGTACCTGCTGACTGGAAAATGGCAAATGTCATACCTTTACACAAGAAGCATCTAAAAACATCTTGGAAAAACTATTGTCCTATTAGCTTAACATCTATCATCAACAAGGTTATGGAAAGCCTCATTAAAGACAATTTCCCCAGTTTTAAACATTCATGATACTGGACAACAAGGGTTTAGGCAAGACAAGAGTTGCCAGACTAATCTCATGTATTTTCATGAGTCTGTCAGTGTTGAACTTGACAAAAATGCACCTCGTATCACATAATATATTTAGATTTTAGTAAAGCGTATGGCGTAATGCCACACTGGGCCATATATGTAAAACTAAATAATATGAATATTAATATTCATATTGCTAATTGGATATGCAGTTGGCTCACTGGTTGATCCCAAAAAGTAGTAATCAATGAAACCTTATCGGAGCCTGGGATTATTACAATTGGGGTCCCTCAGAGCTCTGTTTTAGGCTCTTTTATTTCAAATGTTTATTTCAGATTTGACTGTCTATCGAAAACAAGCATGCAGATGATGTAAAAACTGGTGGCCCTTGCCCCACCTGGGAAGATTCATATATTATTCAATGTGATCGCAATAAGATTTCTGACTGGGTGACACACTGGGGTATGAGGCTTAACAGAGAAAAATGCAAAGTGATGCATTTAGGAAGGAAAAATCCTATTGCTGCATATACCCTAGGTGACACTTTATTAATATCATCACACGAAGAGAAGGATCTGGCTATTATTATTTCTAATGATTTTTAAACAATCTTCTCATATAAAACAGGTAATCAACAAAACAAACAGGGTTATTTGGTCTATTAAACGTAATATTAAATCACAAGCCCCTAATGCTGTTATACTGTATAGAGCCTATGTCTGGCCAAACCTAGAATATGCTTCTCAATTATGGTGTCCGTTTAGAAAGTCTGACTGCATCTCCTTAGAAAAAGTTCAATGTAAGCACACAAAACATATTTTTGGTCTGTCAAATGATCCATATGAAACCAGATTATCTATTCTAAAGTTGATGCCACTGGAGACTCGCAGGCTCATAGGTGATCTATTATTTTTATATGATATTATACAAGATCCCTTTCTGATGACTGAGCTAGGGCTGGAGTTCAAAGATAGTACATTCTACACTAGAGGTCATCCACTACAGCTTACTGGAAAAACAATTTACCATATCTGTGGGAAATGTTTCTTCACCCTAAAGGTCATAAAGACCTGGAAGGGTTTACCATTAAATACTGCGATCAGTAAATTTAAAAGTATATTCAAGAAAAGACTTGATACCTTGTTGCTTTCTGTTTGTAAGTTAAAATATTATTCTTATTAAGATACAGGAGCACCTATGGGCTTCACCAGACTCCTGGCTCCTCGTCTGTTTTAGTATGAGCTTTTAGTTAAATACGTTACAGTAAATGAAACATTACAAGGAACTTTACTGGCCTAAAAAGCTGTTATTATCAGGGGTTAGATTGGACAGGTACTCACTGGCATGGCACATGAGACATGAAGCACTGAAGTTGTGTGAGAATTGTGGTCAAAGTACGGGCAGATTTTAAAATGTCACACCTACCCCTGGTTATTATGATTTGCAACTGGTTAGAGGTTTTTATACATTTTTTTTTAGTTTTGATAACTGGTTAAATGCACTGGGTTACATGATCCTTTAAAGGCAAGATATATATATATATATATATATATATATATATATATATATATATATATAGGATACATGATGGGCACAAGTGGAATATGCAAAATATTTTCACTCCTGAGAGTGAGCCTGGATATTTCACGAGTGTCGAAGGCACAAGTGAAATACACAGTGCTCACAAGGCAGGAGTGAAAATATTTTTCATGTTCAACAATGTGCACATCATGTGTCCTATTTATACAATGGGGGCCTCATTGATGCAAAATGTACAATTTGCGTGGCTTGCGTGGGTTTGCACAGGTTTAGCGCGGCTTGCTTACAGGGAGGAACAGGGTGCAGGAATACACTATTTTTAAGTGAAAAAGATGTTCCAGGACTAGAGGGCATGGGATGAAGTTGGAGGGAGGACGATTTAGAGGAAACGTGAGGAAGAATTTCTTCACAGAACAGGTGGTGGACAAGTGGAACACCCTGCCAGAGGAAGTGGTGGGGGCTGAAACAATCACGGGATTTAAGAATGCATGGGATAGACATAAAGGAATTCTGGAGGTCAGGGGTAAGGGGCAACAGACTTCTTGGAAAACATAAACTGAACTTACAAGCTCAAATGGGCAGACTGGGTGGGCCATAGGCCCTTATCTGCCAACACTGTCTATGTATCTATGAGTGTAATAAACGGCATTTATTTTAACTCTGCTGAAGTCATCAGGATTTATTTCACTGCGGTGAAAATAACTTGTTTTAGCTCGCTGGAATATGTCTCACCCTGATTGTGTGTGTGTGTGTGTGTGTGTGTGTGTGTATATATATATATATATATATATAATGGTACGGTAGTGCTACCATAGTTAGGGTTGAGTACCCTATTTAATGTTAAATGGTGAAATTTTGCACCTTAATAACTCTGCCACCCTTCAACGGATTTGCCTGAAATTTGGCAGGAACAGGGCTTAACCACAGGTGTTGGGATCTGCTAACATTCGTACTGGTCGGATATACAGCTGCGGAGTTATTAAGTGACATTCCGAGGCGCATTTACTTTTTTTGTGCATTCTTTGCTTGTGCCTAAAGGTCGCACGGCTTGCGTGACCTGTCCAAAAACTTCAGGGAACGTGCAGCCAGGGTCCCCGATGTGCCTTTTGAAGACTGTGAAAAAATACTGAATGGTTCAAAAGTTATTCAAAAAACAAGTTTCCCATTATAGTCAATGGGACAAGTTAACAAAAAGTTCGGCAGTGTCGCAAATGCAGGTTTTAGTGTCACAGATGACCCCTGTAGTGTTGTGAGTCAACCATTTTTTTTTCCAGTTACTGATCACAGATTTGCTTGCCATTTAAAACTGGGACCATCTAGGGACACAATTCTTTTTGTGTTTACCTATTCGAGCCCAGAGGATGCTAGGCATGTCTTTACTTTGGGGTTAATCACCCCAGAAATATGTTTTTGAAATTTTTGGGAAAAGTAGTGTCACAAAGTAGGGTTGCACCTGCGACATTTTCGTGATTTTTTTTGCAAAAGTGTCGCAAATCATGACACTACTTTGCAACACTATGGCCAAAATAACAGTAATTGTTTGCCACCATGCTGCAAAAGAACGGTTTGGTCTGTTGGGCTGAAATTTGGAGGGAAGAAAGCCAACATCTCACAGATGTGCCTTCTGGTGGTTTGGTGAAAAAATACTGCATGGATGCAAAGTCACGGTACTCCAAATTTGACACTTTTTCCCCACTGACTAATATTGCGGTAAATCCATGCCTTCAAGACTCATATCTGAGAAATGGTGTGAGATACGGACTTTTCATCGAAAAATGCTTAGCCCCCCATATGGGCGCTAAGTACAAAACTAGCCAGGAAAGTCATAATTCATACGAAATTTTGATTTTTTTTCGACATTGTACGGTTCCTGAGATATAAGCAATTTGGTATTCCAAAGCCTCATTTTCTGCTCCGAGCCCCATTATTATTCATACATTCTTTGTACTCACTGTGTTTCTCTATGCAGCTCTTGGGGAAAACAAGGGTGTGCGCTCCAGTTACTGTTACACGTAGCGTTTCCGTACCCGTTTGTGTTAGCGTTCCCGTGTATGCCACCGTGTGCGTTATCCTTTGCGTTTGTTTTCGCTTGCATTTGCATTACTCTTACCATTTCTGTCTACAGTACTGTTTCTGTTTCACTTTGTGTCACTGTGCGCATTACCATTTCTGTTTGCAACCGCCCTTCCATTTGCATTTGTCTTTCGTTTGGCATCACTGTTGTTACTGTTACCATTTGCGTTCCCGTGCCTGTACGCATTATGGTTTGCATTTCCATATGCGCTTGCATTTGCGTTTCTGTTTCCTTTGGCATCATTGTTGCTGTTACCATTACCATTTGCGTTTCCAATTGCAGTACCATGACCGTGCGCATTATGGTTTGTTTCCGTATGCGCTTGTGTTTGCGTTTCTGTTTCCTCTAGTGTTACTGTTCCTGTTACCATTACCGTTTACAACTGCGGTACCGTCACCGTGTGCGTTACAGTTTGCATTTCCGTGCGTGCTTGCATTTGCATCCGTTTCATTTGGCATTATTGTTGCTGTTACCGTTACCATTTCCGTTTACAATTGCAGTACCGTGACCATGTGCATAACGTTTGCGTTCTGAACACGCTCGAGTTCGCGTTTCCATTTCCTCTGGCGTTATTTTAGATGTTACCATTACCATTTCTATTTCCAATTGCGGTACCATGACTGTGCGCATTACGGTTTTGTTTCCGTACACGCTTGCGTTTGCCTTTCCGTTTCTGTTTCCTTTGGTGTTTTTTTTTTTGCTGTTACCGTGACTATGTGTGTTACGCGTTGCGTTTCTGTACATGTTTGCGTTTGCCTTTCTGTTTCTGTTCCCTTTGGCGTTATTGTTGCTGTTACCATTTGCATTTACAATAGTGGTACCGTGACCGTGCGTGTTATCAGTTGTGTTTCTGTACGTGTTTGCATCTCTGTTTGCGCCACTGTTCACTTTGGCATCACTTTACGCTTGCGTTTCTATTAACGTTTGCATTACCATTTACGTTTGCGTCACCATGTGCATAACCATTAGTGCTTGCGTTCACGTTGCAGTTACCATTACTATGTCACCAGACAACACGTGGTCGGAGCATGGGGCCAGTAGGGCCCACACTCCCACCACCGCATTCTAGTCACTATTGATAGTCATTATCAAAAAGAAGGGAAATTCATGGCAAAACACTCCATTTAATGCATCAGTCAGGGTTGTTGCACAGTGACAACAGCGATGAAATTCGGTGTTAGGGTTGAAAGCACCCCTTGCACCCCCCCAGTCAGCCCCCCCAACCAGCATTGGGGTGTGCGTTGGGATCGTTGGTCCTAACTCTCACCCCATTCTCCTATACCTCAGCTTGTTTACACATGTGATGGGGTGAGAGTTAGGGCAGACAACCCTAACACACACCCTGATGCCGGTTAGGGAGGTGCAAGGGGGGCTTTCAACCCTAACACCGAATTTCTTCACTTTTGGCGCTGTGGAACAATCCTAACTGCTGCATTAAACAGAGTTTTTGCCAAGGAAAAAAAAAAAAATATATATATATATATATACATGCGCACACACACACACATATATGTATGTATAACAATACACTAAAGTTAAATTCAACAAATAACCTTTTCGTAAAAATAACAAAGATACATTTTACACAACAAATTCATGCAATACAGCTTCATATATTTTTAAAACAAGTGACAGCCTGTCGTGCCAAACAGTTGTTGTTTATACAGTGTTTTAAAGTGGCATAGGGTTCTTGACTGCTTAATCGCATGTGGTATTGTTATTCCAAATCTTCACTGCAGTGTATAAGAAGACCCATCATTTTGTACAGTGGAATACATTTAAAGTGGAACAATTCACTCTAAGTTGTGCTATAAATGCACTTCACAGGTGACTGAAGGCCCTTTTGTTTGTTTGTAAAAGTTTATTCCTTAAAAAGACAATTCAAGGAAAAGGATAGCTATTTGAACGTTTGCTCATTTTCAATGGGGTCCATTACATACCGGACAATGTCATAAAATATACACATAAGTTACAGCATATAAAATACATATAGTGCAAAGCAATACAAGGTACTTACAAAAAATAATCTAAGTAATCACAAACATTCTCAAGAATAATTTCAGCCATCAAAAGATCAGGGTTTCAGCAGTAACCATGGTTCTCAATTTTACAAGTTATTTTTTTCCTTTTTTTCTTCATTTCTAAGGCAACCACAAAAAAGTGCAGGGTGTTAACAGTAACCACAATGTTTTGGTTGTATGGAATTTTGAGACAACCAACTTTTAATCTTATTCCATGGGGCAATTACCTTTGTTCTGCGGTAGTCTGGCAACCCATTCCAGATTCTGGGTCCACTGACCATTAAAGCAGTGTTCCCCTTTGCTGTTCTAATTTTGGGGATCACCAGTTCTACGTTTTGTGCTGTTCGCAAGTCTGCTCTAGGTATACGTATCTTAAACAGATTATCCAAATAAGATGGAGTCTTTTTCTTTACATGCTGATGAGTTAGATGCACATGTAGTTGTCTATGCTCGATTAAACTAGTCCAATTTACAGATCTATACATTGTACACTGATGAGTCAACCGGGGTGCATTCAGGGCGAACCTAGCAAATCTATTCAAGGCTGTATCCAGTCACTGTAGTACAGTCCTGGATGCCCCCGCGTAGACTACATCACCATAATCAAGCAGTGGGGTTATTTAAGCAATAAGACACGACAGGATGTGGGTGATGAAGTTACCTTGTCTTGTGTGTGTGGTGTGTCAGGAGGCACAGCCGTGGATTTACCCACAAGAAGTGGGTAAATCCCCCAATAACCCACACCCTGGAGTGCCTCTTTGTGATTATACAATGGACCCATGTGCAAAATAAATTTTAAATGTGTTTAAGTATGTTTTTTTATAAATGCCATTTCTCAGCCGTGGGTTATTACAGGATATACTATGGTCATGTGATGTATTTTGACCAATGAGGTTACAGGATTTTTATACCCCATTGTATAATGTATTGTTTTCTAGCGTTAAGTGGTACACACTGTTTCAGTCTGTACAATGCCCCCAACCTAACATGTAGTCTTTTAATCATGTTCTCTACATGTACTTCCCATTTCTACTGCACTTCCAACCATACTCCTAAATACATACAGTAGTTCACCCATCTTGATATTTGATTCATAGATGTTTTAATTGGAAGTGTTTTTATAGTAGCCATCTGCTTATTCCCAAAGAGCATGACTTGTGATTTTTTTGTTATTTAGTATTAAGTTTCATGATCTAGGCCCAGTGGTGCTGAGGGATGAGGCGCTGGACACCACACCTCGCTCCACGCCAGCGACCCGGGTTTGGGAGCGAGCTTGGGTGCCAGGGGTCAATGGGGGCGGGACAGGATTGAGCACCCGCAGGGCTGTTCTCCTATCCCAGAGGGAGGGTTCTGGGATGTCCGGTGCACCAGCAGCCCCTGGTGGAGATCGGGGGGCACTGCCGAGCACTGGACAGCATGTAAGTTGGCGTGGCCAGATGTCAGCAGGGTTGCCGTGCGCTGATCGGGACATGCTCCATGCAAGGGGGGGGAGAGAGCAGACACTACAGAGAAAAAGACTCTCCCGTCACACGCTGGTTCTCCGCCACTGCCCTTCGATCTCCCTGGGGCAGTCGTAACATCCTTGAAGATGGCGGAGAACACAGCGGGCGGTAGAGTGACACCGGCGAGTGAGGTAGCCCGAGAGAGTTCCGTTCGGGTGCAGAAGAACCAGAGTTGAGAAAAAAAAAAAAAAGTTTTGTGATCTAAAGTACTCCTACAAAATATCAAAGTCTCTTTGGAATGTTTTCTGAATTTCCAAAATAGAAACTCCTTCCACATAAAAAAAAATCACATCATCTGTGTACGAATGGTGCGCCACCTCTCTAATGAGGGCACTAGCACCATTCATATACAAATTAAACAGGATCGGACCCAACACCAATCATTGGGGGAACCCAGATCTAACACATTCATGTACTGATGTAAATGTACCCAAAGTGACTAATTGGGTCCTACTGGTCAGACATTCCCTGAACCAGTTCAGGCCCTTGGCTGTGCCTTGTACTTCACAAACTATCCCAATCATGCTGTTATCATGGAATCACTGCATATTCTGTCACACATTAGTCTTTAATTTACTAGAATGTTAGGGGATATGTTTCTTGAATAAGGCCCATTTAGGATTAAAAAAATCTTTTTTGGGACTTCTGTATCTTGTTAGCCAACACCAGGTATTTAAACTGATTTCTAAAGATCTGTTTAACGTACAACACACAGGACCCAACTCACAATGAAAGGTGCTCTGTTCTCAAGGGACAGCAATCAAATCAAATCAAATGCACACTGCATAGTAACACTGAGCACCACTCCAGTGACCAGTAATGACAATGTAATCATGGCACCACCATGAACCACACAAAGCATTTTATCAGCCAGAGACCAGGTCACAAAATCTTCTTTTGTAAGAAAAAAATGTCTGGTTGAGGTCCGTGTGTGCCAGTGGCCATCATACTGATGGCAGGCAGGCTGTTTACCACATTCTTCCAGTACCCGTCCTCCACTCTGGTGTCACTTACAGCTTCTGCTAGCCTCATATGACAAAGAGTATTCCTTCGCAAGGGAGCGGGATTCCCACCTAACTTCGAGAGGATGCTGTGGTGGTAAGTACTAACCTCTCTTCCCGAGCAGGTTTCCTCAGTGTGCGGCAGCACCTTCCAGACCGAGTTGCAACCAATTATGGCTTCCCAACAAGGGAAAAGTGATAGCACTTCTGCTGGCCATCGGGTGTCTTATTTTATTGATTTGGTATAAAAAAAAAAAAAAAAAAAAATACATTCTTCCTTAGAAGTAACAACATATGGAAATCCATACAACATATGGTTGGACAAAGAATGCTAGTTCTTTAATTTATTACAACCTGTGGGTGTTTCCTAGGTAACAATACCATAAAAGATTTATAAATAACCAGATGTGTTGCAAAGCAGAAGGTCACACCCACAAATCAGCTGCAGACTGAAGTGGTTTTACAGCCTTCAGATCCCTGGAAACAGTAAAACGTGACAGACTAATACAAAGGTTATAACTTATAAGCACTAGGTGGATTAAGCATTGTAACACCGTGACCTTATTTCCTATAAACTCCTTTTAACGATTAAAGCAGCAAGCAGCAGATATCATAAATAACATAACTGGTACTAATCAACTAGTTATATACAGGTTTCTAACGAAGCTTGAAATCTTGTAGTTCACTGTTCTTTCTGTTTAAAGAAAACCAAAGGAACAGCTTACAACTGTTAGTTATTTTACAAATAGAAAGCATTTTCAAAATTCCCTTTCAGAAGAGCGGATGCAGCAGAAAGAAACATCCCACACATACAGTATATATATCCGCACCAGGGCACCAGATCTCAGCCATTTGGGGGGAAGGGAGTGGCTGGGGAACGCAATGCAGGATGTGCCCAAGAAGTACTTGGAAGAACTTAAATGTAACACAGGAATTCACCATTCTCAAGATAGTTTCCAGCCCCCAGTTAACAAAAAGTAAACAGTCCTTTATGGCCACAAGCTACCTAATACTCCCGAGAATGTTCCATCATTCCTCACTTGCCCAGACAATATCAGTCACTGTGAGAAGAGAAGACTTCTGTATATGGCAGAGGCATTGCTCACCAATCTGACAAACTCATGGTAAATCTTTCCAAGCAATTTGCCAGCTTTTGTTGACTTAGAGAAGATGTAGATTTTTCCACCAAAGTGTAGAAGCCGTCAGGCTGAGAACATTAAGAAGTAACCTTCAACAAACTCAGTTGGGATCAAACTGTGCCAGAAACCTTTCTTTAGGCACAACAGCAAAGCGAGGTCTTTAAATACTCAAATACTCAAGACTAGTGTTGCTCAGATATCATCCTAGAAATCAGGACACCAACAGATACTTCCAATTTGGCCAGATAGTTGCTGTGGTAGGATAGTATCTAACCATGTATTCTACCAACTAGGAAAGCCAGATCCTAACCAGGATCCATCACTATCTGGCCCTGGATCCTAACTATCTGCCCTAGGATCTGTGGATCCTAACCAAGATACCTGGACCCTAACCAGGATCCATCACTATCTGACCCTGGATCCTGCATCTGTCTTTGGCTGTATATCTGGCAGGATCCAAGTCTGGATAACAGCACTATCTGACAGATAGTGGTAGGATCCACAAAAGCACTATCTGAGCAACACTAACTCAGACCTATGCTTATGATGGTCCACTGACTCCGCACTCCCCCAAGCTGACATTTTGGCTAACGACATTCTTTTTTTGTGGTTCTGGGTAAGACTGCAGTTACTTTTTCATTACTGGTCAGTAGAGGGCCATCCTCCTGTGCTGCTGGCTTCAGCTATGAAGTCTGTTTGACTTAATACAGATGACAAAGAAAAACAGCATAGCATGAATTATGTAAAATGCATGCATGCCACATATGCAGTGTATGACATGAATTGATCAGTATTTAATCTCTTTGGCCCATTTCGTGTGCTTGCAAAACACGCCCTTATTTAAAAATAAATGATTTGCCGTGCCAGATTATAACAACCCATCCAAACAGGCTCAGAGGGTTTCACATAATTACACAGCTCGTAAAATATTAATCATAACATAGAAGTACGATACAACAAATATTTAGGAAATACAGTGATTAAGTATACAGTGCCTTGGCAGTAACTAAAGAAAAACTGTTGCTTGGCAGACCTCAAGGACAAAGTGGGTCTGCATTAAAAGAACTTTAGATCAAACAGCTGGCAACCAGAGGCAAGAAAAGAAGGAACTAGAAAAAAGGCTCATTGGTAATTTCAGACAGGAAGAGGATGCATAACACTAAAGACTAAGTTTTCTTTATGGGGCAAGGATGAAAGCGTGAAGAGAGTAGGGCTGGCAGAACTCAGTGAAGTTCTGACCCATATTAAATATGAACTGGAACACGAGGGGTCTAATTATACTTAGAGCACATTAATAACTGCTCCCCTTCCCCAACACTTCTCAGTGGATGCAGCCGAGCAGGCTGCCATCCTTTATCAAATTGTCCAATTTAGTTTTAAAGGTAAGCACATTTTTAAAATACACAATGTCCTGAGGTAACATATTCCACAATCTGATTGATCTCGGTACAAAAGCACGCTTCCCAATATACCTTTAATTAACCATTCTTATAAAATGGGGAGAGGATTTCAAGCAATCGGATTGGTTGTTAGCCGTGCATTAGATGTGTGTAATGCACAGCTAAAACTTGAACCCCAATTTAGAATACACAGGCACATTTTATAAATGCAATAAGCCACTCTGGGGATGTGCATTAGAATGCACACCCCATCGTGTCTTACTGCTTACTTACCAGTAGCGACATATGGTGTCAGAACCATCCATTGCTTAACTCAACTCAAAATGGCTGCACAAGATAGAATGAGTTATGGGATTTTTTTCAATCAATTGTAGTTTGTGACCTCTTAAATCTTGTTTGGATATTTTGAATTCTAAACCCAAATCATAGAACAAATGTTCATCTTGTAGAATTTTAAATAAGAAGAACAAGTCACCCCTAGATCTTCTGTCCCTCAGTGAAAATAACCCTAAATCTTGAAGCCTCTCTATAAAGTTTATTTTTGCATTTAAAGATCAATTTAATGCATCCACGTTGTGTTTTTTCAGTAAGGTCAGTATCTTTCCTTAAATATGGGTTCCAAAACTGAGAAAAATAATCAAGGTGCAGACGGATATATGCCCTGTATAATGGCAACAGTTCAGCCTCATATCTGCTCAAAAAAGCATGTTTCATGCAATTAGCTAAATGATTTAATGGCCAATTGTTTATAATGATCACTGATCTTAAGGTTGTTACTAAATCAGTATTCCTAAATCCATAACCTTATTAACAGATTTTTATTTATTTAAAATTTTGGTAACCGGGAAAGGTACACTGAGCCGGAGCTAGTTTCCAGGTGCAACCCGATCTGAGTTTAACACCGTTGATATGATAATCTAGAGAAATATTAGTTCTGCCAAAATCTATAACTACACATTTAGCAGCATTAAATTGTAAACGGTTATTAGCCTAGTCTACTATACTCTGAAGATCTGACAATAGCCTTAATCTTGAACCTGAATAACTAAGCCACCCAATTCAGTGTTGTCTGCAAATTTCATTAAACAATTATTACTGTTCATTTATAGGTCATATATATAAATACTAAATAGTAGTGGACACAGGACCGACCCCTGTGGAATGCCACTAGTTACCCCTACCTTCCGCTGATACAAAACCTTTTATCCTACCTATCGGTCTCCTGTTTGACAACCAAGCCAGGACCCACTTTATGAGTTGGTTATTGATGCCCAAATTAATCATTTCAGATATTAATATATCATGGGACACAGTGTTGAAGGCCTTTTTTCAAGTAGATGACATCCATTTATTGTTATTATCCACACTTCCACTAACTTTTTAATAGAAAATAAGATTAGTGTTGCAGGATCGTCTCTTAAAGCTATGCTGTGCATCGTCTATATGATCCATTCCAGACATATCTTCTATAATTCTATCCTTTATAATACATTCCATAATTTTACTGACAATAAATGTTAAACTGATCGGTCTATAATTGCCCGGTACAAATTTACTTCCCCTTTTAAACAATGGAATTACCAGTGCCTTATGCCAGTCCATGGGTACAATACCTTCATTTAAAGATTTATTGCATATAATTGTTAAAATTGGTGCCACTTCATGACATACTGTAGTTCCCTCATTAGTCTACGGTGTGATCCATCAGGGCCAGCTGACTCATTTGGCTCCAGGGCTGAAAGTTTATTATAAATAATGTTAACATCTATCAAGCCCTATGAGGTCGTATTCAAAAAGATATAGTAATTAGATACTTGACCACTTTCTTTACTAAATACTGAGCAGAAATCGTTGTTAAAAAGATTACCCATATCATGTGGTTCTTGAAGTAATATTATCAATAAAAAAGAGTTATGTAAGAACTTATCGTAACAGTAGATCTTTGAGGGGATCTCAGTCATCAGGTTACACCATAGGAACCTTCACCAGCGGTGAAGGTGAATCTACACAGAAGATTTTCAGCAGTACAACTGGGGCCGCCCACGCCATCTGCTTGACGTCATCAACCCTATACAGGCGTGGGTGGCATGGCTCCCTCCTCAGTTCTTTCCCTCCAAAGAGGAAGGGAGCAAGAATCATGGCCTGGGGAACAGATGAGAGAAAGAGGGACCCAGCTCTAGACAGAAAAAGATGGAAACACACACAGCCAGATCCTGAACAGGAGCCCCAATAAGGGGGAAGGTGGGAGGGAAATCAGACCTGATGACTGAGAACCCCTCGAAGATCAGCTGTTACAGTAAGTTCTTATGTAACTGTTCTATCTTCTTTGGGGGCATCTCAGTCATCAGGTTACACTGTAGGAATGAGTACCAAGCAGTGACAAGCGTAAACAGACAGTCTGGGAGGCTGGATTTCCATAAACTCAAGACAGGAGTCCTTGTAACACAGCCCTGCCAAATCCTGCATGGGCTCCTGAGGCAATGTCCAGACTGTTATGCTTGGTAAAAGTGTGGACCGTACTCCAGGTGGCTGCCGCACAGATGGCGGCAGAGACCCCTTTGAAACAAGCCACCGAGGTAGCCATGCCTCTGGTGGAATTAGCTTTGACAGCACCAGGCAACACTCTGCCATACTTGTTGTAGCAGAACACAATGTAATTTGCCAACCATTTAGATTAACATTGCTTAGAAACCAAAGCGCACTCTCTACCTGGGGCAAAAGAAACAGACAACTACTTAGATTTTCTAGACTCCTTAGTCCGGAGCAGATAATAGTTCATAGTTCTGTGCACATCTACTGTATGGAGCAGTGTTTCCCCTGGATTGACACACTCTGGAATATAAACAGGAAGGTAGATAGACTGATAAAGTGTGAACTCAGAGACCACCTTAGGGAAAAATGTAGGATTTGTGCGCAAAGACACCCTGTCTTTGTGAAAAATCAAATAAGGCTCCTTATACAGAGGGCCTGAAGATTGAAATTCTTTGAGTAGAAGTAGTTGCAATTAAGAAGAGAGTGTTCCAAGAGAGAAAGCACAAATCGCAAGTCATGACTGGCTCAAAAGGAGTCAGGGTCAACTTTTCTAAAATAAAATTTAAGTCCCAAGCCGGAACTGGGGAACAGATTGGGGGTTTCAGATGCAGGATGCCCCTAAGGAAGGTATAGGAAACATCCAGCTGAGCAGTTGTGCGGTCACCCATGAGCTCATGAAAGGCAGAAATAGTCGAAAGGTGGACCTTGAGGATGAATACTGAAAGCCTGAGTCAGACAAAGAAATCAGGTAGTCCAGGACATGATTCACAGGACAGGTGAATGGATCTAGGGAATGTCTGGCAGCCCAGACAGCAAACTGCTCCCACATCATGGCATAAGTGGAAGGCTTGTGGGCATCTACCAGGACATCCGCCACCTGTTACGATACCCCAAACCGGTAGCATGATTAGCCGGAAAGCATGGAGGATGCTTGCTTCTTCAGCTCCTCGGGGCAATGGCCTTTAAAGTGTATTTTCAGCTGAATAACTGACTCATGGTTACTTTTCTGGTGTTACTTGAAATCCCTGAACAGATGGCATCTGGCAAATCAAAAAACAGGCAAGCTCAGCTGCAATTTGAGGCTCGTATGCAATCTAAAAGAGGTGAGTGTGACACACACAGATCTGGGCCTCCCTCCCCAGGCACAAGTTCAGAAGGCGCACAACCAGAGGCCAGCATGATGGAGTTAACTAAATCACTTGCTGGGGTTCCCGACACGCTGCTGCAAATGCAGCGAGATATGAAGACCTGCTTCAATAATTTAAACACACAATATGCTCACCTTCAATCGGTGGTTACCAGCCTGACTGAAACTACCACCACCCATACCTCACAAATCTGCGAGCTGCAGTGGAGAATAAGCGACATGGAGGACTCCTACGTGAGGGCTACAGTGGACAGAAATGGCCTGTTGTCCACGATAGCCGAATTCCAGGAGCACATAGATGACCAGGAGAATCGCTCCCGGAAATCTAACATCCACATTGCAGGGCTGCACAAGGGGTTAGAAGGGAGGAACCCCAATGTGGAGATCCACAGATGGCTTGTAAAGCAGCTAGGCCTCCCGGAGGAGGCGGTAAACTTTGAAATCGAACGTGCCCATCAGGTGGGCCCACCGCCAAACCCAAGGGATCGACCCCGCCATTAAATATTATTAAATATTTGAGATTTGGGGACAAAAAAACTGTGCTGCAAAAAGCTAAGTCAGTCGGTCCCATAAAATTTGAGAACTCTACAGTCTATGGTTATCAGGATTTTAGTCGGAAGCACCAATCGAAGCGCCAAAAGTTCAACCCGGTAAAAAGCAAACGCTATAGACTTGGCTGGAAATTTTCCCTTAACACATCCAGCTCAGCTGCAGGTGGAGAGGCCGGGACAAAGCCCTTGTTATTTTACATGCCATAAAACAGTGGAGAAATGGATCGAGGAGGAGGAGACCAGGAGGGAGAGAATGCAGCCTAATGCAGAGTGAGTTGTGCCTGTATAAAAATTTGTTTCTTTTGCTGTCTGTACGGCCAACTCCGGCCTGCTATGTTTCTCTACTCACCCTTCTTTGTGGTCCTGGTGCTCTTATTTCCTCCTCATGTGTCAGGGGGCCTGTAAAAGACATTTTAAACTGTTGTGGTAGCTAGAGTCTTGCAGCTGACGATGCATGACCCTCTAATACCCCTGACCGAGTCTAAGGACTCTGGTCTCAGCGTGGAGCAACTATCCTGTCCCAGGCCCACTTGGATTACGTGGGGTCTATGTTTCATATGTCTTCTCCCTGTAATTTGTGATGGAGCAGAGGGGAAACGAGTGCACTTGCTACAACTTGATTGGGAGGCCTAGCGAAGAATCTGAACTCTGTCTTCCTCTCACATTTGCCAGTTTTTTAGACTGCTTGAACTGGGCGTCTAGACTTCCGAAGTTGAACTTTGCAAGGCCTACTGACCGGAGGAATTCAGGGGGTCTGTCTCAACCTCATGTTTGGTCCCGCAGACTCCACTGCGTTATGCACCCATATAGGGATCTGTAAGTATCTGGCCCTGTTTGCTTCAAATTAGACTGTGGATCATGGTGAGACTTCCTCTAGGTACCGATTACTTTGCCAGACCATGCCTGGGGGCACGCATAGCAGCTGGCCAGCACCTTGCCTTTTTGAGGGTCCATCACCTCCAGTCGCAGTTGTTGCCAGGGATTGGAACTTGGCTGTCCTATCTGGGATGATGTTGTAATTCTGGGATCTACAAATATTTGTTTATGGGCTGTCTTACACTTGCTCCATTAATAGTTAGATGTGCTCAGCTACACTGTTGCTTTTTGTTAACTGATTCCTCACCAAGTTAAATGTTATGAAATGTCATGCCTATCTGATATTCAGCTGTTTATGGTTTCTCTGTTATATATGGGCTGTTGCCCCTCTACTTATGGCTATCAAAATAGACAGGAGATTCTCTGTCTGCCTACTGTTTGTAGTAGGAATCCTGGCGAGTTTTTATTCACCGGGGGGGGGCCTTCAGTACTGTTTGGACTCAGGCAGGGAGATCTTGTTAATGTTTGGGGGAGAATATACATTTGTGGGGCAGGGGAATCTGGTTATAGGGGGTTTAAGCATGCTGCCTCTTGCACTTGTGGGTGGAGGAGGCACCAACCCAGATACACTCAATTCTGCTGTCACTGGTGTGTGCTGGGCTGGGGACTCTCTCAGGAGCGCCATTATTGGCCCAACAAGTCTGGTTTGATTGTGAGGCCTTTTTGGGGGGGGATTCTAGTTCAATTTTTGAGAGTGGGGGAGCTGGGGCATTTGGGAAAAAGAATGTGGATGCTTACTTACTGTCTGCCAGATGGAAAACTAGCTCTAGGAGGTTGTTTAATGATGGCGGATGATACTGCATGTTTGTCTTGGAACATCAATGGCCTCGAGTCTATTATAAAATGCAAGAGGGTCATTGCAGAGATTTGCAGATGCAAGGGGTCGATTGTTTTATTGCAGGAAACCCATTTTTCCCACATTGAATCACAGAAAACTGCTGATTTTATGGGAGGCACGTGGGTATCATCAACTTTGTCCTCTAAAGCTAGAGGAGCCTCTATTTGGATTCCCAGGGGTTCACCAGTCCAGATCTTGGACAAGCTGGTGGATCAGTTCGGTCGATATGCATTGGCAAAAGTCAATGTACCTGGTAGGGAATATTTCTAATTGGCTCAGTATATGGCCCAAACGTGGAATGTCCCGGTGTTTTTCAGAAATTAGCCCTGGACATGGCCTGTTGGGAGGTGACTATAACTGTGTTTCAGACATGCTCCTAGATCGATCGAACAAAACCCTGTGCCCAAATCTCATAACGCAAAAGCCCTAGAGGCCTTACAAGCTGATTTTGATCTGACTGATGCTTGGCAACACCTCTGCCCTACAGGGTGGGAATATAGCTTTTATTCACATGCTCATAATTCGTATGCTTGCATAGACAGGCTGCTAATCTCTAGTGTCCTAATAACAGACTTCGGGAAGCGGGCTATTTGCTTATTCTGATATCAGATCATGCGCTACATTATATCACCATTCGAGGCACTGGTACCCCGTGGGCTCTACAGCTTGGAAGCTTGATCCCCTCCTTTTGAAGAATCAGGAATACCTTTCATACATGGGGGCAAGCTTGCAAGAGTTTTTGAAATTTAACCACCGGGGGGATACCTCCCACTGTGCTCGTTGGGATGCCTTGAAGGCCTATGTGAGAAGGCAAACCGTGTCCTTTGCCTCGCATGCTAAGCGTAATGCATCCAGAGAATTGGAATTCCTTAGAAGTAAAACTGCAGCTTGTGAAAGGGCGCATATGTTAAACCCCACAGCAGCCCTTTGTGCAATTGTTCAAAAGTTAAAATGGAAGCTTAATACTTTGTTCAGTGCGCAATTAGAAAGAGCCATCCTCCTATCTAATGCGGGAAATTACTTTGATGGGGATAGGGAAGTATTTGACTTGGCAGTTGAAACAGAAAGAGTTTGCGAAAACAATAAGCCAAATTCATGATGCACAAGGGAACTTAGTGCGGGGTACCAAGGAGATAGGGGACACCTTTGGCACCTTCTACAAATCCCTCTACACTTCTGAGTGTCAACCCTCCCAGGAGGATTATGACCATTTTTTCAATGGGGTGCTCCTCAACAAGATTAGTGAAGAGGAGGCTGGGGAGCTGGACTCACCCTTGACCAAACAAGAAATCAGGTTAGCCATGAAGTCTTTAAAAAGTGGGAAAGCTCTGGAGCCCGATGGCCTTACTATTGATTTTTACAAAACTTTTGAGGGCCACCTTTCTGGACCCCCTGTTTGAAGCGATTGAGGTGGGTCTGTTGAAAGGAGAGCTACCCCCATCCACAAGGTCTGCAACATTCACGGTAGTGCCAAAACCGGGTAAAGATGCTACTTCGTGCGCCTCTTACAGACCAATTTTGCTTCTTACTGCAGACTATAAAATTGTGGTAAAAGCCCTTGCAAGTAGATTGGAGATGGTGCTACCGGGCATTGTGCACCCGGATCAATCTGGCTTTGTGAAGGGCTGTATGGGGAAGCACAATTCTGGGCACACCCTAAATAACATCTTTAGGTGGGCATGTACTAAAAGATCATGTGGGGCAGCAGTAGTGTTGCTGACTGTATCGCTTTGCCTGCAACTTGCCTGTGCCTTATTGCTGTACTGTATTTCTGATTGTCTCATGTATACATGTAGTTCTGTTTTCCTTTCGACGAGGTACCTTTGTAAATGAGCTTCTGGCTCAAAGGTTTTAAACTGATGTTAAATAAATAAATAAATAGTGGCTCTTGATGCTGAGAAGGCCTTTGACCGTGTGGAATGGGGGTATCTATTTAGTACCCTGGGTAGACTGGGAGTGGGCCCGTCTTTTTGCTCTTGGATCTGGGCTCTATATCAAGACCCTCTGGCTCAACTTCTGGTCAGGGGTGAGTTGTCTAGCCCCTTCCAGCTGGGTAGGGGAACACGACAAGGCTGCCCGTGGTCCCCGCTGTTATATGTATTATCACTGGAACCCCTGGGCACTGCTCTAAGGGCACATAAGGGGATAAGGTTTTTGGGGGTCAGGGGAACACAAAATTGCAAAGTACACGGATGACCAGAAGAATCCAGCTGAGGACCCACCAGTAGTCCATAAATTAATGCGAGCCTTTGGAGCTATTTCGGGGTATAAGGTTAATTGGTCTAAGAGTGAGTTATTGCCAGTGGGGTCTCTAGATTGAGCACAGCTTATTGCTCAATTGTGCGGGCTCCGGCTAGTTCATAAGTTATGGTACCTGGGGGTACAAATATCTGCTTCCACTGGGGATCTATTCAAGCTAAATCTGAAACCCCTACTGACTGGGATTGCAAAAGACTGTGAGAGGTGGGCTGCCCTACCTATATCTTTGTTGGGGAAAGTAGGGGTCATTAAAATGACGATACTACCCAAGCTTCTATATTTCTATCAAACCCTCCCCATCAGACTACCACAACTCCATTTTAAACAATTGGAAGTGACCATACATAAATTCCTATGGCAAGGAGGCTGTGCTAAAATCCCACAAGCCACCCTGCAAAAAAATTAAACCCAGAGAGGGAGGAGTGGGGTTGCCTAATTTTAAATTTTACTACTGGGCGGCTCAGCTGGCTTTTATACCCACTGGGAACTTAGGCAATGACTGCCCATGGACAGGCCTGGAGGAAGACATGTTAATAGGCAACCTCCAAAATGATACACTGGTTGGGAATCTAAGAGACTTGGGTATAGTGTGTTTGAGCAACCCCTTTACTGCCACAACCCTGGCTATCTGGATTTGGACCCACAAAAGGATGGGGTATGTAGGGGGCAACTCTCCTAACCTTAGCATACTCTGCTTTATGCACCCCAGAGGAAGCAGTACCACCAGGATGGTTCAACGATTGTGGGCGTGGAGAAAAAAGGGTCTCATCACAGTTAATCAACTATATGAAGGAGGCCTGATGAAGAGCTTTGCACAACTCTGTGCTCAATGGAACATACCTGAGGGGGATTTCTTTCTGTACTGGACAATCCGCTAGCGGTGCAGAGTCACCCTCACCGCTACTGATAGGTGGACAGACCCCTCTCCTTTAGAAGAAAAATTATTTTGCCCCCAACTGGAAGGTAAACTCTTGTCTATCTACTATCATGCCCTCCATAGCTCCCTTCCACCTGTGCAAAATCCCAGTCAAGAAAAGTGGAGTGCAGATCTCTCTCTGCCTATAGACCGAAAAATGTGGGACTTGGCTTGCACCCATTATCTGCACTGCTCGCACAGCAATAAGCTGCAGCAAATTTAGCTATTCTTCTTACATAGGGCATATGCAACCCCTAAGTGGTTGCATAGGCTGGACAACACCAGATCACCTATATGTCCTAAGTGCACAACTGATGAGGCAGACTTTGTCCACCTAGCACTCACTGCCTTAGGGTGGCCCCCTTTTGGCACCTTATCCATAATATAATGACCCAAGTATTAGGCTATGGCCCAACTAAGTCTCCTTTGGAACTGTTGTTGGGAGCAGATCCATCCCACCCAAATCGGAGGATGTCTAACCCCCTCTGGTCAATTGCATTAATCAATGCTCGGAGAACCATAGCCAAGGCCCCTAGAATTCTGCGGCCGCAGAATTTTGCGCAGAACTTGCAATCTACCGCAGAACTTCTGCTGTGCTGCAGAATTCACTCTTCTTGGTGATTTTTTATTAATATTTCTGTTTATACATAGAATCTGGTTCCTTTCCCCTCTTTTTATATCCAAACCACCTCATATGTTCAGAATGTGATGTTATCATTGCTATAACATCATACATTAGCTAATGAAATGGCTGCATTCTGCAACCGAAATGAACAGTCACTTGTCTACCACAGCTCCCACTGCCAGAGATTGTGGCACAGCACATCATACATGGTGATATTTGCTCAACCTGCACTACAGCCTAATATAATTTTCAGTCTTACATTGTTGCACTAGGGCCAACTTAAACAAAACATTGTCAATAGCACAGACCTGTTAAGTCCATACCTCACTTTGTACAAACCTATTTGTGCCTTTAAGGTATAGAGACGCTATCTGAAATGAATAACTGGTAAAATGAATTTAAATGTCTAAATGTTTAAGAAAAATAAAGAAATTATGCCCAGAAAAGTGAAATATAATAATGGTAGACCTGTTGAAAGAACAGACCTGTTAAATAAATAATTGCACTGTACACATTTTTGCCAGGGTTATTGATTACATATTGTCGTTGGTTGATAGAATCACCTAAAAGTTATTGAGAAATGTTGTGTGCAGAGACAGCTGTTGGGCCAGAGGGTAGCATGCTGTGTTTCCATGCCGGCAACTCAGGTTCAGAGATTAGCTCTGGGAGTTGGCTGGGCAGCACAAGGATTGGTGGAACACATCACTGCTCAGAGCCTGGGAAGGTATGGTGCAGTGTTCTGTCACATGGTGGACACACTGTGATGGGCCGGAGAGCTGTATCTCACAATTGGTTCACATGCATGTCATGGCCTGATGGTGTTACACAGTGTGTCAGGGAATGCAGGTTGATATGAAAAATGAGTTTTGCAATAACTCCTCTATTCTATTTCCAACGGGACCTGTATGAATGAGGATGCAAGTTCATGGAAATTAAAAAAAAAAAAAAAAATATATATATATATATACACACACACACACACACAGTATCTCTGTCTCTCTCACCACACACACACGCATATCTGTATGTATGTTACAGATTGCATATAAATATATAAGTGATACACAGTGGGAACCTCATGAGTGGTGTAGAGAGCACATACAAATATATATGTGATAGACAGTGGAAACCTCATTAGTGGGATAGATAGCATGCATATGGAAATACCTTATTTATCACATAAGATCCCCTCTGCATACGTCATTTATGCATCAGGCTTGGACCTTAAGGGAGAGACATTTGTTTTGCTTTTTTAGGCATACAATTATTTTTATAAGTCTGTTATATTTTGAACTAGTGTTACTGTGCTTTCCACCATCCTGATTGCTATAACTACTGCCATGAAAGTGAAGTCAGGATGACAAGATGACACTGTGATGTGGTAGTTTGTTAGTGCCACGGAACTTACGCAGAAATTACAAACCACCGCCGCAGAAGTTCGGCGGCAAATGGTAGTCTTGCCACAGAACTTGGTCCCACTGTGCTGCAGAAAATTAGGGGCCCTGACCATAGCTCAACTGTGGATAGCACCAATACCGCCAACAGTTACAAGATTGGTGTAAAATGCTAAATCCTGCATGTTGCTTGAACGGGCTTAATTGAGTGCCCAAAGCAAATTATCACAGTTCTGGGAAATCTGGGAACCTTGGCTTGCAGCAGTTGGGGCGGGCATTATCCCTGACTGAGTCCTGGAAAAATTAACTAGGGAGGCTGGGGGGGAACTATGGTGGTAAGTCACAGTGGACACCATGGCCCTCAACCTTTATATCAATGCAAGACCTAATATACCGTTGACTGAATTATAATCAAGTCCCCTGGAATTCTGCGGTTGCTGAATTTACCGCAGAATTTGCATCATGCTGCAGAATATATATACTGCTGCAGAATTCATTGTTTTTGGTGAATTTTCATATAAATATACTGTTTTTCCATAGTGTCAGGCTTTCTTTCCTACCTCGTTTATCTTGAAACCCCTCCTCTATGCTCAGCATATGATGTCATCGATGACATCACATCATATTTAGCCAATGACAGGACTGCATTCTGCCAGAGAAATGAATAAATCATGCCGCAGAAATCAGAAAATGCTGCCGCAGAAGTCAAGGAGCCCTGATTATAATACATGTATTGTACCCCCCCCCCAAACACTGTCTGTAATACTGTCTGCAATCTCTGTAATATATGTATTCCTCTTTCAGGAAATGTACAACATTGCTTAGCCTCTCAGTACTGTACAATTAATTCTGTTCTGCTCTGACTGTATTGTAAGCTTATCTGTATTCTCAATAAAAAAAGAATTTACAAAAAAAAAATATCCCAAACCTGGCAATGGCTACGTCCTCAGGAACCATGTATGCAGATGGAGGGACCTGAGGTTGGTATGGACCAGGGTCCCCCGATCCTGGGTCAGCAGATTCCTGCAAAGGGGCAGAGGGACCAGAGGCTCCTTCGCCAGCTGCTGAAGCAGAAGGAACCATATCTGGCGAGACCAGAATGGAGCTACCAGAATCATGCTGGTCCCCTCCATTTGTAACTTGATCAGCACCCTCTGTATCAGTGGAAACGGAAGGAATGCATACAGAAATCTCCCACTGCAAGAGAGGAACAATGCATCTTGCCAGAAAACTCCAGGCCCTGGATCTAGCAAGCAGAAATTGGGCAGTTTTGCGCCGAGTGGGGACGCAAAAAGGTCCAACTCTGGTTGACCCCATCTGTCGAACAGATCTTGTGCTCCGGATGAGAAAAGCTCCTATTCGTGCATGCTGGACCGAGTCCTGCTAAGACTGTCTGCCAGGGTGTTTTGGACGCTTGGCACATGGACTGCAGAGTGTGTCAGACTGTGCTCCAGTGCCCAATACCACACTCTCATGTCCTTCCTGTAACGGGGGCACGAGTGAGTCCTGCTCTGTTATTAATGTAGTAGACTACACTCAAGATGGTCCCACTGTGCCAGCAGTTGGCCTGGTGCAAGGTGCTCCTGAAAAGCCTGCACAGCATAGAGCACCAACCTCATCTCCAGGACACTGATATGCAGGGCAGCTTCCCACTGGGACCACGAGTCCTGGGTTTGAAATGGACCCAGAGGTGCTCCCCAGCCTAGACCCGATGCATCCGTGGTTATGATCTGATGCGGGAAAGAAATCTGGAAAGGAACCTCTTAAAGAAGATTTGAGGGCTTCATCCATCACTGCAATACCTTGCCAACTGGGGAGGAGACCAGGACCTGTTGGTCCAAGCCACCTGTGTGCTGGTCCCATTGCACTCTTAGTGTCCACTGAAGGGTGCGCATGTGAAGTCTGGTCAGTGGAACGGTGGGAATGGTCGCTGCCATTAGGCCAAACAGCCTGAGGAACAGTCCGTTAGGGATGTACCAACTGAGCGACTTCCTGAGCCTGGGCCATAAGACATTCTGCCCTGTTTTGGGGGTGAGAAAGCCTCCCCTGCTCGGAGCCCAGAACCACTCCTATGTACTGCAGTCTCTGGGACGGTGCTAGAACAGACTTGGGCAGATTGATCATTATGCCTAGAGAGTGGAAGAGCTGGGGAGTGTGCTGCAGAGTCAGCAGGAGCTGTTCCCTGGACAGGGCCTTGAGAAGCCAAACATCCAGGTAGGGGAAGATATACAGACCCTCTCTTCTGAGAGCTGCTGCAATCACTGCTAAGCATTTGGTAAAGACATGCAGCCCAGAGGATAAGACAAAGGGCAACACTTTGAACTCGTAATGCTCACCCTAAAAGGTAAAATGAAGAAACCTCCTGAGAGGAAGAACAACCAAAATCTGCAGGTAAGCGTCCTGCATGTCCACTGAGCAGAGTCAGTCCCCGGTTTTGAGGAGGGGTATGAGGCCTGGCAAAGTTACCATCTGGAACTTTTTGTTTTGGACAAAGAGACTGAGGTCCTTGAGGTCCAAAATGGGTCTTCGATCTCCGGTCTTTTTGGGGACCAGGAAAAACCTGGAATAGAACCCCTGGTTTCTCTGTCGCCTTGGCACCAGTTTGATTGCCTGCCTGTGCAGAAGAGACTGTACCTCCTCCCAGAGAACAGACAAGTGGGCCAGGGGATAGTTTGAGGGTGGTGGAGGGGTATCTGGAGGCTGCTTGAATAAGCTCCAGGGTGTGACCGCTCTCTATGATCTGCAGGATCCAAGCATCTGAAGTTATGGTTCTCCAATGACTCGGATGGAGGAAAAATGAACTTCTGACCACAACCTCCTGGGTCTGGATCGGGGGGGAGGGGTCTGGCAAGGTGTCAAGCTGAGGTGGGACCAGCTGTGGAGACTGCGCCATCATTTCTGGGATGCTTGGCCACCGCTTCAGTATTAGAGGGTCCGGGCAAGGAAGACTGGACTCTGTGCTTGCCCGGGGTGCGGGGGCCTGAGCCTGGTCTAGTGGCCTGTCTACGAAAGGTAGACCACCCTCTACCATAGGGCTGAATATGGTAGAGAATGGACAGACTTGATGGCTGTGCCAGAGGTCTGCAGATCATTAATGAGGTCCTGGACATCAGGGACAAAGAGCTTGGTGCCATTGAAAGGGGCGTTGAGCACCTTGTTTTGCACATTGGCTGCAAATTCAGAGACCCTAAGCCATGAGTGCCTATGAAGGCATATGCCAGTGGCAGTCACCCTGGCCACTGTGTCATCTAGATCATACAGGGCCCCGAGGCGAATCTTACGGACTTCCACCGCAGTTTGCAGGCACTGGAGCAATTCTTGCTTCTGGGAGCTATCGGGAAGGGCTTAAGCAGTAGCTTTGCCCCTTTTTCCAGTTGGCATTCTGGAATTTAACCATGTGTGACAGGTAGTTTGCAATCCTTAGGCCCAAAGTAGCGGCGGCACAAAATCTTTCACCTCAGGGGTCAATCCTGTGGGATTCCTTGTCTGGGGGAAGTGAACTAAGGTGCTTGGGCGCCTTAGATCTGTCATGGGCTGTCTTGATGACCAGATTCAGTTTCGGCCTGGGCAACAAAATAAAGAAGGCCCTAAGGGGCATTATAAAGTTTAATCATGTTCCTGGCATAGCTGGCACCATGTCCGGCTCATGCAGGCTGCCGTGGTGGCATTCTTCAGGGCTGGCAGCATAGGAGAATTAATCTTAGGGGAGATTCAAGAATCTCCAGGAAGTCCACCAGGTTTTTCCTGGTGACATCCTCCTTCTCAGTCTGGAAGCCCATAGTGGCAGACAACTGTTTCATGAGACTAAAAAATGTGGCATCCTGAGTGGGAGACCTTGGAGTATCCTTGACTGAGTCCTCACTGACAGAAGAGGCAGTGGACTTATCAGAGATGAGGATTTCTTCCTCTGTGTCATCAGAATGATACTCCTCCTGGACGTGGACCTCCTCGTCTGGGTCTGGCATTGGATGCGCCGGCAGCAGCCCATGGGGAGGCTCCCGGTGTTGATGAACAGGTATCAATAGCGAAGCTGCCATCGACGGTGCCAGTGATGAGGGACTACTGAAGGCACCCAACTGCTGAATTAGTACATTTTTAAACTTAATGAGTACTTCGTTCAGATCTATGGTAGTCATCGATGGAGGGACAGTTCGACAGCGCAGGAACCAATGACACTCCATCCTGGGAGCCCGATGAGCCTGTAGCCCTCGGAGAAGAAGGGGCAGGCCTGGACAGTGTCATCATTGATGATGTGCCTGTCATCAACAGTGGAGGGGCCAATGACCCGGAGGTTGACGGCCGAGCGTCGTGGGAGTCGGGTGGAGGATCTGTCAGTATGGGTCTGGTAGTTGCACAGACCTAGACAGCTGGTCTCTGTCGAGGCAGCCGCCATCAATGAAGAGACCCCCAAAGAAGAGGCTGACAGGGAATGGGACCACCACCGGGGGGACTGGTAGCCATCCTGGTCTTTTTTGTGACTTGTCCCTGAGAACTTGTCTGGGGCCTTGGAGGCCTGGGAGCTCAAAGATCTGGTGAGCGACTGGGGCCCCAGAGGACCCCTACCCAGAGCTAGCTACCTGTTGTTTCATTAATTGCTTTAGAGCCTTCTTACTTCACCTGAGTTTGCTTAAACTTCTGGCAGAGCTCACAGTCGGAGACGTCGGGGTCAGGGCCAAGACAGCAGACACAGAGTGTTCGTCTGTAGAGGCAATCTTCTTTCCACAGTGGCAGCGATGAAAAAGAAAAGAGGAAGGATCAACTCTCAACATAAACAAAAAGGAAAAATCTCTAAAAAGAAATTTTGGTAAGGGTTGAAGGAAAAAAAGTGGCTGTAGGCTGAAAAAGGCATTAACACTGCGACGAAGCTTCCGCAGAGACTCTGCTTGCAAGTCAACAGTGGGAAAGAAATGAGCAGGAAGCAGGGCTGTCCATGCCTATATAGGGTTGATGATGTCTGCGGATGTGGAAGGCGTGGGCGGCCCCAGTTGTATTGCTGAAAAAAATCTTCCATGTGGATTCCCCTTCACCAATGGTGAAGGTTCATACGATGTTACATGATGACTGAGATACCCCTGAAGAAGATCTAATTGACCTGTTACTCTACAGTTGCTTTTTGCTGCGTTAACGTAGGAGTAAAAAGCATTTAGATTATCCCTCGAATGAGCAAGTTTGAATTCCATATTACTCCTACCCATCTTTATTGCCTTTTTAGTAGCAATTTTTATAGTTCTTAGCATTCCTTTCTGATGGATTTTTCTACACTAGTGAGAAGTACTTCCTTTTCTTATTAATCAGCCTCTTAATCTTATTACTAAACCAAGCAGGATTCTTCCCTTTACTATTATAATCCTTTTTGCTGAGAACACATTTATCCACAAGATCAGCACTTATAGAAATAAGGAAAAATCAAGACTGTTCAACATCCTTAAGCTCCAAGATTGTGTCCCAATTAATGTTCCTTAATTCATTTCCACTAGCAGCATAGTTTGCTCTGTTATAACTGTTAATAATAGTTCCACCCTTCATAATCTTTTTTGCCCTGTTTATGGAATATTTTGATAAATGAGCACTATTACCTAATGGATCTCCTATAGTGATGTTATGGATGTCATTCTTAATGTTAGTAAAGATCGTGCCAAGCACATTTCCCCTCTTGTTGGTTCACTGACAACTTGGTTGAAGTCATGAGTAAAGTACAGTTATGTAGGAACTTCCCATAACAGTAGGTCTTCCAGAGAATCTCTTTCATCAGGCCACACCTATGGAACTACAGCAGTCAGGTGCCAAGATCACACGTAAACTTTTCTGCTAGCAGTCTACTAGGAGCTGTAAACAACAACGTGATGCGTCGACATCCCCACTCTGTATAAACATGGGTGGCCCACGCCCTCCTCAGTTTCCCACTCGGACCATACGCATAAGATCTCCTCCTGAGGAACCAAGGGACAGCAGCTGAAAGTTCCTGCCACTAGGCATGGTGGGAAACAGCAAATAGATCGTCCTGGATTGAGAGACAGGAGCTAAGAAGCTCCGAGTCAAAGGGGGATGGAGGGTGGGGACAGCATGGCCTGATAAGAGATCCTCTCAAAGCTCTAATGCTACGGTAAGTTCTTGCACAACTGTATCATCTTCTTCGGGGATATTTCTTTCATCAGGCCACATCTATGGAACGAGTCCCAAGCAGTTCTGACAGGGGAACAGTCTGGATAGTTGGGGGCTGTGGGCCTAAGAAAGGAGTCCTTGGAGCACAGCCAGGTTGAAGCCTGCCCTTCCTCTAGAGGCAATATCCAGACTGTAGTAGCTAGTGAAAGTGTGGACAGTACTCCAGGTTGCAGTGGCACAAATTTCTGCAGCTGACACATTCTTGATACAGGCAACAGAAGTGGCCATGCCTCTGGATGAATGGCCACGCACAGCCCCATAAGTTCCTTATTGTACTTCCTGTAACAAAACATAAGAGTTGGCCAACCATTTGGACAGGCACTGTTTAGACACTGGTACACCCTCCTTCCCAGGGGCAAAGGAAACAAAATGCTGTGAGGACTTCCTGCAGTCCCTCGTATGAGGAATGTAATATCCAAGTACTTCTATGTATATCTAAGGTATGCAGCAATGCTTCCCTTGGATTGGCAAGGGCTGGTACGCAAAGACAGTGTCTTTGTGGAAAATCAAATAAGGAGGCTCACACATCAGAGCTTGAAGCTTGAAAATCCTCTGAGCCTAAATAACAGCAACCAAAAATAATGTTTTCCATGACAGAAAGTGTATCTCGCAAGTCACGGCTGGCTCAAAAGGAGCCGAAGTAAGTTTTTCTAGAATGAAATTCAAGTTCCTATTGGAACTGGATTGCGGATGGGAGGCTTCAAGTTAAGAATGCCTCTCAAGAATGCATGGGACACCTCCAGTTGAGCCACTGTACGGCCATCAGTAGGCACATGGAAGGCTGAGATGGCAGCCAGGTGCATCTTAATGGAAGAGTATTGCAGGCCAGTGTCTGACAAGGACAACAAGTACTCCGGAATCTGATTCACGGAACAAGTGAAAGGATCCATGTTATGGGAAGCAGCCTGCAGAGCAAAGTGCTTCCACTTCATGGAATAAGTGGCCCTGGTGGAAGGTTTTCTTGTAGCCACCAGAACCTCAGCCACCTTCGGGGACACTCCTAATTTCGCCATGACTATGTCTTCAGGAGCCAGAGATGGAGTGACTTGAGGTCCGGAAGGACCAGGGTTCCCTGTTACTGTTAGAGCAAGCCTTAGCACAGGGACCAGGACACTGGAGGCTCCACTGCCAACTGCTGCAGCAGGGCAAATCAGATCTTATAAGGCCAGAAGGGGGGGGGGGCACCAGAATTTGGTACCCTACATCCAGAGTTTGATTAGCACTCTCTGAATCACAGGAAAGGGAGGTTAAGTGTAAAGGAACCTTTCTTTCCAAGAGACGGACAACGCATCTCACCAGAATACTCCAGGTCCTGGAGTGAACGAGCAGAAAAACAGCAGTTTTGCATTGCGTGGGAATGAAAAATGTCCAACTCTGGATGCCCACACTTGTTGAACAGGTCTTCGACTACCGAGGTCAGCAGCTCTCACTTGTGCATTCAAGATTGTGATCAGCTGAGCTTGTCCGCCAGAACGCCTGGAACATGGATGGCAGACAGTTCCGACCGTATTCTAGAGCCCAGTACCTCATAATTTCCCATTCCCAGCACAGAGGGTATGAGGGGTCCCCCATTGTTTATGTAGTGTACTACACTGATTTTGTCAGTCTGAACCAGCAGGTGCCCTGGGGACAAGTGGTTCTGGAAGACTTACAGAGCTTACAGAACGGCCCCATCTCCAAGATGTCTATGTGGAGAGAAGTCCATATCCCTTGAGTCTGATGAGGCTTCAGATGAGCCCCACAGCCCATCCCTGAAGCATCTGTGGTGAGAATCTGCTGAATGGAGGGAATGAGGAAGGGAACCCTTTTCAACAGGTATCTGGGTTCCATGCACCACTGGAGCACCTTTCAGACAGGAGAAGTGACTAGAAAGTACAGTTACTTAAGAACTTATCATAACAGTAGATCTTCAAGATCGGCCACACACAAGAGTGGGAGCAGGGCAGAGGCAGGAAACTACAGACTAGTTAGTTTGACCTCAGTGGTAGGGAAAATAATGGAATCACTTCTGAAGGAAAGAACTGTTGAGTACGTAGAGGCCAGTGGGGCACAGGACCCAAAGTAGCATGGATTCACAGCGGGAAGGTCGTGTCAAGACGCATCTAATAGATTTCTTTGGGTGACCAAAGTAGTAGACCAGGGAGTGGCTGTGGATATGGCCTACCTAGATTTTAGCAAGGCATTTGACATAGTCCCACATGAAAGATTAATATACAAGTTAGCCAGCCTTGGAGCAGGTCCCAAGGTGGTAGCCTTGATAAAAAATTGGCTGGACAACAGGACGCAAAGAGTAATAGTAAACGGAGTTCACAGTGAAGAAAAGAGGGTAACTAGTGGGGTACCGCAGGGTTCAGAACTGGGACTGGTCCTCTTTAATGTCTTTATAAGTGACAAATGGCAGCTGACTTCCGGTGACGTCATCACCTCATGTAGATGCTCCGAGACTGAGCTCCGCTAACCCTCCCTCGGCTTTTTTGTAATAAATAACTAATTTCCTCCTTACAAACGCTCCTACCTTATTGTCACAGTAATCAGACACTGAATGGTGACCAGAAATAGACCCCGATCACACCTAGGCAGTAGACGGAAGCAACAAAAACCTTAGCTTCCCCCAAGAACACCAGCCGCTAATGTGGAGGCCGCTAAACCACCCGAGGAAGTTGAACCAGGATGGGACAGCGACTCGGAGGAGGAGGGGGAGGATTTTACCATCACCTCCTGGCAGCTCTGCCGTGAACTAAGGCACATGAGCAACACCCTGGACCATTTTTCTAAATATGCTGAAACTACAGATTTACATAATGGAGCTATCTTACAGCTCCACGATCGCTCGCAGCTCCTGCTCCAAAAAATAGAGGACCTTGAGAATCGTTCCCAAAGGGTTAATATATGGGTCCATGGTCTCCCTGAATGCACCGAGACTAATAATATGCCAGAATATATGGAAAGGCTCATCAAGGAACTGCTGGACTTTGATAAGGAAGAGCCCTTAAACATAATTAGGGCTCATAGAGCGCTCTCAGTCCCAGCAAAGGACCCAAAGACTAGACCCCATTCCAACAGTGTTGCTTTCTTGGACTTCAGAACCAGAGAGAAAATCTTAAGGAAAGAATGGGCGAAGAAAGAGACTATCTTTGGTGACACCAGATTAATTTTTTGAGCCAGACTACGCCCCCGCTATGATGCAACGTCGCAAGGCTTGGTTCCTAGTCGTCAAGGCCCTACGCGACAAGGGAGTGAGAGTGAGGGTGGACTTCCCTGCCCGCCTACGAGTCACCTCGGATGCAGGTCCAAAAATCTTTGAATCCCCATCAGAAGCAAAGAGATTTCTGGCATCACTGGAGATCACACACGACAACCTGATTAAACCTGGTTACCTGAAGGAAACTGAAAAACAGCAGTGGGTCAATGATGGGCAAATTCTGAGGTGTGTCTGATAAAACTGCGCAGAGCAGCCCCAGTACTTGGCATAAGCTACAAGATCATGCAGGATCCCGGGGAATGCCAGATGAAGGGCCCAGCAGCCAAAATCCCATCACCCGAAACAGATTTGGGACTGTTAATGATGAGTTTATTTTCAAGAGAGATGGGAAGCCTTACGAGAATGCAGCCTTTTTGGGATGCACTAATTGTTTTGGCTGACTTCAGAGTCATAAAATTGTGAAATGAGACCTTTTTTTCTTCTTTCTGGGTAAATGGACTCCAAAGGGTAGGAATTTCAATATTGTACTTCAAGGAGGATGGGTGCTTGATTTAAGGGTAGATGAAGGGAGGGACATGAGACTGGAATATGCACCCCACATTTTTTATGGGAGGTCACTGTTCATTCAGATGTGAGCGGGGGGGTGGGGGAGACTGTCTGCATTGGGTTTGCTGACCCCACTGTGGTTGCGCATGCTTCACAAATTGGAAGCGGTGCAACCAAGTGCCGGATCTTATCCAGCACTACCCACCACCATGGAGACCTTGGCACGTGGTGGGATACTTGTGGCACCTTGAAAGCAATTACTGAGGAAGCAGTGTTACAGTTCGTTCTCCCCGGTTGGGAGTTTCATACTGTTACTCTATTTTTTTCTTTGTTATATTAGTGCTAAAGTTCTTACTTTAGACCTGCTGTAGGTTTATCTAGTTAGAGCTGTATTTATTCCCCCTGTGCTGACCGCCACCTATGCTGACCCGCCCTGGCCCATGGATTCTATCTGGACGTTCCCACTATGGGGGGACTTTAAGGTAGTTTCTTATAATGTGCGAGGAATCAATCACCCTGCTAAACGATCAAAAATCCTGCAGGATCTGGCAAAGTTGGATACGCAAATTGCCTTTTTGCAGGAGACCCATCTCACTGATCCTGAGCATAAAAAACTGGTCAGAAGATGGGTGGGAGCCATATATGCCTCCACATACAGTCGTGGCCAAAAATATTGGTGCCCTTTCAGTTTTTTCTAATAATGCACCATTCCTTCCAGAAAATTGTTGAAATTAAAAAATATTTTGGTATCCACATATGTATTTCTTTGGTTTGCAGTGGAATAAAACACAAAAAGCAGAACAATTTACTAAGTCTTAGCTTATTCCACACAGAAATCCTTAAATGGCCCAGACAAAATTTATTGGCACCTTTTAGAAGTAGTTAGAAATAATTAGATTTCAAGCAGGTGATTCTCCTTCACTTTGAATTTAACTCACCTGTGGTGAGTTGCAGGTGCCTGCAATATAAAATCACCCATTCAACCAGTTTGAATAGAGAAAAGGACTCATTCTCCTGTTTTGTGTCACTGTGTGTACCGCAATGAGCATGGAGAAAAGAAAGACATCCAGAGAATTGTCTGAGGAGGTCAGACGAAGATTGTAGCCAAGCATGGACAATCTCAAGGCTACAAATCAATCTCCAGAGACCTTGATGTTCCTGTTTCCACCGCGTATAATGTTATCAGGATGTTTAAGGCCCATGGCACTGTAGCCAACCTCCCTGGACGTGGCCGCAAGAGAAAACTTGATCGAAGATTGCAGCGCAGGATTGTTCAAATGGTGGAGAAAGCACCTCGATCAACTGCCAAACAGATTCAAGCTGACCTTCAGACACAAGGTACAACAGTTTCAACTTGCACCATCCATTGCCAACTCAATGAAAGGGGGTTATATGGTAGGAGGCCCAGGAGGACGCCACTGCTGAGAGAAAGACATAAGAAAGTCTGACTGGGGTTTGCCAAAACACACCTGAACAAGCCAAAATCCTTCTGGGAGAATGTCCTGTGGACAGATGAGACCAAATTAGAGCGTTTTGGTAAAGCACATAATCTCTATGTTTACAGAAAACAAAATGAAGCCTTCAAAGAAAAGAACACCTTCCTACAGTCAAACATGAAGGAAGTTCAGTGATGTTTTGGGGTTGTAAGGTTTCTGCACTGGGTGCCTTGAACGTGCATGGCATCATGAAATCTGAAGATTACCAGGCCATTTTGGAGCGCAATGTTGAACCCAGTGTCAGAAAGCTGGGTCTCCGTCGAAGGTCATGGGTCTTCCAGCAGGACAATGAACCCAAACACACTTCAAAAAGCACCCAGGAATGGTTCAAGACAAGATGCTGGACTGTTCTGAAGTGGCCAGCAATGAGTCCAGATCTAAATCCCACTGAAAACCTGTGGAAAGATCTGAAAACAGCAGTTGGGAGAAGGCATCCTTCAAATCTGGGAGAACTGGAGCAGTTTGCACAAGAAGAGTGGGCCAAACTGCCAGTAGAGAGGTGCAGGAAGATCATCCATGGCTATAGGAAGCGTGTTGATTGCAGTTATTTTGACCAAAGGCTGTGCTACCAAATATTAAGTCTAGTGTCAATAATTTTGTCAATGCCATTTCTTTTCATTTTCTGATTTAAAAGGATATATTAAATTCTGAACAAAAACAAAGGTTCTGTAATATTAACAGAGAAAAAAAGAATTGTGGAGACAAAATACTGTATTGTTGTTAATTTCAACTTATGTTTAGAGGAAATTGTGAGTTATCTGAAAAAGTGCAAGGGCGCCAATATTTTTGGCCACGACTGTATCTAGAGCATCTGCATAGAAGGGGAGCACAATTTGGTACACAGATCCTGCCCCTGGTATGCCAGGAGGTACAGATGGGACCCAGAAGGTAGATTGTAAAGGTGTCAGCCACCTGGGGAAGTGGAGTGCTGCCTTATTAATATCTATGCACCCAATGAGGACCGAGAGCCACCTCTTTTTCAGTCCACTTTATCAAGGCTGGCACAGGAGGAGGGCGGTCTTCTGGCCCTCAGCGGAGATTTTAACACTGTAATCTCCCCTAACCTGGATAGACGGGGTGGAGCAGGGGAGGATGAGGCCAGGGCTGGCAAGTGGGTCACTTAACAAGCTAACCCAGATCTGGGGCCTAGTAGATGTCTGGCGTTGGACCAATGGTCAATGTAGAGACTTCTCTTAATACTCTGACAGACATAACTGCTACTCATGAATAGATATGTTTTTTCTTTCTAGTGAGTGGGCTTACACCATAGACCAGTGCCAGATTTGCCCCCGCACCCTGTCAGATCATGCCCCTGTGTGGCTGACCTTGACACCGATTCCTGCACTGCGTAATTCCCATTGGCGGTTTAATCCAGGCCTGCTTAATAATATGGAGTTTAAAACTTATATTAGGAATTCTATTAGGGAATACCTTGAGCATAACCCTGTGGGTCACACTACCCATTCTGTCCGCTGGGATGCCCTTAAGGCCGTCTTGCAGGGCAATATCATAAGATTCACCTCCTGGGAGAAAAAAAACCTCTCTCATGAGATAGAGCAGCTTTGGAGCGATATAGCAGAACTAGAATTTCAACACAAAATCTCCCTCCATCCCAGAATTAAAAAACAATTGGACATACGCAGACAGAAGCTGGATAGAATCCTAATGCAAAAACCGGAGGGTGCCTATAGGAGAATTAAGCAACAATACTATGAGGGGGGGAACCGAGCAGGAAAGCTTTTGGCAACTAATCTGTGCACTCAGCTTGTCAGCAGGCTTATCCTTGGAGTGGAGAATCTTGAAAATAATGATGAGGTGCAGCGTAGGCCTGAAGAGATTACTGCCATTTTTGCAAATTATTATAGGGCATCGTATACTCAGGAACCCATCCCTGGCATTGCAGATTTCATGGAGGAATTTCTCCAACATACAGATCATAGGCTTCTCTCTACTGTCACAAAAGTTAATCTAGAGGCATGCATTACTCTGGCAGAACTTAAGGAACAGATCCAGACTTTGAAAAATGGCAAATCCCCTGGCTTGGATGGCTACTCCTCAGAATTCAATAAATAATTTAGTGATCTTCTGTTACCTCCCCTACTGGAGTTTTTTTTGGGAGGTGGTGAAGGGGGTACCCCCTCCCCCTGAGCTCTTGGGATACAGCCCTTATATCAGTGCTGCTCAAGGAAAGGAAGGATCCTTTAAAATGTGGATCTTACCGACCCATTTCCTTACTAAATGTTGACCTTAAGATTTTCACAGGTCTCCTGGCCACTCGCCTGCAGAAGGAAATCTCTTCTGTTATACACGAAGACCAGACAGGATTTATTTCTAAGAGATACGTAATGGATAATATACGAAGACTTTTAAATATTATTTCCTTGCAAGCAAAGTGCCCGGAGTTCCAACTGGCTATCTCCATGGATGCTGAGAAAGCTTTTGAAAGAGTGAATTGGCTATTTCTAAAACTGTCCATGGAGAAGTTACATTTCGGCCCTAAATTTCTACACATTATCTCTTAGTTATATTTGCACCCCAAGGCACAGATGAGGGTGAATAGTATCAGTTCTGCGGCCTTTGATACCTCCAGGGGAACTAGACAAGGGTGCCCCATTCTGCCACTTCTGTTTGCAATTAGCCTAGAGCCACTGGCATCCAGGGTTTGTCAAACCTTACCGATCAAGGGCATAATGGGTGGGGGGTCTTCAATAGAAGATCTCCCTCTACGCAGATGATTCCATTTTTTTAACCTATCTTCTCCAGAGACCCCCCCCCCGATGGCCTTATTGCAGGAATTTAGTGTGATCTCTGGTTACAAAATTAACTTCTCTAAGTCGGAGGCTCTTAGAGTGAGTGGTACCCCTTTGGAGCCCTTTCAGCACAGCTTCCCGTTTGCCTGGGCCCCTCAGAACCAAATTAGATATCTGGGCATCCAGGTCCCAGTAGACCTAACTAGACTTCCCCCCACAAATTATGGGAGATTATAGAACATAGCTGAACAAGATCTGGCACGCTGGCGCCTCACACCTCTGACATTGGTTGGCCGCACTGAAGTAATAAAGATGAACATCCTGCCCTGTGTCCTATTCCTCTTTCAGAATCTTCCACTCCAACTCCTCGGGGCATTCTGGACCAGGATGAACAGAGATATTTCCCTTTTCATTTGGAATCACAAAAAAACTAGAATCTCAAGGCAGATCCTACAGTTTCCTAGGGAGGCAGGTGGACTGTCATTACCAAATTTATATTATTTGGCAGCGCAGGGTGCCTGCATGATGACATGGGCTGTGGTACCAATTAGAAGATGCTGCTCTGGGGGACAGGCCACTATTTTCAGTGGTATTGGTGGACTGTCTGCAGGGGCACAAACATCAGACACATAATAGATGGATACAACACAGCCTTAACATCCTTAAAAAAATCTGCAAGCTTTCAGATTCACCCCCAGGTCTAGGACCCCATCTATCATAAGATGTGAACCTCAGTTCATGCCTCCTTTGTTAGATTCCGGGTATGCTGTGTGGGCCTCTGGAGGGGTTACTAGGTTCACACAGTTTCTGGAGGGCAGGAGTTTTATTTAATTTCAAAGAGCACAGGAAAAGTTTCAATAGTGTAATACAGAGTTCTTACGATTTATGCAGATAAGACACTTTATAACGATCACCTTCTCTGCTTATCACACGCTTACTCTAGGTGGGAAGACTATTTTTTTTTTTTTTTGCATTATTTCTTTTTGCCGCCCCTACATTCCCAAGATCCACCACTCCTTCGGGCAGCCATGGTCTCAGACGCATTTCTACTAGCCCCCCTCCCAGACCCCACCTCACCTCACATTGCAGCCAAGTCCCTGGGGTAGTCCGGCGTAACCCTTCGCCGGATGGGTCCCCCTCCTGCGAGGGGGAAGGCACCGGTGGGGGAAACCCAGCACACTATTCACTTGGTCAGCCCCACGGCGCTGCTGAGATGGGCGGAACATCCAAGGGAGGTTCTTCCGAGGTGCCAATAGGCCGCTGCTGTCATCTGGCCAATCCCGGGCTTTTTCCGTTTTCTTGGTTCCTCCGTCTGCACCAACGCTCCTGCAGTGCTCCCGGTCTCCACTTGGGGCCTCTGCAGAGCGAAGTGAACCCGCTACCCACCCCAGGAGAGGACAGCAGTCCTACAGACGCTCAATCCTCTCCTCCCCTGCCGACTGAGTGTCCAGAGTCCGTTCCTGAACCCGGGTCGCCGGCGTGGTTCAAGGTAAGGTGCCAGCGGGCCGGTGGGAAGACTTTTTGTTTGCGGCTGTGTCCATAGTGGGCTCAGACAAATACATCTCTGCTCTTTATAAGCGTCTATCTTACCAGACCCCCACCCTACTTGAAACTTGCCGAAAGACATGGGAAAAAGAGGCAAATATTTGGATCACAGAGGTAAATTGGCAACATAGGCTAAAATGGAGTTGAAAGGTGACATCATTCCCAAACTAGCGTGAATTCTTCTGGAAGGTGATGGTCAGATTTTTCCGGGTTCCTGTGGTTACAAATCACTTCTCAGCGGGGGGCAGGTGATTTATGCAGGAGGAAGTGTGGACAACAATGATCCCACTGGCACATTTTTTGGGAAAGCCCAGCTCTGCGCCAGTTCTGGGGGGATATCAAGCAGGCAGCAGTACTATCATAGAGGTGGATGTTCCACTTCAGGGAGAGGAATGGATACTGGGCATACCCACAGTAACTCACCTCAGGGGAGATGTCAGAAAGGTGGCCTTGGTCTTGATCTCAGTTGCCCTAAAATGTATCACAGGTGCCTGGCTCTCAGAGAATCCCCCCAACTATCGTAGAGTGGGTTAGAATAATGGGGGAAGTGGTCCTGATGGAATCCGTCACAGCTAAGCTACATTTCCGTTTTGAAAAACATATTGAGAGATGGCAGGGATGGGAACTTTGGTCTCAAAGCTTCCGGTAACATCTGGTATGGGATACAATGAGCAAGTGCAGTGTCCCCTGGAGTATGAGGGGGTCCTATTTGTTATATGGCTTGCCCGCAGGGTTGATTGTCACTAAAGATGGGGTCTTAGATATGAACCAACATCTGTTTAGTCAGGATGATACCACCTTATTTTCTAGGATTAGGGCGGAGGGGCGGGGCTGGGGACTGTTGAATGCAGCTGAACTGGTGGCCGAGTTGGTACCGACCAGCAGAGTGATAAGATCTGTTGTTTATGATCTTTTGCTTTAAGCACCTCTCTTCCCTCTTTTTATTCTTTTTCTTTCTTTTTAAAGCAGTGTTTAATTTACTCACAGAGAAATGTTTTTACTACTAGAGAGTTTGTTGGATTAACCCCTCCCTGATAAAAAAAACCTTTTACTTACTGACTACATAACATGTACCCACTTTTAAATGATGTCCGGATGGTTTATTTCATGAAGATATACAATCTAGGTGGGCTATCACCTTTTGAAATGGACTATGATTTAACCTGATACAGGGGAATCCACTTTTTAGGCATATTCCTGTATTTTAAAGATGTAACGAAAGAAAAGGTGCTCATTGTTTTGTACACTATTGTCTGATTGTCTTGATAAAGCTGATTTTCAAAAAGTAAATGTATGGCAGCTCAGATTCAATGCAAAGAAGTGCAAAGTAATGCACCTGGGAAACAAAAACCCAGGGGAAGAGTACACAATGGGGGGTTAGATACTAACAATAACAAAAATTGAAAGGCACCTGGGAGTAATTGTATCAGATGACCTTAAGGTGGGCAAGCAATGTGAGAAGGCAGTAAGGAGCACTGGGGAGATACCGGGATGCACAGGGAGAGGCATCAACAGCAGAAAACAGGAAGTTGTTATCCCTCTGTACAGACTGTTGGTGAGACCCCATTTGGAGTACTGTGTGCAGTTCTAGAGACCCCATCTCCACAAAGCCATAGAGTGGAGGCTGTTCAGAGGAGGGCAACCAAAATGGTGCAGGTCTGCACCAGAAGACATATGAAGAGAGACTAAAGCAGCTTAATATGTATACCCTTGAAGAAAGGGGGGGCATGATAGAAACTTTCAAGTACCTCAAGGGAATTAAAGTCCAAGAGGGTAGCATCTTTCAGAAAAGGAGATATGCAAGAACAAGGGGACACAATTTGAAAATAGAAGGGGGAAGGTTCAGAGGTAATGTTAGAAAGTATTTTTTCACAGAGAGGACTGTGGATGCATGGAACAGCCTTCCTGAGGAGGTTGTGGAGTCAAGAACAGTGGGAGAATTCAAGAATGCATGGGACTGACATAAAGCAATTCTAGTGGGGGGTAGGAGGAAGTAAGCTGTTGGTTAACTAGAATCTGCAGCTTATCCATCAGGTAGGGAAATCAGCAGACTAGGTGAGCCAAGCGGCCCTTATCTGCCATCAAATTCTATGTTTCTATGCTTCAAGAAGAGCTCCTGCAGCAGGCCACACCACAAGGACTATGCTGCCAAGCACTAGGACTCCACGGAAAACTTCTTCTAGCCAGCAGTACCCAGCTGGGGCCTGCCCCTTATGTTGGTCCATCAACCGATGTCACCCTCTGTATAAAGGGGATATTCCCCAACACCACCTTGGTTCATCTGCCGGAGACCCGGAGTTTACTTAGCAAGAGATATCTGAGGCAGGTGCCGAAACAAATCCTAGAAGGAGAAACACAATAGGGGGATGTAGGGAGGGAAAACAGTGCCTGATGCAGGAGCTCTTCTCGAAGATCTACCGTTATGGTAAGTTCTTACGTAATAGTACTATCTTTTTTTTGAAATTGTATTTTGTCTACTCCCACTACCTGTCGGTCCCGACCCTTCAGGACATCCAAGGGGTCATCCTTGTGCCACCCTGCCCACTGATACTTACCTCTGGATCCCCCATGTACCTTAGGCTTACCCCCCGAGAGGGGACCAGGTGGGGCAGACCCCGTAAATCAACTTTCACGGGCTCGGAGGTAGTCAGCAAGCAGGGGGCACATTGAAGGCATGCCCTGGGAAGCCCATCTTCCCAGAGCTGACAGGCGTTTTCAGTTTCCTTCTCCCCATGCAGCTTCCAACCCTCCTGACGCCATGGCTAATAGCCAACGCCTACTGCGTGTTGGGCCACCCGCTCCTTCTAATGGGAGCTCGCAGTCCCCGAGCCTCCGCTGAGTCGCAGAATGCGATGGGCAATGGCCTCCCACCGACCCTCCCTGAGACGGTGAGCTGTCGGGACGCCTGCCATACTCCTCCCAGCCGACCCATCAGTGACCCAAGTCCGCTCCCGAACCCGGGTCACCGGTGTGCAGCGAGGTGTGGCGTCCAGCACCTCAACCCTCAGCACCACCGGGCCGGCTGTAATTGCACTATCTTACTTCGAGTATGAGCTCCTGCAGCAGGCTACACCGTAAGGCCTGAGTCACAAGCAGTGTCCTGAAGGAAAGGAAAAAAGGGGAGGCAGCAGTAAAAACTCCTCAATTATTTAAGAAATTAGGCCTTGGAGTACAGCGAGAACAAATCCTGCTCTCTTTCTGGAAGCAATATCCAGGGTGTAGTGCTTAACAAAAGTATGCACAGAGTTCCATGTTGAGGTGGCGCATATGTCTGCCATTGAGATATTTTTTATGGATGCAAAGGATGCCGCCATCCCCCCTGTCGAATGTCCCTTATCCGGTCCCGATAAGGGTTTTTCATACTTGTAGATGAAGGTAATGTCATTTAGACATGGTTTGTCTTGCAACTGGTTTCCCCAGAACCCTGGGGACAAAGGACACAAACAACTGATACGATTGCCGGATCAATTTTATATGGCTCAAACAGTAATGGAAGATCTTGTGTACGTCTAGAGTGTGAGGAAGGGCCTCCCCCGATTCGAATACTCAGATAATAAACTGGAAAGGAGATGTCTTGATTCAATGTTAACTCAGACACAACCTTCGGAAGAAACTTAGGGTTAGTGTGCAGAGACACCCTGTCTCTGAAAATTTAAATAAGATTCTTTACACAACAATGCTTACAGCTCAGAAATCCTCCATGCTGAAGTGATGGCAACTAAAAATAACGCTTTCCAAGAGAGAAAACATAGGTTGCAATCCGCGGCCGGTTAAAAGGGAGGCAATGTCAATTTCTCTACAACAAAAAGGAGGTCCCATGGTGGGGACAGGATCCCTAATGGGAGGTTTCATATGAAGCATGCCCCAAAGGAATGTACGAGCAAGATTCCTACTCTCCACTGGTGCATGATAAGCAGAAATGGCATAGAGACGCACCCTTATGGAAGAGTATCTCAGCCGCGCATCTGAAAGCGATAGGAGATATTCCAGGACTGACTTCACTGAACAAGACAGTGGGTCCAGGGAATGTGTGGCTGCCCAGATACAGAAGTGTTTCCACTTCATGGCATACGTGGCCCTTGGAGAAGGTTTTCTCACTTCTACTAGGACTTCGACCACCCTTTGTGAAACTCCATGCCTGGAAATGGCTATGTCCACAGGAGCCATGCATGAAGGTGTAGGAACCAAAGGTCTGGGCGGACTAACGTGCCCATGTTTTGGGATAGCAAACTGGGTAAATTTGGTAGCTGAAACAGAGGTTCCACTGCTAACTGTTGCAAAAGAGGGAACCATATTTGATGTGGCCAGAAAGAAGCTACCAGAATCATTGTGGCACAATCCATCTGTAGCCTGAGTAACACCCTCTGCAAAAGGGGAAAGGGAAAGAAGGTGTAAAGGAACCTCCCTGTCTAGCAGAGGGACGATACGTTTCACCAGAAAACACCATGCCCAGGATCTAGCGAGCACAAATTGGGCAGTTTTGCATATTCCACAGGGATGTGAAGAGGTCCAGCTCTGGACGTCCCCATCTTTCGAAGAGGTCATCCACCACTTCTTGAAGCAGTTCTCACTTGTGGTTTCTGGACTGTGAGAGGTTAAGCTCATCTGCCAGGACGTTTTGGACTCCTGGAACATGAACCGCTGTCAGTGTGAGTCCATGTTCTAGGGCCCAGTACCACACTCTCATGGCTTCTCTGCACAGAGGGTAGACGTGTGTCCCCCCCCCGCTTGTTGATATAAAAGATCACAGACATGATGTTGGTCTGAAGAAGCAGGGGACCCTGGGAAAGGCGAGTCTGAAAGGCCTGCATGGCATACAGAATCGCCCTCATCTTAAGATGCTGATGTGCAGGAACACTTCTATGTCTGACCATGTGCCCTTAGTAAGGTGATTCTGAAAACGAGCTCCCCATCCTAGATCCACTGCATCCGTGATGAGGATCTGGCTTGGTGAGTCTGTCTGTAACGGAACTCCTGAATCCAATTTTGGCAAAGTTAGCCACCATGACAGCATTTGCCGAACAGCCCTAGATACCCTTTATTGGGTGCTCGAGATTGTCGGACATCTGGTCCCATTGCACTCTTAGGTTCCACTGAGGAACACTCTTATGCAAGCATGCCAGTGGTACCGTGGGTATGGCCGCAGCCACATGCCCTAGGAGCTGTAACATGGTTCTTGCTGTGACTAGATTGGCTGAAGCTACTCTGGAGGCCTGGTTTCTCAGTTGAGCGGTCCTGTCGGGTGGGAGAAAGGCTCTCTCCTGATTTGTATCCAGGATGGCTCCTATGTACTGCAGACGCTTGACAGGGTCAGGGCCAGGACTTTGGGAGACTGATTGTTATCCCCAGCTGCTGGAACATTCGAAACGTGTCCAAGAGGGTGTGGACTAAGTGCCATCTGGTGGGGGCAGTTAGGAGCCAATCGTCTAGGTAAGGGTAGACGAAATTACCCTGTCTGCAAAGAGCAGCTGCCACTACTGCTAGGCATTTGGTGAACACCTTTGGAGCAGAGGAGAGACTGAAAGGCAAAGCCTGGAACTGGTAATGGTTCCCTTGAAAGGTGAACCGAAGATACCTCTTGTGAGCTGGAAACACCGGTATGTGCAAGTATGCGTCTTACATGTTCAAAGAGCATAGCCAGTCCCCTTGGCACAGCATAGGAATCAGCTCCGGTAAGGTTACCATACTGAAGCTTTTGCATTCGATGTACTGGTTCAGGTGACTCAGGTCTAGTATGGGTCTTAATTCCTCCATCTTCTTGGGGACCAAGAAGAAATGGAAGTAATCCCCAGTTCTTTGTTTTGGGGGGGTACAAGCTCGATTGCTCATTTTGACAGCAAGGTCTGGATTTTTTCCCTGATGAGCGCTATGTGGGTAGGAGAATATCGAGATGGGGCTAGAGGGTCGTCCGGAGGAAGTTCGGTAAACTCCTGTGTATAACCCTTTTCGAAAATGTGCTGCACCCATATGTCTGTTGTGATACTGGTCCACTCCTCTAGGTAGAGAGAGAACCGACACCCTGCTGCTTCCCCCACTGACTCTATCAGAGGAGGGGGTGCTGCCAGGAGGTCATGCATGTGCAACTGGGGTAGGCAGCGAAGGCTGGGAGGATTCTGAATTCCTAGGTCCGCTGTTCCCTGCTGGTTGGGAAGGAGCCTTTCTCTTGAAAGGGCCTCAGGGCTGTTGGTTTATCTATCTGTTGGCACCCTGGCACTGAAAGGGCTTGCACTTAGGTTGGTAAGAGTCTGACCGGATACATGTGGTGAACAGACTGGACTGCTTTGACCGAGTCTTGCAGTTCTGCTATGATCTTTTGTACCTCCTCCCCAAAGAGGACAGACCTGTGGAATGGAGCATTAAAGATAGAATCCTGGAGGTCCTGCCAAAACCCGGATATTCTCAACCAGGAGTGGCGACGGACACACACCCCAGTGGCCACTGCTCTGGCTGTTGTGTCCATCGAATCATAGGATGCCCTCAATACTTGTTTTCCTACATCCAGGCCAGATTGAAGTACGTCCAAAAGCTCAGTGAGTGATGGGTTATCAGGTTGCTTTTGGGCCAATTCGATAGCTTTCTTCCATAAAGATTTTTGGTATAGCACCATGTGGGCCAAACAATTTAGGGATCATATGGAGCATGTGGAAGCAGCACAGACTCTCTTGCCGAAATTGATCTAATTACTTAGATTCATTGTTGGGGGAGCTGTGAGCTCGTAAGTTTAGGTTGCTTTGTCCTGCCATGGGCTACGGTCAGGACCATGGCGTCTGCCCTCGGATTTTCTTCCAAAAGGGCTCTGCCTTGGGAAGCTTGTACAGTCTGTCTGTCTGCCTTCCTGGGGACAGCTGAAAAAAGATGAAGGGAGGTCCCATGCCAGCCTGGTTAGGTCCTGAAGTGAAGGGACTAGAGGAGGAATGACCAGGGGTCTCGGGTCATTCATTTCCAAAAAAGTATGAAATATTTTCGTCTCCGGGTCCAATTCCTCAGTGTCCCACTGATTTAGGAATTGGATGTGGTGCATCACATCCATAAATGGGTCATCTGGGGGGGACCTGAGTGAATTGAGGGGACCCTCTGGCTCAGGACATTAACCTTTATAACAGGAGTCTGAGGAGTGAGGGTGGCTTCTGGAGGAGGTAGATGAGGCTGACCTCGTGCATTTACGCCCACGTTGGCATCTGCTCCTGTCGTCTGAGGAGCGACGGTGGCTTCTGGAGGAGGTAGATGAGGCTGACCTCGAGCATTTACGCCCACATTGGCATCTGCTCCTGTCGTCTGAGGAAGATGACCTGGAGGAGGAGTGGTGGTGTCTGCCCCTACACCTGAGATGCTCACAGTCAGATTATTTTGGAGTCGGGCTCCTGGGTGTGTGCGGAGACTGTGGCCGGGAGTCTGGGACTGGTGCTTTGTCCAGGACTGGTATAGGAGGTGGTGGAGGAGAGAGGCTGTCCTTTTTTAGTAAATTTCCCTTTACTGTGTTCCATCACGAGGTAAAGAGTTTCCCAACGTCCGCCAGGGGGACCATCGGCACTTGTGATGGTGGCACACCACTGGGGTCCGCAGGAGTACCAGTAGGTTTGCTTGGTACTGGAGTATCATCATGAGGTACATGAGGACTCAGTGCAGCAGTATGGTCTGTCGTCTGGTCGCCTGCCATCGGGTCCCCTGACGCGAGGTTGTCTGGTACCAAGGGGGGTTTGATTTGGCGATAGGTGCCCTGTCGTCAGGCTGCCAAATGGCCTGAGCTGATGTCAGCTTCTGAGGCAGCGGCTCCACAGGTGTCTGACTTCTTGTGGTCGTTGCGGATGTCTTGCTACTCGACACCTTACCCTGTGGCGTCTGCCACTGGTCCCTCCATTTGTCGGAAGACCAGTTGTCTGGGACATGAGTCAGGGTCTTAGTTTTATCTGCCAACAACTTATCCCCGGAAGAGCGTTCCCTAGAGTGGGAATGCTATCTGTGTCTGTCATCTGAAGCTGACGACGAGCTGGAGGGAGAAGATGCCTGAACCTTATCCGTTGAAGTCCCTGTCTTAGGCCCAGAGGACTGCTGGAAGGGCCTAAGGCTGAGGGATGGACCCAAGGGTCCTTTCCCCAAAGAGTCACCCGCTGAGAGGGTAAGGGCGGGAGCCTTCGACAACAGTAGGCCAGAGGAAGATAGGCCTGATGGAAGGGCTGAGTCCACTCTCTCTCTCCAGAGTGCGAACTTGAGTGCTTCTAATGGTGAGGAGACTTGGATCTGGACTCTGACCTACTGTGCTCCTTGTCCCGCTGTTGGTGCTTCCCTCCTGAGTGTTTCTCCTTGTGGGAAGTCTGCGATCGGGAGGCTGAGGAGCTGGCCTTCGATGGGCACTGAAGGACAGCGAGCTGCTGCTCCATGATGTAGGCCTGGGGAGTCTTGTGGCGGCGGGTTCGGTTTGTTGGTTGAATTTGCTGCAGTCCGGGTAGGCTTTAATGTCGTGATCAGGCCCCAAACAGAAGAGGCACTGAGAATGACAGTCTTTTGCAGGAATCTGCTGCCCGCACGGACACTTGGATTTCCATCGTGTGGTCGAAGAGGACGGAGATGACAAACTAAACAGAATATCGATACTTTATGAAAATAATAAGAAAATGGGTACTTTGGACTAAAGAAAATGGCGGCTGACAGATGCAACGAGGCGTCCGAGGAGCCGAGGCGCACGGGTCAACAGTGGGAAAAGAACTGAGGTGGGGCTTGGGATCTCCCCCTTTATACAGAGGGTGACATAGGTGGGTGGACCAACGTAAGGGGAAGACCCCAGCTGGTTACTGCTGGCTAAAAGTTTTCTGTGGAGTCCTAGTGCCTGGCGGAATAGTCCTTATGGTGTAACCTGCTGCAGGAGCTCATATTAGAAGTAAGATCCTGCTGTTCTAGGTCATCAGTACATTGATGCCACTGGACCCTTAATGTCCACTGAGGGATCCTCATGTGCAAACTGGCTAAGGCTACCATGTCAATGGCTGCCCCCATCAGGCCCAACAGCCGCAGGAATATTCGGGCTGTGACATACCTGCTGTTGTAAAGTAACTGGGCATGAGCCATAAGGCATTCCGCCCTATCCTGGGGCAGAAAGACTAAGCCCTGGGCAATGCCCAGTGCTGTCCCTATGTACTGCAGACTCTGACAGGGGGTCAAGACTGACTAGGGCAGATTGACCATGATCACTAGGGTGTAGGACAGCTGTCTGGTACATGCTAGGGTGTGGGACTGTTGTTCTCTGGACTGGACTTTGAGCAACCAGTCATCTAGATAAGGGAAGATGTACAGTTCTTCTTCTCCCAAGAGCTGCTGCCACCACTGCCAAGCATTTGGTAAATTCCTGTGGCGCAGATGACAAGACAAAGGGTAATGCTCTGAACTGGTAGTGCTCCTCCTGGAACAGAAACCAGAGGTACCTCCTGTGAGGAGGACAAATCTTTTTATTTTTTTTTAATTCTCATATGTATTCCTCCTCTTAGCCCCTCCGCTCTGGTCTCCTCGGGAGACACCAAAAAGTCATCCCTCTGAGGTCCGCCCTGCCTGGACAGTCCTCCGTCACCCATGTAGCCTCGGTTTACCACCCGGGCGGGGATGAGGTAGGCCCCTAACACCCCGAGCAGGTAGTGACGTCAGTCGGGAGGTGCCAGGTGGGTGGCCGCAGATTGAGGGCAAGCTCTGGTGCTCCATCTCCGCCGCAGCTGAAGGGTGTTTTTCCCCATTTCTCGGGGAGTGGCTGGCGCCTTACTGTCAAGGCATGTTATTGACGTCTGCCACTCCCCCTGCTCTTTCTCTGCGTTGCCACGCTTTGCTGCATCTCCGGCCTCCACTAGAGGGCAACCGAGCACCGACTCGGGACCCCTGTCCCTTCCGGGAAAGGAGAGCTGTCCTCCAGATGCTCAATCCTCTCCCTCCCCTGTCGACCCCCAGCAACCCGGGCTTGTTCCCGAAGCCGGATCGCCGGCATGGCGCGAGGTGTGGCGTCCAGCGCCTCAATCCTCAGCACCATCAGGCCGGCGAGGAGGACGAATCTTGATATGCAGGTATGCATCCTGCATGTTCAGAGAGCACATCCAGTCCCCTCTTTGCAAAAGAGGCAGAGTGACAGATGTAGAACTTCTTGCACTGAATGTAGAAGTTCAAATCTTTCAGATCTAGACTGAAGTCCCCTGTGGGCTCTGGGACTAGGAAGAAACAAGAGTAGAACCCTGTGTTCCCTTGTTCACAGGGAACTGATTCTATAGCCCTCTTGGGTAGCATGATACGTACTTCTTCTAGCAGCAGTGGTATGTGGTCTGGAGGACAAGTGGAGGGAACTGGCAGAAGCTCTGTAGGCGAGTCCAGAAGTTCTAGTGTGTCCCTGTTCTATCAACTGTAGGACCCAAGCATCTGTTGTGACCTCTCTCCATTGGTACAGGTGGAGGGAGATGTGACCCCTGACCTCCTCCCCTGGGTTGCCCACTGGAGGATAGGGGTCTAACAAGGAGTCATGCCGAGGCAGATTCCGCAGCCGCGCCTCCTCAAGGGGCTTTGGAGCCTGAGGAGGAGGCCCCCGATCTAGGTCTACTTGTGGCCCTGCGAAAGTGCACTTTCTGCCTATTTTTGGGTTGAGTGTGATAGAGGGAATGGACAGACCTTAAGAGTCCTCTCCAAGGCTTGCAGGTCAGACAGGATGTCCTGCACATCTGCCCCAAAGAGCTTGCAGCCTCTGAAAGGCGCATTCAGGATAGACTACTGAACATCGACGCAAACCCAGACACCCTCAACCAAGGATGTCTTCTTAGGCAGATGCCAGCTGCAGCTGTTCTGGCTGATGCACCGGAAATATTGTGGGTAGACCTTAGGAGATGCTTACCCACATCAGCCCCAGTTTGGAGGGCTTTGAGCATCTCTTGCTTCTGGGGACCCTCTGGGAGGAACTGGACAGCAGCTTTAGCCTTCTTCCAGAAGGTATTCTGGTATTTGACCATATGGGCCTGGTAGTTTGCTAACCAAAGGCCCAAAGTAGCAGAGGCAAAGTTTCTCTTTCCCATGAGGTCCAGACTTCTCGACTACTTATCTGGGGGGAGAGAACTAAGATGTTTAGGTCTTCTGGACCTATCATGGGCTGCACGTATCATAACCGAATCAGCCTGAACCTGGTTTGCGAAAAAGGGCTTCCTTGAGGGGAGCTGGTAGAGCTTGTCTGCCTTCCTGGGCATGGCAGGGATCAAGCTTGGTTTGTATCAGGCAGCCATGGTGGCATCCTCTAGTGCAGCCAGTAGAGGATGAATAATCAAAGGGGAGAATCCGGTAGTTCTAGGAACTCTACCAGGTTCCTCCTAGTGATGTCTTGCTCCTCAACATCATACCCCATGGCTGTTTGGAGCTGCTTCATCATTGAGATAAAGGAGGGGTCCTCAGGAGGGGCTCTTGACGTATACAAAGTAGAGTCTTCACTCCTAGAGGAAATGGCGGAGTCAGACTTGTCAGGGCTCCCATCCATATATTCCTCTTCCTCCTGTAAAATGAGGTCAGGATTGTACTCCTGATCCTCATCGACGGGCTCTGTGGGATGCAAAGAAGGCAGAGAGGATGTCAACGCCCTGGAGTGTGCAGGGTGCGTCAACAAGCCCAGCATCTTTGCCGGGGCTGGTTGATGAGGCCAAACATTGTCATGCCCAAAGAAGATGGAGGAGTTATCAGGCGTTGTATGATCTCCACGAAGGAGGGGAGCACTGCAGTAGTGTCTTGCAGTATCAGTGGGGGCAACAGCAGCCTCGATGTTAACGGTGTGCCATGTTGCACTGACGTTAGAGGCTGGAAGCCAGACACTGATGGACCATCACCACCCGTAGGAGGTGTGGCAGAGCTCGCTGCCAGCTAACCCATAGGGAACTGAAGTCGAAGCGGCAGGGCTAGTGATGTCGACAGGGGTGTCAGGAGCCCCAACATCGATGGGCCGTCGCCAGCCATAAGAGGTCCAGTGGAGCTCACTGCCAGGGCCAGCCTTGTGGGTTCTAAGGCCTGGGTGGTAGGAGGAGTCACCGCTGAGGTGGCCAACGATGCTGCAACTGTCAGTGCCAAAAGCAGCGGTGACCGAGAGCAGACCGAGAGGGGTGGGATTTATCCTTATTCTGCTCCCTCTCCCAGTGTCTTTGCTTCCCTGAAAACTTGTCTCGAGCCTTGGTGGGGTGAGAGCCTGAAGAAGGGGCCTGCAACACAAAGGATATTCTCGCCTGGAGCTCCCTCTCTATTCTGACTACCTTCTGCTCAAGAAAGTAAGACTGCAGGGCTTTATGACGGCGTCGTTGGGTAACTTGATTAAAGCTCAGGCAGATTTCACATGCCTTAACACTGTGGGCCTCTCCGAGACAGAGGATGCAAGCTTCATGGTCATCGTTGTTGTAGATTCTTCTACTTCACTCGCAGCAACAAAAGAGTTTAGCGGAGTCAGTCATCGACATACACAACAACAGAGATCACTTTAAAATAAAGTGATAACTACTAGGGCAAGAAAAATAAAAAACAGGAAAATCAAAGATTTGGCGGTCAACTGTAGCGACAGTGTATCTCTGTGGAGTCCAGCGAGAAATTATGGTCGATGATGGGAAAAGAACTGAGGAGGGCGTGGGGCTGCCCACGTTTATACAGAGTGGTGACATCGACGTACGACATCACTGTGGGTGGCCCCTAGTAGACTGGTAGCATAAAAGTTTTCATGTGGAACTGGTGCCTGATGGCTATAGTTCCACAGGTGTAGCCTGATAAAAAATATATCCTCGAAGAAGATCCATAAGATCCCAAAACTCTGCACCCAGACTTGAGGAGGCAGACATTTCATCCCAGTCTGCTTAGCTGCCAGTATGCCAGGTGCAGTGTCAGCGTAGGTGACAAACAGCTGACAAACCTCACTCCGAACTCCAGCTGTGCTCTCTTTGTAATAAGCGAGTGCTCGCCTCAGGTCCAAGCTATGGAGTCTGTGCTTGGCCTCTGAGGTTGGAGTGGTCAAGTACACTGGGAGGTTAATCATCTGGTTAAGGTGAAACTCCAGAAAAAACTTTGGGAGGAACTTCGGGTTGGGGTGGTGGACAACCTTGTCCTTGTGGAAGACCAAATAAGAAGACTCCACTGAGAGCACCTGGAGCTCACTGATCCTTCCGGCGGAGGTGATGTCCACCAAGAAGGTGGTGTTCCATGATAAGTGTGACATCTCACACCTGTGCATGGGTTCGAATGGCTTGCCCATAAGCATAGCCAACACCAGCAACCAGTCCCAAGGTGGTGGTGGTTCACACACCGGTGGGGATAAGTGGGCAAGACCTTTAAAGAAGCGCCCAACCACCTTCTCCTGCGCCACCACCGGAGTACCAACCCATGCCCGGTATACAGAGATGGCTGCCAGGTGCACCTTAATGGTCATCGCCTGGAGGCTCACCTGGGAGAGGGACCACAGATAATCCAGAATGCTCGCCTCCGGGCAGGACAAGGGCTCCAGCTCCTTTCCCTGACACCAAATGGAAAACCTCTTCCACTTGAAGACACAGCGCTGGTGAGTCGACTCCTTCTGGGAGACCTCGACAGCATGAAGGACCTCATTGGAGAGACCCAAAGCCTGGAACTCTAGCTGCTCAGAAACCAGGCTGTCAGGTGCAGGGACAGAAGATCTGGACGGAGAACCTTCCCCTGAGAGCATGAAAGTAGGTCTAGGCAGAGAGGCAGACACCACGGAGGCCTACGGCTGAGGAGACTGGGGTACTAGAACTGGCGCAGCCAGTCCGGAACCACCAGGATCCCCTGTGCCTTGTCCCTCTACACCATGATCAGCACCTTGTGGATCAGGGGAAAGGGAGGGAAGGCATACATGAAGCCTGGGATCCAGGGCATCATGAAGGCATTACCCAGAAGGGTCCCATACTGAGGGGGGCAGGCACGATACAGCCTCAGCTTCGTGTTCTCCCAGGAGGCAAACAGGTCAACCTGGTGAGTGCCCCACAGGGAGAACAGGTGGTCGACCACTTCCTGGTGAAGGGACCACTCGTGAAACCCCTTGCCCAATTGGCTGAGGGTGTCCGCCAGCTGGATGGATACGCTGGCCACATGAATCACCAGAAGGTCGGCGTCCAGGCGGAGAATGAGGGTCCAGATGCAGAAAGTTTCATGGCACAATGAGAGGGAATGCATCCAACCCTGCTTGTTGAGGTAGTACATGGTTGTCGTGTTGTCCGTCTGGACCTGGACGACCTGACCCCGAACATGCGGAGCAAATACTGTCAGTGCCAGATGCAATGCCCGGCGCTCCAGCAGGTTGATGCGACATCAGAACTCTTCAGGAGTCCAGAGCCCGTGGACCCTGTGGTCCCCCAGGTGGGCACCCCAGCCAAACAGAGGTGTCAGTTGTGAGAACGACCATCAACTCCGGGTGGACAAATAGGACTCCTTCCTGAAGATGATCCAGGACCAGCCACCACTGGATGGCATCCCACACCTGCAGTGTCATCATGACTGGCTGGTCGAGGTGACCACGGTGCTGAGGCCACTGCCAGGCCAGCCCCCTCTGCAGGTGGTGCATCTTCCAGTGGGCCTAATGGACCACGCTGGTGAAAGCCACAATGTATCCCAGGAGATGCAGGAAGTCCCAGGCAGGGCACAAGTGCCCAACCAAAAAAGATCGGGCAAAAAAGGGTAAGGTCCTCTGCCCTGTCCACTGGGAGTCGGGCCCGGGTTTGACGGGAGTTGAACCTGCCACAATGACCTGAATCACATGCGAAGGACTGAGTTCCAACTTGGTCTCGCTGACCAGGAGGCCGAGAGCCAAGCAGGTTTGGAGGGTCAGGTTCCTGCATCACTCCATTCCACCCTGGAGGAACCTGCGATCAGCCAGTCATTCAGTTAAGGATGCACCCGGACCCATCGGCACTGCAGGAATGCTGCCACCACTGCAATGCACTTGGTGAAGATCCTGGGGGCCGAGGACAGGCCAAAGGGCATAGCCTGGAACACGTACAGAGTTACTTCTGAGCAGAACCGCAGGAACCGTTGGTGGGACAGACCGATGGTAACATGAAAGAATGCATTCTGAAGGTTCAAGGAGCAGAATCGCATATCCTGCTCCATGGACAAAATGATCTGGTTCAGAGAGCGACCATCCAGAATTTGTGCAGCCACAGATAATGACTGCGGTCCTGCAGATGCAGTATGGGGTGCCAGCTCCCGTCTGCTTTGGGACCATAAAATATATGGAGACAAACCCCGGGAATGGTCACGGCATCCTGAACACGAACCACTACCTCCTTCTGTTGGAGTTGGGCAATGTCCTACTGAAGGGTGGACAACATGTTCATGGACACCACGTGCTCCCATGGGGCGTGGGCTCAGCTGGGCAGGAGAGCCTCCAACTCCAGAGGCAGACCTCAGCCGGCCACCTCGAGCACCCATCTGTCCGAGGTAATGGTGGACCAGGCGGAAGTGAAGTGGTGGAGTCAGTCCTCCATGGAAGGTCCCAGAGAGGGCAGAAAGAGAGCATCCCCCAACCTGTCACTGTGGAGGCTTAGAGGCGGTGGCAGGGGGGTAGCTGAGGAAGCAGCCGACCCTCACCTACCAGAGTTCCTGATGGTACAAGAAGAGGGCTTCGGCTGAGGCTGCCAAACCAGATGTTGCCCCACTGGGGGCTGAGGTGGCTGGACCACAGGAGTGGAGGAGGGCCAAAACTGAAAGCGTTTTTTTTTTCTTTTGCTTCTGGCCCTTAACCTCCCTCTGGGCAGAGGTGACAGAATCCAGGGTGGTGCTGGACTTCTCAATGTGGGTGAGATGGTCATCCATCCCAGGCCCGAACAAATCGGAACCTATGAAAGGGACATCCACCAGTTTGTGCTGGGTATTGGCTGTAAAAGTCCAAATCCGCAGCACTGCCTTGCAGCACATAGCCACCACCAAGACCACAGATCTGGCAGAGGAATCGCCGATGTCCAGGGCCATTTGAAGCTGCTGTTTAGTGAGACTGTAGCCTTGATCATGGACCAGCTTGACTGGCAGCTGCAGGTCAGTCAGGAGCTGAGGGATAACCTGATCCAGGGTACCGAGCAGGCCATGGGCAAAGCTGGCAATCATAATGGCCAAACTAGCCTGCCGAAGGCCAAGGCCATATAGACCTTCTTGGCTGCATGGCCCAATTTCAACTTCTTGTTGGGAGGTCTGTCGACAACCTTGACATTACAATAACACCGAAAAACAGTTGGCGACAAATCCTTTGGCCGAAGGACGGTCACTAAACCCAGACAGTGACCCAGAGGAAATGCGTATTTGAGGAACATACAGGCCGATGGCACAGGGCAGGAGGCAGAATGCTGCAATAGCTCCAAACTGTGGCCAAGGATGGCCTCTGTGACAGGGAAAGCAACCAGGGGAGTCATGCCTGTCAAGGATCTCTGTCAAGGGGTACTTTGCCTGCTTCTGGACCGGCTCCATCGAGATCCCCTTAAGACTCAGAGATCAAGCAGAACAGGTCCCTGAATGAAGTAAAATAAGAACTCCTTATGAGAAAGTAAAACCAGGCATTCAATGAATCATACGAGGGGGGTGCTTCACCTATATGATCCAGGCTAGGATCGAATCAATAATAATAAGCCTTTGTGCGATGCACAAAACAAACGGTGAGCAACAGGGCAGGTGGTTCAGAGTGAAAAACTCTCACAAACAACTTTTTCCATCAGTAATTCTTAGCTTTTATTACAATGTAAAAGCAGATGATAAAAATCCCCAAAACACACCTTACCCCAGTCCAACAGCCAGTTACACTAACCCTGGCACTTCGCCACAAGGCTTCCTCAGGGGACCTAATGAAGTAGGCCCCTGCTCTGCCGGAAGGTCCTCCCTGGACTCATGGTCAAAGCCAGGGGTCCGTTGAAAATGCATAGAGGAATCCTTCAAGTTCGAGGATTCCTCAAACACCAGCTGAGCCCTCGTATCCCCGCTGACTTGGCAAAGTCCGTAGTTGTGAGTCACTGTGACAACCAACCAAATGGGGAAGCCTGGTGGCAGGACGTACAGACATAGGAAGGGGCCCCACCTTGGGCTGTGGAGGTGGAGGCTCTACCTGAATGGGAGAAGAGGCTGGTGTTAGCCTAGCTGGGGGTACCGGCTCAGGCCAGGGTTGCGATGTCCACACGGAAGCGCCGTACAGGGATAAGGCACAGCCAACGGCCTGTTGCCTGCGCTGAGCAGCAGCAGTTGCCATACAAACTCCTCATAGTGGTGCCGCATCTTGCAGCGGTGCCAATCCTCCCCTGAGGAGGAGGAGGAAGAGGTGTAGTGGCAGCATTTCTTGCCCAAGTGTCGAAAGCAGGACTGACAACCACGTCGGGAACCGCTCAACCTTGAGCTACGAGACCATGACCTGGACTTTGACCACCAGGGTGTTCAACAGGGAGGAGAAGTGGAGACAGGTGAAGGACACCTTGGACACCCCGAAAGGTTGGGCTCCTGTGGAGGAGGATCCAGTTCAGCGTGCTGATCTTGTCCACCATAAGAGAGCTCAGGCAAGACCAGAGTCTTGGAGAGGGAATCCTCCCCTTGTCCGGTGACAACAGGTCGACCTTTTCAGGAAATATCTTGACTGGTTGCTTGACCTGCATCTCAGCCAGCAAGCCCGATGAGGATACCACGGGGCTAGCAGCCTGGACAGAATCACTGACGGAAGCTGATGGCTCGACAGTCATCAAGCCAGCAGAAGTGCGGTAACATAGAAACATAGAATTTGACGGCAGATAAGGACCACTTGGCCCACCTAGTCTGCCCATTTCCTTACCTAACGGATAAGCTGCAGATCCTAGTTAACCAACAGCCTACTTCCTCCTACCCCCCACCAGATCTGCCTTATGTCTGTCCCATGCATTCTTGAATTCCCCCACTGTTTTTGACTCTACAACCTCCTCAGGAAGGCTGTTCCATGTATCCACAACCCTCTCTGTGAAGAAATACTTCCTCACATTACCTCTGAGCCGTCCCCCCTCTATCTTCAAATTGTGCCCCCTTGTTTTGCACATCTCTTTTTCTGAAAGATGCTACCCTCTTGGACTTTGTTGATTCCCTTAAGGTATTTGAAAGTTTCTATCATGTCCCCCCTCTCCCTCCTTTCCTCGAGGCCATACATCTTTAGTTCCTTTAGTCTTTTTTCATATGTCTTCTGATGCAGACCCTGCATCATTTTGGTTGTCCTCCTCTAGACAGCCTCCACCCTGTCTATGTCTTTGCGGAGATGGGGTCTCCAGAACTGTACACAGTACTCCAGATGTGGTCTTACCAACTGTCTGTACAGAGGGCAAACAACTTCCTGTTTTCTACTGGTGATGCCTCTCCCTATGTATCCCAGTATCCCCCCAGCCCTCGTTATTGCCTTCTCACATTGCTGGCCTGTCTTTAAGTCATCTGATATGACTACCCCCAGGTCCCTTTCCACTTTTGTTGTTGTCAGTATCTCACACCCCCCCCCTCCCCCCATTGTATACTCTTCCCCTGGGTTTTTGTTTCCCAGGTGCATTACTTTGCACTGAATCTGCGCTGCCATACATTTGACCATTCCTCCATCCTTGCCAAGTCCCTTTTCATCCTTTCCACCCCACCTTGTGTATCAACCCTGTTGCAGATCTTTGTGTCACCTGCAAAGAGACATACTTTCCCTTCCAGTCCCTCTGCAATGTCACCTATAAAGACATTAAAAAGGACCAGCCCCAGTACTGAACCCTGCAGTACCCCACTAGTAACCCTCCTTTCTTCACTGTGGACTCCATTTACTATTACCCGCTGTGTCCTGTTGTCCAACCAGTGTTTTACCCAGGCTACCACCCTAGGACCCACTCCCAGGCTGGCTAATTTGTTTATTAATCTTTTGTGCAGGACTGTGTCAAATGCCTTGCTAAAGTCTAGGTAGGCCATATCCACAGCCCCTCCCTGGTCTACTGCTTTGGTCACCCAGTCAAATAAATCAATTAGATTTGTCTGATATGACCTTCCGCTGTGAATCCATGCTGCCTTGGGTCCCTGCCCCACTGGCCTCTAGGTAGTCAACAATTCTTTCCTTCAGAAGTGATTCCATCATTTTCCTACTACTGAGGTCAAACTGACAGGTCTGCAGTTTCCTGCCTCCGCTCTTGCTCCCACTTTTGTGAAGGGAATCACATCCACCCTCCTCCAGTCCTCAGGTACCACCCCATCCTCCATGATTTATTAAAAGGGTAGTCAGTGGTATTACTAGTTCTTCCTTAGTTCCTTTAAAATTCTGGGTGAATCCCATCAGGCCCCATGGCTTTATCCACCTTCAGTTTTAGGAGTTATTTCAGAACCCTTTCTTCTGTGAAAGGACTAATATCAACCCCTATCCAGAGTGCTTCTATTGACCAGATTAGGTATTTCCTGCTTTTCCATTGTGAATACTGAGCAGAAGTATTTGTTCAGTATCCCTGCTTTTTCACTGTTGCTCTCTGCCCAACCACCTTCCTCTTCGTTCAGGCTCAGTATCCCTGCCTTAGTTTTTCTTTGCTCCCTAATGTACCTATAAAAGGTTTTATCCCCCTTCTTAACCAAGTTCACTATCTTTTCCTTGGTTTGGGCCTTTGCTATTCTGACTGCCTTACCCGCTTCCATCTGCTTTAACTGGTACAGTTCTCTGTCCTGCTCCTTCTGTGTTTCCTTATACTTCCTGAATGCTATCTTTTTTTCCCCTTACCTTCCCCGCCACTTCTTTTGAGACCCAATTGTGGTTTTTTCTTTCGTTTTGATTTTATTTGCTTCACACAAAGACTTGTTACCTCTGTGATGGTGGTTTTGATGTTTCCCCATTGTTGTTCCACCCCACCTTCTTGCCTGTTTGCCAGTGCTTTTCTGAGGCACTCTCCCATTTCGTCAAAATCAGCCCTCCTGAAGTCCAGTACCTTCACTTTTGTGTGGCTTGACTCTACAGCTAAGTTTATCGTGAACCACACTGTTTGGTGGTCACTTGTTCCCAGATGGCTACCCACTTCAAGATCAGAGATCCTCTCTCCATCCCCATTTGAGAGTCCCAGGTCTAAGATTGCTCTCTCTCTCTCTCTCCCTCTCTCTCTCGTGGGTTCCAAAATTATCTGTCTGAGGCATGCCCCCTGTAGGGAATCGAGAATGGCCCTGCTCCTGGATGTGGCTGCACAAAGGTGCTCCAGTCAACATCTGGCATATTCAGGTCCCGCAAGAGGCCCAAGAGAGTTTGTGATCCCACGATATGCGATGGGACTTCTTGCGTTTGGAGTCCTGCATGGAAGATTTCGACCCATGGGACGGGCACTCCCCAAGGGTTGGGGGGGACAGGAAAAGATCCCCAAATGCCCAAGAAAATGAGGTGCCAATGCCCGAGACAAAGGTGGACGTGGACAAGGCATGCGAGGCGGCCTGGGCTGTTGCCTCTTCGAAGGCGGTAAGTTGCTCAGCCAAGCCCACTGTGGACCACCCTATGGGCGTGCTTGACTTTCACAAGAGGATCCTGTTTGTCCAGACAACCCAGGAGAAGGTGGGCATAATGGTCCTCCAAGGTGGAGGGAGAAGGGTACCACACAAGCCGCAAGCCTGCAGGCCGTGCTGTGTACCCAGACAGTAAATACATAAGGTGAGCAGATTGGTGCAAAACATTTTCTGGCTGCAAGGGCACTGTTTGAACCTGGGACCGGGTTCCGGGTCTCCCAATTCCATGTTCGAAGTAAAGTCCAAAAGTGCAAAGCTTGAAGATAAAGCGAATTTAAAAAAAAAAGCTAGGGCCTACACCAAGCAAGGAGCTGCGATGGAAGGAGCCTGATGCTTCCAGTGAATAGAAGATCTGATGTCACGGGGTGGTGCAGAAGAGATAGAGGGCTATAGTACTCAATCAGGGTGCTGAAGCACGAGAAGACTTGATAGACCAATAGGCCTACTCTGCTGGCGTCTAGTATGTTAATCCCATTCCGGATGAATTTAAAGGGGAAAGGATTCTGCCAAAGTGTGGATCGTACACCACATCCACAGCCCTACAACTGGTGTATTGTGGTCTCTTAGACCTATCATGGGCTGCATTTATCACCACAGAATCCACTTACGGTTGTCCAGCAAAAAAAAAATTAAAAAGAAATAGGACTTCCCTGAGGGTGCGTCGTACAGTTTGTCTGCCTTTCTAGGCATGGCAGGGATCATATCTGGCTGTACTTTGCAGCCATGGTGGCATCTTCTAAAGCAGCCAATGGAGGAGGAATAATCAGAGGGAGAGAATATGAAAATTATGTACTTGCCACAATTCTTGATCTTCTTGGACAGTCTTCACCATTTAGTCACACTACTGGGTTCTCAGCCAGCGGTGCTAAGACCCTGCAGGAGCCAAAACTCTTCAGGGGGCCGGTACCAAGGGAAGCTGTGCACATGTGCAGCAATGCGAGGACTAGCTTCGCTCTACATAGCCTATCTTGGCAACAGCCCCCAACTGCCTCAGAGCAGTGTAACTTCAGTAAGCAAATACTAACCTAACAAGGGCATGAAACAGCCCTTTCGACCCATACAAGAAGGGTCAACAAAAACAACAGTGTCTTCACAGCTCAACCAAAACAAGGGAGGTGAAGACTAAGATACAAAGAGAGTAAGCTCTGGGGGATGGTGGTTGGGTGTCTGAATAAATGGTGAAGACTATCCAAGAAGATCAAGAATTATGGTGGGTACATCATTTTCATAGCTTCCTGGATGTAGTCTTCACCATTTATTCATGCTGCTGGGTACAGTACCTATTTCGGCAAAACAAAAAAAAAAATCCCTCAAGCAGGGTGGTAGGAGAAGGAGCTCACTCAAGGCAAGAGTTCATTAAGGACTGTCATGTCAAAAGAGCTGTGCTGCCTTGCATGGACATTCAGGACATAGTGCTTAATGAAAGCATGCTATGGGGTCCAAGTTGCTGCTTTGCAAATCTCTGAAATGGGGGCTAAGCAGATTTCTGCCAAGGAGGTTGCAACCACTCTGGTGGAGTGGGCACGACCTTGGCCTTCCAGTTTGACCCAAGCAAAGGAGTAACAGTGTCGAAGGCAAGCTATTATCCAAGCAGAGATGCATTTAATCAGTTAGCACTGAAGGAAACAAAGAGCTGCTTGGAATGATTGATGTCCTTGGTTCTATCAATGTAGAACCGAGCACTGTCTTTACATCCAGGGAGTGGAGAGTCCTTTCTCCCTTGATCTAGAAGTTAGGAAAGTACGTGGGTAATACTAAGGGCTGGTTCAACTGGAACTCCGAAGCCACTTTGGGCAAGAACTTAGGGTGTATGCTGAGAACCACCTTGTCTCTGTGAAACACCATATTCAGAGGACCTGTTACTAAAGTGTGTATTTTATAGACCCTTCGGGCTGAGAAGACAGCCACCAGGAAAGCTGCTTTCCAAGACAGAAATTTGAGAGCACATGTAGCTGGGGGTTCAAAGGGCTTGCAAGTGAGCATGTCCAATACAAGGTTGATATTCCAGGGAGTGAATGGCTTAATAACTGGGGGCCTTGTGTGCAGAATTCCTTTTAAGAACCTCTTGTTGAGCCAGTGTAAGGTTCTGGACCGGCTCATGGTAGGCCAAAAGAGCACAAAGGTGAACCTTTACAGAAGAGAACTGCAGTCTCGCATCGGAAAGATCTAACAAGTACTCCAAGACTTTGTCCAGCAGTCACCAGAATGGGTCCAAATGAGATTTGGCACACCATTCAGAGAAACATTTCCATTTGGCTGTGTACGTCTTCTGGGCAGAAGGCTTGTGTGCATCCAAGAGGATCTCCGAGACTCACTTGGAGAGACTAAACCTGCCCACCTCTGTCTTTTCAGGGGTCAAGCATGAAGATGAAGGGAGCACAGGCTGGGATGTACCAGGAACCCTGTGTCAGCAGGTCCATCCACAAGGACCACAGATAACTTGCTTGATCAATGGGCAATTAGAATCATCCCCCACCCCACTCCTGTAGGTCTCTAGCTTCAGAAGCACCCTCTGAACTAGAGGAAGAGGAGGAAATGTGTACAGAAAGTAATTTGTTCACTGCAGTCTGAATGCATCCTGACAAACAAATCCTGGATTTCTGGAGCAGAATTGAGGCAGTTTTGTGGTGAGTGGGGATGCAAAAAGATCCAGGTCTGGAGTACCCCACGGGTTGAAGAGAAACTGCACATATGATGCTAATGACTAATCATGAGGATCTGCTTCTGTCCAACTGAGATGGCCCACCAGATCATTCTGCTCTCCTGGCACGTATACTGCCAGAATCAGAGCAGTTTGCTCCAGACATCACTCCCATACCCCGACTGCTTCCCTGCAAAGTTAGCAGGAGTGTGCTCCACCTTGCATGCTGATGTAGTACATCACTAACTTGTCCATCTGCACAATGATCACCTTGTGATTGACCAAGTCTATTAAGGCTCGGAATGCGTAAAGGCCTGCTCTAATTTCCAGAGCACTAATGTGGAGATGAGACTCCATCTGAGTCCATACTCCCTGGGTGTGATGGCCCTGACAGTGTGCCGCCCACTACAAGACAGACGCATCTGTGGTGAGAGTTATCGGAGACTCTGGTGGAATGAAGGGGACCCCCTGAAGAAGGATGTCCTCTTGTGTCCACCATGCTAATGATCAACTGAGCGGTTCCATCACTTTGATGTGGTAAGACCGAGGATACGTGGTCAGTGACCACTGTGTACTGAGCATTCACAGAGTAGTCCTCATGTGCAGTTGTGCTAGAGGTACTGTGAAGACTGAGGCGGCCATGATGCCTAGCATTCGTTGCATGGAGTGAGCCCGCACTGTGCCGTTCTCCATAATGATATGTGCCATGTGAAGGATGGCCTTCTATCTGTCTATGAAGGGGCGTTGCTGTGAGGGGTGAAGCTGTAACTTCCTGAGTTTCAGAAGGACCTCCATAGAGGTTAGGAACTGAATTGCTGTGCTAAGTGCCTCCTCTGTACCTTGTCTGGATGGACTTGCCAAGAGTCAGTCATCTAGATACTGAAATACTTGGTGCCTGAGCTTTTAAAGGTGCACTGTGAGAGCCGGCCCGTTGGCGCAGCGGTTGGATTTCCGCTTCTGACGCCAGTGACCCGGGTTCGGAAATGAGCCTGGGAGCTGGAGGGCCGGCCAGTGGGAGAAGGCTTGAGTGTCCCAGGGACAGCTTGTCTTCTACAGGGAGGTAGAGGGTAGCAACTTAGCGCTTGACTGGCCTCAGGCGGAAGTCTGGGACACAGCAAACACCAAGCAGACACAGAGAGGAGGACGTCATGATGTCGGCGCCTTGATGTCAGGGCAAGTGACGTCTGTAAGAAAGGAGGAAAACACCCTCCAGCTCCAAGGAGACGGAGTGCCGAGTATGGCCCCAATGTGCTCCCACCTGCTGGACTACCCTGAGCCTGAGGAGACATTGAATTGTTCGGGGAGTTCCTCCCCACCTCGCCCCCACCTGAGTGGTAAACCATGGCAGGATGGGGGAACGGGCCAGTACAGGTAAGGTGGGTAAGTAGGGGTGGACTCCACTGGCACTCCTGATGATGCAGAGCTGGAAGGGACAGGCGCAAGGTAAACAGAAATTATGAAAAAAAAACTACAATACACTTTGTAAAGACTCAAGGCACCAAGGATAGCCCAAAGGGCAGGATTCTGAACTGGCAGAGCGGACCCAAGGTCACAAAACAAAGGAACTCGTCGTGGCTTGGGTGTATCAGAACATGCTGGTAGACATCCTGCACGTCCATGGATGCCAACCAGTTCTGGGGTTTGAGAAGTGAAAGAAGAGTCCCCAGGGAAACCATCTTGATCTTCTTGAGGTACAGAAACTTGCTTAGTTTTCTGATGTCAGGGATGAGATGCATGCCCCCTGTCTTTTTTGGAACTAGAAACCTGTGTTGCATTCTGCTTGAGGTACTACTTCACTGCCTGTTTCTCAGTAGGCCCACAATCTCCGAAGCGAGGAGGTCTGACTTGGCGACAGATAAGATGGATTGCCTCTTTTGGGAAACAATCCGGGGGGTCTTGAAAGTTCAATGATCCTCAGGACCTATTTGTCCATGGTGACGGACTTCCACTGATTGTAAAAATGAGATAGAAGACCTCCCACCAGAGAGGAGATGCATGCCTTGGGCAGTTGAGGCAGAGTTGGGGCCAGAGACTCAGAGGGTGACAATAGGCGCTTTTGGGGCCTGTGTCTTTTGCTATGTTTTCTTTTGCGGCTGAGGAGGCTGGTGCCTGGCTGGAGCTCCTCTGCCCCTCCCATGAAAGGGCTACCTGTTACAAAAAAAGCTGATGGCCTCTTACACTCTAAGGGCGTGAGGGGGCCAGTCTAGCAGACTTGAGAGCTGTTCTAGTCTTGTGAGAAGCCTGGAGAGACCGCTCTACTTGTTGGTCGAGCAGGTAGGTGCCGCCATCAAAAGGGACATTTATAACCTGCTGCTGGGCATCAGAGATAAAACCAGAGGTCCGCAGCCAGGAATGTCTCCTTATGCAGATTCCAGCAGCGGCAACAGAGAAGCAATGTCAAATGCATCCATGGCTGTCTTTAGCTGGTGACTGTGGGAAGTTTATACAATGGGTTACAGTCTGAAGAAGTGTCTGCTTAGTATCCGACTCTGGTAGAGATTCCACCAGAGACTTAAAAGAAGACCAGAGGACATACTCATATTGAGAAAAATTACCTTGATAACTGGCTATTCGCCTGCCCAAAGTGGCTACTGTGAAAGTTTTCTTACTCACAGTGTCAATCTTGTGGGATTCCTTATTAACAGGGTGTGCCGTAACCTCTTGAGGAATGACGGCCTTGTCCTTTTCTGCTAGGATGACAATTTTATCTGTAATAGGCTGAGAAGCCAAAACTGGCCTATCCTTAGCAGGAGAATACTTACAGTCTGTTGTCTTACAAATGGAATGAATAGTGGCTGGTCTAGCCCACACCGCCTCCGAGAGGGTATCAATGGCTGGAAGAACTGAAAGTGTGAGGCTAACAGGTACGTATGGGACATGGAGCCACTCCAGATGCAGTTGTTTACCTGGGTTGGGGGCTGAAGTCTCAAGGGCTAAAAGTAGCCTGCAAGATCTTTCTGAGGAACAAAAGCAGGAGCTGGAGATTTGTCCTCCAAGCTGTAAAAAGTGTCGTCATCACCGTCCTCTGAAAGACTGAGGCCGAGGTCAGACTCCGCCCCCTCGGAAGGAGGAGCTGGAAGAGATGTGGACCTTGTAAGGCCTCCTCAGGCCTTGGTATTGGATAGACAGCAGACACCGGCACCGGGAAGGGGACCAGCATCAGAGTCTGTAAAAATGGCGCCTGCGCCAGGGCACTGGACCTGATGAAGCTGGCGCCCAGGTCAGAAGAAGCCAGAGAAAGGCCTGGGTGCAGCGTTGGAACAGGCGTAGAAAGGCCAGAGTCAGAAACCAGGACCAAACCAAATCCCAAAGGTCCAGCCGGCACTGAAGTGACCAGAGGTGGTACCGGTGCCAACCCCTGCAAACAGAAAGAGTGAGGGGGGAGCGGCACGTGGAACCAACGTTGGTGGAGAGACTGCCATCATGGGGAAAGATTAGTTGGTACCAAACACTCCACCTGGTCCAAAAAACCCAGACACAGGCCTGAAGAACCTAGGCCTGAAGGCCCCAGCAGCCGGTCCACAGGAAGGGGAAAATGAGCCAGACGCTGTACCCACTGCTCCATAAGAGCTGCCCAGTGGTGCAAGTGCCCCCTAAAACCCCACTAGAGGACAGAGAGGGGCTTTGGGCCCGAGACTTTGAACCACCATGAGCAGAACCCATTAGAGAAACCGACATCCTGCTCACGGACCTAGAAGGCCTCTTGACCAACATACCAGAGGGTAATCTCAAGTGGTACCATTTCTTCCCCTTTCAACGGGAAGAGGAAGAACCCGAGGTTGGGCCTCTGACCTGGATTGGGAATGGGCCCGCTTCTTTTTCTGTTTACGGGAAGACTGTCCCCCCGGACTGCCTGTGGTTGGACTCCCTCTCCAAAGAGGGTGGCAGACCGGACTCAGCCCAGCTGCCAGAGTAGTCTTCCAAAGGTGACGCCCCACTGTCACTGTCCATGATCAACTCAGCTGTTCGGTAGGGCTGAAGAAACTGACAAATCTATTTTTTTTTTTAAACTAAAGAAAATAATAAACAGAAAATGAATACTGAACGAAGTAAACACTTGTTACCGTACAGACTTGAAGATCTGACTCCCAGTGGGCAAGCGATGTATGTCGTCACTGAAGTGCACTCGATGGCGGGGAAAAAGGGAACTGAGGTGGCTGGGGGCCGTTGCCGAGATAGGCTACGCAGTGCAAGGCTAGCCCTCATAGTGCTGTGCATGTGCACAGCTTACCTTGGTGCCGGCCCTATTTTTGGCTCCCACAGGTTCCTACTGCCTCCGGCTGAGAACCTAGTAGTGCGAACAAATGGTGAAGACTGCATCCAGGAAGATCTGGTAGTTCTAAAAATTCAACCAGATTCCTCCTGGAGATGTCTTGCTCCTCAGCATAAAACCCCATAGCGGTTTGTAGCTGCTTCATCACCGAGATGAAGGAGGTGACCTCAGGGGTATATCTGGTGGAGTCCTCATCATCTGAGTAAACAGTGAAAGCAGACCTAGACGGGCTCCTATCCCCTTCTTCCTCCTCCGCCTCTTATGGGATGAGATCAGAACTATATTGCTGACCCTCGACGACGGGCTCAGAGTAGTGCAGAGAAGACAATGAGGATCTTGACGCCCTGGAGAAAGCAGGGCACGTTGACGCAGGTGCTGGTCTTACAGGCCCCAGTGTTGTCAGGCCCGGAGGAGTAAGGTGCAGGCTGATATCAATAAAGGAGGAGATCATGGTCAGGATGTCACTAGTGGTCAGCGTCACCGGGGCACCATATGGCATCGGGGGAGGCTGGGTTCCCGGTGTCAATGGAATGCCCTGGGGGCGTCAACAGAGGAAGCAGGAGCCCTGATGCTGACGGACCCTCGATGGCCAAAATAGGTCCAGCGGAGACTGCTGCCAGATGCTCCTAAGAAAGCAGGGGTCTGAGCAGCAGGAGTTGCAGTGTCAGCTGGGGCATGAAAAGGCTACCTTCTGTGTTAGCAGGAAGGACTACAGGGCCTTCTGATGGTGCCACTGGGTAGCCTGGTTGAAGCTGCAACAGATCTCGCAGGCCTTAACGTCGTCAGCCTTGCTGAGAGAGTGGACACAGGGGTCATGGTTATAGAATCTTCCACCGCACTCACAATATCGGAAGTTTCACAGTCGACTGGCATACATGACGGCGAGGATCAGTTTGAAAAATAAAGTGATGACTAACCTGGAATAAAGATGAAAAATCAAAGATCTGACGGTCGACTGAAGCGGCGGTGTCTCCGTGGAGTCCGACTTGAAATGTTCGATGGCAGGAAAAGAACTGATGAAAGTGCAGGGCTGGCCCCATCTATATGGTGACAATGTCACGTATGATGTCGTCATGGGTGACCCCTAGAAGACTGCTAACAAAGTTTCCATGTGGTCCTAGTGCCTGGTGGCTCTAGTTCCATAGGTGTGGCCTGATGAAAGAGATATCCTTGTAAAAGATCTCAGTTCCACCTCCACAGATACCTTTCTCCACTGAATACTACTGGAGAGTTCCACTCCTAGGGATGACAGTTTCACCTCCTACCAATGTAGAAATTAGAGTTCCGCCCCCTAAACATTTCCAGTGAAACCAATGGTAGTGTATATTTTACTATGCTACCTCTGCTGTGCTTGTACTGCTGGATTTTGCCCCTGATCTAGCAAAAACCGTACCACTTCCACCATCTTAGAAAAGCACTATACTTATCTCAGAGACGCACTGCAGAAAACTAGTTTTCTTTCACTTCACGATCCAACTTCTCCTCCAACAAATTCCCTTCTTGCTGTTTCACACTCTGAACAGAATTCCCTGCCCTTGCCCAACTCCTGTTGCTGTATATACCTCTTCTGGTAAACCCATGGGACATCACCGAGTGGTGCATCTACACTAATGTATAACTCACCAATGCTCGTAAGATGTGCCCTTATATACTTTGTGTAGTGCCAAGACTCAGAAGTGCTCATCCTTACTTTCTGTCCCTGTGTACCTATAAAACCACACTTCCCTCTGTTTGGACCCTGACTACTCCACTGCAAGTAAGTCAAGCTTTTTTTTTGTCTTTGGTAACTGGGTTAGGCTCACTAGGCACAAGTGCCTGTTTTCAGGGGAGACCTGGGAGCACTGAGGACGTTAAATGACTTGCTCAGAGTCACACAGTATGCAAGTGGAGGTAGCGGGATTCTGTGGGACCTGGCCCAGTCGCAGACCTCCATTATGGGAAGGGGATACCATGCATCAACATCAGGGAGTAAGGTAAGTACTGGCAGAAGGCGGAGCTGGGGCAATGCAGGAGCCATAGAGGGTCCCAAAGCAGACTGAATGAAGAACAGGAACAAATAAATAAATAAATAAATAAATAAAAGACTAGTATTTAAATCTAGCTTTAAAGAGTCATGTTGCTGATGTCCCCCTCATTCTCCTTGTAGGGCTAGTGGGTCCAAAACAGGCAGACAGGAAAATAACACAAATTTTAAGCAGCAGTCAGTTGTACCTTTTTATTTTTGAAGTATTTTTCTTTTGCCTTTTGCTCATTAGAAAGTCTTCTATGTGCTAATATCGTGCTGGATGCGTGGACTAGCTCTTAGCCTGGCAGCTGACATATCTATCTCTATTGCCCCCCACTATATCATCAGCATTTTGACCCTACTGACGGTAACATCCCAGGTAACTGACCTGACAGCCACCAGGTCTGCTGGATGTACCAAGCTCATTCACAGCTTGTTACTCTAACCTCTAGACTATACTGCCAGTCACAGTGTCTTACAAGATTGTCTTGTCTGCCATAGCACTTCCTTTGTGCTGTTTTTTTGCCTCCGGACCCAATGTTCTGTCAACTCCCGAACTGCCAATTCACAAAACTCCCTCAGTGATGCCCCTCCCCCAGAGTTTAACCAAACAGCTCTATGTATTTCAGCTCCCTGAACTCAGTAGTCTATACCTTCTAAAAATGGATTCCTTCAGCACAATATCCCCAGCTTTAAGCATCCAGTTTCAGTTGAAACTTAATCTCTGGCTAATTTACACATACTTGACTTGATTTCCTCTAAGGTTCTTGGGACCATACATTTAAAAAGGATCACCTGGAATCACTGATTATATCAGACCACTTTCAGCAACTGAATATTCTTTATCTGTGCTCCTAATAATCCCTCACACACACCCCCACGCAGACCCAATTTAAAGGAAAAATGCCCTCACAAAGGGCCACACATTCAAGTATGGGGCTGATCCCAATGCGTACGTTGTGTGCAAAAACATTTTGGTTTACTTTCTTTTTATATTTATAATTTTTATTAGGATATTCACAAGAAAAATATAAGCAATGATTCAATAGTTGATCTGTTACCTGTATGTTGTTGTTTCACCCAGGTCGCCCCTGAAAAAGGGACCTCTTAGGGCCCAGCGGGCCTACCCGGTCATCAAAATTCAATAAATAAATAATACATTACATATCTCATTGCACAGGTTCAGTTCATAAATCCATAAATCCTTAATTTATCATATCATTCTTTTCAACCAGGAGTATATAGTCATGTGAATTTTATACACATTCAGTTAATATTTTATCTAATAACTCATTATAGTAGATTGCATCAGACTAATTTTGCTTACTTGTAGGCTGGCATGTTACTACAAATCCCAGAATCCTCTGCAGCTGACAGAGAAGTACACAGCAGTGGGAGATTCAATAGCTTGCAGTGCATGTTAGAGCTTTTATAATCTCTGATAAAATGTTTTCCAGTTCTGCTTTTGTCTAGGGGCTAAGTATAGTCCTCTGTGACAGAACTTAGCCCATGGAGGACAGTGGGTCCAGCAAACAAAAGATCTGAGCAGCTGATATAAACTCTAACATGTACTGCAGACTACTGAATTTCCCACTGCTGCCTACTGCTCTGATATTAGCTGCAGGGGATTCTGGGATTTGCAGTAACAGAAGCTGTCAGCCAACAAGTAAGCAAAATTAGATACAATCTACTATACTAAAGTAATCAGAAAGCAACCCCCCCTCCCCCAAAAAATGTTTTTGCACGCAAACCGCACACTGGGACCACCTCAGTGTGGGGCCTGTTCCCTTTAAATCTGACCCTATACAAATTATCAGTCTTTCCCTCCAGAAATTTCCCACCACTCACATATTTTGCAGTACAGTTAGTTGATTATAAGCTCTTTCCTCTAGAAAATCCTACAGCATGTGTCCTAGCTGCCACCAAGGTTCTCCTACATGGTTCACATATATTGGTAAATCCAAGCAGCCCGCTCTCCCTCCCGGAAGGTTCGGAGCTCCCTCCCGGAGCCGAAAGTCGCAGTGGTGGTGCTTAAGAGGTAATTTAAACAACCTCTTCCAGCACCTGTGAGGGGTTAGCCTGCCGATGCTGCCATGCAGACTGCCCCTGGGCCTCATCAGCCACTCCTCCTACCCAGGGTCGCCCCTTTGTTTATAGTCCCTACCTGATGACATCACTTCCTGCTGCTTGAAATACTAAGTCCCCATTTTCCCTTTGCAGGTTATACCTGCCAGCCACTAGTTGGACCCTCTGTTGCCTCTAACTCTTAGAGTTTGATAGCCTCCCTTATCCTTGGACCTTCTAACTTCCGGTCCTCTCCCTTCTCCCAGCACTCTTGACCCCACACCTGCTCCTAAACTTGCTTGTCTCCTGGGCCCCTCCTTCCACCCCCAAGCCCATATCTGGTTTAACCCCTATTCTGGATTTTCCAACAACCTATCCCTCTTCCTACCCTCCTGACCACATTGGGCCTGTCTGCCCTCCCACACCAGTTGCTGTACACATCCTGCCTGGACCTCCTTCCATTACAGCTGTGCCTTTCTTCAAGTGGCCTCTAGGAGTCGGCTAATTAAGCACCTCTTTCTGGTCCCAAACCTACCCTGTGTCCTGGCCTCTGAGCGTGGTGCGGCTCTTACCTAGGTCCTGTGACCAACTGCCCAGAGTTGGTCTTGAACCTGGTACCTGCCACCATGAGTCCGTGTCACTACCACTACTCCAAAGTGGCATCCACACTTGCTGAGTGACACAAAACAACTTCAACCTACCACCCAGCGGCAACCACAAGCAATATGTTAGCCCTCTTATTACAATGCCTCCTTCATCCTCACACTGGCTCCATTGTCTCTCCAACCTAAGACCCCCGCACAATGGCTTCTGATCCTACTATTCTTCTGGAGCTAGCCCAGCCACACCCTACTCTCACTGCCTGTCCCAGTCATCAACACCTCCCCCAGTCCTCTCCCTACTACTACCTCCTCAGGCACCCACTGGAGAATTATCCTCCACACGTTCACAGCCTGGAAAACCCTGCCCACCCCATGTGCCCAAAGCACCCCCCTCCACACGCATATGTATCGAAGCTCACCCCACCGCCCCTGGCCAGGGCTGTGGTTATACTACTACTTCTGACAGGCAATATTCATCCAACCCTGGCCCAGCTCCTCTAAACCTCCAACAGGGACACTCGGCTCTGCATTGCTTCTATGAATATATGCAGCCTGATGAAAAACTAGATTCCTTCAATGTTGGGTCACCACATAGGCAGATGTCATCGGGTGGTGGAAACCTGGCTATCAAAATCCACAACAGACGATTTGTCACTATTCCTGGGTACACCTCAGGGGAGGATCGAGTAGGTAGAAGAGGTGGGGCTGTGCAATATACACCAGGAATCTCTCACTGGACTGACACTCCCTGCCCGGTTCTAGCCCATAGAGCACAGGCCCTTATCCTCAAACTGACTCCGGACCTCCAGGGGTCCCCATCTCACCGCTGCTTACATTCCCCAAAAACAAACTGTGGCTCTGGCTTCGCTAACTGATTATCTTTCAACCCTACCTCACACAGCTGATCAAGTCCTTGTAGGAGACCTGAATGTTAACTGGCTCAGCTCATCCATCAACACCACCCGTGACTCTTTTGCAGCAATTGACATGTCCAAACTAGTCTCCCAACCCACCAGGATTAACACAAAGAAAGGTACCAGCACTCTGCTAGATGTGGTCATCACCAACCGCCCACAACAAATCCATGATATCCAGGTCCTTCCGGACTCTATTAGCGATTACTCCCCGATCACTTTCCACTGGGCCACCCCACTCTAAACCCACGGCTCATCCCACTCTTCGCCGGGCTACCAGACCTGGCGGCTAAAAGGCCTTAAGCTACATCTTGCCCAAATTAACTGGGCTCCTACACACCACGCCCCAGATGTTGACTCGCCTACCTCTTCTTCACCCAAACCTTCAACAATGCCTGGCGACATCTTTGCCCCATGACAGCAGTCCGGACCAAAGTTCGTAATGCCCCTGGATTACCCGTCCCTGCTGCAACCACTCAAACTTAGGGATAACCTGTGGCACCTGGCCACTAGAAACAGGCTGTACAAGTGACAGACAAGCCTACAATGCTGCTAGAAACAAATGCACATGGGTTATTAGGAAAGCAAAAGCTGATCACTATCAGGCGGCGCTTACCTCCTCCTGGGGAGGCAGAACGTTTGGGACAACATTAAGCAACTCAAATGGGAGCACACATTCTCCTCCCCTTCCCAGATCACCATTGAAGGCTCTGTCTCCACTGACCCTGCCCACATAGCCAACTTCCTCAACACATCATTCACCGACCTTAGTTCGGTCCTCCCAGTGACTTCTTTGGACCCTCCTTCAACCCACTCCGTCCCTGATTTTCAATATCCTAGCTTCCACTTCACGAGGGTGACTCCCCAGGAAGCTAGGCCCCACCTGCTTCAAGCTCTTAAGAGTAATAATATTGGCAGCGATCCCTGGACCCCAGTATCCTCCGCTGGTCCTGGATCAGGTCCTGCCCTCACTACCCTGCTCAACAAGTCCTCTGCCTGGGTCAATTCCCTTCAGGCTGGAAAACTGCCTCAGTCTTGCCCATACACAAAGGTGGTGACAGGTCCTCAGCCGAACTACCGCCTATCTCCATCCTTCCACCCTCTCCAAAGCCCTTGAAAACTAGTGGCAACCCACATCACAGATTACCTGACCAAATACAACATCCTCTGTCATGAACAACACGGATTCCGGACAGGTTACAGTACCAGCACTGCCCTTATTGAGTTCTCAAATTTTCTTCATTCCTCACTTGACTCAGGCTCACTAGCAGGGGCAGTGTTTATTGACCTCTCAAAGGCTTTCGACACTGTCTCCCACCCCCTATTGTTGGATGCCCTACTGGTGCTCCAGCTACTTGTCGGACCGCTCTCAGCGTGTTAGAATTCATGGGACCCTCTCCAATACATGCCCCATCCGATCAGGAGTGCCCCAGGGTTCCATCCTAGGCCCTCTTCTCTTCTCTCTATATCTCAATACCTTGCCCAGTGCATGCTCGGGTAAAATCCTGCTGTACGTAGATGATGCCATCCTCTTTGCCTCCCACCAAAACCCCATTGCCCCTTCAAGAATCCTTGCAACTAGCCTTCAATGATGCTGAGCCTGGTTCAAAGAGCACAGACTTGTGGTCAATCTAAAGAAAACCAAATCCATGCTCTTTGCCCACCCTCAAACAAACTCTGTAATTTCCCACCAGATCCTCCCTGGCTCTAAACTTCCTCTCAGCAAGTCCGCCTGTACAAGTACCTTGGGGTCTCCTTGACTCTGCCCTCACTTTCCACGTCACCACATTGATACTCTAGCCTCAGCTACAAATACTGCTAGGTATCCTTTATCGCCATAAACACTGCCTCCCCCCTGAGGCCCTCCGACTAGCTGTCACCTCCTCAATCTTGTCCCTTGTGGACTATGGCCTGCCTGTCTATGGTGCCGCAGATATGACCGCCCTCAATAAAATTCGACACACCTTGAACAAGGCCTGTAGATTAATCACGGGAGCCACCAGATTAACCCATACCTGCCAGCTATATGACTTTGCTAAGCTGCTCAACCTGGACGAACGGCTCAGATACCAAACCTGCCTCCTAACTAAAAAACACCCTTGGTCTATCCTCCCGGTCTGACTGCCCTCTATCCACCTAGCTCGACCCTTAGTCCAAACTCGTAGCTCCTCCAGGGCCACCCTGTCTATCCCAAGAACCAGGACCACCCATGGTCAACGGTCCTTCTATTACAGAGCCCCCCACCTGGTACAATACTCTCCCCAGCTCCATCACCGATACCCGTTCAATCTCCAGCTTCAAAACCGCACTTCGAAGTCAACTGTTTAACATGCGGAGCTGTGCTTGTCCCCAGTCATAGGTGTTGAGGCCTTGTACCAGACAAAACTCACTGAGTAGCTTCACAATCAACAACTGACAAAACTCACAAAGTGGCTCGCCCCCCCTCCTCTCATTTTTCTACCCCGTCCCTTAGCCACCTGTTTTTACTATTCGAGCAGCCCCTGCTCATGACTTGTTGTCTGCCTAACCAATGTATGCTTACCTCTCAATCCTATCTGAATAACTGTATAAACCTGTAAATACCTAACCTGTTACACTGTTATTGTAAACAAAGTAACTACAGCATATATCTGCCTAAACTGTTGCCTGCTATGATGTGTAAAAAGAAAAAAAAAATGCTGTTATCTACAATGTTGTAATGAAATGTTGTTTGTGCTTGTCCTCTTTGTGACGAGGTACCTTTGGAAACAAGCCTCTGGCTCTAAGGTTGTAAACTGATGTATAAATAAATAAATAAAAATAAATAAATAATTAAACTTCTTCTACACATACAGTACTTACCTTCGCAAGCTGCTGTATCGCCAGATAGTTGCTGCATCAAGTTCCTAGAAATATAAATCATGATATTTTAGTTCATACTTACTGGAATGCAAAGGCATCTGCACTTTTTTGTTCACCAAAACTGTTTCCAACAAATCAAAATACAGTTACCTTTGAGCCTGTTCTGCTGCTTTAAAAATATTGACACATACATTTCCCCCTGAATTCCATGCACAGTAGGGATCCCTGGCTAAAATGCAGTCAGAGCAGGTCTTGTAGTTTTCACAGAAGGCAACTGGAGACTGAACAACCTCAGTATTGGAACTCGCATACAAACACTGGTCACCCTATAAAAATAACAACAGAGATTAGTCATCATTTCTACACACACGGTTCAGATGTACATTTATGAGTCTCCCTTATATAAATCATTACCCATGCTTTTTTAGGCACTGCCTACAAAATCAATAGAAAATGTGGGGTTGTGCCAGGGGAAATGAAGGTTTCTGTAATGTGATTAAACCATTCTGGAATACAATTTTATGGCAGAAATTCCTTTACCTTTGTTTTCAGTTGCATTTGAAGCAGAAATCTGAAGAAGTTTACAATTTTTTTTCTCAATTTCTGATATTCTTCAGTCAGAGGGATGTGATGAGGCCTCAAAACAAAACCTGCCGATCAATGCAGTGGTGGCGCTACTACATGTAACACCAGCGACCAGGGTTTGGAAACCAGCCTGGATTGTCGGAGGGCTGGATGGGGAGAGGAGGATCTAATGTTCCACAGGACAATCTCTGCCTATGGCGAGGGTACAGCAATCCACCATGCGACTGCCACCTATGTAACCATGGGTGGCAGTGTAGGCTGGAGGGGAGAGGAATAATTGGTTGAACAGATGTTGATGTACAGTGTGTACACATCTGCTTCAGACTACGTCCTGGGAAACAGGGAGAGGGAGAGCAGTGGTAAAAAAAATACAGCCATCGCAGAATGACAGCCTGAGTGGCCTGCAACCCCAACATCTGCCAACCCCGTGAGCTTCCTGCACACAACCTGCCTGATTCTGAGGGACTAGGCCCAGTCGCAGACCTCCATTATGGGAAGGGGATACCATGCATCAACATCAGGGAGTAAGGCAAGTACTGGCAGAAGGCGGAGCTGGGGCAATGCAGGAGCCATAGAGGGTCCCAAAGCAGACTAAATGAAGAACAAGAACAAATAAATAAAAGACTAGCATTTAAATCTAGCTTTAAAGAGTCATGTTGCTGATGTCCCCCTCATTCTCCTTGTAGGGCTAATGGGTCCAAAACAGGCAGACAGGAAAATAACACAAATTTTAAGCAGCAGTCAGTTGTACCTTTTTATTTCTGAAGTATTTTTCTTTTGCCTTTTGCTCATTAGAAAGTCTTCTATCTGCTAATATTGTGCTGGATGTGTGGACTAGCTCCCAGCCTGGCAGCTGACATCTATCTCTACTGCCCCCCACTATATCATTAGCATTTTGATCTCACTGATGGTAACATCCCAGGTAACTGACCCGACAGCCACCGAGTGGCTGTTCCTAAGCAGCAGTGATGTCATAGTCACCGAGGTCACAATGCTGATGATGTAGTGGGGAGAGAACAGAAGTAGATATATCAGTTGTCAGGCACAGTGCTGTCCCACACATCATACCTACTAACATCAGGCAAACTATCTTGTAAAAAAGGACCTCGGCTATAAAAGGTGATGTTGACTGCTTTTAAAAACTATTATTTTGGGGGGCGTTAATGAGCACTTGAAGTGGAAAGATGTGTCTGCAGCTCGCTCCTCCTCGCTGGGGTAAATTAAAGATAAAAAAGTATTAATTCGCTCACACTTACAGTTTATTTGGTACACAGACCATGCAGTACCCCAATATGGACAAATATCTGTCATCAGGTCCAGGTAAAAGCCAACGCGCGACTGGTAAAACCGCGAAGAAAGGAGCGGCCTGTGCTCGAACTGAAAGCCATCAAGTAGTAAGTTTGTCAGCTGCTGAGGTGAGCGCACTGGGGCGCGAGTTAACAGGCCAAGTACTGGCGGCATTGGAGCCCTGATTATGTAAATTGGAGACCCGCAAAGATGACAGGCTCCAGAAGGGCCTAACTCAACAGGCTGCTCAGGGAACACGTTTAACGGAGGTGGAGGAACGCATATCGAGGATGGAGGATGAGCTACAGGAGGTCCCGGGGCAAATTCTGGCCCTACAAAAGGGACTGGAGAACATGAAGCAGGCAGCGGACTACCAAGAAAATTACCACCGCCGTTTAAATCTCCACTTGTGTGGTCTACCAGAAGGGATGGAAGGAGGGAATGCTTTAGACTTCTGTGTAGAAACTTTGCCCAAGCTGTTGAATATAGAAATAAAGAATGGCAAGTTGAAGCTGGAGCATGCACACCGGGCTATTATGCCCAGGTCACCCGAGGGGCAGCCGCCCCGCCAAGTTATCATGAGGTTTCATCATTACCAGGATCATGAAAGGGTGCTGCGTGTTTATCGAGAGAAAGGACAGCTTCTATTTGAGAGTCACTGCTTCCTTCTCTCCCAGGACTGCTCTGCGAGACTCCTGAACAAGCACAAGAAGTTTAATGAATCCATGGCTATGCTCAGGTCCCATAAGGTGGAAAATTACCTACTCTATCCAGCGACTCTCAAAGTGAAGCATGAGGGAGCGACATATTCATTTTGGGAGGCAGATAAGACGGCAAAATTTGTAAAGGGCCTGCGCAAGAAAAATGGATGAAGTATAAACTCTGGACAGCATTAAGATTACACAGTCTGCTCATTCGTAAAGGGCTACCAGTTTTAAGTGGCTCACTTCTGCGAACAATTCTAATGGTTAAAACTGTTTTGTTCTAGGGGTTTGGGCTACCTCCTCTCTACAAAGGGGAACGCTTTCTTTTCTGACAGGATGGACTCCTCTAACCCCTTCCCACTCTCCAGTTGCAGGAGGTGCAGGGTCCTTGTGGATGGTTCATACATGTGCTCAGTGCAGTAAAGATTTTGAAGTGAGTACAAACTGTTTTGCTTTGTAACAAGGTTATAATTTTTCTGAGGGAATTGTTTATTAATCCACAGCCGAGACAAACTGCTTCCGGTAAAGAGAATGGTCGGGGAGAGTTGGGGGGTGGGACATATGGCAGTGGTTGGAGAGGAGACAGCCTACAGGAAGGCCTCAACGAATGGCTGATGGTTGGAACCACAAGACTTGGGTCTCATTGTTGTCAAATGTATAGTGGGGGGGGGCGCGGTTTGATGCCTGGGCACTGGCTAGAGATAAGGTACTAGCTGACCGTACTAGGGCACAATTTAGGGTGCTCGAGAGAGAGGCATCACCCGTGGTTACCATATTGCCTCATGGGGCGTCCCTCTCAGGGGGCTGGGTTTGCCTAAATGACACGGTCAGGTGGGTGCATATGGGAGACTGTGCGAGCAGGAACTGAACATGGTTGGGCGTTTATAATGTATACTTGGGGGGGGGCAGAGGGTGGAACACAACTACATAGTGGGATCTAAATAACACTTAAACACAGTTGGCAGGAGCCAGCCCGGTGGTGCTGAGGGTTGAGGCGCTGGATGCCACACCTCGCGCTGAGCCGGCAACCCGGGTTCAAGAACGGACTTGGGTCGACAGAAAGAGGGAGGATTGAGTGTCCCAGCGGATGCTCTCCTTCCTCGGGGAGGGATACCAGGGGTACCCGACGTCCCAAGAGAGCTGGTGGAAGCATGGGCTCTCAAAGGGCTCTGGCGGCTCCATACAGTGGAGTCGGGGAGGGGAGACGCTGTTAGGCGCTTGGGAGACAGTCACTCTCTAGACGTTAGTCCTCACGCCAGCGCCTCTGGGGGTTGGGTGGAGGTGAAACAGGAAATCTGGAAAAAAGCCCTCTCGGCCCTAGATGAAGACCGAGCAGTGCCTCCCAGGTTCTACTGACTTATGGGCAGACCTCGCTGTGCCAGTTCTCCTCCAGTAAGGTTGAGGAAGGTCCATCCTCACCCCATGCAGGGGGGATTGGGAGAACAATAGAGCACTCTGGGGCAGACTCCGAGTCGGTGTACCAGGGGGTTGATCAGTGGTCCAAAGGGGTGGACCAGGAGGGTAGTGTAGGCGGATAAAGTGGTGTGCAAGCACCACAAGTAAAAAAAAAAAAAACACAGTTGGCAGATAGTGTTGGGGCTGGGATGTTGGTTGTTGACTTTAATCTATGGAACCAAGGAGCAAGTATGGCAAATTATAGGGATAAAGGGACCTGGAGGGGGAGGAGTATGTTTAACTCGGTTGTTAGGGCTGTGGGGGGAATACAGTTAAATGTTTCTTAAATGTTTTGAATGTTGTTACTGTTTTGTTATATATATGTTTCTGCATACAGACTCACAATCACAAAGTAAAGGTGCATCAGGTGCGAATGCAAGACAGGATATGCTGGGGGGGCACTTGCTCACCATCTCAGGGTTGGAATGGGGGATTCTGTGGTTCATATGGGGGGGATTGTGACAAGGATACACTGTTTAAATGGCTAACAGACAAGATTTAATGGTATGTTCCTGGAATGTTAAAGGGATAGCGACCCTGCGGAGACAGGGGGTTCAAGTGGCGCTACTGCAAGAAATGTATCTCACAGCAGCGGAACTTATCAAATTAACAAGGAACTAGTGGGAAAATGTTTTGCAGCCTCGTTTAAGGCGCATAAAAGAGGGGTCGCTGTCCTTCTGCATAAGAATCTTCCATTCTAAGTACAGCAGTTGATAAGGGATCAGACTGGGGGGAGATACGTATTTGTTGTGGGAGAGCTGTGGGGAGAACAGATAACATTTGGTAGTATATATGCCCCTGCGATATTTGAGGCCTCTTTCTACAACACTATCCTCTCACTTCTCGTTAAGGAGCAATTCCCAGGCCTGTTTCTAGGGGGGATTTGAACTGTACCCTAGACCCTTACTTGGATCATTCCCAGGGTAGGGGTGGCAACATGAAGCAATTACGCAGTGGCGCTGGGGAATAGCAGAACTAGAGTTGGTAGATGGATGGCGAGAAGCAAACCCAGGGGCAAAAGAGTACACCTTTTACTCTAACCCGCATGGCACGTGGTCACAGATTGATTACGTATTTCTCCCGCAGACCTGGTATGGACAGGTGCAGACGACGCGGCATACTCCTATTCATATTTCAGACCACGCCATGGTGATAGTGTCATCGATAATGAACAAGCCGAGGGAGGGCCCCCCACCCTGGAAATTCCTGACATATTTACTCGGGGACAAAGACTTTAAAGAATATTTAATGGAGCAATGGGAAATCTATATGACGGCGAATGTAAACTCCCCCACTAGTATAGGTATTATCTGGGATGCGGGAAAGGCGTATATGAAGGGGATGATCATAAAGTATGTAGCCAAAGTTAAAAAAACAGAAGCAAGCCAGGAGAGTGGAACCAGAAGCCAGAGTGAGAAAGTTGGAGAGGCGGGCTGCAACTGGAGGGAATGAAATGGTTCAGGACAGTTTGAAAGCAGCCAGAGAGGCCTTGAATGCCCTACTTAGTGGAGGGGCTAGAACAGTGTGGACATCTGGAAAGAAAAATTATATGAATGGGGAAACAAACCTGGTCCCTTGTTTGATGCGGGGAGGGAGGTGTCAAACCCATATCTCAGCGATCAAGGAAAAAGGAGTTTAACACAAATCTACCCAGCAGATTAGAGAATGTTTCCGCAGTTTTTATGAACAACTACATCAGATGGAAGGGGGGAAGAGGGCTGGAGAGCAGGGCAAAGCTTTTCTGGATACCTTGCGGCTGCCCAAATTGACGAGGGTCCAGAAGGAGGCGTTAAATGGTCCTATTACGAGGGCAGAGGTGTTGTGGGCTATTCAGAGGTTGCAAAAGGGTAAAGCGAGTGGACTGGACGGTTTCCCAGTAGAATACTACAGATGTCTGGCAGGGCAACTAGCTGGGCCGCTGTGTGATACATTACAGCAGAGGGAAGGGGAGACCCTGAGGCTCCCAGGGACTTTCTCAGATATGGTAATATGCCTGATCCCTAAGGTGCAAAAGGATATTTTGGAGTGTGCATCTTTTGGACCAATCACGCTTTTGAATTGTGATGCCAAAATATTTGCAAAGGTATTGGCAGGACATTTGGAGGAGGTGTTGCCTGACGTGATCCACCCAGACCAGGCCGGGTTTATTAAGGGGTGTCTTTCGTATCACAATGTGTGGAGACTTCTAAATGTGATCTGAGGAGCAGAAAAGAGGAAGGAGGACACTTGTGTAATTTCTATGAATGCTGAAAAGGCCTCTGACAGGGTGGAGTGGGAATATTTATTCGAGACAATAACCCGGTTTGGTCTGTGGGATGCTTTTGTGGGCTGGGTGCGCACCTTATGTAGCTCACCCAGAGTGAAGGTTTTGGTGAATGGCACTCTCTCGGAGGGCTTTGGTTTGGGTAAGGGTATGAGGCAGGGATGCCCGCTTTCCCTATTGCTCTTTGCCCTGGCGGTGGAACCTCTGGCAATAGCCATCCGGCAGGAAGAGCGAATTCGAGGGGTGTGGGGGGTTTCAGGGGAACAACATAAGCTCACCATGTATACAGATGATATGTTGTTTTTCAAGGATCCTGGGAAGTCTATGCCCATTCTCCTACAGCTGGTTGATGGGTTTGCCCGATTCTCAGGATATAAATTAAATTGAGATAAATCTGAGATCGTGAGGTTTCCCAGAAATATGAGGCGGGATCAGGGATGAGGTTTTAAGGTACTAGGAGGGCACTTTACATATTTGGGAATTAAAATTGGGTGGTCCCTAGACTCCCTGTATAAGCTTAATTACGGCCCCATTCTTAAGGTAATACAGACTGACCTGAAACGATGGACTTCTCTCCCAATCTCTTGGCTGGGAAAGATAAATTTAATTAAGATGAATATCCTCCCTAGGTTGGTATATGTTATGCAGATGCTGCATGTGAAAATGTCCTGGAAGGATACTAAGAGGTTGGAGAGCTTGTTTTCTTTGTTTATTTGGAAAGGGAAATGCCCGAGGATAAGCTTGCAGCGTGTTAAGACAGATACGGGAAAAGGGGGTCTAAGCTCCCGGACATATGGGCATACTATTTAGCAGCTCAGCAGAAGCATATTAGTGACTGGATCCACTTACCCTCGGAGCACAGTGGCTGGATCTTGAGCAAAGGGGCTGCACAGCGAGGCTTTCCGCACATCTGTAGAGAAAGGGTCGTGGAGCATATAGAAGGCAGGAGGCTAGGAACCCTCTGGTTGAGGCAGCCTTGAATAGATGGGATAGGCTACTGAAGTGACGGGGAGTGAAGGCTGTAGATATGTACTTAGCACCGGATGCTGGAAACCCGTACTTCTTGCCGGGGTGGGAGGACCCTGGATTTAAGACATGGAAGAAGCAGGGTGTGAGGAATTTGGAGGATCTATGTAGTGAGGGATGGTTGTGCTCATTCTTGGACTTGTATCAGAGATTAAACTTGCGGGGAGGACACTTATTTAGATATTTCCAGGTTAGGGCTTATGTGGCAGGGCTAGAGAGGGAAGGACCCGGGATTGTAGAACTGAGGAAAATTGAAGTACTTACACAAATGTCCAGGCGGGATATCAAAGGTTTATAGGGGGAAGCAATGAAAGACAGTAGGCAGTGTCTACCAGACCTCTTGGGTAATACCAGGAGACTGGGAAAGGGATCTGGGTATCCAGATAAGTGACAGGGATTGGGGTGAGCTCCTAACTATGCACATGGGACTCCTCCTCTGTAATAAATTTAAAGAGGCTTTTTACAAATTTATACATAGGGTGTATAACCCACCAGTGATTGTCCATAAATACCGCCCTGCTACATCACCTTACTGTGGACGTTGTGGGCAGGAGATGGGTACCTATGTGCATTGCTTTTGGGCTTGTTGCCTCCTGCAGCAGTTCTGGAAGATGGTGGCGCTGGAGGTTGGGCGGATGTGGGGCAGAGGGATTCTGCTGGACCCACTGGTCTGTCTATTCGGAGCAGAGCTGGATGTGGAGGGGGAATGGGAACCATTACCGAGATGGGTGCAAATCCTTCTGATTCTAGCCAGACACTGCATTCAAAATACTTCGGTATCCTGTGTAACTCCTACAGTACAGAACTGGCGTACACTTGCCTTACGCACATTAGCTTTAGAGAGATTAACCCTCCTTGTCAAAGACAGGCTTGAGCAGTTTACCAGAGAGTGGGCCCCCTTTCTGGCAGATCTTTCCCAGCAGGAGAATTTCCTTCTCTGGGATGGGATGGAGGTATAGAGACCAGGATAGTCTTCCTATTGTGGGCACCTGAGCACTCTAGGGGCTTGTTTGGTACAACTGTTGAACATGTATTTGTGAGGGAATCGCTGAATGAGATACTGGAATTGTAAAATTGATTAGATCTCTGTCAGAATAAAATGTTTTAATGGACTATGTATCTGTAAGTGATTGTATGTGTGCACTGAAATTTGAATAAACTCTTTTATGCCCCCAAAAAAAACATTTTTTTACGGCAGTGCACTAGCTCTTTAAGAGTAGAAGCTTGACTATCTTGAATTTCAGTGACTCTGGCTATGAAGCTGGACAAAGCAGAGAAAACATCAATGGTATTAAACATGGGGACCAATCAATGAAGGAAAATTCAGTCATAAAATTATTGGCATTTATCTTGGAAAATCACAGAGCTCAAAAACCTTTGAGGGAAGTTAAGGGAGCAGGCCCTTCAAATAAAGTAGGTAGCAGAAATGGTCACTAGTAGAACCAAGAAAACACCCTTTATAAATAGATTTTAGACCTTGAATTTGATGAGATAAACCGAGGTCCCATCTGCCTGGATTGGTGGTAGTTCAGGTGGATGTTAAAGATCCCATGGCACTTATTGAAAAGAGCAGGGGAATTTCCCCAGTGTCCTGGCCAAATTTCCCTCATTCACTAAAATTACCACCAACAGCTTAATCTGGTTTAAGGTCAGTTGGCATTCATCTGTATCCCCCTTCCCCAGGTCGTGCCTGAAAATAGGCAGGATTTATCTAGTGCGCTTACCCAGTCAAAAAAACTAAAAAAAAAAAAAAGATCCAGTCAATAAAGGAGTGATCACCCTACCAGACAATCTTGTGGGGTATAAAATAAGCTGACTTAGGTACTAATAAAAGACTCAAGGGATTTAGAGTTGGGCCCAAGTCAAATGAGATTCAAGTCGCCCATTATTTGTTATTTATTGTTCTTGTTTTTTCTTCTGTAAGTCTTTTTACCTGTCAAGTCAGGCAGGAAGGCTCTCAGCCCCATCCCCGCTTCTCCCAACCCGTGTCTGCCTCCCTCCTGTCCTCCTGGCTAAGGCCCCCACAGATCCCTCCCTCCATGTGGTGGATCTAGAGAGGGGAGGGATGCCTCTGGTGCATACATCCAGATGTGCCTGGGAACCAGAAGGTGGCACAGGTCGAGAGAGAGTCAGCGCTGGGCTCTTTTTCCACTTCCTTCTCTTTCCCTTACCATGCGGACACACAGGCATGTGCATGTGAAGGCATGCAGGCACCACAGAAGTGCAGCTGCTCCCCCTGAGTCGCTCACACCTGCACAACTGGGACTACACCTAATCAGAGGCTGAGATGGCTGACCGTCCCTCCCTGGGATGTTCCATCCTCTCCCCCGGCCAACCCCCAGCAACCTGAGTCCATTCCCGAACCTAGGTTGACGGCATGGCAGCAGGTGAAGTACAAGCCCCACAGCCTTCCACAGCACCAGACCGGCTACAATTTATTGTCCTTAACATGCACACCAGCATTATCAATCACATGAGACAGGCAATAAAGGCTACTGGTAGGCGGGTTATAAATGCATTATCAGATTGTAGTTTTTAGTATTACCTCAACATGCACACCAGCATTATCAATCACGTGAGACAGGCAATAAAGGCTACTGGTAGGCGGGTTATAAATGCATTATCAGATTGTAGTTTTTAGTATTACCTCAACATGCATACCAGCATTATCAATCACATGAGACAGGCAATAAAGGCTACTGGCAGGCGGGTTATAAATGCATTATCAGATTGTAGTTTTTAGTATTACCTCAACATGCATACCAGCATTATCAATCACATGAGACAGGCAATAAAGGCTACTGGCAGGCGGGTTATAAATGCATTATCAGATTGTAGTTTTTAGTATTACCTCAACATGCACACCAGCATTATCAATCACATGAGACAGGCAATAAAGGCTACTGGTAGACGGGTTATAAATGCATTATCAGATTGTAGTTTTTTAGTATTACCTCCTTAACATGCACACCAGCATTATCAATCACATGAGACAGGCAATAAAGGCTACTGGTAGGCGGGTTATAAATGCATTATCAGATTGTAGTTTTTAGTATTACCTCAACATGCATACCAGCATTATCAATCACATGAGACAGGCAATAAAGGCTACTGGCAGGCGGGTTATAAATGCATTATCAGATTGTAGTTTTTTAGTATTACCTCCTTAACGTGCATACCAGCATTATCAATTAAATGAGATAGGCAACAAGGGCCACTGGTAGGTGGATTATACATGCATTATCAGATTGTAGTTTTTTAGTATCACCTCCTTAACATGCACTCCAGCATTATCAATTGAATGAGACATGCAAGAAAGGCTACTGGCAAGCAGGTTATAAATGCATATCAGATTGTAGTTTTTTTTTTTTTTAGTATTACCTAGCAGGAGTTTAGAGTGAAGCATTACACAGAGTAACAGTGTTCTGTTAACCACCCTCTTGGGGTGTAATGTGGCACGTGGCATAGTCAAGTGCTACATGCCCCTAGGGGGTAATTAACTGAGCATTAATATAAACCCTGGGAATGCCTTACTGCTATTTCAAAAATGGATATTTTAAAACAGAACTGCACCCTGTTTAGGATTTGGTTAGACCCTACATATGCGTTTAACCAATATTAATATAGGTCTAATGGTATGTCTTCAGTCAGGAAGATCTACTTTACCATCTATTTTTAAGTTGGCTCGCGCTTGCGTGCCAGCCAACATATTGCAGGAGTAGCAGATTTGGAGGTGTGGACGAATGGAGGGCACATATCGGCAGGTGCGTCCCTCATTCCCCAATAAGGCAGCTGCAGGTGTTGACACCAGCAACACAAACTGGCAACCAGATCTAAGAAAAGGGCCGCTGCAATGAGAGCCAAGCTCGTCATGCAGCAGCATGCCTCTCCTGGTGAAACAGTTCAATAAACATGGCGGTATGGACTGCCGCCGCGCAGAGCGCCAACGTCAGGGGTGCCCAATCCCCGTTGGCATGCCCGACCCACTTCATCTGCCAACGGGTGAGCCTACTCCCCATCGGCATAATGCCCCCCCATTTAAAGCGTATGCCGAGGGGGTGCCCAATCCTCCTCAGCATCATGTGCCCCCCCCCAAACAGTCTTTCTTTGCTGATGGGGGGCCCAATTCCCATCGGCTTCAGTCCTCCCTCCCTTCCCCATTTAATTTGCCGACGGGGGAGCCCACTCCCCGTCAGCATAATGTCCACCCCACCGCTTTTGTTGTGTGCCGAGGGAGGTGCCCAATCCCCTAGGCTCTGGTCCCCCTCTTCAGTATGTGCTGATAAGGGTGCCCAATCCTCAGTCGGCTACAGCACCCCCAAATATTAGGGTGGCATGCTGGAGCCCACCCAGCATGCCAAATACTTGTAAAAAAAAAAAAAAGGTCCCACAATGTTTTTTTTTTTAAACCTGTAAACAGAAAACGGTCCCTCGCAGTCTGTCCTGCTCCTCCCTCAACCCGCACCCACCCTCTATGTACCCCACCTCCCACACCCCTTCACCCCATACTTACCTCCAGAGCCGGCGTGATTATCTTCTGTGGACCGAGAACACGTCTGCACTCTTCAAAGCCAACCGCGAACTGAAGAAATGCCGGTAAGCTGTATAATGGCATAAATAGGGTTTTTTCAACTTTGGTGCATATCTTGGCCATTTTGGGGAATTTTGGCACCAAATTTTCAACACAGGGTTATGGGACCCTCCTCATGAATTCAGTCAATGACGTATCGGTCCTGAAAGGTGATTTTGCAGTCACTGTGCGGAATCACCTTTCAGGACCGACAATCTAAATGACAGTACCACTGTTCATGAGGGGGCTCTCAAAAGCCTATGTTGCAAATTTGGTGACAAAATCTCAAATAGCTGTTTTCTGACGTAGCGTGCAGTTCCGCACACTCTGAACTTTGTGAATATGTAATATTTTCCTAGATTTTCAACATTGCCATTTTCCTCCATTATTCCTTATGAACAGTACTAGCTGTCATTTTCACATATCCTGGCAAAATGTGTTTCCGCACGCTTGGTGCAGAATAATGCGGTTGCTGTACGAAATCAGTTTTTGGGACAGTTTGACAAAATGACAGTGACACTGTTCATAAGCAGAGGTCCTAAAATGCCTATGTTGAAAATCTGGTGTTGAAAGTCCATAAAATGACTGTGTTACAAGCATGTGCTGAGCAGTTTTCACGCACCCTTGTAACGTTGCAAATCTGCAAAATTTTCATGCCAGATTTTCAACACTGGCATTTTTTCACACCTCCTTATGAGCAGTACAGCTGTCATTTTTCACATTCGGCCCGAAATGTGTTTTCGCACCTGTGACGTACAATGGCGTGGTTGCTGTGGCAGATCAACTTTTGGGACAGATTAAGAAAATCACAGTGCCACTGTTCATGAGGGGAGGTCCCAAAATGGCTATATTAAAAATGTGGTTTAAAAAAAAAACAATAAAATAATTGGGTTACGGATGTGTTGCGCAGTTTCTATGCATGCTCATTACTTCACCAATTTTTCAGATTTTCGCTTCAGGTTTTCAATGTTGCCATTTTTTTACACCTCCTCATGAACAATACAGTTGTCATTTTTCACAGCCTTCCCAAAATGTGTTTACCTGTGACGCCAAATGGCACAGTTGCTGTGCAAAATCACCTTTCGGCTAACAAACTGATACTGCCGCTCTTCATGTGGTGGGGTCACAAAAAGCCCATGTTGATAATTTGGGTGAAAATGCACCAACACCGCTACAGGCGTTAGGGTTTCAACTGTTTAACCCACCCTGTAGGGGCGATACAGGCATCGGGGTGTGACTTGGGATTATCAGCTGAAATGCTCCTGCCATTCCACCCCCACCCCACCCAGCAGCCACTGACAGGCATCGAGGTGTGCCTTGGAGTGTTCAACCACAAAGTTCACCCCATTCTCCTATACTGCACCCACCTCAGCGTATTTCCTTATGGAATGGGGTTAAATATAACACCCAAGGACCCCAAAGCACACCATGACACTTGTCAGTGCCTACAGGGTAGGGTGCGGTAAAATGGCATGAGCGTTATAGCTGACGACCCAAAGGCACATCCCAACGCCTGTCAGTCTCTGCAGGGTGGGTGTGGGGTTGGCGCCAGTTCAATACTTCACTGCCACTCCTATTATGCGTCTCTAATTCTTGCAATGCCAATGACAGCGAGACAGCATTCAGCATTGACAAATGCTTGTTATAATTTGTGATATGGATTTGTAGTATTTACTGTTAATCATCTCCCATGTACCACATGGGTTTGAATCCAACAGCCACCACTTGCATACTGTGTGACCTTGAACAAGTCACTTAATGTCCCTGTGCTCCCAGGACACACCTGGGAACAAGCCTTAACTTAATGTGTTTTTCCTGGCTGAAAATTTAAAAATAAAATACTCCTTCCCCAGGGCACACCTGAAAACAAGCTGTTTATAGCTCAGTGTGCCTTTCTTGCCCAAAATGTAAACATAAATACATGTCAAATAACAAAAATGCTAAATAATGGGAAGAGCTGCCTGAGACACTAAATGTACCCACTACATTGTTTATACAGTGTTAGCTGGAGATATATTCAGACTAGTTACGGGCTTCCAGTTATAGAAGTCTCTAAAACAACAGAAGGCAGACTACTGAACACACTGATTCCTCATAATGTATAGCTCAGCATGTGAAGGCTTACTTAACACTTTGAGGCAACTGTACAGTATTGCTGTAGGCTATAATAATGAACCACACTTAATTGGCAGTATCAGAATGAACAAAGGCAATCTTAAAAGTTGAAACATACCCTAGTCGCTGATGGCACTGTTCAACTACTTCCTTACACAGGTTTCAGTCTAATGGTCGTTTTAGTTTCTGCATGTCTAGTATATCATCCAACAATGTTTACAATGATGGAAAGGTATGCAGAGAATGATAATATACAAAATAATCTACCAGTCTTGTTTTGGCATTACAACTCCAATACAACAGAATAAGCATATAAACACTGATTGGATTGTGATGCTCCTTATTAAACAAATAATCATGTACGGTGAGGGGGGTGCATTATGAGTTTTATTTACACACCTAAGCTGTATTATGGCTATAATCCTTGAGAGAAGAGTTCAAGAGGTTTATGTAGCTATTGCACACTGAGGGTGTATAAAAAAAACACAGATTTACAGATTTCTCACTATGTTTCATTTTTTTTATAATTACTGGCATGGGTAAACAAAAAAATCTGCCTCCACAGACTTTTGCCCACTCTGGGCATCAAGACAGTCATGGAGGTGGCTCTAACGTTGGTGGCTTTTGTTGCTTCTACTCCCAACTGGGAGTGCAAGCACGCCAAGGAAGCTGCTTCCTCTTTGATGGCTTCACATGTGTGATGCTCTTCCCTTACTCCACCAGGGCCTCTGCTAGGCTGGCACTGGGGAAGACAGTGAGCATCTTTTAAATCAAGTGCAGTCCTGCTTTCCCCACAGTCTGCTCCTCCCTCTGGTCAAAGAGGCACTTTGGAGGAGACAGACCATGGGACCCAATATTCCAGCAAAAAGAAGGAAAAATTAATTTGACTCAGTGTTTCAGCTTTAGTACTGTATTTGACTTAATATAATAGGGGTTGGCCTATAACACATTAGATAAAAAGTGCTACAGTATCAGCACTCCCAGCCAAATTGCTTCTCATGACATGTACACAGGGCAAAAGAATAAAAGTTATCACCACTGTCATTACGTAGGCGCTGTTATCACCACTGTGTACACGTCACCGGAGCCTAGCACACAAACACAGGAAGAAAAAGGAACACCCCAACAGACAGGTAAAAAACTAACCCAAATAATATGAAACTACCGAACAATGCACAAAATGGATATGTGATGGGGAGGCATACGCTAGCGATTTTATCAACACTCCTGGTAAGTCAGCTCGGGGTTAAATCACTCGTGGCTCTCCTTCGCGGAGCCACTCACGATGAGCTCACTTGCCACATGTACTGATAAAACTGCTATCGTATGCCTCCCCATCACGTAGCCCCTTATTATTCAGTCTGTGAAGTGAAATGCTGAGAATCTTTGTACGGTGAAACCACACTGTAGAAATGGACAGCTGTGACTAGTTTTGCTAGCTTGAGTTTTTGGATTAAAGGGGAACAGTCGGCACAAAGAATCCAAAACTCAAGTGTGGAGCTGGTACCAATTTGCTCTGTGTGCAAAAATTTTTTTTTTTTTAAACTTACTATTTACTGCAGTATAGTAGACTGTATCATGATAATTTTGTTGACTTCTAAGCGGACGTTTGCTTTAACCAGTAATTCCAGAATCCTCTGCAGGTGATACCAGAGGGGGGCTGCAGCACTGGAGATTTCAGCCTATGGCTAAGTGTGACCTCTCACACATCTGTTGTGCTATACCATGTTTCATTTTCATTTTTATTTTTATTTTTTATACTTGTAAGCAAGATGGGCAAATTGCCCATTTTCACAAGCGACAAGTTTAACCTGTAAAACATGCATTATATAAATATAAAACATACTACAAAATACATATAAATAACAAAAACTTACTATCACATATCACATTCAGGTCAAAGCCATTGAACCAACTTATACTTGAATGTCTTCACTATACCAGAGTTTGTTACTGATGTGGGAATACTATTAAAAAACACTATGGCCCTATAGATAACTGATTTTTAACCTATGGCTTTCCTATATAGAGGAATACCAAATAATTCCCTGAGCTGGAACCTGGTATTCTTTAAACCGGTTGGAACAGGGAAAAGGTCTAGGATGGTGGGGGGCAGTAGGCCTAGGGTACCCTTGAACACAAAAGTTCCCAATTTAATATTAATTCTGTCCAAGAGTGAGGGGCAATTGGCTTCCCTGGTTAGTATACAATGATGGGTGTTATATGGCAAACCAGTCATAAACCGCAGAATACTATTGTAAGTAGTCCTGAGTTTCTGCAACATTTTTTCATTTGTACCTGAATAGAGCAACAATCTGTAGTCCAACAGACTTAACAATAGGCTATGTGCCACTAAACTTTTGGATTCTAAAACAAGAAAAGATTTTATCCTAAAAAGCATTCCCAATCTCTGATGAATTTACTTAATGTATTAATGGGATTTACAAAAGACAACTGAGAATCCAAAATAATCCCAAAGTAACTGAAACTTTTAACCAGTTCAATAACATTACCCTGCAAATCTATTATAGGAACAGTGATGTTTTTTAATTTCCTGGGACCTGAGAAACCCATAGCCTTAGTCTTGGACGAATTAAGAATTAAATTATGGGAACATGACCAAATTTGAAATTTTTCAATATCATGTTGGAACTGAACCAGAGCAGAATCAGGATCAGGACCATCAGCAAACAATACTGCATCATCTGCATATAATAATATTCTTGAACCAACAAAAGACAAAGGGGCAGCATTCATAAAGAGAGAAAAAAGTAAGGGGCCCAATGTAGAGCCCTGTGGTACCCCACAAGAAATTGGAAGAGGCCTGGAACAAATATTTGCAATAATGGTCTTATGTTCCCTTTTTGCAGATGGTCAGAAAAACATAACATTACATCACTCGATACATTAACCTCCATCAAGGACTCCAATAGCTGGGGAATGATTAACCAAATCAAAGGCCCTGGTGAGGTCCACAAACACCATAGCCACGGGGCGCTTTGAATCCAGGGCACCCCGTACGCAGCTTGTGAACCCCACCAAGGCCGTCTCAGTGTTGCAACCCCTCCTAAATCCAGCATGGAGAGGCAGTATAGCGCAGTGGTCTAAGGCTCTGAGCTGCAAATTTGGTGACATCCAGCAGACCAGACCTGGGTTTGAATCCCACAGCTTCCACTTGCATACTGTGTGACCCTGAGCAAGTCACTTAACCTCCTTGTGCTCCCAGGTCGCTCCTGTAAAAAAGCTTTCAGCTTAGTGTGCTATACCTGGTTAAACAACTAAATAAATAAAAAAAATAAAAATAAATCCATACTGACAATTATATAAATTATATTTAGACAAAAAATCTTGGAATTGATCAAAAACAATTCTTTCAAGGATCTTGGACAGGGGTGTCAGCAGTGAAATGGGCCAATAATTTGAAACAGTCTTCCTATAACCGGACTTGAAAATCGACTAAATAACAGCCAACTTCCAAATCCCCGGGAATACATTATTATAAAATGAAAACTTGAATAAAACAGACAAAGGAGTAGCCAATGTATTTACACCCAGCTTAAGAAATCGATAATCAATCATGTCCTGACCCACAACTGGCTTGGGATTATACTTAAGAATATAAGAAGTAATTATCTCCGGGGTGATGATTTGGAAATAGAAACGAGGGTGATCATCATTCCTTTCATCATGGGAGGACTGAGGTGCATGTGATACAGAATTTTTATATTTTGTCAAGTCACCAAAGTACTCATTAAACAGAGTGGATACTTGACCTGGGTCACTTACCAAGAGATCATCTTTCTGTAAAGTAATCACAGAAGTACTAATATTCTTTCCCATTAAATTATTAAGCATATTCCAGGTCTGCTTCGGATTTCCCATGGATGACAACTGTTTGTTTTTAAAAAAAATCTATCTTTGCCCTCCTGATACCTGTCTTACATCTATTCCTCAAGATCTTATACTCAAGCAGATGATTGATTTCCTGACTTTTCTTAAATACTTTTCATGCTTTATCTCTACATTTCATAAGGGACAATATATCTCCAGTAATCCACTCATTTTTATTAGATCTAATTCTCATCCTTTTTAAAGGAGCTATATGATTAACAATTTGACTAAATAATAGAGAAAATCTATCTAACATCTGATCAATATCCTGGGACTTTTCAATAATTGTCCAATCAATCATCTCACAGGCCACATTCAAGATCTCTGAGGAGATACATTTAATGTTCATAGTTTCCATAGAACACGGGGGATGAATTTGCTTAGTTGATCTTAAAACAAAATACTGACCAGTGGTCACTAACCACATCAGGCAGAACACCCGAATCAGTGATCCTGGTGGGGTGGGTGACCACAACCCAGTGAAGAACAGAACCTCTCCCTCCATCTACCCCTTGCTTAAATCTTGTAACGTGATATTAACTGTTGAACACCCATCTCCTGAAATAATTCAACCACAGGAAGACTAGATTCATGGCCCCAATTAAGACTGAAATCCCTTATCAAAATGTTTGTGGTTGCCATTACCTCGGCCAGACTGGCGATATCTGTGGGGTCACCATATCTGGTTTTCCACAAGGACAAGGTTTTCCTATGCCTCCATGCGAATTTCCTGACAAAGATGGTCTCCGAGTTTCACCTTCATCACTCATTCTACTGACCTTCCACCTGAAGCCTCAGGATCTGGAGGCCCAAAGAACGCTCCAAGGCTAGACGTTCACAGAGCCCTACTGCTTCTACTATGAGTGTGTGGTGGAATTTCGTGTTGAGGCTCACTGGTGTTTGTCACGTACACTGAAGATGCCCTAGGCAGTCTGGTTGCTAAACAGACTGCCCAGTGGATAACCTCCTACTTCGCTCTATGTTAAATGTTGGCTGTGAAAGAGCCACCCATGGGGTTAAAGGCTCACTCCATCAGACATGCTACTGCCTCTGCCAGGCATACTTCCATTTCTGAAATATATAGGGTTGCTACCTGGTCAAATGAGCATACATTCATATCCTACTATGGTATTAACTTGCTCAATAGTTGTGATACTGCCTTTGGGTCCACAGTCGTTCAGTTTCTTTTTGCCTAATTTAGGGCACATGCCTTGTTCCCATCTCCTAACAACTGCTAGGAGTCTGCCTAAGTGTAGATAGTGAACTGAATCTAAATAGTTAGAAAGAGAAGTACTTTCTTATAACTAGGGTCAGTGTTTTTCCGGATATGGAACTGTCCCAGTTTTGGTGATGAAAAAGAGCCAATTATCAGTTGTACAGTACAATGATGTTCATATTTCGAACTATGTCACCCATCACACACGCAACCTCCTCCACCCCCACACACAATCTGTTCTGCGAACCAGGCAGCAGCACCTGTTGTTTGGTGCTAAAGGTTGGCATATGGAAAGACTTGTTGTGAGGGATAGTAAAGGTCAGGATATGCCAAGCTGAATACATGCAGTTAGTGGTTTTGAAGTCCCCCGACCTCACGCACACTGTCTCTCTCAGACAGACAGACACACACACACACTACTGTAGTGTGCTATTCGGCATCTCTGTTAATTGTGGGGGTACTTGTAAGCTCAGGTATCAGTGTCACCACCAAAAAATAAGTAGTTAACTGTGCTTTATGCGAGTGAAAAGAAAAGCCGGGATGAAAGAAACAGTGAGCCGATCGTGTGAAGAGATTGTAACAAACGTAGTTGGCTAGGGCTGCTGTAGGTTGGCATTGTCTTTCCTCAGTGTGTGTGGATACAGTACCCCTTGTTCCCTCACAACCCCCCCCCAATCATACCCATTTTAAGCAAGATGGACAGAGACCTGCTGCAGTTTTTTTTTTATTTTGTAATTTATTTTATTTTATTGAACAGCAGCCAACAAAACAACAGGCAAAGAACATGACCTGCTGCAGTCTTGTGGTCGGCGTTCCAGTGAGCATGAACATACAGAGAAGCCCTGATTGGAGTAAAGAACGCTGATTGTAAGTGTAAATAAAAAAAAAAAAAAAACAAAGAAGGCCAGCCCAGTTGCACTGAGGGTTGAAGAACTGGATGCCGAACCTTGCTCCACACCAGTAGCCAGTGTTCGGAAACAAGTACGGCATGCTGGAGACTGGTCAGGGAAGGAGAGGCTCGAGCGTCCCAAAGACTGCTCTCCTCTCCCAGGCTGGGTGGACTGCCAGTTCTGTCAAATGACTGCCACCAGGTGGTGGCCTGGTGGTAGTGTGGGATGGGAGCTGCAGACAGTGGGAGGTGCTGGGGTCTCTGCAGCATGTGTGTGCCTCCATGCGCACACATCAACATACTCGCCCAGCAACATGGGATGGGAGAAAAACGGAGGAAAATAGCTCAGAAACAGGTGTCAATGAAGCCCTGTCCACCAATTCCTCACTCGCCTTGCTACCACGACTCCATCCATCAGCCAGAAATGGGGGGGGGGGGTGATGGCCCTCCCTGTCCTGACCCCAGCATGGGGGAATACTGTGAGGAAAGATGAACTGAGAGGTAAGTCCTGGGGAGGTTGAGGGTGGTGAACAGGATGGAAGGAAGCCTTGCCTATCCTGCTGCAGGAAAAAGAAATGTATATGGGGGAAAAAAAAAAAACAATGGAAGAAGCCCTGCCCCGGTCCCAAAACACACACAAATACACAGTTTTTATTTTACATTTATTTACTCATTGTGGGAGTTGGGTGGGAGCCTGCAAGGGAGGGCTGGAGTGGAAAACAGACTGCTGACTTTCGTGTCTCTGAACTTATGGTCAGCATTCCAGAAAGGATGGACATGGACAGCATCATGGGCATGGGCTGAAGTAAAGAACGCCGACTGTAAGCTGCAAATAAAAAAATTAAAGAAGCCCTATCTCCTGGCTTCCCCCCACACACACACACACACACACACACACACACGGTGGGCTGTGACCATTGGCGAGTTTTGAATTTTACATTTGCTTAGCAGATGATTTCATTTAAATAGAAGCAAGGCCAGCCCAGTGGCATAGAGAGTTGAGGCGCTGGCGCCTTACCTCGACCCACGCTGGCGGCCCGGGTTCGGGAACAGACTCAGGTCACTGGGGGTCGGCAGAGGGAAGATAGGATTGCGCGTCCAATGGACTGCTCTCCTATCCTGGGGTGGGATTGGGGATGGCCTCGTTCGGTAGTGGCCCCCGGTGGAGACTGGAGGCACTACACGAGCGGCATTGGTGGGGAACTAGAAAACCGGAAACCGCTCCGAAGACTAGCCGGATGATGGCTGCTGGCCACAGGCACCTCTGAGTGTAATAAAAACATAGTATCTGCAGTCTTTTATATCAAGGCCATTTTCCAAAGCGTGCAGAACTTAACCCTCTCATGGAATGCTGGTATCATTTTACGTAAGGAAAAATCTTTTTATCCCTCTCTTAGCACAAGCTGTGTATTTCTCAAGGACTTACCAGCTTTCTAAACCATCCACAAATATTTGTGGTAATTATTTATTTATAACATAGGAATTACAACCCCTTTGAGTCATAGACTCGTTTCCAAAGGCTCCACGTCAAATATGATGACACAGACAACAACAATCCAGTTTAACAATGGTGCAAAGTCATATAAGTGCAGATGTGCAAGTAGGAGTAGAATTTGAGTGAAACATAAATATGGTAATTGCCTGTACAAGCGGCAGCTAAACACAGGATAATGAAAAATGTGAATTAAACATACATAGGGTAGTTGCCTGTACATGTGGCCGGTAAACACAAGATAATTGCCTATACAGTTGGTAGCTAAACAGAGGCTGCCTAACATGCAAACAGATATTACAAACTGTGTAACGTACATATATTGGGTGACTGCCAATACAAGAGGTAGCTAACATAACTCAGCAGTACAGGTTACAGTAAGACTGCAGTGTGCTTCCTCCTGGGATGCTTTGCAGGGTGCTGCTTCCAGGGAGGCATTGTCAGGTTCATAGGAGTGAACAAAGAGTTAGCTAAATTAGGCCTAGGGCACATGTGCCTCAAAGGCGGTGGAATGCGAGCTGCCTCGATCGAGACATTCTCAAAGGTTTGGGACGGCCTAGAGTGATGTAACATGGCCTAGGGTGGGGTTAGTGGACACACTGGCAGTTACGTAATGCTAAAATATGTGTTTTCAGAGCTGCCTTAAAAGGACCTAGTTTGGTGATGGCGGTGATATCAGGGGGGAGGGCATTATACCATGATGGAGCTCTGAAAGGGAAGGATCTTTAGGCTAGACTGGTCTTGACCCTGGGAACCTTCCAGATGGTTTTGGTGGCTGTGCGAGTGGCCACAGAGAGGGTGGCAGATTGAAGGGAGGCCATGACACCTGCTGGGGTTAAACCCAGGTGGATTTTCTTAGTGAGGAGACAGGTTTGAAACTGCAGCCTTTCCTCTAGTGTGAGTGCATAGAGGGTGCAGGTGTGCATATTCTTGTCTGCACCTGAGATGAGTCGGCATGCCTCATTGATTGCTAGTTGGATTTGGCGGAGCGCGGCTGGGTCTGAGGCAGCATAGATCGTGAGTCCGTAGTCCACGAGTGACAGGACTGAGCATGTTACTGCCAGGTGAAGCACTTCAGGTGGTAGGAAGTCTTTGTGCCTGTACAGGAGACCAATTCGGGTATTTGTGGCTGAAGAGAGTACTTTGATGTGCTCATGGAATGAAAGGGTGGTGTCAAAGGTGACACCCAGGTACTTATATGTTTGAACCTGCTCCAGAGGGAGGAGCGAGCTGGAGAGGATATTCAGGAGATAGTCCTTTGCCCTGTTTTGGCGGTGGGCAAAGAGAGCAGTTTTGGTCCGTTTCACGTTGACAACTAGTCTGTGTTCAGCAAACTAGTTTCCCATCTGTTTGAAGGAGTTTTGCAGAGAAAGCTGGAGTGAAGAAGGGTCAGAATCAGAGGCATAAAGAACTGCATCGTCCGCATAAAGGAGCATGTTCCCAGACCAGGATTCTGGCAGTGCGTCAAGATATATGCTGAAAAACAGGGGACCTAGTATGGATCCTTGAGGGATGCCTGGGAGCACTGGTAGCATAGTGGATAGGGTACTGTTAATTTTAACACACTGGGTCCTAGCAGACAGGCAGCTGGAGAACCAGGAGAGGGGACCCTGGGAGACTCCGATGCATTGCAGAATGTCCAGTAGGAGGGGGTGGGAGACCATGTCAAAAACCTTAGAGAGGTCTATGAACATGGCCCCTGCAAGGTGTCCTTTGTCCAGCGCAGACTGTAATGAGTTAGAGAATTTTGTAAGGGGCGGTGGTAGTACTGTGACCTGCTCTGAAACCGTGCTGCTCCCTGCATAATAGTCTGTGGGTGAGAAGGTATTCAGTAAGCTGGTCGGCCAGGATATTTTCAAGGGCTTTAGAGAGTGGGGGAAGAACACAGATGGGCCGATAGTTGTTTGGGGAAGAGCAGTCACCACTGTTTCCTATCTGCATTAGCCAAACCATGGGGTTGCGGTCAGTCTGCACCACAAAATACTGCCCATATAAGTATGGCTCTAATTTCTTTAGGGCCCACACTATGGCAAGACATTCCTTTTCCGCCATAGAGTATGCTTGCTCCCTGGGAAGTAACTTCCTTACTCATGTACACTACTGGGTGATCTGTCCCTTGGCTGGATGTCTGACTCAGTACTGCCCCAATACCCACGTCTGAGGCATCAGTCTGAAGTATAAAGGTTTTGCTATAGTCAGGACTTGTCAAAACAGGAGCACTGCACAGTGCCTCCTTTAATCTGGTAAAGGCTTTCTCACAGGCTGGGTCCCAGGTAATTTTCTTGGGCATCGTTCTCTTTGTCAGGTCAGATAGGGGAGCAGCCAGGGCACTGTAATTGGGTACAAATTTTCTGTAGTACCCTGCTGTCCCTAGAAAACTCCTGACCTGCTTCTGTGTTTCTGGTCTGGGCCATGCCTGGATTACCTCTATTTTTATTTGGTTAGGGTGGAGCTGTCCCTGGCCTACCACATGCCCGAGGTATGCCACTTCTCCCATGGTCACCTGGCACTTCTCGGCTTTGACAGCGAGCCCGGCCCTCTGTATCCTGCCCAGCACTTCCCTAAGGTGGGAGAGGTGTTCCTCCCAGCTGGTACTAAAGATGGCAATTTCATCCAAGTACGCCACTCCTCAGCACCATTTAACACCTGGTTCACCAACCTTTGGAAAGTGGCCGAGGCGTTCATTCCGAAAGGCATTACTTTAAACTCAAATAAGCCTATCGAAGTGATGAAGGTCGACCTCTCCCTAGCTCTGTCTGTCAACTCTACCTACCAATACCCCTTGGTCAGGTCAATGGTTGTAAGGTAGGTCGCCCCTCCCAACTTGTCCAGGAGTTTGTCCGTCCGGGGCATCGGGTGGGCGTCTGACTTCGTGACTGCATTCAGTCCACACAGAAATGAGTAGAGCCATCTGGCTTAGGCACAAGGACTACGGGTGAGGCCCAGGGGCTATGGGATCTCTGGATTACCCCTAAATCCAGCATCTCCTCCATTCCATCCTAATGTCCTTTTGGACAGCCTCTGACACCTGATATGCTGTCCGCTGTATGGGCATCTGTGTCCCTGTCTCCACATCGTGCGTCGCTAAGGGGGTTAGTCCAGGCTTGGCACTAAACAATGGGGCAAAGTCTGCTAAAACCTCCCTTACTTTCTGGATGTGGTCAGCTGGGGAGACAATTTTACTGCCTCCACAGAGGACTCCCGCTTGCTTTCCTCCAGCAAGTCCAGAAGGGGGTCTCCTTCATCCGTCCCCTCCCCATGACTACACACTGCAAACACCATGTCAGCCCTAATTGCATATGGCGTCATCATGTTGACATGGTGCACCCTTTCTGTCCGTCTTCTGTCAGGTAACTCCACAATGTAGTTCACGTCATTTACCTTCCTAACCACTTTGTACGGTCCTGCCCACTCAGCCTGCAGCTTGTCTTTCCGAACCGGAATAAGGACCATGACTTCCTGACCCACCATGTACGAGCGAGCTCTGGCTCTGCGGTTGTACCACATTTTTTGTTTCTGTTTGGCAGCTGCTAGGTTGCTCTGGGCTGTCCCCATAAGCTCCTTTAGCCTTTCCCTAAACCTAAGGACGTAATCCACAATGGGAGTTCCCAGGGTGTCGTGCTTGCCTTTCCAGTCCTTCTGGATCAAGTCTAGGGGGCCCATGTACCCAGCGTCCATATAAGAGTTTGTAGGGGGAAAATCCTGTCGACTCTTGGGGCACCTCCCTGTATGCAAACAACAGGTGGGGAAGGTATTTTTTCTAGTCCCTCCCATGCTGTTCAGCAAAGGCCCGGAGCATTGACTTTAGGGTACCATTGAACCTTTCCTCAAGTCCACTGGCTTGTGGGTGATATGGTGTTGTGCATCTCTGCACCACCCCACACTTCTCCCATAAACATTTCATTAGGTCCGACATGAAGGAACCCCCTTGATCGGTGAGTACCTCCTGGGGAAACCCAACACGGGAGAAAATCCCAAGTAAGGCATCTGCCACTTTGTCTGTCCTCAGTGAGGATAGGGTGACTGCCTCTGGGTACCGGGTGGCATAATCCACCACAGTCAGGATGAATCTCTTCCCTGAGGAGCTGGGGGTATTTAAAGGCCCTACAAAATCCATTCCCACCCTCTGGAATGGCTCCTCCACTATGGGCAATGGAATCAGGGCGGCTTGGGTTTTCTTGCCCGCCTTCCCTATTTCTTGGCACTGGTGACAAGACCTACAATGCTCCTTCACCTGCTGGGTGAAGTTAGGCCAGTAGAAATTCTGGGCCAACCGCTGCATCATGCGCGCGATTCCCAGATGACCAGACAAGGGAATATCATGTGCAATCTTGAGCAACTGCTCACGATACCCCTGGGGAACGACAAGCTGCCTGCCTAGCACCCCTCCCTCTGTCTGTACTGCCTGAGTATACATAAGTCCATTTTCCAAAAAACCTCATGTCTGCCGTTACCTCCCTGTGCACCGTCAAAGTCTGCCCAAGCCCTCAGCTTCTCTAAACTAGTGTCACTTCTCTGAGCAGCTGCGAACCCCTCACATATTCCCAAGGCATGGGACAGGTTCCCTTCAGTCGCTAAACTAGGGTCCCTAGCACTAGCGTCAGGGCACTCAGGATCACTGTCAATCCCAACCCTCTGACAATGGGTCACCGCTCCCTCTTCAGAGTAACCCTCTGTAGCTGTGTGGTTACTTGCTACTGGGAAATTTCTACCCCTTTCGTTAGTCTCCCCATCTGAGACACAGGCTGGGGAACCAGCCTCTCAGTGGTTTCACAATGGCTTCTGTGGGGTTCAGGGAACTACAATTTTCCCTTGCTGCTTGGCTACGGGTAACTGCACATATCATCCCGTTTTAGATTGTTGCCCAGGATCACATCCACTGCTAAGGTTTTGGCTACAGCCACCTGTTGCACAGTTCCCCCTGTTTCACCCCAGTCTAGGAGAACACTAGTGAGGGGCAATGTTTTCGCCTCACCAGTGAAGTCCTGTATAGTGACGTATTTATTGGGTATAAGCTGACCAGGCTCTACCAGATCCCCCTTTACCAGCGTCAGGGATGCCCCTGTGTCCCTTAACCCTTGCGCCTGTACACCATTCACCATGACTGGGTGCATGTGTTCCCTCATGTTGACTGGCATGTTTCCAGGGACACACAAACAACCTACTTCCTTTCTAGCACCCTGCTGTGTATTGCTCGCCTTTTTGGGACACTGTCTGGCAATATGCCCAGTTTCTTTACACAACCAACATTAATTTCTTCTCTCAGAGAAATCTTTTCTCTGAAACCTGGGGCCAACTGGTTTCAGTGGAGGCAGTGAGGGTTTTAGCTACCCTGAAGACGCGCTTTTCCCTTTCTGCGCTGCCACACCCACCCCATTTGCTCTCAGAGCAGGTCTGCTCTTGGCATAGCGGTCCGAGAGTTCAGCAACCTCTTGCACTGTTTTGGGATCTCGGTCCTCTAGCCAGGTTTTTAGCTCGGCTAGGCATGCCCAATAGAACTGTTCTAATAAAATCACATTTTCAATTTTATCAACAGAGTTTGCCTCAATTCCTTCCCACCAACATTTTAAAAACTGACGGTGCTTCGTGGCTAGCTCCTCGTAGCTCATATCAGGGCTTCTCCTGAGCTTGCGGAATTTAGCTCTGTACGATTCAGCAGTTAATTCAAACTTTTTTAACAGTGCAGTTTTAAGTTTGCTGTAATCATCACTGTCCTCATTGTCCATTTGACCCAATGCATCCCGAGCTTTCCGGGTAAGTAGCGGGGATAGCTGGAAGCTCCAGGACTGTCTAGGAATGTTAGCCTGAATACAAACTTTTTCAAAAGAATTTAAAAAGGCATCCATATCCTCCCCCTCTTTAAATTTGGCTACTAATTTGGAATTCAATTTGTAACCCAGTCCTGTAGTCCCAGTTAAACTCAAGCCACTTACCTGCTCTGGTGCCGCTGGTCAGAGTCGTAGCTTCTCCAGTTCGTGTTGCCTCTGACGCTCCTGCTCCTCACAGTCTGTGTCTTGGCATTCTCACTCCCTCTTCTCCTCTGCAGCTCGCTAGCACTCATGCTCCTCACGGTCTGCGTCTCTCTGTTCTCACTCTGCCTCTCAGTGTTCTCGCTCCCTCTGCTCCTCTGCCTCCCTTTGTTCACAGTCCCTCTCTCTCTGGAACTCCAGCTCCATCCTGTGCGGGTCTATGTGATAACGGTGAACGCCGATTACCATTATCACTCAGAGTGCCGAAAACATTTTCGGCACTCTGACAACCCCGGCGTCTCAGGACAACGGAGCCAGGACACTATTTTACTGCTTTTTCTGTGGGGGCTGTGCCCCCACTTAAGGATTTCCTCCCTCAACCCAGGGGCGGTCAAGGTGGGGTGAAAGCAGGAGAAAAAAAAGGTTCGGACCAGGCGCAATACAACTGCACCAGCACCCGGATCCGAACCCAGTACTTCTCCTGCCGCATCCACTCGCCGACCCCTGATGCCACGATGCAGCTCGGCCAGCCACTGCAGCACCACCCCCCACTGCCTCTTCTCCACCCCCTCCCAGCCCACGCTCACCGTGCTCACTCCCACACACCCCTGCATGTACACACAGCGGCATCCTGTCGCCCAATCCGCCCATAGCCTCATCTGGTCGCCCAACCCTCCCAATCACCATGAGGGATAGCACTGGGAAGGAGTCGCCATAACAGACGGTGCCCTTCTTCATGCGCCCACCTCATGGGTTACCATCCTGCGCAACTCAATTTGCAGCCTGAGTACTTCTGGATCCAGGATACTGGTGACCATCCCCTGCTGCTGTGGCCCTTCACTGACAGTGGCCCTGCTGTTATCCTCATCGGAGCTGGACACTGCACTGGCCGCTAGCCCTGCAACACTCGAGGTTTGATCCTTTTCAGTCACGGTCTGTGATTCGCTGCTCTGGGTATCTGCTACCAACAGGGCATCTATAAGGTTCTCCTTGCTGGCTTTCACTGCAAACGGGACTCCTCTGTCCCTGCACCACTGTTTTAAGGAGTCTATAGTGTGCCTGCTGTAGTCGGAAGCCATCTTCTTCCCTCACTACTGCTACTCTGACTTGCACTTTAGAAAAAAAAATTAAACGGGTAGAAACTTGACTATATGCCAAGTGATATAGTTCTGTTTCCTTTTTAAAATAAATCACTGCCTTTTTCTTTCTCTGCAAGTGAGCTTACGGTTTCAAGCTGACATGCTGAACAAGAAAAGCTTATGATAACAAAATTATGCCACCGCTGCCAACCAATCTGTCACAAACCCACTCAGCAGGTCAGCCCTCTACTCCCAAAGTGCCAACCTCCAAGCGTAGTTTTGTAAACAGTTAACAGAAATAGGGTAACGCTCCTGTCTGTTTTGGGGGTTCGAATCAACCTTTGGTCTCAAGTGTTGGAGGGATTCAAACTGTGAACCTCTTGTTAGCATACCCAATGTACAAGCTCAGATAATTCTGTTTTCGGGGGGGGCCAGATATCTTTGCCTACGGGCACCTAACCAGGTGTACAGAAATGAACCCTTAAAAACTTTAATAAAGACCTCAGATTTAAAACGCTTACCTTTTTCCAGTTTAGTATCACCATTCAAGCTTGTGTACAGTGTCTGCTTAACCATCTATACTCCACTTGTAAAGGAAAGAAGTCTAAGACAGACCAAGTAGGCTCAAAAATTAGAATTTTACTAAAATAGATAAAAAAATATGTAAAACATAAAATACAGAACTAATATCACAAGACCCATACAATCTTTTAAAAGAACAAGGTTTAAACAGTGCAATTCATACTACAGTACTTAAGATTTGTCTCTCTCTCTCTCTCTCTCTAAATACCTGCTTAAAGTGCTCATAGATGTTTCTCTGTCAAAGTCTAGATAGAAGTGTCTCTCTGAAGTAAAACAGAATATTCCTTAAAGAAAACTGTATTTGCCAACCCCTTTGTATGAGGTCACCTAGTTCCTCCTCCTCTGTCAGAATATATAAAAAAATATATCTATACAAAACAGGATGTCTTTTCAAAGTATTACATTCTGTAATCCTCAGCACAACTCATTTTCTCTTTCAAATGACATTTCTTTGATCTGTGAGCAGTACCCGCTCTCACACAGACACCAAAGCATTTACGATTTTGCACCAGTGTATTAAACCTGGTTTCCCCCTTGAAACATCATAAACGGGATACTAATTTCCCTCTTAGCAGTCAAAGCTATAATTAACTTAGAAAAGTCTGTCATTAGCTTATGGCCTTCCAGGTAACACCTTGCATCTAAAACCTGCGCGTGTCTGTGTGTGTGATCTCACATGCTGTTTCAGCATTTCTCAAGAGAGACAGTCCATAACCCATTTTTTATTTTACAAAAAATGATACAGTGATCAGAACCAGCTGTCCAAGTGTCACAGGCCAGGGCATTATCAATGTGCAGGGCCTGAGAAATGTGGGACCAGTCACAGTTTGATAGGCGCTGTTTGAGCTTGGTGAGACTTCCCAGACGTAATTGGCAATGGAATGTGACGTTTGGTGGAAGTTTCTGCATCCGACAGGATCAGTTGAAGAGGATTGGGGAGTGGTCACTCAGACCGTCAGGGAGGACCACTAAGTCAGCAATACGGTGAGGACAATTTGTGAGAAGGATGTCTAATAGAGTGCGAGTTCCATTCGAGGGGTTTGTCCTTGTGGGTCAGGATACTAGTTGGGACAGATCTAGGGCCGCAAAGGTGTTTTTGGCATAGGCTGATGAGCTTGCTTGCCAATTTGTATTGAGGTCCCCGACCAGTATCTGCTCCATCTTGTGGGGGAGGTTGACTAGGTAGTCTGAGAGCGACTGACATGCAGCTAGTTGGTTATGAGGGGGAATATAGGCGCCCGTAAGAAGTAGAGGGGCATGGTTTGGATCCAGGCTGAGTTTTATCGAGAGGGCTTGGGCTTCATTTTCCAGAGCGGGTGCAGGGAGGACTTGGTAATGTAGTGCATTGCTTACGTACAGGGCACAACCACCGCCTCTCTTTCTCTTGCGATCATTATTCAGCAGGGAGAAACCAGGGATAGACACAAAGGAGTCTGGAGTCTTTTTGGAAAGCAAGGTTTCTGTTAGAGCCAGGATGTCAGGTTGATGCTGCACTAGCCAGCATTGCAGGTGTGCTGTTTTTTAGGTAAGGTGCAAATATTCATTGAGGCTATACGCAGCCCCCTGGGTGACTGCGGCTGGTGATGTGCCACTGGGCCTGGATTTGGGAGGACGTTTCCTGATAATAGAAGCAGGTATATTATTCTAATGAGGGCTATAAGTTACCGTCTTTTTGTCAGGTAGCTGTGACAGAAAGGCTTTTGGGGGTGAGCAGGAAATAGGCATGTGGAGAAGGGCTGGGATGGCCTGGTGTAGAAGCAGGCAGGATGGATGTCTAGAGGAGTGAAGGGGTGGGGGGACTGAAGGGTCAACAGGGTGGGGGAGGTGGTGGTGGGGGTTTATCCCAGAACTGGGAGTATGTACTTCATAGTCGGGCTTGGGGGTACACTGCTTTGTATGGCAAGTACAGATATTAGAAGTAGTATGATTTGCTTGTGGGGCTTGATGCTGTTGGACATCACATTGGGAAGGGGGACAGCCATGTGCTAGTATAAGTTGAACTTACTGCCACCTTTCATTGTGGTGGTCACAGTGCCGCAGTGGTAGGGTGACAGCCTTTGGTGCAGAAGGTACCAGGTTCAAAACCCCGGAGGGGATACTACGTTAAGCACCTGGTGACAACTTGGGTAACCGTGTGGGGAGGCACCGGAGGGAACGGAGACAAACAGACAGATTCTGTAGTGACTCCTAGTGGTGGTAGTTGGAAGGGCAGGTAATAGGACTGAAGGGCTTGAAGTGGCAGGGGTATGTAAGGCTGGAAGGGGGAGGAGTGAGAAACCTAGGGGGATTTGAGAAGATGAGTGGTTGGACGTAGAGAGGCGAGGTGGTCAAGAAAGTCAGTGAGCAGTGAGAAGAGGGAGGTGCCAGGGTGACAGGAAGACAGAGAGAAGAGGAAAGCCCTCTAGTGGGGGGAAAGTATAACCTGCAAATGGGAAAGTAGGGACTTAGCAATAAGTGTGACAGGAAGTCACGTGACCAGGGTGGTCCTTAAATTGAGGGTTGGGCTTGGGTGGGAGGGAGGGGCAGTCGACGCACAGCATCGACGGGCTAACATCCACCGAAATGAGCTGTAGCAGGAAGCTTACAGTATTACATCTTCGGCCTGGCGCTTGTGTCCCTGAGCTGGGATGGAGCTCTCCTGAGCCTTGCTGCGTTTGTTGACTCCTTGCCTCCCTGCTTTTCATTTTATTTGCCAGGCGTGTTTTAACAATGCCTATGAATCCTACATATACAATGATGCAATTACTAGCCTTGCACACTCTGTCATCACCAGGATGTACAATGAGAATTCCAAACCCTGCTATCTGACCCTGATTCGTATGTGTCGCTGAGTGATCAGTCAAAACATGGCACACAGTGGTGTCTTTTAACACTTTCTGAGGTTCTGTCAGAAATGGCCCTGGGACAGGTAGGTCAGGGGGTTGGGGTGAACAATCATGGGTCTCTCCTGTAAGTTATAGGCCATGGGCCAACAAGGATGGAGTTTTGATAGGAAGGACAGTGATGTCATGATCCTGTACAATGAGAGACCAGTGTGCAAGTCTGGCATTGGACACAGAGTCATCTTTTACTCTGTCTGACAACAGAAAGTTAGTTGGCAAATGATTGGAATGCAACACAATAGGTGCATATCCAATGATGTACATAAAGTATCTCACTGCCCAGTATGTAGCCAAAAGATTCCTTTCACAAAGGTTGTATTTTAGCTCCACTGGGGCAAGCATCTGGGATGCATAAGCAATGGGTCTGATGTGTCCATTGTATGTTTGGGCTAAAACTGCTGAGATTGCTGTATCTGATGTAGCAGTTTCAATATACCCTAAAACTGTGCTAGGATTAACCAATGCTGGGGCCATGGTCAGCGATTTGAAAAGACAATATCATCAGTATTAGGATACCTTGCACCTTCTTGCCTGTAGTGCCTGCCACTGTATGTGCTGGGAATAACCCAGACTGTTTCTGACTTGTGTCTGCTATTGCATGTGCTGGGAATAACCAAGACTTTTCCTGGCTTGTGCCTGCTATTGCATATGCAGGGAATAACTCAGACTGGTCCTGGCTTGTGCCTGCTATTGCAGCCACAGTATGGGATGATCCATGTGTCACTGATGGAGGGGTTCCTGCATCATGTGCTGGCACTATCAGGGGTGCCTGCACAGTGGAGAAAAGTGGTGTGCAAGTTGCAAGTAGTTCCCCAGCTATGGATTGTGGTTCAGTAGCTATAAGGGGTGGAGAAAGTAGCACTGAAACAGCTGTCAGCACAGGTTCAGAAATCGCCATTTATGTTAAGTAAACAATCTCAGATAGTAGAGTAAATACTACTACTACTAATAGTGCAGATTCTTGTGTCTTCGGAGTCTGCCAAGAAACATTCGTAAACAAGCAGCGAGTACTAATAGTTTATTATACTACTTACGCCAAGCATGTGACAGAGAAAATCACAAGGGAGATGAGTTTCTCACCACTCTCCTGAAGAATGTACATAATCTCCAGAATTGTAGATCTTAGGTTCTCTGAGATCTTGTTCTCTCTCTGTGCTCTCATTCTCTCTGCCTGTGGAACTGGGTTGCAGAAAGCTAAATACTACAGATAACAGCACAGCAACAGAGATGACCTCATAGTTACAGATATGAGAAACAATATGTATTGGTCCCAAGTCATTCTCCATTGGATGATGACTTAGGAGATCGAATTACTAATGAGCATCATATGAGACAGAATATGCTTCCGTTTGCATTATAGCTTGGACAAAAGAAATGCTGACGGGTTCAAACTACACGTGGCATTTCTTTCTTATGTATAATATAAGACATAACAAAGGATTTCTCTCTGTCAGCTTGCTTAGACAAAGAGAAGTGCTGACAGGGCTCTATTACACAAGGCATATCTGCCTGAGTGTAAAACACACACTACATATAATTACATGAGAATATAAGTATACAATAATCACTGATGATCCCTCAGAGTCATCTTATCAGTGAATAGGTAGATTATATATGGAATATATGTAAAAGACAAACATAATGCATTACAGTGAGGTATAATAGTCATGCATGTTCTAATCTTATGCAGGATGTAAACATTAGCAAATATTAGCAGCAAAGCACATTCCTGGCACGCATGCTTATATGATGGGTGCCTGTATCTATATGTTAGTGCAAAATAGCAGTATCACAGTATAAAAGACCAGGAATACAGTGTGAGGTGTATGTGGGATGCTAGGGGTCATAACCCAGGCATAACACAAAGACTCCCCGGAAGCCACGAAATGCCTCAGCAGCACCCGGAACCGTAAAATGAATAGTGTGCTGGTCTCCTCCCATCAGTGCCTTCCCCCTCGGAGGAGCACCCACCCAATGAAGGTCTGAGATATGTGGCCGAGGGAGAGATAGTAGGGGGAATGTCTGTGGGTCATGGCGGTCTGAAGGAGAGGCAGTTCTGGAACACGTAGGGGAGCATAAATAGATAAGTCAAAAATAAATAAATAGAAGCATGGCTCCATGTGCACAGGGGCAATCAGGACTGCAGTGAATGAGTGAATCTGTTTAAAGGAGAACGCCAACCACTGACTTCTTGCACATGTGGTTAGCATCAGGACAGTCTATGGGTTGCTCGTTCATGTAAGTTGTCTGAGGTGGAAGTTTAATAATCAGCAGTATGCTAAAGGAGATGGAATCTGAATTTTGGACAGTAAGGAGGAATTTAGATGACTGAACCCAATTTCAGCAAAAAAAAGCCATGGTAATTTCAGTAAGTGCCAGAGTTCACTGGCCCTACTTATAACCATAGCTCTACTACCAGTATTCTGTTCCTATCCACATGACCATCTGACCTTCCCTGGCAAGACTTTTTGCACACAGCTGTTCCAGCATGCAGATCTGAGTGCACTGAGGTGGAGCTGGATGACCACATGGTTGGGTGGTAGAAGGATTCAGGCTTGAAGATACAGCAGTTCCTGTGACTGGGCATACTCAAAGGGAGACTGCTTAATTGTGGATGTGAACTCAATTGTTGTAGCAGAGCTATGCAGAACTATGGTTACAAGTTAATAAAGAGCAGTTACTCGCTAGTAACAGTAAATCTTAAGAGAGAATCTCCTTTACTGGGCCACACCTTTAGAACTGTAAGCAGTCGGTGTCAGGACCACTCAGAAATGTTTGCTTGGGGGGGCACCCACGATAACATACAACATCGGCACCTATAAAATGTGGGCAGCCCCCTCACTCCTCAGATCCCCACCAAAGATAAGCTTGGAAGGCCACTTACCAAGAGGAGCAGAAGACCCACCAGGACCAGGCAAAAGAAGGAGAGGTTAGGATTGGTGACAGAAGATATATAAATAACAACCAACCATACCTTTCACAGGCCAATCTACTGGCGCAGCGGTAGTGCTACTGCTGTGATGCCAGCGACCCAGGATCAGGAACGAACCTTGGTAGTTGGGGGCTGGCCAGGTGGGGGTGGGAGAGGAGGGTCCAGCGTCCCAAAGGGCGCTCTCCTCCTCCAGGGGGAAGGTTGCCACATTGCCTGTTCCCACCACTGGTGGATGCACGGGCAGCGGCTCAAGACTAGCGGTGTGTGGGTAGGGGAGGATGCTGTTAGGCACTTGGCTAAGACGTACATTAACATGTCAACAGCCTGGACCACAATCTTTGTGCCAGCATTCTCACGGGTGGGGGCAAGATCTAAATGTAAGCCACCCTCTCATTTGAGAGGGGCTTACTGCTCATCTTAGAGTCCCCATCCCTATCCTCCAGGGTTTAGGTTTTTGTAAGGTGCTCTGGAGGAGTGCAAATTCTGCTAGCTGCCACTAGGTGGCAGTAGAGAGAAGAGTATGAGGAAGTATATAAGCTGTGAGACAGGCTGTTTCTGGGTCTTTTGGAGGGAGAGAGACCGGCGGGCAACATCTGCTAGGGCAGTGGGGGGTCAACCCCCCCTTCAGTAGGCAGGCCGGCTAAATGCAGCATCAAGGCGCCAGGCCCAGGGTTTGGAGCCTTCCGTGGGTGGTGGTAGGTAGCCACAATTTAACACAGAAACATAGAATTTGATGGCAGATAAGGACCGCTTGGCCCACTTAGTCCGCCCATTTCCCTACCTAATAGATAAGCTGCAGATCCTAGTTAACCAACAGCCTACTTCGTTCTACCCCCCACTAGAATTGCCTTATGTCTGTCCCATGCATTCTTGAATTCCCCCACTGTTTTTGACTCTGCAACCTCCTCAGGAAGGCCGTTCCATGCATCTACAACCCTCTCTGTGAAGAAATACTTCCTCACATTACCTCTGAGCTGTCCCCCCTCTATCTTCAAATTGTGCCCCCTTGTTCTTGCACATCTCTTTTTCTGAAAGATGCTACCCTCTTGGACTTTGTTGAGTCCCTTGAGGTATCTGAAAGTTTCTATCATGTCCCCCCTCTCCCTCCTTTCCTCGAGGCTATACATCTTAAGATCCTTTAGTCTTTCTTCATATGTCTTCTGGTGCAGACCCTGCACCATTTTGGTTGCCCTCCTTTGGACAGCCTCCACTCTGTCTATGTCTTTGTGGAGATGGGGTCTCCAGAACTGTACATAGTACTCCAGATGTGGTCTTACCAACTGTCTGTACAGAGGGCCAACAACTTCCTGTTTTCTACTGGTGATGCCTCTCCCTATGCATCCCAGTATCCCCCCAGCCCTCCTTACTGCCTTCTCACATTGCTGTCCCACCTTTAGGTCATCTGATATGACTACCCCCAGGTCCCTTTCCATTTTTGTTGTCAGTATCTCACCCCCCATTGTGTACTCTTCCCCATAGTTTTTATTTCCAAGGTGCATCACTTTGCACTCTGTGTTGAATCTAAGCTGCCATACATCTGACCATTCCTCCAACCTTGCCAAGTCCCTTTTCATCCTTTCCACCCCACCTTGCGTACTGACCCTGTTGCAGATCTTTGTGTCATCTGCAAACAGACATACTTTCCCTTCCAGTCCCGCTGCAATGTCACTTATAAAGACATTAAAAAGTACCGGCCCCAGTACTGAACCCTGCAGTATCCCACTAGTAACCCCCCTTTCTTCACTGCGGACTCCATTTACTAATACCCACTGTGTCCTGTTGTCCAGCCAGTGTTTTACCCAGGCACCCACCCTGGGACCCACTCCCAGGCTGGCTAATTTGTTTATTAATCTTTTATGCGAGACTGTGTCAAATGCCTTGCTAAAGTCTAGGTAGGCCACGTCCACAGCCCCTCCCTGGTCTACTACTTTGGTCACCCAAAGAAATCAATTAGATTTGTCTGACATGACCTTCCTGCTGTCAGTTCCCACTGCCTTGGGTCCTGTGCCCCACTGGCCTCTAGGTACTCAACAATTCTGTCCTTCAGAAGTGATTCCATCATTTTCCCTACCACTTAGGTCAAACTGATTGGTCTGTAGTTTCCTGCCTCTGTCTTGCTCCCACTTTTGTGAAGGGGAATCACATCCGCCCTCCTCCAGTCCTCAGGTACCACACCATCCTCCCATGATTTATTAAAAAGGGTAGTCAGTGGTGTTACTAGTTCTTCCCCTAGTTCTTTTAGAATTCTGGGGTGAATCCCATCAGGCCCCATTGCTTTATCCACCTTCAGTTTTAAGAGTTCTTTCAGAACCCTTTCTTCTGTGAAAGGACTAATATCAACCCCCCCTATCCACAGTGCTTCTACTGACTGGATTAGGTATCTCCCCCTGCTTTTCCATTATGAATACCGAGCAGAAGTATTCGTTCAGTATCCCTGCTTTTTCACTGTCGCCTCTGCCCAACCACCTTCCTCTTTATTCAGCCTCAGTATCCCTGCCTTAGTCTTTCTTTGCTCCCTAATGTACCTATAAAAAGTTTTATCCCCCTTCTTAACCGAGTCGACTATCTTTTCCTCAGTTTGGGCCTTTGCTGTTCGGACTGCCTTCCCCGCTTCCTTCTGCTTTAACTGGTAAAGTTCTTTGTCCTGCTCCTTCTGTGTTTCCTTATACTTCCTGAATGCTATCTTTTTCTCCCTTACCTTCCTCGTCACTTCTTTCAAGAACCATAGTGTTTTTTTCTTTCGTTTTGATTTGTTTATTTGCTTCACACAAAGGCTTGTTGCCTCTGTCATGGTGGTTTTGATGTTTCCCCATTGTTGCTCCACCCCGCCTTCTTGCCTGTTTGGTAGTGCTTTTCTGAGGCACTCACCCATTTTGACAAAATCAGCCCTCCTGAAGTCCAATACCTTCACTTTTGTATGGCTTGACTCTACAGCTAAGTTTATCGTGAACCACACTGTTTGGTGGTCACTTGTTCCCAGATGGCTACCCACTTCAAGATTGGAGATCCTCTCTGTCCCCATTTGAGAGTACCAGGTCTAAGATTGCTCCCTCCCGAGTGGGTTCCAAAACTAGCTGTCTGAGGCATGCCCTGTAGGGCATCGAGAATGGCCCTGCTTCTGGATGTGGCTGCAGCAAAGGTGCTCCAGTTAACATCTGGCATATTCAGCTCCCCCATCAGCAATATATACAGGTTACTCACCTGTAACAGGAGTACTAGGAATGGTATATGTTGTTCATCCACACTTATTGGCAGGCTCCTTGCCGCTTTAAATCTTGCCGGAATGTCTTCGTTGGCTCCTCCCACCCACCCGGTGGTAAAACTCTCGGCCCGCCCCATGACGCCAGATCTGGCCCGCTGAAGCTCAGGTGTGCATCAAAGCCGAGGTTAGTTGAAACGGTGGATGAACAATATATACCATTCCTAGAACTCCTGTTACAGGTAAGTAACCTGTATTTCTAGGGACATGGATATGTTGTTCATCCACACTTATTGGCACACTCCTAGCAGTTCTCCGGGAGGAGGGAGGCAAGGCGCACACCCCCTACTTAGGGAATAAAGACTGGAGAACCGAGGCCCCAAAACCAGCATCCCGGCATGACTCAAGGTCGATATGGTAATGGGTAATTAAGGTGTGTGCCGACTCCAGGTAGCAGCCCTGCAGATTTCTGGATAGGGACGCCCTGGAAGCAGCCACCGATGCAGCAGTATGACGGGTAGAATGAGCTCTATCCTCTGGGAGGCTCCATGCCGGCCAACTTATAGCAGCGATCTATGCAGAGGTAACCCACCTGCCTATTGTCCTTGGCTGCAGGTCTGCCAGATGCGGCTTCAGTGTAGGTGACAAACAGCTGCTTAACCTCTCCCTGAATTTCAGCCTAAGCGCCTCCTTTATAATAAGCGAGCGCCTCTAGGTCCAGAGTATGAGCCTATATTCGGCCTCCGAGGTGTAATTGGGTAGAACACCGCAGAGTCAGCACCTGGTTAAGGTGAAACTCCGACACCACCTTCGAAGGAATTTTCGGTGAAGAGGACAACCTTGTCCCTGTGGAAGACCAGGTAAGGAGACTCGATGCAAAGCACCTGAGCTCTCCCATCCTTCTGGCTGACGTGATAGCCACCAAGAAGGCAGTCTTCCATGACAGGTGAGAGAGATCACCTGTGCATTGGTTCGAATGGCTTGCCCATGAGCCTTGCCAGTACCAGCAGTAAATCCATGAAGGTGGAGTTTCGACTGGAGGGAAATGTGATCAAGGCCTTGGAAAGCACCCGACCACCTTTTCCTGCCACCGACTGCCCCCCGCCCGCGTCCGTAAGGCAGACATTGCCAGGTGCACCTTTAGGGTCGCCGACCTAAGCCCTGACTAGAAAGGGACCATAAAAGTCCAAAATGCTTGCCACAGAACAGGAGGAAGGGTCCAAGCCTTGCCCTGACACCAAATGGAGAATCTCTTCCATTTGAAAGCGAGCATTTTCTGGTCGACTCTTACGGACGCCCAACAACATTGAGGACCTCGTCGGAAAGACCCAAGGCCTGGAACTCTAGGCCAGGAACCAGGCCATCAGGTGCAGGGATTGAAGGTCTGGATGGAACACCTTCCCTGATTAACTGAGAGCAGGTCCGGGCGAGCTGGAAGCTGCCTGGAGCCTGGAGCTGAGGCTGAGGAGATCTGGGTACCAGAATCATGGGGCCAGTCTGGGCTATCAGATCACCTGCGCCTTGTCCTCCTTGCTTTGAGAAGCACCTTAGAATCAAGGGAAATGGGGAAAGGTGTGAAGAGGCCGGGGTCCACAGCCTCGAGAAGGCATCCTGCAGCGAGCTCCTGCTGAGGGGGCGGCATGAACACCTCAGCTTCTGCTCTCCTGAGGCAAAGAGGTTCACCTGAGGTGTGCCCCAGTGGGAGAACAGATCTTGCACTACTCCCAGAGAGACCACTCGTGAGATGCAGCCCCATCCGCCCAGGCATCGCCAGGGTATTGAGACTCCCGCAGCATGAATGGCTAGGAGATCCGCCTCCAGGCTGCGCACGAGTGACCAACGCGGAGAGCCTTGCATAGAAGCATGGAGCGCGGCCCCGCCCTGGCGGTTCAGGTAGTACATGGTCGTGGTATTGTCCGGCCTGACTCGACCACTTGACCCCGGAGAAACGGAGCAAAGGCGGTGGGAGCTAGCGGACCGCCGAGCTCCAGCAGGTTGATGTGGTATCGACTCCGGGGACCAGAGGCCGCACTCGGTGTTCCTCCAGATGGGCACCCACATCAGAGAGGCATCGGTCAATAGGGGAAACCATCGGCTCGGGCGGACAAACGGGATGCCCTCCTGCAGATGGAATGGAACGGTCCACCACTGGAGAGCATTCCACATCTCCTGGGTCACTATCACTAGCTGGTCCAAAGGATCGCAGCGTTGTGACCACTGGCTGGCCAGTCCCCACTGAAGGGGGTGGGCAAGCGGGCCCAACGGACCACGCTGGTACAGGCTGCATGAGACCCTGGAAGGCGAGGAAGTCCCGGCAGGAGCGACTGCCCAACCAGAAATGATTGGGCAAAGGAGGTAAGAACCTCGCCCCATGTCCGCCGGGAGCTCAGGTTTGGCTCAAGAGAGTCGAGCCTGCCCCAATGAACAGGATCACCTGCCTGCTCGAGTTCGACTTGGCCTCTGATGAGAAGGCCAACTGAGAGCAAACCTGAGGGCCAGATCTCTGACCAGGCTGCTATCAGCCAATTGTCCAGGTAAGGCACACTGACTCTCTCAGCCGCCGGAGGAATGCTGTCACCACTGCCATGCATTTTGTGAAGACCCTGGGAGCTGGAAATAAGCCAAGGCATGGCTCGAACCAAGAGGGATCCTCCGCCGAAAGCGGAGGAATCACCGGCGTGACGGACGGATAGGACGTGAAAGAACGCGGCCCCTGTAGGTTCAGAGAGCAGAACCACACCGTGTTCCAGAGATGGTATTATCTGCGCCTAGAGTGACCATCCTGAAGGTTCGAGACCTTAGAACTTGTTCAGGTCGTAGGTTTCCAGAATGGGGCGCCAGCCCCCGTCTGCTTCTGAACCAGGAAAACCTGGACATGAACCCTGGGTTTGAAGGGGGTCTCCACTCCGTGATCACCTCCTTTGAGGAGGAGGAGGCGTCGGCTCGGGCGAGCCAGTGAGGCTGCGGACCCCGAGGCCCCCCGAGGTGCGACGGCTCTGAAGGGCGGGGCCTGCTCGAATTCCAGAGGTAGGCCTTTTCCCACCACCTCCAGTACCCACCTGTCCGTGGTAACAGCGGACCAGGCGGAAAGGAAGTGTCTGAGCCGTGCCCCCACGGGGGGAACCAGGGGTGAGGTGACAGGGATGGGGGCGACACCCCTCAGCCCGTCACTGGGCAGGCTTGGAGGAGGGACCGGCCGAGGGACCTCCTGGGCCTTTACCTCCCTGCTTCCTGTTGGAGGAAGCCGACGGTTTGGGCTTGGGATACCAAGGTAGAGCCTGCTGGCCCCAGATGCTGTGGTCAAGGCTTACAGGCGCAGAAGGACTGCGCTAGGCTGTGGCTCAAGGCTCCTAGTCCTCTGAGCTGAAGAGACTGGAGTCCAAGGTAGCATTGGACTCTCGATCCTCTGCAGGTGACCTTCCACCCAGGGTCAAGAGGTCGTCCCCAAATGGAACATCCGCCAACTTGTGCTGGGTATCCGAGGTAAAGGTGGATATCCTCAGCCAAGCCTGACGACGATGGCCACTGTGGCGCACAGACCTGGGCACATGAGTCCCCGATGTTCAACGAGTCTGGAGCTGCTGTTTAGCCACTGCTCTGCTCCTGGTCCCCACCTGCCTGACCGTAGTATGCAGATTCTGCGGGAAGATGAGGACAACCTCATCCAGGGAGCCCAACAGGGCATGAGAAAAATGTGCCATGAGGACGGCTGAACTGGCCTGACGAAGGCCGAGAGAGGACGCAGCATAGACTTTTCGCCCGGCATAATCCAATTTCTTGGATTCCTTGTCGGAGGTTTGTCCACATCCCGTATTCCCTGCACTGAAACGCTGTCGGTAACCAACCCTCGGCCGAGGTGTTCCAAAACCGACAGGGAACCGGTAGGGGACCGATACTCCTGGTCAAGGCGAGGGCAGGAAGCAGGACGCTGCCAAAGTTCCAAGGTCGACTCACTATGGCTTCAAGCACCGGAAAGGCTCCGAGGGAGAAATCCCTCGGTCCAGAATCTCCGAGGGGATACTCTGGCCTGGTGAAACGTGGGTTCGAGCTTCATCCCGTGACCCGAGATGAGTCAAGCAACCCTAAGAAGGATCGGCGGGCTATCGCCCATTGACTGCCCTCCTCGAGGACTCCAAGTCCATGCACTTGGAGAAGAGGAGGAACATCATGGACCCAGAAGAGTCCTCAAAGAGCTGCTCGGCCTGAGCCACCTCCACCTGCCGAGGTTTATCGGGAGTGAGGGTGACAGACAGCCTCATGGGCAAACCCAAAGCCGATCGAGAATTTTTGGTCGGAGCCCCAACTAATGGCTGTGGAGGCAGAGGTTCCACCAGAATCGGTGGAGCAGCTGAAATTGGCCGAACAACCAGCCTGAGAACAGGCTCCTCGACTACAACGAGGGGTTGTTTCGGCTGCTCCGGTGACAGCCACTTAATGGCCGGGGAAGACGACTGGGTCGGCTTATTCCCGTTCAAAAGGAGCTGTTGCCACATAAGTTCCTCATACCCACAACTTGCACCGCTCCTCGTCCGAGGAAGAGCGGCGGCGCGACTGCCGGGCGTGTTGAGACCGAGACCGCCTGGCGGCGCGGATCGGCTGGACCGCGAGGAGTCCGGAGACAGAGTCTCGATCAGGCCGAGGAAGGCGAGGAGAAGTGTCGAAATCGGCACTCCTCGGCTCGGACGATCCCACCGGCTCCGGAACCGAGGCACAGAAGAGCCGACGGATCCTCAACTCTCACCGGGGAACTGGGAGAGATTTTCAACTTCTCCACCGACAACCTGCCTTAACGGGTCGAGAAAAATCTCGACGCGCCGACGGAGTCTCGGGTCAACTGGCCTGACGGGACACCGTGAAGCCAGTGGTCAAGCTGAGGGCCCACCAAATCCACTGTCGACAAGGGAGGGATCTTTCCCATTCCCAAGAGCCGCCGACGAGAGACTTACTTTTGCTCTTTTGGAGCTAGAAAGGTTCCGTAGTTGGACCTCACCTGGTCGAGAGGTCAGACAAAGCTCCTAAAGAAGCCGAGAACGCAGGCACCGGAGAGCGGGACAAATGCCGAGCCGAGGTAGAAGCGCCTGCCCCGCCTCTCGAGGGCGATCATCTGACTCTAGCTGATCCACCGAGCCCGCCGCCACAGACACCACCAATCGGGCCTCTTTAGATTTCACCGTGGAATTTTTTCTCGGCGCCCAGTTGTAATCGGGCAGCACGGCCTCAAGGACGAGGGCAAGGAAGAGCACAAGTCGCAGGCCTGCAGGTCTGTCAAGGCCCAGGCGTAGACACACGTGGAGTGCGGACCCGCCCCAGACATCTTCTGCGCAAGGGCACCCTGAAAACCGGGAGTTGATTTGTCCATCGCAGCTGCAAGGAGAAGAAGACCAAGTCTTTAGCAAAACTTTTATTTCACCAAGAATTAGGAACTAGTCTTAAACGCAGCTGCTAAGGAGGGAACCTGAGCTTCCAAGCGGTAAGGAAGATCTGGTGTCAGCATGGAGTCGAGAGTTTTACCACCCGGGTGGGTGGGAGGAGCCAGCTTGAAGACCTTCCGGCAAGATTTAAAGCGGCAAGGAGCCTGCCAATAAGTGTGGATGAACAACATATCCATGTCCCTAGAACTCCCCTTTCTCTGCCATCCCATGGATGCCTTCTATCATTTCCTCCCTCAGAGATGGGGATCTGTATACAACCCCTATGCGGACTGTGGTGCCATTTTCAGTCTCCAGGTGAGCCACAGTGCCTCCTCTCCTCCGTGTTTACCCTTTAGTTCTGTTGCTTTGATCACTACCTTACATAGGGAGCAGCAACTCCTCCTCTTCTTCCCTTCTTGTCTCTCCTGTAGATTGTGTACCCTGATATGTTGACATCCCAATCATGGTTCTCTGTGTACCATGTTTCTGTGACTGCCACAATATCCAGGCATCTCTCTTCCATCAAGGCCACCATTTTGGGGAGCTTTTTACCTAAACTACGGGCATCGGTACTCATTACCCTCCATTTTTTATGGCTTTATTTATTTTTGCCCCATCCCTGTCCTTACTGCCTTTATCTTTTTCTCTATTTAACCCTACCCTTCTCCCTATCGACCACTCTATCTTGGTGTTTATCTCACTAACTACCCTGATTATTTTGGGGGGGGGGCTAGGATTTCCCTTTTCCTTTTCAGTGCCTCCCTTGGCTAGTTTAAATGCTTGCCAATGAAGCATTTAAACCTATCACCTAGGATCCTGGTTCCCCTCCTGAATAGATGCAGACCATTGCGCCTGTACAGGCCTGCATCCCTCCAGGTGCAGCCCCAGTCCCCAATGAAGCCAAATCCCTGAGCTCTGCACCAGTTTTTCAACCACTGAATCCCATGGTGTGGAGTACCCTAACCTCATCCATGCCATAGACAGGTAGCACTTTCGAGAAAATTATCATGTGTGCTACTTGTCTAAGGCCCCTTCCCAACTCCACAGACTCCTGTTGCACTGCTCTGATCCCATTCTCAGCCAGGTCATTTGTCCCTAGGTGGATAATGGCATCCAACTCACTCCCTCTTGCAGCTGCACCCACGATCCTGAGGATTAGTTTCCTATCCCTCCAAGCCATGATGCTGGGCAGGCACCTTACCTCCCTTTCCCCTCCAGTTCTACTCCCCTAACAATTAAGTATCCCATCAGTTGTTGTTTCCTTCCCCTGTGGGGTCCTGTGTCACCCTCCTGTGGGTCTCCATTGTGGAGGTTCCCAGCATCCTCCTTGGTCTCCACTGCGGGTGCTTCCATGGAGGAACCATGCTCCGCCAAAGTGGTGAATGAATTGCGGAGAGGCACAACTGGAGGGATGCGCCTCTGTTCCACCATCCTCCCTGAGCCCACCGTGGTCCAACCACTTCTCTTTCTTGGCAACCTCTGAGGTAGTCACGATGGCCTGGGTGGGGGAGCAGGTTTCCCGAATCCTAGTCAGGTCAGCATGGAGACGAACAACCTCCTCCCTCACACCAGTGAGGTGCCTACAAATAGGGCAGCAACGCAGTCTACACAATGTCTCCCAGAAGATTGCTGCTCCCCAGCCAGGGCATTGCACCACTCCCCACATGTCCATGTCCCTTCCTGTTACAGATGCCTTTTTTTTGTTCTTGTTTTAGTGTGTGCAAGCTTGTGAGTGTCTCTACCCCCTATTCAGTGTGCTGTGCCTTTAGGATATGAACAGGTATATGTTGTTAGCAGTTTTGGGGAAGTGATGTCAGAACCTCTGCTATAAAGGAAGCTATGCGCTTGGGGTGGGTGGGGTGAGGAGCGGGGTGGTGGGTGGGAATAAACCTATGCCCTCCAGAAACAATCAACTACAACTCTGACTCTCCAGCCCGGGGAGTGCCTTCCTTCCTTTCAGACACCTATTTCACAGAGGTTAAGTAACAAGTCTAGTCACAAATGACTGCAATTATCTCCCAGCTGCAGTTCCTCTCTGGCAAATTAAAGTTAAACTAAGAAAAGTCAACTCGAAAAACAGAATCAATACTAGTTACTTACACAGGTCCAAAAAGTAAAAATTAAATTCAGTGTAGTCTAGAAAATAACCTCCTTGATTTAAGAAAGCTTTGGCTGCTTTCTCTCTCTCTCTGTTTGCGGTCATTTGGGCCCTGGGGGAGTAGGTGGTAAGTAGGCCCAGGGGACGTTCTGGAGGCTCATGGAGGCAGATTAGGAGCCTGGGCTGTAGGGGCTGTGGCAGGGTTCCCATAGGAGGGGACTGGTGTCAGCAATCTTTCTCTTTCCTAGGTGGCAGGGCAGCTCGGGCAGGTCAGAGATGGGGCTGGGGGGAAGCTCTACCTGTTTTAGTGTCTGTTTCGAGGAACAGGCCCTGGGGCCACTGGATGTGCCAGGCAGCTGCAGAGTGACTTAAGAGTGTTTCTCCCCCCCCCCGTGCCAGTTAACTCCAATTGAGCACAGGGAGAAAAGGTTTAAAGGGGACTGTTTGCATGGTCGCATGAACGAACCACTGTCTCGAGAGCTACATCAGCAGGAAGGTTTCCTTGGGGCAGTTAAGGATGGGCAGTGCTGGTGTTCTGAGGGCCCTGGGACCACAGGCAGGTAAGCAGGCTACAATTGGAGGCTAAAGAGAGTGTTTGGTGCAGGGGTGGCAGCTGAGTTACTAGCAGGCTGCACCTCCATGTCCATGGTGTAAGAAAGGGTCAGGGAACAGTGAGGGAGAAGCTGCTCACGTCTCGAGGGCAATGAAGTGGCTCAGGTGTGTCTAGGTGAGCACTCCGGTGATGAACAGGGTTGTGGAGGCCTCAAGGAAAGAAAGTGAAGTTCTTGTAGAAGGTACTTATCAGTGTCAGTGGGTTAGAAGCTTCATGCTTCTGGAAGAAAATTTTTGGTCTGGGGAGCAGCTTATTGCTGTAATCTAAGCTGAAAAACACTCTGCCTGACTAATGTTTTCTGCTTCAAAGATATTTCCTTTTCAGTGATGATTATAGAAAGTTAGTCTCATGGAACTGTAAAAATTATTAAGTTTTTAAGCTAATGGGACCCCCTGGTCTCCACTAAATTATTGGGGCCAGGAGAATAAATTTGATTTGTTTTTAGAGTCCAGTCTCGGTGTCTGATTCCATTCTGGTCATTAATGAAGTGATTTATTCATAATAGATGTGTCTATGAGCTTAATTTCCCCAAGGTGTTTTTAAGGAAGTTCCAGCTTATTCCCTTGGTGTCCAGTGGACATTGTGAGGGCCAACCTGATTAAATTCTGAAGTGGTCTACTGAATTTGGGGGGAGGCGAAGGGCCTGCATCTGCCCGGTAAGATCTAGTTCATTATTTATTTATTGGAAATGAATGGAGAGTCTAAGCTGTGGGCCCCCCTCCCCCGGACCATCGGCTGCCTCTAGACGTATGGGGAGGCTATATAAAGCCCTTACTGCTGTGCAGTATGATTTCTTGGCAGGGGTGACCATGGATGGGCGGTATAACCGCTGAGCCCCGCCAGCAATGGGCGATAAACAAGGTCTTAACAAACAAAACAAAAAAAACACACACACATAACATTCGCAAAGGCAGCAGGGACAGCTAGGCAGTTGGTACCTCACAAAGGGGGAAAGAGGGTGGGTGCACTGTGGCCCAATGGAGGTGATTCACTCTAAGACAGAACAGTCACATACTTACCGTATCAACAGATCTTTGAGAGAATCTCTAAAATCTGGCCACACCTTTAGAACTATACCCGCATCAGTGCTCGGACCACACAGAAACTTTCGCAAGCCAGGGGCGACCCATGACTATGTCATGTGCCAGCATCTAGATAAATGTGGGCAGCCCCATCTTACTTCTGTTCCCCACTGGAGATTATACTTGGAAGACCTCTCTGTGGGGAACCATTATATTAGGCCAACTCCCAGCAAACCAGGTGACTATGGGAGCTGGAAAGGGCAGCTATGGATCGACACAATACACAAAATCCGTTGCCCTAACCCTAAGGGGAAGGAGGGTGGGATGGCATGGCCTGATTAAAGAGACGGTCTCGAAGATCTATTGTTACGGTAAGTACGTAACTGTTCTATCTTCTTCGAGGCCAACTCTTTCATCAGGCTGCACCTTTGGACAGAGTCCTTAGCAGAACAAAAAAAATACCAACAGTCTGGGTGGATGGAACACATGTACTCATGACAGCAGGCCCTGTAGCACAGCCAGGCCAAACCCTGCTCTTCTATAAGATACAAAGCCCAGACTCTAATGTTTAGTGAAGGTGTGGACAGTGCTCCATGTGTCAGCTGCACAGATCCCGGCAGTAGAAACACTGCGAAAACAAACAACTGAAGTGGCTATGCCTGTGGTGGAATGACCATGAACCACTCCAGGAAGTTCCTTACTGTACCTTCCTATAACAGAGCATAGTACAATAAGTCAGCCATTTGGACAGGCACTGTTTAGACACGGGGTGCCCTCTTTCCCAGGGGCGAACAAAGCAAAAAAGCTGAGAGGACTTTCTGCAGGCCTCGATGTGCTGCCATATCATCTTAGAACTCCACATACATCCAAAGTACAGAGTAATGCTTTCCCTGGCTTGGCATACTCCAGGTAATACACTGGAAGGTGGATGGTTTGATTTAAATTCAGAAACCACCTTTGGTAAGAACTTTAGGGCTGAGCCATAAAGACACTGTCTTCATGGAAAATCAAATAGGGAGGCTCACACATTAGAACTTGTAGCTCTGATATCCTTCAAGAAGTAATTGCAAAAGAAAACATAGGCTACAGCTCGTGGCTGGTTCGCGTCAAAGTCAGCTTTTCCAAAACAAAATTCAAAATGGATTTCTAATGGGAGGTTTTGTGTAGTGTACCTCTGAGAATAGGATGGGATACCTCTAACTGGGCAACTATTCATCCGTCAGCTGGAGCATGGAAAGCTGAAACAGCAGCCAAATGCATCTTTTTTTGTTTGTTTTTTTGTGAACTTTATTTTTCAAAGCAGAACCTGGTTACATAAAGTGAAGGTGCACATACATACCAACTCAATTGTGACAATACATTTTCAGGTATTGACAGAATGTTGGTCTCTTACTTTCACACTTTAGCACCTAGAAAAGAGCTGTAAGTGACAGATGACAAATGGCAACATATTTACAAGGCAGAAAGCTGTACTGTACTGTAGAGAGGGACCTTTTGAAAAGGCACGCAACTGAATTGGATATCCTCTCCGTTAATTGCTTGGTTTCACTAATTTGCAATGGAGCATTAATCATCTAGCAGCCCTATGCTTGGAACATTAAAAAGACAGTTCAGAAGAGAGGGAACCACTCCTGCTGTATGGCTTCCTCCACAGGATGCCATACCTCCTGATATTGCTCTGCTTGCCCTTGGATAGAATATATTTTTTTCGGTATCATATAAACCATGAGGGAGCTTATCCAAGATGCAACTGTAGGGAGTTTCTTCAGTTTCCAATATTGGGCTAGCATATGTATGCCTACCACCACTCCCGTTCTCCATAGGCTATAACTGGACCTGCGCCCCGCCCCCCCCGGGTAATCCCAGCAAAATTTCAATGGGGTCCATCCTTAGTGGGATTTTAAGTGTGTCTGATAATATGGAGAGGATACCCTTTTAGTACTCTCCAACTTTGTGGCAGTCCCATATCAAGTGGAAAAAAGTGCCTTCATGAATTGAGCACTTGGGGCATAGGTTTGAGTTCGGGAGGGTCAATTTTATGGGCCAGGACTAGTGAAAAATAGATGTGCATCAAAATGTTATACTGGATGGCTCTCAACCTGTTATTTACAGAACAGTTCAATATATTTTTTAGAATGTAGGACCAGTCCCCCCCCTCCCATCAATCCCTTGGGATGAAGGTCGGTCTCCCATTTATTTCTGATCTTTCCCAGAGGATGTGGGAGCGCCCCTACAAGAAGTTTATAACATCTTTTCAAGGGCTTAAAGGAGGGGTCTGGATGTTGCCCCATGAAGAGCTCCTCCAGTGGGGAGCAAGCCAAGGCCTCTGATTCCGAGACATATCCAAGCCAGAACTCCACTCCGGCCTTGAGCTTTAAATAAAGAAAAAAGTGTAAGGCATTCAGTTTAAAATGGAATGACAGTTCCTGAAAGGAGAGAATTCTATCATCTTCCAGGAAATGCTTTAAAAGGGAGAGACCATGCAAGTTCCATTGTCTCAGGACACGAGCTTCGTTAGTTAACAAGCCCCTCTCCCCCAGCAGAAGAGACATGAAAATTACGTACCTACCGTAATTCTTGATCTTCTCTTGTATCTTCACCATTCATTACTGCTTGGGTTAAACGGGCGTGCACCCCGCTTGTCTTTTTTTTGGGAGTCGGCTCCAGGCGCACGTCCTCGAGCGCGACGTTCTGAGTCATGCACGAGGGGCAGCCGTTGGGTGCCACAGACTCCTCCTCTATCTCAGTTCTGGTAGCCGGAGAGGCGAAAATAAAGGGTAAGAAAAAAGGAAAGCGAGGTAAGAGAGCCGAGGGATAGAAAAAGGAAAGGATATAAACTGAAAAAGGAATAAGTCGGTAGAGAATAGACAGAGGAGAGAGAATTCCTACCCTAAGGGACCACAGGGCCTCCTTTCCGGAGCGGCTCTAGGGGAGGAACAGAGAGAAGGAAAGGGAAAGTAGAAGAAGAAGAATAAGAGGCATGTTGAGAGGGAGAACAGTGCCCATCGAGCATTGGTTGAGAGGCTTACAGGCTCGAGACTAACAAGGGAGCAAGAATCCCAGTTGCTAGGACTGAGGGGAGGTTCAACCAAACCACCTGAACAGATCTGAATGATGGCAACATCTCTGAGCTCTCAACATGCCAAGTCCCTACATCCTAGCTGAGAGCTCTTAGACTGCCCGGGCAGAACCTGTTCCGGGAAGAGCGCCCACCCAGGAAGGGGACTAAGTCCCTTAGCACCTTGTTAAGTGCTAACACAGCAGTGTATGGGAAAGACTATGCCTTCATGAAGGCAGTTTGTATGAAAGATAGAGGAACTCAATCAGACTCCCTAATGCAAGGCAAGCAGACGCCAGAGCAGACAAGTTCAATCAGGCAGCTGGAAGAGCTCAAAATAATACCTGCCAGGGGATTCTAATTTTGCCAAGGCCACCAGAACATGGCCTCTTAAGCTGGAAAACTGCATAACCTAAGAAAGTATTTAGGAATCGCACCCTAAGGCGGTCAGAAAGAGTTCCCCAGAATTAGAGAAAGTACAACCGTGTTCGCTCCTCTTACTTGAGGAAAAAAGGGGATCCATTCACTAAGAATGGAAAACAGAAAGTTTTTTTTTTTTGGCATAAAGGCCAAGGGAAGGAAGAAGAACGAGACGGAGGGAGGAGACGCTACAGAAGGAGGCCACTGAGGGGAAGGTGGGTGGGTATCATTAATGAATGGTGAAGATACAAGAGAAGATCAAGAATTACGGTAGGTACGTAATTTTCATATCTTCCCTTGTCAATCTTCACCATTCATTACTGCTTGGGTGAGTACCAAGCCCCCCCCAAAAAGGGGGTAGAACCCTGAGGGAATAAGACCCCAGCCTCCTGCTGGTGAGAAACAGAAGGGGAAGACCCTGGGCTAATCCAGAGAAAAGCCTATGTGGGAGAAGAGCTAGGTGTTGTCCCCCGAGGACGGGGAGACGGAGGAAGCCCCTGCAGAAGTCTCCTAGCTCTGGAGGAAAAGAGACGGGTCCCCCGGAAGGCGGAGCGAATCATCCTACGCTGGGCCAGGGGTGACAACCTTGATAGATGAAGCCATGCCGTCCGCCTAATGCAGATCGCTGTCCCCGCAAGCCTGGAAGCCACCTCATTGGCGTCATAAGATGCCCTTGCTTGGTGTCTTGCCAGCTCCAGGCCTATAGCAGAGAGGGCAATAGCCTGTCTGGTTTGCTCCGTATCAAGCATTGATGCTAAGATCTGAGAGAGCATCGACCACAGATGCCTACTGTAGGCAGCATGGTGAGTCTGATGCGACGCAATGCAAGCCATCGCACGAGAGGAAGAGAACACTCTTCACCCCCACCGGTCGAACTGTAGGGAATCCGAGTCTGGTGGACGGTCGTGCGCCAGGCGGCGGCGCCCGGAAGGAGTCTCTAGGTATATCAAACCCGAGGACGGGTTGGGAAGGGTACCCAGGGATTCCGAAGGGGCACAATACCTTCGTCGACAGTCTGCCGGGGCTGGAGAAGGGGTGGCTGGCGACTGCCAGGAACGGATAGACGCCTCCTGGAAGGGGATAGGCCAGGAAGGTACCACCAGGTGCTGGGCACTGAATTCTCCAAGGAATTCCCGTGTCTCGCCTAACGTAGGAGATTCCAAGATCCCTCACCATCCCCGAAAGGAATCGCTGATATTCAGTGAAATCAGCATCGGAGGAGAAATGAGCGAGGGGTTCCTCTCCCTCAGAGGAGGGAGATGAGGATGATGGAGAGCTTGAGTGTCCAGAAGATTCCTGCGGTGGTGGGGAGAGGCGAAAGACCCGCTCATGCATATACCTAACATATGAGGGGAAGGCCGCCGCAGAACCTCTGAACTGCTCCCAGGATAACGGACCCGTAGGACCGACATGGCCTGGAAGAGCGGGGGGTGGCTGCAGAGGTACTGGAGATGGGCACCTACGAAGAGGCAACTGACCTCTGCTAGGGCTCTGAAATCTGGAGAACGGAGCCCGAGCTGGCGGGATTCCGGACAACAGACCAGGTCGCAAAATGGAACCCTGGGGATGCAAAACCTGAAGAGCCCAGAGGATCCTCCTCAGACGAACCTGGGACTGCATGGATCCAGAAGGGCAGTCCGCAGCAACGCCACCAGAGGGGACCCCGGGGCCCAAGAGGGGAAGGCGGGGCTCAGCACTACGGCTCCTAGCCACCCCACGAGGGGTGGCCGGCAGAGACCGCGACGACCGTCCCCCGACCCCTTGGACTCCAAGAGCGCCCTCCTCGACTCCAGCGTTCTCCCACCCCGAGAGGCGGTAACAGCACCCTGAAGGGTAGCTGTCACAGGCCCCCAGGAGGGAGAGAGCCCTCCGCCCCCACCCCATCGCCCTGGGACCCGGGCCACCCCTAGCCCGAGGGCCTCAGGGGAGGACAGGAGCGGAACAGCGGAGGGGCCCATGGCCACCTAGCACCACGTGCTATCGGGACCCCGACTCGAAGAGTCAGGGTGCCAGGATGGTCCACGCCCGTCATCGACTCCTAAGAGGAAGAGACCAGCTGAACCTCATCGTTGGCAACCCGGGTCCCCGGAGAAACAGCGCTAACGGGCGCCGATGCCAGAAATGGCGCCGATGACCCTGGCCCACCCGCAACCGCCAGGCCTGGCCCCGCCCCCGCGGTGTCAGTTAGGCCCACGGCACCGCCCCTGGCATCGAACTCAACCTGGCGCCGCCAAGAGGGCAACCGCTTGCGGCACTGCAAACGCGCCTAAAGGCCAGAGCAGCATTGCCGACGGCGCCGCCTCGATCACTGGCGCCATAAGCGGCGCCGATCCGAAACGCGACCGGAGGGCGGCGCCGAGGTCCACTGTGCCGGGCCCAGCAGGCGCGGGCCTCGACACTGGGGAGCCTGTACCTCGGAGGAGGTGACTGCCGAGGCGGTGTCCCCATCGCGCCCCGGCAGGGACCACGACGCCTCCGACACCACAAGAGAAGCTCTTCAGCAAGAGAAGAGGAGGAAGTCCTCCTCCATGGACCGTGAGTAGGCCCGGAGGGACCCGGAGGAAGGGCCTAGAGACCTTACCTGGGAATCCCTGGAGCGACGCCTGCTCTCGAGGTCGGCGGGCCTTGCCGATCTTGAACGCTGCGGACTTCGAGGACACGGCCGTCCATGGAGAAACAGGCGTCATACGCTGGCCCATGTCGTGGTTGGGTCCCAGGCAACGGAGACAGACATCATGCCGGTCCGAGACAGAGAAATGCCGGCCATAGGAGCACCGACGCATAGGGGCACGGCCCGCCTTTGACTTACGCTTTGTTCCCGAGCCTGACATGATGCGAACTAAACAAGGCAAAAAAAACAGCAATAAAGCACTCGGCACCGTTGATAGAAAAATAAGAACGGTCTTACCTACCGGTATACAGCGTCGAGCGAGACACTGAGGAAAAAACGAGGAGTCTTGAAGGATTACAAGGAACCGTTAAACTATTTCGCTACTGTGCAGCAGGTGCAGCCTCGACGGCGGAGAAACAGAACTGAAATAGAGGAGGAGTCTGCGGCACCTAACGGCCGCCCCTCGCGCATGACGCAGTATGTCACGCCGAGGACGGCCGCTGGAGCCGACTCCAAAAAAAAGAAAAAAAACTCCCGTAGTGGGTGCACGCCTCCGGCTTAACCCAAGCAGTAATGAATGGTGAAGATTGACAAGGGAAGATCCCAGGGTACTATCCAGTGAAAGTGATTTCCCACGTCTTAAGATGCTGTGTGCACTCATCCAAGCTTTCTATGTGGATCTAGTGCATGGTTTAGTAGTTTTCTGAACTTGCCGGCCTCCGAGGGATCCCACTATCAACTGGTGATAAAATGAGGACAAACTAAAGTTCTCCAGGTCTACCCAGGCTGGACGGCTCTTCCTCTCCGTCAGCAGGTCCTGCACATGAGCTAACTGGGAAGCAATATAATAGTATTTTACATTAGGTAGCCCCAGCCCCCCCAGGATCTTTTTTTTTACTCTCTTGTTATTGCCTTGCTACAGTAGCTGGGTAACAGCTCCCTCTAGGGATTTAATATACTGTATTTTTGTGGGATGGCCACTGGAGGGTTTGAAATATGTAAAGAAACTGTGGTAGTATACTCATTTTTATGAGGTTCTCTCTGCCCAAGAGTGTCAGGACACGCCCGGCCAGTTAATACAGTCCTCCCTAACTTTTCTGACCACTGGGTGGAGGCAGGATTTAGCCAGTAGGGAGAGTTTAGCTGGGAGATAAACTCTAAGTATTTGATCATCTTGGGGGGGCGAATAGGAACACCTGCTATCAAAACTGATGGTTTCCTGTCTCCTAGGGGTCGTAAATCACATTTGCCCCGTTGATCTTATGCCCTGATAGTGGGCCGTATATCTCGAAAAGTTTAGTCAGAGCAGGCAGGGACCTATCAGGCTGGTCCAAAAAATGTAATATGTCATCTGCAAAGAGTGAAATGACATGATTGTCCCCCTTTCAACAGTGGCCCCTAATGTCTTTGTTACTACTTATTGCTACCACTAATACTTCTATAAGTGCGTATAACCGGGGACAAAGGGCATTCCTGTCTCGTCCCTCACGTGAGTTTAAACGGGCTGGATAACACATTGCTCGTTAATACCTGTGCCTGTAGAGACGTACATAAAGCCTTTAGCCATCTCATCATACTTTTCCCCCAGGCCAAACTTCCGGAGCACCACCAGCATAAAGGACCATTCCACTCGGACAAATGTCTTTTTAGCATCGAGGGCCAAGAGATCCCTTTCTCCTCCCTTCTTCTGTAACCATTTATGTATGATGTTTACTGTTCATCTTAGGTTATCTTTGCCTGCCTCCCTTTACAAAGCCCCCTTGGTCCAGGCGGATCAAAGTCGGTAGGGCCCCTGCCAACCTGGAAGCCAGTATTTTGGCAATGATTTTGTAATCGGCATTTAAAAGTGAGATGGGACGGTAAGAGCCACATTTTGCAGGGTCTTTTCCTGGTTTGGGCAGGACTGTGATAGCGGCCAATAGTTGGGAAGTTGGCAGTGACCCTTTCTCTAAGGCCTCCTCAATCATTTCAAACATCAGGGGCCCCAATGCATCCCAGGTCAGTTTGTAGAAATCAGCAGGGATGCCATCTGGGCCTGGAGCTTCTCCCCTCTTGGACTTCCATACTGCTGATCTAAGCTCTTCTATTTTTAGAGGCTGGTCCATCTCATCTCTCATAGGACTATCCAGCACTGGTAGATGGATACACTGCAGAAAATCGTCAGGGTCTGCTCCCCTGGAGAACTGTGAAGTACATAACGAGGTAGAAAAGGTTTCAAAAATATTGTTGCTTTTTTGCTGGTTATACTTGAATTCCCCGTTGGGATCTTCCATCCCCAAGATGCTCCATTCCGCCCTTTTCTTTTTTACCAGCCCTGCCAGCCATTTTCCCGCCTTATCCCCATCAAAATATGAGTGGGACTGCATGATTAATAAGTCCCTCTCTAGCCTTTGAGAGGTTAGCTGGTTAATCTGGCCTTTAAGTTTTTTAAGTTCTGTGGCAGTTTGGGGATTTGGGGAACCCATGGTCTTTCCCTCTAATTCGGAAATGTTTTTTGCCAAGTTCTATTCTTCTTGGACTAGAGACTTCTTTTTATAGGCTGTATGAAGAAATAGTTCCCCGATAAATGCCTTTAGGGTATCCCAGACATATTAATGTCCGTCTCCTGTTTTATTGTATCCAATAAATCTTTTATTTTCTCAGTTATTTGCCCTAGACAATGTTTATCCAGCAACAGTGCTGGGGCCATTCTCCATTGCACAGATTGGGGTTCCCCTGTATAGGGTGTATCACTTGCAATGGAGCATGGTCTGAAATGATCATTGGACCGTAAGTGGCTTCCAGATCTTCCCCAAACCAAATCAGATGACATGAACAGGTAATCCAGCCTGGTATAGACCCTATGGGCATGGGAAAAAAAAGGAGAACTCTCTATCTTGGGGGAGACAATGTCTCCAGGTTTCAAGAAGGACTCTACTCTCTGCTAGGTTTCTTAAGGCTGCTATGCTGTGTGTGGGAGGGGTCAGTTCTCCTTCAAGTGGTCAATTGTGGGTCCCAGTAGGTGCTGAAATGTCCACCCATAACAAGATTGTCCGGTAGGGGCCAATGTTACTGCCAAATGAGAGAAGAAGTCTAGGAGTCAAATGTGGCCCATAAACTGACACCAGCATGTATTTAATACTCCAAAATCCACCTCGGCAACCACGTATCTCCCCTGGGGGTCTGAAAGGACCGAGATCAACGTATGTGGTATATTAGGACATACCCAGATAGCCACCCCCCGAGCTTTAGAAGTGAACAGGGCCACCAGAAGAGACCCACCCCAGGAGGTTACCAAACAGGACACCTCCTCCCTGGTCAGATGTATCACCTGAAGTAATATTATGTCGCCCTTCAGCTTCCTTATTAGTGTCCACACCTTTTTTCTTTTTATTACCGTTTTTAACCCACTGACATTCCATGACACGAAAGCCATCTTCTCCATTTATATTTCTGTTGTAATATTTTCAGTACCCTCTGCCTATAATGTACAGTTTCAGTCCTCACATAGCAATCAAGCTCTTCAACTTTTTTTTTAACTTTTAACAACCATGAACTAACCCATTTTCCCCCCTTCCATACTTAGTCCCCCATTATGAAACTGTTTAAACTTCCCTAACTATTCCCCCCCAAAAAAAGTTTGACATACAAGAACACTAGTAAAGAACAACTTTTAACCCCTAATAAGGTAAAACACCTCATTTCTTTCCGCCCTCTACTTTTCGTGGATTAAGCTAGATATCCACTGCTTTTCGTGTATAACAAGGAAAAGAGAAAAAATTAACCCATCCCCAGACTACCGCCAGGAATGGATGGGGGAGGAGGGAGCCTCTGCCCCTTAGGGAGGAGAATAAGAGGTCAGCATCTCTCCTCTAAATTTGTGAATGTTTTCATCTTACTCTATCGATAGGGCTCCCTTCATCCCTCCAGTCGAGACCCTCTCCAGACCTTGGGAGGGCTATTCCCACACTGAGGTTGTGGGCAGGGCCCCCCAAACCAAATGCGCAGATCAGTTTATCTTAAATAGGTCATATGACCAGTAAACAGACTCTCAGAGGGTCAAAAACTGGGTCAAAGAGGAGCCACCGTCACCTCTGGATGTACTAGCTTACCCCCCCCCACCTCTGAATGAATGTCCAAACATATGCAGAACTGCAACACAACACTGGAAATAACAGAAATACTTTGAAATATGAGATAGTCATTCTTTTTTCTGAAATAAATGTAAATAAACACTAGTCAATTACTGCCACACATCCTCCTCACCCACTTGTATTGTAGAGTTAAAACTACCACTGTCACCTTAAGAAGCAAAAGTCATCTGGTCTTGCCAGGATCATCTATCCTGAACTGTGGAGAAAAAGTCAAAAAGGGTAGAAATATCCAAGACCCTCTATGCAAGGAACGATTATAAACTCCACAGCATTAAGGGCTGCTCAGTACTACTTGAGGCCGCCACCAGTTCCTTGATGCAAGCAGTACACCGGGCCTAAATTATTTATTAGGCAACTAGGGCCTAAAAGCCCTCTCGTGGTCGGAGGAGGCAGAGCAGGGAACCCCCCATGGTCCATCCCTGATAGGCCACCAGTCGGTGTTACGGCCCAAGAGGGAAAAAACGTCCCCCCACCATCCCACGAAACAGAGTTATTTCAGTACCTTTTTAATGATAGTTCTCAGGCCCCTTCAGTCCATAGATGGAGCGGCTTGTTGTCTATTCTGTTCTTTCTTCAGATCCCTGACATACTCCATAGCAGCATTGGGGTTAGTTAAGGCTTTTTGCTTTCCTCCTTGGTGACGAACAATCAACCGGGCTGGATAGATCAATGAAAAGGGACAGCTGAGGTCATGCAATTTCTTCTTCACCTCGAAGAATGCCTGTCTCTGCATTTGGAGCTGCCTGGAGTAATCGGGGAAAATGCTAACCCTGGATTGCTGCACGGTGAGTAGGCCCTGTTTACGATCAGCATCTAGGATGTACTGCCTGTCTTGATACCCGAGTAATTTCACCAGGAGGTGCCTTGGCTGCTGGGGGTTTTACTCCTGGGGATTGGTGGACTCTGAATTTCCAGCCAAATTTCTGGGGTAACTTCAACAGCCTGTCAGATCCATTTTTTCATGAAGGTCGAACAGTCCCTTCCCTCTTGTCCCTTAGGCATGTGTACCACTTTGATGTTGCAGTGCCTTTCGCTGTTCTCATGATCGTCGATACACTGTTTGAGGAACTCAATCTCCTTCAGGGCTTTTTTGCAGGTCGGTAGAGACTCTCTGGTTATCTTCTTGTATCCCCAATCTAGATTCCAGCTCTGTTATTCTGGTTTCATGGCCTTCAACCATTTCTGAGACCGTATTTACTGTTTGTTGAAGGTGCTGCAGTTGGGAAGTAACGTTCTCAAAGCCCGCTTCCATTCTTGTTCCCAAATCATACTTCAAGTCTTTCATCGGTCTCTCTATAGAGTTTGATACCCTTCTGCCATGTTAGATCTAGTTGCCATCTTATTAGATGTTGAGTGAACGTTAGATGAAGCCTCAGGTCGAGATGTATTTTCAGGTCAGGTTGTAACTCGTGCTGCAGGCTGATCCGGGCCCTTATTGGCAGATATTTCCTTTGGTGATTTAAAGGGCAATTTTGTTTCTTTGAAAATTTGGATGAAGAAGGCATCTGTATGCTGAAATCTCCAATTTTTTTGTATACAGTCTAGGAATTACAACCCTTTGAGTCAGGGACTCATTTACAAAGGCTCTGCATCATTATATTTAGTGAGGACATATACAGAGTAATATACAGCAGCTTGTGCAGTTTTCGACTATATTTATTTTTATTTATTCAAAGTTTTGGAATTACAATCCTTTGAGTCAATGACTCCTTTGCAAAGGCTCCACGTCAGTACATTCCGTACGAGGCAGACATTACATTAGGACATAATTAAAGACAGATTGTACATTGCTTTCTATGCAAATATTGCATAATGTCAAATTATGGCAGGATGGAACTCTGAGATCAACCGTCCATCTTGCTCACTAGCTAGGCCACGGCCTAGCCATATGCATCTTTATTTATTTATTTTATTTAGTTTTTGTTGACCGGGTAAGTGCGCTAGCCAACAAGTGACTATTTTCAGGCACGACCCGAGGTATAAAGCATATAGAACACAGTGATACATAAGAGATTACACAAAGCAGGATACATTTGCAGGATACATAAGAAATTACACAGAGCAGGATACATTTGCAAAGGACAAAGTCACACAGTGTAGTCAAGCATAGCAATAAGGATAAAATTACATGTATTCAGTTGTTGAGAACTAGGGGAGAGGTGGTAGGGACAGGTGTAAGGGTAGGGCAGGAGAGACGGAGACAGGGGTGGTAGGGGCAATAGCAAAAAGGGGAGGACAGGAGGGAGGTTAAGGCCTAAGTGCGGTCATTAGCGGGAGAAGATTACCACCTGTGGCTGGGACGGTGGAACCGAGTCGGCAAGAGAGACGGAGAGGTCGGGGAACAGGACAGTGAAGCTATGGGTGCAAAATAAAGAGGGAGAGAGTGATGTGCAGGGAGGGGTGGGGGACTAGGTGCAAGGTGAGGAGGATTTGAACTAAAGGAATGGGAGGGAAGGGTAGAAGTGGGAAGGGCAGGGTATAGGGGAAAGGGATGAAGGAGACACGGAACAGATAGGGAAATGAGTGGGGGTAGGGAGATAGAGTGCACTCTAGTAAGAGCCAAGAGCGGAGCAGAAGAAGGGAGGAGGGACAGAGGCGTAGGTGGTGAAAATGGCATTGGCGGGTAGAGTAGTAACCCGCGGCCGAGCCGTGGAACCACGACGGCAGGAGAGAGGTGAGTCACGCAAACTGGTGGGAGGCGGATAAAATAGGAGAGGGAGGGGTGAGTACTGAGCATAGGGAGAAGAGGGAAGAATAAAAGAAGGAGGAAAGCTGGCAGGAGAGGGCAGAAGGTGAAAAAGAAAGGTAGGAAGGGTGGCGGCAAGTTACGGCATGGCGGTACAAGGTAGCAACCTGTTACCGGGCCGGTGGAACCGAAAGACGCAGAGAGGGGTAGGAGGGCTGTTAGAGGGGAGGCGGCAAAGAGCAGGAGAGGGAGGGGCAGGAAAAAGGGAGGGGTAATGACAGGGGGTACTGGAGAAATGGCTAAGTGGGAAGGGAAGAGAGCGGGGCTGGGAAAGTAAGTGTTACAGGAACAGAGGTGCAGGATAAGGAATGAAGGTGGGAGAAAACAGCTCAGGAGCGAGGGCAAGCTAAGTCACGCAGTAATTAGAGAGCTTTACAATTGGCATCAGAACAATAATGTTATACAGTATCAACAAACATGAAACATAAAAGCAAAAACAACCAAGAATAAAAAGCGCAAGTGCCTATAATACATAATAGGGAGGGGAGGAGAACAGGTTAGAAGCATGGATTAAGAGGGATCAAAACAAACACATTTGTCCATCGAGGTAAGGAAAGCTCTGAGATTGTGCTTAAATGCATCGTGAGAAGGAGCATTCTTAGTCCCTGGGGCAGCAAGTTCCAAAAGTGAGGGCAGCATAACTGAAGGCTCCAGGCCCTTTTAGTCGGCAGAGAGGAATATTCAATAAGGACTTGTCAGAGGATCTAAGGTCCCGTGAAGGTATAACGGTTGGAGTAGTTTTGAGAGCTCAGCTGGCTTTGATGCTCTGATGATGGTGTCCGAAAGGTTGCAGAGGTAATATTGCCTGGTGGAGGAGGGAGATAGCCAGCCCAGGTCTTTGTATAGCTGATAATGGTGCTTCAGGCGCGGGTGTCTTAGCCGCATACCTGCAAACATTGTTGAAGGTGGTGTCCCATTGGTGCAGAGCAGTTTTGCTGGCCATGGTTAGGATGGGGAGCACCGTAGGTGAGGGTTGGTAACAGGATTCCTCTAGCAATTGCCAGTTTAGCAGCAGGGGTAAGCAGGTAGTTAGTCCTGTAAGCAGCCCTAGCACAATTGACAGATTTACAAGTTTCCTGGATGTGCAGCTTTAGGTCAAGATTTTGGTCAAGGTGAATGCCCAAGTAGCGAAAAGAGCTAACAGACTCAGAGGGTTACCATTAATGTCAGGCACAGAGAGAAGAAGAGCAGGTTCTTAATTTGTGTGAGGATCCAAATAGCATGGCTTTAGTTTTATTGGAGTTAAGGACAAGGCGTTGGGTGTGTACAGCGCTGCACCAAGTGGAAGTCTGTGGTAAGGGCAGCATTCAGGTTGGTGATATTGTCAGAGTGGGCATAGATGACCAGGTCATCAGCATAAAGTAGTGAGTGGCCAGAGTTTACTACATCAGGAGATTGTTTACAAATAGTGAGAAGAGGAGAGGACAGAGAATGGAGCCCTGAGGGAGCTAATGTTGATAACAGCACTGTCAGAGATCGCCGAGTTGAATTTCACTGCTTGAGTCCTGTTGACAAGGTAGCTGCTGAACCAGGTAGTGACAGGGTAGGAGAAGCCCAGATTTCTGAGGAGGCAAATAGTAAAGGATGGTCAACAAGGTCGAACGCTTTAGTGAGGGTCGATGAAAACATCCCTGCTAGCTTCCCCTTTGTCCATGTTGGTAAGAATGTCAGAGGAGAATTTTGCTAGTGCAGTCATGGTGCTGTGGTGTTTTCTAAAGCCGTGCTGTGCTGTATTGAGTAAGTTGGAGTTTTCAACTAATTTGGTAACTTGAACAGAGACTAATTTCTCAAGGATCTTGCTAAGGACTGATAGTATAGCAATTGGTCTGTAGTTGGTCGTGTCATTTTTGCTGCCTTTTTTAAACACGGGAGTAATTCTGGCGGCCTTCCAGATTTCAGGGACAGAGCCATTGGAAAGGGATAAGGTGAAGATTCTAGCTATAGGTCCAGATATGAGGTGAGCAGCCATCTTGAGTGAGGAATACTGAAGACCATAATCTGATAGGGACAGCAAGTATTCCAACACTGCTCTGATCAGACATGTAAAGTGGTCCATTTGTTTGGAAGCAGCCCACAACGTAAACCACTTCCATTTCAAAGAATAGGTATGTTGATGAAGGATGTTCTGGCAGCCACCAGAACATCCACCACCTTAGGTGATACTCCAAATCATGCCACGGCTATGTTTTCAGGAACCATGCATGCAGACGTAGGGACTTCAGGTCTGGATGGACCAAAAAAAACCTTGTCCTTTGACAAGAGTCCCGTGTACAGTGGTAGACGTACTGGGGGTTCTGCTGCCAACTGTTGGAGCAGTGGATACCATATCTGCTGAGGCCATAATGAAGCAATGAGGATAATGATTGCCATATTTAATTTGAGTACTGCCTCTCTGTACAAGAGGAAAGGGAGTGAAAGCATACAGAAACCTCCCTTTCTGAGAGAGGGACGCGTCTTGCCAGAAAACTCCACGTCCCAGAGCTAGCAGAAATGCAGCAGTTTGGTATTGTGCGGGGATGCAAAAAAGTCCAACTCTGGGTGACCTCACCTTGTGAAGATGTCTTCCACTACTGAGGTCAGCCTGTTAGCACACCCCGGACAGTGACCTGCTTGACTTGTCCACTAAGACATTTTGGATGCCTGGTAGATGTAGGACTTATAGTTCTAGGCCGTGTTCCAGAGCCCAGTACCATACTCTCACTGCTTCCCTGCATAGCGGGTCGGTATGAGTCCCCCCTTGTTTGTTGATGTAATGCATCACACTGATGTCTGTATTAACACAGGACCTGCAGTCAGGTGCTCCCTGAAATGCCTGGAGACTGTATAAAACAGCTCTCATTTCCAGGACATTTATATGCAACCTGGTCTCCACCTGGGTCGAGGTACAGTACACCTTGCATCTGATGAGGGCCCAGGTATGCCGCACCCTGGATCCTGAGGCATCCGTGGTGAGAATTTGTGTTGGGGTTGGAACCAGGAATTGAGCACCCTATAGTAAATTGTTGCGATCCATCCTCCATGTCAGTGCTTTTCTCAAGGGAGACCGGACTAGCACCTGTTGGTCTAGTCTGTTGTTCAACTGGTCCCACTGGACTCTCAAGGTCCACTGGGGAATTCCAACATGCAAGTGTGCCAGTGGCACTATAACAATGGTCACTGTCATCAGTCCCGGCAGGCATAAGAAAGTCCTGTCCGATACATACCGACTGCTGAACACCATCTGTGCCCGAGCTATGACGCAATCAGCCCTGTCCAGAGGCAGGAACCCACGGGCCTGAGCTATGTCCAAGACTGTCCCTCTGTAATGCAATGTTTGACAAGGGGTCAGTACTGACTTTGGTAGACTGACTGCCACCCTCAGGCTGAAGAGTTTCCTGGTACAAGCTAGTGTGTGAAGTAGTTGATCCCTGGCGTGGGCCTTTAATAGTCATTCTAGCAGTGAAACACATACAAGCCTTCTCTAAGGAGGGCTACTGCTACTACTGCCAAGCATTTGGTAAAGACCCATGGCACAGAAGATAAGCCAACGGCAAACTAGTAATGCTCCCCCTTCCAGTATGAATCTCAGATATTTTCTGTGATGCTTCCTGATTTTTACATGAAGGTAAGCATCCTTCATATCTTTCATATCTAGGGAACATACCCAGTCCCCTGTTTGCAACAGGGTGTGACAGGGAGCTCCTGCCACTCTTGAAGACCGACCTTTTCTTAAATCTTTCACAACAGTTCTATTTCTTAGCCTAATTGATCCTTTACAATTTCTAGTCCATAAGGCTGGCCACCTATGGGCACCCACTTCCCTTTCTTGACTATGCTATAGTGTCCTCTTTAATTTTCCTTTTCCCTCTCAGATTCTCATACAGGGAGGTTACTGTTGTGACCTCTGAGCTGATATAAAACAGGTTGTGTTCCTCATTGTTGGATTTAGTATGCAATAGCACTATGTCATAAAATACTTTAATGTATATACTTTATGTGTATAAAACCCATAAATGTTGAAAATACCATGGCACTAGGTGCTCTGATAAAGGTAAAAAGTACTAGGTGACTGTATATTATAGAAATTAAGTTAGTTGTGCTATTTAAAATGCATGTAAATTGCTGTAAGTTCAACAAGTCTGAAATGTCATGGTGATTTACATATAACCCATGATGCTATGCATTACGGAAGTATGGGTGATGTTGTTTCTCTTTGAAACTTGGCTTTCAATGCCCTTTGGAGTAACCCATGTTTCAGTGCTTCTGCACTGAGGTTCTTTGTCTTTAGCTTTTTTTTTTTTAATTATTATTGGAGCCCCCACTACCCAAGCAAACAAGGCCCGCATAGGGGTGGAGGCTGAATCTCAACTGTTAAATAGATCAGAGAGTCAGAAAGTGCTGGCTAAGTGCAGAGAAAGGACATACACAGTCTGTTGCTGCAAACTTGATGTACTGAAGAAGGGATGTGTCATTGATTCAGATTATCTCCTGCATTTTAAATAAACATCACACAGAGATTGCATTTTAAATAAACATCACACAGAGATTGTGTGTTGAACTTGGAGGTCGGTGTCTGGCCCATCTGTTATCCCACAACCCCTACACACGGGAATCAGAGTCTGCAGAGAGACCATATTGAACTTCTTGTACTCTATGTAAAAGATGAGGTCTCTCAGGTCTACAACAGGCCTCAGAACTCCTGTCCACTATGAAGTATCAGGAGTAGAGGCCTCTGTTCCTCTGCTTGACAGGAACTGGTTCTATGGCACGTTTTTTGACTAAGGCTTGCACCTCCTTTCTCAACAGGGACATGTGTCCCTGGGGATAAGTTGAGACAGGTGGTGGATGATCTGGGGGCGGTATCTAGAAGCTTCTGAGCATGACCCTTCACAATAATGTCCAGCACCCATTTGTCTGTGGTGATCTCCCTCCACTGACTCAAGTGAAGGGAGAGCCAATCCCCCACAACCACCCTTGGAGGCAGCAGTGGTTGGGGGTATATAGGTACAAGTTACGCTGAACCAGTGGGAGTAGCTCCACAGGCACCACCTCCTTTAGGTGCTTCTGAATGGACACCTAGGGAGGCTGGCATGGCTCCAGCACCCTAATCTATGCCATGTTGTCCATAAACCTGTCTGCCCCCTCTAGCATTGGGCTGACAACACTGACCCTTGCCCTTACCTCTGCCTGGTGTAGGGTACAAGGATTTCACGGATCTCAAGGTCATCCTGGATGACTGATGCCTCTTAAAGTCTCCTCAACATCATACCCATATAGTTTGCTGCCCCTGAAGGGGGCATTTAACACTGCTTTCTGAACATCATTAGCAAAGCCTGCTACTCTAATCCAAGAGTAATGTATGAGGCAAATACCTGATGCAGCTGCCCTGACAGATGCATCTGAAACATCACAGGCTGAGCGGATTAAGTGTTTACTCACTTTAGCCCCAGCACAAGTTTTAAGCAATTCAGTTTTAGCATTACCTTCAGGTAAGGCCTGTGCTGCAACCTTAGTACTTCTCCACAAAGTATTCTGGTATTTGATCATGTTGGTCTGGCAGTTTGCAATATGTAGACCCAATGAGGCAGAGACATAAGTGCATCTCCCCATGGTATCCAACTTCCTCGATTCCTTGTCAGGAGGGAGGGAACTCGTATGTTTAGGTGCCCTGGATCAGTGGTGGAGGAACAGCCGGTGCAGTGGCACAGGGGCCCGACACACTTAGGGGCCCATTTGTAAAAATCAAGTTTTTCTCGATCGCTAACTTGACTTGTCTGTGTAGACTGACTGACAGCCCCAGCTGACTCACTGACAGAGCTGTCAGCCACAGCCTACCGTGGCCAGTGCCACTACTACTCCTGTACTGCAGATGGCAGCACCGACAGAGTTGCGGGTCGAGAGGGAGTCTGGACAAGAGTGCGCCACGGAGGCAGGCAAGGCAAGTGGGCGAGTCTCGAGACGGTCCTCACGCATCACGCAGCGCGCACTCTAGTATAGTCTGTCTGTCTCTCTCAAGTAGTGCACTACTCAGGCAGCTGCTGCAGGCTAGCCCCCCCCCCCGGTACTGCTGTACAGTAGTGGGTGTATTGTGTATTACTATGTATATTGTACTTACTGGTGGTGAGAGGACCTGTGTTTTAAAACTTTTATGGATGGCCAGGAGGTGATGCAGTGTGGAGGAGGATCATCACTGCAACTTGCAAGACGTTGCTTCTTGCCTTATTCTGAGTCTACTCTAGCTTCACTCTCCTAACTCGGTCTCACACTGCATGCTCCATGGCTCACCTCGCTCACTCCTCGCTGCTGCGGTTGTGGCTCTCGAGATGCCTGCTGCTATGCCCATTGCCTCGCAGCCACCCTAGTCTCTCCGTCCTCAGGGCGCCCCCCCCCAAAATGTGAACGTGTGTGCTGTGGGGCTGGGCTGGGGGGTACGGAACTGGATTTTGGAATCAATCACCTTGGGCTGCCTACAAGACACAATGAGCAGGCACACAACAGGGCAGCACGTCGGCATGATGGGGTCCTTTAATTAAGCTCGAGCTGTACCTGCACCACATGACTGTCTGGCTGACTGACATGTCCTGGATTGGATATGGACACTGTCAGTCAGCCTGTGGTAGGCAGGGCTGAGCACTCTATAAATAAACCTTGCAGCAGCCCGAGAGAGCAGGTTACATGTTGTAGTTTAGATCGAGAAGCAAGCAGAGCAAGCAAGCAGCTAATGGCTAAACGAAAGTATATGTGCAGATCTGTTTCTGACTTTCACTTTTCAAGTTCCAACTTCTCTTCCTAATTCTGACTGAGACTGACTGACTACTTGATTTTTTTTTATGTGAGATGGACTTATTAGCACTACGCTAGCACAGAGGAGGATGACTAGAGCATATAGGAGGCAGTGAGGCCACAGGCCTGTTTAGGCCACCTGTCTAAGCTGCAGCAGATCTGGCTGTTTTTTTTTTTTTTGATTTCTCTGTGCTGCTTTGAGTGACTTCTTCCGGATTGGATTGGAATTGAAATTGAATCTATCTGTTCTTCTGGCAGGCTATTTTTGCTGCAGCCACCCTACACCCACCTTTTTTTGTGTGTGTGTCTTTCTTGTGTCTGTGTGAGTGGGAGCCTCGGAGGTCAGGAGTTCCTGGGGGATCACTCATCAGTGTGGGACTGTGAAGTGACTAAGCAAGCAGTAGCAGTCTACAAAATACAAAAACTAAAAACAATAATACAATAAAAAAAATACTGTGTGTTGCTGCCTGGCCAGGGGGTCAGCCCAGGCATAGCCAGCCCAGTAAATACAAAATATACAAAAACTAAAAAATAATAGAATAAAAAAAATACTGTGTGTTGCTGCCTGGCCAGTGGGTCGGCCCAGGTATAGCCAGCCCAGTAAAGTTATAGTCACTATCTGTCTGACTCTCTCTCAGTCTGTCTATCTACTCTATACAGTAAGACTAGTCAGTGAGTCTGTAGTGTGTTTGCCTTGGCCTTGCAGCAGTAGCATCAGCAGCAGTAAGTTAGTGTGTGAGGTTCTGTAGGGCTGCCTGTGCCTGCCATAGCGCTGCCACGCCGCCTGACCCTGACTGTGTGAGTGAGTGAGTGAGTGACTGTGTCTCCAGAGCAGCCTGCCAGGCCTGCTGGCCCTCTCCTGCTCTCTCTCTCCATCAGTATAGCTGGCTAGCTAGCTGAGCTCTAGCTGCAGAACTGAACACCTCCATCCTCATTTCTGCAAATCTGTGACTGGGTCTGAACCTCTCTCTCTCATACTGTTTGGTCTTTGCCTCCGTGACTGACCCATCTTGTACAACAAACATCCCTCCTTCATTTAGTGACTTCCTGGCTAAGCTGACTCAGAGTCTCAGTCCTCCATCTTCATTATCCCTTTCTGACCTGTAGTTGTTTGCTGACTGACACATTTCCTGCTGTTACTCATAAGTCAAAGTTACTCAGACGAAAGAGTAAGACTGCCATAGTGACCGACTGATTTGATTCAGTGAGAAAAGTGGAGTGCTGTCAGCTGCTAGTTGCTTGGATACAACTGTGGTAAATAAGGAAAAAACACCCCCACCAAGTTAACCATCCAGACCAGGGCCTGCTCTCCCCCCAAAAAATAAAACACACTATGGTGCATAAACACAACACAGGTGTTCACGGGGCCAAAACACATTTGACAGATTAATAAGCCACTGGGATTCTAAAGTAAATATCATAACTATAATAAAGGAGCTCCTGACACAAAGATCTGCAACCGGGTTGATACACAAGGAGGTGTGGAAAGGATGAGAAGGGACCTGGCAAGGTTGGATGAATGGTCAGAAGTATGGCAGTTTGGATTCAATGCAAAGAAGTGCAAAATAATGCACCTGGGAAACAAGAACCCAGGGGAAGAATACACAATGGGGGGGAGGTAGTAACAACAACAAAAAAGGAAAGGGACCTGGGGGTAATCATATCAGATGACCTTAAGGTTAGCAAGCAATGTGAGAAGGCAGTAGGGAGGGCTGGGGGTATACTGGGATGCATAGGGAGAGGCATCACCAGCAGAAAACAGGAAGCTGTTATCCCTCTGTACAGGCAATTGGTGAGACCCCATCTGGAGTACTGCGTCCAGTTCTGGAGACCCCATCTCCGTAGGACATAGACAGGATAGAGGCAGTCCAGAGGAGGGCAACTAAAATGGTGCAGGGTCTGCAAGAGAAGCCGTACAAGGAGAGACTAAAGGAGCTTAATATGTATACCCTTGAGGAAAGAAGGGAGAGGGGGGACATGATAGAAACTTTTAAGTACCTCAGTGGAATCAACAAAGTCCAAGAGGGTAGCATCTTTCAGAAAAAGAGATGTGCAAGAACAAGGGGACACAATTTAAATATAGAGGGGGGGAGGTTCAGGGGCAATGAGAGGAAGTATTATTTCACAGAGAGGGTAGTGAATGCGTGGAACAGCCTTCCTAAGGAGGTTGTGGGGTCTAGAACTGCGGGAGAATTCAAAAATGTATTGGACAGACATAAGGCAATTCTTGTGGGGGGTAGGAAGAAATAGGCTGTTGGTTAACTAGGATCTGTGGCCTATCCTGTAGGTAGGGAAATGGGCAGACTAGATGGGCCAAGCGGTCCTTATCTGCCGACAAAGTCTATGTTTCTATGTTTCTGTCCTGAATTCAGTGACCTACTGTACATCTCTCCCTCCCTGTTTGCCATTACATAAACAGTCCTGTGCAAAAGCAGTGGTGGTAGGTAGGGACTAGTGGGCCAGGGGGTCTGAGTAATGAGCTGGGGGAAGGGGGTTACCACTAGTAAAGAAGCACGCACCTCCTCCAGTCTTCAGACCTGCACCTCAATCCTCACCCAGTTGCCATTACTCAAGAATGAAGCAAAGTAAATAACTATTTCATTAAATACATAAAGTATCATTGCAAAGGTAGTAGTGCTGTGTAGTTTTCAGCTTGTAGAGTCTCGAGAAGGCAACTGGTGGGGCACTGAGGATCTTGTGTGTGTTGGCCATGGTACTGTACCTCAGTCTGGTTAACTTGTGCAGTTGAAAACAGTCTGAGCTGAGGCACTGCTGCATACGTTCAGATAGACAACACAAGGTGGTGGTTTAGTGGAAAATAATTTTATCTTGTAATTTACAGCTGCAGCACTGTGTATTTTAAATACTATACTGTAGATTATAAATACAGTTTATTGTTGAATGTAAAAGATGCCTCCAAAGTACAAAAGTGGCGCACAAAAGCATAAACAGAAGAAGGAAGAATTGCTGTTGGCCGCAAAGCTTCCTAAAATCAGCGTTTTTTTCCAAACTGCGACTGAGTCTGACACATCTGATAAGACTGGAATTTGTGAAAATGAGACAGAGAAAGACGGTGGACCTAGTACCTTAGCTGAGATGGCCTGTGCTGATCATGCTGATCCAGAAACTAACTTTGCTAAACAATCTGAACAAGAACCAAACAGTGAAAGTGTATTGGAGAAATAACTCGACATAACAGGTGCTGCTTGAAACAGTGAAGAAGAACCCGCTTTTCCAAGTTTTCCTCCTGTTGATGAGAAAAACCCTACAGACAGAAGTAATTTTCCTTTAGATATTAAGGGTAGCCAAATAAAAAGATATATCATATCACAAGGTTCATGTAAACCCGATGGACCATTTCCACGAGACAAAAATCAAGAGGGGCGCTGTTTCTCCAGGAGCTATTACAATATTATGACAAAGGCAGGAGTTACATTACCACGTACTTGGCTTTGTTACTCCCCTAAATTAGACTGTGCATATTGCGAGCCATGTTGGCTGTTTGCTGATCGTAGTGCGCCTCCATATAATGTTGCATGGGTTAAAGGAGTTCGAGACTGACGTCACCTAAGCAGCAAAACTGAATATCATGAAACATCAGCAATTCATCTAGAATCTTGCTTACTGTATGAACAGTGGTGATTACTGTACAATCGATGAAGATTTTGAAACTCAAATACAAAAGGAGAAAAACTTCTGGAGACAAGTTTTGGAGCGTCTGATAAATGTGACTCTTACATTAGCTATGGGCAATTTACCTTTCAGGGGACACAGAGAGGTGTTAGGGCAAGTAAATAGTGGTAATTTTCTTTCAGTCGTGGAACTGTTGGCCAAGTATGATCCTGTGTTAAAGCAACTCATTTCCATGCCTAGTGGATCGATTTGCTATCTTTGTCATACTATACAGGACAAGCTCATTGAAGTTTTGTCAAAGCGTATTGAGCAAGACATTATTGACGAAATAAAAGCTGCACCTTTTTTCTCTGTAATAATGGATACCACCCAAGACACTGCAAAGACCGAACAACTGAGTCAAATTTTTCGGTATGTCACAATACAAAGGGATGAAAGGAACATGGCAACAGAGGTGAAAATCAACGACTCTTTCCTTGGTTTCCAGAAAATTAGTGATCAGTCTGCTAGTGGACTTGAAGACAATAATCGGTTGCATTGAACAGAAAGGTTTAGATTTATCTAAATGTCGCGGTCAGGGGTATGATGGGGCCTCTAATATGAGTGGTGTGTACTCTGGTGTGCAAGCAAGAATATCCCAAAAGGAACCGAATGCTGCATACGTTCACTGTGCTACGCACAACTTAAATCTCACACTGAAAAATTCCATTAGAGGAATACCAGAACTGAAGACTTTTTTATGATGTGATCGAAAGACTAAACACTTGTTTTGGTCACAGCATAAAACGCTGGGCCATGTTATCTTCATTCGCTTCCACTTCAGAGTTTTCCAGCAACGTTACTTTGAAAAGGCTTTGCCCTACCCGATGGTCATCCTGGAATGAATCACTCCTTGCTCTGAGGTTTCAGTATTTAGATACTATGAAGGCACTCACAAAAATAGTTCTTCAGAGCAAAAATGTAGAGGAGTGCAATGAGGCTTTGGCGTTAAAGAAATTATTGGATGGACTGGTTCTGTAGCCTGTTTTTGGAATAACAACTGCACTTCTTCCTTCAGAAGGCATAAATGGCCTGGAGGATAAAGAACAGTTAACGTACTTACTGTAACAGTAGACCTTTGAGATAATCTCTCATCAGGCCACACCTATGGAACTATAGCTGCCAAGTGATAGGACCACACGGAAACTTTCTGCAAGCAGTCCACGTCGTCTTACGTCGACATTCACTATATAAATGTGGGCGGCCCCTCTCCCTCCTCAGTTTCCTGCCAGAGATCATACTCAGAAGACCTCCCTCTAAGGAACCAGGAAACAGTTGAAGTTCCCAGCTACCAGGCCAGACTGGGAACAGAAGGTAGTCCATCCTGGAGAGAGAGAGAAAGAAGAAGCTCTGAGTCTAAGGGGATGAAGGGTGGGACGGCATGGCTTGACGAAAGAGATTCTCTCGAAGATCTACTGTTACAGTAAGAATGTAACTGTTTTGTCTTCTTTGAGAATATCTCTCTCTCTCTCATCAGGCCACACCTACGGAATGAGTCCCAAGCAGTACTGACAAAGAGACAGTCTGGGTGGCTGGCTGGAGGCTACAGGCCTAAGGGGCCATCACCAGAGCTGCGGAGTGCATGCGCACCCATGATTTTGGGTCAAAGGGAAAAATGAGGAGAAAATCAGGTAAAAAAACCCATGACTGTCCCGTTGCCACGTATCAATCAATCAAAACTTTATTTGTAAAAAGCGCTTGTACATAAAACAAAACTTAAAACTATAAATATCTAATAAATATTAAAATTCAGAGAGTAGATGACAGCTAAAAAAATTATCAGGAAATGCCATATTAGATATGTTTTAAGCGCTGATTTAAAACTCTCCATGGTCAGGCACTCTCTAACCCGACGAGGTAGAGTTCCACAGGGTTGGGGCCACAAATGCAAATGACCGGGATCCAGAAGTCTTCAACGAACCCTGGGAACCTCCAGCAATCCCTCGTCAGAGGAGCAGAGTGGATGGAGGGGGCGATAAGGGCGAAGGAGATCTTGTAAATGCCACAGTCCCTGTAGGGTCATGTAGGTCAGCAAACCGACCTTGAAGGTGATCCATCACTGAATATGCAGCCAGCGCAAATTGCAGTGCACAGGCATGACATGGCGTGATCTAGATAAGCCAGTCAACAGCCTGGCCACTGCATTCTGCACCAGCTGCCAGTGGCAGATATCAACCCCCGGAAGCCCTAGGTAAAGGGCATTGCAGTAATCCAGGCAGGTGGTCACAAAGGCATGAAACAATGATGGAAGGTCCTTGGGCAGGACAAGGTGTTTAATCCAAGTGATATTCCTCAGATTATAAAATGAGGTCCTGACGACGAACACAACCTGAACCTTAAGCGTCAGCCCATCGTCAAGCATGACGCCCAGATTCCGTACCCAGTAACAGGTCAATAACTGGCTTGCCCCGAGCCAAAGCCTGGAGGGCTGACCGGCCAATGCCCCCCCCCACGCACCCTGATGAACAGGGTCCATAACCAGCACCTCAGTTTTGTCAGGGTTCAACCTCAGCCAGTTGGCGCTCATCCAGTCCTGAATATCAGAGAGGCAGGTGTTAAATACTGAGACAGCACCATCCAGTTCAGGTACAAAGGACATTTATAGCTGAGTATCATCTGCGTAACAGTGGTAACTCAGTCCATACCGCCTTATAATGTCCCCTAAAGGCAGCATATACACCGTGAACAACATGAGTGACGAAACAGAACCCTGGGGCACCCCCACAGGGCAGGGGGAGTGAAGCCAAGGAATAAATCCGACACCACTCTCCGAGTCTTGCCCATGAAGAAGATTGAAACCACCTGAGGACTGTTCCAGACAGTCCACAGATCAGCTGCAGGCATGCCAATAGCTCTCCAGTAGCACTCCATGGTCCACGGTGTCAAATGCTCGCTAGTAGGAGATCATCAAGTACCCTAACCAATGTTGTCCCGGTACTGTGCCTCTTCCTAAATCCAGACTGGAGAGGATCATAGACATTGTGGATGGTAAGATGATCCTCCAGTTGCAGCGTAACAACCTTCTAAATAATTTAAAATAACGAAATAAATTTAGATACACTTTGAATGTTTACATTATACAATTATTTAAAGTATGTTAACTGAGGAATTGATTATTTGTGATTTCTAATTGATGATGCACTTTATATTTTAGTTTGTAAGTCAACGCTTACTCTGTGTATTTATTATATATTATTATATGCTCGTAATATATGTATGTCTGATATGTTTGACATTTTTTAGATAATGTAACTAGGAGTAATCATGTTAAAGACCTCGCTGGAAATGTGCTTGTCTCAGTCGAGTCTCCTATTCTTTTGCTAGTCAACTGAATAAAATGTTTTACTACTACTACCTTACCCACAAAGAGCAGGTTAGAGACAGGTCTGTAGTTGGCAAGACTGTCGAGACTGAAAGAAGATTTCTTCAAGAAAAGTGTTACCACCACCTCATTCAGAGTGTCAGGGAACACCCCTGTCTCTAACGAGCAACAGACTATCTTAGCCAGGACCAGGCCAACCAGTTGAAGGGATACAGGACCTATGGGAAGACTTCAGGAAACTGGAGACAGATGGGTGGGGATCTGGCACTTTGGCTTAAATGCCAAGAAATACAAAGTGATGCACACTGGGGCTAGAAATCCCAGGACTAAGTATTACTGGGGCAGGTAGCAGCTTCGGAGGAAGAAAAAGATTTGGGGTGGTGATCACCAGTGACCTAAAACACTCCATGCAAAGCAAGTAGGCAGCAGCAAAGGCAAACTGGATGTTGAGGTGTACAGCCAGGGGAGTCAGCAGTAGGCAGAAAGAGGTCATAATGCCAGGTACAGCTCACTGGTGAGACATTTAGAATATGGGGTAAAGTAATGGAATCCATATCATAACACAGACAACAGCTTGTTAGAGAGATCAAAATGAGGGCAACAGCTGGCCCACCAGCACAATGGTAGCGCTACTGCTTGCGACCCTGGCGATCCAGGTTCAGAAGTGAGCCGGATCGTCAGTGGGCTGGCCAGGGGGGGGGAAGAGAGACTGAACACCCGATGGGTCACTCTCTTCCTCCGGGAGGGGTGGGCTGTCTCTTCTCACTGCTATACCACCACCATCTGGGTGACCATGGGTGGTGCCGGTGCAGTCGAGAGAACAGAGCTTAAGGAGGGGTGGGTGTTGGCCGAGGACTGGAGTGGAGGTGCAACTCTGCGCGCTTCCATCTCATTGGTCCTCCTTGTGCGCAAACGTCCGCAGGGTGCGGGGGTATCAGAAAAACAAGAAGGAAAAAGCTTACGTCTGCGCTAGGAGATGGACATCACGCCACTGATTGGGGACAGAGAGAGACAAGCTCTAGGTGTCTGCTCCCCGAGTTCGGAGGAAGGTAAAGGGGGAGACCTCCTCCGCCCGGACTGGGGGGGGGGCGTAATCTGGAATGACAGGTACGAATTGGGAGTGGGGCACTCATGGGAGCTCATGTCCCTCTGGTCTCCCTGGCATAGCTGTGGGGTGCATCGAGGACCCTGAGGAAAGGGGCAGATGTGGGGGGATAGGAGGGAAAAACAGAAAGTTAAAAAAAAAAAAAAGGAAGGGCAACCAAGATGACCGGGGACAGCAGGGGAAAAATTACAAGGAGAGGCTGGGAGCCCTGAGAATGTACTCCCTGGAGGAGAGGAGAGAGGGAATAAATAGAATGAATAGTGAAGGTCTCTTCAAACTGAGTGACAACAGATATGGGTGGGGTGGGGGAGACAGTTTGAGGTTGGGAGGGGGTGAGGTTTAGAAGGATGTTAGAAAGATTTTTCATGGAGAGGGTGGTGGACACATGGAATGTACTGCCAGAAGAGGTAGTCTCAGTGAAGACAATGAGCGGCTTTAAGAGGGCCTGGGATAGGCATAATTCAACTTTATTACTTTATTTTTATACCACCTTTCAAAACCAAGGCATAAAGGGAAACCATGGAACTGTGGGGGGAAGAGTTATGAAGGAAGAGTTGATTTTTTTTTTGGGGGGGGTGTCAATGGCTAAACCAGGGGCACTGCACTACTAATGAACAGACTCGATAGACCATTCTGGCCTTCTGCTGGCTCTTTTGTATGTACGCATCTCACAGGCCTTAACGTCATGGACCTCTCTGAGACAGCAGATGCCATGATGGTCGCCTGAGTAGATTTTTCCACTGCACTCACAGCAACAGAAGAGTTAAGTGGCATCTTTTGTCGACATACACAGTGACGGCAATCATTTTAAAATAAAGTGATAACTACCAGGGTGAGAAAACTAATAAAACTTAAAAAAATTGAAGATTTAGCAGTCAACTGTAGCAGTGACATCTCTGTGGAGTCCAGAGAGTATGGGCGATGGCGGGAAAAGTACTGAGGAGGGAGGGGGGCCGCCCACGTTTTTACAGTGGAAGTCAAGGTAAGATGACACTGTGGGCGACCCCTAGTGGACTGCTTGCAAAAAAGTTTGTGTGTGGTACTAGTGCCTGGCGGCTATAGTTTCATAAGTGTGGCCTGATAAAAGAGATATCCTCAAAGAAGATCTGGAAGGAGGTGGAGGATGATCTGGAGGGGTTGGTAAGAGCCCCATGCTTGCCCTCTTGCAATTATTTCCAGTACCCACTCATCTGTTTAATCTTCCGCCATCGTTTTAGCTGCAGGTAGGTCCTGCCCCCCCAACCACCCCTGGAGGTAACAGTGGACATGGAGTTACAGTCTGAAAAGAGTCAGGTGGAACTGGTAGGAGCAGAGACACCGGCACTGACTGTTTTGGGTGTTTTTAAATGGGCACCTGGAGGGGAGTGGTCCGGGCAAAGAACTACCTCACCTACCTCTGCCCTGGTGAAGGTGGGAACGACCGACTAATGAAAAGAGCCCCTCCCACATCCCCTAGAAGGATTTAGGTAAAGGGACTTAACAGATCTGAAGGTCATTTTGGATGTCCATAGATTTCTGAGTGTCTCTTCAAGATCAAAAGCAAACAGTTCTGTCCCCCTAAATGGGGCATTCAAAACTGCTTGCTGTACATCATTAACAAAACCAGCAACTCTAAGCCAAGAACAGTGTTACATGCATATGCCTGAAGCAGCAGCTCTGGCAGAAGCATCAGAGACATCATAGGCCGACCTTAGCAAATGTTTGCCAACCTCATCCCCAGAAGTTAAAGTTTTAATGAATTAATTCTTAGCAGAACCATCAGGCAAAGCCTGTGCTGCTGCCTTAGCAACCTTCCACAAAGCTGTCTTGGTATTTAATCATATCAGCCTGATAACTGGCAGTTTTAATTCCAAGTGAGGCAGAGGCATATGTATGCTTGCCCATCACATCTACCCTCCTAGACTCCTTGTCAGGAGGCAAAGTACTGTACTCAGGTGCTTAGGTGCCCTGGACCAATTATGAGCAGCCATGATAACTATGGAATCAGTTTCTGGCTGTTTTGCATAAAAAGGCTTAGCAGATGGGCCAGGATACTGCTTAACAGCCTTTCTGGAAACTGCAGGCAGTGAGTTTGATGTGTGCTATACAGCAAAGGTATCATCTTCTAATGCAGGATAACAGAATGAATTATAACAGGGTGTGAGGAAGGAACCTCCAAATATTCCATTAAATTCCTTTTAGTGGAATCTTATTCTTTTTCCACTGCAACACCCATGGCCGTTTGCATCTGCTGCATCATGGCCTGAAAATTGGGATTCTTAGAAGATCATCTTTGGGTATACACCACCGAGTCCTCACTGCAGGATGACAGGGCAGAACAAGAACGATGTGCCACATACTGTTCTCGTTCATAATTCTCCTCAAAATTCACCTCTAACACCTTGAGGTCAGGATTACATTTCATTTCATCATTGACCTCCCTGTCGACAGTGAGAGCCATGGAAGTCACCAGAAATAATGTCAGCAACTGAGGAGGAATTTGCTATATGCTGGAAGTAGTCATCAGTGGGAGCAGACTGCCTGTCAGCCCAGTCGATGGAATAACAGCCTGCACAGGTAAGCCAAGCAGAATGCGTCATATCATCTCTGAAAACAATGCCAACACAGCCTGAGAGTCACCCCAGCCAGGGGCTGTGACTGCCTGCATCGATAACGGGCCTTGGCCCGATGATGATGGCGTCATACCATCCACTGTAGGGTATGGCAGCGCCTAAGCCAGACCCTAACCTTGACGTCATCAAAACCATTGCAGCACGCAATGACACAAAATGATTATCTTGTTTCAAAAGTGACCAGGACCTCACTGGGGAAGTAAACTTCTTGTCTCTATGCTTATGCTTGTGTCCCCATGATGATGACCTTTCCCTGTCCCGGTCCATCAAGTTCGGCAGCTATGCTCTGGTCAACCTGGATGGTGACAGCAATTTGGGGCTTTAGATGTGCAGACATAGATGGCTGGTGTATGATACTCAGTTCATACCAGCAAAATATGACCGCTGGTACAGCAGACAGGCACAAAGGGGTATGGTATCTCCACGGCAGCTGTTTACAGGGTCCACCATGCTGTCTTTTGAGGCAGCTAAACAAAAATTCAGATTGGAGGAGGGAGACCGCCTAACATTCTATCAAATCAGGGACTATATACAGGACACAAGGAGGAAGTTGGGCACAGATGGACTAGAGATAGGTGAGGATACATCATTCCAGAAGATCTGGGCATTGCCGGATGGTGAAAGTGTCGTAGGGTGTGGGTTTAGACAACTTAACACAGGTAGAGACCAAAGGTAGGTTGTGACACACAAGAACGCCTTGAGTGCCTTTTGTTATAATGATCCAAATAAAAGTTCAAATAATATAACCAAGGAGGAAATAAAAACACTGAAAAACTGGATACAAATCAAATCCTAGCTCACCAAGAGCTTACAGTTACTTTTCAAGGTGTAACAGAGTGGAAGTAGTTTTAGTCTAACTTTCCACTATCTTCTATGGTTCTGGAACAGAGCTTCACCTACTCCCTTCCACTGCTATCTAACATCTGTGTCTACCTTTCTCTCTTTAAAGGAATTCACAGGGCATAATTAATCATGTGGTCACTGTAGTCCGCCCCCTAATTAAATAATTACACTTTATTTCTACACTAATACACAAAAATGGGGGACTACAGTTATAACAAGTTGATGTTCTATTTTACAATTTTGATATCTTAGTTACTACAGTCTTCAAAGCAGGTTAAAAACACATATTCAATAGTTTGAAACCTTAATTACCTAAATTAGCTAATAACTTTGCCCACATTGTGATGTCACTCTGTTCTAGCCCTCTACAAATGTGCTTCATTCTGGGCTGCCAGATCCTTTAGGAGAGCTTCAGTCAAGACAACAACCAGGTAATCTGTAGGGGGCTTCTCCTTTAAATACTGCCTAGTACATTTGTTTAATGTGTCCTTATGTTTTCTTTATGCATGTGGATAAAAACTCAAACAAAAAGCATAACCTACAAGTCTGATAAACAGACAGACTAAACCCTTTTATTTAGTGGGACATGTTGCTTTCCCTTTTGCAGCTGAACTAGTCTGCACAACTCACATCTGACAAGGAAGACCCCTTGTATTTTAAAACTCCCCGACCAGCCTTCTCAAAGCCCCACAGCTTCTCTCCTAAAGCTGTACCTGTAACAGCGCTAGTGCTAGCTTTCTTATGGAGGGACTTAATTCAGTAACCTCAACAGGGAAAAAGGCTAATTTTTATTATTCATTCTGTTAAACAATGCAACAAACGCCATAATAAACTTTGGCCGTTTTGTGCATTTTTCTTTATTTGGAGTTGGGAATTCTCGAGACAGGAAGAGCAGATAAAAAAGGGGGTAATGGGCAGCCACTCCATTATAGTGTGAAAAGATAGAGGATACTGCTGCAGCAGAATTTGATAGAAGGAGAGGCAGATGGAGTGGGGGACAGAAACAAGAGGGTAAAGACTAGAAGTCTGTCTCGAGGATTTCTAAGTCCAAATCTGGGGCAATACTGCCACAGAAAGGGCAATTTCAATACTCTACTCAAGTACATAACTGATCTACAATTCTCCTCAGAATACAGTAAGGTCAAATGGGAGGAAGACTTAGGGGTGGCTCTAACAAACAAACAGTTTGAAATAGTCTGGGAAAATACTTGGCACACAACGGTTTCTCCTACGTGGAGGGAATTCGGATAGAAGATCTGAACCAGATATTTCCTGGTCCCCACACAGGCAGCACATAGGGGCCAAGGGAGTTCAAAGGCTTGCTGGAGGGGTTGTGGAGAAACACAGGCTCACATTTTTTGGCAGTGCCCAGAACCTGGGGAGTTCTGGAAGGAAGGAAGTGTACACCTAACAAAGGTATTTATAATACCAACACCACCAGGCCCGGAACATCTAGCGCTGAGAATACATCCACTGGAGATGAAGGGCAAGGATGAAAACATCTATGGGCCATCCTCACTATTGCAGCGTTGAAGGCAGTGACATGGAAGTGGATGACAGGAGAACCACCATCCATAGCAGAATGGAGGGGAATCATTTCTGAAATCCAGAGACTGGAGAAATTATCTCTGGACCTTAGGCGACAGACACACACATTTCAAAACCAATGGACAAGGTGGCTGTTGTATGAGGAACTGATGGATTCCCCATAGATAAGTAGTTCGATTTCAGGGGATTAAAGGGGAGGGGTGGTATTCTGAGGAAAGATAGGGATTAATAAATCGTATGAAGGAGAAGCTAGTACTGGACAATTGTTTTGGGACCAAAAATATAGACCAGAGAGAGAGGAACAAAATAAAACTCAGAGGCCAATTGCATCATAGATAGCTATTTTTATTCAGTGACCTGTTATATTGGGAATAGGACCTTTGTATTTCTATTTTTACTGTTTACGCAATGTTCATGAATGACAAACCTAAACAAGGGGATACACATTATTAATGTCAATGACGACATGTATGAGGAAGTTTTGGTTGAACATAATTGACGTTAACAGCAAGTGTAATATCAGGTATGGATGTGAATACAGTGAATCTTGTCAAAATTGTAACACTATATCTGATGTTAATACTGAAAAATATGTATTAAATAAAAGAAGTATTAAAAAAAAAAAAGAAAAAAAAAAGCAATTTGGGGCTTTGCTCCTTCTCCATGGCTGCTAAGCTTTTTGAAGAAGGGAAGTTTCTAGAGCTTCCTTGCGGCACTGCCTTGTTGCTTGACTGACACACAGGCAGATCCTCATGTTGTGAGACAGGCCCACACAGCACACACAAACTGTGCGAGTCTTCTTAATAAATGTTGTCTCCACACTTACAATACTGAAATAACATGGCTATATATTTTGGTGGAATGCAGACTATGAAACACTGTGGTAAAATAAAGAAGAGTAAACGGCAATGGCTAGTTGATGGTGTTTCTTCAGCAGGTCCAACAAGAGTGATCAAAAGTGGGAAAAGAACTGAGGAGTGAAGGGGCCGTCCCTGGCTAGCAAAAGTTTCTGTGTGGTCCTAGTGCCTGATGGCTGTACTTCCAAAGGAGGGGATTAATAGAAAAGATATCCTTGAAGACAGGAATGCCAACTTTTAGGAATCTTTGCGGGTGCTCATTGCCAGTAGGTAGTATTTTTCCTGTGACCAAGTTCCCTAGTAATCCTTTGTTGCAGGCTGCCCTCAAAATATTGAGGGTACTTATATCAGCTTTGTGGGTGCTAGAGCACCCAAGCACCCATGGATTTAGCTCCTATGCTTGATATCAGGTGATACCGTTTCTACCTTCCCGCTCAAACCAGGTATGTACAATGGAGTAAAAAGGGTATTACGTAGTGTTGCTCGGATAGCATCAGACAGACTCAGACATAAATGGATACCACCAGTTTTTGCAAATACTGGATGGCAATGGATGCTGTTGGTGTCCAACTGCTGGATCCTATTCACGTAGGGCCCAATCCAATACCAAGCTATCCAATGTGATTATCCAGGATCCAAGGTACACACATCTGACCTTGGATCTCACTACCTGACCTCAAATGTAACTTTCTGAGCTTGGAAACAAAATCTGAATGGGGTTGGATAGGATCTCAGATCCAGAGTTGGATCAATGGACTATCCATCAGATACCATTCGGATAGTTAAAAGTATCTGAGCATCACTAGTATTATACTAAGTTATTTTGAGAACAATGTGATGGGTCAACAGTCTTTTTTCTTTCTTACTACATATATTTGTTTCATTCTTACCTTTTTAGATGACAGCAGTAATGTTTGAACTGGTACTGTGCTAGAAAAAAGCTGTATGTCTTCAATGATGTGCATCTCAGTGTCATAAGTAACCGCTTTGTGCAGGACTCCGTCAGCTGAAAAATCAGGAGAGTACTGTAAATAGTGCAGTGGTTGTAAAACATGGCAGTTCACAGGCAATCAGAAACGTAGTTATGTAAGAACTTACCGTAACAGTAGATCTTCAAGAGAGACTCTTGCAGTAGGTAATAACCTTGAGGACTGCACCCCACCCGGGTGCAGGACCATACAGAAACTTTAGCTAGCAGTGCCTGGTAGGGACCGGCCACTCGACGTCATGTGACCGACATCAGCGTGACACTATATAGTGGACAGTCCCCACACCCGCTTTCCAGTTCTCCCAACGGAGACCTCCAAATGGAGTGACAGGAGAATGGAAAAGAGGCTCCTGGAGCCAAAATAAGCTCATGGATGAAAAGCAGCAGAAGTTGGGGGAAGGATGAAGGGAAAAAGGTTACCTACTGCAAGAGCCTCTCTCAGAGATGTACTGTTGTGGTAAATTTTTATATAACTGTACTATCTTACTTCGAGAGGGCTCTTGCAGTAGGTAATAACCTTGAGGACTCAGTCCCAAGCAGTGTGAATCAAAAGGAACTGAAACATGGAAGGCAGGAAAGGTCTTCAAAAACGCAGAGAGTTTAGGACAGAAGGCCTTGGAGAACAGCTGGTCCAAAGCCAGCCCTGCGCCTAGAGGCAGTGTCCAAACTGTAATGCTTGGGGAAAGTGTGGACGGACCTCCAAGTGGCCGCCGCACAGATGTTAGCAGTGGACACATTCCTGACACAAGCAGTAGAAGCAGCCATGCCTCTGGCAGAATGACCCTTAACCTCCCCTGGGAGGGTTTTATCATACTTCTGGTAACAGAACACAAAACAGTTTACCAGCCACTTGGATAAACACTGTTTGGAAACTGCTGCACCCTCTCTTTTGGTTGCAAAAGAAACAAAAAGCTGATCCGATTTTCGGATAGATTTAGTACGATGAGTGTAGTAACGCAAAATTCTGTGAACATCCAAAGTATGCAGACTTGCCTCCCCCGATTGGAATACTCAGGCTAATACACTGGCAGTTGCAATAGACTGATTCAACTACTTTTGGTAAAAACTGAGGATTGGTACGCAGAGCCACCTGGTCTCTGTGAAAAATCAAATAAGGCTCCTTATGCCACAGGGCCTGAAGCCCGTAAAATCCTTTGAGCAGAAGTAACTGCAAATAGAAACACAGGTTACTCACCTGTAACAGTAGTTCTAGGAGTGGTATATGTTTATCCATCTACACTTGTTGGCATGTCCCTTTCCCATTACATCTTGCCGGAAGGTCTAAAAGCTGGCTCCTTCCACCCACCCAGGTGATATAGGCCTCGGCTCTGCCCCATGATGCCAGATATTGCCCACTGGAAGCAGAGTTTGTGCATCGAAGCTGGGGAGGTCGGGTGGGTCAGTGTGGATGAACATATACTACTCCTAGAAAGTACAGTTACGTAAAAACTTACCATAACAGTAGATCTTTGAGGGGTATCTCCTGCAGCAGGTAATACACTTGGGTCGTTGCCAGAGGTCACTGTGGCGCACGGCAGCTCTTCTAGCAGTCTTTTCCCAGGGGCCACCCACACATGACATCACCTTCCTGTTTCCTATACAAGTGTGGGTGGTCCCTGGTGTCCTCAGTTTCCCCCGCTGAATTCAGCTCGCTAAGCAGGGACTGAGGGGAAGCTGAGGTACCATAGGTATCCCAACCCGTAAGTCACTGGACCAGAATTTTTCTACAGAAGGAGGGGGACAGAGGGCAGGATCACACCTGCTGCAAGAGATACCCGTCAAAGATCTACTGTTACAGTAAGTTTTTACGTAACTGTACTATCTTCCACGGGGTGATCTTTTGCAGCAGGTAATACACTTGGGATGAATCCCAAGCAGTAAAGCCAAGAAGAGTGGTCATTATGACAGAAGGCCTTGTAGGACATCTTGGCCAAAGGCCGTCCTACGGCGGGAAGCAATGTCTAAGTTGTAGTGCTTCCGTGAAAGTATGAATTGTGGACCAGGTAGCTGCATTGCAGATATCCATGACAGAGGCCCCTTTAAAGCAGGCCACTGTGGTGGCCATAGCTCTGGTAGAATGGGCTTGGACAGGCCCTGGTAATGGCTTGTATTTTGTGTGACAAAATGTGATACAGTGTGCTAGCCAACTGGAAAGGGTCCGTTTAGTGACCAGGAGACCGTCCCTGTCTGAGGAGAAGGTAACAAAAAGTTGAGAGGTCTTCCTAATCGATTTAGTTCGATTAGTATAGTATCGTAATATACGATGGACATCTAGAGTATGTAGGAGGTATTCTCCCCGACTGGAGTGTTCAGGGTAATATACTGGTAACTCCAAGGATTGATTTAAAGTGTGTTCTGACACTACCTTAGGTGGGAAAGAAGGATTGGTACGAAGTGCCACTCTGTGAAAAATTAAGTAAGGTTCTTTACACATGAGGGCATGAAGCTCGGAAATATGCCAAGCTGAAATGACAGCCACTAAGAATAGTGTTTTCCAAAAAAGAAAATGGAGGTCACAAGTGGCTGCAGGTTCAAAAGTTTGAAGAGTTAATTTCTCTATCAGAAAACTGAGATTCCCAAGGAGGAGTGGGTTGTCTGATAGGTGGCTTAATATATAACATTCCTCTTAGAAACATTTTGGCTAGATGATGTTGATACGGTAATCTGCCATCAAGAGGTTCATGGAATGCCGAAATGGAGGCCAAATGGACTTTGATAGAGGAATAGCTTAATCCTATCTCGGCAAGCGAGGCCAGGTAATCCAGTACTTTCATCAGTGGACGAGAATAAGGATCCAATGACCGGGAGGCAGCCCAAATGGAAAAGTGTTTCCATTTGCAGTATAAGTTTCCCTGGTAGCTGGGAGACGTGCTATGAAAGCGTCCTCAGGAACCAAGTGTGAAGGTGTAGTGACTTCAGATTGGGATATAGAATGGTCCCTTGATTCTGAGTTAAGAGAGCTGGTCTTATTCGTAACGGGATGGGTTCCTCTACTGAGAACTGTTGAAGCAGGGGGAACCACACCTGCCAAGGCCACATAGGGGCTATGAGAATCATGGTGGCAGGTTCGAGTTTTAATTTCAGTAGAGTCTGTTGCAGGAGAGGGACGGGTGGGAAGCATATTACAACAGCCCAGTCCATGACTGGGATAGGGCATCCATAGATCGTCTCTTTATGCTCTGGATAATGGAATAGTATCTGGCAAGACAGTGATTGGCAGAGAAGGCAAAGAGATCCAGTTGTGGGGTTCCCCATAAATGAAAGATTTTCTGAAGAACTTAGTGATGAAGTGTCTATTCACGTGTGGAAGACTGGTGACTGAGAAGATCGGCCAGGAGATTGTGGCATCCTGGTAGATGGATGGCTGTCAGTAAAAGCTGTTGTCGTATGGCTCCCTGCCAGACCGCAATCGTCTCTCTGCATAGAGAATGGGACTTCGTACCGCCTTGTTTGTTGAGGTAGAACACTACTGAGACATTGTCTGATTGGATCAGCAATGGTCCTGGGGACAAGTGAGGTTGAAAAACCTGGAGGGCTAAGCGGACTGCCCTGATCTCCAGGAGATTTACGAGGAGAGAAGGGGTAGAATGGGTCCACTTGCCCTGTGTCCTGTAAGGGCCCAGGTGTGCACCCCACCCTTCTAGGGATGCATCTGTGGTCAACGTCTGCAGGAGTAGGGGGGATTGGAAGGGCATGCCTTGTGATAGATTGGATCGGAGGGCCCACCATAACAGGGTGGACTGTAAGGTGGGAGTGACTGATTTTGTCTTCAAAATTTCCAGTTCTTTGAGACCACTGGTTCTGGACAATCCACTGGACTGGTCTCATGTGAAGATGGGCAAGCGTTACTGTAGGGATGGCAGCGGCCATATGCCCTAGGAGGCATAACATAAGTCTGGCTATGACTACTTTTTGAGCTTGTACCTGAGAAGCCAGATATATTAGCTTGTCTTGTCTGTCGGCCAGGAGGTAAGTCCTGGTTGAGACGGTGTCTAGGACTGCTCCTATATATTACAGCGACTATGTAGGGGCCAGATTGGACTTTGGCCAGTTGACCGTAATCCCTAGGGAGTGGAAGAGAGTTAGGGTTGCTTGAAGGGAGGAAAGCAGAGAGGTTTTGGACCATGCCTTGATGAGCCAGTTGTCCAGATATAGGAAGACAAAGCGCCCGTCCTGTCGTAGGACTCCTACTACCGCTAGGCACTTGGTAAACACTCTTGGGGTGGATGAGAGGCTGAACAGGAGTGGTGAAATTGGAAGTGTAGTCCCAATAGATGAAAACGAAGAAACCTGTGGTGGGCAGGATGGAGTGGGATATGTAGGTAGGCATCCTTCATATCCAGGGCACATAGCCAATCCCCTTGTTTCAGCATTGCCATGATGGAAGTTAGGGTGACCATGCGGAACCTTTTGTACTGGATGTGTAGGTTCAATTGTCTGAGGTCTAGTATTGGTCTGAGATCTCCAGTACATTTGAGCACCAGGAAGAAATGGGAATAAAACCCCTTTTGATGCTCTGACGGAGGCACCAGATAAATGGCCTTCTTGGTCAGAAGAGCCTGGAGTTCCTCCTGTAGAATGGGAATGTGGTCGGGTGGGTAGTGGACAGAGCGGCAGGGATGAGGGGGAGGTATGGAAATAAGTTCCAGTGTGTGACCCCTCTGAATGATCTGAAGTACCCACTCGTCCGATGTGATCTTTTGCCAGGCCTCTAAATGGAGGGCAAAGCGACTGCCCACGGTTTCTGAGGCCTGATCGAGGAAGCATGAACAAAGCCCCAGTTGGTCACTGGGTGATAGTCTGACCAGCCCCACTAGGAGGGTGGGAGCAGGAGCCCCTAGTGGCAGAGGTGGTGGTCCTGGAAGGCTGGGAGCGACCTCGGGATCCACCTCTATGTGAACCTCTGTATTTTCCTTCTCTCTATGAATAATAGAAGGACTGGGGACTATACGATGGCTGTGAAGTATGATACATGCCATGTACAGTACACAGTGTCCTTCCTAAAGACTGGCGATCATCTGTAAGTGTTTGGGTACCTGGGCCAAAAGGTTTTGACCCATTAAAGGGGGCACTGACCACCCTATGCTGTACATCTAGTGTAAAGGCAGAGACGCGGAAGCTAAGCATGGTGACGCAAGGTAATGCCAGTTGCAGACATGCGGGCCTAAGTATCCACCGTATCATATCCCGAACAAAGTAGGTGTTGGGAGATGGATTTGCCAGTAGATATTGTAGCTAATAATTTATCCCTCTCCTGCGAAGGAGGGAATTTGTTGACTATTCCTATGGCAGAGGACCAGAGTGTACGCTGGTATCTGACCATATGTCCCACATAATTCAGGATTCGGAGATTCATGGTACCTGCTTGTAATACCTTTTTTCCCAGATAATCCATCCTTCAGGAGTCTTTATCAGGGGGTAAGGAGCCCATGTGTTTCATCATTTAGTACAATCATGAGCGGCAGCAATCGCTACTGAATCTGCTTCAAGAGTACTGGAAAGAAAGGTGTAATCCAGAGGAGCCTGGTAGAGGCGATCATAAGGAGGAGAGGCAGCCGCCTGGCAGGATAAATTCTCATTTAAGGAAGAAATATCCAAAAGAGGGGACTGGGGTTGGAAATCCAGGTCCTGTAATTCCTCATTCTCCAAATCTCCAGTGAAATCTGCTGGAAATTCAACCTCGTCTGATAGGTGGTCATCCACATATGAGGGAGGTGACCAGGGTGGAGAAGGGTCCCTGTCACCCTGGAAACGTTTAGGCAGAGGAGTAGGGGAACGGGATGATGACTTGTCTCTCCTGGATCGGAGGGCTGAGTATGCTGAATGGCATGCAAAACCTGCTGTACCACTGAAGCGAAGTCCACTGAGGGAGGGGGGCTTCTGAGAAACCAGTGGAATTGTTGAGGGAATTGGACGTGCGGTAGCAGCAGGCCTTTCACCTGGGTGACAGAGCCCAGGGTCCCGAACCCTGTCCGCCAGGCCCCGATGAGAATATGCCTGTGAGGGAGGCGGGGCCCCTATGAGAATATGCCTGTGAGGGAGGAGGGGCAGAATGCATAGCAAATACAGTAGGCTTCCCCATAGGAACGCGACCCCTCATCAATGGGGCCACTAGGGAAGAAGTAGTAGAATGTTTAAATGAAGTCACCATTGACGGGAGATAAGCCCCCCGTCGATGGAACCAATGAAGGGTTCATCACAAACTGCTGTGAAGGCGCTGGAAAGAGCCATTGATGAGAGGGTGAAAGTCTCCATCGACGAGGAGGCAGTATGTGAATGCATTGTCGACGGTTGGGCACCTGTGACAGTGGCCGTCAACGAGCGTTTAGGCACAGAGGTTGAGGAGGGCTTCTCCTTCTCTTTTTTGTGCCGTTTGAGAGAATCAGTGGATAGGGAGCTCTTGGGACGAGCCCCCGGATTCTCCAGTAGAGAGAATTTCTGCTCCATCAAATATGATTCAATCTCCTGCAGCTGTCATCAACGGGTTGCCTGGTTAAAATCCTGGCAATGAATGCAGGAGGTGGTGTCATGTCTGGGTCCCAGACACCTTACATAAGTGATGTGGTTGTTGAACCGGTAGATTTTTTAATCGCAATGACAGGAACAAAACAGCACTGTCTTGCTTGTAGATTCTTTTGACATTCTTCATTGATGTAGAAAGTGAAATGGAAGAATTTGGCTTTTAAGAACAGATTCACGTCAATGACTGCTACTCTGTGCACTAGCTGCTGAGTGAGAGCTGGAGATGGCAGGAAAATGAACTGAGGCTACCAGGGACGGCCCACACTTATATAGGAAACAGGAAGGTGATGTCATGTGTAGGCGGCCCCTGGAAAAGACTGCTAGAAGAGCTGCCGTGCACCACAGTGACCTTTGACGACGACCGAAGTGTATTACCTGCTGCAAGAGATCACCCCGTGGAAGATCTACCGTTACAGTGGGTAACCTGTGCTTCTAGGAATGTGGATATGTTGTTCTTATCCACACTTGTTGGCAGACTCTTAGCAGTTCTCTGGGAGGAGGGAGGCAAGATGCACACCCACTACTTAGGGAACAGAGACTGGAGAACTGAGGCCCCAAAACCAGCATCCCAGCATGACTCTAGGTCAATGTGGTAATGGCTAATGAAGGTGTTTACTGACTTCCAGGTAGCAGCCCTGCAGATATCCTGGATAGGGACGTCCCTAGAAGCAGCTACTGATGCAGCAGTATGGTGGATGGAATGAGCTCTTATCCCTATGGGAGGTTCCTTGCCTGCCAACCTATAGCAGAGATCAATGCACGATGTTATCCATCTGCCAACTGTCCACTTTGCTGCAGGTCTGCCAGGTGCGGCTTCAGCGTAGGTGACAAACAGCTGACGAACCTCTCCCCGAACTTCAGCCGTTCACTCCTTATAAGATGACAGTGCTCGTCTCAGATCCAAAGTATGGAGCCTGTACTTGGCCTCCAAGGTGCAATTGGGGTAGTACACTGGTACAGGCTACACCTGGTTCAGATGAAACTCCCAATACCACCTTCAGAAGGAATTTCAGGTGGGGGCACAGGACAGTCTTGTCCCTGTGGAAGACCAGATAGGGAGACTCGACAGAGAGTGCCTGTAGCTCCCCAGTCCTTCTGGCCAAGAAGGCAGTCTTCCACAACAGATGTGACTTCTCACACCTGTGCATTGCTTCAAATGGCTTGCCCATGAGCTTTGCCAAAATCAGCAGTAAATCCCATGGAGTTGGTGGTTCTTGCACCGGAGGGGAAATGTGGTTGAGGCCTTTAAAGAAACGCCAGACCACCTTTTCCTGTGCCGTCTGCTGACCGGCCCGCGCCCGGTAAGCAGAGGTGGCTGCCAGGTGGACCTTAAGGGTCATAGACCGAAGACCTCCTTTGGAAAGGGACCAAAGGTAGTCGAGGATGCTAGCCACCAGAAAGGAGGAAGGGTCCAGGCCCTTGCCCTGACACCAAATGGAGAATATCTTCCATTTGAAGGCATAGGACCTCCTGGTTGACTCCTTCCTAGATGCCTCAACTACATTGAGTACATTGTGGAAGAGACCCAAAGCCTGGAACTCTAGCCGCTAAGGAACCAGACTGTCACATGCAGGGATTGAAGGTCCGGATGGAATACCTTTCCCTGATTGACAGAGAGCAGGTCTGGGCGTGCTGGAAGACACCTCAAGAGCCTGGTGCTGAGGCTGAGGAGATCTGGATACCAGAACTGGCTGGGACCAGTCTAGGGTTACCAGGATCACTCTTGCCTTGTCCCTCCTGACCTTGACGAGCACCTTGTGGACCAAGGGAGGTGGAGGGAAGGCATAGAAGAGGCCTGGGGTTCACAGCCTTGAGAAGGCATCCCCCTGCAGTGAGCCCTGCTGAGGGGGGGCGGGCATGAAACAGCCTCAGCTTTGTGTTCTCCCTAGAGGCAAACAGGTCCACCTGAGGGGTGCTCCACTGGGAGAACAGGCTGTGAGCTACCTCTGGATGGAGAGACCATTCATGGGATGTCTCGCCCACATGGCTGAGGGCGTCCGCCACCTGATTGGAGGATCCTGCCACATGAATGGCTAGATCTGCCTTCAGCAAGCTCACGAGGGTCCAGATGTGGAGCACCTCCCTACACAGAGGCCGGGAGTGTATGCTGCCCTGTTTGTTGAGGTAGTACATGGTCATGGTGTTGTCCAGCTTGACTTGAACCAGTTGACCCAGAAGGAACAGAGCGAATGCAGCCAGTGTCAGATGAACTACTTGGAGCTCCAGCAGTTTGATGTGGCATCGGGACTCCTCGGGGGGTCCAGAGCCTGTGGACTTTGTGATTCCCCTTGTGGGCACCCCAGCCCATGAGAGAGAGGAGTCAGTCGTGGGAACGACTGTCAGTTCGGGGCAGACGAATGGAATCCCTCACTGGAGTGTGTCAGACATCTTCTGGATTACAGTGACCAGCTGGTTAAAATGACTGTGTCGCTGAAACCGCTGGCTGGCCAGCTCCCATTGAAGGGGATGCATATGCCACCCGGGCCCATCGGATCATGGTGGTGCAGTCCGCCATGTAACCCAGAAGTTGCAGGAAGTCCCAGGCAGGGCACAATTGCCCAACCAGAAATGACTGGGCAAAGGAGGACAGAATCTCTGCCATGTCAGTCGGGAGCCTGGCTCTGGCTTGGCAAGAGTCAAGATCTGCCCCGATGAAGCAAGTCACTTGCAAGGGCATGAGTTCTGGCTTGGCCTTGTTGACCAGGAGGCCAAGGCTGAGGTAGGTGTGGAGGGCTAGGACCCTGGACCTCTCCAGCTCCAGTCTGGAGGGACCCGCTATTAGCCAATCGTTGAGATAGGGGCACACTATGACCCCTCAATGCGGAAGATGGGCCGCCACCACTGCTATGCATTTGATGAAGACCCGGTGGGCTGATGATAGGCCAAATGGCATGGAACTCGTAGAGGGTTCCCTCCACCCTGAAGCGGAGGAACCTTCAGTGGGACGGACAGATTGGGACATGGAAGAACATGTACTGTAGATTCAGTGAGCAGAACCACATGTTCTGCTCGACGGATGGTATGATCTGGGACAGATTTCCCATCTGAAAGGTGCACGACTGAGAAACTGATTCAGGTCGTGCAGTTCTAGAATAGGGCGCCAGCCCCCCCGTCCGGTTCGGGACCAGGAAGTACCTGGAAACAAACCCTGGGTTGACCGGGGGGTCCACGACTCTGACCACTACCTCCTTGCGGAAGGAGTTGGGCAATGTCGTCTCTGAGAGCCGACCGAGTATGGGCGGATACCTTTTCCTCCTGTGGGGCATGGGCTTGGCTTGGAGGGTACTGCTTGAATTCCAGAGGCAGACCATGGCTGATCACTTCCAAGACCCACCTGTCCATTGTGACAGTGGAAGAGGCGGAAAGGAAGTGGTGGAGCCGGACCCCCACAAGAGGACCCAGAGTGGTCGTGATGGGCATAGGGGTGGCTGTCCCTATTCCAACACTGTGAAGGCGGGGAGGATGAAGAGCCGGCAGCGGGGGCACTGGAACCTCTCCCGCCAGGCTTACGGTTCGCTGATGCCCCAGACTTGGGCCAAGGGCGCAAAGATTGAGCCTGCTGCTGCTGCCCAGTTTGATACTTGGCCGCAGGGGCAGAAGGCCGAAAGGACTTCTGTGATTTCTTAGAACCCTGGGGTTCTTTTTGGGTGGAAGTAACGGGGTCCAAGGTGGTACTGGACTTCTCGATATGCTGAAGGTGACCATGGACTCCTGGACCGAAAAAGTCGGTACATAAGAAGGGAATTTCTGCCAGTTTGTGCTGGGTGTAGATATAAAACAACAGATCCACATCCCTAGAAAGAGTACTTTCCAAGTCAAATAGCACATATCGCAACTACCGGCTAGTTCAAAAGAGGCAGGGTAAGTTTCTCTAAAATAAAGTTTAGATCCCAAGGTGGCACTGGTCTGCGCCCTGGGGATTTCAAGTGGAGGATCCCTTTCAGAAAGGTTTTGGAGACCTCCAGCTGAGCCACAGTTTTGCTCACCACCAAGGTGTGGTAGGCAGAGATGGCAGATAGGCGAACCTTCAGCGAAGAGTAACTCAGGCCCAGGTCAGAGAGATACAGCAAGTACTACATGACCTGAGGAGGGCACAAGAAAGGGTCCCAACCCTTCGAAGTGGTCCAAATGGAGAAACGCTTCAATTTCACAGCATAGATCATCCTCGTGGAAGGCTTTCTTGCCTCCACAAGAACTTGAGCCACTCTGGAGGAGACTCCAAAGCGTGAAGCAGCTATGCCAGAAGATGCCAAGCATGAAGGTGAAGGGACTTCAGCCCTGGATGGACCAGCGTGCCCCTCTCCGGAGTCAGGAGATCATGGCAGAGGGGGAAGCGGAGGTTCCACTGCAAGCTGCTGGACAAGCAGAAACCGTATCTGGTAAGGCCAATACAGGACCATCAGAATCATGTGAACCCCCTCTACTTGAAGCTCGAGCAGCACCCTCTGCAGAACTGGAAAGGGAGGGAAGGTGTACAAAAACCTCCCTGTCCAGCAAAGAGACAGCGCATCTCGCCAGAAAGCACCATGCCCTGGAGTGAGCGAGCAAAACCTGGGTAGTTTGGCATTGTATGGGGAGACAAACTGATTCAGGTATGGAGGATTCCATAGGTCAAATATGTCTCTGATCAACACTTGCTTGAGCTCCCATTCATAGGCTCTTATTCTGGTGCAGCTGAGACTGTCCGCTAGGACATTCTGAATGCCTGGAACGTGAACTGCTGTGAGGTGTATTCAATGCAGAACTGCCCAATTCCAAACCCGCACCATCTCCCAGCAGAGGGGATACGAGCGAGCACCCCCTTGCTTGTTTAGGTACCAGACTACACACACACATTGTCAGACTGGCTAATAGTTGGCCCTGGCACAGCAAGTGCTGAAAGACTTGAAGAGCATAAAGCACTGCCCTCATCTCCAATACATTTATGTGTAGGGAGAGTTCTGACTGAGACCACAGTCCTTGAGTCCTGTGGGTCTCCAGATAAGCCCCCAACCCATCCCTGAAATATCTGTAGTCAGGGTCTGGACAGGGGAAGGGACTGTAAAGGGACCCCACTGGTAAGGTTGCTGAGATCCTGCCACCACAGGAGATCACGCTGCATCGAATTGGAGACCATGACCTTGTGGTCTAGGTCGTCCAGCCTCCGATTCCACTGCACCGAGCATCCACTATGAAACACGCATGTGAAGCCTGGTCAGAGGGACAGTAGGGATGGCCGCTGCCATAAGGCCAAGGAGCTGGAGAACTGACCTGGCCGAAACCCATATGCTGAAGGCTATCAGGTGAGCCTGCTTCTGTAAGGTTTCAACCCTATCCTGAGGGAGAAAAACCATACTTTGGGCCGTATCCAGCACCGCTCCAATAAACTGTAGACGCTGGGAGAGGACAAGTCAGAACTCCCCCAACTCTTTTTCCTTGCCTTCCCAGCTGGAACCCTCTCAGGCTACCTCTCTCGCCGTGACTGCTCTACCGACCCGCTTTGATACATCGCCATCTTCAAGTTAGTTACCGGCCCCGGAGAGTTCAGGGAGGGCTCACAACCACCAGGGAGGTAGAGAGGGCAGTGGTGAGGAACCAGCGTTGGTCATGCGTTGGCTTTGGCACTGGAGGACCCGTCGCCTATCCAGCGGGAGTGGTGTTTTCTTCCCCTAGTTACCCCCCAGACGTAGGACCTGCAGTGCTGTTCAGCCCGTGACGTGGGTGCTCCCACTCACATCCGGAAGACAGCCACCTATGTCTTCCCCAATTTCCAAGCCCCTGTGCATCACAGTGCAGCCGGTCTCCACCGAAGGCGGCTGCTGCACCAGGCTACCCCTGGATCCCTCCCCGAGAGAGGAGAGCAGTCCTCCAGACGCTCGATCTTTCTTTCCCTGCTGACCTACAGCGCTGGCTCATTCCTGAACCGGTCACCGGGCGTGAGGGAGAAGTGGCGTCCAGCGCCACCCTCAGCGCCACCGGGCTGGCTTGACAAGTTGGAACTTGAGGCAGCTGACTGTGATCCCCACTTGTGAACAAAGGACCTGGGTAGCCGAAAGGGAAAGTTCCAGTTGCTCCCTCGACAGAGCTGACAGAAGCCAGTCGTCGAGGTAGGGGAACACATAGTGGCCATTATGAAGCCTGAAGGAGGGTAACCTGGTGTGTAATGTGGTACTGGGTAACTGGGCGGAGGGTAGCCCAATGGAGGCCCCAATGGCAGTGCTGTGGGACCTGATACTCGGCCCAGAAGGACCTGGAAGAACAGGGTCAGGCGTGGGACCAATGGGTGGTAAGCCTGGCATCAGCACCAATGGCCCTGGCAGAAGAACTGCTGGGGAGGAATCCGGGAGGTCTGATGTGAGGTCCGGAGGTGACCCAGCAATAATGTCACCAGACGGATGACCCCCATCCCCAGTCTCCCACTGATTTGGGGAGGGTGGAGGAAGCTCCACGTAGGGAGAGGAAGTGATAACCATGTCGGGAGACCCAACCGGTGAAGGCTGCATCAAGACTGGCAGCTGGCTCTCGTCCAGCTGGATGTCGTCGGGTCCCGTGCCAGAACCCAACATGAGGATGTCGGTCGGGCAGTCGTCAGAGGGCCAGATGACCGGCTTATCGACCTTGGTCATGTGGACACTTGAGTCCCCAGTGCCTGACTTATCAGCCCAGGATGGGCGTTCATTGGGGGGGTCCGACGAGTGGCTTATTGGCCCCGCCTAACTGCTTAGATCACACGGTAAGAGATGGGTCTAAGAGTGGCAGCGGGAGAACCAAGGGCTGCTCCTGGGAAGGTGGAGAGACTTGGAAGCAGCAGCTTGTCTTCCTGGAGGAAGAGGGCCACTGATCGCCCGAGGGCAGCCATAAGTGAGAGGGGGATCCAACCTGGTCCCAGTACTTCTCCTTGTCCCTCTTCTTCTTGTGCTTGTGGAAGTCTGCAGGTGAGGATGAAGCACGCCTTAGCTTCTGCAGCTTTTTTCCATCATGGCCATCCTCTTTTTTAACAGGTGGGTCTCGAGGACTTGCTGGCAGCGCTTCCGTGTGGCCTGCCTTAAAACTCAGGCAGGCCTCACAATCCTCAGTATTGTGCTCCAGGCCCAAGCAGAAGAGGAAAAGGGAGTGGGAATCCTTGTGTGGGAGCTGTGTACCACAAGAATCACACTTATTTTTATGCGACTAGATGGAAGATGGAGAAGACATGCACAAAATCGAGATCTGAACAATAAAGAAAGGAAAAAAATGATGCTCATCTGAAAAAAAAAAAGGTGGTCGAACTGCAGCGATGATTTCCGCGAGGTCTGGTGTGCACAGGTCAACAGCAGGAAAGAACTGGAAGGCGGGCCCCCACCAGACACTGCTAGCTAAAGTTTTTGTGTGGTCCTGATGCCAGGGGGCACAGTCCTCAAGGTTATTACCTACTGCAAGAGTCCTCTCGAAGTAAGATGCACAGTTACGTAAGAACTTACCATAACAGTAGATCTTCTAGAGGAGTTATTGCAGCAGGTTACTCCTTAGGGACTGAAGCCAGAAGGTGCCAGGACCCCACGGAAAACTTATAGCTAGCATTCTATAACGGGGACCACTCCCTGAAGTCTGCCCACCCCCGACGTCCCTTATGGTATGAAACGGGGCAGTCCCCCAGCATCACCTCAGTTCTCCCACCGGAGACCTCGGCAAGCATAAAAAAGGAGAACCAAGGCATTTCTGTGTAACCAAAGAAAAGATGAAGAAGCAGAAACCAGGAGGATGGAGGGAAAAATGCAGCACCTGCTGCAAGAGTTTCTCTCAAAGATCTACTGTTATGGTACATTCTTACGTAACTAGTCTTTCACTTCAAGGGGGCTACTGCAGCAGGTTACACCATACGGACAGAGTCCCAAGCAGTGAGAGGACTGACCCCAGTCAGCTGGGAGGAGGTAGAGGTCAGACTAAAGGTCTCAAGAAAGCAGGCCCTGCAGGACAGCCAGTCCAAAACCTGCCCTATGTCTAGGGGTGATGTCCAGACTGTAATGCCGGATGAAAGTGTGGACCTAACTCCAAGTGGCCGCTGCACAGATGTCAGCAATGGACACATTTCTGAAAGATGCAAACGAGGAAGCTACCCCCCTGGCAGAATGGCCTTTAACTGAGCCCGGTAAAGGCTTGTATTTGTAGTAGCAGTAAACAATGCAATTAACCAACCATTTGGACAAACATTGTTTAGAAACTGAAGCCTCTTGTTTCCTCGGAGTGAAGGGAAAAAAAAACTGATCAGTTCTTCTAATGGCTTGGGTGCGGTCCAAATAATAACGAAGCACATGGTGAACATCCAGAGTATATGTAGTAAGGCCTCCCCCGAGTTAGAATACTCTGGGTAATACACAGTAAGGAGGATGTCCTGATTCAGAGTAAACTTGGACACCTCCTTAGGAAGGAACTTAGGATTGGTTCTCAATGATACCCTGTCCTTGTGAAAAACTAAATAAGGCTCTTTACACATCAGAGCCTGGAGCTCGGAAATCCTTTGAGCAGAAGTAAGGGCAACCAGATATAATGCTTTCCATGACAGAAAGCGAAGCTCACAACTTGCAGCAGGCTCAAAGGGAGGCAATGTAAGTTTCTCTTAAATGAATAACAGATCCCAAGGAGGGACAGGGTCCGGAATAAGAGGCTTTAGATGCAGAATACCCTGCAAGAATGTGTGGGATAGAGCAAGTTGGGCACGCATCTTGCCTTCAATGGGTGCATGGTATGAAGAGATGGCTGAAAGATGCACCTTAATGGCTGAGTAGCTCAGGCCCGAGTTAGACAAGGAAAGGAGATATTCCAGGATGAGATTTTCCAGGCAAGTAAAGGGGCCCAGGTGATGAGAGGTGGCCCATATGCAGAAGCACTTCCAATTCACATCATAAGTAGATCTAGTGGAGGGTTTTCTGGCAGCCATTAGAACTTCTGCCACCTAGGGAGACACCCCGAAACAGGAAATTGCTAAGTCTGCAGAAGCCATGCATGAAGGTGCAGAGGCTTTAGATCCGGATGGACAAGGGTGCCCTGCTCCTGTGACAGCAGGTTGAAGAAAAGGGGCAAGGGAATCAGGGGTTCTACTGCAAGCTGCTGGAGAAGTGGAAACCAAATCTGCCATGGCCAGAAGGGGGCTATCAGGATCATCTCTGCCCCGTCAGACTGCAATTTGAGCAGAACTTTCTGCAGCAATGGAAAGGAAGGGAAAGCAAACAGAAACTTCCCTGTCCAAGACAGGGACAACAAGTCTCACTAGAAAACACCAGACCCTGGATCTAGCAAGCAGAAACGGGTCAGTTTTGCGATGGGTGGGGACATGAATAGATCCAGCTCTGGTCAGCCCCATCTGTCGAAGAGTTCTTCAGCCACTAAGGGAAGAAGTTCCCATTCATGAACCCTTGGACTAAGAACAGCTTAGACTGTCAGCCAAGGTGTTTTGGATGCCTGGAACATGCACAGCCATCAGGCTCGGGTGATGCTCTATGGCCAAATATCATATTCTGATGGTTTCCCTGCAGAGGGGTTAAGAGTGTATTCCCCCCATACTTGTTTATGTAAAGACCACTGACATGTTGTCCATCTGGATCTAGAGGTGATCTGAGAGCAGATGCATCTGAAAGGCTTGGAGAGCATACAGTATTGCATGCATCTCTATACCACTGATATGAAGATGCTGCTCCCATGGGACCAAATCCCCGAGTTTGACAGTCTGCCAGATGGGCTTCCCAGCCCTGGCCTGACATGTCTGTGGTCAGAATTTGACAAGGCAACTCCAACCTGAAGGGAACTCCTTTAGAAAGATTGGGGGAGTTCAGCCACCACATCATGGTCTGATGGACTGAGTTGAACACTGACTGTGAGGTCCAGGTTGTCTGAATACTGGTTCCCATTGAACCCATAGGTTCCACTGGGCCACTCATGTGCAGACAGGCCATGGGCATGGTTGGGATGGCTGCTGCTATATGTCCCAAGAGTCTGAGAACCGTTCTGGGTGGGACTTGCTGAGATGACAAGACCAGTTGAGCCTGAGACTTAAGGTGTTCTGCTCAGTCCGGCGGAAGAAAGCCTTGCTCGGTGTCTAGGATAGCCCCCTATGTACTGGAGTCTGACTTGGCCAAGGGGATGATTTTGGAAGATAGAGGGTTATCCCTAGATCCAGATATAGGGAAAAAGTGGCCTCCATGGTTCTGAGGAACTTCTCCTTAAGAGGAACTGTCAGAAGCCAGTCGTCTAGGTACGGGAAGACATAATGATCTTCCTCCTTAAGGCCACTGCCACTACCGCTAGGATTTTGTAAAGACCCGTGGGACTGAGGACAGACCGAAGGGCAAGGCCAGAAACTGGTAACAGTTTCCTTGGAAGCAGAAGCATAGAAACTTCCTGTGAGGTGGAAACACCAATATGTGGAGGTAAGCATCCTGCATATTCAGGGAGCAGAACCAGTCCCCTTGACGCAGTGAGGGGAGGAGGGCCAGGAACAGTGACCATTCTGAACCTTTTGTACTCTATGAACTTGTTAAGATGCCTGAGGTCCCGAATGGGGCACAGATCTACTGTTTTCTTGGGTACCAGGAAGAAATGTGAGTAAAACCCCTTGCCACACTGTGCTGGGGGAATGGGTTCATTAGCCTTCTTCTGCAGAAGGGCTTGTATCTCATCTTGAATTAAATCGAGATGAGCCTGAGGGTAATGAGAGGGAGCTGGAGGGTTGCCTGGAGGAACTTCCAACAATTCTAGAGCATGTCCCCATTCCACAAACTGTAGGACCCACTGGTCTGAGGTTATTTTTGCCCCAACCTTCCCTGTAAAGAGGAAATCGACCCCCTCCACTGCCTCCCCAGGGATTCTGCTGGAGGACAGGGGTCAGGCAGAGGAGCCGGGGACAGGCAACACGGCATGGGAGGTTCTGCGAGTTCTGGGTGCTGAAACCCCTGTGTCTTGGGAGGTAGCCTTTCTCTTACAGGCTTTCCTGGGCTGCTGACCTCTAGGTTGCTGCTTGGAATTGCGATAAAAGGGCTGCCAAGGGGAAGAGTTAGGCTGAGACCAATATAGGATATGAACTGATTGGACAGTCTTACCCAATTCTTGGAGGCGAGTAATTATGTTTTGGGAATCCTCGCCAAATGAGACAGGGCCCCTGAAGGGGGCATCTAGGATCTTAGACTGGATGTCTGGGGCAAACCCAGAGACACTAAGCCATAAGTAGTAGCATAGGCAAATTCCAGTAGCTGCGGCCTACCGACGAGAGTGCGATAGGTTAGAAAGGGAAAGCCCTCACCTTAGGTAGTTGTAAAAGTGAAAATCTTATCTCGAGTCGCGCACCATTTCTGACAAATCTGGATATTAACCAACTCCAGGTGCAGAAGCAATGTGTAGGTGGGGTTACCAGGAGGGTCTGTATGAGGTAGAGGAGGCAGGGCAAGACATTCATTCAGACACTGTCTTTGTGTTGCATTAGAGAGAGGGATAGTGTTCCAAAGTGCAATGTCCCCCCTCCCCCCATCTATGCCTGCCATTGGGTCCACTACCGTCCCCAACCCCATCAGCCTCTCCCCCCACCGTCTTGCTGATGGGAAGGAGCAGGGCCTGAGAATGATGGGGCTGTCACATATGGAGACATGGTCTTTCCTGTTTTCTCTCTCTCCCCCCTCCCCCCGCAGAGCAATGGCGAACACAGTGAGTGTGCACACGCTCCCAGAAATCAAGTGCTCCTTCCACCCTCTCCTACGTTACATCAGTCCTCGACCCTGCTTTGACACATGGCCTCCACCAGGTGTCAGCAGAGAATGAGGAGCTGTACCTCTCCAATCTGGGGAGATGACAGCGGGCCAGCAGCTGCTACAATCATCTCCCAGCCAACCCCTGGAAGCCTGAGCTCGATCCCGAACTCGGGTTCTCAGTGTGGTGTGAGGTGTAGCATCCAGTGCCTCAACCCTCAGCGCAACTGGGACGGCTAAGTATCTCAGTTTTAAAGGCATTATGGTGGTAGGAAGATAAAGTCCCAAATGCTGGCAGTGCATTCCATAGGTATGGAAGGGAGTGTTCAGGGTGTGTCCAGTACAGCTAAAAAAATTGTTATGTGTACAGAGCCAGTTTGTGAGGCCATCTTCCAAGGGTAACATCAGTGACATCCAGATTCTGGTGGAGACTTTGGGTAAGTGACTCAAGAAAGAATGCAACAACAAGGGTGACAAGGGGCAACCTTGTCATGTGTCTTGAAATGGGGGAAAAAGTAGTAATCTGGCAATTTACATTCACATTAGCAGAGGGATTATCATACAAGCCTTGTATTATGGCTATAAATTCCTCTGGGAAGCCCACAACTTGCAGTGTACAGAAGAGGAGTGGCAACACTACACTCAGCTCACCTCTCCCAACCAGCCCTCTGGAGATTTGGGCTTGTTCCTGAACCCAGGTCATTGGTGGTAGCTCTACCAATGCACCAGCAGGCCGGTTACCTAATCTTGTTATTTGTGCTCCAGTGGCTCTGGGGGAGGCATATTAGTGGTATCCTTTGGGTCAAAATGAAGTTATGATCTCCCCCAATATTAATACTCCACACTGGAGTTCTACAGTCTTATGAAGGAATTGTCTGTCTGTAGTGGATGAAATGCCAGAGTAGTGCAACTACACCGAAAAAAAAAAACAATACAAAACATGAACAGCTGAACCCAGCTCAAGAGAAGCCAACTAGGAAAATGAAGCAACTATGTGAGAAAGAAGTAAGTGCCTCAGCTAGGACATAAACCCAGGCCGCCCAATACCATTCTGGCCTAATTGCTACCAGCTCGCCACTGAGACAACTGGAACCTGGGCTGTCCCTGAGCACATTACTTTTTCTCTCAAATGCACACCCCAATGGCAACACAAATATTTACTTGCAACAATCACACAGGAGTGTAGTGTGCATATTTATGGAACACATACAAACAGAAGTGAGAAAGAAGTGCTTCAGCTGGGGTTGTGCATTTGAGAAGGAGTAATGTGCTCGGGGACAGCCCAGGTTCTAGTTGTCTCAGTGGCACAGCTGGTTAGCACAATCGAAACGGTATTCTGGGCAGCCTGGGTTCAAGTCCCAGCTGAGGCACTTCTTTCTCATTGGTAACTGGTTAGGCTTCATTTGGAATACTGTGCCTAGTGCCGGAGCCCCCACCTAAGACAAGATAAAGACAGGCTAGAGATGGTGCAACACAGGGTAACCAAAAGGATTCAGGGTCAGATCGTATGAAGATCACTTAAGGATCTGAACATGTTCTCGCTAGAGACCAGAAAGGAAAGGGGTGATACGAGAGAGACCTTCAAGTTGCTGAAAGGAATGAACAAGGTAGGTTGTGAGGAAATATTCATCAGGACTGGCAGATCAAGACCACTGGGACATGTGTGGAAGCTGGCCGGGGGCTGCAGGAGGGACTTGACATTTTATTTTACACAGAAACTGGACTGAGCCAAGGAGCAGCCCACCAGGAGAGGTGGTGGGTGCAAGAACCACTAATCATTTCAAACAGAGCTGGGACTGAGTTAAAGACAGCGGGAAGCAGTAGGGCAAGGAGGTGCCAGGGCAGTTACCCTGACTAGACAATAGGTCCTGAGGTAGGATAGGGTAAAACAGGGCAGACTGAATGAACCAATGGTCTTTTTCTGCTTACATTTTCTATTTTAAAATGGCTACTGAATCTCCCTGAAGTTATGTCATGCTAGGAAAACAAGTGGTAACACTTTTCAGCCCTGTGATTATAGTCCAACTGTAGCTATTCACAATCAGCTCGCTGATTTTTTTTTCTTATCCATTTTATAAATTAACTTAAATGATTTAGAAAGTGATAACACATGGCAGGTTATGCATTTATGCTGTACTACCTGCATGCCCTGGGTGGGTTGGGAAGCACAAGGCACAGCTAAGGGCCTTCAACAACACAAGAAGTGATGAAGCATGAGGTACAGGTAAGGGTCTTCAACAACCCAAGAAATGCAGTTTTTATGGCATAATCAAACACTGTGGAGTAAAACACTTATTAAAAGGTGAAAAAGCTCAAAAGCAGAGACTTATATCTGTTCCATGCAGTAATTATTGCAGTAAGAATAGGTTACTCACCTGTAACTGTAGTTCTAGGAGTGGTATATGGTTTACAGCCATACTCTGGCAGTACCACTGGAACGATGTTAACAACCGGAATGTCTTTAAGCTAAGCCCACCTCCCACCACCCGGGCAGCATATTCCCCAACTCCACCCAGAGATGTCAGATCACGCACACTTAAAGCTGGTCCCAAAACCCACATCCAGCATGACTCAATGCGATAATGTGAAGGTGTGTGCTGACTTCGAGGTAGCAGCACTACAGATCTCCTGTATGGGAACATCTCTGGAAGCAGCCACCGAGGCAGTGGTATGTCTGGTGGAGTGAGCCCTGATCCCAACGGGAACCTCCTGACCAGTCAGCCTACAGCAGAGGTCAATGCAAGATGTAATCCACCTTGCAACTGTCCACTTTGCTGCTGGTCTGCCAGGCGTGACTTCAGCGTACGTAACAAACTGCTGGTGGGCCTGTCCTGAACACCAGCCATACACGTTACATACTATTTATTTAGTTTTTGTTGATCGGGTAAGTGCACTAGACAAATCCTGCCTATTTTCAGGCACGACCCGGGGGAGGGGGGATACAGATGAATGCCAACTGACCTTGAACCAGATTAAGCTGTTGGTGGTATTTTTTTTTTTTTTTTAGTGAATGAGGGAAATTTGGCCAGGACACCGGGGAAATTCCCCTACTCTTTTCGATAAGTGCCATGGGATCTTTAACATCCACCTGAACTACCACCAGTCCAGCCAGATGGGACCTCGGTTTGACGTCTCATCCGAAAGACGGCACCTCAGAAGTGCAGCACCCCTCTCATGCTGCACTACAGTGTCAGCACTGGGACATTAACCCAAGTGCCAGATGTGGGAACTGAACCCACAGCCCTCTGATCTCCCGGCCTCAGAGGCGAGTGTGCTACCTACTGAGCCACTGACACTGATGCTCTCCACAGGTCCAGGGTATGGAGCCTGAGGTCAGTCTCCAAAGATGGGCTGGTAAAATATATTGGTAAGTTAATCACTTCATTAAGGAGAAACTCTGATACCACCTTTGGGAGGAACTTTGGGTTGGGGTGAAGGATGACTCTGTCCCTGTAGAAGACCAGATAGGGAGAGTACACCAAGAGGGCCTGGAGCTCCCCAATTCTTCTGGCAGATGTAACTGCCACCAGGAAGGCTGTCTTCCATGACAGATGTGACCACTCATACCTGTGCACTGGCTTGAAAGGCTAGCACATAAGTAAGTCCCACTCTGGAGGTGGTACAAGCACCAGATGGGACAAGTGGTCAAGGCCTGTGAAAAGGCCCCCACTCACCTTCTCCTGGGCCACCAATGGCATACTGGCCCAAACCTGGTAAGCAGAGATGGCTGCCAGGTGCACCATAAAGGTTGTTGCTTGCAGTCTCAGTTGGGAAAAGAACCAGAGGTAGTCCAGGGTGCCAGCCACAGAGCAGGCAAGTGGATCAAGCTCTTTACCCTGAAACCAAATGGAAAGCCATGTCTTCTTTGTTTTAACATTGTTTCCTGCCCTTCTCCCTGTATAATGCTCTCCCACTTTTACCCTTATGCTCATCCCGTTTGCTCTTATTCCTTAATTGCATCATTTGTTGACTTCTGCCTTGTCCTCGGTTTGGTCTGGCCTTGTTTGTTGTTTTCCCTACCACTAAAAAATGTTTCCTGACATATTATCCTTCTATTCCCTTTTGTTTGCACTTATTTCATTGTATTGAACTAGGCAAGTATCTGTCATTGTCCTCTTGCTCAGAATCCTGTAATATGTTCCTTTTCCCAGACTTCTGTATTCTTTAAACCATTTATTCCTCAATGTTGTATCTGTGCATGCCTTTTACTCAACTTGATTGCATTTTACTACTAAGTCTTTACTGTATGTCAAAAATTGTATGTATCTAGTGAAATATTATGATTTGGTATTGTTTCTATCTATTGTTAAATGTATTCCTCATGTCTCATTATCCTGATATGTATTGTTTAATTATTCACTTTGTAACCTACCGGGTCGTGTCTGAAAATAGTCATTTTTATGGCTGGTGCACTCACCCGGTAAACAAAAAATAAATAAATAATCTCTCTCTTCCATTTAAAAGAATAGTACCTACGAGTCAACTCCTTCCTGAAGGCCTCCACAATGTGGAGGACATCCTCGAAGAGACCCAAGGACTGGAACTCTAGCCACTCAGGAACCAGGCCATAAGGTGCAGGGAATGAAGTCCAGGTGCAGGACCATCCCCTGAGGTCTGGGCAGAAAGGCAGTTACCTGCTGCTGAGGTTGAGGAGATCCGGGTACCAGAACTGCCGAGGCCAGTCTGGAGCTGCCAGGATCATCCATGCCTTGTCTTTCCTGACCTTGTCCAATATTCTGTTTATCAGGAGGAAGGGAGAAAAGGCGTACGCAATGCCTGGAGTCCAGGGCCTCAAGAAGGCACCCCGTCAGTGTCCCACACTGTACGGGGAAGGCAGAAACAGCCTCAGTTTGGCAATCTCTCAGGACGCAAACAGGTCCACCAAGGGTGAGCCCCAAAGGGAGAACAGGTGGTTCACCATCTCCTGATTCAGAGACCACTCGTGCAACATCCATCTTGCCTATCTGAGAGCGCCTGCCAGCTGACTGTTTTCCCAATGACATTAAATTCCAGGAGATCGGTGCCCGGGCTGCACATAAGGGTCCAGGTGCCAAGTGCCTTTCGATACAAAGGAAGGAAGTGTGTGCCGCCTTGTCTGTTCACGTAAAACACGGTCATGGTGTTGTCCGTCTGGACATGAACGACCTGACCTCTGACTAGCAGAGCAAATTCCATCAGAGCCAAGCGCACTGCATGGAGCTCCAGCAGGTTTATATGGTGACGGGGCTCCCTGGGTGACCAGTACCCGTGGGCTGTGTGGTCTCCCAGGTGTGCTCCCACCCTACCAGTGGTATGCCCATTGTCAGTGTGACGGTTGGTTCCGGGCAGACAAACGAGATTCCTTCCTCTATTGTTCTGGGTCAATTCACCACTCGATGACGTCCCACATTGGCTGGGTCACTGTAACAGGTTAGTACAAGTGGCCTAGGCACTGGAACCACTGATGACCCAGCTCCCACTGAAGGTGGTGCATCTGTCAGCAGGCCCAGTGGATCAAGCTGTTGCAGGATGTCATGTACCTCAGCAGCTGTAGGAAATCCTGGGCAGGGCTAAAGAGCCAAATTTGAAATGATCCAGCAAAGGAGGTAAGATCCAGTTCCCGGTCTGCCTGAAGGCAGACCTTGGCCTGCAAGGAGTAGTTCTGCCCCATGAACTTGACCACCTGCTTCGGTACCATTTCTGACTTTTCCGGGCTGACCAACAGACCATGTCCCGGCAGATTCAGAGAGCCAGGTCTGTGGATCTCTCCACTGCCCCTCTGCATGTACTGGCTATCAGCTAGTCATCCAGGCAGGTGTACACTCTGACCCCTAGGTACCTCAGGTGAACCGTCACCAATGCCATGGCTTGGTAAAGATCCTGGGTGCTGAGGAGAGGCCAAAGGGCATGACCTGGAACTGGTATAGGGCCCTTGTGCTTGAAAATAAAGGTACTGGCACTGGAAAAGGCACCACAATCCGCACAGGGGTTGTGTACAGACCCCCATGTCAGGGGGAGGGAATGGACAAGGATATGATACAAGGCATTCTTAGAATGGCAGAGAAAGGGGAGATACTGTTGATGGGAGACCTGAATATGCCAGATGTTAACTGGAGCACATTTGCTGCAGCCACATCCAAAAGCAGGGCCATTCTTGATGCCCTACAGGTGGCAGGCCTCAGACAGCTAGTTTCAGAACCCACTCGTGAGGGAGCAATCTTGACCTCAGCTCTCAAACGGGGTCAGTGAGAGGATCTCAGACCTAGAAGTGGGTTGCCATCTGGGAACAAGTGACCATCAAACAGTGTGGTTCACGTTAAACTCAAGCTACAGAGTCAAGCCACAAAAGTGAGGGTACTGGACTTCAGGAGGGCTGACTTTGGCAAGATGGGAGAGTGCCTCAGAAAAGCACTAGCAAACAGGTTAGAAGGAGGTGTGGAGCAACAATGGGGAATCATCAAAACTGCCATCACAGAGGCAACAAGCCTTTGTTTGAAGCAAATAAACAAATCAACGAAGAAAAAAGTCACTATGGTTCTCAAAAGAGGTGGCTGGAAAGTCAGGAAGAAAAAGATAGCATTCCGGAAGTATAAGGAAACACAGAAGGAGCAGGACAGAGAGCTGTACCAGTTAAGGCAGAAGGAAGCAGGGAGGGATATCAGAATAGCAAAGGCCCAAACTGAGGAAAAGATAGCCAACTCGGTTAAGAAGGGGGATAAAACCTTTTAAAGGTACATCAGCGAGCGTAGAAAGACAAAGGTAGGGATAGTGAGGCTGAATAGAATTAAAGGTGGGTGGGCAGAGGGGGACAGTGAAAAAGCAGGGATACTGAACGAATATTTCTGCTCAGTATTCACAAAAGGGGAGGGGGGGAGTGCCTAATCCAATTAACAGAAGCACTCTTGATAGGCCGGTCAATCCCAGTCCTTTTACAGAAGAAAGGGTTAAAACTGAAGGTGGATAAAGCAATAGAGCCTGATGGAATTCACCCCAGAATTCTAAAAGAATTAAGGGGGGAACTAGTGAAACCACTGACTACTCTTTTTAATAAATCATGGGAGGATGGTGTGGTACCCGAGGACTGGAGGAAGGCGGATGTGATTCCCCTTCACAAAAGTGGGACCAAGACAGAGGCAGAAAACTACAGACCTGTCAGTCTGACCTCTGTGGTAGGGAAAGTGATGGAGTCGCTTCTGAAGGAAAGAATAGTTGAGTACCTAGAGGCCAGTGGGGCACAGGACCCAAGACAGCATGGGTTCACAGCGGGAAGGTCATGTCAGACAAATCTAATAGATTTCTTTGACTGGGTGACCAAAGTAGTAAGCCGGGGAGGGGCTGTGGACATGGCCTACCTAGACTTTAGCAAAGCATTTGACACAGTCCCACACAAAGATTAATAGTCAAATTATCCAGCCTGGGAGTGGGTCCCAGGGTGGTAGCCTGCAAAACATGGCTGGACAACAGGACACAGAAGGTAATTGTAAATGGAGTCCACTCTGAAGAAAGAGGGGTTACTAGTGGGGTACCGCATAGGTTCAGTATTGGGTCCAGTCCTTTAATGTCTCTATAAGTGACATTGCAGAGGGACTGAAGGAAAAGTATGCCTCTTTGCAGATGACACAAAGATTTGCAACAGGGTTGATACACAAGAAGGCGTGGAAAGAATGAGAAGGGACTTGGCAAGGTTAGAGGAATGGTCAGAAGTATGGCAGCTAGATTCAATGCAAAGAAGTGCAAAATAATGCACCTGGGAAACAAGAACCCAGGGAAGAATACACAATGGGGAGAAGGAAAGGGACCTGGGGTAATCATATCAGATGACCTTAAGGTTAGCAAGCAATGTGAGAAGGCAGTAGGGAGGGCTGGGGTATACTGGGATGCATAGGAGAGGCATCAGCAGCAGAAAACAGGAAGTTATCCCCTCTGTACAGACAGTTGGTGAGACCCCATCTGGAGTACTGTGTCCAGTTCTGGAGACCCCATCTCCACAAGGACATAGACAGGATAGAGGCAGTCCAGAGGAGGGCAACTAAAATGGTGCAGGGTCTGCAAGAGAAGCCGATGAGGAGAGACTAAAGGAGCTTAATATGTACCCTTGAGGAAAGAAGGGGGACAGCAAGGAGGGCTGGGGGGATACTGGGATGCATAGGGGGAAGAGACTTCACCAGTTGTTGGCCTTCTGTATAAACAGTTGGTAAGACCACATCTAGAGTACTGTGTACAGTTCCGGAGACCCCATATCTGCAAAGACATAGACAGGGTGGAGGCTGTCCCGAGGATGACAACCAAAATTGTGCAGGGTCTGCACCAGAAGACATGAAGAAAGACTAAAGGAGCTTAAGATGTATAGCCTCAAGGAAAGGATGGAGAGGGGGCACATAATGGAAACTTTTAAGTACCTCAGTGGAATCAACAAAGACCAAGAGGTAGCATCTTTCAGAAAAGAGACGTGCAAGAACAAGGGACATAATTTAAAGATTGGGGGGCAGTTCAGGGGCAATATGAGGAAGTATTATTTCACAGAGAGGTTAGTGGATGCATGGAACAGCCTTCCTGAGGAGGTTGTGGGGTCTAAAACTGTGGAGAATCTAAGAAGCATGGACAGACATAAGGCAATTCCCTATGGGGGTAGGAAGAAGAAGGTTGGTTAACTAGGATTCCGGCCTATCCTGTAGGTAGGGAAATGGGCAGACTAGATGGGCCAAGCGGTCCTTATCTGCCGTCGAAGTCTATGTTTCTATGGAACCCATGGACAGGAATGTGGAAGAACGCATCCTAGAGGTCCAAGGAGCAAAACCACATGTTTTGTCCAGGGGGCAGTACAATCTGGCTCAGAGTGACCATCTGGAACTTGCTTTTCCACATATACTGGTTGCAATTGTGTAGATCCAGTCTGGGGCAGCTGCCCCTCATTCATTTCGGGACCAGAAAGTACCTGGACACATAACCCTGACTGGCCAGAACATCCAGGACACAGGCTACTGCCCATTTCGCAAGAGGGTGGCAGCATGCCTGGAGACACCTCAGAGTCCTGAGATGCATGGAGGCAATAGGGCAGGAGAGCTTCAAAGTCTAGAGACATTCCTTTGCCAACTATGTTCAACATCCACTTGCCCTTGCAACAAATCAACGTGGCAAGAAGTGATATAGCCAACCTCCAACCGGGAGAGCAGCTGGGGACAGGACTGGTGGAATGATGACACCCCCAACCCATCACTGGACAGCTTTGGGGGGCACCGGCGGCTGCTGCCAGAGGGGCACCACTACCCCTGCCCCACCCTCTTTTTGGACCTTCAACCCCAGAATTCAGTATAGGGAGCCAGGCCTGAAACTGCACCTGCTGGGGCTGCTGCCGGGGAGGCTGGGACTGAAAGGACCAGTACTGAAAAGCCTGCTTTTTAGGCTTCTTCTTCTGGTCCTTCTGGGATGAGGTCACAGAGTCAAAGGTGACACTGGACTTCTCAATTTTATTTATTTATTTATTGAATTGTTTCACCAGGAAAGATACACTGAGCAGCTTAATACTTGTCTCACGGTACGTCCTGGGGGAAGGGGTAGTGGGATGACAGTAGTAACAATGACAAATCGTACAGTAATACAGAGGTGTGATTAAATGCAGTAATAAAGTGGTACAATAGATGCAATACAATACATACATTCAAGCATGGTCAAGGAGTATGTAACATAGTAAAAAGTACAACCATGTGAGAGGCATCATTTACAAAACATGAGGAGCATAGATGACAAGTATACAATGCATAATACATACGAATAGTTAAGAGCAGTGCTGAGTCATGGGCCTAGGTGGAGTGCAACAGTATTATGTGGGTGGTACACTGCAGCAGTCACAGTAGCCTTCCACATAGGTGAGCATGTCTCGAGGTTAAGTGCTAGACCATGGGGGGTAGGGTAAGCGTATGAGGTAAGGGGGCAGGAGAGAAGGTGAGACAGGAGTTAGATAAGGAAGGGGTCAAAAGCAGGTGCAGGAAGGAATGAGATAGTTGTGTAGTGCAGAGGTAAGAGAAAACAGGGAGGAGGAGAAGCGGATTTGAGGAGACAGAGAATTCCACTGTTTAGGCAGGTGGTACGAGAAGGCTTTCTGTCTGGAGGATGTGGTTCTGCCAGGGATAGAAAGGATGTGAGTATCAGTAAGGGATCTCAGGGAACAGGGAGAAGGGGTACAAAGACAGGAGGAGATGTATGAGGGGAGCGAACCACGCCAGAATTTAGAGATGAACTTGGCACCGTGTAAAACTCGCCATTTGTGGAGGGGAAGGAAGTTGAGCCGGACGAGATGCCCTTCCACACCAAGCCCAAAGTGGTCAGTGCCCAGGAAAGGGACATCAGCCAGCTTCTGTTGGGTGTTCACCATGAAGGTGGACAAATGCAGCAAGGCCCTGCCATACATGGAGACAGTCGCTGCCACTGCATGGGCGCAAGAACTGCCCATGTCCAAGGCTGTCTGGAACTGGTGTTTAGCCAGTGACTGACCTTGGTCTCTAATGATCTCCACCACCAGCTGCTGTTCTGGATGGAGGTGGGGGAGGACAACATCAAAAATTCCTATCAGGGAATGAATGACCATAGTTAGTCATCATAATGGCACAGTTAGCCTGTCAGAGACACAGAGTGGCTGCAGCGTATACTTTTTTTGCGGCATGTTAAATCTTATGGCATTCCTTGTCCAGAGCCCTGCCACATCTCCCTGGTTTCTGGTTTTACAGAACACTGAATCCATGACCAGACCATCGGTCACAGGGTGGCCTGAAAACCCTGAAAGGGTGCCCATAGGGACCGCATACTTTTGGACCATATGGGCCAAGGGTGCCAGGTAGGATCCTGGATGTTGCCAAAGCTCCAGAACCAGTCCTAAGATGGCCTCAGCCATTTTATCCCAGTCCAAAATGTCTGTGACAGCATACTCAGCCCTCTTCTGGACTGGCTTCAGCAGGATAGATGGATGTGGGAAGCACCTGTGGAATGTGGATCAGCGAGGAAACTACTAGAGGCTGCCAGGGGACTGAAGGTCCTTGGGGAAGAGCTCTGCCCCACCCTGTAATGGCCCATGGCTAGCAGAGGAATTCCTTGTAGCACCAGTGCATCTTACATCAGTGCCTTTCTTCACCACATGATGGGGAGGTTAAGGAACACCACCGGCAATGCCTACCAGTCAGCCGGGATTGAGACTTCTACCTCAACCATCGAACAGCTGGCTGATGGTGACAAGGGTCATCCTGTGGACAGCCGTAAATGATGCACTTACAGACACTGAGCAACACAAGCATCAAAGATCCAACCCCATGTGGAGGCTGGTCCCTGGAAGGATCGACTAGGGGCACCGATCGGTTCAAGTCCTCCTGAGTGAGGGCCAGGAGCCCCGAGACTGACCCTTTGGCCTCATCTGAAAACTGGTCAACAGACTTGAGAAAGATTCTGATGGCTTGTTTGACCAGCAGGCCCAATGGTGGAGCCAAAGAACCCTCAACCTGCCAGTCGAGGGGCACACGACAACTGTCAATTCATAGGGTGATTTGAGGGACTGGGAGGACCTCGATTGCTCCTCGTCCTGGGACTGGTGCCAGTGGCACTGGATTTTGAACCATGGAGGACAGGCACATGTCACAGAGCTGGCTCGTGAAAGACCCTCAGATGCTAGCCCCAGGGAACAGCACCTAAACCAAGGAGGTACTCACTGCAGCAGCTGCTGTTTCCACCTTAAGAGCCACAAGCTGCTCCATGGACCCAGTCACAACAGAGGCTCTCTTGCGGCCCTTAAGACAATCCTTTAGATCCTCCTTCCGAAGGCCGACCCAGTGAGAGCCAAACTTCCTGTCTTCGAGGAACTCAGGAAGCATGGATAAGCACAGGCCACATCATGTTGCCCACCCAGGCAGTACATGCTTATGTTGTGCAGATCAGTGACCGACATCTTCTGCTAGCACTTAACACAGAATTTGTATCTTGGTTTCTAGTGTTCCATCATTGGTCTGGAGATGGGAGTTAAAAAACAAAACAAAAAAAAAACATGAAACAAAGCTGAAGAAATTAAAACTTTTTATTGAAAAGAAGGTTCGCCTATGATGAAGAAAATCCTCAGCGGGCGCGCAAAGGAAGTCACCTGTTCTTCCAGGGGGAAAAAGGATCTGACATCACAGAGCAGAACTGAGGGATAAACTGCCTGGGGGGTAGGAGGAGCTCAGCTTAGAGATGTTCAGGCCAACAACATTATTCCAATGGAACTACCAGAATGTGGATAAGTGAACCATATCCACACTCCTTGAAATGCATGGTTATGTGACCTGTTTCCACCCACGATAGTACAAACTCTCTCTTACCCATTAACAAACTAAAGTAGCATTTAATAATTATAAAATGGACAGGAGAAATCCTGGCAGCTGATTTGCTGAAGCAGTCTTCATTCCATGATGATATCTGATATATCATCTCAGTTCAAAACTAATTACCAAGCTCAGTCATTTCCTAAAACTTCGGGGACAAAATTTATAATCACTGATTGGGCACACCCGCCGAGAAGGACCTACGGGGAAGTGGCTTTCGCTTGCCACCCTCCCCGCACCACCGGCCAGCTGCCCAGACTCCACAGATCTCCCCTGGAGCCCCTGACTGGGTGCACCTGCCCAGAAGGACCTATGGGGAAGTGGCCTTCACTTGCTGCCCTCCCCGTGCCACCAGCCGGCTGCCCAGACTCCACAGGTATGCCTTCTTCTCCAGGGACTGCAGGGGCTCCAGGATTGGCTGCTTCCACATGGAGGAAGCTACCACTGGCTGCTACTCCCCAGATACTGATTCCTATTGGTTGTGCCTGTAACCCGGTGCTGTGAGCAAGATTTGGGCACCCAGGCTGTCGCTTTTCACTTTCAGCTTTTGGCGCTTGTCTACAGAGCCCTCTCCAGCGTTCTGTTAACTCTAATTTTTCTTGGCTGAATGTCTACAGTTGATTTGTATACCATATTGTACTGTGCTAGTATTTTAGCTAGCTCTGCACTGTTTAGTCAGCCATTTGCTAACATATTTTGCTAGGTATTTTTTTTCTTTTCTCTCTGCCAGACAGCCTAATTTGAACTTGATTCAGTTGTGTTTCTTCACCCTGCTGCCTGCTCTACTAATTTCCCCTTTTTATTTGAACTGCTGCCTGCTCTACTTATTTCCCTTATTTTTTTAATCTTACCTGTGCTTATCCTACCCTCCACTCTCACTTATTCCTATCCCTTTACCTTCCCTAGCCCTTCGCTAACCCATGCTTGTTTCTCGCCCCCCCAGCCCTCTCAAAGTCCATCCCAGCTACTGTGCTGTAATTACCCCATGCTATTAGGCTGTCTCCTGCTTACAGACTACCCCCGCCCCCTGATTTAGGTAATTGTGCAGCATTTTGCAACTTTTAACCTCCGCTTCATTTCTCTCTCTGTCCTTAGATCTCCACTGGAGCCCCTGATTTGGTACACCCACCCAGAAAGTCCTAAGGGGAAGCGGCTTTCGCCTGCCACCCTCCCTGCTCCACCGCCTGGCTGCCCAGACTCCACAGGTACACTTTCTTCTCCAGGGACCGCAGCGGCTCCAGGATTGGATGCTTCCACACAGAGGAAGCTACCATCGGCTGCTACTCCCCAGACACTGATTCCTATTGGCTACGCCTGCAACCCAGTGCTGTGAGCAAGCTTTGGGTACCTGGGCTGTCGCTTTCCACTTGCGGCTTTCAACGCTAGTCTACGGAGCCCTCTGCAGATTTCTGTTAACTCTAATTTTGTCCCATCCAACCTCCCCCGCTCCAACACACTTTTAAATCCACTTTTTCCTGCAATTCCTGTCCTATTCCTCCTCCCTTCTCATGATTGGTTCTCCTCAGACTGAAAACCCCTCTTCTTAAAGATACCTACTCCCCAAATTATCCTTTGGCATTGCACAGCTTTGCACTCTGATTGCCAACTCCACTTCCTTATTGTAGGGCCCAGACCTTCATTACCAGTCTCAAATGTGAAGTCCCTATTTTTGACCCTTGTGGCTGCCTTTCTTGTAGGCACCCTCCTAACATTTGACTTCTGCACCGCAATTCTTGCCTTTGACCAAACCAACCTCAACCCCCAATCACCCCCATTCTGTTCTTCCACATGTATATGGGCATGCACCCCGCTCGGTCCCCTCACGTTTGCTTTTCTCCCCAATCAAGAGGTTGGCTATTTGTCTTTTTCCTCAAATCCCTCTCTCTATCTATTCCATCCCAAGGCACCCAGTAATCCTATCATCTACTTTTTTCCCTGCTCGTAATGAGTGGTGATATTGACACTAACCCTGGCCCCATCAATACCCCAGTAACAGCGACTTCTAGCATTTCGACCACTGCTCCTAGACTAAAACTTGCACATATGAACATCTGCAGTCTCCCAGCCAAATTCTCTGATCTAGAAGCATGGATTTCTCTTTACAGACCCCACGTACTCTGTCTCACGGAGACCTGGCTGAAGCCCCAACACACTGATGCCATGTATCTACCAGCTGGCTACATCCTCCTATAGAGAGAGAGAGAGAGACCTAAAAAAACCAAAAAGGGTGGTGGTTCTGCCATCCTTGTCAGGAACCCCCTCACTTCCTCCACCACCCTCTGTGCCAAAAATGACTCTCCCACAACTGGCTCTTTGCAGAAATCACTGTGGGCTCCACAAAGAAGCTCTACCTGGGTTGCTGTTACAACCCTGCGAATGGCAGCACGGCCGGCCTCCATAGCCTGCTCTCTGGTTTAGGATCTCTCTCCTCTACAAGAGAAACTATCCTCTTTGGGGATTTCAATTTAAATTGGCTGGGCCCCCCCAAGAGCTGGACTTTGTTAACCAGCTCAAGCCACTCAACCTGGTAAAAAATCCTCACCCTCCCCAGCCAACAAAACCATCGGACCTCTACGCACGCCCTAATCAACTGGGTGATAACCAACCATGGGGACCACATCCTCCACGCTGGTACTCTATCGGATTTATTAAGTGACCACTCCCCTACATATGCCATCTGGTCATCAAAGCCCGCCCCCGGCCCCAATATCTGTCTTTCCATAATTTCAACCACCCTGACACTTCTGCACTGCTAGAAGATGCAAGGTGCTTGAACTGGCAGGGCCTCTACGCTCTCTCGGACGTAATCAATGCCGTCACACACTTTACTAGCATTCTCCTGGACCTACAGGACCGCCACTTCCCAGTAACTACCAGGAGTGTCCACGGAGGCTGTACTCACTGGATCACCAAGGAACTCCTCTCCCTCATGAAGAGAGAGAACGTAAGTGGAATGCTCATAAAGCGACCCCCTCACCCGATATGTGGAATGATTACATAGATACATAGACAGAGTCGGCAGATAAGGGCCTATGACCCACCCAATCTGCCCATTTGAGCTTGTAAGTTCAGTTTATGTTTTCCTAGAAGTCTGTTGCCCCTTACCCCTGACCTCCAGAATTCCTTTATGTCTAACCCATGCATTCTTAAATCCCGTGATTGTTTCGGCCCCCACTACTTCCTCTGGCAGGGTGTTCCACTTGTCCACCACCCGCTCTGTGAACAAATTCTTCCTCATGTTTCCTCTGAATCGCCCTCCTCCAACTTCATCCCATGCCCTCTAGTCCTGGAATATCTTTTCGCTAAAATAGTGTATTCCTACACCTTGTTCCTCCCTGTAAGATACTTGTATGTCTCTATCATATCCTCTCCTCCTCTCTCCGGGGAGTACATGTTCAGTTCCTTCAACCTGTCTTCATAGGACTTGTGATGCAATCCATGCACCATCTCTGTTGCCCCTCCTCTGAACCTTCTCTACCCTGTCTATATCCTTACGAGGTATGGTCTCCAGAACTGTACACTGTACTCCAGGTGGGGCCTCACTAGTGTCTTGTATAGCGGAATTATGACCTCCTTTTCCTGCTGGTGATGCCCTGCCTATACATCCTAGCATCCTATTTGCTTTACCTGCTGCCTTGTCACACTGTTTCCTACCTTGAGGTCATCAGAGATGATAACCCCAAGATCCTTTCCTGTTTGGTGCATGCTATATCCTCATCCCCAACTAATATATTGTGCCAGGGTTTTGTGCCCCATATACATTATCTTGCACTTCCTTGCATTGAATTAAAACTGCCAAACCCCCGACCATTCTTCAAGTTTCTGCAGGTCCCTTCTCATTCTGTCTACACCCTCTGGTGTGTCTACTCTGTTACAGAGCTTTGTGTCATCAGCGAACAGTGAAATTCTGCCTTCTAGGTCCTGCGCAATGTCACTGATGAAGATGTTGAATAGGACCAGTCCCAGCACTGATCCCTGTGGTACCCCACTGGTCACTCTTCCCTCTGTGGAGTGACTGCCATTTACCACCACCCTCTGTGTCCTGCCACCCAGCCAGTTACCTACCCACCACACTACTGTCCTGCCCACACCCATATTCCCCAGTTTGTGTAATAGTCTTCTATGTGGCACAGTGTCAAAGACCTTGCTGAAGTCCAGATAGGCCATGTCCACTGCCCTCCCCTGATCCACCTCCCTAGTCACCCAGTCAAAAATTCAACGAGGTTGGTCTGACATGACCTCCCTGGTGAAACCATGCTGCCTGGGTCCTGTAGTCCATTGACAACCAGATGTTCCACCAATCTCCTTCAGTAGTGCTTCCATGATCTTCCCCACTACCGAGGTGAGGCTGACTGGTCTGTAGTTCCCTGCTTCCTCTTTGTTCCCACTTTTGTATAAGGGGACTACATCTGCTGACCTCCAGTCCTTGGGTACCTCCCCTGTTTCCAGTGATCGGCTAAACAGGATAGCCAGAGGTTCAGCCACCACCTCTTTTAGTTCTTTAAGGACCCTGGGGTGCACCCCATCTGGCCCCATTGCTTTATCAACTCTTATTACTTCCAGTTCCTTCAGGACCCTTTCTTGTGTAAAGGGACTTGTGTCCATTTCTGCACCATTCTCACCCCTTGTACTCTACTTGTAAAGACTGAGCAGAAATACCTGTTCAATATGTCAGCTTTACTGTTGTCATCCTCCACACAGCCCCCATCCTCCCCCTTCAGTCTCACTATCCCTCCCTTCGTCTTTCTTTTTTCACTTATGTACCTGTAAAAGGTTTTGTCCCTCTACGCATTGATTTTGCAATGTGTTCTTCTGTCTGAGCTTTGGCTTCCCTACTGACCTCCCTGCCTCCTTTGCTTCTCCTGGTACTTCTCCCTGTCTCCTTCTGCCTGTGTCTTTTGTATTGCCCAATGCAATCTTTTTGGCTTTCACTTCTTTGCTACCTCTTTGGAAAACCATAATGGTCTCCTTTCCTTTCCTCTGCTAACCTGGTTAATGCATAATTCTGTTGTTCTTGTAATCCCCATTATAAATACTGCCCACTGTTCCTCAACCCGATTCCTGTCCCATTCCCTTAATGCCTCTTTCAAGTATCTCCCATTTTCCCAAAGTCTCCCCAAAATCCAGGATATGTTTTGTGTGGTTTGGTTCTACTCTTTCTGTGATTTCAAATCACAATGACTGGTGGTCACTGTTCCCCAGGTGCTCCCCCACTGTTACCCCCATCACACTGTCCCTGTTTGTGAGCACAAGGTCCAGTATTGTCTTCTGCCGAGTTGGTTCCATGACCAGTTGCTTGAGGAAGGCACCCTGAAGGGACACCAGGATAAATCTGCTCCTAGTTGATGCTGCTGCTGGGATGCTCCAGTCCACGTCTGGAATATTGAAGTCTCAACCCAGTACTACCTCACCCTTGTCTGCCATCACTTTGGATAGCTAGCATCAACTCCCTATCTGTTTCTTCCTCCTGGGCTGGTGGTCTATAGACCACACCTGTGCGGATGGCTGTCCCAATTTTCCTTTCCAGCTTAACCCACAGTATCTCTCCCCCATATTTTTCTTCCTGGATCTCTATGGCCCTTATGTCATTTTTCACATACGGTGCCACTCCTCCTCCCTTCCTGCCTGCTCTGTCTCTTCTGAATACGTTGTAGCCAGGTATGGCCATCTCCCAGTCGTGGTTATCATTACACCAGGTTTCAGTGATGGCCACAATGTCCAGGTCTGACTGCATCGTGACAGCCTCCAGATCTTCCATCTTGTTGCCAAGGCTCCTGGCATTTGCACACATGGATTTCCATGATTTGACCTCCCTAGACTGTTTCGCTGTTCTACTCCAGCCTCTTCCTTGGTTGTCCTTATCCCTGGTTCTCCTTGCTGTCCGCCCCTTCTGCTGGAATTTTGCCCTTTTCTGCCTATCCACCTCTTGGGCACTAATCTCCATCTTTGCACACTGCTTTGCAGAGATAGCCACTCCTCTGGTTCACTGGTTCCACTGCTAGCTGTGGGGGGTGAGCAAGTAGGTACCCTCCTTGCTGGCCTGCCACCCTCCTTTGCTAGTTTAAATGCTTGTCAATGTAGCATTTAAATTTATCATTGAGTGCTTGGATTCCCCTCCAGGATGGATGCAGGCTGTCAGGCTTGAAGGAAAATAGCAATTACCAGTTACTCTAAAGCACTGAATTGAATATGTTTCCTTCCTTCCCCTTCTGGCTTCTTCTGCACCTATGTAATCACTGCAAACACATGACCCGAACCCTCAAGCGGGACTACTACACCCACCTGGAGAGAAGAGTTTCTGTAATCCCAGAAAATTCTGGGACTCTTATCAACTCCATTCTCACCCCTTGCACCAACAGCTCCAATGTACAACTAAGCTCTCCGTCTGGTCTCCTAAGCGACCTAACCGAGTTCGCCAACACCTTTAACCTTAAATTCTCTGACCTGTCTGCCCTCCTCAGCAAACTCCTAAATAGCAATCCCTCCAATGCACTGTCTGGCACCTCTGCTCATCTCCCCCTACCCACTGGACACCCTGCCACCATTCAGTCCTCGCACCAAGGGCCTTCCCCTCACCCATGGCCCCTACCTCCATACCTGCTGCTACCCCCCTACCCTCCTTTCTGTTTCAAGGCCATCTCCCCCAAGGACACTCTCAAACTCCTCCAGAGCTTGTCCAACCAGGGTAGACCAGGATCCGATGGCCTCTCCCTGTGTTCCTCACTGTGTCCTCCGCAATCGCCAAACCCCTCACCTTTATTTACAATCTTGCCCTGACAACCTCCTCTATGCCTCTCACATGGAAAACTGCCAAGGTAATTCCCATCTTCAAAACTGGTGACCCCTTCTCATCTGACAACTATTAGCCAATATCCATTCTCCCACCACCTAAGTAAACTGCTTGAAAAAGTGGTACATTGACAGCTATGAGTACCTCACCAAACACAAAATCTTACACAGCCAGCAACACGGCTTCCACAGATACCATAGTACAACTACTGCCCTAGCCCTACTCACCAGCCATATACACATCAATATTGATCAAGGGTGTGCCACCGGTGCCCTATTTGTGGACCTGTCAAAGACATTCAATCTGATAAATTATACTCTCCTCCTCTGCAAACCGAACCAGATCAACTTCTCAGAGGAAACCACACACTGGTTTCAGCGTTACCTTACCGACCATTCTCAATTTGTGTGCATCAGTCAAGCCACCTCTCCTGCCCTGTCACCATTGTAGTTCCTCTGGGCTCCATCCTGGGCCCCCTGCTCTTCACCATTTTTGTCAATACCCTCCCCTCGGATTAACTCTCCTGTGAATCCCTCTTCCATGTCAATGACTTGGTCATCTATCACAACAAAATTCCTTCCCCACTTATCATCTGTCCTCACCCAGAACTATAGCGCTGCCCACAACTGGTTCACGGACAACTTCATGCTGGTTAATACCAAAAAAAACAGGGCAATGCTGTTCGGGTCAAAACCTTACCTTGCCAGATCACTCAAATCCAGTTATTCTCTCCTGATCCAACAACCCAGTGGCCTTGCCCTGGAAATCATCTACTCCTTCAAACATCTGGGGGTCACACTGGACCCTACCTCTCCTTCACTGGCCATGTTAACTCGGTAGTTCATAGGATAAATCAAAAACTCTGTGTAGCTTACCGCATCAAGCACTTCCTGAACACGGACACTCGCCTGTCTATAGCTAGAGGAAACCTTCTCCCCCATTCTGGACTACTGTTTCCCAGTCTACACTCGTATCTCCTCCACCCTTCGGACAAGACTTGCAACCATGTTTGCCGCTTTGTCCTGTCTGCCCCTTACTCCACCCATCACTGCAACCTGTACTACTCCCTAAACTGGCTCTCCTTGCAAGGTTGGTTTGACTTCACACTCGGCTGCCTCACCGACACCTGCATCTGAATCGGTCCTGCTTCCTCCGTCAGCAAGCTCCAGATCACCCCAAGAAATCTCCGTTCCTCCCTTGTCCCTCCCCTGGAGACTCTGCGAATTGCCACTACCATGGGTGGTAAAGCACTATTGGTTGCAGCCCCTCTACTATGGAACAGAATGCCTGCCTCCCTCAGGGCAACCAACAATCATCACGCCTTTGAACATGACTATAAATCCTGGCTCCTCACTAGGCACACCTGTACCTTTCCACTCAGGTAACACCTATCCCCCAAGCTCTCCTTAGACTGGATCAATAACCTCCTTTCCCGATCTAGATTGGACTTTCAGGTAGCCAGGTCATAGACTTGATTTTTGGGGGGGGGGTAAACATAGTAACTTCTTGCCCAGTGTTGCCTGTACTCATAAATGTTTCTGTCATCACAGACGGATTGTCAATGACTTGCATTTGTTTTGCTGTATCTGTGTTATACTGTTATTCACTGTCTAAAACCCTACGGCATTGTACAGTCGTGGCAAAAAATATTGACGCCCTTGCAGTTTTTTCGAATAATGCACCATTCCTTCCACAAAATTGTTGAAATTAAAAAATATTTTGGTATCCACATAAGTATTTCTTTGGTTTGCAGTGGAATAAAGCACAAAAAGCAGAAACATTTACTAAGTCTTAGCTTATTCACACAGAAATCCTTAAATGGCCCAGACAAAATTATTGGCACCTTTTAGAAGTAGTTAGAAATAATTAGATTTCAGGCAGGTGATTCTCCTTCACTTTGGAATTGAACTCACCTGTGGTGAGTTGCAGGTGCCTGCAATATAAAAATCACTCATTCAACCAGTTTGAATAGAGAAAAGGACTCATTCTCCTGTTTTGTGTCACTGTGTGTACCGCGATGAGCATGGAGAAAAGAAAGACAGCCAGAGAATTGTCTGAGGAGGTCAGTCAGAAGATTGTAGCCAACATGGACAATTCAAGGCTACAAATCAATCTCCAGAGACCTTGATGTTCCTGTTTCCACCGTATGTGAATAATGTTATCAGGACGTCCAAGGCCCATGGCACTGTAGCCAACCTCCTGGACATGGCCGCAAGAGAAACTTGATCAAGATTGCAGCGCAGGATTGTTCGAATGGTGGAGAAAGCACCTCGATCAACTGCCAAACAGATTCAAGCTGACCTTCAGACACAAGGTATGACAGTTTCAACTCGCACCATCCGTCGCCAACTCAATGAAAGGGGGTTATATGGTAGGAGGCCCATGAGGACCCCACTGCTGAGAGAGAGACATAAGAAAGTCTGACTGGGGTTTGCCAAAACACACCTGAACAAGCCAAAATCCTTCTGGAAGAATGTCCTGTGGACATATGAGACCAAATTAGAGCTTTTTGGTAAAGCACATCATCTCTATGTTTACAGAAAACAAAATGAAGCCTTTAAAGAAAAGAACACCTTTGCTACAGTCAAACATGGAGGAGGTTCAGTGATGTTTTGGGGTTGCTGTGCTGCCTCTGGCACTGGGTGCCTTGAACGTGTGCATGGCATCATGAAATCTAGAGATTACCAGGCCATTTTGGAGCGCAGTGTTGAACCCAATGTCAGAAAGCTGGGTCTCCGTCGAAGGTCATGGGTCTTCCAGCAGGACAATGACCCCGAACACACTTCAAAAAGCACCCAGGAATGGTTCAAGACAAGATGCTGGACTGTTCTGAAGTTGCAGAAATTAGTCCAGATCTAAATCCCATTGAAAACCTGTGGAAAGATCTGAAAACAGCAGTTGGGAGAAGGCACCCTTCTGGGAGAACTGGAACAGTTTGCACAAGAAAAGTGGGCCAAACTGCCAGTAGAGAGGTGTAGGAAGCTCATCCATGGCTATAGGAAGCGTTTGATTGCAGTTATTTTGACCAAAGGCTGTGCTACCAAATATTAAGTCTATGGTGTCAATAACTTTGTTAATGCCATTTTTTTTCATTTTCTGATTTAAAAGGATATATTAAATTCTCAACAAAAACAAAGGTTCTGTAATATTAACAGAGAAATAAAGAATCGTGGAGACCAAATACTGTACTGTTGTTAATTTCAACTTATGTTTAGAGGAAATTGTGAGTTATCTGAAAAAGTGCAAGGGAGCCAATATTTTTGGCCACGACTGTATGTCACTTGTCACCATTTGTTACTATTTACATACTGGTCACTGCCATTTGTATTCTGCTCATGCCACTTTGACCCAGAAATGCTGATTTGTACATGCTATGCACTGATGTTACTGCCTATGCCTACTGCAGTGTACATTGCTATTGCCAACTGTTGTCTCATACATTGTAATTTTTATCTGCTCATGCCTTTTAGGTCTGGGTTGTGCCTGTAAATGGTCCTTCGGATCAGAGCACTCTATCCGGTTAATAAAGTCATAACTAAATAAATAAAACACACTCCAGTGTGTGGTATATCATGGGATAACATCACTTCTTGGATGGCTGAAGGCGCTTAGCGTTGCCTCTGGCACCCGAGGCATGACAATATGTCAGGATACCACACGCATGTGTATAATTGCTGAAATGGCAATATTTGAGTGAAATTTGCTGCATTACCTGTACCAAGAAACAGCACGTCATACATGTTCCCATCAAGTGCCCTCACCCTCTTCACAGCAATCTGTGTATAATTCACATCTGTCTTTATTAATCTGGGTCTATTTCCAATTGGGGTCACAGGGTCATCCATGAGAGGGTGGTCTTTAATGAACTGCAGAGTCTTGTCGGGTAACTGGAGAGAGTTGCTGATATTCTGAGCTCTGGCCTCATTGTTTATGCACTATTGAAAGAAAACAAAGTATTAATAGTGTGGTAATGAATACTTCCAGCCCATCAATTCTGTTTATTTTCAGATTAAATTTTACTAGAAGAAAAACACATTTTTTTTTTACTGTTTATTTTTTGCACTCTCTTTCAGCTGATTTGAGCCCTAGCCCTTGCAAACACCAACACGCAGGGATTCCTGTTTGTAATTCACTGGCCACCTTCATGTAACTCATGAAGTACCGCTTCCTCATGTCACATTCCCTTCCTTGCAGTAGGGGGATAAGGTTCTTAACATATGTGGTCATCGGGAGACTAATTACTCAACGTCATCCTTCAGGGGTGTAGCTGGTGTGGAAGAAGCTTTTTGCAGTAAACAGATAAGGTTCTGTGCGATGCTAAGGGGAGTAAGAGTCTGGAGTTCAGCTGTAAGTGTGAGTCAGAAGGGCTAGGTGCCAGTAACTGGCACGGGGAATCAATGTTACAGATGCCATCCCTAGGTAGGTGTCTCAGGATGCAGGCATGGGGTCAGCTGGGACTCACAAGGCATGGGTGCCAGCTGAGAGGGGTAACCAGGCACCTCTAGCAAGGTTCTGGGGTGTCAGAGGTACTCCTGTGTGCTTGCAAAGGGTGGGCACATGCCATGTCCACCAAAGTGCTGGTTGCAGGACTCAGGCCAGGGACATGGAGACCCTCAAAGTATGCTCCTGCCTGAAAGCACAAATACAAATCACTCTCAGATCCTGAGTAGCATGAGCTCTGGGACACCTTGCTGTGGTGAGGACATCGTGATGCCATCAAAGGAGGTACCTCAGGAACCTGGTCTATCCCGAGCTGCTGGGCCACGTGGGTGAGGAGCAAAGGATTTGCCCACAATGTGGGAGTTTAGTGTGACTACGAGGAGGTTGTGGGAACCCCATGAGGGGGGATGAGAAATCCTCTCAAGGGAGGACTCCCAATAGCTTTTGGGCCTGTGGCAGTTTCCCTGAAGACCGTGGGACGGTTCACCCAAGCCAGTGCGACAATCATGTTGCCAACGCTGATTACGGCACAGGAAACATTCTGAACAATGCCAGGCATAACCCCTCCCGGGAGTTACGGCGCCAAAGTGCCCGGAAACAGTCAGCTTTTGAGGAACTTCTCACAGACTGCCCAATGCAGGGGCATCACAAACCATGACCCCAAAACTAAATATAATCTCCTCCAGGGTGGACATGCCCTGGACGAGGCAGAAACTGTGTAGGCGAAAAGGACGGCATCAGTGAGGGGTGATCAAAAATCAAGATCCCCACTGTCACTGTCGCCCTTGCTGAGGCACCAATATTCAGTTACAGCACTAACGGTATACAACATGGGACATTCTAGTGGACAGGCACTCCCGAGACCTGCCTAAGAAAGACCACTGAGCACCTGGGGGGGGAAAAAAAAAAGGAGGCGAAGTGGGTACTGTATAGATACTGCAGGAACATGGTAGGAGATTCACCTTTGGGATGTGAAAGGGGGATAGGGAATCTCAGAGCAAGAGATAGTGGTGCTTGTGGCCTACACTGCTGGGATGAAACCAGGGGTGAGCTGAAAGGTACACCTGGAGAGGAGTCAAGATGTAGCATGACTATGCCCAGAGGGCCAAGCTAGCATTGTTTAAAGGTGCACCGTGGATATGGTGAAGTAAGTGCCAACCCTGACAGACTCCTCTAGTGAGTGTACAACCTAACAGCACAGGGCGCCATCTTAGCATATCGTGCAAAAGTGAAATACAACAGATTTCACCCACAAAACAGCATCCCACTTAGCAACACACAGCTTTGGGTTCTAGGACCAGTGAGACACAGCTTGGAGCACAGGATTAATCAATCTGGGGGACAAGGAGCCCCTGGGCACATGTGCCTGAGAATGGGCCATCAGTTCGCACTGGCATTATGAACACGCCCATGGATCTTTCTCTGCATGTCACCCTGCCCCCTCTCCCTGACACACTTACTCGCTCCATAACTTTTTCCCCATCCCCCTTTGAAGTCATCAACAGTTTTCTTGCTTACTAACTCCTCTGGTAGCCTGTTCATACCCTACATAACTCTCTCCATGAAGAAGTACCTCCTGCTTTCCTTCCAGAACCTATCTCCAGCCAGCTTGCAGCTGTGTCCCCTCATGTTTTGGTTTCCTGATAAGTTCACCAGGGTCTATCCTGTAAATACCCTTAAGGTACTCAGTTGTCTCTACCATGTCCTCGCATTCCCTTCAGTCATCCAACCAGTGCATATTCAGATTCTCCATCCTCCATTCGTAAGAGAACCCCCGCTGCTCTGGAATCAGTTTTGTGGTATCTTCTGCACTGTCTCCAGCTACTAATCGTCTTTTTTGTGACTGGGGTTCCAGAACTGTCCGTACTACTCCAAGTGCCTCATGGATCTATACAGAGGTAGTATGACCGCTTTTTCTCCTAGCGAACCCTCTACTTTTACATTCCAGTATCCTATTAGTCCTCGCAACTACCTTGCTGTACTGTGAAGTGGGTTTCAGGGTACTAATAACTGCAGTCCCAAGTCTTTCTCCTCTACAGACACAGAGATGGCGACTCCCCATCAGCTTGTACTTCACTCCAGAGTTCCAACTTCCCATTTGCATTACTTGGCACTTCTTTGTCACATTCTGGATCATCCATCTCCAGACTTTCTGGATCTTTTCTAAAGTCCCTGACCCCCTCCTGTGTCCACCTTCACACAGAGCTTGAAGATGTCTGCAAAAAAGCAAACACTGCCCTTAACGCCATTCCCAATGTCATTTATGAATAAGCTTAATGGCACTGGCCTAAGCACTGACCCCTGTGATACCACACTGGTAATATTCTTCATCCTAGAGTACCACCCCACCCCCCTGAACCACCACTCTCTGTCCCCCCAAGCCAGTTTAGTCTGCAACCCACCTAGTCACGCTTGCCCCCGCCACCCCACACCAAGGTCTTCCAACTTCTTGATCAGTCTCTTATGGGGCACAAAGTCAAAGACCTTTGCTGAAATTCAGGTACACCATGTCTGCTGCCTGAATCTTATCCACCGCCTTTGTGACTCAGAGAAACTGATCAAGTTAGTTTGGCATGATCTCCCTGCCACAAACACATGCCATCTGTCATCATGGAGCTTATCTGTCACAAGAAACTCAACCATCCTTATCTTGAGAATGACTTACCAACGATCAACGTCCAGCTAACTGGCCGCACTTCCACGACTCATCCTTAACCCTTAGCCTGCCGCCAACATAATATCTTGTCCTAAAAACCTATGCGTTCTAAATCTTCCGGTAGCCTAAGGGTTAACACTGCTTTTATGCAAGGGTACTATATCTGAAGTTCTCCACTCTCATGGCACTCCGTCTGTGCCTAGAGAGCTACTGAACAAGTAGGCCAGTGGGGCTGCCACAACAACTGCCAACACCCTCAGCACCTGTGGGTGCATACCATCCGGTCTAGGAGATTCATCTACCTTATAGTCCACAGGTCCCTTAAAGTTCTTGTTAGCTGTGATAGACTCCTTGTACATCTGCACCTCCACCTTTACATACCCTACCATGTGATATTGGTCCTTCCTTCTTTGTGAATACTGTGCGGAAGTATTCAATCAATACTTCAGCCTTTCCTCTACTATCCTCCACCCACTCAGTCCCTTGTCTCAGTTTGACAATACCTTCCTTTTTTTCTCAGATGTACCGAAAAAAAGATCCTGTTGCCATCCCTGACTCCCTACAGTTTTCTCATCTCCACATCACCCTTGGCCTTTCATAGCCCTCTACTAGCTCTTTTTAGCTTATCCAGGCAGTCCACATTGTCCTCCTTCTGCTGAGTCTTCTTGTATTGTTACAAGGAAGCCCTTTCTACCCTTACAGCACCTACAACCTCCCCTATGGGCTAGAGAGGTTTCTTCTGCTTGTTCACCTTGCCTTTCTGTTTAGACAGGTGTTGGTAACTTCCTGGATCCTGTTTCTAATTATGGACCATTTTTCTTCCACGCCCTTACCCCACCCCTCTATGAGGCTGGCCTGCTGCTCGCCCAGGTGTTCCCCAATTCTGGCTTAGTCTGCCCTTTTGAAATCAAGAGTATGTGTCTTGGTGTTCTGGACTTCCTTCCCCAAATCAAGCTGAAAGCGCACTGACTGTTGATCACCGCTTCCCAGGGGCCTAGCCACAATGAAGCCTCTGACATGGCAATTTGTCAGTACTATGTCCAAGACTGCATGATTTCTTGTTGGCACACACTCACCCAAGCTGGATAAAAAGCCATTTCAGACTGCGCCCAAGAGCGAACGGCTTCTGCTACTGCTGTCATTAGGGATGCTCCAATCAATGTCCAGAAGGCTGAAGTCACTCACTACTACCACCTCCCCTAGTCTACATTCCCAACTCCTGGTCCATGTTTTTGTTCTAATTTGGAGGCCTGTATACCACTTCCACCCTAAAAAAGTAAAAGACTTGAGGCTAGAAATCAACTAACTGGGTGAACAGGGAACAGGATGGAGGGAAGGACCCAGTGGGTGGTCCTAAATGGCAAGTCCTCTGGGGTAAAGAAAGTATCAGTGGCATGCTGCAAAGGTCTGCTCTAGGCCCACTCTCTTCAACATGTACATCAGTGACATATATGAAGGCTTACAGGGCAAAGTGTTTTTTTTATAGATGAAACCAAACTTTGCAGTAGGGTGGATAGAATGGAGGTATCAGGAGCACGAAAGGGGAAGCAGAAAGACTTGAAAAATGGTGCAACATATGGCACATGCAATTCAATGCCACGAAGTGGGGGCAGGGCTTTACCGGTCACAGGCAGGAAGTAACTGTGCCACGAGGACTGTGCTCAGTCCTGGTGTCTGCACCTAAAAAAGGGCCAGGGATTGATTGGAGACCATCTATCAGAGGGTCACTAAAACTATCCACGGACAACAGGACAAATTACGTAAGAAAAGACTGAGAACCATAATATGTACACTCTGGAGACAAGGAGGGATGTGGGCGATAAGCAGCAGCAGAAGAAAAAGAAGAATCAGCATTTATATTGCACTTGTCATACACATTGTATCCCAAAGCACTTTACAAGCAATGTTAGACTGATAGTGAACTGACGGAACGCATAGTGGCAGTCATTTTGCACATGGACACCCACACATAGCCTTGGACAATTGCATGAACCAGTTTCATAGGAAGGAGAATGTTGGCCAGGACACCAAGGAAAGACCCCTACCTCTTTGGGCACTTCAATGATGCAGTTCACTGTCTTAAACACTAGAAAAAAATATATTTATCTATTTTATGGGATCATTTCTATGAAATCCCCCAATAAGTAGGTGACAATGCTGAAAATTCACAAGAAATTTTGAAACAATTGATGGACAAAAGAATCCTGTTGAAATATTGGGATATTTCTTGGCTCTCTTGCTATGGAAGACTTGGGGTGGGGCATACACATAAGCACAAAGCAGTGGAAGAAAGGATGTGCCCTCGTCCCACATCACGGGCATAATAGAGACCATGGAAGAACAGGTTACTCACCTGTAACAGTAATTCTAGGAGTGGTATATGTTGTTCATCTACACTTCTTGGCATGTCCCTTTCCCCTTTAAATCTTGCCGGAAGTCTTCTCCCACCCACCCGGGTGGTAAATACCTCTGCTCCACCCCACGATGCCAGATCTTAGCCCGTAGGAAGCAAGGTTGGGACACCTGGCCAGGGAGGTGGGAGAGTGTGGGATGAACAACATATACCACTCCTAGAACTGCTGTTACAGGTGAGTAACCTGTTCTTCTAGGAGTGTGGACGTTGTTCATCCACACTTCTTGGCAGACTCCAAGCAGTTCTCAGGGAGGAGGGAGGCAAGGCGCACACCCCATACTTGGAAAATAAAGACTGGAAAACCGAGGCCCCAAAACCAGCATCCCGGCGTGACTCAAGGGTTGATGTGGTAGTGGGTAATGAAGGTTTGCTGACTTCCAGGTAGCAGCCCGACAGATTTCCTGGACAGGGATGTCCCTGGAAGCAGCCATCGATGCAGCAGTATGGCGGGTAGGATAAGCTCTTATCCCTCTGGGAGGCTCCTTGCCCACCAACTCATAGCACAGACCTATGCATGATGTAATCCACCTTGCAATGGTCCATTTGGCTTCAAGTCTGCCAGAAGCGGCTTCAGCGTAGGTGACAAACAGCTGGTGAGCCTCTCCATGAATTTCCGCTGTTCTCTCCTTATAATAGGAGACAACATGTCTCAGGTCCAAAGTATGGAGCCTGTACTCGGCGTCCGAGGTGTAGTTAGGGTAGTATACCGGCAGAGTCAACACCTGGTTAAGGTGAAACTCTGACACCACCTTCGGAAGGAATTTCGGGTGGGGGTGCAGGACAACTTTGTCCCTGTTAAAGACCAGATAAGGGGAGTCCACCGAAAGTGCCTGGAGTTCCCCTGTCCTTCTGGCTGACATGATGAAGGCCGTGTTCCACAAGTGTGACGGCTCACACGTGTGCATGGGTTTGAATGGCTTGCCCATGAACCTTGCCAAAACCAGCAGTAGATCCCATGGAGGTGGACGGTCACGCACCGGAGGGGATATGTGATCCAGGCCTCTGAAGAAGCATCTGAAAACTGTCTCCTGTGCCAATCTCGGCTGACCGGCCCGCGCCCGGTAAGCAGAAATGGCTGCCAGGTGCACCCTAAGGGTTGATGACCGCAGACCCCCTTTGGAGAGAGACCAAAGGTAGTCGAGAATGTCAGTCACAGAGTAGGATAAGGGGTCCAGACTCTTACCCTGACACCAAATGGAAAATCTTTTCCAATTGAAGGCATAACATTTCCTGATCGATTCCTTACGAGATGCCTCCACCACGGTGTAGACATCCTAGGACAGACCCAGAGCCTGGAACTCTAGCTGTTCAGGTACCGGGCTGTGAGGTGCAGGGATTGAAGGTCCGGATAGAATACCTTCCCCTGGTTCAGTGATATCAGGTCCGGGCGTGTGCAAAGCTGCTCCAGGAGCCTGCAGCTGAGGCTCAGAAGATCTGGATACCAGAACTGGTGTGGCCAATCTGGGGCTACCAGGATCACCTTCGCCTTGTCCCTCCTCACATTGAGCAACACCTTGTGGATCGAGGGAAGGCGTAGAGGAGGCCTCCGGTCCACGGCCTCGAGAAGGTATCCACCGGCTGCGAACCCTGCTGAGGGGAGCGGCATGGAACAACCTCAGCTTGGTGCTTTCCCTTGAGGCAAACAGGTCCGCCAACGGTCTGCCACAATGGGAGAGCAGACTGTAAGCTACCTCTGGATGGAGAGACCACTCGTGGGATGTGTGGCCTATGTGGCTGAGAACATCCGCCAGCTGGTTCGAGGCTCCAGCCACATGAATGGCTAGGAGAACCGCCTCCAACCAGCTTATCAGGGTCCAGATGTGGAGCGCCTCCTTGCACAGCAGACAGGAGTGAATGCCGCCCTGTTTGTTGAGGTAGTACATGGTTATGGTATTGTCTGTCTGGACTTGAACCACTTGACCCCAGAGCTGAGGAGCGAAAGCTGACAGTGCCAGTCTGACTGCTCTGAGCTCCAACAGGTTGATGTGGCATCGGGATTCCTTGGGGGTCCAGAACCCATGGGCCCTGCTGTCCCCCATATGGGCTCCCCAGCCCACGAGAGAGGCATCGGTCGTGAGAACGACTGTTGGCTCAGGTGGACAAATGGGATTCCTTCCTGCAACTGATCTGGGGCAGTCCACCATTAGAGAGTATCCCACATCTTCTGGGTTACAGTGATCAGCTGGTCGAAATGACCGTGGCGCTGAGTCCACTGGGCGGCCAGCTCCCATAGGAGGTGGCGCATGTGCCACCTGGCCCATCGGACCACTGAAGTGCACGCCACCATGTAATCCAGAAAGCGCAGAAAGTCCCAGGCAGTGCGCAAGTGCCCAACCAGAAATGACTGGGCAAAGGAGGAGAGAACCTCTGGCCTGTCCTGTCCAAGAGTCGAGCTCTGCCCCAAATGAAGCCCATCGCCTGAGAGGGCACAAGTACCAACCTGGCCTCATTGATCAAGAGGCTGAATTGGGAGCAGGTTCAGAGAGCCAGATCCCTGGACCTCTCCACCTCCTGAAGGGAAGAACCTGCCAAGAGCCAGTTGTCGAGGTAAGGGTAAATTCGGACTCCTCGATGCCGAAGGTGGGCTGCCACCACTGCAATGCATTTGGTGAAGACCCGTGGGGCCGATGACAGGCCGAAAACTGCATGGCTTGGAATTCATACAGGGTCCATTCGACCCTGAAGCAGAGGAACCACTGATGGGATGGACGGATTGGGACGTGAAAGAATGTGGCCCTGTAGATCCAGTGAACAGAACCACATGTTTTGCTCCAGGAATGGTATGATCTGGTTCAGAGTTACCATCCGGAAGGTGCGGGACCTGACGTATTGATTCAAGTCGTGGAGATCTAGGATGGGGCACCAGCCCTCTGTCTGCTTGGGCACCAGGAAGTACCTGGACACAAAGCCTGGGTCTGTAGGAGGATCCGGCACTGGAGCTACTGCCTCCTTGTGGAGGAGCTGAGCTACGCTTGTCTCAAGAGCTGACTGAGTGCAAGATAAAATCATTTCCTCCGAAGGGGCGCGTGGCTCGCTGGGAGAGTACTGCTCAAACTCTAAGGGCAGTCCCTGACCAACCACTTCAAGAACCCACCTGTCCGAGGTGATATTGGACCAGGCAGAAAGAAAGTGGTGGAGCCAGACCCCCACGGGGAGGACCCAGAACTGGCGTGACAGGTGTAGGGATGGCAACCCCAACCCGTCACTGAGCAGGCTTAGAGGAGGAGGAGGAGACTCCTGGACCTGCGCCTCGTTCTCCTTTACAGGACTGTTGAGGACCCTGCTTGGGCCGTGGGTGCCAAGCTTGAGCCTGCTGCTGTTGCTGCTGACCTCAATAGGAGGGCTGTCCGACCGCAGGGGAAAAGTCCCGAAATGGCTTCTTCTTTCTCTTCTGCTGGTTCTTGCCCGAAGAGCCTTTCGCAGAAGTGGCATCCAAGGTGGCATTGGACTGCGCTATGCGCTGAAGGTGACCGGCCACTCCTGGACTGAACAAATTGGTGCCCAGGAAGGGCACGTCAGCTAAGTTATGCTGAGTATCCGCCGGGAAGGAGGAAAGCCCTCAGCCAAGCCCTGCGGCGAGTGGCCACTGCGGCTGCTAAAGAGAGGGCACAGGAATCACCTACGTCCAGGGCCATCTGGAGCTGCTGTTTTGCAACAGCATGGCCCTGATCACGGACCTGCTTGACCATGGTCTGCATGTCCGCAGGAAGGTGAGGGAGGACCTCATCTAATGACTTCAGGAGGGCATGAGAGAAGTGTGCCATGATAACAGCCGAGCTGGACTGACGAAGACCTAAGAAAGAGGCCGCGTAGACCTTACGGGCAGAGTGGTCCATATTTTTGGACTCCTTGTTCTGGGGTCGGTCAGTGTCAGCTGAGCTTCCAGTCCGCCTGAACACAGAAGCGGTCACCAGGCTCTCAGTCAAAAGGTGTTCTGTGAACCCTGCCAGGGACCCCATGGGCACCGCGTACTTGCAGGCCATGCGGGCAGACGGTGCTGGACAGGAAGCCGGATGCTGCCAAAGCTCAAGGGCCGGGCCAACAATGGCTTCAGCCACTGGAAAGGCCTCCGTCAGAGTATCCCCCCCTTTTGAGGATATCCGTAAGGAGGTACTCCGCCTTTTTCTGGATGGACTCCAGTGGCATTCCGGTGGATTCAGAGATCAGGTGGAGAATGCCCTGAAAGGAGGAAGAGCCTTCCTCCAATCCTGCCACGGACGACTCATCATCCCCGGGATGGAAGTGCAATCCGGTGACATCTGAGTCCAAAGAGTCGGGATATAATGGCCTCCTGCCTAGGTCTCTCTCGATACACCGAGGGCGATCGGGGGCAACTGTTATCGAGAGATGTTGGGGAAGCCTAGTGTCTGTCCGGTCCTCTTTCCAGGGAGCCCCTCGGCTGCTTAGGCAGTGGTTCCACCAGAATCTGTGGACACACCAAGGCAGGCCAGCCCCACGGGCAGGGGAACCAAAGTCTTCAGTTCCGGAGGGGTCGGCGTCAGCCTGGGAGGCGGAAGCCAAGTGATGGCCGGGGTAGACAGCGGAGCTGGCTTCTGCATGGACAAAACCAGTTGTTGCCACATGAGGTCTTCATAGCGTCGACAGAGTTTCCGTCGAGGCCACTCCTTGTCTGAGGAGGATGAAGACCTGTGGCGCCTCTTTTCAAGGTTTATGTTTCCTTGGCAGACGGGTCGAGGGGGTTCTGGATCTCGACCGAGATCGGATGGGCCAATTCGGCTGAACGGAAGACACCGGGGTCGGTGAAAACCGAGGGTCCGGAACTGGGTCCTGAATGGGGACGCCAGCAGGCTGGGTCTCCTCATTAGGAAAGACAAGGACTGGAGTCCTTTCCAAAGAGTCGGCGACAGAGGGTCGATTGGGTCGAGAACAGTCCCCACCTCATCAGCCACTTCCTCGGTCTCCAGGCCAGACGGAAGATCCGTGAAGCCAGCAGCCGAGGATGCGATCTCGACTGAAGTCGAGACCGCGTGTTCCTGGGACTCGGACCTTTGTCGGTCCCAAGAACGACTTCGTTTTGACGAAGACCCAGGGTCCTTATGCCTCTTCAGAGGGCGGGATGAGTGCGAGCCCGAGGGTGCCTCACCCCTGGTGGGGAGAGACTGGCACAACTCCTTGAAGGAGCCCGAAAAGGTGGAGCCAAGGTTAAGTGGAACAAAAGCTTCCACTGGCCGAAGCTTGAGCTGCTTCCTCCTCAAATGCCTTCATTTGTTCCAGCTGCTCGACGGATCCCGCAGCCATGGAAACTGCCCACCTTGCCTCCTTCGATTTCACCAGCGGGTTCCTTTTCTCCAGTCTCCCCAGCTTTAAACGCACCATGCGGTCGTCCAGGATGTTAGGATGGAGGGCCAAGCAAAAAGGGCACGACGAGGTGTCATATCCGACACCTAGGCAATAAATGCACGTTAGGTAGGGATCGGTGCACGACATCTTTTGGCCGCAGGGGCAATGGCAAAATCTGGGGGAAGATTTTTCCTCCATGTCCGATGCGGTAAAATCGGAATCTTTAACTCGAACGAGTTCTAAAGTAAGTTTTGGCAAAAACCAACGCTTTGATTCCAGGGCCTACAAATTGCTGCAAGAGCACGAGGGAACCTGTATCTTCCAGCGGAAAGGAAGATCTGGCATCATGGGGTGGAGCCGAGGTATTTACCACCCGGTGGGTGGGAGGAGCTAGCTTGAAGACTTATGGCAATATTTAAAGGGGAAAGGAATATGCCAAGAAGGGAGGATAAACAACACATCCATGCTCCTAGAACACTTCTTTCTACTTTGTCCTGTTGCCCAGTCCTTCTGGGCTTTGTTGGTAAGGATGTGGGGGGATAAGTATTCCTCCCATTACATATCATATGCTGTTTTTAGGCCTGTTTTCTCTTAGGTTATCTAAATTCCACCCAAGTACTTTGAGATTAATATCTGCGATTTGTAGGTTCTGTATGTGGCAAGCTAGGTGTGCTTTTTTGTTGCAACAAAAAAAAATGTACTAATACTCAGGTTTTGATAAAGATAATTTCTGGGCTATCCTCAGTTTACAATTCTGAAAACGAATGGATTCCCACCTCTGTTTTTCAATCATATTGGAATCAATGTACTTGGTTCCTGAATGTTAAGAACTCATAGAAAGTATGCTGGGAAGGAAAACACAAAGGGTGGGAGGGCTCTTTTTTTTTTTTTGAATTGTAACCTTTAAAAGGTACCTATTACCAAGCTTGTACCACCAGTGAATTCCTGTAACACTGGTTGCTTTTTAAATCTAAGCGTTATGTATGTACTGCTTTGTTTGCTGTGATGTATTGCTGTCTTGACAAGGTGTCTTTGACTCAAAGGTCTGTAAACCAATGATCTAACAAATAAATAAATGTTTCAGTTTTCTTTTGATTTATGCATTGTTTACCCTTTTTCTATTGTATGAATATTTTTCTTGTCAATATAAATTCTTCTACCTCTTTGCTAAAACTGCCTTGGGTTCTTTTACTTCCACCCACCAGGATAGCACTGGGATGGGTAGAAGGGACCTCGGTTTCACGTCTCATCCACGGCACACCCCAACAGTATAGCACCTCGCACCCTCCCAATACTGCACTCAGATGCCAACATTTCAGGTAGGAGCCCAATCCTGGTGTGGGACTAGAACCCACAACCTTCTGGCCGAGAGGCAGATTTGCTACCGCCTAAGCCACGCCGACACCGAAAGAAACCTTCACATTTTTTAATTCTTTATTTATCTGCAGCTTGCCACCGAACCATCCGCCCAGGTCACAGTCCCCTCCGCTCCCACATTAGCCCTTACTCCCGGATACCCCTTGGATTACCCCCCAGGGCGGGGTTGTGGCACCGGTCCAGGAGCCGCAGACAACGGGATAGGTCCGGGAGCCAGCCTGAGAGCTCACTAGAGTGGAGGGGCAGGCATCATCTTGGCAGCAAGCAGCGTGATTTTCCCTGTTAGGCAAGGGCAGGACATGCAATGACGACCTGCGTCCGCCTGCCCCTGAGCTTACTGTTTTGGTGTCAGAGCTTGTCATGCAACCCAGCCTCCGCTGGGTGTCGCCACAGCTCCGAGCCCTACACCACCCTCCCCCCCCCTGGAGAAGAAGAGCGGCCGTCAGGCGCCAATCCATTCTCCCGGTGGCCTCGATGACGCGAGTCCATTCCCAACCCGGTCGCCGGCATCGTAAGCGGAAATTCAACCGCTGCACCAGTGGGCCAGCCCGACCTTCACATTTTTGCAAGAATGCAATATGGTCAGCAATTCCTAGCTTTTCCACGTGAATAAGAATTAAACCACAAGAGGTCACAACATTAAATTAACAGGGGGACATTATTAAAAAAAAAAAAAAAAGATATCCCAGTACTGACACTGTAGTGCAGCATGAGAGGGGTGCTGCACTTCTGAGGTGCCGTCCTTCGGATGAGACGTTAAATCGAGGTTCCATCTACCTGGATTGGTGGTAGTTCAGGTGGATGTTAAAGATCCCATGGCACTTATCGAAAAAGAGTAGGGGAATTTCCCCGGTGTCCTGGCCAAATTTCTCTCATTCACTAAAAATACCACCAACAGCTTAATCTGGTTCAAGGTCAGTTGGAATTCATCTGTATCCTCCTCCCCCGGTTGTGCCTGAAAATAGGCAGGATTTGTCTAGTGCACTTACCCGGTCAACAAAAAACTAAATAAAATAAAAAAAAAAATAGCTTATCTAGCATGATAGTCACTATGGACACCATTGTAAGGTTCAAAGCTGGTTGAAATGGTTTCATAAGGTTTATGAAAGGGAAGAGTGAGTGAGTCTGTCGGTGCATCTGTCTGTTGGAATACAAGGTCAGTAGTTTCAAGGCAGGGTTCCGGCACAGACTGGCTGGATTCTGTGTCTATGAGCTCATAGCTTTCTACGGTTCTCTAATTTCTGAAACCACACTCACTAGGAGATAGAAGATCGGCAGAATTAATGTAGAGGATGGCTTGTTGATATACTACCTTTTCTAGCAGCTTTCCAAGCAGATGGAGAAAAGAGATGGGCCTGTAGTTGTCAATACCAGGGTTAGGGCCACCTTACTGTATAGGCACCATATTAGCTTTTTTCCCCAAAGGCATCTGCCCATGGGTAAGCAATAAAGTAAACAACGGTACAACAGGTATGGATATGATCAGCACAGCTGCTTTGAGCAGATATGGTAGGAGACTGTGACTCCTCTCAAAACAGTTCTTGTCAATCTTCGTCAAGAGCCAAAAGACTTCATTGGCTGTGACCACTCTTGGGTAGAAGGGGGTGCCCAGTAAGCATTAATCAGTTGGAACAGCCTACGGGTCAAGGTGAGGGAAGCCATGAAAGCAGAGCTCAAGATTTGAAAAAGTCTCACTGAATGAGTTGGCAATCGGACGACACAGGAGTGAGGCAAGTCAGCAATACACACAGTGAATGGAGTGATTTTTTGGAAATATTCAGTAGGTTATTAATCCCACACCAGAATTTTCTAGGGTCACCAAGACTGTCTACTTGTTGCTTTTTAAAGTAGATGACCTTGGTATTGTGGATTTCTCTCATGCAGATATTTCTGAGGTGCCTATTTGCTCTGCCAGCCAACTAAGGAAGAGGTAATTCTGTAGAAGGCCCAATCTCTGTCTCTGTTAGCTGAGTGAAATGGGAACATGTCATCCACTGGGAATTAAACTGGACTGTCCTCCTGGATGGGGACATAGGGATCAGCAATGGAGATACATTAAAGATGAAGAAATCAGGGGCAGCATTGACATCTACTTGAGGACAAGTCAGCATTAGCTAGGGTATTAATAAATGAGGTAGGGCAGAACCTGGAAAATGTGTGGCACTCACTGAGATTAGTGTTTTTGGGGGTGGGGGGTGGCTGGGCTCATTATGCCAGACAAGAAAAAAAAACAGGGCCACTGTCACTGACTAAATCAAAGGAATCTCCAGTAGTGGTAATCTGTCCTCCCTTCTTACCAGAATCCAGTCAACTAGAGAGTTCTTTTAAACTCTTGTTCAGTCTAGTGGGAGATGTTACAACATGCTTTATGTTAACTTCATACAGTATATTACTATAGGTACAGATATACCTACTGTAACAGATAAGGTTGAAATCACCCAAAACAATTAGCTCAGTGGATGCCAGATAATCGATCACAAGGCTACAACTTTTAGCAAGGGCATAGCCACCGATATGCCAGACACGCCACGGCGTGCTAAATATCAGCGGGTGGGTAGCGGGAGCCAGCTGGCATCTCCACATTTCTTTGTTTGATTCTCTTTTTTTTTTTTGCGGGCTTTCTCAGCCGCTCTCAACCTTTAAATTGTTTTTAAGAGAGGAGGGGTTGGAGTGGGGTCTAAATCTGTGACATGACTCCAGAGGACCTGATTGAGATATTTTGCCATCTCAATCAGGTCCGCTTCCTAAGAAAGGAGGCATGGCTAGTAAGGGGTGGGTCGCGTGGGCTCTTTAAATGCCCATGGAAAGGTGAGTCTGGTCTGTTGTTCCTTCTGGAACTGAAAAGTGGAGGCAGGCATAGTCGTGGAGAGAGCGCTTTTGGAGCTTGGACTTGGGGAGAAGTCGGGCGGAGAGGAGTCGGGACATTGGTACTGCAGCAGTCATAGACGGTCCAGTCGTTAAGTCAGTGAGACACCAAGAGGGAGACAGCTGGCTGCCGGTTGTTTGGTCCATCACACTGGGAGTGAAAGAGCTGTAGTCACTGTGTGTGTGGACGGTCCTTGTGGAAGCTGAGCCGGGTTTCAGTCGGGAAGTGCGGCTGTGTGGTTATTTAGGGAGCCGAGTGAGCGAGGAATCGGAGCCACTGAGAGAGTGCCACTAGTCGGTCGAGATGAGGGAGCTTGGCACACCAGCCCAGAAGTCGGAATAGTGGAATGCGGAGGAGTCTCAGCAGACTCGAGTCGGGACTGAGAAAGATTGGAGACTAGAGGAGCAGCAGGTGTGATGAGAGTAAGTAAACGAGTGTGATTCATAGGAGGGGACCTTGCTGCTTAGTCTACTCTGCGCTCAGCTGTCTGGTTGCGGGAGAGGGAGACGGTCTTATGCCTACTGTGCATAGCCCCAAGACTTTCATGGGCAATCAATATCCCCCCGTTGTACTGTTGTCCCTCCCAGCCTTCCCATATGGCATAGAGGACTGTCGATAGATGCTGAGATTTATTTTTTGGTTTAAAAATGTATTTTTCCATATATGGGGATTTGGCAGTCTGTGGAAGGCTGAGTCCACAACTGCCCGCTCCACATGGAGCACGTGATCCTCTTAGGTGCTGATTCTGGCATCTATCTTGAAGCCCAGTTTCCTATTTTGCTTCACTGTCCCCCGTTTGCTTCTCTCAGTATGCTTTGTGGTGAAGTTAGTGGCTGTAGAATTGGCCTTTGTGACTGAATCCAGGTCCAGAGATGGCACAATCAATCAGATACATGCCTTTTGTGCAAATCTTGGCATTCACTGTGAATCAGACCTTACAGTGAGTCTGAGAAAGTAAATTGGAAATTACAAGACTCCAGTCCTGTGTGTTCTGAAATTTGCCACTTTTATTTTTCCACCAACATACCATAGGAACCACATTTTATGGCTCAATATCACTTTATTTGGGATGGTGGTGATAACTACAACAAAACAATGTTGCAGGTTCAAAGTTGTGGTTCTGTGATAGAACTTTGAAGCCTTACAAGCTCCCAGAAAAGATGGCTTTTATTCACAGTAGTAACTGCACATTATGAAAGGACATGGTTTTAAACAAATATTCCTTTTTAATTGTTTAGTTTTAGGGTGAAATTTCAACTGCCACCTTTGGGAAAACTTAAGAAAACATAAGTTAGGCAAAATTCAGCCTATGTTTTACATATCTTCTATAGCTTTCTTCTTTCCATTATTTATGACTAAAGAAATTCCCACAAAACGAAATTTTTATCCCTTAGAGTTCATCTGCCTCTATAGCTTATTCTCTGCTTTAAATCATAATGCTCTGTTGAGACATCATAGTATGCTGCCATGGAAACACTTGCAATGTCACAAGCAGGGTATTATGACATAAGGTCAGGGAGAAGCAGTCGAAGCTGATGAACCCCCAAGGAACATCTCTCCTGTTTTCATCCATATGACTTCAGTAATTATTTATGGGGATAAGAAACACAGTGCTTGTGAGAAATATAAGCCGCTTTGTGTCTGAATATTATGTTTTTCAAAGTTCTTTTCGAGGTGTCAGTGGCTCTTTAAAAATCAATAAGGTATTGGGTTTAAAATGTTTAAAATTTAACATTTCTAGGATATATGTAGAAGTTGCAGGAAAATATGGTCCCACTTACATTACAATTTAAAGCAGTGATACAAATACAGGTTACTCACCTGTAACAGGAGTTCTAGGAATGGTATATGTTGTTCATCCACACTCATTGGCAGTATCCTTGCCGCTTTAAATCTTGCCGGAAGGTCTTCAAGCTTGCTCCTCCCACCCACCCGGGTGGTATAACTCTCGGCTCCGCCCCATGACGCCAGATCTGGCCCGCTGGAAGCTCAGGTTGTGCGTCAGGCCGGGAGAATCGAGGGAGTCAGGATGAACAACATACCATTCCTAGAACTCCTGTTACAGGTGAGTAACCTGTATTTAGGGACATGGATATGTTGTTCATCCACACTCATTGGCAGACTCCTAGCAGTTCTCCGGGAGGAGGAGGCAAGACGCACACCCCATATACTTACTTGGGAAAGAGAGACTGGAGAACTGAGGCCCCAAAACCAGCATCCCGGCGTGACTCAAGGTCGATGTGGTAGTGGGTAATGAAGGTGTTTGCTGACTTCCAGGTAGCAGCCCTGCAGATTTCCTGGATAGGACGCCCCTGGAAGCAGCCACCGTGCAGCAGTATGGCGGGTAGAATGAGCTCTTATCCTCTGGGAGGCTCCATGCCCGCTAACTTATAGCAGAGATCTATGCAGGAGGTTACCCACCTGCTTATCGTCCGCTTGGCTGCAGGTCTGCCAGATGCGGCTTCAGCGTGAGGTGACAAACAGCTGGCGAACCTCTCCCCAATTTCAGCCGTGCGCCCTTATAATAAGCGGCGCCTTCTAGGATCCAGAGTATGGAGCCTATATTCGCCTCCGAGGTGTGATTGGGGTAGAACACCGGCAGAGTCAACACCTGGTTAAGGTGAACTCCACACCACCTTCGGAAGGAATTTCGGTGGGGGGCGAGGACAACCTTGTCCCTGTGGAAGACCAGGTAAGGAGACTCGATGAGCGCCCTGGAGCTCCCATCCTTCTGGCTGACGTGATAGCCACCAAGAAGGCGGTCTTCCACGACAGGTGAGAGAGAGCACACCTGTGCATAGGTTCGAATGGTTGCCCATGAGCTTTGCCAGTACCAGCAGTAGATCCCACGGAGGTGGGGTTCCGCTGACTGGAGGGAAATGTGATCAAGGCCTTGAAAAGCGCCAGACCACCTTCTCCTGCGCCACTGACTGCTTCCCGCCCGCGCCTGTAAGCAGAGATGGCTGCCAGGTGCACCCTTAGGGTCGCCGACCTAAGCCCTTGACTAGAAAGGGACCATAAATAGTCCAAGATGCTTGCCAAGGAACAGGAGGAAGGGTCCAAGCCCTTGCTGACACCAAATGGAAAACCTTTTCCATTTGAAGGCATAGCATTTTCTGGTCGACTCTACGGGACGCCTCAACTACATTGAGGACCTCGGCCGAAAGACCCAAAGCCTGGAACTCTAGCCGCCAGGAACCAGGCCCCAGGTGCAGGGATTGAAGGTCCGGATGGAACACCTTCCCTGATTGACTGAGAGCAGGTCCGGGCGAGCTGGAAGCTGCCGGAGTCCTGGAGCTGAGACTGAGGAGATCTGGTACCAGAACTGGCGAGGCTAAGTCTGGGGCTATCAGATCACCTGGCGCCTTGTCCCTCCTCGCTTTGAGAAGCACCTGTGGATCAAGGGAAATGGGGAAAGGCATAAAGAGGCCCGGGTCCATTGCCTCGAGAAGGCATCCCTGCAGCGAGCCCTGCTGAGGGGGGCGGCATGGAACAGACTCAGCTTGCTCTCCGTGGAGGCAAACAGGTCCACCTGAGGTGTGCCCCAAAGGAGAACAGATGCTGTACTACCTCCGTGGAGAGACCACTCGGGATGCAGCCCTATCCGCTCAGGGCACGGGCCAGGGTGTTGGAGGCTCCGCCACGGAATGGCTAGGAGATCCGCCCAGGCTGGGACGAGTGGACCAAATGCGGAGAGCCTTGCATAGAAGCATGGAGCGCGCCCCGCCTGGCGGTTTAGATAGTACATGGTCGTGGTATTGTCCGCCTGGACTCGGACCACTTGACCCCGGAGGAACGGAGCAAAGGCGGTGAGAGCTAGGCGGACCGCTCGGAGCTCCAGCAGGTTGATGTGGCATCGGACTCCGCTGGGACCAGAGGCCATGAGCCCGTGTTCCCCAGATGGGCACCCCAACCCATCAGAGAGGCATCGGTCTGACAGAGAGACCGCCGGCTCGGGCGGACTTAACGGGATGCCCTCCTGCAATTGATCTGGAACGGTCCACCACTGGAGAGCATTCTCACATCCCCTGTGTCACCGACACAAGCTGGTCCAAGGGATCGCGAGCCAGGACCACTGGCTGGCCAGTCCCACTGAAGGGGACGATGTTCCAGCGGGCCCAACGGACCACGCTGGTACAGGCCGCCATGAGACCCAGGAGGCGCAGGAAGTCCCGGCAGGCAATTGCCCAACCAGAAATGATCGGGCAAAGGAGGAAAGAACCTCGCCCTGTCCGCCTGGAGCCGCCTGGCTCGAGAGAGCCGAGCTGCGCCCGATGAATAAAATCACCTGCTTCGGCTCGAGTCTGACTTGGCCTCGTGACAAGGAGGCCCAGTTGAGAGCAGACCTGGAGGCCAGATCTCTGACCACTCCGCCTCCTTCCTGGAGGGAGCTGCTATCAGCCAGTCGTCCAGGTAAGGGTACACCGACCCTCGGCGCCAAGAGGAATGCTGTCACCACTGCCATGCATTTGGTGAGACCCTGGAGCTGGAGAGAAGCTCAAGGGCATGGCTTGAATCCTAAGAGAGATCCTTCCGCCGGAAGCGAAGGAATCTCTGGTGAGACGGACGGATAGGGACGGAAAACGCTGCCCTGCAAGTCCAGAGAGCAGAACCACACGTGCTGCTCCAAGGATGGTATTATCTGAGCCAGAGGACCATCCTGAAGGTTCAGACCTTAGGAACTTGTTTAGGTCGTAGGTCGAGAATGGGGCGCCAGCCCCCGTCCGCTTCGGAACCAGGAAGTACCTGGACAAAACCCTGGGTCTGAAGGAGGGTCCACCACCTTCTTACCACCTCCTTCTGGAGGAGGAGGATGGCGTCGGCTCGACGAGCCGCCAGTGAGGCTGGGGATCCCAGGCCTCGAGGGGCCACGGCTCTGGAAGGGTGGTGCCTGCTCGAATTCCAGAGGCAGGCCCTTCCCACCACCTCCAAGACCCACCTGTCCGTGGTAACAGCGACCAGCGGAACGGAGTGCCGGAGCCGCCTCCACGGGGACCAGGGAGAGTGACGGGATGGGGGCGACACCCCTCAGCCGCCACACTGGGCAGGTTTGGAGGAGGGACCGCCGAGGGACCTCCTGGCCCTTTCCTCCTGCCTCCTGTTAGAGGAAGCCGGTGCTTGGGTTTGGGATGCCAAGGCCGAGCCTGCTGGCCCTGACGTTGCTGGGCCGGGCGCTGGGGCACAGAAGGACAAAGAGCTTAGGCTGTGGTTTGCAGCCTTTGTCCTTCTGAGCGAAGAGACCGAGTCCAAGGTGGCATTGGACTCTCGATCCTCTGCAGGTGACCTTCCACCCAGGGTCAAGAGGTCAGTCCCCAAAAGGAACATCCGCCAACTTGTGCTGGGTATCCAAGTAAAGGTGATATCCTCAGCCAAGCCCGCCGACGCATAGCCACTGCGGCCGCCACCGATCTGGCACATGAGTCCCCTACATCCAAAGCAGTCTGAGCTGTTGTTTGGCCACTGCTCCTGCTCCTGGTCCCGCACCTGCTTAACCGTAGTCTGCAGATCGCGAAGATGAGGGATGACCTCATCCAGGAGCCCAACAGGCATGAGAAAATGTGCCATGAGGACGGCCGAACTGGCCTGACGAAGGCCGAGAGGACGAAGCGTAGACTTTCGCCCGACATAGTCCAATTCTTGACTCTTGTCAGGAGGTTTGTCCACATCCCTGGCGCAGCCGGGCGCGCCGAAAACGCTGTCGGTAACCAACCCTCAGCAGAGGGTGTTCCAAAACCGGACAAGGAACCGTGACCAGATACTTTCTGGCCATCCTGGCCGGGCGCAGGGCAGGAAGCAGGGCGCTGCCAAAGTTCCAGTGCTGGACCCACTATGGCCTCGGCCACCGGAAAGGCCTCCGCCGGAGAATCCCCGGTCCAGAATCTCCGTGAGGGGATACCTGGCTCTGCTTGGAACGGGTTCGAGCTCCATCCCGTAGACTCCGAGATGAGTCAAGCAGTCCTAGGAAGGACGACGGCTATCGCCCATTGGCTGACCTCCTGAAGACTCCAAGTCCAGTCGCTTGGAGAAGAAGGAGGAATCATCTTCGGACTCGGAAGAGTCCTCAAGAGCTGCCTCTGGCCTGAGCCACCTCTTCACCTGCCGAGGTCGGTCGGGAGTGAGGGTAACTGACAGCCGATGGGTAAAACCTCAGTCAATCGGGAATCTTGGTCGGAGCCCCAATTGGTGGCTGTGGAGGCGGAGGTTCCACCGCAACGGTGGAGCAGCTGGTTTTGGCCGAACAACCGCCTGGGTATAGGCTCGGCAAGTCGAGGGTTGTGTCGGGTCGCCCGTGACAGCTGACTTAATGGTCGGGAAGGCGCCGGAGTCGGCTTATTCCCGCCAGGAGGAGTTGTTAGAAGATAAGGTCTCGCATCCCGACGCACTTTACGCCAGCCTCCTCATCCGAGGAGGAGGACGAGGATGAGCGACGACGCCGCTTACCGCGGTGCCGAGACCGAGACCGCCTATGACGGTGGGAACGGCTGGACCGCGAAGAGGTCCGAGACCGAGACCGAGAGTCCCGGAATTTCCGGGGTCGGTGCAGGGAGGTGTCGGCCGGAACCGACACTCCCTTCGGCTCGAAGGTCCATCCGAGGGCTCGGAACCGGAGGCACAGGCGAGCCCACGGGATCCTCAACTCCTCCGGGGAACCGGGAGAGGGGAATTCGGCTGCTAAAGGCGACAGTCACGCCCAATGGGTCGAGAAAATCTCGACTTCATCAGTGGGAGTCTCGTCAACTGACCTGACGGGACACCGGGAGGCTAGTATGAAGCCGAGCTGTCGATCAAGCCGGCCTGTCGACGGCCCGGGAGAGGGACCTTCCCGCCCCGCAAGAGCGCCGACGAGGGACTTACCTTGTCCCTTTTTGGACCGAGAAAAAGGTCCAGCAGACGAGGCCCTTCCTTTAGTGGAGAGGGACAGACAAAGCCCTTAAAGGGCAGCGTAGGAAGAACCCGAGAGAGCGGGATAAATGCCGCTGCCGAGGAAGATACGGGCCCGCGCCGCCTCTTCGAGGGCGCACCATCCGCCGAAGCTGATCCGCCGAGGCCATGGACACCGCCAACCGGGCCTCCTTGGACTTCACCGAGGGAACGCTCGGACGCCCAGTTGCAACCGGGCAGCACGGTCTTCGAGGACGAGGGCCGAGAAAGATGAGCACAGGTCGCAAGCCTCGGGTCGTGCTCAAGGCTCATGCAGTAGACACACGTGAGTGTGGATCCGTCCGAGACATCTTCGACTCGCATGGGCATCTCCAAACTGGGAGTCGATTTATCCATCGCAGTCGTGAGGGATCAAGACTGGAAGTCTTTTGCAAAATATTATTTTTAAATCCGCAAACGGAGAAATAGGAACTAGTCACAAACGCAGAGCGTTAAGGAGGGAACCTGAGCTTCCAAGCGGTAAGGAAGATCTGGCGTCATGGGGCGGAGCCGAGAGTTATACCACCCGGGTGGGTGGGAGGAGCAAGCTTGAAGACCTTCCGGCAAGATTTAAAGCGGCAAGGATACTGCCAATGAGTGTGGATGAACAACATATCCATGTCCCTAGAAGTAATCTTTTTAAAAAGAGTACCACAGTATTGTGAACAATGACCATCTTTTCTAGAAGCTGCAGTAGAAGTGGTTCAAAGTTTTATCATCGAATGAATGAACAATTTATTATATTTAGTTTACAGCCTTGCTTTACAGTAGTTACTAATATCATTCTTGATGAAGGGGCGTTGTAATGGGGAACCTATACTGGTAGAATAATAAAGATAGCACTTCAGGGGTTGTAATAGACAAGGGGCAAAAGAATTAAGCAGTATGTAGCTGCTGTCAAATAGGCTGGCAGAATGCTGGGGTGCATTAAGAGAGGTGACCAGCAGGGCTGGGGCAGCAATCCTGCCTGTTGCAAGGCCTTGGTCGGGCCTCACCTGGAACACTGAATGCTGGTCTGGGCTCCTTCATACAAAGAAGGCACTGAGGCAGCCAAGAGGGTGCAAAGCAGGGTCACCCAAATATTCAGTGACATGGTGGAAAAAAGCAGTGAGGAGCTGCTAGGCCTGTACATGTTAATAATGGAAAAAAATGAGTAAGTCAGTCTTTCTCATTCTCTTAGAACATCATCAAAAAAAAAAATGGACAGAGAAGATGGGCCTGGTGTCCTACAGCAGGGCACTGTGACATCTTAAAGCAGCAGTACAATGTTTAAAAAAAAAAACAAAAAAAACCTGCTTTTTCTGACAGTTTATTCCCTGTGCTCTGCTGAGCATGTACCTGGTACTCTTTGCCGACGACATTGTACTATCACCCTGTAATGTGCTCAGTTATCCTTCATGTTTGTTTACATTTCTGCCACCTGCTGCACTGACAGCAGTAGTACCAGATAGCAGCCGCCTTATTGTTTGTGGCGCTACAATGGTTGTAATGGACCACTTCCTAGTTAGGTAGTACTGCTGCTTTAAAGCTCAAGGGTTGTCAAAATTTAGGGGTGATATGAGACCCTTCTCCTAGAGGGTGGAGAACCTAAAAAAAAAAAAACTACCTGAGGAAACAGTGGACATAAACAGTATAGGCCTTCAGGGTAAGCCTGGATAAATCGAGATTACCAAGGGACTCACAGGGAACCTTACGTGATTGAGCCTGTAGAAAACCCTTCAAATTAGTACATCTTAGCACAGCACAGTAATTTAACCCTCTTAATAAAGCAGGAAGGAGCACGCTGATCCTAGAGTCCCTTCCACGGATTACCACGTTGGTCTGCCTTGGTCTTCAGGGCATTGCGATTAGGGTTGGGCAGACTGTTCTACCAGGAATCAGAACTTCCCTCCCAATCCAGTACTTTACCATGGACTAGGATAAATATTGACTCAACTGTATGAGTCCAGTTCCAAGTGCATGGTTAAGTACAAAATTGTGCTTTTGTTACTCTGCCTCACCTCCCGTGGCTGTGACTGGGAGGCTGTATGTTCTGCACTCAGACGCTGCACCACAGTGGGGTCACTGAACAACAGGTCAGCAGCATTAGGTAAGTGGGTGGGTGGCACAGTCACACTGACAGAAGCGGATGGCATACCATGAGCTACGTACACCATCTACATAGGAGGAGGAGGATGACAGGCAGCCAGTTGAAAGCTATTGCAGTAAAGGTGTCATGTGACACACTGTGTCATGGTATACACAGCAGTGCTTTGCTATGCAACACGGGGAAGAGATAGCATGTAGAGGGGACAGAGAGATGAGAGAGTGAGTGGGAGCAGAGCAGTTTGAGCTGGTGGGTATGCCTGGGGGTTGAAAGAAATACTGGCTGGCAAAGAAAAAGAAAATGTTACAAAAAAAAAAAAATACTGCATAATCAATTCCTCCAAACCTCCAAATCAGAATGGGCCGTTGCTGAGTCTCATCTTTGCTACTGACTGTAGTGCAGGCCCAAGAAGCATTGCCTGAGTATCAGTACTACAGCTGCTGTTACTACTATGCAATAAAAATAAATAGATGATTGATGAATGATTGATTGATGGAGGAGGATAAAATGGATAACATAAAGGAAGCAAGAGACTGGGGGGAGAGAGTGAGATAATATTTGGAGTCTGGCTGCCTGACTGTGGTGGTGCAATACAAGACATATTGAACAGACAATAAGTACAGATTAAGGGGAAAAAAAGCCAAGAGATTGAGTCTGAGAGGAAAAAAGTCAGCGTAAAAACCTGCTCTTTGCCTGTCTAAAACAGACTTGGCTTCTTAGAAAAAGACAGAGTGAGACAAAAAAAAGGACACCAGATAGTGAGGGTGGGGTGAGGTGCTGGGCTGGATGCCTGTGCCCTGCACGTTGCCAACCCCCCCCCCAAAAAAAAAAAACAGTAAGCACAGTGGTGCCCATTCCCTGTGCTTTCCTGCAGGGTGCAGCAAAAAAATAATCAATCAATCAATCTAATAAAATAAAATATTGAGACTTGGAAGTAAATGTGATAAGAGAGACTGAGAGAGAGAGAGAGAGAGACCAGACAGTAACGGGGGGAGGGTTCTGGACTGGATGACTGTGCACTGCAGTGGATGACTGCACTGCAGTTTGGAAGAAAAAAAAATACACCAAGCACACTCGTACTTGTATCCCTGCTGTGTGCCTCCTGATACCTGTCTCATGTAGCTGTGCGGTGCAGTTGGATAGTTGTACTCATTGGATCTAGGTGAGTTTCTTGCTTCTATACAGTTACAGGATGCATGCCTACACATCTCCATTAAGGGGTACCACTGCTGATTTCTGAGGTTGTCCATCCCAAACTCTCATTACCAATTCAAGGCACTGAGTTTTTTTCTGCCTACAAGATTTCACAGCTGTTTTAGACTACCCATGTTTTACCATAATCACATTTTGCTAAAGGCCTTGTCAAGGGAATAAGCATTTTACTTTTTTTTTGGGGTAAACACATTCTCATGCAAATCCAGTTATGTTATGCCTTGTCCTAAGTTTGGCACTGCCCCTGATTAACTGCCACTGCTGCTATAATAAGTTGTAGTAAACAAAGAAGATCCTCGTGTGTGGTGTGGTAAGACTAGTGGAGTGTGTGAATGGACCTCTGTGGGACTGGCTACCTTGATGAGGTACAAAGGCTGGTAACAGTGCAATATTGTAAACAAAAGCCAGTCTGTTAGTCTGACACTTGTGGTGGTGTGGCCAGTGGTGTGGTGGCATGTATAGTGTGGAGTGTGTGAATGGACCTCTGTGGGACTGGCTACCTTATGTGGTACATAGGCTGGTCACAGTGCAATATTGTAACCAAAAGCCAGTCTGTTAGTCTGACACCTGTTGGTGGTGTGCTGGTACATAACACAAAAAATGACATGTCAGGTGAGAGGACACGAACAGGGTCTTTTAGGCCTTGCACTCCACCTGCCAGAGTTTGCAGACAAAGCTAAAGTTTTATGCTTTGGTTCAATACTGTTGCAGATAATGGTTCACAGAAACTGATTTTCATTACTAGGTTGTGCTTTTGCCCACTTACCATTCCAGGTCGCGGGATTGGTATCTCCTTATTGGATCGCACCCATTTTGTTTGCGTCTGCTCAAATGTGGCACTCTGCATGAATTTTCCCTTTGTGAATACCTCTTCTACCGAGGTCATGTTGTATGCGCACACTGCTGACACACCAACATTGTTCCTGAAGTTTATAAACAAACATTATGAATCCACAGGGTTTAAGATCTACTTTAGTAAAACAAATACATTTTGTCTGAATGAAAACACTGAAGACACTTACAATTGAGATGTGAAGATGCCATAAAATACCGTGTCCTTCCAGTTTGGGGTTTTCAAAATAAAAACATCATGAAGGATGTTGAAGACAAAATCTAACTCTGGCGTGGAGCAGATCAGCCTGGCCTTCAGAAAGGAAGTCCACTTTTTCTGCAGTGTCCTCTGTCCTCCTTGGTCACCCTAGGAAACAATTTGGTACCCTTACTTTCTGTGTTTTAAAATATGGGCATTTGGAATTCCCCAATTAAAAGGCTAACATAAGTTTACTCTTATTCATGAAAACACTGCTCTTGGTAGCCCAATGTGTTACTATAGTGTGGGTGTGCTAGTGTTACAGGGGCTTTCACAAATGCATTACTTCGTCACATGAGGAGGGTTGCCATGCCCACAGTTTGGCACAAACCTTCTGAACTGATTATCTGATTGGCAGCAAAGTACCAGGCAGTTTGGTATTTTTTGGCCAACCAGTTTGATGACAACATGTGCGAGCATGCAATGTCCTACATAAAGAAGGACTTCATGAAATCTGGAATTCCGATATGGCAGGCCTATATTCACTGATCTCTCATGTGTACAGAAACATCAGCCTCTATTGAACTTCTAACCGAAAGGAACAGGGCTGTTAAGACAAGGACGGGTTCAGGTGACATTACAGAACCATGAGAGAAGCTTGAGTGGTACTCTGATGTCACCAGAACCACGGGGTGTCCCAGCATTCAAGTTCTGAACAGCTAAAGACTTTAATTTTGTAAAATTATTTTCCTGTTCTGCAATCAATACAGGTATACCTAATCTAAATGTGAACAGTCCCAGCACATCTGTCTCATACCCAGCCACTTAAAACTTCCTGCTTACGCTTCTGTCTCCCCAGTTGTTCTCCCTCTCAGTACTACTCCCTGTAAAAGTTATAAAATGATAGACTGTGAGAGCATCTTATGATGCTCCCACCCAATCACAGCACTCATTTCAGTTGTGTGCGAGATACTCTCATTTCCATAAGAGTGTCTCATGCACAGTGCCCTAGCAATGGGTTTCTTGGTAGCACTGCTCAATCTGCAGAAAGACACCAAACAGGTAATTTTTTTTCAAAAGTAAATGCTGCACAATCTAAATGTCCTCAGTCGCCACTCGTTGCTGTAAAGACTGGTTTCACTTGCATTCAGCTCGAGCAAGAACAGCTCAGCTTTGCTGTTCCAGCTAGAGCCTAAAACACACGAAACCACTCTTGTACAACGAGTGGCTCCAGAGGACATATTTATTTATACCATGGGCACAAAAAGTCCTATATTCTGATTCGTGCAAACAAGTCACATGACCACTGATTAATCTCCAGTATACCCACAGTTGCCTTGCTAGACCACAAAATCCTGATTGACAGCAATGTAAAGAGACCTTTTCAGATCACTCCACCAGAGAAACAGGTTAAAAACTACAACTACAGCACCCTTATTAGAACAAATCCACCTAGTGAAGAACTATAACTATGACATCCTCAGAAGGACAAACCCATTAGGCGGAAGGACTGTTTTACTACACATGCATGCTCACAGAAAAAAACTCTAAAATGATGTTGCCCATGTTACAAGAGGATTAACCCACTCCAGAGCATGGGTTTAGTGGGCAGCAATCCATGCCTGGGTGGCTGAAGTCACTTGGCCTGCTGCCCCATGCCTCCCCCGCCCCGGTGTGGATTAATGCTCAGTAAACCCATGCCCTGTTGTGGGTTAATCCCTCTGTGTTATAAATCATGAAATCATTCTTAGTCAATCAGGACTGGTTATTTCTAAACATTCCAGCTACTCTTATAACCTTAAGAGATTGTCTCCTGCACACGGTTTTAAAATTCTGAAGTTGTAAATATAGTCTGTACAGTCCATATTCCTCAAAGATTCTCTAATACTCTGCAGAGTAACACATTTATATAAGTATGTACTGAACATTTCAGAGAATACCTCTGAGCACAAGTGCTCTTTTACAAAGGTTCCATATTGACAACAGAGCTTATAAAGCAACACAACAAATACAATAAACAGGTGCCAGTGGAATGAAGTTGAACAAGTACAAATACAGTCGAACAAGTACAAACAAAAAGGCTAGAATCAACTGTATACAATTTTACAATAAGGCAGGTAGAATCAGTGTAGAACATGCACAGTAATGGTACATGGCCTCAGAGCTAGAGTCTGACACAGATCAAAGAGTATACTGGCAGGGACTTTGGTTAGGATGATTAGGAGTTACAGTTGCATTGAACTGTTAGTTACCCACAGTGCTCTCACAAACAGGTCAAACTTACAAACAGCCTGCAGCCTAACTGCGAATGAACACATGCCCAGCTAAGCATGGCAGAAAGGCAGTTCAAGGGCATTCCAAGCCATCCTCCTGGTGTTTCAGAGACTTCCCCAACCATCCTAAAGGGGTCTCTCTGGGACACTGCCTTATCCCCTTCTCTCTGATTCCACCAGTTCCCTTACAGGGTTCCTTGCATCCTGAGAGGGCCTTCAGGGACACGACTCTTTCCCCTCCCTCCCCTTTCCCTTTCATGTAAGCACTTGTTGTCTGGCCCGGTGGCACTAACAGCTAAGGCTCTGGACGCTTTACCTCATGCTACGCTGGTGACCCGTGTTCGTGAGCGATCATGAGCCACCAGGGGTCGGCAAGGTAGGAGAGAGATTGAGCATCCGAGGGAATGCTCTCCCTCTCTGGGGAAGGGGGATTCTCCATTGGTTGGTACACTTCTGGCCCCTTGCAGAGGCTGGGGGGCAGTGCGCTGATTCTGTGCACTAAAGGGGGCTTTGATGGGGCAGGCACTGGGCATGCACTCCTTCCACTGGCGTCATTGCACGCCCCACTAAAGTAAGAGAGGAGTACAAGGAAAAAAAGGCATCCTAGGTTGCGGTGGCTTGATGGCCGTCCAGCGGGTGCCCTAGCTTCAGGTCATCGTCGAACTGGATCTGGACCAGTGGAAGAGTTGGGGGCTCCTCACCATGGGGGAAAGGTGAGGGCCCTAACAGGAGCGGAGGGCAGACCAGATGGTGGCTGGAAACAAGGAAGCACAGATAGACTAGCTGACCAGGACTCAGGGGAGAAAACAGTAAGCAAAGGGAAAAAAAAAATGTAAGCACTTGTTTACTTAATTACCTAGCACTTATTACTGTCCACTCTTTCTACATGTTATGCACAATACTGTTGTAACACCTGCCTACAACTGTATGTTAGTGTTGATCTTGTAACTTGAATGTTTAATGTCTTGTTCCTATTGTACCCCTTTCCCCCCAGGCTGCACCAGGAGATGAGCAACTTGTGGCTCAGTGTGCCTTCCTGGTGAAACATTTCAATAAATAAATAAAAATGTGGCTGTCAAAGCAAAACATCTGACAATGACTAGACATTCATAGTGTCCTCCATACCTAGCAATCTGCGTGGCTTAGATTTTAACTGAATTGGTCTGAAACTTAGTGATTAAGTAATTACTTACTTTCACAGGATATCTTCCCTGTAGTACCTTGGATGAGTGTTGGACCCCAATCCCCAGCGTTCATAGTTGAAACGCGCAAGACACAAGTGTCTCTGTGCATGTCTCCGCATGTGACCCCGCGCACGCTCACCCTGCTCGCTACACTGGGGTTTAAATGGGCCGAAACAGCAAGTGTCCAATATCAACTTCCGGTGCAGCGTTAAAGTTAAAAAGCAATTTACTGTGTACCTTTAGCCAAGAAACAAGCCCCTCTCATATATAGGGTCCTGTAGCTCAGACACAGTGCACAATATTTCCCAATAAAAGAGTAATCAACAGCTTGTTTGCCTTCAGGTGAAACAAGATAGCCTCCAGTATCCCACAATGCCCAGTGCTGAACAAGGATGTATGACACAGAGGAGGGTACACCTCACCCGAGCCTCACCTGTCTGAGTAAATTCAAGTGATATTTAGCCACAAATAAAGGTGCTAAAGAACACCTCTGACCGCCACTCTCCAGAGGAATGCTCCACTTCTTTGCTTGCTGGTAGTCACAACTCACCTCGCTCGCTGCACCGGGGTTTAAATGGCCCGAAATTGGAAATGTCCAATATCAACTTCTGGTGCGGCACTAAAGTTAAAAAACACTTTACTGTGTACTTTTAGCGAAGAAACAATCCCCTCTCATACATGGGTGGTCTTGTAGCTCAGACACAGCGCACACAGTTTACCAATAAAAGAGCCATCAACAGCTTGTTTACCTCGGGTGACATGGAATAGCCTCCAGTATCCCACAATGCCCTGTGCTGAACAAGGACATATGACAGAGAAGAGAGTAAACCTCACCCGAGCCTTACCTGTCTGAGTAAATTCGAGTGATATTTAGCCACAAATAAAGGTGCTGAAAAATGCCTCTGACCTCCTCTCTCCAGTGGAATGCTTACTCCACTGCTTGCTGGTCGCCATACCACGTTCCAAAGCTGTGTTTCAATGCCTCATTTTGAAACTGTGTCGCCATCACATTTTGAAATTGCGTCGTAGCCACATTCTAAAACAGTGTCACTTGCCACATTTCAAAACTGAGCATCACTGCCACATTCTGAATTTATGCCTCACCACCACATTCCAAAATTGTGTGTCACAGTCATATTTCGAAATTGTGTGTCACTGCCACATTCCAAAACTGTGCGTCACCGTCCCATTCCAAATTTGTGCACCATCACCATATTCAAAACTTGTGCATCACCATCACATTCCAATACTGTGCCTGGCCCGGTGGCGCTGAGGGTTGAGGCGCTGGACGCCACACCTCACTCCATGCCAGCGACCCCGGGTCGGCAGGGGAGGACTAAGATTGAGCATCCAATGACAGCTCTCCTAGTCCTGGGGAATAGGATGGGACTCAAGTCGCACTCTAATGGTCCCTGGGGACACCCGGTGGCACTGCAGACGCGCGCGTGCCTAAGGGGAGAGAGCACGGTGGACATCTGCACATTTGTGCATGGATGTCACTGCACGTCTGTGCTCCCATTGGGAGAAAAGCAGAAAAAGGACTGGATGCGACCGAGCAGCCTGGTGGCCGCGCCCTGCAGTGTGAGGAGGACTATCGTGTAATCGCGCTGGGGGGTTGCGGCGTTGGTCCGGCTAGTAAGGGACAGGGGAGCCCTCCAGTGGATCGGCTATGGCCCTGCTGGACCCCCCATCATGCGAGTGAACCTGCTGCTCTCCCCGCAGGCAGGGCTGGTGGCTGGTTGCCCCCACCAGTAGGCGCCGCAGCAAGGCGCTAAAATAAGTATGCGATAAAAAAAAATTCTGATACTGTGCGTCACTGCCACATTCCAAAACTGTGCACCACCACATTCCGAAATTGTGCATCATCTCCACACTCTAAAACTGTGCGCCACCGCCACATTCCGGAATTGTGCGTCCCTGTCACATTCTGAAATTGTGAATCACCGCCACATTCTGAAACTGTGCATCACTGCCACATTCCAAAACTGCATGTTGCCGCCACTTTCTAAAACTGCACCCGCTTGCAACATTCTGAAATTCTGTGTAAACTTCCACATTCCAAGCAGTCATTGTCACATTCTGAAAAGGAGCATTCCTACCATATTCCAAAACTGCACATCCTGAAAATGAATGTCACTACCACATTCAAAAACTGCATGTCCAAGTTGCATTCCTGCCTCATTCTGAAATTGCATGTGACAGACTACCACATTCTGAAACTGCATCACCGCCCCATTCTGAGATTCTGTGTCCACACCACATTCTGAAATTGAATGTTGCCACCATAATCTAAAATCAAGCATCCCAACCACATGTTTAAGCTGTGCATCACCACCACATGCCAAATTAATGCATCTAAGACACAATATGAAATGACATATACCTGCCACCTTCCACAACTATGTCTCCCACATTTTAAAATTGTATATCTCTGCCATTTTAAAACTATGACACCGCCACTTTATGAATTTTAACATCCCAGCCATTTTCCAAAAATTGTGTCAGCTACTTTCTGAGATAGTGTCACTGCTGCATTCCACAGCAGCATTCTAGTGGCATTCTGAAATCTCATCCCTGCAGTACTGTAAAAACTGCACCCATTTGTGTGATTATAAAGCCAAGCTTGCCACCATATTCCAACCCCCCTTCCCCATAAAAAATATTCTTAAGTACTGTATCTTGTATCTGCACATTATGGAAATGCATGACCTGACCTCCCCACTTGTCCGCTTTCCTTTTTCAGATGTTAACTACAAATGCAGTTTTATGTAATGTGAGAAAAATAGGTCTTATAAGATAGTTTGCAAGAAGGACTAGGCTGTGAGATCTGGTTGTGACATCATCAGTAGCTCTTTACTGAAACTTGCATTTTTGAACAGGCAGTGAAATTCAGGGTTACAAAATTACTTGAAATATTTTAACAATGCAACTCAGAGATCTCATTTTTGGCACGAGGCTGTTTGGGGATATGCTGATCGAAATTCTGAATTTATTGATACTAGAAATTTTGGCCGGACTCCCTCAAACACTGATTCAGAACCCCAACTAGTCAATTCTGATTTCTTCTTGGTACATTTCCATCTATACCATATCTGCCAAGCTTCCACATCAGTTTTCTACCGGCTAGTTTCTGTACGAGTTTTCTACAGATAACCTTATCAACTCCTTTTCTAAAATCCAAATAGATCGCATCCATACACTCTCCCTAATTCATTCTTCTGGTCATTTTTTGGTAACTTAACAGTAAATTGCTCTGGCATAATGATGCTTTTAGAAATCTGGCCTCTGCTGGAGGGATTGCGGGGTCTCTCTGGCTAATCATTCGCATATTATCTATTATTGCCCCCCCAACACTGCTCCACTACTGGCAGGATGAGATCAAGGAGCTAGAGGATGTATTTAATAGTCCAGGGGCAATCATTTCTTCCCTAGTCCTTCAGGCCATCCCCACATTGGGGCTCTTTCAATGGCTAGACACTGGAACTGTGCCCAATGTAAGATATGCTGCAGGAAACAGGTCCCCATATAAAATATTTCCAGGTTAAGCAATAATTAATGTACTCTGTATTTTCCATTTACCTAATGTTGTTAAATCAGTGCAGTTACTATGCTAAAACCTGCAAAGACAGATACAGTCCCTCCCTCCTGGAGGTGGTGCCAGAAGAGAAGCACAGCAGTGGCTCTAGTAGGCAGAAAAATGTTGTGTAAAGTTCTGTTTGTAATGCAAGAGCAGCAGGCCAGAAATGCTCTGTACTTCAATGTTTATTTTTATTAATTGCAGGTAAGATTGCAACTTATATGATAACTGAACAAGTATAGGAACTGTTCAGTAACAAACCGATGTAAGTGCAGAAACCTAGGTTAAGTGTTCCAGTCTGTTTAAAGCTGAAGTAACTCAGAGGCCTAGTCAGCATTGTGGGGGATGATCTCTGAGGCACTCCACATTCCTAACATCATGGGTTGTATACACCTGATAGGCTGTCTGATGCACATGTGACTAAAAGTAAATCCGTCCCCTTCTGAGGGTCACTGGGCTCCTATGGCCAGTTCTAATTGTGCATCTGATAAAAGTTGTCGCAGAGCTCCAGACCTTTATTTAAAGAAGACTTAAACAAGGTAGGAAAAACTCAATCTTATGTCTATTATCTGACAGAGAAAATGCCAGAAGTATATTACTTACACTAGAGAATATTAGGCTCAAAATGCTAATGTTTACAAAGCTTAGAAATGTTGCTTTTATAACTCTTGTCGGGCTACTCAGAAATAGCTTCAGTGGAATCAGAGAGTAGGAAAAATATTATCATTTTTAAAAATCCAGAGATCTCCCTACTGCTGCTACGTAAAAACGCAGACAAATGGGGCAAGGAAGAGAAGGACTGGGACCCCTGGTAGCGGACCCAGCATTGTACAGTTAAAACTTCCACACACAATTACCTGGTCACATAACACTTTGGGAAATCCTGCTAGCAGCTCCACAATGACCATTATGCTCTCTGGTACCACAGCCAATGCTACCTAGAGCACTCATCACTGACAAAAAAAATAGGGGACATCACCCATGCTGCAGTCCCTATGTGAACTCCTAAAGTGCTCTATACACCCCTTCCAGCGGTCCCAGACTCTCTCTGAGCAGTATCCCAATACTGTCTCCTGCAGCAGGCAATCTACGAGTGCTCTGGACGCCCCTTCCAGCAGTCCCAGACCCTCATATGCACCTCTCACAGTCACGCTTTATAGATCCACAAAAATGTTACTCGCTTCGCCATTCCTCCAGATCAGCAACAGATGCCAAGTCAAGTCCCCATACTGCAGTAGCGAGCTCTACGGATCCAAAATGGAGACAAGAATTTGTTATTTTATGGCTCTTGCCGTTTGATCGTCTCTACCTTGTAGCACTTTGTATTCCTGCGCTACATCTAAAACGTGCTCCGATTGGCGCTATAGTCTTGAGAGACCCTGCGCACCACAAAATCACACGCTAACATCTGCCCCACCGGGTATTCATGCTACAGCATCGCGAGCCACCCTTCCTTTACTAATAAAGCAATCCCATACTTTTCTGCTTACTGCCTACCAAAGAAAAGCCACTACTACCTCATTACGTAGCTGGTGTGTACCACTACCATCTCCTCACTGCTACAGCAATTTATGTCTAAATGATCCACAACTCTGCCATTACTTCTCACTCAATTCAGGCACAAGCCCCCCCACCCCTTAAAGAGACAGAGTACATTACGCAGGGATAGTGATATGTCAAAACAGTAGCATTCTATTACAGGAACCTACCAATACAAGGGCAATAATTTCCCAATAGAGCACTAGACTGCCTTTTAAAGCATTTTTTAACGGAGATTAAATACAACAAAAGCCATCTCTACCCTTACAGTATTATATTACTCATTAATAAAGCAACCTCATGCGGATCCTGAGACTGTTCTCACCGTCATTTAACAGGTCACAATGCCAAAGACAAAGAGTTGCGGGCAGTGCAATGTCCTCAATCCACACCAGCAACTAGGACGGCCATGTGCCTCATGCGTAGAGGACTCTAACACGATCACTGAATTACAGGAAACAGAGGAAGAGTTTACACCCTCTACTCATTCACAAAACACAGAACACCAATCCGACACCACAAAAGCACTGATACAAAACTACCAGTTCACGCAGACCCAAGAGTAGGTGCTGGCAGCAATGCTGCAACAACTGACCGAATTATCTAAACAACAGACGGTCAATCCAACTCCAGCAAAAAGAAGGGCCACTGCCTCCCTCTCTAGACATCTAGACACTCCGCACCAGATACATTACAATTACCCTCGGACACAGGCAACGCCTCAGATGAGGAGGAGGGAGAGCTCGACCAAGAGCCACAGACCCTCACGGCTAAGTGGTGCTTTCCAGACCAAATCCCATCACTGGTACGCCACATCATGGAGACGGTGAGCTTCAAAACTGCAGCCCCCATACCCACTTCGAAACTACTACCATCACAACCACACTTGGCCAAGCAAACAGACGTCTTTCCCGTCTGCGAGGCTATAGATGAGCTGGTACAAAAAGAATGGTCCTCATCTGAACCAGCTAGAATCCCAGAGCGTAAATCCTGGGACAAAATGTACCCACTACAAGATGAAAAACTGGCCCTCTGGTGCACACCCCCCACAGTGGACCCACAAATAGTAGTGCTAAATAAAAAGACTGTGCTTCCCACCAAGTCTGCCTCTGGCCTTAAGGACCCCATAGACAGAAAACTGGAAGAAAACCTAAAAAAGAACGCAGACTTAGCCGGCCTGGGAAGCAGAGCCACTTCCACCGCGATTTACGCTACTAGAGCACAGTTAACCTGGCTCCAGGAGCTTCAGAAAACTATCCCATCTAAGTCTACGGAATCTATACTCCTGGAGAATCCCATACTATCCACTAAATACCTGGCAGACATGGCGGTAGATTCATTACATATAAATGCCGGATCAGCAGCTATCACCAACAGAGCCCGTAGATCATTATGGATGAAACTATGGGATACAGACAAGGAGTCTAAAGCTACCCTACAAAGACTACCTTTTAAGGGCAACATGATATTTGGAGAAGGTCTAGAAAAACATCTTAAGGGCAAGGAAGAAGGAAAGACTTTAAACAGAGAGCAATCCAGATCTTCCTACCTACTGGCTCACCACAGGAGCAGATATCACTCCTTTTGAGACAAGAAAAGGGGGAGTTCTATCTTCAGGGGCAATACTTACAGACAAAACTATACCACCCCGTATCAATATAACAGGTACAGAGGCAGGGGATCAACTCACAGAGGCAGGGAAAACTACACTCGTCGGACCCACTCCAGGTCCTGACTGTGCAAACCCACGTCTACATCACATAACAGCAGTGGGTACATGACTGACACAATTCTTACATCAGTGGGAAAAATCCACAACAGACAAGTGGGTATTAGAAATAATATGAAAAGGCTACGCAATAGAATTCACACAAGTCCCAAGGGAAAACAGAATGGTTCAGTCTCCTACCTCCAGTCACAAAACCACACCAAGTCAAGTCCTAACAGCTATACACAAACTTTGCACAAGCAATGCAATAGCACCCGTTCCAAAGCAAGAAGAAGGCAAGGGGGTATACTCCATCTTCTTCATGGTTCCAAAAAAGACAGGAGACAACAGACCAGTACTGGACCTCAAATTTATCAACAAATCAGTCAGATACACTCCCTTCAAAATGGAGACCATTCGGTCCACCCTACGGGTTCTCAGACAGGGAGACTTTCTTACCTCAATAGACCTGAAGGACACTTACCTTCACGTACCCATGAGACCCAGACACTTCTGATACCTACGCTTCTGTATACTGGGCCAACACTACCAGTACCAAGCACTTCCATTTGGACTAGCCTCAGCCCAGAGAGTGTTCACAAAGGTCTCGATAGTATTAGCAGCCAAGCTTCAAGAGAAAGGAGTACACGTTATCCCATACTTAGACGACTGGCTCATCAGAGCGCGGTCATCACAGCAATCCGCCAGGGAGACACAAATGGTGGTAGACTGCTTACAACAACATGGCTGGGTAATCAATCACAAGAAAAGCTGACTAATACCCAGTCACTCCATCGAGCACCTAGGCACACTCATAGCCACATACAAAGGCCTAGTATACCCATCTCACACGAGAATTAAATCAATCCTATCTACTGCCCAAATACTACAGGACTATCAGCATCCAACACCACTCCTCATATCTCAAATGTTAGGTCTTACGTCCTCCACAATAGACACGGTACCTTGGGCAAGATGGCACGCCAGACCCCTCATGTCCTTCCTGTTAACTCAAGGACCCACAAACTATATCAATCTAGCAAGGACTGTCGCCCTACCATCATGGGTAAAATCAAGCCTGACAAGGTGGACAAACAGACACACACTGTCACAAGGCATGCCCCTAGATATTCTTCCAGACATAACAACAGAGAGGGATGCCAGCCTCACAGCCTGGGGCGCTACGTCAGGAAAACACACAGCAGAAGGAAAATGGTCCTTAACCGAGGCAAAACTATCAATAAACATACTGGAGATGAGGGCAGTTTTCAGAGCACTACTACACTTCTACCATCTGATACAGCAAAAACACGTCCAGATAAAATCAGACAATCAAGTCAACGGAAAAAGAAAGCATTCAGGAAGTACAAGGATTCGCATTAGGAGCAGGACAGAGAACTGTATCAGTTAAAGCAAAAGGAGGCTGGGAAGGCAGTCAGAACAGCAAAGGCCCAAACCGAGGAAAAGATAGCCAACTCAGTTAAGAAAGGGGATAAAACCTTTTATAGGTACATCAGGGAGCCAAGGGAGGGATAGTGAGGCTTAATAAAGGGGAGGGAGGGTGGGCAGAGGGAGACTGTGAAAAGGCAGAGATACTAAACAAATATTTTTGCTCAGTTTTTACAAATGAAGAGGGGGAGGTACATAAAACAAACAGTAGAAACACTCTGGATACAGAAGTTGATACCAGCCCATTTACAGAAGAAAGGGTTATGAAAGAACTCTTAAAACTGAAGGTGGACAAAGCAATGGGGCCTGATGGGATTCACCCCAGAATTCTAAAAGAACTAAGGGTAGAACTAGTGACACCACTGACTACTCTTTTTAACAAATCATGGGAGGATGGGGTGGTAACCGAGGACTGGAGGAAGGCAGATGTGACTCCCCTTCACAAAAGAGGGAGAAAGGCAGAAGCAGGAAACTACAGACCTGTTAGTTTAACCTCAGTGATAGGGAAAATGATGGAATCACTCTGAAGGAAAGAACTGTCAAGTATCTAGAGGCCAGAGGGCACAGGACCCTAGGCAGCAAGGATTACAGCGGAAGGTCATGCCAGACTAATCTGATAGATTTCTTTGACTGGGTGACCAAAGTAGTAGATCAGGGAGGGCTGTGGACATGGCCTACCTAGACTTTAGCAAGGCATTTGACACAGTCCCACAAAAGATTAATATACAAGTTAGCCAGCCTGGGAGTGGGTCCCAAGATGACAGCCTGGGTAAAGAATTGGCTGGAGAATAGGACACAGAGAGTAATAGTAAATGGAGTCCACTCAGAAGAAAGGAAGGTTACTAGTGGGGTACCGCAGGGTTCAGTATTAGGACGGTCCTTCAATGTCTTTATAAGCTATTGCAGAGGGACTGAAGGAAAGTATGTCTCTTTGCAGATGACACAAAGATCTGCAACAGAGTTGATGCACAGGGTGGGGTGGAAAGGATGAGAAGGGACTGGCAAGGTTAGAGGAATGGTCAAATGTATGGCAGCTTAGATTCAATGCTAAAAGTGCAAGGTAATGCACCTGGGAAACAAAACCCAGGGAAGAGTACACAATGGGGGTGAGATACTAACAACAACAAAATGGAAAGGGACCTGGGGGTAGTCATATCAGATGACCTAAAGGTGGGCAAGCAATGTGAGAGGGCAGCAGGAGGGCTGGGGGATACTGGGATGCATAGGAGAGGCATCACCAGTAGAAAACAGGAAGTTATTATCTCTGTACAGACAGCTGGTGAGACCCCATCTGGAGTACTGTGTGCAGTTCTGGAGACCCAATCTCTGCAAAGACATAGACAGGATGGAAGCTGTCCAGAGGAGGGCAACTAAAATGGTGCAGGGTCTGCACCGGAAGACATATGAAGAGAGACGAAAGGAGCTTAATATGTATAGCCTCGAGGAAAGGAGGGAGAGGGGGGACATGATAGAAACGTTCAAGTACCTCAAGGGAATCAACAAAGTCCAAGAGGGTAGCATCTTTCAAAAAAAGAGGTGTGCAAGAACAAGAGGGCACAATTTGAAGATTGGGGGGCGACTAGAGGTAATTTAAGGAAGCATTTTTCACAGAGAGGGTTGTGGATGCATGGAACGCCTTCCGGAGGAGGTTGTGAGTCAAAATCAGTGGTGGAATTCAAGCATGCATGGGACAGTCATAAGGCCACTCTAGGGGGTTGGGGTAGGAAGAAGTAGGCTGCTGGTTAACTAGGATCTGCAGCTTATCCAGTAGGTAGGGGAAATGGGCAGACTGGGTGGGCCAAGCGGTCCTTATCTGCCGTCAAATTCTAAGTTTCTATGTTTCTATTACGGTATCTTACATAAGCAAGGCAGCACAAAAAGCAAGGCAATGATGGCAGAAACATCAAAGCTGATGCCATGGGCACAAAGAAACTTAAAAATCTATAACAGCCATAAACCTAGCTGGGCAGCTAAACACAATGGACGACTGGCTGAGCCGCCAAATGATCCACCCCAGGGAGTGGAAACTATATCCACAAGTGTTTCTACATTTGCACCACAGATGAGGACCAATAGAGATAGACCTCATGGCTTCACACAAGATCCACCAATGCACAAAATACTGGTCAAGGTTCAAGTACCACAGAGCCATGGGAGTAGATGCTCTTTCAGCCCCATGGACATTCCAAGTGGCTTACGTCTTTCTTCCCTTTCCACTGCTGGTCCAGGTACTGAAGAAGATACGCATCTCACGAGCACATGTTATTCTGGTGGCATCACACTGGCCAAGACTATCATGGTTCACCACAATAGTATCAATGGCACTAGCCGACCTATGGAAACTACCACCCAGACCGGACCTACAATCACAAGGCCCTATACTGCATCCAAACCCTCAACACCTGCAACTGACGGCATGGCTCCTGAAAGGGAGAGACTGCTAAAAGCAGGATATCACCCATCAGTCATAAAAACTATGACCTCATCACGTCAGCGATCCACGATTATCACCTACCAACGACAATGGGACATATTCAACAAGTGGTGCAATTATCACAAAATAGACACACATGCATGCATTATACCTCAGATCTTACTGTTCCTTCAGGAGGGACTGCAACTGGGACTCTCACTGGCATCGCTGAAAGTACAAGTCACAGCAACTGCGGCAGCCAGGGGACAAGTACAAGGCGCTACCCTGAGCTCACATCAAGATGTAGTATGATTCTTGAAGGCAGCAGCCAACATATGCCCCATCAACAAAAAAATGTTAGCACCATGGGACTTAACCACAGTGCTGATGGCTATGACTAAACCGCCATTTGAACCCATAGACTCCATTCCCATGAAATGGCTGCAACTAAAGTCAGTCTTCCTAACAGCCATCGCATCTGCCAGGTGAGTAGGCGAACTACAGGCCCTTTCATATAAAGAACCATTTCTACAGTTCCACGACGACAGAATATTCCTGCGTTCAATCGCATCCTTCTGACCTAAACTAGCGTCAAAGTTCCATATCTGTCAGACTATCGAGATACCAGCGGAACTACCACAGACAGAAACGCAGGCAGGTCCTCAGCTAAAAATGTTGGGAATGGAAAGGGTCCTCACTACCTACATCACAAAAACAAGACATTAAAAAAAAACAAGACAGACTATTCATTTTAGTACAAGGAAACAGAAAAGGACTACCCGACCTGAAGGCAGCCATATCAGAGGCTTACAAAGCAACCAACAACCAGGTGCCTTTAGACCTAAAAACCCACTCCACCAGGGCAATCGCAATGTCATGGGCAGAATGAAATATGGCAACTGCAGAAGAAATATGCACTGCAGCCACCCGGTCAATTATTCACACTTTCACCAGACACTACAGAATGGATGTGTCCCAAGACACTAAGACAAACTTCGCAAGGGCAGTGCTCTTAGCAGCATGCACAGAACAGAATAACATTGACACATCTAACCCTCCCTAAGGAATGATCACTGCTTTTTAATAACCCATGATGTCAGGAATGTGGAGTGCCTCAGAGATCGTCCTCCACAATGGTAGTTTACTCACCTGGTAAAAGTGATTGTGGGGGAATGAATCTCTGAGGCACTCCACACCACACCCATAGACGTGATTTTATAGTATGAACTCAGTACACAACTATGATTATAGAACAGAATTTTGACAACATATTTAACTTCTTAATGCAACTCATGCTACCATCTGTACCTACTATACGAATTAAACATACAAATACAATATTTACCATGTTACTCACCACACTCTCATTCAGGGTACAACTGGGGGATTTTGACAGATTTCATTTCAGATGCAGCTTTGGAATACATCAAACTGACCATAGGAGCACAGTGACCCTCGGAAGGTGACGGATTTACTTTTAGTCACATGTGCATCAGACAACCTGTCATGTGTATACAACCCATGATGTCAGGAATGTGGAGTGCCTCAGAGATTCATTCCCCCACAATCACCTTTACCAGGTGAGTAAACTACCATTGCAGCCCCCAGTGGAAGTTTAGAACTGCTGTATCTGTAATACTAATAGGGCAGAATTGTTTAAATTCTGAGACTAAGAAGGGGATGTGCAATGACTGTACCCCAACCATTACTGGTGCTGAGGGACTTTACCTGAACTAGCCAGCATATTATTTGTTTGCTACCATTTAGAGTTACAGATTAATTATGCTACAGTTAAGTGTCAAGTACAGCACTGGCACTGGCAGGCAGAAAAGTGTTGTGGAAAGTTCTGTTTGCAGTGTGAGAGCAGCAGGCTAGAAATGCTCTGTACTTCAATGTTTATTTTTATTAATTGCAGACCTAATAAACAACTTATAACTTCACTTGGGTGTAAATCATTTCAAGTGTGCAACAAAACATGGCGAGCCAGCCCCAAGAAGACACCCAAAGGACAACACATGAAGGTGAATTCTCCTTGTGACGAACCTAAAATCTGAGAACAAAGCACAGGAAGTCTGCTGCCTGCACCATGGAACTGGAACTACTACATGATAGGGTGAGTGAAAGCTTGCTGCAGTTGCAAAGAGAACAGCTCATTGATGTGTGCAGGTATATGACAGTACCAGGCTCATGTGATGAAGCAACAGAAAGAAAAAGCAGACGTGCTTTGATGAGATCAATAGATATAGCATTGGATGAGATTGAGGAAAGGGAGGAAGAAGAGGCAGCATGCAATTATCTGCAAAAGTTAATATTGTATATCAGTCAGCTACAAGAGAAGGGTCCAACAACCCCAGGCATGACTGAAAAACAAACAGAAAGAGACAGCTCAGTTGGAAGCATTAAAAGTAAAATATGTAGCCCTGCAGAAATCTTTGGAAGACTCTAGACAAGCTATGGAGATGGAAGTGAAAGTGTTAAGTAACAAACTTAGGAGTGGTAGGCTTAAACCCAGTCCAAACTGAAATATTCACAAAACCCAAAGCAGAGAGAATACCACAGGTGACAATACGGAGAGATTTTAAAATATTTGGCCAGATGAGGAGAGGTGTCAGAAAGATCGATTGTCATAAACAAACGTAATGCACCAAATTGATACAGGTCTTCAGAAGGGGCATACAGTGGAAGACATAATTGAAGCAGTTATCAAAGCAATTAGTCCCAGGACTTAATATCAGGGACATGTTAGAAATTAAAAGTGACCTAACCTTCACACAACTGAAAGCACAGGCTACTCGCCTGTAACAGTAAATCTTCCATGGAGCAATCTCTTGCAGTAAGTAATACTTTTGGGTATCCAGCAGAGGTCGCTGTGGCACACAGCAGCTCTTCTAGCAGTCTTTTCCAGAGACCACCTACACATGACATCAGCTTCCTGTTTCCTATATAAGTGTGGGCGGTCCCTGATATCCTCGGTTCCTTTTTTTGCCATCTTTAGCTCGCATGCAGCAGCTAGAACAACTTCTGAAAACAGCAATCATCGCTGAGAAACAACATCGAAGATTTTACAAACAAAGCACTCGCTCAACTAGAGCCCCCCCCCATCTACTGATCTCCTTTGGTTCATTCCCTCCTTCAAGATATCCCAGAAGTGGACTTTGTTCTGTCACTCATGATGACACGAGCTCCTTACCACTGGATAAGAATAACAAAGACTTAACTTTCTGGATACACATAGAGCAGGAGTACCCCTCCTCACCCTCTGTTTCTCTTACTCTTCGATGGCCACCAAACAGTCGACGATGCATCTATAATTTCACTGAAGGCCATACCCATCAATATCCTCATTGATGGCTACCACCGTCGACGATGCATCTATATTCACATTGACGACATAACCGTCCATGTTCTCACTGATGGCTACTACCGTTGACAATGCATCTATATTTTCACTGATGGCCATACCCGTCAATATTCTCACCGACGGTCATATCCATCGACAATGCCTCCATATTCTCATTGACGGACATCCTGTCAATGATGCAGGCCTATTTCTCGTCGACGACTGTCCCCTGTCCACGATGTATCATTATTCTGCCTTCTCACTGATGGGACGTTTTAACTCCCTCATCAACAATACTTAAAATATCCAACATTATAAAAAGGAAGTACATAAATAACCCTTTCTGGGTTCCATTTGAGTCACAGAGCAGGAGAGATCCTATTCAACCTCTGTACTTCACACCTCATTGACGGCCACCGCTCCTGGTATCCCTCCATCAATGGTGCACGGTCATACTCCTTCTTAGTAAGATGGGGCTTCATAAAAATCCAACAGCTTATGCCATGTTTTCTATCCCTCCACCTGCTTAGGTGGATAATCACAGGGGTCAGGCAGACAGAGATCGGAACCCTAGATTTTACCACCCAGGAGCAAGACCTGCTCAGGCTACACATCCACTCCCCTCTATCACCCCCCTTCTTCACAGAATGAACTGGACATCTCCACCGTAGTACAGCACATCCTGCATGCCATATGGCATTCCCAGCCCTCCGATCCAAGGGGGCAAGGTGACCCTCAACGATCTCCTACTCATCTGCCTAGGAATTTTCATGATGACCAGGATCCATTACCACCCTGGTCACTTCCTCCTTATATGGAAGACTATTTTTAGATGAACAAGTGCTCCTGGTTAACCTCACCAGTGACCTTAAACACGAAGATTTCTGGAGCTGAAATTTCTTCCTCAGTCTCTTTTCCGAAATCTCTCCTTTGGAAGAGGGCCTGCCTAGCATCCGCAGCACCCCCTCCTGCTAACCCTTGATTTCACGAAATGATAGTACAAATACAGAAAGACATGGGATTCTCTACCACAAAAACATGACAAAATAAGGATATGGCAGAATACCTTGATCTGCCAGAGCAGCCCATCTTGGTGGTTTCCCCACTAAGTCAAACTTACCAGAATACCATGCTGGCTGCCTGACATCAGCCTCCAGCTATCTCAACTGTGCCCCGTAAGATGGAGCATATTTATCAAGCTCCTTTGGTTCATTCCCTCCTTCAAGATATCCCAGAAGTGGACTTTGTTCTGTCACTCATGATGACACGAGCTCCTTACCACCGGATAAGAATAACAAAGACTTAACTTTCTGGAAAAACAAGTCTTTTTCTCTAGTACCATGAATATAAGAATTCTAAATTATATGGGTCATATGATTATTTATTTATTAGCTTTTGGTAACCGGGTAAGTGCGTTAGGCAACAGACCTGCCTATTTTCAGGCACGACCCGGGAGAGCACAGGGCATTAGTTACAATATGCAGAAATGCACAGACATAACATAGGTGTACAGGAGCAAAACAAGATATACATTGGGTAGCACAGTAATAGTTACATAAGGGTACATTTTAGGCATAGATCATAATAAGGATGTAAAATAAAGCAATTAGGGTAACCATAAGACAGCTGAGGACAGTAAAGACATCAAGGTTCATAGCCACCTAGACAAGCATATTGCATGGGAGAACATTAGTGTAGTACTCAGGGTCAGACCGACAGCCTGCAGTGGGACAAAGCAAATTAAGAGAATTTGCATTGGCCAGAGGTAGAAGGTGGGTGAACAGCAGTTTTTAAATTTTCATGGAGGCTGAAGTTTTCACCATAAGGGGAGGAGTTCCAGAACTTGGGAGCAAAATGGGCAAATGCCTGTTCACCTATTTTTGTCATGCAAGGTCTAGTGGAGAGCATGGGGACAGAGGAAGACCTGAGGGTACGGTGTGTGAGGCAGGAGTCAGGAGGTTGGCAAGATAGACAGGGCAGGGAGGTCTAGACAGGGAGTCAATAAAGCAGCCCAGGGAGTAGGCTTGAATATCCTTAGGTGACAGCCAATTTAAGCCAGCGTAAAGGAGACAATGATGGGTAAGACGTGGGGCAGTTAAGGCGAATCTACAGATGTTGTTGTAGACAGTGTCCCATTTGTGGAGTGTAGCAGAGTTTGCAGCAAAGAGGAGGGGCAGAGCATATTGGAGCTGGGGTAAGAGAATACCTCTCGCAACAGAAAGTCTAGCGGAAGGAGTGAGGGAGTGGCGCACGCGATAAACTCAGCCAATTTTAGCATTGACGGCATGGCACACCATATTGACATGTTGAGACAGGTCAAGTGTGGGATCCAAAGTGACCCTTAGGTACTTGAAGGACTCAGTGTTTAAGATGAGGGAGCCATCAAGGCATTGAACCCGGAGCCTGTTCGCAGGGGCAGACAGTTTCTTAGAGGATCCGAATAGCATAGCACAGGTTTTCTAAGTTCAGGACTTGGTGGTTGCTAGAGAGCCAGGTCTGCAGGAATTGGAAGTCATTAGTGAGAGTGGAGTTGATGGCAGCAACCGATTTTGACCCAGAGTAGAGAACAAGGTCATCTGCGTACATAAGAGTGCAGCTATGTCAGGACATGGTGGGAATATAATTTAGGAAGAGGGAGAAGAGTAGAGGTCCAAGAGTGGATCCCTGGGGAACTCCACAGGAGATGTTTAGGGGGGAGGAAAGGGCCTTGTGAAATGCTACTGCCTGAGTCAGATTGTCAAGATAGCTATGGAACCAGGAGAGGGCTTGGTCAGATGCTCCAATGGATTGGAGTTTCTTTAGCATGAGAGGATGGTGTACCATGTCGAAGGCTTTAGACAGGTCGATAAAGACGGCCCCAGTGAGTAGGTCACGGTCCATATTTCTGATGTCATTTGTAAGTTGTGTAAGTGCAGAGGTGGTACTGTGACCGGGCTGGAAACCATGTTGGCACGGGGTTTGAAGATTAAACATGTCAAGGTGAACAGCAAGCTGGCGGTGGACTATTTTTTCAAGCAGCTTACTGAGAGTGAGCAGAAGAGATATAGGGCGGTAGTTGATTAAATACCAAAATACCCTTGGGTCATCTGCTATTAAGACCATCAATCACCTCCCTCCTTCACCAGAACAGGAGCGATTATTTGCTACTATGTCAACTGGCAATGCTATTTCCCGTCACCTACCCAAGTCGGGATATGATGCCATAAATATCTTGGCCCAACTGTCAGCTATTGTCATTTATTTACGACGCCACACCTGGCTCCGCTTTTCAGGCCTGACACCTGATGTACAACATAAAGTAGCTAATGCCCCCTTTTAATGGGTCCAAGTTATTTCTAGCCAGGTATTCAAACTTTACTGGATGACTTACAGGCATCAGGCAGAACTCTACGTACGGTTCATGGCAAGTACCATACTCCAAATACAACCTACCGTACTCAGTCCTCTTCCTACTCTGAAAGAGGTTGAAAATATAGAAATATCAATACAGGCAGCTATAGAGGTCGTACTCAACCCACAAGAGTCAACACCTCCACTGCCCATGGCTCCCACCCCTACCCTCCCGGGAGAGCTGGGCAGCCCAGTACCCAGTGACCCACTACATTTTTTTCCCCATGCCTCCTTGACACAAGCCTCAGAGCCTGCGGGTGGTCATTTTGCCCTCCGTTTAGAGGCCGGGCGAAAGATCACTTCAGACGAATGGGTACTCTAGATTATACAGAGTGGTCATCCTCTGGAATTTATCTCCAAAGATCATATACCTATCCTTCAAGAGGATTTGGGGGCTCTACTGGTGACACAGGCTGTTTCTCCAGTATCCCCCTCACACCATCAAAAGGGATTCCACTCCCATTTCTTTCAGGTACCCAAACTGGGAGATCTTGGTCCGATACTGGACCTCAGAAAACGGAACCTTTCCATCCAGTACAAATGGTTTCACATGATAACCTTGACTTCCATCATGCCAATACTGAAACAGGGAGACTGACTTTGTGGCCTAGATATGAAGGGTGTCCACCTGCATATCCCGATCCATCCTGCTCATCACCGTTTTCTTTATTTCTACCTGCTAGATTAACACTACCAGTTTCAAGCACTCTGGTTTGACCTCTCCTTGGCCCTGAGTATGTTCACCAAATACCTAGAGGTAGCTGCAGCAGCTTCAAGAAGGAAAGGTCACTTTATCTTCCCATATGTATGCATCTGCAAGCTGAGGGGCTAGCTGGCTGGCTGTGTTTGTCTCTGTCAGTAGTTTAGTTTTTGTGGATTTTCATGCATTTCTACTTGGAGGAACTGGATCATTCTTGCACATGACATCTATGAACGTTTCCTGGACTAAGAAACTGTAAAACAGCACCACCAGATATTAGCATTCTCATCATAAATCAACTTTTTTTGGAAGCCATTAAAAGCAAAAGTAAGGTCAGTAAATCTGTTTTACAAGCTCTGATGTGTGGAGTGCTGCACTGAATCCACATTTCCATCTGACTTGTTCCTTAAAGGATCTCTGCTTGTCTTTGAGGTCTATTCACAACCATTTTGGAGAACAAGGATTTTTACTTCCTGCATATGCCCCAGGCCAATGTTCATCACCTTCAGAAATTTAACACATTCTGGCTCTTTGATCTACAGTAACAACAGTTTACTGGCCCCCAGTAGTTCACCATTTCCTATGGATCTGATTATTTTTCGTCATTTGACTCCTGGTACCTTGGACAAGATTTCTATATTACATATCTCTGAACATAACTATCTGCATGGTTTATTACTACTACATCAAGAATGCAACCTAACCCCATGAGCGGGCCAGGGTATACCAGGTCAAAGGGAAATGGCTTGAAACTTGCTACGATGAATATCTGCAGCCTGCTATTGTTTATCTAGGCTGTCTGTCTGCTGTCTACCACCTACACAGCCTTGGTCCAGACTTTTTTCTCTCTCTTTTAATTCTTAACTAGTCATTATGCTCAAATGTAACACTGCCCTTCCTTTGTATCATTCTCTTCTTGCACAGTCACCCTTGTAACATTTTCCCTAGTTGGACTCTACTCCCCAACCGAGCACCAGGGCAATACCTCCATTACAATACCGGCTGGACATCTGGGGATTTTTCTTACATCATAAATGGGCCATGGTCCCCTTATTTAACTTTCCCCACTGTGACAGCTGGATCTCCAACTACCAACCTACCCTTATCATCACCTTCTCAGGTCCCATTGTCTTCCACCACCAGGGGAAGAAAGGGAAAATGAAAAGGCAACATAGCTCCAAAAGGGCTGCTAAACAGGTGTCTAAACTGATAAGAGAATACCTCCTTTGGCTCGCCCTCCTGCTACTTCTACTATCAGGCAACATTCCACTCTAACCCAGGACCAGCACAACACACTCAAAATGTTTCTCGCCGAAAACGGGGAACTCTTACTTTGGCTACTCTCAGCATCTGCAGCCTCCTGTGTAAAATCGACTCCCTTAAAGTTTGGGTTTCACAAAACAACCCTGACATACTCTCTGTTGTGGAAACATGGTTATCCCCCAAAATACCAGACTCTGCGGATCACCTACCTGGTTACACAATTTTCAGATTGGACAGGCTGACCAAGCGAGATGGTGGCTGTGCCATCTACCTAAAAGACTCACTGAAGAGTCTAGCCATGCCTGTGACTGACTTTGGTTGCCCCTCTCAGGTATTAGGGATCAGAGCACTACTGGGAGCACATCAAAAGACTCTCACAATAGTATCAGTTTATATACCACCCAAAGACCCTAACACTGGCCTTTATAAAGTCTTGGATTACCTAGAAGCCCCAAAACACATCACCGAGGCACTTATATTTGGTGACTTCAATATAAACTGGCTGTCAGCTTCCTCAGGCTCCATAAAGGATGCACTATCGGCGCTATATTTTTCTCAACTTGTCAGCTCTCCCACAAGAATTAACTATAAAACTGGGACAAGCACCACTCCTGACTGGGTAATCTCAAACCACCCTGACCGGATCTCCAATGTAACTGTGCACCCTGACTCTCTAAGTGACCACTCCCCTGTCTCCTGTAGATGGACCAACAAATTCCAATCCCCCCCACCTCTGACTACAGTCAAAAGAGTGCTTATACGTGGCCACCTGGAGCACCTAAAACAACACCTTCGCTGTCAGGACTGGTCTCCTCTGCCGACACTAATGAAGCCCTTCAGCACTTTATCAGTACTCTCAATACCACCTGTGATGTACATGCACCCCTCAAGAAAATGAAAGTGTGTGACACTGTACATCCCTGGATTACCCCTGATCCTCTTGCTACCATCAAAATGAGGGACCACCTCTGGTACTGTGCTAAATCATCAGGCAAATCTCCAGACTGGCAAGCCTATAAAGCTGCAAGAAATTCCTGCACTCAGGCCATCCGCAAAGTGAAAAGCAATCTCCATAAGGAGCAGCTTACCAACAGTTGGGGTGATAGCAGGAAATTCTAGTCAAACATTAAAGCTATAATTGCAAAATACCCAAAAAAGGCACCAACTATGATAAACCTCGATGGCTCCCACATACTGGCTCCACTCCAAATTGCAAATACTTTCAATACTTCCTTTACCGACCTTAGCAATGTCCTACCACAAGATTTCTTTGATGATACCACCTTAAAGTTTGCACGCCAGCAGGAGAATGAGACAAATGATCACCCTCTTTTCTACTTTAAACACATCTCTGTTGCCCAAGTCAGGAAACTACTGAGCAAAGTGCTGGGTAAGTCATGGCATAGTGGGGACTCCCTAGACCTCAAACTAATCGCACTTACCGATGAGGAAGTACTCCCACCTATGACTAAGATCCTTAACTGCTCTCTGTCATTGTCTCAGTTTCCACAGGTTTGGAAAACAGCCATTGTTACACCAGTTCACAAAGCTGGGGACCATGCGCTACATAGCAACTATAGGCCTATATCAATCCTCCCTCCACTTTCAAAAATACTCAAGCGTATTGTTGCGACCAACTACTGGACTACCTCAGTAAATACTCCCTCCAGTGTGAACAACAACATGGTTTTAGAAAAGGGCACAGCACCACCACTGCTCTCCTAGAACTCACCAGCTCCGTCCACCAATCTATTGACCAAGACAGTCTTGTGGGGGCAGAATTTATAGACTTAACCAAGGTCTTCGACACGGTTAATCACCAGCTCCTCCTTAATCAACTCTCTTTAACTGGCCTCTCCCCCAATTCACTGTCCTGGTTTACAAACTATCTTGGAGATAGATCACAATGCATAAAGATTTCCAACGCTAACTCAGACCAAAAACCAGTTTGGTCTGGTGTACCCCAGGACTCAATTCTGGGTCCCCTACTATTCAGCATCTTCATTAACAATTTACCATCTGCATGCCACCTGTGCACACTGCTCTATGCGGATGACACTGTGATTTTTACAAGCCACCTTGACCTGCACCTGCTTGAAAGCAACCTACAGAATGATTTCCTGGACGTCGAGCACTGGTTTGCCAAACAGAAACTAGTGCTAAACTACAAGAAGACAAAAGTCTTGTTGTTCTCCTCTGTCCGCAGTAGATACAGCGGGCATGCTCTCACTATCAGAAATAGCCAAGATGACCCCCTTGAATAAATACAGCACTTCAGATACCTTGGGGTCACCCTAGATAGTCACCTCACCTATACACCCCATACTGAAAATGTAGCCAGAGTCGTCAATGCTATGATTAGTCTTCTCTATTGAATCAGAAAGTATTTAACACCTGAAGCTCTCAATCTGGCGATTCACAGTTCAGTGCTCTCTATTATCGAATATGGCCTTGTCATTTACGGAGCTGCTACCAATACTGCTCCCAAAAGGCTCACTGTTGTGCTAAACAAGGCTTGTAGACTCCAAATAGGGGCATCCCACCTCACCCACACCCGCGATCTCTATAAACAGACTGGATGGCTCAATCTATCTGGGAGAATTAAATACCACACCTGCCTTCTCACTAAAAAGATTCTACTTGGGTTCATGCCGAAGGGTCTGTGTTGCCTGCTTCACAAATCTCCAAAGACCCAACATACGCGCACCTCATCCACTGAACTCCTACTAGTCCCACGGTGCCGGACCACACAATGCCAACGTACCTTTGGTAGCAGAGTGCCTTCCTGATTCAATGGACTGCCCAATAGTCTAGCTACCCTTCCTAAACTTGGAGAGTTCAAACATAAGCTCCGAACTCGCCTCCTAACTAAAAACTCCTGTGACTGCTCCACCTAATTTCCAGGTCCCTTTCAGGACCTCCATTAGTCCATCCCCCACTTCTTGGACCCCCCCTCACTGACACCTCTATCATCCCCATTTACCACCCTCCTCCCTGCCTTTGTCCCTCTCTCCCCTTCCCAGGACTATTTCCTCCCCCCTATCGTAGTTGCCACTTTATAGGGCTGCCTGGCTGCTCCTCCCCCTCTTGGTTCTTCCTCCCCCTCTACTTTTCTTCCCTCTGCCTCTGATCAGGTTTTGCTTAAAGTGTATATAATTGAAGCTTAATTGTCCTATACTATAATACAAACACATGTACATCTGTTCTGAAATATTCTGTATGACTTGTCTGTTTCCCTACAACTGTCTGTAACCCTCCCTCCTGACATGGAACTTTTGTAAATGAGCTGCCTGGTGCTCAAAGGTATTTGTAATCCTAGAATTAATGAATAAATAAATAAAAATTATCTAGATAGCTTGCCAATTACAGTGGAACAGCTTTGCTTTCTTACCTAGAGGCTACCCTGCAAATATTTTCACACTCTAGGGATCACAGTCAATTGACCAAAGTCCAACCTGACCCTGACTCAGTCTCCAACACATTGGAGCCATCCTAGATACAGTCTTAGTCAGAACTTACCGTCCAGCCATCTAGCGGGCTATACCCTTGTCTATGACCTGTAGTTCCCAGTCCTTCTGGCTGATGCGACAGCCACCAAAAAGGCAGTCTTCCAGGACAGATGTGACATCTCACACCTGTGCATCAGTTCGAATAGCTTGGCCCATGAGCTTTGCCAAAACCAGCAGTAAATCCCACTGAGGTGGTGGTTCATGCACCAGAGGGGAAATATGGTCGAGGCCTTTAAAGAAACGCCAGACCACCTTTTCCTGTGCTACCATCTGCTGACAGCCCATGCCCGGTAAGCAGAGATGGCTGCCAGGTGCACCTTAAGGGTAGTAGACCGAAGACCTCCTTTGGAGAGGGACCAAAGGTAGTCGAGGATGCTAGCCACTGGACAGGATGAAGGGTCCAGGCCCTTGCCCTGACACCAAATGGAGAATCTCTTCCATTTGAAGGCACAGCACCTCCTGGTCGACTCCCTCCTAGATGCCTCAACTATACCGAGTACATTGTTAGAGAGACCCAAAGCCTGGAACTCCAACCGCTCAGGAACCAGGCTGTCAGGTGCATGGATTGAAGGTTCGGATGGAATACCTTCCCCTGACTGATGAAGAGCAGGTCCAGGTGTGCTGGAAGTCACCTCGGGAGCCTGGTGCTGAGGCTGAGGAGCTCTAGATACCAGAACTGGCAGGGCCAGTCTGGGGTTACAAGGATCATCCTTGTCTTGTCCCTCCTGACCTAAAGAAGCACCTTGTGGACCAAGGGAAGTGGAGGGAAGGCACAGAAGAGGCCTGGGGTCCATGGCCTCGAGAAGGCATCCCCTTGCAGTGAGCCCTGCTGAGGGGGGCGGGCAGGAAACAGCCTCAGCTTTGTGTTCTTGATGGAGGTGAACAGGTCCACCTGAGGGGTGCTCCACGTAGGAGAACAGGCTGTGAACTACCTCTGGATGGAGAGACCACTCATGGGACGCCTCACCCACATGGCTGAGGGCATCTGCCAACTGACTGGAGGCTCCTGCCACATGAAATGGCTAGGAGATCTGCCTCCAGTTGGCTCACGAGGGTCCAGATGTGGAGCGCTTCCCTGCACAGAGGCTGGGAGTGCATACTGCCCTGTTTGTTGAGGTAGTACATGGTCATGGTGTTGTCCGTCTGGACTTGGACCACTTGACCCTGAAGGAATGGAGCGAATGCAGCCAGCACCAGCTGAACTGCTCAGAGCTCCAGCAGGTTGATGTGGCATCGGGATTCCTTGGGGGGGCCAGAGCCCGTGGACTCTGTGATTCCCCATGTGGGCACCCCAGCCTGTGAGAGAGGAGTCAGTCATGAGGACGACTGTCGGTTCAGAGCGGACAAATGGGATACCTCCCTGCAGATGTTTCAGGATAGTCCACCACTGGAGGGTGTCCAACATCTCGTGGGTCACAGTGACCAGCTGGTCAAAATGACTGTGTCGCTAAGACCATTGGTTGGCCAGCTCCCACTGAAGGGGGAGCATATGCCACCGGGCCCATCGGACCACAGTGGTCAGGCCACCATGTAACCCAGAAGTCACAGAAAGTCCCAGGCAAGATGCAACTGCCTAACCAGAAATGACTGGGCAAAGAAGGAGAAAACCTCCACCCTGTCCATAGGGAGCCCGGTTCTGGCTTGGCAAGTCGAGCTCTGCCCCGATGAAGCAAATCACCTGCAAGGGCAAGAGTTCTGACTTGGCCACGTTGACCAGGAGGCCAAGGCTGAGGCAGCTGTGGAGGGGCCAGACCCTGGACCTCTCCACCCCCAGTCTGGAGGGACTCGCTATTAGCCAATCATCGAGACAGGGGTACACTCTGACCCCTTGACGCCAAAGATGGGCCGCCACCACTGCTATGCATTTGGTGAAGACCCTGGGGGCCGATGACAGGCCGAATGGCATGGCTTGAAACTCGTAGAGGGTTTCCTCCTCTCTAAAGTGGCAGAACCTTCGATGGGGTGGACAGATCGAGGTGTGGAAGAATGCGTCTTGTAGATCCAGTGAACAGAACCATATGTTCTGCTCAAGGGATGGTATAATCTGGGACAGAGTTACCATCTGAAAGGTGCACAATCTGAGAAACTGATTCAGGTCGTGCAGATCTGGAATAGGGCGCCAGCCCCTGTCCGTTTCAGGACCAGGAAGTACCCAGAAACAAACACTGGGTTGACAGGGGGGGGGGGCTGCGACTCTGACCACTACCTCCTTGCGGAGGAGTTGGGCAATGTCGTCTCAGAGAGCTGACCGGATATGGGTGGAAACCTTTTCCTCCCATGGGGCGCGGGCTCGGCTTGGATGGTACTGCTCGAATTCCAGAGGTAGACCCTGGTCAACCACTTCAAAGACCCACTAGTCCGTTATGACAGCGGACCAGGCGGAAAAGAAGTGGCGGAGCTGTCCCCCCCACGGGAGGACCCAGAGTGGTCGTGATGGGTATGGGGGTGGCTGTCCCCATCCCGTCACTGTGCAGGCTTGGAGGATGAAGAGCCAGCATGGGGCCACCGGAACCTCTCCCTCCAGGCTTACGGTTTGCTGAAGCCCTGGACTTGGGACGAGGGTACCAAGATTAAGACTGCTGCCCAGTTTGATACTGGGGCTGCTTGGCCGCAGGGGAAGAAGGCCGAAAGGACTTCTTCTTCTTCTGTGATTTCTTACAGCCCTGGTGGGGTTCTTTTTGGGTAAAGTAATGAAGTCCAAGGTGGTATTGGACTTCTCAATATGCTGACGGTGTCCATCGACTCTTGGACCGAACAAGTCAGTACACAAGAAGGGATCATCCGCCAGTTTGTGCTGGGTGTCTGCCATAAATGTTGAGACCCTCAGCCAGACCCTGCGGCATATGGTGACTGCAGCTGCCACTGAACAGGCACAAGAATCCCCGATGTCCAGGGCTGTTTTGAGTTGCTGTTTAGCAAAAGCCCGACCCTGGTCACAGACCTGCTTGACCGTAGTCTGAAGGTCTGTGGGGAGATGAGGAAGCATCTCATCCAGAGAGCCCAAAAGGGCATGGGAGAAGTGTGCCATAATGACAGCCAAACTCGCCTGTCGGAGACAGAGCGAGGAAGCAGCATAGACCTTCTGGCTGCATGGTCCAACTTTTTGGACTCTTTGTCCAGAGGTCTATCCATATCTCCTGAGTTGCCTGACTGCCGAAACACAGACTCAGTCACCAATCCCTCAGTCGAGGGATGCTGTGTAAACCCCAAGGGGGAAGAGGATGGGAACCGCATACTTGAGGGCCATACAAGCAGAAGGCACAGGGCAGGAAGCTGGATGCTCCCTAGCGCGATTCCAAGACAGTCCTCCCGGCACCACAGGGCGCAGCCATCAGGCTGCTCGGTCGTACCCAGCCATTTTCCTTCAGGTTTTCTCTCCATTGGGAGAGCGGATGTGCAGTGACGCCCGTGCACACATACGCAGACGCTTGTCGCCTCCCACTAACACCAGCACATGCAGTGCCTCTGTTGATCCCTCAGGGCCGCCGTCATGCGTGTAGTTTCCCATCCCTACCCAGGACTAGGAGAGCCATCTCCTGATGCTCAATCCTAGTCCTCCCCTGCCGACCAGAGCTCATTACCGAACCTGGGTCGCCGGCGTTGCGCAAGGTGTGGCGTCCAGCACCTCAACCCTAAGTGCCAACGGGCCGACTCAGATGTTCTGTAATTCTATAAAACAACTAGATCTCACTGCTGCAATACAGAAACGGTCATGCTTCAGTGAAACAGCTATGTCTGATTCCTGCAGTATTGGTCACCTTGGCCCAAAACACCATTCTAGACTTCTGAACTTAATTGGAAAAAGGTGCATGATCCAGTCCTTATCTGATGGTATGCCTGTACAGGCCTTGTGGCACAAGCCAGTCTGATCAATGAAGCCTGGAGAAAGAGGCACCTCCCTTACACAAAACTAAGGGAGATAGAAGAACTGCTCGGCCCAGGAACTTTGAGTGAAACGGCAGCAAATCAGACCGAGATTCCATTTCTTGGGTGTATTGAGGTAAAGTTCCAACTGTATCCGGGAAAAGATCCACACAAAGAATTCATAGTGCCAGTATTGGTGTCCAGTGATCCCAATGTAGCTGAGGAACCAATCTTCAGCTTTAATGTGATTAAGGAACTTATAAAGGGCCAGAGTGAAGCTGTTGGGGGGGGGGGATGCTTCCTCACAGCAACATTAATACATTTAGCTTGGCATTCTCCATGCAACCAAAGAAAGCGGAGGCCTTAGTAAAGTTAATGCAAACAGAGAATCCCGACAGTGTCAGTAATACAGTCAAGAGTAGGCAGGAAGAGCCTGGTCATTCCAGCAAGTCAGATTATTGATGTAAAGTACTGTGTGCATACAGGATCACAGCAGAAAGAACAGAAAATGTTATTTGTACCAGAGGAAAGTGCTCATTGACCAGAACGTTTAAGTATCAGTGAAGTTTTGGTAACTGCAAGAAAGGGCACCTCATCCAAAGTGACCATCCCAGTGGTAAATCATACCAAGCATATCATCGCCCTAAACCAGCAAACAACCCTGGGCCAAGTTGTGGATCCTGCACCACACCGCTAAGCCACGCACCCGCCCTTAGCCAGGCAGTGGAGAGCCCTCATTATTTCTAGCCTACATGCTCTTCACCTCCCTCGGTTACCATCTAGTTGCACTGGACTATGAATGCATTGTATTATGTATAAGACAAGGCCTCCCTGAGGCGGCTTACTACCACCTCATATCATGCATTGCTTTAGCTACCAATTGTATAGGTCTTACTCACTTATTAGGTAAATATGTCGATAGCTCTGCTCTGTTTTAGCTACCATATGTATAGGCATTAACCAGTGCTCACTGTACTTATACTCTGTATGGTTGCTCACCCACATATACGGTCTATGTTTTATTCTGACTTGGAGTCTTTGGAAATGAGTCTATGACTCAAAGGGTTATAATTCTGATTTCCTAAATAAATAAATAAGTTCAGCTGGTGAAAGCAATATATCCTGCAGAGATCAAGCCAGTGGGGCTTGCAGTATATAACTTGAGTAACCACAAGACGGACAGCAGCCTCACCAGGAACCCAGAGACAATGATTAAACAGCAACCAAATGACATACTACATGAGATGGATGACTGTTCTGAAGGGTGGGATCCACCGTACCCTTAGATCACCTGACAGGGGCACAAAAGACAATAGTACAATGCATGCTCAGGGAAGAGCACAAAGCTTTTTCTAAGGATAGTACAGATATAGGATGTATTCCTTCATTGAAAATGCACATTAACTTGAAAGATAGTACCCTAGTACAAAAAACATACATGTTGATACCAAAGCTACTGCATAAAGAAGTGAAAGAGTACCTACACAATTTGCTGAACCGAGAATTGATAAGATCAAAATCACCACATTCTTCACCTGTCTTCTGCGTCAAAAAGAAGGATGGGAGTCTGCGACTCTGTTTTGATTACTGTGAGCTAAACTGGAAGTCAGTACCTGACAGACACCCTATTCCCAGAATACAGGACATGCTAGACAGCTTAACTGGGAGCTCATGGTTCCCAGTCCTTTATCAAGGAAAGGCATACGATCAAGGATTCATGGATGAGGAAAAGTTGGTCTTTAACTGCATTTATAACACCATGGGGACTGTATGAATGGGTCCGTATCCCATTCGGCCTGAGCTCAGCCCCAGCAGAGTTCCAAAGATGTATGGAAGAGTGCCTGTTTGGCCTACAGGATGAGACTTGCCAGCCATATCTTGATGATAACCTGGTCCACAGCAAAACCTTTTAAGACCATGTTGAACATGTGCGTGCAGTTCTGCACAGATACTAGCAGTATGGCATCAAGCTCACAGTCATAAAGTGTGAACTGTTCAAGAGAAAGGTCCAATTTCTTGGAAAGATTGTATCACAAGAAGGCTATTCAATGGATCCAGCAAAAATTGCACCAGTGCAAGCCCTTAAACAAAAGAAACCAGCCACAGTAGGTGAGCTCAGGAGGATTCTGGGGTTTATTTATTTATTTATGTCATTGGAAACCGGGTAGGTGCACTGATCCAGAGGACCATTTTCAGGCACGACCTGGGCCACAAGGTGGCAGCAACAGGAGAAAACAAGCAGAGACAGACCGTGTCAAAGATACACACCCCGAGCATGGGATGGTGAGGAAAATAAAAATATACAAGTGAGACTAAAAAAAACACAACAGACAACACTCTTACAAAGTCACATTGGAGTTAGGCTAGAGATGCTAAAAAATTAGACAAAAAACATGGTGTGCTGAAATTATACGGTACAGAGCAGATATGTCAAAAAATACATTACATAATACATATCGATACATTAAACCATTATTCACGTATAGTAGTACATATACTAGTCCAGAGTCACAGAAACAGTTCCTGGGTCTGGGCCGTAAAAAAGGCCACATATCTCCTACTATAGACCTTATATACAGGATTTCTCACATATAGCCAAGTCACTGTATGAGCTACTGTCGGCATCATCAGACGGGTCAGGAAGACAGGAATCACCCAAACAGACATCAAGATGGGCACCAGGTACACATCAGAAAACACAGGAAAACAGTAAAGGTCAGCTTTCACCACAACAGCCAATCATTTGGACAGAACATCACCAAGAGATCCTCAATCTATTTACTGACCACCTTTCAAACCCACCGATTTCAGGGTACCCTGACTTTAACCAACCATTTGTCCTGTACTGTGATGCTTCCCAAGAAGTCTTAGGAGCAGTGCTTTATCAGCAAAAGAAAAAAAAATGGTAGTCACTGCTTATGGCTCAAGGACCCTTACCTCCCCCAACCCCTGAAAAAAATTATCACATGCATTCTGGAAAACTGGAATTCCTGGCCCTCAAATGGGCAATCTGTAAATGATTCAGAGACTACCTGCACCGTGCACCATCATTTGTAGTCTGTACTGACAACAGCCTAGTGACTTATGTTCTCACAACAGCCCAACTCAATACCACATGGGCACAGGTGGGTGGCATAGTTAGCTGACTTCAATTTTAGTATTAAGTATCGTCCAGGATAAGCAGATGCAGATCGGTTGTCCCGAATCCCCTTGGACAATGAACAATACATGCAACAGTGTTCAACAGAAGTACATCCAAAGTCGTAAGTGCAATTGCGCTGGCAACAAATGCACAGCAAAAGGAACAGACACCATGGATGGTTTCGATAAATACCAATACATTAGTGTCAACACAAGGGAATGTGGGTAATATCACAACAAGAAGACAACCAATTCCTAGATAAGACCTTAAGAGGGCTCAAGTGGAAGATCCCGTGATTAGCCAGGTGATACAATATAAAGCTCAAAACCTATGGCCAAAGAGGAGAAATAGACACTGTGAGCATCACAACTCCGCGGCACTGCTAAAGGAGTAGACAAAGCTACATCCTGACAAAGATGGGATACAGAAAGACTGCATCTTGTTCCCAATTGGTACTGCCAAAGAAATACCACCAGCAGGTCTACAAAGAACTCCATGAAGAGATGGGACATGTAGGAGTTGAAAGAACAACGAATTTAATTAGAGACAGGTTCTATTGGCCCCACATGCAAAGTTGCCTCAAACAGAAGAAGCCCAACAAGCCAACACTTGCGCCACTGAACAACATTATGATCACCTATCCATTTGAAATGATATCAATAGACTTCCTGCATCTAGAGAAATGCAAACGTGGCCATGGGCCATTACACTTGTTTTGCTCGGGCATATGCGATCCCAAACAAATCTGCAAAAACGGCTATTAAGACCTTTAATGAATTTGTCCTATGATTTGGCTACCCTACAAAAATTCACCATTATATGGGGAAAGAGTTTGAAAACCAGTTGTATGCAAGGCTAGAGAAGCACTGTAGAATTCTGCATTCACATACTACGTCCTACCATCCTCAGGGAAACGGACAAGTTGAGAGATTCAACCGCACTCTTTTAGTCATATTACGTACTCTGACAAAAGATGAAAAATCTGACTAGAAGAATTCCCTTGCTAAAGTAGTTCACGCATATAACTGTCTGTGCAATGAAGGCACAGGATTTTCACCATTTTGTTTACTATTTGGAAGATCTCCAAAACTTCCTGTCAACATCATCTTTGATCTAAAACCAGAAGATAAGCACGGAACATATCCAGGACTATGTAGAGACCTGGCAGAAAAGAATGGCAGAGGCTTATCAGATTGCATCAAAGTCAACGTCCAAAGAAGCAGCAGGGGGCAAGCATACTATGATAGGAAAATCTATGGTGCTGATCTTCAACCTGGGAACAGAGTATTAGTGTGGAATCGAAGGGAGAAGGAAGGTCCAGGAAAACTTTGATCCTACTGGGAGGATAAAGTCCATGTTGTGATCAAGAGAGAAAGTGACGATAGTCCAGTTTATGAAGTGAAGCCAGAAACCGACAGAGGTCAGGCCAGAATCTTACATCGCAATTTGCTACTTCCTTGTGATTTTCTACCTGTTCTAGAACCTCCACAAACTCAGCTGAAACAAAAACAAGCCAAATCTCAAAGCAAGAGACCAGCAAAAGTACATCCTGCTGAAACAGAGAGTGACACTAATTCTGAGGACAATGATTATCACTTGGCTTACTACACCAGACAAGCAACAAATGATTCCCAAAGCCCTGTCAGCATCAGCTTGGACCCAGAAGCAGAAGAATTCCAACCTTTGGATACTACAGAAAACTCAGAAATGCAAGAGATAGAGCAGGATATTTATTTAGTTTTTGTTGACCGGGTAAGTGCACTAGACAAAATCCTGCCTATTTTCAGGCACGACCTGGGGGAGGGGGATACAGATGAATGCCAACTGACTTTGAACCAGATTAAGCAGTTGGTGGTAATTTTTTTAGTGGATGAGGGAAATTTGGCCAGGACACCGGGGAAATTCCCCTACTCTTTTTCAATAAGTGCCATGGGATCTTTAACATCCACCTGAACTACCACCAATCCAGGCAGATGGGTTCTCGGTTTAACATCTCATCCGAAAGATCCAAACATTACGGACAACACAGAATTCAATGTAACATTACCCAGGAATAAGGATTCAAAAGAAGAAGTTGGAAGCAACCAAGAGGGGAGCAGTGAAAGTCACAATTCAGCTTCAGAGGTGAGGAGATTCCTTACAAGAGATAGAAGGCAGCCAAAGACACTGACATATATGACCAATTGGGACAGCCCAGAATAGTCTCAAGGGACATGACCACACAGGTGGGGAGTATGGTACCACAACTATATCCTGGTCCGTATGGATACCGCATAGCTTGAAATACTGGAATGAGCTATGGACCACATCAAGGTTATGAGAGACTCATTACATAAACTGAAAATGTACTGTGTTATAATTGTGAACATTTGATACACTGTAGAAGTAACATCTGAAAGTTATATATGTTGTATAAAGAAGTAATGATTTAAAGAGTACATGTAATCCAGAGGAAATGCCCGACACCATGCTATAAGAACTGGATAAGGTAAGAAGTGAGAAGTATTGTGTTTTACTGTAGGCCAAAATCAAAACGGGTATGACTATTACACTCAAAATCAGATACGTAATGTTGAGGGGAAGCTCTGGGAAGCAGCCCACCTGTGTACAGTCCTCAACTGTGTTATCTGTTCTTATACAATATAGATTGTTAGGTGGAGACATCCCTGCTAACAGATGCAGAATTTCGAGGCTTTGTTTCACACTGCACAATGGGCTCAGCCTTTGTATCCACAGTAGCAAAGGGGCACAACCATCATGGGAATGGATAATAAATCCCAACCGTGTCTCCATGCTGCCCTAAGAACATACTAACATAATGGTTACAAAACAGCGGAAACATGAACACTTAAGACAGAAATGTCAGGTTGACATTATTTTTTGGGGGGAGGGGGAGTGTAGGATATGCTGCAGAAAACAGGTCCCCCCATATAAAATATTTCCAGGTTAAGCAATAATTAATGTACTTCGTATTTTCCATTTACCTTATGTTGTTAAACCAGTGCAGTTACTAGGCTAAAACCTGCTAAGAGAGCTGCATTCCCTCCCTCCCTCCAGTAGGTGGCAGCAGAAGAGTAGCACAGCAGTGGCTATGGCAGGCAGAAAAGTGTTGTGTAAAGTTCTGTTTGCAATGGTAAGATCAGCAGGCCAGAAACGCCCTGTACTTCAATGTTGATTTTTATTAATTGCAGGTAAGATTGCAACTTCTGTGATAGCTGAATAAGTATAGGAACTGTTCGGTAACAAACTGATGCAAGTGTAGAAGCCTAGCTTAATTAAGCTTTCCAGTTTGTTAAAAGCTTAAGTAACTCAGAGGCCCAATGAGCACTGCAGCCCCCAGTGGTAGTTTAGAACTGCTGTATCTGTAGTACTAATGGAGCAGAACTGTTTAAATCCTGAGACCCGGTTTGGGGGAGGCAATGACTGTACCGCACACATTGTCAGTGCTGAGGAACTTTACCTGAACTGGCAGCATATTATGTGTTTGTTACCATTTAGAGTTACAAATTAATTATGTTACAGTTAGTGTCAAGAACAACAGTGGCTTTGGTAGGCAGAAAAGTGTTGTGTAAAGTTATGTTTGCAAAGTGAGAGCAGCAGGCTAGAAATTCTCTGTACTTCACCATTTATTTTTATTAATTGCAGACCTAATAAATGACTTATAACCTCATTTGGGTGTAAACCATTTCAAGTGTGCAACACTAACCCTAATATTAGCAGATAAACAAGCTATTGCACGATACTGGCTCAGTACTAAGATCTACACTGAGGTCTGGAGGACAATCGTCTTGGAAATGTATTACTTAGAAAGAATAACATACTTGCTTCACAACACATTGCATTTTTAAAAACAGATAGAGTAGAAGGATCCCGTAACAAGCACTAAACTACCCCAGTGTTGTACCATGAACCATACCTGCACTCGCTTGGCTTTTCCTCTTCTCTTTCTCTATTCTTTACTTCTTTAGTTTACTATGCTAGCCACCCTCACTAGTCGGACTAACCTGCTTACCACACATAATACTGCTTTTTCTGTGGTACATTATCACATATACAGTCTATAGCTTAGCAGGTTAATTCATTGTGTCAAAGTACTGTGTCTTAATCTATTTAGGAATAATGTTTACCTCCTTTGTGCAAATACACTGTGCCCTTATATTCCTACATCTCTCGTTTACTATTGAAAACTAATCAAAATTTCAAGTTTAAAAAGAAATCTTGCCTGACTCAATTCAAATAGTTTATTTCTTTCTATGTTCTCCACTATCTTATCCTTGAGAACTGACTGTAGACTCCCAGCCCACCAAAGGAGGAGAGCGTCCTGGCGGATGTTGAATCCTATTACCATCCCACAGCAGTGTTCCTTGAACCAGAACACTGGCATGGCAAGCAGCTTCTGTAACTGCTTTCTAAAAGTAAGCCTTGTGCTATAAAGAACTTTCAATGTGTGTGATATGGGGATGTTTTGCATCAACATTTCCTGTCATTTTAAGGGCCAGCATCCCACATTAGGCCGATGAAAAGTTGAAAAATACAACCGGATCATGTGTAAGAAAATGACAAAACACTGGGCTGGTGGTGCAGAGAGCTAAGGGACTGATGCCCCTGCAACCCAAGTTCAGGAAAGGACCAGGGTTGGGGAGGACTAAGCACCCCAATGGAATGCTCTCCCCCTCCAAGGAGCGAGTATGATAGTCTTTGTTGCAACACTGACACCTGGGTGCTCACAGGTATAGCATAAGAGCAGCCACAAGCACAGAGGGGGTGGCACCTCCTGACTCAGCTTGGTCCACACCCACGGGGCACCCAAGGGGAAGGGAGAAACAGAAAAAAGTTGAAGCTGTGCAGAATAATGCTGCACTTCTCCGCAGGCTCTGCACTGTCCACTGGGATGTACGCTGCCACATCCCATAAAATAACCTTCTCCCAGGCTCGTGGAATCCTGTAAGACCCACGGACAACAGGTGGCAGGGCTGGAGAGATTTGCAAGATCAATAAGGGTTAGCCCAGGAGGTAAGGCGGGAGGGAGGAGGAGAGAGAACTTATATTAAATTCAAAAATCTATTTTGATCCATCCACTGTTTTTCCTTTCCCCCAAAACCCAAAAGGTAAGGCTCTGCTTCAGTCCTTCCTACAATCCCCCAATACCAAGTCCACTGAAGGGGTGCCCACTGCTATTCTCCTCATATACTGTAGTGTCCTGGACTTTGCTCTGAGTGAGGGAGAGTATTTAGGAAACTCAGAGGTCTGTGTGCCAAAACTGGACAGGGAGGGCGTTATTGAGACATCCACCTAAGCATCACTTATTTTTATCAGTATTGCTTCATTCCCCCAATGTTTCATCCAACCCCAGCTGAGTATAGCCAGAGACTTGCAACCCAATAGTTATTTTGTAACAGCAGCAGCCACTTCCCCTCCCCTCAGACAGAGACCTCCAAGAGGGACACTCCTTTTTTTATTGCCTCAAAAACAGGGGAGCTACTTGTTATGTTAATGTCATGGAAAGTTTTTCCGGAACACTGCAGTGGGACAGCAGAAGGATGATTCAGCATCCACTAAAATGTTAACCTCCTTTGGTGGGAGCATTGCCTGTGTAATGGTCCAGGCCTAGGACTTGACTCATGGTCACAGACTCTGACTGTAAGCTGCAACACTTATCATTAAGCTATCAGGGAGTAGAGACTCTTGATTTAAACAAAGGATGATATGTGCAGCTGTAGCATAACACTTGTAAGTTAAATGCATGCTTTGCATATTCCTGTGCCCAAATATTTCCATCCAGTTACCGAAACTGACAGCTGAAAGTTGGTATTTATGAAGACAGAAATTATTTGACACAGCTGAGAATAGGTACTGATTCTCTGTTTACAGACAAACAGAGCAGACAGGATACTATGCGTCAAGTTCTTCCTCCTATGCAACACACTGCATATGTGGGAAAGTAGTGTGGTCTTGTATTTAGAGCACTGAACTGTGAAACAGGAAATCACAAGTCTAAATCACACCACAGTCAATGACTGCTTCTGGCGTGACCTTGAGCTAGCGGTTCAGTCTCCCCATCTGCATAACCCTGCAGAAGCAAGACACAACTGAGAAATGAAATGCTGCATCTCAGTTCATTGGGGCATATTGTCAGAAAAATCTGTCAAGTAGAAAAAATGTAAAATTAAATTCAGCATGATAACATCAAGCTGGAGTGACTTCACAGTTTTATCTTATTTATTTTTATTTATTTATATTTAATCCCCTTCTCTGCTGCTGCTGTCTTTGACTAGGGAACTCCCAGCCCCATCAACATCGGCATCCTGAGCCGGCCCGGTGGCGCTGAGGGTTGAGGCACTGGACACCACATCTCACACCACACTGATAACCTGGGTTTGGTGACGGACTCTGGCAGCCATGGGTCGGCAGGGGAGGGAGAGGATTGAGCGTCCAGAGGACAGCTCTCCTCTCTGGGGAGGGATCCAGGGTTGATCAGTGTCCTGATGACCCCTGATGGAGATCAGGGGTACTGCAGGTACACCAGCTAATGTGAGGGTCAGAGTGTGGCAGACGCCAGCAGGGCAGCCGTGCGCAGGCGTCACTGCACGCTGCACTCCTGAGGGTAAATCACGAAAAAGTGAGAAAAAATCCTGGTAGCCGGGTGAGATGACGGCGGGTCTCCCGGGGTGGAAACCCCAAACATCCAGTGCTGGCCACAATCCCGACCTTACCCTGGGGATCACTGGCCTCCTCCTGTATGTGCCGGCATGAGAGGAGGGGATCCTGACACTGAAGCTTCGGTCGGAGAAGTGGTTCAGGCAGCCAGGCAGTTAGAGGTGGATGCCATGCGAGCCTGCCCAACTGACAGGTGAGAAATAAACGCTAAAGCAAAAAAATAAATAAATAAATATTTTTTTTGCATCCTGGGCCTTGCCTGCCCCTGGCAGATTCCAACAAGATGAGGGTGGGGGCCTCAGGGGTGTTTATTCTCTGCTTGCAAGACTACAGGAAGGGAAGCCAATCACTGTGGTCGGGCCCACAAATAGCCAGTCATCCTGTAATATGATGGGGCTTTTCCATTTTTCTGTTTCGTTTCCACCTCCCGTCAGGATGCTGGCACCGAGGGACACAAAGCCTAGGCCCACACAGAGCCCGGCCAACATCCTCCCTCTCACTGTGCCTGACCCTGAACTGCCACTCATGGTTACCCAGGTGCCAGTGTTGTAGTAGAGGCAACAACCCTCCATCTCTGATGCAGAAGTATGATCCCTCTAGGATGCCAGATTTTCCTTCCCCCACCGGCCCAGGCTTGTTACTGAACCTCAGTTGTTGGCATCACAATCAGTGGCTCTACCGCTGCACCAATGGGCTAGCAGCTCAAGTCTTTTATCCCTGATGATTAAGAAATTTACATATGTGCCTATCATGGTGCAACACTTGATTTAAATCCCTCACATGAGGAAAGACAACATTATTGGGAACAAATAAATAACCCCCTCAACAAAATGAAAAAAATCGAGTTCAGTCAGAATCTGATATATATAAAATGCTGCAAGGACACATGGCATATAGTAAGTAATAACACACACTTGAGCCTAGCTGAACCAATGCACAGTCATGTGACTGGATTCCGCCAATCTCAGTGCAGGATTTTTCAATGTCATTTTATGTGCCTACTCTAAGAGCCTGATCCAACAATGGTAGGAATGCAATCTACACACCCCTTCCCAATTATTTTCAAGGGTGGAAAGGTGCATACAGTATGAGTTACTGAGTGCAGCTAAAATGAACTCTCTTTTGTATGCAGTCTTTCCATAGATAGTTTGGTCTTGTGGTTAGTGTGCACTCTGCTAGCCTGTACAGCCATGACAGAGTCCCATACCTGGCTCATTTTCTTAGGGAACAAGATGACTTCTTTGTTGAAAAAATGTTCCAGTTACTCTATGGAATTCCATTCCACAGAAGTGTGTTCTGCAAAATGTTCTTATCAGTTCTATGAAATTTTGTGGAACAGTTCTACACAGGGACACGGCCCTACCCTTCACTGGTCAAGGTTTTCAGTTTATGTAAAAGACTAGGGTTAATAATACCCTTGTCTCAGTACCTCTGTGAAACCAAGCTGAAGAAGCAACCTCCATTTCCATAAAGTTTTTCTGTCAAACATTGTTTTATTTAAACTTTTTTTTTTGTTTACTATAGGACTGTATCTCAATTCTGTGGTATATATAGCATCTGCACAATTGCCAGCAAGCTTATCAATTCCAAATCTCACCTTACACACTCGCGCTATCCTAGGAATCAGAAGCTTGCCGAAAAATTCATATTCCACAGCAACCTCCGTGAAAAAAAAGTAGATTTTATCGTCATCGCCATCTGGATTATTTTCACTTTCTCTTACAACATCAGCGAAAACAAAGCTGGGCTCTAGAGGAGAACAAGAGTGACATGTCAATAACAGCATCTCATCTGACACAGCTGCTGCTTGGACTTCTTGTGAGACAAGGAAACACAAAGACAGCTTGGCACCACAACTGCAGGAAGGCAGTGTGATTTAGCGTTAAAACCAACAGATTTTGAAAAAAAACAAACTATCATAGTCACTGGCTCAATGTGAGCCTTTAAGCAAGGCAACAGACATTTCTGTGCTTCATAATTCTGAGTGATAAAATGTTTCACTAAAGGGGCCAGCCTGCCAGTGAAGTGGTATTGCCATCGCTTGGAATGCTGATGACCCGGGTTCTGGAATGAGCCTGGGTCACCTAAGGGCTAGCTGGGGGAGGATGGCAAAGCATCCCATGGATGCTCGCCTCTTCAGTGGAGGGAGAGAGTTTGGTCTCCGCTGCAACACTGCCACCTTGGTGACTACAGGCGGCTTTACAGCTGGTGTCAAGGATCGAGGGAGCAGGATGCTGTGGGCATGAGGCTACACACAGGCCAAGGCCTTCCCGATGTCCGGGGCATGACAGAAAAATGGAAAACTCTCAACCAAAGCAGGATGTCATCTGCCACCCAAGCATGCCTCACACCATCAAGTGGGTTTTCCACTTTGCTAACCGACATGGCAGCTCTATGTTGGAGGAGCAAGGGCCCGGACCACTGTCAGTCTTTTCCATTTGGGGGCATCCATGGGGAAACTGAGGTGGAGGTATGTCACAGAGATGGCGGGTGATGGGGCTAGGTGGAGCGGCATGACTGATGGGTATCCTGTGAAAAGAGCAAAGCAAAAACAGGGCCTGTCAATTGAGTGACCTGGTATTAGCGCTTGTATCATGACCAACAGCTTTCTTCCTCTTCCCAAGTTGCTCCTCAGAGTTAAGAATACTAAATTTCCCCACCCGAGTTACAACCCACCCCACCCTCGGGACAGTGTGTCCTATCGGGGGTTTTGCCATCCTTGCTCAATGCCGTTTTCCCACTTGCGCGTTTCACTTTCACTCTTTTGCCGTCACTGTTCTTGGCCAACGTGATTTTACAGGCACGATATCACACAGAAGTGACTGACTGGGTGGTCAGGCTGAAGGGGAACAAAGCACAGTAAATTAAAAACAGGTTCCACTATAAAAACAAGACAGGCTATACTGCGATAAAAATAAACTACTTTGCTTATCTTAAAAATAAAAAGGGTTTAAATGGTACACTGCCAAGCCCCTCCCACCGATGACCCAGCAGCAGAGCAGTGCACTGCACTGCCATGCAGGAGTTCAGGAGTGGATTCGGAACAGTGTGTTTGGAAGCATGCCAATCTGCAGCAGCCACTAGTCGGCAGTGCGCTGTGGTCGGGGAGGAGTTACATTGGACGCCTGTGCCACAGCAGCCCCGGCAGTGAGCCAAGGGAGTATGCTTCCTCCGCAGGACATCACTACGTGTAGACAAGGCTGCCTGATGGGCTAAGCCTAGAGAGGAGGAGGAACCAAGGGATAAATGCTGGGGAAAACCCATATTGTTCTATATGATAGCCTGGGCTTCACCTGGGTCTGGTGTCCATCAACACTAGATCCTAGTCCACACAGTGAATTGTCCAAGGGATAACACCTGCCATGAAGGGGAGACCCAAGGGAGATGTTGGTGGGGGCAGAGAGGGGTCAACAAGCCAGAACAGTTACATCCCTCACAAACATGGCCTGGAGAGAAACAGCTCTATGGGGGGAAGGGTCTACAGCCCAGCTGTGGTAGCAGTAGTGCACTGGGTTATGATCAGGAGCACCACAGTTTGAGCCATGCTCCTAATCCTTACTTTGGGATGGTGCCATCTTGAGCGTGCAGCCAGGGCAATGCATTCAGCATCTAAGGGAGGGAGAAAGAACAGTTATGTAAGATCTTACAGAGTAACCATAGATCTTTTAGAGAATCTCCTCCATTACTCCACACATTTGGAACTGCAAGCCCTCAGTATCAGGACCACATGGAAGCAGTTTGTTAGCTGGGGGCCACCCACAATGGTGTGCAGCGTCGACATTGGTATAACATGAGCAGCACCATCACTCCTCAATTCCCAGCCAGAGATTAGCTTTTGAGGGCCTCTAACTATAAGGAGTCAGGAGATTAGACCAGTAAAAGGCAAACAAGGAAAGGCATAAGACTGGAAATAGGATGCATGGAGTACGGTTTTAGGCACAGCATCTGATATAACCCTCAGGATACCGCACAGGAAGGATGGAGGGTATGGCATGCCTAATGGAGAAGATTCTCTCGAAGATCTACTGTTACAGTAAGTTCTTGTGTAACCGTTCCATCTTCACTGAGGGGCATTTTTGAAAAGAGCCAGAGAAGTGGCCATACCCCTTGGGGATTGACCACGAACAGCACCAGGAAGTTCCTTATCATACTGCCTGTAACAGAATGTGATACGATGTGCTAGCCATCTGGACAGTCATTGTTTAGACACAGGAACATCCTCTTTTCTCGGGGTGAACAAAAAGCTGAAAGGACTTTCTGCAGTCCCTGGTGCAAGTAACACAGTAGCTCAGTGTTCTATGTACATCTAAAGTATGGAATAGTGCCTCACCCTGGTTGACGTGCTTGGGATAATATACAGGAAGGTACATCATTTGGTTCAGAGTAAATGCTGATACTGCCTTTCATAGAAAAGTACAGTTACGCAAGAACTTACCGTAACAGTAGATCTTCGAGAACAGCTCTTACAGCAGGTAACACCATTAGGACTGAAGCTGGCAGGCGTCAGGACCCCATGGAAATCTTCTAGCCAGCAGGCTTCAGCGGGGACCGCCTCCGACGTCGGTCCCGCCCCCGGCGTCAGACGTAGTACATAAGGAGGCGGTCCCGACAGATTCCCCAGTTCTCCCGCCGGAGACTCCCGGCCGTAGGATGATATCAGAAGGGGAGACCGAGGATCCGCCATCAGAAGAAAAAGAGCAAAAGCTCCTGCCAAGGCTGTAGGCCATACCTCCTCCAAGGGGGAATGGTGGGCGGGAAGGTACCTGCTGCAAGAGCTGTTCTCGAAGATCTACTGTTACGGTAAGTTCTTACGTAACTGTACTATCTTACTTCAAGATACAGCTCTTGCAGCAGGTAACACCATTAGGACTGATTCCCAAGCAATAGTGCCTGTAAGCATTCTGGGAGGAGGAAATTAGGAGAGATCTTGAACAAGTTCTGACTCTAGGACAGAAGACCCTGTAGAACGGCCAGGCCGAAACCGGCTCTCCGCCATGATGTAATATCCAAGCTATAGTGCCTAATAAATGTATGCACAGAGCTCCAAGTAGCTGCAGCACAAATGGCCAAGGTGGAGACGTTACGCAGTGCTGCAAAGGAGGTAGCCATCCCCCTTGTCGAGTGGCCCCGGACTGTACCCAGGAGGGGCTTATGCTTGTTGTTGTAGCAAAATGAAATACACTGGACAAGCCAGCGAGAAAGGGTCTGCTTTGAGACTGGTTGGCCCAGCATCCTCTCAGTGAAGGAAACAAATAGTTGCTCCGACTTGCGAAGCTGTTTAGTTCTATTCAGGTAGAACCTTAAAGAGCAGTGAACATCCAGGGTGTGAAGCAGCGCCTCTCCTCTATTAGAGTAATTGTGGAAATACACAGGCAAATCAATGTCCTGGTTGAGAGTGAGGGCAGAGACCACCTTAGGCAGGAATTTAGGATTCGTCCTCAGAGACACTCTGTCCTGGTGAAAGATTAAATAAGGCTCCTTGCACATGAGAGCGTGAAGCTCGGAAACTCTCCTTGCTGACGTGACAGCAACTAAAAATAATGTTTTCCACAACAGAAAACACAGCTCGCAATCCGCGGCAGGATCAAAGGGGGGAAGCGCGAGTTGTTCCAGGACAAAGAGTAGGTCCCAAGGAGGAACGGGATCCTTGATGGGTGGCCTAAGGTGTAACACCCCTCTCAGGAAGTCTCGAGAGGCATCCAGCTGTGCCACTGTGCGCTGTCCCACTGGGACGTGATATGCAGAGATCGCGCAGAGGTGCACTTTAATGGAGGAGTAGGCGAGGCCCGAATGGAATAGGGAAAGAAGGTATTCCAGCACCCCTTTCACCGGACATTCTAAAGGAGAAAGGCCGCGTGCCTGCGACCATAAGCAAAAACGGCACCATTTCATGGCGTACGTCACATGCCTTGCTGGCTTTCTGGCCACTGAAAGGACTTCCGCCACCTCTTGCGAGACCCCGTATCGCATAATGGCTATGTCTCTAGGAGCCATGCATGCAGGTTCAGTGAGCGTAAGTCCGGGTGGACTAGTGAACCCTCCTCCTGAGACAATAGGTGGGAGCTGAAAGGCAGTGGAACTGGAGGTTCCCAGTACAACTGCATCAGCATGGGAAACCAGACCTGCCTGGGCCAGAAAGGCGCTACCAGGATCATTGTTGCGTGCTCCCTTCGCAGTTTGAGAAGAACTCTCTGGATCAACGGGAAGGGAGGGAAAGTGTAGAGGAATCTGTCCGCCCAGGAGAGGGACAACGCGTCTCGCCAGAAAACACCAGGCCCTGGATCTAGCGACCAAAAATTGGGCAGTTTTGCGTTGGATGGGGAAGCTAATAAGTCCAACTCTGGAGTGCCTCATCAAAGGAACAGATCCTCTGCTACCTCCTGAAGAAGTTCCCACTCGTGGACTCTGGCCTGGGAACGACTCAGGCCATCCGTGATTGTGTTGTCCACTCCGGGAACGTGAACTGCAATCAGGCTCGCGCCGTATCGGATTACCCAATCCCACACCCTCACAGCTTTCCTGCAGAGAGGGTAAGAGTGTGCGCCTCCTTGTTTGTTGAGGTAATACATCACTGCTGTGTTGTCTGTCTGAAGCAGAAGGGTACTTGATGGTATTTCTGACTGAAAGGTCTGCAGGGCGTAAAGGACTGCCCTCATCTCCAGCACGTTGATATGGAGGTCAGCTTCCTGAGGGGTCCATGTTCCCTGGGACCTCACCCCGTTCAGGTGCGCTCCCCATCCCAGCCCTGAGGCGTCTGTGGAGAGGACTGCCTTCGGGAACGGCGCGGTAAATGGGACACCCGCAGAAAGTGTCCCTGGGTCTAGTCACCATTGCCAGTCTCGAATCACGGCGTTCGTGATTCTGACCGGATGCTGCATATGGTCTTGCCTTTGGTCCCACTGCACCTTGAGCATCCACCGAGTTACCCGCATGTGGAGCCTTGCCAAAGGGACGGTTGGAATGGCCGCAGCCATGTGTCTGAGCAAGCGAAGGACCCACCTGGCAGGGATGGTCTTTTTTGCTTAAAGATCCCGGATGAGGGATCTGATGTGTTCCGCTCTTTCGTTGGGAAGAAAGGCTTTCCCTTGGACGGTGTCCAGAACTGCGCCTATGAACTGCAGCTTCTGGGACGGTACTAGGAGAGACTTCTCGTAGTTGATAAGAATCCCCAGAGACTGGAACAGATCCTGGGTGCTCTGAATAGCCATCAACAGTGCCTCTTTGGAGGCGGCCATGAGAAGCCAGTTGTCCAGGTACGGGAACACGTAGTGGCCCTGTCTCCTCAGAGACGCTGCCACGACTGCCATACACTTGGTAAAGACCATGGGGGCCAAAGACAGTCCGAACGGAAAGTGGTGGCCGAGAAACTAGAAGCGCAGGAACCTCCTGTGCGCTTGAGCTACTGGGATGTGCAGGTAGGCATCCTGCATGTCCAGGGACGCTAAGAAGGCGTCCTTTTTCAGCATGGGAGTGAGTCCTTGGAGAGTCACCATGCGAAAACGTTTGTAGGCGATCGACATGTTGAGGTCGCTGAGGTCCAGGATTGGACGGAGGTCCCCTGTTTTCTTCGGAACCAGAAAGAAGTGGGAATAGTATCCGGATCCTATCTGGCTCTCTGGGACATACTCCACCGCTCCCTTTTGCAGGAGCGCGAGTACCTCTTGCCTGATGAGTGATCTGTGCTGACCCGAGTAACGGGAGAGCAGAGGAGGCCTTGTGGGTAGCTTGTCCACGAATTCTATAAAGTGGCCTCTTTTGACCAACTGAAGAACCCACCTGTCGGTGGTTATGGACTGCCACCCTGGCAGGTGGTCCATGCGGCCCCTGACCTTGGTGTCCCGTTGATCCTGAGGGGCGGGGGCCGGGAAGGAGTCATGCTGTGGCGGCTGAGGGTCCAGCAGGCTGGGTCGACTTAGCTGGTCGTTGACCACGGCCCGCTGACTACTTCCCCTGGGCTCTACGGGAGAAGGAGCCCCTCTGTTGAGGACTGGCGCAGGACTGCTGTCTCTGCATCCGGCCCCGAAAACGGCTTTGGTTCCTAGGAAAGGAACTAAGCTTGGGTCTGTACATGGCCTGGACAGACCGTACCGCCTTCCCAGCCTCCTGAAGCTTGGTGAGGACCTTTCCCGAGGACATACCAAAAAGAACTTCTCCATGAAATGAGGCGTCCAGGATGTTCTTCTGGACGTCCGGGGTGAATCCGGAAACACGGAGCCATGAGTGTCTCTGGAGGCATACGCCTGAAGCTGCCGCTCTGGCCGAGGAGTCCGAGGAATCATACGCGGCTCGCAGCACCTGGGTTCCCATGTCTGAACCCGTACGAGGGAGCTATAGCAACTCCTCCTTCTGCTCACCTTCTGGCATCTTTTCCGCCAGATCCAGTCCCTGCTCCCACAAAGCATTTTGAAACTGCACCATGTGGGTCACGTAGTTGATGCAAGTCGACGGCGGGAAAGAACTGGGGAATCTGGCGGGACCGCCTCCTTATGTACTACGTCTGACGTCAGAGGTGGTCTCCGCTGAAGACTGCTAGCTAGAAGATTTCCGTGGGGTCCTGACGCCTGCCGGCTTCAGTCCTAATGGTGTTACCTACTGCAAGAGCTGTATCTCGAAGTAAGATCTTACAGCTCTTATGCAAAGAGATACTGCTTTAGTGAAAAATGAAATAAGGAAGCCCACACATTGGAGCCTGAAGCTTGGAGATCCTCTGAGCAGAAGTCAGCAATTAAAAATAATGTTTTCCATTTACAGGAAACATAAGCCAAAATTCACAGCAGGCTTAAAAGGAGCCAGCATCAATTTCTCAAGTATGCAAATTCAAGTACCAAGGCAGGACTGGATTACAGACAGGAGGGTTCATGTGAAGAATACTTCTCAGAACAGTATGGGACACATCTAATATGGGCAACTGTATGACCATTAATAGGGGCATAAAAAGCTGATTTAGAAGCCAAATGCACCTTAACAGACGTATACTGCAGGCTTGAGTCAGATAGGAAAAGCAAATATTTCAACACAGAAGTCACAGGATATGTAAAAGGTCCATATTCCGAGAAGCAGACCGTAGAGTGAAACACTTCCATTTTAGGGAATGTCTAATACAAGGCTTCCTAGCTGCAATCAGGATATTAGCAACCTTAGGGGATACCTCAAAATGAGCAATGGCTATGTTTTCAGGAGCCATGCATGCAGGTGCAGGGACTTCAGGTCTGGATGGACTAGGGACCCTTGCCCTATGACAACAGACCCTGACACATAGATACACAGGATGCTTCCCCGACAGATGGAAGCCATAACTGATGCAGCCAGAATGGAGCAATGAAGATGACAGTGACACTCTACGCACAGCTTGAGCAGAGCCCTCTGAATTACAGGACTGGGTGTAAATGCATGTAGAAATTTCCCTTTCCAAGGGAGGGATACCACCACCTCTTGCCAAAAAACTCCAGGCCATAGAACAAGTGAGCAGAAACACTGCAGTTTTGTGTTCAAAATAAAAAAAAAAAACTGAATTTGGCAACTGATCCTTGAATACTTATTTTTAACAGATTGGTAGGCAAAATATATAATAAAAATAAGTGAGTATAAGGCTAAAATGAACTGGGATAATAAAGGTTTACACTATAAGGTAATTTGTGCACCATGGTTTCTTTCTGTAACAAGTAAAATGATGAAAAGCAAAAGTTGTGTGCATTTGCTTTTGTTATGGCATTTTTAGGAAACTCTCAGGAAAGAATCGCATAAGGTATGATTTTGGAATTGGGAGACTTGTTTGAAATAGGAAAAGGAGTATATGAATGCAGTATACAAACTGCACTTTTAACACACTGAAACTAATTGAGGTGGCATGCAGTTCTGATCACGTGATTTGCTTATGCATGATGTTTACATAGTTTTGGCTATATGGCACGGAACACATAGCAAGCTTTATCTGTTGTGATATTATGACAACACAAGGATAAGGATGCAAGCACCACTAACAGATACCCCATGTCACTGCTGTTAATTTTTTGAAGAATTCTATTTATATATTTTTAGGGAATTATGGATTTTTTGAATGTGAGAAATGGAATATGATATACAGCAAGGAAAGGCCTCATTAAGTATCAGATATTTGTTTACATAGATTGCTGCTGTACAACATATGATAATGTGATTTATCTTAATGTTTCAAATTTAACGTACTTGGGATAGACAGAGTGCAGACTGTATATCTGATATAACAGGGGCTTATTATACTAGTAATGTGATTGGTTATGAGAGGTCAGGTGGGAATACATTAAGCCTGTATATACGAACAGTTAGGGTGATGAGGCTTATGTTGAAATAAATACTCAGAAAATCTTAGAAAAGAATGAAATAGTTGGATCTTTTTTTTTTTATTTTAAACACCCACATTGTCAGCAGTAGTGTAGAAAGGCCATGCCATAATCATAATGTTTGCAAGTGCACAACGATTAAAAACACAGTTAGTAGTAGAAATCAGTGTCGTCTGAAAGCTATAATTAACAAATGTCATGCGACACAATGACAGGTTCTTGTTACATTAGTTGCACCGACAGGTCGATTTTTGCAATGGATTCCAAGATGACTCGTGGTGACAGGTCGCTTGTGTAGCAGTAGACATGCTGTAATGTTAATAAATTAACATGAGCAGTGATTTTTTTAGTAAATTAAGAAAATACATAGCCGTCACAGTGGGAGCAGTGTTAGTGCCAACAGTCATTTCCAGATGCGATGGTACTGAAATGCTTCAGTGAGTCCTGTGTGTGTGTTTTATAATGAGCGAACTAGTCAGACCTAAGTAATGTGCACAGTAAACAAATCTGTGTATATTGTAAACACTATAGAAATTTTGAAATCTCTGTCTGTGTGTCTCCGTAGTGAAGCATGTGACATAGAGAGGGAGATTTTGAATTTCCCACCCACCCTCCGCAGCGTATTTTTTAAGCTCCGACGTGTCTGTGTGTATAATTAGACATGGCTTATGGTTTTACAATATTTGGACATTTAAGTATGAAAGAGTAGTTGGAGTAGAAATTCCCAGATGGAGAACTGCCTGAAGACATCAGAAAGGAGCAAAACAATACTGTGAATGTTAAGGAGCAGGACGTCTGCAGTGAAAACGATGCAGTTGAAATAAAAAAAATCGACTGAGTGTTTCTCTCAGACAAACAACAGTACATATTTGAAAATAATCTGTTTATTTTGCCAGAAGTTGAAACTCAACTTTTTACAAGTAATAACGTGTAACATAAATGTGCTGATGATAGAATAACTGTGCAGACATCAGTTGAAGGGTACTGAAATGCAAGGTTGCCACAAAAATGTATGGAAAAGAAAAAAATATTGAGCCATCACTTATAAAGTATCCGGAAGACAAACCATAGTATTAAGGGAAAGGGACATGTATGTGTTAGTATTTCCCAAAGCCCTGTTGCCAGTGAAGAAATGCAACACAAAATGCAGCAGTACTGGCAATCTACACAGCCAGATGTTCACAGGTCTGATGAATGCGGTACACTTTCAGATCCTCCCAAAAAACAGTACTGAATGACAGAAAAGTATATGTAAAAGGTAGAGATGTAACTGTTACTGGCTGCCAACAGCTTATTATACAGTAAGACAAAAACAAACATGTAGCAAGTAAAACAATACCATCTGAAATCAAATAAATTATAGCTAACTCAGATTGAGTTGTCACAAATGAGAAGAGTAGTAGTAGTAGTAGTACAGGAAATAAGCAGAAAAAGCATGATATTATTGAGAAAAAGAAAAAAAATGCAAGACATGCGTTAGAAAAAGCCAAAGATGAGGCGAATACGTACAAAAGTACAATGTGGGCAACAGATGTTTTGAGGGACTGGTTACAAAGCAGAAATACAGAAATACATTTCAAGAATATTACAGCAATAGAGTTAGCAAGCATACTGAGAGAATTCTATGCAAGTGTTCGAGGAACAGAAGGAAAGTTATACACAGTGAGGTCTTTAGTATGTCTTAGAGCAGGTTTGAATAGATATATTAATAATGTGGAGAATAACAGACATATACATATAACAACGGATCCACTATTCAAAGGGGCCAACAATGTGTTTACATCAATCCTGAAGCAAAATAGAAAAGAGGGTCTTGATCACGCTTCACACCACCCAGCTATAACAGAGTCTGATCTAGTTAAATTACAATGTTCAGAAGTTCTGTCTTCTACTACACCTGCTGGATTAGTAAGACGGGTATGGTTTGAACTCCAACTAGGTCTTGTCCGTCATGGTAAAGAGGGAGTGAGAGAACTGCAGCAAGACTCTTTCACCATCAACACTGATGAAAATGGTGTTGAATACCTGTCATTGGCATTTAACCCACATAGCAAAAATCATCGTAATCCACAGGAACCAAAGAAAGTAAGTCTTAGAGGGTTTTTATTTGCAGATCCAGATAATGAGTTATGCCCTGTAAAAATGTTTAAAGAATATTTGAGTCACTGCTCTCCCGGTGCTCCAGCTCTATATTTACACCCTAAGAGATCATTTCACCCACTGGAAAAATACTGGTATACTTCACAGACAATGGGAATAAACTGTTTAGGAAATATGATGCCAAAGTTATCAGAATCTGCAAAGCTGTCTCTAAGATATACCAATCACTCAATAAGGAGCACAGCTGTACAGATTTTGTCCAACACAGGACTTGCGTCACGAGAAATAACGTTGGCGACAGGTCACCACTGTAAAACAAGTCTTAAAAACTATTGGAGCACTTCAACATTAGACAGGAAAAAATGGAGCACGATCCTAAGTAGTGCTGGTACAGAAGAAGAAGAGGCTGAAAGAAATGTAAAGACCCCTCCGAAGCAAACCACATTACCTGCTGAGAACTCAAACACAGATGTCAGGCATCGTACTGCAAAAAGTCATCTTGCTAATCCTCACATTACAGTTGAGAAAAGTGAAACCCTTTCCACTCTGGAAAGACGTGAAACAGTTTGTCCTCCGCAGTGTGTACCATGTTCTTCATGTGAAAGTCCAGAGAAGGGATTTGGGTTTAATTTGTACAGCTTTCAAAGCCATGGTACTGTAAATTTCAATTATTATGTTGGAAGTCCTTCCAATCAGGGAAGCTATTCCTCAGCCAACATTTTTTATTTTAGTTGCTTAACCAGGAGTAGCACACTAAGCTGAAAGCTTTTCTACAGGTGCGACCTGGGAGTACAGGGAATTTAAGTGACTTGCTCAGGGTCACCCAGTATGCAAGTGGAAGTTGTGGGATTCAAACCCAGGTGTGGTCTGCTGGATGTCACCAGATTTGCAGCTCAGAGCCTTAAACCACTGCGCTATACTGCCTCCACGGACTGTGCCCCTTCAAAAAATGAGTAATTTTGTTTTGTAAGCAGCACAGAGTATACCTGTGAAAAGCAGGCCTAATGTTACAATGGCAATGTTACAGAGTAAGAAATAATGTTAACTGCAGAAGTTAGTTAAAAAAGTTTGCACAGGCACAAAAGTTAGATGCCAATCATGCAGTTAGTTTATAATGAGAGTGTGAATTAACGGAAACATAATTCTTAATGCAGAACTGTAAAATCAGTAGTTCTGAAGGGCAGAAAAACATAGATTGTTAGGTCTACTCAGTTTAAAATGCAGAGCGCTTTTTCTACGTTGTGTAAAGTAGAGAGATAGGAATGTTCTGTCTGCTTAGTTAAAAATCCATGCATTCTTAGATGTACTCAGTTTAAAAAGCACACATATTACTTTTTTTGTGTAGTATCCCTGCATTATTAGTTGTACTGAGTTTAAAGTACAGAGTCATTGTGATATATTACATGCGTTGTAAGTGAAAGCATAGCCCTTTGTTGAAAGAGGCAAAATAGCGTTTCTTTGTTATATTACCAGCTGTATTAGTTCATTTGTACCTTTGAAATCTGGAAATGTTGTGTTTTCCTAGAGCACAGTGAAGTATTCCGTAGGGACGTGGAACACGCAGCCTAACTTGTGTTTCCTGAGTACTACCATTAAAATAGCACAGTAGTGCAACTCAGAATGTGTTTCTCAGTTTGTAAAACATGATGTATAACATGCACGGCTTCTTATTTTAAATAATCAATGATGCAAACAGAAACATCAGATTAAAGCACAAATGTAAGAAACGCTGTAAATGACATTGTAAACAATAGGAATATCTGTGCGACCTGTCTGCATAACTGTTTGCTACTCTTGTTACACCGTGTGGTTGTATTTACGACATGACATAATGTCAGGTATGTAAAAGTATTATTAAAATGCATGTTCTCAAAATGTACTGTTTCCTAGCAATATCTTATCATAAATCTGTCATATTTCTAAGTATCTTACTGCAATCCAAGTGTAAAAAAAATACAAAGAAGAAAATGTTTAACAGGTACTGCTTTATTTAGAGTAAGGACACATGACACAATGTAGACATTTCATAGATTTGAAAAACAAAGATTAATATTTTAGACAATGTAATAAGCCCATGTTATAAGTGCAATAACCCACTCCAGGGTGTGTGGTTATTGGGGATTAATCAACACCCTGGGTGCTGTGGGGACATTCGGCTTCACCTCATGCCTCACAACGCACCCAGGCTGTTGATTAATCCCCAGTGACCACACACCCTGTCATGGGTTATTGCTTTCCTAAACAATGTGTATGTCTTTTGACAAGACAGGAGGACCATGCTTTCTTTGAAGAAGCCCTTCAGAAAGGGTGAAACATTGGGTTTCTGCTAAGGACATGGTCACAGCCTGAAGTAAGTTTTTCTGGTGTTTGGCTGATTTTACTATGCTTGGCTGATGAACTCTGAAGACTGTATCAGCACTCACAGTACAAACAATAACTATATTAACTTTCTGGGGGTACCCAGAGGTACCACTGCTTTGTGAAAGCCATTTTGGATACCTGGGAGAAACACAGCTAACAGCTGAAGGCCATGTTAGAGAGACCAGTACCATTTTTTTATCGCTTCCCTGCATAGGGGATAAGACTGAGAGCCCCCTTGTTTATGTAATGCATCACACTGATATTGTCAGTTTGGATTAGCAGAGGACCAGAGCAAAGATGATTCTGAAAAGCCTGGAGGCTATACAAGACAGCCTGGCATTTCTAGGACATTTATGTGCCGCTCAGTCTTCACCTTGGTCCATGACTGCAGTGCCTGGTTTGGGCCGAGATGGGGACTCCGGCTGGAGCCCGAGGAATCTTTGGTAAGGATCTGTATAGGAGCTGGTACAAGGAATTAAATGTTCTTCAGTAAATTCTCAGAGTCCATCCAGCTTAAAACTGCTTTGTATTGTGGAGACGTGATGGGAACCATTTGTCCCAACTCATCCATCCTCTGACTCCACTGGACCTTTAGTGCCCACTGCAGTATCCTCATATGAAGTAGGACCAGAAGCACAGTCACTACAGGTACAGCCACGAGACCCAGGAGACATAACATTGTTTGTGCAGAGACTTGGAAGCCCCCTTACACCAAGTGTGTCTGAACAATCAGAATATCTGCCTTGTCCAGAGGCAGGAAGGCAAAGCCCTTTTCTGTGTCCAAGGCTGCCCCTCTGTACTGCAGTCTTTGGCATGGAGTCAACACAGACTCTGGCACATTCACTGTGACCTCCTAGTTGAACAACTACCATAGCCAGGACAGGGTTTTAAGCAAAGCTTCCATGGAGTTGGCTTTCAGGAGCCAGTCATCCAGATAAGGGAAAACATACAGGCCTTCCCTGCGAAAGGCCACTGCAACTACTGCCAAGCATTATGTAAAACCCCATGGTGTAGAGGACAAGCCAAAGGGTAATACCTTGAACTGATAATGCCTGCCCTCCAGCACAAAAGCAGAGGTATTGTTTTAGCACGTCATTACTGGCAGAGCCTGGGTAGCAGTACAAGCAACTTTCCACAGGCTGTTCTGGTATCTGATCATATGGGCCTGGTAGTTTGCAATCCTCAGGCACAGGAATACAGAGGCATATGTATGCTTGCCCACTGCATGAAGTCTCCTAGATTACTTATCAGGAGGCAAAGTACTCATATGTCTAGGAGCCTTAGACCTATCATAAACAGCCATAATGACCACAGAGTCAGGTTAGTTAGCATAACAAGGCTTAGTAGATGGGTCAAGATACTGCTTATTAGCCTTTCTATGGACTGCAGGCAGTGAGTAAGGTCTACGCCATGCAGCAAAAGTATCATCCTGTAAGGCAGGAAACACAAGTGGAATAATAATGCAGGGAGTACAGGATACCCCCCAAAACTCCACATAGTGAAATCTTCCTCTTCCATATCAAAGCCCTTGGCAGACTGCATCTGCTGCATCATGACCTGAAAAGAGGGATCCTCAGAAGGAAACCTCAGGGTATACACCACTGAGTTATCACTGTAGGATGAGAGGGTAGAACTGGAGAGCAGGTTTCTCTCCACAAACCCTAATATTCCTCTTCTAAATCTGCCTCCATGTCCATGAGGTCAGGATTATATTTCATAGTGTCATTGTCAACCCAAGCAACAATGGAAGCCACAGAAGGAGCTGGCAATCCTGGTTACAGATGAGATGCAGAAATCTGTGGCATGCTAGTAGAATCTGTTGACAAGGGGTCGCAAACCACAAGGGCCTGGAGGCAGAGTTGCCTACATTGGCAACCCTAGAAGAATGTATTGAATCGTTTCCATACAATGATGTCAGCACAACCTGGAAGTCAGTGGCACCATGAAGGTCCAGGACTATCTGTGAAGGGCCACATCCTAAAAACCATGGTGTTATACCATCTACAGTAGGTATGGCAGTGCCACAACCAGACCCCAGCACCAACCTTGGTGTCTCAGCGACTTGGGGGGGGGGCCTTCGTTGACGCAGCTGAAGTGGACATTGACATGGACATACCTGTTCTCAATGGCTATCAGGACCTCGCCGGAGAAACAGACTTGTTTCTGTGCTTGTGACTTAACAAGGAGGCGGCCTGAGATGACACCCTTCCTTGTCCTTATCTTTTGGTTTTGATGACTGATTCTCAGCCGAAGCCAAGGGAGAAGCAGACTTTGATCCCATTTCCTTCTCCATGACTTTTAAGGCAAGGAAATTTTCTAGCACCTTCTTCCAGTGTCAACTTGTAGGCTGGCAAAGCTCACAGACATTCACATTGTAAAAAAGGGCCACACAGCACACACAGAGTCTGTGTCTTCCTTGTAGGTTATGTAGCTGCACTTACAATATCAAAATAAAGGTTCTTTACATTTCTGTGGCATACAGAGATGGTAGTAAACTCGTGAAAATAAAATAAATTGCAATGGCTTTCCCGACGTAGTTTCCTTCTGCGGGTCCGATGAGAGTGATCAACAGTAGAAGCAAGAACTGAGGAGTGATAGGGCCACCCATGTTATATATGTGTCGACACTGCACGTCATTGTGGGCAGCCCCTGGCTAGCAAAAATGTTTCCATGTGGAACTGATGCTGACGGCTTACAGTTCCTAAGGTATGGCCTACTGGAGGAGATATCCTCGAAGATCACGCAGTATCATTTCTCCTGTGCAGCTTGCCAATATGGCATTAACTGTACACTGCAATGCTGTCTTACAAGGTCTGCCTGACCATTATATTTTCTGGGATACCTTGGAAAATGTGCTACAGTAGTACCCATTGGCCTTACCCAGTTATCAAAACTTAACGAAATAAATCCAAATAAAATTAACACTTGACAGACTTTCCCTATAGGAGCGATGCTGAGAGCTGCCTCCAATCATGAGGCAGACGAATGGGGACACTGGAGAGAACATATGCTGGTCCCCACCAATTTAACAGGCCTCTTACACTCTGGGACTTTTCTTCAACCACTGACAAGCTGGGACAAATCAAAAGGCTATGATGTCTGGGCAATTAGGATATCCAGAGGTGGCTTTTGAAAGTCAGCAGTGTCTTGAAAGGAAGTAGGCAAAAGTGAGCCCAAAGCAGTTACGTTCCAGGGGTGACAGTTGAAGAACATAAAATGGCACAAGGGCTTAAAAATTAACTTTTAGTCATTTCTCTACAAATTCACGAACACTTAGGCTTAAGCACTAACATTTTACTTATTAACCTCAGCATAGGGAACCAGAGTGCTAGCCAGAAACTGAGCAGACTGACCTTTATTATGTTTTCGAATTTTGGAAACATTAACAAAGGGTGAGTCTACAGAATGAAGCCTAGAAAAGGTGACATACATCTCGTTAGTGCAGGAGACTGGCTGTGGAGGGTTTCCATCGTGACTGGCTTCACTGATGAAAAAGCTGACAAAAATCCACACTGACAGCGGGAAATGCAGATAATGGAATAAACACACACAAGGTTATTACAGGGAAAAGGACAGATGAATAAGAGGTCTGTGCAGGGAATGGGATCATAGGCACACAAAAGTTTGGTGAAAGGAATAGGATAGATACAAGAGCTTAGTTCGGAGAATGAGATAAACATACTGTACAAGAGTTCAGTGGAGAGGAGGCATAAACAGGAGAGTTATAGAACATAGATTTATGTTATATGCAAATCTGCCTATGACCACGTCCAGTATTGCCCTATATTTAACACTATGTCACCCATGTCAGCTGAAATCTTCATTCAAGACTTCACCTCCTCCAACAGGACTACTGCACTTCCCTCCTAGGTCTGTCCTGACTAAACTTCAATCTGTCCAAAATGCTGCTGCACATCTGCTACCTGCTATCACAAACAGAGTCACACTGCCCTCACTGTCAGAAACCTGATGCTGCTTCCCCATCCATTACAAAAGTGCTCTAATGGTTTTCAAAATTCGATGTGCTCTTTCTCCTCCCTCCATCCTTCACGCTATCTCACCACCGCTATCTCTTCATCTTTACATTCCTCTAACTCTGGGCACCTCTCTATTCCTCATGTTACTCACTCCACCACTGGGGGCAGGTCCTTTAGCTGAGCTGGCCATCCAGTTGGGAACAGTCCTTCCATCTCACTACACCACACAGACATCCCCCCCCCCCAAAAAAAAAAAAATAATCTTCAAATATCACCTCAAAACCCACCTCTTTTGATTCCTTGCCCATCAGTGCAACCTAGTTTGAGCACAATGTGGTTAACAGTAATATTTGCCCCTTACTTTCAGTACAGCATCTGTATCCTGGTTACAGAACTACTTCCTTTTATTACAGTCATTAGTAATGTACATTTGTCAAGATCAAGCATCTGGAGCGACTGAATGAGGCTGATAATACACAGCACATATGTCATTCACTGAAGTTGATGGGCACAGCTACAGAAGTTTGCATTCCTGTAAGTAGTAAGAGAAAAGGACCAAGACGTGCCCCCTGGCTCAACAGAGACCCAAGGCAACTGATACTGAACACTGAGAAGGTCCATCACCCCTGGAGAGAAGTGGGTCAATTCCAAGCTACAAAAGAATACAAAGCAGCACTCTGGGACTGAAAAACAAGAAACTAGAAAGTCATGGAAGTGCTGAAAGTAAGGGCAGCAGTAGCAGCTGCAGATGACACCACAGCTTTCTTCCAGTAAATACATGGTGTAACCCCTTGGTGGCACTATCCCAAGGGCTACTACCCCTGCCTGCACGGCTTGTAGCAGATTAAGGGGCCTGAGTTCTGAAATGGGTGCCTCCACCTGGAAGTCAGGGTTGGTAGTGGTCAAACTAACTTGGGCACGGCCTTCTGGGACACTGTAACCCCCCTCTTTCCCTTCTAGTGGCCTGAGCAATATACAATAATCACTTTCACAGTACCCCTTGTACACCATACCAGTACCCACACTGTTTGCACTTACCACCAGGGCTGGTTCCTCTGGCTCGACCCTGGGGACCCCCTGTAAAACAAGGTTATGCACAGTAAATAGCAACAGTACAGTACTCTTGGCACAAACTGGATCCACAGTCAGGTTAAATGCAGCAAAAAAGTCAGATCTGATTTATTCAGGGGACTTGAATAAGGAAGGGGCATAATCAGGCTGATTGGTTTAAAGGCTATATTAATCAAAACAGTTATGCATGCGCTTTAAGTCCCCACACAGACACACACTCTGGGTACCCAGGTAGGAAAATGGTGGGCTAGCCAGGAACGTTGCAGCTGGTTGGGGCCCTGTGATGGAAGAAAGAAACATGCACAACACACACTACTTGTAATCCGGAGCCGGAGGGCTCAGTTCATGAAAGAAAAAGCAACAAGACAATCAGATGACAGCACTTTAGATTTAGCTCTTGTTGCAGGGAGCTATGCTGATGTTTACTCAAGATACCCAATACTGGACACAGGCAGGATGAAATTGAGACTGCAGGTTGTTGAGCTGGAGTGCCCGGAGAAGCAGGGCCTACACGAATCACCGAGGCGTCGTTCCTGTTCAAGTGTTGAGCAGGGGGCTGATCCCCAGGTAGGTCTCTTGTTGATGGCTTTCTCTATGCAGCTGGTAGTCGGGCTGGGCCAGTGTGGCAAGGCCCAGGCCCAATGGAGATGATTCTGGATTCAGTCCTTGGGGCTAGATGCAGCTTCCAGTAAGCAGAATACAGTTCAAACCACAGTGGGGAACCAAATTGCGACCCACTAGCAGCACACAGCACATTAACACATAAGGAAATTCTAATGCGGCTTCCAGCAAGCAGAATACAATTCAAACCACGGTTGGAAACCAGATCACAACCCACTATAAGCACACAACACATTCACGTGTAAGGAAATTCTACTGTACCAGGCAAAAGTCTCTCCGGTTGCAATTACAGAGTCTCTGCACAATCCAGGAGTTCAGAGGTGGCTGGAAGTCCAGACAGGCCGATCGCATTCAGCAAATCTTTTGTCTTCCTTAGGTAAGAGCCTGGTCACAATTCAGTGGCTTACTTCGCTCTCCAAGTTCGGATTTGGTCCGAAAAAGGCACAAGTTCCCTCTCAGGGACAGCAGGCAGGTATGCAGGCCAAAAGTCAGGCCTTTCCACAGTTCTCCCATGTGAATCTACGCCAGGGCTGCTGCTTGAATCATTCAAGCTGTTATCTCTTCTCTTCCCAACTCAGAACTGAAACTATCTGCAAGCAGCTTGGGAATTTCCCCAAGATCCAAAAGGTTTGGTTGGCTGATCTGTCTGTCAGTCACAACCAGGGCTCCCCTCCAGGTTATTTTAGGCACCAAAATGCAAAAACTACAATTCCTACAAATTCTGACCCCACCAAGCCCCTGTAGGCAGGCTCCATTTTAGAGCCCCAAATGTACTGATTGGCCCATTTCAGCAGTCCAGGACCAAGATGATAGAAACAAACAGAATTTTCCATGCTGCAAAGAAAGCAGGTTATAACAAACTGCAATATTATTACTACTCTAACAAATGATCAGCAAACAAGCACATCTTCTAACAGAGCTCCCTTTTAGATTAATTATGACTGCAATCCAGGCAGCTCTTAAAGAGACAGAACACAGAGGTTATATAGGCATTCTTTGGCAATCACATTTAAACTGCAAAAACGCAGGACACCATCCTAGCAGGGAGCATTTAGACAAGCTCAAGGAAGACTTCTCGGGAACCCACTTTTATAGGGGGGTTACAATGAGGAAAAAAGAAGGGGACTGTACCTTGAAAACAGGGGTGGGTAAGGAACCTCGGCTGTGGTGCTTAACAAACCCGTCACTTCAGTGTTCAAAGGGCCCTTGGTAGGTGGAGGGAACTCATTGAGATGGGCCTGACAGGAGTTATGCCAATGGACTGCCACAAGAATGCTGCAACCCTGAGGGAGCCATAACCAAATGGAGTCAAAGATGCACAGGATTGGGCCAGTGCTGCGTCAGTAACCTTACTGGACTGAGAATGTTACAGCATTTCTCTGAAATTAATGAGACTGCCAGTTTGAACATGAATGTCATATTACTCCCAAAGTAACTATTTTAGGATCAGAGTTTACGATTATGTGGAGTTGCCACAAAATGTTGAGGCCTTGGTGGTTATCTGAATATTTAATACATTATATTACTGACAGTAGTGGAGAATAAGTCAGGACTGATCTTTTCACTTGCTCACTGACTGAGCCTACAGTATAAAGGGTAGCCACCACCAGCCAGTGAACGTCTCAGCTGCCCTGGAACCCCACTAATGGCCAAATGCCAAGCCTGGTAAGTCCCAAGGGGCAGACAATATACATACCAGGATTAGAGTGGAGGAACAATCGATGGTGCCACTTGCAGTAATCTTTCACGTGTCTGTCAAGGTAGATGTAGAGTCAGAGGACTGGAAAGTGGCCAGTCTGGTCCCCATCTGGAAAGTGGCCAATCTGGCCCCCTTCTTAAAAAAGGGGTCAAGGCTGGAGTTGGTCAACTGCAGTTTAGTCAGCCTGACATCAGTGCTGGCCAGACTCTGGCAGCTATTATCAAGGGCAGAATAATGCAGCACTTAGTTTAAACCAAGGTTCTTGCTTAAAGACTTACTCAAATGCACAATACAGACCGGCAACATCATCACAGGCAGTATTTACACCCCGAATGAGGATGATGCACACTTCTTCACACACTTAACAGCTAGTTAGTTTAGACCCCCATAACACCTCTGTTATTCTGAGTGGGGAGTTTAATCTGGTGTGGGATTGGCTACTAGACAGGAGCCTCAGGAAACAAGGCATGCCATCTCACCAACACGGGAGGGCTGCAGTGCTCAGCATGTGTCACAGACTCATGTCAGTGGATAGCTGGTGCCTGTTTAAACCTGACAGCCAGGCATAAACAGCAGGATCGATGTTTTCCTAACTAGTGCCAACTCCACATATGAAATTGTGGAGGCCTCCATTCACCCAATTCTGCTCTCAGATCATGCTCCAGTTGCATCGACCTGATCCTGCAAACCCCCAACCCCACAAAAACACCCACACAGAGAATGAATCCCCTACTTTTGCAGTCACAAGAGTTTGAAAACTGGCTTATGGGTGGAACTGATAGTCATACCGGACACCTCACATTCCACAAGATGGGAAGCATTCAAGGCTTATGCCAGGGGCAGGATCACAAGCTATTCAGCAAAAAAGAATAAAGAAAGAAGGTAAGAACTGGAACAGCTCAATCAAGCTGAGAGAATGTGTATCCTTTTTATTGTATTAATAGGTATTCTTAGCTTTGGATTAATTGAAACACCAACAATATGTTCCACTAGTGGTGAAATCAACATGGTACCGCTTAATGTTTTCTGTTAAGTAGCTGTATGTCTTTATAAATGAAAAAATCAATAAAATAAATATAAAAAAAAAAAAAAAGAACTGGAACAGCTCAATAAGAAATTAAAGGAGGCAGAGAAATCATACTACCAAAAACAGTTCCAGTCAGACCAGGAGGCCTGGGAACATAAGAGTTCTCAAACATAAGCTAAATCAGATCCACCACCAACAGGCGGAACATGCCCTTTTCTTCGTCAAACAGCACTACTGGGAGAATGGGGAGAAAACCAGTAAGTTGCTAGCCTACTGGCAATGGAAGAAACAAGTAGAAGCACAAATCCCACACATCAAGAAAGGGTGGGGGGCATGGCTAGCAGCTGACAGCAGTAGACTTCTCTCACGCTGTTCCACACTTTAGCATTAATAAAAACCTAAAATCTTTATCAAACTCTCTCCTCGCACTAAACTTCAATCTACAGAAAAGAAGTGTTTCTGCCTCTCGTGGAGCAAGTATTTGCTGACCTAATGATGGGAAGAACCAAAAACGAAGTGTTTAAAGACTCGGGCAGAGGGAAAGGCCCCACGCCATACTCCAGTGGAGCTCCGACTAGTGCACACCCGATCGAGAAACCTGGGGACTTGGAGGCCAAAATAAATGCTATCCTTCAAACCGTGCAGCAATTAGACAACAAGATGGAAACATAATTCCAGACTAACAGTAGAATCTAAAGTCACTGCTTTGGAGACAAATCATTACACCCTCAACTGAACTGTTACAAAAGCCACTGCAGTGACCGATGGAGTTTTAAAAAGAAAACAAGCTCTTGCGTACCAGACTAGAGTTTCTTGATAATGGAGCCAAGGTCCTGTAACCTCCGATTTTTGGGTATACCCGAAGGAGTCAATTTGGTGGATTTTTCTGCACCAGTTCCTCCAGGATGCATTAAAACTAAGAGTGGACTTTCAGATTATAAGGGCCTATTGTATTCCTCCACGAAGAAAACTTAATAACCCCGACCTCCCTAGGACTGTATTGGTGGCAACCACCGGCATGCATATTCGAGACATGATTTTGCAGAAGGCCACAATGTCTGGGGTTCTTACCCTCACCGATGGAACGATCATACATTGCTTCCCTGACTTAAGTTATTCAACCAAGATGAGGAGCCGCAGATTTGACTCTGTTTGAGCAGGCCTTGGAGAACTCGGGATCAACCATGCCTTACAAATGCTGGCGAGGCTGAAAATAATCTACGACGGGGAAAATGTATTGGTATAATGACCCAGCAGATGCAGGTCGTAGGCTGGAGCTAATTCGGGAAGATTTCGCCAAAGCTGGACAATCGGACACTGAAGAGGGAGATGGCGAACCCTGATGCTGGGACTCTTGGGCCTACAGATAAGAGTTAATCAGTATTGAACCGGTCCTAGAAAAATACACTAGAATTTCTTTATTACTGCTGAGAAGTTTTTCCTATAAATATACCTATTAGAGATAGGTTTAAGAATTGGTTTAAACATCTTCTCATGCCATTCTGTATATGTTTGTTAAAACAAGCAATCATATTTTGGATCTATACAGTGTTACTCGGGGCTAAGCTACCACTTCGTGGTAGTTCGGAAAAGAGAGTGAATGTCTGAACTTCTTAAAAATGTTGGGAGCTTTTATTGTTAATGCTTAAATTATACAAATTACTGTTTAAAATAATGAAGGGTAATACCTGCAAGTAAGTTTGTGTGGCATCTTTACTAAATATATAAAAGGACTGATTTACACTATCTTTCATATTTCATGGACCCCTGGGCCAGGTCACTTGTTGACGACGGCCTATCTGAAAAGAACGAACTCTCTGGACTTAAGATAAACTATTTTAGGTAGGGATGTCCACGGTCCTGCTGCACATAGCATATTTTGGTTACCACCTGCATATGTTTAAAGATGCATTTTGACCCCTCAATGTTGTAATTAAGAGAGATGGGATCTGTATTACCTATCATAACATTTCATGTACCTATTCTTATGCCTGTAATCAAGGAATATTTTCTTTTGTATGCACTGCGAAATAAAAAATAAATAAAGTTTAAAAAAAATATCCTCAGACCTAGGACTCAATCAGGACATTCAAGGCCTATTATGAAGAATTATACATGTCTGCAGGCCTTTTCTTCAAGGAACACATTTGCTTATTTTTCTCCAATCTCTGGCTTCCAAACCTACCAGTACATACAGCCTAATGGCTAGGAAGATCACATCAGCTGATTAAAAGTATGGCCAAAGGAAAGGCCCAAGGGCCCGATGGTCTAGGCACCAATTTTTATCAGGCCTCTGAGAGGCGACTCATGCCAGAGATACTAGGGATGTTCCAGGAGGCATAAACTATGGTAGCATTAGCCCCCCTCAGCAAGAGGCCACACCTGAGGTGATCCCTAAGCCTTATATAGTTCCCTTTGCATGAGATACTGACTCATCTCACTTTTAAATGTTGATGCCAAAATACTTGCCAATAAGTTTATAGGGGTTTCACCACTACTAGTATACAGAACCCAGGTGGGGATCATGAAAGGGAGACCGGAGAGCCATAATATGTGACTGGTGCTGGATTTAATCCATGCAGCTGCCACACTGACAGCCACCGTGTCACTCATAGCAGTGGATGCAGAAAACTTTGACCCGGTGGAGTGGGAATACTTGTGGCATATTCTAGAAAGGGCATGTATTAGCCTGGTATTTATACAATGGGTAAAAACACTCTATGCAACACCAAAAGCAGCAGTGTTAACTAATGGGATTGTTTCAGGCAGATTTCCTATTCACCAAGCCACTAGGCAAGGATGCCCACTTAGCACCTTATTATTTGTCTTGGCTATAGCTATGGAACAGCTTAATGCGACCATAAGGCAGGACAGAGATATCTCGGGCACATCCATTGGTAAAAACAAATACACTGCCTTACTTCATACTGATGATCTGCAGCTCTCCCCAGCAAACGTGGACAGATCCCTACCTACAAGCTCTACATATATTGACCAGATTTGGTGACATTTCTAGTCTTAGAGTCAACTGGGACTAAAGAGAGATCCTCCTAGTTAAAGGTGGCTCACATGCATGGATACAAACAGGGAGCCACCCTTTGAAGTGGGCACTGGAAAACATTCAATATCTGTGAATGAGCCTCATACCCACGTGCCAAGGAATAATATCAGGTAATATACCACCACTGCTAGAGCAGCTAAAGATAGATATGTACATGTGGGGAAAGATAAATCTCTCCCTCATGGTGCGCATAGCTGTGTTCAAAATGATGGGCCTACCACAACTACTATATTGCTTTGGTAATATACCAGTACACATATCCAAGGCAATCCGGAACCACATAGATTAAGATGATAACCACCTTCATATGGGGAGTGCAGACACCCCACCCCACTAAGTTTAGTAAAAGAATCCTGCAAGTCCCCAACAGAACCTGCCTTGGATGGAGAACTATCATAAGGCACAAACTATAAACTACACCCTACACTGGTTTACGCACCCAAGGCAGGACATCCCAACTATGGGTAAATGCAGAACAGCATGCATTAGGATATTTTTCAATAGGCCTTGCCCTAAGAGATAAACTTCTGTCAGGTAGTAGCACCTCCAACCCCACCATATCTAGAAAGACTGGCATAACCTAAGGATACACATCAGAAATAAACCAATATATTGAGCAAAATGGGATGTGTTAGGCATCACAACCATGGCTTATTTGGCAATTCCCCAGACCATGGCATTCAAATCCTCTGGTCAGCTGCAGCTCAAATGTGGGCTACCAAAACAGAACCACTGGAGATTTTAACAACTCAGGTATGCTATACAAGCCTAGGTTAGGTCCAAACACTCCCCAAAGAAACAGGAAATGATTAATATCCTAGCTACCTACATGGGCCAAAACTCAGAAATGGTGGGGAGGGTTCAACTATAAGCATTTGCAGCAGCACAACCTACCAAACTGGGAAACACGAAGAGGATCCACCAAAGAGCAAACCATCAGCACATACACTTGGAACAAATGCTGGGCCAATGCACAGGAAGGTACCCCAGATTTAAAACTCCAACTAATCCAGCAGAAAATACAGGGTAGAAGGCACAGGACTCCAGATAAACTTGTACATACGGGGTTAAAGATTAAAGGTATCAGACAGGTGATGAAAATGCCACAGTGAGAAAGGCTCTATAACCCACATTTTATGGCAATGCACCTGTGTCCAGGATTTCTGGATGGAGGTTTAATGGACATCCCTCTGTTTAACTTTAATATTGTATTTTATTGAATGTTTTCACTTTTATAGAACTTGTCCATCTGTACAGCGCCTAGCGTCTCAATGAAAAAGAGCACTCTATTAAATGAATAAACTAAACACAATAAAACATTCCTAGGACTCTACTATTGTGTATATTGGGAAGAGAACATATCACAGATAGCAGGACAGAGCAAACCAAGGAAAAGGTTCCCCCACTCTGACCATGGAGGCCAAGAGGCAAATTCTGCTGCAATGGAGACAGAAAACACTTCCCATCCACACACACACACACAATGTTTACATGTACTCACCGACTGAATAACAGCAGTCGGTGATTTCTGATCCAACTGCAGCTCTCTTCTGTTTACATGTGAGCTGACTCGGGTCTGCGAGTGCCATATCAGTTTACATGAGTTTTCCGGCTGTCAACTGGAAGCCGGTGTCTATTTTATTTGCGCATGTGTTAGCAACTGTTTGTTGCTATGACACAGTGGCATTGCAGTTTCTTGACAAACTACCACCACTGACATGCGCTCTTAATCACCCCTCTACAGCACATGTGCAAGGAACCAATGCTACCGAGGATTACTGTTTACATGCAGCGTGCAACCCGGTTAAAGTGCATCAATTCTTTTGAACCACATGCTGCCAAACGAGTTGGGGAACTGACCACATCTCCACCCCGAAACTGTTTACATGCCACGTTTTTCAGGGAATTGAGAATCGATCCTGGACAAAAGAGAGTTGAGACCGGACTACGGGAATCATGTAGATGAGGCAAGCCACTTACTCACACTCAGTCACTCACTCACTCAGTGGGAATTAGGGTGTACAAAGGAAGCAGCAGATCTACAAGTGCTACACAAAAACAGGGGTGCATGTCACATTTATGAGGAAGGATGGAGACTACAGTTTACCTACAAAGACCAAGGTAACAGGAAGGCCCAACCGAGGCACTCCGATGCAGGCAGCAAACAAAGATGAGAGCACCATATAGAGCAGGGAAGGGTTAGGTAAGCACAGAGTACAAAACATCGCAGCTCTAGTAGGTAATCAGCACAATACAGTGGAACTCCTAGATATGGAAGGTAACTGACACAGAAAGGATAGCAGGACACACAGGGCTCCATGTGATTTACTGGGTGGGACAGGAACTGGGAGTTACACGGGATGTACACCACATACCACGGCATGAACTACTTTTCTGCATACAATTGGAATCTGGCATCCTGCAAAGCAAATGTTCCAAACTGTGTAGATCAAGGCACTTGCTAACATCGAAGAATATGAATGTGGTCACCCTTTTAACAAGTATCACCAATTAGGCTCAAGGTTGTTTCAGTTTAATCAACTTTGTAACTATTCTCTCACAAGTTAATGAAATGGTATGTTTATAATCTGTTGAACTTTAATAAGTACATATTTATTTATTTATTGCTTCTTCCTTAGGCTTCTTGGTCCACCTCTCTTTCTGGCCAGCCATGAATCCCACTGACACCCTCGCCCCAACCCCCTCTACCTACCTCATATTGCAGCTGTCCCTCTCCTCCAAGGGGGAAGGCACCAGGGAGGACAACCAGCGCACTACCTGTTCGGTCCCTGGGAGCTGCTGAGGTGGGTTCGGGGCCTCAGAGAACTCGCGACGGCAATCATCCGGTCGGCCGAGAAGCAGTTTTCCGGTTTGCTCCTCTGGGGGGTGTGGTGTGCCACAGACGTCAAGGCACATGCCGACGTCCACCACACCCCTTGCGTTCAGCAGGGCTTGCCAAACTGTCGCGCTCCCGGCCTCTGCCAGGAGATGGCACACAGCGAGCCACATCCCCTCCCTTCCCGGGAGAAAGTGAGCAGTCGTCAGATGCTCAAGCCTTCTCCTCCTGGCCGGCCCTCCAGTGACCCGGGTCCGTTTCTGAACCTGGGTCGCCAGTGTCACAAGCAGAAATCCAACTGCTGTGCCGACGGGCCTGCTTAATAAGTACATATTTAAACACAGGATATTTCCCAGTTTTTAAGCATGTTTAGTAGTTTGAAGTGTTATAGGTTATATATAAAATCTGAGTTTTGTTTGTTAATGGCTGCATTACATGTTGTGTACGCTACAGTAACAATGCACAGATGCAATAACATGCATATTAGACACTGCTACGTGAGCTGAAGAGCTCTTTCGCCAAGGTGGGCTCCCACCTCCCACTCCACTTAGGAAAAGAAGAATAATTGTATGCTGTATGTACTGTCATGATTTATTTGAAGTCTCAGTAAAATTTTATTATACGAAAAAGGGAAACAAAATCATCATCACTGACACAAAAAGGAAAAAAGGGTAAGACCACCCCAACTAACAACTGATAAAACTACTGCCACTACCAGAAAACCCTCTTCAGTAATTAAAAGGTAGCCTTTACATACTACAAAAGTAAGTTTGCGGCTGTTGCATCTACCCACCATTTAGCCAAGGTATTGAATATTCCGTCCTCAGTTGGCCCTGCTGTGTGCTGCGAGTGATGATAGGTTCACTTCCCAAGAAATTGAAGACCGTTCCTGAATACAGTTCACCATCTGAAACAGAGCAAAATGTATATTTAATAGCATGATAGACTTTAGTAGTAGTAGTTATTCATATGGTTCCTAATTCCACAGGCTCTGTGCGCCTTACAGTAACAATAAACAACAACACAGCATATAGAACAACGTATTGCAATTACAGTATATATATAGATATAACACTAAAAGTGGAAAAGTATCAGGAAATTCATTAATAGTATCAGGAAATTCATTAATAAGATAGATAGATAGATAGATAAAGATAGATTTGGGCTGGCAGTATAGCCTAGAGGTTAGAGTAACGAGCTGTGAATGAGCTTAATAAATCCAGCAAACCTGGGTTTGATTCCCACAACCTCCACTTGCATACTGTGCGACTATGAGCAAGTCACTTAACCACTCAGTGCTCCCAGGTTGCCCCTGAAAACAGATACTTGTGCCTAGTGGTCCTTACCCGGTTACCAAAGAATAAATAAGAACAGAAAAGTCGGTAGAAAAATATGAGATTTATGTCCCCTTTTAAATATTTCAACAGAGAGGGTTTCCTATCACCCTATGGCAACTGGTTTAATAAAATGGGCCCTACTACTGTGAAGACGAGTCCCCTGACAACTTAAGCCAGGACCTGGGGACCTTCATGAGGCCCACCTCTGAAGTACGGAGAGAGCAGTGACAAGCATATGTGGATACAGGTTCTCTTTTAGGCAGACAGGTCTCAGATTGTACAGGGCTTTGTATGTTAACAAATTTTGTCTTGTAGGAGATGCACCACCTCACAGCAGTCAGTGCAACGCCCCATAGTACAGAAGTGATATGTTCAGAGCGACAAACTCCGCTACCCATCTTGCTGCAGCATTCTGTACCAGATGAAAGCGGTACATCAAACTTCCAGCTAGCCCGAGGTAAAGATCATTACAGTGGTCCAGTCTAGATGCTATAAAGGCATGCACCAGGATCTTTAGGTCTTGGGACTAAATCTGGGTGATATTTCTATGATGGAAAACACACCATGACTCTGGCTCTGCTGACAGCTGGTATTCTAGCATCTGCTTACAGATGCATAGAATCTGATAGGAGAAGGAGACCAAAGGTCCATCAAGTTTGCCCATACTTAAGTTACCTCACCTCACCGACCTACTGTCCTAGTGGGGCTTTTCCTTCCCTTCTGCCACACCCTCACACAATCCCCTATTATCTATCTTTCAGCATGTTTGTCCCTTTTCCCTGTCCCAACCATGCTTTGGTAGCTGCTCCCAACACGTCTGCAGGTAAACTGTTTCAAGGATCCACCACTCTCTCTCTCTCTCTCTCTCTCTGTAAAGTAAAAAACTTTCTCAAATATTTCTTACATTTCCTGCCCACCGGCCTCCAGTCATGACCTCTACTGACTGCATCCTTATTTCTTATAAATATATCCCCATTGTTTATTTTAGTCATGCCCCTAAGAAACTTGTGTTTCAGTCATATCTCACTCTCTCATCTGGTCTCTAATGAGTATATGTTTAGGTCCTCTAACCCCTCCTCATAGGATTTACACTGCTGCTCCAGCATCATACTGGTGACCATATACTGCATAGATTCCAGTCTACCGATACCCCCTCAAATGAGGGTTCCAGAACTGTACACACTACTCCAGATACAGTCTCACAAAAAAAATCTGTATGGTGGCAGAATTCTCACTTCTATTAAAAACCCCTCCCTATACAACCCAGCATCCTTGAAGCCTTGCTGTATATTTTGATACACAGACTTGTTTAAGAGAGTCACTAATTATGACCCTTAAATCTCTCTTTTCTGATGTACTAACCAGTTTAACTACTACTATGCAGTATTCATTGCAAGGATTATGTCTACCCAAGTGCATAAATACAGGTTACTCACCTGTAACAGGAGTTCTAGGAATGGTATATGTTGTTCATCCACACTCATTGGCAGTATCCTTGCCGCTTTAAATCTTGCCGGAAGGTCTTCAAGCTTGCTCCTCCCACCCACCCGGGTGGTATAACTCTCGGCTCCGCCCCATGACGCTAGATCTGGCCCGCTGGAAGCTCAGGTTGTGCGTCGAAGCCGGGGAGGTCGGGTGGGTCGTGTGGATGAACAACATATACCATTCCTAGAACTCCTGTTACAGGTGAGTAACCTGTATTTCTAGGGACATGGATATGTTGTTCATCCACACTCATTGGCAGACTCCTAGCAGCTCTCCGGGAGGAGGGAGGCAAGACGCACACCCCCATATACTTACTGAGAGAGACTGAGAACCGAGGCCCCAAACCAGCATCCCGGCGTGACTCAAGGTCGATGTGGTAGTGGGTAATGAAGGTGTTTGCTGACTTCCAGGTAGCAGCCCTGCAGATTTCCTGGATAGGGACATCCTGGAGCAGCCACCGTTGCAGCAGTATGGCGGGTAGAATGAGCTCTTATCCCTCTGGGGCTCCATGCCCGCTAACTTATAGCAGAGATCTATGCAGGAGGTTACCCACCTGCTTATCGTCCGCTAGCTGCAGGTCTGCAGATGCGGCTTCAAGCGTAGGTGACAAACAGCTGGCGAACCTCTCCCAATTTCAGCCGTGCGCTCCTTATAATGGCGGCGCCCTTCTAGGGTCAGAGTATGGAGCCTATATTGACCCTCCGGTGTGAGTTGAGGGTAGAACACGGCAGAGTCAACACCTGGTTAAGGTGAAACTCACACACCACCTTCGGAAGGAATTTCGGTGGGGGCGGACAACCTTGTCCCTGTGGAAGACCAGGTAAGGGAGACTCGATGGAAAGCCGCCTGGAGCTCTCCCATCCTTCTGGCTGACGTGATAGCCACCAAGAGCGGTCTTCACGACAGGTGAGAGAGACACACCTGTGCATGGTTCGAATGAAGCTTGCCCATGAGCTTTGCCAGTACCAGTAGATCCCACGGAGGTGGGGTTCCCGCACTGGAGGAAATGTGATCAAGGCCTTTGAAAAGCGCAGACCACCTTCTCCTGCGCCCATCATGCTTCCCGGCCCGCGTCTGCAAGCAGAGATGGCTGCCAGGTGCACCCTTAGGGTCGCCGTACTCAAGCCCTGACTAGAAGGGACCATAATAGTCCAAGATGCTTGCCAAGGAACAGGAGGAAGGGTCCAAGCCCTTGCTCTGACACCAAATGAAAACCTTTTCCATTTGAAGGCATAGCATTTTCTGGTCGACCTCACGGGACGCCTCAACTACATTGAGGACCTCGTCGGAAAGACCCAAGGCCTGGAACTCTGCAGCTCAGGAACCAGGCCGTCCAGGTGCAGGGATTGAAGGTCCGGATGGAACACCTTCCCTGATTGACTGAGAGCAGGTCCGGCGAGCTGGAAGCTGCGGAGTCCTGGAGCTGAGACTGAGGAGATCTGGGTACCAGAACTGGCGAGGCCAGTCTGGGGCTATCAGAATCACCTCGCCTTGTCCCTCCCTCGCCTTGAGAAGCACCTTGTGATCAAGGGAAATGGGGAAAGGCGAAAGAGGCCCGGGGTCCATTGCCTCGAGAAGGCATCCTGCAGCGAGCCCCTGCTGAGGGGGGCGTGGCATGGAACAGACTCAGCTTCACGGCTCTCCATGGAGGCAAACAGGTCCACCTGAGGTGTGCCCCAAAGGAGAACAGATGCTGTACTACCTCCGGCAGGAGAGACCACTCGTGGGATGCAGCCCCTATCCGGCTCAGGGCATCGGCCAGGGTGTTGGAGGCTCCTGCCACGTGAATGGCTAGGAGATCCGCCTCCAGGCTGCATACAGTGACCAAATGCGGAGAGCTTCCTTGCATAGAAGCATGGAGCGCTGGCCCGCCTGGCGGTTTAGATAGTACATGGTCGTGGTATTGTCCGTCCTGGACTCGGACCACTTGACCCGGAGGAACGAGCAAAGGCGTGAGCTAGGCGGACCGCCTGAGCTCCAGCAGGTTGATGTGGCATCGGGACTCCGCGGGGACCAGAGGCCATGAGCCCGGTGTTCCCCAGATGGGCACCCCAACCCATCAAGAGGCATCGAGTCACAGAGAGACCGTCGGCTCGGGCGGACGAGCAGGATGCCCTCCTGCAAATGATCTGGAGCGGTCCACCACTGGAGCGTTCCACATCCCTGTGTCACCGACTAAGCTGCGTCCAAGGGAGCGAGCGTTCCAGACCACTGGCTGGCCAGTCCCCACTGAAGGGGACGATGTTCCAGCGGGCCCAACGGACCACGCTGGTACAGGCCGCCATGAGACCCAGGAGGCGAGGGAAGTCCGGGCAGGCGCAGATTGCCCAACCAGAAATGATCGGGCAAAGGAGGAAAGAACCTCGGCCCTGTCCGCCGGGAGCAGCGCTCTGGCTCGAGAGTCGAGCTGCGCGATGAATAGAATCACCTGCTTGACTCGAGTTCCGACTTGGCCTCGTTGATAAGGAGGCCCAGTTGAAGAGACCTGGAGGCCAGATCTCTGGACCACTCCGCCTCCTTCCTGAGGGAGCTGCTATCAGCCAGTCCAGGCAGGTACACCGGACCCCCGGCGCACCGAGAATGCTGTCACCACTGCCATGCATTTGGTGAAGACCCTGGGAGCTGGAGACAAGCCGAAGGGCATGGCTTGGAACTCGAAGAGATCCCTTCCTTCAGGCGAAGGAATCTCTGGTGAGACAGACGGATAAGGACGTGAAAAATAGCTCTGCAAGTCAGAGCAGAACCACTGCGCCCGCGTTCCAAGGATGGTATTATCTGAGCCAGAGTGACCATCCTGAAGGTTCGAGACCTTAGGAACTTGTTTAGGTCGTGTAGGTCGAGAATGGGCGCCAAGCCCCGTCCGTTCGGAACCAGGAAGTACCTGGACACAAACCCTGGGTCTGAAGGAGGTCCACCACCTCTCTACCACCTCCTTCTGGAGGAGGAGAGCTTATGTCGGCTCGAGGCCGCCAGTGAGCTGGGATCCGAAGCCCCCGAGGCGCCGGCTCTGAGGTGGTGCCTGCTCGAATTCCAGGAGGCAGGCCTCTTCCACCACTTCAAGACCCACCTGTCCGTGGTAACAGCGGACCAGGTGGAGCAGGTCTTGGAGCCGTCCCCAGGGGACGAAGGGATGAGTGGCGGGGATGGGAGCGACACCCTCAGCCGTCACTGGGCAGGCTTGAGGAGGGACCGGCCGAGGGACCTCCTGGGCCCTTTCCTCCCTGCCTCCTGTTAGAGGAAGCCGGCGGCTTAGGTTTGGGATGCCAAGGCCGAGCCTGCTGGCCCTGACGTTGCTGGGCCGGGCGCGCCAGGGGCACAGAAGGACGAAAGGGCTTAGGCTGTGGTTTGCGGCCTTTGTCCTTCTGAGCGGAAGAGACCGAGTCCAAGGTAGCATTGGACTTCTCGATCCTCTGCAGGTGACCTTCCACCCCAGGGCCGAAGAGGTCAGTCCCAAAAAGGAACATCCGCCAACTTGTGCTGGGTATCCAGTAAAGGTGGATATCCTCAGCCAAGCCCGCCGACGCAGAGCAGCCACTGCGGCCGCCACCGATCTGGCACATGAGTCCCCTATATCCAAAGCAGTCTGGAGCTGCTGTTTGGCCACTGCCTTGCCCTGGTCCCGCACCTGCTTAACCGTAGTCTGCAGATCGGGCGGAAGATGAGGATGACCTCATCAGGGAGCCCAACAGGGCATGAGAAAAATGTGCCATGAGGGGCGGCGAACTGGCCTGACGAAGGCCGAGAGAGGGCGCAGCGTAGACTTTTCAGCCCACATAGTCCAATTTCTTGGACTCCTTGTCAGAGGTTTGTCCACATCCCTGGGCGCTGTCGCGCTACCGAAAACGCTGTCGGTAACCAACCCCTCAGCAGAGGGGTGTTCAAAAACCGACAAGAACCGGTAGGGACCGCGACACTTCCTGGCCATCCTGGCCGAAGGCAGGGCAGGAAGCAGGGCGCTGCCAAAGTTCCAGTGCCGGACCCACTATGGCCTCGGCCACCGGAAAGGCCTCGTCGGAGAATCCCTCGGTCCAGAATCTCGTGAGGGATACCTGTCCGCTTTGGAACGGGTTCGAGCTCCATCCGGTAGACTCCGAGATGAGCCGGGTAGTCCTAGGAAGGACGACGGCTATCGTCCATTGACTGACCTCCTGAAGACTCCAAGTCCAGTCGCTTGGAGAAGAAGGAGGAATCATCTTCGGACTCGGAAGAGTCCTCAGAGCTGCCTCTGGCCTGAGCCACCCTTCACCTGCCGAGGTCGGTCGGGAGTGAGGGTAACTGACAGCCGATGGGGTGAAGCCCTTAGCCGACCGAGAATCCTTGGTCGGAGCCCCAGTGGTGGCTGTGGAGCGGAGGTTCCACCGAATCGGTGGAGCGGCTGCTATTTCCGAACAACCCGCCTGGGTATAGGCCTCGACAAGTCGAGGCCGGTGTCGGCCGCCCGTGACAGTTACTTAATGGTCGGGAAGGCGCCGGAGTCGGCTTATTCCCCGCCAGGAGGAGCTGTTGCAACATAAGGTCCTCGCATCGCCGACGACTTTACGCCAAGCCTCCCTCATCCGAGGGGAGGAGGACGAGACGATGCCACGCCGCCATCACGTGCCGGACCGAGACCGCCTTCTTATGGTGGGAACGGCTGGACCGCGAGAGGTCCGAGACCGAGACGAGAGTCCCGGAATTTCGGGGTCGGTGTGGAGGTGTCGGCCGGAACCGCACTCCCCTTCGGCTCGGAAGGTCCATCCGAGGGCTCCGGAACCGGAGGCACAGGCGAGCCCACGGGATCCTCAACTCCTCCCGGGGGAACCGGGGAGAGGGGAATCTCGGCTGCTAAAGGCGACAGCCCGTCCAACGGGTCGAGAAAAATCTCGACTTCGTCAGTGGGAGTCTCGGTCAACTGACCTGACGGGGACACCGTGAGGCCAGTGGCCGAAGCCGACCGGTCGATCGACCGGTTTCACGGACGCACGCCGGGGAGAGGGACCTTTCCCGCCCCCAAGAGCGCCGACGGAGGGACTTACCCCTGTCCCTCTTTTTGGACCGAGAATAAGGTCCAGCAGACGCAGGCCCTTCTCCTTTAGTGGAGAGGGACAGACAAAGCTCCTTAAAAGAAGCCGTGTAGGAAGAACCCAGAGAGAGCGGGAGAAAATGCGTGGCCGAGGAAGATACGGCCCGTGCCGCCTCCTCTTCGAGGGCGACCATCCGCTCGAGCTGATCCGCCGAGCCCGCCGCCGCGGACACCGCCAACCGGGCCTCCTTGGACTTCACGGAGGGAACGCTTCTCGGGACAGGCCCAGTTGCAATCGCGCACGGTCTTCGAGGGCGAGGCGAGAAAGATGAGCACAGGTCCAAGCCCGCGGTCGTGCTCAAGGCCTAGCAGTAGACACACGTGGAGTGTGGATCCGTCCGAGACATCTTCTGTACCCGCATGGGCATCTCCAACCGGGAGTCGTTGTCCGCCATGGCCGCGGATCGAACTGAAGTCTTTTGCAATTTTTATTTTAAACCAAACGGAGAAATAGGAACCAGTCGCAAGCGCAGGCGTTAAGGAGGGAACCTGAGCTTCCAAGCGGTAAGGAAGATCTACGCCATGGGGCGGAGCCGAGAGTTATACCACCCGGGTGGGTGGGAGGAGCAAGCTTGAAGACCTTCCGGCAAGATTTAAAGCGGCAAGGATACTGCCAATGAGTGTGGATGAACAACATATCCATGTCCCTAGAAAATACAGTTACGTTGGCACTTACCAAAGATCTTTCAGAGAATCTCTTGTAGCAGGTCACACATGTAGAAACATCCCGCCACTGGTGCCAGATCCTCCTGGAGGATTTTTACCAGCACTGGGAACCGCCCATGACATCATATGTTCTGCTGTATCCTATACGAGCGTGGGCGATCCCCGATCCTCCTCGGTTCTTTTCCTGGTGGCGACCGCGCACGGCGAGTGCACTGTGAAGGTGCACCAAGGGAACCGAGGAGAAGAGATCTGCCCTAAAAGTATGCAATACAGAAGATATACCCTGACAGAGCAGGAGGCAGCAAAGCACCCAGTACAGGGGAAGGAGGGAGGGAGGGATGGCTTGACCTGCTGCAAGAGATTCTCTCAGTGATCTACTGTTATGGTAAGTGCCAACGTAACTACTATCTTCGTCAAGGACATCTCTTGCAGCAGGTCACACATGTAGGAATCAGTCCGTAGAAGCTGACAGAGGTAGGGAGAAAAAGGGGTGGTGGACAACTGGAAGGTTAGGACAAAATGCCTTGCAATATGCATGCCTTCCTTTCCTGGGGCAAGGAAACAAACAGTTGCGCTAATTTGCGAATGTCTTTTGTGCGTGAAATGTAATATTTTAAGATTCTATGTATATCTAAAGTGAGGAGCATGGCTTCTGTTGGATTGGCATGCTCTGGATAATATACAGGTAGCTGTATGGACTGATTCAAAGTAAACTTTGATATAACTTTAGGAAGAAACTTCAGGTTAGTATGTAAAGACACACTGTCTTTATAGAAAATTAAATAAAACTGCTTGCAGATGAGTGCCTGAAGCTCTGAAATATGTCGAGCTGTAGTAATAGCAACTAAAAATAGTTCTTTCCAAGAGAGAAAGCAAAGCTTGCATGTCACGGCTGGTTCAAAGGGAGGCAGGTTAACTTTTCTAAGATGAAATTCAAGCCCCAAGGGGGGAGTGGGTTCTGCACAGGTGGCTTCATGTGTAGAATACCGTTCAGGAACATCTTCATGACATCCAGCTGAGCTGAGGAGCGATCCGAAACCAGGATATGAAAGGCTGAAATTGCCAAAAGATGTACCTTCAGGGAGAAGCACTTCAGGCCAACATCCAATAAGGACAGTAAGTAGTCTAATTCTTTGTAGGGTGCAGGTGTATGGGTTGAGAGGCTGATTTGAGGCCCAGACAGCAAACAGTCTCCATTTCACAGTATAGGTAGTCCTTGTAGATGGTTTCCTTGCAGCTCGTAAGACCTCCGCAACTTGTGTTGATACGTGAAAGCGTGTGACAGCTACATCTTCAGGAGCCATTTCTGGATTGTATGTGTTTGTGAGACTCGGGAATACTATTGGTGGGTTTGTAATTGTGTTGGTAAACAACTGCAGTCAGTATAGAGAGACTGTATTTCACTGTCCTGTATAGGTAGTGTGAACCATGGGTAGGATTGTGAGGTGCAATGGCTGTGGGGCAGCAGTGTGGATGAACATACTGTGGAAGCTGGAAGGGTGCCCATTACGCCACAGGCAAAGGAGGCTCGAGGAAGAGGTTCAGTGGCTTGGCAGGGAGCTGGAGAGGGTGAGGGGAGGGTTGTGTTGGTAGAAGGGTTGACATCTGAGAGTATCGAAGGGGCACCACAGAGAAGAAACAGTGGGTCAAGGGGAGAGGGAAAACTAGACAGGAAGCCAGCTGATGAAGGGTGGACTCTAGTAGGGCCTAGCAAAACAGGAGCAGCAGTAGGCAGGAGGGAGGAGAAAACACATAGTAATGCAAAGAGGGTAGGGAACATGTTTGCTATACTAGTGACACATGGGGAAGAGGACGCAGGAGGAGATTGCACAAGGGATAGTACTCACGATGAGGAGGGACTGAGGGGCATTACTAGTGGAGAGACTGAGCACGGCGTGGCAGGGGGAAGGATAATACTTGGAGAGGTAAGGAGGGAGAGGGAGGTTGGTAGTCAAACAGGAGGAGTCTCAATTGAGAGGGACGGGGGGAAGACACTGGGGCAAATTGTTAAAGCACCGCCTTGAGTGGCCCCAGGAATGAGAACCTGGGTGGTGGGGTGGTGATGGGCACAAGGAAAGAGGAAGGGGGTGTACTGGTGTTGGGGGACTCCACACTCAAGGGGATCAGATGGGGCAGTAAGGGGGAGAGGCACAGTCAGATATGGGTGGAGTCCATACCAGGATTAAAGGCAGACAAGGCAGGACAGGCAATCCTAAGGTGCGCAAAGAGGGGTAGAAGGAAACCGCACATTGTGGTACATGTGGGGACAGATGATCTAGCGGGGAAAATGGTGGAGGTAGCAAGGGAGAGGTCTGAGGAAGTGGGAAGGCTGTGTGAGGAGACTGGGGTGTCTGTGGCCTTCTCGGAGCTGTTCCCAGTACCCTGCGCAAGCACAGTGAGAAAGGAGTGGATTGGGGAGTTGAATGCATGGTTGATAGAATGGTGTCGACCTAAGGGGTACGGGGCTGTGGGCGGCTGGGAAAATACCTGGGATAATAACAATCTGTTTGCAAGGCATAGGCTGCACCTGAGCGGGGAGAGGAAAGAGGTATTAAAGCAAAGACTGGAGAGGTATATTGTGACAAAGGAGGATTTAAACTAGATGGGGGGGGTGGCAAGTGGACAGCAGGTAGGCAGGGATCCGATAGAGTGGAGTTACAGCCTACCCCCCAGGCTAGCAGGGAAGGACTCAGGGCGGCCGAAAAGGGAGTGAGTAGAAGGGAGGAGATGGAGGGTGATGAACAGGAGAAGGCAGGATGGAGGGTGGTCTCACTGAATGCGAGAAGCTTAGGCAACAAATCAGCTAACCTACAGACACTTTTGGCAGTGTGGATATTGCAGCTGTCATGGAAATGTGGGCAACTGAGCACCGGGACTGGGATCTGGCAATCCCAGGGTACAAATTATACAGGAAAGACCGTGGGGGTGGCAGTCTATGTGAGGGACGGGATCAAATGCACAAAGGACGAGGGGGGGAAGGAGAACAGAGGCAATCTGGCTGCAGCTCCTAGACCCAAGGGGTAGGAAACTGAGGTTTGGGGTGGTGTACAGGCTGCCGTCCCAATCTGAGGAGCTTGACAGGGGATTAGTGGGACAAATCAGAAAGGCATGTAGAAAAGGGAAGATGGTTATTGTGCGGGATTTCCACTTGCCAGGGGCTGACTGGTGCATTCTGGTCACCTCCACTGCTAGGGAGCAAGTGCTCCTGGATGCGATCCAGGAGGGTTTCCTGACGCAGTTGGTCAGTGTACCTACTAGGCTAAAGCACACTTCAGATCTGGTATTGTCAAATGGGGAGGCAGTAAGGGAAATAAGGATGGAGGATCCAACAGCCGACAGCAATCACCAAACGGTGTGGTTTAATATCACGATGTGAGGGGAGCTAGAGAAATCAGTAACCTGGGTGGTAAACTTCAGGGGGGCAGACTTTGGGAGGATGCGGGAAGTAATGAAAGGAAACTGGAGGGTATAAGGCCGGAGATGAACATGTAGCAGATATGGGATATTATTAAACGGGAGATTACAGAGGCAATGGAAGCCTGCACCAAGACACAGAGTAAGGAGAGCAGAGCAAGGACAATGAGGTAGTGGAGGTGGTAAGGGCAAAATGAGAGGTGCACCAGAGGTATAGTAGGAAGGGGACAGGGAGGAGTATGCAAGATGATCCAGGGAAGTGACCAGAAAAATGAGAGAAGCCAAGGCCCAGAGGGAGCTGAGATTAGCGCAGGGAATTGGGGGGGGGGGGACTTTTTCAGATACATCAGGGAGAAAAGGAAGTGCAAGGAGACAATAGTGAGGATAAAAAAGGGTGGGAAGTGGATGGAAAAGGGAGAGGAACAGGCAGAAGCACTAAATGAATACATTTGCTCAGTGTTCACGGAAGAAAAGGGGGGACTGCTACCATCATGGGCTGGGAGGGTGCGGACAGTGGGAGAGGAGGCGACAGATGGAAGAACTGAGGGAGGTAGAGTCCTAGAGGGACTGAGGGTAGACAAGGCACCATGGCTGGATGGTATCCACCCCAGGGTGCAGCGGGAGATGGTGGAGCCGCTGGCAGATCTGCACAGCACCTAACTGGAGTTGGGATGTGTGCCACTGGACTGGAGGATGGCACATGCAGTGCTGTTACACAAGAGCAGACCAAGGGACGAATCAGATAATTATCATCCGGTAAGTCTCACTTCCGTAGTGTGCAAACTCATGGAAACGATACTAAAGAAAAGACTAGTGTCATACCTAGAGGACAACGGCCTCCAGGATGTGAGGCAGCATGGGTTCATTTCAGGAAAGTCTTGTCAAACCAACCTGATACAATATTACGACTAGGTGACAGGTGAGCTGAATAAGGGTCATGCAGTGGATGTTCTTTACTTGGACTTCGATTCAGTGCCTCATGGGCGGCTTAGGGGGAAGCTAACTGGTGTAGGGGAAGGGGCCAAAATGACAAACCTGATTACAGGCTAGCTGAGTGGGAGGCTGCAACGGGTGGTGGTGGGAGGGGAGCTCTCAACTCCGGAGCCGCTGATGAGCGGGGTGCCACATGGCTCTGTGCTGGGACCAGTATTATTTGGGCTCTTCATATCATTCATTGCGTATGGGGTGGTGAGCAAGGTAAGTGTTCGCAGATGACACCAAAATGGGAGCAGTGGTGGATGGAGGAGAGGGAAAGAAGCAGCTGCAGGGGGACCTAAGCAAGCTAGAGGAGTGGTCAAAGAGGTGGCAGCTAGGGTTCAATGCAAAGAAATGTAAAGTTATACACTTCGGGGCGAAGAACCCAAGGAGAGAATACTGGCTGGGTGGGGGGCCGGGGGAGTTAAGCTGGGAACTACTGAGCAGGAGGACCTAGGGGTAATAGTAACAGGGACCATGAACAACACTGCCTAGTGCAGGAGAGCGGCTGCAAAAGTGAACAAAATGCTGGGGTGCATAGTGAGGGTTTTTTCATCCAGATGAAGAGAGGTGATTTTGCCCCTCTATAGGTCGCTGGTAAGGCCGCACTTGAAGTATTGTGTGCAGTTTTGGAGGCCATACCTGAAGCGTGATATCAGGCTACTGGAGGGGGTGCCGAGGAGGGCAATGAAGATGATATATGGAATGGAAGGGAGAGACTATGAGAGCAGGCTGGGAGACCTGACTATGTACACCCTGGAGGATAGAAGTGACAGGGGGGACATGACAGAGACATTCAAGTATCTGAGGGGAATCAATAAGGGTGGGGCAGACGGGGTCTTTAAGCTAAGGAGGGGGAGGGACACCAGGGGGCACGGACTAAGAACAGAGGGGAAAGATTTAGGAGGGAAATGAGGAGACACTATTTCACGGAGAGGGTGGTAGCAAAATGGAACACTTCTCGAATGTGTGGTATCATGTAAATATGTGAACAGCTTTAAAAGGGCATGGGACGGGAGAGTGAGGGTGGGGGAGGCGGCAGCAGGATGGGGGTGTGGGTCAGCTGTAAACTAGGGGTGCTAGCTGCACACTTGAGTAGACTTAGATAGACCGGGTGGTCTGTTTCTGCTGGCACATTCGTATGTGCCATGCAATGAGGTGCAGGGAGTGCAGACTGGGATGTAGTAGGGTCCCTTGGTCCCGAGACAGCAATGTGGGCAGATCGGGTGAGGGACAGTATCCTCCAATACCAACTGTTGTAGGAGAGGGTACCAGATCTGTCATGGCCAGAGGGGTGCCACTAGGGTCATCATGGCACAGTCCTGTAGCAGTTTGAGTAGCACTCTGAATAAATGGAAATGGAGGGAATGTGTACAGAAATCTCCCCTTCCAGGAGAAGACAATGCATCTAACCAAAAAACTCCAGGCCCTGGCTCTAGCGAGCAGAAATGCTGCAGTTTTGTGTTGTGCGGAGACGCAAACAGGTTGATTTCTGGGCGACCCCATATTTTGAAGAGGTCATCAGTGACAGACTGGAGGAGTTCCCACTCATGAGTCCATACTTTTGAGCAGCTTAAAGTGTCTGCCAGGGTATTAAGTTTGCCAGAGACGTGGACCGCCAGCAGATGTAAGTTGTGGTCCAGCACCCAGTACCAGACCCTCATCGCTTCCCTGCTCAGAGGACAGGAGTGTGTACCCCATTTGTTGAGGTAGGGCACCACTGTGCTGTTGCCCGTTTGAGAGAGAAATGTCCCAGGGGACAGCAGATCCTGGAAAGCCTGTAAGGCATAGAGGACTGCACGCATCTCCAGTATGTTAATGTGCAAGTTGGCTTCCCTTGGGTTCCAGGTCCCCTGAGATCGATGAGTCTCCACATGCGCACCCCAGCCTAAGGAGGATGCATCCATGGTGAGTGTTTGGTGGAGTGTTGCGATCTGAAAGGGGAGGCCTACTTGCAGATGAAAAGGGTCCATCCACCAGAGAAGTACCTGTTTTACTGATGAAGAGACCAGGACATCTGCATTTATGTTGTCTGTTCGTTGGTCCCAGTACCTCCGCAGTGTCCACTGTATGGTGTGCATGTGAAGATGGGCATAGGGGACTGTAGGGATGGCCACTACCATGAGGCCCAGCAGTCTGAGGTAGGTGCAAGTCATAATGTACCTGTTGTTGTACATTTCCTTGGCTTGTACAATGAGTTTGTCAACTTGATCCGGAGAAAGAAATGCAGACCCTAGCTTGGTGTCCAGTAAGGCCCCAATGTACTGGAGACATTGGCAAAGTGTGAGTTTAGAATTTTGATGGTGATCCCTGGGGATGTAAAAAGAGCAAGGGTGTGTGAGAGAGGATGGAAGCCAGCTAGGTTTTGGATGAAGTTTTCAGGAGCTAATCATCCAGATAGGGGAAGACATAAAATCCTGCCCTTCTCCAGGCTGCCGTAAATACCTTGGGAGCGGAGGAAAGGCCAAGTGGGAGGGCCCTGAATTGGAAGTGTTATTCCTTAAAGCTGAACCTTAGATACTTTCTTTGGGCAGGATGAATCTGATGTGAAGATATGCATCCGTCACATCTACAGAACTGAGTCAATCTCCCTTTTGGAGCAATGTAGGGAGGGCTGGTAATGTGACCATCTGAAATTTCTTGTACTGGATAAACAGATTGAGCTGTTGATCCAGTACCAGCCTGAGATCTCCTGTGACCTTGGGAACAAGCAAGAAGTGGGATTAAAAACCATCTCTTCTTTGGGACTGGGGAACTGGCTCTATAGCCTTCCTTTGTTGCAGTGTCATTATTTCATTCTACAAGACCAGCTCGTGATCGGGCGGATAAGAGGTGTGCCTGGGAGGCACATCTGGTGGCGTGTCCTATCAGTTCTAGAGTGTGCCCGTGTCCTATCAATTATAACACCCAGGCATCTGTTGTGATGGCCTTCCAACCCTTAAGGTACAAGGAAAAACAACCCCCTACTTCCGAAGTCTGGGTCCTGAGAACCACGGGGTTGGGGGAGGAGTCAGGTTGTGGAAGGTCCGGGGTGGGGGGAGGGGATACCAGCAGCAAACACTCAGGTTGTTTTGGAGGAGGGGGTAGGTCCAGGTAGGGACATGGGGGCTTTCCACTTAACTGGCTGCTTAGTTGTAGGTCTGACTTTGTTGGTGACCTTGCAAAAAGGTGCTCTGTTGGGGCGTTTGGGTTATGTGTGGTGTAAGGAATGAACAGACTTCAGTATCATGCTTGACATTTGTAATGCTGTCATGATATCCTGAACCACTGCCCCAAACAGTTTATGCCCTTTAAAAGGGCATTCAGAATAGACTTTTGTACATCTGCGGCAAAATCAGAGACTCGCAGCCAGGAATGTTGTCTCAGGCATATGCCAGCAGTGGATGCCCATGCAGAGGAGTCAACGGCATCATAGGCTGTTCTGAGTGAATAACACCCTGCTGCAGCACCAGTCTTTAAAGTTTTGTTTAGTTCTTGTTTTTCAGGGATCTCAGGATGCGTCTGGGTCATAGTCTGAGCCACATTCCAGAGTTCCTCCTGGTATTTTAGCAAGTAACCAATGTAGTTTAAGATATGCATGGTGAGTGTGGAGGAGGCAAACACCCTCTTCCCCATGGAATCAAGTTTCCTGGATTCTTTATCGGGAGGCAATGCACTGAGGTGTTTAAGGTGGACGGAGCAGTGGTGAGTGACACTGATGACAGCGGAGTCCACCTGAAGTGACTTGGCAAAAATGGGCTTTCCCGCAGGGGTTTGATAGCTTCTATCTGCCTTTCTGGGCACGGGCAGAATAACATGGGGCTGGTCCCAGGCTGCTAGAATAGCGTCCTCATAAGCATCCACAAGAGGGGGAATAAAAAGAGGGAGTGTGTTGGGCAGGCCCAGGTAATGTGCAAGCTTTCTCCTGGAGGCATCCTGCTCTGTGGCCTCAAAACCAAGGGTCTGCTGCAAGTGATGCATAATGTCCGTAAAGGGCGGATCAGTAGAGGGTGAGCAGGGGAGGTATTGCACAGTATCTTCCCCTGGAGAAGACATAGCAGAGGAGCTGAAAGGGGTGGAAGCCTACAGCTCCTCCTCCTCCTCTTGGTATATGTCTTGTTCATGATCATCTTCTTTGAGGTTGATATCCGGAGAGGACCACAGAGGCCGAGGAGCCACTGGCCCCATGGGAACGTGAGTGGTGTGGAGGAGGAGTAGGTTGTGGTGACGTGGGCCCAGTAGCTGCCCCTGCTGCCTTCTGGGTGAGATCCAGAAGAGTGTGGACTACATCATGGATGCCCACCATAGCCACTTGAGGTTGTTGGGATATGGACCTGTACAGTGGCTTATAGGCAGGATGGAAGGGATTACAGCTGATTGAGGTACCAGCTGTGAGGGATGATCCCTCGTTGACAAGGAAGAAGGTCCCTTAAACAGGGACCAAGGAACCGTCGTCGACTACAGTGATGTCAGCATCAATGGAAGTAGGCCAGCTCCTTACTGTAAATGTCTGTCCCAGGGGAAAGGAGGAGTCATTGACCAGTTTTGGCATGCTCTAATGGTGTAAGTAGGAGCACTGTAAATGGCCAGACACATTGGTGGAGGCAGTGGTGGAAGCTCCATAGCCAGCACAGTGACTGTACTTGTCATCGTTAGAAGCGCAGATGGGCCTTGTGACTCGAAAGCACCCATAATTGTCGACAACAGAGCCCTACTCAACTGGGCAAGGCCTGTAGATATCACAGAAGAATAGCCTACAAATTGAGCACAGCTTGCGGGACTGTGGACTGGACCATCGATGAGGGTGCAGTTGTTGATGAGGAATGTGATGATTTACCCTGCTCATGGAAGGATTTATGTTACTCCCGGCGGTGCTGTTTCTCCATTGACAATTTGTTCCGGGACTTGGAGTGATGGGAGCCAGAGGATGAGGTTGACTACATGCGGGAGCTCTTAGCATGCAGTTCCTGCTCTAGCATGGCAATCATCTGCTCCATTTGGTGTTCCCTTAGAGTTTGGAGTCGTCTTTGATGGGTAGCTTTATTAAACCTCTACCAGAGGGTACACTCACTGGTATCGTGAATGGACCCAAGGCAGCGTATGCAGACGTCGTGATGATCTTCGACGGTGAGCTTCTGTCCGCAGGCACAAAGTCTAAAAAATGCTCCCAATGAAGACATTGATGTTTAAAAAATGACGTGGCACTTTTCGGGTGACGCACCTGCAAAAGTGATACGGACTAAGGTGAGAAATTTCAGGTCAACCACGGGAAAAGAACTGAGGATTGGAGACCATGCTTATATAGGATACAGCACAACACAACACGTGACGTCATTGTAGGAGGTCCCCAGTTGAACTGCTGGTGAAAATCCTCCAGCCGGATCTTGCGCCAGTGGCAGGATGTTCCTACATGTGTGACCTGCTACAAGAGATGTCCTCAAAGAAAATCTTTACATTACTTGGTGTTAAATCTCAACTGCCATACCTTAGTCCATTTCTCCAGAATTTTTAGGTCTTTCTGGAGCTCCTTCATCCTCTCCTCATGAACTACCCCTTCCACAAATTTCTGTGTCATCTGCAAATAGACAAAATTTTCCTTGTGTACTCTCTCCAATGTCACTAATATACATATTAAATGGTACAGGTCCCCGGACTGCTCCCTGTGGTACTCCACTTGTGACCTCTTTATCCTCAGATTTAGTCCAATTTAAAATTACTCTCTGCTTCATTTCCTTCAACTAGTTCCCAACCCACTTAATTAAACCCCGATCAACTTTCAAATGCTCCATCTTCTTCAGCAGCCTCCTGTGAGGTACTAAATCAAAGGCTTTACTCAAGTCGAAGTAAAGCAGATCTTCTGCCTGTCTCTTATCCATTCCTCTGGTGACCCAATCGAAGAACATGATCGGGTTAGCCTGAAAATCATCCTGGAGCCCATGTTCCTCCAGACAGGCCACCAACTTTTCCTTCAATACGATCTCCTCTCCATCAGCTTACCTAATATGGAGGTAAGGCTGACCATCCTTCAGCTGCCTGGTTCCTCCCTGGTCCACCCTTTATGAAGTGGCACTACGCCATCAGCTCTCCAATCCACTGGCACTACTACCGACTGTAATGAGTTAGTCAATATACTGGTTAAGGGTACTTCCAAAACTGTGGCTGATTTCCTAAGCACTGTAGGATGCAGACCAAGGACAACATGATACATCAAGATACAATATAGTACAAAATACAAAGTTTGATAATAAGCAACAATGCACTATAAGAAGTGACATGATACAAGCACTCTTAGTAAGCAAAAGGGAGCATATAACAGTATTAAGGTTACAGACTTTGTATACAGGTAACAAGAGTATTGACACATACATGTGGGATAAAGTGGACATTCAAGTATTAGGGAGGGGAAACAAATGAAGGGACATAAGTGCTCATATATTGTAGTAAACCTTAGGGAAGTAGTGCAAACTGGTTTAGCAATAGCAAGTTTCCTAGGCAGCTGTTTTGGCTATGGATTTGAAGAGACCTGACTGATACTAATTCAGCGAGCTTGAGTGATGACTGGAGTTTGTTCCAGGCCGACGGAATGGCATATTGAATTGCCGCTTTTCCATAATGGGTGCAGAATTTGGGCACGTCTAACAGGATGTTGGTGTTTTTGCTAAGGGAGTAGGAGCTGCAGGAGCAGTGCAATTGGGTCGTGATATAAGTAGAGTTTGCCCAACAGTGCTCTGTAGGCCCAGGTGCAGGTATGGAGCATCCTGGTGGCTAAGGACATCCATCCAGCCCACTAAAGAATAGAGGGCACAGTGGTGGGTTCTGAATGGGCATTAGTTATAAAGCACAGGGCATGGTGATAAAAGACATCCAGCTTGTGCAGGTTAGAAGCTGAACTACTATTATAAATAATGTCGGCATAGTCAAGAAGAGGAAGAAAGGAAGGTTGCTTGAACCAGCCTAATCATGTTTGTAGGAAATAGTGTTTTGTTCCTGGAAAAAAACAAGCCTAGTCATTTTTTTTAGCTTTTTTGTAAGAGTTTCGATGTATGTCACAAAGGAGAAATTACCATTGAGCCAAATTCCTAAGTACTTAAATTTGTTAACACCCGCTAGGGAGTCCACTAGCAATAGAAACATAGAAACACAGAAGTTAACAGCAGATAAGGACCGCAAGGCACATCCAGTCAGCCCATTTTTTTTACCTTATGAATGTGCCATAGGCCTTTACTCTGTCAGTGGCCTATCTATTTATACTCATCTGTATTGCTCCCTAATGCCTGTCTCATGCCTGTTTGAAGCCCTGCACTGTATTTATATCCATCACTTCCTGAAGTAGGCCGTTCCATGAATCCGACACCCTTTCTGTGAAAAAGAACTTCCTCACATTACCCCTTAATCGGTCTCCCTCTAATCTCATGCTGTGTCCTCTTGTCCGACTATTTTTCTTACACTGAAACATGTTAGACCCTTTCACCTTGTTAATGCCCTTAAGATGTTTGAATGTTTTGATCATATCACCTCTCTCCCTCCTTTGCTCTAGGGTATACATACTGAGCGCTGCTAATCTGTCCTCATATGTTTTCTGATGCAGTCCCTGTACCATTTTGGTTGCCCTTCTCTGGACTGCCTCCATTTTGTTAATGTCCTTGTGCAAGTGTGGCCTCTAGTACTGCATGCAGTACTCCAGATGGGGCCTAACCAGTGTCTTGTAAAGAGGGATTATTACCTCCCTCTTACGACTTGTGATACCCCTATTAATACACCCTAACATCCCACTAGCCTTACCTTCTGCTTTAGTGGTCTGCTTGGATGATTTCAGGTCATCAGTAATGACGATGCCAAAGCCTCTTTCCTCCCTTGTGATTGCCAGCAACTCCCCTCCCAACCTATACGTAGCTTCAGGGTTTCTCTTCCCTATGTACATGATTTTGCACTTCTTTGTGTTAAACCCCAGTTGCCACTCTTCCAACCATTTTGCCAGTTTATCCAGATCTCTTCTCATTCTGCCCACCCCATCTGGATCATCTACTCTATTGGCGGATCTTGATGTCATCTGCAAACAGACAAGCCTTACCCTCTAGTCCATCTGCAATGTCACTAACGAAGATATTGAAGAGGACTGGCCCCAGGACTGATCCTGCGGTACCCCACTTGTGACTTGCATCTCTTCTGACTGTATACCATTTACCACCACTCTCTGTTTTCTGCCCACCAACCAGTTTGCCACCCAGTTAACCAACCTCTGATCCACCCCAAGCTTACCCAGATTAATAATCAATCTTCTATGTGGAACAGTATCAAAAGTTTTGCTGAAGTCAAGGTAGGCGACATCAACTGCACCCCTTGGAACAGCACTCTGATTACCCAGTCAAAGAAATCTATCGGATTAGTTTGACAGGACCTTCCTGTTGTAAACCCATGCTGTCTTGGATCCTGTGCTCCTCTGGATTCCAGGTGTTGCACTATCTTTTCCTTAAGGAGTGCCTCCATAATCTTGCACACTACTGAGGTAAGACTGACTGGTCTGTAGTTCCCTGCCTCCTCCCTGCTGCCACTCTTGTGGAGTGGGATCACATGGGCCCATCTCCAGTCTTCTAGGACCCCTCCTATGCTCAGAGACTCACTAAACAGTTCTGATAATGGTTCTGCTAGTTCCACCCTTAGCTCCCTTAGTACCCTGGGATGTATGCCATCAGGTCTTATTGGCTTGTCCACCCTGAGCTTAGCAAGCTCTTGTAGGACCCTTTCCTTTGTGAACGGACTAGTGCACTCCTCCCTCCCCCGTGTCCATGGTGCTGAACTGTGGGCCCTGTCCTACCTTCTCCTCAGCAAATACTGAGCAGAGGTATCTATTTAGGCTAGATGATTTTCCTTGGTCCTCGTCCACACACTTCCCCTTATCCCCTATGATCTTAGCAATACCCCTCTGGACTTTCTCCTTTCACTAATGTATCTATAGAAAGTCTTGTCCCCTTCTTTTACTGTTTGTACTAATGCTGTAATGGGTGCAGAAGTGACTTGTTTGTGAAGTGAGGTTGAGGGATACTGAGGTAGAAAGAACATGGCTTTTGTTTTCTTGGCCTTTAGCAGTAATTTGGAATTTATCAGGTCGAGTTGCAATTGGTTAAAGTCGGCCTGTAACTCAACACTAATGTCTGATAAGGAAGGTTTAGAAGTATAAAGAACAGTGTCGACAGCAAGTAAGTGAAGATTAGAGTTGTGGATATTGTTGCTTAGGGTATTTATACACACTGAAAAAAGTAGTGGTCCAAGAACGGATCCTTGTGGTACATCTCTTGTGAGAAGCGGCGGAAGACAGAAACCCATCGCCTTTGATGCATTAAAATCTGCCTGTAAGGTAGCTAGAAAGCCAGTTTAATGAGCAGTTATATAACCCATTCTCTCGGAGCTTAATAAGCAGAAGATCATGGTCTACTGTGTCAAGTGCTTTACTTAGATCCAGAAAAACGGCTCAGGTGGACTGTTTATTGTCAAGGCCGGTAAACCAATCATTTGTTACTGTGGCTAGTGCTGATGCTGTACTATGGTTTTGCCGGAAATCTGATTGCAGTGGATTAAATAAGTTTGAATTTTCGAGGTATTCTTTTAACTGGTCGACTAATTTTTCCAAAAGTTTAAATAGGACAGGTAGAATAGATAAGGGTTTATAATTGTTCAGGTCACTTGGATCACCCTGTTTGAACAGGGGCAGCAAAAAGGTTGTTTTCCAGATAGGAGGAACCATTCCTGTTGTGATAAGACAAGTTGAATACGTGCGTTATAGGGGCTGTTAAGAAGTAATACTCTATTTTAGAAATGTGGGATCAATGCTTTCAGTGCCGGCGCTCTTTTTTGTATCCAGTTTTACAAGTAAATCCTCTACTTGTTCAAAAATTACTTGAGAAAGGTTAAAGGACTCCAGATCCTGCCAGTTGGCACTGTCATCTTTTGGTGCAGGGCATCCCACTAGTCCAGCACCTGGGGAGGAGTCAAAAGCTATGGCCGCTTTCACAGAGTGTGAATTTAGTTTCTCAAGTATAGTATTTTGGGTCAGAAATCGTTGATCCTTGGGAAGTGATTTTTTTTAATTTTATTTACACTTTTTTCCTGTTTCCTTCCCCTTTTTCACCCTTCACGTGTGCATCCGGGGTGCTGAACGTATGTGTATGGAAGCACGCGCATACCAGGCGCTGCAGAGCACCCCACTCTACTAGCTGCCCTCTCCGCCTTCGCCACCACTGGACCTCCACCCAGTGGTGATGGGACTACAGTGGCGATGGGACTACAGGAGGGACAGCATTCGCCCCAGGAGAGGTCAATCCTACTCCTATCCTCCCCCCCAAGCCGGCTCCCCAAACCCGGGTTGCCGGCATGACGCGAGGTAAGGCTAGATGCCTCAATCTTCTGTGCCATATTGGGAGATGATTTCTACAGGTGCTGACGGGGGGTTCTATAACCTTCAACAGATTTAACTGCCATATTTTTGCTGGATTGCCTTTAAGCGTTTTCAAGGGCAGACACATAACTGGATTTAACAGTTCTGATTAGCTTGGTACTGCTATTATGCAATACTCTAAATGCCATCCAGTCTGAAGGGGCTTTGGTATATCTGGCAGTAGCCCATAGTTTATCTTGTTGGGTTAGAGCTATTTTCAGATTGTGGTAAACCAGGGACAAGAGACCTTTTTTATTCTGTATTTTATGAATGGGATATGTTTATTTATAATAGTTATGAGTTTTATTGAAGATGTTGACAGCCTCGTCCACTATGGGGGCCATGTAGAAGTTGTGCCACTTGATGTTCCTAAGGTCAGCCAGGTAGTCTTCTAATTTGAATTTGCGGAGGCTACATTTGTTGATAAATTTAGAGCAGGAGGTGTGTTTTTCCAAATTTCTTATGCAAACAACTATATTATGATCACTAAGATTGTTATGAAATACAACTGTGCGTGATATTTTATGGGATCTATTAGTCAATATTAAGTCCAGTACAGAGCTATTAGCGGAGTTTTTGACGTTGATTCTGGTTGGTTCAGATATAAACTGGGAGATACCCAGCTCATCACACAGTTCTTTTAGTGCATTCGTTCTATGGCTGAACAAGTCCAAGTCGAGATCTCCAAGGATAATAGACTCACTGGAATTGGTGTCTATAAAATTTCATAGGGTTGAGAGTAGTTCTGACACCCCCCCCCCCAAACGAGGAGCTGTAGCAGCCAATTACATTGACTGCTTTAATAATGAGAGTCTTACAGCTAGGCATTCAAATTCATTGGATTTAGTAATAGCAAGAAGTTTGGAAGTTGGGTATTTAGCATTAACAGATATGAACCCCCCCATGGGTCTGTCCAACCAGAAGGTGTTAAAGGATGGCAGCACTATCTGTTGGTCAGTGGTAATGCTCTTTAGCCAAGATCCAGTGATTACCAAGACATCAGGGCTAGTATGGGAAACCCATGTTTTCACCGTGTCAGTTTTTTTTTTCTGGAGGCTGGAAACGTTAATATGCATTGTTTTTATACCCACTGCTGATGCAAATTCACATAGGGACGTTAGGGGTAAGATAGGGCCTGGGTTCATTTCAATATTCCCTGAGCAGAGGAGCAGGAGTGTAATAAGATTTTTAATCCTATACTTCATAAATAAGTTCTGCTTCTTGTAGGGAATAGAGTTGCACTGTTTCAGTGGGGTGGGATGTTTTGAACTAGTGCATATACACAATGAGGCAGTTGCACAGGCAAGCAAGATGGCCCAAATAGCTAATTTGGGGGGCAGGAGAAGGGTTAATGCAAGGCAGACAGAAGACTTATCCCAGAGAGGATGTGGGTTGGCTATAAGGAGTTTGAATGATTAATAGGAGTTGGTAAAAATGACATAGGTTCAGTGTGTGGGGCCAGATAGGGGAGTGACATGAACACAAGTACTATTAAGGACAGCATGTTAAAAAGAGGATCGGGAAGGTCACTAGTGATCAATTTGCTCTATAGCTTTTTTGCTCTATAGCCTTAAGGTGATTTTAACAGGTTTGTATGATGTGGGCTGAGACTTAGTAACTGGGGTGGGTCCTTAAATCAATTGGAAGGTATGCAGCCAGAGCTACGAGCTAGAGGGCATCACTAGGAGAGTGACTTCAGGTGAGGATTGCCACTATTTATTGAGTCTTGGAATTAATACCTTTGAGCCAGAGGCTCATTTACAAAGGCTCCACGTCAAAGGGAATTGTACAGTGATGGAGAAACAGACATGCGTACATTGGTTACAAAGACATTGGGTACAAGTAAGCAGCTATTCTAATCAGCTTCATGAAGATATAATTTATCATACAGCAGCATACCCATGGGGGTGTGGAACAATCCAAGCACTGAGAGTGGTGAGAGTTCGAAAGCGGACTTTTTTTTTTTTTTTTAACAGACCTTTAAAAGGAGACACACCTTAGGGTGGGGGTGTTGAAAATACATGTCTTCTAATGATCATCCTCCACTACCCTTCCACCCTTCTCTAGCCTATCCCCCACCCTTACAAGTATTAGCACCATATGTGCTCATGTTTGCCTACAACGTACTGTAAATTCGTACGTCTTCACCGTACTCTGTTTTTCTATGCCTCTGCACCCAGGGTTGTGCCTGAAAAAGGTACTTGGTGCCAGTGCACTCACCTGGTAAATAAAGTTAAAATAAATTTCTTTCTGTCACTAATGTATCTAAAAAAAATCCTTTTCCTCACCTCTTACTCTCTCAGCAATCGCAGGTTCAGTATTTGCCTTTCCTTTTTTTTTTTTTTTTTTTAAACTTTGTTTATTTTCAGGTTTTTTACTTTTCATTTCAACTTACAACCTACATATGTGCATAGGAATTGATTCTTGCTTTCTTCAGGTTATTACAATCCATTCAGTGGAATATTTCCGTCTTTTCTGATCTTTTAGTCTATACATGCTCTCTCGTATAAAATTCTTTCATGTATAATTATATCTCATACCTAGTTATGTCTAAGCCAGTCTTCCTGTCTTGTTTTTTCCCTTTTCAGGGTATAAAATCTTGTCTCATTGGGGTGATATATAATATCCATCTCCTCTATACTATCTCAAATTGAGCATATCTCTTATTTGTCAATGCTGTCAGCCTTTCCATATGATATATATCTATCACTATATTTTGCCATTGTCTTAATTGGAGTGGGTTTGGAGATAACCAGTTTTTTGTTATTTTTTTAATAGCTATTATCAATATCAACAGGAGTTTCTTTGTCCTGGTATCCCTACTTCCCTCTGGCAAGTCCAATAAAAAGTATAATGGTACATTCAATATTATAGAGGGCTAAATTATACTCTTAATTGCCTCTTGTACCTCCTTTAGAAAAGGTTGTATTATTGGGCACCTCCAGAATATGTGCCCATGTGTTGCCTGATTTTCGCCACATTTCCTCCAGTATGCCACTTCCTTCCCCTTATTAAAGTGCATCTGGATTGCTGGTGTTCTGAAAAACCTGACAGCATTTTTCCATGTAAATTCTCTCCAACATGGTGATGATGTACTTTTATGTATATGTGATAAATAATTTCTCCATATATCTCCTGTTATTATGACATTCAAATCTTTTTCCCATGCTCTCCTAATGGAATCAACTGAATCCCCCTCCATTTCTCTTATTGCCACATATAAGTAGAATATTATGTGAGTTAGCTCTGTCTTGCCTTCTAGAGTTTTCTGTATTATCTCTATAATCTTGGATGTAGGGTAGAATGTCCAACATTCTTTCCGGATACTTTTTATATAGTCCCTAATCTGGAAGAATCGGAATCTATCGCTCTGTGTTATCTCATATGTGCTTTCCAAATCTGAGAAGCTCATTACATTTCCTTCTTTCAGGAATTGGTATACTATTTGTAATCCTTTCCTTTCCCATCTCCTATACCCCAGGTCCATTTTTGCTGGTAAGAAATTCTCTGTGTGCGTCAATGAATAAAACATGGGCCTCCATTCTGACATATTCTTGGTGTTCAACATCTGTCTCCAAACTTGTAACGTTGACATTGTATAGGGATTATCCACATCCACCTGTTCATCTCCCTTATCTACCAGTAGAGCCCCATGTGGCCATCTTATGTCTTCTTCTGTAATTCTATTCCTTTCCACTTTGCCTCATATTTAGGGTCCAGCCAGTATATCACCATGCGAATCTGGGATGCTATGTAGTAATATTTAAAATTTGACAAGGAGAGACCCCCTTCATCTTTTGAGAGCTCTAGTATTGATTGTCTTATTCTTGGTCTCTGGTTCCCCCATATGTATTGTGTTATTTTCTTATTTAATTTTTTATAAAAAATCTCTGGAATTGCAAATGGGATAGTTTGTGTCAAATACAGACATCGTGGCAACAACACCATTCTGACTGCTTCTATTTTCTGTATGAATGGTATAGGTATCAATGCCCATTTATCTATATCACTCTGCATTTGTATTAGAAGTTTTTTATAGTTAAGGTTGTATAATTTTGTATACTCTGGACTCAGCCATATACCAGGTATTTAAGTGTAGGAGTGTTCCATTTAAACTTATAATGAGATTCCACCTGATCTGATGGTTTATAATTTACTCCCAGTACCTCCGTCTTAGTTACATTAATTTTACAGCCTGCTAATTCTCCAAAATCTATTAATGTTGACCAGAGTGTTCCCAGGGACCTCTCTGGATTTGTTAGGTATATCAGGAGGTCGTCTGCATAAACAGCCAATTTATGTTGTCCTCCTTCTAACTGTATTCCCGTTATCTCTCTATGCTGCCTTATAGCTTGTGCCAAGGGCTCCAGGTATATCGCAAACAAAAGAGGCGACAGGGGGCATCCCTGTCTGGTTCCTCTTTTAAGGTTTACTGGTGATGATACTGAGCCATTTATTTTAATATATGCCATAGGGTTGTCATATAAGGAGTCTACTATCTCTCTAAATTCTGTTGGAAATTCCATTTTCTCCATTGCAGATCTCAGAAAAGGCCATACCACCCTGTCGAAAGCCTTCTCTGCATCTAAACTTAGGAGCAGGAAGAGTGTTCCAGACAGGGAGGCTTAGTGCAACATATGCAGTGTTCTCCTGATGTTGTCTTGTAGTTTGTCTACTTGTCACAAACACCGGTCTGATCTTGATCTATCAGGTGAGACAATAATCCCTCTATCCTTTTAGCCATAATACATGTAAATAATTTATAATCTATGTTCAGTACTGAGACCGGTCTGTATGAGCTACAGTTTGTGCTATCCTTTCCCATTTCAGTAGGCTGGTGATGGTGGCATATCTCCATGTATCTGGGCAGCTCTTATTTTGTTGTATTTCTCTAAATGTCTCCATGAGGACAGCCATCAACTTCCCTCGAAAACACTTATAGAACTCCCCTGTATATCCATCTGGGCCAGGACTTTCATGGGTCTTAAGGCTTGTGATAGCTTTATTTAGTTCTTTCTCTATAATTGGGGATATTAGCCCCTGTTGTTGTTCATCCATAAGGTTAGGTAATTTTAATCCTCTCAAGAATGTCTCTGTCTTATTAATGTCTGTATCCTTTTCTGGAGTGTATAAATTCTGGTAGTATTTCTTAAAGCCTTCTCAATCAACTGTGGTAGTCTCACTAGCTGCCCCCCTCTGGATCTCTAATCTGTGTAATTGTTGTTTGCGTTATTCTTCTACGGAGTCTATGGGCCAGCAGTCTAGTGGCTCTTGGTCCCCCCTTCGTAATATTTTTGTTTTAAGAATTGTAGAGCTTGCTCTGTTTTAGCATCTAATATATGTTGTAATTTACCTTTAATTTCTTGTATTATACTTTCACAACTCATGTTTCCTGCTGCATGTCTCTCTTGTGTCTCCCCCTTAGCTGTTTTTCTAAATTTTCTTGTTACTGATTTTGTTGTTTTTTTATAATATGAGGTGTATTTAATTATATCTCCTCTCAGTACCACTTTTATTGTGTCCCATAATATTACCTTTTTTAAGTCTGGGGATTCATTTTCTTTGATAATTTGGGGGATCCTCTGTTCTATCATTTCTTTGAATTTCTTTCGATTCAGGAAGAAATTGTTAAACCTCCACAAACAACTTCTTTTTTCACTTAACCATTCTAGTTTGAGAGTTAACACTGAATGATCTGAAATAGGGGTAGGAAAAATCTCGCATTCCTGTACCATATACAAGGATTCCCTGGACATATGGTAATAATCTACTCTTGTATATATTTTATGTGGAGCAGAGTAATGAGTGTATGTGCTTATATTAGGGTGTTTATATCACCATACATCTACCCACTGTACATCCTGGAAATATCTGATGGCCATCCTCTGTGGAGCCTTTCTCTTGGGAGGTTGTTTTGTAGATGTGTCTAAAGAATTATATATCATATTATGGTCTCCCCCTAAGATTAGGGTTCCCTTTTGTTTCTCTGTTATTATCCGACATAACTTCCTCACTTCTTTTGTTTCTGTTCCTGGTGGTATATATATTGATGCTACTGTAATCATGCATCCTGCTAAGTTACCCACTACCAGTGCCAGTCGTCCCTCTTTATCCGTATAGATATCTGTCTGCTGAAACGGAGTATTATGTGGAATTAATACTGCTGTCCCCCTTCGTTTACCTCCTCTACATGATGAGGCTATTACTGTTTTAAACCCAAACTTCGCTAGATTGTTATGTTCATCTTTGCTTAAATGTGTTTCCTGTAATAGTAGGAAGTTCGGTCTCTGTCTTTTCATTTGGGCTAATATCTTATATCTCTTTACAGGATTGTTGATTCCATTAACAGTAAAAGAGCATACATTTACTTGTTTCTGAGCAGTTATTTTCTAGTATAATACCTTCTTGCTTTTCTACTTTGCATTCCGTATATTCCATTCCCCTTGCTTTGCCTTCCTTGTTCTTTCTGTATGCTTCTCATTCTAATGTTCATTTGACACCTATGCACCATCATATATCTAACAACATCCACAACACACGTAACAATATTAAACATTTCAACTCTGTAACTATTTACATAATCGCTTCCAAGGTTGGAAGAAGTATAATTACTTCCTCTATTATGCCTAAAGGGAGTTCCCTGTTGGGAGATCCCCTTAGTGGGAGGTTCGTAGGAGTTCATGTGAATTCCTCCTCCCCAGTCCCTTTCTCTTTGAGACTTTGTTTTATTTTGTGAACCCTCTTTCCATCTTCTCTCCCCATTCCTTTCTGTATTCCCTAGGACCTCTCCTTGCTCTACTTCCTCTAGCGCCAAATCCTTCCCTTTCCCTTACACTTTACCCCCTCAATGCTGATTACCATTCTCTCTATTCCTTAATTCCCTCCTTATAATCCCTATTCTGTCTTCTGCCCGTTCTTTACATTCCCATATACCCCCTTTTTGGTGTTCCATTTCTTCCTCTTTTCCTTTACCCTTCGCTCCCTATTGAGTGTTTCTTGGCCCCTTTTCACATTTACATTCCCCCCTCCCCCTATCCATTATTCAAATCTCTCCCTTACCTTTTCCTCCCCCATCGTTTGTGCCTTCATGGCTTAGTTCTTTCCCTTCCTTGCTTAGGATTGCTCTCTATATCTGTAACACCTCCGTTATTTCCCATATTACCCCTATTTTATCCTCAGCTGTCTTGATGGTTTCCCATAACCTCCAAGTTATTTCTTAAAATATTCAGACATATGTTGTCTTTCTTCAGGGCTCCCCCTTATCCATTCAGTATGGTTATTCCGCCCCCCTCCGCCCATTCCCCTTTTATTCTCCTCCCCTTTCCCGTTATTTCGAACCTTATTTGATCAGTCTCTCAAAGTTCAATCAGGCCTCATTCCTCATGTTGATTCAGTCCAGGTAATTGAACTGTAATATGGTCCCTATCTAGGATCCACGGTTTCTCAAGTTCTTACTCTCCTTGTAGCGCGACGTTATTCGCTCTCTTAATGCCAGTCCCGATTATTGTCTCTACCTCTCAGATATCTCTGCTTTGCATTTGCCTCTCCTCCTCGTCCGTTGTCCTGTCTAGCAGCTTTCGTATGTCTCTGAGTGACTGCAGTACCGTCTGATATGTCTTTCGGCCTTATCTGTTCCTCGCCGCCTTCTTCCACTGTGCCTTTTCCGGTTTTGGGTGTTGCGCTTCCTCTCCTCCTGACTGTGCAATCCAGCCTCCTTGCTGTAGTTCTCTCAAGGCTGTTTCTGGGTTCTCATACACTACCGTGCCAGTATTCCACATGATTTTTAATCTCGATGGGAATGGTGTCTGGAATTTTACCCCCTGCTCCCTTAATATTTTCAGAATTGGTGAATATGCAGCTCTTTTCTTAGCTATTTCCACTGGATAGTTGTGATCAAACAATAATCTGGCAGTATTGTATTTCACCAGTCTTTTTTGCCATGCAGTACGGAGGATATGCCCCTTGTCCCTATAACTTGATAGTTTCAACACTACTGAACGTGGTCTGGCCCGAGGATCTGTTGGTTTATTTGTTAGCAATCTATGGGCTCTCTCTATTTTAAATTCAAAAGTAGTAGGCAGCTCTAGTACGTCCTTTAGTAAGTCAGACATAAAATCCTCCATGCGGCCCACCTCTGCATCCTCCGGGAGGCCATAGATTCTGATGTTATCCCTGCGGGATCGTAGTTCCAAGTCCAATAACTTTTCTTGCAATTTTTCCTGCATTTACAAGATAGTCTGCCGCTGTATGCACTTCCCTTATCTCCTCTTCTGCTTCAGTTATTCGTTGTTCCGTTCTTTCTGTCCTTCTTTCCATCTCCTGCATTTTTGAATTTAGTACCTGAAATTCTGATTTAGTTTCTGCTCTAAAGGCCCTCAGTTCTGCCATAATTGCTTCAATTCGTATCTCAGAGAGTGTTCCATTTCCTGATCTGTATCTAGATCGTATGCCATGCTGCTAGCCAGAGATGTGCTCCTGCTGGTTTCTCATTCTGATGGCAATCCTCCTCCATCCTTTTTATTTGTTCCTTTTTCCCCATGGGATCTGCCTGATTTGTGTCCCCCAGACATTTCTTTCACTATTTTAATAATTTTTTATCTTTCTATCTGCTGATCTGAGGGGTTTTATTTGCTGAGGGAGATCAGAGCTCTATTCCAAAGCAGCCATCAGTTTGATGACGTCACCGGAAGTCCAGTATTTGGCTTTCTAATGTCCACTCTGGCCTCGTTAAGTTTAGCATGCTACTTCTGCCAGGTCTCCTACCCTTTCGGATTTTTATACTCAAGGAATGCCATCTTCTTCACCTTCACTGCTTCCCTCACCACTTTAGAAAACCATATCTGTTTTTGTATTTGTTCCTTTTCGTGATCTTGTCTGCACATGCCTCTGTTCCTTCAAGGACTGCACCTTTGAACCTGCTCCACTGTTCCTCATCACCCTCTATCTGGTTCATATCTGTCAACTTTTCACTAACAAATGCCCTCATTTTCCCCAAATCCACTCTCTTGACATCAATGATCAGTGTTTTAGCAGGGGGGACAATATTCTTTCCTAATAGTTTCAGTCGTACAGCATTATGATCGCTGGACCCAAGAGGCTCCCCAACAGTCACCCCCTTCACTATCTCTGAATTGGTGAGAACAAATTTCAGACTGGCATCATGCCTCATAGGACCTTTGACTATTTGCACCAACAGACATTCCTGTACAGTACCAAACAGTTCCTGACTCCTGCTACTCTTAGCTGCTGGAATATCCCAATCTGTATGTGGTAGATTTAGGTCCCCAACTAACACCATATCCCCCTTTACTGCTCAGTTTCTTATTTCTTCCATTAGTTCTTGGTCTCTTTTCTCATCTTGCCCAGGTGATCTGTAGAACACACATAATCCAACTTTTCCCAACAGATGTCATCAGCTGCACCCATATAGATTCCTCTATCCCTCCCTCTTTTTTTAATAGATGCATCTTTCACCTGTATTACATCCCAAAGGTATAGTGCCACCACTCCCCCCCCCCCACTGCTCCATCTCTCCTAAATAAGTAATACCCTGAGGTGACTAAATCCTCGCCATTGTTGATATCTGTACACATCTCCATGAAGGCAACTAAATCTAACTTTGACTCTACCATTAATGATTGTAGCACATTAATCATGTTATTTAAACTCTTGCCATTAAGGCAAACCTCCCTATTTCCTCTTCTCCTTGCTGCACTCTTTTTTTTTTTTAACTATCTCCCCAGCCACCCTAGTATCCCACCTTTTAAATACTTTCTTGTTATCCAATTCTACACTCTCGTAATTAGTAACAACCCCTTTTCTGTTATCAGGATAGCCTTCACTGTAGTCACCTGGGGCCCGATTCCAGAAGGTTGGTGCAGGGCTTGCACCAAGCCCTGCGTCCACGGCAAAGTTTGATGCAACAGCGTCAAAGCCCTTTGATGCAACTCTGTGCCATTCTAGAAGGGTTGACGACAGTTGCGACGATTTTCTCACTTTACGGTAGCTTGCGCCAAATGATTGGTGCAAGCCCCGTAGTAAGGGTACCCCCACGGATGCAAAGTTAGACCACTGGGGAGATGGTCTAATTTTGCAACATCAGGGACCTGAGGCATCGGCTTCTAGAATACCAAGTTTGACGTAAGTCAGCACTTGCTTCAAACAGCCTGCTGCAAGTCCCCTTTTGGTGATCGCAACCACTTTTAGAATCGGGCCCCCCTGTATCTACCACCTACAAGGATGCCTCTAGCTTCAGCTACCCTCCATCAGTTTAAAAGACTGTCCATGTAGATGTCTAGTTTCTGCCCCAGTGAACTAACACCCTCTCTAGTGAGATGAAGGTCATCTCTCGAAGTCTTCTATACTAGAATCCACTCAAGTCCCCACAAATCCATAACCTTCCTCCCTACACCAATCTCTCAACCAGAAATTAAATGTCTATTTCATTCTGCCTCACTCTTTCTCCTTCTCTGCCCCATACAGGCAACACTTCAGAGAAAGACAACATTGGCCTATTACCCCCTTAGTACCTTTCCCATGATTTGCCATGTTGTAAGTTCCCAAGTGAACTATGACATGTCACCTCCACACTACTGTCAAGCAATTATTTTTATCCTGGCCTCAACCCTCGCGGCCAATGCATCAGGTAAACACCAAACTTCCCTTAATGATGGACCTATCCCAGCTCACCACACTCTCCACACCTCTTACTCCTGAATTTCCAACTATGACGACTCTTAACTCTTTCACTATTTCTCTCGTCCCTGTTTGTTGCATTTTAACACCCTGATCCTGTACCAGAATTTCCCAGATAAATCAAAATCAGTTCCTGATTGAGGGAGCAGGGGGAGCACTAGGACCCTGGATGGACAGTAGATCCCAGGGTTATTTACTGAATTCGGGCAGACTGGATGGACCATTGGTCTTTTTCTGCCGTCACTGTCTATGGTTCCTATTTCTGCCTGCTGCCCCTTGGAGTCCGCTGACTGCACCTCTAGTCATGCAAAACGGTCAGCTGTTACAATTGTCAGACACGGCCTTGTACCTTCTATCCCCTTTTCTACTTCCATCCTACTCCTACTCTCATCCTAGCCCTCTGTCTACTACCTTCTATTATCCCCTTTTCTACTACCCTCCTACTCCTTCTTTCCACTACTCTCCAATCCCCCTGATTAACAGGCCTCTGTGGAAGGGGTTTACAGGGTGCCTTTACAGAATTCCAACTAAGCTGCCTACGCAGCTGTACTATTTCCTCACGTGCCATCCATACTGTAGTTGAAATTCCTCAAAACGTCTACAAACTGGGCAGCAACCTGACCTCTGTAACACAACGCCGTGTAAAGCAGCTCCACAATCCCTACAATCAATGAACCTTCTGCTCCTACTGACCTCCACTCACTCACCTATCTACACTGCAAGGCCTCCCTGTTAAATACTCAACCACACCATTATTAACAATAAAGGCCTACCCCAGTTACAGTACTGCAACCCTCCCTGTTAAACACAGTATTATGCAATTTTTAATAAAGTCCTACCTCAAAAAAAGAGCATTGCATCCCTCCATGTTCAACACAGCACTATACACTTGTTCTGTTAGAGACTTACTGCAGATAAATTTGTTGCTGCCATCCCTGTTCATCACTCTACAACTTAATGTTTAATAATACTCAGTCCTGTTGCCTTGCCACAAAAAGATTTTAAATAAGGTGTATCCTTATTAACACAGCATATGTTAATACACTTTCACATTAACTCTATTCCCCTAATGTACATTTCACAGCATTATGCAAATGGATGTAGATAAATATGGGAGGGTCACACCCAGAGTGCAGCTTCTCCTACAGACTGCTGCCCCATGATGATACCCACAGTTTGACATCCTTATGCTATGGCCCTTTAGCAATGGACCGCAGCACAGGACCGCTTGAGGAAGTACCGTTTAAAAGGGTACTAGCCATGCCCCCTTCACTATCCTGCCTCCCGACTGGCTGAGGCACTGGTGCTCCTCAAAGGGCCAAAAAGTCAGTCTCAATATCAACGTTTACTGTGTCCCCACCACAGCTGTTCACAGAAAGGCAGTGACAGTCTGCCTCAGCTCATGATTCCTCCAGCTCCAAGAAGCAGCCGCTCACTCAGCTCCAGAGTGGCATGGCTGTTTCAAAAGCTGACAAGATTTAGCCACGCCCCATTTCAATGACCTACCTCCCGAATGGCTGAGGCACTGGTGCTCCTCAGATGGCCAAAGGTCAGTCCCAACATCAAAGTTTACTGTGTCCCAGCTACAGCTATTCAAAGAAAGGCAGTGACAGTCTGCCTCAGCTCTCCATTCCTGCTGCATTCCAAAGCTCTACAGCTGTTTCAAATGCCAATGGTAAGCTCTTGCCATACCCCCTTTCACTGGTCTGCCTTCTGATTGGTTGAGTCACTGCTGCTCCTCAGCGGGCCAAAAGTCAGTCCCAAAACCAAAGTTTACTGTCTGCCATCTACAGCTGCTCACAGAAAGGTAGTGTCAGTCTGCCTTTAGTCTGCATCATCTCTCGATACCTACTGCAAGAAGAAGTAGCTCCCTGTTCATGAAGGCACACAGAATTTTCACCATGTCCCTGGCTATGAGAGGAATGGACTCCAACTGTAATCCTGACACGATCCCTCCAAACCTGCAACCTCTATGCATCTGCATGCACCAGTAGAGCACTTCTGTCTTGTCTGGATTCAGCTTAACAATAATAGTCAATGGGGGAGACGGGGCGTATAAAGTCACCGAACAGCAGTAATGTTTCAGCACGTTATTTCTTTATTGATTCAGTTGTAATACGGCAGTCAATCCCAACGTTTTGCCTATGCTATAGGCTTCTTCAGGAGAACGCCTTTACACTTCCTTTAAAACGTGCCTTTTGCTGCTTAAATTGTAGTTACAACTCACTTCCTGGTTTGTTATAGTCCTCCACTCAAGCAGGTGTCTAGACTTAATTGTGAGGCGATTTTCTTATTCGGCCTATCTTGAAATAATATCTCCTGTGTTCAGACCAGTTTCAATGAGCCTAGACAAGTTTGTGCCTGTCTGTTATTGCAGTTTAAATGCCCAAAACGGGTTTTTTGATTGTCTATTTTTCGCTCCTTAGCCGCCTCACCTGCTCCCCTTACCTTGTCCTCGCAACCAGCTCAGGGGGCACCCAGACTCCTGCGGCTTCCCACACCCACAGCGGGGCTGCAGGGAGCCCCCAACTCCCCGCAGAACATGGATCCAGGTGGGTGCCACGGAGAAACTGGAGACGGCCATCAAGCCGCTCACTTCAGGTGCCATTTTTCCCTGGTTTTCAGTGTCCCCATTAGTGCATGCTTAGGTAGTGCCTCCAGTATCCACTGTGGGCCGCTGCCAAGCGATGCTTCCCCTGATCCCACCCCCAGAGATGAGAGCAGTCCTCCGGACACTCAATCCTCTCCTCCCCCTGCCGACCCCTGGTGCCCCGAGTCCATTCCCGAACCCAGGTCGCCAGCGTGGGTCGAGGTAAGGCGCCAGCGCCTCAACCCTCTACACCACTGGGCTGGCACCAAAACAGGCTTTTTAAAGTTTGAAACTACAACAGGACTGGAGAACTGCCTCCTCTGTTCTCTTTGGCCTCTTGAACTGCTTGAGTGGAGGACTATAACAAACCAGGAAGTGAGTTGTAACTACAACTGAAGCAGCAAAAGGCACTTTTTAAAGGAAGTCTAAATGCATTCTCCTGAAGAAGCCTATAGCATAGGAGAAACGTTGTGATTGGCTGCCGTATTACAGCTGAACCAATAAAGAAGAAAAGTGCTGAAACATTACTGCTGTTTAGTGATCTTATGCGGCTCCCCTCCCACTGACTACTATTGTTTGAGTGCATAGGGGTGGCTGCACTTTGAATTCTCTCCATTTCCCATGGACTTCTGGGTTTCAAGCTTGGATTCAGCCTATGCCAACTGGAGGCTATCCTGTCACTGATATCAGCTAGGCATGTGTTCAGCAAATTGACAGCACCATTCTCCCCAGGGGCAAATGACAAATACCGCTGAGTATCATCTGCCCTGAAGAGAACTGCAGACTGCATCGACAAATGATTTCTCCCAGTGGCAGCATAGATACCACAAACAACGTGGGTGACAAGATCAAACCTTGAGAGATCCCACAGGTCAAGGCAGCAGGGCATGAGGAAAAATTCATCCATGCTGCCTGCTGCACCCTACCGGAAAGGAAGGCAGGACTGAAAACACGGTACCCTCTGAGTCCCACCAAGTCTCTCTGCCGAGCTGTTAAAACACCCATGGCTTACAATATAAAACGTCAATGAGATACTGAAAAGAGCCAAGATGAATTATTCCCCTCTATCTCTAGGCAGAAGAAGATCATTTTGCACTCTGCCGTGTGCTGTCTCCATGCTGTGACACCCCCTGAATCCTAACTTGAATGTTTCGTAAATCAAAGCCTCCAAATGAACCTCAAGCTGTGTCATCACTATCTTGTTTTTTTTCAATTTATGTATACTCCTCGGCTGGGGGGGGGGATGTACCTATGGTCCCCCCCCCATCCAGCTATCTTCTCAGCCCAGCCGTAACCAGAGCGCTGACCCTTATGTCCTGCCCCTCCTAGCCACATCACGGTGGGTACTTACCCTGCACAATGTGGAAGGCCTAGGGCAGACACCAGGGGAGCTAACCAGAGTGCGTCTGACACGACGCCGACAGACCGCCATCACAGAGTGTATGGAGGCTTTTTCTGTGCTTGACCGCCCCCCACGGCACGTCTGGCATCAGTCCACACCGATCCCAGTCATCGCCAGGAGCCAGTGTGTCCATGGTAATTTCTCCCCACCCTCCCTGGAGAGCAGTCCCTGGGACGCTCAATCCTTCCTCTCAGCCAACCATCCAGCACCCGAGGTCGCTCCCGACCCCGGGTCACTAGCATGGCGTGAGGTGTGGCATCCAGAGCCTCAGCACCACTGGGCCGGCGCCATCACTACCTTCTTGATCATCTTCCCTAAAATGGGGAGGTTCAAAATAGGCCTGTAGTTAGATAAGACTTCCAGGTCCAACTATGGTTTCTTTAGGATAGGTTTCACCACAGCCCATTTCAGAGCAGGAAAACACCCTCCCTAAGAGGAAACTGGACTATCTGTGCAATCACAGGACCTAAGGACTCCCAACAGCCCACAGTCAGTCAGTCTTGCCCTGGGTCTAGTTAACAGAAAGTGAGGCAGAGCTCCGAGATCAGATGGAGAACCTCTCCAGCGTGAGCAGGCCACAACTCACACCAGATCAGTAGAAGGCCTTAGCCTGTAACAGAGTGCTGACAATGGAAGACAGGATAGAAAAGATGTAGAAAAGCATAAAAAGACATGTGTGTCTGGATATAGAAAAGATAAGCAATATATATCTTTTTATAACAGATATGTTTCATGTGACCGAACTGCCCAAACCTCTTCAGGAAATATACATGTGTGCAACTATAAGAAAACAATTAGACACAACAAGGTGTTGAATTCTTCTATTTAAGAACCGTACTGTGTTGCGAGGCACAAGTTGTGCCAAGCCTTCAAGTACTTGAAATTGTAATTCAAGAATAAGAAACACACTGGTGTGTCTGAGCTTATAACATGGGTAACTAACAGAAAAAAAAATACAGGTTACTTACCTGTAACAGGAGTTCTAGGAGTGGTATATGTTGTTCATCCACACTCTTTGTGGCAGGTTCCTTGCCTCTTTAAATCTTGCTGGAAGGTCTTCAAGCTGGCTCCTCCCACCCACCCGGGTGGTAAAACCCTCGGCTCTGCCCCATGACACCAAATCTAGCCCGCTGGAAGGCAGGTTGCGCGTCGAAGCCGGGGAGGTCGGGTGGGTCATGTAGATGAACAAAACATACCACTCCTAGAACTCCTGTTAGAGGTGAGTAACCTGTATTTCTAGGGACGTGGATATGTTGTTCAATCCACACTTTATGGCAGACTCCTAGCAGTTCTCCAGGAGGAGGGAGGCAAGGCGCGCACCCCCTACTTAGGGAATAAGGACTGGAGAACAGAGGTCCCAAAACCAGCATCCCGGCGTGACTCTAGGTCAATGTGGTAATGGGAAATAAGGTGTGTGCTAACTTCCAGGTAGCAGTCCTGCAGATTTCCTAGATAGGGACATCCCTAGAAGCAGCCACCGAAGCAGCGGTATGGCAGGTAGAATGAGCTCATCCCTTTGGTTGCCTGCCAACCTATAGCAGAGATCTATGCAAGAGGTGAATCACCTGCTTATCGTCCGCTTGGCTGCAGGTCTGCCAGGTGCGGCTTCAGCATAGGTGACAAACAGCTGGCGAACCTCTCCCTGAACTTCAGCCATGCGCGTCTTATAATAAGCAAGCGCTCTTCTAGGGTCCAAAGTATGGAGCCTATATTCGGCCTCCGAGGTGCGATTGGGGTAGAACACTGGCAGAGTCAACACCTGATTCAGGTGAAACTCCGACACCACCTTCGGACGGAATTTCAGGTGGGGGCGAAGGACAACCTTGTCCCTGTGGAAGACCAGATAAGGAGACTCGATGGAAAGCACCTGGAGCTCTGCCATCCTTCTGGCTGACGTTATAGCAACCAAGAAGGCGGTCTTCCACGGCAGGTGGGAGATATAGCACCTGTGTATCGGTTCGAATGGCTTGCCCATGAGCTTAGCCAATACCAGGAGTAGATCCCACGGAGGTGGAGGTTCTCGCACCGGAGGGATATGTGATCAAGGCCTTTGAAAAAGCACCCGACCACCTTCTCCTGCACCACTGACTGCTTGCCGGCCCACGCCTGGTAAGCAGAGATGGCTGCCAGGTGCAGCTTGAGGGTCGTCGACCGAAGCCCTAGCTGAGAAAGGGACCACAGGTAGTCCAAAATACTAGCCAACTGACAGGAAGACGGATCCAACCCCTTGTCCTGACACCAAACGGAGAATCTCTTCCATTTGAAGGCGTAGCATTTTCTGGTCGACTCCTTACGGGACGCCTCAACGACGTTGAGGACCTCGTCAGAAAGACCCAAGGCCTGGAACTCTAGCCGCTCATGAACCAGGCTGTCAGATGCAAGGATTGAAGGTCCGGATGGGCTGGAAGCCGCCTCGAGCCTGGAGCTGAGGCTGAGGAGACCTGAGTACCAGAACTGGCGAGGCCAATCTGGGGCTGCCAGGATCACCTGTGCCTTGTCCCTCCTCGCCTTGAGGAGCACCTTGTGGATCGAGGGAAGGCATGAAAGAGGCCCGGGGTCCACGGCCTCGAGAAGGCATCCCCCTGCAGTGAGCCCTGCTGAGGGGGCCGGCGTGAAACAGCCTCAGCTTTGCATTCTCCCTGGAGGCAAACAGGTCCACCTGAGGGGTGCCCCAATGGGAGAACAGGTCTTGCACTACCTCCGGCAGGAGAGACCACTCGTGAGATGCAGCGCCTATCCAGCTGAGGGTATCAACTGTTGGAGGCTCCTGCCACATGGATGGCTAGGAGATCCGCCTCAGGGCTGATCACGAGAGACCAGATGCGGAGAGCCTCCTTGCATAGAGGCAAGGAGTGCGTCCCTCCCTGACAGTTGAGGTAGTACATGGTCGTGGTGTTGTCTGTCTGGACCTAAACCACCTGACCCCATACAAACGGAGTAAAGGCAGTGAGGGCTAGTCAAACCGCTCGAAGCTCCAGCAGGCTGATGTGGCATCGAGGCTCCTAAGGGGATCAGAGGCCGTGGGCCCGGAGATCTCCCAGATGGGCACCCCAACCCATCAGAAAGGTATCAGTCATTAGAGTGACCGTCGGCATGGGGCGGACAAACGGGATATCTTCCTGCAGACGAGCTGGGACGAGCCACCACTGCAGGCCATCCCACATCTCCTGGGTCACTGTCACCAGCTGGTCCAGAGGACCAGAGCGCTGCGACCACTGGCTGGCCAGCCCCCCTTTGCAGGGGGCGCATATGCCAGTGGGCCCAGCGGACCACGCTGGTGCAGGCAGCCATGAGGCCCAGAAGGCGCAGGAAGTCCCAGGCAGGGCGCAATTGCCCAACCAGAAATTACTGGGGAAAGGACCTTGGCCCTGTCCGCTGGGAGCTGGGCTCTGGCTCGAAGAGAGTCGAGCTCTGCCCCAATGAACTGAATCACCTGCGATGGCACAAGTTCTGATTTGGCCTTGTTGATGAGAAGGCCAATCTGAGAGCAGACCTGGAGGGCCAGATCCCTTGACCGCTCCGCCTCCAACCTAGAGGGGGCTACAATCAACCAGTGGTCCAGGTAAGGGTACACCCGGACCCCTCGGCGCTGCAGGAATGCTGTCACCACTGCCATGCATTTGGTGAAGACCCTGGGAGCTGGAGAAAGGCCGAAGGGCATGGCCTGGAACTCAAAAAGAGATCCCTCTGCTCTGAGGTGGAAGAATCGCTGATGAGACGGATGGATTGGGACGTGAAAGAATGCGTCCTGGAGAGCCAGAGAGCAGAACCACACGCTTAGTTCCAAGGATGGAATGATCTGAGCCAGAGTGACCATCCTGAAGGTGCATGGCCTTAGGAACTTGTTGAGGTTGTGCAGGTAGAGAATGGGGCACCAGCACCCCCGTCCGCTTTGGACACTAACCCTGGGTCTGGAGGAGGGTCCGCCACCTCGCTGATCACCTTATTCTGGAGGAGCAGGGCAATGTCAGCTCGATAAGCCGACAGAGAGGCTGCGGAACCTGTTGGCCCCCCGTGGGGCGACGGCTCGATAGGGAGAGGTCTCAGAGGCAGACCCCTGCCGACCACTTCTAGCATCCAGCGGTCTGTGGTGATAGCGAACCAGACGGAAAGGAAGTGGCGGAGCCGTTCCCCCACGGGGGGAACCTGGAGAGGAGTGAAGAGGCTGGGGGCGACACCTCTCAACCCATCATTGGGCAGGCCTGGAGGAAGTGGCAGACTTGGCCTTAGGGCACCAAGTGTGAGCCTGCTGGCCCTGTTGTTGGTGCTGCTGGGCCAGACGTGCCACAGGGGTGGAAGGGCAAAAGGGCTTACGCTGCTGCGTGTGGCCTTTGTCCTTCTGGGCAGATGTGACCGAGTCCAAGGTGGCACTGGACTTCTCGATCCTCTGGAGATGGCCTTTCACCCCTGGCCCGAACAAGTTGGTGCCCAGGAAGGGAATGTCTGCCAGCTTGTGCTGGGTGTGGCTGTGAAGGTGGAGATCCGCAGCCAAGCTCTGCGGCACATCACTACTGCGGCCGCTACTGACCAGGCACAAGAGTCACCGATGTCCAAAGAAGTTTGGAGCTGCTGTTTAGCCACCACCCTTCCCTGATCCCGCACCTGTTTGACCGTCGTCTGAAGGTCAGCCGGGAGATGGGGAATCACCTCATCCTGGGAACCCATAAGGGCATGTGAAAAATGTGCCATCAGTACAGCGGAGCTAGCCTGTCGAAGCCCTAGGGAAGAAGCAGCGTAAACCATCAGTCCCAAATAATCCAGCTTTTTGGATTCTTTATCGGGCGGTTTGTCCACATCCCTAGTGTTCCCAGAATGCCGGAAAACACTGTCGGTCACCAGCCCCTCTGCAGAGGGCTGCTCTGAGAAACTGGTGGGGACCGCGTACTTGCGAGCCATCCTGGCCAAAGGCGTGGGACAAGATGCAGGCCGCTGCCACAACTCCAGGGCCGGGCCAACAATGGCTTCAGCCACCAGGAAGGCCTCCATAGGGGAATCTCCTCAGTCCAGTATCTCTGTGAGGAGATACCTGGCCTGCTTCTGAACAGGTTCGAGCTGCATCCCAGTGGACTCTGAGATGAGTTAAAGTATTCCCAAGAACGAGGATGGTCTCTCGTCCACCGAGTGACCCCCTGCAGATTCCAGATCAATGGGCCTGGGGTACAGGGAGGAGTCGTCAGACTCCAAGGAGTCTGCAAACAGCTGCCGAGCGCCTCAGCCACCCTCCACCTGCCGAGGCCAATCGGGAGTGAGGGTGACCGACAACCTGTGGGGCAAGCCCTGACCCAACCGAGAATCCTTGGTCGGGGGCCCAGTCTTCGGTTGAGGAGGTGATGGTTCCACCACAATGGGCGGAGCAGCCAGTTTCGGCCAAACAACCAGCTCCTCGACAACTACAAGGGGTTGCTTCGGTCACTCCAGTGACAGCCACTTATTGGCCGTAGAAGGCGACGGAGTCGGCTTGTTACCGGTCAACAAAAGTTGCTGCCACATCATGTCCTCGTAGCGCCGACGCAACTTACGTCGGAGCCTATCCTCTGAAGAGGACGAGCGGCGACGCCACTTTCCATGGTGCCAAGACCGAGACCTCCGATGTCGGCGGGATCCACCTGACATGGAAGAGGACTGAGACCTTTGGGGTCGCCAAGGGTAGGTCAAAGGAGGGCGGGGGAAACCCGCTCATCCCTCAGTTCAGGGACCTTGACCAGGGACTTCGGCACAGGAAAGTCCTCTGTTACCACTGGGGGAACTGGTGAAGAAGGGTTGTCTGCTTCTTCAGTCGACAAACCATCCAACAGGTCGAGAAAAATCTCGACCACATCGACGGTCTCTCAGCCAGCTGACCTGACGGGGACACCATGAAGCCAGTGGCCTTAGCTGCTACCTCGACCGAAGTCGAGAGTCGACGATCTGGTGAAGGGGATCTCTCCCGCTCCTACGAACGTCGCTGGTGGGACTTACCTTTTGGATCTTTTTTTCTTGGACCTACTGGTATGTCCCGATGGCCCTTCTCCCTTGGTGGAGAGGGACTGGCAAAGCTCCTTAAAAGAAGCAGTGTAGGAGAAGCCCAGGGAGAGCGGGATAAACGCCACGGTCGAGGAGGAAGATGAAGCGACCTGGGCTACCTCCTCCTCGAGGGCAATCAACTGCTCCAGCTGCTCCGTGGAGCCCACAGCTGTGGACACCGCCCAACAGGCCTCCTTCGACTTCACCGGCGGGTACCATTTCTCGGGGCGCCCAAGTTGTAGTTGGGCAGTGCGGTCCTCTAAAACCGAAGCCGAGAAGGACTTGCACAGATCGCAGGACTGCAGATCGTGGTCAAGACCCAGGCAGTAAATGCACGTAGAGTGCGGATCGGTCCGGGACATCTTCTGCCCGCAGGGCCATCGACAGAAGCCGGAAGTGGATTTGTCCATCGCAGCTGCGAGGGAAGATGAAGACTGTAGTCTAGTAAACTTTAAAATAATTTTTGGAAAACCCGAAGAGTTTGGATCCAGCCCTAAAACGCAGAGCGCTAAGAAGGGAACCTGAGCTTCCAAGCGGTAAGGAAGATCTGGTGTCATGGGGCGGAGCCAAGGGTTTTACCACCCGGGTGGGTGGGAGCAGCCAGCTTGAAGACCTTCCGGCAAGATTTAAAGTGGCAAGGAACCTGCCACAAAGTGTGGACTGAACAATATATCCACGTCCCTAGAAAACTGAATTTCAGTAAAATTAGAGAAGTCAGGAAGGCTGCTCCAGAACTGCCATGCTCAGTAATGATAAGCAATCAAATCCTGGAATTACCAGCACCAGTACACAGACTACTATGAGTAGAAGGAGTTGATGTCCACTCATCAGCATGTACAAAGACTGCACCCAATTCACAAACTGCCTCAAGGAAGAAGAAAACCAGATATCCCAGGATGTCGCAGAAGCTCCAGCAGTTACATGCTCACTTTCTTTCTCAGTTTTTCTTGTTCCTTGAGGCAATGTATTAACTGGTTGCGGCCACTGTACATGCTGTCAAGAGGACATTAAAAAAAAAAAAATCTTATAATGTACTGGCCAGAATTTTTAATAGCTACATAACCGTGGTGTTATTTTTGGTTGCAACCGGACATGTGTAACCATGAACTGTCACTCAGACTTGCACTGATGAAGCTGCATGTCCCAGCAGCAAAACTACCTCTTGTTTCAAACAATTTGTGTCCCCAGCAGAAAAGCAGTACATTTTTACAGTTTTAAAACAAACAAGTTGCAGTTTACATATCTGAATTAGGAACATCACAATGAGTTCATGTAACTGTCTCAGTTTCTCTAAACTCCTCCTAATTGGTCATCTTCTGAAGGTCTCGTTTTGAAAACAGCCAATTTTGATACGTTGTATTTTTTTTTCCTGTGTTGTTCCTTGTTTGTGTTTTATATTAAAATGATTCTTAATAAATAAAGAGTTAAAAATGCTGGACAGTAATTATAAATAAGAAAACGTGTAGATGTGTGTAACACAGAATTTTATACACACCCCTCTGTGTGGGATGCTCGTATAAACCTCTCGAGCTTCTCTCTCGGGGTTTAAGTAGAATCCTGCAATTACAGTGTATATACAATTCTGGTTACACACACCCACACATGCATTATTTATGACTAACATTTTGATATTTTCTATGTATGTTATGCTTCTGGTTTAGTGTTGCATAACACTATATAGTATGTATCAACTGTGTTATGTAAATGTTGTGCATTAGAACCACTGTAACTGAATGAATTAAAGATTTCATTAAAAACAAGTTTCCTGCTCATATGATATGTCAAACATCCTGTTTATTATAATAAACAGAATATTGACTGATATTCTCAATTTTCTTCTCCCATACATACTTTCTTTCACCGTTTTTCCTGCCCCCTAACTTGGCAGCACCCCCTCAAGCCCTGTCACCAACCTGTCTCTGAGACTTACAGGTTTACTACCTATAGGTAGCCTGTCCCGTACAGTTGTGCAGGGCCTGCAGGGGAAGCCCAGCAGGCCAAGGCTTTTCCTCATAGGTCCTCAGGGCATCATGTGTGCAATCATGTGCAGCACAATGTGCCACGTCTGCCAAAGTGTGATGCCTAATAAATCCTAAGAGGGAAGCTTGAGGGGTTTATCAAGGCATCAAACACAGAGGGTGCACATAAAAAATAAATTACACCCTACATATGCTTTATTTTTTATATTGCTGGCTTTACTGACCTCCAGTTTGTCTTCCTGCACTGGCATGGGGCACCTGGCGTTGAGCACTGACTACTTCTTGCTTCCCAGCTCCACTGCCAGTCATGGGGCTGGGAAAAACTTTTGAAACTGTCACCTGAATCTTCTTTAAGTCTGGTCCCATCTCTGCTGGGACCCAATAATGCTGTGAAAAGCTGTATTTGTGGTTTTGGTAGTCCATGGTTTTCGCAAACGAGCACACACTTCTGCTAAGGAAAGAGGAAAACCAGAGGGGGTGGGGTTAGACTAGCAGATCTGGAGGAAACTGGTAGAAAAGACTTCGAGAAAGTAGAAGTCTTAAAACCAGTACTTCTGTTCTGTGTTCACCAAAGAGAATGCAGGGGATGTGGCTAAGCCTGCATAGCAGCAACAGTCAGGGACTGGGGGTTGACACAAGCCCCTTCACAGAGGCTCAAGTCTTAGACGTTTTAAATAAACTAAAGGTGGACAAAGCCATAGGTCTGGATGGGATTCGCCCTACAGTTCTCAGGGAGCTGTGGAATGTACTAGCAGCACCCCTAGCAGAACTATTCACCAAATTACTAGAGAGTGGGACCATGCTGGAGGACTGGAAAAGGGCAACAGTGGTCCCACTCCACAAAGCAGGGAGCAAGGAGGATGCTGGCAATTACCGTCCTGTAAGCCTCACGTCGGTGGTAGGGAAGCTGATGGATACACTACTCAAACAGAGAATCATAACATATCTGGAATACAGTGGGTAGCAAGACCCAGAACAGCATGGGTTCATGGCAGCTAGGACTTGCCAAACTAACCTGGTCAACTTCTTCAACTGGGTTAAAAAGGATGGTAGATCAGGGAGCGGTGGTAGATGTCGTCTAGCTGGACTTTAGCAAAGCCTTTGACTGTTCCACACAGAAGACTGGTAAGGAAGCAGAACCACATGGGGGTGAGTAGCTGGCTGAGAAGAACACAGAGGATTCAGATAAATGGGGCATGTTCAGCTGAGAGGGAGGTGACTAGAGGGGGTACCACAGGGTTCGGTACTAGGTTCCCTACTCTTCAACGTGTTCATAGCAGACATTGCAAATGGTCCGGAAGGTGATGTGTGTCTGTTTGCTGCTGACACCAAGATTTACAACAGAGTGGACTCCCCTGAGGTGTGAGGAGTATGACATCAGGCTTGAAGAAATTGGAGGAGTGGTTGGAAACATGGCAGCTGAAATTCAATGCCAAAAAGTGCAAAGTCATGCAATTGGGCAGAAACAATCCCAAAGAGCATTACTCCCCCCGGAGAAGAGAAGCTAGCCTCCACCAGCCAGGGGAGGGCCCTAGGGGTCATATCAGAAGACTTAAAAGTGGGTAAACAGTGTGAAAAGGCGACACTAAAGGCAAGTGTCATGCTGGGCTGCATCGGGAAGGGAATCATAAATCGCAAGAGGGAGGTGGTGTTACCAGTCTACAGGGTGCTGGTGCACCCCCACTTGGAGTACTGCATACAGTACTGAAGACCGCACCTCAAGAGAGACATAGAATCAAGATGGTGCAGAGGAAGGCCATGAAAATGATTCAGGAACTGCACCATATGGCATACCAGGACAGGTTAAGAAAACTCAACATGTACTCCCTGGAACAGAGGAGGAAGAGGGGCGACATGACTGAGACTTTAAAATATATGAGAGCTATAAATAAGGTTACCGTTCAGGAGCTTTTCCAGTTGAGAGAGAGAGTGGGAGAATGAGAGGGCATGACAGGAGGCTGAAGGGAGGGAGGCTCAGGACTAATACAAGGAAGTTCTTTACAGAGAGGGTGGTGGACCCATGGAATAGCCTACCCAAGGAGGTAGTGGGTTCAAAACGGTAAGCTAGTTCAAAAATGCACGCAACAGACATAAAGGTAGCATGCAGAAAGGCAATGGGGGAATATGCGGTAGGTTCTTGGGCAGACTAGATGGACCTTGTGGTCTCCTTCTGCCATCACATTCTATGTTTCTATGCTTTGGAAACAGCTCTCAGCTGTCTTGCCATTGCCATTATAACCAATCAGTTATTACCAAAGATTACACTATGGTGCTACGGGTATAATCGCGTCAAGTCAGTAATTATCTTACAATGACAAAAAATAAAAAACGTAGTTGTCTCTAGTCACTTATTAGACCACTATGTGAAGCCATGAGCTTATTAGTTAGTGCTGCTTTCTAACCAGAGATGATTTGAATTAAGAGCAATAATGCTGTTTACCTATTTGGTAGTTTTTGAAGGAGACTTGCTGGAGGGGACATGTTTTTACTGTAGATTCGGTGCCCCCTCCCCCCCAAAAAAGAGAGACATTGTATTAATCACCACCAAGGTTGTTTTGTCTCATGTGACAGTCACAGTGCTGATGAGGTATGAAGAGGAGCAGTAGGTATGGTCCGCTTCCAGGTACAGTGCTGTTCTACACATCACAATTAATACTGTCAAAGGGAAATCTGGATGGGAAAAGGAAACTGAAAAAAAGTTCAAACTAGCAACTGGTTAGTTTTTAAAAATACTTTGTTTGGGCTGCCTAATGGCCTACAGTAAGCAATGTGGCTTATCATGCTTAAAACCCTGGTTTCTGACTAGAACCAAAGGCATCACACATCAGACTGCAGAGGCTTTTTTCATCCTTTACATCCCAGCCTTGGGTGAATCCTGCCTGTTAGATAGTTACCCCGGAGGAGAGATGAGTCACGTGGGGAGAAATCTGTAGCAGACTGGGAGAGAGAAGATACCCTATCGCTGACAGGACAAAAGACACTGACGTACGAAGTGATGATCATATGTCTAATCCAGTGCCAGCCAGTGTCATTCAACAGCATGGTGGGTGGGCTGGCTTGGAACAGCAAGCTGTGGACTGGCTTGAAACATTAAGTCTTTGGCCATGTCCAATGGAATGGGATGGGGGAAAAGGAAGTGGTAGATACCATGGTGGTGCTCAAAAGAATGTTTCCTCTCCTTTTTTCCTCCCTATTTGAGGTACCTGGAACTCTGGATCTCCTGCCACCAGTCTCTGGTCCTGAAAGTTCCAGCTAGTCAGACCTGCCCTGAAAGGTAAGTTAGGGACAGTATAAGTAGGGACACGCAGTGGGTACTTGAAAGTTAGCAGAGACTGTTCCAGTATGTGTGAGATAAAGGATTTGTGGACAGCCTGAAGGGAGAGCCTGCCAGGGTAGGGAGGGAAATTAGAAAATGAAAAATTAACTGAAACTACAGCCTGGCCCACTGAGTAAGATGGGTAAATTAGAAGGTGAAAGAATGGCTGAAGCAGAGCCTCCACCACTGGATAAGGAGAGGAAATTAGAAGATGAGTCTCACCCTCTGGGTAAGGACTGCCAACTACAGCAAGGCAGAATAGTTAGGTCGGGTGGGCAGACTGGATGGGCCCAGAGTCTTTTTCTGCCGTCAATGTTTTTGTATCTATCAATGTAAGGAGGGGAAATCAGAAAGTGAAAAATTGGCTGAAGCGAGAGACTGAACCACTGGGTAAGGAAGGAAAGCAGAAAGTGAAAAACTGGCTGAAGTGAGTCTGTCCCACTGGATAAGGAGGGGGAAATGAGAATGTGAAAAACACTTAATAATGATATTTTCTGTCTGCTGTTTTTGATAGTAAATGCTCACTAATTAAGTCCTGGAAGGGACTGATGGACATACTACTTACCAACCATCACTGATGTGTAGCTTTGAGCAGGACCAAATGGACATTTTCCCTTAGCCTCTTCGTTTTTCCCCTCAAACCGGAAATTACTTAAAGACTGTTGAAAACAACACAACAAATAGTTAATTTTGGGCAGCCTGCACAGCATTTCATCAATTTCAGTAAATGAGAGTTTGTACTGACCAGGTGATCGCACATGGGTTGAAACGCATGTGTTCCACATACAAACAGCGTCCTGTCATTTAGCTCTTGTAACACACGGATATAATTGCAGCATTCTGTCTGTAATAGATTATAAATACCATATTGTCAGCTTCAAATGTTGATTAAAATTGTATCAGTTTACTGACTAAACATCAGAATAAAATTAAAACTCTGGGCATATAATAACCAGAGATGCTGTGCCTTCTTCCAGACCTTCAAGTTTTTCTCATAATGGCATGACTAACCTAGCTAATATAATAGGTGCACGAGCAAGACAACATGTCAAGGCAAGCATGACAGCATACTCAATTTAAGACTAGAGCTGTGTTTGCATGGCGACTCCGTGGTGATTCTTTTTGGCAGCTCCAGTGCTACCCCAACCTCCAACTTAGATCCACTTGAAGTTTACATGGCCCCTCCCATCCCTGATGCACGCTGCACTACAGAGGGACTGTGAGTGCAGGGGGCTGGACAGGAGGATACAGGGACAATGGACTGTGTGCCGAAGCGAGCGGTGCAGCCTGTCCACATGGCTACTTACACCACTTGCTATGGAACGCATCCTGCACTAGCAGTGGTTCGGGGAGGAGGAGCAGGGAACAGTTTATCATGACTGGTAAGTGCTTACACGGCCATATTTGCACTGCAGCAACCCGAGTGGTCAGGCTGCTGCGGTGCAATTGTGGTGGACATGTCAACTTGACCTTAGGACTTATCAGGATGGCTACTTATGAATAAAATACAACATTTTGTTTCATACAGCATACTTCATGCAGACTGTATCACAAAATACTTTGCACATTTAATAAAAAATCAAAACACAATACGTAGTCTTGGATGGTTCAGTGAAGAAAGGTTCATCAACTGAGCCAAGAAAACTATACGAGTATACTCGGAGAAGGTTTGCTTGAATCAGTACTACTTTTTTAGTAAACATATTTATAAAAACAGATGAAATTTTAAAGGAAAAGAAAGTGAGAAGAGAGAGATGGGGAAAGAGGGTCAAAGAAGGAAAGAGAAAGGGAAGGAATAGAGAGAGGGACACGTGAGGGGAGAGAAAGCGAGACAGACGGGGGTTAGAGAGACAGAGAAAGGGAGAAAGATATAGACGAAGACTGTTCCAAACGGGTGTGCCAGTGGAAATAGCATTACTGTAGACAGCAGATCGATTGTGGGAAAGAACCAAGAGAACTAGAGAGTATGAAGTCGGAGGACCCCCCCCCCCGCCAAGTTCTTGTTCTAATATCACCCTGCCTTTCACTCTCGGAACTCCTTCAGCTTATCAACAAGGGGGGCCAGTCTAAACTGACTGAACCTCTGGAGGGTTGCCACTATCCTTCAACATGCTCCCCCTCCTTGAGCCCCTGATGCATTCCTATGCAGGCCAGGCTTCCCACTCCTAAATGGAGCATCTTCCTCCAGATAAACCAATGAAGAGGGAGTTGCAGAAACTGAGGTGAGAGGACACAAGCTTGGATGAGGAGCTCATCAGAGGAGTTGTCAAGAAAATGATGAACAGGTTGGCTCAGTGGCAGAGCTACTGCCAGTCACGCTTGCAAACCCAGTTCGGGAGCAGATTCAGGTCCCCTGGGATCAGCTAGGGAGGAACAGAATCAACCGTCCCAAGGATGGCATTTCTCTCCTGGGGAGGGGAGGCATGCCATCTCAGCCATAGGCTGCCACCGGGTGGAAGTCCGGTGGCAGTACAGGCACAAGTAGCATAGCAGTGGGGAGTCTCTTTTAAATCACAAGCACCAAGACCAGGGAGCATGCAGTGAAGCTGGAGGGGGAAATTCAAAAGAGATTTAAGGAAATATTTCTTTACTGAAAGGGTGGTAGACGTCTGGAACACACTGCCAGTGGATGCTGGAACAGTTAAAGGGGGCTTCATGCATGGGATATACAAAGTAGTATAAGAAAAGGGACAGGGAAGGAGGAGGGTCACCAGAGATCGGATAAGGTCTGCGGAGGCAGAATAGACAGGGAACACAGTGGGCCAAGCAGTCCTTTTCTGCCAATAAATTCCATGTTTCTAAAAGAGATGGACCACAGTTCCTTGGTGTGTGCCTCCACAAGCACGCCTCTTTGTGCAGCCATGGGAAGGGTTCCTGGGAGAAAACAGAAAAGGGTCCAGGCATGCTTAGTGAAGCTGTGCATGCCTCCCTATGGCCCGCACTGTTGCCCGGTCACAGATCTTCTGGATTATGTACAGGGGGAGGGGGTGTTTAGCCTCCCTTCCTGGTCTTACTGGGGGGAATCCATGGAGAAGTGACCCATGGAGGGTAGGTGATGGCCGGAGGGCACAGGAACGTGGCTGATACCTGCCCACCTGTCCCATGGTTAAAAAAAAATAACATTATTTGGGGAGTGGTGGCCATAGGAGCTATGACTAAGGTGACAGTCAGCTGGCTTACAAACACTAGTGATGTGAGAAAAAGGAGAGTTCATGGTCCAGAACACCTCAGAGGACCCCACTCCATCAGCATAACAGCCATGTTACTGGTCACAATGCCGGTGAACTGAGTTCATGAATGAGCCTGACTTGCCAAGCGCCAGCCGTAGTGGGGGTTACTGAGCGTTTCAGGTGGCAGTTCAATCCCTGCTGCTTTGAGTGCCACCTGGGGGTGCTGCGATGTGAAGGCTCAGGGGAAGGGTGGATACAGGGAGCTTTGTGGAATGCATGTGGTGCCTAGCTGCATGTTCATGGCTCAGAATCTCGGGTATGGAGCAAGGGAGAAAAAGCCCTCAGTGCACAGCAGGATGACTCCAGCACATTCAGGTCCTGCACCACCTGCCCAGTATGAAGAGGCCACCAAATTCAGACTACAGGCACTGGGATCTCTCCAAGCACTGGTGGCACTTTCATGGGTCGGGGGAGAGTTATCCCAAACAGCAGGTAAGCGGGTCTCTCTCTGAGATGCGGTGATGGGCTGGATGGTAACCAAGGACAGCATAAACACTAATTAAAAAACAAATACACACTGAGGGTCTGAGCAAAGGAGGTGAATGTCAGCCCAGAGATTATGCGGGAGATGGGAGTAGAAAAAAATGGAATTACAAGAGTTGTTCTTCAGCAACAGATTTACAGAGCCACTGGAAAATAGACTGGAGCCTGGCAATACTATGGTCATGGCAAGATGAAGAGAAGGAAGGAATCAAAGGAGACGTGCAGCACTGACAGATGATGCTAAAAAAGGAAATCAGGCCAACTAATGTCCAAGTGGCAAACATACTCCCTTACAGAACTGGTGATTCATGTTCATTCCCTGAGCCTGAGCTGCTGAACACTGCATAGCAGAGACAGTATAGGGCACTTGCTTCCATTTAAGTGACCCAAGTTCAAGCGTGGACTTGGGTCACTGCAGCTGGGTACCAAATCAACAAAAGAGGTGTGCTCAGTGCTGGGGGGGGGGCCTCTGAAAGTGGTGCACAAACTAGAACAAACAAGGATAGAGGACACAGTCACTGCAGAGCTGAAAATATGATTACCTTAGGGTTATAATCTCCACATTTTATTGTGCCTTTTAATCCTCCTACCACCCCAGCGGCACTAGGCACAGTCACTCATGGCCTTTAGCGCACAACTGAGGCTCCCGAGGGGCCACTGTGGCATCAGATCACAGTGTCAACTATCCCTGGGCTGGGATGTGCTGCCCTAGACAGCATTCTTCCCAGATCAATGATAGAAGGCACAGCCACTACATAGCAAAAATACAATTATCACAGGTAAATAAAATTCGTATTTTGTTGCAACAGCAAGTGTGTCACATCCAGTTTACTGTGCACTTACTGAGTTCAGATCATGCAGAGGATTCGCACTCTGCTGTACTCCAGCAGCTTTGTCCCTCACTGGAAGGCCCCCTGACAAAGTCCCAGTGAGGGACGAAGCATCTGGGGACCAGTAAGAGTTTTCCGCATGGTCTGAATGCTGTAAGTGCTCACTGAATTGGATCTGACACACTTGCTGTTGCAATATAACGTACAGTTTTTTTACCTATGGTAACTATTTTTTGCTCTGTAGTGCTGTGTCCTCCGTCTTTGATTACTCTCTGGCCTCGCTCCCCCACTGGATCCCCACAAAATGCATACATGTATTTATGTATACATATTCAGAATAACATCCGCTGAGGTATCTAGGTGTGCTCTGAGGCACGAGGCATATGCGGTGTGCCTTCCACCATCCGAGAAGTCTGTATATATCAGCACGCCCCCACATCCCTTTTTTTTCTCAGAAATTCCACATTTAATAAAACTACAGCCCTAACTCAAGACTGCTGGATACATATATCATTTGCTTTGTACTGCTACCTCTGGTACCCAGAATGTACATGTAACTGTTGTTCAAATGCCTCAGCTGTTGTTAATGATAGTAAATATGTAGGTGAGGACCCAAAGCTGACAGCATAAGGCCCTAATGTTGCTTTTTCCCCATTTCTCCTGCAGAAGAGTACAGTTACGTAAGAACTTACTGTAACAGTAGATCTTCAAGAGAGGCTCTTGCAGTAGGTAATCACCTTGAGGACAGTGCCCCCTGGCATCAGGACCACACAGAAACTTTAACCAGCAGTGTCTGACAGGGGACCGCCAACCCGACACGTGGCCGACGTCAGCGTGACCCTGTATACTGGGCGGTTCCCAGCCCACCTTCCAGTTCACCCACCGGAGACCTCTAAGGAGGCATGACAAGAATGGACAAGAGGCTCCTGGAGCCCAGAATTAGCCCATAAAGAAAGAACAAGAAATAACTAAATTAAGGGGATGGGAGAGGGAAAAAGGTTACCTACAAAAAGAACTTCTCTCGAAGATCTGCTGTTACAGTAAGTTCTTATGTAACTGTACTGGCTTCCTTAGAGAGGGCTCTTGCAGTAGGTAATCACCTTGAGGATGGAGTCCCAAGCAGTGTGAATCAGAAGAAGCTGAAACACGGGTGGCAGGAATAAGTCTGCTAAAAGCAAAGAAATCAGGACAGGAGACCCTGAAGCACAGCTAGACCAAAACCTGTCCTGCGCCTAAAAGCAATGTCCAGACTGTAATGCTTTGTGAAAGTGTGGACAGAACTCCAGGTAGCCATGGCGCAAATGTCAGTGGCTGACACATTCCTGAAATAAGCAGCAGAGGCAGCCATAGTCCTGGTGGAATGCCCCTTAACCTGCCCCGGGAGGGTCCTACCATACTTCTGGTAACAGAAAATATTGCAGTTTGCCAAACACTTTGATAAACATTATTTGTTCACTGCTGCCCCCTTCTCTCTTGGGTGCAAATGAAACAGAAAGCTGATCCATCTTCCAGAAAGACTTTGTCCTGTTAGTGTTATAACGCAGGATTCTATGAACGTCTAAGGTGTGAAGAATCGCCTCTCCCCGACTGGAATGCTCGGGGCAATACACTGGGATTGAATAGACTGGTTCAACATAAACTCAGAAACCACTCTGAGTAAGAACGTAGGGTTGGTACAAACAGCCACCCAGTCTCTATGAAAAATCAAATAGGGCTACTTATAAATCAGGGCCTGAAGCTCAGAAATCCTTCGAGCTGAAGTAACTACCACTTAGAAAAGCGCTTTCCAGGACAAAAAGCGTATGTCACAGGAACCAGCCGGTTTAAAGTGAGGCATTGTCAATTTTTCTAAAGTAAAATTAAGATCCCACAGTGGTGCAGGACTGTGCACCGGGGGTTTGAGATGCAGAATCCCTTTCAGGAAAGTTTTGGAAACTTCATGCTGGGCCACTGTCCTGCCATCCACTAGGGTATGGTAGGCAGAGACGGCGGACAAATGGATCTTCATGGAGGAATAACCCAGGCCCAAATCATAGAGGTGCAGGGGATACTCCATGATCGACAGAACAGGGCACGAGAATAGATCCCACCCCTTCGAAGTGGCCCAAATGAAAACACATTCCACTTCATGGCATAAGTCATCCTTGTACAAGGCTTTCTAGCCTCAGCGAGGACTTGCACCACCTCCAATACTCCAAAGCGCAACACGGCTATGTCCTGAGGTGCCACGCATGAAGGTGAAGGTATTTCAGCCCTGGATGGACTAGCGTGCCCTCCTCCTGGGTTAGCAGATCATTGCAGAAAGGCAGGGGAACCGGAGGCTCCTCTGCTAGCTGCTGAAGAAGCAGAAACCAGACTTGACATGGCCAAAAATGGGCAATCAGAACCATATGGTCCCCTTCCACCTGTAGCTTAAGCAGCACACTCTGCAGAACTGGAAAGTGAGGGAAGGCATACAAGAATCTCCATGTCCAGCAAAGAGAGAGAGTGCATCTCGCCAGAAAACACCATGCCCTGGAGCAAGCAAGCAAAACCTGGATAGTTTTGCGTTGTATGGGGAGGCAAACAGATCCAGTTCCGGCCGACCCCACAGGCTGAAGATGTGGTCGACCACCTCTTGCTTGAGCTCCCACTCATGGGCTCTTACTCTGGTGCGGCTGAGACTGTCCGCCAAGTCGTTTTGCACACCAGAGACATGAACAGCTGTGAAGTCAATTTGATGCAGAACAGCCCAATTCCACACCTGCATCACCTTCCTGCATAGAGGATATAAGCAGGTGCCTCTTTGCTTGTTGAGATACTAGACTACACACGTTGTCTGATTGGACTAACAGTGTGTCCTGGAGAAGCATGTGCTGTAAAGCTTGAAGAGCATACAGCACTGTTCTCATCTCCAACACGTTTATGTGTAGAGGAAGCTCCGCTTGGGACCACATGCCCTGGGTTTTGTGGTTCCCCCAGAGGAGCACCCCAACCCATCCCTGAGGCATCTGTCATCAGAGTATGGGTGGGAGGAGGGAACTGAAAAAGGACTCCTTTGGTGAGATCGTAAAGATCCTGCCACCCAAGAGGTCCCTCTGCATGGAATCAGAGACCATGACCATATGGTCTAGGTCATCCAACCTCTGGCCCCACTGTGCCCAGAGTATCCACTGTGAAATACACATGTGGAGCCTGGCTAAAGGCATGGTGGGGATGGCTGCTGCCATCAGGCCCAACAGTCGAAGGACTGACCTGGCTGAGACCCTCCTGCTGGAGGCCACCATATGGGCCTGCTTCTGCAAGGTTTCCGCCCTGTCCAGAGGAAGGAAAGCCATACCCCGAAACATGTCCATCACCACTCCAATGAACTGGAGGTGCTGGGATTTTGAAAATTCAGTGATCCCAACTTACCTGAAAAAGATACAGGGTTGCTGAAAGGGAGAGTTCCAGCCGTTCCCTTGACGGGGTTGACAAAAGTCAGTCATCGAGGTAAGGAAACACACAGTGACCCTGATGCCTCAGGGCCACTGCCACTACTGCCAGGCACTTGGTGAAAACCTGAGGTGCCAAGGACAGGCCAAATGGAAGGGCCTTGAATTGGTAATGTTCCTCCTGAAAGGAGAGCCGAAGGTAGCAACGATGGGCCAGGAAGATAAGAATGTGCAGATAGGCATCCTGCATATCCAGAGCACAGAGCCACTGTCCCTTGTGCAGGAGGGGCAGCAGACCTGGAAGGGTCAGCATCTGAAACTGTTTGTACATGTTTAGAGCACTGAGGTCCAGAACGGGATGTAGATCTCCCGTCTTTTTGGGGACCAGGAAGAAGTGAGAGTAATATCCCTTTCCTTCCTGGTGAATGGGAACAGGTTCTGTTGGCTCTTTTTGTAATAGAGCCTGGATTGCCTCTCTGAGAAGAGGGATGTGCACCTTCGGGTAATGTAACTGGGCCGGAGGCCTGCCTGGAGGTTTCCCCAGAAATTTCAGAGTATGGCCCTGCTCTATGAGCTGAAGAACCCATAAGTCGATTGTCACTGCCCGCCACCCTGGCAGATGACAGGCGAATCTTCCGCCCAACGGCTCCTCGGAAGGACCATGAGGAGGGAAGGTGGATCACGAGTCAAGCGAGGGAGGGTTGCAGAGAGCTGCACCCGAAGCTCTCTGGGTCTTTGCCGGAAGGGTGGCTGTGGCCAACAGCACCTGCCATGTGGCCATCTGCTGTTGTTTTGGCTTTCTTTTCCCCCTGGAATTTAGGTCGGTATATGGTCTGCACCAACCTAAGAGCCTTGCCTTTGTCTTGCAGGCTAGTGATGATGTCCTGCGTGTCGCCTTCGAACAGGACTGATCCCTTGAAAGGGGTGTCATGGATGGCCGTTTGCATGTTCTTAGACAGTTCCAACATGGTCAGCCACAAGAAGCGTCGGAGGCTAACCACGGTGGTAGCCCCCCCCTTGCAGAGGAGTTGATAGCATCATAAGTTGCCCTGAGGGAATGTCTGCAGGCCACTTTGGTAGATCGGATTGAGTCTGCTAGAATGGACTTTGACTCTGAATCTGGAAGGGCCTCAATGGTTGGCTCCAGCTGAGCAAACAAAGACTTTTGGTAGACCAACATGTGGCCTAAGTAATTCAGTGCCCTCAAGGCCAGTGTGGAAGAGGAGTAAAACTTTCTTCCAAATTGGTCCAGCTGTCGATACTTTTTATCAGGAGGGGAGGTGCTCACGTGCCGGGGCTTGGAGGACCGGTCGTGGGCCGCCGCGATGATCATCGAATCAGCCTTGGGGTGGATACTGAGGTGATCCTTCCCCTCTGGCATACGGTAGGTGCGGTCCACCTTCTTGGCTACCGCCGGAATTGAGGAGGGCATCATCCATATGGTGGATGCCAAATCCTCGTGTGGCTCCAGCCAGGGGGGATTGAGGACAGGGGCTGCCCTCCTGCATATCCAGGTATTCCGCTAGCCACTGACATTTCGGATCCTGGGCATCTGATTTCCATTCGTACACTTCCGTGGTTTTTGCAGAGTAGATCTGTGACCGATGGGTCCTCTGGGTGACTTAGGGAATTCCTTTGGCGGGGCACCACTATAGGTGGGGTTTCAAAGCCCAACCCCACCGACGAGGAAGAATCAGAGTTGGAATCCTGTTCTGAATCAGAAGATTGGGAATCAGGGTGAGCCGAATCCAGAGTCCCTGGAAGCAGCTTCTCAAACAGCTGGACCAGCGTCGGCTCCTTCAGAGGGGCCGGTGTTGGGGAAGGCTAAGGTGCCGGTATCTGCCTGACCAGTAGCACGTCTGGGCTCCTAGGGGGGCCCCCCTAGGAGACTGATGGCTGTCCAGCCCCGAAACGAGCTGTGCCTTGGTTTTAGACCTCCATGACTGAAGAATAGATCTAAAGTCCACTGGGGCTGCAGAGGTGGTGGGAGCTGGTAAGCCGGTGCACAGCCTGGGGAAAAGCCTGGTGTCGGGAAACCCGGAGAGTGGTAGTGTGACAACGGGTATCCCGGTGAGTGGTAGGTAGGCGCATACCCTGGCACATGAACTTTGATGGGTGGGTAACCCAGCAGGTTATACGCCAGTAAATATGGAGTCAGGTAACTAGACAGTGGTAACCCTGATGGAGGGTAGTCTGCTCGTGGAGACCTGAGCGTGTGCTGTAGGCTCTGATGGTGGACCCTGCAGAATTCCGAAGCCTGAACCCGAGGGTCCCGTAAGAGTCAGGTCCAATGGCGGACCTGCTGGCGACAAACTTGGCAGCAGGGAAGCCCCCGACAGGAGAGCAGAAGGCTGGTAACCATCAGGGTTGCCAGAAGCCTCTGACTCCAGGTCCAGAGGTGAGCTCGGGGAGAAGCCACCTGGTGGAAGCCCCTCATCCCATCTCCTTGACAATTGGGGAGAGCGGGGGGACCACATCCAGTGGCGAGGAGGGAAAAACCCAGTGAGGAGAACCCTCCGGGAGAGGCTAAGAGAGGTCTGGCAACTGGGATTCGTCAAGGCCATTGCTGGACCCCAACTTATCAGCCAGAACAACTGAACAGATGTAGGACAGGCTGATGCCCGACTTACCAGACGAAAGCTGGCAGGTTCTGGAGTCTCCAGAGCCCAAGACAAAAGTGTGAGCCAGGCGCTTATCGCAGGGCCAGAAGAATGACTTATCAGCTCCACTCGATGTGGCAAACCCCCCGCAGAGATGGGAATAAGCGCGGCCAAGGCTGAGGTGCCCGTTGTCACCAAAATAAGTGGCGGCGGGGGCCCAAGGACTGCTCCTTAGGCGGGGAAAACTGGGCCACGGCAGCCAACTTCTTGGAGGAAGAGGACTGCCACTTATTCAAGGGGCCCGCAGGTGGCCTCGGGCGAGAGGGGGCCTGTCCTGGTCCTGGTTTTTCATCTTCTCCTTTTTGTGCCTTGATTTGGTGGGCGAAGTATTAGCGCTGCGTAACTTTTAGATCTTTTTCTCCATGGTGGCTATTCATTGCTTCAGGAGATGAGCCTCGAGGGCCTGCTGGTGGTGTTTCCGTGTGACCAAGTTAAAACTGGCACAGGCCTTACAGTTTTCAACCTTGTGCTCTGGGCCTAGGCAGAAGAGGGAGTGCGAATCCTTGTGCGGGAGTTGCGTGCCACATTAAGCACACTTGTTCTCGTGCTTGAAGTTGGACGACGACATACAAAAAATACTTGAAAATATAAAGAAAAAGAAACGATACTCATCTGAAATAGTGGTCATACTGCAGCATACGATCACCATGAGGTCTGACTGACCAGGTCGATGACAGGAAAGAACTGGAAGGTGGGCATGGGGACCGCTCACTGTATAGGGCCACGTGACATCAGGTGGGCAGTCCCCCATCAGACACTGCTGGCTAAAGTTTCTGTGTAGTGCTGACACCAGGGTTTGCAGTCCTCAAGGTGATTACCTACTGCAAAAGCCCTCTCGAAGTAAGATCTGAATCTTTCACTGCTGCTCTGCCCTCATGACACACCACTGCTAAAGTTACAATATATTCTAAAGAAAAGTCACAATGACAGAATCACCACTTCACAAAAAAACTACTACAACCAGCTGGTGAAATTCTTGTAACTTTTTTTTAAACATTCCTAGATCAGAAAAGCAAATTCATGCATATTTCTACATGTGGAAAGATTCTTCAACTGAAGTTTCAACTTTGATGCACCTTCTGGTTTCAGAAGGCCCAGAGTGGCACAATTAGGGAACCATGCAATGTCTTCTTAACAGTATAACATCATGACAGACTCTACTGCACTGATTACTTATACAGTACACAGCACCTATAATAAATTTAACAAGGCAATTAGCAGCCAAGGATTTTTTAAATACAGTTCCCCTGATCCATTACCTCTGGTCCACCCTCCAGACGATGACACCACCCCAGCCTCTTCATTGACCTTTTTATTGACTGTACTGGTTATCCACCCTTTGCCAAGGACCACTGTGGTGGAGGGTGGCCTGCTATGTCAGTCATGCATTAGCCTGATGGGGAAAAGCCGGCTTCACCCTTAGTGGACAGGGGGCCAGTTTCTATTTGTTCCCTTCAACTTTGGGATGGCAACTTTGCAATGACATGCACATTGTATCAATGTGCGAGCACCCCGGTGTCTGGAGGCAGCCTTACCTTTCCAGGTGGCCCTAAATACCAGTTAGCCTCTGTTAGGTGGAAATCACGATGCAAGGCTCACATTCCCCCACCCTGAAGAACAGTCCTTGGGATGCTCCATCCTCCCTCCTTGGCTAGCCCCATACAATCGGAGTCTGCTGCCAAACCCCAGTCAGTGGTGCAGCAAGCAGTACTGCTACCACTGTGCATGGTTAACCAGCCTTGAGGTAAGGATTGAAAGCAGATAAAGATTCATTAATTTTCCAGTTTCTTGTACAAAATCTTGACTGACAGCAGCAGGATTCAAATCTCATAACACTCCCAAAAATGTTAAAGAGCTAGTGTACTGCTTGGAATTAATGGTAGTTTTCAGATGCAGACAGCTATCACTTCCAATATCTGAAGTATTTTTTTTATTTTCTGTTTAATCAGGCTCCCTCTAGTAGCAAAACAATATAAGGAGCTAATGGAGAAAAAAAATGATCAAGGTAGAAATTACCTGGTGTGTCTCGGGTGCAGTGACTCTAAGCTTTTAAATACAGTTACAGGCAAATGCAAAGTCAGTCAAGTGTACCACACGCCAGGGGTGGCCTCACAAATGATCTATACAGCAGCAGCTGGCTTTTTCTACTGTCAAGTGTCACGGCATGGTAGAACAAACACAATCCATAGTTTATACCTGTTTAGATTTGCCCTTAGTAGTACACTCGGTCTGTTTCCCTTCAGAGGCTGGCCAAGAAACCTGGAACACAAAATCAAAAATCATTGTCATCCATGTAAAGTATATTTAAAGGTTTTTTTTTTTTTTTTTGTTGTTGCACAAATTCTGTTGTTACTCTTGAGTTGATTACAAGACCTGCTGCACCAATGTTACTTGGAATATGCCAATCAAACCTAAAACAGAATACAGGAATTACACTGGTTCAAAGGCAACCTGTGATACGAACTCAGGCGGGTATTAATCCCCTAATAATGCCCGCTTGAGATCGTGAATGCTCTTAAAACACTTATTCCTTCTATGAGATGTAATTCAGTATTGTTCAGTGTTGGCAGATTCTAACCAATAGGTGGCACGACGGAAGGCAAGCCATTGTTTCCACAGACAAAGTGGACCATTGTCTTCTGTTTGATACTGAGCGTTCTACCAAAAAATTGAGCAATCCGACCTATACGTGGCGAGAAGGAGAGAGGATTGTGTTCTCTTCCATACTGAGCTGTCAAGAAAAATATCCGAGTCCAACCTATAGGTGGCATGATGCAGATGTAACCCCCTTGTTACCCGGGGTTACTAGAATCCCAGTAAGACCTACATAGAAACACAGACTTTGACAGCAGATAAAGACCGCTTGGCCCATCTAGTCTGCCCATTTCCCTACCTACAAGATAGGCCGCAGATCCTAGTTAACCAACAGCCTATTTCTTCCTACCACCCACAAAAATTGCCTTATGTCTGTCCCATGCATTCTTGAATTCTCCCCCAGTTTTAGACCCCACAATCTCCTCAGGAAGGCTGTTCCATGCATCCACTACCCTCTCTGTAAAATAATACTCTCACATTGCCCCTGAACCGCCCCTCTATCTTTAAATTGTGTCCCCTTGTTCTTGCACGTCTCTTTTTCTGAAAGATGCTACCCTCTTGGACTTTGTTGATTCCACGGAGGTACTTAAAGTTTCTATCATGTCCCCCCTCTCCTTCTTTCCTCATGGGTATACCTATTAGCTCCTTTAGTCTCTCCTCCTGGCTTCTCTTGCAGACCCTGCACCATTTTAGTTGCCCTCCTCTGGACTGCCTCTATCCTGTCTTTGTCCTTGCGGAGATGGGGTCTCCAGAACTGGACACAGTACTCCAGATGGGGTCTCACCAACTGTCTGTACAGAGGAATAACAACTTCCTGTTTTCTGCTGCTGATGCCTCTCCCTATGCATCCCAGTATACCCCCAGCCCTCCCTACTGCCTTCTCACACTGCCTGCTAACCTTAAGGTCATCTGATATGATTACCCCCAGGTCCCTTTCCTTTTTTGTTGTTGTTACTACCTCCCCCATTGTGTATTCTTCCCCTGGGTTCTTGTTTCCCAGGTGCATTATTTTGCACTTCTTTGCATTGAATCCTAGCTGCCATACTTCTGACCATTCCTCCAACCTTGCCAAGTCCCTTCTCATCCTTTCCACGCCTCCTTGTGTATCAATCCTGTTGTAGATCTTTGTGTCATCTGCAAAGAGGCATACTTTTCCTTCCAGTCCCTCTGCAATGTCACTTATGAAGACATTAAAAAAGGACTGGACCCAATACTGAACCCTGCGGTACCCCACTAGTAACCCCTCTTTCTTCAGAGTGGACTCCATTTACAATTACCTTGTGTGTCCTGTTGTCCAGTCAATGTTTTACCCAGGCTACCACCCTGGGACCCACTCCCAGGCTGGTTAATTTAACTATTAATCTTTTGTGTGGGACTGTGTCAAATGCCTTGCTAAAGTCTAGGTAGGCCAAGTCCACAGCCCCTCCCTGGTCTACTACTTTGGTCACCCAGTCAAAGAAATCTATTAGATTCGTCTGACATGACCTTCCCGCTGTATACCCATGCTGCCTTGGGTCCTGTGCCCCACTGGCCTCTAGGTGATCAACTATTCTTTCCTTCAGAAGTGACTCCATCACTTTCCCTACCACAAAGGTCAGACTGACAGGCCTGTAGTTTCCTGCCTCTGTCTTGGTCCCTCTTTTGTGAAGGGGAATCACATCCGCGCCTTCCTCCAGTCCTCGGTTACCACACCATCCTCCCATGATTTATTAAAAAGAGTAGCCAGTGGTTTCACTAGTTCCCCCCTTAATTCTTTTAGAATTCTGGGGTGAATTCCATCAGGCCCCATTGCTTTGTCCACCTTCAGTTTTAGGAGTTCTTGCAGAATCCTTTCTTCTGTGAAAGGACTGGGATCGACCCCCCTATCAAGAGTGCTTCTGTTAACTGGATTAGGCACTTCCCCCTTCTCTTTTGTGACTGCTGAGCAGAAATATTCGTTCAGTATCCCTTGCTTTTTCACTGTCCCCCTCTGCCCACCCACCGTTCATTCTATTGAGCCTCACTATCCCTCCCTTTGTCTTTCTACGCTCGCTGATGTACCTATAAAAGGTTTTATCCCCCTTCTTAACCGAGTTGGCCATCTTTTCCTCAGTTTGGGCCTTTGCTATTCTGACTTCCCTCCCTGCTTCCTTCTGCCTTAACCGGGTACAGCTCTCTGTCCTGCTCCTTCTGTGTTTCATATACTTCCGGAATGCTATCTTTTCTTCCTGACTTTCACAGCCACTCTTTGAGAACCATAGTGGCTTTTTCTTTCATTTTTATTTGTTTGTTTGCTTCACACAAAGGCTTGTTGCCTCTGTGATGGCAGTGTTGATGATTCCCCATTGTTGCTCCACACCTCCTCCTAGCCTGTTTGCTAGTGCTTTTCTGAGGCACTCTCCCATCTTGCCAAAGTCAGCCCTCCTGAAGTCCAGTACCCTCACTTTTGTATGGCTTGACTCTGCAGCGGAGTTTAACGTGAACCACACTGTTTGATGGTCACTTGTTCCCAGATGGCAGCCCACTTCTAGATCTGAGATCCTCTCACTGCCCCTGTTTGAGAGTACGAGGTCTAGGATTGCTCCCTCATGAGTGGGTTCCGAAACTAGCTGTCTGAGGCCTGCCACCTGTGAGGGCATCAAGAATGGCCTGCTCTGGATGTGGCTGCAGCAAATGTGCTCCAGTTAACATCTGGCATATTCAGGTCTCCCATCAACAGTATCTCCCCTTTTTCTGCCATTCCAAGAATGCCTTCTATCATATCCTTGTCCATTCCCTTCCCCTGACATGGGGGTCTGTACACAACCCCTGTGCGGATTGTGATGCCCTTTCCAGTCTCCAAGGTGACCCACAGTGCCTCCTCTCCTCTGTTTACTCTTTTGTTCAGTTGCTTTTATCCCTTCCTTTACATAGTGGTAGGCAGGGAAGGCAGCTCAGTTAAATGGATTTCACACTGTCTCGCTCTGTTCTCAGTCTCAGCAGAGACTGAGGGATGACATCACCATAGAACTGTTGCAGCTGCATGAGCCACAGTGGAATCTGCAGCAGGGAGTTGGAGTAGAATGTTGGGAGGTTTGAACAGTAGTCTGTAGGTCAGTTGGTGTTGGGAGCTTGCTGAGAGAGCAGCACAGCAGCTCAGTGTAGGCTCTTGGAGCCTCAGCCCTGACATAGGGCTACTTTCTGGGAAAAAGATGTGTGTCTCCACCTTAAGAGAGACACAGAAATAGTTTGTAAGTGGTGGAGACCACTGATTCGGGTCTCAGTGCCCCCTCCCTTCGGGGATGGGGGCAGGAAAGAATTTCCTGCATATTCCAGAGGCAAACCCCCCGGTTCTGCTACTAGTGGAGAAGCTGCCTATTTGTTCAAGAGTTTTTGGGAAACAAGAAGATTTGTGAATCGCCTGTGGGGCACCTGCAACCGGAGGGTGAGTTTCTGCTCTTCCTAAAGGGCCTATGTTTTTCAACCTGGGACTTGTGTGATAGTGGGGATTGGACTACTGAAACAGTGGGAGGCCTAGAGTAATATGCTTAGCCAAAAAGTAAAAGTATGTTCAAGTCCAGTACTTATGGGAAGTCAAGACATGTAGCGATGTGACATACGTCTACCCAGTAATCTACATTGCCAAGCTTTCAGTAAAAGAGTTGTTTAGTTTCCAGAGAAATGGCCGGGTATGGATTGTGGGAGCTGGAGATGGGAGACCCCCCATCTTTAGTGACCAGGTCCACCTCTACGGATTTGCTCTGTGGATTTCTACTTTGCCTAATGCACTTGGCCAGTGATGAGGGAAGTACCCAGACGTGGGATTGGAAGGAAAATTCCCTCTAGGAGTCGAAGGCTCTAAGGTGGTTTGAGGAGCCACAACAGGAAAACTGGTTCATTTCCCAAAATGGACCACGGATCAAGTGGCCGGCGAGGGAGCCAGGCCCGTGGGGAAAACCCAAGTAGTGTACAAGTCGGGCTGTGTACCCAACGTTGCGTGCAAGTCCGAGCTGTGTGCCTGGTGGGTTCAGAGCCTAAGGGCTGGAAATAGTGAAGAAGTGTTCTGTTGTCTCTAATCTGCATTACCAGGAATGTAGCCCTGTGGGGGTCCGTCTATGCTTTGTTTGTTCAGCTTGGATGTGAATAAAAGCCACACTGCAGAATCCCATTCCTGATTCTGGACATTACAGTTATTGCTTCCTGTGTTCGGATTTATTTGGGTGCCCCTGTGCAGAGTAGCCAAACCTAGGCCCCCTGTGCCGAGTAACCTCATCCTCCCCGAATCCAGTCCCCACCAGGTACTGCTGTCAGTTTCAACAGCACGCCACCTGTCATTTTGCTAAAAGGCAGGGGTCCAGGGTTACAAAAATGGAGGCACCGCTGATTTTATTCCCAAAGGAAGGTGCTCAGGCAAGGGCTTTGGCCATCTGCAGTGGTAGCCCAAAAGCTGAAGCCAGTTAACTAGTGTTGCTGTGTGCTGTGATCTTATACTGCTGTTTAAAATGCCAACTGTTTACCAAGGAGCAGTGAAGCCAAAGAGTGTGCCCATGTCCTGCATCAAATTGTTTACAGCGTTTTTGCCTGCTTTTAAAATGAACTGTGGTAAAGAAAAGTGTGGAAGACTAGGGGTAGCAACAGAAAAATTGTGCCCTGGACATTGGAAATGCTTTTAAAATGAACTGTGGTAAAGAAAAGTGTGGAAGACTAGGGGTAGCAAAGGAAAATTGTGCCCTGGATGTCGGAAATGCTTTTTAAATAAACTGAGAGACTTGTAGTGTAATGGGTATGTTAAATGGCTGAAATGGGCTCCCGCTGTGGAATCGGTTTAAAAAAAAAAAAAAGTTGTATTCTGCAGTTTAAATTTGCCTGCTCGACGATCGCCGTGAGGAAAAGAGCACTCGCGAGGAGGAAGAGGCTCATTTGCATGGCGTCGTGTGATTGGTGAGGCTTCAATTAGTCCCGCCCCTCAGCCAGCTCTACAGTGACTGCCCCAGCATTCGAGAGGGAGTGTGAGTGGAGTGCGTGTACTGGTTTGTGAAGGAGCGTCACGGAGTGTTAAAATCGCTGTAAACCTAAAAATAGACTTTCTTGTTCAAAATCAGGCTCAACCCGCTAATCGATCGTCTGAATTGCAAGAGTGGTGGTCGAGGAGACGATCAGCAGGACTGCCTGCCCGTTTCTGTTCTGAGGCCTCCAAGAATGCAGGCCGTTTTTCCCCATCGCAGCAAACTGCTACTGATAACATTAAGTACTAACATCATGAAAACTACTCAAACAGTGATTTTCTGCCAAATGCCATATAAATATGTGTGCAGCAGTGTCCTGCCAGCAAGTGCAAGTCTGTTAAGCCATTGACTGTGTGCATAGTAATGAGTTCAGCCTCAGTTTAAAGTTTAAAGCCAGAGAGAGACTGTGAGTTGTAGCCAAAAGTGCAGCACTAGTTTTACAGGCAATCCTGTGCTTAAAAACCTGAAGCTTTAAGGGACTGTGAGTCAAAGAAATGTTTCCAGCATGTAAAAAGTCCGTGGAAAATCATGTAAATGCGTTTAGAACAAGAACAGTGCAAGTTTGTGCAATTTGAGCAAAAGTTATCAGTAGCGTGTGTAAATCGGGTACGCAGTTGCTTGACCCAATTTCTGAATGTTGATGCACAGGAGTGCTGCCACCGCCATTACAGGGTGGGGTAGTAAAGTAAACACAGCAGCAGAGGAGCCATTTTAAAACTAGAGTGTTCAGTAAAGTGGGACTTTCAGTTACAGTGAAGTTTTGTTTGTTTTTCTGCAGTTATGGCCACAGGACCAGCTCGCTATCCGGATCATGCCCGGGTTGCAGTAACAGCTGCAGTGAATAGACTGAGGGATATTGAAAAGTGGTGCTACGGTGGACAACTGCCTCCTCATGTGGCGATTCCTGGTTTTCCAGTGCATGTGTGTCAAATATGCTTGAGAGCTGGAAGGGACATCTTCACAATTCCTCACTGTGCTGGATGTCTAGAAAAATATGGCTTGTATAAAGTGCCTCAAATTCGTTTGGCTCCCACATGGACAAAGGTTCAGAAATCTGCAGTTGGCAGCACACAGCACCAGGCAGAGCCTGTGGAGGAAGGCCCCTCGGGGGAGTGTGGCACAAAGCTAGAGGGAGCAGAGTTGGAGACAGAACCAGAAGTTATAGTTTCAGATGCTGGATCCCAGAAGGAAAGTTCGGATAAAGCATCAGTATACTCAGGGGAGAGGGGGCCTAGCCCAAGTCTTAGGGCGATGAGATGCGGGAGGCCTTTGAGTGGGAGATGTCGACCTCCGCACCTAGTGATGAGTGGATAGTCTCAGGAGTGAGGTCGACTGCTCACTCCTGGGCTCAGATCCTCAGTGAAGAGGAAGATGAGGGGGAACCTATGTGGCCTTGTGAAAAAGGAACGGGTACACAGCCTCAAGATCTTGCCTCGGAGGAATGCATGGAAGACAGTGGTGATGCCACTGCCCTGGCTATGCAAGAAGAGGAAGGCAGGGATCCGTTTTTAATTTCATTAAGGATGCGAAGCTGGCAGAGCCAGGACTGGCCACCCCCAAGCCAGGCCAGCGGTCTTAGGTTGACCAAAGCTAGTAAAGAGGAGAGACTGGTTCGTAGGAAGGCGAATGAAATCTATGGTATGACCTTTCCTATCTTTCCTCGGAAAGTCTGGGAGGAGATTGAGAACAGCAGGAAATCCTGGATCTGGGCCGAAGCAATGAAAGGTGTGCATCCTGGGGCCAATAAGCATGTAAAGGACAGACTGTTTCATGAGAAATATACCCAGTGGAAGAGAGGCAGGACACTGTTTATGGACAGAGTGCGAATAGTGGACGGAGAGGGATGTGAAATCTCCCACTGTGTGAATTATGTGTGCCCAGATGGGGTAATAATTCAAGCTCCTGAGCCCCGGTACTGTTGGCCTCAGTGCAAGGACCTCTCAGCAAATGTGCCCGTGCCTACTAAATGGAAAGCCAAGCAGTGGTAGTCAATACTGCCACACCAGCCTGTGAAGTGCCTTTACTGATCCACCAGTATGGACATCCAGGACTCAGGTGCCCCACATTCATCAGTTATACAGTGTACTGGCCTTTCCAGAATCCATCGACTGGCCTACCAGATGACTTCGGATCCAGAGAGGACACCAGCCCAGCTGTATCCTGAGCCATCGCCTGGTAATCAGATGACGTCAGATCAGCTGTTTTTCTTTTTGTTCCTCTTCTAAGGTTCCATCTCCAGAGATGACATCAACCCAGCAGTTCTAAGATGTGGCCTCCTGTAGTTCCCGGAAGATGTCCGCCCAGCTGTATCGGAAGAAATGCTGCCAGGGAGAGTCTTCGTCAGAGGTGCAGGTCGGTTCAGAATTTTCCATTCTACAAGGGGCTGGTAAGTCCAAACTTTTCTATCTTTATGTCATTGCAGTACACACCCTACACTAGCAGACTCCAAAATGTGTGAACTGTCCTCAAAGACTCTCCCCTTCGGGACTTTGGCCTGTTAGAACTGTGCTTCACCGGGCTCCAGCCCAGGAGAGACTCTTTAATGGACTAGCCTTCGGGCATTGTGGTCACTAGTTGGGACTTTTAGGGCACTCCATCCCCCCAAATGTGTATTGTAAATAATGTCGTTGTTTTCTAATGTATATACTGTTTTTCTACCTTTTCTAAAAAAAAATAATAAAAAAAATATATATATATTTTTGGGATTCTTTAGTGTTTTGATGGTAGGGGTTTAGGTAGACAGTGTATGCAGATTAGGAGTGTGTGTTGTCTTTCCTTTTCTTGCAGGTGTTCCTGAAGAAGATAGAAGAGAAGACAAGAGGAGGAGGAGGAGGGGCTCATCGGAGTTCCTCACTAGTACTTTAGTGTGTAGCAATTTAAAGTACTGTGGTGGTGTTATTGTTGTTGTTACTGTATTAACCCTTTTCCTTCCACAGGTGTGGTTGTGGGGGTAGGGAGGCAGTACAGTGATATAATACTGTGGTATTAGGTTCTTGGTGTGTGGTTGCAGGTTGCCCAAGGTCAGGGAGGTCCCCAGGTTGTTTTTGTTTTTGGGTGTTAAGACAAAGGCTGACAGATTTTCCCTAGAGGGTTAGGGGGGTAGACAGGCTGTGGTCCTGAATGGCCATAGGGACCGCAGTGCTGATCTAGTAGGGCTATGCTCTGGACAGTTCTACCAGAGCCACTAGGCGTCCATAGTAAGTGGATAGAGTAGAAGCTGATATGTCAGCTAAAGGCCTCTAGGCCCTTAGTGTTGCCTGCCTGTGCTCGCACATGGTAGGAGGGGGTGGGATGGCCTAAAGCCGGGTAAACAATGACTGCGGACAGGCATTTTCCTGGTCAAGGGCGAGTGTAACCCCCTTGTTACCCGGGGTTACTAGAATCCCAGTAAGACCTAGTGGTAGGCAGGGAAGGCAGCTTGTGAAATTCCAGTTAAATGGATTTCACACTGTCTCACTCTGTTCTCAGTCTCAGCAGAGACTGAGGGATGACATCACCATAGAACTGTCGCAGCTGCATGAGCCACAACGGAATCTGCAGCAGGGAATTGGAGTAGAATGTTGGGAGGTTTGAACAGTAGTCTGTAGGTCAGTTGGTGTTGGAGCTTGCTGAGAGAGCAGCACAGCAGCTCAGTGTAGGCTCTTGGAGCCTCAGCCCTGACATAGGGCTACTTTCTGGGAAAAAGGTGTATGTCTCCACCTTAAGAGAGACACAGAAGCAGTTTGTAAGTGGTGGAGACCGCTGATTCGGGTCTCAGTATCCCTCCCTCCAGGGATGGGGGCAGGAAAGGGTTTCCTGCATATTCCAGGGGCAACCCCCCCCCCCGGTTCTGCTACTAGTGGAGAAGCTGCCTATTTGTTCAAGAGTTTTTGGGAAACAAGAAGATTTGTGAATCGCCTGTGGGGAACCTGCAACCAGAGGGTGAGTTTCTGCTCTTCCTAAAGGGCCTATGTTTTTCACCCTGGGACTTGTGTGATAGTGGGGATTGGACTACTGAAATAGTGGGAGACCTAGAGTAATAGGCTCAGCCAAAAAGTAAAAGTATGTTCAAGTCCAGCACTTATGGGAAGTCAAGACATGTAGAGGAGATGTGACATACGTCTACCCAGTAATCTACATTGCCAAGCTTTCAGTAAAAGAGTTGTTTAGTTTCCAGAGAAATGGCTGGGTATGGATTGTGGGAGCTGGAGGTGGGAGACCCCCCATCTTTAGTGACCAGGTCCACCTCTACGGATTTGCTCTGTGGATTTCTACTTTGCCTCATGCACTTGGCCAGTGATGAGAGAAGTACCCAGATGTGGGATTGGAAGGAAAATTCTCTTTAGGAGTTGAAGGCTCTAAGGTGGTTTGGGAAGCCACAACAGGAAAACTGGTTCATTTCCCAAAATGGACCGCAGATCAAGTGGCCGGCGGGATAGCCGGGCCCGTGGGGAAAACTCAAGTAGTGTACAGGTCGGGCCGTGTACCCAAAGCTGCGTGCAAGTCCGGGCTGTGTGCCTGCTGGGTTCAGAGCCTGAGGGCTGGAAATAGTAAAGAAATGTTCTGTTGTCTCTGATCTGCATTACCAGGAATGTAGCCCCATAGGGGTCTGTCTATGCTTTGTTTGTTCAGTTTGGATGTGAATAAAAGCCACACTGTAGAATCCCGTTCCTGGTTTTGAACATTACAGTTATTGCTTCCTGTGTTCGGATTTACTTGGGTGCTCCTGTGCAGAGTAGCCAAACCTAGGTCCCCTGTGCCGAGTAACCTCATCCTCCCCGAACCCAGTCCCCACCAGGTACTGCTGTCAGCTTCAACAGCATGCCACCTGTCGTTTTGCTAAAAGGCAGGGGTCCGGGGGTTACACAGAGAAACTGTAAAAGATCATGCGGTGTGTGCATACACAAAGTCGAGCACTGTGTTGCCCCCAGAATGCAATAGTGAACCAGAAATTCAAAACAAGAAAACAAGTGAAAAGAGCCATGTAGATAGGACAAAGAGATAATGTGTTCCGTCAGATGTGTCGGTAAGGTGTTTCTGAACAGAAGTTACAAATCTACATAAAAGAGCCGACACAATATAAACAGATAGTGATTTTTTGAATGTGCATGCGCCCCTTATACATCCAGATCTATGCAAAAGTACACAGTAGAACATCATGCAGTATTCTATGAAACAATATTATAACCTCCTATCCATCAATATCCACACAGTACTGACTTGTAACATTACCCACTTTGCCATGTTATAAGCGCATTAAGCCACTCCGAAGGTGGCATCTAATAGGGAATTAATGCATGGTCGGGCCATTGTAGGCACTCGGCCTTCGGCCTCATCCCACAACGGTCCCAACCATGCATTAATTCCCCATTAGATTCCACCTTCGGCGTGGTTTACTGCTTACTTATACCAAAAGTGGCATAGAGAGAAGCTGGGGAGTCTCACAAATAAATGTCGGATTCAAAAACAGCACAATGTACTTGTGATGGCCATGATTATATTAATGTCTTCTGCACAAAGTTCTGTTGCAACCCTCGTGACTAGACCAAGGGAACAGCATCACAGGCTTCCTCTCTGGCTTGTTACCTGTATGACATCTTATTTATGCACCCTCATGAAAAAGGTTCACCAGTTTAGGTTGCCCGACACTGTCCCACAACTGGTCTCCTCCAGACATACCAGACTGTTTTCAGTAGAAGTGTGCTCAGAGTGTGGTTATCACTACCTGAAGTATGGAATCATGTTTGTGCTTATGAGCACACATGCATGCGTGTACACACACACACACACACACACAAAGATTTCATCCTTACAGAGTTGATCTTGAAATGTAACCGTTTCTCTTTCCAAGGGAAATATATATATATTTTTTTACAACAGGAAGGTACTGCAATGGGTCACAGAAAAATGAAAAAAGAACCAGCACAAAAAACAAAATCATAGGTCTGTTCAAACTAGTAAATAGAACCAAAGCTTACTGGTTCTACACATAATACGTAATATTCCAAATCAAACACTGGTGAGCAAAAATATAAGGGTTAGGTTGTGGAGTAGCTACTAAAAAGTTCTTTAAAGAAAACCACCAAGCATTAAATTGCACTGTAACCTTCTTGTATATTATATATATATACATATCACATCTTAGTGGTTACAAATGGTGCTTTTTCGGCAAAAAAAGCTTAATAAAGTGCTTTCAAAATAAAGTGCTGTGCTACTCATAAAAAGCAGAATTACAATTTCATTTATAAAACAACCTACCTGGTCCACTGAACCAGTGGACCGTCACCAGGTAGGTTGTTTTATAAATGAAATTGTAATTCTGCTTTTTACGAGTAGCACAGCACTTTACTTTGAAAGCCCTTTTTGCCGAAAAAGCATTATTTGTAACCACTAAGATGTGATACATATATGTATAAAATAAACAAGAAGGTTACAGTGCAATTTAATGCTTGGTGGTTTTCTTTAAAGAACTTTTTAATAACTACTCCACAACCTACCTCTTGTATTTTTGCTCACCAGTGTCTGACTGGGAATATTAGGTACTGCAATGGGTGCCTCCTTGGTACCCAATTATGCAAACATTTATTTATCGCATTGGAAGAATGAATTTGTACTCAACCTGGAGAGTAACCATTTTATTCTAAAAAAGATTTCTTTATGAGAGTTTTGCTGACTTGTTCATGGCGTGGTGGGGCACAGTAAGAACAGGTTACTCACCTAGAACAGTAGTTCTAGGAGTGGAATATACTGTTCATTCACACTTGCTGGCATGTCCCCTTTTCCTTTAAGGATCGCCGGAAGTCTTCAAGCTGGCTCCTCCCCCCACCCCGGTGGTATAATCCTTGGCTCCGCCCCATGACGCCAGATCTTAGCCCGCTGGAAGCCAGGTTTGTGCGTCCGCAGTCGGGGAGGTCGGGTGGGTCCGTGTGGATGAACATCACATATCACTCCTAGAACTACTGTTACAGGTGAATAACCCGTTCTTCCAGGATCGTGCATATGTTGTTCATCCACACTTGTTGGCAGACTCCTAACAGTTCTCTGGGATTAGGGAGGCAAGGCGCACACCCCCTACTTAGGGAACTGAGATTGGAGATCTGAGACCCCAAAACCAGCATCCAAGCGTGACTCGAGGTCGATGCGGTAATGGGTGATAAAGGTGTTTGCTGACTTCCAGGTAGCAGCCCGGCAGATTTCCTTGATAGGGATGTCCCTGGAAGCAGCCACCAATGCAGCGGTATGGTGGGTAGAATGAGCGCTTATCCCTCTGGGAGGCTGCTTGCCCGCCAACTCATAGCACAGACTGATGCAAGATGTGATCTACCATGCAATAGTCCACTTTGCTGCAGGTCTGCCAGAAGCGGCTTCAGCGTAGGTGACAAACAGCTGGCAAACCTCTCCCTGAATTTCTGCCATCCTCTCCTTATAATAGGAGCGAGCACGTCTCAGGTCCAAAGTATGGAGCCTGTATTCGGCCTCAGAGGTTTAAATGGGGTAGTATACCGGAGGAGTTAATATCTGGTTAAAGTGAAACTCTGACACTACCTTCGGAAGGAATTTCGGGTGGGGGCGAAGGACAACCTTGTCCCTGTGGAAAACCAGATAAGGGGAGTCCACCGAAAGCACCTGGAGTTCCCCTGTCCTTCTGGCAGATGTGATAGCCACCAGGAAGGCCATCTTCCATGACAAGTGTGACAGTTCACACTTGTGCATTGGTTCGAATGGCTTGCCCATGAGCTTTGCCAGTACCAGCAGTAGATCCCACGGAGATGAGATTCACGCACCAGAGGGGATATGTGATCCAGGCCTTTGGAAAAGCACCTGACCACCGTCTCCTGCGCCACCGTCGGCTGACCGGCCCGTGCCCGGTAAGTAGAGATGGCTGCCAGGTGCACCCTAAGGGTCGATGACCGAAGACCCCCTTTGAAGAGAGACCAAAGGTAGTTGAGAATGTTAGCCACCAGGCAGGACAGAGGGTCCAGGCCCTTGTCCTGATACCAAATGGAAAACCTTTTCCATTTGAAAGCGTAACATTTTATGGTCGATTCCTTTCTGGATACCTCCACCATGGTGAGGACATCCTCAGAAAGACCCAAAGCCTGGAACTCTAGCCACACAGGTACTAGGCTGTGAGGTGCAGAGACTGAAGGTCTGGATGGAATACCTTCCCCTGACTGATGGAAATCAGGTCTGGGGATGCGCAAAGCCACTCTGGGGGCCTGCAGCTGAGGAGATCTGGGTACCAAAACTGGCGTAGCCAGTCTGGGGCTACCAGGATCTCCTTCTCCTTGTCCCTCCTCACCTTAAGTAACACCCTGTGGATCAAGGGAAATAGGGGAAAAGCGTAGAGGAGGCCTGGGGTCCACGGCCTTGAGATGGCATCCCCCTGCAGCGAGCCCTTCTGAGGGGGGTGGGAATGAAACAGCCTCAGCTTGGTGTTTTCCCTGGAGGCAAACAGGTCCACCAATGGTTTGCCCCAATGGGAGAAAAGGCTGTAAGCTAACTCTGGATGGAGAGACTACTGGTGGGATGTCTCACCTAAGCGGCTGAGAGCATCCACCAGATGTTTTTAAGGCTCCTGCCACATGGATGGCAAGGAGATCTGCCTCCAGATGGCTCACAAGCGTCCAGATGTGGAGTGCCTCTCTGCAAAGCAGACAGGAGTGTGTGCTGCCCTGTTTGTTGAGGTAGTACATGGTCATGTTATTGTCCGTCTGGACTTGAACCACTTGACCATGGAACTGAGGAGCAAAAGCTGACAGTGCCAGTCTGACTGCTCTGAGCTCCAACAGGTTGATGTGGTGTCATGACTCTTTGGGGTTCCAGAGCCCATGGACCCTTCTGTCCCCCATGTGGGCTCCCCAGTTCATGAGAGAGGCATTGGTCTTAAGAATGACCATCGGCTCAGGGCGGACAAACGGGATCCCTTCCTGCAACTGGTCTGGGGCGGTTCACCAGCGGAGAGTGTCCCACACCTTCTGGGTTACAGTGATCAGCTGGTCGAAATGACCGTGGTGCTGAGTCCACTGGGCGGCACGCTCCCACTGGAGGGGGCGCATGTGCAATCCCGACCCAATGGACCACTGAGGTGCACGCCATCATGTAACCCAGAAAGTGCGAAAGTCCGGCAGGGCAATTTCCCACCAGAAATGATTGGGCAAAGGAGGAGAGAACCTCTGCCCTGTCTGCTGGGAGCCGAGCTCTGGCTTGATGAGAGTAGAGGCTCTGCCCGATGAAAACACATCACCTGGGAAGGCCACGGGTTCGAGTTGGTCACGCTGATGAGAGGCAGAGTTGGGAGGGCCGGGTCACTGGACCTCTCCACCTCCTGCTGGGTGGGACCTGCTAGGAGCCGATCGTCAAGGTAGGGGTAGATTCTGACCATCCCCTCCTCTCAAACGCCTGAGATGGGCTGCCACCAATGCAGTGCATTTGGTGAAAACTCATGGGGCCGATGACAGGCCAAACGGCATGGCTCGGAACTCATACAGGGTCCCTTTGGCTCTGAAGTGGAGGAACCTCTGATGAAACAGAGGGACTGGGATGTGAAAGAACGCATCCTGCAGATCTAGTGAACAGAACCACATGTTTCGCTTCAAGGGTGGTATGATCTGGGACAGAGTGACCATCCGAAAGGTATGTGACCTGAGATACTGATTCAGGTCATGGAGATCTAGAATGAAACACTAGCATCCCCATCTGCTTGGACACCAGGAAGTACTTGGAGACAAAGCCTGGGTCTGCTGGAGGATCCGCCACTGGGGCTACTGCCTCCTTGAGGAGGAGCTGAGCAGTGTCGTCTGGAAGAGTTGACTGGGTCTGGACAAACACTCTTTCCTCCCGAGGGGCGCGGGCTTGGCCTGGAGGGTACTGCTCGAAATCCAGAAGCAGTCTCTGGCTGGCCACTTTGAGAACCCACCTGTCCATGATAACAGTGGACCAAGTGGAAAGGAAGTGGCGGAGCGGGCCCCCCACTGGAGGACCCAGAGCTGGCATGATGGGAGAGGGGGAGGCAGCCCCCACCCCATTACTGAGCAGGCTTGGAGGAGGAGGGTCCTAAACCTGATCCTTGGCCTCCTTTATGGGCCTGGGAGTTCCCGGGCTTGGGCCAGGAGTGCCAAGCTTGAGCCTGCTCCTGTTGTTGCTGCTGTCCGCCCTGAAAGGAGGACTGCTGCACCGCAGGGGAAGAGTGCCAAAAAGGCTTCTTCTTTTTCTTCTGCTGGTTCTTGCCTGAGGAACCTTTGGCAGAAGTAGCATCCAAGGTGGCACTGGACTGCTCAATACGCTGAAGGTGACCGGCCACTCCTGGGCCAAACTGGTCGGTCCCTAGGAAGGGCACGTCAGCAAGTTTGTGCTGAGTATCCGTCCAGAAGGAGGAGAGCCTCAGCCAAGCCCTGCAGCGAGAGGCAACTGCTGCTGCCATCGAACAGGCACAAGAGTTCTCAGTGTCCAAGGCCATCTGAAGTTGCTGCTTGGTAACAGTGTGACCCTGGACCTGCTTGATCATGGTCTGCATGTCTGCGGGGAGATGTGGGAGGACTTCATCCAAAGACCCCAAGAGGGCATGGGAGAAGTGTGCCATGATGATGGCCGAACTTGCCTGATGAAGGCCCAAGGATGAAGCCGCATAGACCTTCCTGGCCGAATGGTCCATGAGCTTGGACTCTTTCTCGGGAGGTCGGCCAGTGTCGGCAAAACTGCCAGTATGCCTGAACACAGAGGTGATCACCAGGCTCTTGGCCGAAGGGTGCTCTGTGAACCCCGCAAGGGACCCCATGGGCACTGCATACTTGCGGGCCATGCGGGCAGATGGTGCTGGACAAGAGGCAGGACGCTGCCAGAGTTCTAGGGCCAGGTCAACTATGGCCTCGGCCACTGGAAAAGCCTCCGTCAGGGTATCCCTTCTCTTCAGGATGTCCATGAGAGGGTACTCCACCTTTTTCTGGATAGGTTCCAGGGGCATCCCTGTAGATTCAGAGATAAGGCGGAGAATGCCCTGAAAAGACAAAGGACCCTCCTCCGTCTCTATCCCACTGGCCGATAACTCATCCCCAGGATGAGAATGTAGGCCAGTCATCGGAGATCCGAGAGAATCGTGTATAGCGGTCTAGTGCCAAAGTCACCCTCGACCCGCCGGGGGCGGTTCAGGGTGACCGAGAGACGCTGGTGAAGCCCGGTGTCTGGCCTGTCTTCTTTTGAAGGAGCCCCTCCCACAGGCTGCTTGGGCTGTGGTTTCACCACTATTGGTGGAGAGACCGGTTACAGAGGAACTGGAGGTTTCGCTGGCTCCGCATGCGGGGGAACTGACTTGATTGGCTCTGAAGGAGTTGGCTTCAGCCTGGAAGGTGAGTGCCAGGTAATGGCTGGGGTGGAAGCTATAGTCTGCTTGTGCCCGGTCAAAATCAGCTGTTGCCACATGATTTACTCATTAGGCCGGAGTTTCCGCCGGAGCCTCTCCTCGTCTGAGGAGGACGAAGATGACAGATGGCATTGCCTCTTTTTAGAGAGCTTATGGCTCTTCCTCGGCTTGTCGGTAGATGGGGTTCTAGAGCTCGATCGAGATCGGACAGGCTGACTCGGTCGTTCAGAAGATGCTGGTGGGACTGGTGACTTCCCAGGGTCTGGGACCACTTCCTCATTTGGATTCCCAGCAGGCTGGGTCTCCGCGTCAGGGAAGACAAGAACTGGAGTCCACTCCAGAGAGTCATCGACAAAGGGTCGATAGGATCGACGACAATTTCCACGTCGTCAACCGGAACCTCAGTTGACTGGCCAAATGGCAAAGCCGAAAAATCAGCGGCCGAGGAAGCAATCTCAACCGAAGTCAAGACCGCCGATTCCTGGGACCGAGATTTCTCCTGATCCCAAGAGCGTCTCCGTTGGGACGAAGACAGTCCCGGGTCCTTCTCCCACTTACGGGACCGAGAAAAGTGCATGCCCACAGGACCATCTCCTTTAGTCGGGAGAGACTGACACAACTCTCTGAAGGAACCCGAGAAGGTGGACCCCATGTTGAGTAGAATGAAGAAGCTCTGAGTGGACTCTGCAGCATGAGCCGCTTCCTCCTCGAATGCTTGCATTCGCTCCAATTGCTCGATGGATCCCGCAGCCACGGAAACCGCCCACCGAGCCTCCTTGGATTTCAACGGAGGGTTATGTTTCTCCGGCCTTCCCAATTTCAGGCATGTGAGACGGTCGTTGAGAACGTTAGGATGGAAAGCGAAGTAAAGATCGCACTTCGAGGTGTCATGGTCGACACTTAAACAGTATACGCACGTAGTGTGGGGATCGTTGCGCAACATCTTCTTGCCACAAGGGCACTGACGAAATCCGGTTGGAAGACTTGTCTTCCATAATTGAAGATTGAGGGTCACGATTGAAAATGCAAACTACACAAAGTTTCGGAATAACCAAAGGTTTAGAAGCTTGGGCCTAACGAATGCATGAGCACGAGAGAGGCAACCTGTATCTTTCAGCGGAAAGAAAGATCTGGCGTCATAGAAACATAGAATTTGACGGCAGATAAGGACCGCTTGGCCCACCTAGTCTGCCCATTTCCCTACCTAACGGATAAGCTGCAGATCCTAGTTAACCAACAGCCTACTTCCTCCTACCCCCACTAGAATTGCCTTATGTCTGTCCCATGCATTTTTGAATTCCCCCACTGTTTTTGACTCTACGACCTCCTCAGGAAGGCTGTTCCATGTATCCACAACCCCCTCTGTGAAGAAATACTTCCTCACATTACCTCTGAGCGGAGCCGAGGATTATATCACCTGGGTAGGTGGGAGGAGCCAGCTTGAAGACTTCCGGCGATCCTTAAAGGAAAAGGGAACATGCCAACAAGTGTTGATGAAAGTACAGTTAGGTAAGCACTTACCATAACAGTAGATCTTCGAGAGAGGCTCTTGCAGTAGGTAATTACATATCGGACTGATTCCGGCCAGCGTCAGGACCCAATGGAAACATTTCTAGCTAGCAGTCTCTGGCGGGGGACCACCCCCACATCATGTGACAGACGTTATGCGGCGTCAGTATAAAGGGGCGGTCCCCCATGCCCGCCTTCCAGTTTTTTCCCGCCAAAGGCCAAAAGGCAAGACGAGAGAAGCTGGATATTTCCCCTCCTGGAAAAGGAGCTGAAAAAGCTTAGGGGGATGGAGGATGGGAAGGTATTACCTACTGCAAGAGCCTCTCTTGAAGATCTACCTTAACGGTAAGTTCTTAAGTAACTGTACTATCTCACTTTGAGAGGGCTCTTGCAGTAGGTAATTACATACAGGACTGAGTCTCAAGCAGTCTGGATCAAGGAGAAGCAAACGGGAGGAGGAAAGCTACTCAGAAGTAGACCCTCTGGTTGTGAAGGCCTTAGGAAAGAAGGCCTTGCAAAACAGCCAGCCCGAAGCTTGCTCTACGGCGAGAGGCAATGTCCAAACTGTAATGTTTCGTAAAGGTGTGGACAGAAGTCCAAGTGGCGGCTGCACAAATGTCAGCCGCTGACACATTCCTGAAACAAGCCGCAGAGGCAGCGACCCCTCTGGTGGAGTGGCCTCTAACTTGATCCGGCAGGGTCTTGTTGTACTTCTCACAACAGAAAGTGATACAATGAGCCAACCATTTCTATAGGAATTCCTTAGAAACAGCATTGCCTTCTCTTTTGTGAGCAAAAGAGATGAACAGTTGATCAGTCTTTCTGAGATCCTTCGTCCTATTGGTGTAGTATCTCAGAATTCGGTGAACACCCAAAGTATGCAAGAAGTATTCTCCCTGATTAGAGTACTGCGTAAAAAAGGCAGGCAACTCTATGGATTGATTCAGCGTCGATTCTGCTACCACCTTAGGGAGAAACTTAGGGTTGGTATGCAGAGCCACACGTTCCTCGTGAAAAATCAAATACAGGATTTTACACATTAGGGCCTGGAACTTGGAAATCTGTCGAGCAGAAGTAATGGCCACTAGGAAGAGAGTCTTCCAAGAAAGGAACTTTAGGTCCACTGGGGCTGCCAGCTCGAAAGGAGGTAGAGTAAGCTTCTCTAAAATGAAATTCAGACCCAAGGAGGGGCAAGAACCCGGATAGGGGGTCGTAAGTGAAGGACCCTCTCAAAAAGGTCTTACAGACCTCCAGGTGAGCAAACGTACTGTCTGCAAAGGGGACATGATAGGCCGAAATGGCTGCCATGTGAACCTTTAAGGATGAATGGCTGAGACCCAGATCGAAGAGGTGTCACAGGTAATCCAGAAGTCAGCTGACAGAGCACGAGAAAGGCTTGACATCACTGGAGGCAGCCCAAATACAGAACCACTTCAATTTCATGGCGTAAGTAGATCTGGTTGAGGGTTTCCTGGCCTCCACCAGAATCTCAGCTACTCAGAGGGAAAACCCCGAATTGGGCTTGAGCTATGTCTGCAGGAGCCACACGTGCAACTGAAGGGACTTGAGGCCTGGATGGACCAGGGTCCCCTGATCCTGGGTCAGCAAAAATAGAGACAGAAGAAGAGGAAGAGGAAGTTCCTCTAAGTACTGTTGCAGAAGAGAGAACCAAACTTGCCTGGGCCAGAAAGGAGCAATCAGAATCATTCGAGCTCCTTCCGAACCGAGTTTCTGCAAGATCCTCATAATCAGTGGAACTGGGAGGAAGGCATAGACGAATCTGCCCTTCCAGTCTAGAGACAGAGCGTCTCTCAAAAAAATGCCACGCCCTGGAACGAGCGAGCAGAAGACGGGAAGTTTTGTGTTTTGAGGGGATGCAAACAGGTCCACCTGTGGAGTTCCCCAACACAGGAAGATGTCGTCTACCACCCCCCTGATCCAGTTCACATTCATGAGCTAGAGCAGATGACCGGCTGAGCCTCTCTGCCAGCGTGTTCTTGACCCCCGGGACGTGAGATGCTGTGAGGTGAAGAATGTGCTGCACTGCCCAATCCCAGACTTGCATTGCCTCTCTGCAAAGGGGGTAAGAACGAGTTCCTCCCTGTTTGATGATGTACCAGACCACACACATATTGTGCATCTGTACAGCTAGGTGACCAGGAGACAGATATAGATGCAGAGCCTGAAGAGCATACAGTACTGCCCTTAGTTCCAGCACATTGATGTGAAGGGGCAGTTCCAGCACACTGGTGTGAAGGGACTTCTCAAGCTTGGACCAGGAGCCCTGGGTCCTGTGAGGACCGAGATGGGCTCCCCAACCTTTGTTGGAAACGTCCGTAGTCAACATCTGCGAGGGAGGAGGAAGACCGAAGGAAACTCCCCGGCAGAGATTCTCCTGAACCATCCACCACTGCAATTCCCAAGCCATGGGAGTGGAGACCAGGACAAGCTGATCTAGGTCGTCCACTAACTGATCCCATTGAGACCAAAGCGTCCACTGAGAGATTCTCATGTGGAGCTGAGCGAAAGGAACTGTCGGAATAGCAGCCACCATTAGCCCGAGGAGGCAAAGGACTGACTTGGCGCTGACCCGGGCCTGGAGAGTGGCTGCCCTGTCCGGTGGCAGGAAGGCCATGCCAGAGGTCATGTCCAGGATCGCCCCAATAAACTGTAGCCTCTGGGATGGGATCAGATGGGACTTGGCCTGGTTGATGCTAATACCCAGGCAGGCAAAGACCTGCTGGGTAAGAGAGAGGAAGCGCAGGAGTTCCTCCTTGGATGGGGCCGCCAGGAGCCAATCGTCCAAGTATGGAAAAACCTGCACCCCCTGGGTACGCAGGTAGGCCGCTACCACTGAAAGGCATTTGGTGAACACCCAGGGTGCCGAGGAAAGACAAAATGGGAGGGTCTTGAACTGGTAGTGGTCCCCCTGCAACGCAAAACGCAGGTATTTGCGGTGGAAAGGACAGATAGGGATATGCACGTAGGCATCCTGCACATCCAAAGCGCACAGCCACTATCCCAGCCGGAGAAGGGTCAGGAGGCTCTGCAGCGAGAGCATCCTGAACCTCTTGTACTCCATGAACAAGTTCAAGGAGCTGAGGTCGAGAATCGGCCTCACGTCCCCTGTTTTCTTCAGGACCAGGAAGAAATGAGAATAGTACCCCGTTCCCTGAAGAGGAATGGGGACTGGTTCTGTCGCCTCCTTCAAGAGAAGAGAGGAAATTTCTTCCTGGACCAGAAGAAGATGCTCCTGCCAGTACGACGACCTTGGGGGAAGGTGTCGAGGGGGTTTCTGTAGAAACTCTATCGAGTGTCCCTCTACGACGAGTTGGAGCACCCAGGAATCTGATGTGTCCTCTCCCAACCCGGGAGGAGGAGGGAAAACTACCCTCCTACCGGTTCCTCTGGAAATGCTAGAGACTGTGGGAGAGGAAAGGAGTCAGGTGGTGTGGGGCAGCGTCGCTGCTGAAGCTCCCGCTGCTTTTTTGGGGGTTGAGGGCTTGGCAGCCGGAGGGGTCCAATGTTTATTAGCCCACTTTCCCTGTGGTTTCGCCCTTTGCTGACTCCGCCTGTGAAAGGGACGACGCTGCGCTGGAGGGGGACTGTACATGGAGTCCACAGACTTCATTGCAGTTCCCTTCTCCTGCAGATCAGTGATAATGTCCTTGACATAACCACCGAACAGCACCGAACCCCAGAAGAGTGCTTCCTGAATAGCGGACTGCACTTCTGGGACCAAACCTGACACACGGAGCCAGGCATGACGCCGTAAGCCTACGGCGAAAGCCGTGCTCCTACCAGCAGTGTCCACTGCATCGTACGTGGCACGAAGCATATGCTGACTGGCCAAACCAGCAGAATGGACAAGGTCAGCCACTTCCTGTTTAACCTGAGAGTCAGGAATGGAGTCCAACCTGGATTCCAACTCACTAAGAATCGCCTTCTGGTAATCCCCCATGTGACCGACATAGTTCAGGGCCCTAATACCCAGAGTGGAAGAAGCATAGATCTTCTTGCCGCACTGGTCCAGAAGACGGGATTCTTTGTCAGGTGGAGATGAGCTCAAATGCTTCGGATTAGCTGACCGGCCGTGAGCGGCGCTTAATCACCACCGAGTCAGCTCGAGGGTGAAATCAAGGAAGTCAACACCCTCAGGAGCCTGGTATAGCGACAGACTTCCGAGGAAGAGGGGCTAACGCAGACGGTTGCTTCCAAATGGTGGAAACAAGGTCGGCATGAGGCTCAATCCAGGGTGGCACCAAGGTCGGAGTGGTCTCGGGCAGATCCAGGTTCTCGGCGAGTTTCTTACGCTGTGGGTCCAGTTCCAAAGAGCGCTACTGATGAACTTCCTGGATTTTGCGCAACAACATTGAGAAAGAAGGATCCTCCAGAGGAGACTTCGGAGGAGCCCTAGGCCTGGGTTTGGTCGGAGAGTGTGGCCCGTCGTCCGGGTTGGAACAACCATCAGAGTCATCTGAGGAGGAAGAAGAAGACGACTCCCTTTCCTGGCGTGGGGGAGGAACGGACCCCTTAGGAAGTCCTCGGGGAAGTGTATCCTGCCCTGCCCTGGAACCAGAAGGCTCGCCCCTGGTATCCGGAGGTGGGGTGGGAGTCTGTCGTCTGGGGCGTAGGGGAATCGGAACCGTAGCTTGGAGACGACTCTTCACTTCTCTGGTGAGCTGAGCCTTGACCTTAGCCCACCAGGAGGCCAAAGTCTCCTTCAAGTCCACCGGCCGCTGAGGGGGTGGTGGAGAAGGAGGAGGAGGAGGGGGATACGGATACTGAGTGTATCCGTAGGGTGAGTATCCAGAACCCAAAAGTGGGTAACCCAGCATCGGGTAGTGAGGCACCGAGTACTGCGGCGTCGGGTAGGCCGGCGTCAGGTACTGGGGCGTCAGATACTGTGAAGCCGGGTAAGACGGCACTGGATAAGATGGAGTCGGATGGCCGGGGGCCCTGATGGAGCACACGGCCCGGCCAGAAGCCTAGCGGGCGGGCCTGGAGCAGAAGGCCCAGTGGGCAGAGGGCCTGGCGTTGCAGCGGCATCCGAGAGAGGGATGTTGCCTGTCATCGGTATGACCGGCGTCGGAGCCAGTGTCCGGGGAACTGACGTCAAGTCATCTGGCCCAGCGGGAGGGAGGCCTGACGGAGGTGCAGCAGGAACCTCGGCATCACCCGGGGATGGTGGGGAAATATCCCTGGGGTCAGGCTGAGGAAACCCAGGGTCCCCGGAGGGCAGTGAAGGCTGTGGAGAGCCGGAAACGGCGGATGTAAGAGGGTCCGACGTTGGCTCAGCCACCATGTGGACGTCAGGTCAGCAGACGTCCGACTTAGCGGACCCATCACCCAAGGCAGGTCGCGAAGGAGGCGCCTGTTCGGGTGGGAAGTACGTGCGCCAGCCGCTCAAGGGCTGGTGACTTATCGACTGCCTCCATGTGGGTGTCAGAGGGGCCGACGCCAGGCTTACCGGAGCCGCCGAACCAGTAGGCCGCACAGTGACGCTTTACCGTAAGCGAGGACTCCAACAGCCGGAGCGCCAAAGGGCCCGAGCCAGACGGGAGAAGTCAACGCCGCCTTGAAACTTCCAAGACGGCCGTCAGGAGCGGTTCCCTGAGGACATTTGAGCACTGCGACTCCAGCCGGAGTCACAGTGGAAGAGGAGCCCTTGTCCGACAAGCCTCCTTGTCCTTCTTCTTAAGATGGCTCGGGTGAAGTGGACACCTGCCGGAGCTTTTTAAACTCCCTCTCCATGGAGGACATCTTCTTCTTGAGGATATGGGCTCCAGGGACTGCTGCCTCCGCTCTGGATGGCGGCGTTAAATTTAAGGCAGTGCTGGCACTTCTCCACCTGATGGTCCGGGCCCAGACAGAAGAGGCACTGGGAATGGCCGTCCTTGTGCAGGAGTTGGGCGCCGCATGAGTTGCACTTATTTTTGTGCTCGGAGGGTGCAGGGGACAACATACACCAATGAAAGACTGACGATTAAGTCGAATAGCTCAAAAATACTACCGGCGACAGAGCTGACGAGCGTTGAACTTTACCACAAGGCGCTGACATGAGCCAACGGTGGGAAAGAACTGGAAGGCAGGCGTGGGGGACCGCCCCTTTATACTGACGCCGCATGACGTCGGTCACCTGATGGGGCGGTCGCCCGCCAGAGACTGCTAGCTAGAAATATTTCCGTTGGGTCCTGACGCTTGCCTGCATCAGTCCTATATGTAATTACCTACTGGAAGAGCCCTCTCGAAGTAAGATCAACATATCCCCGATCCTAGAACAGAGCTTTATTATTTTAAGGCACACTTGGAGTCAACTAACCCTAATGTCAGATTCCTGGTCAAATACACCGTTATGGAGATTTAGTTTTTTAGATCTGAGGTTTAACAAGAATGATGATTCTGGTGTTGAAACTGTTCCTTTCTGAAAACCGACATATAAGAATTCATTACAACATGACACCTGCCACCTCCTGTATGTGGTGGATAACATTCCCACTTAGCCAGTTCTGCAAGGTACAAAGAAATGCTAGTGAGCAGGATATGATACAAGACAAAAAAGGGGGTTCAGGTGGGTTCCCTTCTGTAATGGTTTTGTTACCCTGAAAGTTCCTATTCGAGGCTGGTAACACGGACCTCATTAGAAAGTAGAAAGTTTCATAGATAGCCAGCCACACATCTGATTTCCTTTAAAAGTTTTTTTCTTTTTAACTGTGCCATCCCCTGATGCATCCAACATTTCACCCAAAAATTCAGCTTCCTTAGGGGGCTTGGGATCTATATTAATATGCAAATAAGTATTGTTATAATTACGTAAATGTTTTCTCCATTATTAGTTATATTAATATTCTGGTAAATATTCCCATCACTGAACACTCACTCTCTGGTGCTTTACTTTTTTTTTTTTTTTTATGTACAGTGAATGCTAAGTACATATCCTCATGCAGTCACCAATAAAAATAAATACTTGCTAACCTAGCCTTCAATTACTGTTAATAACAAACTCACAGTTAAAGCTACTGTCTATTTAAGAGCTTCGTTATAATCACATTCATAATAGAGTTGTCACTGTTACCTTACGTTATCCGTTTGCTATTGTCTGTTACTGTTCAGACCAAAGTATTTTGCTTGTCTCATTCTGTTGGTACAAATATATAATTCAGGTATTTGTCCTATCGCCTATAATACTTTCTTTTCATTTATTCAACTTAAGTGCATCAAGCCTATTGAGATTTCTCTGCCCAAATTCTAACCACATTTTTTTCTCTGTCTGTTGCTTTTTTCATTCACCTACTCTGTTGATTACTACTTTATTTCCACCATTTTTGTTAACTGCATACATTTTAACATGCTGTTGTAATGCATAATCCAAACTTTATTTTATATAATTAGCATCAAGGCACATTTTCACTTTCTTATCCCTATTCTTTGCATTTCATCTCTGTCAGACATTTTATCCTAAGTGAAGCACATCTTTTTACAATTAGCATGCTTGTTACTAGATGTTCTTTGAATCAAATGCATATCTAAACAAAAATGCCATTTATGCTTATGCACGTCTAAGCTTTTTTTTTTTTTACACACATTTCACTGTCTTGCAAGCTATCATCTTTCTCAGCAAGTTATACTGATACATCTCTACTTTTAACTTGTTTCTAATTACTAAATGTGACAGAGAGATATTCACAGGCACTGCCGCTGCACTTTGTTTCTTAATTATAAATCTTTTAATTGTTTTGCCTCATAAAGTAATTAGTTAATAGAACTACATTTTTACCAGTTATTCTTACACATTAATAATAACTGTCACATAGTCCAGTTTCCTGGTGGTGGGTGGGGAGGGAGAGTAAGGGAGGCTTATTGGAGACAAGGTTTAAGGTTTAAGGGGCCAGGGCCAGACAGCCAAGTCATGGCTTCACTGATCTTAAATTTTTTAAATATGTATGTTTTATTCAATTGGCTGGCATTTGGGCACTATTCCTATTGCCTATGTTTGATCAGAAGACATGCTATTTGTTCACTGCAATGTACTCCTTAGATGCATAGTTACTCAGTATTCACTTTGATTCCAATTTGTGTCTCTAAATAATTCCGACGCCTAGCTGAAACACCTGACTAGCTGCTACCTGACTAATGGGTCTGGATTTTTCATGGCCAGCATGCCGGCCAGTTTTCCTCTTCATTCATGCATAATCTGTCCTCCGTGGAATCCATTGTATATAGATCCAGAACATTTCCCGCCTCTTAAGCAGTTTGTTCCAATCTCTTCCTCTGTCTGGTTGTTCTACCCACTCTATGCCCCAAAATTTTAATGAGGCAGCCATGTGGTTCCCCTTAACAAAATATATTGCTATTGGGCAATTGTCTGCTCGAGTTCTTATCCTGCTTTTGTGTTCTGTGATTGTAATTTTTAGTATTCTGGTAGTTTTACCAATGTAATATTTAGAACATGGGCATGTTAAAACATAAACCATGTGATGGGAGTCGCATGTTATGTTGAAATTAATGATGCACTTAGTATTCCCGTTTGGATGACTGATTTCTGTTTTCTGCTGGTGTTGCTGCAATGAGCACACCATCCGCAAGGGTACATGCGTTTTCCTAGGGGGCCCAGGAGTAGCTGTCCCTGCCTGGTTTGTACTGGTTTAAGCTCAGAGTTAACCAATCTGTCCTTTAAAGTTCTTACTTTTTTAGAGGCAACCATGGGTCTATTCCTAAACTCTGGTAACCCTATTGGTATTGATGTGTCCCAATGTTTGTTCACTATTTGCGTAATTTCTTTAGTCAGTGTAAAGAACCCTAGTGACAGAACAAGTCTGTCACCTGTAGGTTGGTTCACTACGTCCCTGCTTCCCTCCAACTGACATGTACATACCTGTCTTTCTCGTAATACTCTATTTCTTGCTCGAGTTATCTCCTTGTGTTTGTACTCTCTGGATGCAAATCTCTCTGACATTTTGTTGAATTCTTGATTTCTTCTGAATTCCTGCCTACAGTTCCTTTTGACCCTCAACATCTGAGAATATGGTATAGTTTCTTTCAGGTTCTGAGGGTGAAAACTGTCAGTGTGCAATAGTGTGTTCTTATCTGTAGGGTTGCGGAATAGCCTGGTGCACAGTTTGCCATTTTCTCTGTAAATGGTTTAATCTAGGAATGCTGTCTCTTCCTTGCTTGCTGACATGGTGAATTTTAGGTGAGTAGTCAATTCATTAAGATGACTATGTAATTCATTCAGCTCAGTCTCTGTCCCTGTCCAGAAAAAAAAGAACGTTGTCGATAAAATGTTTGTAATGCCTTAGCTTAGTGCAATATGGGTTGAGTATCAAATGTTGTTCATAATGATCCATATACAGATTAGCGTAAGCCAGTGCAAGTATACTCCCCATAGCTTCCCTCAAACCTGGAGTAGTTTTTGTACAAAACCATCCTGGCTAGTTCAACCAGAAAGCTGATTGGGGGCATGTGGACTCCTTACCAATCCAATTCCCAAGCTTTCCAGTCCTTCTTCATGGGGAATGGAAGTGTACAAATCTTTCATATCCATTGTGCACATGATCCATGAGTTGTTTCCATCTTTCATGTTTATGTTATCTACTGTCAAGATCTCTCCTGTATATTTGGTATAGCTCTGTATTTCCCTCACTACTGGCTGTGCAAAGAAATTTATGTACCCAGACAACGGCTCCAAAATTGAGTCATTGCCCGAGATGATCGATCTTCCCGGTGGATTAGGGGCAGCTTTATGAATTTTGGGTATTGCATAAAATTTCTGAATTTGCGGAAAGGGCACCTCCAGGAGTTCCTTCTTCCATTTTTCCAAGTATTTTAATTCTTCAGCTTCATTCAGTACTTGTTTGATACTCATAGCTATTCTTGTTGGATCCGAGTTTACGGGTTCATATTTTCTTCTACCAATAAAATATCATTACACATAGCAATATATCTAACCCTTGCCATACACTATGCCTCCCACCTTATCAGCTTCTTTTACTGTTTCCTCATCTTTCCCTAGGAAATCAGATGTGTGGCTACCTATCTATGAACAGTTCTATGTCTATGTACCCGGACAGGTTTACATCCAAAGCTAGGAATCCATCTGAGTAAACTCAGAGAGGAACTATTAACAGGACACCCAAAGGTCTGGAAAAAAAGATCAAATTTTGAACTATGTTAGCACATACAATGTCCATGCAAGTGCTATTTCCAGTATTATACAACAAAACTAGACTATTATGGCAGCAGAGCCAGAGGTCTTTTGTTCCAAGTCAGACCACGCAAGGTTTACAGGAGGGCTCTGAACCTTGGTGACAGTTTGGTAAACAGTTACCAAAAACTGGTAAGGCAAGATTGTTGGTTTCCATCCCCTTTGAACCCAGGATGCAATAGGTGTGCAAACTGCAAATTTTGTCCAGTGATAGCCAAGACCAGAATTTTTTCATGCCACACAACAAGGCAAACATTTCAGATCAAGGATTCTGTTAACTTTAACACCACATTAATGGTGTATATGCCTGTGTGTACCTGCAAAGTGTTCTGTATTGGGAAAACCATATGGAAAATCAGAATAGGTGAACATTTGGGAGCTCTAAATAGAGGATAATGTATGGAATTCTGCTTAAAGTTGAACCAGCATAACATTCTGTGGTGATCTGCATATGCAGCCCATGATGCTTTGCATTGTGTGGGCGTGTGTGATTTTGTATTTTCTTGAAACTTGGCTTCCCAGACAAATGCCCTTTGGGGTAACCCTTGCCTCAGTGTCTGCGCACAGAGGTTCTTTGTCTTTTAAATAGTTTTTTATTTTGATGGGTTCACCACAACATAACCCAGACAGACTGTCTTAGGGTAGCTGGTTCATTCCACTGGGGTATCAAACAGACGAGGCATACTGATGAGTCCTGGTAGGACGAAACACGTGTCTATGTCATCTGTTAGCACCCTTTGCAAACTGTGCGAGAGGCCTTTAGGCACCATGCAATTCTGCTTAAAGTTGAACCAGCATAACATTCTGTGGTGATTTGCATATGCAGCCCATGATGCTTTGCATTGTGCAGGCATGTGTGATTTTGTATTTTCTTGAAACTTGGCTTCCCAGCCAAATGCCCTTTGGGGTAACCCTTGCCTCAGTGTTTGCGCACAGAGGTTCTTTGTCAGTTAACAACAATGCTATATTCACTTTGAGAGGTTACCATGGCAACTGTGTAACCCTCAAGAGCAAAGCTCAAGAGGTTTACTGTTGCCTGGTAACCTCAAGAAGTGAATTCAGCGATGTTGTTAACTGATGCCCATACATTGTCTTGTATAGTGTATGGGCATCAGCTGAACATTTCTAGTAAGCATTGTGCTGTTGCTCATCCCCCCCAACACGACAAGAAGCCCAGCTCGGTTCACGCTCTCCCACTGTCACAGACTACAGTTTTAAATTAAATATGACGCTACCTACCTATACCGAACATCAGGACTGTGTCCTTTCATCAGCACTGCTGTCTTGTTTGAAAAAATCTCACTGCTGCGGCTGTTTCCCCATGATCGAAATAGATCTGTCCTCCATGCGGCTGTTTATACAGCAGCTGAGCATTGCCTAATACACATGCGCAGGGACGTCCCATGTTGTTGTACCATCGTTGAGACGTACTCAGGATGGTACAACAGCAATATTATGTCACATCGATGGTACAACTCCATCTTTTCATGGAATTCAGTGAACAACAAAGCTCTCCCATTCACTATATAAAGACAAAAAATAGAACACTTTGGCAGCACACATTATCACTGCTGTCCAAGTCATAAGTTTGCTTTTGAGGGGCTGGAACATGTTCGGGTGGGACTGAGGGGTGGTGATCTGGAGAAGCTTATCTTTAAAAGGGTGAATTTCCGGATTTATAAACTGAATGGTTACAATCTGCCTGGTCTCCATAAATGGCTTGATGTGTTCCCCCTTTTAGGCTAACTACACTTCCTTTCTTGGCTCTAGGCGAGTGAAAAAATGTATTAAGTTTACGGTGTGGTTTTTGCAACTACAGTAGGAGTAACTAAGGTTTCCTCTTGCCTGGAGATACATTGGCAGTTATTACATATTTGTATATCTCAGTTTTCTGTCTCCCTTCCCCCATCTCCCCTTTCTGACCCTTATTATTTGTTCGTAAAGTTGATAAGCAACAAAGTTTTGAATGTTCTGTGTAAATTTGCTTCTTGGGTAGGTGCTTCAGTGGATTAATAGTCATTTTGTGAATTTATTTTTAGACATGATTTGAAATCAGTTGTGACTCTCTTTGTGAACTATAATTAGTATTTTTTTATATAGAAGTTATATCGCAATAACAAATAATTAATTTAACAAAATTGAATTGTGAAGTCTTAGGTTAATGTTCGTATATCTGTGGTCCACCAGGTACTTCCCCATTCTTTATAGGTATCAGAGTGGATCGTCTACTGGAGGACAGATAGTATCTTATTCTGCTGTGACCCACACTGCATATGAATTCATTACAAGTCTGCAAATTAAAATTTAACTGCTTGGTTTCATATCTACATTTTTTAGCATGACTAATCTGTATAATCAAGTAAATCATCTTATGGGATTTATCTATAGTAAGGTCATACTATTAACAAAAGTGTCTAAAAACAGACTGTGCTACACCTTTGGTGGCTTTTGCAATTGCATATATTCAATTGTAGTCACTATCACTTTAAATGTTTTTGTATATAAATGCTTGTTCACCAGTGGTCTGCACCTTGACAAAGCTCAAGGTTTTTGGCGCAAAACACTGGTGGTGTTTATCCCAAACTGTGGCATCCATGATTTTGCACAGCAAGTATCTGCACAAATAAATCTTTTTATGTTTATCGTATCCAATGCATGGCACTGAGGTCCTGTGGTCAAGAATCTCAGTGTTTTTGATGCAGCATTTGGAACAGTGACTGGGAACACCAAGGTTTCTGGAGTATTCCTTTTGTAACACTGGATGTTTCATGAATGTGCCTTCCAAACCCGATAGGTCTGTGTGGTCCTCATAATGTGTGCAGATGACAACTGTACATGACAACTCTGCACAAACTGGGTATCACGGCTACTGAATATCATCTTGCCACCAATCCAATGGCATAGTCTTTCCCCAGCCAGTTTATTTTGGTGGCCACTGAGCTCATTCTGACGCTGATTTGTTTTACATTTGAGAAAGTGTAGTTACATAAGTACTTCCTGGTACAGTAGATCTTTGAGAGAAGCTCTTGCAGCACTCCAACACCGGTAGGGCTGAGGCTGCCAGGCGCCAGGACCACACAGCAAACTTTCTAGCTAGCAGTCTATCACAGGGGACTGTTCAACGCCAATGTCAGCCTAACCTATAAAGGTTGGTGGTCCCTCACGCCCACTTCAGGTCTTCTGCCGGAGACCTGGAGTGGGCAGCGAATGGAAGAATCGAGGGGGATCCCGTGAGCCAAGACAAGGCAAGCAGGAGCAGTGCAAGGGAAAAAAGAGACAAAAGGAGGAAGGGAAATCGGAGCCTGTTGCAAGAGCTTCTCTTGAAGATCTACTGTTATGGTAGTGACCCAGAGCTGACCTCTTGTTGACAGCTCTGGAGAGGTTTTCCTAACCAGCATCTCAGGTTAACCTCTTGAGTTCCAAATAACTTTTTTTTTAAACTCAAACCTTTTTTGAGAGCATAAAAATTTCCAATTCAAGACCAGATGCATCCATTAAATCTCTACAGCATAAATATCACGGTATCACATCTAACTGAAAATTAAATACACAACAGCAAATGTTTACCTAGATCTCCATTATTTGATCAATCTGTCTGCTCTTTCTTTCCAATTAATCTGCCTTGGCAGAAGAAGAAAACAAAATCAGAGGGAAGAAAAAGAAAAGAAAAAGTGTCCACTATAAATTTGTGGAATATCCCTTTGAAGCAAATGTAAATAGGCAACCCAGTGTGCTGAAGATCTCCTTCTATAGTTAGAGTTCTGGTCTCTGATAAATTTTCTATGACAGGAAAGAAAGAAATACATTGCTATATGCTCTCCTATTATGGTTTCAATAATTATTAAAAATTCTATTAAAACCATTAAAGAACAATTCAATAGCAGAAAAAGCCTCTTTCAGTTAAAAAAAAAAAAAAAGCTAAATTACGAAAATACTCATTGTCTGGTTTATTTGATTCCGTTAGACAAAAGGGTATGTGGGTGAATCAAAGGAGAGAGTCTTATATGCCCATAATATATCAAACTGGGGTGGGTTAAGTTAAGTCAGAGTGAATACATTTTGCGTACAGCTATAATTGATCAAGGACTGGGGTACCCTCCATTTTTTCAATATAATCATAATATGGCAGCCACTTCGAATTAAATTTTCCAGTTTGTAGTCAAACAGTATAGCTACCCCCTTCACCCGTTTTGTGTCTCTGAAGCTTCCACTCTACCCACCCAGTTCCTGTGTAATTTTAGATATTCTGGAGATGTCATGTGAGTCTCTTAGAGCATTGCAATGTCGCAAAGGATTTTTTTAAGTTCACCCAAGAGGCATGTTCTTTTTACAGGGGAGTGTATCCCCTTCATATTATAACAGATAATTTGTAAACTATCCATCCGCAATAAATAAATCTTGTCGTATTCTTTCCCCTGTAACTCCAACCGCTTCCCCCATGTCTTTGTCCAGCTTAATAATGAACATTGTTGTGAGGCTTATATAACCAACTTGTAAGAACATCAAAAACAGAACCAAAAACATTTCTCAATACATAGCAATAAAACAATCCGAATCACTTCCAAGGTTTTGCCCACTACATAAAGGTGGGTCTCTGGATAAGTGGAGCAAACCGTGTAGATTCCCCCGTTGTTGTAGGGCGAGGGTGTGCATTGAGGGCTTTGTTAAGGGCCCCTGCTATTCACCCTTGTTATGAAGCAGCCACTCCTGCAACAGCGCATAGCCATGTCAGCGCCTACTAAGGGCTGTAAAAACCATGTACAAAGCTAAAACTAGCTTTCCTCTAGTTTCCCGCTTTCTTATTGCTTGAGCGAAAGTGACTCCTCAAAATCCACCTCTACAAATAAAGCATCCCCTTTAATATTGTTTACTTTACCCCAGTAAGAGAAAAGATGAGTAATAATTATTCCCTCCCCCTTCCCCAGTGAGAGGACACGCACATTAAGTTGTGGCTCAGCTGTCAGATCCATTCGAAATGGCAGTCAAAGATACATCCCCCCACACCAAAAATCTTGTCCCGACTGTCTGCTGCTATCAAACTTTTCCATTTAACTGTAGTGGTTCCCCACACATAACATTTCCCACCTGCCACATCTACCGTTTTTTGGTTTGTGATCCACACATTTCGGATATTAGGATCTTAATAGCATGCTTATTAAGATGTTTCCAAATCCCCTCCCCCATCCCTGTCAGGTCCAGAAATTATTCATTGTGCTCTTGCTTCAGATACAGCTCCAACCAGTAGAAGAAAACAGAGAGCCATATATTTGCCTCCCCCTCCTTTCCCCAGTCCCCTATTGTGTTTTTATTCACATTATTCTAGTTATTTTTGTTGCCCTTCCGAGCAAAGTCTCTGGCAACTGCTGCCCATAACATCAATTCTCCTTGGCAGTTCCTGATAGTATTCACAGTTCAGCTTGTGAAACAGTACCTCATCTGTTATTCCAATTTTGCTCCTTTGTAGTACCAGAGGGTGTAGTATGAACAGTCTCCGTGGCCTTGAGGAGCTTGGTTATGGCCACTTCTACCTGTGCAGGCAAAGCCCCCAATATTGGGCTTTTGACTCCCTTTCAAATCAACTACCAGGACCTCTCCATGAGCATCTTCTCTAACTGCTGCACCTCACAGTCTGGAGCCTGTATCTGCCAATCCCCGAGTTTAGGAAGGGACTCCAAGAGGGAACAGAACACTTACAGTCCTGAGTCTAAGTAGATTTTCATTTTGGCTGGGAATAAAATTTGCACTTTGATTCCCTTTTTTTTTTTTTTTTTTTCTCTTATGATCCATTTTATTTGTTGGCATTTGTACCTTAGGTCTTGGTGTCTCCAGGCTTCTTTTAAAATCATTTAATTTGCTTGGAAGAAGACCATTCTGACAATCCAAGATCACAGCCACGCCTTCAGGTCTGTAGGTTTCAATATCAATGATCTATGAACCCAATCCCTCTCCAGCTGAATATCTGACGGCAATGAAAGGACCGATTGGAGAAGATATTGAATAAAATCTATACCCGTAGCACAGTTCTCTTCCGAGCCCTCTGGGACATCGTGTATGCAAAAGGTTTTTCTCCAGGCCCGATTTTCAGAATCTTCCACTCGGGCCTGGAGTTCTCTGCCCCTGCGGAGAAGGCTTGATTCTTGAGCCCCGGAGATTTTGAACATACAGCCCATATTCACTGAGACCTTCTTATCTAAGCCTTTAATGTCTTGGTGCAGGTCTGCCAGCGAGTATTCAGTTTTGTTTACTGATCATAGGATTTTTAAAATTGCCCACTCCAATCTGCTAGCTGGAGCCTCGTTCACCTCACCAAGTTCGATTGATGATTCAGAGTTTGTGCAGCGCTGTTGAGGTTGGGAGAGGAACTTCATCTCCTCGAGTGTCAGCTGCTTTAATCTGGAGCTTTGTAAGTTAATTTTATTGCCTTTTTGCCTTGCTGGTTTGGCTGACATTTTGTAGTTCGTTAAGGGTTAATCTCAGGTCGCTATGGCTAATGTAACTGGGGATGGTTGCCAATTTGACAGGGAGCTTGCTAGTTAAGCCACCGCCATGTCAGGGGGCACCATCGGAAGCCCCAAATAGATTTTTGCAATCATTTCAACAGTAGAAGTACAGTGGCGTGAAAAAGTATTTGCCCCCTTCCTGATTTTCTCTATTATTGCATATTTGTCACACTGAATGTTTTCAGGTCTTTACAGAAAATGTAATATTAGATAAAGGGATCCTGAGTGAACAAATAACACTTTTTTTTTTTAATTTCACTTATTTAATGAAAAAAAGTTAACCAACATTCAACTGGCACTGTGTGAAAAAGTAAGTGCCCCTTACACTTAATAACTGGTTACATACATTTAGCTGCAATGACTACAACCAAACACTTCCTATAATTCAATATCAGTCTTTCACATCGCTGTGGAGGAATTTTAACCCACTCTTCCCTCAGAACTGCTTTAATTCAGTAACATTTGGTGGGTTTTTAGAGCATGAACTGCTCGTTTCAGGTCCTGCCACAGCATCTCTATTGGGTTTAAGTCTGGACTTTGACTAGGCCACTCCAAAACTTTAATTTTACTTCTTTTAGCCATTCTGATGTGGACTTGCTTTTGTGTTTTGGATCATTGTCTTGCTGCAAGACCCAACTACGCTTCAGCTTCAGCTGATGGAAGGATGACCGACATTCTCCTTAAGAATTTTCTGGTACAGAGCAGAATTCATGGTTCCTTTAATTATGGCAAGTCATCCAGGTCCTTAGGCAAAAGCATCCCACACCATCACACTACCACCACCATGTTTGACTGTTGGTATGGTGTTCTTACTGTGGAATGCTGTGTTTGCTTACGCGAGACATTATGGGATCCATGTCATCCAAAAGTTCCACTTTGGACTCATCTGTCCATAGAGCATTTTCCCAAAAGGCTTGTGGATCATCCAGGTGTTCTTGGCAAATGAGAGAGGCGCTTATGTTCTTCTTGGTTAGCAGTGGTTTCCGCCTTGCTACTCTCACATGAAGCCCATTTTTGCCCAGTCTCTTTCTGATTGTGGAGTCATGAACACTGACCTTAGCTGAGGCAAGAGAAGCTGCAGTTCTTTAGATGTTGTTTTAGGATCCTTTGAGACTTCCTGGATGATTTTACGCTGCACCCTTGGAGTAATTTTGCAGGCCGCCCACCCTGGGAAGATTCACTACTGTTCCAAGTGTTCTCCATTTGGAGATTATGGCTCTCACTGTGGTTTGATGGAGTCCCAGAGCCTTAGAAATAGCTTTGTAACCCTTTCCAGACTGATAGAGGGCAACAATTTTTTTTCTGATCTTTTCAGGAACTTCCTTTGATCATGGCATAATGTGCTTGTTGAATCTTTGTGCAGGCAACGTGACTCTGATGGTAAGGGTCAAAATAAGTGAGGTTTATATTGAGCAGGGCTGGCTGTAATCAAGCCTGGCTGTGTTCAACCTGCTGACTCTAATTATCCCTTTAATTGGGTTGATTTAACTAGGGGGCAATTACTTTTTCACACAGTGCCAGTTGGTGTTGGTTAACTTTTTCATTAAATAAATGAAATAAGTAAAAAAAAAAAAGTGTTATTTGTTCACTCAGGTTCCCTTTATCTAATATTATATTTTGTCTAAAGACCTGAAAACATCCAGTGTGGCAAATATGCAATAATAGAGAAAATCAGGAAGGGGGCAAATACCTTTTCACGCCACTGTATATACAGTTCAAACAAAGGGATCTCAGTATCACTTAGTTTCACACAAAGATTCACATGTATTTTTATAACCGCAGATATGCAAGGGAGGGAAAAGAAAAAAACAGAAACTGCAAGTGAAGGTAGAGAGAGAGTGAGAGCCACAGAATCATGAGATCATCTGAGTGATTACCGTATATACTCGCGGATAAGCCGACCCCAACCCCTCTTACTTGCGGCTTTTTTTTTTTCAGTACAACATAGTGACTCGTGTATAAGCTGAGAGCGTTTTTTATTATGGCACTATACTGTATATTTTGCACATACTGGTAACAGAAGAAACAGTGAATGAGACAGCAAGACACCCCACTCATGTCCGCGAGAGAGAGAGAGAGAGACCAAGCAGTAACAACAGTGAATGAGACAGTGAGACATCCCGCTCATGTCCACGAGTGAGATGTAAAGACAGAGAGAGTTTTGTGCTACTGTCTGAGACTACTGAATGGGTTGTGATCTCTGCATTGCTGTATCCCCTTTGCATACCCTGTTCTGTGACTGGACAAACCATTTAAGATCACAACCACTGCAAGGGTTGTGGCCTGACCTTTGACCAAGATAGCCATGATTTTCTGAGCTGTTGTCAAAGCTCTGCACAATCCTTAATACTGCCACAATTTATTATTTTCAAACTGCATAGATCATGGCATTGTAATGGCACCGATCGACAATCGGCAATACTGAAGCTCATGTCCAAGAGTGAGAGAGACAGAGCAGGAGCAACAGTGAACGACACAGCAAGACACCCCGCTGTGTCTGCGACCGAGATGTAAAGACACAGAGAGAGAGTTTCATGCTACTGTCTCAGAGTACTGACCAGGTTGTGATCTCTGCATTGCTGCTTCCTCTACTTAACATGGGAGAGAGAGAGTGAATGATACACATTAGAGAAACACAGGAGAGAAGCAGCGAGCAGCAGAGGTACCCACACAATGACAGGTACCCATTCTGGCAAAGCATCTGGCAAAGTTAATGGCATGCACATTCTGATTCACACAATAATTGGTGTTCTCAAAGTGACCCGCGTATAAGCCAAGACCCCTAATTCAGATACCGCATTTTGGTATAAAAGTCTTGGCTTATACACTAGTATATACAGTAGTTCCTTAGATTCACACCTTGACAGAAAAATACAGGTTACCCACCTGTAACAGGAGTTCTAGGAAGGGTATATGTTGTTCATCCACACTGTCTGGCAGGTTCCGTGCCGCTTTAAATCTTGCTGGAAGGTCTTCAAGCTGGCTCCTGCCACCCACCCGGGTGGTAAAACTCTCGGCTCTGCCCCATGACGCCAGATCTAGCCCGCTGGAAGCCAGGTTGTGCGTCGAAGTCGGGGAGGCGGGTGGGTCGAGTGGATGAACATATACCATTCCTAGAACTCCTGTTACAGGTGAGTAACCTGTATTTCTAGGGACATGGATATGTTGTTCATCCACACTGTCTGGCAGACTCCTAACAGTTCTCCGGGAGGAAGGAGGCAAGGCGCACACCCCCTACTTAGGAAATAAAGACTGGAGAACCGAGGCCCCAAAACCAGCATCCCGGCGTGACTCAAGGTCGATGTGGTAGTGGGTGATGAAGGTGTGTGCTGACTTCCAAGTAGCAGCCCTGCAGATTTCCTGGATAGGGACGTCCCTGGAAACAGCCACCGATGCAGCGGTATGCCGGGTAGAATGAGCTCTTATCCCTCTGGGAGGCTCCATGCCCGCCAACCTATAGCAGAGATCTATGCAGGAGGTGACCCACCTGCCTATCGTCCGCTTGGCTGCAGTTCTGCCAGGTGCAGATTCAGTGTAGGTGCCAAACAGCTGGCGAACTTCTCCCTGAACTTCAGCCATCTGCTCCTTATAGTAAGCGAGCGCTCTTCTAAGGTCCAAAGTGTGAAGCCTATATTCGGCCTCCGAGGTGTGACTGGGGTAGATCACTGGCAGAGTCAACAACTGGTTAAGGTGAAACTCCGACACCACCTTCGGAAGGAATTTCGGGTTGGGGCGCAGGACAACCTTGTCCTTGTGGAAGACCAGATAAGGAGACTCGTTGGAAAGCGCCTGGAGCTCTCCCATCCTTCTGGCTGACGTGATAGCCACCAAGAAGGCGGTCTTCCACGACAGGTGAGAGATGTCACACCTGTGCATTGGTTCAAATGGCTTGCCCATGAGCTTAGCCAATACAGGCAGTAGATCCCACGAAGGTGGAGGTTCTCGCACCGGAGGGGATATGTGATCAAGGCCTTTGGAAAAGCGCCTGACCACCTTCTCCTGCGCCACCGACTGCTTCCTGGCCCGCGCCCTGTAAGCAGAGATGGCTGCCAGATGCACCTTAAGGGTCACGATCAAGCCCTTGCCGAGAAAGGGACCACAGGTAGTCCAGAATGCTTGCCAAGGAACAGGAGGAAAGGTCCAGGCCCTTGCCCTGACACCAAATGGAGAATCTCTTCCATTTAAAGGCGAGCATTTTCTGATCGACTCACGGGACGCTGCAACAACGCTGAGGACCTCGTCGGAAAGACCCAAGGCCTGGAATTTAGCCAGGAGCCAGGCCGGCCAGGTGCAGGGATTGAAGGTCCAGGTGGAATACCTTCCCCTGACTGACTGAGATCAGGTCCGGGCGGGCTGGAAGCCGCCTCGGGAGCCTGGAGCTGAGACTGAGGAGATCTGGATACCAGAACTGGCAGGGCCAGTCTGGGGCTACCAGAATCACCTGCGCCTTGTCCCTCCTCGCCTTGAGAAGCATCTTGTGATCAAGGGAAATGGGGGAAAGGCGCAGAAGAGGCCCGGGGTCCACGGCCTCGAGAAGGCATCCCCCTGCAGCGAGCCCTGCTGAGGGGGGCGGGCATGAAACAGTCTCAGCTTTGCATTCTCCCTGGAGGCAAACAGGTCCACCTGAGGCATGCCCCAGTGGGAGAACAGATCTTGTACTACCTCCGGCAGGAGAGACCACTCGTGGGACACAGCCCTATCCGCTTAGGGCATCGGCCAGAATGTTGGAGGCCTGCCACATGGATGGCAAGGAGATCCGCCTCCAGGCTGCGCGCACGAGTGACCAAATGCGGAGAGCTTCCTGCACAGAGGCATGGAGCGCCGGCCCCGCTTGGCGGTTTAAGTAGTACATGGTCGTGGTATTGTCCGCCTGACCTGAACCACTTGACCCCGTAGAAACGGAGCGAAGGCGGTGAGGGCTAGACGAACCGTCAAGTTTCCAGCAGGTTGATGTGGCATCAGGACTCCCGAGGCCAGAGACCATGCGCTCTGTGCTCCCCCAGATGGGCACCCCAACCCATCAGAGAGGCATCGGTTGATAGAGAGACCGTCGGCTCCGGGCAGACAAACGGGATGCCCTCCTGCAGATGTGCTGGAACGGTCCACCACTGGAGAGTGTTCCACATCCCCTGGGTCACTGTCACTAGTTGATCCAGGGGATCGAAGTGCTGTGACCATTGGCAGGCCAGCCCTCACTGAAGGGGACGCATGTACCAACGGGCCCAACGGACCATGCTGGTGCAGGCCGCCATGGGGCCCAGGAGGCACAGGAAGTCCCGGGAAGGGCGCAATTGCCCAACTTGAAATGATTGGGCAAAGGAGGAAAGAACCTCGGCCCTGTCCGCTGGGAGCTGTGCTCTGGCTCGTAGAGAGTTGAGCTCTGCCCCGATTAACTGAATCACCTGCTTTGGCATGAGTTCCGACTTGGCCTCATTGATGAGGAGGCCAACCTGAGAGCAAACCTGGAGGGCCAGATCTCTGGACCGCTCCACCTCCATTCTGGAGGAGGCTTCAATCAGCCAACCGTCCAAGTAGGGGTACACCCGGACCCTTCGGTGCCGCAGGAATGCTGTCACCACTGCCATGCATTTGGTGAAGACCCTGGGAGCTAGGGAAAGGCCGAAGGGTATGGCCCGGAACTCATAGAGGGATCCCTCTGCCCTGAAGCGGAGGAATCTCTGGTGGGACGGATTGGGACATGAAGGAACACATCCTGGAGGTCCAGAGAACAGAACCACATGCCTCGTTCCAAGTATGGGATTATCTGAGCCAGAGTGACCATCCTGAAGGTCCGAGACCTTAGGAACCTGTTCAGGTCGTGCAGGTCTAGAATGGGGCGCCAGCGCCCCGTCCGTTTCGGGACCAGGAAGTACCTGGACACAAACCCCAGGTCTGGTGGAGGATCCGACACCTTCCTGATCACCTCTTTTTTGAGGAGCAGGGCGATGTCAGCTCGGCGAGCCGACAGAAAAGCTGCGGATGCCGTAGCCCTCCTGAGGGGTGACGGCTTGGAAGGGCGGGGCCTGTTCGAACTCCAGGGGCAGGCCCTTACCTACCACCTCCAACACTCAGCGGTCCATGGTGATAGTGGACCAGGTGGAAAGGAAGTGGCAGAGCCGTTCCCCCACAGGGGGAACCCAGGGGGGGGAGTGACGAGGCTGGGGGCGACACCTCTCAAACCGTCACTGGGCAGGCTTGGAGGAGGGACCAGCCGAGGGACCTCCTGGGCGTTTTCCTCCCTGCTTCCTGTTAGAGGAAGCCACAGGCTTGGCTTTGGGGTGCCAAGCGTGAGCCTGCTGGCCCTGATGCTGGTGCTGTTGGGCCGGACGTGTCGCAGGCGCAGAAGGGTGAAAGGACTTATGTTGTTGGCGACGGCCCCTGTCCATCTGGGCAGAGGTGACAGAGTCCAGAGTAGCACTGGACTTTTTGATCCACTGGAGGTGACCTTCCACTCCAGGGCCAAATGGGTCAGTCCCCAGGAAGGGGACATCCGCCAGTTTATGTTGGGTATCCACCGTGAAGGTGGATATCCTTAGCCATGCTCTGCGGCATATGGTCACTGTGGCTGCAACTGATCTGGCACAGGAGTCTCCAATGTCCAGAGCCGTTTGGAGCTGCTGTTTTGCCACCGCCCTTCCCTAGTCCCGTACCTGCTTGACCGTGGTCTGCAGGTCGGCTGGGAGATGAGGGATCACCTCATCCAGGGAGCCCATGAGGGCGTGGAAGAAGTGTGCCATCAGCACAGCTGAGCTGACCTGGCGGAGGCCAAGGGAGGATGCAGCGTACATCTTGTGCCCGGCATAGTCCAGCTTTTTGGACTCCTTGTCGGTGGGCTTATCCACATCCCTAGCGTTCCTGGAATGCCGGAAAATGCTATCGGTGACCAACCCCTCGGCGGAGGGGTGTTCCGAAAAACCGGACAAAGAGCCAGTAGGGACTGCATACTTCCTGGCCACACTGGCTGAAGGGGCAGGACAGGAAGCCGGCCACTGCCAAAGCTCCAAGGCTGGGCCAACAATGGCTTCAGCCACCGGAAAGGCCTCCATGGGTGAATCCCCTCGGTACAGTATCTCCGCTGAAAACCGGGAGTCGATTTGTCCATCGCAGCCATGAGGGAGTAATTTGACTGAAGTCTTAAAAACTTAAGAATGAGTTTCAGGCGAACCGAAGAATTAGGATCGAGTCTATACGCAGAGCGTTAAGGAGGGAACCTGAGCTTCCAAGCGGTAAGGAGGATCTGACGTCATGGGGCGGAGCCAAGAGTTTTACCACCCGGGTGGGTGGGAGGAGTCAGCTTGAAGACCTTCCGGCAAGATTTAAAGCGGCAAGGAACCTGCCAGACAGTGTGGATGAACAACATATCCATGTCCCTAGAATCAGCATTGACATTCTCTTCCCCAGATTTTTGTATCACCTTGAATTTAAATGGCTGTAGTGCCAGGTACCACCTTGTGATTATGGAATTGTTATCCTTCATTTGGTTAAGCCAACAGAGAGTATTGTGATCTGTTTTAAGTACAAAGTCAGCTCCTAGCAAATAAAACTTAAGGGACTCCATGGCCCACTTTGCTTGCAAGGCATTCCTGTTCAATGGTGGAGTACCTTTTCTCTCTGTCATACAACTACCTACTGATATACAGAATGGGATGTTCCTTCCCATCTCTATTTTGACTCAGGATCACACCTAGGCCTACCTGATGCATCAGTCTGTAACATAAACTGTTTCTCAAAGTATGGGCTTCTTAAAACGGGCTGAACATAATACAGCCTTAATGGCTCAAAAAGCCTCATCACACTCTGGAGTCCATTTCACATTACTCAGGTATCCTTTCTTCATGAGTTCAGTTAGGGGTGTAGCTAGCTGGGCAAGGTTAAGAACAAATCTCTGATAATAACCAGCCAGCCATAAAAAGCACCCAACATGTTTGTTTTAGCTACAGCTTATATTTAAGAAACCTCTGGCTTGACTTCTCCATTACTCAAAACATATCCCAAATATCATGGTTTCCTGCATGTGCAATGCACAGTTGGTAGGATTAATGGTCAGACCTGCATCTTTGATAGCGTGGATAACTGCTTGTAGGTGTTCAGGTGGCTTTTCCAGTCTGGACTGCACACCACAATATCATCTAGGTACACAGTACATTGACTAGTGTAAGGAGATAAAATTATGTCCATGTACCACTGGAATGTAGTGGGCACGCCATGTAAACCAAATGGCATGGCGGCGAACTGACAGAATCCAACAGGAGTGGCAAATGTTGTTTTGTCTCTGGGTTCTTTAGCTAGGGAAATTTGTCAGCTATCCTTGGTGAGATAGAGGGTAGTGATGTACTTGGCACTTCCCAATCTGTCCACCAAATCATCTATCCTGGGCATAGGATTACTGTTTTTATCATTCCTAGTTCTTTTACTTTTTGTATTTCCTTAACTACATCTGCTTGCAACTGCTCTGGTAATCTGCATGTCTTTTGTCTAACAGGGCGAGCATTCTTTGTCACTATTATGTGCTCGGCCTGGCATAGTGGTAAAAGCACCGTTAAATGTCTTGAGTAAGTTACAAATTGCTGCAGTTTGTTTGCAGGTTAAGGAAACATTTACCTTGAAAGCATCAGCAGTTACAGTTTGTTCCAGTCCGTCACAAGCTACATCATTATCTTCTTTATCAGTTTCTGGTAAAACCAACAAAACCGCTTTTGGTCTTTTTTCAACTAATTTTTTGAGGAGGGTAGCATAGTATATCTTAGTAGGATTTTTCCTCAGTCTCATAGTTAACTGTGCCAGTACGTCTAAGCACTTTATAAGGCCCTTGCCACTTCATTGACAGTTTATGTTCTGTAGTGGGTAACAGCAGCAAGACCTTTTCACTTGGCTCAAAAACCTTTTCTTTCACCCCATGGTCATAATAAACCTTCTGCTGGTTTTGGGCCTCTTCCCTGACTACTATGGGTGATTTCAATATATTTTACCAGCTTCTTTCTCAGGACACACATATAAGATGTAATAGATTGTTTCTGTCTAGGGCTATCTTCCCATGTTTCTTTTATTACATGTAGTGGTCTTCTAAGTTGTCTACCATACAGCATTTCAAATAGTGAAAAACCAGTTGATGCTTGTGGCACTTCTCTGTAAGCAAAAAGCAGGCAAGGCAAGTATTGGTCCCAATCTCTCCCTTCCCCTTTTACAAACCTTTTCAAGATGCGTTTTAGGGTTTGGTTAAAACGTTCAACAAGGCCATGTGTCTGAGGTTCTTATGGCAGTGATACCTAGTAGTCGGTACAGCTCCTTCTGTAATGCAACAGCAAAATTACTACCCTGATCAGTAATAATTTCTTTAGGTATGCCCGCCCTGCTGAAAAGTTTGGCAAGCGCTGCTGCCACATTTTAGTCTACTGGGCATCGAGTAGCATAGTCACATACTACCACAATTAATCTATTTCTTTTTTCACTTTTGTCTAAATGGCCAACCACATCCATTTCAATTCTCTCAAAAGGCACATCTATCAAGGGTAGGGGCACCTTGTCTTTTTTAGTTCCTGGGGCTACTTTCTGACATTCAGCACAAGAACTGCAATAAGAATCAACATCTTCATAAATTTCAGGCCAGTAAAATCTGTACGATCCTTCCCCAAGTGACCAGCCATATGACTATCAAGTGCTATCTGCAACAACTCAGATCTATACTTCTGTGGTATAACCAATTGTTCTGTCTGGTCCTATGTCTGAGGTTTAATCCAAACTCTGTACAGTAACCCATTACATTTTTTAAACATAGGTTCTCCCTGTTTTGGTTTCAACCCCAACTGCTCAAACACTCATCACCTCCCAACACAAGGGGTAAAAGTAGATCCCTCCCCTTGCTTGTTGATGTACAGTAATACACATGCTGTCCGTCTGCACCAGCAGAGGACTGGGGAGGAAATGAGTCTGGAAGGCCTGCAGAGCACACAGGACTGTTTGCACCTCCAGAATGTTGATAAGAAGCCTCTGCTCCATGTCCAACCATGTTCCCTGGGTCTGATGGTCCACCAGATGTGCACCCCATCCAAGACCAGAAGCATCCGTCGTGAGAATCTGACGGGGAGTCGAAAGTTGAAAAGAGACTCCCCGAAGGAGACTGGCTGGCTACAGCCACCATGACAGGACTCTCTGGACTGGGTCAGACACCATGATCAGTTGTCCAGGTCATCCATGTGTTAGTCATATTGAACCCATAAAGGTCCACTAAAGAACCCTCATGTGTAGACAGGCGAGAGGGACTGTGGCAGTGATCGCTGCCATGTGACCTAGAAGTCACAGGAACACCATGGTGGGGATCCAGCAACTGGAGGAAACCAGGTGAGCCTGCTCCATTAACTGATCTGCCCTGTCTGAAGGAAGGAAGGCTATCCCCTAGGTTGAGTCCAGAACCGCCCCTATGAACTGGAGGCGCTAGCATGGAGAGAGGCAGGATTCAGGCAGACTGACAGTGATCCCCAAGATATGAAAAAGATGTGAATGTAATACATGCATCTGAATAAGTAAATCCTTGGAAGGGGCTGCTAACAGCAAATCGTACAGGTAGAGGAACACGTGGAAGCCCTGACTCTACAGAGTGGCTGCCACCACTGCCAGGTACTTTGTGAAAACACTGGGTTCTGAGGACAGGCCAAAATGGATGGCCCAGAACTGAAAATGGTCCCCCGGGCAGGAAAAACCTGAGTATGAAGGTAGGCATACTACATATCCAGGGAGCAGAGGCAATCCCACTGATGGAGAAGTGGTAAAAGCCCTTGAAGAGTCACTATCCAGAAACGTTTGTACTCCATGTACACGTTCAGGTGGCTCAAGCCGAGGAGGGGCTGCAAGTCCCTGGTCTTTCTGGGGACAAGGAAGAAGTGAGAGTAGAATCCCCTTCCCCTCTGAGCTAGAGAGATGGGCACTATGGCTTCTTTTCAAAGAAGGGCCCAAATTTCCTCCCAGACCAGAGACAAGTGGACTGGGGGCCAAGCAATGTGTACCGGAGGAATTTCTGGACACTACTTCTGGAACTCTAGCGTGTGACATTGCTCTATGATCTGAAGCACCCATTGGTACATGGTTATCTCCTGCCACCCATCGAGGTGGAGGGAGAACTGACCCCCGATAGCCTCCCCTAGATCCCTTGCTGGGGTAGTGGAGTCAGCTAAGGGGGTGGGAAGCAGGTGCCGGGAGGGTGGCTGTGGGTGCTCTGGGGGCAGCAACTGCAGGGACTGATGCCGGCTTGCACTTGCTCTGACCTTTTGCGGACTGCAAGGACTGCTTGTGGGAGGAGCAACATAAGGTTGACTGCTGTCTGGTCCGAGGTAGTGGGTCTGGTAGAGCGCATGGACTGTCCTGAAGGATTCATCCAACTGCTGTAGGGCAGAGATCATGTCCTAAACATCCGCGCCAAAGAGGATGGCACCCTGAAAGGGGGCATCCAGAATGTTGGATTGCACGTCCAAGGCAAAGCCCGAAACCCAGAGCCAGGAATGGTGGCAAGGGCAAACTCTGGCTGCCACCCCTCTACCAGAGGAGTCCACGGCATTGTAAGCCACCCAGAGGACATGGTTGTCCACATCTATCCCCGACTTCAGCAGCTGGGAAAGCTGTGTCTTGGTGTCATCCTCTGGCAAGGTTTGAACCCGGTCCCGGGCCTGGTCTCAAAGGACATTCTGGTACTGTACCATATGTGCCAGATAATTAAGTGTTCAAATAGCAAGGGGTAGTGGAAGCAAAAACCCGCTTATGCATGTGGTCTGTCTGCCTAGACTCCTTATCAGGAGGAAGGGTGCTAAGATGTTTGGGCCTCTTGGACCCGATCATGGGCCACATTAATGACCAACGAATCCACCTTAGGGTGCCTACTCAAAAAAAGGATCGTCAGTGGGCACATGGTAAAGGTGATCCGCTTTCTTGGGCAAAGGAGGGATGGTCCAGGGGTGATTCTAAGCTGCCCTGGTGACATCATCGTAAGAGTCAATAACGGGAGGTGCCACCACCGGGACGGCATTCCACTGTTGTAGGTAAGTGACCAGCCAGTTCTGTTCTAGGTCCTGCTCCACTGTCTCCAAGCCCTGCAAAGACTGAATGTGGTGCATGACATCCATGAAAGAGGGATCATAAGGAAGAGATTTGGAAATCAACCTGGACGGGTCCTCCCCTTTCGAGGACTCCGGACTCCCCAACGTGAGGAGGAGGACCTAGAAGAATCCAAATCTTCTCCTCTGGAGTCATTCAGATCACTGGCCAGTGGCGGGCAGTTGTCCAGACGAGAGCCAGAGCTGGCATCAGGACGGGAACTCTAAGTCCCCAACAAGCATGAGTCACCAGCACCAGACCTGTCCAGGTTCTGGGGTGGCAGGTCTCAGTCAGGATGCTGGGGGCAGGCCCCGATGCATGGGGGCCTTGTTAGTCACCTGGTGCCCTTGTTTCTTTTTTTTCTTTATCTGTTTAGCCCTCCTTGCTCCCCTGGTGACCCCCACTCCTTCAGGCTCCTGCAAGTCCTCACCGGCCGCCGCCAGCCCTACCTGAGCTCTCTCCAACCCTCATATCGCAGGCAGTCCCTGGAATATCCCGGATGTAACCCTTCATCAGGCGGGTTCCCCTCCTCTGAGGGGGAAGGGACTGGGGGGGGGGAACCTGTAGCACGCTCTTGATAGGGCCCAGGGATGCTGCTGCTGAGGAAAGGAGGCTCGCCAAAGGCACCGGAGGACAGAGAGCTGTCATCTGGCAGCCACCAGGTGGTATTTCCGATTTTTCTGGGTCCCCTCATTGTACCGCTCACATAGCGCCTCCAGTCTCCACTGGGGGCCGCTGCCGAGCAAGGCATTCCCCAAACTCACCACAGCATAGGAGAGCAGTCCTTCGGATGCTCGATCCTATCCTCCCCCTGCCAACCCCCGGTGTCCTGAGTCCGTTTCTGAACCCAGGTCACTGGTGTGGTTTGATGGTGCCCTTGTTTCATCACCACATAATAATTAATATATACAAAACTGCTCGTAAAGTTACCCCCATAGTCTATAATGTAGCGCATCCTCGGACTCTCTCTGTCATCAGGTCATAAAGATGCCAGAGCACAGGGCAGCGCAGGGGTGGATCTAAATACCGGGAAGTACAGGAGCCCCAGTAAATATGAATTTACGAGCATTGTTTCTCTGAAATGACTTATGATCTTTTGGGCAACTATGCACATGCAGCTTTTCCCTCTGGTAAGACACTGAAAGATGTGGTGTACATTTATTTAGAGACAGCTTGGTGAATCTCTTGAACCATACTGGCACAGATTTTCCAAACTATTTGCTTTATTGACATCAGAAGTCACCTAGATCTCCAGCCTTATATAGGTGTTACCATTTTATGGGGACTATCAGAGCGCAGTCTGCCTAGGCAGTCTTCTGCTGTCCATGCAGACTACAGCCTTCCATCATTGCTTAGCAACAGTTTATGTGTAGAGATCTGATAGGGTGTGGATTTCATGCTAGTGAGGATTAGATGATGTCACCACTGACGTCTATCTACACATGACTCATCAGACGCCAAGCGCTGGTTGGCTCTCCACCCTGCCAGTCCCACCCACATTCACTGTAAAAGCACGTAAGTGTTGAGCCAGGCATGCATTAGGGGGAGACCCTGCTTCTGGAGCAAGCCAATCTCCTGAACAAGGTAATGACTCTATTAGAGTTTTTTTTTTGCAACAATGAAGAAATCCAGACAGTTTTAAACTAACTAGAATGGCAGAAAAAGGGGCGATATTGCTGATGGGGGATCTGAATATGCCAGATGTTGACTGGGGTGCATTTGCAGCAGCCACTTCTGAGAGTGGGGTCGTTCTAGATGCCCTATAGGGAGCATGTCTTAGACAACTAGTACTGGAACCCACTCGAGAGGGAGCAGTCTTAAGACCTGGTACTCTCAAATGGGGATGGTGAGAGGATCACAGATTTAGAAGTGGGTAGCCATCTGGGAACTAGTGACCATCAAACAGTATGGTTTATGATAAACATAGCAGTAGAGTCAAGCCATACAAAGGCAAAGGTACTGGACTTCAGGAGGGCCAAGTTTGCCAGAATGGGTGCCTAAGGAATGCACTAGCAAATGGGCAGGAAGGAGGGGTGGAAGAACAATGGGGAATAATCAAAACTGCCATCTCAAAGGCAGCAAACCTTTGTGTGAAGCAAATACAACAAAACAATGTAAGAAACCACTATGGTTCTCAAAGGAGGTGGCAGGGAAGGTTAGGGAGAAAAAGAAAGCATTCAGGAAGTACAAGGAACCACAGAAGAAGCAGGACAGAGAATTGAATCAATTAAAGCAAAAGGAAGCAGGGAAGGCAGTCAGAACAGCAAAGGCCAAAACCGAGAAAAAGATAGCCAACTCAGTTAAGAAGGAGGATAAAACCTTTCATAGGTACATCAGGGAGTGAAGGGAAACCAAGGAAGGGATACTGAGGCTTAATGGGGGGCAGTGGACAGAGGGTGACTGTGAAAAGGCAGAGATACTAAACAAATATTTTTGCTTAGTATTCACAAATGAAAAGGGGGAAGTACCGAAACTAAACAATAGAAATACTCTGGATACAGAAGTTGATACCAGCCCATTCACAGAAGAAAGGGATCTGAAAGAACTCTTAAAACTGAAGGTGGACAAAGCAATGGGTCCTGATGGGATTCATCACAGAATTCTAAGAGAACTAAGGGTAGAGCTAGTGACACCACTGACTACCCTCTTTAACAAATTATGGGAGGATGGGGTGGTACCTGAGGACTGGAGGAGGGAAGATGTTATTCCACTTCATAAAAGTGGGAGCAGGCAGAAGCAGGAAACTACAGAACTGTTAGTTTAACCTCAGTGATTGGGAAAATGATGGAATCACTTATGCAGGAAAGAATTACTGAATACCTAGAGGCCAAAGGGACATAGGACCCAAGGCAGCATGGATTCACAGCGGGAAGGTCATGTCAGATAAATCTGATAGATTTCTTTGACTGGGTGACCAAGCTAATAGATCAAGGAGGGGCTGTCGACATGGCCTACCTAGACTTTAGCAAGACATTTGACACAGTCCCACACAAAAGATTAATATACTAGCTGGCCAGCCTGAAAGTGGGTCCCAAGATGGTAGCCTGGGTAAAGAATTGGCTGAAAGATAGGACGCAGAGGGTAATAGTAAACTGAGTCCACTCTGAAGAAAGGGGGGGGGGTTACTAGTGGGGTACCGCAGGGTTCAGTACTAGGACCGGTGCTCTTTAATGTCTTTACAAGCGACATTGCAGAGGGATTGGATGGAAAAGTATGTCTCTTTGCAGACGACACAAAGATCTGCAACAGAGTTGATACACAAGGTGGGGTGGAAAGGATGAGAAAGGACTTGGCATGGCTGGAGGAATGGTCAAATGTATATCAGCTTAGATTCAATGCTAAGAAGTGCAAAGTAATGCACCTGGGAAATAAAAGCCCAGGGGAAGAGCAGACAATGGGGGGTGAGATAATAACAACAACAAAAATGGAAAGGGACCTGGGAGTAGTCATATCAGATGACCTAAAGGTGGGCAAGCAATGTGAGAGGGCAGTAAGGAGGGCTGGGGGGATACTGGGATGCACAGGGAGAGGCATCATCAGTAGAAAACAGGAAGTTGTTATCCCTCTGTACAGATAGCTGGTGAGACCCCATCTGGAGTACTGTGTGCAGTTCTGGAGACCCCATCTCCACAAAGACAGATAGGATAGAGGCAGTCCAGAGGACAGCAACTAAAATGGTGCAGGGTCTGCACCAGAAGACATATGAAGACAGACTTAAGGAGCTTAATATGTATAGCCTTGAAAAAAGGAGGGAGAGGGGAGATATGATAGAAACTTTCAAGTACCTCAAGGGAATAAACAAAGTCCAATTGGGTAGCAACTTTCACAAAAAGAGGTGTGCAAGAACAAGAGGGAACAATTTGAAGATTGAGGGGAGGACGGCTCAGAGGTAATGTAAGGAAGTATTTTTTCATGGAGAGGGTTGTGGATGCATGGAACAGCTTTCCTGAGGAGGTTGTGAAGTCAAAAACAGTGGTGGATTTCAAGAATGTGTGGGACAGTCATAAGGCAATTCTAGGGTGTTGGGGTAGGAAGAAGTAGGCTGTTGGTTAACTAGGATCTGCAGCTTATCCATTAGGTAGGGAAATGGACAGAGTGGATGGGCCAAGCAGTCCTTATCTGCGGTGAAATTCTAGGTTTCGATTAAGCTCACTTTTTTCCTTTTCTCTCTCCCAGTAATCCCAGACTAATGAATCAGTAAAACGGAATGCAATACAACATGATGAATATTCAAAATGTATAGGTATCAGTTCTGTTCTCACAATATCCCCCCCAATGAACCCTGTAGTTAAATGATGTAAATATTTTTGAATATACAGATGAAAACTGAACATAATGAGTCTTGGGTATCTTGCAAAGTATACATAGCATGCACTTACGGTAAAAATATTTTCTTATGCTTTGACTTGCTATATTTTTAAATCTCATAAATATTGAATAATATGAGGCTTACGATTCCATAAGCATTGGCTATTCATTTATATTTTTCATGATTTTTTTTAGGCATTACAAGCAATTTAAATGTACCTGTACCAGACTATAAATAAGATAAAGGGTAATGATGTACTTTTATACTTTTTTTTTTTCTGCATGAGTCACATGCAACTAATAGGTCTGATACAGATCTTCTTAACGGTTATACACTGGTGTGTAGATGTTTTTGAATTTAATGCAGTATAGGGAATTATGGAAATGTTAACCAATTCACTAGAACTGTAACACTTATTCTGAGAAACAATGTTCTATTGTGCGTAGATTGCCTTAGAAAAGTACAGTCATGGAAGAACTTACTTTAACAGCAGATCTTCGAGAAGAGCTCTTGCAGCAGGCTACACCATTAGGACTAAGCCGCCAGGCACCTGGACCCCACAGAAAACTTCTAGCTAGCAGTATCCAGCAGGGGACCGCCCCTGATATTGGCCCACCTCTGACATCGGCCAACAGTATAAAAGGGGTAGTCCCCCAGCCCCACCTGAGATCTCCCACTGGAGACCTAGCCTACATGAAGATGGCCCTAGAATAAGGAGAAGAAAGGACCAGGAGGAAGGAGGGAGGGAAAGCAGCACCTGCTGCAAGAGCTCTTCTCGAAGATCTACTGTTACAGAACGTTCTTACATAACTGTACTATCTTACTTCGAGGGTGAGCTCTTGCAGCAGGCTACACCATCAAGACCGAGTTCCAAGCTGACAAAGGTTAAACCCAGGTCGGACGGGTGGAGGTAAAGAAGTCAGCAAAAGCTCTCAAGAGAGTAAGCCGAGGACAGCTAGTCCGAAGCCAAACCTACACCTGGAGGCAATGTCCAGACTGTAATGCTTGACAAAAGTATGGCCAGAATTCCAGGTAGCGGCAACATATACAGTATGTCTGCTGCTGAGCTGACATATTCCTCTGTGATGCGAAGGCGGCAGCGACACCCCTGGTAGAGTGGCCTTTAACCGAGCCTGGTAAAGGATTGTCATATTTTTGGTAGCAATAAATAATACAGTTAACCAACCACTTAGATAAAGTCTACTTAGAAACTGTAGCCCCTTCAGTCCTCGGGGCAAAAGAAACAAACAACTGGTCAGCCTTTTGGACAGTGCGAGTGCAGTCCACATAATAACGAAGCACCCTATGAACGTCCAGAGTGTGAAGCAGATCCTCCCCTCGACTGGAATACTCTGGTTAACAGACAAGCAAATTGATGTCCTAATTAAGTGTAAACTTGGACACCACTTTCAGCAGAAACTCAGAATTAGTCCTCAAGCACACCCTGTCCTTTTGGAAAACTAAATAAGGCTCTTTGCATATCAGAGCCTGAAGCTCGGAAATCCTTCAAGCAGAAGTAAAGGCAACTAAAAACAACGCTTTCCATGACAGAAAGCACAGCTCACAACTTGCAGCTGGTTCAAAGGGCGGCAAGGTAAGCTTTTCCAGCAAAACAAAAGGTCCCATGGAAGGACAGGATCCTGGATGGGAGGTTTTAGGTATAGAATGCCCCGCAGAAAGGTGCAAGACCAATCCAGCTAGGCAAAGGTCTTGCCTTCTGTAGGTGCATGATAGGCAGAAATGGCAGAAAGATGCACCTTAATGGAGGAGTAACTAAGCCCTGAATCTGATAAGGAAAGGAGGTACTCCAGGACAGAGTTTACCAAACAGGTGAAAGGATCAAGGTTACAGGCAGAGGCCCAAAGGCATAACTGTTTCCACTCCATGGTGCATGTGGCTCTAGTAGTAGGCTTCCTAGTTGACACTAAAATGTCAGCCACCCTGGGGGAAACTCCGAAACAGACATTAGCTACGTCTGCAGAAGTCATGCATGCAGATGCAGTGACCCGAGATCTGGTGCCTTGCTCTTGGGACAGCAAGCGCGTGGTCAGGGGCAGAGGAATCTGAGGCTCCACTGCTAATTGCAGGAGCAGAGGGAATCAAATCTGCCAAGACCAGAAGGGAGCAATCAGAGTAGGACTCTGCAGCAATGGAAAGGGAAGGAAGGCATAAATAAACCTCCCTGTCCAACAGAGAGATGTGTCTTGCCAGAAAACACCAGGCCCTGGATCTAGCAAACAGAAACTGGGCACTTTGACACCAAGCAAGGACACAAAGAGGTCTAGCTCGGGGTGCCCCCACGTTTTGAAGAGGTCCTCTGCTATGGACTGTAGGAGTTCCCATTTCATAAGTCTTGGACAGAGACCTAGTTAGGCTGTTGGCCAAGGTGTTTTGTACACCTTTAACATGAACTGCAGTGAGTTCCAGACTGTGTTCTACTGCCCAGAACCAAACTCTCATGGCCTCCATGCAGAGGGAGTACGAATAAGTCCCTTCCCACTTATTGATATATAAGACCACGGCCATACTGTTCATCTGGATCAGCAGAGAACCCGGGAGAAGATCCAGCTGGAACACCTGCAGTGCATAGAGGATAGCACTCATTTCCAACACATTGATGTCAAGATTCTGTATCATAGGAGACCAGGTCTCCTGCATTTGGCAGTCTCTGAAATGAGATCCCCATCCCTGACCCAAAGTATCTGTTGTCAGGATCTCCTGAGGGGTATCTCTCCAGAAAGGAAACCCCATTTCCAAACTGGAGTTGTTCACCCACCACGTCAGTGTCAGGGACACTGCCCCGAGTGTTTCAGAGGCTGCTACAGATCGTCTGTGCAGTGGTCCCACTGAAATCTCAGAGTTCACTGGGGCAACCTTATGTGAAGTTGTGCCAAGGGAACAGTGGCAATGGTGGCTGCCATGTGACCGAGAAGCCTTAGGAGGGCTCTGTTCGGAACCTGGCGAGACGAGGACATCTCCCAAGCTAGAGCTTGAAGGCAAGCTGCCCTGTCGGAAGGAAGGAAGGCAAGCTTTCCCTTGAATGGTGTCCAAGACTGCCCCCTATGTACTGAAGCCTTTGGCTGGGCCATGGGGATGATTTTGGGAGGTTCAGAGTTATCTCCAGGTCTCAGATCAACATAAAGGTGTCTTTCATGGTTTGCAGCAGCTGATTCCTTGTGGGGGCTGTGAGGAGCCAGTCATCTAGGTAAAGGAAGATGTAATGACCTTTTCTCCAGAGTGCCGCAGCCACCACTGCCAGGCACATGGTGAAGATGTGTGGAGCCGAGGGCAGGCCGAAGGGCAGAGCTTGGAACTGATAAGAACTTCCTTGAAAGGTGAAGCTGTGAAACCATCTGGGGGATGGCAAGACCAGGATGTGCACATACATGTCCTGCATATCCAGGGTGCAAACCCAATCCCCTGGATGGAGCATTTCCACAATTCCCTGACAAGTGGAAAGACACCACAGTGACACCTATCTTTAAGAGTGGTGCTCAGTCTCCTAATGGGAATTACTGGCCAATTTCCAATCTTCTGCCTCTTTTGAAAGCTCTGGACAGAATCGTAGCTGATCAGCTGGTTGAATACTTGGAAAAGTATCAGCTACAATGCCCGCAGTGACACGGGTTCAGACATGGTCACAGCACAACAGCAGCTCTGCTAGAATTCATGGGAAACATTCATATATCCCTCTGCTAGAATTCACAGGATACATTCATAACTCCCTTGACCAAAATCTCCTAGTTGGCGCAGCCTACAATGATTTACCCAAAGCGTTTAACATGGTAAATCATGCCCTGCTGGTCAAACAACTCACAGACATTGCTCTGTCTGCTGATACTGTGGCATGGTTCAACAGTTACCTGCTGAACCAGTCTCAGAAAGTTAAGATTGGTAACATCCTATCCAATAGCTGGCCTGTCCGCTCGCGAGTTCCACAAGGATCTGTTCTGAGTCCGCTTTTATTTGGCATTTGTCTAAACCAACTCTCACACTCCAGCCAATGTCATCTACTATTATATGCAGACAACACTATTCTGTTCACCAATGACTCTGACCCCACTGCTCTGCAACGCAAACTGCAGAGTAATTTCACAGCTGTCAAAAGTTGGTTTAAAGAGCACAAATTAATGATGAATTATAAAAAGACAAAAATGATGTTGTTCTCCACCGCCAAAAATCAACACAAAACTCACCCCTTTCTCATCATTAATGAGGTGGGTTCTCCCTTTAAATACCTGGGGATTACGGTTGACAGCACCATGTCGTTTGCCCAACACATCGACAATGTTGCTAAGGCTGTCAATACGCACACTGGGCTGCTGCACAGGCACAAGCATAGTCTGATCCCAGAGGCACTTAAACTAGCTGTCCACAGTTCCCTGGTATTGCTTTTTCACTACGGGTTGGTAATTTATGAGTTAGCCTCTAATACCACCCTTCGTTGCATAAAAGTAGCTCTAAACAAAGCCTGACAGCTTGTTAAAGGATCTGCTCGGCTGATGCATAGTTGCGATCTATATTCGTAGTCTAACTGGCTGCAGTTCTCAGGCGGACATGTTCCAATCCTGTCTTTTGGCGAAAAAAGTTAGTCTAGGCTTGCTGCTCATTGTGGTACAGAATCTCCTCTCCCCGTGTGATAACCGTTGCTGTACCCGTAGTTCGGAAAGTCAAATCTTTAAAATTTCCCCACTGTCGGACCTCTGTGGGTCAGAGATCTTTTGAGTATCATGCTCCATATTGGCTGAACTTTCTTCACCCAGACACCTCCTCATTTACTTCACTAGGCACTTTTAAAAGAAAACTGAGACAACAGCTAGTTGCAAATGCCAGCTGTGACTGCTTTCAATAATATAGTTGTCTACTGTTTCAGGCTCTTACTTCTCTCCTGTCTACACTTTTTCCCTCTTTTTGACATATGTTCACACACAGCTCTTGCCTGCCCTCTCTCCTCACCCCACTCCTCTCAATCCCCTCATCCTATCTACCTTACCCATCACACTCTATGACCTATTAGCCTGGGGTCACCCTATGCCTCACCTAATCCTTATCCTCTTGCTTTCATACTTCATTCTCTTTCCACAATGACGAAGCCTATTGGGCTGATGCTTCCACTTCCTGTAGTGAATGTCTGTCTCTCTCTGACTCTCAGCCTCCATAGTGCTGTCAATACTTGTGTGCGGCTGACTTGGATTGTTTATTCTCTGCTTACACAACTATGTCCTAGTGTTACTTGTATGATGTTTTTATCCTGTGACTTTTACAAGTTATAATCCTTCATGTATAAATGTACTGTAGATGACCTTGTTCAACCCACTGATTCACTCTTTGTATAACCTCTGACATGGAACCTGTGTAATGAGCTTGTTCTCAAAGGTGTTAACCAAAGACCATAAATAAATAGAGTCACCATCCTGAATCTTTTTTCCTTCACGTACTTTTTCAGGTGGCTGAGATCCAGGATGGGACGAAGATCTCCTGTCTTCTTGGTAACCAAAAAAATTAAAATGGGAGTAAAAGCCCTTCCCCTTTGGTCTAGAGGAACATTTCTGTGGCTCATTTGGACAGAAGCACTCAAATCTCTGCCTGGATCAGGATAGCATGGGATGAGGAATAATGGAAGAGAATAGAAGGGTTATCCGGAGGCAATTCTAAGAACTCCAGAGCATGTCCTCTATCAGTTGTAGGACCCACTGGCCTGAAGTGATCTTGGTCCACCCCTCGAGGTGGAGGGAGAACCGACCCCCCAATACCTCCCCCAGGAGCTCCGCTGGAGAAAGGGGTTGGGCGACGAGTCAAGCAGAGGCACTGGGGGTGGGCAAGGAGACCTGGGAGGCCTTGGGGGGTTCTAAGGCCAGAGGTTTCTGAAAACTGGGAGGAGGCCTCAGCTTTAAAGGTCCCTCTGGACTGCTGGCCCGCTGGGCGATGAAAGGGCAGACGTCTGGGGGTAGGTGGCTCTGACATGTACATTTTATGGACCAACTGGACATTTTTTCATGAATCCTGGAGACCAATAATGGTCTTTTCAGTGACCTCCCCAAAAAGAGCTGGGCCCTGGAAAGGAGCATAGTACAGTTACGTAAGAACTTACCATAACAGTAAACCTTTGAGAGGCGCTCCTGTAGCAGGCTATAATCATAAGGACTAAGCAGTCAGGTGCCAGAACCCTATGGAAAACTTCTAGCTAGCAGTCTTCAGCAGGGACCACCCCCTAACTTTGGTCCACCCCCCCGATGTCAGCCAGTGGTATAAAAGGGGCAGTCCCCCACCCCACCTCATTTTTCCCACTGGAGACCTGGTGCTTAGGAGGGAAGGAGAACCGAGGAGGTTAGAGTTTGAATAAAAGACAAAGCAGAAGGAATACTAGGGGGAAGAAGCGGGAAGCAGTGCCTGCTGCAAGAGCTCCTCTCAAAGAGCTACTGTAATGGTAAGTTTTTATGTAACTGTACTATCTTACTTAGAGTTAGAGTTCTTGCAGCAGGCTATAACCACAAGGACAGAGTACCATACAGTCAAGAAAAAGAGACTGACAAGCATGAGTGGAGGCTAAAGGTAGCCAGAAGTGTTGAGGACAGCAGGCATTGAAGGACTGCAAGGATAAATCCAGTCCGATGCCTAGAAGCGATGACCGAACTGTAGTATTTGACAAAAGTGTGAATGGAACTCCAGGTAGTAGCTGAACAAATGTCTGCAGCGGAAACATTCTTCAAAGAGGCGAATGAGATAGCAACACCCCAGGCAGAATGACCTTTTACTGGGCCTGGTAAAGGTCTGTTGTACTTATGGGAACAGTAAACAATGCAGTTAAATAAACACTTAAACAACATCTGTTTAGTAACTGGTGCCCCTTCAGATCTGGGGGCAAAAGAAACAAACAACTCATCGGTCTTTTTGAAAGGACCTGTACGTTTTAAGTAGTAACGAAGGGTCCTATGGATGTCCAGAGTATCGAGTAAAGCCTCCCCTCTGTTGGAATACTCTGGATAATAGACAAGTAGATAGATGTCCTGATTCACAGTAAACTCAGACACCACCTTAGGCAGAAAGTTAGGATTTCTCCTCAAGAACACCATGTTCTTGTGAAAAACTAAACAAGGCTCTTTACACATCAGAGCAGAGTAAATGGACCTAGTGGACGGCTTACTTGTAGCCACTAGGACATCAGTCACTCTAAGCGAGACCCCAAATCTGGCAACTGCTAAGCCTGCAGAAGCCATGCATGCAGTTACAGAGACTTGAGGTCCAGATGAACTAGAGTGCCTTGGTTCTGGGAGAGCAAGTGCAAGCTCAGGGCTCTGCTGCTAACTGCTGGAGCAGAGGGAACCAAAGCTGACAAGGCTAGTAAGAGCTATGAGGATCATCTCCGCTCCTTCCAAATGCAACTTGAGAAGGACCATCTGGAGAAGAGGAAAGGGAGAGAAGGTGTACAGAAACCTTCCTGTCCAACAAAGGGACAATGCATCCTGCCAGAAGACACCAGAACCTGGATCTAACGAGCAGAAACTGGGCAGTTTGGAGTTGAGTGGGGACACAAAAAGGTCCCATTCTGGCTGTCCCCATTGGTCGTACACTTGTTGTGTGACTGACTGGAGTAGTTCCCACTCATGAGCTTTGGACAGAGACCTGCTTAGGTTGTCAGCCAAGATGTTTTGGGTGGCTGGAACATGCATGGCGGTGAGCTCCAGGCAGTGCTCCAGTGCCCAACACCAGACCCTCATGGCCTCCCTGCCGAGGGGGTACAAGTGAGTCCCCCTTGCTGGCTGATGTAAAAGACCACCAATGTATTGTCAGTCTGCAGCAAGTGAGGGCCCGGCAGAAGGTCTGTCTGAAATGCTTGTAAGGCATAAAGGACTGCTCTCATCTCAAGGACACTGATGTGCAGGGTCTGCTCCAAAGGAGACCAGGTCCCCTGGGTCTGCTGGTCTACTAAGTGGGTGCCCTAGCCCTGTTCCGAGGCATCCATAGTTAGGACCTGCAGCAGGGACTCCTGTCTGAAGGTGACCCCCTTGGAAAGGCTGACAGGCTCCATCCAATAATCCATGGTCTGATGAATTGGGCTGGAGACTATGACCGGTTGTTTCAGGTCGTCTGAGCATTGGTACCATTGCAAACTGAGTGTCCAATGGGGAACCCTCATGTACAAATGAGCCAGGACGACGATTGGAATGGTGGCTGCCATGTGACCCAGCATTCGCAAAAATGCCCTAGCTAAGACTTTTATGGGATAAGGAAACCATCCGAGCTTGAGACAGAAGATGATGTGTTCTGCCCAGTGGCAGAAAGGCCTTGCCCTGAACTGTGTCCAGTATCGCTCCGATATACTAGAGTCTTTGGCTGGGCCATGGGGATGACTTTGGCAGATTCAGAGTGCTCCCCAACCTTCTGAAGAGAGTAAAGGTGCCTTCTAGAGCTCCCAACAGCTGACATCTTGTGGGTGTGGTCAGAAGCAGTCGACTAGGTAGGGAAAGATGTAGTGGCCTTTTCTCCTGAGGGCAGCAGCAGCAACCACCACTAGGCACTTGGTAAAGACTCTGGGCGCCAAGGACAGGCCAAAATGCAGGGGGTGGAGCCGGTAATGGTGCCCATGGAAGAGGAAGCGCAGATACATTCTGTGAGGCTGGAACACTAGGTTGTGAAGATACCCATCTTGCATGTCCAGAGAGCAGAGCCAGTCCCCCCAGTGAAGAACAGGGCGTAAGCCTGGTTGAGTTATAATTCTAAACCTTTTGTACGTTACATACTTATTTAGGTGACTGAGGTCCAGAATGGGGTGAAGATCCCTGGTCTTTTTTGGTACATGGAAGAATTGGGAATAAAATCACTTTCCACTCTGATATGGAGGGACCGGCTCTATGGGCCATTTCTGTAAAAGAACCTGAATTTCCTCTTCGATCAGAGTGACTTGAGACTGAGGGTAGTGGGAGGACACTGGTGGATTTTCCAGAGGGCTCTCCAGGAACTGCAGTGTATGTCCTCTCTCGTTATCATTTGAAGGACCCACTGGTCAGTAGTTATCTTGCTCCACCCCTCCAGATGGAGGGAGAAGTGACCCCCCGCCGCCTGTCCTAGGGACCTTGCTGGAGGAGGGGGGTCTGGCAAGAAGTCAGGTTGAAACTCTGGGGGTGGGCAGAGCACCCTAAGAAGATTTGGTATCTCTGGATGAGGATCTTCTTGGGGTCTGAGAGAGGTGGCCTTGCATTTAAACCCTCCTCGCTGCTGCTTGTTTCGAGACTGCTATCCAGAGGATCTATGAACGGATTGCTTCCTAGTTGGCTTCTGGTTGGCACTGTACATCTTCTGCACTGACTAGATGGCCTTGCCAGACTCTTGGAGGTGTGTAATTAGCTTCTCAGCCTCATCTCCAAAATGGACTAAACCCTTAAGTGGTAGGTCCATGATTCCAGTTTGAAGGTCCTAGGTAAAATCTGAGATCCGAAGTCATGCATGTCACTGGATACAGATGCTGGTGCCTGCAGCTCTGGCAGCCATATCCGTCATATCATAAGAGGCACGCAAAACATGCACGTCTACATCTGAACCTAACTTCAACAGGTCCATAAGCTCCATCTTCTGTGGCCCATCTGGCAGAGCTTGGACCAATTCTAGGCTTTTCTCCCATAGGGCATTTTGATACCGCACCATGTGGGTAACAAAATTCAAAGATCTTATAGAGCAAGTAACTGAGAAGTAAACTTTCCTGCCCAGCTAATCCAGATGCTTGGACTTTTGATCAGGAGGCTGATTGCTGAGATGTTTGGGCCTCTTCGACCTATCATGGGCTACGGTAATAACCATGGAATCGGCCACTGGATGTTCCGCACTGAAGGGCTCATCCCAAGTTGCCTTGTAGAGCCTGTACGATTTCTTAAAGAGACTTCTGAGGATGCGAAGGGATGCTTCCAGGTGATCCCGGTAAGGTCCTGTAAAGTACCTACCAGGAGTGGCACCACTAAAGGTTTGGGCTCCTTTTGGCAAAGGTGCTTACATAGAAACATAGACTTTGATGGCAGATAAGTCTGTCCATTTCCCTACCTACTGGATAAGCTGCAGATCCTAGTTAATCAACAGCCTACTTCCTCCTATCCCCCACTAGAATTGCCTTATGTCTGTCCCATGCATTCTTGCATTCCCCCACTGTTTTTGACCCCATGACCTCCTCAGTAAGGCCATTCTATGCATCCACCAACCTCTCCATGAAAAAAATAGTTCCTCACGCTGCCCCGAGCCATCCCCCCTCTATATTCAAACTGTACCCCCTTGTTCTTGCACATCTAATTTTCTGAAAGATGCTACTCTCTTGGACTTTGTTTATTCCCTTGAGGTACTTGAAAGTTTCTATCATGTCTTCCCTCCCTCCTCTCCTCTCCTCGAGGGTACACATATTAAGCTTCTTTGGTCTCTCTTCATATGGTTTGTGGTGCAGACTCAAGCATCCTTTTAGTTGCCCTCCTCCTCTGGACTGCCTCCATCCTGTCTAATGTCCTTGCGGAGATGGGGTCTCCAGAACTGCACACAGTACTCCAGATGGGGTCTCACCAACTGTTGGTACAGGGAGATGACAACTTCCTGTTTTCTACTGGTGATGCCTCTCCCTATGCATCCCAGTATCCCCCAGCTCTCCTTACTGCCTTCTTGCATTGCCTGCCTTCCTTTCAGTCATCTGATATGACCACCCCCAGGTCCCATTCCATTTCTGTTGTTGTTCATACCTCCCCTCCCATTGTGCACACTTCCCCTGGGTTTTTGTTTCCCAGGTGCATTATGTTGCACTTCTTTGGATTGAGTCTAAGCTGCCATACTTTTGACCATTCCTCCAACCTTGCCAAGTCCCTTCTCATCCTTTCTACCCCTCCTGTGTATCAACCCTGTTGCAAATCTTTGTGTCATCTGCAAATAAGCATACTTTTCCTTCCAGTCCCTCTGCAATGCACGCTACAAAGACATTAAAGAGAACCGCCCCAGTACTGAACTCATGTACCGTTAGTGACCCCCTTTGGCGTGATCATACTATTACCCTCTGCATCCTGTCATCCAGCCAATTTTTTTACCCAGGCTACTACCCTGGGACCCACTCCCAGGCTGGCTAACTTGTTTATTAATCTTTTGTGTGGGACTGTGTCAAATGCCTTACTAAAATCTAGGTAGGCCATGTCCACAGCCCTCCCTTGCCTACTACTTTGATCACCCAAAGAAATCTATTAGATTCGTCTGACATGATCTTACTGCTGTGGATCCATGCTGCCGTGGGACCTGTGCCCCGCTGGCCTCTAGGTGCTCAACAATTCTTTTTGTCAGAAGTGGTTCCATCATTTTCCCTACATTCCTGCCTCGCTCCCACTTTTGTGAAGGGGAATCACATCCACCTTCTTCCAGTCCTCAGGTACCACACCATTCTCCCATGATTTCTTAAAAAGGGTAGTCAGTGGTGTCACAAATGCACTCCACAGGTCAGGCCCTCTGCTCCCACAGTGCCAACCTCAGAGTGCAATAGTGTGAACAGGTAACAGACAGGGTAACCCTTCTGTATGCCTTGGATCCGAATCACCTTTAGCCTTGAGTTCTGGAGGGATTCAAATTGTGAACCTTATGCTAGCATACCCAATTACAGGCTCAGATATGGGACTGCAGTATAATCTTTCACCGGGGCACCCAACCAGGTCTCCAAAATGAACCCTTAAAACTCTGTAAGAGACCTTGGGTATATTCTTACCTTTTAGCTTAGTAACACAATCAAGCTTTTAACAGCTGTCAGACTTAACCACATATACATCACATTCAAAAAAAGAAATTGAAAAGACACCCAATGCAGTATTTCAAAGAAATGGTTGTTTACTAAAAATATGATAAAAATGTAAAATTAAACACAGAACAATATATCATGTAGCTTACAATCGTGTAAAACAAAAAAAGGACGTTTCAGAGCAAACACTCCTACCACAGATAATTATTTTCTAGCTATTACCTTTCTAAGTGCTTTCCCAGTCAGAGTCTAGAATCATGTCACCATCCCATATACAATGTTTCATTTTTAACTATCTGTCCCCACCCCCTTTTAATGAAGTCAGCTAGAACCCCCCCTTAGATAATTTCTGACACAAGTGTCTCTGAGGATGTGAGTCATTGCTTTGAAAACTCTGTAACTAGCCATTTCCCAAATATGACAGTCTTTAATTAAACATTTTCTCTTTGAACTTAACAATCCCATAGTCCTCTTGGGCTGATTTCCTGTGCTAGTGTGATCCGAGGGATTTTATGACTCTTCACATGTTTCTGGTTATATGCTAAAAGGAGAAGAACCAGCCAAATTACCCTGCCTCCAGTAACACCATAAACCTCACATTTGGTTTTCAACTTCAAAAACCTGGGCAGATCATAAAAGGGCAATAAAATACCCTTCTGTAAGGAAGCCTTAATTAACTGGTTCTTCCAGTCTTTTTACAACATCCTGCGGTTTCAGCTACTGACCTTGAAAGTTAAAGGCCAAATTTCTCACATACTGACATTTCCTACACAGACCATTTATTTATAATATAAATATCACACAGGTAACCAGAAGCTGGGGCAAAGCGTCACAAGTGGTGTCACTAGTTCTCCCCTTAGTTCTTTTAGAATACTGGGGTGAATCCCGTCAGGCCCCGTTGCCTTCTCCACCTTGAGTATTAGGAGTGCTTTCAAAATCCTTTCTTCTGTGAATGGACTGGTATCACCTCCATCCAGAGTGATTCTATTATATGGGTAAGGTAAGTCCCCTCCTCTTCTTCTTCTGTGAATACTGAATGAAAGTATTGTTCAGTATCTTTGCCTTTTCACTGTCACCCTCTGCCCGCCTCCCCTTCCCTTTATTAAGTCTCGCTATCCCTCCCTTGGTCTTTTTTCACTCACTTATGTACCTAGAAAAGGTTTTATCCCCCTTCTTAACTGAATTGGCTGTCTTTTCCTCAGTTTGGGTCTTTGCTATTCTGACTGCCTTCCCCACTTCCTTCTGCTTTAACTTAGAGTTCTTTGTCCTGCTCCTTCAGTGATTCCTTATACTTTCTAAATGCTATCTTTTTTCTCCCTAACCTTCCCTGCCACCTCTTTTGAGGACATAGTGTTTTTTTCCCTTTTTTTTTTTTTTTATTTGCTTCACACAAGGGCTTGTTGTCTCTCTGACGGCAGTTCTGATTTTTTCCCATTGTTCCTCCACCCCTCCTTCCTTCCTTCCCTTTTGCTAATGCATTCCTTAGACACTCTCCCATTCTGCCAAAGTCAACCCTCCAAAAGTCCAGTACCCATGCTTTTGTACGCTTGACTCTATAGCTGTGTTTACTGTGAACCACACTGTTTGGTTGTTACTTGTTCCCAGATGGCTACCCACTTGTAAATCTGAGATCCTCTCACTGCCCCCGTTTAAGAGTATCAGGTCTAAGACTGTTCAATCCTGAGTGGGTTCTAACACTAGTTGCCTGAGGCATGCCCCCTGTAGGGCTTCCAGCATTACTCTGCTCTTGGATGTGGCTGCAGCAAATGTGCTCCAGTTAACATCTGGCATATTCAGGTCCCCCATCAACAATATCTCTCCTTTTTCTGCCATTCTAAGGATGCCTGAAAAAATGTCCTTGTCCATTTCCTTCCCCTGAGATGGGGGTCTGTATACAATCCCTGTGCGTACTGTGGTACCATTTCCTGTCTCCATGGTGACCCACAGTGCCTCCTCTCCTCCCTGCTTACCCATTAGTTTCGTTGCTTGATCCCTTCTCCTATGTAGAGAGCTACTCCTCCTCCTCTTTTACCCTCCCTGTTCCTCCTGTATATTGTGTACCCTGGTATGTTGACATCCCAGTCATGGTTCTCTGTGTACCAGGTTTCTAGGACTGCCACAATATCCAGGCATCCCTCTTCCATCAAGGCCACTGGTTCAGGAAGCTTGTTACCAGAACTATGGGTATTGGCACTCACTGCCCTACATTTTTTGAGGACCTTACCCCTTTTAGCCCCATCCCTGTACTTACTACCTTTGCTTTTTTCTCCATTTACCCCTACCCTGCCTCCTATTGACCTCTCTCTACCTTGGTGTTAACCTCGCTAACTACCCTGTTTTGTGGGGGAGGCTGGGAATTCTCTGCTCCTTTTCAGTACCTCGCCCTTGGCTACTTTAAAAGCCTGCCAATGAAGCATTTATACCTATCACCTAGGATCCTGGTTTCCCTCCCAGACAGATGCAGACCATCATGCCAATATAGGCCTGTATCCCTCCAGGTGGCCCCCAGTCCCCAATGAAGCCAAAACCCTGTGGTCTGCACCAGGTTTTCAACCATTCACTGAATCCCAGGGTGTGAAGCACCCTAACCTCATACATGCCATAGACAAGTAGCACCTCTGAGAAGGTTATTGTGTGTGCTACTTGTCTGAGAACCCTCCCCAACTCCACAAACTCCTCCTGCACAGCTTTGATCCCATTCCCAGCTAAGTCATTTGTCCCTAGGTGGACAGTGACATCCAGCTCCCTCTCCTGTGAATTCGCTCCCTGTACCTCCATGTCATGGCACCAGGCAGGCACCTTACCTCTCTCTCCCCTTCCTCCCCCAGTTCTACCCTCCTTACGATTGAGTCCCCCACCAGGAATTGCTTCCTTCCCCTGTGTGATCCCATGTCACCCTCCTGTAGGTCTCCTTTGTGGGGGTTACCAGGATCCTCCTTGGTCTCCACTGTGGGTACCTACATAGAGGAACAATGCTCCGTAAGAAAGGCATATGAATTGTGGAGAGATATAACTGGAGGGATGCACCTCTGTTCCACCACCCTCACCCTCCCTGAACCCACCATGGTCCAACCGCTTCTTGTTCTTGGCAACCTCTGAGGCAGCGGCCCTGGTGGTCCCTGGGTGAGGCAGGCGATTTCCCAATCCCCTGCCAAGTCCACGGTGGGGGAGGTGGTTTCCCTACTCTTTGCCAGATCGGCCAGATCGGCCTGGAGATGGGTAACCCCCATCCTCAGAGCACAGAAGTGTCTGCAAATAGGACAGCATCGCAGCCTTCAGACTGTCTCCCGGAAGACTGCCGGCACACAGCCAGTGCATTGCACCGCTCCTCACCTGTCTCTCTTTCCCTCTAGCCTATGCTGCCCGTGATCCAGAGATCTTCTGTTTCCCAGCCATTAGTTGCCTGGATATGCCTTATGACGTCCAGGAATGTTGGCTCAGGAGGGGATCTATTGGTTTCCTTATTTTCCTTATTGTCCAGTGTGGGCTGGTGACCCCTGGGATTAGAGTCCCTGGAGGAGGAAGAGGCACTATGGCTCGAGTCCTCCAACTCAGAAAAGAAGGAAGAGGTCTCGTGATGACGTCCGCCCATAGAGTGGCACTGACGGTGGCCTGAGGACCTAGAGTACGTGTACCAGTGCCCCTGGCCCCAGTGCTTAGACCGGCCCCTATGTCCATCGGCAGGGTGTGGGGAAGCGCTCCTGGGCTGCGGAGTAGGCTCCCTGAGTTCTGGCTCAGGCTCCACTGTGACTGGCTCAAAAGGCATAGGATGGGGAAGGTCACCCTTAATCTCATTCAACCAAAAGTGGAAGAGGCCCTTCTCCTCACTAAGAGGATCTGAGGACCTGATCGGCCAGCAGGTGCCTGAAGAGGAGTGTTGGCAGCCGTCAGAGGAGCTGGTGCCAGATGACCTGGCATCATGGCCATAGGAATAAGAACATCAGGCGTTAGACCCTCCACCATCGGTGTGCTGGAGACATTCATGTCCACCGGCGATGCAGGAGAGGCTGGCAATGGCTGGGGCGTCACCGCAGCTGATGCCTGAGCAGCCGGTGTCAAACAAATGGACATCTGCTAGCGACAGTCTGGGGACTCAGCTGACGCTGGCTAAGCAGGAGCCCGTGGTGAAGACACCATGGAACGGGGCAGAGGCGTCATGGAGCCTTCAGGCAGATGCATGGCCCGGGCATCGGGGGGCCTTGTCTGAAGACTTACAGACCATAGCCAGGGTCAGGCAGACGGCGGATACCAACATGCTATCTGAAGAGGTACTGGCTACACCACCTGAGGAAAAGACTAAGGACTTAGGAATGGCCTTGACCTTCAGGGGAAGCACAGCTGAGACCGGAGTCCCAGAACCAGACAAACCTCCACCTGCCATCAGCACCAAGGCAGGAGGTTCATCTACAGGCTGCATGGAGGAGTGGGCAGACCAGGGAGAGTGGTCCACTCCCCCCGAGGGAGGAGGAGCCAGGAGTGGCCTTCGTCTTATGAAGAGACCAAGAGCATGTCTGGGTTTTCTCCTTGTCCCAGGACTTATGCTTCACTGAAGACTTTTTTTCCCATTGCGCCGTGGACGATGCAGAGGACCCCTCCCCCCGAGACAGAGGAGGAGGAGGAGGAAGAAGAAGAAGAGGGGCTTCCCCCCGAGGATTGCTTCTGCATGGTGGCAAGCTGCTTCTCGAGGAGGTGGCTTTTAAGGGACTTGGTGAATCTTAGTCCTTTGGTTAAAGCTCTGGCAGTGCTGGCAGGCCTCCGTGTCGTGGTCTGGGCCTAGGCAGAAGCAGCAGGCCTTTTGCCACTCTACTGAGGAGGTCAGTGAAGAAAACATGCAGACAGAAGAAAAAAAATAAATCATTATTTGTAAGAAAAGAAAAGCGGGGGCTGGCCAGTGGCACTGAGAGTTGAGATGCGGACGCCTCGCACCATGTCACGACATGGGTTCGGGAATGAGCCTAGGCCGCAGGTGGTCAGCAGGGGGAGAGAGGATTGAGTGTCTGGAGGACTGCTCTCCTCTCTTGGGGGCAGGGGGACTAGTCGTTCCACTCGCTAATTGCCCTCTGGAGGTGGCTGGAAGGCAGTACTGGTTGGGTGGCTCGACGCCACCATCCGTGCGTTGGCAGGAAAGGGCGGCCAGGTGAACAGAGGAAAAAGGGAGCCTGGTAGGCTTGATGATGGTCCGCCGCTCCCAGGAGCGGACCCCCGGATACTGGATTAGGCCTCCAGGAGGAGGGAGAAGCCAGCAATCTCCTCTTGGCCCCAAGAGGGGGCAGTCCATGGGGGGAATGACTGGGGGCTGCCTAGCACAGGAGCTGTAGGACCAGAAAGAGACATCCCTCCAGCTGGAGGGCCATAGCCACCTGTCAGGGCTCAGGAGGAAAAAGTATAAAAAAAAAAAAAAAAAAAGGAAAAGAAACAATGTTTAACAGAACAGTAGTAGTTGACTGTAGCAGGAGGTGTCCGTGGAATCGATGTGAACGGGTCAACGGAGGGAAATGAACTGAGGAGGGGCTGGGGACTGCCCCTTTTATACCACTGGCTGATGTCGGGAGTGGACCGACATCAGGGGCGGTTCCCAATGAAGACTGCTAGCTAGAAGTTTTCCGTGGAGTCCTGGCACCTGGTGGCATAGTCCTTATGATTATAGCCTGCTGCAAGAGCTCCAACCTGAAGTAAGATCTAAGATACCCTCTTAAAGGTCCTGGCGAAAGCCAGAGACTCTGAGCCAGGAATACTGGTGAAGGGCCGCCCTGGCGGCAGTATCTGCAAAATCATAGGATGAGTGAAGGACTTGTTTGCCCAGGTCCACTCCTGACTGGAGGATGTTCAACATTTCAGATTTCTGAGAGGAATCTGGTTGAGCCTTTGACAATTCCAGGGCTTTTTCCCCACAAGGAGTTCTGGTATTGGACCATATGCGTCAAAAAGTTAAGAGAGAACAGTACAGGTGGCTGAAGAAAATACCTTAAAGCCAAACTGGTCAATCGTCTTAGACTCCTTGTCTGGAAGCTAAGAACCAGGGTGTCTAGGCTGCTTGGTCCTACCATGAGCTGCAGTCAAGACCATAGAGTCAGCCCTAGGTTGCTCCCCTAAATAAGGCTCATTCTTTGGGGTTCTGTAGAGCCAGTCTGCCTTTTTGGGAATCGCTGAAGCAGATGCGGGATTCTTCCTGACCAGCTTAGTAATGTGCTGGAAGGGGCCACCAGCAGAGGCACAACCATGAGCTTAGGATCTTGCAGCCCTAGGAACTGAGCAAGGTGGTGCCTTTCTGTGTCTAAGTATCCCACCCACTGAGGGACCGAACATGTTGCATTAAATCTATAAATGTGGGATCATCTGGGGGAGACCTCGGAGTATCCTTATGAGTATCCAGATGCAGTGGAAGAGCGGCATCCTCTCCCGATGACCTGGAGGAAGAGCGCTTGCTGGAATCCTCTGAAGAGGGAAGATAGGAGCGTCAGGGCCAGTGTCCATGGGAGCACTGCTGGCGCAGAAGAGGAATGGCGCCTTCGCCTATGCCGCCTTGGGGACCCCCCGTCTGAGTGATCAGAAGGAGGGGCAGCCTTCTCAGGGGTGGTGAGGGTTTCCTGGGTGGAGGAGGAATAGGCTGCTTAGGTGGGGCCTGCAGATGGACCCCCAGAGAAGTAGGTTCTGGAGCCTGGGGGGCAAGTGGCCCTCTAGGCAGAAGGTCCCCCTTTGATAGAATTACACCAGGAATTGAATCCAGCCCCCACATCTGCAAGGGATACTAAGGGGACACTAGAAGGCCCAAGCGTTGGGGGGAGCACATAGGGGGCCCCGGCGTCTGACCCGCCGTAGTAGGTGACCCTATCAGATCCAGAGGTGCAGGGTTAGTGGGCTGAGACTCTGCAGGCATCGGGTTATCCAGTGTTAGGCCAGCATTCATCTGGCTAGCTGGCGCTGGGTCTGAGGACGATGAATTAGCTGGTGTCTGTTTCTCTGTTGTGGCTCAGAGGAAATCAGAGGCGTGAGTGACCTCAGAGGTTTGGGCAACAAAAATGGGAGGATATCACCCGGTTAGATTCTGGAGAAACTGGGGTCGAAGGGGCAAGCGTCTGCTGATGGCAGTCTGGGGTACCAGCTGGCATCAGCAGAGGGTGCGCCTGCTGAGGAGAGCGAACTCCAGAATGGAGCTCTTGCTCCTGGCACCGCCTAGTGTCACCAGTCCCTGAGGACTGATCTGATGATGCAGATGTCCCAGCCAGGCCGATGACAGGCTCCAAGCCGCTGCGTGAAAACCAGCTGGTTCATCTGGCTTAGGCCCAGAGGTCTGGTTGCATGACCTAAGGCTCAGGGGAATAAGGGCCAAAGAAGGCCCATGCCCAGAAGACCATGCCCCCGCCAGACATCAGCACCAAAAAGCTCTCTAGGTGGCAGATCCTTGTCCTACGGTTGAAGCTGAGACAGAGTTGACAGGCCTCAGAATTGTGGTCAGGGCACAGGCAGATGAGGCACGCTGAATGGCCATCTTTCAAAAGGATCTGCGCCTTGAAGCTACTTGATTTCCGCTGCCCCTCAGGCATGGTCACGATCAGCCACAGCACCTCCACGGTGCAGAAGCCTGATCCACCTACCCCAAAGAGAGATAAGGTGCCACTTGCCCCCTCGGGCAGCGGTCATAATCCAGCCATAGCACCTCCACGGTACAAGGAGCCTGATCCACCTACCCCCCAAAGAGACAGATAAGGTATGATACTTGAAAATTGCCACGATTTCTCCAGGCTGTGTGAACGCTGAACCGGATGATCCGGATCATCACTTGTAATTTGCTGTTCTCAATTTCAGCGCCTTCTCAGGGTAGCGCTATTGGCTCCACGCCTGTGTAGAGCTCCCCGATTGGCTGGTCTCACTTACCTGAGACAGAAGCACCAGAGACGTGTGGCTTAATGTAAGCCTGCATCCCTGTACTCAGCTTCTAATTTATATATTTTAATTTAGCCTGTTCTGCTCGGCCTGTGTAAAGTAACTTACCATTCCCCACCTGCTGCTGTTCATCTCCTACTGTATGTGCACTGATTCAGTGCTAGCTCTGCAAACTTCCCCTTGATTTTTCGTTCCACCCCCCTTTCCCCTCCCAGGCCTCCTTTAAATGCACACAGTCTCTGCCCACTCCTATCTGATGTTTCAATTTATTTGGTTACTTACTGTCAATAACTGCAATTCCTCTCATCCCCTTTTTGCAACTAAGCCTTATAGCAGCCTTGTCTCATTCTGTCTTGCTGAGGCATACTATTTTGATATATTAGGTTTGCTTATTGCTAACTAGCATATCCTGTCCTGCTGACTAGCATATTCTGTCTTGATAAGGCACTGTTTTACTTGAAACATCCCTTTTACTGAAAAAATCAAATTACTGAACTGAATGATTTGCCAAAAAACTGTTTATTATCTAAAAATGTTCCCAGCAACCAAGTGTTACAGCCCCTTCGTGACTTTGTAGCTCTCTCCAGACTGCAAGGTGCCAAGGACATCACAGGCCTTTCAGTTGCTAATTGAGCTGTTTTCACTCAGAATGCTAGCCTTTGTGTTGCCCCACTATTAATTCGAGCTACTCTCTCCTTTCTCTAGCCGAGGGCGGTATACATTTATCTTGCGTAACTCCGTTTTTAAACTTCCCCCAAACAAGTCACATATGGAACGACCCCTGGGACCTATATAATATTCCACAGGCCCACACCACTCCGCACAGGCACCTTTATCAGCCCCCACTGAAGAAATATATCTCTTGCAATCCAGACATTTTCCGTCCTCCTGTCCATTCTCCTTCCCTTAACCAGGAACCCACATCAAATAAATTTTGTTCAGAGACATGCCACTGTCAGGGCTACTCTTAGATCCCATTTTAGTGCATACTGACCCCTATCTTACCACAGCAGTAACTACCCATACAACAAATTTGGGGACCTAAAGACTCTGGTTAGCAGCTCCCGCGATAGTACATGCCACTTTTTGAATAAGCTACCATGGCAGGTCTCGGCTGGCTTTACTTACTAGTCTGCATTTGCCTGATACCCAATATTAGTGGACCCCCTGACAGATCTGACTCTAATGAAGGGACATGTCCTATGCCACTAGGACATCCACATAATAAGACTATGTATTCATTATGCTGCCCCTGGTTGGCCCTGATTCAGTCAAATTTTGTTGAATCACCCTGACTAAATATCTTCCAAAAGAATACGGGGTTTGTTGGAGGGAGTGTGGAGCAGAATTAGCTGACTTAGCACATATAATATGGCTATGCCCATGCTTAATGCCTTTCTGGCTAAGTATACAAAATAAAATTAGTGAGGGCCTAGGCAAATACATCAAGCTCACGGCTGAGATGGTGCTCATGGCCGTCTACCCGGACCGCTCCCCCCCCTTGGACAAAGACCCTGCTTCCCATTCTGCTATTGGCGGCAAAAAAATCTTCGGCAAGGAAATGGATGATGAAAGCAGTACCAAGTATACAAGATTGGAGACAAATTGTGTATGCTACATACCAGATGGAAAACATCACAGCGAAACTAAACAACCGAACAGATAGTTTCACCACCCTATGGCGGAGATGGTCAGCCAATCAGGCAAGAGTTGATCCCAATTTCTGCCCTTAGGGAGTAGGTTTCGGAGAGGGGATGATAAGAGAAGTAAGTGGGGGCATGCATTGGTCCGATTCTATACAAGACAAGGATAGTTCAGTTTTGGTCTAAATCTGTAACCAATGTAAAAGATATATATGCACTGCTCTCTTGTATAACAACAAATCTGAAGTAATCATAGAAAATCCTCTGTTTGTAAGAGAAAATCTAATAAAAAATAAATGTAAAAAATTTTTTTGTTGAATCCACTCAAAGGGGGACTGCAAACTACTTGGCTATGCATGGCCTTAAACCCCAGCCACCCATGTGCTGCATAGTCAGGCGTTACTCTGCATGGACCTTAATCTACGTACTGGCAGGGCAACACAAGAGGTCAACTCAGTCCCTGGATCCCTGCAATCTAACCACCACACAAAAGCGCCACTAGGCCATGCTTTTAAACATCTCCTTGCCAATCTGAAAAGTATCGTGTCTCCCTACTACTGTGCTCAGGAGACGTCGAGCTCAATCCTGGCCCCACAAAGTTGATTTCATCTCCAACCGAAATTACTACCCTAAAAGGAATCAGTTTTCTGCATGCCAGTGTCTGCAGTCTTCTAAAGAAGTTGGATTCTGTCCAGGCCTGGATTATCCACACTGCCCCAGACATACCTGTGATCTCGGAATCTTGGCTTCGGGCATCCACACCAGACAGTGAGGTTAATATCTCCAACTACCTCCTCTTCAGAGCAGATAGAAAGACTAGGGGGGAAGGAGTAGCCATTTATGTTAAAAACAAATTTACAGTATCTATATTAGTTGCTACTTCCATTGCAGGGGGCTTTGAATGCCTGTCTCTCAGGGTCGAACTGTCCCAATCTGTGGCACTCCGCATAATAGGTTTGAATAGACCCCCAGCAGCAGGACCACAGCTCCTGGCTCATCTGTCTTCACAAATGGACATGACACCTCTGGAAACAGTTATATTAGATGACCTTAGCTATGACTGGATATCGAACAGATCGCTACCCCTAAAACAATTCTGTGACTCCCACGGGTTCACCCAAATGATTACAGAACCAACGCGCATCAACAAGAAAAATCCAATGAAAAGCACACTTCTGGACGTCCTTCTTGTCAACAAACCACACTACTTTTCCCATGCCAGTATCCTTCCAGCAGATGTTAGTGACCACTGTCTCATAGCTGGCAAAAGAACCATCTCGAACCCACTATCTACATCAAAGTTTTCTACTAAAAGATCCAGACAGAACTTTGACCCTCTGGCCTACATACAAGAACTAAAAAACTCCTTGCTCTGGCAGAATTTCTACATGGCTAAATCAGTGGGTGCTGCCTATAATGTTCTCCATGAAATCATAGCCAGTGCCCTAAACAACCATGCTCCTCTAGTTAAAGCACAAATAAAAACCAGAACATGCCGTTGGTTTTCACCGGATCTGAAGAATGCTTTACTCAAGAGAGACCAGCTATGGAAAAAGGCCCGGAAATCGCAGGCCGATGCAGACTGGTGTCTCTTTAGGACAGCTAGAAATGTCTGCACGAAAATGGTCCAAGAGGCCAAGGCCAATTATTATCAAAACAAATTACTATCCGCATCCAACTGCCCAACCAAATTCTGGTCCACCATAAAGGAACTGTCTGGACACTCCCGAGGTAGTGCACTACCCTCCAAAATCACCATCGACAATGTCAGTATCAGTGATAAATCTGAAATTCTTTAAGCCTTCAACAACCACTTCGCCACTGCAGGCATGGCATTCGATAATGCACCAGTAAGCAGTCTCCGTCCACAGCTCACCGCCCAGCCTCCAGACCAAAGTAACAAAGATACGATCTTCTCCTTTTCCCCAACCACCATAAAAGAAGTTGAAGACCTTATGCTACGGCTAGATACCAGAAAAGTGCAGCAGCAGACTCCTTCGGCCCATACTTTCTGAAAATAGCATACCACATACTTGCTCCACCTATCTCACACTTATTCAACCTGTCCCTAGCCCAGGGCTCTATCCCCGTGGAATGGAAAACCGCTCATGTTATCCCCCTATTTAAAGCAGGGGACCCATGCGACCTGAACAATTATAGGCCAATCTCTCTTCTACCTATATTCTCAAAAATGCTGGAAAAAGTCATGGATTTACAGCTGAGATCATTTCTAGACAGCTCTACATTGCTTAACCCCATGCAGTCTGGCTTTAGAGCAAAGCATAGCATTGTTACGGCGCTGGCCAAAGTCACTAATGACTGGCAACGGGGCCTTGACAACAAAAAATTTATTTGTGCTGTGTTTTTAGACCTCAGCAAGGCCTTCAATACTGTCAACCACTGCCTACTTCTCTCCACCTTAAAAACCATAGGTATGGATTCAACCTCACTGGACTGGTTCTAGGATTATCTCTCTGATAGGCAGCAACAAATTAAGGCCGAAGGTGAGCTCTCTCCTCTCAGACCAATAAAAAGAGGAGTCCCACAGGGTTCCATACTGGGCCCTCTACTGTTCGCCATCTACATTAACAACTTGGACCTAGGCATTACAGAAGACAGTATCCACTTGTTTGCCAATGATACGGTGCTCTATCTAAGCTGTGACTCCCCTGTAGCCGCATGTACAGATCTACAAACTGAATTCCATACGCTGCAGCATCAGCTTCTCAGCAAAAAGCTACTGCTAAATGCAAAAAAAACAAAGGCCATGCCCTTTACCCCATCTAGCACTAGGGCCTACTCTGCTGCTGCTGGTACCCTTCCTCACGAAGATCTTGAGTTCGTGCCTAAATTCAAATATCTGGGTATATGGCTGGACAACAAACTCTCCTTTGCGGAGCACACAGAAAAATTGATGAAAAAGCTTAGGCAGAGGCTTGGCCTCTTCTTCAGAATTAAACACCTTCTGACCGCAGACGCAAGAATCAGCTTGTTCAATCAACTTTCCTCTCATTAATCGACTACGCAGACATTAACTATGGCCAATGCTCCATCTCACACCTTGCAAAACTGGATGTCCTGTATCACAAAGCACTAAGATTTATAACTGGTCTCCCATCCTCCACACATCACTGCTCTTTATGTGTAGCCGTAGGGTGGCCTTCCCTTCAATATAGGGGGTGTAGAAATGTAGCACTCTGGACATTCCGAGCCCTTACCAACAAACTTTCAGATTACATTGATGCCTGCTTCCCCCTGAGCCAAATCAGTAGCTACGCACTAAGAAGCCACTCGCTAATTTCTCTGAAAATCCCCAGGATCAGTACCCACTTTGGCAGGGCTGCCATAAGCCATGCTTTGACTACGCTCTGGAACAGGGTACAAAGATCCTTGAGACTCAGCTCTCCTGTCAGTTTTGCCCTGCTTAGGATCATTTATGACAAAACGTTCACTGAAATCTGTAAGTGTTTCCATAGTTCCTAGCTGTCCTGCTGACGGTTCACTCCGTATCCTTACCACATCCAACCACGAACCTAGTTCCTGCCCTCCCTCAAGTCCACTAGTCAGCTGCCATAGTGGCCCTCGGCACCCAAGGCACCACTTCTCCCATATTACTCTCCTCTCACCGTTTAAGCAGAACATACAGACCTCATTAGGGGCCCCTATGCAGCCCAGGACCATCACCCAAGTATGGTAAACGGTCATTGAGGGCTGACATGCAAAGAATTGTACCCTCTGATGGAGGCTTGACTAAGAATAACTAAACATACCACCTCAACTTCTGCATACATGGAGTCTGTATATACCACAGCAAAGTTGAGTGATGCATGTATGTTCCTACGAGAACGCTTGGAATGTATATCGTGGACCTACCACTTTTCTGTAAATTTGTTTGTAACTCTTTGCACATGTTGTACTTTGTATTCTCAATCTATGTATGTATAACTGTCTTGGACAACAGCAGGTCCATCTTGTAAATGAGCTTGCTCAATGATGATCGCCTGGATAATAAAGATTTGATTTGATTTGATGATAAGGTCAGAGAAGAAGACATGCAGAGAAAAGTGAAAAAAATTCAGTTTTAAAGAAAAAAAGCACGTGGAAATGCGAAAATGGCAGTTGACAGAGAAGAAGGCGTTCGTGGAGCAGATGTGTGCAGGTCAATGTTGGGAAAGAACTGAGGTGGGGCTGGGGAGCACCCCTTTCATGCCATTGGCTGACATCAGGAGCAGGCCATCAGGGGGAGATCCTCCGCTGGATATTGCTACCTAGAAGTTTTCCGTGGGGTCCTGGCACCTGGCAGTTTAGTCCTAACGGCATACCCTGCTGCAAGAGCTCAAAGTAAGATCATAACCATCTCTAAAAAGCTGAACTAAGATGGCTGAGATCTGTGATATTTCTAGTAACAGAATGGACTACAACAAATTACATAATGATATTTAAAAATGTTCAATATGTATGATTTTTTACAAATGTGTTATTAGGTTCTGTATAGGCCCAGCTCCCCCTGGTGAAGCCAACATAGCAAAATGTTAGTCGGGATTTACAGACTCAAGTTGACTGATGCAATAAAAGCCTTACTAGAGTTTCAAAACCAATTTGAGTGTGGCTAAAATTTTGGAATTTTCCCCTCGAGAAAAGATGCCGCCACCACTGCCATGCAACAGGTGAAGATCCTGGGTGCAGACTAGAGGCCAAAGAGCATGACCACGAACTGAGAGAGAAACCCTCCTGCACAGAAAGGAAAGTACCACCAGCACGGCAGATGGCCTGGGATGTGGAAGAACACATCCTGGAGGTCCAGAGAGCAGAACCATGTGCCCTGCTCCAAGGATGGATCCGGTTCAGGGTAACTATCCGGAGTTTGCACGTTGCATATACTGACTGGGATCATGCTAATGCACAGTATGGCGTATCAGACCCCTGTCTGTTTTGGGACCAAGAGGGACCTGGACACATACCTCTGACCTGCCAAGGCATCTGGGAAATGGGCTATAGCCCTTTTGCAAGGAGCTGAACAAAATCCTCCCTTAGGGTGGATAGGGTACCCAGCAATACCAAGGACTCCTGAGGAGTGTGGGATCAATAAGGTGGAGAACAGTCACTGGGCAGCTTTGGAGGGGTACTGACCACTGTGACTGGAGGGGCACCACTTCCCCTGCCCTGCCTCTTTTTTGGCCAGTGGCTGAAGAACTTGGCCTTGGGGCACTAGACTTGGTTTTGCCCCTGCTACAGCCACTGCCAAAACTGCTGAGGCTGAAAGAACCAAAACTGAAAGGCCTTCTTTTTCGGTTTCTGGGCCTTAGGGTCCTCCTGGGACAAAGCCACAGAGTCCAGGGTGGTGCCGGACTTCTTTCTCATTTCTTGCGAGATGTCCTTCCACCCCTGGGTCAAAGAGGTCAGTGTCCAAGAAAGTGATATTGGCTAACTTGTGCTGATAGCCTGCTGTGAAGGTGGAAAGTCTCAGCCAGGCCCGACAATGCATTGCTAAGGTGGCTGTCACAGCATGGGTGCAGAAGTCACTAAAGTCTAAGGCTGTCTGGAGGATTGTGTTTAGCTGAGGCTGGGCCCTGGTCTCTGACCAACTTCACCGCAAGGACTTGTCCACAGGGATGTGAAGGAGAACATAATCCAGCACATCCAACAGGGAGTGACCAAAGTTGCCCATCATTGTAGTGTAACTTGCTTGACAGAGACTGGCAGGGTGGCAGTGTAAGTAGCCTAGAGGTTAGAATAATGAGCTGTGAATGAGCCTGGTACATACAGCAATCCCACAACCTCCACTTGCCTACTATGTGACTGAGCAAGTCACTTAACCTCCCCAGTGCTCCCGAGTCACCCCTGAAAACAGGCACTTGTGCCTAGTGGGCCTTACCCGCTTACCAAAAAATAAGAAAGAAAATAAAAAATGACACCACCTAAACTGTCTCTGGCATGTGGACAAGCTTTTTAGACTCCTCATCAGGTGGCTTGTCTACGTCCCCTTTGTTTCTGGGCTTCCTGAAACTGACTCCATGACCAGACCATTAGCAGAGGGATAGTGTGAGAATCCTGAAGGAACCCAGTAGGGAAAGCATACCTGCAAACCATACGGGTGGAAGGTACCAGGCAGGTCTCAAAATGGCCTCAGTCATGGGAAAGGCAACCTCCGGGGATTCATCCATATCCAGGATGCCTGTGAAAGGGTAACTGGCCCGACATATGTGGACTCCCATATGAGTCGAATGAGAGCCCTGAACACCACAGGCCCATGGTCGCTAGTCAAGTCTTCAACCCACACCTGGTCGAAGGTGTATGCCCCCAACGACTGCATGGACGAACCATCCGAGTCATCCAAGGACTCCTCAAAAAGGCCTTCAGTTATCTGCCACCACATACAACTCAAGAATTATCTGACAGGGTGATTTCTACTGACAGCTGGCCTGACAAGCTTGCTGCAGCATGGGAGTCCTTTAGTCAGTGCTCCCACCAAAGGCTGCGGCGGAGGCAGTCCCACCCATAAGGGTGGGGAGGCAGCTGCTAGAGATATTTGCCTAGTGTGGACCAGCGTGGGCATACTTAGCACCAGCCAGTCAACCAAAGGTGTCAGGGGTAGAGCCCTTCCTTGCTCTGCAATTATCCTTTGCTGTCAGAGGAGTTGCTCGTGGTGCTACCGCATTCTGCAGCAGAGCCTGACATTGCCAGAGGATGAGGATGTCGAGAAACATCAATGGCAATGTCTCCCAGTTGAGTATCCATTGAGTCAGGTGCCAAAATGAGCGAGAAGAAAAACAGTTGAGGAACTAGAGAAATAGCAAAAAAAAAAGGAAGCAACTCCCAGTAGTGCACTTGGTAGCCTACAACACACAGAGCTGTGAAGGAGGAGACCATACTCTTCCAGTGGAAAGGAAGATCTAATGTCATGGGACAGAGCTGAAGGATACACTGCCAGAGTGGTGGGAGGAGCTTAGCATGAAGACATTATGACGAACTGGACAATGTGTGGATAGTGAACTATATCCAAACCCCTAGAAACAGCCAATAGTCTACTGTTCGAAATTTGAGAATCCCAGCTTTCCAGAAGTGTGCAGCATTTGTTGCTGGTGCTTTGGACTGGGAGGAACGGCCCATAAACCAATGCCATTTCTTATATCAAACTAGTAAGGAGAAAAGAACTGCAGCCAAGATGTGATAGTCAAGCTCCCAAGAACAGCGGTGATTTCAACAATCAGAAATGTGTCACAAGGACAGTTACAAAGGACTACTGCTAACAATAAAAGTAATGAAAACAGATATTTATATCCCCCAGTTGATACAGAAATGGAGCGGACTGTCAACAGGAAAACATTTACAATATGTGAAAAGTGTAGTACTCCTTTAAAAATATAATTACATGCTTTGCTGGCCATACTGGGTAACACTAACGTGTGGAATGAGGGACTGCTGTGTCCCGGTTGTCGGGGCTGACTATGTGTGCATGCGTGTACATGAATGTATGAGCTAGAAGTGTTACTAAGATAATAAGAGTGTTTTTATTTGTATTTATATCTCATCTGTCTTTGTTGATTGCATGTCAGTCTAACATTTGCAAGGTTATCAAATGGTACAAGGTACTTTCCTCTTGAATTTTAAAAGTGCTATTCGACTCTTAGCTACTGCTATACTCAATGACCTTTGTGTAATAGTTACCATTACACAAAAGTTTTGGGTTAAAAATCGTCCCTGCTCCTGAAAATTTTCGTGAGGACATAAAAAAATCCATACCTGGTGGTGTTTCTTTGTAATGTCTGACATATCCAATTCAAAGATGGTGTCACGTGCTCCAACGTATAAAACATCTCTGTCTTCATTTAGCAACAGTATTGAATAGTTGAAGACTTCAGGTTCTTGGAATGTTACGAGTGGTATTTCTGCAAATAAAGATGGAAATAAGTGTAGAATAACTTAAATGTAGCATCATTATGAAAGGCACAATGGTCAAGTGGCTAGAACAATGAGCTGTGAAACAGGAGACCAATAGTCCCAATCCCATCACAGCCACTAGCTCACTATGTGACCCTGAGCAAGTCAACTGACCTCCCTATACCACAGCCCTTGAGGCTACAAAAAAATGAATAAAAGCTGGACACTAATGTAACAAGACATCGATTCGCATTTGGATTTGCAGACTACCTGAAAGGTTTATCAGTTTTCCCTTCTTGAACTCAACAACTTAGATGGCATGTTGAATACTTTATGTTGCCATTACAGCACTAAAGAGATAAGGGGAGGAACATAACCCTTATGAAAACAAGATACTGGGCACCTCATGTACCTCTGTTTGATGCAGATTTCACATAAGCCTCTTGAGCTTTGCACAATTCGTGTCTATGCTGGACATAGTACAGATCAAAACTTAATGCAGGTGTGCCAAACTAGTGACATGACAGTAGAATCCCACACTGAAGCCAACTTAAAGGGGGGAGAGAGAGATGAGCCTTACCTTGGCTGGCTCTACCCACAGGCATTCAGGGGTTTCACCCTCTGCTACCTGATTGAGAGGTCTGTACACACCCCTAACCTCTCCCCCTTGTTGAGGTTCCAAAGGCACAAAACCAAACCACGTGACCTTCACTCCTCTGATCGTCTTCTGCTTGAAGTACCACAAGTAAATTCTAACGGTGGGGGGGGGGGAAGGATTTCTCCTCTGCTGACCATTCTCTCTGGAACACCCTTCCAGTGGGAATTACAAATGCCCCAACCACATCTTTAAATCACAGCTTGTTGGGTCACCAATTGACTGCATCCTACTGTAATTGCATAGCCCAAGACACTGGCTACTGTTTTGTCAGTCCTTATGTGCTATGTTAGCACTGCTTGTTACTCGCTAGGTTGCGTTAGCACCAGTATTGCATTCTTACACAAATAACTATCTGATGTGTTTTTGTGCTGCTTTTTCGAAACTGTATTGTAGCCTAATGTTTTTCTTCATTTTTATGTTGGCTTGTGCTTGCGTACCAGTCAACATCTTGCGGTAGTAGCAGATTCACAGGTACAGTCACTGTGGACGAATGCAGGGCATGCATCAGTAGGTGCACCCCCATTCCCCAATAAACCAGCATGCAGGTGCTGACACCAGCAATACGTAAAGTGGCCACCACAACTAACAAAAGTGCCGACTGCAATGAGAGGCAAGCTCATCATGCAGCGGCACAATAACACGCCTCCCGACATGCCTTTACTGATGAAGTTCTCTAGTAAACATGGCGGCATTCAGTGCCACCACACACATCGCCAACTTCAGGAGTGCCCAATCCCCCCGTCGGCATAATGCCCCCCTCCCATTCCAATTGTGTGCCGAGGTGCCAATCTCCCACAGCATTATGTGTCCCCCAAACAGTCTTTCTTTGTTGACGGGGTGCCAATCCCATCACCCTCAGTCCCCCTCACCCAGTTCAATTTGCTGACGAGGAGCCCACTCCTGTCGGCATAATGCCCCCGATATGTGCTGTGTGCCAAGGAGTGCCCAACTGGTGCATCATGCGCCTCCCTTCTGTGTCAACGGGGCTCAATCCAGTGAGCTGCGGTCCCTCTCTATCGTAGTAGGTGGTACACTGGGAGCCCACCCTGTGTACCAAATATCACCTGCACAATAAGAAAACTGACCTTCGCCTTTTTTTTCTCTTTACCTGTAAAACAAGAAAACGGTCCCTCGCGGTCTCTCCTGACCCCTCTCCCCACCCACGCCCACTATCTGCATGCCCTGCCTCCCCACACACCCCTCTCACCCCACGGTTACCTCTGGAGTCTGGCACGACGTTCTTCGGTGGACCGGGAACACGTCTGTGCTCTTCAAAGCCGACTGCGAACTGAAGAAATGCTGGTAGGCTGTATAATGGCATTTTCAACTTTGGTGTATATCTCAAGCATTTATGGGAATTTTGGCACCAAATTTTCAAGATGGGGTTATTGGGACCCCTCCTCATGAACTTAGTCACTTTCATGGCGATATTCGGTCCTGAAAGGTGATTTCGCGGTCACGCATGGAATCATCTTTCGGGACCAATTAACAAAACGACAGTGCCACTGTTCATGAGGTGGGGTCTCAAAAAGCCTATGTTGCAAATTTGGTGAAAAAAAAATTCAAAAACTTTTACGAGCTTGCGTTGCGCAGTTTCCACGCACGCTCGTAACTTCGTGAATTTGTAATATTTTCACTCCAGATTTTCAACATTGCCATTTTTCTACACCACTTTATGAACAGTACAGCTATCATTTGACATATCCTGGCCGAAATGTGTTTTCGGACTTACTGTGCAGAATAGCACAGTCGCTGTGGGAAATCAGTTTTAGGGACAGATTAAGAAGATGACAGTGACACTGTTCATGAGCAGAGGCCCTAAAATGCCATGTTGAAAATTTGGTGATTAAATCCATAAAATGACTGTGTTACAAGTTACCGTGGCACCACTTGGTTTAACAAACTCACTACTACCACATTGGAGCACACAAAAATTGGCCCCTTTAAAAGAGACCTGCTAACCCTCTTGGCCCAAAATAACCAATGTGACTGCAACCACAAAACGCAGGCGGCCATCACCACCATGATCTGTTCCCCCCTCCTCTTCCCTAGCACTTCTGCCCTCTCTCCTGACAAAGGTCCCTGGGCGACTGTCCCCCTCTCCTGTTCCACCCCTCATCCCTTCTTCCTACCTATGACAAAGCCCCCCTCAGGCTACTCCTCCATAACATAGGCTTGATGCCTCTCGTGGACTCAACAATACAGTGAACCGCATGTCAAAATGCACTTACAGTACCAGTACAATATAGGCAATGCAACAGCCTACCCACTTGCTTGTACAGCCCGTCAGTATTCTGTCTTCCTGCAATGTTTATCAAGCTACCTCTGTAATTTTGTCTTGTGTCCTATTGTATTGGAACATTTGTAATTCTTTGTCTGTCTGTTCTACCTGACATGGAACCTTTGTAAAAGAGCCTGTCGGCTCAAAGATGTTAATCTGCAACTGAAATAAAAATAAATAAATAAATGTGTTGTGCGGTTTCCATGCAGCCTTGTAACTTCGCAAATTTGCAATATTTTCATGCCAAATTTTCAACACTGGCATTTTTTTTCACACTTCCTTATGAACAGTACAGCTGTCATTTTTCACATCCTGACCAAAATGTGTTTTGAGATGGATTAACAAAATCACAGTGCAACTGTTCATGAGAGGAGGTCCCAAAATGCCTATGCTGAAAATGTGGTTAAAAGAATCCCAAAAATAAATGAGTTACGGACGTGTGTTGTGCAGTTTCTATGCGTGCTCATGATTTCACCAATTTTTCATATTTTTACTCCAGATTTTCAACGTTCCCATTTTTTTTTTTTTACACCTGCTCATGAACAATACAGTTGTCATTTTTCACATCCTGCCCAAAATGTGTTTTCGTGCCTGTGGCGCCAAATGGCACAGTCGCTGTGCAAAACCACTTTTCAGCTAACAAACTAATAGTGCCACTCTTCATGAGGTGGTGTCACAAAAAGCCCATGTTGAGAATTTGGAGTGAGAATACCAACAAACGCCTACAGCATTAGGGTTTCCAGTTGTAACACCCAACCCTGTAGAGACCAACAGGCGTCAGGGGTGTGACTTGGGATCATTGGCTGTAATACTCACGCCACTCCACCCCCACCCTGCAGCAAATGACAGGCATCGAGGTGTGTCTTGAGAGTGTTCAGCCCTAAAGTTCACCCAGTTGTCCTATACTGCACCCATCTCAATGTATTTCCTTATGGAATGGGGTAAGTATGAGGCCCAAAGACCCCAAAGCACACCACGACACTTGTCAGTGTCCACAGGGTAGGGTGAGGTCAAATGAGCTGACGACCCAAAGGCACACCCCAATGCCTGTCAGTCTCTGCAGGGTGGGGGTGGAGTTGGTGTCTGTTCAATACTTCACTGCTATTCCTATTATGCATCTTTAACTCCTGCACTACCAATGCCAATGTTAGCTAAACAATATTCAGCATTGACAAATGCTTGTCATCTGTACTTTCAGTTATGCTGGAAAATGTACTTCCAGCTTGTTTACAACCATGCATCTCTTATCTCCCCATTTTCTTTGCCTACTTAGGCATGGGCTGCTCCTGAGAAAGATCCCTTGGACCAGTGTACTTACCCCGTCAACAAATAAATAAAAATAAATATATTGGGGGATATCAGTTTAAATTATGCCCTTGAATTTGACAGGATTCATATCTTATTCTATTTGTACTGAGGGTGTCTGTTTAAAACGTTATTTTTAGGTATTTACAAAACAAAACAAACGTGTAGATTATTTATAGAGTATAAGTTTAAAAGAAAATGAGGACTTCGCATTTCCATCTACCTATTACTCCCTTATACATTTAGACACAAAACCCAAGGCTAAAACCTGTTCTAAAACTAAGCAACTTTTTGTGTGCATTATATTGCTTTCCCAGCCTGCCAGTCGCCCATCATGCAGGGATACACCCTGAATGGGGGATATACCCATAATCAGGGCTATACCCTGTATCACTCCAAAGCCATCATTTATTTGGTAGCTGCATTTATTTCCTAGCTTTTTTTTTCTGCCTGTCTCTACCCCGTGGCATGGGCAGTAGCAATTTAGCCTACTAACTGACACCATTATAAGAATGAAACGGCTATACTTTTTTCCCCCCAGAGAGTTTAATGTCTGTCCATTCTGAGAACTGACTTAGGAAAATAATAAGCATAAAAGGAAGCTTTGTAAAAGCAGAGAATGAGTAACGAGACTGTACTGAAATTATTAGCAGCCCAATTAGATGTTCAACTGAGTAGTAAATTACACAATCAAAAATGGGATCACTCATCACTTCACAAGGAATTTAGGGAATGAAGCGAGGTGAGTTATTTAGTATAGCATCTTGACAAGAGCATAATGATTTGGACAAAGCTTAGTTCTGTGGTTAAACTAGAACTGAGAGCTTTATTAAAATGAATGCTCCCAGAAATCATTTGCCAGTCGTTTTCAAGTGTCATCATAGTAATTATCTGTAAAGGATTTCAAAGAGGAAGCGTCCAAAAAACTATAATTAAACAAAGTTTATTAAAAGAGAACACTGAAATCTTAGCTTCTGATTATAGACTATGTTGCCTAGCAGTGTGAGACATATCACTGGAAACAGACCAAGGCTTCAATATGCTTGCTAACTTATAAAGGAGGAAGCAGCATTTTAAGAAGCACAATATCTGGGCCAGTGGAAGATTTGTTGGGCCATGATGTTTTCCAATTCCGAACCCTGTTAGTTCTGATTTAGTTCAACAGGACAACCACTGAGAAGGAACATACAGAGCAGCTACCTCAGCAGTGGCACCAACACCTGATATAGACCTACCGTAAATGGAATTCTCTGAAAACAGCAGAGCTGGCCTAATCACAGTGTGGTACAGCTGCTGACTACCCTGGTTCAATCCCCCCCCAAGCCCATGTTGCTATACTCTGGGCCATCGATGCACTAAGAAGCATTCATCAATGTTCACATATCATTATTTAGCACAGTGAGCCTCCATCTTATATTTTTGGCCATCCTTTTAATTTATTTATGCACACCTGACTCCATTTGACCCTTGGCCCCCCTCTCAAGACCCCACCAGACCCCAGCCTCCTCTCCTCACTTTCTCCCGGGATTTCCTTTTCCCCACATCACCCCGTGTTTACCCTCATGGTGAAACCCTCCGGCTGGGTCAGTTCCATTGGGTAACAACATCCAGGAGTTGCACAGGTCGACAAATGTGAGGCCTGCGGGTGAAGCAGGGCTCTCATGCTGCACATGGGAAGGGGAGATTTCTACATCCTGTTCCTCCCTACCCCAAGACACAAGCAGCTAGAGTGCACATGCACACACACACGCAAGCATGCATAGCGCAGCACCAGCCTGCACCTTCCTTCCTCATAGTCACCTAGGTGGTAGTGTAGCCGTGAGCAAGCTGCCCCACCCCACCCAGAGCAGAAAAGCATTCTCGGGATGCTTAACTTCTCCCCCCAGTAGGCCCTCAATGACCTGTGCTCATCCTGAACGTAGGCCACCGGCACCACGAGCGGTAGTACTACCACTGTGGCGACTAGCTGGATCTCTTAATTTGTTTTGATTAAATCCCCCCAAATGATATCTTATCATCATTCTTTATTTTACTACTGCTGCTGGTTTGAGACTAGTGCTCTGTACCTTACTTAAACCTCACTTATAGACACAATCATCACAACTACAGCCCTATGCTTCCAGGCAATAGGAAACCCTGTTCATCTCAAACACCTCCTACCTTAAGGGAGGGTGGGTGGCTCCTGCTGTCACACAAATAACCCTCAGAGGAAGTTGCGAGGGCAGAAATACTCAGCTCAGACGGTAGGCAAAATCCTGTCACTGGCATAACACAAGACATTCACATATGAGGCATGCAGTCGTATGTCTGGCTGGCAGTATAGCCTAGAGGTAAGAGTAATGAGCTGTGAACGAGCTTGATACATCCAGCAGACCAGACCTTGGTTTGATTCTCACAACCTCCACTTGCATACTGTGTGACTCTGAGCAAGTCACTTAACCGAACAGTGCTCCCAGGTCACCCCTGAAAACAGGCACTCAAGCCTAGTGGGCCTTACCCGGTAACCAAAGACTAAAATAAAAAAAAAAAAAAAATGTCAAACCTAAGTGCGTTGTTTAGACCTGGCCCCAAGCCCATTTCTGACTGGTCAGAAACATCTTTAACCCAGCGGTCAGGGGGTGGGATACTAGGTGGAGTAGCAGGAGGAACAACAGAAGGAAACAAAGGTGGTTTGCAGGTGAAAGACACTACTACACTCTACCTTCCAAACTGTGGCACCTAGACCTGTGAGTTTCCTTCTCCGACCAAGATTTTGGCCAGCTCTGCTCTTGACTGGCCCTACCTTATTTATTTATTTAGTTTTTGTTGACCGGGTGAGTACACTAGACAAATTCTGCCTATTTTCAGCCTTGTCCTGAGGGTGGGGGATATAGATGAATGCCAACTGACCTTGAACCAGATTAAGCTGTTGGTGGTATTTTTTGTGAATGTGGGGAAATTTGGCCAGGGCACCGGGAAAATTCCCCTTCTCTTGGTAGAGGGCACTGTCAGTCTCCTTTCCAAGATGACAGACGTTCACTAGGAGGAGGAGGCCGTGGAGGAAAGCTTTCATTTAGCGGAGGATACTGAAACGGATTTGGCAATGGATGTTACCCTGCAGACCAATGAGAAACGAGCTACAGAAATGGATCACTCTAGGAATGCGCTGCAGGTGAGTGATCCTGTTCCCAATATGACTGCTAGTGCTGGTTCAGAGAATGGCTTATATTTTTGATGGAGGCCCGAGGGTTCTACCTTGATGCAGTCTGCAGCAGACAGTGCTGCATTGGAAGGCCAGATGATTGGTAGTGTCACTTTCGGAAATGCCATGTACAGGCATGAAATAGCGGCTAAAGAGCTGATTGATGCTAGAATTGTATAAGACTCGCAAACGGCAAGTTGTGCTCCTTTATCATATCCACTGAATTGTCCCTCTGACCGAAGTGCTTCCCGGCAGCAGGAACAAGATAGACCAATTGATTTTTCGAGCTGGTCACCCGAGAATGCACTCGCAAATGCGGGCTGGAGGCAGACAGTGGAAGGACACTAGCTGCCCGATTCCCAATGGGAGCCTTTTGATGACACTCAGATGAAGGGGCTAGACGGAGGGGAAGCTCCACGGCCCAATATACAACTGACAGCTACTGAGTATATTGCAGGACCAGACAACAGGGCTGAGAATTATGCCAGGGGCATGGATGCACCACCTTCTTCCAGCAGGCAAATGGAAACAGGGGAGCAGCCTGCCACATCTGAGAGGCACGAACATGATGCGAGCTCAGGGACAGACCAGGATGTGGCCTTCATGATACAGCTTAGAAAGATACCAGGGACAGTAGAGAACAGGATAACAGGGCAGCAGGACCTTCAGGTCCCGATACACATAGGCCGATTCCCTCATCAAGGGAAGGATCAGATGAGGACCCCGGGACCAGGGTGACTCTTTTTCCAGAAGGGGCCCAACATTTTCAGAACTTTCCAGGAATAAACTCACATAGGCCACTAGAAGAAATGCTGTTCGCCTACACTATGGGGGGGTTGCCCGAGCATGCTGACAGGGTGTTATAGCCCATAGGCTACTTAAGGATTCCATGCTCTTTCAACCCACTGAAATATACGCCCTCATATATATCTCTGGCGAAGATGTCTACGATATCACTTTTCGGCAACATTCCGGTTTGGACAGGTTCTGGACGAAAATACAACATGCTCAGATTATTTCCACTCTGGGCCAACTTTATGGCCATCCTACTAACTAAACCCTTCATCAAAACTGTCACCATGTTTACCAGAATGGGGGAACGGAGCAACATTCTCTTTGGCTCCAGAAAATATGTCTTGTATGGGTCAATCAGAACCATCACAGACACTGAGGGATATGGACTGGGGGTGGCGTATTTGAGTAAAGCCGCTCAAACAAACAATACTGTTCAACACATGCCTAACGTTTTTTTTTTTTTTAGGACAAGACAGGGGTGTGTGTTTTTACGCAGGCTAACTGAAGGCCTGCTTTAAGTGTGGCTCTTATACCCATCTGAGCAGCTCCTATGACAGATTACGTTGTGCCTTGTGTGGGGATTTTGGTCATGTCAGCATGGCATGCACTAATATTTATAAGTGTAAGTTATGTGAAGAGCTTGGACATGCATATCACCAGTGTCCTTGGGCTGGGCAGAACATAGCAGATGGGCTAACAAAGAAACACAGAATTTGATGTCAGATAAGGACCGCTTGCACCACCCAGTCTGCCCATTTCCCTACCTAATGGATAAGCTGCAGATCCTGGCTAACCAACAGCCTACTTCTTCCTACCCCCACCCCCCAGAATTGCCTTATGACTGTCCCATGCATTCTTGAATTCCACCACTGTTTTTGACTCAACAACCTCCTCAGGAAGGCTGTTCCATGCATCCACAACCCTCTCCATGAAAAAATACTTTCTCACATTACCTCTGAGCTGTCCCCCTTCTAACTTCAAATTGTGCCCCCTTGTTCTTGCACACCTCTTTTTCTGAAAGATGCTACCCTCTTGCACGTTGGAGACTCCCTTGAGGTACTTGAAAGTTTCTATCATGTCCCCCTCTCCTCGAGGCTATACATGTTAAGCTCCTTAAGTCTCTCTTGATATGACTTCTGGTGCAGACCCTGCACCATTTTAGTTGCCCTCCTCTGGACTGCCTCCATCCTGTCTATGTCTTTGCGGAGATTGGATCTCCAGAACTGCATGCAGTTCTCCAGATGGGGTCTCACCAGCTGTCTGTACAGAGGGATAACAACTTCCTGTTTTCTACTGGTGATGCCTCTCCCTATGCATCCTAGTATTCTCCCAGCCCTCCTTACTGCCCTCTCACATTGCTTGCCCACCTTTAGGTCTTCTGATATGACTACCCCCCGGTCCCTTTCCATTTTTGTTGTTGTTAGTATCTCACCCCCCATTGTGTACTCTTCCCCTGGGTTTTTGTTTCCCAGGTGCATTACTTTGCACTTCTTAGCACTGAATCTAAGCTGCCATACATTTAACCATTCCTCCAACCTTGCCGAGTCCCTTCTCATCCTTTCCACCCCACCTTGTACATCAACTCTGTTGCAGATCTTTGTGTTGTCTGCTAAGAGACATCCTTTTCCTTCCAGTCCCTCTGCAATGTTGCTTACAAAGACATTAAAGGATACCTAAACAACATTTTGTCAACAAACTATTCAAAAATCTGACTTCATAGGGGACTTAAGGAAAGGCTGCTGTATACATCAATGCTAAAACTACATTCATATAATTTACCTAAATGCAGTTCCAAAGCATTTGAAAAATGTAAAATCAGCCTTCCAGTTTCGAAAGAACTGTTTTTCCTGCTTCCTAAAATGTCTGCCAATTTGTGTTAAGTGATGACATCATTGGAGCCAGAGTCAGAGAGCTCTCTCTAAAGTGCTAACTAGTTCTTTTTTTCCCCTTTGCTTAGAAGTGTTTCACCAAAATGGTCAAAACCATGTCTATTATTTTGATCATTACACATGGTAGGCTATGGTTCTGTTCATTTTGTTTACTTTAACATGCTGAAATTGTGTTTTAATCCAACCAGCTTTCTCTTTGGCAAACCACAGTGCAGTACAAATCTTCAAATACCTGGTGGTCTAGTGGTTATGGCGGATCCAGGAAATTACAGTGGGGGTGCTGGGGTGGTGTGCATACTTGATATGCACTTTTTAACATTTGTATTAAACCTTTATATTGTCTGCTGCTATTCTTTCTTAGTACGTTTTTGACAGAATTTACAAATGTAATACATACTTTTGAATGTAAACATTTCTACAGTCAATAAACTATAGATCTTACTTCAAGAGGGCTCTTGCAGTAGGCAATTACATACAGGACTGACGTCGGCAGGCAGCAGGACCTCACGGAAAAATTTCTAGCTAGCAGTCTCTGGCGAGGGACCGCCCCCTCACATCAGGTGACCCGCGTCCAGGAGACGCTTACATAAAGGGGCTGTCCCTCACGCCTGCCTTCCAGTTCTTTCCCGCCGTTAGCTCATGCCAGCGCCTCGTGGAAAAGTTCCCTGCTCATCAGGCTCTTTCATCGGTATTTTAACCGAATACTTTCGATTTTTTCCTATCATCCATCAGGTATTCATCGGTGTATATCGTCCCCTACACCCTCCAAGCACAAAAACAAGTGCGACTCGTGCGGCACCCAACTCCCGCACAAGGATGGCCATTCCCTGTGTCTTTTTTGCCTAGGCCATGACCGTCCGGTAGAGAAGTGTCAGCACTGCTTTAGTTTTAACGCAGCCCAGAGAAGGCGGCAGCAGTCCCTGGAGGCCCATATTTTAAAAAAGAAAATGAGCTCCATGGAGAAAGAATTGAAAAAGCTTCGGCAGGCATCAACTTCCCCTGAAGGCCATCGCAAGAAAAAGGACAAAGAAAAGCACCGGGACAAGGGCTCCTCTCCCACCGTGACTTCCTCAGGAGTCGCCGTGCTAAAGGTAATGTCCCCTCCTGGGGACCACTCCATGACAGCTGCCTTAGAGGCTTCTAAGGTGGCATCGGCCCGCCCGTCTGGCTCACACTCGGGCCCTTCGGGCGCCTCCGCGCTTCTGGAGGCCTCCGCTCCCGGTAAAGCCATGGTTTCGTGGCCTACTGGTGTGAGCGACTCCGATAAGCCAGATGCTGGCTCCTCTGGTGCCCACACGAAGCAAGTCGGTAAGTCGCCCAACCCTTCGGGGTGGCACGCTGCTCCCATTCCGCCCGACCAGGCCGCCCCTCCATCGTGGCCTGTCTCTGGCGATGGGTCCATTAAGTCGGACACTGGCCCCTCCGGATCCTGCTGCTAGGTTGCACGTCGGTTCACCCGACAGAGTCGTTCCAGGCTCCCCGCAGCCTTCACCGCCCTCTGAGGATTTCTCCTCCCACTGCCCGGGCGATGCTGAGGTTCCCGTTTCACCTCCGTCAGACCGTCCACCTGCTGGTCCGACCAATCTGACGTCGGCTCCCTGGATGCCGGCTCAGACGCCGGTGTTGCAGACTTCGGGCGACATCCCACTCCCAGATGCCGCCCCGACGCCAGGCCCTCTGCCTCCCAGGCCTTCTGCTCCAGAACCGCCCATGGGGCCTCCGGCCAGGCCATCTGTTCCGGCAGCCCCCCCCCGGTTCCCAGGTACCTGACCCAGTTGTATCCGACGCCGTCATACCCGGGACCACAGTATTCGGCACTGACCTATCCGGCGCCGCAGTACCAGACACCTCAATACCCGATGCTGGGCTTCCCGCCGTCATGTTATGGATACATGCCTTATGGGTATAGTCCATACCCGTATCCCCCTCCTCCACCGCCCCCCAGCCGCAGGTGGACCTGCAGGAGACTCTGGCCTCCTCGTGGGCTGAGGCCAAGGCTCAGCTCACCAGAGAGGTGGAGAGTCGTCTTCCGATGGTGCCGGTTCCCATATGTCCACGGCGACAAACTCCCTCCCCCCACCTCTGGACACCAGGGCTAAACCCTCTGGGTCCAGAGAAGGGCAGGACATGCTTCCCTGAGGGCTTCCCAAGGGGTCCGCTCCTCCCGCTCGTCGGGAGAAGGAGTCTACCTCTTCCTCATCTTCTTCTTCCTCGGACACCTTGGACGCTTCAGACGGCTGTTCCGAGCAAGAAGATGAGCCACACTCTCCGTCCAAGCTCTGGCCAAGGACTCCTCCGAAGTCTCCTCCAGAAGATCCTTCCTTTACGGAGTTGCTACGAAAGATCCAGGAACTACATAAGTGGCAATCCTTGGAGGCAGACCCCCAGCGTAAAAAACTCGCTGAGCATCTGGATCTGCCCGTGACAGCTCCCACTTTGGTGCCACCCTGGATCGAGCCTCATGCCGACCTTATTACCATTATATGGAAACAGCCGTCGGCCTTAGCCCCACTTCCCAGGAAGCTGAACAGGCTATACCAGGCTCCCAAGGGTGTTGACTATTTAGACTCCCACCCTTGATCTGACTCGGTTATGATTAGCGCCGTTCATAGCCGGTCCGCTCAACCCAAACACCTTAGCTCATCTCCACCTGACAAGGAATCCCGCCTTCTGGACCAGTATGGCAAGAAGATTTTTGTTTCTTCCACTCTGGGTATTAGGGCCCTGAACTATGTCGGCCACATGAGGGATTACCATAAGGCGATTCTCAGTGAGGTGGAATCTAAATTGGACTCCCTTCCGGACTCTCAGGTCAAGCAGGAAGTGGCTGACCTCGTCTGCTCTACACGTTCGGCCAGTTGACACGTTGTTTGTGCGACCTACGATGCAGTGGACACTGCTGGTAGGAACTCAGCTTCCGCCGTAGGCCTACGGCATCGTGCTTGGTTCAGAGTGTTAGGGTTGGTCTCGGAAGTGCAGTTCGCCATCCAAGAAGTGCCCTTCCGAGGTTTGGTGCTGTTCGGGGTGATGTCAAGGACATCATCACTGACCTGCAGGAGAAGGGGACAGCACTAAAGTCTGTGGACTCTATGTATCATCCCCATCAATCACAGCGCCATCCCTTTCGCAGACAGAATCGGCCCAAACTGAGACCACAGGGAAAGAGGGCCACTACACGCGGGGCCCCCCAGCTGCCAAGCCCCCCCCCGCCCAGCTTCAGCTGCGGTGCTGCCACACACCACCTGACTCCTTCCCTCTCCCACAGCCTCTGGACTTCCCAGAGGAACCAGTAGGAGGGTGGTTTTCCCTCCACCTTCCAGGCTGGGAGAGGATAACATCAGATTCATGGGTGCTCCAGCTAATCGCAGGAGGACACTCAATAGAGTTTCTACAGAAACCACCTCATCAACCTCCCCCAAGGTTGTCGTAATCTCGGGGACATCTTCTTCTGGTCCAGGAAGAAATTTCAGCACTTTTGCTGAAAGAGGCGATAGAACCTGTCCCCCTTCCCCTGCAAGGAACGGGTTACTATTCCCACTTCTTCCTGGTCCCGAAGAAGACAGGAGATGCAAGACCTACTCTGGATCTCAGTTCCCTGAACATTTTCGTGGAGTACAAGAGGTTCAGGATGCTCTCACCGCAGATCCTTCTACCCCTGCTCCGCTCGGGGCAGTGGCTGTGCGCTCTGGATATGCAGGACACTTATCTGCACATACTGTATCTATCCGTCCGTCTCACTGCAAATATCTCCATTTTGCTTTCCAGAGGGACCACTACCAGTTCAAGGCACTTTCATTTGGCCTATCCTCGGCTCCCAGAGTATTTACCAAATGCCTTGCGGTGGTGGCGGCCTACCTGCGTACCCCAGGGTACAGGTTTTCCCGTACCTGGACGATTGCCTACTGGTGGCCTCGTCCAGGGAGGAACTCCTGCATTGCCTCTTCCTCACCCAGCAGGTCTCTGCCGGTCTGGGTATTACCATCAACCATTCCAAGTCTCACTTGATCCCATCCCAGAGGCTCCAGCTTATCGGGGTGATACTGGACACTACCCTAGGCAGGGCCTTCCTGCCACCAGACAGGGCGGTCACACTCCAGACTCAGATAAGCCTGTTGTCCGGCCGCAGGTGGGTCAGTGCAAGGTCGGTTCTTCACCTCCTTGGGCTTATGGCGGCTGCTATCTCAACAGTCCCTCGCACTCGGCTCCACATGAGGGTCTCTCAGTGGACGCTTCGCTCTCAGTGGGATCAGCTGGTAGATGACTTGGACCAATTGGTCCTAGTCTCCTCTCCCATGGTTCGAGACTTGCAGTGGTGGATGGTTCGAGAGAACCTTCTTCGGGGAGTTCCATTCTTCCTTCCTCCTCCCTCCCAGACTCTGACCACAGACATCTTGGGCGAAGGTTGGGGAGCCCATCTTGGTCCACATAGGACCCAGGGCTCTTGGTCCAAGCTCGAACAATCACTGCACATCAGTGTGCTCGAACTTCGGGGGCTGCTCTATGCTCTCCACTCCAGGCCCTCCACCTGCATCTTCTTCCAGGCCACCTAGCCGTCCAGATGGACAATATGTGTGTCGTATGGTACATCAACAAACAAGGCGGAACTCACTCCTACCCTCTTTGCAGGGAAGCCATGAGAGTTTGGGATTGGGCAACACAACACAACCTTCACCTCACGGCAATTCATGTTCCAGGGGTTGAGAACTCCTTAGCAGACAAACTAAGTCGCTCATCTGCTCAAGCTCACAAGTGGGAACTGGATCAGGAGTCCTAGACGATATCGTCCTATGTTGGGGAACACCTCAGGTGGACCTGTTCGCCTCACCTCTAAACGCAAAGCTTCCCGACTTCTGCTCGCTCGTTCAAGAGTGAGGCATTTTCTGGAGAGACACTCTGTCTCTAGATTGGAAGGACAGATTCGTCTATGCCTCCCCCCTTCCCCCAAGATTCCTCTGATCCCGCATGTCTTGCAGAAACTCGGCTCAGAAGGAGCATGAATTATTCTGATGACTCCTTTCTGGCCCAGGTAAGTTTGGTTCTCTCTTCTGCAACAATTCTCAGTGGAACCTCCTTTTCCTCTTCCACTGTCATGAATTTTACTGGCTCAGGATCAGGGGACCCTGGTCCATCCAGGTCTCAAGTCCCTTCAACTACATGCATGGCTCCTGCAGACATAGCTCAAGCCCGCTTTGGGGTTTCTCCCCAGGTGGCTGAGATCTTGGTGGAGGCTATGAAACCCTCCACTAGGTCTACTTATGCCATGAAGTGGAAACGGTTCTCAATCTAGGCCACTTCTGAAGGCTTCTAGCCTTTCTCCTGCTCGGTTGGGCGACTGCTGGAGTACCTGCGACATCTCTTTGACCTGGGTCTTAGTCACTTGTCTCTGAAGGTACATATGGCCATTTCGGCCTACCATGTTCCCTTCGCAGATAGGACGTTTGCTCAACTGGAAGTCTCTAAGACTTTCCTCAGAGGGGTTCTTCACTTGAGACCCCCTATCCGAGTTCGCATCCCTCCTTGGGATTTGACCTTCATTCTTGAGAAACTGACTTTGCCTCTTTTTGAACTGGCGGCCACAGCAGACATGAAGTTCCTTTCATGGAAGATGCTCTTCCTAGTGGCCATTACCTCTGCTTAGAGGATTTCCGAGCTCCAGGCCCTGATGTGTAAAATCCCGCACTTGATTTTTCACAAGGAACGTGTGGCTCTGTGCACCAATCCTACGTTTCTCCCCAAGGTGGTAGCAGAATCTACACTGAACCAGTCCATAGAGTTACCCGCTTTCTTTACGCAGTACTCCAATCAGGGGAAGTATCTACTTCACACTATGGACGTTCACCGGATCCTGAGACACTACACTAACAGAATAAAGGATCTCAGAAAGACTGATCAACTGTTTGTCTCTTTTGCCCCCAAAAGAGAAGGCAATGCTGTTTCCAAGCAATGCCTGTCTAAATGGTTGGCTCACTGCATCACCTTCTGTTATGACAAGGACAACAAGACCCTTCCGGGTCAAGTAAGAGGACACTCCATCAGAGGGATCGCTGCCTTGGCGGCATGTTTCAAGAACGTGTCAGCGGCAGACATCTGTGCTGCTGCCACTTGGACTTCTGTCCATACATTTACAAAACATTACAGTTTGGATATTGCCTCTCGCCGCAGAGCAGGCTTCGGGCTCGCTGTTCTGCAAGGCCTCCTTTTTTAAGGCCTTCACAGCTAAGAGGATCTGCTTTGAGTAGCTTTCCTCCTCCCGTGTGCTTCTTATTCCAGACTGCTTGGGACTCAGACCTATATGTAATTACTTACTGCAAGAGCCCTCTCAAAGTAAGATAGTACAGTTATGTAAAAACTTACCGTAACAGTAGATCTCCGAGAGGCGCTCTTGCAGTAGTTAATACCTTCCCGCCCTCCATCCTCTCCTGCTAATCATATTGTTATCCATAGTAAGTGCAGCCTTTATGAGGTATGAATAATAATTTTTCTGTTGTGTCCTAATGCTTATTGCTTGACCCTCCAGGAAGACCTAGTTGTTGGTTAATGAGGTGGGGGGGAAAAAAACACAATGGGGACTGTACATACTGCCTTCACTGCGCAGAAGGGTGGTGATCCACTGAATGTTCACTGTGGGAGCAGAAGTCAAACACTGAGAGCGAGGGATGGAGAGTGATTTGGGAGGCATTTTTTAACTGTGCCAGCTAATGCAGCACATCGGTATAGGTGTGCACTACTCTCTGGGGTACAAGATTACAATCTGAGGTGTGCTAAATCTCTTCATTAGACCACAAGCTCATAGTGGCCGCAGGCAGTACTAAGGACAGTGTGTGAATGGTGTGGTGTTCAGCCGAAGGCAGGCTAGGGGTTTACTTGGAAAAAAAGATACTCGAGAATCTTATTTGTGGATTACCAAGCAAGCATGAACGTTGGAATTAGACCAGACCAGTACTTCGCTACAAATTTCAGGACATCACATAACCACTAGAACACCAGGTATTTGAAGTGTTGTACTGTATTGCTGTTTGCCAAAGAGAAAGTCAGCTGGATTACAAAACAATTTCTGCAAGTTAAAGTAAACAAAATGAACAAGACCATAGCCTAACGTGTACTGATCAAAATAATCCACGTGTTAACTCATGGTGTTGATCATTCTGGTGAAACAATTCAAAGCGGGGGTGTCAGTTAGCACTATAGGAAACCATGTGGGTCTCTGCCTCTGGCTCCAATGATGTCCTGATGTCCTCACTTAACACATTTGGCAGACATTTTAGGGAGCAAGCAAGGCTGTTTTTTCAATCTGAAAGGCTGATGTTCACATTTTTCCAAAGCTATGAAACTGCATTTATGTTATTTACATAAATGCAGTTTTAGCATAAATGTAAACAGCAGCCTTTCCTTTATCTCGCTATGAAGCCAGATTTTGGAGTTTGCAGTTTTAAAAAACTGCTTGTTTAGGTACCCTTTAAAGAGGACTGATCCTACTACTGAACCCGGCTGTACCCCACTAGTAACCCCCCTTTCTTCAGAGTGGACTCTGTTTACTATTACCCTCTGTATTCTGTTCTCCAGCCAATTCTTACTCAGGCTACCATCTTGGGACCCACTCCTAGGCTGGCCAACTTGTATATTAATCTTTTGTGTAGGACTGTGTCAAATGCCTTGCTAAAGTCTAGGAAGGCCATGTCCACAGCCCCTCCCTGATCTACTACTTTGGTTACCCAGTCAAATAAATCTATTAGATTTGTCTGACATGACCTTCCCGCTGTGAATCCATGCTGCCTTGGGTCCTGTGCCCCACTGGCCTCTAGGTACTCAACAATTCTTTCCTTCAGAAGTGATTCCATCATTTTCCCGATCACTGAGGTTAAACTAACAGGTCTGTACTTTCCTGTTTCTGCCCTGCTCCCACTTTTGTGAAGTTGAATAACATCTGCCCTCCTCCAGTCCTCAGGTACCACTCCATCCTCCTATGATTTATTAAAGAGGGTAGTCAGTGGTGTCACTAGTTCTACCCTTAGTTCTTTTAGAATTCTGGGATGAATCCCATCAGGTCCCACTGCTTTGTCCACCTTCAGTTTTAAGAGTTCTTTCAGAACCCTTTCTTCTGTGAATGGGATGGTATCAACCCCCGTATCCAGCGTGTTTCTATTGTTTGGTTTAGGTACCTCCCCCTCTTCATTTGTGAATACTGAGCAAAAACATTTGTTTAGTATCTCTACCTTTTCACAGTCACCCTCTGCCAACCCCCCCCCCCCTTTATTAAGCCTCACTGTCCCTCCCTTGGTCTTCCTTCACTCCCTGGTGTACATATAAAAGGTTTTATCCCCCTTCTTAACTGAGTTGGCTATCTTTCCTCAGTTTGGGCCTTTGCTGTTCTGACTGCCTTCCCAGCTTCCTTTTGCTTTAACCGATACAATTCTCTGTCCTGCTCCTTCTGTGATTCCTTGTACTTCCTGAATGCTTTTTCTCCCTAACCTTCCCTGCCACCTCCTTTGAGAACCATAGTGGTTCCTTACATCATTTTGTTTTGTTTATTTGTGTCACACAAAGGCTTGTTACCTCTGTGATGGCAGTTTTGATTATTCCCCATTGTTCTTCCACCCCTCCTTCCTGCCCATTTGCTAGTGCATTCCAGGCACACACCCATTTTGGCAAAGATAATTTGGTTCACACTGCACAGGATGGTGCTAGGCCACCCCAGGCAGAGGAGCATGGAACTGATCATTAAGATGAGACCCCCCCCCCCAAAAAAAATCTACTCCTAATGCACAAGCTGAACAGGGGAATTCAAATCAGGCAGGCCTTTCACCACACAACGCTTCACAGGAGGAAGGTGAAATAGTAAACACTCCTAGGGAACCCTCACAACAGGTAGCAGGACCTTCAAACGCAGCTGACATGCCACCACCCTCGGAATTCTAGCTTCCCAGAGCCAGAAGAGTTACCAGGGCATCATTAATGAATCCTCCTAAATCTGGGGCATCCCTTTATAAAACCTACACAAAACCTTACAGAGTAACAAAGGAAGAGACTCTGATCTTGAATCAGAGGTTTCCTCTCGATCAGGAGCAATCTCTGATAAGGAGGAGAATCAGCCAGCTCTTCCACTACTCACAAAAAGAAAGGAAAGAAAAACCCTTGAGAAGGGTGGAGATCCTCAGTAATCCAGTTGCTCCTTGTCCTTTCCTGTTTAATGAATGGCAGCTTTACGGCTTGCATCTGTCAACGTCTGTGGCATGTAAAGCTACAAGAAAAGGTTGACTGAGCTTTCATACTTTTATCACTCTCTGATATTGTCCCCCCCCCCAAACGACTCAATTCTTTATTTTTTTCGGAACAGGCACGCAAAGGATAGATCTCTGGTCCATCCTTTTGGTCTTTTGGTACGGATTATGTTGATTGAGTAGGTGTACTGTTTAAAAGTACACAATCCATACTGCATAGATTAGTGGACATCAGCCCGGGTAGAGCACTACTTCTGGATTGTGCTTATCAACATTATTCCTTGTGTCTGATCAACACATATGTTCCACAAACAAAAGATGCTAGAATCGATTTATGTGAAGCCATCAGACTCTTTCTTTATACTGCCAGATATGTTATCTGGTCGGGGGACATGAATTGTGGTCTAGATATCAAAGGACGAGATGCAAAACAAAACATTTTTTACTGCGACTCCCATTCTTTACAAAACATCACTGAAATGGCTAAAAACTGATGTATATAGGAAACTACATAGGACTCTGGGATATACCTATTATAGGAATCAATACGCTGCACGGATTGATTTTATTTTTAGTTCTTGGTTGTTACTCCACCAAGAAAGCTTTATAGTGCCCTGTGAATTTTCTGATCACATGATACTCTGCTGCACCTTTAATTTAAGTCATGTACACCCCCTTTTTTTTTTTTTTTTTTTACTGCTCCTAAAAGATGGAGAATGAATATTTCGGTACTTGAACAAGACAATACTGCATCAGAACTCAAGCATTTATTTTTTAAGACATTCTGTGAAATGCATGTATGATCATTTTTGGAGTTGGTGGTCAGACACCAAATTGGACATCAAGAACCTAATTAATCATCCGGCCCGGTGGTGCTGAGGGTTGAGGTGCTGGATGCCACACCTCGCACCACGCCGGCGACCCGGGTTCGGGAACGAGCCCGGGTTGCTGGGGGTCGGCAGAGGAGGGAGAGGACTGAGCATCCGGAGGACAGCTCTCCTCTTCCGGGGAGGGACACGAGTCCCTGTTCGGCGTTCTGCAGATCTCTGACTAAGGCTGGAGATACAGCAGGCACTGAGGAGTAGAGAGAAGGAGTGAGGAAGTGGCAGACGTCAGTTACATCTTGATGGCAGGGCACCAGCCACTCCCCTTGGGAAAACAGAGAAAATGCCTCTCGGCTGCGGCGGAGATGAAGCACCGGAGCTTACCCCTGATTTACGGCTGCCCACCTGGCATCCCCCGACCGACATTACTGCAGGTATCGGGGCATTAAAGGCCCGCCCTGTCTGGGAGAAATAAACAGAGGCTACATGGCGACGGAGGATGGCCAGGAAACGGTGTGCATAGGGGACAACTCCATGTGCTCCCGAGGAAGACCAGAGCCGAGGGGGTGAGAAGGAGGCATAAACAGTAAAATAAAAAAAATTAAAAAAGAACCTAATTAATCATAGTGGCAAGTGTAAATCTAACCCTGATTATTTACTTTATTTAGAACATACGAGTAGGTTGTATATGTCTTTATCAAACAGTTCTAGATATCAGTTTCCGACACAGATAGTGGATTTAAAGGAGAAAATGTTCTAATTTCAATATAGTAGGGCATCATCCTTGGAGGCAGAGATGAAGTATGGCACAGAATCTCATCCACGTGCTGACCCGTTTGCTACATGTAAACAAAGACTTGACCTCACTATTATGACTGCACTGCAGGATGATGATGGATCACTCAAAATCCTAGATATGGACATACTCAAAGTACAAAGACAAAGAACCTCTGTGCGAAAGCACTGAGGCAAGGGTTACCCCAAAGGGCATTGGCCAGGAAGCCAAGTTTCAGAGAAATACAAAATCACACATGCCCACATAATGCAAAGCGTTATAGGCTGCACATGCGAATCACCACAGAATACTATGCCAGTTCAACGTTAAGCAGAAATGCGTGGTGCTGAAAGGCCTCTCATACAGTTTGCAAAGGGTGCCAAAGTAATTATAAAACATTTAAAAAAGACATTTGGTTCTGACACACATACATCTATCCCAATGAAGGAATTTTTGAAACATCCCCCTCCAAGACTAACTACCGAACAACTAGATGTGCTAAAGATGTGCAGTATAGCGCAGTGGTCTAAGACTCTGAGCTGCAAATCTGGTGACATCCAGCAGACCAGACCTGGGGTTTGAATCCCACAGCTTCCACTTGCATACTGTGTGACCCTGAGCAAGTCACTTAACCTCCTTGTGCTCCCAGGTCGCTCCTGTAAAAAAGCTTTCAGCTTAGTGTGCTATACCTGGTTAAACAACTAAATAATAATAAAAAAAATTCCCTATCCACCAGAAAGAGGTGGCTATAGTAATAAAATCTTTAAAAGATGGAGCATTTCCAGGGCCGGATGGTAACTTACAAATTTTAAACTGGGAACATAAATTAAAGTTACGTGAAGCTAAGGTTCTAATATGGAAGCAATGGAAATTCTCAGGAAAAAAACGCGAATTTTGACCATTAAAAAAAAATGTATTGCCATTTTTACCTACCTTAGTTTTTATATACCCCCCACCAGTATGTTTGGAGACAAAATTATTTTTTTTTTTTCAGATGCTCTGGGGTAGCAGGCTGAACCCCATTAAAAGGGAATATATACAGGTTACTCACCTGTAACAGGAGTTCTAGGAATGGTATATGTTGTTCATCCACACTCATTGGCAGTATCCTTGCCGCTTTAAATCTTGCCGGAAGGTCTTCAAGCTTGCTCCTCCCACCCACCCGGGTGGTATAACTCTCGGCTCCGTCCCATGACGCCAGATCTGGCCCGCTGGAAGCTCAGGTTGTTGTCAAGCCGAGAGCTTTGGTGAATGTAGGATGAACAACATATACCATTCCTAGAACTCCTGTTACAGGTGAGTAACCTGTATTTCTAGGACATGGATATGTTGTTCATCCACACTCATTGGCAGACTCCTAGCAGTTCTCCGGGAGGAGGGAGGCAAGACGCACACCCATATACTTACTTGGGAAAGAGAGACTGGAGAACCGAGGCCCCAAAACCAGCATCCCGGCGTGACTCAAGGTCGATGTGGTAGTGGGTAATAAAGGTGTTTGCTGACTTCCAGGTAGCAGCCCTGCAGATTTCCTGGATAGGGACGTCCCTGAAGCAGCCACCTAGCAGCAGTATGGCGGTAGAATGAGCTCTTATCCTCTGGGAGGCTCCATGCCCGCCAACTTATAGCAGAGATCTATGCAGGAGGTTACCCACCTGCTTATCGTCCGCTTGGCTGCAGGTCTGCCAGATGCGGCTTCAGCGTAGGTGACAAACAGCTGGCGAACCTCTCCCAATTTCAGCCCGGCGCCCTTATAATAAGCGGCGCCTTCTAGGGTCCAGAGTATGGAGCCTATATTCGCCTCCAGGTGTGATTGGGGTAGAACACCGCAGAGTCAACACCTGGTTAAGGGAAACTCCGCACCACCACCTCGGAAGGAATTTCGGTGGGGGCAGGACAACCTTTGTCCCTGTGGAAGACCAGGTAAGGAGACTCGATGGAAAGCGCCTGGAGCCTCCCCATCCTTCTGGCTGACGGATAGCCACCAAGAAGGCGGTCTTCCACGACAGGTGAGAGAAAGCACACCTGTGCATAGGTTCGAATGGCTTGCCCATGAGCTTTGCCAGTACCAGCAGTAGATCCCACGGAGGTGGGGGTTCCTCAAGACTGAGGGAAATGATCAAGGCCTTTGAAAAAGCGCCAGACCACCTTCTCCTGCGCCACCGACTGCTTCCCGGCCCGCGCCCGGTAAGCAGAGATGGCTGCCAGGTGCACCCTTAGGGTCGTCGACCTAAGCCCTTGACTAGAAAGGGACCATAAATAGTCCAAGATGCTTGCCAAGGAACAGGAGGAAGGGTCCAAGCCCTTGCCCTGACACCAAATGGAAAACCTTTTCCATTTGAAGGACATAGCATTTTCTAGTCGACTTCACGGGACGCCTCAACTACATTGAGGACCTCGTCGGGAAAGACCCAAGGCCTGGAACTCTAGCCGCTCAGGAACCAGGCCGTCAGGTGCAGGGATTGAAGGTCGGATGAAACACCTTCCCTGATTGACTGAGAGCAGAGTCCGGGCGAGCTGGAAGCTCGCCGGAGTCCTGGAGCTGAGACTGAGGAGATCTGGTACCAGAACTGGCGAGGCCAGTCTGGGGCTATCAGAATCACCTGCGCCTTGTCCCTCCTCGCCTTGAGAAGCACCTTGTGGATCAAGGGAAATGGGGAAAGGCTAAAGAGGCCGGGGTCCATTGCCTCGAGAAGGCATCCCCTGCAGCGAGCCCTGCTGAGGGCGGGCATGGAACAGACTCAGCTTCAGTTCTCCATGGAGGCAAACAGGTCCACCTGAGGTGTGCCCCAAAGGGGAGAACAGATGCTGTACTACCTCCGGCAGGGAGAGACCACTCGTGGGATGCAGCCCCTATCCGCTCAGGGCATCGGGCCAGGGTGTTGGAGGCTCCTGCCACGTGAATGGCTAGGAGATCCGCCCCAGGCCGCACGAGTGACCAAATGCGGAGAGCTTCCTTGCATAGAAGCATGGAGCCGGCCCCGCCCTGGCGGTTTAGATAGTACATGGTCGTGGGTATTGTCCGTCTGACTCGGACCACTTGACTCCGGAGGAACGGAGCAAAGGCGTGAGAGCTAGGGCGGACCGCCTCGAGCTCCAGCAGGTTGATGTGGCATCGGACTCCGCTGGGACCAGGAGGCCATGAGCCGTGTTCCCCCAGATGGGCACCCCAACCCATCAGAGAGGCATCGGTCGATAGAGAGACCGTCGGCTCGGGGCGGACGAACGGGATGCCCTCCTGCAAATGATCTGGAACGGTCCACCACTGGAGAGCGTTCCACATCCCCTGTGTCACCGACACAAGCTGGTCCAAGGGATCGCAGCGTTGTGACCACTGGCTGGCCAGTCCCCACTGAAGGGGACGCATGTTCCAGTGGGCCCAACGGACCACGCTGGTGCAGGCCGCCATGAGACCCAGGAGGCGCAGGAAGTCCCGGGCAGGGCGCAATTGCCCAACCAGAAATGATCGGGCAAAGGAGGAAAGAACCTCGGCCCTGTCCGCCGGGAGCCGCGCTCTGGCTCGAAGAGAGTCGAGCTGCGCCCCGATGAATAGAATCACCTGCTTCGGCTCGAGTTCCGACTTGGCCTCGTTGATAAGGAGGCCCAGTTGAGAGCAGACCTGGAGGGCCAGATCTCTGGACCACTCCGCCTCCTTCCTGGAGGGAGCTGCTATCAGCCAGTCGTCCAGGTAAGGTACACCGGACCTCGGCGCCGCAGGGAATGCTGTCACCACTGCCATGCATTTGGTGAAGACCCTGGGAGCTGGAGACAAGCCAAGGGCATGGCTTGAACTCGAGAGAGATCCTTCCGCTCGAAGCCGAAGGAATCTCTGGTGAGACGGACGGATAGGGACGTGAAAAACGCTGGCCCTGCAAGTCCAGAGAGAGCAGAACCACACGCCCGCTCCAAGGATGGTAATATCTGAGCCAGAGTGACCATCCTGAAGGTTCGAGACCTTAGGAACTTGTTTAGGTCGTGTAGGTCGAGAATGGGGGCCAGCCCCCGTCCGCTTGGAACCAGGAAGTACCTGGACACAAACCCTGGGTCTGAAGGAGGGTCCACCACCTCTTACCACACCTCCTTCTGAGGAGGAGGGCGATGTCGGCTCGACAGGCCGCCAGTGAGGCTGGGGATCCCGAGCCCCCGAGGGGCGCAGCTCTGAAGGGTGGTGCCTGCTCGAATTCCAGAGGCAGGCCTCTTCCCACCACACCTCCAAGACCCACCTGTCCGTGGTAACAGCGGACCAGGTGGAACGGAAGTGCCGGAACCGTCTCAACGGGGACCCAGGGTAAGGTGACGGGATGGGGCGACACCCCTCAGCCCGGCTCACTGGGCAGGCTTGGAGGAGGGACCGCCGAGGGACCCTCCTGGGCCCTTCCTCCCTGCCTCCTGTTAGAGGAAGGCGGTTTGGGTTTGGGATGCCAAGGCCGAGCCTGCTGGCCCTGGACTTGCTGGGCCGAGGCGCGCTGGGGCACAGAAGGACTGAAGGGCTTAGGCTGTGGTTTGCGGCCTTGTCCTTCTGAGCGGAAGAGACCGAGTCCAAGGTGGCATTGACTCTCGATCCTCTGCAGGTGACCTTCCACCCAGGGTCAAGAGGTCAGTCCCCAAAAGGGAACATCCGCCAACTTGTGCTGGTATCCAAGTAAAGGTGGATATCCTCAGCCAAGCCTCACGACGATAGCCACTCGCGGCCGCCACCGATCTGGCACATGAGTCCCCTATATCCAAAGCAGTCTGGAGCTGTTTGGCCACTGCCCTGCTCCTGGTCCCGCACCTGCTTAACCGAGTCTGCAGATCGACGGAAGATGAGGATGACCATCCAGGAGCCCAACAGGCATGAGAAAAATGTGCCATGAGGACGGCCGAACTGGCCTGACGAAGGCCGAGAGAGACGCTAGCTGACTTTTCGCCGACGAGTCCAATTTCTGACCCTTGTCAGGAGGTTTGTCCACATCCCTGGCGCTAGCCGGGCCCGAAAACGCTGTCGGTAACCAACCCCTCAGCAGAGGGGTGTTCCGAAAAACCGGACAAGGAACCGGTAGGGACCGCATACTTCCTGGCCATCCTGGCCGAAGGCGCAGGGCAGGAAGCAGGGCGCTGCCAAAGTTCCAGTGCCGGACCCACTATGGCCTCGGCCACCGGAAAGGCCTCCGTCGGAGAATCCCCTCGGTCCAGAATCTCCGTGAGGGGATACCTGGCCCGCTTTGGAAACGGGTTCGAGCTCCATCCCGTAGACTCGAGATGAGCCAAGCAGTCCTAGGAAGGACGACGGGCTATCGCCCATTGACTGACCTCCTGAAGACTCCAAGTCCAGTCGCTGGAGAAGAAGAGAGGAATCATCTTCCGACTCGAAGAGTCCTCAAGAGCTGCCTCTGGCCTGAGCCACCCTTCACCTGCCGAGGTCGCGTCGGGAGTGAGGGTAACTGACAGCCGATGGGTAAAACCTCAGACCGAGAATCCTTGGTCGGAGCCCCAATTGGTGGCTGTGGAGGGCGGAGGTTCCACCGGAATCGTGGAGCAGCTGGTTTTGGCCGAACGACCGGCCTGGTATAGCCCCTCGGACAAGTCGAGGGGTTGTGTCGGCTGCCCGTGACAGCCACTTAATGGCGGGAAGGCGCCGGAGTCGGGCTTATTCGCCAGGAGGAGCTGTTAGAACATAAGGTCCTCGCATCATCGACGAATTTGCCTCCCTCATCGAGGAGGAGGGACGAGGATAGCGGCGACAAGCCACCGCTGATGCCGAGACCGAGACCGCCTGTATGACGGTGGGAACGGCTGGACCGCGAAGAGGCAGGTCGAGACCGACCGAGTCCCGAATTTCGGGGTCGGTGCGGGAGGTGTCGGCAGGAACCGCACTCTTCCGCCGGAAGGTCCATCCGAGGCTCCGGAACCGGAGGCACAGACAGAGCCACAGGGATCCTCAACTCCTCCCGGGGAACGGAGAGGGAATCTCGCTGCTAAAGCGACAGCCCGTCCAATGGGTCGAGAAAAATCTAGAGCTTCATCAGTGGGAGTCTCGGTCAGCTGACCTAGAGGGGGACACCGTGAGGCCAGTGGCGCGCAGCGATCGACCGAAGCCGGCGGACGACGGCCCGGGAGAGGGACTTTCCCGCCCCCAAGAGCGGCCGACGGAGGGACTTACCCTGTCCTCTTTTGGACCGAGAATAAGGTCCAGCAGGCGCAGGCCCTTCTCCTTTAGTGGAGAGGGACAGACAAAGCTCCTTAAAGAAGCCGTGTAGGAAGAACCCAGAGAGACGGGATAAATGCGCGGCCGAGGAAGATACTGACCTGCGCCGCCTCCTCTTGAGGCGACCATCCGCTCCGAGCTGATCCGCCAAGTCACCGCCGCCGCTGACACCGCCAACGGCCTCCTTAGACCACCGAGAGAAACGCTCGGGGCCCAGTTGCAATCGGGCAGCATCGGCTCTCGAGGACGAGGTCGAGAAAGATGAGCACAGGTCGCAAGCCTGCGGGGTCACGTTTCAAGGCCTACAGTAGACACACGTGGAGTGTGGATCCGTCCGAGACATCTTCTGCCCGCATGGGCATCTCCGAAATCCGGGAGTCGATTTGTCCATCGCAGCCGCGAGGGATCGAAGACTGAAGTCTTTTTGCAAATTTTTATTTTTAAATCCGCAAACGGAGAAATAGGAACCAGTCGCAAACGCAGAGCGTTAAGGAGGGAACCTGAGCTTCCAAGCGGTAAGGAAGATCTGACGTCATGGGGCGGAGCCGAGAGTTATACCACCCGGGTTGGTGGGAGGAGCAAGCTTGAAGACCTTCCGGCAAGATTTAAAGCGGCAAGGATACTGCCAATGAGTGTGGATGAACAACATATCCATGTCCCTAGAAACATATTTACCTTTAAAATCAAGTGAGTTAGGTATGGTAAATCCTCTAATGGTTTCCCACCTTATTCTGCATATCAACATAAAATTGGGATGGGATACTCCCCCAACAATGGATGAAACTATTACAGGATTTTTTTCTAAATGGGACTCACATGCTCCAAAAATACTAATAACCTGTAGGATTCCTGAATATGCTGACTCTACCTTTAGAAAAATGAGACTATGGAAAGTATACAAATTATCCATCATTACATTCAATAGAAAACAACTATATGTACGTATCCTGTCCATGCAGGGTCCCAGTCAGGTTGAATTTCCTAGATGTATACCTTCTAAACATAGCAGAACACTGGCTGTTAAATGACAAAAGGGTACCGGTGAAAACATGGGATGTAGTTTGGATGAGTTGCTTCGGTAGACTGGGGGGGGGTCAGAGAAAATCGGAAGCACAAATTTATAGATGAAAGATATTGTCCCAGATCTGAGTGTTCTGAAATTGAGGAATCCCAATCCCATTCATTTTCTGGAATGTCTGGTAACACAATCTCTGTTGGCAAGTTTAGCTATTAGATGGTTCTGGCCATACTTGAACAATCTTTCTTATGAAAGTTTAATATTGGGGGATTATACAGGTTGTTTAAAGATTTTCCATCCAAGCACTCTCAATGTAATATCTGCATGTATCAAGTTTTATTTGTGGCAAGCACAGTGCCAATATTTGACGCAACAATTAAACACCTTCCCAGGTACTTTTGCAGGGATGACAGAGACTCCTCTTAAACAGACACAAAGGCAGGATTACAGGGTATCACCCAAGAGCAGGGTTGATGTTCTATGACATAGGACTGCATGGATAAATTGAGTATATTAGTTTAGAAGGGCCAGTTTTCAATAAGTGACCCTAAATTTTACAGAATTGTTTTAAGGAAATACGCCAAAAGAAAGCCAATGTCGATATGTTGTAAAACTACTTGTAAGTCACACAGCTTATTAGTGATTATACAATGGCAAGAAAGAATCCTGGCTCCTGATTGGTCAAACTCAGACTGGACCCGGGATGTTATCCCAGCATAACATCCCGGCTGTAGTTCCAGTACAGAAAATGACCAAACCACTTAAAAAAATCAGTGCACTCTACTGATTCCATGCTACTAGTGACTTTTATAATCTGACCCGTAGTCAGCAGCGAGCTTCTCATAAATGCAGCACAACTCCCTTCACTCGCTACAATTTAAACTTTAAACCGTTAAAACAAAGCAAGTTTGTTTTTTTTTCTTTACACAGTGGCTTCTCAAACTAACAGGCGCGGCCAGAACCCTTACCTCCCTCGCACCTAGCACTTTCGATGTTGTCCTTAGGTTTCTCCCGGTACACATCATAAATGCCACAAAACTACCGGAAGAAAATAAAACTGAAATGAAATTAAAAATCCGGTCGGCAACTATGCGCTGGGATCAGCAGCGCCTGTTCCTAGGTTGGCGGCAACCCCAAAAGAAACGAGTCAATGGAGTGTCAGTAGGGGAACCAGGAAGCAAATACCCATCAACACAGCTGACCACAGAACAGAAACAAACGCCGATACAGGTCAAATCAAATAAAACACACAGGTATGTTGGGGGTGAGCAGAGAATCATTTGAGTTTCAGCTGGCACGAAAGACAGGAGCCAACACCAAAAATGTTTTGTAAGGACTTACCAGTGTAGAACCACAGTTACCATACAGGAGCTCCACCTGCTGGCCAAAAGAAGAAACAGGATCTATTTCTTAAAAAGTAAACCTACGCTTTACAAAAAACACAAAAAAAATATACTTTTAAATAAACGTTTTCATCTTTTTCTTTCTTCTCTGACTCCCGAGCCATTGTATAATAGGAATAATGCCCTCCAGGGTGGGTATTATGCTGGGATAACATCCCGCCTTGGGTGTTGGACGCCATTGGCCTCGGGCCCAACCACCCAAGGTGGGATGTTATCCCAGCATAACACCCACCCTGTCAGGCATTATTCCTTTAATATAGTTTTCTTTTGTTCAAATAGGATTTACTATGAATGAGCAGTTTTTTTTTTTTATTTTTATTGATTCTTGGGATTCTTTTTTTTTTTTTCCTTTTCTAGAATAAGCTGAAGACATGCTGTGTATATTTTTATGTTTCTGGTATTTCTCTGTGAATCTTTTTGTACGAAAAAAAATTTTTTTTTTTTGTATCACGTTTCATTTGCACGATGGTATGTCTTTTTTTGTACAATAAAATTCCTCTACTCTTTTCGAGAAGTGCCATGGGATCTTTAACATCCACCTGAACTACCAGCAGAACAGGCAGATGGGACCTCAGTTTAATGTCTCATCCGAAAGACTGCACCTCAGGAGTGCAGCACCCCCCCTCATGCTGCACTACAGTGTCAGTACTAGGATTTAACCCAAGTGCCTGGTGTGGGGATAGAACCCACAGCCTTCTGAGACTTCCGGTTGGAACACTGAACTAATGGCTGCCTAAGCAAAGCGCTAAACGACTGACCTTTAACAATCCACGTTAATCTGCACAAAAAACATCAATCCTGCATTCCAAACAATCAATAAAGGATTACCTAATGGGACCTAAACATTGATTGAAGGAAATCCAAGTGAATGGTAGTGCCAAACAAAAGGAAGCAGAGCAAGAACAAAGCGCCCGAGCAGAGGCCTATGCAATGCGGGAATCCCCGATGCAGGGTTTGGAACAGGCCGCAAATACGATGCAGGAAGCAGAATGTACCATAACCTCTCGGCAGCTGTGTCAGACTCTGCAACAAATAAATGACACTTTCAAAAACTAGAAGCTAAAGAATCGGACCAGCGTCAAGACATAGCAAAACTATACCAGAAAACACAAGAAGGAGAGACGGTAATGAAAGAAAATACACAGACCACAGATGTTCACAACTCGGCTCTCTTGGAGCTGCATCAGCGCACCTGGCTGTTAGAATAGAAGCTTGAGGAACTCGAGAATCGGAACCGGCATAATAATATTCGGATCCATGGACTGCCAGAGGGTATGGAATCTGGGAACATGATAGACTTTATTGATTCTTTCTTGAGAGAAATGCTAAGCCTTCCTGCAGAAAAACACCTAGATATCATCAGAGTGCACAGATCCCTAGTGCAGCGGCCCCGAGACCCAAAGGTTAGACCCAGATCGATAGAGCTCGCGTTCCTGGATTACAGGATCAAAGAAGAGGTGCTTGCGCTAGCCTGGTCAAAAAAAGACAATATATATTTTGGAGATGTTCGGCTATTTTTTTACCATGATTTTTCCCCACAATTGCTAGCCAGGAGGAGGAAGGTTCTATATGTGGTCAAACTGCTGCAACAAAAGGGCATCAAGGCTTTCATGGAATACCCAGCCAGGCTGAAGGTACAAACAGATAAGGGCCAACAGAGGTTCCAGGAACTGGTAGAGGCTAAGGAGTTTTTGGAGAGCTTCAGGCTGCAATTACCGAAGAACAAGGATGTCGGGTCCCACAGCAGCTGAGGGAGACAGCCTGGTTAAAAAAGGGACCAAAAAGAGCGAGTGGCGGTTCAAACAGGGACACAGTAGGGGTGTAGGACAAGGTCCTTGACAAAAGAAAACCCCCAAGCAGAGAAATAAAGCGAGGAGAGAAGGAGCAGGAAGATCCTACGAGAGAGAGGACCGCTTCAACGAACAATAATCAAATGGTAGAAGGATAAGTGATCGCAACAGGAACAGAACGCAAGTACTAACAGAGAAAGGCCCTGGTATAGACTTGAAGGGGTAAAATGAGCCTACAGCGGCCGAAGGAAAATGAAATGACAAACAGCTTGAGACTGTGCCTATAAAATAAGACTGAGGGGCATTTAAGTAATTGTCCAAGTTTCTCATGGGGAGGAGGGGAGGGTTCTACCTTCACATAACTCCCACTGAGGTTCTAATGCACTGCAAGTGTAGGTCGTCTCAGAGGAGCGGGATTTGAACTAGAAGGGTCTATGAACAATTTAAAAAGTGGATGCAGAGGACTGAGGGCGGGGGGGAATATGACTAAATGTAGAGAATCACCCTTTCTCCTTGGTTTCTGTCCCTTCCTATGGGACTGGTGGGAGGGGGGGAGCGGAGTGAGGTAAGGATTGGGGGGAGAATAAAGATGAAGTAGCCATTAAATGGCTGTATGTTAAGGGAATGCCTAACAAGTTTAGAGGTGGGAATAAATAGGGGCTCCTACATATCATGGTTGAAATGGGTGGATGGGAGTCGCCTCAGATGCGTGTAATGAGGGGATCATGCAAAACAGGAGCCAGTATCTCAGACAAGGTCAATGGATACTCCTATAGAGTGTCCCGGATAAAGGGATGAAGTAATAAGGGAGAAATAAGGACGGCAGGATAGGAGGTTGGGGGGAAAGGGAGAGAAAGGGGTATTAGGAAGGGGACATAGAACGGGTTATTAAAGTACCATGGATCCTATGGGAACTTGCAGAAGATGCAACAACTTAGGAGTAAGGGGATGATACTGGATGACGTTTGGAAGGGTGCCCCCGTTGGGAGGAGGATTTTCCTCCTCTCGGAGAGGGGATCCCTTTTTGGTAAACGGAGGATGAAGATTCTCCTAGCCCCACAAAAGATAAGTAATAACGGACAGGTCAGGAGCTAAGGGTGCACATGAAAGTCGATTAGACTAGCACATAATTTCAGTTTCTTTTATTTTGCTGCTTGGGCACACAGTGCTCCTGAAGTAAGGCTTTTCTGATCAATAAGGTAATTGGTCATAGAGAAAAGCGAGGAGCTTGAAGTTACGAGCAAGAGCTCCCTAGAGGGGGTCTCCCACTGAGGAGACATTGGAAACCCCTCTATGCTTGCCTTCGCCTGAATAAGGTGGATATAAGAACAAAGCCCCAAAAAATGGGACTTCTTCCTTGGCGGTCAGTGATAGTACACCGTTTAAAGGCCTGGTTGGCCGAAAAGTTGTTTTACTGTCTTAAAGTAATGGTTGATATACTAATTTGTTTCTGGGCTGTGTTCCGATGTAAGAGAGGGCTAAATGGTACAAAGAGGGGGCCTGAGAGGGAGGAGTTTTGAGGAGGAGTCGGGGGAAGGGGTCCCTGAGAGTATAAGTCTAGGTATAGACCTTTTTGATGGCAGGTAAGGGCACGATTATATGCTCCTATAATGTTAATGGTCTCACAAACCCTGTGAAAAGATCTAAGATATTGAGCTAGGTAAGAAAAGCCTCGGCAGACTTTTTATTTCTCCAGGAGACCCATTTATCGATGAAGGAGCATAACAAGCTTCTAAAATTGGGTTTTGGAGAGATGGCGGCATTTTCCTATAAAAATGATAGATGGAGGGGCACGGTGGTGTTGGTGCCGGTCAACTCCGCGTTTGAAAAAACAGAGGCAAGGACAGATATGGAGGGACACTACGTGATGTTAAAAGGCAAATTTAGGGGTAATATGGCGACACTAGCATCTGTGTATTTTCCCCCTGGCTCAGCACTACCTGAATATCGTTCTTTTCTGGCCACTCTCTTAAGAGTGGGGGACCCAAATTTGGGGGGGAGGGATCTTAACCTACCCTTGAACCCGGATCTGGACTCCTCCTCGAAAGTAAGAGGGAAATCGGATAAAATAGCTAGAAAGGTCCAGAAACTGATAGGGGAAATGGGATTACTAGACACATGGAGATACCAACACTGCAGCCCATAACACATACTCAAAGCTGGATTATATTCTAGTCACGAAGAATGAGGTGCAAAGAATCGCAGAAACTTGGATAGGGGACCTTCTTCTATCTGACCACGCGCCTATATATATATAAAAATAGATCTAGGGGAGAAACGCTGGAATACCATATGGCGCTTAAACACCTTACTCCTGAAAGATAAAGAAATTAGGGACCAAATAGTGTAAACTTATAGAACGTACCTCTCAGAAAATACAGGGCAGGACACCTCGCAAGCCATCCGCTGGGACGCTGCAAAAGCGGTGTTGCGAGGTAAGTTTATTCAGTTGGCCTCCCGGAAAAAGAAGGAGTGAGAAGCCAGAAAGCTTACCCTAACTGAGTTGATAGCAGACTTAGAGAGGCAACAGAAACAAAAATATGATAAGGAGCACAGGAGACAGTTATTGGAGTATAAGAGAGAACTGACGGGTATTCTGGACTATCAAGTGGAGCAGAGGCTGCTCTTCTTGAGACAGCAATATTATGAGGGGGGGGGCCTGCTCGATGCGCTTCCTAGCTAGCAGGCTGAGGGCAAGACAGGTGAAAGCAACAATAACAAAGGTGTGGCATCCAGGGTTAGGCAAAGTGGTGCAGGGGGTCCATGAGATAGCAGATGCCTTCAAGACATACCATACTAAATTATATACAGAGGATACAAAGGCAGGAGAAGATAACATAAAGAGATTCCTGGAGACAATTAAACTGCAAGGCTTAACTAAAGAACAAGGGGAACGGTTAGTGGGTCCAGTGAGACCAGAGGAAATAAAGGAAGAGATAAAACAGCTTAAAGTAGGCAAATGCCCTGGCTCTGATGGACTCCCCTCTGAGTTTTATAAATGTTTTAAGAACCAGATACAGACACTGCTGATGCAGGTATATGAGGAGGTCTTGAGGGGAGAGGCTTCGTCTCCTCCTTCTTGGGCCCAGGCGGTGAGTTTGGTGATACCCAAGCCGGGAAAGGACCCTGCTAGATGCCCCTCGTACAGACAGATTTCTTTATTAAACACTGACTATAAAATACTCACCTCTCTCATGGCGAGACACATTCAGGAGTATCTCCCTTCTTTAGTACACATTGACCAATCTGGCTTCATACCGAGTAGACAAGCACAAGACAACTTACATAGAACAACCCATATAATTGATCAGATCACTATGCAAAAAACTACCGTCATTGATAGTGAGCTTAGACGCCGAGAAGGCGTTTGACAGAGTATCTTGGCCTTTTTTGAAGGAGGTCCTTTCCCGGTTTAGGTTCCCGAAACAGTTGATAATGGCCATATTTAAGCTATATGAGTCCCCAAGGGCGCAGGTTAGGGCAGATGGCCATATATCAGAGACCTTTAACTTGGGAAGGGGAACGCGACAAGGGTGCCCCCTCTCTCCATTATTGTTCGCCTTTTTTATTGAGCCTCTTGCTCAGAGCATCTGTCAGAACCCAGAGATAAAAGGGATCAATGTGGGGGGACAAACCCATAAGTTGGCTTTGTATGCTGATGATGTTCTTTTATACTTGGCGAACCCAGAGATGTCTTTGCCTGCAATATTTTGTCAGCTACATAACTTTTCCAGGTTATCCAGATATAAATTAAACAACAATAAAATGGAAATATTGAGCTTTACTATATCCCAACCAATGAGCTCAAAAGAAAATACCCTATGTTGTGGGATCAGACAGAGAAAAAATATTTAGGGGTGAAGTTGGGGAGGAACAATGCACAACTGAAGGAGCTGAATTATCCACCGATAATAGCGCAGCTTAAAAGTGATTTTCAAAGATGGTCACTATTGCCCATCTCACTTTGTGCCAGAGCACAAGCCCTCAAGATGAATGCATTGCCACGTCTCCTCTACTTATTTCAGTGTGTTCCATGTCTGTTAACTTCGGAGGACTTGGAAACCTGGCAAAGTATGTTTTTTTCCTATTTATGGAAGGGTTAAAAACCCAGACTAAGAAGATCGCTTTTATATCTTCCAAAAGTGGAGGAAGGCCTTGCGTTCCCATGTTTGCAGGGCTACTGGGTGGCGGCCCAGATGAGGGTTGCACTACTCTGGGGCAACCCAGGATATGATACCCATTGGAAGAGAATGGATCTCGGGAAACAGAATAACCCCCCATTGTGGACAATGTTATTTGGGCCTCTAGACTCAGATGAAATAGAGGGCTTCTCTGGCACAAAAGCTGTGCTAGAAGGCTGGGGGCGAATAAGTAGGGGTGCCACACATAGACATCTCTGGAGGTTTAGATGGTCGGCCTACGACCATCAATTAGTACCAACAACGGTTGATAGATGGTACCAGAAGCAAGCCAGAAGGGGTCTGTACGCGCCTTATCAAATAATGACAGGAAATACTCTACTGTCTTTTGAAGCAATACAGGAAAAATATGGCCTGCAGCAGACTGACAGAATCAGGTATTACCAATTAAGAAACTACTTGAATATACAAATTAACATAAAAATGTTGGGGGAGCCTGCACTGGAGGAGAGCAAGTTGTTCCAAAGGATATGGGGCCCTCAGGGGGCGGATCATGCCATCTCGCTGCTATATGATAGATATGTGGCAGATTTGGCAAACTCATCTCAGTACATAAAGAATAGATGGGAACAAGATCTAAGGAGCCCCATCACGGATAAACAATGGTCCCTGATGTGGAAAAGCACGTGGTCAACGTCTAGCTCTTTGGTGTGGAGAGATTTTTGTTGGAAGTTGAGGACCAGATAGTTCTTGGTGCCAACACAGATGGTGCATTTTAAGGGGGGTGCCACGGCAGGGTGTTGGAGGGCATGTGGAGAACAACTTGCCTCACAGGCACTTGTCTTTTGGTTCTGCCCAATTATCACCAGATTTTGGGGGGAAGTGACGGGTCACCTAGAGCAGATATTCTTACTACAGACGCAGTTGAGGCTAGAACATTTAATATTGGGATTAATCCCAGGGGAACTCAAAGACAAAAATGCTAAGTATCTGTGAAGGATTTCGGTGGCCACCGCTTTAAAAGTTATTACAAGAAACTGGTTACAATCGAGAGCTCCAGGGATAGGGGAGTGGAGGGAAATGGTTGAATCCATACATATGATGGAGAGGTTAACAATTAATCTTAATCAGAAACCACAAATACACCAACAGAAATGGACTAGGTGGATACTCCATGATAATGGATAGGAAGTGAATGCCTGAGCCTAACTAAAGGAGACACTAGATTCATCCCCCCTGTGTCCAAACCCTCCCGCTTTGACTTTTTATACAGGACACCCGGATAATAAAAATCAGGTCTTAAGTAAAGGAAAGAAGGAACACATCCCAGACAGTTACTGTTATTGTTAAAATTTATTAAGGTTTGTTATTAGGAACCAAAAGTAATGTAACATCTTTGTGACCATGTTTGTATAAGGGGCTTACACCCCAAAAGATATTAATTGTACGATGTAACTAATGCTGGCAAATGCAATGTTGCTAATGATAATAAACTAAGTATAAAAAAAAAAAAATAACCTACAGCCTTCTGATCTCCCAGCCTCAGAGGAGAGTGTGCTACCTGCTGAGCCACTAATACTTGGAGGGGTAAGCACTGGATGGTATGAGGGCAAAGACACCTGGCAGCCAGTGGAAACCAGTCAAGTACAAGTAGGATCACGGACATGTGGATGTGGTGAAGGACAGCCTGACCCACTGGGTAATAAATGAAAAGCAGAAAATCAAAAATAACAACTACATATTAACTTACCGTAACAGTAAATCTTCGAGAGAGTTCCTGCAGTAGGTCATTACACGTAGGACTGTGCCCCCTGGTGTCAGGACCACGTAGCAAACTTCTAGCTAGCAATCCAAAGCAGGGGACTGCCTCCATCACCTGACGGAGCATCAGCATGACACTATAAAGGGGGACATCCCCACGCCCGCCATCCAGTTCTCCTGCCAGAACACCCCAGAAAGGGATACAGGAGAAAGAAGATTCCTTGAACCAGGAGCCACTGAAAAAGCACCCTGGGAAAGGAAAAGAACACAGAAGCTGGGGGAAGGTGGGAGGGAAAGATATGACCTACTGCAGGAACTTCTCTCGAAGATTTACTGTTACGGTAAGTTCTTACATAACTGTTATATCTCACTTTGAGAGGGTTCCTGCTGTAGATCATTACACGTAGGACAGAATTCCAAGCAGTCAAGAAGAGACAGTCGGAGACTGAGGTCCAGGAGGCAGAAGAGTCTGCAGATGAAGACCCCAGTTAGGACAATAGGCCCTGAAGGACGGCCAGAACAAAGCCAGCCATGCACCTAGAGGTGATGTCCAGACTGTAATGCTTGGTGAAAGTATGGACGGTACTCCATGTGGCAGCAGCGCAAATGTCAGAGGCAGACACATTCCTAAGAAAGGCAGTAGAGGCAGCCATGCCGCATGTCGAGTGCCCCTTTACTTTCCCCAGAAGAGGTTTCTCATATTTGTGATAAATGAAACTGATGTACTTAGCCAACCACTTGGTGAGGCATTGCTTGGATACAGCTGTGCCCTGATGTTTGGGCGCAAAGGAAACAAATAACTGATCGGACTTGTGCACCTCTCTTGTTCTGTGAGATACAGTAATGCAAAATCCTGTGCACATCAAGAGTGTGCGAAAGGTGTTCCCTCCTGTTGGAAGTATTCAGGGTAGTAAACCGGCAGTTGGATATCCTGGTTTAATGTCACCTCAGATACCACTTTAGGAAGAAAAGAAGGGTTAGTCCGCAGAGCCACCCTGTATCTGAAGAAAACTAAATAAGGCTCCTTACAAACGAGGGCCTGAAGCTCGGAAATCCTTTCAACAATAGTAACGGTGACTAAAAACAGCATTTTCCAAGATAAGTAGCACACATCACAGCTTGCTTCCAGCTGAAAAGTGGGCAAAGTAAGCTTCTCTAAAACAAATTCAAATCCCAGGGGGGAACGGACTATGGACCAGAGGCTTCAAATGGAGGATCCCCTTCAGGAAAGTTCTGGAGACCTCCAACTGACCCCCTAACCTCCCCCCCGACTGATTCTCTCCCCTCCTCCCACGCGCCTGACCAGCAGCTCAGCCTTCGCCTAAATGACTGGCTTATACACTACCCTAAACAACCCATGCACTTACCCTCTCATGACACTTCTGCCATCTCCCTTCTTATTCCAGCCAATGTCTTCCCTAAGTCAACCCCGTCATCTTTCCCAGTGTTTACTATCCAGACCAGTCTCCTCTCCCTGGTCCCAAGCTCAGACTTCCATTTCTCTCTGCCAATTTGGTGCATCATACTGCAATTCAATCTCTGATATAAGCACTTATGTAATCACGTATAGTTCTAGATGTGTAATCAGATATGCTATGCCACCCTCCTTGTGGCACATGTATGTACTATCTCCTCATGTAACAAGTCTGTAATTAACCACACTTAACTACGTAACAATTGTCTGTATTGCTCGATTCAAAGTTCTACCTATTGATTGTTGTATGTATACCCTCCTCCCTTGTACCCGCCCCAGGTCACACCATGAGATGAGCATCTTTTTGCTCAGCGTGCCTCTCCTGGTGAAATATTTTCAATAAATAAATAAAACAAAATATTCTTGCCATCCACCGGAAAGTGATAGGTAAGAGATCACGGAGAGATGAACCTTTAGCGATGAATAGCTGAAGCCCAAATCAGATAAATGCAAGAGGTACTCAGGGACCTGGGGCACTGGGCAAAAAAAGGGGTCTAAGCCTCTGGCAGTCACCAAAACAGTAAACCTCTTCCACTTCATAGCATACATTGTTCCAGTGGAAGGCTTTCTGGCTTCCACCAAGACTTGGGCTACTTTGGAGGAAACCCTGAAGTGTGATACCGTTATGTCCAGAGGTGCCACACATGCAAGTGGAGATAGTTGAGGCCCAGGTGCACCAGGTTGCCCTGCTCCTGAATGAGAAGGTCGTGCAGGAGAGGTAGAGGTACTGGATGTTCCAACACTAGCTGCCGCAGTACAGGGAACCGAATCTGCTGAGGCCAGAGAGGAGCAATGAGGATCATGTGTAGTCCCTCCGCTTAAAGCTTCAGCAGGACCTTCTGTAGAACTGGAAAGGGAAGGAAGGCATACAGAAACCTCCCTGTGCAACAAAGTGACAGCATGTCTCGCCAAAAAACACGACGCCCGGAAACGACCAAGCAAACATTGGGTAGTTTTGCACTAGATGGGGAGGCAGAGAGGTCCAGTTCTGGTCGGCCCCACTGGTCGAACAGGTCTTCTGCCACCCCATGCTTCAGCTCCCACTTGTAAGCTTGCACGGTGTTGTGGCTGAGACAGTCTGCCAGGACGTTGTAAACGCCAGGGACATGGACTGCTGTCAAGTACAGATCGTGCTGGACTGCCCAGTACCACACCCCACACTGCCTCCCTGCAAAGGGGGTATGAGCGGATGCCTCCCTGTTTGTTTATGCACCAAACCATGGCCATACTGTCGGTCTGGGCAAGGAGAGTTCATAGACATAAGAGGGTTTGAAACGCTTAAAGGGCATACAGCACAGCTCTCATCTCCAGGACGTTGATGTGCAGATCAACTTCCTGTGGCAACTACCTCCCCTGGGTTCAGTGGTCTCCCCTACCCTGACCATAGGTGTCCACTGTGAAGGTCATGGAATGGGAGAAGGGGGGTGAAAGGGGATCCCCAAGGAAAGGCTGGAAAACTCCTGCCACCAAAGATCCCTCTTCAAGCCACTGGAGACCATGACTCTGTGGTCCAGACTGTCCAAGCTTTGATTCCACTGGACCCCGAGTGTCCACTGGGTTACCCTCATGTGCAGTCTGGCCACTGGTACGGTGGGAATGGCAGCTGCCATTAGACACAACAGCCGAAGAACAGAGCGAGCTGTGGTCCAACGAGAGTTGGCTACAGCGAAGGTTTGTTGCTTCAGGGTATCTGCTCTGTCCAGAGGAAGGAAGGCCCTGCCCTGGACTGTATCCAGTACCACTCCAAGGAATTGGAGGCACTTGGGGGCAAAAGGTTGGACTTGTGGATAATTCACCGTGATGCCAAGATGGGAAAAGAAGTCCAGAGTGAAGGAGACAGACGACTCCAGACTGCATAGGGCTGATAAAAGCCAGTCATCCAGGTACAGGAATACACAAATCCCCCTGCAGTGTAATGCCACCACCGCCACCACTGCTAGGCACTTGGTGAAAACTAGAGGTGCCGAGGGGAGAGCCTTGAATTGGAAATGGTTCCCCTGGAAAGAGAACCTGAGAAAGCGGTGGTGGGCCAGGAGGATGGGGACATGCAGGTAGGCATCCTGCATGTCTGGTGAACAAAGTCACTGATCCTTGAGGAGCAGGAGTAAGAGTCTTTGAAGAGTCAACATGCGGAAACTCTTGTACTCAACAAAGAGTTTCAGTAGGCTGAGATCCAAGACGGGTCTCAGATCTGAGAAATGAAAGTAATACCCCCTTCCTTCCTGTGCCGGAGGAATTGGCTCTACAGTTGATTTGGACAGAATTTCTTCCATCACCAGAGGAAGATGGCTTGATGGGTAGTGAGACCTGCCTGGAGGGTTGTCTGGAGGTCTGTCCAGAAACTCTATTAGAGTGTTCTCTTGCAATTATCTGCAACACCCAAGCATCTGTGGTGATCTCCTCCCACTCTCTGAGGTGAAGAGCAAACCTTCACCCCCACCAGTTATACTGGAAGACCTGGAGGAGGTGGAGGGGTCCCCCATAAGTCAAGAGGGGAGGGCCGCTTAATGACCTCCAGTGGCTCTCTGCAATTTGGTTGGGGGGGGGGGTTGGCGCCCCAGAGCCCGTGGCACGATGCTTACCCTGACATCTAGCCTGGGGCTGCTTGTTCAGTTTCCGCTGTGGGCAAAGAAAAGGTTGCTTGGGTTTGAAACCAGAGTGATAGAGGGAGCAGACATCCCAAAAGGGCCTGCCACTATCCTGTAGCTCAGTGATAATGTCCTTCACATCACCCCCAAACAGGATGGGCCCCCGGAAAGGAGAGTCCAGGAGAGTGGATTGGACGTCAGGTGCCAGGCCTGCTAAACGGAGCCACACAAGCCTTCTAAGGCAAACGCCCAAGGCGGCACTAAAGGCCACTGAGTCTATAGAATCATAGGTAGTTCGTAGAGAGTGGCAGCAGGAAAATGTGGTAAGCCTCACTTTGCAGAGAAGTCTGTCCCTGGGGTCTTGATGTGGAATTGACTGAAACACTGATTCAAGGTTCGCCAGGTAGGATTTCTAGTAAGAAATCTTGTAGGCCACATAATTCAGTGACCGTAAGGCTTAAGTGGAGGAGGCACACACCTTGCAGCCATATTGGTCCATCTGCTTGGACTCCTTGTCCGGAGGAGAGGCATTTAAGTGTTTAAGCTTGGCCGATCTATCATGGGCCACAGTTATCACTATGGAGTCTGCCTTGGGCTGCATAGTGAGATGAGAAACCCCTTCCGGGAATGATAGGTCCCGTTGGCCTTTCTTAGAGGCTGCAGGAAAAGAAGATGGCTGCTGCCAAATGGTGGACGTCAGGTCCTCATGCGGCTCTGTCCATGGAGGGATGGGCAAGAGGTCTGCATCTGAAATATCCAAATGTTCTGCGAGCCTCCTCCTTTTCGGATCCAGCTCTTGAGTAGCCCAGTCACAAGCAGATTGGATGGACTGGAGTACCTCGGCAAATGTAGGGTCCTCCGGAGGAGATTTAGGGGATTCCTTTGGCTGTGGCTCGACAGGGGAATGGGAGCCCGAATTAGCAGAAGAGTCAGAATCCAATTCCAAATCCAAAGATACCAGCCTGCTGGGGAAAGAGGCCTTATCCGACACCTCCTCTGTGACTCTGTTGCCAGGTACAGCCCTTGGGGGGGCATCTGGCAGACTCCCTATCCGAAGACCAGCGGTCGGCAGGGGAGAGACTCCTTGGGACTGCCCTAGGGGTTGGTGTAGGAAACATTACCGACTCTGGGAGAGCGAGCTCCTGAAGGAGTTGAGATCTGGCAGCCTTCCACCATAAAGGAATGGTCCCCAGATGGTCAGCCTGTGACCTATCTGGAACCTGGGGCTGCGGAGGGGGAAGGTGGAACCCTGGGTACCCCAAATGAGGGTATAAGGGGTTGCCAAGGAGCTGACAGCCAAAGGGGTAGCTTTGTGGGTTGTACTCTTGATAAAATTGACCCTGTGGCGGGTACCTGGGTGCATAGGCAGGCATCGGGTAACCTGTTGACGGCTATCTTGGTGCCAGGTAATAAGGGTAATGCAGCAGAGGTTAGCTTGGGACCTTGCCCAGAAGGCCAGCTGGTGGAGGGGCAGACGGTCCTGAAGGAAGCAGGGCCGAGAGACCACTAGGTGCAGATGGGTCCATCGACAGGCCTTGACAATCCGGGATTGCAGCAGGGATCTGAGATGAGCCTGGTGGAGGCTCAGGCGTCGGAGTGTAAGGAGTAGGCAGGGCACCCAAAGAGCTGTCAGACGGCTGGGGTGGGGGGGGCACCAGTAAACCAGCCATCACAGGGTCGGGAAGGGTACTGACCGGTGAGGAGCTCCGAGGAATGGGATCCGGCACAAGGGGATCGGGCACTGGAGGCACCAAGGAGCCTGATGCCTGATCCGAAGCATGTGAGGGGGATCTGGGAGACGTGGCCCCCATCGGCAGGTCTGCCAGGGCAGTGGTGGACCCAGCAAGCAACAGCCTCTATGTCGGGGAAGATATCCCCAGAGAAACAACACTTGCCTCCTGGATAGAATCAAGGGAGAGCAAGGGGTCAGGCTGGGTCAGAGGAAGAGAAGAGTCCTGGGAGGGAGAACCCTCAAGGGAGGAAGGCGGGTCTGGCAGTTGGCTCTGGCCACTATCGGGGAAGTCATAAGAGTCAGACGGAGAGCCTCAGCCGAGCGGTCGTCGGGTGAGCCAGCGACTGACTGATTGACCCTGACCGAGTGGGCGTCGGAAGGACTGATGTCTAACTTATCAATCAGGGCCAGGTGGACAGCAGATGAGCTGGAGTCTGACTTATCAACCAGGGCCGAACGCTGTTCAGAAGAACCGGAGGGTGACTTACCAGCTGAAGAGCTGACCACAGGACCGGATACAGTATCCTCCTGAGAGGAAAATCCCTTTCATCCTCTGACCATGGCAGGAAGGGGGGGGGGGCAGCGACTGATCCACTGGAGCAGAGGGAGACGGGGTAGGAGGGGTACTTACAGAAGTGGAGACCCCACCGGAGGCCGTTTCTTCAGACTGGCGGTGCTGGACAGAAGGGGACTGGTCCCAGTTCTGGTGCTTCTCCTTCTCTTCTTACGCTCGGTGGTGGGGGAGGAAAAATGTTCCCACAGCTCCTGCAGTTCTTTTTCCATCAAAGCCAGGTGCTTTTTAAGCAGGGGGGCTTCGAGGGCTTTCTGATGTCTGATTCGTGTGGCCCTCTTGAAGGACTGGCAGACCTCTCAGTCTTAGACCCAGTGCTTGGGGCCTAGGTAGAGGACACAGCAGGAGTGTTCATCCCCATGCAGGATCTGGGAACTGCACTTGCTGCACTTCTTTGGACGACACGACGGAGGAGACATGCAACAACAAAATTACAACTCTGAAGATAAAAAAAGAAATACTTATGTAGAAAATGGCAGTCGACTGGAAGCAAAGTTCACCCCGAGGTACAACTGACACAGGTCGACATCGGGAAAGAACTGGAGGGTGGGCTGCTGTTCCATCAGATGATGTTGGGGGTCCTCCGCTATGGATTGCTAGCTAGAAGTTTGCCGTGTGGTCCTGACGCCAGGGGGCGCAGTCCTACATGTAATGACCGACTGCAGGAACCCTCTCGAAGTAAGATCAATGGATTAGATTTACAAGGGTAATTTATACATCACCCTTAAACAGTTATTGGCAAACAAAAGACGTCTTTAGCCACAAAGAACTGATAATTTATGTATTATGGTTTAATCCAAATAGCATCATCATGATTTATTTCATTTTTGTTACCCGGGAAAGGAGGGCTAAGCAATTCTGCCTGTTTTCAGCATCGTCGGTGGGGGTGGGGGGAGACAGACAGATGGTAACCAACTGTAACTGAACCACATTAATCTGTTGGTGGTATTTCTGGTGAATGCAAACTGGAGAGTGGTTTGGTTACACATTAACACATGACATAGATCTCTGTCAGTGGCTCAGCAGGCTGCGCACTAGTCTCTGAAGCCAGAAGATCAGAATGTTTTGGGTTACAGCACCACACCAGGAATTCAGAGTAAAATCCCAGTACTGATACCGTAATACACCAGAAGGTGGGAACTGCACTCCTGGGGTGTATTCTTTCAGATGAGACGTTAAACCAAGGCCCATTTGGCTATTCTGGCACACGTTAACAATCCTGTGGCACTTCTCAAAGAGTAGGAAAAGTTCCATGGTGTCCTGATCAGACCACCTACAGCTTACGTGGTTCAATATGTCAGTTAGCATCTGCATGCATCCCCCCATCCCCCACCCCTGGGATGAGGCTGAAAACGGGCAGAACTACCTAGCACTTCTTTTACAGGCAACAAACAATGAAAATGACGTACTTACCATAATTATTGATCTTCTCTTGTATCTTCACCATTCATTACTGCAGGGTGTAAGCCAGAGCGCGTGCTATGGGAGTTTTTTTTGGGCAGGAGAGTTTACGCCGCCACCCACAAGAATGACACAACACGTGCAGAGAGAGGCTTTAAGGCACCGCAGACCACCTCCATCCTAGTTCTGTGAGCCAGAGAGGCGAAATAAAAAGATTTAGAAGAATAACAGACAAAGAAAAGGAAACAAACTAAAAAAGGAATAAGCCAAAAGAGGACAGGAAAGAGGAGAACCCTACCCTAAGGGACCGCAGGACCTCATTCCTTAGGTGGCCCTGAGGGAGGAACAAATAAGGGAGAGGAAGAAAGAAGAGAAGGGGATATTGGGAGGAGGAAAAAATGTTGCCATGAGTTGTGAGTGAAACTGGCTTAAGGCTTATCAGCTCGGAACTTAAAAACAAGGGAGCAAGGATCTCTTCAGAAAAAAACTGGTTTAGATGGTTCAACCGAACCTTCTGCACAGCTTGGTACAAGAAAGGCAGATTTCCCTGCACATCCCACTATCCCATTACCCATCACTAAAGCCGAGAGCTCACAGATTGCCAAGGCAAATAATCTGTTCCGGGGAGGAAGTGCCCCCAACTAGGTAAAGGGAAAAGAACCCACTAGCACATAGATATGTGTTAGTACTGGGGGGGGGAGCCCTAAGAGGGGGCAACCTCTTGGCAAGATGTACAGAGAAGGAAACTCATTCCGACTCCCTGGAGGAGACAGGGGCCAAAGGAACCAGACCACCAGTTCAAGAAGGTAATTTTCCAATTGGGCTAGAACAGACGTTAACTAGCCCCGGTTTGGCATACACAAGGCAAGATTCAGGGACACCAGCTAGGTCCGAAGACCGAGGGAAGAGGACTGTCTAAGAAACTAGCCCTGTTGGCTGGTGATTGAACTGAACTGGCCTGAAGGTAAGGTACCCGAAGGGAACACCTTCCAGGAAATCAGAAAGAGTTCCCAAAGAAGGAAAGGACGAAGCTCCACTCGCTCTCCTCCTCCTCCAAATCCTTTGTTACTTTTCTGTAGAGAAGAACGGACGGTCTAAGGATTAGTCCCCGAACGGCCTCGAGAGGGAGAGGGCGAGAAGGCGGGGAGACGCCCAAGAAATGGGGCTCATGAGGGGGAAGGTGGGCCGGATTCAGTAACGCATTGTGAAGATACAAGAGAAGATCAAGAATTATGGTAGCTATGTAATTTTCATATCTTCCCTTGTCAATCTTCACCATTCATTACTGCTATGTGAGTGCACAGCCCTGAGGGAACATGACCATCAGCCTCCTGATGGAGGAAAACAGGAAGAGACCCTGGCCGTACTAGACTGGAAGTCTAAGGCTGAGTAAAGCTAAAAGGTGTCCTCTGAAGACAAGGGGACAGAAGAAGCCCCTGCAGAAGCCTCCTAGCCCTGGTGGAAAAAAGGCAGGTCCCTCGGAAGGTGGAGCGGATCACCGTACACCGGGCCAGGGGTGACAACCTCGATAGATGAAGCCACACTGTCCACCTAATGCAGATTGCTGTCCCCACAAGCCTGGAAGCCACCTCATCGGCGTCATAAGATGCCCTCGCTTGATGCCTTGCCAGTTCCAGGCCTAAGGCGGAGAGGGCAATGGCTTGTCGAGGTTGCTCCGAATCAGGCATCAATGCTAGCACCTGAGCCAGCACTGACCACAAGTGCCAGTTGTAGGCAGCATGGTGTGCCTGATGTGATGCAATGCACAACATCGCACGAGAAGAAGAAGAAGAGAAAACTCTTCGCCCCCACCGGTCGAATTGTAGGGAACCCGAGTTTGGTGGTCGGTCGAGCGCCAGGTGCCGACACCCGGAAGAGGTCTCTAGGAATACCAAGCCCAAAGAAGGGTGAGGGCGAGAATCTAGAGACTCTAATGGAGCACAATACCTCCTCCTGTAGTCTGCTGGGGCTGGGAAAAAGTCGGCTGGAGACAGACAGGTGTGGATAGATGTTTCCTGGAAGGGAATAGGCCAGGATGGGACCACCAGATGTTGGGCACTGAATTCACTGAGGAATTCGCACATCTCCCGCTTGGTACTGTCCTGCCTGACAAAAGAGATACGGAGATCCTGAACCATCCTTGCTAGGAAGTGCTGATATTCAGTGAAATCAGTGTCGCAAGACAGATGAATGGTAGGTTCCTCTCCCTCCAAGGAGAGAGTCAAGGAGGACGGGGAACTCAAATGTCCAAAAAAATCCTGCAGTGGTAGGGACAGCTGAAAGACCCATTCATGCATGTACCTAACGTGTGACAGGAAGGCTGCCGCAGTGCCTCTGAACGTCTCCCAGGATAAAGGCCCCGTAGGACCCATGTGGCCTGGGGGGTGGCTGCAGAGGAATGGGAGAAGGACATCTGCAAGGAAGTGGCTGTCCTCTGCCAGGGCTCTGGAATCCAGGGAACGGTGCCCGAGCTAGAGGGATCCCTGAGATCAGACCGGGTCACACAGTGGAACCCTGGGAATGCAATCTCCGGAAGAGCCCAGACGGGAAAACCTCCCCTGTGACACACCTGGGGTTGCATGACTCCAGAAGGGCAACCCTCGGCCGTGCCACCGGAGGGGACACTGGAGCCCGAGAAGGAGGTGTGGAGTTCAGTGCTACGGCTCCTCCCTGCACCCCGTGGAGTGGCAGAGGAGTGCCACCACCCCTCGCCCAGACCCCTCAAACCCTCAAATTCCAAGGACGCCCTCCTCCTCCTCAAGCCCAGCAAAGGAGTCCCCTCATGCAGAGGCCTCCCAAGGGAGGCCACTGAAGCTAGGGCCTCCAGTCCCACCCAGGAGGGCGCAGCAGCACCAAGACTGGCACCTGCCGCAGACCCTCCAAAGGAGATAACCCCCTTCCCAACCCCAGAGCTTTCCTCCCCAATGGACCCCAGGCCACCCCCAGCCGGAGGTTCCTCGGAGGCAAACTGCTCCGGAGACTCAGGAATGGGGGTGCTGGGACACCTGACACTGTGTCCCACAGAAATAGTACAGTTACGTAAGAACTTACCGTAACAGTAGATCTTCGAGGGGAGCTCTTGCAGCAGGCTATTACAATTAGGACTATGCCGCAGGCACTAGGACCACACGGTGAAAAACTTCTGCCAGCAATACCAGCGGGGACCGACGCCGGCCCTGCCCCAACGTCGGTCAGGGTACAAGAGGGGGCGGACCCAGCTCCACCTCAGTTCTCCCGCCAGTACCCAGCAGGAGGCCTGACAAGAGAAAGAGGCAAAGCCCACCATCTAGGAGGAAAAGAAAATAGATCTGCACACTCCGAGGGGGAAGGCGGGAGGGAAGCAGCGCCTGCTGCAAGAGCTCCTCTCGAAGATCTACTGTTACAGTAAGTTCTTACGTAACTGTACTATCTTACTTCGTGTGGGAGCTCTTGCAGCAGGCTATTACAATTAGGACTGAATCCCAAGCAGTCCTTCAGCAAGGAGGTAGCCGACCCTGGGAGGAGGAATATGCTGACTCCAGAGGCCCTAGGACAAAAGTCCCAGTAAAACTGCTAGGCTGAAGCCAGCACGGCATCTGGAGATGATATCCAAGCTGTAATGCTTGATAAAAGTATGCACCGAGTTCCAGGTCGTGGCCGCATAAATGTCCTGGATAGCGACATTCCGCATGGCGGCTAAAGAAGCTGACACTCCTCTGGTGGAGTGACCCCTAACCGGGCCCGGCAGGGTTTATTGTGATGCTCGTAGCAAAACGAGACACAACGGACTATCCATTTAGAGATAGTCTGCTTGGACACCGTTGACCAAGCGATGTGGTGCAAAGCCACAAAGAGCTGCTCCGATTCTGACTGTGCTGAACTGCTCTGCTGAGGTAATACCTCAGGAACCTGTGGACATCCAATGTGTGGAGGCCTCCCTCTATTGGAAGGGAAGGAAAATAAACTGGAAGATCAACCGACTGGTTGAGTCAACTCGAGACCACTTTGGGAAGAAACTTAGGATTAGTCCTGAGGGAAACTCTTTCCCTATGAAAAACCAAATAGGGCTCTTTACACATCAGAGCCTGAAGCTTGAAAACCCTTCGAGCTGAAGGAACAGCAACCAAAAAACAAACTTTCCAAGAAAGGTAACGCAGCTCACAACTTGCTGTGGGCTCAAAAGGAGGGAGGGTGAGTTTCTCCAGCACAAAAAGGAGGTCCCAGGGTGGGACAGGGTCCCTAATGGGAGGTCTCATGTGTAGAATTCCCCGAAGGAAGGCGCGGGCTACATCTAACTGCGCCAATGCTCTCTCTCCCACGAGAGCATGATAGGTGGAAATTGCCCACATGTGCACCTTGATAGAGGAATAACTTGGGCCTTTCTCGTACAAGGAGAGGAGATACTGCAAAGTGGAGTTCATAGGGCAGGTGATGGGATCCAAATGTTGCGGTAAGGCCCAAAGATAGAAACGCTTCCACTTCATGGCGTAAGTGGAGCGAGTAGAGGGCTTTCTTGCACACGCTAAGACCTCCGCCACTTCCGGGGAAACCCCGTATCTGTTTTGAGCTACGTCTGAAGGAGCCAAGCATGAAGATGCAGGGACCTGAGATCCGGATGGACTAGAGACCCCTGGTCCTGGGACAGCAATTGTGAGCATATGGGCAGCGGGATTGGAGGTTCCTGGGACAACCACTGCAGGAGTGGGAACCAAATCTGTCGAGGCCACTTGGGGGCCACAAGGATCATCCGGGCCCCTTCGGCCTGCAATTTGAGCAGAACCCTCTGAATGAGAGGAAAGGGCAGAAAGGCATAAAGAAACCTCCCTGCCCAGCAAAGGGATAATGCGTCTGGCCAAAAAACTCCAGGCACGTGCTCTCGCGAGCAAAACATTGGCAGTTTGGTGTTGCGTGGTGACGCAAAGAGGTCCAGCTCGGGAAGACCCCACCTGTCGAAGAGCTGGTACGCTACGGATTGTAGCAACTCCCACTCGTGAGCTCTGGCCCGCGACCTGCTGAGGTTGTCGGCCAGATCGTTTAGGACGCCTGGAGCGTGCATGGCGGACAGCAGAATGCCCCGGTCCAGTGCCCAGTACCAGACTCTCATTGCCTCCCTGCAAACAGGATAGGAATGAGTGCCTCCTTGCTTGTTGTTGTAAAAGACGACCGCCATATTGTCCGTCTGAATCAGACGAGAACCCGGTACCAGATCCTCCTGAAACGTCTGAAGAGCGTAGAGGACCGCTCGCATTTTCAGCACATTGATGTGGAGGGACCGTTCCTCGGGTGACCAAACCCCCTGCGTTTGATGAACACCCAGGTGCACCCCCCAGCCCAGGTCCAATGTGTCCGTCGTTTAGAGTCTGACCTGGAGGCTCCAGACGAAAACTGACCCCTTTCTCCGGATTGCTGGGGTCTAACCACCAAAGCAAAGTTCTCCTGACTGGCTCCGAGATCCTGACTAAAGCATTCAGGTCGTCGTAGCATTGGTCCCACTGCACCCTGAGCATCCATTGTGGGACTCTCATGTGGAGACGGGCCAAGGGCATGACTGGAAAGGCCGCCGCCATATGCCCCAATAAGCTGAGGAAGTTCCGGGCCGGAACCCGAGGTGCTACGGAGATCCGTTCTGCCAATGTTCGCAAGCGAATCCCCCTGTCCTGTGGGAGAAAGGCCATGCCCTGGACAGAATCCAGGATCGCTCCTATGAAGGCAAGCTTTTGGCTGGGCTCTGGGGATGACTTTTTTAAGTTCAGGGTGATCCCCCGCTCTCGGAATAGAGTATAAGTGCCTCCGAGAGAGCGTAAGAGGCTGTCCCTTCAGGGGCCGTAGAAGCCAATCGTCGGTAAGGAAACACATAATGCCCCATCCGCCTCAGAGCCGCAGCCACCACTGCGAGGCATTTGGTGAAGACTCGCAGAGCGGAAGAGAGGCCGAACGGGAGCACCCGGAACTGAAAATGCTCCCCTTGGAAGTGGAACCTCAAGAACTTCCTGTGAGGAGGAAAGACTCCTATATGCATGTAAGCATCTTGTATGTCGAGAGAACAGAGCCAGTCCCCTTGGTGCAGCAGGGGAAAGAGACCCTGAAGAGTCACCATCCTGAACTTTTTGTACTCTATAAAGAGATTTAGTGGACTGAGGTCCAGAATGGGACGAAGGTCCCCAGTCTTTTTTGGGACCAGAAAGAAGTGGGAGTAGAACCCCTGGCCTCGCTGACCCCAGGGGACTCTCTCTCTATAGCTCTCTTTTGTAGGAGGGCCTGAATTTCTCCTTCTAATAGTGGATGTGAGAAGAAGGATAACGGGAGAGTTTTGGTGGAGTGTGTGGAGGAAACTCTGTGAACTCCAAGGTGTGTCCTCTCCGTACAACGTCCAAGACCCATTGATCCATGGTAATAGACTTCCACCCTTCGAGATGAAGGGAGAAGCGGCCCTCAACCGGCTCCCCGTGAGCTTCTGTCAGAAGGGGGGGGGCGGAAGGGAGTCATTGGGCAGAACCGGGGGGTTGGGAGAGAGGCCTGGGAGGACTTGGGCCCACGGGCGGAAGGTCCACCAGACTGCTGGTTCCTGGATCTTCTGCGGAAGCCACCTCTCTGCCCTTGCTGGTTTCCGCGGGCTGAAGTCTGATTGCCTGAGGACTTACGAAAAGGCCGACGGCGGTGGGTGTGTCGCTGGTCGCCACGGTACATCTGGCGGACCGACCAGATCGACTTACCCGATTCCTGGAGACGGGAGGTCAAAGCCTCCGTCTCCTGCCCAAATAAGATGGTACCCTGGAAGGGCAAATCCCGGATACCAGACTGCAGATCCTGGTGAAAGCCAGAGACTCTCAACCAGGCATGGCGCCGAAGGCATACTCCAGAGGCGGCCGCCCTGGCTGCCGTGTCCGCAGTGTCATACGAGGCTCTCAGCACATGACAGCCTACATCTGAGCCTGACTGCAAAAGGGCCAGGAGCTCTTTCTTCTTATCAGAGTCTGGCATGGCCTGTGCCAGCTCAAGTCCTCGTTCCCATAACACATTCTGGTACTGCACCATATGCGTGAGGAAATTCAGGGAGCGAATGGAACAGGTGGAGGCGGCGTAAACTTTTTTGCCCACTTGATCCAGGTATCGGGACTCCAGGTCAGGAGGCTGGGAGCTGAGGTGCCTCGGCTGTCGAGATTTATCATGAGCAGCCGTAATCACCGATGAATTGGCCTGAGGGTGCTCTGCCAGGAATGGTTCCACCCTCGGGGCCTTATAGAGCCTATACGACTTTTTCGGAACTGCCGGGATGGAGGCCGGATGCATCCAGGTGGATTTAGTAAGATCCTGGAAAGTATCCACCAAAGGAGGAATAACCAAGGGCTTCGGCTCCTTCTGCCTCAGGTATTTAGCCAATCTCCGGCGTTCCGGATCCAGGTCTTCCGTGTCCCACTCGTTGGAAGCCTGGATGTGCCTCATGACGTCCATAAAGGTAAGATCGTCCGGAGGCGAGCGAGGCAGGTCCTTCTCTTCAGGGGAGCACTTGAGACTGAGAGAAGAAGAAGAGGTTGATGAAGAAGAGGAAGATCGACTATCCGATTTGGAATAGTCTGATTCTACCCCATGACCGTGCCTGTGCTGACGTCGGTGACTAGGGGACCGACGGTCCGAAGACCGACTCCGGTCCCTGGACCGGCGACGGAGCAATGACTGACGTCGGTCAGGAGACCGACGCCGGGAGCGGTCCCGCTTAGCACGAGAAAGGCTCCTGGAACGAGACTGAGACCAACGTCGGTCACTAGAAACCCTAGAGCGACGTCGGTGGTCCTTGGATCTAGAGCGGGAACGAGCCCTGGAAGGGGGCGAAGGACGGCACTCTGGTGACCTCAACGGAGAAGTCTCGCCCTCCGGCTGTGGTTCTCCCGCAGGATCCGGCATCGGTGTCTGGGCCGGTGATGGGGAGGTTCGCTTGTGAACCTGCCCCCACCAAAAAGAGAAAAGCTGCTTGAGCTCATCCTTGGAAAAGATCTCAGCCGCACGCTGCGGAAAAGAAGCCTCCGGAGCGGCGGAACGCGAAGGAGAGCTGTCTTGAGGGTCCGGGGGACTTGGGCGATGGGGACATCGGTAGTTCTATGACCAACCCCGGGTCCTTAGCCCCTTCGACCGGCGTCGGTGTAGGGACCGACAACGGGGTGATGCCAGGGGGTGCCGGAGAGTCCTTAACCTCCGGAGACACGCCTTTAGCAGGCGGTGCCGGTGCCGTGGTAGGTAGGGCCGGAGCAGGTACCCCCACGGACTTGGCGATGACCCTTAGCGGAATCACCTTTGGCTTGACCGGCTTCTCCCCCGACGGGCTGGCCTTAGCCTGGGAAGACTTCAGCAATTCTCCAGACCCCGAAGTATGGGCCTTTTTTGGAGAAGGCCGCGAACACGATCTGGACCGGGACCGACTACGTTCCTTACTGTGCCGCTTCTTCTCCTTTTTCTTCCCCTCCGACGAGTGCAGATCCATTTTCTGCTCTAGAAGGTAGGCCTTAAGGGCTTTCAGGCGGCAGATGCGGGTCCGGCTGGTAAAGGCCTGGCAGTCAGCACAATTAGCGGTGTCGTGGTCGGGGCCGAGGCAGAAGACGCACCGCCGGTGTCCATCCTTAGCGGGAATCTGCCGCCCGCAGTCGCACTTGTTGAGGTGTTCAGGGGACACCGAAGCCCGGGAAGACATCGAACCCGGACAGGGAGAAGAGGGCTGACGTTGGTACTAAAGGCGGCAAACACCGAGCAGAAAATACCACCGAAATGTAGGAAAAACCGTACGAAACGACAGCAGCGATAATGACGTCGGTGACGGTGAAAACGAACAAAAACCATCGAGAAACGGTCAATCTTGCTAGAAGATCTCTATTCTCGCTGAGAGTCGCAGACAGAAGCTAGCTTCACGTGAGGGTACACGGCCGGAAAGAACTGAGGTGGAGCTGGGTCCGCCCCCTCTTGTATCTTGACCGACGTCGGGGCCGGGCCGGCGTCGGGGGCGGTCCCCGCTGGTATTGCTGGCAGAAGTTTTTCACCATGTGGTCCTAGTGCCTGAGGCATAGTCCTAATTGTAATAGCCTGCTGCAAGAGCTCCCACTCGAAGTAAGATCTCTGATTCTGAAGAATCGGGGAGCCAGTCTGGGTCCACATCTGAGTCAACACCCTCTGAAGAACAGTCGACCAGCAGGACCTCAATACTGGCCACCCCAAGAACACCCTGAGACACAGCGCAGTGAACGGCGCCGGTGTCCCCAGTGGTACCAGCCATTTCCACTACATTCCCACCACACCGCCCACGGCCCCGGTACCAACACATACCCACTCATGGCTCCGGCTGGACCGCCGGCACCGGAACCCAAAATGGCGCCACAGGCAGAGTTGCGCAAGGCACCAGCACAACGAACAGTGCCGAGAACCAAACCAGCGCCACATGCGCCCCTATCACCGGTGCCGCGAACAGCACCAGAATCCAAAATGGTGCCGCAAGGCAGCATCGCGGGCCTGCCAATGCCCAACCCAGCAACTGCGCATGGGCCGCGACACTGGGGGAGCCTGCACCTCAGGAGAGGTGACTGCCGAGGCAGCGTCATGCTACTTCTCCGACATCGCAAAAGAAAGCTCCTCCTCAGCAAGGCTTGAAGATGAGGAGGCCTCCTCCTCACCAGACCGTATGGATCTGGGAGGGGACCAGGAGGAAGGGTCTAAAGACCTGGCCTGGGAGGCCCAAGAGCGACATCATCCTCCAAAAGTTGGCGGAGCCCTGCCGACTTTGAACACAGGGATTTCCAGAACCCAGCGATCTATGGAAAAAAAGGCATCGCATTTATCCATATCTTGGTTAGGTCCCACGCACTGGAAACAATCATCATGCCAGTCCGTCACGGAAAAATGCCGGCCACAGGGCACCCGGCATGAAATTTTAACCAACCTCGATTTTAAAGCTTGGCTCCCGAACCCAGACATGATGCGAAATAAAATAAAACACAGCAAAAGATCCCTGCGCCATTAAACAAATAATTGGAATGAACTTACTGGCCAGTAACGGCATTGGGATGGAGAACTGGGATGAGGAGTCGTCGAAAAACCGGCATTAACAAGATAGGCCTAATGGCGTACTATGAAATTCTAACTTGCACATTGGGTCCAGCCTCAACGGTGGGAGAAACAGAACTAGGACGGAGGAGGAGTCTGTGGTGCCTAACGGCCACCCCTTGCACACCACGTGGTGTGTCACTTTCATGATGGTGCACTGGCTACGACTCCTCCCTCCAAAAAACGATTCTGTAGAAGTGGTGGTGTGCGCGCTCGCCAGCACCCTGCAGTAATGAATGGTGAAGACTGATAACGGAAGCCTCCTCCTCAGCAAGGCTTGAAAATGAGGAGGCCTCCTCCTCACCAGACCGTATAGATCTGGGAGGGGACCCAGAGGAATGGTCTAAAGACCTGACCTGGGAGGACCGAGAGCAACGTCGTCCTCCGAAAGCCAGCAAAGCCCTGCCAACTTTGAATACGTGGATTTCCAGAACACGGTGATCTATGAAAAAAACAGGTGTCGTATCTATCCATATCATGGTTAGGTCCCAGGCACTGGAGGAAAACATCATGCCAGTCCGTCACGGAAAAATGCCGGCCACAGGAGCACCGATGCATAGAGACGCGGCTCGCTTTCGATTTACGCTTGGCTCCCGAACCAGACATGATGTTGAAGGATACATGCAGTTGCTTTAGATGACTCTTTTACCTTAGCCACTGGTCCCTTCTGCAAATCCTACACTCCGACTCTCTCCCAGCAAGGGATCCCCAGCACTTACTGATTCTTTTTCTCCCCTAAACTCAGCCTAATCTTCTCCCCTTCATAGCGCACTCTCGCTCCCCTACTCCTCCCTTATCCACTCTTTCCCCTCTCTCCCTGCTTATAGAATAAAGATACTAGCCTCTAATTAGTGGTAACAGCTAGGATGGTAATCTTTACACTCCTGTAAATCATGATGGAAACTGTTGTATGTAACTATATTAGACATTATGTATATGCCTCCCTTGGTCTACAACTGCTCACTGTTGCCACATTGATGGCTACCATATCTTTTGTTTTTTGTTTTCCCTTTCGCTTACTGTATTTTCTGTATTGTATCGTATTAATGTCCAGGACCACCTTGCAAATGAGCTTGCTCAATGGTGTTATATGCCTGGTTAAATAAAGTTGATTGATGTGAAATAAAATAAAACACAGCAAAATATCCTGGCGCTGTTAAACAAATAATTGGAACAAACTTACTGGCCAGTAATGGCGTCGGGATGGAGAATCTGGATGAGTCATCGTTGAAAAACGGCGTTGACAAGATAGGCCTAATGGAGTGCTACGAAATTCGAACTCACACAGCAGGTGCAGCCTCGATGGTGGGAGAAACAGAACTGGGATGGAGGAGGAGTCTGCGGTGCCTAACAGCCGCCCCTCATGCACCACGTGGTGAGTCACTCTACGTGGGTGGTGCCGTTGGTGTGATAACTCCGCCAAAAAAAAAAAAACCCGTGGCTGGTGTGTGCTGCCGGCTTACACCCTGCAGTAATGAATGGTGAAAACTGACAAGAGAAGATCTAAATAAATAAATATTGTGTGATAATACCGGTTATAGAGGGTAGTTTTTCTAGTATAAACCAATAAAAGAGCAGAATATGATTTTTTATTATACAATGGCATAAAGAAATATCATCTGATTGGTCAGTATGCCACTGAACTAATGGTGTTATCTTGGCACACCACAAAAATAGTGCCAGCTGTCCATGTAGCCTCACACAGTAGCCAACAGAAATCACTCCCCCTACCCCCATCAGACAAGAGCCTCACCTGTCACGTCTGTGAACCTCATCTGTCGTCTGTGCCAGTAAACGACATCCAAAAGCTATGAGCCACATCCTGCTGGTAAACTCTGAATTAGCAAATATGTGTAGCATAGAGAAATGGTTCGGGAAAGACATTACAAATACAGATGAAGCCCTAGAGCCACCACTGAGAAAGCATACCGCGAAAAAACGGCACCCCGAAATTCTGACTGAACAGCTGGATCAGACGGAATGCGATCGGAATGAACCATAAATCAAGTGTCAGACAAATTGGTCATTCAAAGTCCTCAGTGGGTGGGTGAGCAAGACCAACACAGTAATAGATTTTAAAACCTGTAGTACTGAACAACTGGCATCTGTACGAGGCACTTCTATGCATCTGTCAGAAATAATTCAGGAGAGACGTACGGCATCAGCAGCCATGTGGGACTCACAGCTGGTTTAAACAGTTATTTAAACGAGTCCTCGCTTAGCCGTAGCATAAACATTATCAGTAATCCCGAATTCTCTGCTGCTAATAACATCTTCACTGCCTACATAAAAAGCCTCAAGCATCAAGGACGTGACAAAGCACAGTAACACCCAGCCCTGTTAGAAATTGAGCTTCACTACCTACAAGAATCCGAGACTCTCAGCAGACACAGCAGAAGGCCTCCTACACCACATCTGGCTCGAAATACAGCTACATTTTGCTAGATGTGGCAGTGATGGACAGAGACAACTACACAATCCTTTGAATTTAAACAGTTATCCAATGGTCTTTGATACGCTTCCCTAAGTTTCAATGAGAAAACCAAAAACCATGCGAAAGCAAAGGAAAAAGACAGAGATTTGTATCGTGGGTGCATGTTCGAGATCCCTGGCCACCCAGTGTTCCATAGTTACCTTGTGCAAATACTTGTCAAAGCTGCCAGAAAATTGCCACAGCCTTTATACGCATCCACAACGCAAACCCAGCATGCCATGATATGAAGAGCAGACATGGTACACCTTGGAACCTCTAAGTGTAAATTACCTAGAGTCAATGCTTCCTCAGATCTGCAAAGCTGCATGCCTGGGAAAAAGTTACACAAATCATAGCTTATGAGCTACGGCGATCACGCTCCTCAGTAGAGCAGGACTTGAGAGCAGACAAATCATTTCTGTGACTGGTCACAAACAGGAGTCATCTCTGAAAAGTTATTGGGCACCATCAATCTGCGAAAAAGTAAATGGAGTGGCATCCTTTCTGGAATTCAACAACCCGCCGACACAGAGACTCAAACTGCACTTCCTCTTGCCGAAGTCATCGCACTTGAATCAACCTGCAACCCAGGAACCTCAAAGGACACAGAAATCGACCCCTACACACCCGGAACTGGCCTCATCCAAACAGAGCAGCAAACCAGAGAATGCAGCATCTCAGCACAGCAACCACCAGCCAAATGCAGCCTGCAGCAACACGAAGAAATTCAAGACGAGATCCTTCAGTCCATACAGGCAAGGCATAAAACGAATACACAAATGATTATCCATGGAAACGCAATATGTGCTAATATTTACAAAATCTGAGGTGTTTAAAAAATAAAAATGCATAAAAATAGTAAAATTGTTTTAAAGGGATAGCATTAAGTTAATAAGACCTACAGATTTAGAATGTTTTCTGCACCATTTAAAAAGATTTTTAAACTATTAGAATGTTTTCTGCACCATTTAAATACACTTTTAAAATATCTATAATATATGGTAGAATGCTGTTATTACTCAAAAAATCATCTTTTTACAGCATTGTTACACCATCAATGTGATGTCACGCTCTTGTAATACTACCGTCGATGTGTCACATTGATGGTGTAACATACTAGAACCACCACACAGAGCTGTTGCCATGACCCCCATGTGATCAAAGCAATTGACTGTTCGGAAATTAATGTTACCTTGCATGTATTTTGGGCTGTCCATTTCATAGTGTTATTGCAGTGTTTTTTTTAATTTTCTTTTTATGTTTTCCTGGCTTTCATTTTTATTAACGTTCCTGATAAACCTGCTTGTTTTCAAACCACATGATTGTGTCTGTCTTCCTGTGCAGCAAGGTAAGCGAACAGTCTGCAGTGATTTTAAAACCTCTTGTTGTTATTTGTGCTGATGACCATACACTATAAAAGACAACGTATGGTCATCGGGGCGCCAACCAGCTAAGCACTTATCTCGTGGTTCCCAGCAGCTCCGAAACCTCGAGAGCAGAGCTGCCATGGGAACCACTCGATGGCAAGCATAGAGTGGTTATGCCCCGCTGACCATACGTTATCCTCTATATTACTAATAACTTGTTAAGATGTTAAATTGTTTTAAACCCATAACATTAACATAATAAACATAGCAATGTTATAGAGAATGAAACATTAACTTAATAAACATAGCAATGTTATAGAGAATGAAACATTAACTTAATAAACATAGCAATGTTATAGAGACGGAAACATTAACTTAACAGCAATGTTATAGATAGAGAATGAAACATTAACTTAATAAAAATAGCAATGTTATAGAGAATGAAACATTAACTTAATAAACATAGCAATGTTATAGAGACGGAAACATTAACTTAACAGCAATGTTATAGATAGAGAATGAAACATTAACTTAATAAAAATAGCAATGTTATAGAGAATGGAACATTAACAAACACAGCAATGTTATAGATATGAAACATTAACTTAATAAACATAGCAATATTATAGATAGAGAATGAAACAATAAATATAGTAATGTTATAGATAGAGAATGAACATTTTGTAAGGAACTACTTTTCCTGGTGTAATGTTATATCTTCATTTTAATAATTAAAGCTTGTTTTTAACAGATTAAAAGATTGAGATAATTTTTTTTACACTCAGAGCCATTGTATAATAGGAATAATGCACTCCGGGGTGTGTGTCGTGCTGGGATAACGTCATGCCTGGGACATTGGACGCACTCGGCCTTCAGCCTCATGCCCAACCACCCCAGGCGTAGCAGTATCCCAGCATGACACACACCCTGTTGTGCATTATTCTTTTAATAACTTTCACTGAGGCTTCAGGGCGATTGTTTGTCAATGCAGACCATTTTCTTCAGCCAACCCAATTCAGTTGCAAAAGTATAGATAGCGCTTGATTCATAACAAAAAAACAAAAGCAAATGATTGATCATTTTCACTCAAGATCATTCACAGTTCATGTATAACACAGTGCTCCCTTACCTTCCCTCTGCCAAACTGTCCTGGGGATGGGACCCAATGCTGTAACACCAACTGATAAGGCACAGACTAGGTAGGCAATGTCCAGAGCCATGCTTAGCAGGAAGCAGCTGGTCGTCCAAAGTACAAGAAATTTAACGCAAGAGAGTTTTGTCCATTTCAACAGGGTTGTTAAAAATCACATGAATCGTTTTGTGAAGAGATGCATCCGTCTGTTCCCAAATAACCAATTCTTTTCTCAAGGTAAAGCACATGTTCTACAGCAGATGATACAGATCTTTCACATCTCTAAACGGATGTGACTGAAACAAGTACTGAAACAACTTCTCCTCTGAAAATGAGCATTCGCTGTTAGAAAAAAAAAAAAAAAAGGCAGAAAGGGTTAAAACAGTTTCCTCATCTGATTTGCATCTTGTTTCTCTGAGGCCATAACACATTTTCCAAACAGTTGCTAATAAGCTTACTGTAACTCAGTTTAATGCGCTCTTGTTTCTGGGAAGATAAATCTTGCACAGTAGCGGAATGAAGTAACAGAATAACTGATGTAATGCATTGTCTGCGTCTTTTTTCTTTTTTCTTCCAAACATACAGTTTTCCCCCACTTATGCTGTCTGACCAGGGCTATACCCTGTAAGTCAGGAGTAGACCCTGTAATTCAGGGATATATCCTGTGAGTCGGGGATAGACCCTGTAAATCAGGACTATATCCTGTAAGGACCCTGTAAGTCAGGGGTAGACCCTGTTAGTCAGGATATAACTTATAAGTCGGGAGTAGACCCTGTAAGTCAGAAGACCATGTATCTCAGGACTATACCCTGTAAGTCAGGAGCAGACCCTGTAAATCAGGGCTATACCCTGTAAGTCAGGAATAGACACTCTAAGTCAGGAATACACTCTACAAGTCAGTGATATACCCAAAGTCCTCTGCACCTGGGAGATCTGACGTGGTCAACGTGCTGAATGAGTGCTTGGCTGAGATCTGGGCTTGGATGTCATCGAACTAGCTGGGACTTAACCTGGGGAAGACTGAGGTACTGGTGGTTGAGCTGGGTTGAAGGGCAGGGGTGAGGGTCTCTCTGGATAGGTTGGGGCTTTTTACTGGTCCGACCAAACTGGAGGCCTCCCCAAAGGAAAAGAATGTGGGCATTGTTCTGGACAATGAGCTGCTGACCCCTGATGCTCAGGTGTCGGCTGTTGTCTGGACTGGGTTTTACCGGTTTGTCCACAGCGCGTCGACAGCGCTAGCGCTGACATCCCCTATAGTGACGGCTGCAATGGCAACTGTCGGCATGGCAGCCACGGTGATGTCGGGGGACACAATCAGGGGACTGTGCCCCCAGAACCCCGCCCGTCTTTAGGATTCTAACTCCGAGGTCGGAGTTGGACGGGGGAGGGTCAACACCCAGTGAGACAGTCCCGATCGGCATACAAACTACCACAGCGATGGGCGGAGTTTGCCCGATTCCTGTTGTTGTGGTGGTCTTCGCTGTGCTGGAGTCACTGCAGTAATGGTATACTGGTTTTACCGCCTCCGAAACATCACCCAAATTAAATCCCACCCCCCATGACCTGACCATGCAGGTCATGCATTCGTCACCTCAAGCTTGACTACTGTAATGAACTCTACCTCGGGGTCAGAGGAGGTACGATATGGCGCCTGCAGCTTCTGCAGAAAGCAGTGACCTGGTTCCTGACTGGACACTCGAGGTTCAATCACATTACACCAGTGCTGCGCGAACTGCACTGGCTGCCAGTGGGCTGGCACATCACCTTTAAAGTAGGTCTTTCAACCTACAAGGCCCTACACGGGATGGGTTCTGGCTACCTGAAGGTGCTTCTGCATTCCTACACCCTGTTACACTCTCTTAGATTGGCTGGAGATGCCCTCCTGGAGATTCCTAGGGCTAGGTTAAAATTTTCCAGGGACTGGATATTTGAAGTGACAGTCCCAGGCCTCTGGAATTCACTGCCAGGGTACCTCCGGGAGACACCATCCGTAGAGTTCTTAAAAAAACACCTTAAGGCCGGCAAGATGGCACTGAAGTTTCAGGCGCTGGACATCTTACCTCCTACTGTGCTGGCGACCCAGGCTCAGGAACAACCTCGGGTTATCAGGGTGCCGGCATTTTGGGGGGGGGGGTGCGGGATTGAGCAAGCTGTCATGCTGCTCCCTCTCCCAGGGTGGATTGTCGCCTCCTGAGTCCGTCCACAGTGGTGGTCCGATGGAGTAACGTAAGCAGTAGGGGCGGCACATAAGAGTGGGAGGAAGGGGCTGAGCAGGCTTCCGGTGTGCATGCACGCCTCCACGCGCACATACAGTTGTGTGCCAGGGCCCCAGAGGGGAGCGGGCGAAAACCCGGAAAACACCATCAACACCTGAATAATAATAATAATAAAAAAAAAACAAACCTTAAGACCTTCCTGTTTGAGCAGACCTTTGGGACCTGAGGAACTTATTTTGGGACCGTCAGACAGCTTGGGAGTCAGTCTGTTTTAGATTTTTATTGGGGTTTGTGTAAAAATGTTATATATTGTATGCTGACTGTTCCTTATTGCTGTAGCTGTATATTTTATTGTAAGGGCACCCTAAGCCTACAGGGAAGGGAGCCCAAAATACATAAACTCTACTATTAGTACTACTAAGTCAGGGATATACCCTGTAAGTCGGGAGTAGACCCTGTAAATCAGAGGTACACCCTGTAAGTCAGGAGTAAATCCTGCTCAGGCTGGAAACCATCATATTTATGGCAGGGATTTTTGTCTTCCCTACTTTCTCCCTGTAGGTCCCTCAATCCAGCCCATGGCATGACTGAAGCATCAGGTAGGCATTGGCAGCACAGCATCCCTGTGGTAAGAGGTAAGCTCCCTGACTGTGTCACAGGGGGTCACTGTGGTGCTGTAACTTGCTGCCAACCTTCCCTGACTGAAGTACACTGCCGAGCAGCAGCTACCTCAGCCAGGCCCGTCCCCTGACACGGCGACCCAAGTCCGCCCCCGAACCTGGGTCGCCTGCCAGACAGCACAAAGTGCTGCTGCTGAGCCATCAAAGTGGCCTCACTCTCGGTATTTAATGTATGTATTCTGTGCCATGTATGACCCATATAATCCCTGAAAATGGGACATCAGCACAAGTGGAGTTTACCTGGTGACAGAAAACAAAACAGCTAAAAAAGAGAAAGAATACATAATGTTATTGAATTATTTCTTATGGAAGGAATGCACAACCTTGATTCTGAATCATGAATTCCATGCTTCAGAAAATTTTAAATTCTTTTTATTTTCGTGCCCCAAAGTTTTGCAACTTTCTATGTGCTTTTTCAAGGGTCCTTTTATTTTCTGCTAAAAAATATATATTTATGTCATATCTATGGCGTATTTTTTTTTTTTGGATTATTTTTATTCACGGCTTGGGGGGCGCGGAGATTGTGCCTGGTCCCCCCAACCTAGCCAACTAGTCGCCGCCTCAGTCCTGGACAGAGCTCTTGACCTCCCCGCCGTTACCCCACTCGGTCTCTCTGACCACCACGGAGACCAGGAGGGAGCTACCTGGCACAGGACCGCGGCAGCACTGGCAAGCAGCCTTAATGCTGCCGGGGATTTTTCTTGTAGAGTAGTTCCCCTGCTGGAGGAGGCGTGCAATGACACCAAGGGATGGCTCGCATATGCTTCCGTATGTGCTCCTCCCGACGTCTGCCTCCTCCAACCCCTTGTTTCTGTAGTGTTGGTGGTGTTACCCTCCAGCTTCCACCAGGGGCAGCCACGCACTGACTGCTGACACCCGAGAAGGAGGCAGTCCTCTGGACGCTAGATCCTTCTCCAACCCTGGCAACCCATGTTCGTTCCCGAACACGGGTCGCCAGTGTGGCGTCCAGCGCCTCAACCTTCAGCACCACTGGGCCGGCCTGTGAGCATATTTCTGATCAGATATCAACCATATTTTTGCTTCCTGGGACCTACAGTGAAAATATCAGAAATTTTTCACTGTAGGTCCAAATATACCCATTGTAGGTGCCCATTAGCTGATGCTACCGGCATGAGCAAGCACGATATACCATACACCTGCACAGCAATAACCATCATGCACGGACAATTTAAACACCTGTTCAGTATCTTCTCACACACCACGACGCTAGTACACAGTTCTCCACATGTGACACCATTCCTCACAAGGAGAAAAAAATACACAGAAAAACAGCACAAGGGGAATCAAAAACAGTTAGTTTTGAAGTAGAAATTCAACACTTAATGGAAGCATTTCAAGATGACATGAATTTAACAGACAGACACTAAAAAAGTAAAAACTTCTTACCCGAGGATCAAACTCTTAATGTAAACGCACAGCAGAACACCACTGCAAGAGACAGTACACTGGAAGCCGACATACAAAGATTCATTACTCCAGTAAAACATAAACATAACAAAAAAGACCATATCAGATGTGGCAATGATAAGGCAATTCATATCAGAAAACTATAATGAACACAGAGACTTCACAGAAATTACACCGTCTGAATTAGATACCATACTAAGTAGATAGTTCATGGATGCCAAAAAAACACACACACAAAAACACGAGAGCTATGAACTGCTGACATTACATTCATTTTTTTCCAGTCAATAAAAAGATACCTTAAAACAAAATCATATCCCCTATCACTGTCCACAGACAGGGCATTTCAACAGACCAGAGAAGTCCTTTCTGCTAAACAAAAAAATACTAAAAGAGGAAGGCAAAGTCCCATACAGCCCAAAATCGCTATTAAATACTATGTGGTAGATATGTAGCATGCATTTTGGCATAAGAGGAAACACAAAAATAAGAGACATTAAATGTTCTGACATTACAGTAAAAAGGGACGACGAAGGAACTGAATACCTAGAATATACCAAAGAAAGACGCACAGAAAACAGAATGGGTTAAAACCCTAAAGATATACAGAAGATGAAGCAGAGAGCATACAGCCTTACAGAATTAGAGAAGTGCGCAGTTGCCAGCTATAAACAATACTCTGCAGAGAGACCTACGTGCACTCCCCTACCAGATAGCCCATTTTCTCTCTATTAACAGCAACCAAAAACTGTACAAATCAACCAAAACCTGGTTTAAGAACTAACTCCTAGGGGCAAATAAAATTGCAACCATGGTACAAAATATGATAAATCACTCCACAATAAAAACGGCTAAGAAGCTAACTAACCACTCTGCCAGGAAAAGTTCAGTTATGTTAGAACTTACCGTAACAGTAGAAGTTCAAGAGAGGCTTTTGCAGTAGGTAAGTACCTCGAGGACTGTTCCTCCTGACGTCAGGACCACAAGGAAACTTTAGCTAGCAGTGTCTGACAGGGGACTGCCCACCCGACGTCATGTGACCAATGTCAGCATGACACTATATAGTGGGTGGTCCCCACACCCGCCTTCCATTTCTCCTGCCGGAGACCTCCCAAGGAAGACAGGAGAATGGAACAAGAGGCTCCTGAAGCCTAAGTAAGAGACAGGAAAAGAGCAGCAGAAGACGGGGAAGGAGGGAGGGAAAAAGGTTACTTATTGCATCGTAACTGTACTATCTTACTTTGAGAAGGCTCTTGCAGTAGGTAATTACCTTGAGGACTAAGTCCCAAGCAGTGTGAATCAGAAGGAACTGAAATACGGGAGGCAGAAAAAGGTCTGCAAGAAGGCAAAACATTTAGGACATAAGTCCTTGGAGGACTGCTGGGCCAAAGCAAGCCCTGCACCTAGAAGCAATGTCCAGATTAATGCTTGGTGAAAGTATGGACAGAGCTCCAGGTGGCCACAGCACATGTCAGCCACTGACACATTCCTGAAACAAGCAGCAGAGGTAGCCATGCTTCTGATAAAATTCCCCTTAAATTTCCCCAGGAGAGTTTTACCACACTTCTGGTAACAGAAAATAATGCAGTTTGCCAGCCATCTGGATAAACACTGTTTGGAAACTGCCACACCTTCCCTCTTGGGTGCGAAGGAAACAAAAAGTTGGTCCTTTTTCCAGACAGGCTTGGTTCTGTTAGTATAATAACGCAATATTCTATGAACATCCAAGGTATGTAGAATTACCTCCCCCTGATTTGAAGGGTCTAGTACAATTTCCAGACATGCATTTCACCAACATACTTTCTCCTGACACTGACTGCCCAAAATGCAGCTTCCCAACTGTCATTTTACTGCAAATCAGAATCCCAACATCCGTCCCATACCGAAAAAAAAAACTAACATATTATGCATCTGTTTTGCCATTATAGATTTAAATGCTAAAATAGCGATAATTATGAGTTGATTTGACTTTAATATTGAAACTACCACCACTATTTTTAATTACATCCATCAGTATCTTGTTATAATAGTTAAACCTAGGGTTGGTTCTAGAATTACTGGTGAGCATTTTTATTACTTGGATTACCAGGTTGCAGTTATGTGTTACAACTGCCCAGGTGTAATTTCTACTTGTCAATCAAGCTTGCACTGTAATCATTGCGTGCAGCAGTCCCACAACAGCCGCCTGTTTACAAATCAAAATCCCCCTCCACGCACAATAGCACCTCAGAAACACAGTTCTGCGCCACTCACTTCTATCATTTGGAATGGAAATATTTAGATCAGTCAGTACAGAATGCTTGCCTCACTCACCGAGCTTGTTCACCATCACTCTTCCTCAATCCAAAACAGGTAAATACCATAGATTTTGTGAGATGGACAGAAGCAGTCTGGGGAAGTTGGGGGATGCCAATGAGAGGAGAGACAGTGCTGTGGTTATGCTCATGCTGAATATTATTAAAACCTAATAAACTATTGGCAAAATACTAATAAATGTAACTAAAACCTTATTAATTAAGGTAACCATACTAAGCAGGATCAGACATGATCAGCATTAAGATGGCTCAATTGTAGCACCTGGTGTATTTTTATGTTACTATCAGGATTTCAGTGATTGGGCAAGCTGCGTCGGTCTCTGAAATGTTGGGCACTTAGCTGAGTCAGGCTTCTAGAGTCAGGAAGTTTTATGTCGGGCATTTCCATGTCAGGCAATCGTACAGATCCCGATTTGAATGCTCAGGGTAATATACCGGCAGTTGAATTGACTGGTTTAACATGAACTCAGAAACTACCTTCGGTAAGAACTGAGGATTGACACGCAGAGCCACCCGGTCTCTGTGAAAACTTAAATAAGGCTCCTTGCACATCACAGCCCGAAGCTCAGAAGTCCTTCGAGCAGAAGGGACAGCAACTAAAAAGAGCATTTTCCACGACAGATAGCACATATCAGAACTACCAGCTGGTTCAAAAGGAGGCAAGGTCAGTTTTTCCAAAATAAAATTGAGGTTACAACGTGGTGCAGGACTGCGCACCGGGGGTTTCAAGTGAAGAATTCCTTTCAGGAAAGTTTTGGAAACCTCCAGCTGAGTCACAGCTTTACCCTCCACTAAGGTGTGGTAGGCAGAAATAGTCAACAGGTGAACCTTCAGCGAAGAGTAACTCAAGCCCTGGTCAAAGAGGTGTAGGAGATACTCCATGACCTGGGGAATAGGGCACAAAATGAGGTCCCAACCCTTCTAGGTGACCCAAGTGGAGAAACTCTTCCACTTTATGGCATACATCGTCCTTATAGAAGGATTTCTGGCCTGCACCACTCTGGAGGAAACTCCATAACATAAAGTCGCTATATCATGAGGTGCCATGTGTAAAGGTGAAGGGACTTCAGCCCTGAATGGACCAGCAAGCCCCACTCCTGAGTCAGGAGATCATCACAGAGAGGCAGGGGGGCTGGAGGCTCCACTGCAAGCTGATGAAGAAGCAGAAACCAAACTTGCTGAGGCCAATATGGGGCAATCAGAACCACGTGTGCTCCTTCCACTTGAAGTTTGAGCAGCACGCTCTTTAGAACTGGAAAGGGAGGGAAGGCGTACAAAAACCTCCCTGTCCAACAGAGAGCATGTCCACCAGAAAGCACCATGCCTAGGAGCGAGCAAGCAGAATCTGGGTAGGTTTGCGTTGTATGGGGAGGCGAACAGATCCTGGTCTGGACGACCCCATAGGTAGAAGCTGTGGTCAACCACCTCTTGCTTGAGCTCCCATTCATGGGCTCTTACTCTGGTGTGGCTGAGGCTGTCTGCTAGGACTTTTGCACACCCAGAACGTGAACAGCTGTGAGGTAAATCTGATGCAGAACTGCACAATTCCACACCTGCATCACCTCCCTGCACAGGTAATATGAGCGTGTGCCCCCTTGCTTGTTGAGGTACCTGATTATACACACATTGTCTGACTGGACTAATAGTGGACCTTGGCAGAAGCCATATGCTAATAGGGCTGACATGGTGTTTGCGGTATGTAGTCCTGGGGAAGGGACGGATGAAGGAAACCCCCTTACGGACTTGATGGAAGAAAGCAAGCGGGAGCCCTTTGTGGAGGCAGTTAAATCATCTCTCCAGCTGGCCCCAGACAAGATCCAGGAAGTAAGGGAGGTTTTAGCAGACGCAGCCCCACTGTTTAGCACCAAGCCTGAACTAACCCCCTTAACGACACATGATGTGGAAACAAGGACACAGACACCCATATGGTGGACAGCATATCGGGTGCCAGAGGCTGTCCAAAAGGACATTAGGAGGGAGGTAGAGGAAATGCTGGATTTGGGGGTAATCCAGAGATCCCACAGACCCTGGGCCTCACCTGTAGTCCTTGTGCCCAAGCCAGATGGCTCTGCTCGGTTCTGTGTAGACTATTGTGGACTGAATACAATCACAAAGTCAGACAACCACCCGATGCCCCGGACGGACAAACTCCTGGACAAGTTTGGAGGGGCGACATACCTTACAACTACTGACCTGACAAAGGGGTATTGGCAGATAGAGTTAACTGACAGAGCTAGGGAAAGGCCGGCCTTCATCACTCTGATAGGCTTATCTGGATTTAAAGTAATGCCTTTCAGAATGAAGAATGCCCCGGCCACTTTCCAAAGGTTGGTGAACCAGGTGTTAAATGGGCTGAGGAGTATGTTGTGGCGTACCTGGATGACACTGCCATCTTTAGTGCCAGCTAGGAAGAACACCTGTCCCACCTTAGGGAAGTGCTGGGTAGGATACAGAGGGCCGGGCTCACTGTCAAAACTGAGAAAGTGCCAGGTGGCCATGGCTGAATGGCATACCTCAGGCATGTTGTAAGCCAGGGACAGCTCCGTCCTAACCACATAAAAACAGAGGTGATCAAGGCATGGCCCAGACCAGAAACTCAGAAGCAGGTCAGGAGTTCTAGGGACAGCAGGGTACTATAGGAAATCTGTACCCAATTACAGTGCCTTGGCTGCTCCCCTATCTGACCTGAGAAAGAAAAAGATGCCTAAGAAAATTACATGGGAGCTAGCCTGTGAAAAAGCCTTTACTAGACTGAAGGAGGCGCTGTGCAGTGCTCCTGTATTGACAAGTCCTGACTATAGCAGACCCTTTATAGTCCAGACTGATGCCTCAGACGTGGGTATTGGGGCAGTACTGAGTCAGGCATCCAACCAAGGAAAAGATCACCCTGTTGTGTACCTGAGTAAAAAGTTACTTCCCAGGGAGCAGGCTTACTCTACTGTGCAAAAAAAGAGTGTCTTGCCATAGTGTGGGCCCTAAAGAAGTTAGAGCCATACTTATATGGGCAGCATTTTGAGGTACAAACTGACCACAACCCCCTGGTTTGGCTCACACAAATGGGAAAGACTAATGGTAGACTATTAAGATGGAGTCTTGCCTTGCAAGGGTATGACATGACGACCATACATAGGGCTGGAGTGACCAATCAGAACACAGATGGCTTGTTGCATCTATATGAGGAATGAACTGACTTAGGGAGCTCATTCCATGCAGGGGATAGAGCCCCCAAATTCAGTCACGGTGGGGAGGATTGTAACTCTTTGCCAGCTGGTTATGATTATTATATGCTATTTGTAATATAAAAATATAGTGTGTGATTGTCTCACATAAGACAGCCTGTGCTTTGTGCTTCCATTGCCCCCCCCCAAAGCTACAGTATATATTAAGTGACCAGAAGATCTCTATAATGTAACTAACTTCCTTGAGACATTGCATTTTATGACCTGGTACTGCTTTGAAGTTGAGAAGCGAAATATACAGTTTATTACAGGACAGGACATCCTTTAGCTGATTCTTGTCAGGCTATTTCACACCTGGTGGACGGAATTGCAGGGTTGTAAACTTCAAAAGGAACTAACTGGTGGATCAAAGACTCTTAACTTGGGAAATGAGTTTTTGCTGATGTCACCTTATTTAATATACCTCCTGATAGGACATCATGTTTGTATTTTTTTTTTATGTTTTAAAAGGAGGAGCTAGACAACTCACAGAAGGGGTGTGGAGAGACACAGTTTAAACTAATACTTGTCTCTGAACTGTTTGTCATATTCCACCTTGGGACGCTAGCGAGACAGAGCTCTCTGCTCTGATCTAAAGCATTTAGAGGTAAATACATTAGAAAAGATCTAACTGTATGTTGGTAAGAGTTGGTTAAGTAGTTTGTTTATACATTTTACATATTTTTATCATATTTCAGTAAAATCTTTATGTTTCAAAAGACTGCCTGGGGTGTCTGCCAGTTCTTTTTAGCATGTGACATATAGATGTTTAAGTCTGACAATTGTTCAAACACCTTGATGGTGTTACTAAACTGGGAAAAGGTAAGAATATATCTAAGGGCTCTTACACAGATTTAAGGGTTCATTTTGGAAGCCTGGCTTGGTGCCCCGGGTGAAAGACTGTACCACAATCTCCGAAGAGGGTATGTATCTGAGCCTGTACATCGGGTACGCTAGCATAAGGTTCACAGTTCGAATCCCCCCCCAGAACTTGAGAGTAAAGGAGATTTGGACCCAGAAGCAGACAGGAGGGTTACCCTGTCTGTTATCTGTTCACACTATTGTGCTGCGAGGTTGGCACTGTGGGAGCAGAGGGCCTGACCTGTTGAGTGTGGCTGTGGCACAGAGGAAAGGCTGAAAGGGAGGGCTTTGAACTGGTAATGCTCCCCCTGAAAGGCAAACCTGAGATAGTGGCGATGGGCCTGAAAAACTGGAATATGCTGGTAGGCATTCTGCATATCCAGAGTGCAGAGCCACTCTCCTTTGTGCAGGAGGGTCATCATTTGAAACAGTTTGTTCTCCATGTACTGATTTAGAGTATTGAGGTCCAAGATGGGATGCAGATCACCTGTCTTCTTTGGGCTGGGAAGAAGTGGGAGTAATACCCATTTCATACCTGGTTTGAAATGGGTTCTATTGCTTCCTTTTGTAACAAAGCCTTGATTTTTTCCCTTAAGAGGAGAATGTGCACCGTTGGATAGCGAGACACCCCTAGGGGGCCTGTCTGGGGGTTCTCTAGAAACTAGAGAGTGTGGCCCTGTCTGACCAACTGGAGGACTCACAAATTGTTGGTGACTGCCTCACACCCTGGTAGATGACTGGCAAACCTTCTGCCTGCCAGCTCCTCTGAAGAGCAAGAAGGAGTCGGAGTGGACCATGAGTCAAGAGAGGAAGGGAGGGTTGGGGAGAGCCATGCCTGAGACCCTTTGAGCTTTTGCTAGAGGGGCAGCTGTTGCTGCAGGGGCCCGTTTTAGAGGACGGAGCCCCTAAAAGGAGCATCCTGGATGGCTGCCTGAACATCCAGAGCCAATCCAGAGACCCTTAGCCAGGAATACCTCCTAAGACTAACTGCCGTGGCGGTGCCCCTGGCTGAGGAGTCCACGGCATCATACATGGCCCTCAATGTGTGCCAACAGCTGACCTTGGTGGACCTAATAGTTTCAGCCAGGATAGTTTTGAACTCAGAGTCCAGCACAGCTTCAATGACAGGTTCCAGCTGACTGAATACAGACTTCTGGTAGACCAGCATGTGTGCCACATGGTTCAAGGCGCACATGGCCAAAGTAGAGGAAGAATAATATTTCCTCCCGAGCTGAGCCAGCTGTCTCGAATCCTTATCAGGAAAAGTGCTCCTATGTCTTGGTTTAGTGGACCTATCGTAAGAAGCCTCAATGACTACTGAGTCCGCCTGGGGTAAACACTGAGGTGGTCTTTACCCTCTGGTGTTCTATATGTCCAGTCCACCTTTTTGGCTACTGCCAGAATTGAAGAGAGCATCATCCAAATGGTGGATGCCAGGTTTTCGTGTGGCTCTAACAAAGAAGGTGTGAGGATGGGAACTTCCTCCTGGACATCCAAATGCTCAGCAAGCCTCTGGCGTTTAGGATACTAGCATCAGACTTCCAATCATAGACCTCTGCAATCTTTTTCAAGAGGTCTGTGAAAGAAGGGTCCTCAGGTGGGGATTCTGGAGATTCCTTAGGCCTAGGCTGCTCTGTGGGAAGAGTTTTGACCCTGTAGAGAAAGAGGAGTCAGAATCAGAGGACTCCTAAGACCAGAAGTCAGGATGGGAAGCTTCCCTAGAGCCAGAGTTTTGTCTGTCGACCGCCCTTCAGAAACCGGGTGACATCCCTTTGGGGGGGGGTGCCGGCTATCCAGCTCGAACACAAGCTGGCCTTGGTCTCTAACCACCAGGACTGAAGGACATCCCGAGAGTGCACCAGAGACTGAGGAGGAGGCAGAGAGGAAAATGCGGCAATGCGTGACCCGACAGAGGGTAGCCCAACAGTGGAAAACCCTGAGGAGGCCTGAAACCTGACTCTGAAGGACCAAGAAAACCAGGTCAGACACCGGACTGGTGGGAGGCAAGCCCAGCATCAGTGCCGGTGTCCTCATTAGATGATCTGATGAGGGAGAATCCAGAAGATTCTCTGAGAGACCCAACATCAGTTCCGGAGGTGAACTAGGGAAGATGTCACCTGACGGATGACACCCGTCCTCCGTGCCCCAAATACATGAGGACGGTTGAGGAAGCTCTTCCAGAGAGGAGAGGAGAGGAGGGGGTGACCCAACCAGGAAAAGGTGTAGTAAATCCAGCAACTGGACATCGTCGGGGCCCTTGCCAGACCACAACGTAAGAAGATCGGTCAGGCAGCTGATGAATGGACCGACGACCAGTTTACCTACCTGAGTGGTCAGGCGGACGTCAGATGAACCAACGGCCGGCTCATCGACCATGGCTGGGTGGGCACTGGAGACCCTGGAGCCCAACTTCACAGCTTGAGCCAGGTGCTCTGAGAGTCCAATGAGCAACTTACTGACCAGACCAGATAGCTTAGACCCACCAGCTGAAAGGGGCCTAAGAGGGGAGGAGGCCTTGGACGTCACCAAGGTGCCTGCAGTCACTGCAACCAGTGGCGGCAGGGGGATCCAAGGGCTGCTCTTGGGTAGGCGGGGCAGGATTGGAGGCAGCAGCCCACTTCCTGGAGGAAGAGGTCCACTGCTCACCTGAGGGTCTAGATGACGGCCACGGGTGAGAGGGGACCTGTCCTGGTCCCTGTGCTTCTTTTTGTCCCTCTTTTTCTGCATATGCTTGTGGGAGTCAGCAGGACAGGAGGAAGCACTTCTGAGTTTCTGGAGCACTTTTCCATTGTGGCCATTTTTTTTTGCTTTAGCAGATGAGCCTCGAGGGCCTGCTGGCAATGATTCCATGTGGCCTGGCTGAAGCTGGAACAGGACTCACAATACTTTACCTTGTGCTCCAGGCCTAGGCAGAAGAGGCACAGAGAGCGAGAGTCTTTGTGCAGTAGCTGCGCGCCGCACAAACTGCACTTATTTTTATGTGACTCGGTGGAAGACAGCAAAGACATGCGCAAAATAAAACACAGTAAAGGAAGAAAAAAAACTGCAGTGACAATCTCTGCAAGGTCCGACACGCTCAGGACAACAGCATGAAAAAATTGGAAGGCAGGTTTGGGGACCGCCCACTATATAGTGTCATGCTGACATTGGGTACGTGACATCTGGTGGGCGGTCCCCTGTCAGACACTGCTAGCTAAAGTTTCTGTGTGATCCTGATAATGGGGGTGCAGTCCTCAAGGTAATTACCTACTGCAAGAACCCTCACGAACTAAGATCATCTGGTACAAAAACTGAACGACGCTGGAGCTGCACATACAGAAATGATGCAAGTCACAGGACATAAAAACATCACAAGCATTGATTACTGTAAGCTAAATGAAGAACAACAAGCCAAAATCTCGACCATTCTGTGCAACCATCCAACTACAAATCTGGAAACCCACATCAGCATAACAAAGAGAACATTCAATACCAATAACCTTACAACATCCTGGGACTGCTACTTCACAAATACCAAATACAAAAAAATGTTGCTAACAATTCTGTTTTTCTTTTCATTTCACAGGTTCGAAACCAGACAACCATAAAACAACAACCCTCCTGACAGATGAAGAATCCACAACATCCACCAACAGAAGAAACAAGATCACCTGCAAAAACTATAAAAAAAGCATGCATACTAAAATGTTTCTTTTCTATTATAGACAGCAAATGCCTCGATAAAAGAAGAGTTAACATAATTGAATACAGTGACTCTAATTAAATAAAGGTAAAGACAAAAAACACCACATTATACTAGCAAAACATAAGGCAAAAATAAGAAATAAAAACATTAAAAAACTAAAGCTGGACTCCGTGTATTTATTTCAACCACTGCACAGTGATATAACTTGAATAATACAGAGCTATAAATCTGTCAAAAAAGTGTAGACTGCATAATATTAGAAATAAAAACAATCTCGACTAAAGAATCCTATTTTCTCTCCTCACAGACACAAACTTTCTCCACAGATGGACACTTGTAAAAGATAAGAAAAACTGCAGAATTTCATGTACAAAAAAAGATCCAGAAACAAATGATTTGATACCTTTAAATGGACCAACATGGATGTTAGAGAAAAGAACAAAGTGCTCTAGATTTCGAACCTACCCAGTCCTTCTTCAGAAGCTTTATGGCAGTTATTTTGAAAATCCCATACTATTAACACCAGATTATGTTAAAAAACAGAAATAATTCTCATTGGTTTAACATATACATTTAAAACATAACAGAAGATTACGTCAGAGAAGCTAATTAACACCAGTATGCTTTTAACTGAGGAGCCTCAAAAGGGCAAAGGTTATCAAGAATTCTCAACAACCAGAGAGTTCTTCTCCATAAAGCTTCTGAAGAAGGACTGGGTAGGTTCGAAAGCTAGAGCACTTTGTTCTGGATCTGCTCTTAAAAGGACCAATACGGCAGCTGCAACATTTTTTTGCATCATAGAAGATCGCCACTGGATATGGCAGTTGCATAACATTAAGAAGAAACTAGCACAGCTAGACAGTGACATCTACTTTTTATCCCAGTGCAAAAGGAATAACATTATCCCTGAAGGTCTAGCTATTTGGAATCCACTGAGTAACACAGATAATTCTACATATGCTGAACAACTTTGTCGTAGGACCTCTGAGAAATTGAGAAATCACAGAATCCACAACTCATATGCCAATGCAAGAAAGCATTTTTGAGGAAACAGTTTAATAAAATGGCTACCACACTGGAGAGGATGTCTGGTGAGCCTATTCCAGACATCTTGCATGAGACAGACATGAACTACCAAAGAATCTTAAGAAAAGCCATGCTTATTAAAAACAGGAAGTTAGATGCCCTTTAACTTACCATACTTCCTAACAACCATGAAGAACAGAACAGTGACTGAACAACTAAGCCACACAGATGGGCACCTTTCAGTTGTTAATTTGTCCACCCACACACTGACTACTGGGGAATTAAATGTACTTTCTAAGGGCCTCAATTTCTGCCCAACTAAACCACTGGACAGAATACAGTTTTGTGGTGAAATGGAGGACTACTTCAGCAGATTGAGACTCGGGGAATGTTTTCATGGCAGAGAAGAAATCACAGTCAGTGAAGAAATCATAAACAGTAAAAATATTATGGATAAGAAAAAGAAGCCATGAGTTTACCCCATCAAGTGGCCGTAACAAAAAACTGGACAAACACATTCATTGCTTTCGCCAGAGAGTTACTGGTGAGATTCTTAATAGGCAGAAACAGGCCCGTTACAACCTCTCTCCATTGGAACGGAGGGCTATACAAACACTAAAATCGAACCATAACATTGTCATAAAAAAAGCTGATAAAGGCTCTGCAGTGGTGATATTGAATAAGGAAGATTACATTTAGGAAGCCAGCAGGCAGCTAAGTGACCTTACTTACTACAAAGTACTGGGAAGTGATCCAACTACAGAATATAAAAGAGAACTACAGGAGTTAACTTGAACATTTCCAAACCATGTTCAAGACAAACTAAAGGCCCTCATTCCCAGTGAACCTAAGCCAGGGACATTCTACATGCTTCCTATAATACATTAGCCTGGTAGTCCTGGTAGACACATAGTCTCTGGTAATGGTACCCTGACAGAGGGGATATCAGGGTTTGTAGAAGCTTTTTCAAACCGCTGGTTATACAAAGGGATAGTTACATCAAGGACACTACTCACTTCCTGCATAAACTTCTGGTTTTAAGGACTTACCACCCGATACCCTTTTAACCACGATGGATATAACCTCCCTCTACACTAATATTCCACACACAGATGGCATTTCAGCCTGCCTCAAATACCTGCATGACAAAGAATTGGACCCCAACATTGACCCTGGACTTGTGGGTAAACTCACAGAATTCATTCTGACATATAACTTCAGCTTCAATTGTAAACATTATGTTCAAACTATGGGAACAGCAATGGGAACCAGGATGGCTCCACAGTATGCTAATCTTTTTATGGCAAATTTGGAGGAGGATTTTCTAAGGCACTGTACACATAAACCACTCGCTTATTTCCGTTACATTGATGATTTGTTTATAATTTGGACAGAGGGCACTGACACACTCAAAGATTTTCATCGGGAACTTAACCTCCACCCAACTATAAAGCTTTCCCTGGAATAATCTGCCACCAGTGTACATTTTCTGGATACCACTGTCACGATTAAGGATGGAACCCTACATACCTGTCTTTACAGGAAACCAACAGACAGACAGAGATACTTACACAAGAAAAGTAATCACCCGAGCCACACAAAGAAACCTGTCATATATAGTCAAGCACTTCGGTATCACCGCCTCTGTTCAAATGAGGAAAACAGAGACACACATCTGGCGATGCTGAAAAACACCTTTCTAGGGACGTGGATATGTTGTTCAATCCACACTTATTGGCAGGTTCCTTGCCGCTTTAAATCTTGCCGGAAGGTCTTCAAGCTGGCTCCTCCCACCCACCCAGGTGGTAAAACTCTCGGCTCCACCCCATGACGCCAGATCTTCCTTACCGCTTGGAAGCTCAGGTTCCCTCCTTTATGCTCTGCGTTTTAGGCCTGGATTCAAACTCTTTGGTTAACCTGAAACTAATCTTTAAATTTACAAGATTTCGGTCTTTATCTTCCCTCGCGGCTGCGATGGACAAATCGACTCCCAGATTTCGTCGGTGCCCCTGTGGGCAGAAGATGTCCTGGACTGATCCGCACTCCATGTGCGTGTACTGCCTTGGGCTTGAGCACTATTTGCAGGCCTGCGACTTGAGCAAGTCCTTTTCGGCCATGATCTTAAGAGGATCGCACTGCTGGATTGCAACTTGGGCGCCCCTATAAACGTTATCCTCCGGTCAAGTCGAAGGAGGCCCGCTGGGCGGTGTCCGTGGCGGCGGGCTCGGCTGAACAGCTCGAACAGATGATTGCCCTCGAGGAGGAAGTGGCCCAGGCCACATCATCATCTTCTTCGGTTGCGGCATTTGTCCCGCTCTCTTCGGGCTCCTCCTACACAGCCTCATTCAAGGAGCTTTGTCAGTCCCTCTCCACCAAGGGAGAGGGGTCTTCAGGACATTCCTCTCGGTCCAAGAAGAAGGACTCCAAGGGTAAGTCCCACCGTCAACGTTCGTGGGAGCGGGAGAGGTCCCCTTCCCCAGATAGACGACTTTCGACTTCGGTCGAGGTGCTGGCTTCATGGTGTCCCCGTCAGGTCAGCCAGCCGAGACACCCGTCGATGCAGTCGAGATTTTTCTTGACCCGAACGGACAGTCGACTGGAGAAGCTGACAACCCTTCTTCACCGGTTCCCCCAGTTGAAACCGAGGATTTGCCTGTGCCGAGTCCCCGGTTAAGGTCCCTGAACCAAGGGAGGAGCAGGTTTCCCCCACCCCCTCTCAGAAACACCGAATGTCTCGGACCTCTTCCCAGTCCAGCCGATCCCGCCGACATCGGCGGTCTTGGTCTCGGCACCGTGGAAAGCGGCAGCGCCGCTCATCCTTGTCTTCGTCCTCTTCGGAGGATAGGCTCCAGCACAAATTGCGTCGGCTCTACCAGGATCTGATGTGGCAGCAGCTCCTTCTGACTGAGAATAAGCCGACTCCGTGGCCTTCCCCGGCCATTAAGTGGCTGTCACCAGAGCGGCCGAAACAACCCCTTGTTGTAATTGAGGATCCAAAGCCAGCACTAGTTGTTCGGCCAAAACCGGCTGCGCCACCCATTGTGGTGGAACCCCCGCCTCCACAACCTAAAATCGGGGCCCCAACCAAAGATTCTTGGTCAGGTCAGGGCTTGCCCCATCGGTTGTCGATCACCCTCTCTCCCAATCGGCCTCAGCAGGTGGAGGGTGGCTCAGGGCCTTGGCAGCTGTTTGCAGACTCCTCTGAGTCTGACGATGACTCTTCCCTGTTCTCCAGGCTCCTCGACCTGGAGTCCACTGGGGGTCAGTCGGTGGACGAGAGCCCATCCTTGTTCCTTGGAATGCTTCGGCTCATCTCATAGTCCACTGGGATGAAGCTTGAACCCGTTTCAAAGCGGGCCATGTATCCCCTCATGGAGATACTGGACCAAGGGGATTCCCCCACGGAGGCCTTCCCAGTGGCTGAAGCCATTGTTGGCCCGGCCCTGGAGCTATGGCAGTGGCCAGTTTCTTGTCCAGCACCTTCAGCCAGGATGGTTCAAGAAAGTATGCCGTTCCCACTGGTTCACTCTCCAGTTTCTCAGAGCACCCCTCTGCTGAGGGTCTAGTGATCAACAGCATTTTCCGGCGCTCTGGAAATGCTCAGGATGTGGACAAGCCACCCAATAAAGAGTCCAAGAAACTGGACTACTCTGGGCGGAAAGTCTATGCTGCTTCCTCCCCAGGCCTTCGTCAGGCCAGCTCGGCCATTCTGATGGCACACTTTTCGCACGCCCTTTTGGGCTCCCTGGATGAGGTGATTCCTCATCTCCCGGCTGACCTCCAGACAACGGTCAAGCAGGTGCAGGATCAGGGAAAGGCGGTGGCCAAACAGCAACTCCAAACTTCCTTGGACACAGCTGACTCGCGTAGCCGGTCAGTAGTGGCTGCAGTGGCCATGCACCGCAGAGCTTGGTTGCGGATCTCCACTTTTATAGAGGATACCCAGCACAAGCTGGCAAACGTTCCCTTCATGAGTACCGACTTGCTCGGTCCCGGGGTGGAGGGTCATCTGCAAAGGATCGAGAAGTCCAATGCCACCTTGGACTCGGTCACGTCTGCCCAGAAGGACAAAAGCCACCAGCAGCAGCATAAGCCCTTTCGGACTTCAGCCCCTGCGGCACGTCCACCCTGGCAACACCAGCATCAGGGCCAGCAGACTCGCACTTGGCACCCCAAAGCCAAGCCTGCAGCTTCCTCCAGCAGGAAGCCAGGAGGCCCCTCGGCCAGCCCTTCCTCCAAGCCTGCCCAGTGACGGGTTGAGGGGTGTCATCCCCAACCTCGTCACTCCTCCCCGGGTTCCCCCCCGGTGGGGGGAACAGCTCCACCACTTCCTTTCCGCCTCGTCCGATATCACCACAGACTGCTGGGTGCTGGAAGTGGTAGGAAAGGGTCTGCCTCTGGAATTCGAGCAGTCCCCACCCTATCGAGCAGTCATCCCATGGGGGGCTACGGTGTCCGCAGCCTCTCTGTCGGCTCATTGAGCCAACATTGCCCTGCTCCTCCAGAAGGAGGTGATCAAGGAGGTGGCAGATCCTCCACCAGACCCAGGGTTTGTGTCCAGGTACTTCCTGGTCCCAAAATGGACGAGGAGCTGGCACCCCATTCTAGACCTACATGACCTGAACAAGTTCCTAAGGTCTCGTACCTTCAGGATGGTCACTCTGGCTCAGATCATTCTATCCTTGGAATGAGGCGTGTGGTTCTGTTCTCTGGACCTCCAGGACACGTTCCTTCACGTCCCAATCAGTCCGTCTCACCAGCGATTTCTCAGCTTCAGGGCAGCGGAATCCCTTTACGAGTTCCGGGCCATGCCCTTCGGCCTCTCTCCAGCTCCCAGGGTCTTCACCAAATGCATGGCAGTGGTGACAGCATTCCTGCGGCACTGAAGGGTCCGGGTGCACCCTTACCTGGACGACTGGCTGATTGCAGCCCCCCTCCAGGTTGGAGGTGGGCGGTCAGGATCTGGCCCTCCAGGTCTGCTCTGAGATTGGCCTCCTCATCAATGAGGCCAAATCATAACTCGTGCCAATGCAGGTGATTCAGTTCATCGAGGCAGAGCTCAACTCTCTTCGAGCCAGAGCACAGCTCCCGGCAGACAGGGCTGAGGTTCTTTCTTCCTCTGCCCAATCATTTCTGGTTGGGCAACTGCGCCCTGCCCAGGACTTCCTGTGCCTCCTGGCAACCTGCACCAGTGTGGTCCGTTGGGCCCGCTGGCATATGCGTCCCCTGCAATGAGGGCTGGCCCACCAGTGGTCATAGCGCTCCAGTCCTCTGGACCAGCCAGTGATAGTGACCCAGGAGATGGGGAACGCTCTCCAGTGATGGCTCGTTCCGGCTCATCTGCAGGAGGGTATCCTGTTTGTCCGCCCAGAGCCAACGGTCACTCTAACGACCGATGCCTCTCTGACGGGTTGGGGTGCCCATCAGGGGGAGCTCAGAATGCACGGCCTCTGGTCCCCTCAGGAGTCTTGATGCCACATCAACCTGCTGGAGCTTAGAGTGGTCCGACTAGCCCTTACCGCCTTCGCTCCATTTGTGCGGGGTAAAGTGGTCCAGGTCCAGATGGACAACACCACGATCATGTACTACCTAAACCGCCAGGGCAGGATGCACTCCTTGCCTCTGTGCAAGGAGACTCTCCGCACTTGGTCTCTCGTGAGCAGACTGGAGGCAAATCTCCTAGCCATCCATGTGGCAGGAGACTCCAACACTCTGGCCAATGCCCTAAGCCGGACAGGTGCTGCATCTCACGAGTGGTCTCTCCTGCCGGAGGTAGTACACAATCTGTTCTCCCACTGGGGCACACCTCAGGTGGACCTGTTTGCCTCCAGGGAGAATGCGAAGCTGAGGCTGTTTCATGCCTGCCCCCCTCAGCAGGGCTCACTGCAGGGGGATGCCCTCTCGAGGCCACGGACCCCGGGCCTCTTCCATGCCTTTCCCCCCCATTTCCCTTGATCCACCAGGTGCTTCTCAAGGTGAGGAGGGACAAGGCGCAGGTGATTCTGGTAGCCCCAGACTGGCCCCGCCAGTTCTAGTATCCAGATCTCCTCAGCCTCAGCTCCAGACTCCCGAGGTGGCTTCCAGCCCGCCCAGACCTGATCTCAGTCAACCAGGGGAAGGTAGTCCACCCGGACCTTCAATCCCTGCACCTTATGGCCAGGTTCATGAGAGGCTAGAGTTCCAGACCTTGGGTCTTTCCGACAAGGTCCTCAATGTTGTTGAGGCATCCTGTAAGGAGTCGACCAGAAAATGCTATGCCTTCAAATGGAAGAGATTTGCCATTTGGTTTCAGGATAAGGCGTTGCACCCTTCCTCCTGTTCCTTGGCCAGCATTCTGGACTACCTATGGTCCCTTTCTCAGCTAGGGCTTCGGTCGACGACCCTTAAGGTGCACCTGGCAGCCATCTCTGCTTACCAGGCGCGGGACGGAAAGCAGTTGGTGGCGCAGGAAAAGGTGGTTGGGCGCTTTTTCAAAGGCCTTGATCACATATCCCCTCCAGTGCAAGAACCTCCACCTCCATAGAATCTATTGCTGGAATTGGCCAAGCTCATGGGCAAGCCATTCGAACCAATGCACAGGTGCGATATCTCCCACCTGTCGTGGAAGACCGCCTTCTTGGTGGCTATCACGTCAGCCAGAAGGATGGGAGAGCTCCAGGCGCTTTCCATCGAGTCTCCTTATCTGGTCTTCCACAGGGACAAGGTTGTCCTGCGCCCCCACCCGAAATTCCTTCCGAAGGTGGTGTCGGAGTTTCACCTTAACCAGGTGTTGACTCTGCGCTGTTCTACCTAATCAGACCTCGGAGGCGAATATAGGCTCCATACTTTGGACCCCAGAAGAAGCCTCTTATTACAAGGAGAGGGCGGCTGAAGTTCGGGGAGAGGTTTGCCAGCTGTTTGTCACCTACGCTGAAGCTGCACCTGGCAGACCTGCAGCCAAGTGAACGATAGGCAGGTGGGTCACCTCCTGCATAGATCTCTGCTACAGGTTGGCGGACATGGAGCCTCCCAGAGGGATAAGAGCTAATTCTACCCGCCATACCACTGCATCGGTGGCTGTTTCCAGGGACGTCCCTATCCAGGAAATCTGCAGGGCTGCTACCTGGAAGTCAGCACACACCTTCATTACCCACTACCACATCGACCTTGAGTCACGCCGGGATGCTGGTTTTGGGACCTCGGTTCTCCAGTCCTTATTTCCCAAGTAAGTATAGGGAGTGCGCGCCTTGCCTCCTTCCTCCCAAACTGCTAGGAGTCTGCCAATAAGTGTGGATTGAACAACATATCCACGTCCCTAGAAATACAGGTTACTCACCTGTAACTGGAGTTCTAGGAGTGGTATTATGTTGTTCATCCACACAACCCACTCGACCTCCCTGGCTTCAACGCGCAACCTGGCTTCCAGCGGGCTAGATCTGGCGACATGGGGTGAAGCCGAGGGTTTTACCAACTGGGTGGGTGGGAGGTGCCAGCCTTAAGACCTTCAGGCAAGATTTAAAGTGGCAAGGAACCTGCCAATAAGTGTGGATGAACAACATATACCACTCCTAGAACTCCTGTTACAGGTGAGTAATCTTTATTCAATGAGCAGGGACACTCGTCCAAGGAAATTGACAGAGCTGTGGAACGTGCAACACAGGTCCCAAAAGAACAACTCCTGCAATATAAGGAACTGATGACTACCAACAGAATACCCTTAGTAGTCACATACCATCTTGACCTTGAACTTCTACGTAAGATTGTTAAGGATCTCCATCCCATAATTAGTGAGGATGAAACCCTTAATTGTATTTTTCAAGAACTACCACTACTATCTTTTAAGCAACCACCTAATATAGCCAACCTGATTATTAGGAGTCAACTTGAACTGGAACAGAATACCATGACATCATATGGTACACGACCCTGTCATCAACGCACATGTAAGACATGTAACCTGATTTCCACTTCAGACTGTGTGGTTACATCACAAAACAGATGTTTCAGAATACAGGGGAATTATACATGTTCATCGAGTAATGTGGTTTGTTTTATCCAATGCAAGAAATGTCCTTGCACAGGTTATGCGAGGGAGACAAGCCAACAACTCCACACTAGAATGAATTCACACAGCCATTCTATTAATCACAAGAAGACTGAGAAACCAGTAGCCCAGCACTTCTCCCAGGATGGCCACTCAATCTCAGATATGTCTGTGATGGTCTTAAAAGGACATTTCAGCAGTACACAACAGAGACAGGCTTCTGAAATTAGACTTATTTTACTTCTCAATGTGGTGGCGGATGGATTGAACATTGATGTTGGTTATATAACACATTATTCCACTTAAACTTACACAGATCTTTACTTTAAAAGATGGACATAAATACTTTAGTTTCTCAGCGGGCCTTTGATTTTGTAAGTTTATGGTTATCTACATATCGACTTCTTCCCTTAACACTGTGGTGAGTGAGTGTGTGTGTATTGATGTATGTATGTGTTTGTGTTTTGCATGTGTTGTGGGTATGGTGTGTGTGTGCAGAGTGGTGTAGCATGTGTGGGTTGTGTTTGTTATATTTGTTGTGTGTTGTGGTTGTGTGGTTGTGTGGGGTGTGCAGGGGCGTGTGTGTGGTGTATGTACACACATCTGTGTGGGGGGAGTGTGGCATGGGACAATTGTTATTGTGGCTAGGACACTTAGTTTTCACATACAGTGTACATTTACTTCCTTCTACTAGTTGTCAGTGGTTGGATCACACACTGTCACATTTTTAAATCTGTTCATATCAAGATGCATATTTCATTTACTTGGGGGTTCATAAAAGGTGTAATTCCTTTGGGTAACGATTAATATTGGTGTGAATGATGCAAGCAATAATACCCGACAGGGTGGGTGGTACTGGGCAATACTGGACGGCCCAGGGGCTTAATGAGACCTGACGCCACAGGCGGAGGATCTTACAGCCCCTGGAAGGTCCGGTATTGCCCATACCACCCACCCTGGAGGGTATTACTGCGCTGAGAAAATGGGAATATGCATCAGGTTCAAGTAAATATTTAAATAACTGAGGAAATGAGTTTAAAATTAACAAAAAAACTATAAGAAAAACTGTTGTTGGTAAAGTAGTCCCTCTGTTTGTTTGTTTTTTGCTGTTGCTTCTTGTGTTGCTCCACCCCCATCCATTCCTATGAATTTATCCTCCCAAACCCCGCGACTGCTGCTGCCGTCTGTCTGCAGTCTAGCTGCCACCAAAACTGTGGAGCCTACCTGTGAATTAATGTTTTTTTTTTTTAACTTATTTATTGCTGAGCATCCTGAATGTGGAGCAGTGAGATGGAAGCGAGTTTGAACAGACAGCAACAGTAGTCGCAGAAAACAAAGGATTTTTTTTTTTACTCGAGTTTTTGTTATATTTGAGTTTTGTATACGGTCGCAGCAGTACCTTCATGACTGAAGCACTGGAGTCCCATATTGATCCTGGCATTGGTTCTCCACCCCCCCCCCCAGGTGTGCTGAATCTCACACTGCTGACCCCCCAAGCGATCACCAGCAACACAGGAGAACGAACAGGAGAAGTAAGGAAACAAATCGTAGGCGTAAGCCATACCGCGGCTTAAATGAATGGAAAGGGTGCTACATTTAAAATATTATTTAAAAGCCTGCAGGAATGCAGATAACTGCTCCCTGAGGGGAGAAAATAAGATAAACGTGTCAGTGTCTACGTTTGGGAGCTGGCGTGCTCTAAATCATAATTATTTTTACAATAACAGTAGCTTTCTATAAAGGTTGTGTTTGCATATGAAATGGGCAGCGTTTTTGCCACTAGCTTGTTTACCAGCTCTGGACTTGGATCTGCATCGGGACATGTGGTGGCGTGATTGGGCCAATACTCTGTCTTTTAGGTAAGTAGGTGAAGCCGTCACTCGTCCAGTATGATTCCTTTCTGTTCAGAAACTGACATGCTCATCGAGACAGTTATGGTAGAGAAGGACTGTGGTCGGAGAGTGAAAAGAAGGAGAGAAGAAATTTCAGTCGCAGTGATTTTTTGATTATACAGGGTGTGCGAGAGAGAGCTCTTGTCTGGCGGGGGCAGGCATGTGGTTTGAATTTTTATTTGAGAATGTGGATTAAAATGATTGAGCAGTGGAGCCGAGTTGTACTATGCAGTATCAGGGGTCACTGGAAATGGATGTTTGTTATTGTAAATATGGTTCGTATCAGACGCAGCACTGTTGATCAGTGTGATGTGGTGGAGTTTAGGTACCACAGTTATTTACAAGCTTGATTTTAGGAGCGTGAGTGTGCAGGTACATGCAGGAGGGAGGAGCGAGGAGCAAGAGCACCATTAGCTCTCTGTTATTCTTGTATATAAAAAAAACTAAAATGATGGGACATGGGAGATTGTAGCAGTTAAATTACATAGCATTGGGGACCAGTATGTCTCAGTTAGCAAGACAAAAAAATGGCGGACATTTGAAAAGGTAAGAGGGGTTTTTAGCCAATTAGAGATGAGGGTGGGCAGCAGCATTCTGGTGATAGGGTTGGCTGGCCTGGTACTTTTAATAGCTGGGCATCTATTGTCTGATAGATGCCCAGCTAGAGAAGTGCCTCAGCCAATCAGAAGGCTGAATTACTTTAACCCATTTTCTAAGCTGTATTATGACTCTTGTACATACAGTATATCTCATTCCTACTAGTTACAGTATCTTTCCCAAGGGGAGAGAGAAAGAGGGAGAGAAAAAAAAAAAAAAAAAGGAGGGGCCCTGGAGGATTTCATCCTTGGAAGTTTTCATGTAGATTCTTTAGACTGATTCTGTGCATTCTGTTATACACTGACTCTGTGTTGAAATCTCCACTTATCAGGCTCATGGTCTCATTTTCTTGGGGGTTCTTGACAAGTATTTTTATTTGGCACTTATACTTACAAGTGATACTATCATGCATCATGTATATATGTATATGTTTAATGTGGGGTTCTTTTTCAACTTGCAGTTATACCTAATTTCAGGATTTTGTCTCTCATTATCTGTTCTTTAATACACCAGGACACTTGTAATGTAAGTTGTAACCTTATCTTACATATATTAGAGAGAATGCTGTCCCAGGGTTTTTTGTTTTTTTTTTATCACTAGAATGCTTTCTTAGCATACTGAGACATTTTTAAATTTATGTGAAAAGAACTCTCTGGTTGTTGAGAATTCTTGATAACCTTTTCCCTTCTGAGGCTCCTCAGTTAAAAGCATACTGGTGTTAATTAGCTTCTCTGATGTAATCTTCTGTTATGTTTTAAATGTATATGTTAAACCAATGAGAATTATTTCTGTTTTTTCAACATAATCTGGTGTTAGTTGTACGGGATTTTCAAAATAACTGCCATAAAACTTCTGAAGAAGGACCGGGTAGGTTCGAAAGCTAGAGCATTTTTTGTTCTTTTCTGTGACATCCATGTTGGTCCAATAAAAGGTATCAAATCATTTGTTTCTGGATATGTTCTTAAAAGGACCAATACGGCACCTACAACATTTTTTTGCCATACAAAAAAAGGAACCAAGAATAATTTTAACATTTTCCAGTCAATACTTCCAAATAAATTAACCTACTGTTAAATAAAAGCATACCTAGTTATAAAAACTTCTTTAACAAACCTTCTTTTCTCCTTTCTGTACCCCCAAAAATAAAAATAATCAGTTTAATGCATAATATAACTTAATTTGTTGCAGAAATAAATGGTTGAACTTGCATCCCTTGTCCACGTCTCTTCTTTATAATCCAAGAAAATGGAAAATAAGAAATAAAAACCAAAAACTAATCCATGTCTCCGATGAGACCCCCACAGAACTGATCCACGTCTCCAATGAGACCCCCACAAAAATAATCCACGTCCCTGGTGAGACCCCGCAAAAAGTAATCCAGATCAGCAACACCTCCAAAAAATGGCACCCTCTTTGAAGAATCCTGCTCATCGAAGAAGACCAGTGCTTGCACTATTATTCTTACATTAAAAAGAACCTATTGTTAACATATGATAATCAGGGTAACATCCCATACCAATCTGTCCAGTGGATAACCAGCAGGATGGCCAATTTGTTTCAGTGTTCATTCCCATCTTTGAATTCAATATATTGAAATTATACATCCATTTCATCTCGGCCTTATCCAACATTTTTCCATAGTCTCCTCCCCTCTCCAGAGGAGAGGCCACCTCCATACCCTAGAATCTGAGCTATGCTACTGTATGTCTTGCTACATTAAAATGCAGTGTCACCTGTGAATTTTCATCTCTAGTTCTTATATCACTCTTGTGTTCTTAGTTTGACTTCTAGTTGTCTGACCCACATACAAATTTATCACAGGCGCACTGCAAAACTTAAATTACTCCCCAGGATATGCTTGTCATGTGGTGTTTAATCTAAAATGTTTTGCTGTCAAATGGATGTTCAAAGGTCCTTTTCTTGCTAGTGTGGCTGCAGACTGAACACCACCCACATGGCACCATTCCTGTTTCCAACAGTCCTAATTATAACTGCTGTGCAGGCTTATGTGGGGACTTATATTGTGAACGTATCAATTTGTCCTTAATGTTTTGTATCTTTTTTGCTGCTATTATAGGTTTCTGATTTAAACTAGGTATATGGGGGGTTGTCATACCCAACTAATGGCCAGTATTTAGTGACAATTTTATAAACCTCAGACATTTTGTGATTATACTTTGTGCTAAATACCACCTGGCCTTGTTTCTCCACTGCAATGGTGTCATCTTTTGGAATTTGAAGGCTGTTCCTCTCAGTTTCCTTGATCCCAGAATTTGCCTTTTTAATTGCCCCAGAATTTGCTTTGTTAATTGCCCCAGAACTGTATGACCCGAACCTATTTAGCATATCTGTTTTCTGTTTTTCGAACTCCATCTTCTGTACTGCAATTTCTTTTAACTCTTATCAACTGTGCATATGGGATGTTGTCGATCAGTTTAGGTTCATGGAAACTCCTTCCATGTAATAAAGTTTTCTGTCTGTTGTTTTATATATATATATATATATATATATATATATACATACACACACATATACACACACACACACACACACATACATACATACATATATATATAGTGGTTTCTAGTTTCCCTTTATAGTTGATTATTCTTAGATCTAGGTATGCAATTTCTTTCACACTGCATTGCATAACACCATTTTATGTTTGGATCCCTGCTATTTACATATTCAGAAACATGCATTTCGTTCCCTGTTGCTGCCGGATAAAACATAAATCATCTATGTATCTAAACCAAAAAGAACAGGTTACTCACCTGTAACAGTAGTTCTAGGAGTGGTCTATGTTGTTCATCCACACTCTTTGGCATGTCCCTTCCCCCTTTAAATCTTGCCGGAAAGTCTTCAAGCTGGCTCCTCCCACCCACCCAGGTGGTAAATACCTCGGCTCCGCCCCATGATGCCAGATCTTAGCCCGCTGGAAGCAAGGTGGTGCGCCTAAAGCCAGGGAGGTGGGGTGGGTGCATGTGGATGAACAACATATACCACTCCTAGAACTACTGTTACAGGTGAGTAACCTGTTCTTCTAGGAGCGTGGATATGTTGTTCATCCACACTCTCTGGCAGACTCCAAGCAGTTCTCTGGGAGGAGGGAGGCAAGGCGCGCACCCCCTATTTAGGAAACAGAGATTGGAGAACCGAGGCCCCAAAACCAGTATCTCGGCATGACTCAAGGTCGATGTGTTAGTGGGTAATGAAGGTGTTTGCTTACTTCCAGGTAGCAGCTCAACAGATCTCCTGGATAGGGATGTCCCTGGAAGCAGCCACTGATGCAGCCGTATGGTGGGTAGAATGAGCTCTTATCCCTCTGGGAGGCTCCTTGCCCGCCAACTCATAGCACAGACCTATGCATGATGTAATCCATCTCGCAATGGTTCGTTTAGATGCAGGTCTGCCAGAAGCGGCTTCAGAGTAGGCGACAAACAGCTGGCGAACCTCTCCCCAAATTTCCGCCTTTCTCTTCTTATAACAGGAGAGAGCACGTCTCATGTCCAGGGTATGAAGCCAGTACTAGGCATCCAAGGTGTAATTAGGGTAGTATACCAGCAGAGTCAACACCTGGTTAAGGTGAAACTCTGAAACCACCTTCGGAAGGAATTTCGGGTGGGGGCGTGGGACAGCTTTGTCCCTGTGGAAGACCAGATAAGGGGAGTCCACCGAAAGCGCCTGGAGCTCCCCTGTCCTTCTGGCAGATGTGACAGCCACCAGGAAGGCAGTCTTCCATGACAAGTGTGAAAGCTCACACTTGTGCATGGGTTCGAATGGCTTGCCTATGAGCTTTGCCAAAACCAGCAAGAGATCCCATGGAGGTGGAGGTTCAAGCACTGGAGGGGATATGTGATCCAGGCCTTTGAGAAAGCACCCGACCATAGTCTCTTGTGACAATGTCAGCCGACTGGTCCACGTCCGGTAAGCAGAGATGGCTGCCAGGTGCACACAAAGGGTCGATGACCGTAGACCCCCTTTGGAGAGAGAGACCAAAGGTAGCCTAGAATGTTAGCCACAGAGCAGGATAAGGGGTCCAGACTCTTACCCTGACATCAAATGGAAAACCTTTTCTATTTGAAGGCATAACACTTCCTGAGCGATTCCTTATGAGATGCCTCCACCACGGTGTAGACATCCTCGGTAAGACCCAGAGCCGGGAACTCTAGCCACTCAGGTACCAGGTTGTGAGGTGCAGGGATTGAAGGTCCGGATGGAATACCTTCCCCTGGTTCAATATCATCAGGTCCGGGCGTGTACAAAGCTGTTCTGGGGCCCTGCAGGTAAGGCTGAGGAGATCTGGATACCAGAACAGGCAGGGCCAATCTGGGGCTACCAGGATCACCTTCGCCTTGTCCCTCCTCACCTTGAGTAAAACCTTGTGGATCAACGGAAATGGAGGGAAGGCGTACAGGAGGCCTGGGGTCCACAGCCTCAAGAAGGCATCCCCCTGCAGCGAGCCCTGCTGAGGGGGGTGGGCATGGTACAGACTCAGCTTGGTGTTCTCCCTGGAGGCAAACAGGTCCACCAATGGTTTGCCCCAACAGGAGAACAGATTGTAAGCTACCTCTGGATGGAGAGACCACTCGTGGGATGTCTGGCCTAAGCGGCTGAGAGCATCCGCCAGATGGTTCGAGACTCCTGCCACATGGATGGCAAGGAAATCTGCCTCCAACCGGCTGACAAAGGTCCAGATTTGGAGCACCTCCTTGCATAGCAGACGGGAGTGTGTGCCACCCTGTTTGTTGAGGTAGTACATGGTCGTGGTATTGTCTGCCTGGACTTGAACTACTTGACCCCAGAGCTGAGGAGCGAAAGCTGACAGGGCCAGTCTGACTGCTCTGAGCTCCAAAAGGTTGATGTGGCATCGGGACTCCTTGGGGGTCCAGAACCCCTGGGCCCTGCTGTCCCCCATGTGGGCTCCCCAGCCCATGAGAGAGGCATCGGTCATCAGGACAACAGTCAGCTCGGGGCGGACAAACGGGATTCCTTCCTGCAACCGGTCTGGGACGGTCCAACACTGGAGAGTGTCCCACATCTTCTGGGTTACAGTGATCAGCTGGTTGAAGTGACCATATCGCTGAGCCCACTGGGCGGCCAGCTCCCACTGGAGGTGGCGCATGTGCCACCTGGCCCAATAGACCACCGAGGTACATGCAGCCATGTAGCCCAGAAGGCGCAGAAAGTCCCGGGCAGGGTGCAGGTGCCCAACCAGAAATGACTGGGCAAAGGAGGAGAGAACCTCCACCCTGCCCGCCGGTAGCCGAGCTCTGGCTTGACAAGAATCAAGCTCTGCCCCGATGAAGCCCAACACCTGAGAGGGCACGAGTTCCGACTTGGCCTCACTGATAAGGAGGCCGAGCTGGGAGCAGGTGTGGAGGGCCAGATCCCTGGACCTCACCACCTCCTGAAGGGAGGATTCTGCCAAGAGCCAGTCCTCGAGATAAGGGTATATATGAACTCCTCAACGCTAAAGATGGGCTGCCACCACTGCAATGCACTTGGTGAAGACCCATGGGGCCGATGACAGGCCAAACAACATGGCTCGGAACTCGTACAGAGTCCCCTTGACCCTGAAGCAGAGGAACCACTGATGGGACAGATGGACTGGGATGTGAAAGACGCGTCCTGCAGATCCAGTGAACAGAACCACGTTTCACTCCAGAGATGGTATGATCCAGTTCAGAGTTACCATCCAGAAGATGCGAGACCTGAGATACTGATTCAGGTCGTGGAGATCTAGGATGGGGTGCCACCCCCCCCCATCCGCTTGGGCACCAGGAAGTACCAGGATACAAAGCCTGAGTCTGTAGGAGGATCCAGCACTGAAGCTACCACCTCCTTGCGGAGAAGCTGAGCAATGTTGTCCCGAAGGGCCGACTGAGTGGGAGCTGAGATCCTTTCCTCTCGAGGGGCGCGGCCTCGGCTGGGAGGGTACTGCTCGAATTCCAGAGGCAGTCCCTGGCCGACCACTTCCAGAACCCACCTGTCCGAAGCAATACTGGACCAGGCAGAAAGAAAGTGATGGAGTCGGCCCCCACAGGAGGACCCAGAGCTGGCATGACGGGTGTAGGGGTGGCAACCCCTGACCCATCACTGAGCAGGCTTAAATGAGGAGGAGGCTCCTGGACCAGCGCCTCGGCCTCCTTTACGGGGCTGTTGGGGATCCTGCTTGGGCCTGGGGCGCCAAGCTTGAGCCTGCTGCTGCTGGCCTCCTTGAAAGGAGGGCTGCCTGACCGCAGGGGAAGAATGCCGAAAAGGCTTCTTCTTGCACTTCTTCTGGTTCTTGCCCAAAGAACCCTTCTCAGAGGTAGCTTCCAAGGTGGCACTGGACTGCTCTATGCACTGGAGGTGACCTGCCACTCCCGGACCGAAGAGGTCGATGCCTAGGAAGGGCACGTCAGCTAACTTGTGCTGAGTATCCGCGGAAAGGAGAATAACCTCAGTCAGGCCCTGCAGCGAGTGGCCATTGCGGCTGCTAAGGAGTAGGCACAGGAATCTCCAATGTCCAAGGCCATCTGGAGCTGCTGTTTTGCAACAGCACGGCCCTGGTCATGGACTTGCTTCACTGTAGTCTGCATGTCCGCTAGGAGATGAGGGAGGACTTCATCTAATGACCCCAGGAGGGCATGAGAGAAGTGTGCCATGATCACAACTGAGCTGGCCTGACGAAGACCTAAGGATGAGGTCGCATAAACCTTCTGGGAAGAATGGTCCATAGTCTTGGACTCCTTGTCCGGAGGGCAGTCAGTGTCAGCTGAGCTACCCGTGCGTCTAAACAAAGAAGCAGTTACAAGGCTTTTGGCTGAAGGATGCTCTGTGAACCCCGCCAGGGACCCCATGGGTACCATATACATGCGGGCCATGTGGGCAGATGGAGCCGGACAGGAGGCAGGGCGCTGCTGTAGCTCAAGGGCCAGGCCAACAATGGCTTCGGCCACTGGAAAGGCCTCCATCAGGGTATCCCCCCTCTTGAGAATATCCGTGACGGGATATTCTGCCTTCTTTTGGATAGGCTCCAAGGGCATTCCGCTCAATTTGGAAAGCAGGTGGAGGATGCCCTGAAAAGAGGAAGGACCTTCCTCCAAGCCTGCCACTGATGACTTGTCATCCCCTGGATGTGAGTACAAACCAGTGGCATCAGAGTCCGAAGAGTCGGGATATAATGGTCTCCCACCTATGTCTCCCTCGATACGCCGTGGACGATCGAGGACAACAGTGATGGACAAATCACGGGGCAGTCCGGAGTCTGTGCAGTCCTCTTTCGAGGGACCCCCGAGGCTGCTTAGGCGGTGGTTCCACCAATATTGGTGGAGAGACTGAAACAGGCCAAGCTGGAATACATGCTGGTCCCATGGGTAGGGGAACCGAGACCTTCGGTTCCAGAGGGGTCTGAGTCTGCCTGAGAGGTGGGGCCAAGTAATAGCTGGTGCCGCCGGCAGAGCCAGCTTTTGACCTGTCAGAATCAGCTGTTGCCACATGAGATCCTCATAATGTCGATGGAGCTTCCATCGAAGTCTCTCCTCATCCAAGAAGGAGGAGGAGGATCGCTGGCGACACCTCTACCTGAAGTACTTGTGACCTTTCTTCGTTTTTTTGACCGAAGGGGTCCTGGTCCTCGATTGAGAGATGCCGGAGTCGGAGAGGACCGAGGTTCCTGCACCTTTCCCTCAATCAGGACACCCGAGAGCAGGGTCTCCTCATCGGGGAAGGAAAGGGCAGGGTGTCCTTTCCAAGGAGTCGGCAACCGGAGCTGGTGACAAAGGCTCGATTGGGTCGAGAGATATCTCAGCCAGTTCAGTCATTTCCTCTGTCTCGAGCTGGCCCGATGACAGAAGGTCTGAAAAGGCGGCGGCCGAGAAAGTGATCTCGATCGAGGTCGAGACCACAAGTTCCTGTGAGTCGGACCTCTCTCAGTCTCAGGAACAGCTCCTTCTGGAGGAAGAAGACTTGGGGTCCTTGTCCCTCTACCGAGGGCGGGAGGAGTGCGAGCCCGAGAGTGCCTCACCCCTGGTGGGGAGAAACTGGCACAACTCCCGAAAGGACCTAGTAAAGGTAGAGCCAAGGTGGAGAGGCATGAAAAAACTCCGGCTGGCCGGAGCTTGAGCAGCTTCCGCTTCGAAAGCCACTATCTGATCGAGCTGTTCGGCAGATCCCACAGCTGCGGAAACCTCCCACGTTGCCTCCTTCGATTTCACCGGTGGATTGCAAAGCTTCAGTCTCCCCACTTTCAGGTACGCCTTGCGGTCGTCCAGGACGTTGGGATGGAAGGCCAGACAGATGGTGCAAGAGGTGGTGTCATATGCGGCACCTAAGCAATAGACACCCGAGAGGTGAGGGATGGTCGTAGCGACATTTTCTGGCCGAAGCGGCACTGGCGAAATCCGGGGGGACGATTTCTCCTCCATGTCCGATGCGCTAGGATCGGAATTGTAAACTCTAATGAGTTTTACAGAAATTGTTTGCAGTGAAAACTGACGAGAATCCAGGGTCTACGAACTGCTGAGGTAACACGAGGAAACCTGAATCTTTTGCGGAAAGGAAGATCTGGCATCATGGGGAGGAGCCGAGGTATTTACCACCAGAGTGGGTGGGAGTAGCCAGCTTGAAGACTTTCCGGAGAGATTTAAAGGGGAAAGGGACATGCCAGAATGTGTGGATGAACAACATATCCACACTCCTAGAATTCAATTTATCATAATGTGGGTTTTCAGCTGGATTCAAGACATATTGTTTTTCAAAATCATACATAAAGGCATTTGCATACGCAGGTGCCATCCATGGCTGTACTGTGTGATTGCTGAAACATTTCCCACTGAATTCAAAATAGTGCCTTGTTAGCATGTATTGTGCCAATTCCTGTAACACTCTTGTTCTGGGCTTTTCACCCTGTGCATGATGATCCAGCATACAATGCAAAGAAGTGCAAGGTAGTGCACCTGGGAAACAAAAACCCAGGGGAAGAGTACACAATGGGGGGTGAGATACTGACAACAGTAAAATTGGAAAGGGACCTGGGGGTAATTATATCAGATGACCTAAAGGTGGGCAAGTAATGTGAGAATGCAGTAAGGAAGGCTGGGGGAATACTGGGATGCATAGGGAGAGGCATCAATAGTAGAAAACAGGAAGTTGTTATCCTCGGTACAGACAGTTGGTGAGACCCCATCTGGAGTACTGTGTGCAGTTCTGGAGACCCCATCTCTGCAAAGACATAGACAGAGTGGAGGCTGTCCAGAGGAGGGCAACCAAAATGGTGCAGGGTCTGCACCCGAAGACATACGAAGAAAGACTAAAGGTGCTGGACGCCACACCTCGCGCCACGACGGCGACCCGGGTTCGGGAACAGACTCAGGTCGGCAGGGGTCGGCCGGAGGAGGGAGGATTGAGCATCCCAACGGATGCTCTCCTCCCTGAGGGGTGGAATGCCAACCCCGAGAAAGCCAGTGGGAGCACTGGCGCCGAAGACTTGTAAGCTCCGTTCACGAGTCGGGGAGGGGCGTTGATAGCGCTTGAGAGATGTGTATACGCATCGTCGCCTCTCTGGGCCTCGTTCATCCTTGTGCCGGCGTCCCAGGGGCGGGGCTGTGGGGAGCAGAAAAAAATGGAAAAAACCCTTCGGCGCTCCCAGATGAAGACAGCTCCATCCAAGAGACCACCGATTACCAGGACAGACCCCGCCGTGCAGGAGAGGAGGGAAGAGAAGCACTCTAGGGGCAGATCCGGGGGGCAAGAGGGTCCGGAAAAAAGGTATGAGCAGTCTGAAGGAGGGGGGACCGAAGGCAGGAAAGGCGGATAAATAAAGAAAGCAAAAAAAAAAAAAAGAAAGACTAAAGGAGCTTAATATATATACCCTGGAGGAAAGAAGGGAGAGAGGGGACATGATAGAAACTTTCACGTACCTCTAGGGAATCAACAAAGTCCAAGACGGTAGCATCTTTCTGAAAAAGAGATGTGCAAGAACAAGGGGGCACAATTTGAAGATGGGAAGGCTCAGAGGGTAATGGGAGGAAGCATTTTTCACGAGAGGGTTGTGGATGCATGGAACAGCCTCCCTGAGGAGATCGTGGAGTCAAGAACAGTGGGGAAATTCAAGAATGCATGGGACAGACATAAGGCAGTCCTAGTGGGGGGGTAGGAGGAAGTACACTGTTAGTTAACTAGGATCTGCAGCTTATCTGTTAGGTAGGAAAATGGGCAGACTAGGTGGGCCAAGCAGTCTTTATCTGCCGTCAAGTTCTATGTTTCTATATGACCCATACTCTCAAGGAAGTATGTAGGTCGGATACATCCATTGTTACCATTAGTGCCTTGTCCGATTTACCCTGTCCGGATACTGCATTTAATTTTGAAATCATACCTGCAGAATCTCTTACATACATAGTTATCTTCTCTATCTGAGGTTGTAAATGATAGTCAATTCAGAATAAATTAAAACATTACAAAAATAGTAAAACCAGTGTTCTGATATAAGCAGGTTATCGAAAATAAGTAATGAATATGTGGAGTCATAGGTTATAAGAAGAGCATAGTGACTGAAGGTATTTGGACACATACGAAGAGTGAATGAAATATTTAAATTAGATTATATTGTAAAATACTGATATATATATATATTATATATATATTATATATATATACACACACATATACATATATATATATATATATATAAATTTTATATCACCTTGAAAAAGCACATAGAAAGGTGCAAAACATTGGGGCATGAAAATGAAAAGAACTAAAGATTTTCTGAAGTGTGGAATTCATGCACCCACCATGAGAAATAATTCAGTAAGTAAACAGCACCTCAGGAAGCTGCCCAAGATATAAAAGAGTCATTACTCACAAATCTACATATGGAAAGAATACATAATGAGCTGCAGTTGAACAACATTTATCACCACTAATGAGTGGTAATTGTTTGGTTTTTTTTTTATCCTTTTTTTTCCTGGAACCAGCACCCTACTCAGCCCGTCACCAACCAGTGAATGCCCCCACCATGACTTATCTTACTATCCCCCATGGATTAAAATCACATGCCAGGTCCAGGAGGGGGTGGTTGTCGTCCCCGGTGAACACATCCAGATATGGTGGCAGTGCAGGCCAGCAGGCAAGCCAGGCCTCATCCTTGGACTCCATGACTGTCTTTGTTTTTCCCTACAAGCAATGTGCAGGACCCATGTACCAAGTGCCTATCACCAGCCATCCCCTCCTAAGTTGTTCCTGTCATTAGGCCTCCATATGGTGGCAGTATCCGAGTGGCTCAACTTGTCCCTCTTCCCTAAGAGAGGAGAGAACAGCAGTTGTCGGATGCTCAATCCTCTCATCCCTGGACAACCTCAGTCTGCTCCCAAACCCAGCTCGCTGGCACGGAAGGTAGTGTGGTGTCCAGCACCTCATCTCGCCACACCACTGGGCCAGCTGTAAGTAGCAATATTTAATGTTTTAATTAGTGCTTTACATTATTTTAGCCTTACACTACCTTTCTTTCCATTGTAAACTATCTGATCCACTCACTGTTCTCTGCGCTCGAGTTCTAGAACTAAGTGAAATACTGTGTTCTTAGTGAAAATAAATATTTAATTCAAAAATAACACAATTTATTTACCCAATTTATTCACACTGGGGACCTGAGCTCACAATCAATACTGGCACTGCTGTACAGCACTAGGGGGCTGCTTCACCATGGCAGGTGAGGTCCTTTTAGATGAGACAGTAAACTGATGTCCCTTCTGTCCTCTTTTCAGGAGGAGGATTACAAAAATTAATAATCTACAGCATTTAAGCAAAAAAAAAAAAAAAAAATGAAAAAGAAAGAGAGGATTACAGGTGTCCTGTCCAGTTTTTCTTTCTTTCAATAAAACAGGCTCTAATACAATTGTCTGTAAAATGGGTAAGAAGATCCCTGCATAAGAACTGGCGAAGACTGGTCTTCACTCTTGACCTTGTGAGAGCAGCAATACCAACTGCATTTATTTTTTCACAATTTAAAAATGCTGTTACTGCAATAAAATGAATGGAAAGTACCCAACCCTTTCCACGTTTCTGTTTTCTGGAAGGGGGATAATGCCGCTGTGGGCAGTAGGGAGACAAGCATGCCTGCATGCATTGCACAGTACCATGTGCTGCAGAATGCCTACGGGATATCTAAACCACACAAGCAACCTTTTCAAGAGGAATATCAATAAGGCCAAAAATGGAATTTGTCATTTTCAAAGAGTACAAGGTAGTTATTTTTTATGTCGTAAGGACATTGACAAAATAGAGACAGTGCAGAGGAGGGTGACCAAAATGGTGAAGGGTCCACATCACAAGCCTTACGAGGAAAGAGACAGACACCTCAATTTGTACAAGCTGGAGCAAAGGAGGGAGAGAGGCGATATGACAGAAACGTTCAAAGACTTGAACAAGGTGAAAGGGGGCAACATATTCTAGTTTAAAAGTAAGTGCTAAAACAAGAGGATATGACATGAGACTGATGGGTGGCCGCATAAGAGGAATGTCAGAAAGTTCTTTCTTACACAGAGGGCAGTGGATGCATGGAATAGTTTGCCCCAGGAAGTGGTGGCTGCCCGTACAGTGACAGGCTTCAAACATGCACGGGACAGGAATAAAGGAATATTAGAAAAACCTAAAGTCAATGACCAGACGGTCACTATACGCTTCATCAGGTAGCATAAATGGGCAGACTGCATGGGCCTAGTGGCCTTTATCTAATGACAGTATCTCTGTAAAAAAACAACACTACTTCCACCAGTATTTTGGGCAAACCCCTCCATTTTAAGACAAATTTTTATATAAAATGTGCTCATTTATTCTCATTTGGGGGAAAAGGAAAAACTCAATTGTGAAATGCTACCATATGAAACTGGCAATTTTTTAAAATGGATAATCATTGACTCTATACCAATGGGGAGAAATGTAAATTACGTAGCTACTATAATTCTTTATCTTCTTGTATGAGGTCTCCACCACTCATTCACACTAGTGGGACTACGCCGGAGGGCACTAGGACTGAGTGGGAGCCAGAAATCTTCAGGAGGGCTGGACGCCAAGGTAGGGACCATGTTTCAATGGCACCGCGAGGCTGGCACGCACTGTATAGGCTACCTCGGCGTCGACCCTCCAACCGCCTCAGTACTTTTTTGACTAAGGAGGTGCAGCATAAACTAACCTAGGAAAAACTAACCTATCCTGGACATGAAATAGCCCATGTGACCCATGTGAGAAGGGTCAATTCAACAGTGTCTTCACAGCCCAACCAACAAGGGAGTGAAGACAAAAAAACAAGATGAGTGAGCTCGGAGGATGGTGGGTGGGCGTGTGAATGAGCGGTGGAGACTTCATCCAAGATCATCAAGAATTACGGTAGATACGTAATTTACATATCCTCCTGGACGTAAAGTCTCCACCACTCATTCACACTAGTGGGAGAGTACCGAGCCGAAATAATTCCCCTGAGAAGGGTGGCAGGAGAGCAATTAGTTCACGCAGGACAGAAGTCCATTAAGGACTGTCCTGCCAAAGGATGGACGCCGTCTGGCATGGACATCCAAGGTGTAGTGCTTCACAAAGGTGTGTACAGAGCTCTGGGTGGCCGCACTGAAGATGTCTGCAATGGGCACATTTCAAATTTCTTCCAGAGATGCTGTGACTACTCTGGTAGAGTGGGTATACATCCTGCCTTCCAGCTTGACCTGTGCCATCGAATAGTAATGGCGGAGACATGCTACCAGCCATGCCAAAATGCATCTGATGGCAACAGGCTGACCCAGCTGGGTCATGCTGAATGAGACAAAGAATTGCTTGGATTTGCAGATCTCCTTTGTTCTGTCGCTGTAGAACCACAAAACCCTTTTTTCAGCTACAGAGAATGTAGGGTACGCTCCCCTTCATTTTGAAAGTTCGCAATGTACGTCGGAAGGACCAAGGGCTGGTTCAGGTGGAATTCGGAGACTACTTCTAGAAGAAATTTAGGGTGAGTTCTGAGAACCACCTTGTCCTTATGAAACACCATATATGGTGAGTCTGTGACTAAGGCATGTATTTCTGACACCCTCCGAGCAGAAGTAATGGCTACAAGGAAGGCAGCCTTCCAGGTCAGGAACTTCAACTCGTAGATTGCTAGAGGCTCGAAAGGTTTACAGGTGAGCATGTCTAGCACAAGGCTGATATCCCAAGCAGCTACCAGTCTCCTGACTGGTGGTCTAGTGTGGAGGATACCTTTAAGGAACCTCTTAACCAAGGGCAGCTGAGTCACTGACATGTTGTGAATAGGCTCATGGTAAGCCAAAATTGCATGGAGGTGTACTTTCACCATCGAATATTGCAGTCCTGCATCTGACAGGTCAAGCAGGTACTCTAACACCTTGTTTGGTAAGCAAGAAAAAGGGTCCAGGGAGGACTTTGCGCAACAGATGGAGAATCGTTTTCACTTTACCGTATAGGTTTTCCTAGTGGACAGCTTGCGTGCTGCTAGGAGAATGTCCGAGATTCTACAGGAGACACTGAATCTGCCTACTCTTATCTCTTCAGGAGTCAGGCATGGAGATGAAGAGACCTCGGGTTGGGATGGACCACTGGGCCCTGGGTCAGTAGGTCCATTTGAAGTGGTATTTGTCTCAGTGAAACCTGTTGATTAATGGAAACCAAATTTGGCGATGCCAGTATGGGGCGATGAAAATCATGCCCCCCCATACCTCCAGCTGGAGCAGCACCCTCTGAATTAAGGGAAGAGGAGGAAATGTGTATAGAAAGCATCTTGTCCACTGCAGTCTGACTGCATCCTGACAGAAAATGCCAGGTTCTGGATTTCTGGAGCAGAATAGAGGCAGTTTTGCATTGAGTGGGGATGCAGAAAGGTCCAGGTCCAGGGTGCCCCACTCTTCAAAGAGTGACAGCACATTTATGTCCCAAACAGCCATAGAGTTCTGTGGTATTACCCCCCCCCCCCCCGACAGCAACACCAACACAGCGACCTACCCGCTGTCGACAGGTCACTGTGTTGGTGCACCTGAGACAGGGGCACACTGTCTCCCGGTCCTGCACCCCTCCCAAATCAACTCTGACTCCAGGTTGGTTACAACAAGAATGGAGGGCTTTTGTGTGTTAAGGGGGCAAAGGCGTCAATAGAAAAGCGGACCGGGGAGACCATTGAGATTTATGTCGACTGCAACTTGCTGTCGACATAAATTCCATCGCTGTGATGCCGCAAACTGTTGTCGAACCAGCATCGTAGAGCCGAGTTCTGTAACAGAACACGGGTGCACTGTGCCAAAAACAGAAGAGTAGAACAGGGACATTAACTACATCATACAGTTCTAAAATGGTTCTTATCAGCAGCATAGAAATCAGAAACAATGACTAAGATAATTAAAAATCCCATATAGCTAAAATGTGAATCAGTATTTAAAAAACAGTGTGTCTACTGTTAAAAATGACTTCTGGATTTAGTGCAGTTCTATAAAATGAATACTTGCGTGCCTGCCCCCCAAAGAAATTCTAGATCTGCCCATCTCATTTGAAACATTTCAGGAAGTGCAGGCTTCTGGCTGGTCAGTACGTAGAAGATGAGCATGTCTTTCCCTGTCCGACTCTGTTCACTGCCCTTGGGGGGGCAGTGCAGATCTAGGGAGCGTCGGTATGAACACCCCCCAATTAAGATTTCAGTTTTATTTTGTAATGCAGCACAGCTTTCTCTCTCCATCCTCCCCCACTACCCTGTCCGGACCAGGAAGGAAAAGAAGATTCCCTGCTGTGCACAGACTCACAGTACTGGTAATAAGGTTACCACCTACCCGTTTTTTCCAGGACCGTCTGCTAATGCGAGTCCCTCTCCAGTTCTCCTCTGTAGTCCGGTTTTAGTCCGATGGGTATTTTCAGTGAGTGAGAAAAAAATGTGAACAGATCATATTCAGCCTGCCGATGTACAGCAGTCTGGTTAGGTTGCAGTCTCTCCCAGAGTGACCAGCCATAGGACTATCGTGCTATCTATAACAACTCAGTTTGTGGTATAAACAACTGTTCTGTCTGTTCCCGTGTCTGAGGTTTCACACAGACTCTGTATAGTAGCCCACTACATTTTTTAAACATTGGTTCACCCTGCGTTCGTTTCACCACCAGCTACTTAAAATAATCTTAGAGAGTTGCATGTTTAGTTTGCTCTGAAACAAAATCACAATCAGTTACCACTTTCATTTCAGCATTTTCATATATTAACCCTTTATGTCCCTCAATCGTTTGTTGCCACTGTTTTTTTCAGGCGTCTGCTTTCTTTCCTGGACTTCCAGATCTAGGAATTGGGCTCAAACAAATCTGAATCAAAATCACCGAAAGGGAAATAGTCCCCACCATCTGAGATTTTATTTGCCTGTGCTCTTGTCATCACAGCTGCTGAAACTGCAGGTTTTGCTCCATCTGTGCTTAACTTAGTAAATCATGGAAAGTAATTTCCAATAATCACAGGTACAGGTAACTTAGGTACTACTCCTGCTTTCATTTGTTGAGACCCCATTAATATTCAGAGTCGCTTGGGTGGTGGGATAGTATCAAGCGTCCCTGTGGATGCAGATGACACCAGTACCTGGTCCTTTTCACTAGGGTCTGTCTGCTTCCCGAATCAATAAGTATGACATCTGTCAAATACTTGCCCCAATTTCCGAAGGCCAAATCTGCTCCAGTGTTACCCTCCTTATTTTTAAATGGTAGTTTCTTGTGATATGGCCTGGCTTGTTACAGTTATAGCAAATGGTATGGGCATGACCTATAGCCACGGCCACACCTAGGACTTAAGTGTTTTCACTGGAGCTTGAGGTCACTGATCTCAGGATTGATCCAATCAGTGCACAATGGAGTTCTCATTCAGGGCCCCCCAAGTTAGTCCCTCCCCTGTCAAGATGATCTGCTACTGCCCTTTGAAGTGGCTATCCCTAGAGGGACTACTGGCAGTAATAGACTTTTCTGGTGTGAGTGCTGCTTGTGCAGCTGGTGCAGGTGAAACAGTGGCAGCCTGTAATATTGCTATCTCCAAGGCACTTGACAGCACTGCACTGATCTGTATATGACCCAGGTCCTCTCACTTGAGATCCCCATGGTTTGATGGGACTCTCAAGAAGATGAAAACCAGGGGTCGGAAGTTGGAGCACTGCTGAAGGAGGACTCGGTCAGAGGAGGGCAAACTGACTGGGAATTCACTACAGTGAGTATCAAAGGGCAATCAACCATAAGAAGGCAGAGTTCCTGTCCAGGGAGATTCCCACAGGGAGGAACAGGCCGGCTCTGCTCTTTTGTACTGTAGATAGGCTACTTCATTCTGTTTGTCTGCAGCCAAAAAGAGCAATTTCAGTTACCCAGTGCGAGGCATTCGCTCAGTTCTTCTCTGAGAGGGTGTCCTCCATTAGGACTGGGATCTCTACAGTGAGGCAGAAACAGCCCTACAGTGATGGGTCGTGCATTATCAGAAGCACTCCAGTTGTCTGGGGTGAGTTTAGACCGGCCGGGGGGGAGGCAAAGGTCACTGATGTAATCTCAAAGCTGCGTCCCACTTTTTGTGAACTGGACCTGGGCCCAATTCATCTCTTAGTGGGATGTGTTCAGTCAGTTGGTTGAGTGTTCACCAAGATTGTCTATTGTTCGCTCTCGGAGGGACTTTTTCCCCAGCGCCTTGAAAGAGGTGCTGGTGAAGCCCCTCCTGAAGAAAGCAACACTGGACCCTGATGTCTTGGAGAATTATTGACCAATCTCCAACTTCCCATTTCTGGGGAATGTTGTTGAGAAAGTGGTGGCTCTGCAGCTCGAGGCACACCTTGCGGCCTTTGATATCTATGAGCCATTCTAGTCTGGATTCAGGTATAGACATAGCACCGAAACGCGTTAGTCAGGGTGCAAAATTATCTCCTCAGGGCGAGGGATAGAGGAGACCAGTCAATTGTCGTTCCCCTCGATCTTTCCTCAGCATCTGATGCTGTGGACCATGAAGTGCTACTGAATCGTCTTAGGAAACTTTGTGGACTCACTGGTACTGTCATCATCTGTACTGAGTCCTTTCTCATGGGCAAGATGCAAAGGGTAGTGATGGGGATTTTCTCCTCCTGTCAGAAGCTCCTGCCCTGTGCAGTTCCTCAGGGCTTGATCCTGTCACATATATTGTTTGCGGTATACATGCTTCCCCTGGGTGAGATTATTAGATGTTGCACTGCTACACAGATGACACACAGCTGTATATGTCTTTTGCTCCTGGGATGAATGGCATGGTGGAGGCATGAAATGAAAGTCTAGCCAAGATCCAAGACTGGATGTCTTCTAACTAATTAAGGCTCAACCCCAACAAGACAGAGGTACCTGTGATCGAGCCTGGTCCCTGGCATGATGTAGTTGCTGCTGCGCTGGGAACAGAGTTCTTCATGGGCCCCACTCCGTCGGCAGCTTCTACTAAGGTGAGAAATCTGGGCAACATTCTTGACTCCGGATTGACACCTGAGGCACAGGTGTCATCCAGAGTGATTTTTACCATTTAAGTTATGTTGCCTGGATTAAAGCCTTAATTCCACCAGGTGACCTGCCCTTACTGGTGCATGCCTTTGTGATGTTAAGGTTCAACTACTGTAATGCTCCATCCTTCTGGGTCAGTGGGGGGATTCTCTGTCACTTGCAGTTGGTGCAGAACGCAGCAGCCAGTTTGCTGACAGGACTTCTGAAGTCTTGCCATGTGATCTGCACCAGCTGCCAGCGAGATGGAGAACTATCTTCAAGGTGGGCTTGCTCACCTATAAAGCCCTATACAGGTCAATCCCTGGTTATCTGAATGACCTCTTGACCCCTGTCCATCCTGTGTGCTCACTCTGCTTCTCTATTGAGGGCCTCCTAGGAGTTCTGAGGGCCTGGTTGAAACCCTCAGACCACCACACATTTGAGGTGGCAGGCCTGGCCCTCTGGGACTCACTCCCAAGATCTTTCAGGGAGGCTCCACTGGTAGATAATTTTAAGCGGGCGGCTCTGAATGCAAGTCTATTTAGAGAAGTCTTTGGAAGCCAGTTACAGTTTATTCATTACTGAAGTGTTGCTATTTTATTGAGATAATTTTATGGAGTTTTATCAATGTGTTGATATTTGTTCATTGTATATTGCTATTTTATGTTTGTTCACAGTATCTTTACCTCTGTGAAGCGGTCAGAGCCCCCGGGATTGGGTGCTCAAGAAATAAATACTTACAAATAAAGTATTTGAGTGCAGATTTGTTACTTGCAACAGAGTTCTTATCTGACCTGGAGTTAAACTGGGAAAAAGAGGATCTTATCGGTTGTTGGCTATTACTTTGCTGCTGCGTGGTCTGCCTGGCCATCTGTTAGTTCTCGGCCAAAGAAATTGCCTTTTCCCCACTTTTGGCTTAGTGTTCTTTTACCAAAAGGTGCACATCTGTGGGAAAGATGTTGATGAACTGCTCCATTGCAAATATGTTGATGACCTGTGGGACTGTTTTGCCCTCTGGTTGGAGCCATTTAATAAGGAGTTCTCAGAGCTGAGTGAAGGCTTCTCGAGGACCGTCTACTGAGTGGTACTTCGCGACAGGAATCTTTGCCTGTAGGTCTCTTCTGAGATGTCATATGTTTTCAGGATTTCTCTTTTTACAAGGTCACAGTTTTCTGACTGTGAGGTGCCCATATTGCTGTAGGTAATTTGGGATTCCACCTATCAGGTAAGGTACTAGGCTGGCTACCCACTGCTGCTTCGGCCACTGGCAGGTCATGGCAACTTTTTCAAAAAGTTGTCGGGTATTCTTCTGCATCATCCGAGGGGCACAACTTTTTAAGTTTAATGTATTTTAAGTTGTTTATGTGCTATTGCTCTGCTGGACCTGTGCCAGATCCTCCAGCTTTGATAGTCTGCAAAAGCATCTAGACATCTTTTCTCTTCTCTGCTGCAACTTTCGCTGCATCTCTCCTCTTCTGCTCCTGTCGCTGCATCTCTTCTCTGCTGCTCCTGTCGCTGCATCTCTTCTTTTCTCCAATGCTCCTCTTCTCTGCTGCTCTGGCTGCTTCGCTTATTTTCTCTGCTTCTCTGTCTCTCTCTTTGTTGTATAGCCCACCATTTGAAGAAGCCAGTCAGGCTTTCAGGTTCTCTCCCTCCCTGTTATTCTTCTTCCATCACTGGTTCTGGCTGAACAGTCTCAGTTTGGACTTGTGTTTCTGCTTCTAGTTTGGCTGCCATTCCTTTGGTAATCACTCCTGGTCTTGCTGTTGCAGGATCCAAACCTTTTTTCTGTGCTTCCCTGATAGCAGGTCTAGTGGACAGACACAAAACTCCTGTCTTAGAGTACATGCATCATAAACCCCCACTTAGCCTGACATCATCTGCCATCGAGGAATAGGTCAGGAAGCACAGAAAAACCAGGAGCAGTTATATAATTCACAAGTTATCAATAACAGTAAAATAAAAAAAAAATTGTTCAATATAACAATTTTTTTTTCCTTTTTGATAACCGCATAGGTGCACTAGACAAACAGTTATGTAAGACCTTACCGTAACAGTAGCTCTTCAAGGGGATCTCAGTCATCAGGTTATGCTGTAGGAACATTCACCGTCAGAGAAGGGGAATCTACAATCTACATGGAAGATTTTCAGCAGTTCAACTGGGGATGCCCATGCCACTAACGTCAGCCGACATCACTAATCTTATATAGGTGTGGGCGGCCCTGCTTCCTCCACAGTTCACTCCCCCAGAGATTAAGGGAGCTAGGCTGTTGCCCTGGGGGAACGAGGAGAGAAAGAGGCACCCAGACCTAGGTAAAAAGCTGGATACCCCAGATAGCCAGTTGCTAGACAGGAGCCCCAAGAAGGGAGACAGTGGGAGGGAAAATATACCTGATGACTGAGATCCCCTCGAAGATCTACTGTTATGATAAGTTCTTACATAACTGTTCTATCTTCTTCGGGGGTATCTCAGTCATCAGGTTACACCATAGGAACAAGTACCAAGCAGTTACAAGTGTAAAAAGACAGTCTGGGAGGAGGGCTCTCCATAAATTTAAGACAGGAGTCCCTGTAACACAGACCTGCCACATCCTGCATGGGCTCTTGAAGTAATGTCCAGATTGAAGTGTTTGGTTAAAGTATGAACTGTACTCTGGGTGGCAGCCGCATGAATGTCAGCAGCTAAGGCCCCTTTGAAACAAGCCACTGAGGTAGCCATTCCTCTAGTGGAATGAGCTCTAACAGCACCAGGTAACTCCTTGCCATATTTGTTGTAGCAGAACGCAATGCAGTTTGCCACCCATTTGGAAACATTGCTTAGAAACTGAAACGCCTGCTCTACCCGGGGCGAAGGAAACAAACAACTGCTTTCACTTCCTGGACCCCTTAGTCCTAAGCAGGTGGCACTTCAAAGTTCTGAGCACATCTAAAGTATGGAGCAGTGCTTCCCCTAGATTGGCACACTCAGGAAAATAAACAGGGAGGTGGATAGACTGAGTGAGAACTCTGAAACCACCTTAGGCAGAAACTTAGGATTTGTGTGCAAAGACACCTTGTCTCTGTGAAAAATCAAATAAGGCTCCTCACACCAGAGGACCTGAAGCTCTGAAATTCTTTGAGCAGAAGTAATTGCAACTAAAAACAGTACTTTCCAAGACAGAAAGCACAAACTGCAAGTCATGATTGGCTCAAAGGAAGACAGGGTCAATGATAGGAGGTTTCAGATGCAGAATGACCCTTAGAAAGGTACGGGAGACATCCAGCTGAGCAATCGTGTTGTCATCCATGGGCTCAGGAAATGCAGAAACAGCCGAAAGGTGCACCTTGAGGAAAGAATACTGGAGGCCTGAGTCAAACAATGAGATCAGGTAGTCCAGAATATGATTCACCAAACAGGTGAAAGGGTCTAAGTCATGTTTGGCAGCCCATATGGCAAACCTCTTCCACTTCATGGTATACGTGGCTCAAGTGGAAGGCTTTCAGGCAGCCACCAGGACGCCTGCTATGCTGTTAGAGACCCCAGAACTGGCATTGGCTATGTTCTCAGGAGCCAGGTGTACAGATGAAGGGACCTGAGGCTGGGATGGACCAGGGTCCCCTGATTCTGGGTCAGCAGATTCCTGCAAAGAGGAAGAGGGACCAAAGGTTCCTCTGCCATCTGCTGAAGTAGAGGGAACCATTTCTGGCAAGGCCAGAATGGAGCCATTAGAATCATGCTGGCCCCCTCCATCTGCAGCTTGATTAGCACCCTATGTATCAGAGTAAACAGAGGGAATAAAGAAACTTCCTGCTCCAACAGAGGGACAATGCATCTTGCCAGAAAACTCCAGGCCCTGGATCTAGCGAGCAGAAATTGGGCAGTTTTGCATTGAGTGGGGATGCAAAAAGGTCCAACTCTGGACAAACCCATTTGTCGAACAAGTCTTCTGTGATGGATTAGAGAAGCTCCCATTCATGTATGCTGGACTGAGTCCTACTGAGACTGTCCACCAGGACGTTTGAAGACACCTGGCACATGGACTTCTGAGAGTGTCAGACTGTGACCTAGTGCCCAGTAGCACACTCCCACCGCCTCCTGGCAAAGGGGGTACAAGTGAGTCCCCCCGCTTGTTGATGAAGTATACTACACTCAAACTGTCTGACTGCACTAGTAGCTGGCCCGGAGCAAGATGCTCCTGAAAAGCCTGCATGGCACAGAGCACCGCTCTCATCTCCAGGACACTGATATGCAGGGAGGCTTCCCACTGGGACTAGAAGCCCTGGGTTTGGAAGGGGACCATGCATGCTCTCCAATCTGTGGTTAGGATCTGATGTGGGGAAGAGATTTGGAACGGGACACCAAGAAGCAGATTTAAAGGGCCCATCCACCACTGCACTACCTTGCGTATTGGGGAAGAGACTAGGACTGAATGGTCTAACTCATCCATGCGCTGGTCCCACTGTACCCAGAGAGTCCACTGAAGGGTATGCATGTGAAGCACGGCCAGTAGAATGGTGGGTATGGCAGCTGCCATTAGACCCAGCGATCTTACATACCCCCTGGCAGGAATGTACCAGCTCCGAGTGACTTCCTGAGCTTGGGCTATGAGACACTCTGCCCTGTTTTAGGCCAGGAAGGCCTTCCTCTGCACAGAGTCCATAACTGTGCCTATGCACTGTAGTCCTTGGGGCAGTACTAAAACCAACTTGGGCAGGTTGATGGCAATGCCCAGGGGGTGAAAGAGCTGGACAGTGCACTCCAGAGTCAGCAAAAGCTGTACCCTGGATTGGGGCCTTTAAGAGCCAATCGTCCAGATAAGGGAAGACATACAGTCCCTCTCTTATGAGAGCTGCTGTGACCGCTGCCAAGCACTTGGTAATGACTCATGGTGCAGAGGATAAGTTAAAGGGCAGCACTTTGAACTGATAATACTCGACCTGAAAGGCAAAACGGAGAAACTTCCTGTGGGGAGGAAACACCAAGATCAAGTACACATCCTGCATGTCCAGAGAGCAGAGCCAGTCCCCTGTCTTAAGGAGGGACATTAGGCCTAGCAAAGGTACCATCTGAAATATTTTATACTGGACAAACAAATTGGGGTCCTGTGGATCTGACATAAGCGTCAGACCTCCAGTCTTTTTGTGGACCAGGAAAAGCCTGGAATAAAAACCCTTGTTCCTCTGGTACCTGGGCACTGGCTTGATGGTCTGCTAATGCAGGAGTGACTGCACTTCTACCCAGAGAACAGACAAGTGAGCCAGTGGATAATTGGAGGGTGGAGGCGAGGTGTCTGGAGGCTGCTCAGTGAGCTACACAGTGTGACCCTTTTTCCGTGATCTGCAAAATCTGAGCTTCTGAAGCTATGGTTCTCCATTGGAGGGAAAACCGAATTCCGATCACCATCTTCTGGTCCAGGACCAGAGGAGGCTGCAGGTCCAGTAAGCAGCCCAGCTGAAGTGGAACCATCCGTAAGGGCTGGTCCTACCCTTCTGGGGTGGTTATCTGCTGATCCAGTGTTTGAGTAAAGGAGGCTGTCCTCTACCCTTCAGTTGGATATGATCAAGTGTGTGGACCAAATTGAGAGCTCTGCCTGAAGCTTGCAGATCATCTTTGATATCCTGGACATCAGGGCTGAACAGCCTGGAGCCGAGAGGTGCCCTTAAGCATTTTCTGCTCCCCACTGGGTGCAAACCAAATACCAGGAGTGCCCTCACAAGCATATGCCAATGGCTGCATCCCTAACAAGGGTGCTGGCCATGTCGAAGAAAGGACTCTGGAAAGGAACTTGTCAAGACCCTCAGCTGAGACGGCACTAAAGCCGCTCCCACTTCTGTGTGCCACCTGGGATGGCATGGGCAACAGCCAAGACTGCTCACCTACGGGTATCCTGGAACTTTCTCAGGCTGAGCATGCCATAAAGGTCTACAATGACCAAAAAGCACTGTCGATGATAGGAAGGTTGGCAGCAACACAGATAAAGACAGTGATCCATGGTATGGAGAGGCATTGCCAATGGCATGATGGCACAGGACATAAACCTATCCAGTGAGCCAAAAATCTTGTCGATGACTGAGACATCATTGATGAAGGAGGCATCGTCGATGGCACAAACCTGTCGACATGCTAGCTAGCCCAGAATCCGTCAATGGAAAAGACACTGTCAAAAGAAAAGACATCACCAAACGCCTGATGGCACAAAGCACACACCTGTCAATGTGAAAGAAGCCCAGGGTCCATCAGGAGAGGGGACATCGTCAGAGGAGACATTGCCAAAGGCCTACTGGCAAAGAGCCCAAGCCTGTTGATGTGCAAGGAAGCCAAGGATCTGCTGATGGAAGAGGCATCAAAGTCAGATGATGCACAGTCGACGGCACAGAGTGCAACCCCAGCGATGGACTGGAGGCCTCGAAATGCCGAAGCCAGAAGTAGAAGAGAGCTGTCGATGACCCATCGTTGACAGAAAGGGGTTGCCGACCCTAAAGCCTGCTACTTGCTTCCCAGCGAAGCGGGCAGCAACACTGTCAGTATGGGTCTGGAGCAGCAAAGACATGGACAGAGACTCTCGACAAGGCCGGAACAGTTGACAAGGGAACCACTGATACAGAAGAGGCCCTATGAATGGGAAAGCCGGGGGAAGGCAGACCCACGTGGCCAGTACCCACCGCCCACTTTCGCTGCTGGTATGGGTCTGGTAGGGCAAAGACCCGGACAGCAATCCTCGTCGAGACCAGAGTCGTTGACAAGGAAAACAACCCCAGAATAAAGGAGCCCTTGGGGTTTGGGGATGCTGAGGAAGGCGGGCTCAGATGTGGGTAACTGGGAAGAGAATCCCCGAAGGCATGTCCCAGGCCTAACGGTCTGCGAACTAAAAGACTGTGCCAGCGAAGAAGAGGAGGAACCCAGGAGGGTCCCTGTTGAGGACTGCATCAGGCAGGGAGGCTGAATAGCCATCTCCTCCACTGGAGGACAGAAGTCAAAGAGCTGCCTAAGCTCGCAGGTCCAGTCAAGGAAAAAGGCCTGAGATAGCAAGGAAAAAAAAAAAAAGGATCTCTTACAAGAACAGATTCTGAAAATTAATGTAAGGAAAAAAAAAAAACACAAAAACTGCGTCTTAGCTTCTGCAGAGACACATGTTGACCAGGTCAATGGAAGGAAAGAACTGAGGAGGGAGCAGGGCCACCCACACCTATATAGGGTTTTGTGACATCGGTTGACAACGGCATGGGTGGCCCCAGTTGTACTGCTAAAAATCTTCTGTGTGGATTCCCCTTCATTGACAGCAAAGGTTCCTACGGTGTAACCTCATACATAGATACATAGACAGTGTCGGCAGATAAGGGCCTATGGCCCACCCAGTCTGCCCATTTAAGTTTGTAAGTTCAGTTTATGTTTTCCAGGAAGTCTGTTGCCCCTTACCCCTGACCTCCAGAATTCCTTTATGTCTATCCCATGCATTCTTAAATCCTGATTGTTTCAGCCCCCACCACTTCCTCTGGCAGGGTGTTCCACTTGTCCACCACCCGTTCTGTGAAGAAATTCTTCCTCACGTTTCTCTAATCGTCCTCCCTCCAACTTCATCCCATGCCCTCTAGTCCTGGAACATCTTTTTCGGCTAAAAATAGTGCATTCCTGCACCCTGTTCCTCCCTGTAAGATACTTGTATGTCTCTATCATATCCCCTCTCCCTCCTTCCTCCAGGGAGTACATGTTCAGTGCCTTCAACCTGTCCTCATAGGACTTGTGATGCAATCCATGCACCATCTTTGTTGCCCTCCTCTGAACCTTCTCTACCCTGTCTATGTCCTTACGTAGGTAAGGTCTCCAGAACTGCACAGTGTACTCCAGGTGCGGCCTCACTAGTGTCTTGTATAGTGGAATTATGACCTCCCTTTTCCTGCTGGTGATGCCCCTGCCTATGCATCCCAGCATCCTATTTGCTTTACCTGCTGCCTTGTCACACTGTTTCCCTACCTTGAGGTCATCAGAGATGATAACTCCAAGGTCCCTTTCCTGCTTGGTGCATGCTATATCCTCCCCCCAACTGATATATTGTGCCAGGGTTTTTGTGCCCCATATGCATTATCTTGCACTTCCTTGCATTGAATTTCAACTGCAAACCCTGACCATTCTTCAAGTTTCTGCAGGTCCCTTCTCATTCTGTCTACACCCTCTGGTGTGTCTACTCTGTTACAGAGCTTTGTGTCATCAGCTAACAGTGAAATTCTGCCTTCTAGGTCCTGTGCAATGTCACTGATGAAGATATTGAATAGTACCGGTCCCAGCACTGATCCCTGTGGTACCCCACTGGTCACTCTTCCCTCTGTGGAGTGACCATTCCACCACCACCCTCTGTGTCCTGCTGCCCAGCCAGTTACCTACCCACCGCACTACTGTCCTGCCCACACCCATATTCCCCAGTTTGTGCAATAGTCTTCTATGTGGCACAGTGTCAAAGGCCTTGCTGAAGTCCAGATAGGCCATGTCCACTGCCCTCCCCTGATCCACCTCCCTAGTCACCCAGTCAAAAAATTCAATGAGGTTGGTCTGACATGACCTTCCCTGGTGAAACCATGCTGCCTTGGGTCTTGTAGTCCATTGACAACCAGATGTTCCACCAATCTCTCCTTCAGTAGTGCTTCCATGATCTTCCCCACTACCAGGTGAGGCTGACTGGTCTGTAGTTCCCGCTTCCTCTTTGTTCCCACTTTTGTATAAGGGGACTACATCTGCTATCCTCCAGTCTTTGGGTACCTCCCTGTTTCTAGTGATGGCTAAACAGGGTAGCAAGAGTTCAGCCACCACCTCTCTTAGTTCTTTAAGGACCCTGGGGTGCACCCATCTGGCCCCATTGCTTTATCAACTCTTATTACTTCCAGTTCCTTCAGGACCCTTTCTCGTAAAGGGACTTGTGTCCATTTCGCACCATTCTCACCCCTTGTACTCATTCAGACCCATTACCTCCTCTTCCTTAGTAAAGACTGAGCAGAAATACCTGTTCAATATGTCAGCTTTACTGTTGTCATCCTCCACACAGCCCCATCCTCCCCTTCAGTCTCACTATCCCTCCCTTTGCCCTTCTTTTTCACTTATGTACCTGTGTAAGGTTTTGTCCCCTCTACCCACTGATTTTGCAATGTGTTCTTCTGTCTGAGCTTTGGCTTCCTTACTGACCTCCCTGCCTCCCTTGCTTCTCCTGGTACTTCTCCCTATCCCCTTCTGCCTGTGTCTTTTTGTATTGCATGAATGCAATCTTTTAGCTTTCACTTTCTTTGCTACCTCTTTGGAAAACCATAATGGTCTCCTCTTCCTCTTGCTAACCTGCTTAATACATAATTCTGTTGCTCTTGTAATCCCATTTTAAATACTTCCCACTGTTCCTCAACCCCTGATTCCTGCCCCATTCCCTTAATGCCTCTTTCAAGTATCTCCCATTTTCCAAAGTTTGCCCCCTAAAATCCAGGATACGTGTTTTGTGTGGTTAGGTTCTGCTCTTTCTGTGATTTCAAACCACAGTGACTGGTGGTCACTGTTCCCCAGGTGCTCCCCACTCTTACCCCATCACACTGTCCCTGTTTGTGAGCACAAGGTCCAGTATTGCCTTCTGCCGAGTTGGTTCCATGACCAGTTGTTGAGGAAGGCACCTGAAGGGAGTCCAGGATAAATCTGCTCCTAGTTGATGCTGCTGCTGGGATGCTCCAGTCCACGTCTGGAATATTGAAGTCTCCAACCAGTACTACCTCACCCTTGTCTACCATCCTCTGGATGGCTAGCATCAGCTCCCTATCTATTTCTTCCTCCTGGGCTGGTGGTCTATAGACCACACCTGTGCGGATGGCTGGCCCCATTTTCCTATTTTCTCATGACTGAGATACCCCTGAAGAAGATATGCCTATTTTCAGGCACGACCCAGGGAAAGCAAGATATAGGTACAGTTAGTACAGAGAAAGCAGTACAATAAAATAGATGAATAGTACATCACAGGAACATTGTAGACAGTAAAATACATCAGTAAGGTACAGTACACTGGGATAAGTATAAAACAGCAGTAATATGCAGTATACAACAATAACAATGTATTGGGACTAACTACATAATGACAAATACAGTGGAGGGAGCTTAAACAATAAATACATTTGGGAGAGTAAAGTGTTAATCCGTAGTCTATTTACAAGGCAATGCAAACAGAGAAAACAAAAGTCCTTCATCTGAGGGTATCTGTTATTCTAAGTTTTAGTCTATTCCTCTAACAAAAGATTGCTGCTCTTTTTTATAATAAGTCTTTGCCTGGCAATTAACTTCTGCAACCTGATCTCATTAACAGACATCCTGATTCTCATAAAATGTATCAATTCAGAACTTCGTCAATTTCTTTTTTGCAGGTGCAACAAAATAGAACATAGTGTTCCAGAACTGATCTCCTGTTGACAATTCTGCAAATTAGCTTGTGTTGCATCTCAAGGCTAACCCCATCAGTTACAAATAGCTTACTGCATTCATTTCAACAGGATAACTATACACATTTTCAAACAAAAGGATCCCACTTTCTCACAAAGATTCACATATATTTTTATAACCACACCCATCAGTTACAAATAGCTTACTGCATTCATTTTAACAGGATAACTATATACATTTTCAAACAAAAGGACCCCCCTTTCTCACAAAGATTCACATATATTTTTATAACCACAAATATACAAGAAGGAAAAAAAGGCAGAAACAGCAAGTGAAGGCAGAGAGATAGCGGGAGGCGAAGAATTGCAAGACTGTCAGAGTGTTCAGTTCTTGGATCTCACAAGAAAATTTGACTACGCAATCAGACAGAAAAGGAGAGAATAGAACAGATCTTTCTGCATAACAAATGGGACAGGGCCTTACTCAACCCTGTCTCTCACAAACACACACAGCACTCCACTCTTAGGTAAGAGACAACCCCCAACCATATCTTGACCCCCGATTCCAGGCATCATGAACTTCACCCAGTAAACAACTCCCCTCTCCACACACATACCCTCGATTACAAAACTCACAAGGTCTATAATAATGGAACGTTAGGTTGGGGACCTCCTCTGATTCCCTATCTCCCCCTCATACAACCATTCTAACATACCAAACCAGTGGAAAGGGGCTTCTCCACTTCCACTTGGCGACCAGACCTTACCCCTCTCTGTAAGTGTATCTGTGTGGAGTCCAGAAGGTGTAGACAAAGATACCCACCACACAGGGAGGCACAGACAGTGAGGGGGGGGAGTAGGGGAGAGAGGGGTTGGTGCTCCACACAAGCCACAGGAAGCTAACCTCCCAATCACTGATGTGCAGGTATTACATAAACATTTTCAGAATTTTCAAGTAGTCTGTCATATATATATAGTGTGTAAATGCTCCTGCTGAGCATCAGGTTATGTAATAGTTCGGAGGACTATCCATTTGTATACACTGTGTGTGCAAGAAAAATAATGCTTCTAACTACTAAAAATAATATGGTATACATTAAATACATAATGGTGGAATAATACATTTTTCTCTACATGAATGTTAAGAACTTCATAACTAACTTATGGCTTTGCCATTCGAAAATTATGGATCGTACCACTCACTAGTGGAGGTGAATGTGTTAGTAAAGTCCAACCATTATGTACTCCCTATATAGCCTTGGTGACTCAACGGAGATGCAAAGTTTGTTTTTTCAACAGACTCTTGTTTTCACCTTGTTTTGCAGCTAGGTCTGGTAACAAACCACGAGCGAGACAAGACTCGGAGACTTGCTGAAGGAGAAGCAGTCAGCTACCTATTTTGGTGAAATTTATGAAATGTGTGGTCTCCTGTTTCACAGTTCAGTATTCCAACCACTAGACCATAGTACTGTCTATCCGAATTTAAATCTATGAGTAAACTAGACTTAAATTTCAAGAGATGAGTGAAAATGTCAAAGCAAACTCTTGATCCTTCATTTCAAAAACATGTATAAGCTGAAATTAGAGCAAATAAACCCCAAGATACACTGTAGATAAAGAAAACTGTAAGGCACGGTAGGGTGTTGGTTGCCATTGGTAAACACATATCCAGGTATGTAGTGAGCACAGAGTGGGTTCATCAACTGGAAGGGATTTTAACTCAATCAACATCCTGGAGTGGTTTTGCCGTTATAAAATGGATCACCCAATTCAATAGAATAAAAAATAGAAAATGACTGAAAAAATAGCATAAAGAAGTTTTTATGGCAGTTTGAAGACAGAAGAGTTCATCCACTCAGTCCATGTACAAGTTCCCAAACCTTGAGCTGCCACTAGAGGGTACTTGCTGGCCTACACCATTGATGAGGTTATGCTGGAGATCCCACTCCCCCTACCCACTGTCCCACGACAACCACCATGGAAAAGTATGCAAGAAGTTAAAAGTTCAGTTTTGTTAAGTCCTGTTAAGCAGTGAATACTGAAGTTGAAGAAAAAGACTGCCAGCGTGGCATGTGGTTCTGGCGTGTTCTTCATTCTGGGCTGGATTTTGGCAGCTTGTGGCTGACGGAGGCTTTGGTGGTGTTGTACTTAAGAAAATGGTGACTGTCTGCTCTTCGTACCTTCTGCTCCCTGAGCGTGAAATGAAAAATCAGCGGTGACACCCACGCAGGAGAACACCTCCGGCTCAACTGTGTGAGCTGCAAATGTTCCCCTCATCCCCCTTCTATACCTCTATAAGAGTGGTTCCCCTGCCTAACATAATCTGTGTTTTATTTACTGCATATATCCATTTACTAATTTGCCTTTAATATTTGATTATGCTTCTTTAGACTACTGCATTACTGTGTAAAACTTCTCTTTTTTGTTAATATTATTACTGTTTAGTCTTCTCCATTGTCCCTCTTCCCCAGGACACCTCTGGAAATGAGCTGTTAATAGCTCAGTATGCTATTCCTGGTGAAAAGTTTGAAACAGATAATCGAACAAGGATTTTGGCACGCATGATAAGTGCTTTTTTTATTTAAGTTTTTATTAAACCGATCTGTGCATACAGTGTACATCAGTAAACTTTCACATGTTAGAAATTTGTTGAGTTGGGTTATTTCTTTACATGGTTACACACAGTGTCAGCCAAGATATAATGCATCTGCACAGTCAGCTTGTTATCCCCCCTTAGGTACAGTGCAAGGGCAGGGTTACTAAATATACTGTTAAAAGCTTTCATTTCCCTGACCATACATGTGCAATATTCACAGTGAAATCTAACCTTACCCTTAGCTAATAAAGGGGGATGGAGAATGAGGACACTCAGGGGCTAATTGGGAGCCTGCATAAAAGATGTGAATTTGTACAAATATGGGTGAGCCCTAGTTGTGGAAAGGGATACAGGCCTCTGCCAGTCCTGAACGACCCTGGGGAAATAGCAAGGTTTGTCCTCATGGGACAAAATTCCTGCCTTTACTCACAACATGCAGGAGCCAAACCAGTCCATCTGGAGGTGAATAATTTCAGCCTATCATTCAGGGAGTGTATTATTTTTTCCATTCGGTATATATGAGTAACCATTTTGCACCAGTAGGTGATGTTCTGGACCACTGGGGTGAGCCAGTGCTGGGTAATGGCTCTTTTCATAGCCATTATTTATTAATAGGGTACCCACAAGGTATCAGGAGTTAGGGTCATGTATGACACTGAGCAACTTGAACTGTGAGAAAAAACTTGGCAGTAAAGAACTACTGGCCTTGTAAACAGTTCCGTTAGATCATCTTCCACTTCCCCGGAAAAGGAAAGTAAGACTGGACAAAACCACATTACATGAGTAAGGTGGGCTTGGTTCTCTCCACAAAGTCACCAGCAGGAGGAGTCTCTTGTGGTTAGGAAATATGCTGTGATGACTGGGGTTCTAAAGAATCATCCTAAGTGTTTTCATGAGTACTTCCTCCATTGGTAGAAGCTGGGCACTCTGGAGATCTGGCATGCTGAGTTTCAGGAAAGGACAGCTACTGGCACAACCAGCTCTTCCTCCCATCTCCTGACTATATCAGAGCGGGTGCCCCCCAGTGGAGCTAGCCAGCAAGTGGTAAAGAAGGGAGAGCAGATGGGCTGTTGCCAGAGTCTGGCATACATATATAAAAATTAGTATTATGGACAGATATCCATCCAGTACAGACGCTCAATGGCAAGGCTAAAATATAGTGTCAGAGCTGCAGATAATGGAAAAAATCTTTGAATGGAGGCCGTAAGTGGTCTGCAACTCCATAAATGGCTCAAGAGTAGAGCCAGCCACTACTTGACATATAATGTTCCGAAATGCTAGGTCAATGAGTGCAGGCTAAAAATTCTTTAGAAGGGTAAGTAGACCGAAACAGGGCTAGAAAGGAGGTAAGCAAAGGATCAACTGCAAGATCATTACTTGATCATTAAGTCAGGGGTTTAAAGCTTCTATTAATTCAGATGGACCCTCATTATGGTAAAGGACTTTCAAGCCTTGAAGAAATAAGTTGGAAGTATCTCATGATTAATGTTTAACCACATAGTACATAATATTACCTAAGTGGTAGTGGAAAATGTAATGGAGTTGAGCTGCCGAAAAGTAGATCTCTATGTGGGGTAGCAAAAAGGCCTCCAGAGTTCCTAGGTAGAAACAAGGTCTGCAGTTTAACTCGTGGCCACTTTCTGGCCCAAATGAACCGGGAAATATCTTGATTCCAGAGGCTGAAAACAGAGAGAGAATGTGAGAGGAGGACATTCTGGAATAAATACAGCACCTTAGGAAGGTTTACCACTCATACAACTTCAATCCTATGGGGGAAACTTAAGGGAAGTGTATCCCACCTTTTGAAATTCTGACTCATCTGGTTAGTGAAGGGCTCATAGTTATTGGCACAGGCACTCTCCAAGTTTTGGGCACTGTACATGTCTAGATATTTCAACTTGTTCAAATTCCATCAGAAGGGAAAGGTCTCCACTCAGTTGCTGGGAGAGTAAAATAAGTTAAAAAAACAAATGTTGCGTCAGTAGGTTGTTGGACTGGTTTCAGCTAAACTGGGAGACAAGTCGAGCATGAGTCAGGAATTGTAGGTGGGAGAGAGAAATGAATAAGCATTGACAGACAATTTAAAAGAAAGGGCGACAGAGGAATAAATTGGCACTAAGACATTTAAGATCGTGTTCAGGAGTTATGGAATAAAGAATAAATGTATTAAAATGACTTCATACATTCACTTGTATATAGTAGGTTGTGTGTGTGTGGGGGGGGTGGGATGGGATGGGATGTGGGGCATTCTAAAGTGTGGAACAATGTCATTTCTTGAAATGTCTTTCCAAGCTTAGCATCTAAGGCCACCACTCACCTATCATGGTACCGTAGGTCGACGACAGTCCATGTGCACAAATTTCAATTTTTTGGGGGGTAAAGCCTGCAAGTGGTACAAAGGGATCATATTTTGGCTCCAACTAAATGGCCAGTCGATCACTTCCAATTCCCTATAGCTCCGATCTGGCCGGCGCTCAGGCAGTCAATGATGTGTGCTTAGGAACAGTTTGGGGGCATGTGTCATTGAAGTCAATGAAGGTAACATTGCACTGCTTTTAAATGTACATTGATGGCTACAATGACTTTAATCAAAGCCACCACTCCACTAAGATGGGCAAGAGACCTCCACCAAATCAGATTCATCTATCTTATCTTGCAGAGGTGAAATATAGAGTTTAGAGACTAAGCAAACCTTCAACAACTGGCATAAATTCACTGTTCCTGCGGTCAGACTGACCTCAACCACCTACTGGGGAGAATATTCTTGGAAATGCCATTACAGGATTGTCCGCTTACCAGATACTGTGGCCAACTATGCAAAGTATGCTAAACAACTGTTGGTGAGGATGGGGTCAGTTTCCAGGCAAATCAGACACACACTTTTGGGCCTGCCCTCACCTCCAACCATTTTGACGGGTAATTAAACAGGAACTCAAAGTAATTTTTTCTGTCAGAGAGAGATCATTTCCTCCTCTCCTCCCCATGCAATCCCTTCATAGGGCAATAAATTACGAGGTTTCACACTAGAACTGGTATTAATTTCAGCTCTGGCTGCAAATAAAGTTATCACAAGAAGGATAGATCAAAAACTGTGTAGAGAGATGGAGGAAAGAAAAATGGGAAAGGTAGAGCGCTCCCTTGGGACAAAGTCCAGGCACTTAAACTTATTTAAATGATAGTGTACCCATTTACACCATCTGCTTTTGAATAGGGGGTACATGTCCATAAAAGTGTGTGGGAAGCATACAGGGAGGACCCTACACTAGAAGGGTGGAGAAAAATGATCTATATGATGAAGCGAATGACACACACTTTTATGGATATGTTCCCCCTATTCAAAAACAGATAGTGTAAATGGGTACTCTATCAATTAAATAAGTTTAAGTGCCTGGACTTTGTCCCATGGGAGCGAACTACCTTTCACATTTTTCTTTCCTCCATCTCGCTACACAGTTTCTGATCTATCCTTCTTACAGCCTTTACTGAGACTACCCATGGTAGCCTAGGTACTCTACAGTGGACAATGTCCGTTTTACATATACATACAGGGGCTTAATCAAATCTGCTCTTAGAAATAATGGTCATAGACCTAGCCAAGGCCTTTAATTCAGTCTCCCATCCAATCCACTCTCCAAACTTGAATTGGCTGGTCTCTCCCCCCTATCAGTCAAATGGTTTCACTCTTACTTTTCAGGTTGATCCCAATGTGTCCAGGCTGGTGATGCCCCCCAATCTTAGCAGGTGTACAAGAAGACTATCCTGGGGCACATCCCTTTTCCATCTTTCTCAGTGATCTCCCTCATATGTGCTCACTCCAATATACACCTTAATGCAGAAGATACCATCCTCTACACCTTGGGCCCCTTGGTCTCAGAGGTTTCCTCCCTACTACAATCAGACTTCACTCATGTCCTGAACTGGTTCCAAGACAACCTTCTAAAAGTAAACACAACCAAAACAGTCTCCATGAACTTCGGCACCCCCAGAAAACTTGCCAAACTCTCCCCCCCCACCCTGTTCTCCACTCTTGATGGAACCACGTTGGGCATAGTCCCAGCTTACAAGTACCTAGGAGTTTAGCTCGACAGCCACTTAGATTTCACTACACATATCAACCATATTCACTCCAAGCTCCGCTCCAAACTAGGTGCTCTTTATACAAATAAAGATGCCCTCTCCTTCCCATTCGCTGGATCCTCCTCACCAGGACAATCCTTCCAATTTTCAATTATGCTGACGTTGCATACAGGTCTGCTTCTGCATCCATCCTCTCCAGATTAGACATCCTTTTCAATGCTTTTTGTCATTTTGCCTTAAACGCCCCTCCCAGAACTCATCACTGTACCCTCTACACATCTCTACTGCTCCACTCCCTAGCCTCCCACTGTAACCACCACACCTCCATCATCTCAGCCAAGTACTGGTTTGGCTCACCTACCCCCACCTCGCCTCCCTCCTATTCCCTTCTCCCAAACTTCCTACTGCCTCTGCACACATGACCCCCTGATCCTTCGCCCTTCCTCGATCTCACTCCAACTCTGGTAAGGCTGCCTTCTCCTTCCACTTCCCAAACTTGTGAAACTCCCTCCCCTCTTCGCTCCGAATGCTACCATTGCAAAACCTTTTTAAATGGACCCTCTGCCACTCGCCACCCATACCCTGCTTGTGCCTCCAATCTGACTAACCCTCAACCAGACGGAGTCCCATGCCTCCAAAGTTCCAAACAACTACCCCCTTACTCCTACAATTTGTTCAAGCCACCTATAACTTTTAGCACTTTAATTGTTTGCACCGCACTTTGCTCAGCCAACTATGTTTTGTGGAAACACTGCTCAATTGCATTCCTGTCTCACTGTATGTAAACCTGTACCTTGCACTTGCCTCTTACCCAAGCAATTTTTGTTTCTTGCTCATTTGCACTGCTTCAGTGATAGTCTGTACCAATGTACGTGCGTGCCTCTTACCCAGACAATTTTCATTACCTGTTCTGATTTGTACCTATGTGTTTTTGCTTGTCTTACTGCAACCTGCTCAACACTATGAATTAATGTAATGTACCTCCCTCTTCCCCCTTCCCCTCGGGTCGCACCTGGAAACGAGCCTCGGCTCAGTGTGCCTCTCCCAGTTACCAACTTTTAAATAAATAGAATAAAAAAAATTATCAGTTCAAAACATAGTAATAGGTGTATAGTAAAATGTTTGAAATAGGACTAAATTTACCCTTGTGCCTTAAAGTGGAACTTCAGTGATGGTCCAAAAAATTACAGCTTGTAGTCATTATATGCAGTACTAGAGCTGAAAGGGTGTATGCATTTGTGATTTTTGGCCAAGGTTTACTCTGCCTTCCATCATTTGGATTTGTTTTTTTAGCCTTGCTGCACTTGCCATTGATGTTTAGCTGCTGGGCTGTTAGCTCCTGGTGACATCATTGTAGGATAGGGGAGTGACTCACACTGTGCAGTACCATGTAGTTGCAACAATGTTGCAAGGGAAACTACCAGTACTCAGTATACATACTATGTACCCCCTTCCCCAAGACACCCTGCCAGCAATGCACTATGCCAAAATCCAAATGCCTTGTCAGTATGTTTTTTTTTTTTTTTTTGTGTGAAATTGACTCTGCCCTATAGTGATGTCAGCAGCACAACCCTAGGTCCACAGAAACACTAGGCTTGCTATAGAAGCCCTGGTACACACTGCAGTTTTTAGCAGCTCAGAATGCAAAAACTAACTGCAGCAGAAAGTAATGAAATACAATTCCAGAATCAGTGCAAGAAGGGGTAATGTATGCATGGAAGTCAAAAGGACTGGTGAAGGTCCTCTTTAAGGTCATATCCTATATGACTGGTTACAGTGAAAACTGACATTAGCTTCTTAAAAATTCTTAACTTACCCAAAGGTATTCGATTAGTAAGGAGAACACTATTATGCTTTTGTGGTGTATATTACATCTACTACCGAATTGGAATCCCGAATTATACACTGTAAGGCTATGGCGATGTAAAAGTCCTGTAATGATTGATTGATTCTTCTGTCTGAATGTTCAGAAAACGTAACTATCATAATTATAAAGCATCTTTGAGGCCAGGATTATACTCAACCTCATTGTTGTTATCACAAAAAATGGCAGGGGCCACAGAGGGAACTGGTGGTGCTGGCTGTGAAGGAGGAATCTGTGGTGTACTGGAAGAAGCCATCAACGAAGGTCCTGGAACAGGAGACCCTGTCAACAGTACAGCTATTGTCTGCAGAAGCGAGGGTAGCAAGCATTGTATCATGTCAGAAAAAGACACCAGCACAGCCTGGGAGTTGACAGCATCTTGAAAAGGTTCCGGAACTACCTGCATCAAAGGGCTGGGGCCCAATGACGGGCAACGTACCATCCACAGTAGGTACAATACTTCCTGAGACAACTCATGATCTTGGTGTCTCAACGGCAGTTGGGGAGTGCTTCTGTCGATGCTGCCAGAGTGGCTGTTGGCAAGAGTATATCTGATTTCTACGGTGACCTGGACCTTGTCAGCGAAACAGCCTTGTCTTTATGCTTATGGCTGGACAGTGACGAGGCCCCGTGACTACAATCAGTCTGTCTTTCGACTTTGCTGACTGTTTCTTGGTTAAAGGCGAAGGGGAAGTCTGCCCGCTAGCGCAGCAGTAGCGCTGCTCTCTGTGACATCGATGACCCAGGTTCGGGAATGAGCCTGGGGAGTCAGAGGACGAGGTTGAGCATCCCAGGGACTGCTCGCCTTCTTCGGGGAGGGAGGGGGTTGTGGCTTGGCACTTGACCAATCCCAGGCTGAGGTCTGCGGTATGGCAAGCATCCAGCTGAGTTGCTGGGGAATGAGCATGGTGGACATTGGCAGTGATGCCTTGACGTCAGGGCGCACGCTACGCCAGGAAAAAGGGAAAATAGGTCTCCAGGCACTGGGTAGATGGAGCGCTCAGTGCAAACCCCAAATTCTCGCCTGCCTGTCCCATAGCTGACCCGAAGACAAAGAAGTTTGGGGTGTACGGACCCCACCTTTTTTCTGCCTGAAGGGCAGATTCACAGTTACATTTATTTATTAGCTTTTGTTTACCGGGTAAGCATGCTAGACAAGGAATGCTTATTTTCAGGTGCAACCCGGGAGATTACAAGAGTAAGTTTACAAGCAGAATGAGAACAATTACAACATAGTGAAATACAGGCATTGAACGGGGTGAAACAAGTACAGGATGATCAGATGAACATGGGGGTTCAGCAAGGCTCCAGGTAAGGTGAAGGAAGCAGGGGCGGACACCACAGGTGTCTCCCGAAGGAGTGATGCATGGGGACCAGAGGAGGAAAAATTGCAAGTTAAAAAAAAAGATTAAAGGCGAGGGGGAAGCAGACATGGAACCTGCAGCCTTTTTCATGGCATTCCTAGGGTGTTGCCTTGTAGCCTGGTTGAAACTCTGGCAAATCCCGCAGGCCCTCTTGTCGAGAGAGAGACCCAAACGGTACACACAAACAGTGTGAATGTCATCCTTGTAGATTTTGTAGCTGCAAAAAAATAATAGAACAAAGGCTCTTTTGTCCTTTTGCGGCATGTAGAGATGACAATGGTGTAACTTAACATATGTAAAGAATAAAAATAAACTACAACGCTATTGCAACATTGTTTTTCTTCAGCAGACCTGACAAGGATCATCAATGGTGGGAGAAAGAACTGGGGAGGAATGTTGGGGCCATCCACGTTATATACGCGTCAACACTGCATAACACTGTGGGCAGCGAATGGGTAACAAAACATTTCCGTGTGGTCCTGACGCTGACAATTCCAAAGGTGTGGTCTAATTAAGCAATAATACCCAAGAGGGTGGGCGGTATTGGGCAATACCGGACCGCCCAGGGCGAATGAGGCCCAGCCGCAGGCGGAGGGCCTATAGCTCCCGGAAGGTCCGGCATTGCCTATACCGCCCACCCCGAGGGTATTATTAGCGCTTAGAAAATGGGCACTGTAAAAAAAAGAAATTAATTAGAAATGACTTTTTAGAACATTTTGAAATAAAATAGTTCATCCGCCTGCTTTATAAGATTGGTCTGAATAGTTAGTTGAGACACACACACACACACACACTGTCTCCCTAACTAAGCGCGATCAGCAAGTGAGGGATTCTGGGCAGCAGGCAGCGATAAGCAGGTACTTGTTTAGATTCTTCTGTCTTTTGCTTTTCCTCCCGCTTACTTGACTGCAGTAAAAGCGCGATCGCAAGTGAGGGATTCGGCAGCAGGAGCGATAAGCAGGCAGGGGCTTTCTGTTTTTTTCAAAGTGGCTGTCAGTGCGATCGCTATTTCTGTGTTTTTTTCCCAAAGCGGCTGTCAGTACGATCGCAAGTGAGGGGATTAGATTTTTTTTTTATTCATCTGGGCAGCAGGAGTGCGATAAGCAGGCAAGGGACTTAAAGCGGCTGTCAGTGCGATCGCAATTTCTGTTTTTTTTTTTTCCCCAAAGCGTCTGTCAGTGCAATCGCAAGTGAGGGGATTAGATTTTTTTTTTCTTCATCTGGGCAGCATGAGTGCGATAAGCAGGCAACGGAATTTCTGTTTGTTTTTTTTTTCATCCAACGGCTGTCAGTGTGATCGCAACGAAGAGTTTCAGTGCAGAGTTGACAGCGTCGCGATCGCCGGTCGGAAAAGGCAGTGACAAATCGGGAGCATCAAAGACAGCTGCTGACATCTTTTTGTATATAGTGGCATGATGAGCAAGGGAAACTGATGACAGGGGATGGGTAGACATTTGGATGCAACGGCTTCTGGTAATGAGTTTATAGTCTTGGTAGGGCAGTATCTCGCTAATGAGAGAAAAAATGGCAGTCATTTTTAAATTTAATTCGTGCTGTCAACCAATGGGCAAGCAGAGTGAGCACAATAATACTTGTATGGGTGAAGGGGCACTTTTGCTGGAACTTTTTATTAGCTGGGCATCTATTGAAAGTTAATGTACCCCCTTGTCAGGGGTACCAGCCAATCAGAGCCCAGCAAATAAAAAGCCCATTTTCTAATGGAAGAGATATACTTCAATGAGGATCTATGAATCTCTGTGTAAGGTTAATAATAATTAGAAATGCTCAGGTAGATACTGAAAGAGTGGATACCCCTTTTTTTATATTAAAAAAAATAAATAAAAGGCTGTCCTAATTTAACTCAGGGGTTAAAACAATGACATCGGAATGGATACTTGATGGGGGGGGGGCTAGCTGCTGATTGATGCAGATGCTTTTACAGAAGCTCCAATTGGTGCACTAACTAAACTTATTTTAGCAGAATTGTGGGCATCTAATTGTCATTTTACTTACCCTAGGCTAATAGTGCTCTGTATCCTCTCTCTCCTAGTGTGAAATCTACTTCTGAGTGACATGGGAAAGCCACAGAAGACACAACAGCAAGAGTCCAGGCCAAGTAAACCAAGGAAGTTGCCGATGGGAGCAGCAAAGAGCAGGGCAGCTTAACCACTTGGTGGTATCTAGAGCTGACGAATGTGGCCTTGCTGCAGGTGATACAAAACCTTAAAACTGATCTGAAGCAAGTGCTGGGTGAGACACAATAAAAAACTAGATGGATTTAACGTCATGCTCCTCACAGTAGAAAATCAATCCATGGTGGTGACCTCCGGCCTGGTGAAAGAAAATAAGCTACTTGGGCTCAAGCTAGAACACCTTGAGAATAGTGCTCGTCATGCAAGCATAGTGCTCTTAGGGGTTGCTTAGGGCAAAAAGGGACCAGATCTCCTAAAATGTGTGGCACACGTGCTAAAAACGACCCTAACACTTGATGTTTCAGGCAGACTCTTCAAGGCATACAGAAACCAAGGTGATGATCCTCCAACCCAGAGCAGCCTCATACTAGTTTAATAGTCACTTGGGTTATGCACACTTGGGTTGGTACACTCCAGCTTGCTAAAAGAAAGGGTACAACTGCTTTCATGCTATGGTACCTCTGTCCCCCTGTTTCCTGACATCAGTTTTACCACACGGTAAAGGGCAAAAATTCTGACACCACTGGGTCTGAAAGAATTAGAGGTAACGTATGCAATCCAACTGTCTATGTCCGAAGGTGGTGTATCTGGTGAGAACATATTATTTAATGATTAAATGGAGGCACAGAACACCTAGACAAGATAAAAGCTGACTTTTCTGCTCACTCTGCCAAACAAGACTCAGATGGTGACAACTGAACTCTTTACAGACTTGCATGTACGATAATGAACTATCAGTGATATATTCTTATCACTTGATATATGCACCAACTTTCAGCAGTTTTTAAAGCTTTCACCCACATTAGGTTGCTTTATTTTTAATAAGTGGCTGTTCTGTGTGTTTAGCCATCCCCGGGAGGGATACCACGCTGTTGGGGCAAACGTCTCACTATTGATCACTGTCTTCATAAAATGGCTGAACTGGTTTTTGTTCAAGGGAAGAGTTCCTTACCCAGAAGATGGCTGTCACCACATGGTGATAGTACCCTGAGCGCTACATACATGGTGGATCTGTCTGCCTCACAGCATGGAGCGATAAACACAGCCTTTGTATCTACCGTATATTAACCATCAAGCGACTGTAGGGGTAAGCAAAACACATTTTCTTGTTCTTACTATCCACAAAAGGAGAAACTGAGTGTAGTTCTCTCACTGGTTTGTTTTAGATACACTTCCTCTAACTTGGCCTTGCCATCAGTTCTGTATGCAAGGTTTGTTTCCTTTTTACTTCTTTAAACAGATGCCTAAATATATTTCTCTAGTACCTATTGTATTACAGAGACATTGCCCTATAATGTTTGTGATAATCTCTGGCATAAGGCCTTAGACTCACAACTCCCATTGAATAGACAACGATATCGTCAAGCCAGAAACAAATGTACCTGGGAAATTCGCCAAGCCAAGGCGACCCATTATCAACAGGCACTCTCCTCCACCTGGGGCTCAGGAAGACATTTCTGGAAAAACAAAGGAACTAAATGGGAAATCTGCCACTCCTCCACCTGCCCAGCTCTAGGTTAATGGTAACCTAACACAGGACCCCCCCCCCCCAAGTCCATTGCAGACACCCTAAACATCACATTCTTGATCTCAGTGGTGTCTTGCCCCCAACCAAATCACCCCCACAAGATCACATCCCGGTTACAGCCCACCTTCAAACATCCCCCCCTTTTTGCCTCCGAATCATCTTAATGTGGGAGGCTAGGAGATACCTCTCCAAAACCTTTGCCAAGTCCCACGTCAGTGGTGACTCCATTGACCTGAAGCTCCTCCTTCAAGCCCTAGAGGAGGTCCTACAACCCCTCACCAAACTACTGAACCTATCCCTCAGCCTAGGGCAATTCCCTGCCCTCTGGAAACAAGCTATCATCTCTATTTTCAAAAGTGGCAACTGCCTGTCCCCCAATAACTATCATCCCATATCCCTACTCTCTCCAAGGCCCTCGAAAAAATAGTGGCTGATCAGCTGACAGACCATCTGTCTAAACATAACCTACTGTGTCCCAAACAGCATGGTTTCTGCCAGGGCCACAGCACCACTACTGCCCTCCTAGAATACTTCGCCTACATCCATGGTGCCCTCAAACGTGGTAACCTTGTGAGGTCGGTGTACATCAACCTCACAAAGGCATTCAATACCGTTAATCATGCTATGCTTCTAGCCTCCCTGGGGCTCTCAGTTGAAACAATAACTTGGTTCAAAGGTTACCTCTCTGACAGATCCCAGCAGGTTAAAATCAACTCTGCTCTATCAACCAGCCCCCAGGTCCGCTCAGGAGTACCCCAAGGATTCATCTTGGGACCCCTCATCTTCAGCCTCTTCCTAAACTCCCTCCCCAGCTCATGCCCTGGAAAAATTCTGCTCTATGCGGATGACGCAGTAATCTTCTGGAGATACCCCAGCCCTGATTCACTCCAGAGTGCCCTGCAGGATTTTTTCACTGAAGCGGAGACATGGTTCAGTTTCCACCACTTAGTTCTAAACTACAAAAAAACAAAATCAAAGATCTTTGCCCACTGTCAGAGTCCACATCGTGACTTCCCACTGACCATCATCAACTCACTAGGATCCCCACTTGAGCTGGTTGATTCGTTCAAATATCTAGGTGTCACACTTGACATGTCTACGCTAGGGTTTTTGTCCCACCCCCTCCCAGGCCTCCTTCAAAAACACTCCTTGCCCCTCCCCTCTCGGCTACCTCCAGTCCTACTGGCTGTCAGCGCACCTCATCAACCCACCACATGCCAAGGCGAACTATCCATCCCCCACGCTCCTCTTAAGCCTCTGCCCACCTCTCGCCACCTTACTGCAGCCTCCTGGTGATTGCCTCTTCTGTACCCCATCCCTCCCAACTTTTACCATACCTTGGTCTGTCTGCCCAGTCTCAGTACTTGGTTGCTATCTCTCTACTCGCCCCCTCACACCTATTCAACTTGTTCCCTGACTGATTCTGCCCTCTCCCTCCCTCCGACCACCAATTTTCCCTAATCCCCCCCTCCCGTCCCCACTCACAAATGGCCCCCTCTGCTCTGCCCCTCTGTCTATTTTTTCTCGCCTCCTTGACCCCACTGTCTAACTTGCCTGTAGCCTGCTTCCCCAAACTTCCTCGGAGCTACAAATTGGATTACAGCTACCAGCACTCAGGAACCATCATTACTGTCCCCCGCCAGGGCTAGCTGGTACCATCCTTGGTATCATGGCAAGGTGATTTACGCTCTTCTCTTCCCCCTCTCGCTCACATTGTCTCTCCTAGGGGATAGAGTTCGATTACAGAACTTTCGCACCTATAAGAGGCAGACAAAGAAAATCTCCCTCAATAACCTACGTTGGTGCACCTTGAAACTCCTGCTCCTTCTACTACTACTATCAGGCAATATCCACCCAAACCCTGGCCCCACAAGTCCAGACTATGGGAACAGGCAGTGCCACTCTGGGGCTCTCACCTTTGCAGCTCTGAACATCTGTAGCCTCCTACCGAAACTAGACGCCCTGCTTTCATTTACCCACCTACAAAACCCTGATGTCCTTGTGGTTGTTGAATCCTGACTCACACCTAAAATACCAGACAGTGTAATTGCTCTTCCAGGATATGACGTCTTCAGACTAGACAGGACCTCTAAAAGAGGTGGTGACTGTGCTATCTACCTCAAAGATGCCTTCCTACGGCACCCTGTTCAACCCCCTGCATCGGACTCTGCTGCCCAGATTTTGCCCATCAGAATTCTTCTCGGGGCCCACAATAAGGTGTTGACCATCGCTGCTGTCTACATCCCACTGAAGGAACAAGGCAAAGGTCTAAACTATGTCCTGGACTTCGTCCGCTCTCAACCCCCCGAGGCTCCGAGACTATCCTAATGGGTGATTTTAACTTAAATTGGCTTGGGACTGATACATACGGCTTTAAGGATGCTATCTCAGCTGGCGACCTCACCCAGCTAGTCGCCACACCCACTAGGCAAAACTACAAGGCCGGCACCAGCTCCCTTCTAGACTGGATCCTGACAAACCACCCATCCTGTATCTCCGTCACCGTCCATCCCGACTTGTTAAGTGACCACTCTCCAGTTACCTGTGAATGGTCAAATAAATACAACATCTCACTGCACAAAATAACTGCAAGCAGAACCCTCCCACATGGCAAACTTAAGCACCTCAAATCCCACCTCAAACAACAAGACTGGTCTCTTATTTTCTTTGCAACGGATGTCAACTCTGCGCTTGAGTTCTTTATTGACACCTTCAATACTGCCTGTGACTACTATACCCCCTTTAAAAAGAGGAAAGTCAAAGGGATTTGCAACCCTTGGCTCTCAGGGGAGCTCCTAGCACTGATGAAATCTAGGGACCACCTCTGGGCTCAGGACACAAGTAGGCAAGTAGACATACAGAATTACAAATGTGCAAGAAATGACTGCACTACAGCAATACACCTAAAGAAAAGCAGCTACTACAAAGATACTCTCACAAATACCTGGGGTAAAGGGAAGTCCTTCTAGGATAATCTAAAAGAAATCACGGAGAAATTACCAAAAACGTCACCTACCGTGCTGGAACTGGATGGAACTATAACTCTGGACCCAGCCACCATAGCAGATACATTTAACAAAACCTTCTCAATCCTCAGTAGCATGCTCCCACATGACTTCTTTAACACCGACTCCTCTGCCGCACACCCTTTCATAAACCCGTCCACCCCAGCAACTCGAGCACCATTCTATTTCAAAGTAGTCAGGACGCATGTAATGCGCAAATATATCTGCAAAGCAATCTCAGGATCAAGAACCAGTGGGGACACTCTTGAACTTAAACTTCTGTCTCTCACTCTAGATGAAGTGCTACCTCAGCTTACACATATTTTCAACCTCTCCCTCACCCTCTGACAGTTCCCCGATAAATGGAAATCCGCCACTGTTACGCCCGTCCACAAAAGCGGGACAAGGCAAACCCTGGGAACTATAGGCCTATATTCATACTCCCCCAAGGCCATTGAGAAATTAGTCTCTGACCAACTGACTGAATACCTGGCTAAGCACAACATCCTTTGCAAGCAGCAACACGGCTTCTGAAAAGGCCACAGCACTTCCTCAGCCCTCCTAGATTTCACGGGAGCAATCCACAACTCTGTTGACAATAGTCCACTAACTGGCTCAGTCTTCATTGACCTATCCAAGGCTTCTGACACCGTCCATCACAAACTACTCATCACTGAGCTCCAGAACGCTGGGCTCTCCCTTGAGGCTATGTCCTGGTTTAAGAGCTACCTGGAAAACCGCTCACAAAGGGTGAAAATCGCTCACACCCTCTCTGATGCTAGACCAGTCCACTCAGGAGTTCCGCAGGGATCCATTCTCGGACCACTCCTTTTCTGCCTTTTTTTGAACAAGCTCCCACAATCCTGCCCTGAACAAATCCTGCTATATGCAATCATTCGCACCTCTCACAATGACCTCCTACTACTCCAAGAAAAGCTTCAGATGGGGTTCACCTCTGTTGAAAAATGGTTCAACAGGCAAAAGCTGGTGCTCAACTACAAAAAAACAAAGGTGATGCTCTTCTGTGGCTCCTGCAACAAGCATAGGTTTCAACCCATCTCAATTGCAAACTGCCATGGTGCTGCCCTAGACCAAGAACAATCCTTTAAATATCTTGGCATCACTCTCGACAGCCACCTAACCTATGGAATCCACATTGACACTGTTGCCAAAGCTGTTAACAAGCACACTGGCCTTCTCTACAAGCACAGGCAATGCCTCACCTCGGATGCCTTAAGGATAGCCATTCAGAGCTCTGTGATCTCCCTAACTGACTATGGGCTGGTTGTCTATGGCTGTGCTACTGACACAGTCCTAAGGCACCTATGCTTGGCCCTTAACAAAGCCTGCTGCCTCATTACTGGATCCCACCGTCTCACCCACACATGTGCTCTCTACGCTCAAATGGGCTGGCTCCAACTATCAAACCGTATCAAGTTTCACACCTGCCTAATGGCCAAGAAGATCACGTTAGGACTTGCACCCCCAGAAGTCCAAGCGCTTCTATGCACAGGATGCATCCCCCGCCACATCAGGGATTCTGAAAACCAAATTCTGCACGTACCACGGTGCCGCACCTCACAGGGGCAAAGGTAATTTGTGCACCATGCACCCTCCTGGTTTAATGCGTTCAACAAAGACATCACCTTGCTGCAAAGGCTAGGCCTGTTCAAAACCAACCTTCGCCTCCACCTCGCTGCCTCCAGCTCCTGTGACTGTCGCTCCTAATCTGCTCTAGCACTTACCTCCCCATTCCATGACACCTGTCCCCCACACCATTCTTCGTCTCCCTCCTGGCTTTAGCACTTTAAAACCTGACAATGCCTTCTGGCTGCTCCACTGTCTTCTAGTGTTTTCCCCCTCAATCCGTCCCAGTTATCCCCTGCCCTGGCTACCTCTCCTCACCATCCTCTGGCGGTTCTCAAGCTACCTCACCTTGCTTATCTGTACCCTTCTGCCCCCTTAAATGTATTGTATTTTGACTGCTTATGTATTGTACTGCCACAACCTGTTATGTTTGTATTGCTTTCAAAGTTGACGTGGAACCTTTGTAAAAGAGCCATGGCTCAAAGGTATTGTAATCCTAGAATTCCAATAAACAATAAACAATGTCCCTCACGTACCATGCACATATCCAACAACTGTCCTCCACTATCAACTCCAGACTCGGGCTTCTGTACCGTCACAAACACTGCCTTCCCCTGATGGCTATCTGCCTGGCCATTACCTCCTCTGTCCTCTCCCTAGATGATTATGGCATAGTAATCTATGGCACTGCTGACCTCACTGCACTGCGACGCATCAAAGTCGCCCTCAACAAAACATGCAGACTGGTCATGGGTTGTGACAGATGGACACACTCCTGTGATCTCTACAAGTCTGCTGAATGGTTGCCATTTCACGTCCGCCTTAGGTATCATATCTGCCTCCTGACCAAGAAAATCCACCTTGGTCAAGCCCCGCCTAGTCTGCACAGCCTCATCCAACCTGCCCCGTTGGTCAGAACCTCCCTAAGTTCTACTGGGACTTCCATACTAGTGCCCCCACTGCCAAACTTCCCTTGGTCAAAGAGCCTTCCCATAAGCCCAGGATCAGTACCTTCAAGACCAGTCTCAAAGCTCATCTGCTAGAATCTTCAGCCTGTGACTGTCCCCCAACCCGCTCTTCCTTCTGCTCCGCCTCTTGGTGGACTCTGTAGTATAACTCTTCCTCATAAATGTTCTGCTATATATGGAAAACAAAATGTGTACTCATGTATTACCCTAGATATTATGGATAATGCTGGGTCCTCCTCTCCTAAAGACTACTGTTCTGTATCCCCCATCTGTGTGGTTTTTGTGTATCGTCTTTCTTCCATGATCACTGTATTTATAACATTGTATAATTTTTGTATGCATAATTTCCATTCCTTGTTTTCTCTCATTTCTCTTACCTGAACACTGTACTGCTTAATACTATATGTAAGTCCTTACTGTCGTCTGACATGGAGCCTTTGTAAAGGAGTCTATGACTCAAAGGGTTGTAATTCCGAATGTTATTCGATAAATAAATAAATACTGTTTAGTGCACTGTGATGTTTAATTCTGTAGAAATGTTCGTCTTTTTGGATGTACCACTGTCTCTGGATAAATTGCCTTCATGGATCATATCAGTGATCCTTTTGGATGTTTCACCCTCAGGACTACAGGCTTTTTTATTCTTTGAAATAGTGCCATGGTCCTGTAGCAATAGCTTTTTAGCAGGATACTCCTCGTTTACCGTCCACCCGGTGATGGGGGAGAATTCCTGAAGGAGTCTGCAGACTTCATTGTCGACGTGGCCTTGAAGTTGCCCAGATGGGTAATTCTGGGCAACTTCAATGCCTGGGATGACGATGAACTCTCGCAGTTTGGAAATAATCTCCTCTAGCTTATGACTATGCTGGGCCTTACACAGGTGGTTACCTCTGCTACCCATACTGGAGGTCACTCTCTGGATCTCCTGTTCCTCCTGGGGATGGAGATCACAGATCTGGGGGTGGAACCAGTTGGTTAGTCTGACCATCAAACCATAAGGTTGAGTTTCGGGGCACCCCCTAGTAGGCCTGCCCCTACAGAGATGGTCCAGTACCGCCCTTTGAGGGGAGTTACCCCAGAAGGTCTATCGGCAGTACTGGACCTATCGGGTTTATCGAGTGAATGCATGAGTCCACATGGTCTTGTACTGGCTTATAATAAGGTGGTGGGAGACACTCTGGACTCAATAGCACCTGTTCGTGTTTGCCCACTCACTCTGCGCCCAAGGACCCCATGGTTTGATGGGTCCGTGAAGGAGCTGAGGAGGGTGGGCCGAAGGCTAGAGAGAGCTTGACGGAAATCCTGCCTTGATGCTTAGATTGATGAAACATTATAAGATCTATCAATCAGCAATAACCTGTAAGAAGGCAGAATTCCTGTCCGGGGAGACTGCTGCTGCACAAAATCGACCAGCTCAGCTCTTTTGGACTGTGGACAGACCGTGCAATCCAGTCAGTCTTCAGTCTGGAAGAGGTTTTTCACAAATAAAGTGTGATGAGCTTGCTCGATTTTTTGCAGATATGGTTGCCAGCATCAGGACAGGGATCGGCCCATCTCCCTCTATGAGGGATTGCGGAGATCGGCGGGAGGTTGCATACACCCGGTCTGTCTGGTCTGACTTCAGCCAGCCAGAATTCTCGGACATTGTGAGGATTGTTCAGACTTTGTGACCAACCAGCTGTAACTTGGATCCTGGCCCTACGCCACTATTGGTACGTTGCGTAGATGTTATCTGCCCGATCCTTCTGAAATTGTCTGGTGTTCCTTGGAAAGGGGGGTTTTCTCCTGATCCCCTCAAGGTGGTAGTCATTCGATCACTCCTTTAAAAACCTTCCTTGGATCCAGACTGTCTAGCAAACTACAGACCTGTCTCTAATCTACCCTTTGTGGGTAAGGTTATTGAGAAAGTGGTTGCGTTGCAGCTGGATGACCATCTTACAACTCCGTGTCCTGGATGCTCTCCACTCTGGGTTTAAGAAAAGACACAGCACCGAGATGGCCCTTGTTCGGGTGTTAAATGATCTCTTGATTGCGAGAGATCAAAAGGCTCGTACTATCGTAGTCCTTCTCGATCTCTCGGTGGCATTTGACACTGTAGACCAAGGTTTGCTTTTGGAGCACCTGCAGCATTTCTGTGGATCATCTGCCATAGTCTCAAATTGGTTTCGATCTTTCTTCACAGGCAGGTTACAGAGGGTTGTCACTGGACTTTATTCCTCTGATGCCTTCCCCCTGTCCTGTGGGGTGCCGCAGGGCTCCATATTGGCACCCATGTTGTTTTCAGTGTACATGCAGCCATTGGGAGATATCATTAGGAAGTACAGTTTGGGTTTTCACTGCTATGCAGATGATACCCTACTGTATATGTCCTTTATGCCCAGACAGGATGATGTGGTCTCTGTGCTTAACGACTGTCTAACAGAGATCAAAGATTGGATGAGCTCTAGCTGGCTGAGGTTAAATCCAGACAAGACTGAGGTGTTGGTTGTGGACCCAGGTCATCCAGCAGCAGGTCTTGGGTCTGTGCTTCCTTTTGGTCTATGGACTGATGGTGTCCAGCTCATGACCTCAGATCGGGTGCATAACCTGGGTGTTATTTTCAATAGCGGTTTGACTTTGAAATCTCAAGTCTCCGCTGTCGTTAAATCTTCCTTTTACTATCTAAGGAATATCGCCCAGGTGAAACACCTGGTTCCTCCAGCTGACCTCCCTATACTGGTCCATGCCTTCGTAACCACCCACCTTGATTACTGCAATGCCCTCTAGCTAGGGCTTCCTGGGGTTGATATCTGCCACTTGCAGATGGTGCAGAATGCAACGGTCAGGCTTTTGACTTGTATGTTTAGGACTAGTCATATTATGCCTGTGCTGCATGAACTGCACTGGCTGCCGGTACAGCGGCGGATCACCTTTAAGGTAGGCTTGCTGACCTACAAAGCCCTACATGAGCAGAGACCCCAATATCTGCAAGAGCTCCTGATTCCGTACTGCCCCCACCATTCACTCCGATACGCTGACGAGGGATTGCTGGAGATTCCCAGGGTTCGTTTGACAACATCTGGGGCATGTGCCTTTTCCTATGCTGCACCTACACTGTGGAATTCTCTACCTCGTTGGTTAAGAGAATACCTGACCGTCAAGAGTTTTAAATCTGATTTTAAGACTTATTTGTTTCATCAAGCTTTTTCTGCATGATTTGAACCTTTGTTACAGTTTATATTGGATTTTACTGTAAAGCGCCTTGATAACTTGAAAGGCGCTCAAGAAATAAATTTTACTTACAATTACTGAGCATTACAGATTTTCTGTGGACATTGACGATTCCCTCACCATGTATGACCATGGTTAAAGAGTGCCATAATGGACTACTTCTGATATTACTTGCTACCTCTCCTTATACTTGGACCACGTATATTCCCTGTAACTTGGTTTATTGAGAAAGCTTACAAATAAAATTTTTTTAAAAAAGAATGGATATTTGTCATCTGGCAACTGACAGGAAACACAAAACCAGCAAGCACAGATGCAGTTCATACAAAAAAAAAAAAAAAAAGAAGAAAATCAGCCTGTGTGTAGAGACCACACAAAGTAACTGTTCTAGATTTTCTGTCTAGCTCTCTCAATGCAGTAGAATGAGGGGAGGGGATGAGTACTACAACATTAGGCAGGCCCCATGCATTTATTACGTTTTTGGTATTCCTGTAGGCAATTTTCATTTCATACTCCACTGTGTTCCTTGGTTTCTGCAGCAATGCTTTCTGGCTGTGGGGGAAGGGGTATTCTGAGAATCTGGGGCTGGAGGAGGAAATAAAGAAGAAGGAATGGACAGGTAAGCCCTAGAACAGCAGGAAGGATGATCAGAGTCAAGAGAAAAAAAAAATGTACAGTAAATGTGAGTGCTAAGCATGGAGTAAGGCAGCTGTTGAGGAGCTTCCAAAAATGCTAAACTGTGTAAAGTTTCAGGAGTAGCACACTAAGCTGAAAGCTCTTTTATAGGTGCAACCTTGGAGCACAGGGAAGTTAAGTGACTTGCTCAGGGTCACACAGTATGCAAGTGAAAGCTGTGGGACTCAAACCCAGGTCTGGTCTGCTGGATGTCACCAGATTTGCAGCTCAGAGCCTTAAACCACTGCGCTATACTGCCTCCCAATTTAATTTAATTCAAAGTTTAATCTTACAGCAGGTCGAATTCATCATCAGACAATGCTGTGTACTGAGGAACCTGGATGAAGGCAAGGAGTATTTCATCCTAAATCATAAGCACAAAATGCATGATGGAGCTTGCTGTGCTGAAGTGGGATGTCAAACTGCAGACATTTAGCTCCCACTTTTGACCAACCTAGTGGTGAATAGTTCTTGGCATCTGTGCAGCCACTGGTGATCAAGCATCTCATGCTGGCCAATCGCTAGTTGACATGGACTCGTGTTGCATAAGTACCTTGCTCATGGTTTCAGGGGTTACTGAAGAGTAATGTACTTCAGCCCTCCCTCCTCAGAGAGTGAATACACCAACTCCATGCTACACCTGCCCTCTGCTGCCCCAGTGAACGTGGCCCAAGGTAATTCCCAAACTCATGTAGAATGCCCAATATTCTATTACGAAGCAACTGGTAGCCAACCTGCCTAGTTTCAAACATTTTATAAAACTGATTTACACCTTCTTTTTTTTTTTTGAAATTCCCAAACTTTCTTTCTCCTGTTGACACCTTCCAGTCAACTTACAAAGATTGACTTTAGCAGTGGCCTGCTAGCCCAAGGCCATGTAATTACTGCCTCTGGCCAGAGGATCTCATCCACTGCTGGCCTGATTGGCCAGCATCCTGTAAAGCCAGTGAATAGGCTCTGATAGGCCAGCAGCTGTAGCAGGGGGCCATGCAGTGCACATGGAAGTTGGTGCACATACCGAAACTGGCACTGTGTGCATGATCCGTGAAATACTGAGGGAGGGAGTCTAGGAGAGTGGGGTGAAGATTGGAACGCTGCTGGTGGAAATCCGGCCTGGAAGATGACAAGCTTAGATTGATGGCCCATTATGTGGACTATCAATCAGAAATCTCATGTAAGAAGGCAGAGTTCCTGTCCAGGGAGATAGCTGCCTCAAGAAATCGACCAGCTCTGCTCTTCCAGACTGTGGACAGACTGTGCAATCCAGCCTGTCTGCGGAGTCGGAGAGCTTTTTCACAAATACAGTGTGATGAGTTTGCTCAATTTTTTGAGGATAAGATGTCATCGATCAGGTCGGAGATCTGCAGTACACGTTCTAATGAGCGTTGCAGGGATCGATGTGGGGTTACAGGCCCTCGGTCTACCTGGACAGATTTAGACCGGCCAGCGATCATGGATATCATGAAGACTGTCCAGGGCTTGCGACCGACTTTGTGTAGTTTGGATCCTGGTCCTATGTGCCTCCTTGTGGGGTGCATGGATGTGATCGGACCAGTCCTTGCTGAGATAGTCTGGTGCTCTTTGGACCAAGGGGTGTTTCCAGAGCCCTTAAAAGAGGCTGTCGTGATACCCCTTTTGAAGAAATCTTCCATTGACCCAGACTGTCTCGCTAACTACAGACCAATCTCTAACCTGCCTTTTTTGGGCAAGGTTATTGAGAAAGTAGTCACGTTTCAGCTCGATGACTTTCTTACCACCCATGAGGTCTATGATCCTCTCCAGTCCGGCTTCAGGAAGAGGCACAGTACCGAGATGGCGTTGGTCCGGGTACTTAATGATTTCCTAATAGCGAGAGTTCAGAAGAGCTGTTTGATTTTGGTTCTCCTTGATCTCTCTACAGCATTTGATACCGTGGACCATGGGATGTTGCTAGATCACCTGTGGCTATTCTGTGGACTGTCGGGGACAGTCCTCAGATGGTCCCACTCTTTCCTCACAGGCAGAAGTCAGAGGGCAGTTTTGGGAATTTTTTCCTCTGCTCCCTTTGCTCTGTGCTTTCCCCCATGTTGTTCACGGTGTACATGCTGCTGTTGGAAGACATTATAAGGCATTATGGGCTCAGTTTTCATTGCTATGCAGATGATACTCAGCTCTATATGTCCTTTGACCCCGAACAGAATGACACATTATCGGTCTTTAACAACTGCCTCGCTGAGATCCAGGACTGGATGAATGCTAACAGGTTGAAACTGAATCCGGATAAGACTGAGGTACTGGTTGTGGACCTGGGTCATCGTGCAGAGAAGTTGACTCCTGGGTTTCCCTCTGGCCTTGTACTAGGAGGTAACCAGTTGAGACCTTCTGAACAGGTGCGAAATCTGGGCGTAAGTCTCGATAGCGGGCTGACACTGAAGGCACAGGTGTTGGCCGCTGTCTTTTTACCATCTGAGGAATATCGCTCGGATAAACCACCTTGTTCCACACAATGACCTTCCTGTGCTGGTCCACGCCTTTGTTTCCTCGCGTCCTGATTACTGTAATGTCCTATATATCTAGGGTTGCCAGGAGTGGATCTCCATCACCTGCAGCTGGTGCAGAATGCTGCAGCCAGGTTGCTGACTGGGTTACCAAGAACTTGCCACATCACACCTGTGCTGCGCGAAAAGAATCACTTTCAAGGTCGCATCGCTGACCTATAAGACCTTACACGGTCAGGGACCAGGCTACTTGTAAGATCTTCTTCAACCTTACCGGCCTCTTCGCCCACTCCACTCCACTGACGAGGGATTGTAAAGAGTCCCAGGGTTCGCCTTTAGTCATCTGGGGCCAGAGCTTTTTCTTTTATGGCCCCAACCCTGTGGAATTCTCTACATCATCAAATTAGAGAGTGCCTGTCCACGGGGTCATTTAAGGCGTCTCTGAAAAGCTATCTGTTTGAATTAGTGTCTAAATAAGTTTACTGCTACTTTTATTGTTTTTATGTTATTTATTATGTTTGATGTTATTTTGATATGTAATTGCACTTTGATATGTAGAAAAGCGCATTATAAATAAATTTTGATTTGATTTGATCTGCTTCAGCCGGGCCGAATGCCTATTGAGGTGTTGCTTCCTATTTTGCTGCTTTACCATTTGCTAACTGCTAGCATTAGATACGAAGTAAGCATTAAGCCACGATGAAGGTGGCATCTAGTGGTGGATTAATGTATGGTTGGGAGGGTTGTGGTTCGAGGCTGCAAGCCGTGGGCGTACAACGGCCCAACCATGCATTAATCCACCATTAGATGTCACCTTCGGAGTGGCTTAATGCTTTTGTAACATGGCTTTCAGGAGAAGGTGTTTATTATGATTGTTATTTTGATATCAATAGAATCGTGCACATACATTTTACACTATTTCAATTTCTGTCTTGCACTTCCAGAACATTGCAGAGACTAAGTTTTATATGCTGATGTTGTGAAATTAATACCAACTATAACTGTGAAGACACTGTATGTGAACATTTCTGTCTGACATTTTAGTCACGTCTGTGCGGCTATTACTGTAGGATGCAGCTTGGGAGGTCGCCTGTGTGGTCGTTTACCAGTTACATTATGTGCGCCTCTATCTGTTTTGCATAGTGCGTCGCGTTATATGTGGGTCTACTGTGTCGCACCGGGCGGATTACCTAGTTTACCATCCCTCGCACTGCTTCTATCTTGCTTACTTTTCTGCTGCATTTCCAGGTGTCGCGCATGTCCTGTGTCAGTTCCCGACATGACTTCTTGCCGTTTGCTATTTTTCTGCTCACTCTGCATACTATCGAACATTTCGGCTTCTACTGTGTCTCGCGGTCACTTCTCTCTCCTCTTGCTAAGTTATAGGAAAAAATAGTTTATTGCCACATATCCAGCTTCCTCCACTCTACTGATTTCTGCTCTTCTTCAGATTTTACCTCTCAAGCCATCTCCAGTCAGTGCAGGTTGGTGATGCCTGGTCCCCTCCCCTTCCTATCCAGTCTGGAGTCCCACATACCCCCCACCGAGGAAGAGGTTCACTCCAGAAGCGCCACAGTAGGTGCTTACTATGTCAGAGTTCACTTTACTACTACATAAATTTCTATAATGAAAATTATTTCTGTTGTTTTCCATGTGTTCCATCTTTGAGAGCACTCTGCTACTATGAGCAGAGTATGTTTTGTCCTGCTTGCTGTCCCACATGGCTCCATCCTGGGTCCCTTCTTATCCTGCATTTTTCTTAATGGCCTCCCACCTGTTTATGTTTATTTGCATATTACATGTATATGGATAACATTGTACTCTTTGCCTCGGGTGCCTCAATTTCAACCTTGGAATCATCGTTACAGCTTGACTAACAATTTCTAATGTCTGGTTCCACTCTAACCCACTATGAGTAACACAAAGAAAACAATTTCTATGACCTTTTGCACCATCCAAAAACTCGCCAGACTCTCTGCCCCTCCCATTTTCTGCACCCTGGATGGTACTCCCCTTGAGCTTGTCCCATTTCAAATATCTTAGTGTTTGGTTGGATAGTAGGCTTGACTGCTCTATCCACATTGATACCATCCGCAGCAAGCTCCGCCACAAACTTGGTGCCCTCTACCATAACAAAGACCATCTCTCATCCCTAGTCCGCTATCAACTGATCACCAAGATGGTGTTGCCAGTGTCTGATTACTTGGATGTGGTATATGGCACCGCCCTGTCCTCCACCCATGAGAAAGAAGACATCCTCTGCAAAGCATCTGTCATTCTGCTGCTAATGCTCCTCTTTGTACTTACCACTACACCCTTTACACTTCCCTTTCTATCCCTCCCCTTTCCTTCCATCATCTCGTGCACCGTGGAACCCTAGTTTTGTTTTGTAACTTTCTATTTTCAGCCCCGTTGCCATGTCCAGACCCTCTCTTGGGGCTCCCAATGCACCACCCAGGCTAGAACCAAGAGGACCAGGGACTGCTCTGATAAGTGCCCCACCCATGACATCTAGAGGTTCGGGTGCTGCTTCGGGGCAGATAAGGTTCTCCCTCGTGATCCTCCGACTTCAGAGGAGTGTGCACCTGGAGTTCTCCCGGATCCTGTGCAGTCACTTTTCGGTGCAGGAACCTGTCGCCTGGCCCAGACATAGGGTCTTTTCATTGTTCTGGTCCCGCCTTCTGCAGGCGTCAGCACTCAGCTCAATTCTTCTCCCCCTGGCCAGCTCCGGTAGCTGGCTCGCTACTGCACCTGGGTCACCAGTGTCTCACAAGCAATGGCGCTACACACCGGCGGGCTGGCCCGGAATGCAAGTTTCTAAGTACTGGTTTGACTCTGTCTTAATACCTCTCCTCTCCCCTATTCCCTTTTTCTCTTGTTCTCTTCCCTCTCGACTCTTGTACTTCCTTTGTTCCACACTCCAACTCTGCAGCCAGGAAACCTGCTTTTTCCCCATGTTTTCCATCCATCCGGAATAATCTCCGTCCCACTCTCTGTCTCTCCCATTCTCTTCTTTTCCTCAAAAGTCAGCTTATACCTCTTGATTCCCTCTCCTCCTCCTGCCCTGGCCACGGTTAATTTTGCCATGCTACTCTCATGCATTTAGTCTTTATGCTCCTGAACCACTGTTGTAGTCCAATATACTACTCTGTACATAGTTTATTATACTGTAATATATGGAGATAGGTAAATAATACTATCCTATCCCATACAAAAAAATCCTTGTAATACATCACTTAGTCCCGTAATAGTATACTTCCGGTCCTTGTAATACTATACTTCCGGACAATAATACTACACTTCCAGTCCTCGTAATACCATCGTTCAGACCTCAGTACCGCAGCTAATGTTGAAGCTTGTTTTTTTTTTTTGTTTTTTTTCATTTTTGTTCCTTCCTGTGATAAAGAAACGGGAGCGGGCAATGGGAATATGGCAACCGGACAGTGAGAAGCAAGGGGCACATGGCAAGCACACAGTGAGGAGTGAGGAACACGAACATGGAACCATCCCTCAACTAATGCAGAGGTAAAAGTTTGTCAGCCTCTCGCATCCATATATTACAAAAAATAACAGTTAGGTTCCAGTGAATCTCTCGGCTGTAATTCCGTCTCGAGGTTCTGGGGACGTATGAAACCTCTCGAGGCTCTGCCTCGAGGTTACCTATGTCCCCAGAACCTCTCGATGGAATTACAGCCTTGTAATTCACTGGAACCTATCTATTATTCTATTTGTATTTAATTTTGTATTTTTGTTGTAACTTAGAAACATAGATAGTGCTGGCAGAAGGGGACCATAAGATCCATCTAGTCTGGCCATGTCCCTACCCCACTCCTTTAACTGCTACTCAGTGTTATGATACCTTTGTACTTATCCCAATCATTCTTAAAACCCCAACTGTTTTCGTCTCCACCACTCTTTGGGGGAGGCTGTTCCATGTGTCGACCACCCTCTCAGTGAAAAATAATTTATGTGCGTTACTCCTGAACTTGGCCCCCCCCCCCACCAGTTTTATATCATGACCCTCTTGGTTCTTGTACAACTCTTGATGTGAAATAGTTCCTGAACCTGTACCTTATTTATTCCCTTTGTGCATTTGAAGGTTTCAGTCATGTCTCCCCTCTCCCTCCATTGTTCCAAGGAATACATGTTGAGATCCTTCAACCATTATTCATATTATTTCAGATGCAGTCCCTGTACCATCTTTGTAGCTCTCCTTTGCACTGCCTGCAATCTATCCATGTCATTTCTAAGATGTGGACACCAGAAATGTATGCAGTATTCAAGGTGCAGTCTTACTAGTGATCTATAAAGTGGCACCAGTACTTCCCTTTTTCTACTGGTAATTCCCTTTCCTATACACCCCAGCATACCATTTGCCTTTAATGCCGCCTTCTCGCACTGCCTGGTCTTTTTGAGGTCATCTGTTATAATCACCCTCAGATCTCTTTCTTGCTTTGTGGCCTCTAGTGTCATGCCCCCGATGTGGTGTTCTTCTCCAGGGTTACCCTTCCCTAGGTGCATGACCTTACACTTCCTTACGTTGAATTGTAGCAGTCATGTTTTTTCAACCATAATTCCAAATTCCTGAGATCTGCCCTCATCCTGTATACTATATATTTCTATCATGCATAATGTATACTTTGTCTCCCTAGTTCCCTACTGGCCTCAGCTCACTGTGCTTTTCCTGGTTACCAATTTTCAATACATAATGAATACTTAGAGCCAGTTTGTCCTCCAGGGCCCTAGATCTCCTACAACAGCACTCAAATCTCTGGCCCCTGGTCTTCAACTGCCAAAGTTCACCATCAAGCCACAACATAAGACCAAGGGTCATATACAGAATGGTGTTACTGTATCGAGAGCCGCAGTAAAAGCCCTATTACAGGCCAAAACCTTCTCTCCAGGCCCTATCTCACAAGACACCAACACGCCCGGAATGTCTACCTCTGAAGTGAAGTCGGTATGGAGGCAGATCACAATAGATGGGGAAAGCCCAGCAGTACCTCTTCAGATAAAAAACTGGTGTCACCAAATGGAACATACTGCTGAACTCACGACAAAGGGGAGTGTGCTACACCAGGCCAGAGAGAGTTGGAGAGAGTATATAGGTGAAACAACAGAAAAAATAAAAGATATTCATAGCAACTGCTATGTAGCCTGATCAATACTGCAGTAACTACACATCTTAGCCAATGCACAATCTACTTCAAGTAGCCTTGCTGGATAATGTATCCCCACTAAAGAAACAAAACCAGCATAACTTACTTTTGGTTCTGTTCTCATCTATGGGAATTATTAGTCTGCCATTTCATGCTGAGACAGAGAGAGAGAGAGAGAGAGACAGACAAGTTTATGATGGCAATATAAATCACTTCACATGACTGACTTATAATTAGTCATGAGTGATAAATCCTATTTCTATACAACACTCTTTTGTAACAAGAGTTTGGGAGAAGACTCCTGCTGCTGTGTCGGGAAGCAGCTCAGGCTACGGCCTCGGATGGAAGAGCTGGTTGCAGCCAGTTGGGCCAGGGAGCATGAGCCTTTTGCAGGAGCACAATGTAATGTTGAGCCTGAAGGGCCTGAAAAGGAAACATGTTGGGAAGGGAATGGGTGGGGTGCACTTCCAGAGGGGTATCAGTTATTTTATAAAAATCGAGGATGTAGGATAGGTGGCAGGGTAGCTATATATGTTAAGGAGGGCATAAAAGCTTCTTTACTTAACAATATAGATGCATTAGACGAGGAACAAGTGTGGATAAGTCTGACACCAGCATCTGGTGAAAAAATCATTTTTGGATGTTACAGATCCACTTCTCAAGACAGTGGACACAGCCTTGTAGTTCCTAAATGCTATTAAAAATCAGGGACGTAGCGGCCCGGTGGCGCTGAGGTTGAGGCGCTGGATGCCACACCGCGCCATGCCCGACCTGGAAGTTCAGAGAGCGAGGCAGGGGCGCCAGGGTGGACAGGGAGGAAGAGATCGGCGTCGGAGGTCCTGCTCTCTCTTTTCACGGGGTGGAGTTTGAGGTGCGCTCGCTCTTGAGCGACCTCTGTCGGTGGCTAGAGGATCACCGATTGTAGCCTGGGGGCAGAGCCACATCAATTCGTTGCCTTGCTGGCCGGGCTCTGCAGAGAGAGGGTGGGGAAACACGGGGGGAAAAAAGAGATAAAAACCTCATACCTGGGGATAGATGAAGGCACCTCGCCTGCCCAAAGCCCACACCTCGAATTCCGGGCTATCGCCTCTCCACGGGGCCACTCATGTGCCAAGCACTTTCCCTTATAGATACAGCGCCCTGGTAGGATAGGACAGCCCTACCTCCAGAGGGTTCAGACCCGGAGGTGGTGCTTGGTGGCATGAGGGAGAAGGACTAGTCACTGAGAAGGGTAGAGGCTGAGTAGCCAAGGTTGCTGGAAGGAGTTCTCCAAGAATGGAGATAGAGTTTAAAAAAAAAAAAAAAATCAGGACATAAGTAATAAGATTATAATAGTAGGTGATTTCAACTTTTCAGGAATTAACTAGCAGAAAACAAATTTGACAAAACATCAGTGGAAATGGAGTTTCTTGGAATATTACACATTTTATGTCTGGATAATTATGTGAGAATAACACAAGTGGGAAGCATATGCTAGATCTGGTGTTGAGCAACGTGGAGGGCGACCTCTTTGATTGTAAGGTTAGGGAGCCCTTGTCTGGAAGTGACCACAACATGGTCCAATTTTCAATCAGGATAATCAGGCTAGAAGAGGAGGGTATTAATACAGTAAGATGTTATAACGGGGCTAACTATGAATTTATCTGCCAGTGTTTAAACAATTAGTACTGGAAAAATGAGTTTTAGGAACAAGCATTAAGATGGGAGATGTTCAAGAATAAAATGAAGAGTTGTGAGGAACTTTTTATACCGCATAGAAGAAAATACAACAATAAGGGCAAGATCCCAGTCTGGTTTACAAAGGGGATTAAGAAACCAATTAAAAGTAAAAGGGCATATAACTTGGCCAAAATTAGGGGGACCTAATGAGTCATGGTCCAATTATAAAAGCAAGTTAAGGAAAAAAAAAAAAAAAAAAAAAATACATCAGCAGGTTAAGGAAAACCAAAGTGCAGGTGGGTCCTTTACTGGAGGATGATAGCTTAATATCTGATTGTAGGGAAATGGCTGAGGCATTTAACAAATATTTTATAAAAATCCACCACAAAAAAGGAAAACAACATCTTACCCAGGGTGTTCATTGGATAACAGACAATAGAATTAACAGTTCAGAGGTAAGGATATGGCTAGTAAAATTAGATCCAAACAAGTCGTCAGGGCCAGATGGACTACATCCGAGGCTTTTGAAAGAAACAACTCATAAAATTGCAGAACCGATAGATGATTTTTCAACAATCCCTGGATGAGGGCAAGGCAGTGGATGACTGGAAGCTGGTACTTGTAACACCAATATTTAAGAAAGTGGATAGATTCAATATTGGGAATTATAGGCCTGTAAGTATAACATCAATACTTGGGAAGATTTTGGAAGCTATAAGTAAGGATTACCTAAAGCAACATCTATTTATTTATTTATTGAAAAGTTTCACCAGGAAAGGCACACTAAACAATGCAAAATTGCTTGTCTCATGGAATGCCCTGGAGGAGGGGGAACATAGAAGCATAGTAATCAAAAGTACACTTTCCATGTAGTACTGTAGAACAGTATATATACACAACAAACAGCAGCAACATTTTCAAAGGTATTACAGAACAGGGGAGCAACAGAGAAAAAGGAAAATAATACATCAGTTAGTAGCAATAGATAATCTTTGGGATTAGAAGCGAGAGGAGCAATTAACAACAATGCAGACTTAATACATACAATGCGTACAAGGAAGTGCAAATAAAGTACACAGGTCTCTCCTCTCGTTAAGTGCTAGGCTGGGAAGGGGAGTGGGGAAGACAGAGGGGAAAGTTAGGAGCAGTTGCAGGATGGTCAAAGGAAGCTGAGAAGGGAGGATTAGATGGACCACAGGGAGGAGGAGGAGTGCCTGATTTGATGAGGCCTTGAGTTTCAGAGCTTAGGGAACCTATAGGAGAATGACGATTGGGCTATAGAGGTGAAGTGCCATGGTATAGCTAGGGTGTGGGAGTCGCTGGATCTGAGGCGGCGGGGCAGGAGGACAGTGAGGATGTGAGGTAAGGAGGAAGCAACTCGAACTAGAATTTAAAGATTAATTTTATGCAGTGGGCTAGACTTCAGTTTTCTGGGGAAGGAAAAGCTAGAGCTATAAAGATCACAGTGGTGGTAAAAGAAGGGGCATCCAGAGCGAAATGACAGAAAGCACTGAAAAGTGTGTCCAGTCTGGTTAAGGATGACTTCAGTGCGGCACTGTAGACTACATCACAGTAGTCGAAGATGGGTATCTTTATTTTCTGGACAATCTCCCACCTGGCCTGTAGAGGTAGGCAGCTTTGTTTCCTGTTAAGGGCATCCAGTTTGAGGCACAGCTTTTCCAGGATGGAGTCTATGTGTCCAGCGAAGCTGAGGTGCTGGTCAAGCCAGACCCTGAGATACCTAAAGGAGGAGGTGTCCTCCAGAGTAAAGTCATCAAGGGTGTGGAAGGACAGCAATTTAGCTAGCCTAGAGAGTCTCTGCCTAGTGCCAAAGGTCATGGAGACGGTTTCCTTGACATTGAGGAAAAGCTAATGGGAGCTTAACCATTGCTGAAGTTTCTCAAAGTCAAGCTAAAGTGTGGAAGCAACATCAGTTGGCGACTGGCCAGAGTAGAAAAAGGACAGTATTATCAACATACATATGGATGATGGAGGAGGTGCACACTGACGGGAGGTCATTAAGGAATATGAAGAATAGTAGGGAGACCAAGGACGGTGCCTTGGGGTACACCAGCATCAATCTGGCGTGGGGGGGAGGTGGAATCAGCAATTCTGACTGACTGTGTTCGGCCTGTTATGATGGAGCTAAACTGGTTTGTGGCTGAATCAGACAGGCCAGCAGATCGCAAATTATCAAGGAGTAAAGGGTGGGAGACAGTGTCAAAAGCCTTTGCAAGGTCGACAAAGATCGCTGATGTGATTAGACCACTGTCCACACCTGAAAGATGATCCATACTCGAGAGTATGGAATCGGTGAGCCTAAGTAAGGAAGCAGTAGTGGAGTGATCTTTCCTAAAATCAGATTAGTAGGGAGTGAAAAAGGCAGAGTCGGAGAGGTTGGGGGTAACATCTAGATGACTCAGGTCAGTTAGATCTACTGCAGCATGGGTTTAGAAAGGGAAGATCCTACCTAACTAACCTGATGCATTTTTTTTGAGCCTGTGAGCTTGGCACTGGACTCAAATGTACCGGTGGATGTAGTTTACTTGGATTTTTCTAAGGTGTTCAATTCCATTTCCCACCATGAACTCCTGGACTCCCCCTTACTCAAATTGGTATATGTGCTTCGATATTCAACTAGATTTCCTCTTGGCTAGATAACAGGCAACAGAGGGCAAACTTAAGGTGAAATCTTTCAAACTGGGCTGATGTAACAAGCAGTGTTTCCCAAGGATCAGTATTGGGACCAGTGTCTTGACCATGAATTGCACCAGTAATTCATGGATATCCAAGTCTGCAGGCAATGTTAAAATACTGACAATGGTTAGGGATGCATTTAAATTTCAGGATGAGATTAATAAAATATCAGAATGTGCATCAAAGAAAAAACAAATGTAATATTGATAAATGCAGGGTTATGCATTTTGGTGGTAAGAATATTGGAGCAAAGTATTTCCTTGATGGGAAAGAACTTTAGGCAACCAACACTGAAAAAGACCTGGGTGTGAAGGTCTCCGATACTGTAAAATGTGACCATCACTGTAACTATATAGTTGCAGGGTTTTATTTAACTCTAAGAATTGATTAGCGTTTTGCTCATAAAAGTGCTAAAACTTTGTGAAAATGAATAGCTCTTGCCTCACTGTATTTAACAAACACAGCACTTCCAGAAAATATATAGAAATATTTTCTGTACCATTAGTATCATCCCAAGAAAAAAATGCTAATCAATTATTTAAAACCCTGAGTTGGCAAAGCTAGTAGGATGCTTCGATGCGTATCAAGAAATACAAGAAGCAGGGAAAGAGATGTACTGATGACCCTTTACTGTGGCCGCACATGGAGTATTGTGCCCAGTTCTGGGCACCCAGTGAGAGGGGACTAGGTAGATTAGAGAAGGCGAAGAGAAGGGCAATGAAACTGGTTTCCCATGTTAGGCATTTGAGTTATGGTGACAGACTGTGGGACCTGGGCGTCTACTCCCTGCAGTATAGAAGAGTAAGGGGAGACATGCGAGTCTATAAGGCACATGAAAATAGAGATCCGTGGGAATGTCTGGGCAACTAGTGGCAAAGATTCATGAGAAGAATACAAGAGGTCACCACCTACAATTAAAAGGGGAGCATTACAAAATAGAGGCAAGAGGACAGTTGTTCAGTCAGAGGGTAGACGTGGAGTGGAACAGTTTACCAGGGATTGTGGTACAGAGCAGGAGTATGACAATTTAAAAGTGCTCTTGATATAGTAATGAAAGAAAAAAGGAGGGTGGGATTTAACTTTTCATGTGACACGTCTTTATGGCTAACACTGCTGACTTGTGTTATCCTATGAATAAGGGCCAAGTAGAGGAGGGAGGCACTGAGGGAGAAACCAAATGAGAAAATACTCTGCCATGCTGAATGGCGAAATTGCCCGAGCATGATATATCCCTGTTCACAGGATATACTGTATCCCTGAACGACGGCAGGGGAAAGCAGAAAAATCTATACAGCAAAAAAAAAAAAAAGGAAATAAAAAATGTATGATGGTGATGAATCCATATTAAGATATGTAATTATAGTTCTATCCAACTTGAGTTATGTTACAGAAATAAATTAAAAAGTTAACCAGTGGGTGAGCAGCATTCATATTGCTTGAGGTCATCTTAAAGACCCTGCTGCTGTGTTTAATTCTAAACACTTATTCCCACAGGACAGGATTGTACCCATAACTCACACAACAAATTACTGAGTGCAGTTTTATAAATTGCACATGACATGACTTAACTTGAAATAGATTTTGTTCATTACAGTTTGTTTTTCTGATCTGAACACATATGCATACTCTTGGCTCCATTTCTCTATATGCTGACCATGTGTAAGATGTCAAGCCAAACTCAACAATAAAGGCAAGTTATAAGCTGTCGTATTCCATATATGCCACACCCAGTTTGGGAAATAAAAGTAGGCTGGGAGTAAATCTATTAGGATTGTATGTGCAAATATTAAGTATACATTTGTTAACAAAAATAATTGTATTTATTCTTACTCTATTGTTGGCTTAATAGTTTCCTGTAAAATACCTCCATTTGACATCCAATGGACTCAAATTTCATAAAATTCCACAACGTTTTGAATTCCAAGATAAGGCACAAAAAGGTATGTGCTATAGTGGGATAAGTCACACTTAACCACCCAAAAAGCGTGGTTAACTAGCAGAACTCACACCCTGAAGTGCCTTGTTGCAATTCCCAAAATAACTGTTTATTGCAGCTCACCAGAATTACTCACGCCCTGGAGTGTCTCACTGCAATCATAAAACAAATCTTATAACATTATAAAAAAGCCTTTTTATAAAGGTTCATCTTTAGTTCAGACTGTGATGCTGTACTAATATAACATCATGGCTGGAAACGCCTCTTCACCTGTCAGCCTTCAACATAATTTTAACCATTTATAGTCTTTACTACTAAAGACTTTTGCAAAAAAACAATCCATTTGGCCACTCAGACCTCATCTTCTTTTCCTGAACTCATAATCCTCTGCTTGTGACATCAGCCATTTCTGTGGACTATACAGCACCGGAGCGGATCACGGAGAATCAGCTGTGAGGCCGGCAGTGCCAGTCACAGCAAGGAACACTAAGGCTGAATTGGTTTCTGCTTGAACAACAACTGATGACAGCCCTAACATCAGGAATAAAAGTGGCCCAGGGCTTGACTTCTTCTAGTGGATGGTGGGCTTGGCACTTGCAGCAGAAGTCCAACTAGGTCAATGAGGACTGCCCTGACCTTCCACTGTAGTGATTTTCGATGTCGCAAGCAAATCCAGGATTGAGATTTGGTCCAAGATCTTGACCTGTGCTGATTGGGCCTGACAGGTCAATAGAAGCAGGATGTTGATCAGCCTGACTGGTGGGAGTTCCACTGGTTCAGTACTAACTAGTTCTGACTGGCCCTCTCGGACATCAGAATGGTATGAAACTGATTGAAGAATGACCAATGTGGAGTGGTGTGGCTGTGCTGACAGAACCTCCCTGGACTGGACGAGTTGATCTGCCAACGTTTTGGCCTCTTTAGTCTCTACCAGTCCAGCAAAGGTTCCTAAAGTAGAGCTCAGAAGTGGTCTGTTTAGTGGCTCAGACACCGCCTGGTTTCAACTCTTGTTACATGTACGATGTTGGAGTGGAATATCATCAGAAACTATCAAGCTTATTTAAAAGGTGAGGTCTGTTTTGGTCAAACCTTGTCAGCCTGCTTTTCACAAGGATCTGCATACCCATGCTGCCTTGTACTAGGATTAGAAAAATAGAATCTGTCAGCAGACAAGAATTGCTTGGCCCAGCCAATCTGCCCAGCTGGTCCCTGCCTAGTCTGTCTCCGCAGACCCTAACTGGTCTCTGGAGACCTTCCCTCCTCCCTACCTGTTTACTAATATTCCCCATGTGTATCCCACACATGCTTGAAGTCCTCTACTGTTTTTGCCTCCGCTACTTCTGCCGACAGTCTGCTGTTCCAGGCATCCACCACTCTTCCAATGAACTCGAATCCCCTCAACTTTTTATTCTGTTTACCTGTGTAGTTTGCAGGCATAACAATGACTGCCTCTATTGTACCCTCCTAATTTCATCAGGATTTAAACGTAATTGAAGGTACTTAAAGAGCTACTGATGCCTCAAGAACTTTGCAAAACATAATATTGGGACACAAAGCAGCTTTAAATTCCTCATAAACTTTTTTTTTTAATATATTTATTGAAATCTTGGAGGACACCTGTGAGCAGATGCTCACTGAGAGGTTCCACGTCAGATACATTAACATAAGAAGACACAATACAGTTACAATAAATTATACATACAGAGTACAAAAAAAATTCAACAGTACATGGGTTGCAATGACAAACAGTTACACAAATTGTACTAAGGCATAGTACATAGTATGCCAGCGTCCTGTGGAAGCGAGAGAGGCAGACTGTTAGGGTGAGGTAAGCAGGGACAGTGGGAGCTGAGATAGGAATGGCAGAAGGAAAGAAAGAGCCAAGGTGTAGGGGTGGGGGCAAGTGTCTAGGGTAAAAGGGATGGGAGGCAAGTGCTTGGGCAAAGACTTAACTTGGCGGGTCAGGAGTTGGAAGTACTGAGACAGACTAAAGCTGTGGGTGCAGACTAGCGGGGGCACCTACAGGTACTACTGTTGGTGAGGTGCTGATGGAGTTTGCGCTTAAAGGAGTCGCAGCTTGTGGCTCTGGCTATGTCAGGTGGTAGATCATTTGTCCACAGAGGGGCCCGGTGAGCAAAAGATCACTGGGCCATAGTTGTGTGGCACCTGGGCACGTGGAATACTTGTGTAGTCGAGCTCCTGGTGTGCCTGGCATGTACAGGTAGTGATAGAAGGCTCAGAACTCCTTGAGGAAGTAAGTTTAGTGAGATCTTTTTTGAGAGTAGACAGGTTTGATAAAGTATTCTGTCCTTCAATTGAAGCCAGCCTGATCGCGCATAAAGCTCACAGGTGTGGGTGAGTTTTGGGGCATTAGTGAGCAGGTGGCAGGCATTGTTTAAGGCTATTAAAAGGCATTGGAGTGCTGTGTCAGTAGAGGAGCCATAGACTGCTAGGCCATAGTCAATCAAGGTGATGAGTGAACTGTTAATTGCCAAGTTCAGAGCTTCTTAGGTCAAGCAATGTCTGTGCCTGTACAGGATACTGATCCTGGTCTTAAAGGCTCTGGCTGTGATGTCAATGTGCTGGGTGTAAGACAGGACAGTGTCCAGTGTGATTCCCAGGTACTTGAAATGGGGGACTAGTTCTAGGGTGTTACTGGAGTCATTCTGAATTGCCAGGGGATAGCCTTTTAGCTTGTTTTGGGCTGTTAAGAAGAGCATAGTCTTGGTCTTTTTATAATTCATGACCAGTTTTTGCTCTTTGAACCATTTTTTAGCCATTGCAAAGCCGCTCTGGAGGTCGTATTCCAGCAGTGCGGTGTTGAGGTTGCTACTCAAGATCACCACATCATCTGCATAGAGGAGCATGCGGCCATTGCAGGTGGTCAGGAAGTTGTTTAGGAAGACACTGAAGAGTAACAGATTGAGTATGGATCCTTGTGATACCCCTGATCTGTCTGGTCGACTTTCTAATAGGATGTCCCTGATCTTTACTTGCTGTCATCACAGGCTAAAGTAGCTACAAAACTATGCTATGGTTTCTAGGGCTGGCCCTATGTCCGAGAGCTGTTCAAGGAGGAGGGCATGATGGACCGTGTCAAATGCCTTCGATAGTCCAACAAAGGCCACCCCTACAATGTGCCCTTTGTCAAGAGCAGTATGTATGAATCCGGTAAATTCCAAGAGAGCCACGATGGTGTTATGGCCAGCCCAGAAACCATGCTGTTCTGGGCATAGAAGCCGATACTGACTGAAGTACTCCACCAGCTGGTCAGCCACAATCCTTTCAAGGGCCCTGGACAGTGGGGGGCAGGGTATGGAGATCGGTTTGTAGTTGTTTTGAAGAGACCGGTCACCACCTTTGTGTACCGGGGTGACCATGGCAGCTTTTCAGATCTGGGGGAATTTGGAGTGGCAGAAGGATAGATTAATTATCTTTGTCAGTGAACCAAGTACTTCATCTAGCATTAGTCGAACAAATTTTAGGTCCAGAGTCTCCCCACTGTGCCTTCATTTGCTGAGGGCTTTTCCAAGGTATTTTCTAGCAGCGGCTTCAGAGACCAGTTTGAAAGGGAAGAGTGGATGGTTTGGTCATGCTGTGGTCTTCTCACTGACCCCTGGAGCAGGGGTATTGAACAAGTTCATCAGGAGCACACTACTAAGATCTGAGGAGGCGAGGGTCAGAGAATTAGTGATAAGCAGAGGGCCCAAGGTAGGGACGTTCTCAACATTTAGCATGGCTGGGGCTGTTTTAAGTTCCTTCCCAGTGATATTCTTTAGATTTGTCCAGAACAATTTGCTGCTATTCCAGGTGTTAGTGAGCGCTTCCTTGTAGAATTTGTTTTTCCCTCACGGACTGCCTTTGTGCACTCATTGTGGGCCTTTTTATACCTCTGGATGTTAGTTAGTGCTTCATATGCCCATGCTGTTTGCTAGAGTTGGTCTCTTGCATTTAGTTGTGCCAGGGTAATCAAGGGATTTATAGGTCCTCTGTTTTTTCTCTCTGTTACGGGAGCGTGTTTGTCATAAGCCGCATTTAATTTTGAGATAGAGATCTAGTGCAGCGTCCACATCCGTGGTTCCATACAGGTCTGACCAGTCCTGCTGCTTTAGGTCGCCCTTTGGTTGCGAAGGGTGACCCCTAAAGAGCAGGCGTTTTTTTTTTTATGGTTCTGGCAGGGGGTTTGGGGTAGTTATTGTTCCAGAGGAAACTGACAGGGGAGTGGTCACTCAATGAGTCAGGGAGCACGGTGAGACCTGTGATGTGGGAAGGGCGGTTCGAGAGAACCCAGTCCAGAAGTGTGCTGGTGCCTGTTTTGTAACTGGTTCCAGTCAGCATGTCCACCAGTTGGGAGAAGTGGATTATAGCAAGGGTATCTTTGATGGTGTTAGCAGCAGGTGAGACCCAGCTGATACTGAAGTCTCCCAACAGCATTGTTTCAGAATTTAGGCTCAGCGTGATGATGTAGTCCAGTAGGTTGTTGCTGCCAGGTGTGGTCTGCTTAGGTGGATGTATACAGACAGTAGGATGAGCACTTTGTTGTGTGCTCCTAGCATTAGTTTGATGGCTAGTACCTGGAAATTGTCATTGCTGGGTGGCCGGGGTATGACATATCCCTGGAGTGTATTTCTGGTGTAAATAACACATCCTCCACCTCTTTTCGAGTGCCGGTCCTATCAGTACAGGGTGTAGCCGGGCAGGGATATGGCAGTATCTGGTATTTTCAGGGAAAGCCATGTTTCCACAACAGATATGACATCAGGGTGGTGCTGAGAGCCCCAGGCCTTGAGACTGACCATTTTTGGGAGGAGGCTGCAGATGTTTAGGGATGAGAACATGAGACCTGTAGTTTTACGCTGTATAGACTTTGTATTTCTTATCTCCATTATTTATTAGAGGTCATATGCATGAAAGCAGGACTGTTGTTCCTTGAGGGTTCATCAGCTCCTAGTGCTTCTTCCCAACCTGATGTCATAATACTCTACTAGTGACATCACAGTTGTTTCCATGGCAACAGACTGTGATGTCACAACACAGCATTAAGATTTCAAGTAGGGAATAAGCTATAGAGGCAGATGAACTCTAAGGGATACACGTTTTTTGTGGGAATTTCTTCACTAATAAATAATGAAGAAGATAAATCTATAAAAATATATAGAAAATGCATGAAATAACAGCTGAACTGTGTCTGAACATTATGTTTTTTTAAGTTTTCCTAACAGTGTCAGCTGCTTTTTAAGTCTGATGTGAAAACCTGTCTGACTCCACTGCAAAGGTCATGAGCTGACTCATGTAAGGCATTCTGGAATATTATTATGTTTTGGTGCTATAGCCTGCAGCACTTATACTGTATTTGTCAGTGCTGTTGCTGTCCTCAGCAGTCCTTATGTTTTTGTCTTGTGCTGGCCATGAAACTTCTCAAGACACAGTAAGTGCCCTGCCCTTTTTTTGTAGTTTAAAGGATATCTGAATCAGAAAAAAATGATTTTAGAGAACACAGGGACTTCACAAGACATCTACCAGAACTGAATGAAAATTTAACTTCTGCTGGCTTAAGAAGGCACACATTATCAACTCCCATGATGTCTTGCATGAGCGAAGTCTTGATATTTGGAATGGAGACAAGCAGACTTTCACACTAGGGCAAAACAGAGTGAAACAATCTCATTTATATTTAAATTAGGATGAAATTAGGGGGATGCAAGAGACAGTATCATTGTCCATGCCTACAAACTACAAAGATATACAGAAAATAGGTTGGAGGGACTTTCCCTTTAAACTTCCTTCTTCCAGCTTCATTATATGCCCTTGGTCCTGGTGCTCTTTTTTCTCATCTGAGACTCCCCTCCTGCATCCTGTTCACCCCCATGAGGTACATGTAGGTCTCTACATGTCCCCACTCTTTCTCCTCTCTTCCAGAGTGTGCAGGTTGTGATCCCTCATTCCAACCGTAGGAATTATTCATTTCAAGGGAAATTGTCATCTTCCCAGAAAAAAACAACCCGGGACCTATAGGTCCTGCTGAGCTAAAACGTACTGTAGTGAAATTTTGTTAATAACTTACAGGGCTGCAATTTTAATGTTTATTTAGTTGATCCTGTGACCCTCCACCGACATTATTTTCCCACACTCCCCCCAGGCCCAGTCCTCTGATGATGCGCCTGATGGACTATGGCACAGGGGACTCCTATGTGCCACTACAGACTACTGAAAAGGTTAACACATAGTAAATGTTTGCGCTTCTAATGCTGGTACCAGTCAACCTAGGAAAGCACTTTCCTCGGTCGATTGGTACCAGCATTAGACATGCACTGTATGTTGTTTATCTTTTCTATAGTCTATAGTGGCATATAGGAGTCCTCCAGGCCAGGCACAGCAGAGTGCTGGCCACGGGGGACTGCGCAAAAATAATGGCATGCAAAGGGTCACAGGATAAACCAGATAAACATTAAAACCGTAGCCCTGCAGGTTATTACCAGAATGTCAAAATACTGCATTTTAGCTCAGCAGGACCTATAGGTCATGTGTTCTTGTTTCTGGAACGCTAACAGTTTCCCTTTGATGTTTACACTTTATGCAGTCATCTCAGCATACTACAGTACCGCCCCAGAGACAGAACCTATGCAAATTTTAGTATTTGGCATGTAGATACAAACTCTGCATCTGCACTCCACTCTGCCTATTGCTCAGATCTGGTTCTCTGCCTAAAGAGAGCAGCCACCCTGTAGTGAACGCCGGTGACTGCTGGCTTGCCAGCTGGGTTTTTATTCTGTAGTTACAATAAAGCTATTTATTTTTCATGTAAAGTCATTTTAGCGCAAACCCAACTGTAATTGCGCAAATTTAATTTAGCGCTAAGGCATTAGTGCCAAATTCACTATAATGGGAAATAGTGCTAATTAGTGCCAAGTTATTTTAGTGCAAATTACTGCTTCAGTGAATACTGCAAAAATTTGAGTGTGAAAATTTCTAGTTTTACAGTATATCAAAAAGTGTAGTTTAGTCATTTTTTTCTTGATGACACTGTGTTAGATAGCACCTTCTGTAAATTAAGTTTCTCTGGTTTCTATCTGAGTCCCAGGAACCGGAGAATATCCTGTTTGGCTACCATGACTATGTATTGAATGTTTTTGTTAGTAAACCACATACCTTTTTGCTAACTAGCCATCCAATTTACAAAGAAGAGAGTGTTTTCACTTGCCGTTACTGTCTATGTCCCTTCATCCTAATTAATTGGTTCCTGTTTCTTCAGTACAAGAGCCTCTTTTTTTTTTTGACTACTGGGCTCTTGTGCTGCATCATTTCTGGGAATAATTTTGATTAGTTCAATGTTCTCTCTAAAAGACATATCAGAGACACCTTGTGGACCATCAAAAATTGTACAAATTTTTTTCAGCTCCTGGCAAGGGCAGACTAGCAAGAGCTTAGTTTGAAGTGTTTAGGTCGATAACGTGACTTCATAAATTGTTTTTGTCCTGTCATTATGTTTTGCCCAAAAACCTGATTTAAAAGGGTAAAAATTTTAAAAAGAAGCATGCCTTCTCAGTCTGCCTCTGTGTCACCGAATAATAATAAAAAAATGCTCTGAGGGTGCTCCCAATGATGGTGGAAAGTACGCATCAGCAGGGTCCATCTCCTCATGTACAGCAGCAAACAATGCAAAAGGTGGAAAGAAAAAAGAAAAAGCTGCAGAGCCATCAGAAAGGCTTGTTGAAGATAGTCCAGATATCAATGTGTCTGAATGGGGGAACCCTGAATCCAGTGATGGCAAAAATGAAAATACAAGAGCCTTAGAGCAGGCACTGGAAACTGTCTGCCAAAAAGAAACGGAAAGACAATAATGTTGCTGCCACTCCTCCTGCACAGAGAAAGTAGCAAACAGATGGCAGGACATATCAGAAATGTGGCAATTTTTCCAGATGGTCAAGGCCAAAGAAAATTTTAATAAGATACCTGCTATTCCCTCTCCCCAGGCTCAGGCTCCAACATATCTGCCTGTGGAGGAAGAGGAGGAAGAATAAGATGTGCAAATGGAGGAAGGCGACCCCATGGAGTTAGAGGGCACACCTGAGCAAGATTTCAGTCCTCCTCCATGGCAAACTGAGGATTACTCATCTCGTTCCTCATGTATTAGACAAATGATTGATACCCTCAACATACCTCCACTAGAATCACAGAAGGATGAAGAGGATGCTGATTTTACGGAGATGCTGGAAGTAGCTCCGCCAAGAAATATGTTATTTCCTATATACAAACCACTTAAAAAGGCCATAGAAAAAGTCATGCCTGCACCCTCGTCAGCTGCAGTCACTGACAAAAAAGAAAGGGCAGCTTATTTAGCACATACAGCACAGTACAAGAAAACACCTTGGAAATAATTATTGTACTGGCAGAAAGAGTCAAGGATGGTTTTGCACAGGACCTGATAGCTACAGCAAGATCAGTCTTGGATGCCACAAAATGTAATTTCCATACTGCGGTGGACACTAATGACACTGCTGCTAGAGTTCTGGCTCATAGTGTTCTTAAGAAGGTGTTCCTAGCTGGGGAATGCTGCCACCCTTTCCCAGGATACTCAAAACAAGGCCATGGATTTCTGCTTTGAGCAAGACTCAATTATTTGGTGATAAAACAGAGACCTACATGAAAAAAGTGGATGAATACAAAACCACTTCAAAAGTAACAATGAGAAGGAAAAGTCCCTACCTCCTACAGGTCATATGGAAGGGGAGGCAGAGACAGGGGATACTTCCCAAGAGCCTACGTCTCTTATGCTCCCAAGGAATACCAATCACAAAGAGGTTACTATAGGGAAAGGGGAAAAAAGGGCTTCCAAGCATAATGTGGCAGATCACATGCCCTTAGTTCTGGTGCTCTTTCTCATCTGAAAGAGACTACCCCTCTGCATACAGTTCACCCAAGGTACCAGTAGGTCTCTCATGTCCCCTCTCACTCTCCTCTCTTCCAGGATGTACATGTTGAGATCCCTCATTCTCTTCATAAGGCTTTTGATGCATTCCTGCACCATTTTAGTTGCCCTCCTCTGGGCTGCCTCTTCCCTGTGTCCTTTCTGAGGTGAAGCCTCCAGAACTGGGCACAATATTTCAGGTGGTGTCTCACAAGTGAGCAACAGAGTGTTTACACCACCTCCCCATCCTGTTGGAGATACCTCTTCCCTATGCAACCCACACTGGCCCTACCCAATGCTATGTCACACTGCCTGCCACTTTGAGGACATCAAATATGATAACATCAAGGTCCCTTTCCTGCTTGGTGACTGTCAGTAACCCCCTCCCCACATCCTATACTCAGCTCCTGGGTTCCTATTCACTAGGTGCATTTTTTTGGCACTGAACCCCAGTTGCCATGCTCCTAACCATTCCTCGAGTTTCCCAAGGTCCATATGCATTCTGTCCACCCCCTCCCAAGTATCCACCCTATTACAGATTATAGAATCATCTATAAAAAGGCATACCCTTCCCTTCCAGTTTTTCTGTAATGTCACTTATGAAGACACTAAAGAGGACTGGTCCCAGTACTGAGCTCTACAGTAACCCACTGATCACTGTCCCCTCATCAGAGTGAGTGCCATTAACCATTACCCTCTGTCACCTATCCAATAATCAGTTCCTTACCAAGATCACCACTCTGGATCCCACCCCTAGGCTGCTCAGTTTAATTATCAGCCTCCTGTGCAACACAGTGTCGAAGGTCTTGCTAAAGTCCAAATAGGCCTTGTTCACTGCTCTCCCCTGATCTATTTCCCCTGGTCATCCAGTCAAAGAAATCATGCAGATTCATCTGCATGCCCCCTGAATCCATGCTGCCTTTGGTCTTGCAGTCCACTGGATTCAAAATACTCTTTCAACCTTTTCTTTAATAGGGTTACCATTATTTTTCCACACTACTGATGTGAAACTGATTGGCCTAAGATTGCTAGCCTACTCTCAGTGTCTACTTCTTATGGAGCAGGACCGTGTCTGCTCTCCTCCAGCCCTCCAGAACCATGGTCGTTTCCAGTGAGCTGCTGAATAAGGCCATCAGTGGGGCAGCTAGCACCTCCCTGAATTCTTTTTAGTACCCTTGGGTGTATCCCATCCAGTCCCATAGTCTTTTTTTTTTTTTTAATATATTTTTAGCTAATTTTTTCTTTTAAGGCAGGACACATTTTATATTAGAATTTTTTCTGTGCTTACTTCAGTTTTGTTATTATACAGATTTACATTATTCAAGTATGCATGGAACTCTTTTACAATTAATACAGTTTAGCATTTAAATAAATTATTCATATTCTTTGCTAAAATCGAATAAATCCTGGGCACCATTCTAGTCGCATTTCTCCTCCCCGATTCATACATGTTATGGGTAAAAATCAGGATCAACCCTTGCTTGATAAATTGACCATCTCTGCCAAAGTGTGGCAAACTTATCCATCTGGTTATTAAGTTTTGCAGTGATATTTTCCATCTGGTATATAGATTTCACTATTCGCCTCCAATCTTGTATGGCCGGGATTTCTTTGGTCATCCTTTTCCTAGTTACAGATTTTTTTGTAGCCAACAATAAAATGGGCAGCGGGGTTTTTGTCCATGGGGGGATCAATCTGGGTAGACAGCCATTAGTACCACTTCAGCTGTGAGCAAAATGCTCTCCCCAAGGCTATCACCGATTTCTTTTTGTATACATATCCAGAAAGGCATCAAGCATGGACACTGCCACATTATATGTGCCAGGTCTGCCATCTCAGCTCCACACTCCCTCCAACAAGCCCCAAATTCAATCAGAAGGTATTTCGTCAGACTTGCCGGAGACCTGAAAAACCCAGATCTACACTTCCATGAGTATTCTCTCCAAATATGCGACTGAGTGATTTTGACTACACGCAGAGATGAAGAGGACCACTCTTCTTTAGATACACAGAGGCCTAAATCTTTGTTCCAACTTGTAAATATTAAGTTTGTTGATTCGTTCGATCTTGCATCATTTTATATAGCTTTCCAATGAAATGATTCCAATGTTGTCCCTGGGAGTGGTAAAAAAATAGTTTTAAGAGGGGAGGGAGAGGAGGGGTCAGTTTGACCTGAATGATTCTGTTGTGTAATAAGTGGTTTCTGATTTGGAGGTATCTAAAATGATCGACATTTGGTAGGTTAAATTTAAGTTTTAGTTCTTCAAATGATAGGATCCCATTTGGACCTAAAAATTGGAACGCCTGCTCCAATTCTGATCTACGCCAGAGGGAGAAAGTTAGGTAGTCATGGGATGTAATGAAGAGGTCATCCTCTGAAATGATCTTACAGTACTCAATTAATTGAAGTGGCTCTTTATCTCGCATTTTAAACCATATTTTTAAAACCAGTGAGGTGATATCAGTAAAGTTTCTTAAAGGAGTCCTCCCTGAAGAAGAAAAAAATTATTTTTTTTATGTCATACATATCATTCAGGTGAAACTCTAATTTCTTCCATAGGGAATCAAACTGATCGGAAAACCACAGAAGAAGAATTTTAAGAAATGCGGCTTCTGTGTATTTTTTGAGGTCAGGGAGGTTGGTACCACCTTGAGTCAATGATAGTTTTAATAATGAAAGACGGATTTGTGGTTTTTGTTTGTTCCAAATGAACATTGATATCATGTTATCCCATGATTTAAAACAGTATTGAGATGGGAAATATGGAATATTTTGGAACAAATACAGTAGGCGGGGTAAGACATTCATTCTGATAGTTTCAATGCGTTGGAACAGGGAGAGTGGAAGGTAAGTCCATCTATTCAGGTCTTTCTTGATCGCAATGGAAATAGGTTCATAATTGATTAATTCAGTTACATGAAGATTATGGGGTATGTGTATGCCTAGGTATTTTATTTTGGTTGAGTGCCATTTAATAGTTAGACTTGATTTTAAGGTGTTTGGGGGGGGGGTGTAATTATAAAAGAGGGCTTTGGTTTTTGAAATGTTTAATTTAAAGCCAGCTAATTTTTCAAATCGGGATAGAATTTCCCATGTCTCTTTGATCGAATCCGTAGGAGACAGGAGGGAAAGGAGTATATTATCAGCAAAAAGACTGATCTTGTATTCAGTTTGCTGCATTGGGATACCTTCTACTTTTTTTGATATTCTTATCGCCCTTGCTAGAGGTTCAAGATATAATACAAACAGCAGAGGGGAGCGAGGACAGCCCTGCCTTGTGCTTTGGCGTATTGTGATCGTAGAGGAAAGTCCCCCGTTTATGCAAATATAAGCTTTTGGTGAGAGGTATAGTTGGCTCAGCCAATGTAGCAATGAGTCCGGGTAGCCGAAGGTTTTTAATGTATCCCAGAGAAAGGGCCAGTAGACCCTGTCAAATGCCTTTTCAGCACTGAGGCTTAAAAAGGCTGCTGGAATTTTCAGATATGGATATATTCCATTAGTATTAGGGACTTTCTGACATTGTCCATAGTTGACCTGTTTTTTATGAAACCTGCTTGATCTGGATGTATTATTGTTGGGAGGATAGTTTCTATTCTCTTGGCCCAGATGGCCATGAAGATTTTATAGTCTGAGTTTAATACAGATATCGGGTGGTAGAAGGAGGGGGCTAATTTGTTTCCATTAGGTTTGGGATAGCAGCAATTGTGACATAATCCCATGAAGGCGGGACTAAATTTCCTGCTGCTGTTTCTCTACATAACTTGAGAAGTCTTGGGGTTAATTCATTACTAAAGATTTTATACTATTCGTTAACGTATCCATCAGGGCCAGGGCAGTGACCCGAAAATTGTTTAGTGACCGCAGCCTCTATTTCTTTAATTACAATTGGGGCTTGTAATTTCTGGGTTTGTGTTGTTGCGATTTTTGGGAGTTGTAACTGGGCTAGGAAGGTTTGTCTGTCCTCTTGGGAAGAGGTATTATGTGTTGTGTAAAGCTGTTAATAATAAGCAAAGGCCTGTCTTATGTCTTCTTCTCTATGGGTAATCTTACCAGTTTGAGGTTGTTTAATTTTTAATATTGCAACTATGTTTTTCCTTGCTGTTAACTTCTACGCCAATCCGCGTGTTCCCCTGGATCTACCCTCATAATTAGTTTGTTTTAGGTATATTAGAGACATTTGATATCTTTTAAGAGATAGGGATTTGGTCTCCAGTGTGTTTGTTTCGTTTTTTTTACCGAAATCCACTTTTAGTAGTAGAGGGTGGTGGTCAGATATTATTTTTGGACAAATAGTTATGTCACTTACTGTGGGGAAGTGTTCGCATTAGGTAAAAAAATAATCTAGTCTAGAATATGAATGAAATCTTCCCGAGTAATATGTAAAACCTGGGGCTGAGGGAAACAAATTTCCTCCAGATATCTACCAAACCGAGGTTTTCAAGGTTGTGCTTTGAAAAACTTTACTGACGCCGGCGACCCGGGTTGGCGGCGGACTCAAGGTTTGTGCAGGGCACGCTGGGAGAGGGAGGACTGAGCGTCCAACGGATGCTCTCTCCTCAGGGGTGGGTTACCAGGGTGCACTTGCACCGACACCCTGAGGGAGCCGGTGGGAACATGGGCTCTTATGGGCTGGCGGCCCGCTCACGGAGTCGGGAGGGGACGCTGTCAGGTGCTTGAGAGGCGATGCGTCGGCAGCCGCCTCTCTGCACGTCCGTCCTTCGCTGGGCGCCCAGGGGCGGGGTTGAGGGAGCACAGAAAAACGGAAAAATCCCTTCGGTGGTCCTAGATGAAGACTGCTCCACCCAAGACCACCAATTCCAGGACAGACCCCGCTGTGCAGGATAGGAGGGAGGAAAAAGAAGCACTCTAGAGGCAGATCCTCAGATCCTGGAGCGGTGGTCCGGAAGGTAAGAGCAGTCTGAAGGAGTGGACACCGAAGGCAGGAAGGTGGATAAATAAAGAGTACAAAAAAAAAAAAAAAGAAACTTTACTGGGGTTGATAGATGTTAGATTTTAGGGTTAGATGAATCAAGATTTGGAGTGATTGTCATATTGAAGTCTCCTGCCATTAGTAATTGCCCCTGATGGAGATCCAGTATTTGACAAATTATTGGTGATTTAGTCTGTGGAGGTAGATAAATATTAGCTAATGTAACTTCTTGGTTATATAGGCAGCCTTGAATGATGATATAGCGGTCTAGTCTGTTGGAATGTATCTTATTTATTTTAAACTGAGTAGTAGATGGGATCATTATTGCCACACACCTTTTGCATCCACTCGGATGAGCTGAGGAATAAATGGTGTACTGACCCCCCCATGTTAATTTCTGATGCTTGATATCTGAAAGGTGGGATTCTTGTATAAATATAACATCTGCCTTTTGTTTATTTAAATGCTACATCACTCGTCATCTTTTGATGGGGTTATGAAGACCATTTACATTTACGGAGTAGATCCTTACTGGTTGGGAAGCCATCTGTTTTTTTTGTTCTTTGAGTCTCTTTTTACTGTTTAAAGTTTAGTACTTATTGTTTTTGTTGTCATATTAAGTATCTGACTTTCACTATTTTTTTGTTTATTTCCCAGGTCATCCCAGTCCAACGTCACCCGGATCATCCCCCGACCCTGTGGAAGAATTACCAACTGGATTCAGTTCCTCCTTCAAAAATTTGTTAAGATCTCCCAAATAAAAGTTTTGAAGTTTTGTAATAAAGCATAACACTGAAATATTGTACTCTGTCTCCTTCCAACTTTGTTACATAAACCAAGATTAACCTCAACATTAACTATAACTACTGTATGTAGAAAACTGTGAATAAATGGCAAACCTGTGAACTTGTACAGTTTTCAGCTAACAAAACAACATTACTTAACAAAACGATATACATATATCAGTACTTCCATTGTTAGGGTGGTAACAGAATTCCATCCTTCCATGATCTCAAACTGATTCCCTTAGGAAATCAGAGTTGATCGAGGATCTCCTTTGATAGAGATTCCTCAGATGGTGTGGGTCAGTACCCAAAGGGTTCACCGAAATGGGCATTCTGGGCTCCCTAAACTCCCTTTATGGACAAACCCCCTTTTCTCTGTATTATGAGGGAAAAAAAGTGGGAGAATCAAGACCCGACCCCCTCCCTTGGACCTACCCCCAACCCTTCTTCTCCTCCCCTCCCTCTCCCCACTCCCCATCACCCCTCTTTTATTTGGGGGCTCTTCTAAGGAAGGACCCATCTCTCAGATGAACAGGGCCCCCAAATTATTGAGGGGGGCTCCCATTCCCACAAACTAATTCCCTGTTCAGAAAAGGATAAGGTGACCACCTACTTCATCCCCCAGCTGGCCCCACAGTCTTCTACACTTTCAGAGCTGCAAGCCCTTCCAGATTCTTTTCTCTGAAAATGGACTCGTGTCCACCCCCACTTTGTTCCTGCTGCTCCCTGGTGGTTCCCCCTCCCTCCACCGTGACTGAGGCTTTAGAGTATGTGCGTGTGGTCTGAAGCGATAACATGAAAAACAAACTATGTGCAGCAGTGGATCAGTGTTTTCTTGTGCACACAGAGAGCTGATGAGAAAAACAAACTATGTGTAGCAGTGGGTCAGTGTTGCAGTGCACAGAGACAACTGATGAGAAAAACAAACTATGTGTAGCAGTGGGTCAGTGCTTGCAGTACACAGAGAGCTGATGAGAAAACTAAACTGTGTGTAGCAGTGGGTCAGTGTTGCAGTGCACAGAAACAGCTGATGAGAAAAACAAACTATGTGTAGCAGTGGGTCAGTGCTTGCAGTACACACAGAGAGCTGATGAGAAACCCAAACTCTGTGCAGCAGTGGATCAGTGCTGCAGTGCACAGAGAGAGATGATGAGAAAACCTATCTAGGTACAGCAGTGGGTCAGTGTTGCAGTGCACAGAGACAGCTAATGAGAAAACCAAACTGTGCAGTAGTGGGTCAGTGTTGCAGTGCACAGAGAGAGCTAATGAGAAAACCAAACTATGTGCAGCAGTGGGTCAGTGTTGCCGTGCACACAGAGAGCTGATGAGAAAACCAAACTATGTGCAGCAGTGGGTCAGTGTAGCAGTGCACAGAGAGAGTGATGAGAAACCCAAACCACAGACAAAGGATGAAAATAAGCTTGAAAACTACAAAAACTTAAAGGACAACACCTGTCCTCCCAGAACCCCGCCACCCCCAAACCACAACCCCCAATTAGGCTTTTCAGCCTAACAAATAAGGTTTCCAGTACCTCTGTGTAAAAATATGTATTCCAATGTATCTGCCATAATGTAAACAGGGCCACAGCACTGCAGCACCATTTCACATGCTCAGCATTGCTTCGCACTGCTCCACTGGGCAAATGATACAACTGAGCAGCGCAGAGCTACACTGAGCATGTCAAATGGCATTGCGCTACTCCAGCTGTGTTTACATTATGGCGGATACATTGGAAGACATACTATTACACAGAAGTAATGGAAAAATTACTTGTTAGGCTGAAAAACCTAATGGTGGGTTATGGGTTTGGGAGGACAAGTACTGCTCTTTAAGCCACCAACAGGAGAAGTGAAGCATCAGCCTGTTCCAAGGAAACAGACACGAATGAAAACGCAGCTAAGGATTCGCCAGGGGAGCCAAAATATAAATCAAGCAACAGGAAGGCAAAACAAGCTTTCAGCTGCGACCCCTGGATAGAAAAACACGCCACAAGTTAGCGTACGATAAAAACAGTTTATTAACAAAATGGGTAGCATCCACCTCACACAAAGGTGTCAACGTTTTGTGTCGCACTTGATGCTTTATCAAGATCTTTTTTTGTTAATAAACTGTTTCTCCACTAACTTGTGGCATATTCTATCCAGAATGCCGAGCCGAAAGACTAATTTTTCCTATTCAAGGAAAAAGCTCTGAGGACAGTGAGAACACAGACAGAGGACATATGATTTAGTTGATAAGAGGAGCCAAGTTTGAAGAAGTTTGCTAGTGACTGAGCATGTTCAGTGGATACTGCCTAAGGACCCGATCCACAACATGCTCGTAGCCTTTCCCCATGAGCAGAAGGCTTGGAAAAGTCACGGAGTGCCCCCAACATGCATGATGCACACCAGTGTCACACTCCATGGCATCGTCAAAGATGGATGCGCACCCCCTCCACATCAGATCCTGGCCCCCAGGCATGTCTATGCTGGCAGATGCACAAGTCAGGATGCCCAATGCTGGGAGCGAGAGGAGGGGGTGGATACTACACAGCCCCAGAAGCTGCATTAGTGGCTATGCATCCCCCTCCTTCTAGCCACTTCTTGTTTTCCTTGGCCCAATCGGAACCCCACTCAGCCCCGAGAGCCGCCAGTGTAGGTTGGAGGCAGCATCAGCACCAGCCAGCAGCTGTCAGAGTAATTCCAACTTTCCAGTGGAGATACGACAGTTATGGAGGACTGCCATATCACATTTTTCCTACACTCTGCACAGGGAGGGATTCATTTCCAGTTGGCACAGGCATCTGACTGCACACCCATGGTCTGAGCAAGCACTTCCCCCACACCCCGAAACTAGGGCTCTGTACCAGAGGTGTGCAGCTGACGTGGGTTAAGGATGTCATATGATGCAGATGGGCATCGGGGGGAGGACCCCCCCTCCCCCAAGTCAGAGCTGGAATACACTCAATTTGAGTGTATCCTGGTCACCTATGTGGATCAGGCTCCAAGTGTGGATAGGCGACTGAATCTCAGGAGTTAGAAACCAACTTTTTGAAGATATATTGTATGTCACAGTATTCACTAAGGGCTAATTCTGTTCATTTTTCTTTTATTTACTTCTCATTTTTTATATCTGTTTTCTTCTCCTCCCCACCTTTGTAACTGAACATGTTTATTGTTCTATATTCCTATACAGTGTGAGGGTGCCAGCTCAAGGAAAACTGTTTTAGGCATTTGACACTGCAAAATACAGTGGAACCTTTTTTTTTTTTTAAATTAAGAACTTGAATTGAAAAACAACAATTCCATCTGACTCTGCATTTAAACAGGACCAGAACATGACCATCAGGAGGACAGAACAACTAGACTACCAGCTATTTCAATTTCTATACTGTACAGTGTACTTGAAGGACAATATTGGCAGGTTTATTTAAACAAAAACAAAATCACAGCCTAAAGTGTATTGATACAAATAATACAAACGTTAAGTCATGCTTTTTATTTATATGGTTGATACTCGTGCTAAAAATGGTACACAGAAAGTGCAAGGTTAGCAGTGTAGAATCTAGTGGAGCTCTCTGCTTCTCACTCCAATGATGTCATTACAGTGCATGTTCAGTGGCAATTTTAAGGATCAGATACGACAGTTTTTTTTTATTTGGAAGGCTGTTTACATTTTTTAAATTCTATGAAACTGCATTTATGTCAATTATATAAATGCAGTTTTGGCATCAATTTACAAAACAGCCTTTTCTCTCTTCATGAAGCTTGATTCTGCAATATATTATTGGCAAAAATATGTTTTAGGTGTCCTTTACTCATATATAAAATGGAATAGAACAGAATGATGTTTTTGAACTTATAAGCACCTGGTGGTCATGGGGGTAACCATGACTAAAAAGTCGAGGTTGTGGGGGGCACAATGCAAGCCTTTCACATCAGACTCATTGGCTATTTTGCAAGGCCTAAAAAAGCTGAGGAGGGCTGGGCATACAAGCAGGATATGAGAAAATAGATTTACATTATATTTTTGATGTGATATATGTGTTAAGGGCTACTGAATATTGGCATGTACGGCTACAGGAGAGCTGACCTGTTTAAAGTGGGTTTACTCACAAATGGAAGAAACAAATGGTGGCTTTTTTAAACAAGCGTTCTAATGGCACAGTGATTTTTCCCTGTAAAGCAGTCCTGCATGTGAGTGCTTACTTTTATCTGTACATACAATGAACTAGATGCACAGGTAACAACCAATCAAAATGCAGAATTTTCTCTATTTTATAATCTCCAATAACCTGCAAAGTAAACCATTTTGATTTTAAATTCAGATTTTACATAATATGTTTGCATGTACAGTTCCTGAGATTCTTATGGTTGTAAGAGCTTCTTCTCAGGTCCTTCATGGACCAGAAATGCTCAGCTTTGCTTCACAGTTCTCTCACCCAAAGAACTTGAGAAGTAAACTTCAAACCATAAGAGACCGAATATTTGTGTTTGCCGACTTGTAAACTATTAAAGACATATCTACTTAACAGTGGCTGTACACATCGGTTTGCAAAATAAAAGCTTTACTCAGACACGCAAACAACTCTGGTGCATGTATGGTGGTTACTGATATTCTGATTCCCACAAGATGATCTCTTATTAAACCCACAGTGCTGGATTTCAAAACCTTCTGTCAGTACCAGAAGTCATATTCAGATTTCCCACTGCAGCTCTCTGACACTGGTAAGCACACGCTGAACATGTCTACAGCCTGGGCCTTCTTTCAGCCTCTTGCAGGGAAAATGTCTCCCACAAGAGTCTCTAAAACAGGTAAACTATAATTGTGAAGTGACTAGTGGCCTACACAGGTGTCCAGCACATCCTGCAAAATTCGTTCCCACAGCCTATCCATATACAGACTAGCACTAGCACATCCTATGAATACTGTTGTGCAAAACAGGTCTCACTGTCACCTTCTTTCAGTGCTCGTCTGGGATAGTCTGAAAAATCTCGTATGGAAAAAGGCCATTCATTTTTGAAACCGGTGTAGCTTACTTTTCCATCACCTTGTGGGTTATGGGTACATATGGACCTAAGAAAGGGAAACTGGTTTCTAGTAAACTCTTTCCACATCATACAGCAGTCTCCATATCCCAATTACTATTACCTGAACAAAGTGAACTATTGAATACTGGCCAGTGGCTTGGCCCAGTTACAGAACTAGCATTCAAACCCTGCCCTCCACTCTGCGGCCATCAGATTTTCTAAGTTCTTTTAGCTCAGTGGAAAAAAACCCCCAAAAAAACAAGGTCTGGGTCAGTCTGACATGCAAAGCCCTGCATAACCTTGAACTAATCAGCTTGTTTGGGTTTAAAAACCTTCCAGAAAGCCGAAGGACAAACCGTGAGGTAATGTAAGGACACACACTGCAAAAAAAACAAAACAAAACAAAAAAAAAATGTAATGCATCAGATAGGGTTTTAAGCACTAAGTGTAACAAGTAGAGAAATGAGATGTTAGGATAAAAAGCCTTCAGGGCATTGGTGAATATGTGGCATGGTGCTCTTCAGGGTTTGAATAATGACGCAATACAGCATTGGTGTTGAGGTCCTGTAGAACAGGGTCTCTAGCATTTTCAGCACCTAATGTCAATACAAAGATACATGTACTATGGAATGGAGACTGTGCTATAATGCCTGTATTGTTTCTTTCCAATAAAGGCAGAAAGCTAGAGGCCCCACTCTGACGGACCTGTATAGACCCCCCCCCCCCGTCATATCATTAAAGAGGTCAAAGCCAGCATCTCCACCTCAATTTAAAAGCTTGGGGAAGGGGGTGGTTTGGCAGTCGAGAGAAACAGATGCAAGGTCACTTTCCTCTCGAGGGAGATCACTGAAATTGTTAAAAATCTCTATCTATATTCTGTGTTTTGCAAATAAAAATCTAACGGCTAATAGACAACAAAACCGGAGTCCCAGCAATGCGTCACCAGAAAGGAGCGGCAGCACAAGAGGACTTCTTTAAGCCAAAATCAAGTACACCAGCCACAAGTAAGCAGGTCACTGATCCACCATCTTTTCCACTACAGAGTACGGGGGAGACCACTTTAGCTACGCTGAATTCCACTGCTCATGCAGCTTTGCTGATAAGTCGGAGATTCTGACAAAAAAAAAAAATATTTTTACAGGAAAAGTAAATGTTTTGGAGCACAGCATGGACATGGTGCAATCAACTGTGGAGAAGGTAGAGACCAGTGCAGGGAAAGCCAGAGACACCGCCACAAAGCTGGTTCAGGAAAATCAACTTCTCCAACAGAGGCTGGAAGCAGTGGAGAGCATTTCTAGTGCGTACAATGTATGCATCGTGGGCCTTCCCAAAGGGACAGAGGGGGATGACCCTAAAAGGTTTCTTAAACCATGGCTAGCCACTGCTTTGGGGATTGATCAGTTTGTACACAATTCACCTAGAAAAAGCCTATCGGATTACCCCAAGACGAGTGGCGACCAGTACTGACGGACCACGAACCCTACTGGCGGTTTGTGCTGGAGTGAAAGAAATGCTATTCAAGGCCGCCAGGAAGCAGCATGGCATTAAATTTGAACATGTGGTGATTTCACTGTACCAGGACCTGTCGTTATAGTACTAGGCAGCAATTTGATCCAATAAGGTGAGATCTTCGAGATCTCAAACTTTACCATCAGTTGCTGCTACCAGCTAAGCTGCTGATTTTGGATGGGGACTGTTCCTACATCTTCTCGAATCCCAAGGAGGCAGCTAAGTTTGTCTCTAAAAAGATGGTGGAAAAAGCACGGAGCAAGGACAAGTCAGACGGGCACTGACTGTGTGGTTTGACTTGCTCTTTATTTGTGTTACTTCCTGTATCTAACTTGGTGTACTTAAGTGTAATGGGAGAGTCATGGGTGGGGGTTGTAGATATTGCAGTACCCGATGCCCATCTTTTTTTTTCCCCAACACAATTGGGAGTTCATAACTGACAATGGATTGTATCTTTCAGTTCCCACACACTCGAACATCTTCTTCCCCTAGTGTGCAAACTTAAGAATTCTCCCAGACGAGACTATTTGGCTACCTCTGGCTCCATTTCAAGGGGGTCCTTTACAGTGTTGGAAGGAGGGATGCCTTAATACACTTGTTAGATTCATTCAATGTGATGTTGTTTATTGTTAAGGTTATGTTATTTGCTGACAGTTTAAGTGATCTTTCTCGGGGGGGGGGGGTTATACCTCCTTGTATCAACATGTATTCCTTACTATTTTTGGTGGCTGTTTTTGACCATATGATCTCTATAACAGATATCCTCAGTTTTTTTTCTGGACATTCTAGGCACCTGTAGTTCCTTGGCTACTACAAGTTTTGGTAAATGTATTTAAAAGTCAACTAAATCAACTTTACTCCTCCACTTGATGTACCAATTTGAGAATGGCATTTTATTTCCCAATTGTAAAACTGCCTATACAGTAATGCTGTATCTCTCATGGAATTCTGCTGCATGTATTCATGTAAAATCAATTAAGAAAATTAAAAAATAAATAAATAAAAGCTTGGGGAGTCCAGGGTGGGGTGGTGGTTGGGGAGGGGGGGGATCTCAATTGAAGCTGAAAATTTAGGGGTTTTGGCACTTGTTTTTCAGTCCAGTGGTGCTGCCAGGTACAGTATACAATGGGTACCTGTAAGCCTAACATTTATAATCAGGGCACTAGTTCTGTCAAGTGTTTTTCCACATTTTTTCCAAAAACTGATTTCCACACATCATGGGTCTGGGCCAGAGGCCCTAGGACCCTCCTGAAGCAAAGGTTTGGCCAAGGGACCACAGCAATGGCTACTGGGCATGGTGCCTGCACACTCCCATGTGGTGATGCTTGCTAGAAACTACCGTTGCCTGCTCTCACAGCAGCCTCAGTTCTGTTCTACCTGCCACTGAGAGCACACCAAAGCTCCTCAGTTCACCTCGGCACCACTGAAGTGATTTTTCCTATATTGCCACTTTTTTTTTCTTGTTTTCTCGGTGCCTCTTTTCTTTGTTTAATTTTCCACACAAAACCGAAAGCCAAGTCCAAAGGGGCCATGGTGAAAAAAAAAATCCTGAAGCCACCCATCATGCATCGGCACCCCTCTAGGAACAAGATAGCTTCAATGTACTGACAGCAGACCTGTGCAGCCTGCCTCTGACCAGACCATGACATGGAAACCTGGGACGTCTGCTTCTCTATGGACTGCTGCACCTTGGAAAACTGTGCACTTAAGTGGGGTTGCACAATCCCCACCTTTAAGGGTAGGCATCGCACACCAACATCCAAGGTAAACTTTCAGGCCTTTCCCCTGGGCCTCCTTCTGGGACTTCTGGGTCCATGGAGGTAGACAGTTCACCTTGACCTCACTTTGCTGAGGCACTGAAGATTATGGAGGTAGGGTCTGGTGGACAGCTGACTCAGAAACCTCCACAGTCTGAATGCCTCCAGCAGCAGACGTCTCCATTAGCACAGCAGAAGCTATACACTCAGTCTACACCAGTGGACACCTCACCGTTGTCCTCTGGTGTCGCCTGTGTTGTCACTGTTCACAGTGACAACGCAGCAGGTAACCCAAAATACGACACTGGGCACCCCACTCCCCCCTCCCGGCCACTGTTCTCAATATTGAGGGAGGAACCAGCACTGAGGCTGCTGTGCGTGCCAGGACTGGGCTTGGAGTCTAACCATGATAAAGGTGTCACTAGGGACACCATGGAGAGGGACGGCTTACAACATGGTGACAGTGACAGCTGAGGTGTAGATACTAGGTCCAGCTCTGAGAACGAGTCCAAAAGAGATGTCTGCTCTGAGAGTGTATCTGACTCTGGTGTCATCTGCAACCCAAAGATGGTTTATGGCATCAATACCAAGCATTGTGTCGAGGACGGTGCTGAGCATGGTGATGGGAGCAACCTGTCTCAGAGGTCATTGCTAGACCTGAGCATGGTGTCAGGGGTGGTGCTGACTCGGAGTCGGGTGAGGACCTGGAGCTGGGTTTCTCCCCAGAGCTGCAAGAAGACACAGCTTTGCACAGCTTCTCAAACTGGCTGCCTCTTCTACCTACTCCCTCAGGTCTCTGGGCCCTGGCGTTCTTAAAGTCCCTATCACTCACATGCAAATGGAGGACAAGGATTTAGCTTCATGTGCCCCTAGGCCATGGAACTCCTTTCGCGCTCAAGTCCGCTCCTCCCCCTCCCACCCGTGCCTCCGGAGCTCCCTGTGGTATCACTTGAAGCTCTCCTCTGCATGTGAGTGTCCTAGACCTCCACAGCTAGTTCCGGTCCCCTGCACCAGACTCACATGTCCTTCCTGGCACCCCTCATGCAGCTCCTGCTGACGCAGCCTGTCTAACTGGACTCTGAAGTGCATATAATGTATTTTTCTCTGTTTCAGGACATACTCAGCCTGTGGCTCTGTTTGTGGCTTGGAGCGATGTATACCTTGTAAAATTGTACTGTTCTTAGCCTTGGTGTTTCTATGTATATATATTCCTGTACATATCTTAACTGTGATTACGGTCTACTGGTTATGTTCACATGGTTCTAGTTTGACACTCTATACTGCCTAACTTGTGTCATGTTGTCCTCTGTATGAACCTGCATCTCACTGTACTCTCCCGGGTCATACCTGAAAACAGGCATATAACTTGTCTAGTGTACTTACCTGGTCAACAAAAGCTAAATAAATAAACTATCACCGGTGAGGACCAGGGTTGTCCAGTGGTACTTGTATGGCTCTGGTCTCCTCACAAGGGAGGTCCCCCCCCAGGGGCACCAACTGGGTCACTCCTCAGATGTAGGAAGACAACCTTTGGATGACTCTGCTAGCCTGTCCCCTCAGGGCAAGCCCCCAATGCAGTTCTGTAGCCCAGGCCAAGGCCCTCGAGACCAGGAGTCTCAACCCCCCTCTAGAAAGGGTTCGGTGCTTTCTTGACAGGATGTTATCGTTAACCAGCACTACAAGGCTGCTAATATGGGAGGAACACCAGGCTTGGATCGGTGCCTTAGAGAACTGGCACAGGGAGTCTGACAGGGACCAGTACAGGCCCTTCTCTCCAGTAGAGACCCTACCTGGAGGTGGCGTCTCGTCTCCATCAACATTCTCCTCCGAGACAATGAATCATCCATCCACCTCCCTTCTGCTGCTAAGTAATCCCAGTACCAGAGATTCCTGGTGGAGATGCTCCAGGCGTTTGACCATAAGGCCTCTACCAGTCACAATCCAGCAGCTTGCCAACTGGACTCCTTGGTGTTCTCAATATCGACGTTAGTTATTTCTCCATGGCCCAAAGCTACAGAGAAGACATCCAGGGCCTTGTGAAGTCATCCCCTTTCCAATCCAGCCATCCTCAGGGACTTCTTCATGTGGTATTGTATACCCCCGAAACCAAAATGAGGTATCTTACCCAACCTCGGGCCTTTAGGTACTGCAGACCCCAGAGAGGCCATGGATCGTCATATGGGACCAACCTCCAGATGAAGATTCCACCCACACAGATGTTCTGGGAATCAATGGAGCATATCGATTCTGGGAAGATATGAAAGTTACATACTTAACGGTTGATCCAGAATATCATCTTCATTGATTAGCACACCTGCCCACCATCCCCCGCTCTAGCAGAGCTAGGGCCTCTAGGCAACCCACCCCATTTTCTGGCATCCCTTGCTATGCACGCCTCTCCCGTTATCTTGTTCCCCTGTGGAGGACCTGTTTTAAAAAAGAAAAAAAGAAATGGTCTAGGACCCATGTCAGAATTCCTAGTCCATAAAAAAAAAAAAAAAGAAGGAGGGACTCAATTTTGTGTATATCCTTATTACTTCCTAAATGCAACTCTTACCCACCGAGTATCATCAAAGTATAACTTCATTTGACAGTAGCCCTGTCTGTGAGGACCAGGGGGTTGCTGAGCACTAGGATGGAGCAACCTGAGCTAGTTTTGGCGCAAGGTACATCCCTGTTCTTGCAGGAGGAGGAATGATAGCTCTTGATTATGGATTTCTTCTCGATATACCAGGCAATTTTTCCCTTCTTGGTTGATGTAAGTTCTCCCTATGCAATGTCTGATGTTCATGGCCAGCAGGCTCAGGGATAGCTGGGGAGATGTATGCATCTCTACATTTTAGAGCAGAGTATCCTTGCAATGCCACCATGGTGTTTTTTCTGCTCTGTCCTTTCGAGGGAGGGGTCACAGCTTAACCCTTTTTAAAAACAATAACAGTAACAAAAAATAACAGTTCCCTTACTGATGACATGCTATTACTATCAGGAGTCATTTTGCAGCCCTTCTGCTGGGAATGCTTGTGCCATCTCAACGGAAGTGTGGTCCCATCTTCTTGCATACCCCTTTGTTTCTCTGCCAGAGCCATACATTTACAAGGCTGCTGCCTTAGTTTCCTCTGCCCCTTTCCAGACCTCTTGCTGCCTGGCCTTCTCTGAACATATAACATTGGTTTGTAGGAAAATAAAAAAATTGGATTATATATACTTTTTTTTCCCCTTTGGAAACACGGACAATTATTGCTAATGGGTCTCTTTTGCCATATTATGACTATGCTGCAAGTCTTTTCTTTCGGTTTTCAAAGTCTCTCTGCTGCATATACTGTTAACAATATTGTTGCTTTGTTGGGACAAACTCGTACTCATCACTGTACTTTATATTCTCTTCTTGGTTGGCTTTCTCCCTCTTTACGTATTAAGAATTTTTTTTTGGGTTGTTTGGTATTTAAAGGTGTTTTTTTTTTCTGGCCCTTTTTCAGATTTAGTAAATCATGGGTCAATGCTTCCTAGCTTGAGATCAGCTAAAGGGGTTGTTTTAGTTGAACGGTTATGTAAATCTAAGGTTGGTGCTTGTGCTTTTTCTGCAACTGCTGCTCAATTTTGAAATGGTCTTTCCAATTCATTGCAATCTGCGTCCTCCTTTTACATTATTTAAAAAAAAAAAAAAAAAAAAATTTTTTTATGGTTTTTGTATAGTCAATGTAATTATGATTGTAAGTTTGGTTAATGTATTTTGTTTTCACTGTATTGTCTTATGTTTTTGTATGTACTGCTACTGCAATTTGTGCTCGAGCAGAGCCTAAAAAAGGACCCTCGGATCAGCACGCTTTCCTGGTTACCAAATAAATAAATAGGTTATGCACCTGTAATTGTAGTTGTAGGAGTTAGACAGTTCAGTATGGCTGGGGGGGAGGTTGAGCATCCCAGAGGACACTGCTTCCCTCATCCGGGAGGGGGACACCTGTAGCTACAATAATGCCCCTGCATGACCACATTTGTCAGAGCAGTGGAGTCACAATGAGAGGGAGGGCAATTCTTGGCCCGGATATCTGCATGTTTGTGTGCAGCCATCCAGTGGGGTTCTACCCAAGAAAGCGCCCATGGGGAGCAATCAAAAATACTTCCCTGACTTGCAGAAGAGTGAAACCATCTCTCACTCCATGGGCCCACAGGTGTAACTCCGACTAGGCCTGGGGAATTCAAAAGGCTCCACTCGGGGGGGGGGGGGGTGATCCATGGGGCACTGATGTGTTGGAGGTAAGTCCACGGGACAGGCGGTGACGGGACTGAGAGGGAGAAGGCCGATGACTGCTAGGCAGGGAAGCAGAAAGCACAGTAAACATTAAAAACAAAACTCAGCCTTATTTACGCAAAAACGGAGCTAACCTCAAATGATCATTTAATACTCACTGGCTCCAACAGTGCTTTTCGAAGTCCGAGGATTGCATTGCTTAACCTTGATTCGAAATGGTGTTTCAGAGTCAAGTTTAGCATGGTGCTTGCAGATCCTCTTCAGGTTAAAAATGCACATGGCTTCTCTACAAAGCAAAAATGCACCTAAACTCTCTCCTCTTCTACCTATCTTGACATGTTCTATGCCTGTGTGGGACCAAGTATATGATCCCAGTGGTGCTGCACTTTTAACAGGGGCATCCAGAATGTTTTTAAAGCACCTGGCTATATCCTTGACATGTTTCTCTATTATGATTTTAGATGGCTTTATTGTTCTGACAGGTACAGTACATTCTATGGGTCACAGGATTATAAACAATGACAGATCAGAATCTGACTCTGGGACATTGTAAGAGATACTGTAAAATAATGTTTTTAAATGTAGTCTTGTTTCACAATACTATATGTTTGTACATGAAATCATCTTTCACTTTGAGGCACTTTATATAGGTTTATTTTAAATATGTAAACTTTGTATGACACACGTGACTGTCTTGCAACTGCTTGATGGCATTCTGTGACATCATATTGCAAGGACTGTATATGAAGATTCATTACAACACACCTTCACCTTTAATAAAGCACCAGCAGAGGTGTGGAACAGTTGGAAGGTGCTTTGTTGCAGTGGCTGCTACTAAATGCTTGTACCTCACTAGCTTTGGCAATAATGCCCTGCACTTTGTAAGTTATAGCAAACTTTTTTTTTCCTTTTGCACGTCTTTGTTTAAAGAGCTGCTGACACCTTAAAACATTTTTGAAAAACATAACTAGAAACAATTTAGCCTCCTTTCCATATATACAGCATTCTAAAGATTCCTCCTCCCCAGTATTTATTACTAGAACAGTTGCATGAATACATGATCTTTATTCCTCAAGTTTCATCTGTCTCTATAGCCGACTCCTTACTTCAAGTCATAATCCTCTGTCGTGACATCAGAGTCTGTTTCCATGGGAGCAGCAGTGATGTCACAAGCAATGCATTATGACCTCAGGTAGGGAGACAGCATAGAAACATAGAATTTGACGGTAGATAAGGACCGCTTGGCCCACCCAGTCTGCCAATTTCCCAACCTAATGGATAAGCTGCAGATCCTAGTTAACCAACAGCCTACTTCTTTCTATCCCCACTTCCTAGAATTGCCTTATGACTGTCCCATGCATGCTTGAATTCAACCACTGTTTTTGACTCCACAACCTCCTCCGGAAGGCCGTTCCATGCATCCACAACCCTCTCTGTGAAAAAATACTTCATTACCTCTGAGCACACCCCCATCTTCAAATTGTGCCCCTTGTCCTTGCACACCTCTTTTTGAAAGATGCTACCCTCTTGGACTTTGCTGATTCCCTTAAGGTACTTGAAAGTTTCTATCATGTCCCCCCTCTCCCTCCTTTCCTCGAGGCTATACATATTAAGCTCCTTTAGTCTCTCTTCATATGTCTTCTGGTGCAGACCCTGCATCATTTTAGTTGCCCTCCTCTGGACAGCTTCCATCTTGTCTACGTCCTTGTGGAGACTGGGTCTCCAGAACTGCACACAGTACTCCAGATGTGGTCTTACCAACTTTCTGTACACAGGGATAACAACTTCCTGTTTTCTACTGGTGATGCCTCTCCCTATGCATCCCAGTATCCGCCAGCCCTCCTTACTGCCTTCTCACATTGCTTGCCCACCTTTAAGTTATCTGATATGACTACCCCCAGGTCCCTTTCCATTTCTGTTGTCAGTATCTCACCCCCCATTGTGTACTCTTCCCCTGGGTTTTTGTTTCCCAGGTGCACTTCTTTGTGTTGAATCAAAGCTGCCATATATTTGACCATTCCTCCAACCTTGCCAAGTCCCTTTTCATTCTTTCCACCCCACCTTACATATCAACCCTGTTGCAGATCTTTGTGTCATCTGCAAAGAGACATACCTTCCCCTCCAGTCCCTCCCCAATGTCACTTATAAAGACATTAAAAAGGACTGGCCCCAGTACTGAACCCTACGGTACCCCACTAGTAACCCTCTCTTCTTCACTGTGGACTCCATTTACTATTACCAGCTGTGTCCTGTTGCCCAGCCAGTGTTTTACCCAGGCTACCACCCTGGGACCCACTCCCAGGCTGGCTAATTTGTTTATTAATTTTTTGTGCGGAACTGTGTCAAATGCCTTGCTAAAGTCTAGGTAGGTCATGTCCACAGCCCCTCCCTGGTCTACTACTTTGATCACCCAGTCAAAGAAATTAATTAGACTTGTTTGGCATGACCTTCCTGCTGTGAATCCATGCTGCCTTGGGTCCTGTGTCCCACTGGCCTCTAGGTACTCAACAATTCTTTCCTTAAGAAGTGATTCCATCATTTTCCCTACCACTGAGGTCAAACTGACAGGTCTGTAGTTTCCTGCCTCTGTCTTGCTCCCACTTTTGTGAAGGGGAAATCACATCCATCCTTCTCCAGTCCTCAGGTACCACACCATCCTCCCATGATTTATTAAAAAGGGTAGTCAGTGGTGTTACTAGTTCTTCCCTTAAGTTCTTTTAGAATTTTAGGGCGAATCCCATCAGGCCCCACTGCTTTATCCACCTTCAGTTTTCAGAGTTCTTGCAGAACCTCTTTCTTCTGTGAAAGGACTAATATCAACCCCCATCCAGAGTGCTTCTATTGACTGGATTAGGTCTCCCGCTTTTCCTTTGTGAATTTTGAGCAGAAATATTCATTCAGTATCCCTGCTTTTTCACTGTTGCTCTCTGCCCAACCACCTTCCTCTTTATTCAGCCTCAGTATCCCTGCCTTCATCTTTCTTTGCTCCCTAATGTACCTATAAAAGGTTTTATCCCCCTTCTTAACTGAGTTGGCTATCATTTCTTCAGTTTGGGCCTTTGCTATTCTGACCACCTTCCCCGCTTCCTTCTGCTTTAACCGATACAGTTCTCTGTCCTGCTCCTTCTGTGTTTTCTTATACTTCCTGAATGCTATCTTTTTCTCCCTTACCTTCCCTACCACTTCTTTTGAGAACCACAGTGTTTTTTTCTTTCATTTTAATTTGTTTCACACAAAGGCATGTTGCCTCCGTGATGGCAGTTTTGATGTTTCCCCATTGTTGCTTCACCCAACCTTCTTGCCTGTTTGCTAGTGCTTTTCTGGGGCACTCTCCCATTTTGACAAAATCAGTCCTCCTGAAGTCCAGTACCTTCACTTTTGTGTGGCTTGACTCTACAGCCAAGTTTATCATGAACCACACTGTTTGGTGGTCGCTTGTTCCCAGATGGCTACCCACTTCAAGATCAGAGATCCTCTCTCCTTCTCCCATTTGAGAGTACTAGGTCTAAGATTGCTCCCTCCTGAGTGGGTTCCAAAACTAGCTATCTGAGGCATGTACCTATGGAGCATGAGATGGCCCTGCCTCTGGATGTAGCTGCAGCAAGTGTATCGCTATTCAGGTCACAACAATGTCTCTCCTCAGGATGCATTATATCATTTCCTCCCCCTGAGATGGGGGGGGGGTCTGTATACAACCCCTGTGCACATTGTGGAGTCTCCATTTCCAGTCTACAAGGTGGCCCAGAGTGCTTCCTCTCCTCCCTGTTTATCCTTTAGTTCTGTTGCTTTGATCCCATCCATTACAAAAAGCTGCTACTCCTCCTCCTCTTCTTCCCTCCCTGTCCCTCCTGTAGACTGTGTACCCTAGTATGTTGACATCCCAATCATAGTTCTCATAGAGTTGATAATTAGATGAGGTAGCATGTTAGCTGTTGGTAGAGAGGTGCTACGTTAAGGGAAGGTGCAGTTAGACGCTAGGAAGTTGTGTAGGGCAGAGGATAGGGAGGCAAGGGAGGATGAGTGCTGAATTTGGTGAGGGAGGGAGTTCAAGAGATTAGGGAACTAATGAGAGAACGCATTTTGTCCTGTGTTAGTGGAGCATCATGGGACTGCCAGGGTGCAAGCGTCAGTGGATCTAAGTGAGTGAGAAGGGGCGAGGGGGTGGAAACGTAGGGTGGGAGTGCCATAAATCAATATTTTGCACAGACTGACCAGGGCAGGTCTAAGGCAGCAGATCCTGCAGTACGGCTAGGCCAAATCCGGCTCTACGTGTAGAGGCAATGTCCAAACTCTAATGCTTCATGAAAGTGTGGACTGAACTCCAGGTTGCTGCAGTGCAAATCTCAGCTGCAGAAAATTTTTTTAGTAAAGTTGTGACCTCTGATCTCCCCCAGAAGAGGTTTCTCATACTTCTGATAACAGAAACGGATGCAGTTAGCCAACCATTTGGACAAGCACTGCTTCGAAACTGCCGAGCCCAGGGTTCTGGAGGCAAAGAACACAGACAACTGATCTGATATGTGGGCCTCACTGGTCCTATGGCCATAGTACCAAAAAATTCTATGTACAGTATATCCAGTGTATGTAAAAGAACCTCACCCTTATTCGTATGAATAGGGTAGTACACTGGCAGCTCAACGGTCTGATTCAAGGTGAACTCAGAAACCACCTTGGGAAGAAACTTAGAATTTGTTCTCAGGACTGCTCAGTCTCTGTGAAAAATTAAATAAGGCTACTTACACATCAGGGCCTGAAGCTCAGAAATTCTTCGAGCAGAAGTAACTGCAGCTAACAACAGCGCTTTCCAAGATAGCGCATCTCACAGCTTACCGCCGGTTCAAAAGGAGGCAACGTAAGGTTTTCTAAAATAAAATTCAAATCCTAAGGCGGGGTAGAGTTGTGGATAGGGGGCTTCAAGTGGAGAATCCCTTTCAAAAAGATTTTGGAGATCTCCAGTTGTGAGACAGTTTTCCCGTCCATCAGTGTATAATAAACAGAAATAGCAGACAGATCAACTTTCAGTGAGGAACAGCTTAGACCAGAGTCAGACAGGTGCAAAACGTACTCCATTAACTGGGTCACTGAGCAGGAAAAGAGGTCCCCCAACCCTTGGAGGCTGCCCAAATGGAAAAACACTTCCATTTCATAGCGTAGGTAGATCTAATATAAAGTTTTCTTACCTCTACTAAGACTTGAGCGACCCTCTGGGAGACTCGAAAACGTGACACAATTATGTCTGAAGGAGCCAAACATGAAGATGTAGGGACCTGAGCCCTGGGTGCACTAGTCTGCCCTGTTCCTGCATCAACAGATCGTGCTGGAGTGAGGGGGGTACTGGGGGTTCCACGGTCAGCTGTTGTAGGAGTGGGAACCAAATCTGCCTGGGCCAGAGGGGGCTATCAGAAGCATCTGAGCGCCCTCTGCCTGAAGTTTCCATAGGACACGTTGTAGAATGGGAAAGAGAGGGAAAGCGTACAAGTACGCATCTTGCCAGATAACACCAGACCCTTTAACGAGCGAGCAAAAACTGGGTAATTTTGCACTGGATGGGTAGGCAAACAGATCCATCTCTGGCCTTCTCCAACAATGGAACAGAAGGACTGCTACGTCCTGGTGAAGTTCCCATTCGTGAGCTATGGCCGTTGTTCAGCTGAGGCAGTCCACCAGGACGCTGTGTACGCCTGGGATGTGTACAGCTGTGAGGAACAGGTCATGCTGGATTGCCCAGTACCACACCCATATCGCCTCCCTGCAAAGAGGGCACGACCGGGTGCCTCCCTGCTTGTTGATGTACCAGATAACTGACATGTTGTCTGTCTGTACTAGCAGTGTTCCCACAGACAGGAGGGGCTGAAAGGCCTGAAGGGTGTAAAGAACTGCCCTCATCTCCAGGATGTTTATATGGAGAGATGTCTCCAGCTGGGACCAAGTCCTTCGTGTCTGATGGTCTCCCAGGTGGGCCCTCCCAACCCAGACCCAAGGCGTCTGTGGTTAGGGTCCAAGAGGGAAGGGGCGTTCTGAAAGGCAACTCCTGAGACAGATTTTGAAGATTCTGCCACCATAAGAGATCTTTCTTGAGTGTGCTGGACACCAAGACTGTATGATTCAGATGGTCAGAATGCTGATCCCACTGGACTCGTAAAGTCCATTGGGCGGCTCTCGTATGTAACCTGGCCAAAGGGATCATGGAAATGGTTGCTGTCATCAAACCCAGAAGCTGTAAGAATGCCCTGGCTGCAATATGTCTGTAGGAGACTAACAGACTGACTTGCTCCCGCAGAGTATCCGCTCTGTCCAATGGCAAGGAGGCCACGCTCTGGACCGTGTCCAATACTGCCCCAACGAATTGGAGGTATTGGGAGGGAACCAGGGATGACTTGGGGTAGTTGACAATAAACCCCAGTCCAACAAAGAGACCCAGGTGAAGGACAGGGATTCTTCTAGACTGCTCCTGGACAGAGCTGCCAAGAGCCAGTTGTCCAAGTATGGGAACTCTGCAATGCCCCGACGGCGAAGAGCTGCTGCCACCATTGCTAGGCACTTGGTGAAGGCCCTGGGTGCTGAAGAAAGGCCAAAGGGGAGGGCTTTGAATTGGAAGTGCACCACCTGGAAAAGGAAACGGCGGTGGCCGGGGAACACTGGGATGTGCAGGTTGGCATCCTTCATGTCCAGTGCAGAGAGGCAATGGTCTGTCTGTAGTAAGGGCAGAAGAGCCTGTACTGTCAGCATGTGGAACCTTTAGTATTTCTCGAAAAGGTTCAGGTGGCTGAGGTCCAGGATGGGCCTGAGGTCGCCTGTCTTTTTGGGGACGAGGAAGAAATGGGATTCAAACCCTTTCCTTCTTTGTGCCCAAGGGACTGGTTCTATGGTTGACTTTTGCAGTAGGGTCAGTATCTCTTCCTTGACCAGAAAGGCCAGGTTTGGGAAACAGCGGGATCAACCTGGAGGTGAGTCTGGAGGTATTTCCAGAAACTCGATGGTGTGGCCTCTTGACACTAGTTGCAAGACCCAAGAATCTGAAGTGATGCCCTGCCATTCCACCAGGTGAAGGGCAAACCTTCTTCCCACCTGCTCCATGCTGCTGTGAGGTGGGGGAGGTCTGAATGAGTCAGGAGGCGGAGGGACGGGAGTGGAGGGCTCCTCCAGCTGTCCTCTGTTTTTTGGGGGGCAGGGAGTGAAATGACGGCTGACCCCGATCCCCTCCTTCTGTCCTGATGCCTGGCAAAGGGTTGTTTACCTTGCCTCTTCTGCTGGCGCCGAAAGGGCTGTTTTGGTTTGAAGCCTGCCTTGTACAAGGATCTGACAGATGTCAGGGCTTGTCCACTATCCTGAAGGCCCGTAACTATGTCTTTGGTGTCTCCACCGAAGAGAACTGATCCTCCAAAAAAGGCATCCTGGATGGCTGCCTGTCCATCAGGGGAAAGCCCAGAGATACACATTCAAGCATGAAGCCGAAGGCACACGGCTGAGGAATGAGCCACTGCAGCAACGTGTCGTAAGTGGCACCAAGTGCATGCCTGCAAGATATCTTGGATAGACACAGGTCCTTAGTCAGTTCTGTCTTGAGGTCAAAGTCCTCAACATTCTGTAGACGAGCTTCCAGATTGGCTATAGTGGTCTTCTGGAAGGAGACCATGTGTGCTACGTAGCTGAGTGGACGAAGAGCACAGGTAGAAGAGGCATAGATTTTTCACCCTAACTGCCTAAATTCTTTATTGGGGGGAAGGAGAGTACTCATGTGCTTTGGCTTGGCAGTACAATAGTGAGCAGCTGCTATTACAATGGAATCTGCCTTGGGTTGAGAATCCAGAGAGGCAATGCCCTCCGGTGTATGGTAAATCCGGTCTGCCTTTTTCAGGATGGCTGGAATGGAATGGAGTAATTGCCAAACTGTGGTGGCGAGGTCCTCATGGGGAGTGGTCCATGGAGGAATAGGAACTGGAGATACCTCCTCCAGGTCTAGGTGTTCAGCTAGACGCTTATGTTTGGGGTCTTGTTCTTCTACGTTCCAGCCACTAGCCTGTTGGGTGATGTGGAGGAGTTCTGTGAAGGAGGGGTCTTCGGGAGGTGATTTTGGCAAATCCTTGCCCTTGGCTCCTGTGGTTCGCGACTGCTCTCCGGAAGAAGAATCAGAGAAATCCTCCTCTGGATCTGAAGATTCGCTTCTACCAGAGATTCTGACGTCTGGTAAGGTGACCTCGTGTGTGGCCCCTCCAGAAATGTGCACTGTGGTACACTGGAAAGAGCCCACGGGAGATAAGGAGCAGGGGGTTGGGGTAGTCACCGGTGCCAGCATCCTTTTATCCAGGTTGGAAGCCAGCTGGGATTTGGCTTCCTGCCACCAGGACTGAATCATAGACAAAGTCCTGTTGTATTGAAGGAGGAGGAGGCTGATAATAACGGGTGCCCATCCCTGGGTATTGAGGGGGAGGGTAACCGGGTGGTTGGTAAAAAGGTTGAGTATAACCTTGATACCCAGGATAATACCCCTGTGAAAAGAGGGTCACAGTCGGGTCCGATGGTGGGTAACCAGATGTCAGGGAAATGCCGATAATGGTGATAGCCTGACGGATGGCCCTGATCCAAAGGAGGCCTCGAAGGGCCTGGGAGATTATCTGGTGCCAGGAAAGTTGACGTCAGAGAGTCTGGTGGGTCCGGCATCAAGTACGCTGGCGTTAGGGGCAGACATAAAGGCCCTGATGGTGAATCCATCGGCCGGTTGGCGAAAGGATCCGGCAGCACACAAGGCGTTATGTGCACAGTGCCCGATGATGGAACCTCTGGTGACTGGGCTAATGAAAGGCCTGTCAGAAGTGAGAGGTTTCTTGCAGCCCGTGTCAGGACCGGTTCAGATGTCAGAGTCCCAGGGAGAGTATCCAAGGGAGTGACGGGGGTACCACCACTGGAGTGGGGGAAGGTAGAGTCACCTCCAGGGGACCCTTTTCCTTATCCATCCCAGTCGTAATGTCTGGGGTTGGAGGTTCCACCAGGGAGGACGGAGGGAAAGGCACCTGTCCGGGGGGACCTGGGAGGAGTGCTGGCCAGCAGAGGTCAGCGAGCTCGATCGGACATCGGGTGTGTCCGTGTCAATCCCCCATGGGTGAGCTTCGCTAGGGCAGTGGTCAGAGGCCCCAGCAGCTGACTTATCGATCGAAATAGTGGCCGGGCGGAAGGAGACCCCCAACCGGTTTATCGACAGACGTTTTGCGGATTTCCTCTTGGCAGGAATCCTTCTCATCAACTACCGGGTGGGCTCCGGGAGATCCGGAGTCTGACTTACCAGTAATAACCAGGCTCTTGCCGGAGGAGCCGGTGGGCGACTTATCGGTAGAAGTGCCAGGTTTGGGGCTCATTTTAATGGACCTAAAAGAAGACGACGTACCTGGAGTCTTAGAAGCAACCTGGACAGTCACCAGGGAAGGCGGCGGGGAAACAGCCTTATTCGTCGTGGGGGCCGCAGCCTTGGGCCCGGCGACCTTACCGGAGGAGACCCGCTCCCGGTCCTCCAAACGTTCCTCCTCCCTATGCTTCTCTTTATCTTTTTTTCCTTCATTTGCTCCAAAGAAGGAGAAGAAGTGGATTCCTTCAGCTTTTGCATTTCTTTTTCCAAGGAAGCCATTCTGGATTTGAGAAGATGGGCTTCTAGGGCCTGCTGCCTGCGTTTGCTTGTGGCCTGGTTGAAGGGTTTGCAATCAGGGCAGGAATCGGTATCATGACCCGGGTCTAGGCATGAGAGGCAGTGCCGGTGGCCGTCCTTGTGAGCGATCTGTGCGCTGCACTTTTCACACTTCTTTTTGGACTTTGGAGTCGGAGGTGAAGAAGACATAAAATTTAAAGGAAATAGACTAACTTTGAGAAATAAATTAAAATACTTACACAATATGGCGTTCGACTGGAGCAACGTTCACTCCGAGGTCCTTGCGCAGGTCGACGGCAGGAAACAACTGGAAGGCGGGCACAGGGACTGCCCACTATAAAGGGTCACACTGACGTCGTCACGTGACGTCAGGTGGGTGGTCCCCCACCAGGCACTGCTAGCAAAAGTTTGCCATGCAGTCCTGATGCCAGGGGGTGCAGTCCTATAAGTTATGAGCTACTGCAGGAACCCTCTCGAAGTAAGATCGCATGTTGCTGAAGTTTAGCAAGGATAGGGAGTAGGGAAATAGGACAATAGTTACCCAGGGAAGAAAGATCATCTCCCTTAGGAAGGGGAGTACCATGGCATGTTTCAAGGCAGTTGGGACAGTGGCTGTCAAGAAAGACAGGTTTACGAGGGCAGACAGCGGTTGTGCAATTGCTGGGGCAGAGGGGAAGAACAGTTTAGGGTCAAGTCCATCAGGGGAGCAGCCTATGGAGGGGTTTAGGGAGAGGATTCAAGCATGCATGGGATAGACACACGGGGACCTTAGAAGTAAGGCGGGGGGAGAAGACCAGAGATCAAGTACAGTCTGCAGTGGCACAGTAGGCTGGGAATAAAGGTAGACTAGCTGGGCCAAGAGGTCCTTATCTGCCAACAACTTCTATATTCTATGTTCTAAAGAGTGGTCGTTTTTAACTGTGATTTTATGAGGGGATGGCAAGCAGACTATTATTTGTTGTTTTTAGATGTCTATGTCACTTGTGTATGTCAGGACTTGTCCATGCATACTTTTTTTTATCAGTAAACTTGACTTGACATTTCCAAAGATATGGGATTTTGAAGTTTTTAAAAGTTCTCAGTCAGGTGCCATAGCTGCAATGACAAAATTCCACATCCTGGTACAGTGCTGTAATGTCTACCATCAAAAGCAAATGGTAGAACCATCCTAATATAGCCACAGTATCAATCTACGATGCGCATTAAAAAGAGATTTTTTTTAAACATTTCAAATGGTGGCCATCTTTAATTACGAGTCATTAATTACAAAATTAACTACAGAAACAGTTTTACGCATATCTCAGAAAATTAAAAGCATACCGTTAGATGAATCTAATTATAGCAAAAATACATTTTTACTAAATAAAATATAGAATTAATTTTGTCAACTAGCAAATACTGCAGCTTTAAGTGGGTCCTGCCCATTAAGATCAGACAATAAAAACTAGAGGAGTCATCACCTGATCCCTCCACTCATTTGCATATTATCCCCATGGACACAATACAGGTCACTTGCATATGGTGGCATATAAATCCCTTGTCTCCAGGTGATGTCCCCAGCAGTCTTTAAACATAGGATCTCTATGGTCCTTTCTCTGCACAATTTCATACCTGGATGGACTGAAACACATGAAGGTTGAAGAGCAAATGTACTGCCTGAAATTAATAGTAGCTTTTAAGTAACCAGCTATCACTTCTTACATCTGAAGTTTTTTTTTTTTTCTTTTCTGTTTTGTTAATTACAAGATTTTCTACCAGACAGTACTGGGTGTGATGTATGGAACAGCACTTTATCTGGAGGCTGACAGAGTCTGTTCTGCTCCTCCCTGTATATCATCAGCATTGTGACTTCAATGACTGTGACATCACTAGTAACCAAAAAGAGACTTTTCTGCTGCTTGACTGGCAACTTGTGACATGTTACAGCAGGGCTCATACTGTAACAATGAGCAGGGTCACATGTCGATGATATGGTAGTAGGAAAAACAGAAATGAATATTATGTACTCACCATAATTGCTGATCTTCCAGAATATTTTCACCACTTACTGCCACTAATGGGCCTGTGCAGGAGACACTAGAACCCACAAGAGCAAAGGTTTTCTGCCGCCTAAGGGGCCGACATCGGTGCCACCAAGGTAGACGCAGTGATATGGCACTCGTAGACTGGCCAGCAACCAACGATGGCCCCTACCTTCCTCAATTCTGTTTATCAGGAAAGAAACAAGTGGGAAAGAGAGAGAAGGACTAGGAAAAACAAGTCCAAAGGAACAGGAAAAGAATTTAGGATATAAAATCATAAAACCAACAGAATCTGGCTGCCAACTTAGAGAGAGAGAGGTTAAAAAATGGGCTAAAGGTAGCGGGTTAAGGGAAGCCAGAGCCTAACAGCTACCTGGACTGTGAAGGTGGAAAGGGCAACAACAGGAAGTGGTTCTGGCTAGGCAGGGGAGACCAAAGGAATTTCCTTCCTACAGTCCAGAGGAGGGCAACTAAAAGGGTGCAGGGGCTGCACCGGAAGACATATGAAGAGAGACTTAAGGAGCTTAATATGTATAGCCTCGAGGAAAGGAGGGAGAGGGGGGACATGATACAAACTTTAAAGTACCTCAAGGAATCAACAAAGTCCAAGAGGGTAGCATCTTTCAGAAAAAGAGGTGTGCAAGAACAAGGGGGGCACAATTTGAAGATGGGGGGCGGGGCGGCCTAGAGGTAATTTAAGGAAGTATTTTTTCACAGAGAGGGTTGTGGATGCATGGAACAGCCTTCCGAGGAGGTTGTGGAGTCAAAACAGTGGTGGAATTCAAGAACGCATGGGACAGTCATAAGGCAATTCTTGGGGGTAGGAAGAAGTAGCCTGCTGGTTAACTAGGATCTGCAGCTTATCCATTAGGTAGGGAAATGGGCAGACTGGTGGGCCAAGCGGTCCTTATCTGCCGTCAAATTCTATGTTTCTAAGAAATCAGAACAAAAGGGACTTGTACAACAGTACAAGACAGGAGAAGAAATAATACTGAAAAAGAGGTCCCCCCCCATTGCCACTCCTGTGGAGAAGAAAGGGAGAAAGGGGAAAAACAACAGTTCTGCATGTCTCCCCCTCCTGGGCAAGGATTGTGGGAGCAAAAAGGGTTGACTACCTCTTAATAGCAGCCAAGAGGAGGCTAGACAGGATGTGTCTATGCCCGGAGGGCTGTGAGAGTTTAGTTAGGGTAGCAACATCCTAAGAAAAAGAGTTTAAAAGGAGAGGGAAGGCAACAGAAGGAAACGGAAAAACATTCTCTTAGGAAAGCATTCCTGTCCCTCTTTTTTTGTGGGATAGAAACCCCAAAATGGGTCATTCTCCCTAACCTTTATTTATTTTTAAAAGGGGGGGAAGGAAGGAAAGAAAAAGATAGGGTGAGCTGCCTAGATGCCCTGGTTCCTGACTGAGCAGGGGATGACAGGCGGGCCTGGTAAAAAGTAATGAATATATTACAAAAGATCAATAATTGCAGCAAGTATGTTATTTTCATATCTTCCAAGAATCAATCTCCACCATATTCCTGCTAATGACTCTGTGCCAGAGACACTAGTACCCAAGAGCAACGTCTTTCTGTAGCCTAGGGGGCTGACGCTGGTGCCTGCAGTGACGTGGCACTCGTGGACTGGCCAGTAATCAAAGCTGGCCTCCTACCTTCCGCAGTTCTGTTTTTCCCCCGCCATCGATGGTGAAGGTTGATTCTTGGAAGATCTAGATATGTCTGCTTTCAGGTAAAGCACTGTATTTTACATCACACCCAATACTATTAGGTAGAAAACTATCCAATGAGCACATCGAAAAAACACTTCAGAAATGAAAAGTATTAAGGGACTACTTTTAAACATTAGTAAAATGTTCTGACTACTATTTGTTGATGCTCATACTGTAGCTCTTTAAGAGAGCTGCTCAAGGTCACACACTGATCATGTGGTGCTAGCACAGTTTAGACTTACAACCAGTGCTTCAACCACTAAATCATACTGCCCATGTTAATTATGGCTGTTTAATAACCGTGCCACCAGACTGTCCTTTACTGAGTTCCATATAAACTGCACTTAGTCAGCACAAACCAAGCTCTCACAGGAAAGTAGATGGTCACAGATGTTTAATTGCCAAATAAAGAGGTTTGAGCTTGGTGCCAGCCACCATGTGGAAGCCAAATGCTCTAGCGTGTCATCTGTAAAGGCTTCGCCAGGGGGTGCCAGGGGACTTCCTTCTGAGAACTTGGTCTGTGTTGACCAAGTGCAGTCTAGAACTTTTTTTTTTCACTTTCTCCTGGCCCCTGCCCAGAGGAATTAATTCTTTGAGTCTTTTCGGCTAGAGTCCCAACCTAGTGTGGACCCCGGCGTCATTCCACATGGGACCAGGAGATTTTTTGCCTTTGATTTTTCTGCTAGTCCCCGAACCAGAGGATGCTGGCACATAGGACTTTCATCTAGATGGCTTGCTGACGCACCCCGTCATCAAATGCCCTCAGCATCCTTCCCACCCTTACTCCGAAGAGCCGTCTGTGCGCCAGATGCCCGTGCTTCCACCTGCATCGGTGCGTCGGGTGCCATTAAGCACCCCAGGAGGAGAGCATCCGTTGGGACACTCGATCCTCCTTCCCCCAACCAACCCGCAGCAGCCCGAGTCCATTACCGAACCCAGGTCGCTGGCATAGCACAAGGTGTGGCATCCAACGCCTAAACCCTCAGTGCCACCGGGCCGGTCAAGTCTGGAACTTTTTGATAAGCTTTTGAGGTTAGCTACCCCTGCAACTGCACAATCCGGCATCCACTGCAGCTCGACTGTTTACTAGTTGCCTTGCTTTCCTCTCACTGCTCTGGCACATGGCTGCAAGTGGAGCACTGGACCCAGTTCCACCATTTCCAATAAACATATTTTGATAATACATAAATTCTCTGAGCAACACACAAATAATATACAAAACAAATGTGATTTTCAAATTGTTATGAATTATCTTAAAGGAGACCTTGACAATATACTTTTAATATAGGCACACACACACATATGCATGCATGCCTCCCCGGCAATAAAACAGAAGTTACATTAAAGCAGCAGTGCAATGCAACTGGGCAAAAAAACTGGACCCTGCTCTTTTTTCATGCTAAAAGATTCCAGCCATCTTCCAGTTTCATTTTGTGGTACAATTGTCTAATTCCACCAACATCTGAAGATTTTTTGAATGTTTTATCTGAGTTTTTTCTTGAGGAAAAAAAAAAAGACTGCCACATTTTGTATATACACAGCATTGTAGACCTGGCAAGGTAGGGATCGAGAAAATAAAAATCAAAATCATGATGTGCAGCCAAGAAAGTACCTCGACACATATATTTGACAGGTATACTAAGATTTTTATTAACTGTAGCTAAAACTAGTTTTTAAAAAAAAAAAAAAAAAAAATTTTTCATTGCACTGCTGCTTCAAATATGCATATTGAAACCTTAAGTGGAAGAGTACAGCTTTGTCACAATGCCACTTTATCAGCAATCAACCAACGGATCTGTGGTCACCACTTAAACACCTGAAAACAAGTCTTTTAACTATTTATCAGATGTTTTCATTTCTTTTTTTTGCCCATTTTTAAGCTTCTGGGAAACTATGTGCATGAAGAGTCATCCCCCCACCTCCGCAGAGTTTCAGACTCTCATGTAAATTACTGAACAGTCCCAGCTGGCAACAGACGATGTATGAAAAATGAAGGATGAGAAACACTTTAGAAAACTTGACTGAACATAACGGTGCATTACTGGTACCCTTGCTTTTTTCTGATCAAGAATCCTAAGCAAAGGGGAGGGCATGATGCTCTGGCGGAAGCGTAACATGCTTCCATGCTGGCACCCAGGATTTAGGAGTTGACTCTGGAAACCAGAATCATGGCAGCAACAGGAGGGGAGTACTGCTGATGGCAGCGTTAGCCAGCTCTGGATGGCCGATGACAGGCGCCAAGTGACACAGCAGTCCCTTCTAGTGAGCCCGGTACCAAGCAAGGAGTGGTGCATGCACTCAGTACACTGCATCAAGCAAGGCCTGAGCTTCCCTGACCTGAACAGAGTATATCCCAGGAAGACAGGTTATATCCCAGGAAGACAAGCAGCTGGTTGGAGAAATAAGAATCTTACACAAAAATCAGGGGTCCCGGGATTCTTACTATGGCGCTAGTGTAACCTCAGCTACCTGATTATACAGTTGTTTGAATGAGCAGATTCAGAATTTTAGCAGTTAAAATACAGAAAAAGCTCAGAGTTTTCTTTTTTATACTTATACTTTGTTTGATTTTAAATAACAAATGCATTATATCAAATGCTGACACTTAGTACCTGAAAATGGGCAGAAAAGAAAAATCAAAATTCGAAGGTTATAGTACAAGAATTAAATCAGCATTCAGTTATAGAAAAACGATCGTGCTCAAAAGGTATGATAGTGCTTTGCTCCCTATGTGTTTAATCCGGAGAAAGGAGGAGACAGCACTTGCCCTCCCCCCAAAAAAAATCAGGTCTAACAGTTCAAAAATGCACCCCAAACTTCTTCAGTTAGCATCTCATTTTATTTTTTATTTTTTACTTTCTCCTGGTCTTGGCCCGGAGGAACCTTTCCTCTGGTCTTGTCGGCTGGGCCCCTTCGTACCAGGAATCCAGAATCATGATGCTTGCTACCAGGAGATTTTTTTTGCCTTTGGTCATATTCCTGGTTCGTCCCTACCATGAGGGCACCGACGTGAAGGACTTGCATCCAGACGCACGACGTGCTTAAGACATTGCAGTCAAGCATCCATACAGCTGCCTCCCCACCCCGACTACCTTGAGGAGCCGTTGTGCCTTGCCACCCATGCTTCCACAGGCAACAATGCCCGGTAACCCACCCCCCTCTGTAGGAGGAAAGCATCTGTTGGGACGCTCAATCCTTCCTCCCCCAGCCCAACCTAGGTCGCCAGCGTAGTGCGGGGTGTTGCATCCAGTGCCTCAACCCTCAATGCCACCGGGCCGGCAGCTTCTCAATTTTTTTTACTGTGCAAACTTGTGCAAAATATTGTGCAAAACAACATAAAGGTACATCACAGAAACATAGAAAGTGACGGCAGACAAGTACCACTAGGCCCATCCAGCCTGCTAATTTTCCCTGCCTACTGTCAAAGTCGCAGACCCTACTCGATCTCCGGCTTTACCTCCTCGTTCCTGTTGCTAGGGTTCTGCTATGGCTGTCCCATGCATGTCTGAATTCCCCCACTGTGTTTGCCCCACCACCTCTACTGGGAGTCTCATCCATCACCCTTTTTTGTGATGAAATATTTCTTTACACTACCCCTTAGTCTACCCCCTTCTAACTTCATGTCATGCCCCCTTGTTCCTGGACATCTCCATTTCTGAAAGATGCTAGCCTCTGGTACCATATTTATGCCTTTTAGATATCTGTAGGTTTCTATCATATCTCCCCTCTCTCCAAGGTATACATATTGAGGTCTCCCAGTCTCTGCTCATATGACTTTTGGTGCAGGCCCTGCACCATCTTTGTTGCCCTTCTTTGAACTGCCTCCACCCTGTTCATGTCCTTACAGAGATGCAGCCTCCAGAACTGGACACAGTATTCCAAATGAGGCCTCACTAATGATCTGTACAGTGGCATCACCACCGCCTTCCTTCTGCTGGTGATACCCGCTCCCTATGCACCCCAGCATCCCACTGGCTCTCCCCAGAGCCTTGTCACATTTTGTTTGGCCACCTTTAGATCATCAGATATGATTATCCCTAAATCCCTTTCCTGTTTAGTGACCATCAGTATCCCACCCCCCCCCCAACTGTGTAATCCTCCCCTGGGTTCTTGCGCCCCAAATGCATGACTTTGCACTTCTTTGCATTGAATCTCAGTTGCCACACTCTAGACCATTCCTGTAGTTTACTTAGGTCCCTCATTTTTTCCACTCCTCCCGGCGTGTCCACCCTGTTGCAGATCTTAGTGTTCTCCGCAAAGAGGCACACCTTCTCTTCCAGCTCCTCTGCAATATTTGCTTATGAAGACATTAAACAGGACTGGCCCCAGGAATGATCCCTGTGGCACCCAGCTGGTCACCCTTAGTGGTAGCTGGGTGATGGCAGAAGGACGCCACTGACCTAACGTTTCACTCCACCCATGAAGCTTTGTCAACGGATCCTGAACCCATTCTAAGCAATCAATTTGTAGTGCATGCGCCAACGTCATAACAGACATGTCTCCTAGACTCTAGGAAGTACAACAAGAAATTTTAATCACTGTCAAAAGCAAAATAATTGTTTCAATTCATATGTGTAGCAGGACTGCTGTGTTTGCCACATTCAGACTGGTGCAGTATCAGTTAATAATACATATAGTACACAAGGTGCTAGATATACCCCCAACATTGATCCTGCCCTCATCCACTTAGTCATCTCACAGCCCCATTCTTCCCTTCTCTGGCACTTAGCCCCACACTCTGGGAGGATCCACAGAGAAGCTCCTGCTCAATACAAGATTTTCGGGGGGCTGGGGAGGGTGTCTAGCTGACCACCTCCTGTCAGTCTAATGTATACAGGGGGTGGCCAGTCGGGGTACAAGAGTGACAGCTTAATGCTGTATGCACCAGGGCTTTATCTTCCTTAGTTACTACCCCCTTTAGCATGCTGACAGCAATGATGTCAAGAAATACATGCATGAAAGGACTGCATGCATTTCTGCGTCACTAGGGGTCTGCCCACCCATGTGCAGTTCCAACTGCACCATCAACTGGGTCACCCAGGTGGCAGGACAGCAGTGGAGTCTGCTATCTTCCCTCCGTGGAGAACAGCACACTATGGAATGCTTGACCCTTCCCTTTCTGGTTTGTCAGCATTGCAAGCAGTAGCCCTGACGCTGTTGTTGAGGGTTGACTGACAGCTGCTCTTTAACCTTTAAAACCTAGCTGCATAGGCCAGCCCATTGGCACTGAGGGTTGAGGAGCTGAACGCCACACCTTGTGCCTTGCCAGTGACCCTGGTTCAGGAATGGACTCAAGTCGTCAGGGACAGGACAAGAAAGGAAGGAGCGTCTGGAAGACTGCTCTCCTTTCGTGGGGGAGGCTAGATTCACTTGCCACAGTTTGAGTGGCTTCTGACAGTAGCTGGGGATGCCACAACCTGTGGTATGACTCTCAGAGGCAGAGCAGCGTCGGACGCCTTACACAGAGACGTGGGAGCGTGCCCATCGCGTGCAGGGTGTCACTGCACATCCGTACTCATGGGAATCCAGAACAAGGAAAAACACCCAGCCCCGGTAGGCAATGGTGGGTCTGGTGATGCCACACCCATGCCCAGTGCCGGGTTCTCTATGTCACCTCTGGTGTCTGCCGTAAGCCTGGATGCCCCACTAGATTCTGAGATAGAGTGCCAGGGAGTGAAGGTGGTCCCACCCCAAGGGACTCAGAGCCAGGGAGTCGGCTGAAGGCAGAAGAGGTCCACACTGGAGCAGCTGTGGAAAACTTCAGGCGTGCGGAAGAACGCGCCATCATGTGACCACACTGGAGACAGTCCAGATGCTACTGAGGTAGGAGGGTAAACAAAGACAACAACAACAAAAAACTAGCTGCATGAAAACTCTTGTTTGTAACTCTGCCCTAGATTGGCCTCTGCACACAGCCACACACCCCTTTGCTCTGTGGTTAAACAACACATATATGGCAGGTGCCATCAAAAGTCCCGATTAAGTAACACCCCTTAAGACTGAGGGAACAAGCCCCCTTCCCCAGCTATACCACTGCACAGTATGAAAGGCACTATATAAAAATATTTACAACATAGATTGAATAAATCCTATAAACTGACTGACCAAAGAAGTCTTTTACCTATGATAATATCTCAGTACATCAAACCGGTTCTAAACTAATTATAGCCATTTCCTACACTGTGGTGTCATTTTGTAACTGCAAGACTATACTCTAGGGTGTGATATATCATGGGATATCATTTATTCTTGGGTGGCTGAAGGCAGTGGCTCTCATTGTTTCTTTGCACTTCACAACACACCCAAGGCATGACAGTATGTCATATTATACCATACCCTTTAGCAGAAATGTCACTGTAATGACTCAAGTTTATTTTAACAGGGTCTCATCTCCTTCCGCACCCCACCATGTTCTAACCTCACCCCACATGTTCACAATGCAAGAGATCTTTATGGCCAGTCAGAAGTGGGTTAGAGTCAGCTTCACCCTCCACACACTGACAGACACTAACCAGCACAGGAATGGAGGCATTATGCTGCCCCATACCATGCCGATCTGTGTACTGCAACACACACACTGATGGCAGGATAAAATCTGCCTTTTAAAGGTGTACAGTCCAGCCCCAACAACTTCTTCCCCCTGGTCACCAGGGGTGCCACCCAGCATTCTCAAGCAGCCAAGATGAATGCTCAGCACTGCATCTACTGCCTGATGTGTGACAACCCAGGTGCTGGATATGAACCCAAGAATCATCAACACAGTATGTTGTACCGCTGTTCTAGTACGACTTTGGGCCATCTGTTCCTCTGAATTAAAAAAAAACCAAAAACAAACAATGAATACTAGTATCATCTTACCTTAAGATGCACCGATTACACTTTCAGACAGATCTTATAGGTGGATCCTGTGATCTCAAGCAGCATTTTCTACTCATTAAGCTGGCTTGCCACACTAACGAGACAAAGCACCGACTGACGAGCTGAATTGTTCTGGCAAACCTCAAACAACGAAAGCAGTGATCTTGCTGGTATTACAAAACATTGCTGCCCTAGTTAGTGCCTTGGAACACTCAGCATTTTTAAGAGAGAACAGTATCAGTAAGTGTATCAGAAACCATGAAGTGAAAGAAACACACAAAGCAAGATAAAAAATCAGCCCACACAAAGGAAATTGGAGACACACACAGGATACATATTAAAAATGAACAATTAGTAAGAGTGCAAGAAAAAAATGTGTTTACTAGTGATGGCATGAATTCTGGTCTGACCATGTGGGAAAGGCATGGTGATGATACCGAACAAAAACTTCAATAACCACAGCAACTATATATCTTGGTAAAGTGGGGGTAAACGGGTGTTAAGGCCACTGATCCTCAGTTCTCTTCCCCATGGATCCCTCTCCTCAAAATCTCAGTTCTTTGACATTACAATAGTTGTTCCGTATCCCAGATATAGAGAGCCCTAAATAATACTGCCTTTGTATCATAATCAATGTGTTATCCATCACAGTTAAAGAATAGGGTGGTCTCTACAAAAATAGAAGGATTATGGCAATTACATTTAATGTTACTTTTTTGGGGGTTATGTCACATTATCGCCATTTTAAAATAATTCACATTAACAAGTACGTTTTTCTACTGCCTGTTTCAAAACTACTTGACTGTCTCGCACTGACCTCACAAATGACATTTGTGACATCACTGTTTGTTGTCATGGCAAAGCATTGTACTGTCAAAACAAGTACACAAGTCAGCCAATCAAATGGCAAAATCTGAGAAAAAAACAGTACATATTACCAGCAATTTGTAACAGCAAAGTTGAGTAGGTTTAAATGAGAGTCAGTATGGACTAGTAGCTAGGACACAGGCTTGCGTGCCAACAGACCCAGGTTCAAAGCTCACTAAAGTCAGTTACATTTAGTGTGACCACAAGCAATCCACTAAGCCTCACAGTGCTTTACTCCACTTACTGGTAAAATGGGTACGAGTAGGACCCCACCGAACATGTGATTTTGTAGTCTATACACTAGAATGGATACCTGCTCTTTAAAACAAATGTACAAAATGGGTTGGAAATGTCCTGCTTCCTGAGTGACTAAAGAAATTCCAAATCTCATATGTTATCCGCCCGAAATGCACAGGCTGGAACAAGTGCAGGCAGTGGTATTTGGAATTTGGGCAAATAACATACATAATTCAGGACCTTTACATCTGGAGAAATAAATACCTACTGTAGCAACATGTTCACGTCTCAAAAGTAATCATGTTTTGGTGGCTTTTGGCACCTCAGAGTTTCCTCTTGTACCCTGTATGCTGTCTTCTGGCCCCCTAAAAGCTCCCTCACCCACTTAATTAGAACCCAGTTTTTAATTGCGATAAAGAAATAATGTGACCTGACTTGTTCTGAACTAGAGGCAGACAGACCAGTTTCATAACAATAGGTCCCCCCGCAAACAAACCATGCTGATATAAAGTTACTTCAAGCTAATGGACTCGTAACAGTTTAAATGACAAAAAATAATAATTTTTTTTTAAATTATTTGTTTAGCAGTCCCCCCCCCCCCATGTCCTTGGCATGAGTGCGCACATACGTGTCACCACACCCTACTGGTTGCCCATTACCCACCTGCACTGCCACCGAGCTTCCACCTGAGGCAGCAGGATCATGGAGGGTGCCCCCCAAAGAGAGGAAAGCCACTGTTAGGGCACCTTGATCCCCCCAGTTGACTCCCTGACCCAAGTCCGCTGTCAACCTCGGTCGCCGCATAGCGTGAGGTAAGGCTTCAGCATCTCAGTCCTCTGTGTCACCGGGCATTAAAATGTTTTTAAACCCTGCAGGGGTGAATCCCAAATGGCCACCAAAACATAGTTCTGGGGCACAAGGACCCTCCCCTTTCATGCAGGTACCCAGACCGTGCTTCAATTTCCCAATCACAGCTATCACATACCTCCCCCCCACCCAGAGTATTAACACCCACCTAGGTCCTCTGGCAATTATCCTGAATAGGACAAAGATCAGACAGCTGGGGAGTTCTCATCTTCCTGTCTCTTGGGACAGGTACGTGATCTGGCGATGAGCCCCCCAAGGTCCAGTCAATTCGAACAGTGAGGAACAACACGAGGGAGTTACTAAACTAACTCTGCCTCATGGATCAACACACACCCTGCACACTGCTTAGTGAACCCTGGTAATGTACCTAAAGTTGTTCTTCATAGCTCTATACATTTTCACTGAAAGAGACTATGGGCGACTCAGGTCAGCGAGTTAACCAGCCACCTCATACACTAAAGAGCCAGGACAGTAATCCAAGGGCCTGGGAAGAATCCCCATGTTGGTCACATTACTAAGGCATACAAGATCAGGTTTGTGTTCTGCAGTCCAAGGAAACCAGGTGCTGACTCAAGGTAAGACACCTCGGAGGAAAACCAGGCAAACACGATGAGGCGTACACTGAAAATACAAGGAGACAAGGTCAGCTGCTGTGAAAGATTCATGTAAAAATGTCCAAAATAAATAGAAGCCTCCACCATCAGTGCAATGGTCAACAAGCACCCAAGTCTACTAGTATCTGAAGTGTGCATCTCATCGTGTTTGCCTAGGTAACACTACCAGACAAGAGGACCAGGAATGCCAATACTTTGCAAAAGCCAACAGCACACTATCATCTACAGTCCACTTGTTAAACTGCAGTCTCACACTACAAAAACAGTTTGCTCCAGACTGACCATTTGAAGTAACGCATTAAAAAAGCAAGAAGTTATGCATATATATATATATATATATATACATATACACACACACACACATATATACAGTACAGAAAAACTCACATGCAGGTAGCGACTTTCATCCACAGTACCAACTCTTCAGGACTCAGCAGGTCATCAACCCCAAATACCCCAATTCCTTCTGGAACTAAAGGGCTTGTTACCAAGCTCTGAAAAAACAAAAACTTTTATCCAGATCTGGAACGTGTAATTCTGAAAACGGGAACATAGCCACACTGCTTCCACACAGAACTACTCTTCTTTCTCTGTTCCATTACCATTCCAAAGACAGAGCTTCACTACTCACATTCTAGTTCCTGATGAGCACATTTATTCCATGGACATCTGTGAATCACATGTAACCAGGACTGACATACCCTGTTTACACCAGATGTGCAAGGCTGGCAGCATATTTTTCGGCATGAATAAGGCAAAACACATGACGTCTACATGGAGCAGAAAAGTACAGAGTGATACCAAAATGAAAATATGATTTGCTACGAGTGTAAGAAAGGAAAATATTTCCTGCCGCTCCTGAAGATTTTTTTAAGGTTGCAAGATCAATACATAGTGTACCTGCAAGAGTTGCAGATGGGCTGCTTTCTGTGTCCTTGTATGATTGCACAATGTCCTGTGCTTGTTTTCAAGTTAACTTCCAACATTCTGCTACAAAATCCCACAGATGTAAGCAGTTTTGGCAAATCTACATTGGAATTTGAAGCAGTTCTTCCAAATTAATTTCACTCTCCCATCTTCATGAAGACAAAAGGTCAGGAGAAACGTCAAACTTGCAGGAACCATTTTATCATTCTACTTCTTAAAGAGGTTCCTCAGTCTCTTTCTGTTTTTAATTAGTAGAAGTAGCCATCTAAACAAACCCAGCTGCAATAGATGTTTTAAGAGCAGCAAGTTTTCTGCATGCAGTTGAGCCCTCATTCAGTGTGATTATTGCAGCACAAAATATCAAAACACTGTGCTGGTATGGAGACTATTCAATACGCACTGCAGTTTACAAAACACACATTGCCATCTACAGCCACCACACAAGAACTGGTTCTGGGTCAACAAGAAATGTTCCAATTATTCTATTTCCTGCAGAATTAGCTCCTATGTTCCAAAAACTGATACAAATATGGATAAGTAACTCAAAGATCCATCATTTTTATTATTTTAATGCTAGCAGTCTTGGAAACAAAGCAGAACATCTTTATTTCTATCTCCAGAAAATTCTTCTCCACTGCTGACAATGAAACCTGACTACATGCATGGGGTGTAATGTATCTTCAACTCTGGATTACATGACAATTTGTCAGGATTGCAGACAGGGCAGAAGGCGGCCAACCTCACTGTTCTAGGTAGAAACAAAAACGGGATCCCTATCAGCATTGCTTTGTGTACAAGCCTGCATCTGTTTAAAGCTTGTTCTACCTACAGATACCCGTTAACTAAACCTACACTCGCATATCCAACACACAGACACACACACACACACACACTACTTGAGTTGTTTTTCTCGCTAACTGTCCCGGCAGTGAGGAATGCGGGTCCTGGGAGAGACATCTAAGCCGGCTCCTGGCATGCTGGTGACCCAGGTTAGCTCCCAAGCCCAGGACAACAGGAGCGGAGGCAGGCAGGGAGGGTTCCTTGGATGCTGTTCTCGGGCGCCAGAACATACTGCCCTTTGGTGGCTTCTGGTGGCGGTATCGCATGCATTTCTTTGTGTGACCACATGTTGCATGCGTGCTCATGCCAGGGACACCGCGGTGTGTGTTCTAGGGGGCGAGGTTACCAGAACAAGGAAAATGGCTGTGCAGCTGCTCTGATGACTATGGCTGCTCTCCTGGCACCGCAAAGCCTGGGATTGCCTCGTGCTGCACCCTTGCCACTCCCGGTACAGATGGAAGAAGGTGCTGGTGGGTACTGGAAGTCTCCCCTCCTGGTTCCTCCCTCGGGAGGGGCCCTCCAGGAGGAAGTGGTGTGGTGGGGCTTGGCCACCAGAAGGAGTGGGCGGCTGAGCTGGAGGAAGGGGGCATTAACAGATAATTCAAAAAAAAAAAAAAAAACTTTGTCTCATTAAAGAAATAGCCACAGAGGTGCTGTTTAGGAATGCCTGCCAGCTTCACCGTCCCCACCCACCTCAGAAAACAACCACATTAACTCAGCTGTACAATCGCACTCCCATCAAGCTGGGACATGAGACACCTCAAGCTGCACCTGAATCCAGATCTCTTACAATGCAGCTAAAGCGTGGTGGGACAAATCAGCTGGTGGTGGGGTTGGCCTCCAACTTTCAAAATCCAGTAACCAAATTAATAGTTGCCAAAATCACATCGTATGTAGGTGCTAAGTTGGCCGGCAGCTTTAAAAGTCTGGTAGTCAAACCAACTGTTAGCAATCATTCGCTATCTGGTTACCTGATTTGTTCCACCCTGAACTAAACCTCTGAGAAGCATTCTTCCATGAACGCACACTGGCAAGGCCTGGTAGAATGAGCTCCCTCGTTAGTTCACATAAAATATGGCCGCTGTGTTGTCCTTCCTGACCCAGACTGAATGATTGGCCACTGTCAAGGAAAATGCCTGATGTGCCAGGCTAATCACACTTAACTCAAGTACAACGATGTGCAGCTTTTCTTTCTATGGAAACCACAGCCAGTGTGCCCGCAGGTCTGCAAAGTGAGCTACCCAGCCCAGAAGAGAGCCATCGTAGTGTGGACCAGCATCAGCGGCACACAGGCCCCCCCACTCTGAGAGGTACTCCGGACCAGCCACCAGGAAATAACCTTAATAATGGCCGGGCCTGAGTAACCACGACTGGGTGGGACAGGGTCGCTGACCTGCAGTACCACTGAGCTGCATATGAACCTGGGCCCACGTGATGAAAAATGTAAATGTCTTCAGTTCAGGAAATGACACATCTGTCCTAAAGGGGGAATGAGTAGGCATGCTTCATCAGATCAAAAGTCTGTTGTGTCAGGAGCCAGGCTCAATCAAGCATCTCAGGAGTTGAGTTCACTTCACTGTCATGTCAGTGGCTTCATTATCCTTTTTCTCCACTTAACAGTCAAACTGCATCAACCTTTCGAAAGAAGGTCCAGCACAGCATAATGGATTTTCAGGGGCAACTTAATGTGCCTCCTAAGAATGACTCATGCAGCCACACACCAAGAGCTGCAGCTCACCTGGTCCATGGCAAGCTGAAGGTGCTGCTTGGCAAATACCATGCTCCAATCAATGAGGCAGTCTATAGACACTTTTCAATGGGAATGTGACTTTATTTATTTGAATTATGATAATTGGGTAGGCCCACTGAGACATGCAAGTCCATTTTTCAGTGGTGACGTAGAATCAGCTACACACAGTTGAGAAAACATTTCACAATGATTAGAGTAGAACGAGATAATACAACAGGAGGGAAAAATAAAATAAATAATAGAAATTTCAGGGAGATATACTACGTACAAAGTATGTTAGTTACAATTTGAGCACAATGGTAGAAACATTCAGCACCAAATTACAGAATAATACGAACATACGAATTTGCCAGCAGATATAAGGCCTTATGGTCCATCTAGTCTGCTCGAGTGTGCAGCTAGCAACCCTTATACTGCAGCTGCCCTTCCCTCCTCTGACCCTCCGTCTTACCCTATCCCATCCCATTTTGAAGCGGTCCACTGTTCTATAGGATACCACTTCCGCAGGCAACATGTTCCACCCAGACAGCACACTCTCCATAAAAAAGTGTCTTCTCATATCCCTCCTGAACCTTTCCCCCTCGAATTTGAGATCATGACCTCAAGTGTCTCTACACCCCCCTTAACTTGAATAGACCCTGCGTGCCTGTCTTGTTCTTTCCCTTCATGTACTTGAAGGTTTCAATCATATCCCCCCGTCTGTCCTCCCCTCCAGTGAGTACATGTTCAACTCTCTCAGCCTGCTCACGTAGGGAATGTCCCCTAGTCCCTGGATCATCTTTGTTGCCCTACGCTGCACCCCCTCCAGTAACTTAATGTCCCTCTTCAGGTATGGGCACCAGTACTGCACGCAGTACTCCAGGTGTGGCCTAACCAGTGACCTATACAATGGCAGGATGACCTTCCCTCAAAGATATACCCCTGGCAATACAACCCACCATTTTGCTGGTCTTTGCAGCTGCCTTCCTGCATTGCGCCGAGTTGTTCATTGAGCCCGTTACAATCACCCCAGATCCTTTTCCTCCTCTGTCATGGCTAGCTGAACCCCCCAAGCTGGTAGCTCCTTCTTAGGGTTTTTGCCCGAAATGTGGCACCTTGCACTTTTTGGCATTGAACCCCAACTGCCAGGTGTCCGGCAAGGTCTCCAATTTTGGACAGATCATCCTGCAACCCATGCCACCCTTCTAGGTCATCTACTACTGCTCCCATCTTGGTGTCATCTGCAAACAAACTGATCTTGCTCTTGACGCCCATTGCGATGTCGGATATGAACAACCCAAACAACACCGGTCCCAGCACTGAGCCCTGCGGTACTCTGCTTGTCACTGCCCTCGGAGATGAGAGTTCCCCTCCCACCACCACCCTCTGCTGCCTTCTCTATAACCAATTTACTACCCATCCCACCATTTACGCCCCTGCACCTGCCAGCTTACTACCCAGCCTCCCATGCAGCACCGAGTCAAATGCCATACTGAAGTCCAGAAACAGGACATCCACTGTATGGCACTTATCCAACTGTATAGTTACCCAGTTATACTAATCCATCAGGTTGGTCTGACAGGATCTGCCCATGACAAACCCATGCTGCCTAACATCCTACAGCCCACAGGTCTCCAGAAGGGTCACCAGCCTCTCTTTCAGGATTGTCTCCATCAGTTTTCCCATGATGGATGTGAGGCTTACCGGCTTGTAGTTTCACGGTTCGTCTTTGGGACCACTCTTATGGAGGGGTACCACGTGAGCCATCCTCCAGTCCTGAGGTACACTTCCTGAGAGCAGGGAGGCATTGAACAGGTCTGCCAAGGGCCCCACCAGGATTTCTGCCAGTTCTTTCTGCACCCTGAGGTGAATGCCATCCGGCAGGCCCTCCAGTACCCTGCCCTCTGTGATTCCTCCATCTGTCACCTCCTCCCCCACTAAGCATGACCTCCCACTCCCTCTTGGTAGCGCCCCTCCTTTCTCCTTAGTAAACACCGCGTAGAAGTATTCATTAAGCGCTTCTGCCTGTTTCCACACACAACCCATCCCTCTTAATCCTTACTATTTTGTCCCTACAACTTCTTTTCTCCCTGATGTACCTGAAGAATTCCTTCTCCCCCTTCTTGATGCCTTGCACCAGCCTGAGCTCCTTAGACGCCTTGGCTGCCAATACTGCCATCGACACCTCTTTCATATCCTTCAGGTAATCCTCTCTGTCCTTTTGAACATCCTAAAGGTGACTCTTATTTCTTACTTTCTCCATGCCCCCCTTGCTCAACCAGCTGGATTTCTTGGCCCTAGCTCTCTTACTCTGGACCCTGATTCAGGTTTTGGTTGCTTCCTCAATCACCAGTTTTATGACCTTCCACCTCTGGTTAGTGTCCATATTAGTTTGGATTCTAGCTAGATACTCTTTAACTACCTCCCCCATCTTCCCGTAGCTGGCCTCCCTGAAGTTCAACACTCTTGTACCTGTCTCTTCTCCCTCCTTACCCATTTTCAATGTGAACCACAGAGTGGTGGTCGCTCCTGCCAGCGGTTCTACCACCCCCAGCTCCCTCACAAACTCCCCATTTGCCAGCATGAGGTCTAGGGTGTTCCCTAACCCAGTTGGCTCGCTGACCATTTGCAATAGGAAGCTATCCTGGAACATGTCCAGAAGTATCTGCTCCCTTCTATTCATGGTGGCTGGGGTACTCCAATCCACTCCCGGCAGGTTGAAGTCCGCCAAAATCACCGTGGTACCCTTTCCGCAAACCCTTCTGATCTGTCCTGCTAGTTCCTTGTCTAACTCCTCTGTCTGAGATGGTGGCCTGTACACTACTCCCATCCTGAGAGTCCTATTCGTGGAATCCTGGATTTGCATCCATAACGACTCTGTATTGCCCTCACGAACACACTTAAGTCCTTCTCTCAGTTACAGTGCCCCCCCCCACCACCACCCTTCCCATTTACCCCATCTCTGCGGAATATCTTATACCCTGGTACTGCCAGGTCCCAGTACTGGTAATGGGTGGCCCATGTTTTAGTGATAGCTGCCATGTCCACCTTCCCATCTCTTAAACCATGTCTGGCTGGTCCGGTAGCACCGAGGGTTGAGGCGCTGGATGCCACACCTCATGCCATGCTGGCAAATGGAGTTCGGGAACAAGCTCGGGGGTCGGCAGGGGAGGGAGAGATCGAACGTCCAATGGACTGCTCTCCTCTTTCTGGGGAGGAATCCAGGGTGTCTCCGGCACAGCAGAGACCCCCAGTGGAGACTGGAGGTACAGTCTGCAAGGAGCTGTCAAAGGGAGGAACGAGATGGATGTTGACGACTTGCCATGCAGATGTCGCTGCATGACCGAGCTCCTGGGGAAAAACAATAAGGAAAATCCCTGTTCCTGGATAACAGACGACTCCCCACAGTACCATATCACCACACATGGAGTGGAGGTGGCCCTACCTCAGGGGCCTCAGAGCTGGGGGGATTGTTCGTTTTGGGGTTGGCGGAGGTCAGCTACCCTCTGAGGAGACAGGACCATGGTGGAGGTTAGAAGCGATACCAGCTGAGCTGGAGCAGCTTGAGAGAGTTCCAGGAATGGAGCAAGAAACAGAGTCTACAAAAAAAAAAAAAAAACATGTTTGATTTCCTTGGACCTGAACTTACTGAATAGCCCTGTGAGCGGGTGGTCTTACTAGATCTACTGTCGGACACTATGTGGGATGATTCCTAGCCATTTGCCTTGCCAGACTGAATGTGGGTTTTCCCTCGGTTGACACCTGGACTTGGACCTAATTTAGTATTTGTGAGAGGAATGCCTAGTAAAGGCTTTTTCTTCTGCCCAGTTCCTGTATCATCTTTTCTGTGTTTTGGGGTGTTTGGCCCAGCTTAGTGAGAGTTCGCTGGTGCTTTGTCCCCCAAAAGTTTGACCCCAGAAAAAAATTTCCTTGAAACTAAAGTTAAATCCAGCTGGCAATTTCCTTTTTTTTTTTTAAACCTACTTTTTGCCCTCCTTTAACCAACTTTCTGCATCCCCTGTGGTCGTTGCATCCTGTCGGGCATCTGGCCGCCATCTGTCTTGACCGGGACCGCACACTGGCACCCTTAAACTCCTGCGGGGCAGCAGGGAGCCCCCTCACTCCCCACCATCACGGATCCAGTTCGGGTGCCAGCACTGCCTGGCGAACACTTGCGGATGGCCATCCAGCCGCGAGAGAGGTGACACTTTTCCGCAGTTCACTCCTCCCCCTGGGGTCACGGGTGTGCGCAGAGGCACATGCGTCCACACGCTCCACCCCCAGGCGTCTGCTCAGACTCCACTCTGTACTTTCACCCCTGCACCTTGACCCCCAGCCTCTGCCACGGGGCAATCGGGCATCGGGAAGTGAACCCCCCCTTCCCGGAGGAGAGCAATCCATTGGACGCTCAATCCTTCTTCTCCTTCAACCTCTGAGGACCCATGCTCGTTCCCAAACATGGGTCACCGGCACTGCACGAAGTAAGGAGCCCAGCGCCTCAGTGCCACTGGGCCGGTGGCAATTTCCTTTTGACTTTTGGGAACATGTCACTTTGCTTATTGTTCCCATTACACAACTTGTAGCTCGGTGAGAGCATGCTTTCAAATCTGTATGTCTGTGGAGCTTGCTGAACTTGGAAAACGCTGGACATGCTTTCACATGTGTTTGTACTGTGAACTTGGACAGTGCTCTGATTAGGAGCATTTTCAAATATTTGCACTCATATCTCTCCTGTTAACAAGACTTTTGGCACATAGGACTATCTCTGTGGGAAGGGACGGTGGTATTTTAATTTTGAGGGTGGTTGGGTTATTATTGTAGTGGTAGCGTAAATTGGTTGATTTTAGTTGGGGTGTGTGGGTGTATGATTAAGAATTTCTGTACTAGGTGATTGTGGTGTGTGTGTGTTTTAGGTAATTATAGTGAAGGAATCTTAGTTTTAGAGTTAGGAAGCAGTCTAGGTTAGTGTGCATTAGTTTCCTTGCCAGTTAAAGGGCAAGGCTTAGTAGGTCACCCATTCCAGTCGGCGTGTAAGAAAGCTAGGCAAAGATGTGTTGGGATCATGGTGCTGTACAAGTCACCTATGCTACCTCCCAGCTTCACGACCTCCCAGTCCCTTTCATTGCAGCTAGGCATTGCAAGGTGGTCAGGATTACTAGGGGGCAGCCAGGTCGACAGTGGCAGGGAGCAGCTGTGGTAGGGGAGGTGAGTGGTATTAGGGTGTCAGGTGCAGGAGACACCCTGGGTTGAAATGGAAACCTTGAGAGAGGCCAAACATGTTTGGTTTCCATACCAGTGGTCACACCAGACCGAGTGGGCAGGCAGCTGGAGGGCCGGTAGTGCCCACTAATCTTCTTCGGACAGTACTATGCAATGCCAGGTCGATAAGGAACAAGACCACTATTATTGCGGACTTGATTTCCTCTGTCAACCTGGCTTGCATCATGGAAACATGGTTGGAAGATGATGCTGGCCCAGTTCTAGAGACGGCTGTCCCTCTGGGTATTCTGTAGTGCACTGTCCGTGGAGGGATCACAGAGGTGGGGAGTGGCCATCTTTTTTAGATCCAGCCTGGGCTTCACAGTGTATCTGGCTGGAACTTCCAGATCTACTGAGTGTGTGGCTGTGCATGGGGGGCCATGAGCAGGCTGCAGGATTCTCCTCATTTTCCAACCCCCTGGGTCGGGGGGGGGGGATTCTTGCAGGAGGTTCATGGTCGACAAGGTGCTGGAGTCCCCCCAGGTGTTTAATCTTGGGGGATTTCAATGCCTGGTTCGATGACACATCCCCACATTTCCATTATGACCTCCTCCATTTGATGTCATCACTAGGCCTTGCATAAGTAATTACTTCTGCAACCCACCAACACAGTCACATACTCAATCTGGTGTTCTGGCTGGGTCTTTGAGGTGGGAAGCCTGAAGATTGATCAGGTCATTTGGTCTGATCCCTGCACAGTGAAGTTCATGCTGCCCCCCACCCCACCCCAAGTACCTCCCTATTGAGATGATCAGCTACAGCCCTTTAAGGAGTTTGCCCCCAGAGGGACTGCTGGCATTAGCTGACCTACCTAGGGCGGATGCTGCATGTGCGATTGGCACCAGCGAGGTGGTGGCCACCTATAATCCTGTCACTTGAGAACCCCCTGGTTTGATGGGGATCTCAAGGTGATGAAGATATGAGGTCGGAAGTTGGGGCGCTGCTGGCAGAAGACCCGGTTGGTGGATGACAAACTGGCCCTGTATGCTCACTACGGTGAGTACCAGGAGGTAATTTCCTATAAGAAGACAGAATTCCTGCCCAGGGAAATTGCAGCAGGGAAAAACAGACCTTCTCAGCTTTTTTTCAGACTGTGGATAGACTACTTCATCCAGCCTGTCTACAACTGAGAAATACTTTTTCAACCACTTTATGTGAAGAGTTTGCTCCATTTTTCTCTGATGATGTGTCTTCTATTCAGTCAGAGATTCCATCAGTGAGGCAATAATTGCCTCACAGTGGTCGGACCGAGAGGAACAGAGTCACTCCATCAATCTGGGAGGAGTTTAAACCAGTTGAGGTGACTGAGGTCATTGAGGTGATCTTAGAGCTGAAGCACACATATTGTGAGCTGGACCCAGCCCCGAAATGTTTCTTAATGAGATGTGCCAGGCCTGTTGACCCAGTGTTTGCCAGGATTGCCTGGTGCTTGATGTCAGAGGGTGTCTTACCAGCAGTCTTGAAAGAGGCCCTAGTGAGACCCCCATGAAGAAACAATCTCTCAATCTGGACATCCTGGTGAATTACCGTCCTATCTCCAACCTGCCATTTTTGAGCAAGGTTGTTGAGAAACTTGTGGCACAACAGCTCGAGAATCATCCTGTGTCCTTTGACATCTACGAGCCATTTCAGGTTTTAGGGCCAGACACAGCACTGAAACAGCATTAGGTAGGGTGCACAATGATCTGCTCAGGGCTAAAGATAGAGGAGACAAGTCAATTCTGGTTCTCCTTGATCTCTCATCAGCTTTTGACACTGTGGATCACTTTGTGATTCTCAATCAACCGAGTACTGTGGACTTGCCGGTGTTGTCATCAAATTGTCTGAGTTCTATCTTTCTGACAGGGTGCAACAGGTCGTGATGGGAATTTCTCCTCCCCAATGCCCCTGTCATGTAGAGTACCCAAGGGCTCAATCTTGTCACCGATGTTATTCGCAGTGTATATGCTGCCCCTGGGCGAGATCATTCAGTAATTCAGCATGGAGTTTCACTGCTATGTAGATGACATCCAGCTGTATTTGTCATTTGCTCCCTGAACATTCGATGCTGTAGACATGCTTAACACCTGTCTGGAAAAATCAATGACTGGATGTCTTCCAGTTGGTTGCGACTTAACCCAGACAAGACGGAGGTGCTGGTGATCGAGCCAAGTCAAGGGCATGAAGGATGGGTACCTTGAGCTGACACATGACTTTTTCTGGGGTCTACTCTGTTGGTGGCCTCCCTGAGGGTGCGTGATCTTGGTGTGATCCTTGACAGCAGATTGACACTTGAGGATCAGGTGTCATCTGTTGTCAAGAGTGCTTTTACCACTTGAGAAACAATGCCAGGATCAAGCCCCTTGTTCCACCGAAGACCTGCCAACACTAGTGCATGCTTTTGTTACCTCTAGGCTTGACTAGTGTAACTCCGTGTACTTCGGGGTTACGGGAGGGACCCTCAGCAGGTTGCAGCGGGTGCAGAATGTAGTGGTTCGGTTACCGACGGGCCTGTCTAGGTCCAGTTATGTGACCACTGTCTTGCGTGCCCCGCACTGGTTGCTTATCAGGTGGAGGATCCATTTCAAGGTGGGCTTGCTCACCTTTAAGGCCCTATACAGACAGGGTCCGGGCTACCTGACTGAGTTCCTGACACCTGCAACCTCTAACCGCTCCCTTCATTCCTCATCTAGGAGCCTCCTGGATGTTCCCAGGGTTCGGGTCAAGACATTGGGAGATTGTGCCTTCAGTGTCACCGGGCCGACCCTGTGGAACTTGCTACCATCTGCAGTCCAGGAGGCTCCTTCTACTGAGGTGTTCAAGCAGAGGCATAAAGTCCACCTCTTCCGCCTGGCCTATCTGGAGTAAACCTTTTCTGCCCGACTGCTAGAGTAAATATTTATGACCTATGATTGACTGTGATTATGAATTTTAGAATGTTATATTTATGTTCTTTGTTTTATACTATCTGTACTGTTTTTATTGTTAGGCACCCACAGCGCCTGGGATTGGGTGCCATAAAAATAAAATTTGCCTTGCCTTGCCTTTGAGAGGTACATGAAAAGCCTGTAGTGGACACCTAGTTTCTGATGCAGTGTTCTGGCTATGGCATCCACATGGGAGCCAAATGTCATGTCTTGGTTAAGTAAAACCCCAAGATATTTCAGTGATCTACCATTTCAAGGTGAGTGCGGTCAGTGGTGGACAACCTGAGCTGGTGGTGTCTTGCGATGCCTAGTCTAGCTTCCTGTGTCCAAAAATAACAGCTTTGGTCTTTTTCACATTTATAAAAGTTTGTTTGACAAGAACCAGGTTTGTGGCTGGCCCAGTGGCACTCAGAGTTGAGGCGCTGGATGCCACACTTCATACCATGCCAGCGAACGGAGTTCGGGAGCGGACTCTGGGAGCTGGGGGTCGACAGGGGGATGAGAGGATTGAGTGTCCAGAAGACAACTCTCCTCTCCTGGGGTGGGATGTCGTGAACACCTCACTTTACAGCAGCCCCTAGTGGAGACTGGAGGCACTACAAGAAGCTGGGCTGCAGAGGGGGTGAGGCGACGGCAGTGAAGGGGGAGGGATCACGCCCTTCACGCAAACATCACTGCATGTCCGCACCTCGGGGCATAACCATGGAAGAAAACCCCGGCTGCCAGAAAGGCGATGGCGAGACTCCAGGGTCTGAACTCACATGCGCAATGCCAACCCTGACCCCGACTTGACTCTCTGTTGTCTCTGCCTCCTCCCGTATGGGTCTAGCAGAAGAGGGGGGACCCAGCACCAAATTCCTCAGTCAGGGAAGGGGTTCAGGCAGGGCGGCAGAGGTGAGGTCCAGTGGGTCTAAGCCCGAGAGATGCCACAGTAAGCTGGTTACCAGGAGTGAAATAAAGTCCACAAAAAAAAAAAATAAAAAGAACCAGGTTCGATGGAAAGTTCCTCTCCAGGTTGCTGTTGATCCATGCAATATCAGCAGAGGATCTGTATACAGCATAGTCAGCACTGAGCTGTAACATGGCTCCTCCACAATTACTGGGCATGTCATTAATAAATAGGGAAAATAAAAGGTGACCCAGGATAGCACCCTGCAGAACTTCATCCATCTCGATCCAAAGATCTAATAAACCAGCATGCCACTTGACAAATTGTTTTCTTTTCTTTTTAATTATTTGTTTAGCCATTTTTCTGCACGTGTGGAGGCACGCGCGCAACATTCACTGTGGAATCCCCCACCCTTCTGGTCGCCAATTACACGCCTACACCGCCACTGGACCTCCACATGGAGGTGGCCAGACTGCGGGAGGGTGACCCCCCCCTCCCCAGAAGAGGAGAGCCGCCGTTAGGTAACTCAGTCCTCTTCCCACCATCCCGGCTCCCTGATGACCTGAGTCCATTTCCGTACCCGAGTCACCTGCGTGGTACAAGGCAAGTTGTCCAGTGCCTCAGCGCCGGCTATACACATTGTTTTCTATTGACCACACAGTTATGGAACCAGAGACAGGAAAGGCAACCAGAGTGTCAATGTGTTTAGACTACCTACTGGGAGGAAAAAAGGAGTGCCAGCAGTCTTGCTTTTCCAGTGCACCTTGCCGACTACAAGCCCTGCAACATGGGAATTTAGTTAAGGAACGGAAGCTCGAGCAGGGTGCAGCGGTGTACTAATGGTCACTGAGATGAAGAATGGAACAGACAGATGCACAGACAATGTCATCTTTGCAGAGTCCAACACAAAAGCAGCTACCGGAAGAGGAAAGAAGGAAGACATGTCAAATAAAACCTCCAGTGCTTACACTTCCCTGAGCTCTCTGTTTTCTGGAGGGGAACATTAAGGAAATTGGAGATGCACCTGAGGAGGTAGGGGAAAGACTCCAGGGCAACCCTTTACTCATTACTGAAATAAGACAATTACTCGAGTCGGTGCCAGTTGGCGCGGACAGAGACAAGGCAGCGTATCTGTAGCAGGGCAAGACTTCCCAGTAACAGTGAGTGGGGAGGACCCCAAAGGGGCTGAGGGAGCACTTGGCTTTGACCAAGAACTGCTTGCCAGTCTTGGCAGACCTCTGGCTGCCTTCTGGTGGAGTGGCAGGCACAGACCTGTTACAATGGAGACTGTGCAAGGAACCACAGGCAAAACCAGTAAAAGGACAGCCGGAGGTGGGTATGGGCTGCAGGACAGCCAACCAGGTAAGCAATGTAAAAGACAAGGCAAATGCTGGAAGAATGTCTCACTCACCAAATCTATATTTTGTTTCAGAATGGTTTATTTTAAACTGTCAAGTTTTTTAAGCGAAGCCAACGTTTCATAAACTACTGTCCTTTTCTTCAGGGCTACTGTATATGCTATAAACAAATCAAGTATATAAAAGTACAGTTAAGTAAGAACTTACCATAAAGAACAGATATGTAAGAACTCACCGTAACAGTAGATCTTCAAGGGGATCTCAATCATCAGGTCCCACAGATGGAACTTCACTGTTGGTGAAGTAGGATCCACATGGAAGATTTTCAGCAGTACAACGGGGCCGCCCACGCCGTCTGTCGATGTCACCAACCCTATAAACGCGTGAGCAGAATTGCTCCCTCCTCAGTTCTTTCTCCCGGAGACAAACGGAGCACAATTCAAACCATGGGGGACAGAGGGAAGGGAGACAGAGAGAGAGGTGCCCAGGCCCATATGAAAGGCTGGGTACACCAGATAGCAAATTCTAAGCGAGAGACCCCAAAAAGGGGGTTGGTGGGAGGGAAGGTGGACCTAATGATTGAGATTCCCTCGAAGATCTACTGTTATGGTAAGTTCTTATGTAACTGTTCTATCTTCTTCGGGGCTATCTTAGTCATCAGGTCCCACAGATGGAACGAGTCCCAAGCAGTTACATATGCACAGAATAGTCTGGGCGAAAGGCCGTCCCTAAACTTAAGACAGAAGGCCCTGCAGAACAGCCCTGCCCAAACCTACACGGGCCCTTGAGGCAATGTCCAGACTGCAGTACTTCATGAAGTATGGATGGTACTCCAGATGGCAGCCGTGCAAATGTCAGCACTGGAGACTCCTCTGAAACAGGCCATAGAGGTAGCCATGCCTCCTGTGGAATGAGCTTTCACTGCTCCTGGCAACTCCTTGCCATATTTATTGTAGCAGAACACAATGCAAATTGCCAACCATTTAGACAAACGTTGTTTAGAACCCTGAATGCCCTCTCTGCCTAGACAAAAAGCTGCTTCGACTTTCTGCATTCCTTTGTACAGAGCAGGTAATACTTCAAAGTACTGTGCACATCTAACGTATGAAGCAGTGCTTCCCCTGGATTGGCACACTCAGGAAAATAAACAGGGAGGTAGACAGACTGGTTCAGGGTAAACTCAGACACCACCTTAGGGAGAAACTTAGGACACATATGCAATGAAGACCAGTCTTTGTAAAAAAATCAAATAAGGTTCCTTGCACCAGAGAGCCTGAAGCGTGAAAATCCTTCAAAAGTAACAGCAACCAAACATAACATTCTCCAAGAAAGGAAGTGTAGCTCGCAAGTTGCTGCTGGCTCAAAAGGAGGCAGAGTCAATTTCTCCAAAACAAAATTAAAATCCCAAGCCAGGACAGGAGAACAGTTCTGGAGGTTTCAGATGCAGGATGCCCTGCAAGAAGGTATGGGAAACATCCAGATGTACCAGGGTCCCTCCAGCCTGCGTCAGCAGATTCCTGCAGAGAGGGGGAGGGACTGGATGTTCCTTCCCTAGCTGCTGTAGTAGTGGGAACCATATATGTCAAGGCCAGAGTGCGGCTACCAGGATCGTGCTGCCCCCCCCCCCATCTGCAGCTTGAGTAGCGCCCTCATCAGGATCTCTTTCAGCATCACTCAAGGGGATTCGGGGCCCATCCTGAGCCGAGGCGAAACACTCCTCCTGTCTGGGATGAGTTTGAGATAGTTGGGGTGGAGGTGGTGGTGAAAATAGTCTTGAGGCTGTGACCAACACAGTGTGATCTGGACCCAGGTCCGACCCGCCTTTTGGTTGGATGTTTCGACCTGACTGGACCTGTGGTTGCCAAGATTGTCCGGAGTTCCTTGAGGAGTGGGGTCTTTCCATCGGCCTTGAAAGTGGCCCTGGTTAGACCCTTTTTGAAGAAGCCCTCATTGGATCCGGAGTGTCTCGGCAACTAAAGGCCAGTCTCTAACCTCCCAGTTTTAGGGAAGGTTATGAAAAAGGTAGTGGCCATCCAGCTCGAAGAGCAACTTGCCTCCTCCTCTACCTATGAGTCTTTTCAGTCTAGGATCCAAGCTGGGCATAGTATGGAGACTGCCCAGGTGAGGGTGCTTAATGATCTCCTGATGACGAGGGACAGGAAAGAGCATGCCATCTTAGTCCTCCTGGACCTCTCGGCGGCATTTGACACTGTGGATCATGAGGTGCTACTTCACCATATCCGGTTCTGGTGTGACCTGTCCGGTAATGTCATCAACTGGTTCAGGTCATACTTGACAGGTAGAGGGTGATGATGGGATCGGCATCATCTAACCCGAAGCCTTTGCTCTGTGGGGTTCCACAAGGTTCTGTCTTGTCGCCCTTGTTGTTCATGGTGTGTATGCTGCCATTGGGAGACGTTATCAGGTGGTATGGGCTGGGTTTTCACTGTTATGCAGATGATACCCAGCTATATTTGTCCTGTGCAACCGAAACCCAGATGGTGGCCTCTGTATTTAACAACTGCCTAAAGGAAATTCAGATATTGATGACTCAAAATTGGCTTACACTTAGCCCAGACAAGACTGAGGTACTAGTGGTGGATCTGGGTCATCGTGGCCGGGGTTGCTGGAAGCCAGGGACTGGGTCCCAGGGTGGTAGCCTTAATAAAACACTGGTTGGACAACAGGACACAGTGGGTAATAGTAAATGTAGTCCACAGTGAAGAAAGGAGGGTTACTAGTGGGGTACCGCAGGGTTCAGTACTGTACTGGGGCCGGTCCTTTTTTTTTTTTTAAACTTTCTTTTTATTGTTTTCACAATAGACAGTATCGTATTGTACAATCATCTGTCAGGTATCAATATTGAATTACCAGATACATCCAATGTAAAATTAGGATACTTAGAGCCTAGACAGTTTGGACTCAGGACAAGGGGGTAGAACTAAATAAGGTATTTATACAAATATGGTAACTAAAGTAAGCTACAGCAAACTAAGGCCTTTGGGAGCAAGTGCATAATGTTCAAAGTCCATAAATGTTAACGTAACATCCCGTGCTGATGTGTCCCCATTCCTTAAACAAGGTGTTCCTAAAATGAATAGAACTGTTAGTACAACGCTCCAGCAATATTTCAATAAACGTTTTGAGCTACAGGAAAAACATATGAATCATGCTTTACAACTCAGAAAAAACTAATAAAAACTTGAGTTCTGATATAGTGGAAATCAAGTTCCAAAATTTGTAATAACCAGTCTAGTCCCAGCATCTGAGTCTGAGTCACTGATAATTTGATCTTCAGATGATTTAAACTCCCGAACAATTAATTCCACTTTTTTAACTGCTTCCAGTGGATCAGTGTATTGATAGGTCTTACCACCGTAATAGATGCGTAGTCGGGCCGGCATCAGGAAGGAATGTGAAACTCCTAGGCCTCAGAGTCGAGCTCGCACTGCGTCGAACTTCTTCCTCCAGGTGCACGTTGCAAAGGAGAGGTCTGGGAAGAGATAGACGGTAGACCCATCATAATCCGGTCCACCCGAGGATCTCGCCACTTGCAAGAGACAATCCCTGACAAGGGAACTAGCTGTGACCAGCAGAACCACTCTTGGTGCCTCGCCACGTGGCCCTATGGCACGGGCTGTAATCCGGAAGGCTTTAAAGAACTGCCTCTCTAGGGTATCCTGTGGAATGCGAAGCACTGCAGGTAACCAGGCTTGTAGAAAAGAAATGAGATCCTCCTCCTCTTCGCTGCCCTCTGGAAGACCAATTATTCGAACATGCGACACCCTGTTTGAGTTCTCCAACGCCTCTAACCTATAGCGAAGCTGGGCGTTTTCTTGTAATGTTTGGAAGTTGTTGTTAGGGCTTGAGCAGCCCTTTTTTCTGCAGTCTCAGCTGTTTTACTGACCACCTCTAGTTTTATATCTTGCTCTGCAAAGCGCTGGATGATCGACTATCTTAGAGTCGATCGTTTGCATAGAGGCCTGTAACGCTCTCCAAGGGGGGACTCCACTGGTGACAGTCGTTAGGGAGTTTGCGGCCTATTCAACTGCTGCTGCTGCATTTTTAGATCCACCTCCTGTAGCTTTCTGGTTACGACCCATGATCGTTTTTGGTATTCCACAACTCCGAGTAACTCGAGCTGTCCACTGCTGCAATCATATTCAGTATTAACCCACAGCAAATTATGATTTTTAGCAAATAAAGCTTAGTAATATGCAGAGCTACACTTAAGTGCGTCTTGCCAGTTTGCTGCTCCACAGCACCCCTGGGGCCGGTCCTTTTTAATGTCTTTATAAGTGACATTGCAGAGGGACTGGAAGGGAAAGTATGTCTCTCTGCAGATGACACAGAGATCTGCAACAGGGTTGATATACAAGGTAGGGTGGAAAAGATGAAAAGGGACTTGGGCAAGGTTGGAGGAATGGACAAATGTATGGCAGCTTAGATTCAATGCAAAGAAGTGCAAAGTAATGCACCTGGGAAACAAAAACCCAGGGCAAGAATACACAATGGAGGGTGAGATACTGACAACAAAAATGGAAAGGGACCTGGGGTAGTCATATCAGACTACCTAAAGGGGGGCCAGCAATGTGAGAAGGCAGTAAGGAGGGCTGGGGGATACTGGGATGCATAGGGAGAGGCATCACCAGTAGAAAACAGTAAGTTGTTGGCCCTCTGTACACACAGTTGGTAAGACCACATCCGGAGTACTGTGTAGAGTTCTGGAGACCCCATCTTCGCAAAGACATAGACAGGGTGGAGGCTGTCCAGAGGAGGGCAACCAAAATGGTGCAGGGTCTGCACAAGAAGACATATGAAGAAAGACTAAAGGAGCATAAGATATATAGCCTCAAGGAAAGGAGGGAGAGGGGGTACATGATAGAAACTTTCAAATACCTCAAGGGAATCAACAAAGTCCAAGATGGTAGCATCTTTCAGAAAAAGAGATGTGCAAGAACAAGGAGGCACAATTTGAAGATAGAGGGGGGATGGCTCAGAGGTAATGTAAGGAAGTATTTCTTCACAGAGAGGGTTGTGGATACATGGGACAGTTTTCCTGTGGAGGCCATAGAGTCAAAAACAGTGGGGGAATTCAAGAATGCATGGGACAGACAAAAGGCAATTCTAGTGGGGGGGTAGGAGGAAGTAGGCTGTTGGTTAACTAGGATCTGCAGCTTATCTGTTAGGTAGGGAAATGAGCAGACTAGGTGGGCCAAGCGGTCCTTATCTGCCGTCAAATTCTATGTTTCTATGATGCTCAGGTGTCGGCCGTGGTTAAAAGTGGATTCTACCATCTCAGGAACATTGCCCTGATCTGAGCCCTGATCCCGCCTGAGGACCTGGCTACACTGATGCATGCTTTCGTTATGTCCAGGTTGGACTACTGTAATGTCCTGTACCTGGAGTTATCTGGAGGCAACCTCCACCAGCTATAGCTGGTGAACGCGGTGGCAAGACTGTTGACGGGAGTGAAAAGCAGCATCATATCACCCCAGTCCTCCACAAACTGCACTGGTTGCCAGTTAGGTGGAGGACTGTCTTCAAGGTAGGGCTTCTGACCTACAAGACCCTGCACGAAAGGGGGCCAGTCTATCAGCAAGATCTCCTTGTTCCCTGTTGCCCATCCTGGATGCTCCATTCTGCCGAGGACTGCCTCCTTGGAGTTCCCAGCGTTAGACTGTGGCATTCAGGAGACCATGGGTTTTCGGTGTCCGCGCCTACCCTGTGGAACTCACTACCTAGGTATCTTAGGGAGGCTCCCTCAGTAGAAGCCTTTAAAAAGGATCTCAAGACTTATTTGTTCCAGCAGGCTTTAAATAGCTAAATTTATTTTATTGCTGTTTTAAATGTAATAGATCATTTTAACTTATTGCTAACTCCCAGTTAATGTATTATCATAAGACTGTTGTTCTAATATCTGTATTGTTGTCTTGAATGTACAGCACTCGGAGTCCCTGGAATAGGGTGCTTTAGAAATAAAGTATCTATTTGTCTGTCTGTCTATCTATCTATACACCCTCTGAATCAGAAGAAATTGAGGGAACGCGTAAAGGAACATCCTGCTCCAGGAGAGGGACACCACATCTTTCCAGAAAACTAAAGGCCCTGGATCAAGCGAACAAAAACTGTGCAGTTTTGCATTGCATGGGGATGTAAAAAAGTCCAACTCTAGATGACCCCATCTGTCAAACAGATCTTCTGCAATAGATGAGAGAAGCTCCCACTCATGCATGTTGGACAGCGTCTGGCCAAGGCTGTCTGACAGGGTGTTTAGTACTCCTGGGATGTGAACCGCTGAGAGAGTTAGACCATGATCTAACACCCAGTACCACACTCTCATGGCTTCCCTGCACAGGGGATATGGATATGCCCCCACCACTTGCTGATGTACTACATGACACTGAGGTTGTCGGACTGAATCAACAGCTGACCCAGTAGGAAATGGTTCTGAAAGGCCTGCATGGCATACAGGACTGCCTGCATCTTCAGAACATTGATATGCAGGGAGGTTTTGATCTGGGATCAAGAGCCCTGAGTTAGAAAGGACCCAGATGAGCCCTCCACCGCAAACCGGAGGCATCCATGGTGGGATCTGCTGGGGAGAGATCTGGAAGGATCCTTGCAGCAGGTTCAGGGGGTCCATCTACCACTGGAGCACCTTGCGAACTGAGGAGTAGACCAAGCACTAACTGACCAAATTAGTCCCGTGTGCTGGTCCCCATTGTGCACCGGAGAGTCCACTGGAGAAAAAGCATGTTGGGTCTACTACAAAAACCCAAAACTTCGTTTCCCAATCCACTGTTGCCCAAGCCCGAATCCTGAACACAAAATCCCAACGAGTTTGCATATTTCTGTTGCCCCTCCCCGAATAAATATAACAAACCTTGGGAGGGGTAAAATCCCACTGTCGGGATTTTCTGGTTCGGGATTCCGGGCTTGGGCAACAGTGGGTCAGGGGAAATGAGTTTTGGGTTTCTGTAGTGATCCCAGAATCTTGAGACTGACCAGTGGAACAGTGAGGATGGCCAAAGCCATCAATCCCAATAGCCTCAAGTACTCTCTTGCAGGGATATAACGGCCCTGGGTGACCTCCTCAGACTGAGCAAAGGTGGCACTCTGCCCTGTTTTGAGGCAGTAAGGCCTTTCCCTGTGCAGAGTCTAGACCCACCCCTACATATTGCAGCATTTGGGAGGGGACTAGGACTGGCAAGTTGACTGTGATGTCCAGGGAGAGAAACAACTGCTGAGTTCTTTCCAGAATCTGAAGGTGCTGTTCCCTGGATGGGGCTTTTAGGAGCCAATATATTTATTTATTTATTTATTGAAATGTTTCACCAGGAAGGCACACTGAGCAACAAATTGCTCGTCTCACGGTGTGACCGGGAGGTGGGGGAACATGAGGATTGATTACAGAGATTTGATACATCATCACAATTTACATTTGAATAATACAACAAGGAAGTGTATAGACTGGTGGCCGGCCCGCTGGCACAGAGGCACGATTGCCGTCTGCGGCACCGACAACCCAGGTTCCAGAATGGATCCGGGAGTCAGAGGGCCAGCGGGGGGGGGAGTAGGATTGAGCATCCGGTGGTCTGCTCTCCTACTCCGGGGGGGAGGTTTGAGTGTCCCGATGCATTACAGACCCCTGAGTAGAGCGGAGGTTCCTGCGGTCAACACCTGCTACATTCGGATTGGGCGGACGGGTCGCCACTGCACGCTCCACCGCGGGTTTACAGCATACAAAAAATGCTGGCTCCATGGCTGCCCCTCTGGCTACCAGAGCCCGCCATTGGGCGGCCCCACCTGGGAGCCTGAGTATGAGGGGCATGCCGCAGCCTGACTGAGCCCGCACATGGGCTTGGGGAGCCAGCAAGCGCGCATGCACACACACAAAAAAACAGGAAGCGTGTAGACTATAAACAATGACTGAATGCAATGCTAACGTTTTTTATCTAAATCGTCCAGATAGGGAAAAACATACAGTCCTCTTCCTTCTGAGACTTGCAGCTACCGCTGCCAAGAATTTGGTAAAAACCTGCGGTGCAGAGGACGAGCCAAAGGGCACTACTTTGAATTGGCAATGCTCAACCTGGAAAAGAAACCGGAGGAATCTCCTGTGGGGTGGAAACACTGAGATGTGCAGGTAAACGCCCTGCATATCCAGAGACATAGCCAGTTGCCCTGCTTGAGAAGGGGCAGCAGGCCTGACAGAATTACCATTCATAACATTTTGTACTGGACATACAGATTAAGATCCTTGAGGTCTAAGACGGGCCTCAGGTCTCCCGTTCTCTTGGGGACCAGGAAGAACCTGGAGTAAAATCCTGTGTTTCTTTGGTGCCTGGGCATTGGCTCGATGGCTTGTTTGTGCAGAAAGGACTGTACTTACTCCTGGAGAACAGACAGGTGGGCTGGGGGTAGGTGGAGGGCAGTGAAGGAGTCTCTGGGGGCAGCTTGATGAGCTCCAGAGTGTGACCCCTTTCTATCATTTGAAGAATCCAGACATCTGACGTGATTGTTCTCCATTGATTGAGACAGAGGAAGAACAGACCTCCAACCACCACCTCCTGGTCGGACATCGGAAGAAGGGGGTCTGGCAAACAGTTAAGCGGAGGCAGATCCAGCCACTGGGACTGGTCCATCAACCCTGGGGCGCTTGACCATGGCTCTGGCAGAGGCTCTCTTGGGGCAGAGAGGCTGCTCCGGATTTGTGGGACACCTTGCAAAAATGAGGGTGCTGTCTGCTCTTAGGTCGTGTATGATAGACCAAATGGACAGACTTGATAGCCTGCCAGATACCTGCAGCTCATTTATGATGTCCTGCACATCTGGACCAAACAATCTGGAGCCATTAAGCACCATTTGCTAAACATCAGCAGGAAAATCCAAGACCCTCAAACAGGAGTGCCTACAAAGGCAAATGCTGGTGGCATCAGCCCTGGCATCAGTATCCGGGATATCACAGAGGACCCACAAGAGGTGCTTGCTAATATCCTCAGCATTTTGGAGGCATTTGAGAACCTTTTGTATTTGGGAACAATCAGGAAGGGCCTGGGCCACAGCCTTACCCTTCTTCCAAAGGGTATTCTGGTACTTCACCATATGAGAAAGGTAGTTTGCAATCCTCAGCCCTACTACCTTCATCGAGGATATCTCTTGCAACAGGCCACACCTATAGAACAAGTCCCAAGCAGTTCTGACAGCAGTAAAAGCAGTTTGGATGGTTGGAGACCATAAGCCTAAAAAAAGAAGGTCTTGAAGCACAGCTATACCAAAACTGGCCCTACATCTTGAGGTAATGGCCAGACTGCAGTGCTTGGTAAAAGTGTGGACTGTATTCAAGTGTCAGCAGCACAAATCTCAGCAACTGACACATTCCTGAAACAGGCAACAGAAGCAGCCATACCCCTAGTGGAATGGCCACAGACAACCCCAGGAAATTCCTTCTTGTACTTCCTATACCTGAAAACAATACAGTTAGCCAACCATTTGGACAGGCACTGTTTAGAAACAGGTATTCCCTCTTTCCCAGGGGCAAAGGAAACAAATAACTGAGAGGACTTCCTACAGTCCTTCGTGCAGTGAAGATAATACCCGAGTATTCTATGTACATCTAATGTATGGCGCAATGCTTCCCCTGGATTGGCATTCTCTGGCTAAAACACAGGCAGATGGATCATTTAATTTAAAGAGAACTCAGACGCCACCTGAGGAAGAAACTTGGGACTCGTATGCAAAGACATTCTGTCTTTACTCACATATAAGAACCTGCAGCTCTGAAATCCTTTGGGCAGAAGTAATACTAACTAAAAATAATGCTTTCCACGACAGAAAGTGTAGCTCGCGAGTTGCAGCTGGCTCAAAAGGAGCCAAAATAAGTTTTTCTAGCACAAAATTCAGGTCCCAAGGTGGGACCGGACTGCGAATGGGGGGCTTCAGATGAAGAATACCCCTCAGGAAACTATGGGACACCTTTAATTGTGCCACCATAAGGCAATCAACAGGTACATGAAAAGCTGAAATAGCTGACAAGAGCACCTTAATGGAGGAGTACTGCAAACCAGAATCTGAGAGGGACTGCAAATACTCCAGAATCTGATTCACAGGGCAAGTGAAAGGATCCAGCTAGTGGGTAGTGGCCCACAGAGCAAAGCGCTTCCACTTCATGGAATAAGTAGCCCTGGTGGAGGGCTTCCTAACAGCCACCAGAACATCAGTTATCCTTTGAGACACCCCAAATCTAGCCATGGTTATGTCTTTAGGAGTCAAGCATGAAGATGCAGAGACTTGAGATCCACATAGACCACAGTTCCCTGTTCCTGGGAGTGCAAGCCTTTGCACAGGGGTAGAGACACTGGAGTTTTCCCTGCCAGCTGTTGCAGTAGAGGAAACCAGATCTGGTGAAGCTAGAAGGGGGAGGTGAGGATCACAGTGGCCCTTTCCATCTAAAGTCTGATCAACACCCTCTGAATCAGCGGGAAGGAGCAGAGAAACCTCCCCTTCTATGAGAGGGACAACGCATCTTGCCAGAAAACCCCAGGCTCTGGAGCGAGCAAGCAGAACAGCGGCAGCTTTGTACTGAGTGGGGATACAAAGAAGACCAACTCTGGGTGATCCCACCTGTCGAACAGGTCTTCTATGACCCAGTTCAGCAGCTCACATTCGCGCACCCTGGACTGTGACTGACTTAGCTTGTCTACCTGGAACATGGACGTCTGAGAGTTCAAGGCCGTGTTCTAGGGCCCAGTGCCAGACCCTCATGGCTTCCCGACAGAGGGGGTATGAGCGAGTCCTCCCTTGTTTGTTGCTGTAATGAACAACACTGATGTTGTCTGTCTGTACCAACAGATGGCCTGGGGACAGCTGGGTCTGGAAGGCTTATAAAGCATACACAATGGCCCTCATCTCCAGGATGCTGATGTGAAGGGCGGCCTCTACTTTGGACCATGTTCCTGGAGTCTGATGAGAACTCAAATGAGCCTCCCAGTCCAACCCCGAAGCATCTGTGGTGAGAATCTGCTGAGGGTATGGAATGAGGAAGGGAACTCCTTTCAATAGGCTGCTGGGTTCCATCCACCAAAGCAGCACCCGTTTTGACAGGAGTGGAAACCAGGACCAACTGTTCTAGGTTGTCTGTGTGCCGATCCCACTGAATCCTCGATGTCCACTGGGGATCCTCATGTGTAGCCTGACTAGAGGAACCATGACAACAGCCGCTGCCATTGGGCACAAGACCCTGAGGAAGGAAGGATCTGGCTAAAATATATTTGCTGTTGTAAAGCAATTGGGCCTGAGCAATCAGGCAGTCTGCCTGTCCTGAGGGAGGAACGCCATACCCTGAGCTGTGGCCAGGACTACTTCTATGTACTGTAGGTGCTGATGTGGGGTCAAATCTGATTTGAGCAGACTGACAGTGATCCCCAGGTTGTATAACAGTGGTGCTGTACATGGCAGGGTCTGAAGTAGTTGCTCCCTGGACTGTGCTTTGAGGAACCAGTCATCCAGGTAGGGAAGACAAAGTCCCTCCCTCCTGAGAGCTGTCACCACTACTGCCAAGCATTTGATAAAAACCCTAAGAGCCGAGGACAAGCCAAATGGCAAGGCATGGAATTGGAAGTACTCTCCCTGGAACTGAAATCTGACATATTGCTGGTGGGAGGTACACACCTCGATATGCAGATATGCATCCTGCATGTCGATGGGGCATATCAAGTCTCCCTGATGCAGGAGAGGCAGCAGCCCTTGGAGGGTCATCATCCGGAACTTCTTGTACTGGATGTAAAAATGTAGACTGCGGAGGTTCAGGATGGGACAGAGATTCCCTGTACATTTGGGAACCAGGAACAAACAGGAGTAGAACCCCATTTCTCTGATCCTCGGGGATGGGTTCTATGGCCCTCTTTTGCAGTAGTGTGTATATCTCCTCGCAGAGCACTGGGACATGGTCGGGGTGGAGGGGTAACTGGACTGAACTGGGGGTTGCTCCGGAGACCACTCCAGGAGTTCCAGAGTGTGATCATGCTCTATGAGTTGCAAACCCAAGCATCTGTAGTGAACTCTAACCATCGGTAAAGGTGGAGGGAGAAATGACTCCCTACCACTGCCTCCTGCAGTACTGGGGGTCTGGGTAAGGAGTCAGGTTGAAGTGGCCCCTGCAGCTGGAGCTGCACCTCCTCCTCCTCCTCTGGGGGCCTTTCCAGAGGTGGAGGAAGGGGTGGGCAGGGTAGAGGCCGCTCTGTGCTTGCCCTGAGGTTTAGGGCCAGGCTTTGGTCTGCAGGAGGCACAATGAAAAGGCACCCTCTGCCCATTTTTTGGTTCAATATGATACAAAAGAGTGGACCGACCGGAAAGTCTGGCCAGAAGCCTGCAGGTCCAAAAGTATGTCCAGCACTTCTGCCCCAAAGAATCTGTAGCCTCTAAATGAGGCATTAAGGATGGACTGTTGCACGTCCTGGGAAAAACCTGAGACTCTGAGCCAAGAATGCCTCCTGAGGCAAATGCTAGCTGCGGCTGACTGAGCTGAGGCATCCACGGTGTCAAAAGCTGATCTCAGCATGTGCTTACAGATGTCCGCCCTGGACTAAAGGACCTGAAGCAAGTCCTGCATCTGAGGGTCCTCTGGAAGAGCCTTGGCCGCTTATTTGGGCTATCGCCAGAGCTGGTTTTGAAACTTGACCATATGGAGCAGTATAGTTTAAGACCCCAATGGCCAGAGTAGCTGAAGCAAAGGTCCTTATGCCAATCAGGTCCAGCTTTCTGAACTCCTTGTCCAGAGAGAGAGAGAGAGAGGAAATATTTTCGCTTCTTAGTCCAATCATGGGCAGCATTAATGACCACAGAGTCGGCTTGGAGTTGATCAGCAAAAAAAAAATTTTCCCTGCAGGGGCCTGGTACAACCTGTCCACCTTCCTGGGCATGGCGGGAACCAGATTGGGTCTATACCAGGCAGCCATGGTGGCGTCCTCAAAAAGTTCCATGGGCAGGGGAGAGAATGATGAAAGGGTGAGATTCTGGCAACTCCAGATAGTGGGACAGATGGCGCTGGATAGGTTCCTGTTCCTCTGCCTCGAGCCCCACGGCAGCCTGCAACTGCTGCATGACCAAGACAAAAGTAAGTAAGTAAGTCAAATTTTATTTATATTAAGTGCCCTTCCCAAGCTCAGGGAGCTTTTACAATGGATCAAAACAGTAAAATCACATTTTAAAACAATAAATCAGACAATCACACACTACACTTAATTATTATGTACCAGAAAATGCTCGGGCAAAAAGGAAAGTTTTTAGTTGTTTTTTAAGACTTTCAACGCTTAGGCATTCTCGTATCTGACAAGGTAGAGAATTCCACAGGGTTGGTGCCATATAAGCAAAAGATCTACCTCCAGACATCTTTAGACGTACCCTGGGAATCTCTGGCAATCCCTCGTCAGAGGAGCGAAGAGAATGGGCAAGACAGTATGACACCAAGAGCTCTTTCAGGTAGTGAGGTCCCAAATCATGTAGGGTCTTAAAGGTCAATAATGCGACCTTGAAGGTGATCCGCCACTGTATTGGCAGCCAGTGCAGATCACGCAGCACAGGTGTCATATAGCAAGATCATGAAACTCCCATCAACAACCTGGCCGTCGCGTTCTGCACAAGCTGCAATCGGCGGATATCCACCCCTGGCAGCCCTAGATAGAGGGCATTGCAGTAATCAAAACGGCTGGTAACAAAGGCGTGGACCAAGATGGGAAGATCTTCCCGTGGAACCAAGTGTTTCACCTAGGCAATGTTCCTCAGATGAAAAAAGGCAGATTTGACTACAGACGACACCTGCATCTTCATAGTCAGGCTTTCGTCAAAAATCATGCCAAGGTTACGTACTTGGCCAGAGGCAAGAAGCGGGCACCCCCCCAAAAAGATATAAACCCTAGGGTTTCCCAGTCCAAGCCCCTGTTGTCCTCCTCCAGGGTCCACAACCAACACCTCAGCTTCTCCTGAATTCAACCTAAGCCAACTAGCACTCATCCAATCCTGAATCTCCAGGAGGCAGTTGTTAAACATCGTGATGGAATCCGACTCCTGATCAGGCATAAGAGACAGGTAGAGCTGAGAATCATCAGCATAACAATGAAAACTCAGCCCATACCATCTTATAATGTCCCCCAATGGAAGCATATACACCGCAAATAACATAGGGGGACAGCACTGACCCCTGAGGTACCCCACAGGGCAGCCAACGAGGGGCTGAGGTGTAAATTCCAGACACCACTCTCTGAGATCTGCCCTCCAAAAAAGATAGAAACCAGTTGTGGACTGCTCCCCTCAGACCACAGAAAAACCGCAGGCGGTCAAGCAATACCCCATGATCCACAGTGTCAAATGCTGCTGAGAGATCCAGGAGAACCAAGATGGAACTGGTCCTTCAATCTCTTGCCATCAGGAGATCATTCAACACCTGAACAAGAGCCATCTCCGTACTATGCCTTTTTCTGAAGCCGGATTGGAGAGGGTCATAGATATTGTGGTTGGACAAATGATCCTCCAGTTGCAGAGCGACCACCTTCTCAATAACCTTCTCTACAAAAGGAAGGTTAGAGACTAGTCTATAATTTGCTGGGCAGTCGGGGTCAAGAGAGGGTTTTTTTCAACAGGGGGCGTACTACCACCTCCTTTAAGGGATCCGGAAAGATCCCTCTCTCTAATGACACCACCACTATCCCAGCCAGGACTGGGCCAATAACATCTACACACCCCACCACCAGGTGAGTAGGGCCTGGGTCCAACTTACAGTATGTAGGTCGCAGAGTCTGGATAATCCTCACTACATCTATTACTGCTGGCAGCCTAAAGGTGGACCAGTACAACTGGGCGTTAGTACCATCCGATTGATCAGTGCAATGTCCAATAGAAGGACACTGGCGGATCTCATCCCTGATGGTGGATACCTTGTCAGCAAAGAATTTCGCAAAATCCTCACACTGTACCTGTGATAATGTTTTACCAGTCTGGAGACAGACTGGACTGCACAGTCTGTCCACAGCCCAGAAGAGCTGGGATGGTCTATTCCTTGCTGCAGCAATTTCCCTTGACAGGAACTCTGCCTTCTTATGGGAAATTGCTGATTGGAAAAATTTGTAATGTTCTAAACAAGTCTATCCACCTCAGTTAAGGTTTTCCGCCTGTAATCTTTCCAATCTTGGTCCCTTCCTCTTCCTCCACGGACCTCCCCATCAAACCAGGAAGCCCCTAGTGAAGAGTACGGGACGAACACAATTGAGCAATGGCATCCAGGGCCCCAGTCACAACCCTATAATAGGCTAAGACCAAAGGCCCTGGATCCATGCTATCCCTTGGAAAATCCGAGAAGTCCAGCTCCGTCATTAGGCCTTCTGAGGTAATCCCTCTTAAGGGACAGAACTGTACTAACTCCCTGGGGGCAGGCCTATTTCGGGGGGCTGCAAATCTAAACCTCAGGGCGTGATGGCTCCACCTCCACATCAGATATCTCCATCCACAGATGGAACACCAAGTCCAATGTATGCCACCCCTCATGGGTTGCAGAGGTAATTACCCATGACAGGCCCAATGAGTCCATTAATTTGGAGGAGGTTTTGACCAAATGGCGAGAGTTCATCGTCGACCCAGACATTGAAATCCCCCAGAATTAACCATCTGGGAGATTCCAGTACCATATCAGCAATGAAGACCGCAACCTCCTTCAGGAACTCATTCTCATCCCCTGGTGGATGGTAGATAAGAAGGGTCCTGAAGCCTGCACCTGCACCCACTATGCATTCAAAGGAGTTGGTGTCACCAACTGGCACTTCCCTGAGATCCAGATCTTGTCTAAAACAGATTGCAACCCCCCCCCCGCCCCTCCGGTCCACTCTCGGGTGGTGAATCACCGAGAACCCAGTTCAACACAGGACCAGCATTTCCATCTAGCCAGGTTTCGGTGATGCAAGCCAAGTTGACTGAGGAAACAAGATCCGCAATCACTGCAGTCTTATTCCTAATCGACCTGGCACTGCTTAACACCGCCTGAAAGGGATGGAAATCCAAGGGTGATCTCACTTCCTGCCTGACACACTCCAAGTCAGTGCCCTTGGGTATGGTAACTAGGCAAGGAGGACCTCGCTCCAGTACCCATTTCGCCCCAGGGCATCTCCTAGCCCTCACTGCCTGTATCCATTCTCTTCCCTCCCATTCCCCCAAAGAGTTCCAGGATCCCCGTATCTTTCTGCATTTTGAGCTCATAATGCCGAGATTTCGACATCTAGCATAAACCTCCCCCATAAGTGGAGGTAGTTCAAAGGGACGGAGATCCCGAAGTCTTGAGGGGGAGTACTGCCTAACCGTTTTACTTATACCCCAACACATATTTTAAACCAATTTATTCAGTGTTATTAAGTGTCATCAGGAGGAGACCAAGAAATGTACCTTGGGGTCTTACTGCTCCCAGAAGACACCATGGATGTGGAATGTCAGGGGCTGGCACCCTCATCAGCGCTTTGCTCATCGCCATCAGAAGAAAGAAGGCCCATGTGGTATTTGTTGTTATCCCCATGCCCAGGATGAGGTAAAGTCATTGTTTGGATGCCAGGGCACTGCCCCGAGAGGCGAGAAGGCACAGTGCAGGCACAGAAGGCTCCGGCAGTGCCTGCCCTTGTAGAGGAAACAAGGTGAGCTTGCATAAAGTCCCACAGGTAGTAAAGCACAGACTGGAAATCCACCAGAATCGGCATTGGGTTTCCAAACAGTGCTGGCTGCAGAGGCAGAGGTGCTGGTGCTGGGAAGGACGATAGAGTATACAAAGGCACTAGTGTCGCCCTATGGCCTGTGTTGTTGTCAGGTTCCAAGGAAGAGAGGATGATGGAGAAATAGCCTGGAGTAACGCCAGTGGAGATTGAGATCCCGAAGCTGAAACCTGGGTTGGCAAAGCAGTCAATGACGGCATCAGAGGAGTAGGCAGAACCCCGAGAGAGTCGAGCCGGCACTGGCCAAGGCCAAACTGGCAGAACCCCCTGACTGACTGCCCGTGGAAAATAAGGTCATGAACAGCAGGGCTGAAAGGATGGAGGCCATGGGCACTCAATGCAGACGAACCCACACCCGCCAGAGTAAGATTTGCGGGAGGGGCTACCACAGCGAGCCCTGCAGAAGAGAGAGCATTGGTGGCAGGGAAGACCGCTCCCAAAGTGGAAGATGGCTCCACCACGGTTGATGCTCAACATGGCAACTGGGAATGATCCAAGGAAGACTGCCAAAGCTAACAGTACAATAGAAAAAGGTGGTCAACAGAAGCTGGTGGTATCTTCCATGAAGCCTGATATTTGATGGTCGATGGCGGGAAAAGAACTGAGGAGTGCACAGGGTCACCCACTCTTATATGGGAAGGATGTCATCAGCATGTGACATCGGTGTGGGTGTCCCCCCCCCCCCCAGCAGACTACTAGCTAGAAAAGTTTTGGTGTGGTCCTAGTGCCTGGTGGCTTTAGTTCTATAGGTATGGCCTGCTGCAAGAGATACCTTCAGTGATGTAGACAGACAGCTCTGAGTGCTGTATCTTTTTTTTTTTTTAATACATATAAAATGTATTGACCATCTCTGCTGAAAAAAATCTGGTGCTCTTAGAGTGATCTCACTCATCCCCCCCCCCAGATTTTTTGCTAAAATATTAAAGCCATAAGAAAAATGCTGACAGCATGTGAGTTCACACACACACACACACACTCAGTTTTTAGAGACCATGTGTTACATGTAAGGCCTTAATTAAGGATCCTGTCTGTCTGAGTTAATTACAACCACAGTTGCTATAACATATCCATTTTATGACGTTGGAAGGAAAACCCAGGTTATTACATAGAAGTGCGAAATCATAAAGATGCTTTCATGTCCTGGAAGGAGGAAGCTTATTATGAGTTCAAAAGAAGTGTCATTTGAAGGACATGAATTATGTTGAAGTTGCAGAATGTAATACTTTTATATAAGATATATATTTTTTATACATAATCTGACAGAGGAGGAGCTAGCTGACCTCACACAAAAATGGGTTGTCCCATACAGTTGTTTAAGGAATACTCTATTTGACTTACACACTTTTAGCTAGACTCTGACTGAGGAAAGATCTTTGGAGCAGTTGTATACAAGTATTTAGAAAGATTTCAAATCTAAGTACTGTAAGTAGGAATTTGCACTATTTAAACCTTGTTATTTTAAAAGATTTGCATGTCTGGTGATAAGAGTTCTGTATTTTGCGTTTTACATATTTTTAACTATTTTAGTAAAATTCTTTTTAGAACTTACTTGGTCTGTCTTTGACTTCTTTTCAGTTGTAAGAAAAGTATATGGTTATTGCAGATACTAAACATAAGCTTGAATGGTGATATCAAACTGGAAAGAGAAGCGTTTTAAATTTGAGGTCTTTATTAAAGTTTTTAAGGGTTCATCTCTGCATACCTGGTTAGGTGCCCGTAGGCAAAGATATCTGGCCCCCGAAGACAGAAATATCTGAGCCTGTGCATTGGGTAAGCTAGCAAGAGGTTAACAGTTTGAATTCCTCCAGAACTTCAGACCAAAGGTTGATCCAAACTCACAAAAACAGACAAGAGGGTTACCTTGTCTGTTACACTGTTCACAAGACAGCGCTCAGAGGTTGGCACTTTGAGAGTAGAGGGCCTGACCTGCTGAGTGGGTTTGTGACACCTTCGACGATGATCTTAATGTTCTGTAGGTTGCTGTACTAGACCAATCTTTATCCTCTAACTCAACTCTCTATTATAAATGATCAAATAAATGCTCTTGCTTAAACAATATACATTATTAATTTAATTTTTATAAACCAGCATGTACTGCCTAAAGTGTATCACATATAAGTCCCAAAGTACTACTATTTCTATATCATCTATACAACATATTATAGATCAAGGGAGCACTCCCGACCAATCGGAGAGCTACTTTACTCCGTGTGTGAGACACTCTTATTCTGTGAAGAGTATCCCATGCGCAGGTTCCCCTGGAAACGGGTAAAATCTGGGAATGATTAAATCGTTTTTAATTTCAAACTCTATTGAGTACATCCTTCAACAAAACAGGTTATAGGGCAAAGAATAAGAAACTTGATCAATAATATACTAATATGTTCCCCGTCACCACTCTCTGCTGTATCAGAGTGGTTTCACGTGCCTTCAGCTTGAGCCAGAACAGCTCAGCTTCGCTGTGCTTGCTCAAGCCGAATGCGCTTGAAACTACTCAAACAGCAACGAGTGGCTCTGTGAGACATTAACATACAAATCATAGCTAACTATTCATGTATGTCCTTTATATTCAATAGGTTATTTACATTTTTTTTTAAATTTATTTTGTTCAAATATTTCATACTCTTGCGTATATACACTCCTCAGTCCCACTTCAAAGTGGGACTGAACCCTATAGGAACACAGATGCTAAGCTTACTTACTTAGAATTATGGTAGTGGGTACAATAATTTATAGTAGTCCCCCCCCCCCCCATCATTAATCTTTTTCCCCTCCTCCTGTAACCAGATGGCCCCCATTTGCCGGACACCCCAGACCTGTGACCCCAACATCCATCAGGACTCACCTCCCAGCCATTCTTCCCTAGGGCTTGCCCACCCTGGTGAGGTTGATGGGATTCCCCAACCCCTGTAGGAGAAGGATCCAGTTCCTGACCAGCAAACCCAGCTGGTTGGGTGCAGAGCCTGCAGGTGTCTGGCATCATCCTGCAGCCAGTGACATTTCCTCCCTATGGTTCCCCAAGAGGTGCGGCATGCAAAGACAGCAGGACATGTGCTGCATGCTCCTGCACGTCGCATGTCAGCATCTGCCCTGCCCCCTTGCCTTCTATGCAATCCTGGGTGCCTTTCCCTCAGCTTCTGCCAGATGCCTAGCGATTGCTGGGCTCTGCCAGGCCCCAAGATAGCCATCTGTTGTACCTGCTCAAAATTTACTTTTGAGCCATTCAAATGATCTCATCTCAGAATGTCTCCTGGTGTCGAACTAATTCTAGCTTTTTTTATAAATAAGAAGACACACCATTGTGCATGATCCTGTGTGGTCCATTGTTTACATGCACTTGGTCAAAATGTGTATCAAGAATAAAAATACTAGTCCGTTTATATCACAGAATCAATTTTCAAGGAGTTGTTTGCCTACTGTTAAGTAAAAGCAGATAGGCATTTGGAACTGTTAAAGACAATGCTGGTCTACTGTTTTGATACTGCAGTATCCTTCATCTATTTTTACATTAATATTTCCATTTTGCTTCAATACTGTAAATGACTCACTCCTAGCAGTACTATTATGGGCTTCTCTGAGCTGGCACACATGTGGCACTGTAGGGGTTAAAAGAAAGTGCTGTGTGCGCGCCTAGCTGATGAAAAAGTGAGAAGATACACAATCCAAGTAGTTCCATAGAGGATGGTAAAATACAGGGTATATACCCAAAGGTGAGCAGCACTCCACATGGTGCAATACTTCCAGTCCTTTCTAAATAGCCTTGCTGTTTGAAAACATGTTGCCTAGCAAGCTGAGATGTGGCACAATATGTATGACATTGTGATGCTCACACTGTGTGGCACAGTGTCAGACGTCACATCCGACATCATGCCACACACACTGTATGAGCATCACGATGTCATAAATATCATGCCAATTCTCAGCTTGCTAAGCAACATGTTTACAAACAGCAAGGCTGTTTAGAAAGGGCTGGAAGCCCTAACCACACCAGCACATGTGAACTGAACTGCCACTTATGTCAGACATCATTCCTATACAGTTGAGCAATCGCTACTGAATAACAGCAATCACTTGGGCAGGTGGACTTGCTCTGTCTAAATCAGGGGTGTAGCCAAGCATTTCAGATTTGTACACCAATCTGCCACACTGCGACCCCCTTCCCCACTGTTGTTCATGCTTGTCCCCCCACGACTCAAGTACAGGGTTCCTGGCTCCACTCAGATGATTCCCACACTAGACCTGCTGTCTGTCTGTGCTGCTAGTGTGGTGTTCACTGGCTGCTGGTAAACACCACTGACTGCACCATGAGTCCAAGACCATGGCAGAAATTTCTTTTCTCTTTCCCACAGGTAGGCAGATTCGCTTCACTTGCCACTCCACACGAAGTCTTCATCCTTTTAGCTGGCTCTGAGTCTGTTCTTCCATCTGCTGCTCCTCAATTCTTCTACTGCTTCTCTCACTCCCAGTACAACTGAAGTAATAGTATGGCTTCTAACTTTGCTGGGGCACTTAAACTCGCCGCCCCAGACTTGCCACAACCCCTACTAGATGCCACAGCCAGTCACTCTGCAGGCGGACCATGTGAACTAAATTGAGACTTTCAGCTTCAACGTCCACGGTCCATTCTGCCACTCCCGGCCCCAAAACAAAGCTGAAAGAGAAAAGGAAAAGCCTGCAAAGCCAAACAAAGTAATTTAAATGTGAAGGACTAGAGAGGGCAGAGCAATGTTGGCCAGCTTGTTTGCTACCCCCAGCTACTAAACTTAGTATGCCATGGCTTACTTGGAGTATCAGTAGCTACGCCCTTGGTCTAAATGTCTAGGGAGTACTACTGTCAAGTCTGCATACTATTTCGTAAATACAAAAGCTTTGTACAGCATCTGTGTAAATAAGAAACAGCAGCATCTGATATTTATTAATAATCAAACATGAAGAAAACATCAGTGATAAACTGTAAATATTGACTTTCATGTCCCGATTGTTATACAATGCTTTGCCAATTAATTTCTTCATGTAAAGGGCCACTGTCAGCCCCTTCAGGCCTCCAAGTGTCCCTAAGTTTAAAAAATGCATGTTATGATTGTGCACATTCTGTCGAGACTGCTGATGTAGCTGGGAGTTCCATTCTGATTCCTTTTCTGTTTTAATAAGTGAAATGCAGACTGCCCACCACATTGGTGTTTCCACACAACAACATGTCCGTTTACATTCCTTGATCAACTCCCACTGCACCTCTCCTGGATTTGGAAACACTCTCACACAGTCTAAACACTCATGATGCAGTGGAAGGAGAGGAGACTGTTGCATCATCATGAGTGGCTGCACTGTTCAGGGGTGTTCCTAATGTGCAGGAAGTATGCAATAAAGGTATACCAAGGGTTTGAAACAAAACAAGGTTGGGCACAACTACACTATTAGCATGCATTTCAGGTCTACTAAAAAAGAAGTTGTATAAAACAACCAGCAGTATCAATGAGAAGGTAAACAATCTTAAAACAGGGGTTTTAAAACTAGTAATAATATGATGCAAAAAAGCAGTGCATATAAAATATAAAGTGTTTTCAAACGTAAAGAAAAAAAAAACTTTTGCTGTTCAAATCATAAACAGTGGATTCTGGCCGAACAACTTTGTATTTTAACAACTAAAACCTACTGTGTGCCTGCATAGACCAAAAAGTCCAGGAAACATTTTAAGGGAAGACAGACAGACAGACAGAGATGTATCTATAGATATTATACTTGCATGGTAGTGCAAGTATAGCTAGGGGTTAAGAGGAGTGTTCAATATTAAACCCCAATTTTTGCACCTTGGTAACTTCGGCACTCAACGAAACGGTGGTAAATTTGGGATGTACAGTACAGTACAGGCTGCAAGTTCTTGAGACATGGCAGTTTTTATGATTGCTGTTTAACCAGAGTTCGAGATCTGGAAATGTAAAACAAATACTTAAAATCACCACTTTTTGGCCGGTTTTGTGCTGTCAGCTACAGACAAGATGGTATAAATTTTGCTTGAAAACTTTTAGGGGCTTGACCTAAGGATGTGCCCTTTCAAAGGTTTCATGAAAACATATTAATTGGCTCCATGGTTTTTATTTATTTATTTGAAGGAATAAACAAGTTGACATTATAATCAATGGAACCAGGAGACAAGCAGCACTACCATACAGTGACAATGAACATTTGTTAGCATCAGGAAATACAAGCCCATCAATCAGTGATGCAACATATAGGTTATTAGACTAAAATGACTTATGAATGTGCTACAAACTTGACAGTATATCAAGGCAGGATTTTCCAGAAAACCAGCCATGCCAATACCTGTGGGATGCAGTTTTTTTTGTAATGAATAGATGAATATATTTTTATTTTATTTTACAATTTGCTCAGAATAGTGGCGCATCACTCAGATTTTTTCCCCACAGGCATATTTTTGCAGCTGGGAGTGAAGCACTAAGAAGTTAAGTGTCTCGCTCAGGGTCTCCTGCAAGTACATAACTGAGGTAGGATTGGACTCTACCATAAACATCAACAGAGAATATCTGAAAGGGGAAAACAAACTGTGTTCTGTATGTATGTACTAGAGCACATACACCAATATATGTCTGTGCATACTGTGTGTGTGTGTGTGTGTGTGTGTGTGTGTGTGTGTGTGTGTGTGAGTACATCTGCATCACTGTGGATTTACCTATGTCAACTCCCACACCACAAAAATCATAGACTGGTGGTCAGCGGGGGAACACAACCCCACATAAGGATTTTTTTCCCACACAGGACCTGAAGGGGATTAGGGAGGAGGATGTGTTGCTATATACAGTGATGACTGGACAGGGAAGGCTGGCAGGTATAGTGATCTCATTGAGGACGCATATCTCTCAACTGTCACATATTGAGAGTAACAGTTCCTTATTTTATCTCACAAAAATCCTTTTTTCCATACTAAAGGAGCAGTAATGTCAAAATCTGCAAAAAGAAATGAGTTTTTTTGTGTGTAATCCTAGAGCATCTGTAGTCCTAGTGTGTCCTTCCCTTTGTTTGCTATTAGTTATTTTTTCCTAAATGTGCCTACTAGTTTTACGGCCCTTGGGAATCTCAATGTTCTAATTTTTTACTGCTCTTTTTCCCCCACAGTGCCTCCTGTTCCATGTGAGAATGATGAATCCAGGACCACTGATTCAGCAAGTACTGGTTTTGAGTGAATTTTACAGCAGTAGAGCTGTGATTTATGTAGCTTTCCTTATTCACTAAAGGCTGTATATGCAGTTTAGCAAACAGCTGAGGGATAGATGACTGGACTTCATTAATTATACCATTCATTACCTTGGGTGATCTGTGTGCTTTTTATGGCTGTGTGCAATAAAAACAGTGTCAGTGGCTCAGTAGGTAGCACACTCGCCTCTGAGGCAGGGAGATCAGAGGGCTGTGGGTTCAGTTCCCACATCTGGCACTTGGGTTAATATCCCAGTACTGATACTGTAGTGCAGCATGAGAGGGGTGCTGCACTTCTGAGGTGCCATCTTTCGGATGAGACATTAAACAGGTGACCACCTGCCTGGATTAGTGGTAGTTCAGGTGGATGTTAAAGATCCCATGGCACTTCTTGAAAAGAGTAAGGGAATTTCCCTGGTGTCCTGGCTAAATTTCCCTCATTCACTAAAAAAATACCGCCAACAGCTTAATCTGGTTCAAGGTCAGTTGCCATTCACCTGTATCCCCCTCCCCCGGGTCGTGCCTGAAAATAGGCAGAATTTGTCTAGTGCACTTACCTGGTCAACAATAAATAAATAAATGCTTTAAAACAAAACATTTACTCCTGCTTCCTAGACTAAACACATACATAGGAAACAAAAAGACTAAATTAAAGAGTTGCCAGAACTTCGGGCTCCTAACAGTAGATTGCTGTTGCAGCAGCTATCACTCATAGAAACATAGCAGCTGATGGTAGATAAGGACCACAAGGCCCATCCAGTCTGCCGATTTCTTTTTCTACCTTATGAATGTGCCATCGGCATTTGCTCTGTCACCGGCCTATTCATACTTATCTGCATTTCTCTCTTATGCCTATCTGAAGCCCTGCACTGTATTCATATCCACCACTTCCTGAGGTAGGCCATTCCATACATTCACCACCCTTTCTGTGAAAAATAACTTCCTCAAATTACCCCTTAATCAGCCTCCCTCTAATCTCATGCTGTGTCCTCTTGTCCTGCTATTTTTCTTATATTGAAACATGTTAGACTCTTTCATCTTGTTAATGCTGTTAAGGTGTTTGAATGTTTCGATCATATCACCTCTCTCTCCTTTGCTCCAGGGGAGAGAGGTGATATGTTTGAATCAATGGTCTTAGACACATCACTGGCACATGGAATAGGAGGCACTGTTGGAATAAGAAGATCAATAAAAAAAATTCAAACATGGATATCTCCAGGGGCCATAAAACTAGCAGACAATTTTAGACAAAAAGCTCCTAGCAGCAAACAAAGGGAAGGACACACTAGGGCTAAACACACAAACACCGCATCACTAGGGAAGTCGTGCTGGAGGCTCCGCTCACCCAAATTATTAGTGAACCTACCAGGATGAACAACAAATCAGGCAATCGTAATCCACTTGATTATGTTCTTGTCTCCAATCTGAATAAAGAATAAATGGAATAAAAGCTACAGGCATTTTTGCTGGCTCCCTCTGTGACCACTCCCTGACCTACTCTATTTGGAAAAACAGTGCTCCCAAACATCCTCCCAGGATTTTCTTTGCCAGAGATTTTTCAAAATTCAATGTGATCTCCTTTCAAACCATCCTATCAAGAGTATGTTGGGTCCCTTATTAAATCTCTTTCTGATATTAATGCCGCCCTTGACTTCTTTACTAATAACTTCCTTTCTGCTGTCAATGTACATTACTCATACAAACAAATTAGGGCAAAAGGCCAGCAGTGCAAATAACGTGATGCAGATCTTGCAAAACAAGTGAAGTTGTGAGTCAAAATGTGGGGAATATTCAAAACTACTGGACTTATATGTGATTGGAATAAAGTATAAAGAGTGCAGGAATACCTGCAAGATGTTCCTGAAGGTTGCCAAGAAAAACTATATTGGAAACCTGCAAGAAAATAACTTGTCCAACTCCAGAAAGTTCTGGTCCCATATAAATTCCCTTCTAAAGGGTCAGCCCAGTCCCTCTGAATGTGCCACTCTGGCTAAGGGCAAGCTAGTTAGATACCCTCTGGAAACTGACAATGCTTTTAAGGAGTTTTTTTTTTCTAGATCTGGACAGATTTAAAATTCCTTCCTCTGAATCCCATCTGGACACCCCATCTCAGAATGAAACAGTGATAACTATGCCTGAATTCCACTTTCGGTGTATAACTAGGAAAGAGGTTTTGACTGTCCTAAAACAACTAGAAGCAGAAGCCTTGAAGAGATTTGATAAACTGGAGCCTAAGCTGCTAAAAACAGCCGCTCCTGCAACTGCCTCCCCTGTTGCCATGCTCTTCAACAAATCTCTTAATAGAGGGGAGAACCCTTGATGGCTGGAAGACTGCCCTAACAGTACCTGTTAACAAGGGCGGCCCTAAAGTGCCTGTAGAAAATTACCACCCCATCTCCCCTACTTATCTCCCTTGCTAAAATTCAAGAAAGAATAATCTATAACCTGCTCCAAGACCATCTTGAACAGCGTCACCTTTTGAGACCAACTGGCAACACGCGTTTAGAAAACTCACCGGTACTGACACTACCCCGGGTTAGACTCACCACTGATATTCTGGATGACGTGACTGGCGTACATGACTGGTACAATCTTCATAGATCTTACTAAAGCATTCAGTCTAGTTAATCATGGTCTTCTACTGGAAAAGCTTAGGCAGTTTGGTCTGGACAGTTTGTCTTGCCAGTGGTTCACTCACTATTTGACTAACAGGTCTCGGAAACTGAAATGGAAAAGCATGCAATCCACATTAAGACTCATAACTGATGGTGTTCCTCAAGAGTCCATACTGGGCCCCTTGCTCTCTCCTCTATTTGTAAATGATATGCCTGGTCATTGTGGAGGGGCACACACTCAGCTTTATGCTGATGATGCAGTACTTTACAGGAGTTCCACTGATGTCCACCTCATTAACCATCTTCTTGCGAATAACTCCATGATACTTGAAAGGTGGTTCTCTTCCAATAACTTCTACTGAATGACAAGAAGACTAAAGCTATTTTGTTTTGCCCTAGACACTTGGGTGTAGCCAAGCAGCACCTGTTGGACCTATCCACATGTACTGGAAATCACACTGAGGTGGCTGAGGCAATCAAGTACCTAGGAGTACACCTAGACCAAGAAGTCGCCATCAGAACCCACACTTACTATGTTTCTAAATCCCTATATCAAAAAACTGCTCTGCTATTCTTAAGTCCATGAGGAGCACTAAACTCAATAAGCATGATGTGCTTTACAATAAGACTTGCCGCTTTGCCTTGGGTGCACCACCTCGGATGCACCACTGCAATGTTTTCCACTCCCTGAACTGGCCATCCCTGGAGGGTAGCTTGAATATTTCCTCCTTTGCCTTACTTACAAACTTATCACCAAGGTATTTTGTCTCCTAAACTATTACGGAGAGAGTTCAGGTCCTCTCGTTGCTCACTACCAGAAACATCCAGGGTTAGTTCCAATGTGGGGGAAGAAATCCTCCGAAAGTTCAGATCCATCCCTATGGAACACTTTTCCTGCTTCCCTTCAAAATTGCTCCTGCCATGTAAATTAAAAAAAAAGGGCTCAATGTACATCTACTTGAGTGCAGCCTGTGTTCCTGCGATCGTTGACACGCAGTTACTGTCTTTCCACAGTGTCCCTAGTCTGTACTTAATGATGTTAAATCTCTATTATACTGTACTACCTGTATCTTGACCCACAGCTTACAACTGTGGTACCCATCTTGTGCGCATTTTATTGTATTCTTGCCTTGTCCTGTAACTGATTATGCCTGTGAACTAATCTCCTGTGCCCCTGTGAATACTGTACCCACATCTTGTAAGTATCTGGCTTTGTATATTTAGGTAATGTAGTCAAGCATTCACCAACTCTGTATAATATTTCTTATATGTATTCTATGTGATTTATTCCAGGTTACCCCTGAAAAAGGAACTCTGTTCCAGTGGGCCTACCTGCTTAACAAAATTCAATAAATAAAAAAACAACATGTTTTTGCACATTTTGACTGTACTACTCCTTTAAGAGGGTCTGTCCCACATTCAGTGTTAAAAGAGCAGCTGACACCTTCAGGGTAACTTATACAAAACTTAATATTTAGACACGGTTCAGTTTATATTTTACATTAATTCTGTATTTTTCCTCTCCATTATTTATTACTGAGGCCATCTGCATGAAAATAGGATCTCTGCTCCAGAAGAGTTCATCTATTCCTGTTGCCTTCTCCCCACCCACGGTCATAATGCACCACTTGTTGCATCACAGTTACTCCCATGGCAACAAACTGTGATGTCACAATAGAGGATTATGACATGAAGAAGGGAGTAAGCTACAGAGGCAGATGAACTCTAATAGATAAATATCATGTATTTGTGCAAATGTCCTCAGTCATAAATAATGTGGAGAAGAAATATATAGAATATATTTGGAATGCAAGATGAATTGTACTTAATTATGTTTTTCAAAGTTTTCTTTGAGGTGTCAGTAGCTCTAAGATTTTTAAGGACACATTTATAGCAATGAATATGAAAAATGTAATAGTATATGGTTGGTCTTTGTATAAAAATCAGCCTGCTCAAAAACCTTGTTGTGCACATTCTAAACTGTTGTGCGCATTCCAAGGTGCTGTTGAGCGCATTCTGAGCAGTTGTTCAGCACAGTTCAAAGGTCATAAAATTTTAAATTCCTCATTCACCCAGCACCTAGCTGATTACTAACCTACCAGTGCACAAACTTGTACCTTTTAACTCGTAAAAGTCTATAAGTCTAATTTCAATTATACAACAGAACAATGGCAAGGGTTTTATTTAGGGAGGTGACACTTCTGTGATTTCTGTGTACAAAACCATATACTATATAAAATAAAATATAGGCAACCACACACAACATGGCATGTGTTTCCATCTTGGGGATGAGATAACAGCACGGATCTCTCCAGCTTTGCTCTCGAGGTCCATATACTGTCTTCTCAACCCCTCGATGGAAACATAGCCTTGTTGTGTATGATTGCCCATACATTATTCTCTATTTACTGAATAAACAGCACATTGCATGAACATGAATTCGCACATTTCTAGAGTGCTGCAGTGTTCCACATCTGTGGGACGAAAGGTTAAAAACGTATGTGAAGAAGGCTGCAAGCGGGTGTTAGGTGAACACAGCCGCATTATGAGGTCTGTCCTTTATTTCACCTCTCAGAATGCTTGATACAGAAATGTAACCTATGCACAGGAAATGTGAACTGTCAGACTAGCATTTCCAGAGAAGCTGTACCAGTGGTCACCATTTTGAGCCCTGTCATTGCAGAAGTAAAGCACTGCCTTCCCTAAAATATATCAAAACCCTTTTAAAGAATAAAAAATTAAAACAAATCTTAAAATAAATTCATCAAATTTCAAAAAATTCGAAATTAAAAAGGTGCAACAATTTCCACCTGAATGACACTGTCTTCCATTCTGCCCTGCCCTATGATAAGAGGGACATCGCTCATTTTACCACTCAGAATATTGAGAACGGCAAGCAGTGTAACATAATGATACAGAGCACACAACTGTGAACCATGGGATACAGGTTCTAATCCTAGCAGAGTCACTTGCTCAATGTGTGAACTCTGAACGAGACATAACCGTACAAGACTATCAACAAGTAACACATGCGCGAAAAACGCACCTTGCACAGATACCCGTCCAGCGCTTCAGTCTTCACTGCTGTCAAATTCAAGAGAAGCAGGATACTACTAAGGATGGAATGTCGCAGTTCAGCTTGGCTATCCTTCTTGAAGAGTAGCCCCCCAGTATAACACATCTGGGTGAAGGGTTGAGCAGCATGTTTATGAGACTGGCCGATCAACCTCTACATCATGGGTTCTAATCCATACTTAGTCTGATGTGTCCACAGCCACTACCTATCTGATAGCCGTTTGGTGGTCAATATGAAATAAACTGTGGCTATTCACGGTCTATTTACTGATGGACAAGTAGCCACAAAAAAATTATCACAAGTGGCACAAATAGCTCCCTTGATGGCAGTCTCAAATGAGAGGCAAAGGAGTGAATGGGCATGAAGTCTGAACCACCTTCTCGTCCACTAGAGGTGGTCTCTCCACAACAGAGGTGAGGCACACTGGTGGGGGTGGGGAAGGGATCTGCACTAGACTGGCCTGTGCTGTACCCATTATATACATATATTCACAGATATCTGTCGGCAGAAAAGGACCATCTGGGCCCATCTAGTCTCCCCTTTCCCCCTGTTACTTGCCCCCCCGCCCAAAGATTCCCACCTCCACCCTCTACATAACCCCTTGTACTTGTCCCATGCCCTATTGAAGCCCTCCAATGGTCTGGTCCCAACTACTTCCCCTGGTAAGCTGTTCCAGGGCTCCACCACCTTCTCCATGAAGAAATGTTCCCTCATGTTACCCTTAAAGCTTCCTCCTTCCAACCTCGGCCCATGCCCTCTAGTTCTAGCGCCCACCTTCCCTCTGAATAATCTCCCCCATTTTATTAATCCCCTTCACATACTTGAATGTTTCACTCATGTCCCCCCTCTCCCTTCTGGTCTCCAGCGGGTACAAGTCCAACACTCTCAGCCTCTCTTCGTTTGGCTTCCCTCTTAGCCCATGCACCATCTTAGCTGCCCTTCTCTGCACCCTCTCCATGCCATCTATGGCTTTGCATAGGTGAGACCTCCAAAACAGAACCACGTACTCCAGGTGGGGCCTCATCATGGACTTATAGAGTGGAATCAGCACCTCCCACTAGTTATCCCTCTCCCTATGCATGTCAGTATCCTGTTTGCTTTACCCACCGCCTTGCTGCATTTTGTCCCTACTTTACGGTTGTCTGTGATTATGATTCCCAAATCCTTTTCCTGCTTAGTTGCTTTCATTTCCTCCCCCCCCACTGTGTAATTTGCGTGCGAGTTATTCCATCCTATGTACATCACTGTGCATTTTTTAGTGTTGAATTTTAGTTACCATGTCTCCGACTACCCCTCCAGGAAACTTAGATCCTCCCTCATAGCCTCCACTCCCTCTGGGGTGTCTACCGTATTACAGATCTTCGTATCATCTGCAAACAGGCAGACCTTCCCCCGCAACCCCACCGCTATGTCGCTGATGTAGATGTTAAAACAGGATGGGCCCCAGCACCGACCGCTGAGGTACCCCGCTCATCACCCCTACCTCCCCAGAATGCACCCCATTTACCACCACCTTCTGGCTTCTATCCATCAGGCAGTTCTCCACCCACCTTATTTTCTGTCCCACCCCTATACAACAGCGGCACGATGACCTCAAGCTTCCACTGCTGTCAGGCTGGCACTTTCACAAGCACCGCAATTCTCAACACCTTACCTTTTATTTTTGGGCTCCAGAATAATGTGGACATTTGCATGCTTTCACTTTCATGCAAGCAACTATCAGAAATGTGCAGTGTAACCTGTGCCACTCAGGACACTAACAACATTTTACAGGGTTTGGTGGCAATTCAACTGGAGGGCTTGATTATGTCAACAAAATACTGAAGCAAACGGCCAATGCGACTGGCTCTATTCCTCTCCAACATTTTCAATCCTCTAGATCCCAAGGCCATGTTGACGTGAAGTGAAAGTAGGCCTGGATTGTTTCCATTCATAAAGCAGATGACAGTCCCTTTCAAACTACTGACCAAACTCTGTTCAGTCAATTGTTTTTGAAGCTCACAAGTTTTCCTTCCGTTACTTCCTCCTGCAACCTTAGATAACCTGCTTTATCTTCCTATAGAGACTTCTATGTATGTAAATACCCTGTAATCTGTACAATATCTGTATAATTCTATGTACATATGAACTTTTTTTTCTTCCTCTCTGTAAACAGTATTATCTGTAGTGCCTTGTAAATACATGTGTTGACCTCTATATACAATTGTTCATGCTCCACCCAGGTCCATCTTGCAAATGAGATTCTGCTCAACGATGAACACCTGGTTAAATAAAGACTTGATTGATTGATTGAACAGCTTGCTCTCCTGCATTTCCAAAATAATTCCGTACTTCCCCTAATCGATACAGAGTTCCTTCCAATTAAAGAACAGGCTATGTTCTTTTTTCAATTGTTTATGACTAGCTCAACACATTAAGTACGTGATCAGTCAATAACAGTCTCTATTTTTTTTGGCCCAGTGGCGCTAAGGGTTGAGGCACCGGATGCCACACCTAGCACCACACCGGTGACCACGGGTTCGAGGCGAGCCTGGGTAAACTGACAAGGGAGGAGAAGGATTGGCGTAGCGGCTGCTCTCCTTCCGGAGGGGACCATGCTCTCCGCTGCGATACCGCCACCTGTTGGGGTAGCTCAGGGTGGTCGGTGCGGTTGAGGAGAGCCGGATGCAAAAAGGGGGTAGACGTTGGCAGAGGGCCGGCTTTGACGTGCGTCTTCACGCCGCAGCCTTGTTCCTCATTGCACGCCGACGTCGGGGGGGAAAAATACATCTCTGAGGAAAAAAGCCCTCCAGCCTACCTAGATGACGTCCTTCGGAGCCAGTCTCACCACCTGCTGACCGAACAGGGCAGACCTCGCTGTACAACTCGCTGCAGGACAGAGGGAGGTAAAGTAGGGGGCCTCTCCTCGTCCCACCCGGGGGGTAATCCGGGCCGTTAATGGAGGTCCAATGGCAGTGAGTGTGGTACTCTAGGGGCAGACCCTGAGTGTCGGTAGGGTGATACTCCTTGGGGGACCGAAGGAGTGGAAGGTTGAGGGACTGTAGGCGGAAAAACAATAAGTTAAAAAAAAAAAAGTCTCTATTTTGTGATTCTTCAAAAGATTTTTTTTAAGACAAGTTTCTTATAAACGTCTATAAGTCCAATTTTTACTGTACGTGTTTCTGGTTCATTTACAGTCGAAATAATGGCTACCATATGCATTTGGAAATTAAAAACTGCTCATGTTAATGGCATTTCATATAAATTTACTGTCTTTCTATGGTTATCCAAACCTTAGTTATGGGTCCTAATACTATTTCTGTTGTACATTTCTTTGAATTTATATTTTATGCCCCCTTCCTGCCCCCAGTGACTGGCTTCTCTGAAGCCCTCAGGCACTGGCCCCTACCCACCCTGCTAGCCATCCCTCTTGGAGCCCCTCCTTACCCGCCCCTCCTATCGGACAGGGCACGTGGTGAAAGGGACATAACCCTGAACGCGCCAGATGTAAGGAGGCACACTGAGGCGACTGGGCAAGTCATGGGTCTACTTGGGCCCTGTCAGGCCTCCACTGGGACCGCTTTCCTGGTTTTCTCCCTCACTCCCCTGGAAGATGCTGGTGCACGAGGACCACCAATGCACATGTGCACACAATGCATGCACACTGTGGGCCCTGCCTGGCTTCCTCCCCCTTGTCACAAAACATTGGTTAGTCCAATAAGTAGGTGACTCTTTATAATAAAGTTAAAATTAAAAACTTAACATGTCTCAGGAAATGTTCTATACAGGAAATAAACCCATCGAGGGGGCTAATCTGATCATAAAGCCATACGCCCAAATGGTGAGTGGCTTTATCATTTGGTTAACCCTTCAATGTGTTTATTTCTGTGCATAGCGGACTTATCCATCTGTAAGTTTAGATAATACATTTGAATGGTTAATGTTAGATTTGACTGCAATTGCATATATAGCCAAATACCTGCTAACCAACACCATGGGGGGAGGGGGGAGTCATATCCGTGTATTACATATATGTTTTTTAGGACTAGTGAAACACATGGATATTAATACAACAGGGGTGAGCTGATGACATACGAAATAAAAACACATATCACTCGCCCCCACTGTATAACTACTCAGTGCCGTATGCACTGTGATACCTGCTTACAGATATACACACAGTGCATACGTCAGCAGGTGATATCACAGTGCTTACATAGTAACAATCTCACTACGATACACCTGCCTGACGCCTTTTTAGAGCTGTGAGACACCAGACAAATCACTTAATTTAGAAGGCACATAACACATACGCTAAAAAGTACTCGTATTGAGTATCACAATGGAAACTGCAATTACCGAGAGGAAACGCTGTGCACAGCTTGAAAATGACAGAAACAACAATCCCCAAATGCACTGATTGCAGCAGTACATCTCTCTCAAACCTCTGTTACACATGAGCACAAATAAATAACAGGTAAATAAAAATAACTGCACTACCTAAAACACATACAGCAAACCACAGTGCATGGAAAAGTGAAAGTAAGTGAAACACAGCTCCGCTGAAGTAAACCAGAGCGACTTATCAGAATAAAATCATTAGCACACATAAAGAAGTACATACCACCATAACTAAATGTGGGAAGTCTACATAAATGTAGGAAATGTCCAATAAAGCACTCCACGGCACTGTAAAGATAAAATAAATCCAAGTCATCACGAACCTCCATAAGAAACTTCCACCCACTACCAGAACACAACCCACTGCATTACAAGCTTAACAACCCAGCAACTAATCACAACACAGAATCACAAGCCATTCATGGAAGTAGCCAAACAGTAAAGAAACTAGTCATGCACAAAACTGAAAGAAAAAAGAAAGCACAACCAGTACAAAAAGAAAACAAACCGCAGGAGCAAAACATATATAACGTGTAGACATCACATCATCAATGCGAGAAGAACTATAGCCCAGGAGTGGCTATCATCGTCTCTTCCAACTGTTACAAGATGGGCAAGTAATACAGGGCCTGCATGATACTAGAAAGAGCACAAAGCAATGCTCAAGGCCACCCTAACGAATTTCACTGCACTTGTACACCCCTGCTGGTGGCAGTGGAATCTGGAAGGTTCCTTATTTGAATATAATATGTCAATATAATATGTTTATAACTGATGGGTTATAGTATAACATTGTATTAAATGACTATGCCATAATGACAACCTCTATGCTGTTCGATATGTTGTGGGTAATGTGACAAAATATGCCATTTATTGAGGGACTAACTAACATTATAATACCGGACTATTATATAGAGGGTAGGGAGTATAATTTATCTTAAATGCCCCTTTTTCCTATACAAAACCTCCATCCATATTCTGATGGGGGCCCTGCTGAAATATGCCCAAATATGAAAATATGACCTATAGATTGAAATCTAGGACCTTTTACATTATCAGTAACAGCTATATCTTGCAAATATATATTTTGACATGCACTACACCTATTGCTCTTAAAAATGTAATATGTAATTGTATGTATTCCAAGTATCAAAAGTCATGTATTTGGTATGTATGATTCATGTACCTTTGCACTTCAATAAAATAATTTGGAAAAAAAAAAAACATCACAAAGGCAACATACCAAGGTCCTATTGTATAAATCGCACACATGGTGTGCAGATTGTGAGATATATGAAAATATTCACACTCCTGCATCGTGAGCTTCACACTCCGAGAAGCACTCATGAGATACCCACAGCTCACTCTGCAGGAGTGTGAATATTTTCACATATCACACTCCTGCCCATCATGTATACCCTATATACTATAGGGGCACGGTATCGCCCCTATATTTAGGGTTGGGCAGGGCTTTCTATGTTAAACCTGAACTTCTGCACTTTAACATCTTCGCAACTGTTCAATGGATTTGCACAACATTTTGTATGTGCAGTCTTGTGGGGTAGATCTCTTGACATGTCAAGTTTCGTTCTGGTTGGATGTGCAGATTTCGAGACACAGATGGTGAAAAAACCTTCAGATTTGCCATTTTCCTCCATTTTCTGTCAGCATGCTGCACCCACACGGTTTGGAATTTTGGTCTGAAATTCTCAGGGTAGAAAGGGCATGGCCCTCAGAAGTGCCCTTCACTGGTTTGGTGAAAAAATAGTAATCTGTTCAAAAGTTACAACCCATAGGAAGACTCTGCCTCTGATTTGCTTTAGGGGTAGGTTTGGGGTTTTAGGGCTGGACACCTTCAAGCCATATTTCCCTACTTTTGTCGCTTTAGCCTAAACCCTAAATGTTGCATTAATGCAGTTTTTGCTAATATATTTATATATATATATATATATATATATATATATATATATATATGTGTTCAGTACATAAGTACATACTGTTGTTGGGGCACAGGTCAGGAAGCATAGGAAAATCAGGCACAGTTATAAAATGCACAAGTAACGTTTTGTCATCATCAATGGCAATCAAATAAAAAATTAAATTGTACAGGATAGTTCTTAATGGCAGTACAAAAAGTCCTTCATCTGAGGGTTTATTTTCAGTTTCAAATCTCAGTCTCTCTCTCTCTCTCTCTCTGTCTACCCTCAACAAAAGACTGCTCTCTTTATATATAATGTCTTTTCCTGACAATTAATTTCTGCACCCTGAGCTCGATAAATACAGGTTACTCACCTGTAACAGGAGTTCTAGGAATGGTATATGTTGTTCATCCACACTTATTGGCAGGTTCCTTGCCGCTTTAAATCTGGCCGGAAGGTCTTCAAGCTGGCTCCTCCCACCCACCCGGGTGGTAGAACCCTCGGCTCCGCCCCATGACACCAGATCTAGCCCGCTGGAAGCCAGGTTGTGCGTCGAAGCCGGAGGTTGGTAGGGTCGTGAGGATTAACAACATATACCATTCCTAGAACTCCTGTTACAGGTGAGTAACCTGTATTTCTAGGGACATGGATATGTTGTTCATCCACACTTATTGGCAGACTCCTAGCAGTTCTCCAGGAGGAGGGAGGCAAGGTGCACACCCCCTACTTAGGTATACAGACTGGAGAACCGAGGCCCCGACCAACATCCCGGCGTGACCCAAGGTCGATGTGGAAGGGGAAATCAGTATAAGCCTGCTTCCAGGCAGGAGCCCTGTGGATATCCTGGACAGGAGTATCCTCGGAAGCAGCCACCGATGCAGCGGAAGGGCAGGTAAAATAAGCACTTATCCCTCTGGTAGGCTCCATGCCCGCCCACCTATAGTGGAGACCTATGCCGGAGGTGACCCACCAGCTCGTCGTCCGCTTGGCTGCAGGTCTGCCAGGTGCGGCTTCAGCGTAGATGACAAACAGCTGGCGAACCTCTCCCGGACTTCAGCCCTACGCTCCCTGGGTAGGTGAGCGTTAAATAGGGTCCCAAGGATCCTATACACGGCCTCCGAGGCGTGAATGGGGATGAACCCCTGCAGAGACAATACTTGGTTAGGGAAGACTCCGCCACTGCCTACGGAAGGAACTTCGAGTGGGGCGCAGGACAACCTTGTCCCTGTGGAAGACCAGATAGGGAGATTCAAAGGAGCGCCTGGAACTCTCCCCTCCTTCTGGATGGCAGAATAGCCCCAAGAAGGTGTTCTTCCACAACAGGTGGGGGAACTCGCACCTGTGCAAAGGTTCGAACGGCTTGCCCGTGAGCTAAGCCCATACCAGCGAAGATCCCACAGAATGGGGATACTCTCCCCCAAAGGGGAGGTGTGATCAAGGAGTAGAAAAGTGCCAGACCACCTTTTCTGCGCCACTGACTGCCTTCCGGCCCGCGCCCGGAAGACAGGGGTGACCAACAGAAGCACCTAGAGGGTCGTCGGCCGAAGCCCTAGTTCAAAAGAACGGACCGCAGATGGTCCAGAATGCTCGCCCAGGGAGGGGAGAGGGGCCCAGACCCTATCCCATCATCAAATGGAGAACTCTTCCAATTGAAGGCGAGCATGTTTGGCTGACTTCTAGCAGGATGCCTCGAAAACGTCGAGGACCTTGCCGAAGGACCCAAGGTCTGGCCCCTAGCCGCACAGGGACCAGGCCTGCCAGTGCAGGGATTGAAGGTCCAAATGAAAAGACCTTCCCCTGAAAAGAGAGATCAGGACCGGGCGGGCTGGAAGCCGCGTCGGGAGCCTGGGGCTGAGACTGAGGAGAGCTGGAAACCAGAGCTGGCAATCCAGTCTGGGGCTACGAGCACCGCCTGCGCCTTGCCCGTAGGTCAAGGGAAATGGGGGAGAGGCGTGGAAAGGCCCGGGGTCCACGGCCTCGACGGCATCCCCTACAGCAAACCTTGCTGAGGGGGCGGGCATGAAACAGTCTCGGCCTCGTATGCTCCCTGGAGGGAAGGAGGGAGAAGATCCTGTGCTACCTCCGGCAGGGGAGACCACTCGTGAGGTGCAGCCTATGTCCGGCTTAGGGCATCAGCCAGGGTGCTGGAGGCTCCTGCCATCAAATGGCTGGGAAACCGCCTCCAGCTGCACGAAAAACCCATACGGAGAACCTCCTTACGCCGAGGTAAGGGGCTCGACCGAACCTGGCGGGGTAGGTAGCACATGGTCGTGGTGTTATCCACTTGGACTTAAACCACTAGACCCCGCACAAACGGAGCGAGCGGTGCAAGCTAAGCGGACCACCTGGAGCTCCAGCGGGTAGGAAAGACATCGGGACTCCCGAGAGGACCAGAGGCGAAACACTCTGTATTCCCCTAGATGGGCACCCCCACCCATCCGAGAAGCATGGGTCGGAGAAGACCGTCGACTCAGGGCAGACGAACAGGATGTTCTCCTGCAGGAGCTGGAACGGTCCGAGGGGGAGCGTTCCCCTAACTCCTGGACTGTAGTCACGAACTGGTCCGAGGAACTCAGCACTGTGACTGCTGGTTGGCCAGTCCCCACTAGGGGGACGCATGAACCAGCGGGTCCAACAGACCACGCTGGAGCCGGCCGCCGTGAGGCCCAGGAGGTGCAGGAGGTCCCGGCAGGGCGCAATTGCCCAGTCAGACCTGACTAGGTAAGGGGGGGGAAGAACCTCAGCCCTGTCCGCCAGGAGCCGAGCTCGGACTCAAGAGTCGAGCCTCGTCCCGAAGAAGCATCACCCGCTAAGACACGATTTCCAACGTGGCTCCGGTAAAGGGAGACCAGTCTGAGAGCCAGAACACTGGACTGTCCCCTTCCGCCTGGAAGGGTTGTAATCAGGCCGCCATCCGGGTGGGGTTACGCCCGGACCCCTCAATGCGGCAGAAAGCTGCTGAGCAGAGAACGAAGGGCCTGGCCAGGAACTCGTAAGGAAATCCCCCGCTTAGGAAAGGGAGGAGACTCCCAAGAAACGGATGGAATGAGGAGTAAGTTCGTCCTGGAGGCCCAGGAAAGAAGCCACACGCCTCGTTCTGAGGATGGGATATCTGAGGCAGAGAGACCATCCAGGCGTGCAGAAGGATGGGGCGCAAGCCTCCCGTCCGTTTGAGACCAGGAATACCTGGACACGAACCCAGGGTCAGAAGGAGGGTCCTCAACCTTCCTGATCACCTCTAACTAGAGGGCTAGGCAAGTTGGCTCAGCGGGCCGACGAAGAGGCTGTGGACCCCAAGATCCCCGTGGGGCAACGGCTCAAAAAGGGTGGAACCTGCTCGCAACCCGCAATAGAACCTACCCCTAGAGGTCCGGGAGCAGACCAAGGAAGAGGTGTGGAGCCGTCCCCCCCACGGGGAAACCCGAGCAGGGGCGACGGGGCCGGGGACAGTGCCCCTTAGCCATCACTGAGCAGGTTTGGGGGAAGAAGAGGCTGAGGGAGCTCTTGGACCTTTACCTCCCTGCTTCCTTTTGGAGGAAGACGCTGGTATGGCATCAGGCCGCCCAGCGCATGCCTGCTGGCCCTCGTGTTGGGCTGGTCGAGCCACAGAGGACGGGGGCAAAGGGGCTTACGCAAAGGCTGCCGGCTGCCCTTGTCCATCCGGGCGGGAGAGACCAAGTCCGGAGTGGCATCGGACTTCTCGGACCCCTGGAGGTATCCCTCCACTCCAGGGCCGAAAAGGTCAGCCCCCAAGAAGGGAAGGTCCGCCAACTCGTGCTGGGTTTCCAAAGAGAAGGAGGATAACCTCAGCCACGCCCTGTGGCGCATGGCCACCACAGCCGCCACCGATCTGGCACAGGAGTCGCCCAGATCCAGAGCCATCTGGAGCTGCTGTTTCGACACCGCCCTACCCTGGTCCCACACCCGGCGGACCGTGGTCCGCAGGTCGGCCAGGAGACGAGGGAGGACCTCAACCAGGGAGCCCAAGAGGGAGTGGAAGAAATGTGCCATCAGTGCCGCCGAGCTGGCATGACGGAGGCCTAGGGAGGACGCAGTGTAAACCTTGCGCCCGACATAGTCCACCCTTTTGGACTCCTTGTCAGGGGGCCTATCCACATCCCTAGCATTTCCAGAACATGGGAAAACATTGTCGGTGATTACCCCCTCAGCCGAGGGGTGTTCCGAGAAACCGGGCAGAGAACCAACAGGAACAGGGTACTTCCTGGCCACCCTGGCCAAAGGCGCAGGGCAGGAAGTAGGCCGCCGCCAGAGCTCCAAGGCTGGGCCCACGATTGCCTCAGCCACCGGGAAGGCCTCCGGTGAACCCCTGGTCTAGAATCTCCGTGAGTGGGCCCGTTTGGAAACGGGCTCGAGCTGCATCCCGGTGAATTCCAAGATGAGCTGGAGCAGACCCATAAAGGACGATGGGCTGTCATCCACGGAATGTTCTGGAGAAGACCATGGGTCCTGCCTGCTAGGAAACAAGGAGGAGTTGATTTCAGGCTCCGAGGAGTCTGCAAATAGCTACCGCAGGCCTGAGTCACTCTTCATCCGCCGAGGGCGGGTGGGAGTGAGGGGAACAGATAACCTGCGGGACAGGTCATGGCCCGGCCTGGGTTCCACCAAGGATGGTGGGGCAGCAGGGATCAGACGAGCAACCGGCCCCAGAGAGGGCACCTCGACTGCCTCGAGCGGCTGCATCGGCCGACAGGCAGCTGCTTACTAGCTGGAGAATGAATCGGGGTCGATTGATTCCCGGACAACAACAGCTGCTGCCACATAAACTCCTCGTAACGTCGACGCCAACGGCATCGAAGCCACTCCTCATCCGAGGAGGGGGACGAGGAAGAACGGCAATGCCACTTGACTCGGTGCCCCGACTGAGAACGCCGAGGTCAGCGTGAGTGGCTAGACCGAGAGGAGGACCAAGACCGAGACCCGAGTCCTTGGGGGAACCGAGGGCGGGCCTGGGAAGGAGCGGGGTGCGCCCGCTCCTCCTTCGGCTCGGAAGAAAGGGCCGAGGACTGTCGACCCGAAGGTACTGGCAGAACCTCAGCCTCCGCCGGGGGAACCAGCGAAGGGATGGCGGCACCAGCAGAAGACAGCCCAGATGACGAGTCGAGAGACTCGACAACGTCGACGGGAGTCCTGGCCGACTGACCTGACGGGATAACGCGAGGCCAGCGTCAAGCCGCATCCCTCGACCAAAGTCGAACGTCGCCGGAAGGGAGGGGAACTCTCCGCCTCCGGAGCCGACGGCGACTTAGCCCATACTCCTTGGACTTGGGCTGAGAGGCGGGTCCCAAAGGTCCCTCTCCCTTCGAGGAAAGGGACTGTTGAAGCTCCTTGAACGAAGCTGCATGAGGAGAACTCAAGGAGAGCGGGATGAGCGCCGCGACCGAGGAAGAGGGAGGGGCAGCCGCCCCCTTCCCGGAAGAAAGAAGATCGAGCTGCTCAGTCGAGACAGCCGATGCGGACACTGCCTGACGAGTCTCCGAAGAATTTTCCTGAGAGGAAAAATTACCGTCGCCCGAGCCCGAACGGGCCGCCGCGATCCTCCAGAGAGCTGGCCAAAGGGCACAACAAAATCTGTAAAGTTGAGGATCGTGATCCAAGTCAAGGCAGTAAACGACGCGGAGCGGATCTCCTGGAGAAATTAACTCGGCGCCCCGAGCCGGAAAACGAATGAGCCATCGCCACAGCGAAGAAGAAAAGATCAAGTTTCAGAAAACTTCCAATTGATTTCGAAGACCGAAAATTCCAGGAACCAGTTGAAAACGCAGAGCACTAAGGAGGGAACCTGAGCTTCCAAGCAGCAAGGAAGATCTGGCGTCATGGGACGGAGCCGAGAGTTTTACCACCCGGGTGGGTGGGAGGAGCCAGCTTGAAGACCTTCCGGCAAGATTTAAAGCGGCAAGGAACCTGCCAATAAGTGTGGATGAACAACATATCCATGTCCCTAGAAAATATATGTCCCGTTTTCACACAATGTTCAAAAACGGTGTTGGTTTCTTTTTTTGCAGGTGCAATAAAATAGAACACTGTGTCCCAGAACTGATGATCTGTTGATTGATAATTCTGCAAATGAGCTTATGGAGATCAAACTGCATCTCAAAGTTAACCCCCTGAAGTTCAAATAGCTTTCTGGCAATCATTTCAACAATATAAAGATATACATTTTCAAACCAGAGAACCCAGTTTCTCATAAAGATCCACATATATTCTTATAACCACAGTTAGGCAAATGAGGAGAAAAAACAGAAACAGCACAAAACAGCAAGTGAAGGCAGGGAGATTGTGTGTGTGTGTGTGTGTGTTTGGGGGGAGGATGGGGGTCATGACACTATCAGAGAGATCAGTTCCTTGATCTCAAGAAAATTTGATTGTGCAATCAGACTGACAAAAGACAGAAAAAAAGAGGCTAGAACAGATTCTTGCTTTTAACTCTTTATGCATAACATACAAATGGGACAGGGTCATTTAACCTGTCACACATGTACACAGAGAGACATAGGACATGGGGTCTAGCATAAAAAAAATCTGTTCCTTGACCGACATCTTATTTCAATAATGGCCCTTTAGAAAAATCAATGAACTTTAAATCACGTGATCAGCTGGTTTTACTATACAGAGTGAGCAAGCACAGAAGTACTTTCATTCAGCAGAAGGTGGCCGGCTATGGAAGAGGGCAGGTTTGTATTGGTTGCCTTTTTCTCTTCAAGATGGTCAGTCGGCCACCTAATAATAAGAACTGGGTGCTGGGGGATGAAAAGGGTGGTCAGAAGGTGCTGCCAGGGTGGGGCAGCAAATAAGCGCACAGATGGCAGCTGGCTGTGGAGGCAGGCAGCTTGTGTCGGTCACTAAACATGGGAGGTTTTAAAAACAATATACTTGAAAGAAAGCAAACTGTCCTTGGAGGAGTAGGGTGGAAGGACAGGGGTGCTTGTATTTAAGGATATGGGCTGGGGAGTAGCCTCTTTTCCCTTTTTTTTTGTTCATAGTATTTCAAGAATAGAATAGTGGATGAATAGTGCCACTGTTCATTATTCATTTCCAAATAACAAAACAGTGCATTATTTGTAGTATTCAGGAAATACTATTTGATACTTGCACACCCCTACAACATATGTACACTTTTAGTGCATTTTATTTCTTAACTGTCGGTACTGCTGACAGTCTGTTTCACTTTTTAATGTTGGTTGGTGGCTGGGTGCAGCACCAGTGCTGTAGGAACTCAGTGACCAGAAGAATGCCAACTACTGTTACTTATACAGAAAATAATGGATCAGCAACTGTGTGTTATGGATTATGTTTACACGCCCAAGGTGTGTGATGACCCATAAACCTAGAGAGCAAAGCTTGAGAGCTTTATAAGGTCATCACACACCGGAGCTGTGTAAAAATAATCCATAAGACCACAGTTGCCTATTATTTATTTTTTATAATTACTGGTGCAGGGAGTCATTGCTAAATCTCTGCTGCCTCCCAGTCCCTCTGCTAGACACACACACAATCACACTCACTGACTCTCCAGTATCTATATTTTATTTATTTATTTATTTTTACTTACAATGTGATATAGCAGTCGCACCTAAGTAGCACTATGGACAGTCAGCCACGACCCCATTCTTACTTGCAAGCATTATCCCCTGAAGCCGAGAAACAGCAGGATCAACCAGATGCACATTTTTAAATGTGAAAGGATCAACCAGATCAATAAAAAAAAAATTAGAAGGTCAGGTGAGACTAACGAGTCTCATACAAGTGGCTTGTCGCTTAGTGACAAAGGGAGCAGCTATGTTTGAGGAACTGTTCAGCACCTCCCACAAAGAGAATAAAAACCAATGAAGTCGCACCAGCACTGCACAATGACTGACAGGACAGTTAAAACAAAAGTTTTGAGAATGCCATAACAACCCATTTTCGGGTTATTATGGCATTTGACAGAGCCCTGTTAGCAGTGTGATAAAGGGGGTCACCAGTAATTATACTGAAATTAATGGTTTTAAAACAAAATATAACCAAATTATTCAACAATGTACCCCTTAACTGCACTATGTTTATGTGTTTCTCTTGTTGGTATAATTTTACAGCACAATTTCATATCCTGAATTGTTGCTCTACAATGCAGGCACCCAGAGTCTGGGTATGCACCCAGGGATCCTGTGATCGGGCAGCACTTCATGGCCAGGGGATAGTGATGCCTTGGCTCCACTGGTGCAGCTACTCCAGTGGTGCGCTATGGAGCTCAGCCTCCTCCACAGAGAAAACTGCATGCATGCAAGGTCAACAGGGCAACTGCACATGTTGCCAGAGGGCAGTGAGTGGGCCAGGGGACAAAATGGAAACAGCACAAAACATGGCTGTCTAAGTAATGACCAATGGTACCGTCAGGCCCTGCACCGAAAGGAAATGCTGTGTAGCAGTCTCGGGATAGGGAGCTATCTTAGGTTTCCCACCCACTAGTCTAGCAGAGGGCGCTGATCAAAGTCAGAGTGCGGCAGTGAAGGGGCAAACGAAGTGGGTCATTTGGCTGTGGTAAAAAGAAAAAAAATGCTAATGAATGAAATCTAGGGACTATCCAGCCTAGAAAGACAGAACTAGAGCCCGATACCAGAGTGACAAAATCAAAAACCACATTCCCTTAGAGATGTCTGTGCATGTGGCAAGTCCCATAGACATTTAAGTCATCTCCAGAGTCCTGCCACGTGAGAGGCCTGTACAAGAAGTTGTTCAGTGAAGGGATGACCAAGCCCAGTTTTAAACCTGTCAGGGTTTGGTCAAATCACTTTGATCCTACCAGAAAGACAAATGCTTTGAAGCAACCAGACCTCTAACTCATGTGTGTTAATAACATGCATTGTCAGATAAAAGCAGTATGGTACTGCGCTTAAAGCACAGAACTATGAAACCCAAAATCTTAGGTGGGATTCCCATAAGTTGTTTGTTTAATGTGTGACCTTAAACAAGTCATGTGACCTCCCTGCTTGACAGTTCGCCCAGCTTTAACATTTGACAGAAATCCCTACTGAAAATGAAGAATTAAGAATTTGCATTTTTAAAGCACTTGTCATGCACACTGTATCCTAAAGCACTTTACAGGCAATGAAAGAGACTGGCAGTACAGTGATCATTAATGTGTAGTGACAGCCATTCCAGTCATCGGTACCCACACATGGCCATGAACAACTGCCTATTGTTTTACTGGAAAAGTGAATACTGGGGACAGTGAATATTGGCCAGGATGCCATTGGGAGATCCCAGACTCTTGGGAAAAAGATCACGGGTTGCACACACACACAAATCTTGGTGCGCTAACTGGTAAAATACTGGAGCAGCTGCACTATGGAAGCTTTGTCAATAAATCTTTAATTTGGTGAGTCAAGTTGTGTAGCAGTGCATTTTTTGTGTTTGTAAAAGGTCATGGGCTCACTTGCTTCAACCTTCACTGGACAGAATGAACAGCAGATTTACCACCTAGTCCAAGGATATAGGAAAATGGGGTCTTTAAAATAGTACAGTTACGCAATAACTTAACGTGTAGATCTTCGAGAAGAGCTCTTGTAGTAGGCAACACTGTTAGGACTAAGCCACCAGGTGCCGGGACCCAACAGAAAATTTCTAGCTAACAGTCTATAACAGGGGGACCACCCCCGACATTGGCACACCAACGTCCACCCTTAGTGTAAGATGGGCAGTCCCCTACACCCACCACAGTTCTCCCAACGGAGACTTGAGAGAAGGTCTGACAGGACAGAGAGAGAGAGGACATTAGAAGTCAGAGAGGCCAATCATGGAGAAAGAAAGCAGGGCGATGGAAAGAGGGAAATCCTGCCTACTCCAAGAGCTCCTCTCGAAAATCTACTATTACGGTAAGTTCTTACATAACTGTACTATCATATTTCGAAGTTGCAGTAGGCTACACTGTTAGGACTGAGTCCCAAGCAGTGCCCGAAGGCAAAAATAATTCCACGGGAGGAGGAAGCGGAGAAAGGAGACAGCCTAGTAATGTGCAGATCAGAAAGGATCACTGGCCCAGGTCCGGCTCAGTGAGCCCAAATATCGTCCGCCTATATCGAGCGAGAAATCCTGGAGGGAAGCAAGTGTGGCCCCAATGGCCAGCAAAAGAGAAAAATCTTTAGAGAAAAGACCCTGGGGTTACCAGGGGTAAGAAGAGATTTGCCGGAGGGAGTCAGGGGGGAAAAAAGGAAGCCCTAGGAAGGGGGCAGAGGGAATCTTGGGGGAGAAGAAAGGGAACAACCCCCCCAAGACATGTCTGACATGGAGCCTGCTGGACCATCAGAAGGAGCAGACGACCTCAGAGAAGGTCCGTATAAAAAGGCGGAAACCAAAAAGTGCCTAGTTTGCCAAGGGACCAACAGGTAACCTTCTATCAAGAAAAGACCCGATGAGCATGTCAGCCATCAGCCAGAATAGGAAGGAGGCAGTTGCTCCCCCTCAGCCTTGGGACATCCTGGGAGAGAAGGAGCTAAACCCATACCCTTAAGGAGGAGCCTCCAAAATAAAAAAAAAATCCAGGGTTGGGGGCACTGCAGGAGGTCCCCACTGAGAGGGTCACCTCCAAGGAAAAAAAGGGGCTGCAAAGAATCAAGCCTGAGAGAAGAAAGGGATCCTCGACCAAGGAAGAGCTCCTGGATGGCTAAAGTGCAAGGAACACCTCCCCTCTTATCCTAAACAGTTGGGGGGGGGTCTTACCTTGAGAGAGAGATAAGGGGGCTGGCCCAGGCAGCAACACCAGGCGGGGAGGGGAATCCCCAGGCCAGAGTATGCTCCTTGAGAGGGAGCAAGAGGGACGGGTAAAGAGGGCTGAAGGGCAAGAATTGCAGAATCCCCCTGCTACCACCACCGTAAATTGGCGGGGGGGCAGCAAGGCCCAAAGAAGGCTCTGATGATAGTCAAAGCACACCGGATCCGGACTCAAAAAGGTAGGGATGTAGGAAGAAGGGGGCCCCTCTAAGTCCATATTGCTCCTGCTCCACTGGGCTGCCTTCCTTCATGGATCAGTCCCAAAGAGAAGAGAGCCTTGGGAATATAACTCCAACCTTCTCTTCCGTGGTCTCTCCCCCTGTTAATCTCTGTCACAGCTTTCTCCCTTTTCTCTTCACTCGTCATTCGTTTGTTCTGGGGCCCAATGACTGCTGGCCTGGAATTTGGAATTGGAAAGGAGACCTGCCTTCTTTTTTCATAAAGCCCCAAGTAGGATTGGGAGGAGATGGACTGCCAGCCTGGGGATGTAGGCCTGCACTGAGCAAGGAAATGTCAGAACCAGCGCTCCAGAAGGGGACACCAGGGACAGAAGGAGCCAGCGTAGGCGACCATGGCTGGAGTCCCTCTAACAGAGTGAAGATCTCACAGAAAAAGGCACAGTGGAAGAAAGGGGGAGAGAGAGACAGTAAGGAGGTTGGGCTCGTCAACTCAGGAGCAACCGCTTCCCAAGGAATAGAAATGAGTAGCCCATCTGGAAGGCGGAACATAGTTTTTGGCCCCCTGGGCACCGTGGGTCTTCAGAGGTCATCCCGGGAGAAAAAGCCCTTGGGGAGGGGGTCTCTCCACTCCTGGAGGGTTAAATGAGACGTAGGTGACTAATGCCAGCAGCTCTGGACCAGACATCCCCCAGTGGGCTGGAAGAACCAATGAGCCCCAGGCAAAAAAGCTGTTAACAACCAAGGCAGAGGGTCTCCTAAGGGAGGAAGGAGAGCCCAAACACGGCGAGGGGAGGGACCCTCTCTGAGGTGGAGCAAACTTAAAAATAAGAAGGCCAGGAAAGAGGGAAAGTGAAGTGCCCCACTGGTGACAGATCCCCTGGGAATGCCAAGACAATACCAGGGGAGGCCGCCCAATAAATTTCAAGGCAGAAATCCCAAAGGGTATACAGGGGAGAAGGGAACAGCCAGCTCAGGGTGATGCAGGTGGTCCGCAGACCCATAATAAACCCGTCCAAAAAATCCTGGGAAAGGATCAAAGAAAACAGCTGAAAACACTGATTAAAGAGAAAGACAGAGCAGTCCCCCCCAGTGCTCCTCCAGACACCCGACATGGGACGGTGATGGTGAGAGTGAGGGGAAGGGGGGTTATCCTTAAGAGGGGCAGACGGTTCGGAGAATGCTGTTGCCACCTTTTCTACCCTATGGGTTCTGAGGACTTGCGCCACCCTGGCGAAGGTTGCTCGGTGCTTACTCCAGGACCCAGAGGAACTTTGGCGGAGGGACTGTAATTTAAGACTGTGAGAAGCGGAGTGCTGGGCCCTGCTCTGTGAAACCGGACTCGAAGAACAGAGGGCTACACCTGATGCCTGTTAGGAGGCGAGCAGCTTGCACGCGTCTTCCCCAAACAGGGAAGGACCCCAAAATGGGGCGTCTAGGATGGAGGCCTGGGCGCTTGGGGAAAATGAAAACAAATGAAGCCAGGCGTGGAGTTGGAGGCACACAGCTGCCACTGTGCCCTGAGCTGAGGCGTCCACTGTAACGCAGGAAGTGCAAAGGACATGGAACCCCACGCTGGAGGAAGAAGACAGGATCTGTTCCAGCTGGGACTTGACTGGGGAGTGACGGGCAGTGAAGGAAGCAGATCCCCCACCTAGTTCAACTGAGACTGTTGACGCTTCACCATGTGTGCCAGATGATTTTGGGCACGCAAGGCCAAGGTAGCTGAATCATAGATCCTCCTTCCCAGGGAATCCATGTGTTTGGACACCCTGTCCGAAGAGATATCTCTCCGATGTTCAGACTTCAAGGTGACTCCAGAGGCCTCTGATAAAACTGAGGGGTTGGCCTGGGGTTGGAGGCAATGTGGGGTGTACCATTCGGGGCATGGTATAAGTGGTCAGCCTTCTCGGAAGTAGGAGGAACCAAAGCCGGTTGCTGCCACATCGTGGATATAATGTCATTGTGTGGAACCACCAAAGGAGGAATGACCACCGATGAAACCTTGGGGAGACACAGGTGCTCCGCCAATGCACAACCCTGGGGGTCCTGCTCTTCAGTGCACCAACCTTGAGCGGTCTACATTATCTTCATGACCTCTAGGAATGAAGGGTCCTCAGGAGGGGATGTAGGAATGTCCCGGACCCACATCTCCTCTGAGAGTAAATAAAGAGAGGAACCTGGAGGCTCCGAGGAGTCGGAAGTAACATGCACCTTGCAGATGGACTCTGACGAACACCACTGGAACAGTGACGTCTGGTCAAGTGACTGTCTCAGCGGTGGAAAGATCCCCTATATTCAGAGGGGGATCCCCTTGAGTGAACAAAGTGGGTTCCCTGGACTGTGAAGGTACCAACGTCAGGTGCTGCTTGGACAAAGACTTAACATTGGGTTGATTCCCACCAGGCGTTGAGAAGTAGGCTGTAGTTGACTGGCATCCAGCCGGAGAAGGCCAGAATATAGGGGCAGCCTGGGTAAAAGGACATGATGCTGTCAGGAGGATTCCTGGACTGGGAAGAACCCTGCATGGAGCCCAGGGCTAGACCTGACAAAAGACCAGAGGAAGGGCCCAGAGGGTCATCCAAATTCCTGCCCAGAAGCAGAGGTTGAACAGGCAAATGCCTTGGATGGGCCGGGCCACCAAGCCTGGTCGGATGATCTGAGGGAGGATCCTGAAGTGGCCAAGCTGGAGGTGCCTGGTCCAGGAAAGGTCCACTGGGACCAGGCACTGGATGATCTGGTGCCAGATCCCGGAGAGGAGGATTGGCAGATGGCATCCCTACTGGCACCTGGTGGGGGATCCCAGAACAGGGACCACCAATGGCAGTTGAGGAGTCTGAGATACCCAGAAAGGGGACTCCACTAAGGACAGCTGTGACCCAGAAAGAGCAGACATCGGTCCAAAGGACCTGTGCCAGACCATGGTCTGGAATCTGGCAATGAAGCCAGGGCCGAGCGGGTGCCAGAAGATGAACTGGCATCCGGAAGACCAGCCATGCCACTTGGCTGAGGACCTGAGGGGTGAAAAGGCCAGAGCATCGGGGTGGTGGGAAGGAGGAAGTATTCCCTGAACCTGCATAGGCACCGCCTGCCACAGAGATAATGGTGAGGGAGGTGCCATCACTGGAAGCCCTGAAGGATGAAGGGCTGAGGTGACCATAGGAGCCGAAGAGGAGGAAAGCTCAGGATGGGCCATGGCTAACAAAGGAGGCTGCAGCTCCGATGCAGACCATTCCCTGTCTCGATGTTTTTTGTGCTTCTTCGTCATAGAGGCGGAGGCCTCCGAAGAGGCTTCCGAAGCAGAACTCCACACCTGTAGCTGTTTCTAATCTCCACAGTGGCCAATTTCATTTGGAGGAGATGGGCCTCCAAGACCTTTTGGCATCATTTTCTGGTAACTTGGTTGAAGTTCTGGCAGGCCCGACGAGCTTCAGTGTCATGGACCAGGCCTAAACAATGATGCACGAGGAATGGCCATCCTTCTTGGGAATCTGCTTGACGCAGGTGCATTCTGACTTGTGTTAGTCCACTGAAGAAGTTGGAGACAACATGCTGCCGACAAAATAACTAAACTAAATTTATAACAAACACGAAGAACACAAAGCAATGGCGATCGACTGCAGTTCTGAACTGCAAGGTCAGGCGCTCTAAGTTGACTACAGAAAGAACTGAGGGTGGGTGGGGATCACCTTTTATACTAAGGGTAGACGTCGGCATGCCAACATTGGGGGCGACCCCCCTGTTATTGACTGTAAGCTAGAAATTTTCCGTGGGGTCCTGGCACCTGGAGGCTTAGTCCCAACGCTGTTGTCTACTGCAAGAGCCCTCTCAAAGTAAGATCTTTAATTGACTACTAAAAAAAAATAATAATAACAAAACTGGGCTGGACAATAGTGCCACAGCTGGGGAACTTCTTGCCATGCCAGCATCCCTGGTTCACACCTCAAGCTGGGATATTGCTGTGGGACAGAAGGCTTGTAATACTTGCTCTACTGCTGCCCCCTGATGTTTCTGCGGAGGGATGTGCAAGTAGGGCACACAAGCATGCCCCAATGATATGTCCTGGCATGCATGTGTTGGGGGTGAGGGGAGGGTGGCACTATCTATGGGGAGGCAGAAAAAAGTCAGCTACCAGGATGATGGCACCAGCATGTTTGAGCCATGTGCTGATCATGAGATCACTCTACCAACACACTGTGTACCTAGCAGGGGAGGTGGGGGAGTGCCAGCCTCTCCTGCAAGAGAGGTTAGAACATGACAGTGAAAGATGCAATGAGGCTGCTTGATCATCAGCAAAAGTCCGAGTGGGGGTGTATGGCTAAGAAGTTAAACACAGAATGGGGGGGGGGGACACAACAAAAGCCAAAGTATGAACCAGCGGTCTACAGTGTTCAAACCAAAATAGCCCTGTCTGCCAGCAATGAAATTAATGATTAGACACAACTGAAGGCCAATCAATAACACAAGGATCTTTCTACACGTTACATGCAACAGCACAAAATATTAGTCCTCTAGTCTGCTCCCTAAAACAGAGGACAGATTTGCAGGCAGATACAGTGAGGAAAAAAACAGAAGGCATTCTTCTAACGGTTTTCGCAGCCATCTTAAGAGCAGCAACTGAATAGTTATGGCAGCCGTTAAGACTCCCCATGGTTTAATCCCATCTCCATTAGTTGAGCAGCCTGCCTGCGGAGGGGACATCTGTAGCACTATATGAATTACTATTTACAGCCTGCCAATAGCTGTGACACCACTACTCTGCCCTGCACGCTGTGGCTGGAACATGAAATTGACTGTCTTGTCAAGTTCATAAATTCAAACTAATCTAAGCAGCCATCAGTGTAGCATGGTGTGTTTTAATCTTTCTTGTTTCTGTTGTGCCGATCATTAAATATATGCATTCATCCCCTGAATATGAAACCATAATCGGTGGAACCACATGGACTGGCTAACTCTTAATATATATACCCTAAAGGAATGGTTAATTAAAATTGCATTCATTTACTCATTATCTTTCGGTTTTCTCCTCTTAGGATAAGGTTAGGCTCGCCAGTAAAACATTCAGCATGAAATGCATCGAATATATCAGTGATTACAGTGGCATGCATACTTTCCTCAAACACTGCTGATTTTTTTTTTCCAATTTATTTATCCAAGATAGCCCGGCTGAGATGCAATATCTCCTTTACTGTGAGGTCCTGCTTCTACCCAAATTTACAGCTGGGGGGACTGAAGCACGGGCAGAGTAGGGAACTTGCTCCAGGTCACACAGTGAATAAGTGGCTCTGGGTGGACTTGTTGAACCTGGGATTCATGGTTCTGAAGCCTGTGCTTTAACCACTACATCACATGGTCCTAAAATGGTATGCAGGTCATGGTTAGGGATAGCAGGGTACGCTTTTGGTTTAGACTACCCAAAAATATTAGCAGTTTTCTCAACTGATGTACTTTAAGTGTCCCTGGGGAGTTCAGAGATATGCCGAGGTACACAAGGTTTATGTCTAGGCACCAGAGGACTACCACTTGCAATTTTACAACACAAATAGTGAACCATTCCTTATTTTAAAGCAACCTGGAATGCTCTTTTATGCTCACAGTATGTTGTCAATTTTCTTTTATAATGGATTTTAATGTTGCATTCCTATACTATATCAGCTGACTCTGAGTAGCTTTACCTCTCTGTCAAATAGTGATGTGCATATCTGTTTCCCCTGAAAAGAAATTTTCCATGCATGGGTCTGACACTGAACTAATAAAAAGCGAACAAAAGAAAATGATCTTAAGTTCTCCCAGGAGGACTCTTGAAAAGCCAGCAAAAATGTTAAAACATGTCTGTGAAGGGCCAGCCCCTGGCAAGGGGCTTAGCACATCATGGAGACAAAGAGCTCAGCTCCCAGGGACTGAGGGAGGACAGGGACTGCCCTACACTTGTTGGGGGAAGGGGGCGGAAAGTGAAAACCAAAACAATAAAAAATTTGTGAAAGAAAAGTCTCAACTGTTTTTGTTAATTACTTGTAACCACAGTTTTACAACTGGTAATGCTCCTACCACCCAAATATGTGGTCCTCTGGCTCCCACTCCAATTATACTGTAATCGGCACTCTGAAACAGGAATAAAAAGCAAACCTTGCCAGGGGAGGTCATGCGGATGTTAAGTGAATATTAGTGGTAGAAAATGGTCACAAGCAAGCAGCCTCTATTTTGAACTACCTAAATTCAGTATCCACACTTAGGCAGATTCCTAGCAGTCCACAGGAGGCGGGCACAAGGCACGTACCCCAAATCAGGCGAATGGAGACTGCACACTGAGGACTTAAAAGTAGCATCACAGCTGTCCCGCCTGCACAGCAGTAGCATGACTACTTGCAACGTTAATGACCCGGGTTTGGGAACAAGCCCAGAGCTGAGGGCCAGTTGAAGTGGGGTAGGATGAGTGATCAGGATGGGAGGCTCTCCTCCTCTAGGAGACTGGTCGTAGGTGCCTGGCATGCTGACACACAGCGTACATTGGGAGTACATCAGCCGAGACCTCGTCAATGGGGAGGAGATGACGGTTGATATCTGCAGAGCATACATGGGAGCACGCACACCCTTGCACTGATGTCACTGTACATCCGTGTCTCTGGGCTAAACTAAGCAGAAAGCTCCTATGATCAGAACCATGTGAAACTTTTCTCTTCCAAATGATGCCCTTAAGGTGGTACTCTGACACTCCTCTCGTGGAGCCCCATTGTAGGGGTATCCTACAGGGCCTCCAGTCAGGAAAGCTGAAGGGGTACTATGGGGGATCTGCTATGGAGTACATTCCTGCCTGAGCCTGGAGATAAACAGAACTGAAAAAAGAAAAAAAAGGCAGTATCACGATGACCGACCAAATGGATGTAAGTAAGTAAAAGTTTATTTTTAAGCGCTTTTCGAAATCAAAGCGCTGTACAATAATTAAATACACATAAAACATACATATAACGTAACAAACAACAATAAAATATAATTCCAATTTCAAATCAGTGCAATAACTACTCCCCATAAGCCTTTTGAAATAAGTATGTTTTGAACTCTGATTTAAAGCTTTCGACGGTCAGGCAGCTTCGTATCCGACGAGGTAGAGAATTCCACAGGGTAGGAGCAGCATAAGAAAACGCTCGTGCCCCAGATGTTTTTAAACGAACCCTGGGAACCTCTAGCAATCCCTCGTCGGTGGATCTGAGTGAGCGGGAGGGACGGTAGGGAACAAGCAGATCTTGCAGGTATTGCGGTCCCTGTTCGTGTAAGACTTTATAGGTCAGTAAACCGACCTTAAAGGTGATCCGCCACTGAACCGGCAGCCAGGGCAGTTCACGCAGCACATGCTGTGATGGAATATAAATGTGTATGTATTTGCCAAGGTATCAGTCCCACGTAATTCAGAAATGGATATGTACAGTACCTGGCAGCAACAACAGTATGTCTGGTGGAGTGAGCCTTCAACCCCCCCACAGGTGGCTCCTCCCCAGCAACAGAGCAATGTAGGAGGTGATCCATCGGCCATTCATCTGTTTGGTTTCCAGTTTACCTAGGGCAGCGCAGTGCACGTAAGTGGTAACAGTGAGTACCCTGAATGGCAGCCCCACGTCAAGGGGAAACTCTCTTTTGCACAGTTGTTAGTTTGTGGTTGAAAAGTTTGCCATTGAGAATGGATTTACAAATACCCCATATGTGGGGTCTGTTATGCCATTTTAGCAATTGCATGGCCTTTGGAGGCAATTAATTTGAGCACAATGCACCTGTTATTTTAAAGGGCACTAATGCCAGCCAACCCGCAAAAATTCCATGGGATCTACAACGATCCTACACCTGAGGTTCTCAAGGGCTGAGCTGAAGGGAACTCTTGTTTAATAATATTTAAAAAATTGTACCAAGCTAGCGAGGGTAGCGGCCTTTAGTACAGAAGGACTGGAGGACAATTACTTCCCTTTTGTGGTGTGGCTGAGGGGGTTAATCGGTCATGCCAGGTGGGTTTACCCAAACTGTGGCCTAGTGGCAGGGATAGACCTGACCCCACCTATGGGCGCATTTAAGGGGGCCACATTGTTGGTACCTGCATTAATCGTTGCCTTGCAAGGGCAGTACCTGTTAATAAAGTTGTGTTCTTGCTGTTTAAACCTGATCCCAACACATGTACTGCTGGATTTTCACACATTAGTGTTGCAGGTGATAGACTGATAAAGAGCGTTGCTTAGTAAATGGACATAAAGGAATGTGTGCGGAGTATTAAAAGGATGGGCCTGTCACGCACATTGCTGCTGAGAAACCATTACAGAAAAACAGCAGCGTATAGATATAACGTTTTTTTAAAAATGACTTTGCCTTACTGAAAGATGATCATGCAATTTTTCTTCTTTCTTCCTGTCAGAAGTGCAGTAGCACTGGCAGTAGTGCATCTGAAGTGGAACAACAGAGCTTCAGAGGTGGCGTAGCAGCAGCTGGAAGCACAAGAAGGCAGAGGGGAGACTTTTAAAACAGTGCACAGGTAATTTGGCTATACATTATTTTATTTATTTATTAATTACTAGTATTACAAGTACCTTTGAACCAGGGTTTCTTTTACAAAGGTTCCATGTCAAGTGAATAACAAAACAAAACGCAGAAGTGGTACAGAGCGTAAACAACAAGAATAAATGACATTGTGAGGAACTCATTGAGACAGCAAGTTACAGCAGTGTTACAGGCTGATATCATGTGGCAAACAGTAATGTACAGAATAAGCAACAGGCACTAAACACAGTGTGCATATGCAGTGTGCAGTATGCAATCTAATAAAAGTGGCAGACTGTCAAATTCTACGAGTGAGGAGCAATACAAAAACATAAAAGTAGCGCAGGGTGTAACAGGTAGAATAAATAACATTGCGAGGAACTCGGGTGGGGCTGTCAGTAACATCAGTTACATTTTGATAACATGGAGGAATACAGCAGTGTACAGAGTATACATAAATAAGGGTAAAAGATTCATGTAAGCCTTTGGTTGCCAATCAAGAGTTTTCCTCTTAACGAATCCTTTTTATAATACATAATTATAAACATTCACTGTGTATTAAGTTAATGCTAGAAACATAGACACTGCTATACGATAAAGACCAACAGTCCATCCAGTCTAACTGAAAACATATCCCTACCTCACCACTATTGACCTCACTCCCTGATTTCATATCCTGCCCAGGTATCTATACTTGGGAAGTTTGCTGTGGAGCTAGTGTTGCCATCCTGAAATAAATACTTTTAAAATTATACCGGTGTGTGCACTTTTATGTATTATCATGGTTTCTATCCCCACCCCTCCCTTTGAATTTCTTCGCTCCCTAGTTCCCCTCTATGGGATTATATACTGTACCTCTGAACCTATTCCAGCAAAACTTGAACCCATTTATAGTCCCTGCACCAACCACCCCTGCCCATAGACTGTTACATGGCTTAACTATCCTCTGTTTAAAGTGCAGTTTTCTCACATTCCTCCTCAACTTTCCTTCTACCAGCTTCTATTTATACCTCACTCATTACTGCCACCCTATTTCTGTTGACTAGGTCCTCACTGTTCACCATTTATTTCTGTTAGGAGCTTGTATGGCTCTGTCATTTCACCCCTCTCTCTTCTGGCCTCCAGCGAGTACATGCTCAGGGCCTCTACGCACTCATAGGATTTTTGCTTTTGGCCCTGAATCATCTTGTTGACCCTTCGCTGCCCCGACTCCAGTACATCTCTGTTCTTCCTCAGGTGCAGACTCCAGAAATGAGCACAGTGTTACTGAAGGGTCCTTTCCACTGACCCACACAGGGGCAGTATCACCTCATTTCCCCTTCTGTTGAAACCCCTCCCGATGCACCCCAACATTCTAATTGCCTTACCGTAGGCCTTGCTGCACTGACTGGTTTGTTTAAGGGAGTCTCTTATGATGACTCCCAGATCCCTTTCCTCAACAGCAGTGGCCAACTTAAACCCCTCTCATGCAATACTCCATCCTAGGGTTTCTCATCCCTTTATGTATAACCTTACACTTTATGGCACGAAATTTCAACTGCCATACTTTTGAACATCTCTCCATTCCTTCTAGGCCCCTCTGCATCTCCCTTAACCCCTATTCACTGTCCACCCTGCTACACAGCTTTGTGTCATCTGTGTTGTCTGCAAAGAGATGCAGCTCACTCCATATAACTTCCCCCATGTCACTAATGAACATATTAAGGAGGACAGGTCCCATGGCTGACCCCTGTGGCACCCCACTTGTAACCTCTATGGCCCATGATTTTACCCCGTTAACCACCACCCTCTGTTGCCTTCTCCTCAAAGCCAATTCCCTATCCACCTGACTCCTCCCCACTCCCAAGTCATCTAACGTCTTTAGCAGTCTCTGTTTCAATTTCAGCAAAGCCTTTGACTCAGCGCCACACAAAGCAACTCTACCATCTGCCTTTTGTCAATATCCCTCATAACCTAGTGAAAGAACACTATTAGGCTGGTCTGACATGATCACCTTGCCACAAACCCATGCTGCTTACCTTCCTTTAGACTGTCTTTCTCTAGGTACGGCATGAGGCATTCCTTGACTAGAGTCTCCATCAGTTTATCAGGCAGAAACAAACAGGGACCACTCATAGACTGGTTGGCTTTCTCAGAACACTTGTTAAGCCAGAACAAAACAAAAAACCTGTTGGCTCCATGGCGCTGAGCAATGGGGCATTGCAGTGCCATTGTGGCGACCTGGTTCTCACCCCAAGCCCGGGACAAAAGGAGTGAAGGCTGGTAGGGAGGGAGCCAGGGCATCAGTTGGATGCTTCCCTCGGGGGAGGGGGGGGTGTGCTGCTCTACTGGCGGCTCCAGGTGGTGGTTCTGCGGCGGTGTTCTTGGTGGCATGGGTGAACACACGCTGCTGAGCATCCTCACCCAAAGAGCTTGTGGCGGCAACACATAATGCAGGTGGTGGGAAGGGCCACTGAAAAAAAAAAAAAAAGGTGCAGCGTTGGGCAGCCTAGATGAAGGCCTCCCCAGGAAATTCCTCCCATGTCACCAGATCCTCAAAGGCGGACTTGGCTCCTCCACCTCCAGCCGTCATGAGCTGGCAAACGGTGCTTTCTTCCTGGGGACAGCAGGAAGGCCCCCTGACAGGGATAAGTTAGAACTGTCTGCAGCATGTGATCAGAGGTCCAGAAGAGGGGGTCCAGTAGTGCAGGGTGAATCTGGTAGGCAGCATGGGGTATGCCATGCAGAAAGCCAAAAAAGGGTGGATTCCCAGGGCAGGTAGAGGGGGGGGGGAAGAAGGAGGGCTCTCTTTATTCTCATCAGGCATAAAAGGCATACACTTACTCACATTAATGGCAGTAAAGATTTTTTTTTAATACAGTGCAAAGTGCAGCAAACCAAATAACAGGTGGTCAGCCTCCCAACATGTCCACATTTGCGTGCGCTCAGTCATGGGTAACTGACACCCCATGGCCACTTAAGCAATAATACACAACAGGTGTGGTATATCATTGGACATAATCATGCCCCGGGTATGATGTGTGGCATGAGGCTGTAGGCAGAGTGCCTCATGCTCATGAGAACTGACAATATCACGATATACCACACAATGGATTGTATTACCATTATGAGCTAGATCAAAACTTGAACAAATATAACAAAACTTTGTTTTTTAAATGGAAGTAGAATAGGATGCAGTTTAAAAAAATAGTTATTTTTGTGTAAGCTTTGGCCAGCAGGTAGCAGCGGTTTTAGTGCCATATGGTAGAAGGTACTGCAATGACGTCTCCCCATGCAGTTTATCTGTGGCTGTAAATGTGCACAGTGTTCATCCCAATACCAACAAGACTGCAGAGAAGTCATCTGATGGGAGAAAAATTATGTCATTATGGAAAGCACCATGTGAAGTAACTTGAGTAGGCAGGTGGGCCACTGTTACCGAGAGCTGTGATGACATCGTGCTTGGTGCCATGAGCAACCAGACTTTTACACAGGTATACAACTCTGAGATAAAACACTGAGCAGGTAAGGTGGGGCATTTTGTAAAACAAAAATGTTTATGATTTGCTCTGAAAGAACTGTGGCCTGTCAGCATCAGTTTGGGTTTCATTCGGGAAGCACAAGTTCTGCTGGTGAACAGTGGGTTTGGCATCTGTGATTTTTTTTTTTATAAATGGCGCGGTTCATAACGGTTCATGGTTTGCAAAAATCAGAGCTGGCTGTCAGACATTGTGTTTAACGAAGTGTACAGGTTACAGTTTCAACTGATAAACTGCTGTTTGGGGCTGCTACTGACGGCAAATTGAGCTCTGCTGTGTATCTGATGGACTCGATCATAAACTTCAACTTGTCTGCCAAAATGTACAGGCGGACGGGTTTGAGAAGGGTAAAATAATCTGCTGGCTGGCACGTTTTCTTACCTGTGATTATGTTGTGGATTTTAATCACGGGTAAGGAGAGGGCTCAACAAATCAGGTTGCTGGATTTTCAGTACCCAGTTCATATATAGAGGATATGCAATGGGTTGACTCAAACTATGCAATTTATTTTCAAGTGTAAGGGGGCAGGGCCATAACTCATCAGTGGTAGAGCCACGAGTGAGTTATGAAAGTCCTCCCCACTCAAAACCAATGATAAATTGCCTATTTTGAGTCAGGCTACTGTATATTCCATATATCCAGCAGATGTTTGCAAGTTACAGCTTTTAAATCTGCAATTTATTTTGAGAGTTTGCTGTTTTTCTTTGAATTTAACTCCTTGCTTCAGTGCTGCAAAAGGCACTGTGATACGAGCATATGAAGAAGCCAGCAGAAGAAGGCCATTTGATCTACCAAGTCTGCTCATATTGCAGGGTCCACAGCTTAAGCAAATGTCCCTGCCCTCCCTCCCCACTCCTCATTACCCATGGTCCTTACTTTACTCCATGCCTTTCACAGCCTCTCTTAAAGTTGCCCACTGTCTTCAACAAGATGATCTCTTCTGGCAGTGCATTCCAAGTATGCACCGCCCTCTCTGTGAAGAAGTGCTTCCTGACCTCCCTCCTAAACCTCTCACCCTCTGGCTTAAGACTGTGCCCCCTAGTGTTATGACTGCCACTCAGCTTAAAGAGACTCTTCATCAACCCTACTTATCCCTTTCAAGTACGTAAAGGTCCCAATCATGTCCCCTCTCTCTCTCGTCTTCCAGGGAGTACCTGTTTAGTGCCCTCAACTTCTCCTTGTATGCCTTACCCTGCTGACCCTATCATCTTTGTAGCCCTCCTCTGGACCTTCTCCGCCAGGTTAATGTCCTTTTTGAGGTGTGGACACCAATACTGAACTCATTAGTCTAGATGTGGCCTTACCAGTGACTTGTACAAGGGAGTATAACAACCTCTTTCCTACTACTGATCCCCCTAGATATGCATCCCAGCATCTTGTTTACCTGTGTTGCTGCTTTCTTGCATTGTGTGGAGTGCTTCAGGTCACTAGTGATCATCACTCCCAGGTCCTTCTCCTCCTCTGACCTGGGATTCTTGGTTCCAATATGCATAACTCTGCATTTATTGGCATTAAAGCCAAGCTGCCAGATCCTGGACCACCTCCCAGCTTTTCCAGATCTTCCTGTAGGTCCTGTATCCCTTCAGTTGTGTCCACTCGCCCCGAAGAGCTGGGTGTCAATCGTGAATAGGCACATTTTGCCCTTAATGCCATCCCCAATGTCACTGATGAAGACACTAACCAACACCAGCCCCAGCACAGAGCCCTGTGGGACACCACTGGTTACCTCTCTGGTACCAGATAACTCTCCCCCCCCCACAACTACCCTCTGGGTTCTGTCCCTCAGCCAGTTTTCCACCCATCTGGCCATCTTTTCCCCAACCCCAAGATCCACTAACTTCCTGATCAACATTTTGTGGGGCACAGAGTCAAAGGCCTTGCAGAAATCAAGACAGAGGATGTCTACCACTTGGCCCCTCTCTACTGCCTTAGTTACACAGTCAAAGAAGTCAATCAGATTCGTTTGACATGATCTCCCCAATGAACCCATGCTGCCTCACATCCTGGAGAACATGCTCCTCTAGGTATTCCACCAACCTTTCCTTTAGTATAGTCTCCATATGCTTGCCCACAGTGGAGATCAGACTGGCTGGTCTGTAATTCCCTGGGTCATCCTTTGGACCGCTTTTGTGGAGGAGCACTACATGTGCTGTTCTCCAGTCCTGTGGTACCACACCTAACTCTAGTGAACTATTAAACAGGTCTGCCAGTGGCCCTGCCAGCTCCTCAGCCAGTTCCTTTACTACCCTTGGACGTACTCTGTCCAGGCCTGGTGATTTGTCCACCTTCAATGCCAGCAGCCCCTTTCTCACTCTGTCCTTCTCTATCACTACATCTATGTTCCCCTCCCTTCCTTCTCCTCTTTTCCCTCCTGAAGGCACTGTTCCATCCTTCTCCCTGGTGAAGACAGAACAGACGTATACACTTAGTATCTCTGCTTTTCCCCCATTATCCTCCACCCACTCCACTCCTTTCTGAAGTCTAACAATCCCTTCCTTCTTGTCCCTTTTCTCACTTATATAGCAAAAAGAAAGCCTTCTCCCCTTCTTAATTCTTTCAGCTATCTGCAGCTCCTTCTGTGCCTTTTCGCACCAGACTTCCTTACTTGGCTCACTAGCCAACCTTAGGTAATTTTCCCTATCCACCTCTCTATTAGTCTTCCTGAATTTTCTATAGGCCAACCTTTTTTTTCCCCTTACTGCCTGGGCAACCCCAGAACTGAACCAGCTGGGCGCTTTGGACCTTGTGTTCTTACCCCCAAGCCTAACGTACTCACCTGTGGCAACCAGTATTCCTTCCTTAATGATGGACCACCTTTAGTCCACCCCCATATCTGCTTTGATGCCTGCCAGATGGTCCTTAGCACTTTGCCCATTTTCCTGAAGTCCGCCCTCCTGAAATCCAAGATTTGGGTCTTAGTCGAGATGCTTTCCCTGCCCATATCCAACTGGAACCACACTGTGCAATGATCACTTGCACCCAGTGGCTCCCTGACCATTATTTCCTGTACATGCTCCTCATTTGTGAGCACCAGATTAAGAATTGCCTCAGCTCTTGTTGGTTCAGTGACGCCCTGAGTCAGGAACCAACCCTGCAGTCCTTCCAGGATCTCCTGACTCCTAATACATGTTGTGGAGGGTATGCTCCAGTCCACCTTGGGCAGGCTGAAGTCCCCCACAATTACCACCACTCCAGTGATGTTAGCTTTGTGGAAGTTGCTCTCTGACTGGTTCAGTATTCCACTGCGATGACAGTAACCTTAGACATATCCATTGTGACAACAGTATTTTTGATATGTTGCTGTTACTGATGCCACCAAGCTATCATTTCTATCTTGCCATTTTTACCCCAACTCCTGTCATATATTGAAATGTACACACCATATTTAAAGGAACAGTTACTTTATATTCACTGGTTTTAAACAACCACAAAGTGCAGTAGTGCAAAGATAAACAAGCTAAAAACAGTACTGAAAAACAGATAAACTCAGTACCATATGAAATCTTCGATCACCTCATTACACTTCGGCTACAAAAGATACCAAATGCATGTAATAAGAGTCATGATGGTGCAGTAATAGGTTATCAAGGTTATCTCCCTATCGGCCGTAGCTGTACTCTTTCCACACCTATAAATTCAAAACGTGTGTTCTGGACCAGTTTCAAAAACACATCTTGCCAATATATTATCTGATTTGCCCCTATCAATTATACAATAAGACATGAACAGGAGTCAGATTAACAGTCTGCTAATCCCCCTAGAGGAGTAAGTAATATGAATGAATGAAACTTTATTTATATGGCACCTTTCTTAAACCAAGACGCCTTACAATAATTAAAAAAATATATACAATCAATAAATAAACACAGATTCATAAACAACTTGTAAAACAATAAATCTGAGCTCCAATTCATAATTATTTAATTAAAAATTGATCTTTGACCATAAATAGGTCTTAAGGGCCTTTTTAAACTCCTTCACGGTCGCACACTGACGCAGCGGATGGGGTAGAGAATTCCAGAGGGTCAGAGCAACAAACATAAAAGCACGAGCACCTGATGACTTCAGAGAAACCCTCAGAATCTCTAGCAAACCCTCGTCCGCCGAGCGAAGATATCAGCGTAAGGCATAGCCGAGTGCCACACTGCCACCAGGAGACGATACAAAAAGGTTACTCACCTGTAACAGTAGTTCTAAGAGTGGTATACGATGTTCATCCACACTTCTGGCAGTTGCCTGTACCCTTACAGTTGCCTTTCCCTTTAAGACTTGCCAGAAACATCTTCAAGATGGCTACTCCCACCCACCCGGGTGGTAACCCCCTGGTTCTGCCCCATGATGCCAGATCTTGCCCCTGGAAGCCCCGTTGTGTGCGCCAAGGTCCAGGGAGGCCGGGTGGGTCCATGTGAATGATCATATACCACTCCTAGAACTGCTGTTGCAGTATTTCTATTTTCTAGGGACATGAACCATGTTCTATCCACACTTCTGGCAGACTCCTAGTAGTTCTCCGGGAGGAGGAAGGCAAGGCGTACACCCCTTACTTAGGGAAGAGAGACTGGAGAACTGAGGCCCCAAAACCAGCTTTTCGGCACGACTTGAGTTCAATGTGGTAATGGGAAATGAAGGTATGTGCTGACCTCCAGGTCCGGACCCTCCAGGTTTCCTGGATAGGGACGTCCCTGGAAGCAGCCACCAACGCAGCAGTATGATGGGTGGAATGAGCCCTTAGTCCTCCCAGAGGCTCCCTACCTGCCATACTATAGCAGAGATCGAAGCAGGATACAAACCACCTGTCAATCATCTACTTAGCTGCCAGTCTGCCAGGTGTGGGTTCAGCATGCTTAACAAACAGCTGGCAAACCTCTCCCTAAACTCCAGCCATGCATTCCTTATAGAAGGCAAACGCTCACTGCAGGTTCAAAGTATGGAGCCTGTGCTTGTCCTCCAAGGTGTGACTGGTGACGCAAACTGGGAGATTAATTAACTGATTAAAGTGAAACTCTGACACAACCTTCGGAAGGAACTTCAGGTTGGGGCAAAGGACAACCCTGTCCCTGTGGAAAACCAGGTAAGGAGACTCCACTGAACATGCCTGGAGCTCACTGATGCGATAGCCACCAGAAAGAGGGTCTTCCACAACAGGTGAGACATGTCACTCCTGTGCACTGGTTCAAATGGCTTGCCCATGAGCTTTGCCAAAACCAGCAACAAGTTTCACGGTGGTGGCACCGGAGGAGAAATGTGGTCAAGGCCTTTGAAAAAGCACCAGACCACCTTCTCCTGTGCCACCGACTGCTAACCGGCCCGCGCCCAGTAAGCAGAGATGGCTGCCAGGTGCACCTTGGAGGTTATTGACCGAAGGCCTGACTTAGAGAGGGACCACAGGTAGTCAAGGATGCTAGCCACTGGAGAGGACAAAGGGTCCAGTCCCTTGCCCTGGCACCAACTGGAGAACCTCTTTCACTTGAAAGCATAACATTTCCTGATCAACTCCTTCCGAGGTGCCTCCACAATGGTGAGGACATATTCGGAGAGACCAAAAGCCTGGAACTCTAGCCACTTAGAAACCAGGCTGTTAGTGCAGGGATTGAACGTTCGGATGGAGTATCTTCCCCGATTGATAAAGAGCAGGTCTGGGTGGAGAAGAAGACACCTTGGGGGACTGCTGCAGAGGAGCTAGGGGTATCAGAACTGGAGTGGCCAATCCGGAGCCACCAGGATCATCTATGCCTAGTCCCTCCTGCCCTTAAGCAGCACCTAGTGGATCAAGTGGAGTGGAGGGAAGGCATAGAAGAGACTTGAGGTCCAGGGCCTCGGGAAAGCATCTCCTGTGGCATTACCTGCTGAGGGGGCAGGCACAAAACAGCCTTAGCTTTGCATTCTCCTTGGAGGCGAACAGATCCACCTAAGGGGTGCCCCACTGGGAGAAAAGACTGTGTACTACCTCTGGGTGGAGAGACCACTCATGAGATGCCTCACCCACATGTCTGAGTGTGTCCACCAGCTGGCTGGAGGCCCCTGACACATGGATGGCTAGGAGATTGGCTTCCAGGTTGCACACAAAGGTCCACATGCGGAGAGCTTCTTTGCACAGTGGCAGGGAGTGCATCCTGTCCTGTTTGTTGAGGTATTACATGGTCATGGTGTTGTCCGTCTGGACCTGGATTAGCTGACCCCAGATGTGCGGAGCAATTGCAGTCAGCGCTAGCTGAACTGCTCAGAGCTCCAGCAGGTTGATGTGGCATCGGGGGTCCAGAGCCCGTGGACTCCATATTCCCCGAGGTGGGCACCCCAGCCCATGAGAGAAAGGCATCGGATGTCAACATGACCATCGCGTCGGCTCTGGGCAGACAAACTGGATCCCTTCCCACAGATGCTCTGGGAATAACCACTACTGGAGGGTATCCCACATTCGCTGGGTCACAGTGACCAGCTGGTCGAAGTGACCCCTGTGCTGAGACCACTGGCTGGGAGGCATTCTCCAGCACTAGCCAAGGGGGGAGGTCCTGATAAGAGGCAGGAAATTTCAAGCCTCCCCCCACAAAACATGGCAGGTAGTAAGGTAAACACTGAGGTACAGAGCTCAACACAGGGCAGGACAGGGGTAAATGGAAAAATAGACAAGGGCAATAAGAGCAGGGATGGGGTGAAAAAAGGATAAAACCAACATTAAATGGAGGGAAATGAGTACCAATGCCTGTAGTCTGGGAAACAAGCTTCCTGAGCTAGTAGCCCTGATGGAAGATGAACAATTGGATATTGTGGCAGTTACGGAGAACCATGAGTGGGATGTCAACATACCGGGGTACACAGTCTACAGAAGGGACAGGGAGGGTAAAAGAGGAGGTGGAGTAGCTCTATACATAAGGGAAGGGATCAAAGCTACAGAACTAAAAAGTAAAGGGAGAGGACAAGAGGCACTCTGGGTCACCTTGGAGACAAAGAATGGCATCACAGTCCACGCAGGGGTTGTATACAGACCCGTGTCAAGGGGAGGAAATGAACAAGAAAATTATAGAGGACATTCTCAAAATAGCTAAAAAAGGGGAGATACTGTTGATGGGGGACCTGAATATGCCAGATATTAACTGGATGACATGTACTGCAGCCACATCCAAGAGCAGGGTCATTCTCGATGCCCTGCAGGGGGCAGGCCTTAGACCGCTAGTGCTGGAACCCACTCAGGAGGGAGCAATACTAGACCTGGTACTCTGAAATGGAGAAAGGATCACAAATTCAGAAGTCAGTAGACATCTGGGAACAAGTAACCACTGCACAGCATGATTCACAATAAGCACAACCATGGAGGCAAGCCATACAAGAACAAGGATACTGGACTTTAGAAGGGCTGACTTAGGCAAAATGGGTGAAAACCTGAGGAATGCACTAGCAAATGGCCAAAAAGGAGGGCTGGAAGAACAATGGAGAAAAATCAGAACTGCCATCATAGAGGCAACAAGCCTTTGTGTGAAACAAATAAAGAAAACAAAGCGGAGTAAAAAAACACTGTGGTTTTCAAAACAGGTGGCAGGGAAGGTTAAGGAGAAAAAGGCTGCATTCAAAAAGTATAAGGAATCACAGAAGGAGCACGACAGGAAACTGTAGCAATTAAAACAGAAAGAAGTGGGGGAGGCAGTCAGAATAGCAAAGGCCCATACCGAGGAAAAAATAGCCAACTCAGTTAAGAAGGGGGATAAAACCTTTTATAGGTACATTAGGGAGCATAGAAAGGTTAAGGGAGGAATAGTGAAGATTAATAAAGGAGAGGGGAGGTGGGCAGAGGGAGACAGTGAAAAGGCAGAGATACTGAATGAATACTTTTGCTCAGTATTCACAAAAGAAGATGAGGAGGAGTTACCTAAACCAGACAATAGAAGCACTCTGGGTAGGGGTTGACACCAGTCCATTTACAGAAGAAAGCGTCCTGAAAGAACTCCTAAAACTGAAGGTGGACAAAGCAATGGGGCCTGACGGGATTAACCCCAGAATCCTAAAAGAACTAAGGGAGGACCTAGTGACACCACTGACCACACTTTTTAACAAATCATGGGAGGATGGGGTGGTACCTGAGGACTGGTGGAGGGCAGATGCAATTTCCCTTCACAAAAGTGGGAGCAAGGCAGAAGCAAGAAACTACAGACTTGTAAGTTTGACCTCAGTGGTAGGGAAAATGATGGAATCACTTCTGAAAGAAAGAATTGCTGAGTACCTAGAGGCCAGCGGGGTACAGGACCCAAAGCAGCATGGATTTACAGCAGGAAGGTCATGTCAGATGAATCTAATTGATTTCTTTGAATGGGTGACCAAAGTAATAGACCAGGGAGGGGCTGTGGATATGGCCAACCTAGACTTTAGCAAGGCATTTGACAAAGTCCCGCACAAAAGACTAATAATTAAGTTAGCCAGCCTGGGAGTGGGTTCCAGGGTGGTAGCCAGGGTAGCAAACTGGCTGCACAATAGGACACAGAAGGTAATAGTGAATGGAACACATTCAAGAAAGGGAGGTTACTAGTGGAGTACCTCAGGGCTCAGTACTGGGTCCAGTCCTCTTTAACATCTTTATAGGTGACATTGCAGAGGGTCTGGAGGAAAGGTATGCCTCTTTGCAGATGACACAAAGATCTGTAACAGAGTTGATACTCGGGGAGAAAGGATGAGAAGGGACTTGGCAAGGTTGGAGGAATGGTTAGACATATGGCAACTTAGATTCAACTCAAAGAAGTGCAAAGTAATGCACCTAGGAAACAAAAACCCAGGAGAAGAGTACACAATAGTAGTGAAGGTAACTAACAACAACAAAAATGGAAAGGGACTTTGGGGTAGTCATATCAGATGACCTAAAGGTGGGTAAGCAATGTGAGAAGTCAGTAAGGAGAGCCAGGGAGATACTGGGATGCATAGGAAGGGGCATCACAAGTAGAAAAAGGGAAGTGGCTATCCCTCTGTACAGACAGTTGGTGAGACTCCATCTGGAATACTGTGTGCAGTTTTGGAGACCCCATCTACGCAAGGACATAGACAGGATGGAAGCAGTCCAGAGGAGGGCAACTAAAATGGTGCAGGGTCTGCATCAGAAACCATATGAAGAGAGACTCAGAGAGCTTAATATGTATACCCTTGATGAAAGGAGGGACAGGGGGGACATGATAGAAACTTTCAAGTACCTCAAGGAATCAAGAAAGTCCAGGAGGGTAGCATCTTCAGAAAGAGAGATGTGTAAGAACAAAGGGCACAATTTAAAGATTTGGGGGGCTAAGGGAAAATGTGAGGAAATTTTTTTTCATGGAGAGAGTGGTGGATGCATGGAACCGCCTTCCTGGGGAGGTTGTTGGGTCTAAAACAGTGGGGGAATTCAAACATGCATGGGACAGACATAAGGCAATTGTAGTGGGGGGTTGCAGGAAGTAGGCTGTTGGTTAACTAGAATCTGCAGCTTATCCAATAGGATGGGAAATGGGCAGACTGGGTGGGCCAAGTGGTCCTTATCTGCCGTCAAAGTCTATGTTTCTATGTTTAGACCCATCTGCCCATGCTAATGCAGGCCACCATGTAACCCAGCAGGTGCAGGAAGTACCTGGCAGGGTGCAATTGCCCAACCCAAAATGATCAGGCAAAGGAGGAGAGTGCCTCAACCCTGTCCACTGGGAGCTGGGCTCTGGCTCTGTGAGAGTCTAGCTCCACCCTGATGAAATGTATCACCTTTGAAGGTAAGAGTTCTGACTTTGCCTCATTAACCAGGAGGCTAAGTCTGATGCAGGTCTGGAGTGCCAGGTCCCTAGACTGCCCCACCTCCTGCCTGGAGGGACCTGCTATCAGCCAGTTGTCCAGGCAGGGGTAAACCAGACCCCTCAGCACCTCAGGTAAGCTGCTACCACTGCAGTGCACTTGGTGAAGACCCTGGGGGCCGGGGACAGGCTGAATGGCATGGCCTGGGACAAGTAGAGGGTTCCTTCCATTTGGAAGCGGAGGAACCTTCGGTATGACGGACAGATTGTGACGTGAAAGAGTGCTTCCTGAAGATCCAGGGAGCAAAACCACATGTCTTGCTTTAGAGATGGTATGATCTGAGACAGAGTTACCATCCTGAAGGTGCATGACTTGAGAAACTTGTTCAGGTCGTGCCGATCTAGAATGGGGCACCAGCCTCCACCGTCTGTTCTGGCAACAGAAAGCATCTGCAGACAAAACCCTGGGTGTACAAGAGGATCTGCACAGGAACCAAGGCCTCCTTGCAGAGGAGTTGGGCTATGTCATCTCTGAAAGCTGACAGAATGATTGCAGATATGAAGTCCTCCATGGGGTGCGGGCTCGGCAAGAAGGGTACTGCTCGAATTCCAGAGGCAGACCCTGACCCACCACCTCAAGGACCCACCTGTCCATGTTGACAGCAGATCAGGTGGAAAGAAAGTGGTGAAGTCAGCCCCCCAAGAGAGGACCCAGGGGAGATGTGACGGCATGAGGGAGGCACCCCTCATCCTGTCACTGGGTAGGCTTGGAGGAGGGTCCGGATGAGGAGCCACTGGAGCCTCTCCCCCAAAGCTTACTTACGACCAAGGCCACTGACTTTGGCTAAGGTCACCAGCCCTGGGCCTGCTAACCAGCCAGAGGTAGGGTTGGTTTGGCCGCAGAAGTAGAGGTGGGCTGAAAGGGCTTCCTTTTCTGCTGCTGCTTTGAGCCCTTGGGGTCCTTTTGGACAGATGTCATGGAGTCCAAGGTGGCATTGTACTTCTCGATGCAGGTGAGGTGGCACTCAACCCAAGGCCCACACAAGTCCGTGCCTATGAAAGGAACATCTGCCAGCTTGTGCTGAGCGTCTGCTGTGAAGGTCAAGGTCCTCAGCCAAGCCCTGCGGTGCATGGCCACTATGGCCACCACTGAGTGGCACAGGAGTCCCCAATGTCCAAAGCTGTCTGGAGCTGCTGCTTAGCCACAGCCCAGCCCTGGTCCAGGCCCCATTTGACAGTGGTGTGGAAGTCCACCGACAGATGAGGAAGCACCTCATCCAGGGTGCCCAGAAGGGCATGGGAGAAGTAGGCCATAAGGAGGGCCAAGCTCGCCTGGTGAAGACCAAGTGAGGAGGCAGCACAGACCTTTTTAGCCATGTGGTTCAATTTCTTGGACTCTTAGGCAGCTTGTCGACATCCCAGTGTTGCTGGAGCACCTAAACACAGAATTGGCCACCAGCCCCTCGGCTGATGGGAGTTCTGTGAGTCCAGAGAGGGAACCAGTAGGCTACCGTACACTTGCGAGCCAACTGGGAAGAGGGCACAGGGCAGGAAGTGGGGAACGGCCAAGAATGGCCTCTGCCACTGGGAAGACCTCCGTAGGAGTATCCCCCCCAGTTGATGATCTCAGTCAGCGGGTTATGAGCCCAATCCTGGACGGGCTCCATTTTCATACATGTGGACTCAGAGATCAGGCGGAGAAGGCCCACATAGGAGAAAGGGCCTTCGTCTGTCGAGAGATCCCCCACCAACTACACATCGACCACATGGGAGTGCAGGAAGGAACCCTCAGACTCCTAGGAGTCGTTAAAGAGGGGTTGACCGCCCGAGTCCACACTTACCCTCCACGTATGGTCAGGGGTCATGGTGACCAACAGTCGATGGGGAAGTCCCTTGGTCGGCTGAGACATCTTGGTTGGAGTGTGGTCAGTGTCTGTATACGTGGTTGGTCCACCAGAATCGGTAGAGATGTCAGAGTCGGCCGAGGCAGGACCAACTAAGTCGGCTCCTTAGGCGGAGAAGGCATCAGCCTGTCGGGCGAAAACCAGATGATGGCCGTGTAGTAGTCAGAGCCAGCTTCACACCTGTGAGCACTAGCTGTTGCCACATGAGATCTTCGTAGCATCAACGCAATTTGCGCCAAAGCCTCTCCTCACCTGTGGAGGACAAGGATGAAGAGTAGTGGCACCGCTTTCCATGGTGTCAAGAGTAGGAGTGCCAATGTGAGTGGGAACCGCTCGGCCCACGGGAATAAGACTGGGAGGACCGGCGGTGGGGCTAGGAAGGAGTCGGCGAACATTGAGGCTCCTCCGGGTCTTGGTTGTCGACCAGAGGTGGTGGGTCAGCGGACTAATCCATCTCCATGGTATGGGTCAGGACCAGAGTCCTGGATAAGGAGGTTTCAGCCTCTTCAGTTGACAACTGGGTGACCGATTCGAGAAAATTTCAGCTGGAAGATCGATCAGTGTCTCGGTCAACTGGCCCGATGGGGTTACTGTGAAGCCGGAGGCCTGAGCTGAGGGTTCGACCAAAGTTGGATCTGGAGAAGTGCAGGAATCTGAAGATCTCGACTGAGAGCGATCCCATGAACATTGATGAGACTGTTTTTTGGACTCTTTCTTTGACTTGGATTTGTACCCGGAGGGTCCTGACCAAGGGTTGGCATGGACTGGCACAATTCTTTGAAGGATCCCGTGAAAGTTGAACTCAGCTGGAGTGGCATGAAGGCAGCCAACAAAGAGGGGTGGAAAGTGGCCTGGGCCGCAGCCTACTCAAACAACTCAAGCTGTTCGGCAGACCCCACAGCTGCAGAGACCACCCAACGGGAATCCTCAGATTTGACTGGCAGGTTACATTTGCTCGGTCGGCCTAACTTGAGTCGGGCAAGACAGTTCTCGAGAATGGAAGGATGGAAAGTTCGACAAATGTCGCAGGCCTGAGGATCGTGCTTGTGCCCCAGGCAATAGACGCATGTGGCATGCTGATCCGTTCGGGATATCTTCTGCCTGCAAGGGCACCGACCGAACCCAGACACGGACTTGTCATCCACTGCAGTCGCGATCAATGACTGAGCCTAAAGACAATGTTTTTTTAAACATTTTGGAAGTAAACCTGAAGATTTATTAGCAAAGGACCTACTCAGCATGAGAGTGGTAAGGAGGGAACCTGCTTCTTCCAGCGGAAAGGTATATCTGGCTCATGGGGCACAGCCGAGGGAGTTACCACCCCAGTGGGTGGGAGAAGCCAGCCTGAAGTCTTAAAGGGAAAGGCAACTGCCAGAAGTGTGGATAAGACAACATATCCACATCCATAGAACTGTTAATCTAACTCCAGAGAGTGCCTTATTGCTATTACAAGTAATTATCCCGACTTCCAGTGACGTCAGCGAGCTAATGGACGCTTGAATACAGAGCTCCGCTCCCTAGCCAACAATAATCAGTCTGAATCACCGTAATCAAAAATGTCTTCACCTGCAAAACAGAGAAGAAACAAACAGGGGAAGCTCTTCTTGACCCCAACTCAAAAATTGAGAGAAATAATCCGGGGAGAGAGGGAGGATGGCGCTGAAGTGCGGGAGCTCTCGGAGGGCCCACTGCAGCCCGGCCCTCATGGCGAGGAAGCGCACCCTGATCTCGCCGCAATGATCCGTCAGATGGCTCAAACAATCACAAGAATAGATAAAAAGCTGACCGACCTCAAAGCAGATATTACCAGCATAAGTCATAAAACGGAGCAACTAGAGCTTTGCACCACACAGATTGCAGAACAGATGGATAGACAGGACAGATTGCTTTTATACCTCCTGGCCAGAGACCGTGAGCTCACCCACTACATGGATGACTTGGAAGGCAGAAGCAGAAGACAAAATATCAGAGTCTTTGGAGTGCCCGAAGGTGTGGAGGACAAGCATCAGAATATGATTGAGTTCCTGCAGGGGCTTCTCCGGGATCTCCCCCCGGAGTTCGACCTGAGCATGGTTCGTGCGCATAGATCCCTAGGCCCATGGCCGAGAGGAGCGGGGGAGAAACCCCGTTCTACCATAGCAAGAGTAACGGTCTATCGGGCCAAAGAGGAGCTGTTGCGGAGGGCCTGGCAACATAACAACCTGGAATTTTCTGGGAATCGTGTAACAGTGGAAAACGACCACACCGCGGCAGTGCAAGAAGCCAGACGGATCATGTGGCCGATTCTGAAACAGCTTAGAGCGAAAAGCCTCAAGGCCCAGATCTTGTACCCTGCGACGCTTAAGATCATTACGGATAATGGTCCAATGATCTTCCAAGACCTCCTAGCAGCCTCTCCGTACCTTGAATCCCTTGGGATCGCTACACCTACAATGGCCAAAGAAAGGTTAGAGAAGGACTTACTTAAATCTGCCTGGTCGGTAGCACAGAGGGGGTTCCCTCGAAGTGGAGTGTCACAGTCCAGTCTCCACGCCGATGTTGCAGCTTTGCTTCGGCAATATGGTGACCCAACCAGTGTTGACAAGAAGGCCCAGCATTTGCAACCTGACGCCGAGGCCCCATCTCAAAATAACACCGCGCAGCTGGAGATGGAAACCTGAATTTAAAAGAGGTTTTGCTTTGGTTAAGAAAGGGGAGACTGGCTCTTGAGTGACGCTCCCTGCCGTTGGTGAATTTCTCCCCTTCTCCCCCTTGTTTTTTGGTTCCGCCCTTCTGCTCCCCCCGGGGCTTTAGGTGCTGGTGCTGAGTTATAGCAGACCAATCCAACGGGTCACAAGTGAAGAGGCTCCTGTAAGTACTACCTTGCTTGGTTTGCTTGATGGGCCTGACCGCCGTGAGTGTCTGCTCGGGGAGGAGCTTAGAGCCCAGCTGCACGATCGGTGGGGACCTGGCGGGGGAAGACATAGAGGGGGTGTTTCTGATAACTCGCCCGAATACCTCTGCGCCCCCGAGTGATCACCGCTATCCTGATGCAATTCTGAAGGCATTCCCTTTTCCCTAGCGGCCCCTCGCTTTCTCGATATAGTTGTCACCCGCCACGACTATTGCCTAAAATTACTGGAATTACAAGACAGCATCTGACAATATGATGGCAATGTGGCGATGGTCCCAGAGCGTTTTCAAATGCCACTTTTGTGCCTGTTGGAGGGTTATTTGGGGGGGGCTGGGAATTTGGGCTTTTTCCGGTTAACTATTCATGGGACACTTAATAATGTTTAGCCCGAGGCTGTCTGGCCCTCACTCAAAAGCTACTGAGTGTTACAGGGAAAAGAGGAATAAAGCAACGATAGCGAACATCGCAAAAGATAGCCTGAAGGACCTAAAGTCTTAAAGGAGGCTCACGGGGAGATGTCTATACAGCCCCCTGGAAACTGTTCTATATACATGTCTATCCTGTTTTGTTTTCTGTTTTTGCCTCTTCCATCCTCAAGGTTACTGTAGCGATGTTTTAAGTACAAGTTGCTAAAACTGCAAATACAATTATTAATGGTGGATCCACATTCTGAGTGGATCGGGTAATCCTATGTTAACATATGCTTACATTAGTCTACGCAGGTTTATAGGCAGGGAATCTCTGGGTGTGCTAATGTTACAAGTTACAGATCAAAAGGCTGGCATTTATTAGGCACTACCCAGGGATTCCAAACATGTAAAATATTTCAAAAATGATTCGCTAACCCTATATATAAATGGTAGGCATGCTAACAGGGGATAGGAGGATACTGTGTTGCTCATGGCTCTACCTGATTACAGGGCTTGCTCCATATGGGATTTTTCCCAGGAGCCAGAGGGCAATATCCCATTAACCCGGGTTGCTCTCACCCTCTGCTTGATTGCATCCACGCTGCAGCTGGAAAATACCCCCTAGCTGTACCTTGGAAGTCGACCCACACTTGCTGAGATGAGGAGTCCGTGGGGCCTAGTGTTCCGGGGGCTTACTGTCTTCTTAGTACAGTGGGCATCAATTAACATCAGCCAAATGTATATAGTTACTCCCTCCTATGTGGCCTGTATGTTTTACTCAAAAGTACCCAGGGGCTTTTCCACCCTTAGTTTGTTGTTGGTCACATTTAGGAATGGGTCGATGAATACTGTTACTGCCCAGTTTAGGGCCTTTATAAACACCCTAGAGGTTTTTAAGGTGGCAAATTCAGCCATAGTTCCTGTTAAGAAGGCTAACTGTTTAAGCCTGCAAGTATTAATTAAGGGCTACCTGTTGCTTAGGTCCTCCCTACATCCACCTGGTAGGGCGAAGTTAAAGAAGAAGGCGGTTAGCGGTCACAATTTCTCAACAGTTCAGAAAGAAGTCACAGTTCGAAATGGCAGGGATATAAGCTCTGATGTTCTGGTTTTATTCACTTTGGTAGAATGGCTCGAAAACACCTGAAGGTTTACTCATTAAATGTAAATGGCCTGAACAGCCCGATAAAGAGATCAAGAATTTTAGCACTAACGAAAAGGTCTTCCTCCGAGATTATATATTTGCAAGAAACCCACTTAACCCAGGCGGAGCATGGGGAGTTAGGGGGGAAGGGTTATGCACAGGTTTTCTCCTCAGCTATGCCCAGGGGTAAGAGAAGGAGTGTGGCCATTTTAATCTCGACCCATACCCCATTCCAGAAAATGAAGGAATGGGCTGACCCAGCCGGCCGGTTGATAATTATTCAAGGGGTCTTATACGACCAAGAGGTCACCCTGGCCAATCTTTATCTTCCACCATCCTCAGACTCGTCCACAATAAGTTTCCTGTTAAGCAAGGTGGTGGAAATGTCTAAAGGGATTTTAATCTTAGCGGGGGACTTTAACATCGCTCCGAACCCTGCTTTAGATACCTCTAGGTCTCAGAATGGCAGACAGCCGGCCCCACATAAATTTTCAAACAATTTACAGGAGAGATGGGATGGCCGGATACATGGCGCTCTCTCCACCCAAGGGATAGAGGCTACTCATACTATTCAGCGGTACATGGGACATATTCGAGAATTGACCATTGTTATACACAAGGGGAAAACCTGGGCGCACTGATTGACGCTACACTGGGCGTAATAGCACATTCTGACCATGCTCCGCTGGTGACTGTTTGGGATCTGGGTGAGGAGAAATGTAATACCAGATGGAGATTTAACCCTATACATATGAAGAATAAAAGGTTCAGGGATTTTCTTGAAGAGAAGATCTCGGAAGTTATCTGGGATAATCTCTCCCATGAGATTCCTTCAACAATACAATGGGACACCCTGAAAGCTGTCCTGAGGGGCCACATAATAAAGTTCACAGCTACACTATTGAAGGAGCGTAGGGAAAGACAATCACAGCTAGAGCAGACCTTACAATTCTTACAGTTAGCTCACCAGCAGGGCGATCAGTCAGTATTAGTTCAGATGAAACAGACAAAGAGTGACCTAGATGCACTATGCCAACAGCAAACTGAAGTAGCCTTGGCATATCTCCGCCAGAAGTAAGGAGAGATTGGGCCTTGTGCATCCCGCCTCCTGGCATATCGTCTTCGTCAACAACGTAAAATATCAACCATCTCAATAATAAAGGACCCGAGAACAGGAGCTCCCCAGACTAAATTCACAAGTATTTCACAGGTTTTTACTCAATATTTTCAAAATGTTTATACTACTGATCACATGATAGATCAGGAGCAGTCAAATACTTTTCTGAAAGTTTTAAAACTACCAAAACTTAATTTAGACCAACAAAATAGACTATTGCTCCTGACCACCCAGGAAGAATTATTCCTGGCTATATCCCGCTCTAAAACACAAAAAGCACCCAGCCCTGATGGATTCGGGGCGGAATTTTATAAAGGTAACAAGCAGTCATTTATTAAATTGCTACTCAGTTCCTTTAATGAAGTCCTCTTAGGAGAACCCCCACACTGAGCTGGGCATATGCAACAATTTCACTTATTCCTAAACCAGGTAAGGATCCGTTACATTGTAGTTCCTATAGACCAATCTCGGTGCTTAATATGGACTATAAGTACTTTATGTCCATCATGGCCCGTAGGGTGGATGAATTCCTCCCCTACCTAATTGCCCCAGACCAAACAGGCTTTGTGAGTTCAAGATCAACTTCCGATAACACCCATAGAGCACTCCATCTGGTGCATGAGATGCAGATGTGGGGGGCCCCGGCGGTCCTTCTCAGCCTAGATGCTGAGAAGGCCTTCGACTGAGTCTCCTGGTCTTTCCTTTTTACCACTATGGAAGTAATGGGGTTCCCTCACCCCTTTGTGACCATACTTCGGAATATTTATTCCTCACCTCAAGCCTGTATAAAAACCTCAGGACACCACTCGGATTATTTCCCCCTCTTTAGAGGAACATGACAGGGATGCCCCCTGTCCCCTGGCCTTTTTGCCATCTTCATAGAGCCCCTGGCTCAGGCGATAAGGCAATCTTCAGAGATTACTGGTCTAAATATAGATGATTCAGAACATCGCATTGCTCTATATGCGGATGACATCCTGCTGTTTCTTACTAACCCATCTCAGTCTGTCCCTGCGGTCTTCCAGATTTTGGAGGAGTTTGGGACTCTCTCAGGCTATAGACTTAATACGGATAAGACGGATGCCCTCAATTTTCATTACTCCCCCTCAGACCTGTTAAAGAATAAATATCCCTTTCGGTGGGGACTCCCAAAGTTAAAATACCTAGGAATTTATCTCACACATAAAGTGGAGGATGTCCCAGATAACAACTACCGCCCTTTCACCTCACAGATGAAGCAGGACCTAGGCAGATGGAATTTCCTCCCACTGAATCTAGTGCAGAGAATTGAAGTTGTGAGAATGGTGATCCTTCTAAGGGCTCTTTATCTTTTTCAGAATGTCCCACTCAGCCTATCAAACTGCCTGTTCCAGACCTGGAATAAGGCCATTTTGGCCTTTATTTGGGCAGGAAGACGTCCCAGGATTAAAATAGGAATCCTGTCTCTCCCTAAACTCAATGGAGGCTTGGCCCTCCCAAACCTTAAATTATACTTTTGGGCCACACACCTCTCTCTTATTCTCCAACGTCTGGCTAGAATATCCCAGGCTCGCTGGTTGGAGATAGAGGAAGGTGCACTATCCCACCAAGACTACCTTAGACTTATAACCTATAAGAATCCACCTCCGGTAAACCAACTAACTATGAACCCCTGGATCTTACACCAGTTTAAAACTTGGTACTTAATGCACAAATCCCTGGGGCTCACCCCATTTCTGATGATGATATGTCCGTTAGGTCTTCTGGAGAATTTTACCCCAGCGACATTGGATCATACATTTCAGGAGTGGAGACATATTAGTCTCACAAATCTCTCACAGTTCCATAGGGGACCTTTCTTTACAGAATTTGGTGAAATCAAATTGGAATTTCATCTCCGACAAGCAGATTTTTTCCGTTATTTACAACTGCGGCATTATTTCGAGGCTCTCCCGCCTCCCGTACGCAATCCAGGGGAATACCCCCAATTGTTTCTACACCTTCAGCAAATACTGAAATCCCAAAATCTGTCACATCCTATCTCAACCCTATATAAATCCCTGTCTGAGAAATTAGGTGGAAACACAATAATGTTAAGGGAGAAGTGGAGTGAGGAATTGGGCACTGTAATACCCCCTCAACAATGGGACATGATATGTCGCTATAGGTCGAAAATCACCTATTCACACTTTTGGAGATTGTTTTCATGGCAATTACTGACTAGATTTTTCCATACCCCAGTCATAACTTCACACTTCGGCCAATCGGGAAGTTCTTCCTGTTGGCGCCAATGTGGTGAATCTGCTGCTCACCATACCCATATATTCTGGTCTTGCTCAAAGCTGCAACCTTTTTTACAAGAGTTATATGGGGAACTGGAGGAAATCTTTGGGATTAAACTCCCCTTTACAGGGGAATTTTTAATTTTACATGTATTTCCACCTGAGGTGGGGGATCCCCACTCTCAATATTTACTGGGAGTATGCCTATTATCAGCAAAGAAGGCCATAACTAAATGCTGGCTAACTATGTGGACTCCTACACTGATGGACTGGAGGGAGATAGTAATTCTCATGTATAGAGCAGAGAGAATTACATATAACTTAAATAACAAAACAGAACTGTGCTCATTAATGTGGAGGAGGTGGATAATGTATATTACTCCTAGGGTCCCTCACTTTATCCCTTATAAGTATTCCCTCCATATTGATAGGCTCAACCCGGTTATATTCATGTTGAGATATAGCTAGTATATGGGAAGGACTCACAAAAAAGGGGGCCCCGGCACTCAGGGTCAGAGATGGGGAAGATAGATTTAGTAGAAATTAAAAAACCTGGGTATGTGAGGAAAGGGGACAGATCAACCCAGAGAATGAGGAGAGGGAACTCTTGGAGGGATGACAGTTGTTCTAAGATGAGGAAGGGTTAGATAATAGGAATGTTGGATCAATCTAAGTTAGAAGATAAGGCCATTTAAAGAAAGAAGGGCAAAAGGAATGAATTTATGAACTGTGACTGTATTAACCCCCTGTATTAACCCGATGTATTGTATGTCTTGTATATTGTGACTGCTAAGTTTAATGGAAAAAATGTTTCTTTTTAATAAAGATTATATTTGGGAAAAAAAAAAAAGTAATTATCCCCAAAAAAAGTGTCTGAAGTATACTTTTTGAATGTTTTCCTCTCGAAAGGGAGATTTTTAATAAACCAGTGCTTCCACTGATGCTTTAAGAATACTAGTTCAGAATCAGAGTGCATCATTCTAGTCATTCAGGAAAGAAAAAAAAAAAACAAAGGACAGAATGCTGACAGGAAGTCTTCTGCCCATGCCATGGCAGTGGCTGTCTCCAAGCGTCGCAAGGCCTGGCTGTGCCTTTCCACCTTCACAGCAGACACCCAGCACAAGATGGCTGATGTCCCTTTTTTGAGCACTGACCTCTTTGGCCCTAGGGTGGAAGGACATCTCACTGGTATCAAAAAGTCCAGTGCCATCATCCCAGAAGGACCTGAAAAAGAAACCTGAGAAACAGGTTTTCCAGTACCAGTCCTTTCAGCCACAGTCTCCTCGGCAACAGACTCAGCAGCAGGCAGGAGCAGTATGAGTCCTAATGGGCCATTCCAGGGGCTTAAGAAATGGTGAGCAGGAGTGATGGTGCCCCTCCGGCTGCAGTCGTCAGTGCCCCCGCAAAAGCTGCCCAGTGACAGCTGGGGTGTCATCTCTTCTCCCATCCTGTCCATGCCAGCTTTCCTTGTTAGAGGTCAGCTGCATCACTCTCTCTGCCTACCAGATCCATACTGACAGCACCTCCGCCCCACACACAGAGCTCCTGGAGGTCGACCTCCAGGTCGTCAGCCCCTCCGTTGATGACCATCCCATCGAGGCCTGCCCCTTCTCCCTCCAGGGCTACAGGTGCAATGGGATCCCAGGACACAGCCGGTGAATCATCGGCACCCATGCCGTCAAATCCCCCTCCGTCGATGTCCACAACTGACCTGAACGAAGTACTGGTCCAGTTCACAAATGTACTCGTTCAGCAGCTGGGTGCCACGAATAGGCCCACTATGCCAACGATGGTGGCTTCGTTGATGCCCATTCATCGACCCTGGGAGACCCCCACATGGGCTGCCACCAGCAAATCCAATGTTAGACCCAGATGAAGAGGTCAACGTCGAGGAAGAGGAGTATCACCCTGATCTCATCCTCCCTGATGATACAGAGGATGAAGAGGAAGAGATACTGATCTTAGGTAAGTCCACTGCCTCTTCAGTCAGTCAAAACTCTGTGAAACACACTGCAGGATTCTCCTCCTGAGGATGCCACATTCTTTAATGTGATGAAGCAGTTGTCTGCCACCATGGGCTTCCAGACCGGGTAAGAGGATGTCACCAGAAATTACCTAGTAGACTTCTTAGAGATCTCCGAATCTGCCTCCAAGATCATTCCTCCAATGCTTCCAGCACTGAAGAATGCCACCACAGCAGCCTGGCACAGGCCAAACATGGTGCCAACTATGCCACGCAAGGCATACAAGCTTTATAATGCCCCTCAGGGCCTTCCTTATTTTGCCGCCTAGGCTGAAACACTCTGTGGTCATCAAGGCAGCTCATGACAGATCCAAGGTGCCTAAACATCTTAGCTCCCCTTCCCCAGTCAAGGAATCTCGTAGGATTGACCTCTGGAGAAAAAGGGGTTACGCCTCCTCCACCTTGGGTCTGAAGATCGCTAATTATCTGTCACACATGGTTAAATACAAAAATGCCAACTGGAGAAAAGACAAAGCTGCCACTCAAGCCCTTCCTGATGGCTCTCAAAAGCAGGAGCTGCTTCAGTGTTTCCAGACTGCTGAGGATGATTGCAAACACCTCCTCATGGCTCTGTATGACATGGCCGATACAGCTGCCAGAGCAGCTGCCACTGGCATTTACCTTCGTAGGCACTCCTAGCTTAGAGTGTCTGCATTTGCAGCTGATGTGCATAACAAGGTGCTTAATACCCCTTTCAATGGCACCAAACTCTTCAGCCCTGATGTTCAGGACCTAATCAATGATCTGCAGACCTCAGGCACTGCCATTAAATTGGTCCATTCCCTCTACCACACTCAGCCAAAGGGCAGAGGGTGGCCTACTTTTCATAGACAGGCCAGTAGGCTCAGATTGGCTCCTCGTACCCAGGGAAAACATAGAGCCCAGGCTCCCTTGACCACCCCTCCAATTCTGGAGCAGCGGCCAAGAGACCCAGGAAAGAGGGACCAGCCTCTGTGGCTGACTCCACCTCAGTTTGAGTCCTTGCCAGACCTTGCCTCCACCGGTTCAGATACAGGAGGCAGTGGTCAGAGGTCAGTTCTCCCGCCATCTGAATCAATGGAGAACCATAACTTCAGATCCATGGATTCTGCAGATCATAGAAAAGAGTCACACCCTGGAGATTATACAGCAGCCTCAGACCGACCCCCCGCTACCTTCCAACTATCCCCCGGCCCACTTGTCTGTTCTCCAGGAGGAAGTACAATTTCTTCAGTGCAAACAGGCCATCAAAACAGTACCCTAGTGCCAGAGGAACTAGGGGTTTTATTTCAAGTTCTTTCTGGTCCCCAGAAAGACTGGAGATCTGAGGCACATCTTAGCTCTGAAGGAACTCAATCTCTTTGTCCAGCACAAAAGGTTCCAGATGGTAACTTTGCCAGGCCTAATTCCCTCCTCAAGACTGGGGACTGGCTCTGTTCACTGGACATGCAGAATGCTTACCTACACATCTTGGTCTTTTCTCCTCACAGGAGGTTTTTTCGTTTTGCCTCTCAGGGCAAGCATTATCCCTTCTCCTGTTTCTCCTTTTACTGCACCCCCTCAGTCACTGCTAGATCACTGCCTTGTGCAGGCAGTGTTACCCAGCACACTGGTGGGGTACTGCTCCCTACTATAGTTGACCTCTGCTACCCCCTCCCACAACATCCCTCCCCCAACACTCCCCTCTCTCGCATCACTATATATAAATAACTCATCGCCAATAACCTGTGTCCTACCAGTAGGGCTGTCCACCACCCTGCCCAGATAGGGATAACAGGACACTGCTGAATTTCAGCTCCCCCCCCCATACCCCTTGCCTACAATACCTCTCTCTCATCACCCTGCCACATACTACCTCTCCTCTCACCCCCCTTCCGCTTAACACAGCCTAACACTGGCCTTCCCCTACACTCAATTAAGCACTTATAACCTATCCCTATACCCCTCTCATATGCACTTTAGCCCACCCTGTCACCTCTGTTTGCCTTGAAAATCGTGTTCTGTCTGCGTCTTTCTATAAATTTCCTTTCCCTTCTTCCATTCTGCCCTCTGCAATTTTTCATTCCCTCCTTCCATTTTTCCTTTCTTTACTCCAATCACTGTACATCTTGAATATCTATATTACACTAATGGCTACCAATTGCTATTCGGTCACTATGTAGTGTGGACTTCCAGTTGTAATTGCGGCTAGGTAGTCTTACTCTGCATTGCTCCGCTAACCCCACCACTGAAACCCACCTCGAGTACTTTCAAAATCGCTGCTGCTGACGGGGAAGTAATAACAACTGCTCCTACTTACACTGCTCTGCCAGTAGTCGACAACTGTCCTGCAAATGGATGTCGAGATGAAACCTCCGTGGCCTAAAAACACACCGCCACCATCCCCTGCAAAAGACAAGCTGGCCAAGCACAATAAAGCTAGCAGTGCAGGGACCTCGGCTTAGGATCCTGGCTCAGCACTGGCACTGCTAACTAAAGGCTTAGCCCCGATGAAGGACTCTCTGCAGGCAATGGTAGGAGATCTACAGACCCTGAAGACTTCTCTGGCCCAGCTTACAATTCGCACAGGAGACAACGAAGTCCAGATATCTTCGCTCAACGATTGGCGGGTCTGACTAGATCCAGAAGTGGTTACACTACGACAAAGACTGCGTAAAGCCGAAGATAAGCTTGAAGACTTAGAAGGCCGTTCCTGATGGAACAATTTGGTGGTCCTCGGTCTACCGGAGGGTGAAGGAGGAGTGAACCCTATCCTATTTGTCCAGAAGCTTTGTACCAAGATTGTCAGGCCTTTTCCTAACAGCCCAGCATACACTGTGGAGAGGGCGCACCACTCACTGTGGCCCACACCTCCGCTTGGCTCTCCTCCATGCCCTCTAATATTTCACTTGCTGAATTACCTTGACAAGCAAGTAATCACTGACAAGCTGAGGGACACTAAAGAAATTCAGTGGGACAATGCAAGGTTGCATATCGCACAAGATATCCCGCTCTCTGTAAGGCAAAAATGCACAGAAATGCATCCACTAGTGACCAAGCTCATAGCAGCAGGGATCCATTTTCGTATGAGATATCCAGTGACCCTGCACGTTAACAAGGAAGGACAGTGGCTCTCGTACAATTCCCTCATCTCAGCTACAGATGCGCTTAAGAACCTGTACCCCGACCTTTTTAAGTGACCAGCTCTCTTCCTCTGTGGCCCAATAATTCAGCCTACATTGTGATTGTTGTGACTTTGCCACACACCCAGAGCTCTGAAACGAAGTAGTGTTAATACTGTGTACTGGACAGCACTCAGCAGTCTGATTTTTAATTTTTAATTTTCCACCCTTGTTTCTCAATTCTTTTATTAATTTTGCCAAGAACTGCCAAGGAATCTTGTATTGGCTATACTCCGAGGTGGCTTTATACCCTCACTTACCAAACCGCATGGCACCACCTGAACTGTCTGAGTACTACCCACACTGTTCATCTGTTAATATTTCAATAGGGACAAGTTATTTTCCCTTGAAAAGTCTGTAATTCCCCCTGTTTTGGGGGGCAGCTGTATTACAAAATAAAACTTTTACTGTTGGAAATAGTACAGCGGGCGGGGGTAGATTAGGATGCCTGGTGGTTGATGAAGGTTACAACCGAACAAATGAAAGGAGTGCAGTCGTATGGACTGTGGGGTTTTCTTAATTGTGTAGGAGTGGGAATATGTTGTTTTCATGGGATTAATTCCAGCTCCTTAATCGACCTGTGTTTTTGGGGTGGGAGGGAGAAGGGGTATAGAAGCAGGACCTTTTCACATTATAGCAAGTTTGGACCTTGAGGCACATTTAGCCCATGAGAATTAAAAGGCAAACATGTGGTCACCGACCAAGGCCTTTATAAGCGCCCTACTTCCCAAAGTAGGCTCCCTTCCTGTCCCAATTAGTAGTCCTACACAATGGCTGTGAGGTACGTGTCATGGAATGCAAAGGGAGCAAGGAACCGGATTAAACGGCATTAAATATTGAGACCGCTAGAATCCTTGCAATGTGATTTAGCCTTCCTAAAGGAGTCGCACCAGTTAGTGAGTGAGGGTAACCTCTAGGAGGTGGCAGATAGGGCAAGTATATGTTGCTGGAAGCATGACGGCACAAAGGGGGGTGGCAATTCTTATTACTAGGAGAACACAATTTCAGATTCAGCAAACCCATGCAGATCCTCAGGGTAGGTTTTTGTTCTTGAGAGGACTATTGAATCATATGGAAGTAATTATAGGGTCTATCTATGGACCCAATGTTGATACTCCCGAATTTTTCACAACCCTCTTGACTACACTAAATTCTTTCCCCCGGTTACCCGCTATTTTAGCTGGGGACTGGATCTTGATTTACTCGCCAGAACTACATAAATCAACATACAAATGACCCTCTCTTTCTCCTGCTCAGATAGCCCTCAGGGAATTCATGAACGACTGTGGGCTAACGGACCCATGGAGGCAATTGTATCTAACCACATGAGGACACACATTTTACTCCCCAGTGCACATATCTGTCTCCCGCATTGATTACTTCTTAGTGACTCACACAGTACTAGCAGACCTGACAGGTAGTGGCTTGATGCCAAGAACCATGCCTGACCATGCTCCTGTCTGGATGGAGGGAACCCTGGCTTTACATAAGGACAAAAGTGGAGTCTGGAAATTAAATATCCAGCTGCTCTAAGAGGAGCATACAGCACGTGCCCTCAAGGAGACAATATAGCACTTTCTTTTACCCAATCAGGGCTCCACAGTCCCCTTAGATAAGTAGTGGTGTGCCCTGAAATGTGTTGTGGGTGGGGGGGTTAGTGTATTCGGCTTTCCTCCATTAGGAAAAAGAAGAGAGAGGTACTCTCCTTTTCTCTTCTCTCCCAGATTAAAGTCTTGGAAGACCGGCTCCCTTTCTCTCCAGCCCAAGATACACTGGTGCAGTTAGCACAGCTACGGAAGCAGTATGCCAAATCCCTGAAGGAACAAGCTCAATATGCCCTTTTCAAAACCCATGCTAAATACATCGAGCAAGTGGACAAAGCTAGCCACGTACTGGCACTCTGCTTGTGGAAACAAGAGGAATCTGAAATAGTGGCAACCCGCAACTCCCTTAAGGACAATTCTCTCCTCACTACCCCATAGGCAATAGTCCAGGAATTTGAGGTCTACTATACAGCTTTGTACTCAACCCCAGTAGATGCTCCCCAGGTGTCAAGAGATTCAGTCATACTTAAATATGCTTCCACTCCCCTCCCTCTCGCAAGCAAATGCAGAATTCCTGACAAGGGCAAACAATAACCCAGCAGGAGCTGCCAGAGGCTATTCACTCTGTCCCAAATCACAAGGCTCCGGGACCAGACACTCCCTCCCCAACCCCAACACTTCTATAAAGCATTTGAGGAACAGCTCGCTCCAGCGCTACTCAGTGTGTTTACCTTTGCGAATCTGGTAAATCCGACCCCTCTTTATTAGAAGCCATGACAACAGTCCTACCTAAACCCAACAAGGCCAAAAATCTGGTTACTAACTATCATCCAATTTCTCTCATGAACTATGATATCAAGCTGTTTGCTAAAATTTTGGCTGCAAGAATGGTGAAAATATGGACACCGCTCCTAAGTCCAGAACAAGTGGGATTTGTTGCTGGTCACTCCCTCCTCTGATCACCTCAGGAAGCTCTTCCACATCTTCTTCATATCCAGGGGGGCACCATATCCCATGGCCTTAGTCTCCCTGGATGCGGAGAAGGCATTTGACAGAGTCAGTTGGACATTTCTGTTCCAGGTACTGAGCAAATCTGGCTTACCACAGCAATTTATATGATGGATAAAAGTCCTCTACACATGCCCCAAAGCAAAGGTCTATTGCAATGGTCTCTTTTCCAATCCATTTTCCCTATACTCAGGAACACGCCACGGGTGTCGTCCTCTTTCACCACTTCTCTTCAATTTATACCTTGAGCCGCTCCTATACCAACTTCAACATTCTCCCCTGATAAGGGGTATCCAGGTTGGAGAACAGACCCTGTGCTTGTCGCATATGCTGATGATATTTTGCTGCATATTACAGACCCAGCGACTTCACTACTGGCTGCCTTAGCTATTATAGCATCTCATGGGGCTTTATCCAAACTACAAACTGAATGTTGGAAAATCAACAGTAATGCAGTTAAACTCCCACACCTATAAAGCACTGATGATAGGCCTACAAATAGACTGGTCATCCCAACTTATGTATCTTGGCCTCAAGATATCCCCCAATATGTCACAGGTAAGAAGCTCAATCTGTATACCCTATTACGGACCATTAAACAAGACCTGGACAGATGGGGCCCCCTACATCTATCACTACAAGGTAAAATTAGTGTAATCAAAATGAACATTCTCCCTAGAGTGTTCTATCCGCTAAATATGCTTAACTTCTATCTCCCTTAATCATGGTTTCATAAACTGCACCAAATAATATCCAAGTTCCTCTGGAAATCAAAAACCCCTAGAAAGTCTTATGATAGACTTGGTGCCACTAAACAGCATGGAGGACTCCGGTTACCTAATTTCTTCCACTACTACCTAGCCAGCCACATTGCTAAGTATCTCCATTGGTACCCTCCTATATCTCCACAATCTGGCAAGGAGTATATACCAACCTGGCCACAAACTTAACACCAAATGATCCCGAAAAGTGGCATTTACTTTAGTTCACTCTACTTTTCCCCCAAAACTTACCTATCCTATTATGGAATGAGTTGATTCACACATCCATGAAGGTGCATGCTCAGTTTTGCAAGGCCCCTAAGTATGCTAACAGCAGGGATATTACACAACCGTTCTACCTAAACCCCAATTTTATGCTAGATGGCCAATACTTGAAACCCCCTGTGGACCCTCCTTCCAGGGATCAAAGGGTTTCTGATCTAGTGGTCCAGGGTAGAATCAAAATCATCCCAGCACTTTTGCCCTCCCTGCAACTCTCGGCTAACCAAATGTTCAGAGGTTTCCAAATTAGGCACCTATTACTTAGCAAACTGGGGTCAGGCATCTAGATTGTCGACCAGTCAGATCTCGTAGTCAAGCTTGGTACTATGGTCTGGAATCCACATGCTGTATCCCAAATTGTAGCTGAATTGTACCCAGTATTCTTACTTGCCAATCAGGGAAAATTGCAATTACTTAAGAACTTACCCTAACAGTAGATCTTTGAGAGAGGTTCTTGCAGTAGGTCTTCACATACAGGACTGCACCCCCTGGCGTCAGGCTCCAACGGCAAACTTGTAGCTAGCAATCATTAGCAGGGACCTCCCCCATCAGGTGACGCAACATCAGACTGACTATAAAAGGGGCAGTCCCGCACCTGCCCTCCAGTTCTTTTCCACCGGAGACCTAAAGAAAGGTAAGTAGAAAGGAAGGAGTGATAACTCCTAGGACCATGCTTCCTCTCTAGACCCAAGGGTTAGGCAGGATGAAAAATAATGGAAACATTCCAGGAGGTGGGGGAAGGTGGGTGGGAAACTAGACCTACTGCAGGAACCTCTCTCAAAGATGTGCTGTTACAGTAAGTTCTTAGGTAACTTCAATATTTTATTTCGAAAGGGTTCCTGCTGTAGGTCTTCACATATAGGACTGAATACCTAGCAGTCCAAAATAAAAATTCGGAGATAAGTTCCGGGAGGAGGAAATGAGTGCCAACTGAGTACTGAGTTATGACAACAGACCTTGCAGGACTGCAAGGCCGAAACCAGTCCTGCGCCTAGAGGCAACGTCCAGACTGTAGTGCTTAGTGAAGGTGTGGATAGATGACCACGTGGCCGATGCGCAAATCTCTGCTGTGGACACATTCCTGAAGAAGACAGTAGAGGTAGCAACACTCCTGGTGGAGTGACCCTTAACTGCCCCCGGAAGGGATTTTTCCATGTTTTTGATAAATGAAGTGGATGCAGTTAGCCAACCACCTCGGAATGGTCTGTTCGGAAATGACCTTACCCTGGCACTGGGGAGCCAAGGCCACAAAAAGCTGATTAGTCTTACGGACATCTTTAGTCCAGTTTGTGTAATACCTCAAGATCTGGTGCACATCTAAGGTGTGCAGAAGATATTCCCCCTTGTTAGAATGCTGGGGATAATAGAGGGGCAGTTCAACATTCTGGTTGAGAGTGGTTTCTGAAACTACCTTTGGAAGGAAGGGTTAGTCCTAAGGATGGCTCTGTCCCTACGAAAAATCAATGGCTGAAGTGACAGCAACTAAAAACAAAGTCTTCCAAGAAAGAAAGCGCATGTCACAGTTAGAAGCTGGTTCAAAGGGAGGCAGTGTAAATTTTTCTAACATAAAGTTAATGTCCCAGGGAGGACAGGGGTTCCGGATTGGAGGTTTCACGTGGAGGATACCTTTCAAGCAGGTTTTGGCGACCTCCAGTTGAGGCAGAGTTTTGCCGTCCACCGGGGGTGGTAGGCTGACACCGCAGAGAGATGGACCTTGATGGAGGAATAACTAAGGCCCGTCTCCAATAAATGTACAAGGTACTCTAACACCTGGGCAGCTGAGCATGAAAAGAGATCCAAGCTCCTGGCTAGGGCCCAGATCGAAAATATTTTCTACTGCATGGTGTAGGTGGATCTGGTAGATGGTTTTCTGGCCTCCACCAAAATATGAGCAACCTGGGAGGAAACTCCATAGCGGGAAGCTGCTATGTCCACAGGTGCCACGCATGAAGGTGGAGAGATTGAAGGCTCGGATGCACCAGGGTGCCCGGCTCCTGAGTCAGAAGGTCGGGGGAAAATACCAGGAGAATTGGAGGTTCTAGCGCCAGCTGCTGCAAGAAAGGGAACCAAATCTGATGGGGCCACAGATGGGCAATCAGAATCAAACGTGCCCCTTCCTCTTGAAGTTTCACCAGAACCTTCTGAATGAGAGGACAGGGAGGAAAAGCCTAAAGAAAACTCCCTGTCCAAGAGAGAGACAGTGCATCTGACAAAAAGCAACATGCCCAGGAATGAGAGAGCAAAAGCTGGGTAGTTTTGCGTTGAATGGGGAGGCAAACAGATCTACATCTGGCTGACCCCATCGAAGAAAGAGATCTTTGACCACCTCTTGCTTTAACTCCCACTCGTTAGCCCTGGCCACTGATCAACAGACTGTCCGCCAGGACATTGCTTACGCCTGGAAAGTGGACTGCTGTCAAGAAAAGACTGTGCTAAATAACAAAGTACCATACCCTCACTGCTTCTCTGCAGAGAGGGTACGAGCGAGTTCCTCCCTGTTTGCTGATATACCAGACTGTGGACATGTTGTCCGTCTGGATAAGAAGTGATCCCGGTAGAAGAGACTGGAATGCCTGGAGAGCATACAGGACGGCTCGTCTCCAGAATGCTGATGTGGAGAAGAAGCTGCTGGTTGGACCAAGACTCTTGTGTGTTGTATATCCCAGATGGGCTCCCCAGCCGAAGTCTGGGGCATCCGTGGTGAGTATCTGGGTAGGGATTGGGGAGTGAAAAGGAGCTCCCCTAATAGAGTGGAATGATCTTGCCACCAGTGAAGATCTTTCTGGAGTCTGTTGGAGATCATGACCCGCTGGTTCATGTCGTCCGTCCTCTAATCCCACTGGACTCGAAGAGACCACTGGGTGATCCTCATATGTAGTCTGGCCAGGAGAACCGTCGAAATGGCTGCTGCCATCAGTCCCAAAAGATGGAGCACAGCATGTGCTGGGATCCATCGAGCCTGGGCCACGAGAGTGGCTTGAGAAACTAAAGTCTCGGCTTGAGCTAATGGCAGAAAAGCCTTGTTCTGAACTGTGTCTAGTACTACTCCAATGAATTAGAGGAGTTGGGAAGGTACTAGCTGGGACTTGGGCAGACTGACTGCGATACCCAGAAGAGCAAACAAGTTCAGGGTGAAAGAGAGAGACTCTTTCAGGCTGTCCGGAGAGGGTGCTGCAAGGAGCCAGTCATCCAGGTACGGGAACACGTAAATGCCCTGGCGGCAAAAAAAAGCTGCAACCACCGTTCAGCACTTGGTGAACACCCAGGGAGCCAAGGAAAGGCTGAAGGGGAGTGCTCAGAATTTAAAATGGTTATCCTGGAAGGGGAAACGAAGCAAGTGGCAGTGGGCCAGGAGGATAGGGATATGCAGGTAGGCATCCTGCATATCCAGGGAGCACAGCCAAAATTTTGTTTGGAGCAGGGGAAGAAGACCCTGAAGGGTCAGCATGCGAAACCTCTTGTACTTGACAAAGAGGTTGAGCGTGCCGAGATCCAGGCTCGGTCTCAGATCTCCCATCTTGTTTGGAACTAGGAAGAAGTGGGAGTAAACTCCCCTTCCTAGTTGGTTTTGAGGGACGGGTTCTATGGCCGCTTTTTGCAGGAGGGCCTGAATCTCCTGGAAGACAATGGGAATCTGATCCCTTGGATAAAACGACCGTGCCGGAGGATGAGGGGCAGGGATCTCCATAAACTATTGAGTGACCTCGTTGTATGAGTTCTAACACCCATAGATCTGCAGTGACGGTCCTCCAGCCTGCCAGGTGGAGGCCAAACCTCCTTCCTACCGGTTCCTCCTTGTCGACTGTAGGTAGTGGGAGGAGGGGAAAGGAGTCAGGATGCCAAGGGTAAGGCAGCTTTAGCCCCGAAGGCTGGCTTTGGAAATTTGGCCTGGGAGGGCTTGGGCTCCTGAACCAGGGGCTCACTGCTTGCTCTGACATTTTCCCTGGTTTTTATTCCATCATCTTCGACGACGAAAGGGCTGTTTCTTCTGTCCCGTCCAGTACATGGAGCGTACGTCACATAAGGAGCGTCCGCTCTCCTGTAGCCCAGTAATTACATCCTTGGCGTTGCCGCCAAAAAGGATAGAACCCCTAAAAGGGGAATCCAGAAGGGAAGTCTGGATGTCATGTGCCAAACCTGTGATCCTGAGCCAAGAAAGGCATTGGATGCAGATCCCTGTGGCTGCCGCCCTAGCCACTGAGTCTACCGAATCATATGTTGCTCACAGAGGATGACGACAGGAAGACTTGCCCATGCAGACTTTGTCCAGCAACTTGTTTCTGAGTGTCTTATCCTGGACCTCCTGAAGGTCCCTCTCCAGCTCCAAGAGGGAAGCCTTCTGAAAGGCCACCATGTGTGAAACATAGTTCAGGGCCGGATGGTGCAGGAGGGGGAAGAAGAATAAACCTTCCTGCCAAACTGATCCAATTGCCTCGAGTCCTTGTCAGGGGACAAGAAGCTCAAATGCTTGGGTTGAGCCGACCGGTCATGAGCAACCATAATGACCACTGAGTCGGCCTTCAGATGAGAAGTGAGATGTTGAATCCCTTCCGGGGGGATAACAGGTGTGATCGGCCTTTCTGGAAACAGCAGGGATAGAGGACGGCTGCTGCCAGATGGTGGTGACCAGATCCTCATGAGGACCCATCCGGGGGGGGGGAATGGGTAGGGGATCTGTGGTGGCCAGATCTAAGTGCTCCGCCAGTCTCTTAAGCTGGGGGTCCACTTCTTTAGAAGGCCAGCCTCCTGCTGCCAGAATAGTCCGAAGAAGGTCCCCAAAGGAGGAATCTTCTGGTGGGGAATTTGGAGATTCCTTGGGTGTGACTTTCACTGGGGACCCAAGGGTCCGAAGGGTCGGAATCGATGTCAGAGTCGGAAGGTTCTGAACCACTGAGGATGGAAGGGTCCACCCCAGAGGAACCCACTGGTAGAGCACTCGTAGCTCGTCCGGAGGGTATCGGTGGTGGAGGGGCCCTAGGTAGGGAGATATCACTCACTGATTGCCGTAACTCCATGATGAGCTGGGTCCTGGCATCCTGCCACCAAGTCGGGATCGTATCTTGATCAATCGGTGGTGGAGGAGGAGGCTGGTAGCCTGAGTACTGCAAGTGTTGCCAAGAAAGATACTGGAATCCTGGCAATCCCGCATTGTGGCCATGGGGAGGGGGGGTATCCCGGCATCGGGTAAAGAGGTGTTGATAGAGGGCCGCCCGGCGGTGGAAAATTGGGGTCTGGCCCCGGAAGACCGCCTGGAGGTTTAACTGGACCTACCGGTGGAGGTGCCTGAGGGCCACAAGGTGGCGTGGGATCTAGGAGGGCCCCCGAAGGTCCTGAGGGAGGCGGCTCCATAGAAGAATCCCTGGCCAGCGACAGACTCCTGTCTGGAAGCTGCAACAGACCAGATAATTGGGGTAATTCAGGTAGTGATCCCAACGAAAGGTCCAAGAATGATCCTGACGGCAGGGATAAAGCAGGATCGGGTGGCGAATCCCTGGGGTGAAGGACCCAAAGGGATGACGTGTTTCCCGGCAGTACACTCACGCCAGCGTTGGGGGCCTCATGGGAGCCTGACAGGTGAGAAGAAGGATCCGGGTAATGGGAGATCCGCTGTCTGATTTATCGGACCTGACCGGGGTGGCAGTAGCCGAAAGGCCGCCGCAAGGCTTAACGGTCGGGGCCGCACACCCGTTGACGGGGTCGAGGGATGACTTAGCAGTGCTGGAAGGTGGAGGCATGACAGAAACCTCTATAGAGGCTACCCCCAACTACCCACTCACCTCGGCAAGAGGGGGAGAAGGTGTCCGGCACAAAGAAGTGGACGGGGTACCTGAAGAAGTACTCACAGTTTTAGGAGCAGGCCTCCCACGTAGCAACGGACTCCTCTCCCGGTGCTTCTCCTTATCTTTCTTTTTCTTCCTCGAGGCCAGCAACCATGACCTTTCCCTTAACTCCTGGAGCTCCTTTTTCATCAACGCCAGCCGTCGGGTAAGGAAGTGGGCCTCAAGCATCCGCTTGCGTCTGGTCCGGGTGGCTTGCTTGAGAGCCTGACAAATAGCACACTTGTCCGAGTTGTGCTTGGGGCCTAGACACAGAAGTCAGCGGGAATGGTGGTCCCCGTGTGGGATTTGGGCTCCACACTTAGAGCATTTCCTTTTTGGCTGAACCGATATACAATTGGTCGAATCTGAAAGAATAAAATGTAGTAGAGGAAGAAAAAACTTCGACTGACACGCAGGCGTTAGATTGCTGTTCTTACACGAGAGCCGAATGAACTGAGGCGATGGCGGGAAAGAACTGGAGGGCGGGTACGGGACTGCCCCTTTTATAGCTGGTCTAACGTCGCATCACCTGACATTGGAGGTGGTTCCCTGCTGACGAATGCTAGCTACAAGTTTGACGTTGGAACCCGATGCCGGGGGTGCAGTCCTACATGTGAAGACCTCCTGCAGGAACCCTCCTGAAATAAGATCTCATCATACTGGGCAGCTCAATTCCCAGACAGAGAGCTATGCTGTGATAAAATCTGGCAAGGGGTCTACTCCTAAACCTCCAATGATAAACTTTGTATTATGTAATTCTACATACTTCACAATATCTATTTTATACCAGCTAAGCTCGTACAAATAAGCAAGGTGCAGGACCCAAAGTGTAACCGGTGTGGCACAGGCGAAGGTACTCTACTCCATGTTTTTTGGGATTGCCCCTCAATCAGACCCCTATGGCAAACCATACACAGTCCAAGTTAGATTCCATTCTAGGGTTGGATCCACACTTTGCTCTTGAGATCTGTGTACTGGGGGACTAGTCCCATATTCCAGTTCGGGAAAGGAAATATACTATGTCCCTTATTTCCCACTCTGTCAAAAAACTAGTATTAAAACACTGGAAGGATCCTGTCCTGATTTCCTACCCGGAATGGTTAAATTAATTTTTGTACAATTTATGCTTAGAAAAAAATTCTAGGAAGTTTGAGACATAACCCCACCAGCTTTGATAAAAAATGGGGCAAAATATATACACTGATCTCGATTACCAAATAAGGAGTGGATATATTCCGCTGTCTAAGGATACCTCTCTTTGCCATTGTAGAGTAAGCAGGCTCCTACCCTTTTGTATAATATGGTGACCCATGATGTTTTTAGCCATGACTAGCAGTAGATTCCTATGACATAATAAACCTGAGTGGTCCTGTCTTCAGGGGAGTGGGGAGTATATAATGGGGGGGGGACAATAAGGGGTGTAATACTGCGTGACCATGAGTTAATCACTTAACTTCCCTGTGCTCCCCGGTTGCACCTGTAAACAAGCTTTCAGCTTAGTGTGTCTCACCTGGTTAAACAATTGGGGCGGGAGGGAGGATAGAAGATATACTTGAGCCGATGTAACCCCACAGCATTTCTGTCATGTTTTGTTTCTTGGATATTTAGTCAATTGCCATATAATATTCATGTCTTGTACTAAACTTGAATAGAGCATACTGAATTTAAAAAAAACGTACCATCTAGTGGTATATACTGTTGCCAAGTTATTATATGTGTTCCAGTGTTACCAACTGTTGTCAATTTGCTATATGTGTCTTCATATCTACTATACTTAACTGTTGTACTGTTAGCCAATGTTATGCACCTGTAATCCCCCCTGCTCTCATTATATGCAAGTAAGCAAACTGTATTCCAGCACTGTAATATTTCTCTGTATTCAATCCCATTGTACCCCACCAACCCCAGGTCGCACCGGGAGATGAGCAACTTGTTGCTCAGCGTGCCTTCCTAGTGAAACATTTCAATAAATAAAATTATCAGTTCAAAGTGCTGTCCCTTGGCTTATCCTCTATGCCACGAGCGTTTACCAAGTACTTGGCAGTGGTCGCAACAGCATTCAGAAGAGAGGGACTGTATGTCTTCCCTAATGTGGAAGACTGGCTTCTCAGAGCCCTGTCCAGGGAACAGCTTTTGCTGACTCTGCAGTGCACCCCTCCAGCTCTTCCACTCCTTAGGCATAACTGTCAGTCTGCCCAAGTCGGTCCTGGTACCGTCCCAAAGGCTGCAGTATATCTGGTCAGTTCTGGATTCTGAGCAAGGGAAGGCCTTTCTGCCCCAAAACAGGGCATAGTGCCTCACGGTCCAAGCTAAGGAAGTTGCTCAGAGTCTGTATATTCCTGCCAGGATGTACCTCACTGTTGAGCCTAATGGCAGCAGCCATCCCTACCATTCCGCTGGCCAGACTTCACATGCGCACCCTTCAGTGTATCCTCAGGGTAAAATGGCACCAACGCACATACGAGTTGGAGCAATTAGTCCTGGTCTCCTCTCTCGTATGCAAAGTACTGCAGTGGTGGACAGACCCCATGAATCTTCTTCAAGGGGTTCTCTTCCAGATTTCTTCCCTGCATCAGATTCTAACCATGGATGATTCGGGTCTAGGCTAGGAAGCACACCTGGGTCGATTCCAAACCCAGGGCTCCTGGTCCCAGTAGGAAGCAGCCATGCATATCAATGTCCTGGAGATGAGTGGTGGTGGTGGTGAGTGGACAGCTGGTAGGCAGGGATCCCAGAGAGGGGAGCCAGATGAGCTTACCCCCCCATGTTAACAGGGTAGGAGTCGGGGTAGAGGCATGGGGGGGGAGGGGGGAAAACCAGAGAAAAGTAAGGAATGAAACAGGGTAGAGTATGGTCACCCTGAATGCAAGGAGCCTGGGTAATAAGTCAGCTGAGTTGCAGGCTCTCCTGTCAGTGGGAAAGGTGGACATTGCAGCCATCATGGAAATGTGGGCCACCCAGTACCAGAACTGGGATATGATTCCAGGGTATAGAATATTCAGGAAGAATAAGACTACGGGGAAAGGGAGGGTGTGGCATTCTATGTACGGGAAGGGATAAGCTGTATAGGGGAGGATGGCAGAACAGAGGTCCTATGGATGCAGTTTCAGGACTCAGAAGGTAGGACACTGAGGAGGGGGGTAGTACACAGACCACCAGCACAAAGGGATGACCTGGATAGCGAGCCCTAGCTGAGCAAATCAGAAGGGTCTGTAGGAAGGGGAACACAGTGGTAGTGGGGGACTCCAACCTACCTGGAGTGGATTGCAGCACTCCAACCACCACGCGTGCAAGGGAACAGGTCATACCAGATGCATTTTAGGATAGTTTCCTGCTGCAGTTGATACATGAGTCGACTAGACTGGAGAGGATGCTGGATCTGGTACTTTCAAATGGAGAGGCTGTAAGAAAATTTGGGGTGGAGGATCCTTTGGCTGGGAGTGACCACCACTCGGGTGTGGTTCATGCCCAATATGGGTAGGGAAACAGGAGGTACTGGGACCAGGGTGACTGACTTTAAAGGGCAGATTTTAAAAGGATGGGGGAAATTTGGGGTAGGTATCTGGCGGGAATTTAATCAGACATGGATGATAGTCGAAAATGGGATATTATTAAAAAAAGGTCTGACAGAGGTCACTGGGACTTGTACAAAGACACAGAGTAAAAAGGGAAGGGCAAAAAAGCCCAATTGGTTAACTCGAGAGGTTATGGAGGGGGTGAGAGCCAAGAGGAAGGCATTTTGGAAACTCAAGACATTGGAAAGAAGGGGTTGACAAGGATGAGTATACAAAGAAGTCCAGGGAGGTTACCAGGCTAGTTGGAGTGGCCAAGGCTTCAAGCGAGCTGTGATTGGCACAGGGTGTTAAGGAAGGAGATTTATTTTTTTATTTTATTTATTATTTAGTTTTTGTTGACTTGGTAAATGAACTAGACAAATCCTGCCTATTTTCAGGCACGACCCGGGGGAGGGGGATACAGGTGAATGTCAACTGACCTTGAACCAGATTAAGCTGTTGGTGGTATTTTTAGTGAATGAGGGAAATTTGGCCAGGACACCAGGGAAATTCCCCTAGTCTCGGACTGCAGTGGGCGCTGTTGTGCTGCAGAGAGAGATGGAGGACTCCAGTTCAGGTTTGGTCACGGAGCAGGAAGGATGCATGGTAGCAGCTCCAGGTCCTGAGTGTGGATCTAGTGATATGCAGGATCAGGGAGTAGATGCTCAGCATCAAAGTATGGATTCCGATGGACAAAATGATCAACCAGAGTCAGATGAGGACCTAATTCTACAAGAACAACTGATTGAGAAAAAAAAAAAACATTTGACAGAAGTGTTAAAGGCTGCAGAAAGTGATTTTCGCTTGAAAGAATTACAATTGATGGAGGAGAGAATGAAACGCAAAAGATCCGCAGTAAGCCGTACTCATGAAGGGAATAAACGCTTACCTATTTCATTGGCAACAGTAGACACCCCTGGACCATCTATAAAGCAAACTTCAAACTCAATGCAGGATGCTGGGGGAGAGATAACTTTTAGTGGCTCTCCTGATGAATGGACTCCAGGAGGAGCTCTTTGAGATGCAGGTTGGATCCAACAAGGCGATACGTGAGTTCCTGATGCCGCAATACCAATACCCGGAACAATAGAGCTCATGACTGAAATTAGGAGAGAGATACCGGAATGCTCCTCTGAAGTTTTGTCTCCCGAATTACAACCTACAGCTAAGTCCCCGATTCTACCTACTGTCCATGCGCAGGAAGCGAATGAGGCTGCAGAGCCAGAAACTACGCCAGACGCCGACAGCCGGTTTCACGCTCCTACTGTGCTACCCCAAGCCCTGTCAAACGCTCAAACCACGGACAGAGGACCCGAGCAAATGGAGGAACCAGTTGGCAACAATGAAAATAATGCGGAAGAAAGGCCAAATGTGGAGGAGGAGGAGGATCGAGGGAAACAATCCTATGCTGGAATTTTCAGAAAACTGGCAGAAGCAGCAAAGAGAAGGTATTTAGTGCAATTGAGACACAAGGGGTTAGCACCAATACCTCCAGACAGGCTATGGGTTGGTAAACCCCTTATCCTTGACTCTATGGGATTTCCCCCCGCAGATGTATATCGTTTATACACGCACCAGGGGACACAACTTATGATGTCAGTTTTTGTACCATGAAGGCATTGGATACAGTTTGGCAACTATATTATGAATTAAAAGACACAGACATCTGGAAAGATATCATGGCTACCCCATTACAAAACCTACTATTAAAACAGTAACGCTCTTGTTTAGAAATGAAGGGGTTAATATAAGTAACATTTTATTTTGGTTAGAAAAACTATGTACAGTATTTGACAATCCTAAACCCATCATGGATGACAATGGATTCTGGACAGGGGGATGGACAATAAGGGTACAGCTTTCCCCAACCGATATGGGGATACCGCACTTACCAGTTTTTTTTTTTTTGGAGAGACAGAGGGATTTTATTTTATGCTGGGCAACCCAAGAGCTGTTTTAAATGTGGTTCATTAATGCATTTAAGTAATGAATGTGATCAAATTAAATGTTTTCACTGTGGAATGTTAGGACATTCAGTAAACAGATGCCAGGCCCCCCCCAACTTGTAATTTATGTGGGGATAATGACCACATTTTTTCAGAGAGTCTGTGGGCAGAACACAGTTTAGATGAAGTTTCTGATCATGAATGTTTTTTATCACAGGCAGGAAAACCTTTTAATCCCACAGATCCCTCTTCCTCTGGTAGAAGGAGGGGTGGGGGGAGGACCCAGTACAGAGAGGAGATTTCGGGCTTCACCCACCTCTAGGCCAGAACCTCCTATTGAGATTCCAGTAATCCTTAGAGACCGTACTCCTACAGAAGCAAGTAAGGAAGATGAAGATACACCCTTTACCACCCCTCAGAGTTCACCACCATGAAGGGGGCCAACCCAGTTGATCATGGGGGAAAGGAAGGGGAAAACTAAATCTCAGGAGGAGAGGTTACAAAGACCACAGGTTGAGAAGACGTTAGGAGATCCTATGCAAGTGGGGAGTATGCCTATGCCTCCCAGGGAAGCACCCCTATCACCACTTCCCCCAAGTAATAAATTTGGAGTACTTTCAACGTGGGGAGATCAGGTAGAAATGGCCCAGCTCATGGAAGGCATAGATGATATTCTAGGAGAGAATTTAGATTCATCTCCAGCAGATAATTCTAACAGTACAGTAATTTTACCAGCTAGACAACCACAAAAAAGGGTGACACGCTCTAGTAGGAAAATTTTGAAGCCCCCTCCTTGAGTCCTTGATTTTAAAAGTAGCCAGCCTGAATGTGAATAGTATAAAATCTGATACAAAAAGGTTGGCTACTTATGGGTTATTACAGCATCTTAACTATGACGTATATTTTCTGCAAGATACTAGACTGCACTCTAAAAGCAATAAGCGATTTGTGCCCTAACCGCTAGGCTATGGTGGATGGTGCTTGCGGTTAGACACATGTGTGACATTAACTGTTCCCAGACCAGTTAAAAAAAGAAAGTGGTCTCAGACCAGGTCTTAGGGGACTAATCTAAATGGACCTAGCCTGCCTCATCCTCCACTAACCTGCTACTGCCGATTCCTCTCCGCCATGGTTTCACCCAGTGGTGGGTCTCCCAGCCGTTCATCTGCTCAAGCATCTAGATCCAGTGTTAGGCTTCATGGTATTGAGTCCCGCGAGTGTACCAGCCCAGTCATTCTGAAAGAGGATGGATTTTATTCCCATTTCTCTTGCCCCACCCAACCCCCCTGACATTAAGTTAAACCTACGCCTAACACAGTCCACTTGTGTACATGCTCCAGCCCTTGCGAGGGACAAGGTGAAATATTGGGACCTTCTGTTTTCGTTTTTATTTATTTGAAAATTGGTGACTGGGAGAGGCACAATGAGCCAAAGCTTGTTTCAGGTGCGACGATGTGGGGGGAGACAGCAGAAAAACAGCAGCGCAATACATAATAAATCAGTCGAAACAACATTTGGTAAACATTTGTACAAAATGTGAATAAATACACGAATTGCATGTACAAAGAACAGAGAGCACTGCAGCTCAGTAAGAAAAACCTAACAAGTGCAAATGCAGACACAGCCCCAATACACAGTGAACAAGAACAAAACTGACACTAGACGATTGACTTGAGGGTCGAGTTACTGCCTGACCTTTTAAAGGAGGGAGAAACAGAGGTAGTGAGGAAGTGAAACCAAGGCAGAAGCAGGGACCCAAGTGCCGTTTTACCAGGATATTCAAGGTTCAGCCAGGGAGGTGTCAAGAGGAAGGGTAACAGGAACAGGTGGGGTTGAAGTTTCAGCTGGTGCCAGAGGGAGCCAGGGGATGGAGTTTTGTAATGCTGAAGGTATTTTCATTCAGACAGGATGGTTTCCCTAGGCTATATCTATTCGTGTTGCTTATCGCTGCCCTAAAGTCATAATCCTTTGCTTATAATAGTCCAGTCTGCTGCCATAGAAATTATTCCGATGTCACTAATCAAGGTTTATCATGAAGTTGGGAAAAGAGCCTACTTACACAGTCTATGCAGATGTCTTCAGTAATAAATTAATGAAAGTCCTGAAATTCAGCTTTGTTTTTGAAACTTACGAGGTTCAAGTCCTGTGGGTTCCAAGAGTAGCCATTTTCTTTTTTTTTTTTTTCCCAGGAAACTAGTAACTCCAGTTATACGAGAACAGTCAGCACTAAGAGCCCCACACCCAAGAGTGGGTCTGGTCCCAATTTACACTGTGTGAAAAAAACACTTTGTTTTATTACACTTACTGTTTACTGTAGTATAGTACATTGTATCAGGCTGATTCTGTTGACTTCCAAGCTGATCTTTTCTGTAATCGGAAATCCCAGAATCGCTTGCAGCTGAGATCACAGCAAGGCTGCAGCAGTGGTAGATTTGCCGTGCATGTTAAGAGATTTTATAAACTCTGACCTTTTGTTTGCCGGTTCTGCCGTCCTCCCGGAGCTATGTACTGTCACAGGGGACTGTACTTGGCCCTGGAAGAACAGCATGGCTGGCAAACATCCAATCTGAGCTGATAAAAGTTCTAACATGCACTGCAAGCTACTGACTTGCCCACTGCTGCAGCCCTGCTCTAATGTAAGCTGCAGGGAATTCTGGGATGTGTAAAATCTACTATACTGCAGTAAATCGCAAGCAAAAAAAAAGTCTTTGCACACACAGTACAAATTAGAACTAGACCCACACTTGGGTGTGAGGCTCTTAGTGCTGATTGCTCCCCATTAACCTCCTGACACTTGCCCAACAGCTGATGCAACAGTCCATGGCCTGCAAAGTGCTTTGGTATACAGTGTGTATTAAAGTCACTATATAAAACCTCTAAATATGTTAAACAAGTCCTTAACAAAACCAGGGTAGGCAGTGACATCATAGACATGAGGCTCCTGGCCTCAGCACTGGACGTCTTGGCAACCCCAATTACCAAACTGTTCAACCACCCTCTCTGCTTCTTCAAATTTCTTCCCCTCTGGAAATCCACAATTGTCATACCAGTACACAAGGGAGGTGATAACGCATGCATCACAAACTTTAGAAAAACTTCCATACTCTCTCCAAAGCACTGGAACGAACAGTCGCAGACCAGCTGGTGCACTACCTTAATTGTTACAACCTACTGCGCCCCCAGCAGTATGGGTTAAGACGACTGCACAACACCATCTCCGCTCTTCTTGAATTCACCAACTCACTCGACAAAGGTGAAATTGGTTGGGTCTATTTTCATTGACTTAACCACACACTGCTTATGGAAAAACTTGAGGAGATTGGCCTATCTAGATGTAACCCCCCCTACAAAAGGGGTTCCCAAAAAGTCTTCCTTGGGCTTGCCTAAATGCTCACTGCCATGCTGGTGTTGTGTGTCCGGGCAAGTTAAAAGTGTTTGCATGTGAGTGCCGTGTTAACCTCCGTGCCTGTCTCTTTAAGGGCTGCCTATTTTGTGGTGTATAATTGATCTGGGTAGGGGCCGAGTAGTTTCCAGCTCGAGTCCCAGGCTGCAGTGTTATCACTCCATTCTGCCATCGCTAATTGCGCAGAGGGAGCCCAACAGGGATCTGTGACTGTTAGCTGATTATCTGCTTTAATAGTAAAGATGTTGTAGTTTGTCCAACCTGCCTTCTTTTGCAGCATTGACATTTCTGTTAATCACCACCGTCTTGGTTCTGGACTGCCTAATGGGACCAATCAGTACCTCTGGGGACCCAAAAATGGAGTCTGTCCCCAGGGATCTTGTGGGAGTGAATTTCTGTAGTAATTGTATTTTTTACACTTTGGCACCTAAATGAACCTGGAGGGAAAGCCCTTGCTTTGATAGGCAGATGAATCAACCAACCAAACCTTTTGGATCAGAAGGAAGTCCCAGTGCTGCCTGCAGCAGAGTGTCAGTCTGGAGTTAGAGCTGAAAAAGTGAACAGCTCGAGAGAGATTTGAGCAGCTACTCCTGCATAGTGCGCTGGGGAAATCGGCGGAAGGCTGTGTTTGGCCTGCCTGCTACCATCTTCACAAGTGAAGAGACCTTGGGCCTGAGATCGGATTTCATCTGAATTTGCAGCTTTTGCGATCAGAACCCATTTGTGACAAGCTGGCCTGGTGGCGCTGAAGGTTGAGGCGCTGGACGTCACACCTTGCGCCACGCCGGCGACCCGAGTTCGGGAACAGACTCCGGCTGCCGGGGGCTGGCAGGAAGGAGGATTGAGTGTCAAGGACTGCTCTCCTCTCTCTCTGGGTGGGTAGGGCTTGTGATCGCCCAGCAGCGACTCATGAGCCAGCCACACCACAAGTGGCGCAATAGCAAGAGGGGGAGAGCGCGGCGGGCATCAGCATGCTTGGACGTCATTGCATGTCCAGCTCTCCACTGGGAGAAAAAGCAGAAAAAGGCGGAGGGTGATCTTCGCAGCTGATGGCCGCGCCTTGCGTCCCCGGAGACACCTGAGAGGGGAAGAGTACCCAGTGGGTGCGTGAGCGATAATGGCCGGCCCACTAGGGGAGCGAGTTCATGTGGCCCGCATGCACGACCGGGTCCGGGGGTGCAGGGCTGGTGGCCGGAGATCGTGTAGGGCCGCTCTGCCGAGGAGAACAAATAATAGGAAGATAAAAAAAGAACCTACTTGTGACAAACTTGAATTTTCCTGAAGTGGACCGAAGATTTGCCTCGCTGCGATTAGCCTGTCAGGACTTGAGACTGCCGCAGAGTGTACGGTTTGTGCAGAGACACTGTGAATTGCAACTGGACTGTCATCTACACTGTGGTATTTACTTTGCTTTTACTATAATTGTGCTGAATGCTGATAGTGGGTTGCGAGTTAGTTCCCCACTGCTTGAATGTGTCACGCTTGCTGGAAGCTGTATCCAGCACTTACCAGACTGTTTCTAAACTGATCACCCAGTCTGGGCCTTGCCATCTCAGCCCAGATGGCCACTCACGCCGCAGAGAAACAACAGATGAGAGAGCCACCTGGGGATTCACCTCCCTGCTCAACTCCAACGAACAGGATCGGCACCACGGTGTTTCGTGTGGGCCCTGCCTCTCCTGGCAATCCAGCTCTTCTTCCAGAGGTCTCCATTTCGTCCATCCTGTATCCTGTACTGGGTAGCATGAGTAAACACCAGGGTAGCTTCCTGCAACAAGGCTCAAATCAAAGTGTGTCAACTGATTTAATTGTTGTTGCTAATTGTTTTAGACTGAGCCACCCGGCTCTGGATTACAAATTGTGGGTTAAATGCATGCATGTTTTCTTTCCATCACAGGGCCCCTGTGATTGCCTATCCCGGGCAACGCTTCAGGCTAGCCGTAGTTCCAACTGGGTACCCAGTGTGTGTGTGTGTGTGTGTGTGTGACGGTGTTACAGGGACCTTTGAGTGCATGTCTTGTAACCTGACTTATTCAGATCTTGAATCAACTACTAGATTTTACCCCCTTCCTTGTTACTACCCCTTGAATAAATCAGATCTAAATCTTTTTGCATTTAAACTGGTTGTGGTGTACCTCTGTATGAACAGCATTGAAATACTGTTGGTTGTTTTACTAAATCTTATTTTACAGGGGGTCTCCAGGGTCAAGACAGCTGAACCAGTCCTGGTGGTAAGTGCAACAAGTGTGTGGTTAAAACTGCTGTCAGATGCTAACTGCAATTGTGCATTCTGTGAACCAGTTGGGCCACTAGAGGGAAAAGAAGGGGGGTAACAGTGTCCCGGAGGGCTGTACCCAGGTCAACTACGCTACCACTAACCTTGTCCTCCGGGTGGAAGCACCAGTTTTCAGTACCCAGACCCCTCAACCTGCACTTGGTCACACAGGCAGGGGTAGTATCCCTTGGGATAGTGCCACCTAGGGGTTACATAGAGAAACTACGGGGTGGTTTGAGAACTACCCAACAGACCACACCCAAAAAGTGAAGGTTAGTGGAGTCCTTTCAGACTCTAAGGCAGTGACGGCTGGGGTTCCCCAGGGATCAATACTGGGCCCCATTGGTCGGGGGTCAGCAGGGGAAGGAGAGGAGCGAGTGTCCGAAGGACAGCTCTCCTCTCCCGGGAGGGAGAGGGGGCCATGCTTGGTGCTTGCCTGGCCTCTGGCAGAAGCTGGAAGCACAGCAAATGTAAAGCAGATGTCTACGGGGGGAGTGGTGATGTTGGCGGTGATGTCTTGGCATTGGGTATGCGCCACTCCAACAGCGAACAGGGAAAAACACTCTGCGGGCTCCAAGTAGACAGAGCACCAAGGCAGACCCCTAATGGTTCCCACCTGCCTGGTCCTGCGGTCCCCGGACAAAACGTGAATGGCTCAGGGTGTTAGCCTGCCCCACCTTGTCTCTGCCGGGGGGGGAAAGTCGCTGCTCCATGGGGGGTCAACTGGAGGGCACAGGCAGGTGGCTGGAGTGGGGGCAGATCTTAATGGGTGCTCCCAACGAAGCAGAGCCCGCAGAGAGAAGAAGGGATACAAAAAAGAGATAAAAAAAAATAATTCTGGGCCCTACTACTGTTTAGTCTTTTCATTAATGACCTGCCTAAAGCCTGCAATGGAGCCCGCATCCTGCTCTATGCAGATGATGTGGTTATCTACACTAGCAGTACTAAGCAGCAAGCTGCCAGCCAAACCTTGCAGCACAGGTTCAACTCCCTTGAGTGCTAGTTCCTACAGAATAAGCTGCTACTAAACCACAAAAAAACAAAATGTATGATATCTGCCAGCCAACAGAGGAAGAATAAACGTCTACCCCCGCGGCCACTTACAACCGATGGTGAGGTCTTAGAGCAGGTTAATTCCTAGGCTGTAAATGTCTTGGTATTCACCTTGACAGCTCACTTACTTACACTCAACATATAAACCATGTCGTTACTACAGTAAACAAAAAACTGGGGGTTCTATACAGACACAAGCACTTTATCACACCAGAGACTAGGAAACGTGTAGTTTCCTTGGTCCTATCCACCCTGGATTATGGACTAGCAATTTATGGAGCTGTAACAGACACTAACCTCAAAAGAATCAGGACCATCCTAAATAAGGCCTGTCACCTCGTCCTTGATGTGGACAGGCTCACACACTCATGCAACCTCTATTTGGATACAAAATGGCTTCCACTAGACCTCAGGATAAAATTCCAAACCTGCCTAATTGGGAAGAAGGCCCAATTAGGGCTCCCCCCTCTCCATCTCCAATCCCTACTACATTCCTCCTTTACCCAACACTCTACTAGGAGTGTAGCAAGAAATACCTTGTACATCCCACGCTGAAGGACCAGCCAAGCCATGAGGGCCTTCCTGTACCGAGCACCAACCTGGTTAAATGAACTCCCCACCGCACTGCCGGAGTTACCCAAACTTAGCCTATTTGAATAGTCCCTGAAAAAACACCTTTGTATGTGCAATCACTATCCAGATCCTACTGACAATGTCTCCCCCTGGCTGTGCTTTCTATGACATATTAGGAATACTGCAGACAATGCTGTACCTATGCAACTGCCTTAAGCTCTAACCACAGAATTTCCACACCAGCTGCTACTGCACCTTTCTATTACACTTATACACAGGAACTTGTTCTCTAAGTTTGTGTTTGAACCTCTGAATTTTGTAAATATACCAGGGACCTTGCTTGGTCCTTCCACATGTATTACTTGTAACTGTATCTGTACCTTCACATATAATTCTGATGCGGAACCTTTGTAAACGAGCAGTGCTCAAAGGTGTTACTCCGAACAGTCCAATAAATAAATAAACAAAACCAAATTACTTTAAGAATTCTGAAAACTAAATGTATCCCACAGGCTCTTCTGTTCAAAAGGCCTGGCAAATAACGAACTGCCCATTCTCTCCTTGTGGCTCTTGCCCTCCCGTTTCCCTTGTCAATGAATGCTCACGTGCTGCAACCTCTAAATCACTCCAGCATCAATCTTGCACTCCGGAGACAAGAAATGAATGCAATTCTCCTAACCTGGGCCTTGTACACATTTTGGACATACCTAAGATTTAACTATTCATATTTATAGGTCACATATACTGTATGTAGTATTCAGATAAACACTGGAAAATTAAACATACAACCAGCAGTTGTGAAAGAGCAGATTCAGAGCCAAATAAACCGGAAAGCTTGTAGCAACGTGTAACCCCTAGATGGCGCTATCCCAGGGGCTACTACCCCTGCCTGATTTGCCACTAACAGGTTGAGGGGCCTGGATCCAATGGCGGGTGCCTCCACCCAGAGGTCAGGGTTTGCAATAGTTAAACTAACTTGGTCACAGCCCTCTGGGACACCGCAACCCCCCTTTCTTCCCACTAGTGGCCCACACAATATATCAGAATTACCTTCACAGTATACATTACCCCCAGGTCTGGTTCCGGCACTGGGACCTCCTGTGAAATGAGATACAGTGCAACAATCACAGTACAGTACTTTAACATAGACAAATACCTCAGGCAGTATAACTTTGCTGAAACAAGCAGCTCTGATTTATTTAGGGGATATAACAAGGACAGGGAAATCAGGTTAACTAGCTTATCACTCTAATAATCTACCTATGGCTCTGTGCACAGGCCTATCCCTATCAGTTACTGTCCTGGGTACCCAAGCCCTAGTGGCTATTCAAACCGTGGCAGCTGGTAGGGCCCTTTCACCACAGAGAAAAGGAGAATTAAACAGTCAGCAGTACAGTAATTCCATTTGGATTTAATGTGGCAATTCAACAGGGAGCGACCCTGAATTAGTACTCCGACCTCCAAATAAGATAGGGTCCTTCAATGTCAACAGGGCTCACTTGAGGTGCACAAACCTCTTCACACATCCATGTAAAGAAAGCACTATACCAGGCAGGCTGCATCTGTATCCGATCGCAATTACTGCACAATACCGGGAGAACACACAGCAGATTCGGTTCTGACAGACCGAGTGTAATTTTCAGCACCCCTCCAGTCTTCTCAGGGTGAGCCTGGTTTCTACTCTTCAGAGATCCTTTGATTCTTTTCACAGGACGGATTCAGTCCCAACAAGCTGCAGACCGAACTCTGGGCCTTACACACGTTTTTGACTAAAACTGCACACTGAAAAAGCACAGGGCTCCTTCCTTCTTCACTGCCAAAGCTCAACTGAAACTCCAACCGACAAAACGGCACTTCCTTTGAGTTCCTCCCAGTTCTTGACTGGATTGGCTGTCCTCACAATAGACTGCTGCTGTTGGTCCAAAAGGCACTGAAGTCTAAACTACATCTCCAAGTCACTGCCCATACAATCCTCTTGTGGCTGGCTCAGATTATGAGTCCAAGTTCTGAGTTCGTCCAGGCACCATTTTAGAGCTAGCTTACCCCACACTGATTGGTCCAGTTCAGCAGTTCAAAACTAGAATGGGAACTAGCAGACAAGTTCTGACTGCAAAGAAAGCAGGTTAGACAAACTGTAATTTCATTATTACTCTAAATAATTTCTGGCAAACAGTTACATCTTTCAGATAGGTTCCTTTGCACTCCTAGTGACTGCAAAATGAAGTGAATTGGCAGCAGCTCGAAAGTACTCAGAGAAGCACACAGTCCCTCCATACAAACTAATTATGTCTGCAAGCAGACAGCTCTTAAAGAGACAGTACCAGAGGCTCTAAAACACTCACTGATAAATGGCTTAAATGCCAAACACCATTCAGGCTTGGAGCATTCAAGCAAGCTCCTGGAAGTCTTTTAGGAACCCCCATTTGCAGGGGGTTACACCCTTCCTGGTCTGAGAAAGCTTGACGTCCAAGGCCAAGCAAGTACTCATAAGTTTAACTGCAACCATATACATTTGCATTAGGCTCGCACATGTAATCATCAGTCAATATATCATTTTACCAAGAACACATTTCTGAAACATTGCAGTCGTCACTCTTTACACAGTATTACATACACATTGTACCATAACTCAAGTTATTACCTCTTGTAATAGAAACCTGAAGAGAGGGGGCCTTCCTATCAGTTACCCTGGGGCTGGATGGGGCAAGGGCACACATACTGAGAGGGCAACACAAGTAACTTGAGTTAGCACTGATGCTCAGTTTGGGCAATGAGCTCGGGACACACACTCCTTTATGGACAACATTGAGAGGCAAGTCCACAGGCCTCCCAAGTGAATCATAACTGAGGTGCACCACAGGCTTTACAGCTCGACCAGTCTTTCTAGGGAACTGTTATAGTCTCTGCACTCTGAGCCTCATTTTCAGCATTGTCCTCACTTGTCAGGAGTCTCCATGAGGGTAGAGAGCTGGAACTTGGGGCACTTTCAGCTCCAGGAGTTACAGTTTCTGAGTCCACAACATTTGGCTCGCATGGAGAGCTTTTGGACACTGGCAGTGGACTGTCAGGGCACTAAAATACTCTTCTTGTTCGGGTGTATCACCAGTCTGCCCCAATCTATCATTTTCCTCCCCTAAGCTCAAACAGTTCAACCATGCACAATGATTCCATTTCATCTGATCTGATGCTTTGCACTTTACTTTCTGGAGCATTGGCTCCGGGATGAAGCTGGGTGTAGACAGTCCAGAAGGCCCAGCTTCATCTCGATATTGACTAGGAATTGCCCGAAACAATTGACTCAGTTCGTAAGAAGGATAGTATTCAAAGTCACTCACTTTCTTCCGATATGGACTGACAGTCATGCTCAACTGGGACTTGTGGAGGGAACACTTTAACTTTGCTTCTGTAGGTGCAGACTTTCTTGATCTTTTCTTGCAGCAGCTCTGTCACTGGTCCAGAGGGGGCATCTTCTGGGCTCAGACTCAATTAAGATTTGTCCAATGGGCAGTAAATGATTTCTATGCATTGTTTTTACATCTTTTGAATTATTCTCAGGCCTTACTTTGTACACTGCAGATCATCTAGTTTGCCCACTACAATGTGAGGGAGATGGTGCCATCTGTCAGCAATCTTGTGCTTGCCATGCAGTCCCAGATTTCTTAGCAATACCGATCTCCCTCCTGGGTTCCTGTGCTTTCACCTTTTTATCATACCTTTCTTTGTTGGCCAGATTTCTTTTGGCAGCCATGGTTTAGGCAGTTGAGTACGCATGAGTTAGCTGGGCCTTTAACTTTTGCACATACTGTAAATAGTTGTCAGCTTAGAACCCCATGAGAGAGACCCCAAAACACACATCTACTGGTAGTCGAGCTTCTCTTCCAAACATCAGGCGGTAGGGGAGAATCCAGTGGCATCACTTTGGTGCAGTTATAAGCATGTACCAGGGTGCTAAGTTGTTGGCTCCATCTAGGCTTGTCCTTTGGGTGCAGGGTGCCTAGCATATCTAGCAAAGTGCGGTTGAAACGTTCAGGCTGTAGGTCCCCTGGGGTGGTAAGGAGTAGTTCTGGACTTCGCACCCCACAGAGAAAGCATCTCTTTGATCAGGCGACTCTCAAAGTCTCTCCCTTGATCAGAATGGATTCTTTGTGGAGCCCCATAGTGAACAAAAAGTTTTCTACAAGTACTTTGGCCACAGTGGATGCTTTCTGGTCTTTGGTGGGAAAGCTTGGGCATATCTCTGAAATGGTCAGTGACCACCAGCACATTACTGATATTTCTTGATCTGACTCCAAACTCAGAAAATCAATACAGACCAGCTCCATGGGTGCACTGGTGGTGATGTTAACAAGGGGGCAGCCCTCTGGGACAAAGCTTTCCTCTGTAAGCAGCGACTACAAGTTCGAATGTGTTGCTCCACATCAGCCCCCATCTTAGGCCAATAGAATCTGGATCTCACCAAGTCAAGTGTTCTGTCTATACCAAGGTGCCCCATGTGGTTGTGCAAGGACCTCAGTACTGAGTCTCGAAAGGCAGTGGGCAGCACTAGTTGTTGTTTGTCTACTTGTCCCCCTCTGTCTACTGTTTCTCTGTATAACAGTTTATTGATCAGTTTCAACTTAGGACCTTCTTTGTATAACAGTGCAGTTCTCAAATCAGTGGGCGTAATTTGGACACATCTTTCCTGCATAGAGGGCTTCTAAAGCTGCTTTGATCATGGGATCGTGAGTTGAGCCGGCGGAATACTATCATTGTCCAGCTGAGGCAGTGCACCAATCTATTGCAGAAAAGTGGCAATAAGCAGCAGGTATGCAATTCTCAGAGGCTCCCAAGCAATCACCATGCAGTCCACTACGTCCGTGGACATTGTTCCTCCCTGTCAAACTTCTGGCACAGTGCCCGAATGTCAGGTTCTGCCAATCGGACCCAATCATTCTGGGAACAGGCCTCCGGGAAGAGCATCAGCATCTATGTGGTTCAGACCTGCTCGATGTCGAGAAGCATAGTCATATGTAGATAATGCAGAAAGCCACCTATGGCCAGTGGCATCCAACTTGGCTGAGGTCTGCACATAGGTCAAAGGATTATTGTCAGTTTTTACTAGTATTTTAGCCCCATACAAGTACTCATGGAATTGGTCAACAATAGCCCACTTCAAAGCTAGAACTCTAACTTATGTACAGGATAGTTCTTTTGGATGGGGTCAGGCTTCTACTGGCAAAGGCCACTGGTCTCAGGCCATTCTCGTGCTCTTGGTACAACACAGCCCCCAACCCTTGCAAGCTAGCATCAGTGTGCAGGACGTAAGGTTTTCTTGGATCGGCATAGGCCAGCACTGGAGCATGGGTAAGTTGATATATGATCTCATGAAAGCAGTCTCACAATCAGAGTCCAGCGGGCCCCAAATACTTCACTCGGATGAAAATACACTCTTTCAGTCTTGAGGGGCGCTGACTTTTGGTATTTTTTTGGGTTGGGGATACCCTTGAGTAAGGTTAAGTAAAGGGCGGATCACTCTTGAATAGTCCTTGATGAAGCTCACTATAATAACCTCAGAATCCCAGGAATCTTTGCAGTTCTTTTAGATTTTTGGCTGTGCCAGGTGGTCAAGGCCTCAACTTTACTTGGGTGGGTCTCTATTCCCTGGTGGATACTATGTGTCCCACATACTTTACTGATGTTTGAAAGAATTGACACTTATCAATGGACAGTTTAAGGCCAAAGTCTCCAGTCGGTCCAATACCTTAAATAATCTGCTCTCATGTTCCTCAGCGAGCTGCCAAACACAATAACATCATCTAGGTATACCAGGCACTCTAGTAAGTTCATGTCCCCACTGCACGCCCATCAATCGTTGAAAAGTGGCTGGGGCACCTGAAATCCTTGAGGCATCCTCATGAATTCATAGAAGCCAAGCGGACAGATAAAGGCCGTCTTCTCACGGTCCTCTGGGGCCATCGGGATCTGGTAGTACCCACTGAGGAGATCCAGCACAGAGAACCACTTGCTCCCGTTTAGGCAGTCCAAAGCATCCTGAATGCGGGGCATTGTGTACTGATCAGGGATAGTCCGCCGGTTTAAGGTGCGATAATCCACACACATCCTTACTGTTCCATTCTTTTTCCTCACTACCACAATGGGGGAAGCATAAGGGCTTCTGGATTCTTGTATTACACCAGCAGCTAACATCTCTTGCAGATGCCGTCTCACATCATCTATGTCAGCAGGTGCCAGGCGTGAGACCTCTCACGGAAATGGTCTTTCGTCATGCAGCGGATATTGTGCTCAGCTCCTTGCACGATCCTACATCCCATTCCTTTAAAGAAAACACCTGGTCTCTCTGGGCAAGCTTCTCACTGATCCTCACTTTCCATTCAGCTGGCAGCGGGAGTCGCGAAATCAAACAAGTCAGGCGTTACTCTGTCATTCTTCCTTGAACTCTGCTGCTGGTTAGCACTGCAGTGTCTGCACTAATGCACATTAGCCAGGATGCAACCTCTGTTTACTCGAATGTCTCTTTCAGACACATTATGAACTTTGGACCATTACCCTTCTGGCATAAGCATGGGCTCTAGCGGGCAAAATACTAGGCTTGACCAGCAGTCCCTCTGGCAATTTTCCATGCCTGGTGCATCCAACATTAATATTTTATTCTTAACATCCTTTCTGATACGGACCTCTCCCTGTAAGGTACACTGGGCATTTGGCGCCAGGATCAGAGACTCAGGATCCTTCTTCCATACAATTCCGACCGGTTCCTCTGGTTCTGTTTTTTCAGCATCTCTCTGTGCCTCATAGGCCTTCTTAATTAAAGCCGAACTCTTAAAGCTCTACTAGTCTTGACCCCTGTTTTTCATAACACAACTGTGCCAGCCTTCCGAACATGTGAGCATTTGTTCCAATCAACAAAGGGACACCATCATTACAGTCCAGTGGGGGACACACTAAGGCTAGGGTCTCTACTTGTTCGGCCACTCCAGCCACGGAGGTGGGGAAAGACAGCCAAATTGATATACCCGAATAGGGTAGGCCTTCTCACTTAACCCCATACATGCAGTCCTTCAATGGTTGTAAGGGCACGCCTGACAAATGCTTGATACCAATCCTGGAACATAATTGTCACTTGGGAGCCACTGTCTAATACAGCTCTTGTAGACACTCCATTCACCTTTACAGTGGTCTCCATGGAGGGACCCACTATTCTGGACCAGTCTGGAGAGGCGGTAGTGGGGGCCTGGGCAACTGACCTGCCACAAAAGGACGTGGAATTAGCATTTTTGTGCCTCACTGGGATCATGTCGTGCACTTTAACCACTGATTTCTTCTCCAAGCTTCCTTGTAGCCTATATGCAACTTTGTCAGTGTCTTTTGGGACTGGCATTCCTTTCATGTGCCCATCTTTCCCACAATTATAGCAAAACATACTTTCTGGAGTTTGAGCTGCCGAGCGCCACACTGGGAGCCAGGGCGGGGTATGTACTAACTGGAAACCTGTGCCATCTCTGTCTGCGGCGTGATAAGCATTTGGAGACATCTCGTCAGTTTCTCCACTTCCATGGTCAAGGAATTGAGTTTGGAGCTGTTATCAGCAGGAGATACATGGTAGGTACCCCCACCCCCATAGCAGATGCAGTCGGATATAGGTCAGGGCCTGCATTTGCAGGCGTGGCTCTTCATAAAGGACTGTTTTGAATTCTTGGATCTCTCTCAACAGTTCGCCCCATTGTGGCATATCTTTTTCCTGTCAGAGCACTCATTGACTGTCAACCTCTGCCCCTGAACTTCACTTGATGGGTCACCCTCAGTCACTCGGGTCGTAGCCACAGCTGTTGGTGCAGGTACCTCCGAGGTCGCCTTTTTCTCAACTCCTGGACTTCTCTCATTAACTCATCATAGGAGGGTGGGATTCCAGTCGATTGCCAGGCAACTGAAGCAACAGCAGTTCTGAGAAGGGACAGACTTAAGGATTCTGTCCAGTCTGGTTCGGTCCAGTTCAATCGCTGGCAACTACCCTTTCTGAGGCATTCTTGCAACAATTTTTCCAGCCGAGAGATACACAGACAACAACTCCTTGGTACTGTTGTGCTTTCTTACTCTCCACCATAGGTCCTCATCAGAATCTGGGCTCCCATACACATTCTCCAAGGCCTCAAGATAGGCCTGTGCAGTCGCTTCAGGGTTACTGGCCCGCTTGCTACGGATGGTAGCCAGGGCAGGACCTCGGAGGCTCTCACTAACCCTCTTTCGCTTTGCCTTCCGAGCATTGCCATTCTAGCACTTGGGGGCAACATAGTTCATCCAGGTCTCCCAGTCATCCTCCCCTTGGGGGTGGGGAGGGTGCCAGAGAGATCCTCAACCTTCGGTAAGAGTCGTGACTAATGGCAGGTGCAGAAATAGGAGTCTGCATTGGTTCAGCCACCATTACGGGCACTGGAGCAGGAGAGGGTGTTGGGGAGGAACACCCCAGGTGGCAAGAATAGTTTCTTCAAGTCCTCCACAGTTTTCCTCTCCCAGCAACCATTCAGCAAATTTCTCCTCAAAAGTTTCGATAGTGGTGGGGGCTGATTCCCCGGTCTTACTGTCCTTAGTTATCACTTCCAAGCAGTGAGGGCTCCTCTGGGGTAATGGTCTGTGGCACTTTGGAGCTATCTATGGGATCCTTAAACTCTACTAGGGCAGGGAAAGTGGTGAGCAGATTAGTATGCCGACCCACCACCACAGGGTTTTGTAAACCTTCCACCTTGGAAAGTACTCTGCACAGTGTCCGTATTGATACCCAGGGGATGTCCAGGATAAGATAGCATTTTGGGGGTCGATCTCCTCCCAGTACACCACTCCACCAGCCGGTGCACAGCCACTTCTGTCGGGTACCCATTTTTTTCTTAACAGTGGTTCAGAATATGGCCACTAGAGGACACACAATCCCAGCGGTGAGCCTCCAAGATGTAACCCCTAGATGGCGCTATCCCAGGGCTACTACCCTGCCTGATTTGCCACTAACAGGTTGAGGGGCCTGGATCCAATAGGGGTGCCTTCCACCCAGAGGTCAGGGTTTGCAATAGTTAAACTAACTTGGTCACAGCCCTCTGGGACACCGCAACCTCCTTTCTTCCCACTAGTGGCCCACACAATATATCAGAATTACCTTCAGTATACACTTACCCCCAGGTCTGGTTCCGGCACTGGGACCTCCTGTGAAATGAGATACAGTGCAACAATCACAGTACAGTACTTTTAACATAGACAAATACCTCAGGCAGTATAACTTTGCTGAAACAAGCAGCTCTGATTTATTTAGGGGGATATAACAAGGACAGGGGAAATCAGGTTAACTAGCTTATCACTCTAATAATCTCCATTTATGGCTCTGTGCACAGGCCTATCCCTATCAGTTATTGTCCCTGGGATACCCAAGCCCTAGTGGCTAGTCCAAACCGTGGCAGCTGGTAGGGCCCTTTCACACAGAGAAAAGGAGAATTAAACAGTCAGCAGTACAGTAATTCCATTTGGATTTAATGTGGCAATTCAACAGGAGCGACCCTGAATTAGTACTCACGACCTCCAAATAAGATAGGGTCCTTCAATGTCAGTAGGGCTCACTTGAGGTGCACAAACCTCTTCACACATCCATGTAAAAGAAAGCACTATACTCAGGCAGGCTGCATCTGTATCCCATCGCAATTACTGCACAATACCCGGAGAACACACAGCAGATTCAGTTCCTGACAGACCGAGTAATTTTCAGCAATTCCTCCAGTCTTCTACAGGGTGAGCCTGGTTTCTACTCTTCAGAGATCCTTTGATTCTTTTCACAGGGCGAGATTCAGTCCCAACAAGCTGCAGACGGAACTCTGGGCCTTACACACTTTTTGACTAAACTGCACACTGAAAAGCACAGGGCTCCTTCCTTCTTCACTGCCAAAGCTCAACTGAAACTCCAACCCACAAAAACCGGCACTTCCTTTGAGTTCCTCCCAGTTCTTGACTGGATTGGCTGTCACTCACAATAGACTGCTGCTGTTGGTCCAAAAGGCACTGAAGTCTAAACTACATCTCCCAGAGTCACTGCCCATACAATCCTCTTGTGGCTGGCTCAGATTATGAGTCCAAGTTCTGATTCGTTCAAGGCACCATTTTAGAGCTAGCTTACCCCACACTGATTGGTCCAGTTCAGCAGTTCAAAACTAGAATGGGAACTAGCAGACACAGTTCTGACTGCAAAGAAAGCAGGTTAGACAAACTGTAATTTCATTATTACTCTAATAATTTCTGGCAAACAGTTACATCTTTCAGATAGGTTCCCTTTGCACTCCTAGTGACTGCAAAATGAAGTGAATTGGCAGCAGCTCGAGTGGTACTCAGAGAAGCACACAGTCCCTCCATACAACTAATTATGTCTGCAAGCAGACAGCTCTTAAAGAGACAGTACCAGAGGCTCTAAAAACACTCACTGATAAATGGCTTAAATGCCAAACACTATTCAGGCTTGGAGCATTCAAGCAAGCTCCTGAAGTCTTTTGGGAACCCCATTTGCAGGGGTTACAAACGCAACAGCTAGTACACTTTTTCAAAATATTGGTGACTAAATGGCACATTTAAAAGAAACTGTTTTACCTAATTTTACATTATTGCCAAGTAGTTTTTTTAATGCATTTTCTATATTATTTGTATTTAAAATGCTAAGTAAACAGCTCTCGTCTTTGTTTTCTTTTTTACTATGCCATAAGTGTACTATGCTATATGCCCAGGTCACTCTTGTAAGGCCCTGTACACATTAGGGACTGACTTTAAAATGTTTATAACAACCTTTTAGAAACAGTTCCTTAGCACAGTTGTCTGAGTGTCCTCAATGCACTCCAACAACCATGCTTGCCAGAGAGGGTTCCCAGGCATGACTGCAGCACCAGCTCAAAGCATTTATAGGTGCCACAGTGCATGATGGGATGCCCGTAATCAGGCACCAAAAGGAATCACCAAAAAAAGTACACTGAAGGAATCAATGATTCCTTGGCAGCTCAGCAATACCGGTGAAGTTTTATTTTTATTTATTTTTTTTAATTTTGCCGCAAAAAAAAAAAAAAAAAAAGACTTTTCTTGTAAGACAGGTTGCCTTAACCCATGTTACATCATCGATCGCATACACTCTTCTGTTAACATGGATTAAGGCAACCAAGTTTATCTAACGCTCTGTACACATTAGGGAGCAATTCTTCTGAGGTGGCATTGTACCCCACTCCAACTCCTTCCACCAGGTCCCAAATCTCGGGATTCCGGCTACATTGTGCTTGGGGACCAGGGTATTTATGCATTTTACCCCAATTAATCCCCCCCTCAAAGACGCCAGAGCAAAGGACATGCGTCCAGATGTGCGGCGTGCAAGTGCCCATCAGCACCTTTCCTCCATGACACTGTAGAGCCATGCGCGCTACAGCCTATGCTTCCACCGGCAGTAGTGCCATGGGTGCTCTCGTTACCCAGTAGCCCACACTCCTCTGATGGAGAAGGGCATTCATTAGGACGCTCAATCCTCTTTCCGCCAGCCACCCCCCCCCCCGACAGCTCGGTCCTGAACCATGGTCGCCGGCATAGCGCGAGGTGTGGCATCCAGCGCCTCAACCCTCAGCACCACCAGTCCAACCTTAAAACATTTTTCATAAAGTTTTGAAACCAATCCTCTGCGGTTGGTCTGAGCGTCCACTGCACTCCAACTGTAGACGCGGCGGGTTCCTGAGCATGACTGCAGCACCTGCTTAAAGCGTATGGGTGCTGCAGTGCATGACAGCATACCCGTGATCGGTAACCAAAAGGGATGATGGAACAAAGTACATTGACGGAATCAGTGATTCCTAGGCTACTTAACAACACCGGTACAGTTTTTTTTAATCCTGCAGCCAAATCAATGACTTTTTCCTGTAGAACAGGTTGCCTTAACCTGTGTTTCTGCACGGATCGCATACACACTGCTGTTAACATGGATAAAGGCAATCCTTTTTATCTAAAACAGTACTAAAGACTACCTCCGTAACAGGGTTTTAAGAACACAGTTTCAGCCGTGTTACAGTGTGTATGCAAACTGTGATCCAAGAGCTTAAAATGTTTTAAGGCGGTTAAACCATTTTAAGCTACCTAGTGTGTACAGGGCCTAAAAAGGACATGGTCCAAGAGAGCCAACCCAGTTTTCAAAATAAATACATACATAAAAATAGGAAAGGAAACTCACTCCAAACACATGGTAAAGTAGACCTTTCTTTTGACAATATGCATACATTTGGTATCCCAATGTAGAATCCAGCATTCTGTGGGCCTGAAGAAGTGGCACAAGGTGCATACAGTAATAAAACTGCTGAGTGCAGGCAGAGAGAGCAAGAACTCCAGTCAAAACACAAACATATATAAGAATGGCATTCTGCATTGATATTGAGTATGCAGAACAAACTATCATTATTTCCATGCCCAGACAAACATTCCTCCCACCAAAAATCTACTCTAGTATACTCTAGTGATGAATAATGTTTTATATGCAGCAATTCTACCAGCTTCTTGAATGCAGCACAGAAATACTTATTACTCCTGGCAGCTCCTGTTGTGATAAATAAATTTTCAGTCACAAAGAGCGGTGTGCACATGTTATGGAACACATACAAGCAGAGGAGAGAGAAAGAAGCAAGTGCCTCAAATGGGACTTGGAACCCAGGCTGCCTTTCTAGTTGTGCTACGAGCTGCGCCACCAAGGCAAGTGGGAACTGGGCCGTCCCGGAGCACATTACTCTTTCTCCAATGCCAACCTGGTGCTGTACAGATAACTACATTTTTAGTCACAAAGTACAGTGTTCCTATTTATGGAACACACACAAACAGAGGAGAGAAGGAAATAAATGCCTCAGCTGAGACTCGAACTCAGGTCACTCAGAATACCGTTCCGTTTGCGCTACCAGCTGCTTCACCAAGGCACAGTCACTTTGTAACTAAAAATGTAATTATCTGTGCGGCACCAGGTTATGCACTGGGGAAAAAAAAGAGAGTAATGTGCTATGGGGCAGCTCAGTTTTCAGTTGCCTTGGTGGTGCAGCTGGCAGCGCAACCAGAACGGTATTCCAGGTGGCCTGGGTTCAAGTCCCAGCTGAGGTACTCACTTCTTTCTCTCCTCTGCTTGATAAATAAAGCATGTATTCAAAGATTTTTCTTTAATGCTCATCTTCCTCAACACAGAACTTTTAAAATAACATTTATTTATTTATTCATTCATTACTAGGATTACGATTACCTTTGAACCAGGGGTTCTTTTACAACAGTTCCACGTCAAGTGATGCAAACAATGAAAGATAACAGTTAAAAAAGGAACAATATACAACATATACGAGAATAAACAATGTGCAGAAAACAAATGCAAACAAAATTACAGAGGTGTTGCAGTTAAAAAAACAGATAGTAATGTTCTGCAAAAAGTACACAACACGGAATAATCCACACACAAGTACACCAGTGAGAAGAGTATGCAGTCCAAATACATAGTAGACTGTCGAAAGTAATCCAAACCAAAGTACACCGGTGGAATGCATGCAGTCAAATATATGGCAGACTTTGTTGAAAATAAAAGTTAGATTCAAGGACAGAGAGGAATAGGGCTAAGATTGGTAGGAGTGGCAGTGGAGTGGAAGTGGTAGCAGGGGAAGAGGCAAAGTCTCCGGGGAGGCAGGAGTGGGGTAAGGGAAACTAAAGGGGACAGTTGCACTTGCTTAGTGCTACAAGGTGATCCAGGAGCTTGGTTTTGAATGTGCCTAGTTTGGGTTTGGAGAGTACTTCAGGGGGCAAGTCATTCAACCAGGTTGGGGCTCTGTAACTAAAAGTATGCTGCGCTTATGAGGTTTGATGGGGGGAGACATGGAAAACCAGCTTAGCAGAGCTATAGATTGGCAATGGATAGTCAAGGGAAGGGGCAGAGACTGGGTGGTCAGAGGAGTTAAAAGTGAGGTATATTTTTCTGGCAAAAGGCAGGTTTGGTATTTTATCCTACCATGAAGGTTGAGCCATTCAGATTGCTGACAGAGGTCACAGGTGTGAGTCAGTTTATCAGCACCAGTTATCAACCTACAGGCCTCATTCAGCGAGATCATCAGATGCTTGAGCATGGTATCAATAGCAGCACTGTATATTAGCACGCTGTAGCCTATGACGGACAGTATGGCGCTGATGACTGCAAGCCTCAGCGCAGCAGCTGTGAGACAGTGTTTATGCTTGTAGAGGATCCCCAAGTCTGCTGTTTGCAACCTTGGAGATATGATTAACATGCAGGGCATATGACAGGGAGCTATCTAGAGTGATGCCTAGATATACGAAATCATGCACCATTTCCAGGGGTTAATTCCTGCTATTGCAGATGGTTAGGAGTACAGATTTGCTGCTCAGTACATTTTATAAAATGAAAAATGGAAAAGTGTGAGGCATACTCAAATTTAATGCACACTCTTGGTGTGAGATGCTTTAATAAAACCCTCGGGGTTTATGTAGCATCCCACACCTCAAGTGTGCATTAAATTCTCGTAACACATACTTCGTCATCCTTTATTCTCTATATTACTTCAGTGTCCAGAGAATCATAATTACTCATTTTTAGTTCAGTCTGTGATCCATTCAAATCAAATCAGGCATAGCACGGTGAGCCCTCCCCTATCCCTCCCAGATTTTATTCCCATTAAAATTCAACAAGCATCACAGATCATATCCAGAGTATTTTTTCAGTGCAAAAGAACAACAAAATTACATGTTCAGTACATAGATTAAGGTACAAAATCATCCTAATGATTTAGGTGGTATGATATCCACTTTTGCCATTGTACATCAAATTTTTGAACTTTGTCCATCATCTTGGCCAAGAATCGCTCAAGGGCATATACCTCCCTGGACAAAACAATCCAGGCTTTTTTAGTTGGCATTTTATTTGTAAACCACAGCCTAGTGATAATTTTGTGGGCTGCTGTTATAAATTTAAAAATTTGTTTCAGCAAGTTTTTGTCAGTTCGCAGACCTTTTAGTTTAAAAAAAGTCAATATAAATGTGGGAGTGAATAAATCAGAGGTGTCATAAATTGCACTCCGCTTCTCGAGGATCTCCTTCCAAAATCTGGATAGCTTAGGACATGACCAAAGAACATGGCTCTGATTAGCTCTATCATCCCCACATTCTCTCCAGCACTGTCCCTCCACTAATTCTCCCATACTAGCCAGCAAGGCTGGTGTGCGGAAGAAACGAGAACAGAGTTTCTACATGTACTCACGCCAGTATGGTGAGAAAAAGATTTTTATAGTTGGTAAAGCAGAGTCATTCCAGTCCTGCTCACTGACTGATACCTGTAGTTCTTGTTCCCATCTAAACCTGATTGAGTTGGTCGAAGCTCCCTGTCTTTCATTTAACGCCTTATATATCATACTAATCAGGTGACTCGAGGTCGTTCCTCTGATATGAGCTTGTAACAGTTGTATTATTTGGGTAGGGTTTTCACTTAGGGCCGAGAGTGACCGTTCATATGGCTGAAGGTATGATTTAAGACATAAATAAGTAACAAAATATTTATGGGGCAAGTGATATTACTTCTGAAGGGAGACAAAGGGAAGGAGTCCTGTTCTGCCCACTAACTGGAAAATTAATAAAATGCCATATCACTGCCATTGAACTACATAGGGGCCTGAGGGACCTGCTCTCAATTTTGCATTATACTTCAGTGTTCCTAAGAACAATTTTTCAGGGAATGTAAAATAATCATTACTGACCTTAAGCCATATTTTTAAGGGTTCCCTGGTGAACTTCGGATAATTCATTATCCTTTGGCACTTGGGGAGCGTCCCAAAAAGGATCTCCTGAGTGTTGGATAGGTCTCCCCAGGTTACTTCTAATTGTTTCCGTTGTACATCATACTGTTTATTTAGCCAGTGTAGGACTACCCTTAACTGTGCTGCCATCGCATACTTTTTGAGGTCAGGGAGGTTAAGGCCACCTCTCTCTCTGGCCAGCTGCAGAACAGAATATCTAATTCTGGGACACTTTCTGCTCCAAATAAAGCAGGATATCATTCTGTCCCACGCCTGAAAATATATTTTAGCTGGGGTGAAGGGCAGTGTCTGAAGAAAGAACAATATGCAGGGAAATATATTCTGCTTAATTGCATCTATCCTACTCAAAAAGCTTAGAGGAAGACGTGACCAACGAGATAGATCTTGAAAGGTTCGAGATTTGAGCGCTCTGCATGAATGGGGTTTCTTGTGAGCTTTATTCCCAAGTATCTCATCTCTTGTCTGTGCCACTTAAAGGGGAAGTCTTTTTTGAAGTGGGAGGGAGGTAATTGTACATCAATACCTTGGTTTTTGTTTTGTTAATTTTATATCCTTTACCAAATGTTTGTAGCTGTTTCCATACCTCTGGGATGGACTGTTCAGGCTCGGTAAGAGCCAGCGGAATATCATCCGCAAATAGTGATATCTTGTGCGGGCGACCTCCCAATGGAAGGCCCTCTATGACCTGAGAAGACCTGATGGCAATGGCCAGGGGTTCGAGATAGAAAGCAAACAATATTGGGGACATTGGGCATCCCTGGCAGTGCCCCTAGAGAGCTGGAATGTATCTGAAAGTGGACCATCCACCTTAACATTTGCTTTAGGGGAGGCATAAATATTTTGTAATTGTTTTATAAGTTGTTCTGGGAATCCAAAGTGCTCCAGAGTGGCACAATGATTTCTCCATTTACAGTCTGCTGTCCAAAGTGCACTCTGCCTAATATTATTGTGTTTGACCTTCCTGATCCTCAGCAACGTGGTATTTTCCTGATATAATCAGGTGGTAGAGCCCAGTGAAGCAGTATACCCAGAAAACTGCCTTGTAAGGTAGTACGGCCCAAGGGGCAGATTGTTACAAACTGGTGGCAGTGGTGTGGGATCAGTGCCACAAACTTGAGTAGCAGTGCAGATCATTGCACAAATTTAAAACCAGAATTTGTGTGCAGTGTGCCTTCCTAGGGGACTGGGACCTCTGCGAGAGAGGTAAGGGCCTTACCAAGCACACGGGGAAACGGTGCCAGCCAGCAGAAAGTTACCTTAACAGTCATGTAAAAGGATGTATGAAAGTATTACATTGTTTACTACTGTTCTTTTTTATTTCTAGAAACATAGCTTAGTGCAGAGTACCTAGGGAATATGTGTTCAACACATGGCAGATATAATGTGTCTCAGATCCGTGGGCTATGCAAAGATAGGGGGATTGACTATGAGAGAATGACAAAAAAACTAACTCACAGAAGCCCTGGTGGAGCAGGACTAAGTGCAGAGGAGGCAGTCAGTTCCTGGGACATATGACCAAATGCTCATGGAACAGGCGGTCGCTGAGTATAGTGACCAGAGTAGCAAGTCAGGCAACAGAGGTTGATCCAAAGGGGGACCTCATGCCATGAGCTGGTGAAACAGCACAGTCCAAGCCCGAGTCAAGAACTGAGGTAGCAAAGTCTCTAAATCTGCCTGAGCTCATGAAAACGGAGCTTCTGCTGACAGAAGCAGAGCTGCAGAGGGCAAGGCTTAAGGTCTAGAGGGAGAGGGTAAGGCTGGAGGCTGAGAAAAAAAGAGAGAGAGCATACCAGCACAACATCTTGATGCAGAGAAAGACACAGAAGCAACATCAGCATTAGATTTGCATACAAGAAGCAAGAGCGACGGAACACTAGCAACAACAAGAGGAAAGAAAGAAAGAAAGACAGCACAAGAAACAGATGGGGAAACTAACAGAAAGCATTGCAGTAAACCATAAGTAATGGTGTAGGGGGTTAAATCCACAAAGTCACATCAATTCTAATGTAACCCCTATCCGGTCTATCGTTTATTTCTGACAGCAATACCAGGTGGGCTGGGTTCGGGGAGGAATAGGTCACTCGGCACAAAGGCTAGGTTTGGCTACTCTGCACAGGGGCACCCAAGTATCTCCGAACACAGGAAGCAATAACTTTAATGTCCAATACCAGATGTGGGATTCTAAAGTGTGGCTTTTTCTTCACATCCAAATAGAATAAACAAAGCATAGATGGACCCCCACGGGGCTACACTCCTGGTAATGCAGATTAAAAGAGACTAGAACACTTCCTCAACACTTTAGCCCTCAGGCTCTGAACCCACTGGGCACACAGCCTGGACTTGCACGCAGCTTGGGGTTACACAGCCTGAACTTGTACACTGTTCTGGGTTTTCCCTGACTCGGCTCCCTTGCCAGCCACTTGGACACCTTCCATACTTCATGGAAACATTTTTCTGGTGGCTCCCTAAACCACCTAAGAGCACCTCGGCTCCATCAGGGAATCTTCTTTTCAATCCCACGTCTGGGTACTTTCCTCAGGCACTGGCCAAGTACCTGAGAGAAAGTAAAAGGTGTCTCAGAGCAAATCCGTAGAGGTGAATTTGGTTACTACTGATGGGGGGTCTCCCACCTCTTGCTCCCACAATTCATACCGGGCCATTTCTCCGGACAGTAAACACCTCATCCTGTAAAGCTTTGCAAGGCAGATTCTTGCTAAATGTATTTCACATTCCATCTACTTGTCTTGCTTCCCATTTGTGCTGGACTTGAACACACTTTTAAGTGGCATTGTCCATTACTCTAGACCTCCCACAGATTAAGCAGTCCAATCCCCACTTTCCAACTGTACTTGGCTGTCTTTTCCTGACCCCACAGTAACAGTCCCTTTAGTTTCCTTCTGTTCAGGTGAAAACACTTGGTCCTTTTTCAGAGCGAACTCACCCTTTGGTTGCAGGTGCCCCACAGGCGTTTCCTCCACAAGGAATCTCTCTCTCTCAGAGCTTCTGGTGCCTCAGCACAACTTGAACAGGCAGCTTCTTTCCCTTAGCCAGACCCAGGGGGGTTACCCCTGGAAAACAGGCAAAAACCTTTCCCCCATCCCCTCAGGGATGGGGCTACTGAACCACTGAAAGCGGTCTCCACCACTTCAATTACCAGTTCCTGTGTTCCTCTTCAGGTGGAAACACACACCTTCCAAAAGTAGCTTTGCAACAGAGCTTAAAGCTCTGACAGCATGCACACACACACTGCTGCGCTACAGTCTCTCACTCTGACTGCATACAGACTGGCTTCAAATTCCCCAATGTTCTACTCTAACCTCCAACTGCAACATTCCAGTGTGGCTTATGCAGCTGCGACAGTTCTAAAATGATGTCATCCCTCAGTCTCAGCTGAGACTGAGAACAGAGTGAGACAGTGTGAAATCCATTTAACTGGAGTTTCACAAGTTGCCTTCCCTGCCTACCACTAGGTCTTACTGGGATTCTAGTAACCCCGGGTAAGAGGGGGGGGTTACACAAAAATGTTTCCTCAATACCAGGAGGGGGATGATCTTGATTTGTTTTTAAAATCATCTGAGAGGGAATGTGTGCAGTCTACTGGCAGTGCTTTCCACACATTTGCTAGAATGGATGATCAGGACTGTATAACCTATGATAAAGTTAAGAGGGTATTACTGAAGTATTTTGAGCTAACTCTTAAGAATTATAGGAGAAAATTCGGGGAATTAAGACAGGGCACAGGAGACAGCTATGTAGAATTGCATGTCGAAATGATTATCTATCTACACCGCTGACTAGATGGGGCCAAGGCCAGAACTGTATAGCAAATAGAAGATTTGTTTGTAAGGGAACAATTTCTTAAAATTGTACTAGAGGACCTGAGGGTATAGATACTGAACCAGACCAGCAGCTCCGCAAAGGAGGCAGCAGAAAGTGCTGATCTGTACATGGCCATCAGGCCATACATGCAGCACATGATTCCAAAGGGACCCAGGGAGGGCAGCTTAAAGTAAACCAGCCAGCACCCGACCCTAAAACACAACCCACAGGCCCTAAGGGGAACAAGGAGCCAGGGTCAAATATGTGCCTCATTTGCCAGGAAGTGGGGCACTTGTCATATGACTGCCTAAAAACACAAACAAACCGCAAAAGCCTGGGGGAGAGGGTGACTAAGACAGTACCCAGCAGATAGCACAGAAAACAACAAAAATGTACTCGCACTCCAAAGCCAGGAGTCTTACCCTCCACTGCAGATGTATGTAGACAGCAGTCCTGTGAATTTTAGGCAGACCAATAGATTTATTCTGTGTATCAAGCTGCACCGTGCCCCCTGATGAAGCCTTACTTGGCGAAGTGCCAGGGCACCTGGACTAAATCTCTTGCACTGCCTAATAAACTGTTACCACTTGACATTGTGCTAAAATAAATGGAAGTTGAAATTCTCAGGATTGCATGTGCAAGTGCCTTTTTTTCCCTGTGTGATTCTGACTCATAGCCTAGCACTTGCACCCCACCCAGGTTGAGAGTGTAGCACCTTTGAGTTTGAACTTACCTAGCAGACAGCAGCCTGCATGCAGACTGTACTGCCACCTAACTCCTCCATGCATATGCAGCCTATTCTAGCTAAAAGGATAGTAACACTGGAATTAAGGGACACTGCTACCTCCATTTCCATGATGAGGCAGAATCTCACACAGGCAGAGCAGATTCTGTCAGGGCAGTTGTTCCAGGTTTGGGGAGTCATGGGTCCACTGGTCCAAGTACCAATGGCTCGGGTCTTCTTGAGCTGGAAATGTGGCATAGAGGTACAGGAGGTGGGAGTCGTACCTGATCTCCCTGTGGATATGATCATGCGGAATGATTCTGACCACAGGGAAACTCTGGCATGTGTTACTACCCACAGTCAGGCAAAAGCGCAAGCTTCTGCGGGGAAGGAACGGGTGACACTGCCTGGGCTAACCCCTCCCTCAGCAGCTCAGAAAGCAGCTAGTGTGGATGAGGAGTTAGCTAGTAGTATCGGTCCTGAGCCCCAGCTGCAAACAGAGGATATCTCAGCTGAGGATGGAGTTCCTTCTGAAGGGGAGTTAGAGAGGGTCAGATGGGAGGAGCTGGGCAGAGCTTAGCTGACTAATCCTACTCAACAGAAACTGAGAGAGACAGCGTTGTGTACTCTCAGGGGAGTAAATAGTTTACTGGGAGAATGGGCCATTGTATAGGGACTGTATACCACAGAGGGGGCTATGAGAGTTACTCCAGCAGCTGGTAGTCCATCACGGCTAACTGCAAGCAGCTTTTGGCACTGGCCCACAACATCCCTTTTTCTGCTCACCTGGGTATTAGCGTAAAAAATGGGTCGCCAACAATTCCTTTTGGCCTAGTATGTACACCGATGTGGCAAATTATTGTCGTACTTGTCCACAGTGCCACAGGGTGGGAAAGGTAGGGGACAAGGCTAAGGCAGCTTTGGTGCCCGCACCTATTATTGATGAACCCTTTAAGAAGGTAGCCATGGAGACAGTGGAGCCACCGAGCATGCCAAGTCGCACAGGGAAAAGGCACATACTGGTTGTCATGGACTATGTAACCACATACCCGGAGGTGATGGCCATGTCCTCCACTGAGACAGAGAAAGTGGTTGATGAGTTCCTGAGAATCTTTAGCAGAGTGAGATTTCCCAGGAGGATTTTGTCAGACTTGGGGACAAACTTCATGTCATCACTGATGACTAGTCTGTGGGATAAGTGCAGGGTGAAACAGCTCTGTGCCTCACTCTATCACCCTGAGACACCCTATCACCCCGAGACAAATGACCTAGTTGAGTGGTTCAATGGGACCATTAAAACTATATTCAGGACATCTGCTGACCAGCACAAGAGGGAGTGGGACAAATATTTGCCCCACCTCCTGTTTGCATACAGGAAAGTCCTGCAAGAGTCCACAGGGTTCTCATCCTTCAAGCTCCTGTTTGGTCACAGGTGAGGGGCCCCTAGATTTGGTTAGGGATAAATGGGAGCGGGACCTTGTCTCCCAAGGGGAATCTGTTGTGAATGACATCCTGAATTTCAGGGACCAGCTAGCTTAAGGAGCTCATAGGGCTCACCCAGGAGCACTCAGTCACTGCACAACAGCAGCAGAAAGCATGGTATAGCCGTGGGGCCAGAGCCCATGAGTATGAAATCAGACAGTGACTGATGGCACTCGTCCCAGACTGACAAAATAAACTGCAGGCAGCATGGGAAGGACCATTCCCTATAGCTAGGAAGTGGAGTGAGTTCAATTATGAAGTGGACCTGCGAGGGTATATCATGTTTTTTGGGGGTTTTTTTACATTTTTTTTGCTCCAGTTGCAGCCTGTGGAGCCTCTCTCGGGCATCCTGACTGGTCCTGCCCAGTCTGAGGTCCTCCCAGCCCTAGGCCTCCCCCCCAAAAAAATCTCCCACAGCCAGTACCCCCAGCTTAACCCCTCCAGGATGGGGCCACCACTTCTCTTTGGGCACTCTTCAAAGTCAGACCCGGGCTGTGGGCAAGGGAAGATATGAGAGGTCGGGCGAGAAGGATCCAGCAGTGGGCATGGGGGTCAGGTGCTGCCTCCTACCCCAACAGAGCCGGGTGTTTCCGTTTTCTGGTCCCCTTACATGCCCCCCCCCCTTGCGAGGGCACCCCTGACGCCATGCACATGGCAACCCTGCTGGCATCAGCCATGCTACTTGTGCTGTCTGCATACTGCAGCGTCCCCGACCTCCACCAGGAGCTGCTGGTACGCCGGACAATTCCCGACCCTCCCCCAAGGTGAGGAGAACTGTCCGTTGGACGCTCAATCCTCACTCTCCCCTGCCGACCCCCGTCGGCCCAAGCTTGATCCCAAACTCGGATTGTCGGCATGGCGCAAGGTGTGACGTCCAGCGCCTCTGCACCACTGGGCCTGCGGGTATATCATGTTAACAAGATGAAGCCATACCATGCCATGGAGGAAATTACCCCTGTTGTGTGCAACGTGACAGAAGAGGAAAATGAGACAGATCCACTGGCGAACCTCCTCGGCGAGGCACATAATGGATCTTCAGTGGATAATCTCATCCTCCCAGAGCAGCTGATACCAGCCCAGGCAGAGGAGATGAGGTGGGGTGCTGCGAGCATCTGGTGACATGATCATGGGAAAACCAGTGTACACCACAATGGCCAGACACCACGTGGACACTGGGACCTATGTGCCACTGAGGCAGTCCCCCTGCAGGGTACCAAAGGGAGTTAGGCAGACCATGCAAGAGGAGCTCAGGGAGATGCTGGCTCTTGGAGTAGTCCAGTAGCCCCTGGGCCTCAAGAAGGACATTACTACACAGTTCTGGATTGACTACTATAGGCTCAACAGTTGCATGAGTCAGATGCCTCCCGTGCCCAGAATGGATGAGACTTTAGAACAGCTGGGGGGAGCCCAGTTTCTACTCACAACAGATATGACAAAGGGCTACTGGCAGGTACCCCTAACCTCTGCAGCCAAGGAGAGATCACCCTTCATCACCCCATTTGACTTATTCAAATTCTGAGTAATGCCATCTGGGATGAAGAATGCGCCCGAAAACTTCCAGTGGCTTGTGAATCGCATTCTGTCTGTGGTAGGTGAATATGTGCTGGCATACATAGATACTGTATAGGCATTTATAGCCAGACATGGGAGGATCTTATCAAGCACATGTGGCAGGTGTTCCACTGCCTGACAGTTGGAGGGCTGACAGCTAAGGTGGCAAAAATGCCAGACAGGCACTGCAGAAGTGTCCAACCTCAGGCAATCTGAGGGCAGTGGATACATCCGACCAGAGCCTTTACAGGCTGAGGCCATCCAGGCCTGGCCCACCCCAACCAGAAACAAACAGGTAAGGGCACTTTCTGGGGACACCTGGGTAGTACAGGTGGTCTGTTCCTTGCTATAGTGATGTGGCCAAGCCCCTGATAGAACTGACAAAAAAGAAACTGCAGGAGAAAGTCCTCTGGACGGAGGTCTGTGAATCTGCTTTCTGGCAGTTGAAGGAGGCATTATGTGGGTTGCCCATGCATACTAGCCCCAGTTCTGAGCTCATGTTCATCATCCACATGGACGCCTCGGACTATGGGCTGGGTGCTATCCTGAGACATGTAGCATGGCAGGGATAGGAGCACCCCATAGTGGATATGAGTCTGACGCTTCTGCCCAGAAAGGAAACATATGCCACTGTTGAGAGGGAGGTTCTGGGGATAGTGTGTGCCCTTCAGAAGCTGCAGCCGTACTTGTATGGGCAGGAGTTAACTGTGGACACAGGTCACAATCCCCTGACATAGCACCACAGGACTAGTAGGCAAAATACAAAAAGAATGTGCAGGAGCTTAATAGTGCAGTCACATAAGACCAGCACCGCAGTGATTCTCAAGATGCCAGTGTAGATGGGTTGTCTAGACAGGGCTAAGTGCATGGCAGGACACTTATAGGCACTTCTCAGTCCCTACATGAATGGCAGTGTCTCTTAGCGGGGAATCACCCAAAAGAGGCACGTCTTTATTTCCGGGGTAACAGGAAATGTGGCCAGATTCATTTTTTTCCTTTCTTTTCTGTTATTTTAAATACTCTTCTTTTACAAGCTCTGTTTGGGATGGACACCCAAAATGGCTTCCAGGTCACGTGTTTAGGACAGCTCTTAGGAGAAATACTGGCAAACGGCTGAGTGCTATGGTTCTCACAAACTCACCCAGTGCCAGACCCACGCAGATGTGAGGGTGCTACTCCCAACACCCAAAACATCCCGCAAAATTTATTTAATTGAATTTTGGTAACCGGGTAGGCCCACAGAGACAGAATGTCCCCTTTACAGGGGTGACCCAGGGGAAGGTAAATGGGGAGGTACAGAGAAACAGTACATAACAGCAACAGATAAGTGCACAATAGCACTTTTACAATAGTCTGTAGAACACAATAAACATACAAAATACAAGATGCATGTACAGTATTTACAGAATTATACAGAATAAGTACAGAGGTAGCAATTTACAATAGCTAATCAAGGTGCAAGGGCAGAGATTTTTATAGTTCATACAGTTCATTTTACAGATAAAACAGTACATACTGGTAGAGAGGCAGGCAATTCAGTAGCATTGGATCACAGTTGAAGTGACAGCGAAACAGCTCAGAGTCGGAACACAACAGAGCAGGACTGGCACAACAGGGTAGAACAAAGGCGCCTTTACACGACAGGCTCTGTAGCGGTACATTTTGGGCATGTAAAGGCAAGTGGCAATGCAATACAAATGAGTGTTCGCTTGCCGGGCGATCCCTGTTTCCCATGGTTCGCCATTGTGTTCCGTTGCTTTCTGTGCCGTTTCACTGCAGAGTGCCACTGTGTAAACCCATTGTTGCAGGTACATTGATCCCACAGAGTGTCTTGTGGGACTCTCCAGGTTCTCGGTGGCTTGGGAATGCTGACTTCCTTATGGTGTGTCCCCGAGGCTGGTGCGAAGAGTATTGGTCCCGAGTTCAGCTACATATATTATCTGTTACTACAAAGAAAGTTGAACTCGTGCAAGTAAGCGGTTTTTGGAAACAGGTGCTAAAACTGCTATAAAATGCTTCCGAAAGTGGCTCCAAGTTACTGTGCATGTGTGTAGACATATTAATATCCCAAGGAATATGAATGTGCATAAGTGCGTGGCTAGTAACACCGAACCACTTTCAGAACCATTTATAGCAGTTTTAGCATCAGTTTCCAAAAACTGCTTACTTGCCAGAGTTCAGCTTTCTTTGTAGTATCAGACAATATATGTAGTTGAACTTGGGACCAATACTCTTCGTACCAGCCATCGGACCCACCATAAGGAAGTGGGCATTCCCAATCTACCAAGATCCCAGGCAGTCTCACAAAACACACTCTGGGATCGATTCCCATGGTGGTGTGTAAAAGCACACCATAACAGCACAGCGGGAGGGAATGGAACAAATTGTTACAGTGCAGAAGGGTGCCGTGTAAAGGCGCCTTGAGAGAGGAGAGAGACAGGAAAGGACAAGGGAGTAAGCTGAAAGCCAGGGTGGGATAACTTAGGCACAGGAGCACGGCTGAGGGGAGGTAAGGTGGGATTTAAGAGAACCCTTGAAGGAGTGGATGGAGGGGCATGTCAGAGCTGCCGCTGGTAGGGAGTTCTAGAGGGAGGGCATAGAAAAGTAAAAATGAGGTTGTAAATTTTGGAAGTAAGGATGTCAGAGATATGAAGGATGCATTTGGCCCAGATGATAACACCCACCCATAAACACACACACACATGGGTGGAAAACTGTCACTCAAGGGACAGATTACTTCTCCACAACTCTCTGCACATAAAACTGAGGCGCTAGACATACTCTCGCTCCCTCTGACTCTGTGCATTGTACCTAATATTTATTGTGTTTGACCTTCTTGATCCTGAGCAATGGGGTATTTCTGTGATATAATCAGGTGTTGGCAAGCCCAGTGAAACAGTATTCCCGGATAGCTGCCCTGTACGCTGGTACCGCCCAAGGGGCAGTGCCATAGTCATTTTGGGATGCGCAGGAGGAACTGACCAAGGGAATTACGGTCAAGACTCTCACTATACTTGTTTTTTTCTTGCCCTGACTGCCCATATGTGTTATCAGTGCACAGTTAGTTAGCTGGCAAGAGACACCAACTTTCAGCATTTAAAAAGTAGTAAGCAAAAGTTGACAGTGTCCCTTTAAAGAACCACTGACGCCTTGAGAACAACTTTGGAAAAACATCATATTTAGACACAAAGCAGCTTACATTTCTCATTAGCTCTGCATTTCATATCCCCATTATTTGATTCTGAGTTCATACCATATGTATGAAAACAGGATAGCTGTTCCTTGAGGGTTTATCAGCTCCTATTGCTTCTTCCCAACCTGATGTCGTAATACCTTTTATTCTGCATTCTTTATGTGCCCGCCCCCATCCTCCCTCCAGAGGTCAGCCCGTACCCGTCGGCCCCCCCCAAATGCCCAGGCTTGGGGCCACGGTACTCTAGCCCCAGCTTACCTCCCAGGTCGGGGCCATGGGAGAGGGCCCCCCGCGGACATCTAAGGTAATGAGGACGCAGCAGTAGGGTAGGGGTGTCCTGCCAGTGGCCAGCAGTTTTTGCATGTGTGCTGATGCCCTAGGGATGGGGGTGTGAAAGGACAACCAGCATCTGCCCCACCCTCATATTCTGGTGCCGACTCACAGCACCCCCAGTCATCAACAAAGCACTGGGCACACTTCCCTCTCCCCGGAAAAGGAGAGCAGTCCTGAGGATGCTCAATCCCCCCTCCCCCAGCCAGCCCTCCAACTCCCAGGTCTGTTCCCGAACCCAGGTTTTTGGCGTCGCAAGCGGAATTCCAACCACTGCGTCGGCAGGCCAGCAATGTTGTACTACTTTGCCTGTGATATTACAGTTATTTCCATAGCAACTAGGTCAAAAAGTATTATATCAAGTAGGGAATAAGATATAGAGTCAGATGAACTCTAAGGAATAAAGATCTTGTTTTTGTGTTAATTTCTTCAATAATAAATAATGTAGAGGAGAAATCCATATAACATACAACCTGAGAGTGTCAAAAGATTATGTTTTCCAAAGTTTTCCCACAGGCGTTAATAAAGTTCAATTCATATTTTCGGCCAATTAATTGATCCTAATGAACAAGTCTTAACAAGGCTAACAACTCTTGTTAGTAGAGTGCGGACTCTAATTTTTACTAAACAACTTTATATAAAAGTAATCCTTTGAAAAGCCACTCCATATACTTCCATGGAACACGCCCCTATGTTCTCCACAAAACGACACCATGAAAAGTCTAAGTATGGGGGTGTGCTGGAAATCCGGGAAGAGAAAGGAACTGTGCTGTTGGTCCCTTAAGTCCCTTCCCTTTCGTGGTGGACACAGCACAATATTTTTAAAACCACAAGGAGCGGGAGCGCCAGAGAGGTGTATTTTTCCACAAGCTCTGCATTTCAGCTCCTAAACTTCATTACAAATATTAATTTACACTGCTGGAACTCTTGAGCTACAGCTAGATTAGATCTCCTGAACACTTTAGTTTGTGATTGATACCGAACATTTGCAGATTTGACTTGGGAATCTTAATTCTGCAGCTGCTTCTCTTGTTGCTACCAGCACCAACAGGGCCACAAAGCCAACACTTTTGGCTTCTACGTTCAAGATGCCCTCCATGCAGAACTCTCCTTGGGAACAACTACTTTCACTACTAAGTGGTATGGACTCTAAGCTGGAAAACATTCTACGAAGACGGGGGATATCCGCTGAAGCATCTATGGCTCCAAGTGAAGCGAAGAGACACTACAGCATGCGACCCCCCACAGATATTCCGGAGACTGCTGCAGTACTGAATTCTGAAGAGACACAGACCCAGGGCCATCACACAGCCTTCCGTCCTGGGACTCGCAATGGGGTCCTACCGATCAGATGGACTTGACTGAGCGATGTTTTGGATGTGGAGTTTTCATCTCATTCCCTGGTTGCGGTCTGTTCTAAGCAGCATTTGGATGGCTACCTTTTGTAGACTAATCTCCTGAGTCCAAGGCAAAATGCTGAGATTTATTGCACTGCAGTTAGCCGGTTTGACTTTTGGGCATCCGAAGATGGCGGAAGGTAAGGAGAATCTCCTCCTGCATGGGACAGAATGAATGTAATTTTGGCAAGTTTGTGAGCATACTGGTGCTTAAAAATACTATAATGGTTATGGGGGGCTCCTTGAAATAGTTCCTGAGGATTTACTGGACTGGGAGTGAGACTCATGGCTGGTGGGTTAGTTGGGGAGACCAATACGGTATATTTTGGGATGGGAATCTGATGCAGGTCATTTTATTCCCAATGGTGGATTTTTCCACCCTCTGTGTTTCTTTTTGTCTTCCCCGTCCCGTTTCAGCTGTGTAGACATCAGTTTCCCGATTCTCTAAATAGGAAGCTCTGTGTGTTTAATAAGCTGCATTACTGTCTTACTGCTTAGGTATCAAGTTAATATTCCAGAATCTAGACTTTTGAAAGCTGACAGTGTATTCATTTTTCAGTTGTCTGTAGAGCTGTGTGATAATTAGCATATATTTCCTGTTTTTCACTGTTACCTGGATTAACAGCAGTCAGTTAGACTGCATTTAACTACCTCTAAGTTCTACCTGTTAAGGACATTCCATGACCGCTGAGATGGCTGGCATTTCTGAGACACTTTGCTAAGAACAATGCTGGATACCCCCTTCCCCATTGAAACAGCTTACAGGGGGTCATCTTATGAGTGTCACCTTTATCCAATACTTTACCTACTACCTTGTACAAGGTATCTGAATGTATGTACATACAAGAAAATTATAAAAATATAGTATAAAAATTAAAAAACATATGAAGCAACTTCCTCTCAGGTAAGAGTAATGCCTGTTTTTGTTGACAATTTCGCAAATCACTAAAAAAGGTCCTCTTTTAGATGTCAGTGCTCCTTTTTGCAGAAATTTACAGGACACCAGGAGGTCCCTGCACAGTTCACAAAAGACCCAGTTCACTTACATATCTCTCAGATTGAATCTCTCTTTCTACTCACTACTTCAGAGGTTGGGCAAGGACGGGAGATGGCCGCTGCCAGTGCCATAATCCAGGAGGCTGGAAAAGTTTTACTTCAGAAAGTCTGGAACAGATGCAGAGGCTTCCAGGGAGCTGCAGACTGCACACTGCCCTCAGCCAACTGCCAGGAACCTGCCAGCTCCAGCCAGCTGGCCACACACTAGCTTCCCAGGTGCTGGTCACCTGACACAGGGGATTGAGGGATCTTCTGAAGTTAACCTGTTAGTGCCCAAAGACCAATACTGGGAACCTACAGTACCGAAGTGCTACACGCAGATCAGGGGGACAGGAATAGGACTGACAGTTCAAGAAAAGCAAAGTTTTGGAATTGGAAGGAGTGACTGGTGCAGGGTATTAAATAAGCTGAAACAATTGATTAGCAGTTGTATGTCAGTGGCTCAGTAGGTAGCACACTTGTCTCTGAGACTGGGAGATCAAAAGGCTGTGGGTTCTATCCTCACACCAGGCACTTGGGTTAATATCCTGATACTGCACTGCAGCATGAGGGTGGGGTGCTGCACTCCTGAGGTGCCGTATTTCGGATGAGACGTTAAACCGAGGTCCCACCTGCCTGTTCTGGTGGTAGTTCAGGTGGATGTTAAAGATCCCATGGCACTTTTCGAAAAGAGTAGGGGAATTTCCCTGGTGCCCTGGCCAAATTTCCCCCCCATTTACTAAAAATTACCACCAACAGCGTAATCTGGTTCAAAGTCAGTTGGCATTCATCTGTATCCCCCTCCCCCAGGTCGTGCTTGAAAATAGGCAGAATTTGTCTAGTGCACCTACCCAGTCAACAAAAACTAAATAAATATGTGAAATTACTAATCAACTATGAAAATGCATAGCACTTGGCACCAACTGATTACCAAAATTAAAAAATAAAATGTTGTTTTAAACACGTAGTCTCCTGTGCCTTGGACTCAGAAAAATGGATAGCTGTCTACTGCTACACATTTCTGGAAATGGCTAGTATCCCCCCTTTTTGAGTAACGTTTTGCTATGCTATGCCAGCTAGTTAATACCCTGCTGGTGTATAAACCATAACTTCTATTGTTTTCGTCACATATGGAAAACCTGTCTGCAGTTCCAGAGACAATGCAATAGTTTTTTTTTCGCACACTGCTCCTTCTCACTCCTGCCCGAACTCCAGACTCCTGCCTTGCTTTCCCCGGACTCACCCTCCGATACCCCCTGGCTTACCCCCCAGGGCAGGGTCATGGTGCTGGCAATCCTCTCAATGACAGGTGAAGGTGTTGGCGGGGAGCACCCCCCACCCGATACTGCCTCCCTGGCTTTCCCCCAGGGCAGGGTTCGAGGCCACCGGAGCCCCAGATGTCGAAACTGGTCAGCAGGAGAGTTGGAGGAAGTGACCGGAGCCAGGAGCGGGCGTCATTAGTGGGCAGCTGCAATTTTTTTTTGTAGGCCATTTTTTCCCTTGAGGGTGGGGACGTGCAATGACATCCCATGCACCCCGCACCCCACAAGTGACGGCGCTGGCATGGAGGTACCCCAGCCTCCACCAGGAGTCCACAGTGTGCCAGACACTCTACCCTCCCCCGGAGAAGGAGAGCAGTCCCATGGATGCTCAGTCCTTCTCCCAAGCTGGCCTCCTCCGAATGCCTGGACTCTGCTCCCGAACCCGGTCATTGATACAGTTCTTAAGTGGGTTGAAACAGAGACAGTAGCGGCCACATGTTCTACATCATCAGTACTTGCAGCAGGGTCATAATGGGGTACAGGGGGCCCCAACCTGGAAACTTGATACAGAGACCAACCTGGAAAATCAAAAAGGGAGGGCCCAGGGAGAGACACTCTTAGCAGAATTCCACTTACATCTGATACACAAGCTCTATGTTTGTATCCTAAATTTACTTGCAGTACCCAAACTACCCCATTTAATTAGAAAACAGTTGAGAAATGCAAACAGAGTTCAGAAGGTACTTAACGGGGGGGGCCTGGAAATGTCCAGGCGGACTAGTCAGATTCAAACTTGCAGTGGGTTTGTCTTTATTTTGAGATGCATACCATTTAGTACTTATATCACACACTGCTTTTCCTTTACAGTCACTTTATTTGTAGAGTAATGTGTCTTGTTTGTCCCACAATGCTTGTGATTAAAACTTGGTTATAGCTCAGACTGCTGTTCAGGAATAGGTAGGGAGTCATCAGCATCCAGAAAATCCAGGCACACAGTCAGCCTCCCAGCCAGGCTTTCTCACCTGCTGACACCAATGTATTATTTCTCCTTCACTGTGATTATATTCTGCTTTTTCTGTGCAGGCTGCATTGAAGTCGTCTTCTATCTGTGTGTGCAGAGAGGCTGTATTTCTTCCCCTTCCCTTGTTTGCTGTAATTTTGGCTGCTTTAATGCACTGTGACCTACTTAGTTGCAGCTAAGTTGCCTGCTCTCACCCCCCCCCCACCAAACAGCCTGTCCCAGTGTCTCCTGTGCTCCACCCGTTATTTAAATCCCTTTCTTTGCTGCTGCTTAAATTTCAGCTACCTCTGTTTTACATGTTATAGGAAACACCACCTGTTATCAGTGGGGGTCATCACCAGGGAGTGCCCATCTGAGAGCAGACCTTCTGGTGTTAGCTCCAAGGGGGTAGCTCAGGGGTGCAGCACAGCGTAGAAAAGGAGGGTGCCCTCATGATGCCAGTAATTGTTGGGGAGCAACCTGTGCCTCTAGGTTTCCCGTGGCAGAGTGTTCCACTTGTCCACCACCTGTTCTGTGAAGAAATTCTTTCTCACATTTCCTCTGAATCACGATCCCTCCAACTTCATCCCATGACCTCTAGTCCTGGAACATCTTTTTCAGTGGAAAATGGTGTATTCCTGCATCCTGTTCCTCCCTGTAAGATACTTGTATGTCTCCATCATATCCCCTCTCTCCCTCCCTCCTCTCCTCCAGGGAGTACATATTCAAGTCCTTCAACCTGTCCACATAGGACTTGTGATGCAATCCCTGTACCATCTTCGCTGACCTCCTCTGAACCTTCTCTACCCTATGTCCTTACGTAGGTAAGGTCTCCATAACTGTACACTGTGCTCCAGGTGGAGTGTCATTAGTGTCTTGTATAGTGGAATTATGACCTCCTTTTTCCTGCTGGTGATGGCAAGGCACAAACATATGTAACGTGAAACTGGTGAATTACCCTGATACAACTGGATCCATTGTGACAAGACAGGGTTATCATGTGCATTAGGAAAAGGCTATGTGGAAACATCGGTCAATCCAGGCAGCCTGAGGAAAGGTAGTGACATGCCCCATAGATGGGACCCCATGAAAATGTATAGTACTCTGAAAGAGGAGTGAATTGCCTGACAACATAACCAATGAATGCTTATCTCTGGATCCCTAAATAAATACAGTTTAACTATCAGTAAGGGAATTATGTGCTCAAAGAGTTTGGTGTCCCGGACTACTTTAGTGAACACCAATTAGGTATCTGTGTGTCCCGGTGAAACTCCGGTTCTTGTAAATTTAAACAAGTAATGGGGGTTGTAAGGAACCTTCTGGTGAGCACTGAAATACCCCTAGACATGGGTGGTTCTGGACCATGCCTGCCCCACCCAGAACAGAGTGGGAGGAGAGAGAGTGTGTGGTTAAATATAGAAGCAGCTCTTTCAGTTGCAGCAAAGAGCCAGGCAAAGGTCCAGTACCCGCACCCTCCCCGAGCTGTATTCAGGTGACTTTGCTTTATCTTTTCTTTTTAATTTCTCAGGATGAAATATTCACCAGGTGCTCAGTACTAGCCACAGCAACTGCTACTCAGGGCATTAAACGTAATCAATGTTATTTGATTTCTCAGGCTCTTCAGTACTGCTATCAGCTGGTGTTTAACTTCTTTTGAGATTTCTGTTTTTTTTTTCTTCTTTACTTATGTCTACATTCTTTACCTTGAACTGTAATCTATTTTTTCCCTCTATTTTTCTGTCTGCTGGCAGCTGTTAAGCATATTCAGCCAATCCACAAAGCCCCGGTTCTGGTGCCTGGTGCTGTGCTCCTAAGCAGCAGGGTTATTCTTTTTTCCTTTTGTCATTTCTTCATTTATTTTTTGCTTTTTATCCTTATTCCCCCCTCTCCCCAACAGCCATAGCACCTTTCTTCCTAAGACCACAGCGCAATTAAGCTGTGTTCCTGAAGCAGTAGTTTCCGGGTTTTTTTTGTTTGTTTTTTTGAATAATCTACCATCTCCCCTAGTCACAAGCAGCCCTTTATCTACTGGTCTGACAATGGAGCTGAGCACTGCACTCCTAATCCACAAACTACATAGCATTGCATCCTTTCACAGCAGCAGGGAGGTGCATTTCAATTTCCTTTTTTTATTTTATTTTACCGTCGAAAACCCAGGAGGCAGAGCTAACTCTGCAAAGGCTCTGCTGTTAGTGAAATTCTGTTTGTGTGTTCAGTGTGCTCGTACCCCCCTTCTTACAGATGACTGCATCCCTGCTGCTGTCAATCACACAACAGCCCATCCCACTGAACATCAGAGGGTGTATATGTTGTGCAAATCTGTATTACCATCCTGAAGTACAGCTTGAAGCAGCTTCTCACATGTGGTTAAACTGGAAATGTTTAGGTAGGGGAACTCGCAACTAGCTGGTGGAACTGTCCTTTCTAGGTGGTGGTACTCTCCTATATAAATCAATAAGGAAAGATAACAGAGGTGGTGGAGCTGTCATACATTTTTTCCAGAGGTGGTGGAACTGAGTTCCTGTGGGCTGCTGCCCAATTTAACTGACAAAATCAAATCAAGTACTGACTGACTGAGACACTAAGAGACCACACGACTAATACACAAAAGCTGTCCCTCACAATAGGCGCCTACAAAAAATGACAAGGACTGGAGCCCCAAGCAGAAACTGAATCACTGGAATCTCAGAGCTCGGCTACACAGTCTCCACTCCATGAACGCATGATGTGTTGTGGGATAAAATATCATTTTATTCAAACAGAATGATAAAACAGCAGCAGTTTGTTACTAAGTACCCCCTTCCAACATCCACAGAAGCTGGCAGTACATGGTTGTGCTCCTAGAGTAGTAGGAGGACACTACGGAGTGCAACCCGTAACTGGAAATAACATATTTTCTTGTGCCTGGAAACAGCACGAAAGTAAGGAAAATAAATCACTAGCCAAGGTAGTAACATAGACAACAAACACAAAATAGCAAAGAACAGCACTGAATGTGTACAGTTCTGGAGACCTTACCTTCGTAAGGACATAGACAGGGTAGAGAAGGTTCAGAGGTGGGCAACAAAGATGGTACAGGGATTGTATCACAAGCCCTATGAAGACAGGCTGAAGGACTTGAATATGCACTCCCTGGGAAAGAGAGCAGATATGATAGACACACACAAGTATCTTACAGGGAGGAACAGGGTGCAGGAATACATTATTTTCCAGCTAAAGAGATGTTCCAAGACTAGAGGTCATGGGATGAAGTTGGAGGGATCGCGATTCAGAGGAAACATAAGGAAGAATTTCTTCACAGAAAGGGTGGCAAACAAGTGGAACACCCTGCCAGAGGAAGGGGTGGGGGTGAAACCAGGCTCTCCACTTCGGCTGAGTGGCCCTGGCACTGCTACCTGCTGGCGGCTGGACCTCTGCATCCAGCCTGCCACCCCCTGACCAAGGAAAGCAGCCACAAGCCCAAACCAGGCTCTCCACTTCAGCCGAGTGGCCCTGGCACTGCTACCTGCTGGCGACCGGACCTCTGCATCCAGCCCACCACCCCCCGACCAAGGAAAGCTGCCACAAGCCCAAACCAGGCTCTCCACTTCAGCCGAGTGGCCCTGGCGCTGCTACCTGCTGGCGGCCAGATCTCTGCATCCAGCCTGCCACCCCCGACCAAGGAAAGCAGGTACGTTTGGTCAGCTCCTAGCTCGGAGCTGTGAAGCTTCAATCCTCGTAATTGGACTGGCTCCTGTGTACTGTGGCTGCTTCCCACTTGAATGCTGCAGATTCCCATTGAGAAAGAAAGCATACAAGGCACCTTTTTCAAAACACAGCTTGGCCACTGCCTTGCTGTACTGCTCTCTGGACAATTTTTTCACCCATTCCCTCCCCTTTATTAAGTAAACTTCCCCAGTGATCCCCACCCCCTGATGCCTCACACTAGTCAATTAGGGCAACTCCTTAAAGGGGCTCTCCTTTCTGTAACTTCTTAAAGGGGTGATCCTCTCTCGTGCCCAAATAACTTATCGTCCTCAATGCATCTGGGATCAAGTGCATCGACACTGACTATGGTCCTCCTCCTACTTCCTAGACCAGCCCCACCTTATTCAGGACCACCACCCTCTATGCATAGTACCCCCCCTCTCATCTGCAACACCACTACCGGACCCCCCCACTCCGACGCTCGATCACCTTCCCCCCCTCGGTACCCCCAACACTTCCACCCTGCTACCTCTTACTCCCACTCATACCTTGGTCTCTTCTCCTCAATGCCTTTCCCACCCCTAGTACTCTACACACCCCCTGCACCCAGGCACCCAGCCCCGTGTCCAGTCACAAGGGGAGATGCGACAATCACTACCACGCTTTGGTGCGCCTAATCACCCTCCTGTTGCTTCTATCAGGTAACATTCATCCAAGTCCTGGCCCCGTGCCCAACATTATGAACAAGTCTGCCCAGACTCAAGGACTCCGCATAGCTTCTATAAATATATCTGCAGCCTCCTTAAGAAGGCTGCTGAATTCCAATGCTGGGTTACTCAGCACCAACCGGACATTGTCGCACTCGTCAAAACCTGGTTCTCCAAATCCACCCCGACTCCTTTGTCTCCCTCCTCCCCCCTGGTTACACCCTTTTCAAGGAAGAGCAGGTGGGTAAGCATGGAGGTGGCTGTGCTGTCTATATGCGTGACCCCCTCCTTGGACATGCACTTCCTCCACTTAAGCTTGATAACGGGGCGCAAGCCCTCACACTAAAACCCTCACCAACCCTGGTAAGGGCCCACTGTTTCTCACCGTTACCTATATTCCCCCCCAGAAAGCAAGAACTCGCCATTCAAGCACTTGCTGACTACCTCTCTGGCCTACCGCCCAAAATGGCCCAGATAATTGCTGGTGACCTGAATATCAACTGGCTCTCTGCCACAGCCTCCCAAAACAGAGATATCTTTGCCACCCTTGACATGTCCCAGCTTGTCACCACCCCAACTAGATTCAACCCCTCTACTGGCTCCAGCACCCTCCTGGATATCACCATTACTAACTGCCCCCAGAGGGTGCTCGATGTTAGTGTACTTCCCAACTCACTTAGTGACCACTCCCTGGTCATATTCTCTTGGTCCGCTGCCAACAGCAAACCTGCACCACAAACCACCCAGCGACTTCACCTACTCCCAGGCGGCCTCCGTCGCCTTAAACTATACCTCTCACAACTGGATTGGTCCCCAATCAAGCTTGCACTGTCCATAGATGAGGCACTGGATTTTTTCACTCACACTTTTAACACTGCCTGTGATCTCTATGCCTCCTACGCTAGAAATCATGCCAAAAAGCAAAACATGCCCTGGGTTCTCCCCCCACCACAAACTTAAAATGAGAGACAACCTAAGACACACTGCCATGGAATCTGACAAGTCAACTGATAGGCAAGCGTACAACGCTGAGCGCAATAAGTGTACTTGGGCCATTTGACAGGCCAAAGCCCAGTATTACCAATCCGCTCTCGTCTCCTCCTGGGGGTTAGCTAGAAACTTTTGGGATAATGTAAAGGAGCTGAATGGGAAATCCCACTCACCATCCCCCCTCTCAATTCTCCTTTAATGGAACTGTCTGCTCTGACCCCCTTGGCATTGCAGACTGCCTAAACCACACTTTCTCAGACCCGAGTCCAGTTCTGCCCAGGTAACTTCTTTGACCCCATCCCAGTAGCACCCCTGCCCACTCTCCAGGGACCTCCTTTCTACCTACGTACTATCACCCTGTTGGAGGCTAGACCACTTCTGCAAAAATCCATTAGTAGTAACAACCCCGGCACCGGCCTACTGGACACTAGGCTACTTCGTCTAACGTTGGATGCTATCCTGCTCCCACTTACTGAGCTGCTCAACCTCTCTCTGTGCCTGGGGCAGTTTCCCAGCACATGGAAAACCGCCATCATCGCTCCTATCCTAAAGAGTGGCGATCAAGCGACCTCAGGTAACTATCGACCTACCACCATCCTCCCCCCATTCTCTAAGGCCCTTGAAAAAGTAGTTGCCAACCAGCTTGCCGAATACTTGGCCATGCACCATATCTTGTACCCTGAACAGCATGGCTTTCATGCAGGTCACAGCACCACAACCGAGCTACTTGAATTCTCCAACTTTCTGCACTCTGCTCTTGATGCCGGAAGTCCTGCCGATGCCGTGTTCATTGACCTCTCCAAGGCCTTTGACAAGGTTTGCCATCCTCTCCTGCTTGACTCCCTCAGATGCCTTGGTTTCTCCCCCGTCCCCCTTGTATGGTTCACCAGCTACCACTCAGCCAGAACTCAGTGTGTGAAAATCAATAGCACCCTATCTGACACACGGCCTGTCCACTCTGGGGTTCCCCAGGGCTCCATTTTAGGCCCTCTCCTCTCTCTTCAGTCTCTACCGCAACTCCCTCCCCTTGGCCTGTCCAAGTAAGATCCTTCTCTACATGGATGATGCTGTGCTCTTCGCCGCTAATCCCAACCCCAACACACTGCAAGCCACCCTCCAACAAGCTTTTGATAGAGCTGAGTGCTGGTTCACATCACGAAGGCTAGTCTTGAACCTAAAAAAGACCAAAGATATGCTCTTCTCACATCGCCAAAGCAAAGCCAGTGGTGCCCCTCTCGTGATACTGCCTAGCACACTAACCCCCATTGAGCAGGTTTCCTCCTACAAGTATCTGGGCATTACCTTTGATTCAGCACTCTCCTTCCATTCCCATATCAATGCCCTTTCTGCTGCTACCAATGTCAGGATTGGACTGTTATACTGCCATAGGGACTGCCTACCACAAGAGGCCCTTAGATTGGCAATCGCCTCCTCTGTCCTGTTGCTGTTCGAGTATGGGCTGCCCATCTATGCTGCAGCCAACAACACTGCGCTTGCAAGAATCCAGCTCTCTATAAACAAGGCCTGCAGGCTAATGCTGGGAGCCCCTAGGCACACCCATATGTGCCTGCAGTACTCCACCACCAACTTGCTCAACCTTAAAGAAAGACCCGCCCAAACCTGCCTCTTGTAACAAGACCCTCTATAGTGCCCCCTGGTTGCTCACCTCCCAGCGTGCCTCCCCTCAGTCTCCACCGCAGCACTGTCAAAACCTCCCTTATTGTCCCCAGGGTAAGGACCTCTATAGCCCAGCGATCCTTTTGCTATCGGGCTCCCTCCTGGTTCAATTCCCTCCCAGCCAATATAGCTGACTCCACTAAGCTTGGTCCTTTCAAGGTCTCCCTCAGAAGCCATCTGACAAGCACTCACTGCTACAACTGCACATAATCCCCCACCTGCCCCTTACCTTCACCCTTAAGCTGGGTCTGCCCTGTCTACTTTTGCTGTATATACCTGGGGCCTCATGCAACATCTGCTGACTAATGTAATAAAATATCCCTGGTTGCTACCTGACGTGGTACTCGTGTACCTATATTATGACTACTGAGATATATCTTGTTATTCCCCTTCATACCTTATCAGCACTGCAAACTCTCAACTGACCAAGAACTGCCACTCTCCTGCTTGACTTGTCATGCTACAATAGGCACACTTGTACCCCAGCTGTATTCTGACAGCAGATCAGCTCCCATGTGTAGAGTACAATGGATGGGGTGACATGGTTCCATCCCCAGCCCTTCCTCTGAATCCTGATCCAGGTATACTCCCAGCGTTTTAAATAAATAAATATATAAATGAGGCTACCCCCCATTCTGTTCCTCTACATACTCCTTCCCTCCAAACTCTCACCCAAGTTTCAGGTGCTGATTTTATGAAAGAAAGACCCCCCTCCCTTTACGCGCCCCATTCCTCCAACCTCACAGGCATCCATGTCATGTCGCTGCAGCGTCACGAGGACATCTTTATTAGGACAGAAAATGCACGCAGCAGTTCCACTCCTGAGCATTACAAATCTCAGCTTCCAGTTATTCAGCCAGGCACATGCAATACTAATTGGTAGAAAACCTTCTGACTGGCAAAAGGAGTGGGAAGCATGCTACGGAAATAACTGGCCACCATGAAAAATGAATACAATTTTGTGTCTTGATTTCTGGCTGCACAAGCTCTTTACAATTACCCCATTCCTGTTAAGACAGCCAACAGACCAGTCAGGAAGCTCCCTGCAGGAGCGTGGATCGAATCGCGGGTGCCAGAGGCCTGCGCTAGCCTCTCCGACTCACAGCCGACGGACCCCTCAGGAAGCTTCCTGCAGGAGCGTGGATCGAATTGCGGGTGCCAGAGGCCCGACGGACCCCTCAAGAGTGTGGATGGAATCGCAGGTGCCAGAGGCCTGCGTTAGCCTCCTCGACTCACAGCCAACGGCATTTCCTTTATAGTTGCTGGCTAGTGATGTCACTTCCTGTTCTCACATTTACTTGATGTCACTTCCTGTTCTCACATTTACTAAGTCCCCACTTCCCCATTTGCAGGTTATACCAGATAGCCACTAGAGGGACCCTCTGACCCTATCACCTCAGCCACCCCACTCCTACTTCCTGTAACCTATACACCTGCCTAGGTACATCTGTCCACTATCCCACCTCTGCCTCTGCCCACACCATACCCTCGTCCTGCGTCCAGCTGCCCATCCTTCTGACCCTCACCTAGCCAGCCACTACCCTCAGTGACCACTAGGAGTCGCAATTCTCACTCCTATTCTAGCCCAATCCCAGCCACTGAAAGTCCCTCTGTATCTAGTTTCCCCACTCTCTGCCAGGCCTTTCCCCAACTGTCCAGCTAGAGATTTGAGCCTTGTACCCTGTCCACCAGAGTCCGTGACAGTACCACTACTCCAAAGTGGTATCTACGCTCTTTGGGGGCAACCAAACTACTTATACTTCACCACCCCACTGACCCTGTTGCTATGTCCGGGCACCTTTTCCCCAAAATTGGTATAATGTCCCCATCAACAACCCTCGTACTACTGTTCTCCTCCATCTTACTGTCCCTTCCCACGTCAACAACCCCCCAAAGCGGCTACCCAGCACCCTCCCTTCACCTGCCTTCTGACCCATCCTACAAAGCCTCCTGCAAGTCCTCTGCTTCCTCCCAGCCATCTCATGGTCTCACTCCCCAGTCTATTCCTTTGGCTGCCTTCTGCCTCTCTCCCCTCCAGTTCCCCTTCCTCCACTCTGCCCACCCCAGCACATCCGCCAACCTGCATAGGGCTAAACCCCGGTCCCTCCATGCTCTACGCTGCCACCTAACTATTGCCCTACTTCTTCTGGCAGCTGGGAATATACACCCTAACCCAGGCCCTACCCTGTCCTCAAGCTCCAACCACCACACACCGAACCCCTCAGCCAGGACCTCCACCAACTCTCGCTCTGGCTATCTTCCCTGTGGCCTCCGCCTTCTCCATTTAAATATTCGTAGCCTAGCCCCTAAGCTCGATCAGCTCCAGATTCTAGCCACCCACCATGTCCGTGACATAATCATTCTATCAGAGACCTGGCTAAACCCCAGCCTCCCAGACAATACCATCACTATTCCAGGGTACACCATCACACAGCAAGACCGGCCCTCCAGAGGCGGTGGTGTGGTTATGTACATCAAATCAACCCTACACTTCACTGTCTCCTTCACTAAAGCCGAACCCAAAGCCTTCGAGCTACTAATGACAAAACTGCCCCCCCCAAACCCATCTATGTGGCTGGAATCTATTGCTGCCCAGGCACTTCAACCACTATCGTCACCAACCTCCTAGGTCAGCTCTCATCTCTCACACAGTCAGGTGAACTATATGTCCCTGGGAGATTTCAACCACAACTGGCTAGCACCCACTTTTAACAAAATCCAAACTGAAATAACCACCCTAAACCTAGTCAAACCATCTTGGAACCCACTCGCTCTAATCATAAGTCCGGTAATCACACCCTCCTTGACTGGGCGCTTACTTCCCACCCACACCGCGTCGTCAGTTCAGGCCTTCTTCCCGATTCCATCAGCGACCACCATCTAATCTACTTGGTCCGCAAGATCCACATAACTAAAACCCCTCCCAAATTCATATTCCAACGGTCTTACAAATCCCTTAACCTCTCCCTCCTCCTGGCTGATTTGGCCCACTCAAATTGGGTCCCAAGCCCTACCTGCTCTAACATGGATATGGCCCTCTCTCACTTTCAAAACACCTTCCTCGCCATCTGAGACAAACACGCCCCCCTGCGCCAGACTAGATTCCGGGGGTCTCACCTACCCTGGATCTCCCCAGAGCTGTTAGCTTGCCAACAAGCCCGTGATAAGGCCTGGCGAAACTACAAATCCACATCTCTTCCAGATAACTATATTACCTACTGCATGCTCCACAAAAAATGCACAAAGGCCACCCATTTAGCTAAGGCTGATTACTTCAACAATACCCTAAATGAAAACCTCGAGTGCCCCGCTACATTCTGGAAGGTCATTAACTCCCTCTTCACCCCCAGACAACAAGCCCCCCTCCTCTCCTCCTCTCCAATGGGACTCTCATCTCTGACCCCCTGTTGGTCACCTCCGAGTTTAATACCTATTTTACTACCTGTGCACAGACCCTCCTAAAATCCCTTCCTCCAGCAACCTCACCTGCTCCCCAATCACCTATCCACCTTCCGACTGGTAGGAACACTTTTTCCTTCAGACCTATCTCCCCTGCCGAAACCCTCGCTGCCCTTCACTCCCTGAATCCCTCCAAAGGAAAATCCCCTGATGGTCTGGATAACAAACTCCTCTTTCTTCCTGCCCCCGCCATTGCTACTCCCCTCGCGAACCTACTAAATCTCTCTTTCTTCACAGAGGAACTCCCCTTCAAATGGAAGCATGCCACTGTCATACCCCTCCCAAAAGGCGGTGATCCTACCTCCACTACAAACTACCGCCCCATCTCCTCCCTCCCCAACCTCGCCAAACTCCAGGAACACCTAGTGCTTTCCCAACTCTCTGACTTTCTCTCTGAAATTAACTTCTTCACCCCTTTCCAGTCTGGTTTCCGAAAACACCACTCGACCACCTCCTCCCTGTTACAACTCACGGACTCCATCCTCACTGGAATGGATAATGGACTAATCACTGCCGCTATCTTCATTGACCTAGCAAAAGCTTTCGACATGGTATCCCACCCTCTCCTCCTATCCCACCTATCTGGAGCTGGGTTAACAGAATCTGCCACTAACTGGTTCAGGCCTACCTTATAAATAGAACCCAATCCACTAAAATTGCCAACTATACCCCCCCCATCACCACCGCATCCCCAAGGTTCAGTTCTTGGCCCCATCCTTTCTCCATCCTTCTAAATGACCTGCCTAACTCTTGCTCCTCTCACACAATCCATATGACGCGGACGATAGTGTCCTTTCACCTCTGGTTGGACCCACGAAGAAGTCTCCTCCAAACTCAAACTGATTTCAACAAAATCCAACACTGGTTCAATACCAACCGCTATCCCTAAACGCCAAAAACTGTCTTTATGACTTTTCAGCACTAGACAGCGTCTATCCAAACTCACCTGCCCCCTCAGCTTCCATACCCTAAATAACTCCATCCTCGAGGTTGTGCCCTCCTTCAGATATCTTGGGATTTGGCTGGATCGACACCTCACCTTCTCCACACACGTGGATGCCATCATTTCTAAACTGCGTCCAAAACTTGGTGCCCTCTATCGCAACCGCTCTTGTCTCCCTCTACCGGTCAGACGGGAATTAGTCCAGAAAATGATTTTGCCCTCCTTTGACTACTGTGATGTCGTTTATAGCTCCGCCACCAAGACCATCCTAACCAAACTTGACCCCCTCTTTAATGCCTTCTGCCATTTCGCCCTCGATGCTCCCCCCCGCTCTCATCACTGCAAACTCTATTGATCTCTGGCCCTACCTTCCCTGAGCAACCGGTGCCTAATTCACGGTGCCAAATTCACTTCCAACTGTTGGCTCGGCTCCCTCCCTCCCTACTTTGCATCCTCCCTATCTACCCCCCAACCTCACCCACTCCCTCAGATCTTCTGATGCAAGACTATTAGTCATCCCTCACCGTAGGACCACCGCCAGCCAATCAGCCTTCTCTTACCTTTTCCCTAAACTCTGGAATTACCTGCCAGCTCAGATCCACCTCTCATCATCCAAACACTCCCTATCCTCGGCCCTCACTAACTTCCTTGCACCAAATTACAACTGCCCCTGACCCCCACCCTACCAGCTCACTCCCACCATCCCCCCTTGTGCCTGACCAGCAGCTCGGCCTTCGCCAAACTGCCTGGCTTATACACTGCCCTACGACATCATCACTCCTCTAATTTTTCCTCTTAATCTCTCCCTACCTCCCTCTCCTTCCCCCCTCCTCAGTTACCCACGCTCTCAACCTCACGACTACTACTGCTCACCCTCTCCCCCAACCCTTATCACCCCCCACTCTCCTCTCCTACCCCTACTGTCACCTTGGTGCATCTCGCTTCAACTCTTGTCATGCTACCGCCACTCATGCATTGCTACTGGCATTTACTTAAACATGTATTAACCGGAAGTGTTCCATGTTATGTATAACCTGTCCTTCATGCTCCGATATCTGTACTGTTTCACCTATTGTTTAAATGCACTATAGTTCTCCTATATTGTTCCATCTATTGTAAATAATGTGCTCATGTTTATTCTTCCCTATTATATACATCATCTGTATTGCACAATATATATTTTTTGTCTGTTTTTGATCTGCCTCCACTGTAACCCTTCTCCCCAGGTCGTACCGTGAGACGAGCATCTTTTTGCTCAGTGTGCCTTTCCTGGTGAAACAATTTCAATAAATAAATACATTTTGTCAGTCTACCCCCATAAAACTGATCAGACAAGCTAAATGTCCTCGGTCCACTCAGACCTACAAAAATAGTGTAGTTCTGGGTAACGTCTTCAGTCACCTTTACTTATCTATCACCACCGGACTTTTCAAAAGATTACATATAAACAATGATCACATTTTACAACTTTAGAAGCTGAAGTACTGAAAAAAGTAAAAATGCAGAAAACTACATAGCACTCAACAGTCCCCAATCAACATGGTATCCTTGACTTTAAACCCATAATTCCACATATCCTTCATAAACCTACTATGTCATGTTACTTAACACACAGAATTTAAGAGCATAAAATGGCTACACAGTAGCCCAGGGTGAGAAGCAATGCCTTGGCCTGGCCTTGTCAGCATGTCACCCCCATCCCTCCAAGCAAGGATGAAGTAAGTATGCTGCACAAATGCATAACAATTTATTGGGATTCCCAACCAACTCCACCATATAGTGTACCCCATTATTCCCTTAGAGAAACAGAAATTTGTCTAGGTTTACCATAAAGGCTTTGTACTGTTTTCATGCCCATCGTTCCCACTGACAGCCCAGTCCACAGGTTGTTCACCTGCCTCCGAGAGAAAAAAATTTCACTCACCACCCAAGAATTTAGCACCTCTGAGCTTCAGAGCGTCTCTCCAGTCTTCATCTAGGACGCCAGATAAAATATTTCAAATTGTCTGAGCTTGTCAGCCTAAATGAGGTTAAGCTCTATGTTCCTTCAAATTCTCATTTCAATGCCTAATGCTGAGTCCTGCATCCTGGTTTTTTGTCACCTTGCTGAACACCATCCCCAATTTGTCTGCCTCAGACTTAAGAGGAATACCACTCAGATAAAAACAGAAGTGACTTAGGGACTGTAGGTTTAAACTCTTTTCTAACAGTGTAATGCACAAGTCAAAAGGCAATGAAGTGTTGAAACAGAATGATGCAAGGCCTTGTGGTTTATGCAGAGAGGAACATGCAATACACTTCCAGACAACACACATCTACCCTGTATGCAGTCTGGGCCAGCACTGCATCGCACAGCAACACCTCTCAACTATCTCTGATTTTCAGCAACGGCCCTAATTTCCCCCCAGAAGTTTCCTTTGTTGCTCTTAAAATTGAAGTTTCAGTCACCAAAGAGTAGGGATTTACAGCATACAATAATGGAAACCAGCTAGAACAGGGACGCCCATGGAAAAGGTGGTACGCTAGGCTAAACAATGTCAAACAGAACACGAAAGCTTTCCACACACTGTACCATAAGAACAGAAAAGCTTTCCACACACTGTACCATAAAGTAAATATATGAGGGCTCAGAAAAATGTAATATAAAAGGTGTTTTACTCACCTTTCACACATGTGTATCAGTGCTGGGCATATCACAAATAAAATGACTGTCCCACAGTCTGCATCAAACACAGAACACTGTTTTGTACTGCTCTCTGCATTTTGTCAAGGGTCTGTAAAATGCACAGGGTGGCATGAGATGGCACTGGGTGTTTGGTGCAGGCTGTGGGCTACTGATGATATGCCCGGCATTGATACACACAGCGTGTGTAATGTGAGTAATAAACTTTTTGTTTCACATCCCCACACCCCCCCCCACACCCCGAGTCCTCATATATTTACTCTGTGGTATGGCGTATGCAAAGCTTTACTGTTCTGGAGCACACAATAATGACAAATACTAAGTATTACTATCTAGTTCTTTTTTTTTTTTAATTCTTCCTTTTTTGTTGCCGTGTCCACTGAGTCCTCAGCCCAGTCAAAGACCCCTGGACCCCTAAACTCCATACTGGCCGTGACTTCCGACACACCCAGCTTTCCCCATCAGGGTGGGGTTGCGGCACCTGAGCTCAGTGCCGCAAACATGGGACCAGAATCGGGAGCTGGCCTGGAGACTAATCAGGGCCAGGGGCAGGCGTCATGCATGGCGCGCGAACAAGGTTTTTGCTGCTTGATTCCCAGGGTGGGGTGGCAATGACGTCCTGCATCCACCCTGCCCCTCTGACTTTTGGGCGCCGGTGCTTGCGATTCCTCCTGGGCTCTGCCAGAAGTCCTCGCGCACCGGGCAGTCTTCCCAATCCTCCCCCCCCAGAGAAGGAGAGCAGCCCTGGGGGCGCTCTATCCTTCTCTCCCGGCTGGCCCGCCAGCTCCCTGGGTATGTTCCCAAACCTGGGTCGCTGGCGTTGCATGCGGAATTCCAACCACTGTGCTGGCAGGCCAGTGTTACCATCTACTTCTGCCTTTCACACTAAATCTCACACTACAGCATGCCTTGGCTCTTGTGCTGATATTATCATTTTTAAGATGATGTCCCTAAATAAGGCAGCTTGCCCCATATTTTGTTTATGGCTCGATCTGATTTGCAAGACAGGAGGTTGAGAGGTTATGACCAGCTTACTTCACTTCTAGGAATCTTAGGATGCCAAAGCCCTGTAACCTAAACAGCCCATCCTGCTCTTCAGAGTTCAGACTCAGCACGGTATTAAATAACCAGCATCACATTGCACTTGCGGTGCAGACTGGCTGTTCATGCTACGCATTGTTACATTCAGATCGCAAAAATATGATCCACTGTCTTACTTGTGTGACCCTCCTTATCTTTAGTCCTCCCTCCCTTAGACACACTCACCCACAAGTAGTTATGACCCCTGCAAAGTGCTGCTGACAGTATGCTAACAGTTTTACCCGTCTGCCCGAATGCTGACAATTGCTCCCAGTAATGCTTTGCGATATCTGCCAGCATTCAGGCCCACAGCAGTGAGACTGTTAACATACTATCGGTGGCACCCTACAATGATCATAATTACTTGTGGGTGTGTCTAAGGGGACATGGGTGGGGAGGGTGGTGGGGTAGAAATGGGTGGGGTTTTGGAAGGTGACTCAGAATGTTAGTTTCTGGAAAAGGGGATGTAGGTGAGGGCTGGAAGGCTCAGATGGGTGGGGGTTTTGACATATTCTGGCAAAGGGGACATGGGTGGGGTGGTGGTGAGGCACTGCAATGGGTAGAGGGAAGGTTTTAGTGGTTCTGGCAAAGGGGATATGGGTGGGGAAGGTGTGGTTCTGAAATGTGTGTTGGGGTAAAGAACAGATAAGCGTATACAATTAATTTTAATAAAAGATTTTATTCAGGTTAACATGCATTTTTTTAAATATATAAATTTTAAGCATCTTTTATTTTGCTAATCAAATTGAGGCAAATGCTATGCATTTTCACATACAAAACTACTAATCAATTTTCCCAGCTTATTTAACTAATTCTGCCCATTAGTTCCTCTAATGGCTATAGAAAAGAACAGGTTACTCACCTGTAACTGTATCCCTACTTGGCAGTTCCACAGGAACAATGTTATTGGCTGAATGTCTATAAGCAAAGCTCTTCCCACCACCCGAGTGGTATTTCTCTCAAGACCGCCCTATGACATCAGATCTTACATGCTAGAAGCAGGATTCATGTGCCACTTTCCACTGGATGCTGGATGGGTTGTGTGGATGTGAATGAAACACCACTCCTAGAAATAACAGTTATGTAAGAACCTACCGTAAAAATAGATCTTTGAGGTAATCTCTTTCATCAGGTCACACCTGTGGAACTTAGTCATCAGGCACTAGGATCCCATGGAAGCTTTTTCTGTAGCAACCTATCAGGGTCCACCTACGCCGATGTCACCCACCACATAAAGGCATAAGCGGCCCCACTCCCTTCTCAATTCCCTGTCGGAGACCATTCTCATCCAGCTATTCCTGGGAAACCAGGAGAGAGACACACAGAGTGCCTAGCCCTGGTCAAGGCTGGAGCACAAACAAGCCAGTGAGGAAACAGATGATAACCCAAAGGGAGAAAGGGACAGCATTGCCTGATGAAGGAGATTCCCTCAAAGATCTACTGTTACAAGTTGTTACGTAACTGTTCTATCTTTGTTGGGGTATATCTTTCAGCAGGTCACAAGTCCTGAGTCCCAAGCAGTTTTGATAGCTGAACCAAGAGAGTGGCAGGAGACCCTGAAGCACGGCCAGGCCAAAACCTGACTGCCTTCATCCAAACTGTAGTGTGTGGTGAAAGTGTGGACAATACTTGTGGCAGCAGCACATATGTCTGCAGCTGACACATTCCAAACAGGCAACAGAAGTGGCCATACCCCTGGTGGAATGACTCTTAACAACCTCAGGAAGTTCCTTACTATACTTCCTATAACAAATAATACAGTTGGCTAATCATTTGGATAAGCATTTTTAAGAAACTGGGGCATCCTCTTCCCCAGGGACAAACAACTGGTTGGACTTTCTGCAGTCCTTAGTACGGTGTATAAAGTAACCTAAAATTGTGTGCATGTCCAGAGTATGGAGCAATGCTTCCCCTGGACTAGCATGCTCAGGCTAATAAACCGGACGGTGGATAGACTAATTTAAAGTGAACTTAAGAGACCACCTTGGGAAAGAAACTGGAATTAGTACGTAAAGAGATCCTGTCTTTATGAAAAATTAAAAAGGCTGCTCACACGAGAGCTCGGAGCTCTGAAATCCTTCGAGCAGAAGTAATAGCAACTAAAAACAACGCCTTCTAAGAAAGAAAGTGTAGATTGCAAGACGCGGCTGGTTCAAAAGGAGGCAGGGTCAACTTCTCCAACACAAAATCCAGGTCCCACGAGGGGACAGGATTATGAATAGGGGGGCTTCAAGTGAAGAATGCCCCGCAGAAAAGTACGAGCCACATCTAGCTGGACTACTGTGCAGCTGTTGATGGCATCATGGAAGGCTGAAATAGCAGACAAGTGCACCTTAGAGGAGGAATAACTCACGCCCAAGTCTGAAAGGGACAGAAGATACTGTAGGACCTGATTCACCTGGCATGTGAAAGGATCCAAGTGACAGGCTGATGTCCAAATGGCAAAACGCTTCCATTTCATAGAATATGTGGCTCTGGGGGAGGGTTTCCTAGCAACCACCAAGACATCAGCATTCTCTGAGAAACCCCCTAAGGGAGCTCTGGCTACGTCTTCAGGAGCCAAGCATGCAAGCCAAGGGATTTGAGATCTGAATGGACCAGAGTCCCTCGAGCCTGTGTCAACAAGTCCCTGCAAAGAGAGAGAGGAATTGGAGGTTCCACAGCCAGCTGTTGCAGTAATGGAAACCAAATTTACCGAAGCCAGAATGGTGCCACCAGGAAGAGAGAACCCCCTTCCATTTGTAGCTTCAGGAGCACCTCTGGACCAGACAGAAGGGAGGAAATGCATAAAGATACCTCCCTTTCCAGGAGACAGACAACTCGTCTCACCAGAAAACTCCAGGCCCTGGATCTAGCAAGCAGAAATGCGGCAATTTTACGTTGTGTGGGGATTCAAAAAGGTACAACTCTGGGCTTCTCCACCTTTCAAACAGGTCCTCTATGACTGTGCACAGAAGTTCCCATTTGTGTTTCCTGGACTGCAACCTGCTGAGGCTGTCTGTCAAGATGTTTGGTCACCTGAAACGTGGATGACTGAGAGCTCGAGACCATGGTCCGGAGCCCAGTACCAGGCTCTCATTGTTTCCCTGCACAGGGGATAACAGTGCACCCCACCCTGCTTGTTGATATAAGAGACCACGCTGAGGTTGTCTGACTGCACCAACAGAGGGGCCCAGGGACAGGTCGTTCTGAAAAGCCTGCAAAGCATACAGCACTGCCCTCATTTCTAGAATGTTTATGTGGAGGTGAGTCCCCACTGGCAACCAGGACCCCTAAGTCTGAAAAGGACTAAGGTGGGCTACCCACCCCATACCAGAGGCATCCATGGTAAGGATCTGCCCGGGAGAAGGAATGAGGAAACGGACACCCACAAAAGGTTAAGTGAGTTCTGCCACCACTGCAAGGCCTTGCAAACCAGGAAGGAAACAAGGATCAGTTGATTTAAGCCGCCCGAGCGCTGGCCCACTGAACTCGGGAGGTTCCACTGGGGTATGTGCATATGATGCCTGGCTAGGGGTACAGTGGCTATAGCCATTGCCATGAGGCCCAGGAGTCTCAGATAGGACCTGGCTGTAACACGTTCTCTCTCGCCACAAGAGAGGCGTGAGCTATCAGGCAGTCCACCCTGTCCTGGGGCAGGAAGGCCTTGCCCTGGGTTGTGTCCAGAACTGCACCAATGTACTGGAGGCACTGAGATGGAAAAAGAATGGACTTGGGCAGATTGACTGTAATGCCCAGGGAATGAAACAACTAAAGGGTCCTGTGCAGTGTGGCCAGCAAGAGGTTCCTGGATGGAGCCTTTAGTAGCCAGTCATCCAGATATGGAAACACGTTGAGGCCCTCCCATCTGAGTCACCGGGACTGCTCTTAAGCACCTGGTAAAGACCCTTGGTGCAGAGAACAAGCCAAAGGGCAAGACCTTGAACTGGTAGTGCTTCTCCTGGAACAGGAACCTGAATACTGCCTGGTTGGGGGACAGATCAGGATAGGCAGACATGTGTCCTGCCTGTCCAGGGAACAAAGCCAGTCTCCCTGTTTGATGAGGGGCAGCAAGCCTTGCAGGCTAACCATACAGAACTTCTTCTATCTAATGTATTGGTTTAGTCCCTTGAGATCTAGAATGGGATCCAGGAAGAACCTGGAGTAGAACCCCATGTTCTGCTGAGTGCGTGGTCCGTTTGTCCAACATGGAAAGGACTTCGTTCCCAAGCAAAGGAATGTGGTCTGGGGGATATGAGGCTGGAAGAGGCAGGAAAGTCTGGGGGCTGTTCCAGAAGCTCTTTGCAGAATCCAAGCGTCTGTGGTAACAGTCCTACACTGCTAGAGATGGAGGGAAAAACGACCTCCTACAGGCACCTCCTGGCTTGGAGCAAGAGGAGGGGGGGGCCGAGCAAGGAGTTAGGCTGAGGCAGGGCCAGGGGCTGAGGTAGCATTACTGGCTCTGGGACTTTTGGTTGAGGAACCAGACGTAGAGGAAGCAGAGAAGAGGTAGCTCTGTGTTTCCCTTGGAGACGGGTGCCTGACCCTGGTTTCTGGGAGACCATGAGAAAGGAAGGCCTTGGTCAACTTCTGGGTTGAGTATGATAGAGACTGGACAGATCTGATGGCCCTCCCTGAGACCTACAACTCACTGATAATGTCCTGTACATCAGGAGCAAAGAGCTTGGAGCCCACAAAGGGGGCATCCAGGACTTTTTGCTGCCCATCTGCAGCAAACCCAGAGCCACAAGTACCTCCTTAGGCAAATGCCTGCTGCAGCTATCCTGGCCGTGGTATCTGACATATAGATGGCTCGAAAGAAGTGTTTACTTACATCCTATGCTGCCTGGAGAACCTTGAGGAGCACCTGCTTCTGAGACCCTTTTGTGAGGTACGGGTAGCCGCCCTGCCCTTCTTCCACAAGGTATTCTGGTATTTAACCAGATGAAACAAGTAGCTGGAGATCCAAAAGCCCAAAGTAGCTGAGGCAAAGGTTCTCTTACCCCACAAATCAAACCTCCTGGACTCCTTGTCAGGAGGAAGAGAGCTAAGGTGTTTGGGCACCTTAGAGCAGTCATGTGCAGCCTTAATGACCACAGAGTCTGTTTCAGGCTAGGCAGAATAAAAAGACTTCCCAAGAGTGGCCTGATACAATCTGTCCGCTTTTCTAGGCATGGCAGGGACTGAGTTAGGTCTGCTCCAAACAGCTTAGGCAGCATCATGAAGAGCTGGAAGCAACGGTGGAATGACCTTGAGTGGAAACTCAGAGGTCTCCACAAAATCCATCAGATTTTTCCTAGTGATGTCATCCTCTTCAGTTTGGAACCCCAAAGTGGACTGGAAATGCTTCATTATATTATAGAAGCTGGGGTCCTGGGGGGGTTATTTTTTTCTGTCCCCACTCCTGGATGAGGCAGTGGACCAACAGGGGAACAGGCCCCAATATCCTCCTCTTCCTCCTCAGGAAGGATGAGATCAGGGAGATACTCCTCCTCAACGTCGACCTGTTCAGAAGTAGGTATCAACAGAGCAAACCTTGATGATGTCTGAGAGGGCACAGGAGCAAGAAGGCTGGACCAGCAAAGAAGTGGAGGGAGGCCCTGAAGGAGATGTCTATGGCAGAGCAGGCATAGGGGGTGAACTGGCTGACTAGAGCTGTCAGTAGAGAGGTCAGAACAGAACTGAAGTCTGACAACCGGGTAGGGGATAGAGGTTGTGACTGGGGGAGAGACAGCGAAAGCCCAAAGTTCAATGATGACATCCCCACTGGGACCGAGGGAGAAAACACTGGAGACAGACCAGCTGAAGAGAGGGAAGGGGCCAAAGCTAGGCCAGCTGTCGATGACTCGGCTGTCCATGACAGGAGCAGCGGGCCTGGTGCTGAGGAGCCCTGTGAAGCAGTGAGCAGGGTCATCAGGGTGTGGGCTGGTGACCATGAGGTCGACGGCCTACTATCCAAAGACACTGAAGGGGGACCCCCCCAAAACCCAACTCAGCCTGGAAGGAACTGAGGCCAAGGTGGCAGAGAAGCTGACCATGTAAGCGTGGATGATGCAGCCCCAGAGGACCGGGGGGAAGACAACCTGGACCGGTGACCTGAAGAGCAGTACTTGCGATGGTCATTGTCCCTATGCTTCTCTGAAGAGTTGCCCTGGTCCTTAGAGGCCTGTAAGCTCAAAAAGCATGCCGGAGAGGGGGAAGAAGCGGCCACGAGCCCCCCTCTTCCACATTGCTTAGCTTCTGCTCCATTAAAAATATCATGAAGGCCTGTTCTTGGCACTGTAGAGTGGTGAGATTAAACTTCTGGCTGAGAACACAGGCAAGCACGTTATGTGAAAGCCTGAGACAGCAGACACAAAGTTCACATTCATCCTCACAGTAAATCTTCTTTCCACAGTGGCAGCGACAGAAGAGAGAGGATGACTCAACAGTTCTAGACATAAAAATAATGAAAATAAAAACGTGAAAGAGTTTTGGTGGTTAAATGAATGACGAAGCAACCTACAGAGTCCGTGCAAGAATGGTCGACAGCGGGAAAAGAACTGAAGAGGAGTGGGGCTGCCTATGCCTTTATATGGTGAGGGACATCAGTGGGTGATGTTGGCATAGGTGGCCTCTGATAGACTGCTACAGAAAAAGCTTCTGTGGGACCCTAGTGCTGGACAGCTAAGTTCCAGAGGTGGGACCTGATGAAAGAGATATCCCAGAAGAAGATCTATGGTTACAGGTGAGTAACCTACTCTTCTAGAGGTGTGTATATGGGTCACTTATCCACACTCTGGCAGACTCCTAGCAGTTCTCCAGGAGAAGAGGGCAAAGTGCGTACCCCTACTTGGCGGACAGTGGCTGGAGAACCAAGGTCCCAAAACCTGCATTCCGGTGTGACGTGAGGTCAATGCGGTAATGGGAAACAAAGATGTGTGCTGCCTTCCAGGTAGCAGCCCTACAGATCTCTTATATGGGGACATCCCTGGAAACAGCCACCAAGGCAGTGGTATGTGTGGTGGAATGAGCCCTAATTCTAAGGGGAGGTGCCCAACTAGCCAGCCTATAATAGAGGTTGATGCAAGATGTGATCCACCCTGCAATCATCCACTTTTCTATCGATCTGCCTTGTGTGGCTTCAGTGTTATGTGACAAACAACCGGCAAGCCTGTCCCCAAACTCCAACTATAAGCTCCATATAATAGGAAAGTGCCCTCTGCAGGTCCAGCTATGGAGCCTGTGGTCAGCATCCAAAGATGGGTTGGAAAAATAAACCAGTAAAGATAGAAACATAAAAGCTGATGGCAGAAGGAGACCATCAGGTCCATCTAGTCTGCCCATTTTGTTTTTTAGGTCTATTTTGACACTCTAGGTGCTCCTTGGTTTATGGGCTCCCTTGTGTCTATCCTATGCATTCTTGAATCCCACCACAGTATTTGCCCCCCTTATGTCTTGGGGCAGGCTGTTCCAGGCATCCACCACTCTTTCCATGAAGAAAAATTTCCTGGCATTGGTAGAGAACCTCTCTCCTTGTGGCCTGAGATCATGTCCCCTGTTCCTGCTGCCCTTCTTAAAGTGAAAAAGTTCCTGTGTCTGTATCTTGTTTATGCCTTTTATGTATTTGAATGTCTCAATCATGTCCCCTCTCTCCCTTCTCTGCTCCAGGGAGTAAATGTTCAGTCCCCTCAGTCCTTCCTCAAAGGACATCTCCTGCAGTCCTTGGATCATTTTTGTCACCCTTCTCTGTACAGTTTCCACCCGGTCTATGTCCCTTCTGAGGTGAGGCCTCCAGAACTGAACATCGTACTCCAGGTGAAGTCTGACCAGTGATTTGTACAGTGGTAGGATAACTTCCCTCCCCTTCCCTCCTGCTCGTGATTCTCCTCCCAATGCATCCCAGCATTCCGTTGGCTTTTAATTTTGCCTTCTCACTCTGCTTCCCCACTTTCAAGTCATCTGAGATAATGATTCTTAGGTCACATTCCTGGTTTGAAGCAGTCAGTCTTTCGCCTCCTAGGCAATACTCCTTTTTTGGATTCCTTTTTCCTATGTGCATGACCTTGCACTTCTTGGCACTGTATCTCATCTGCCATGCTCCAGACCATTCTTCAAGTTTTTTTGAGGTCAGCTTCCATGTTGCTCACTCCCTTCTGTGGTGTCTACCCTGTTGCATATCTTGGTGTCATCTGCAAATAGACGCACCTTCCCCTCCAGTCCATAGGCGATGTCTACTATAAAAACAATGAAGAACAGAGGCCCCAGTACCGAGCCCTGGGGCACACCGCTGACCTACCCGCCTTCTGTCAACAGTGCTCCATTTACCTGTACGTTCTGGATTCTGTCCTGTAACCAGTTTTGTACCCATCTGACTACTTCCAGACTGAGCCCCGTGTGGTCAAGCTTCTTTACCTGCCTTCTGTGTGGAACTGAGTCGAAGGCCTTGCTAAAGTCTAGGCAGATCACGTCCACCAACTCACCATCATCCATTACCTTTGTGGTGTAGTCAAAAACCTCAATCAAGTTGATTGATCGAGTAAGTTAACCACCTGGTTAAGGTGAAACTCCAATACCACCTTTAGGAGGAACTTCTGGTTGGGGAGAAGGGCGACTTTGTCCCTATGGAAAATGAGGTAAGAAGACTCCACAGAGAGTGGCTGGAGCTCCCTGATCCTTCTGGAAGATTAAACTGGTACTAGGGAGGTGGCCTTCCATGACAGGAGGAAAAATTCACACCTGTGCACTAGCTCAAAAGGCTTGTCAATGAGCATATCCAGGACCAGAAGTAACTCCCACGGTGGAGGTGGTTCACACACTGGAGGGGACAAGTTGCAAGGCCCTTGACAAAGTGCCCGACCACCTTCTCCTGAGCCACCATCAGCATACCAGCCCATGCCCAGCAAGCAGACGTGGCTGCCAGGTGCACCTCTAGGGTGTTGCTCACAGTCCTAGCTGGTAATGGGACCATAGGTAGTCCAGGATTAGCCACAGGGCAGGCAAGGAGATCAAGCACCTTGCCCTGACACAGAACGGAAAATCTTGTCCATTTAAAGGCACGGCACCTATGAGTCGACTCTTGAAGACCCTCCTCCTCCAAAAGACACAATGCTTGAAACTCTAGCTTTTCAGGAACCAGGTGGTGAGGTGCAGGAACCGAAGGACTGGGCGCAGGATCATCCCCTGAGGTCTGTTCAACAGGTCTGAGTGGAAAGGCATTCATCGCAGATACCTGTTGCTGAGGCTGTGGAGATCTGGGTACCAGAACTGCCTTGGCCAGTCTGGAAATATCAGGATCATCCGCGCCTTGTCCTTCCTGACCTTGGCTAGTACTCTGTGGATCAAAAGGAAAGAAGGAAAGGCATATGTGGGGCCTGGGGTCCAGGGCCTTGCAAAGGCATCCTCCATCAGTGTCCTGGACTGTGGGGGCAGGCACAAAACAGCCTCCTTTGGTATTATCCCAGAAGGCAAACAGGTCCACTGAGGGCGAATCCCGCAGGGAAAACAGGTGATTCACCACCTCCTGATTCATAGATCACTCATGTGACATCTGTCCTACCTGGCTTAGATTGTCTGCAAGCTGACTGGTCTCCTCTGCAACGTGAATCGTCAGGAGATCAACAATCAGGCTACGCACGAGGGCCCAGGTGTGGAGTGTCTCCTAACACAAAGGAAGGAGTGTGTGCCACCTGTCTGTTCAGGTAAAACATGGTTGTGGTATTGTTCTCCTGGACTTGAATGACCTGAACCTGACAGTGGAGAAAATTCAGTCAGAGCCAAGCATACTGCATGAAGCTCCAGCATGTTTATGTGGTGACAGGACTCCCTGGGCGAACAGAACCTGTGGGCCGTGTTGTTTCCCAGGTGTGCTCCCGACCCTAGCAGAGACACATCCACCATCAGCATGACAGTCGGCTTTGGGCAGACAAATGTGATTCCTTCCTGTAGACGTTCTGGGACAAGCCACCACTAGATGGCATCCCACACTGTCTGGGTCACTGTGCCCGGCTGATCCAAGTGGCCTAGGCGCTGGGACCACTAACTGCACAACTCCCACTGAAGATGACGTATCCACCAGTGGTCCCAGCAGACCACACTGGTGCAAGATACCATGCACCCCAAGCAGCCGTAGGAAATCAAGGACAAGGAGTAAGAGCCCAAACTGAAATGATCAGGCAAAGGAGGTAAGATCCTGTGCTTGGTCTGCCAGGAGGCAGGCCATTGCCCACAGGGACTCTATCTCTACCCCAATGAACTTGATCATCTGATTCGGTATTAGTTCAGACTTGTCTGGGTTGATCAACAGGCCCAAGCCTTGGCAGGTATGGAAAGACAGATCTGTGGATTACTCTGCAGCCTCTCCAGATGGACTGGCTACCAGCTAGTCATCCAGCTAGGGGAACAGTCTTGACCCCAAGGTGTCATAGGTGTGCCGCCACCACAGCCATGCAGTTGGTGAAGACCACTGGTGCAGAAGAGAGACCAAAGAGCATGGCCTGTAACTGGTACAGGATCCCTTCTGCTCGGAAACAGAGGTACTGGCAGTGAGACCCGCCAACGGGAATGTGAAAGAATACATTACAGATGTTCAGGGAACAAAACATCACGTTCTGCTCCAGGGATGGTATAATCTGACTCAAAGGAACCACCCGGAGCTTGCACTTCTGCATGTATTGTTTGAGATTGTGTAGATCCAGCAAGGGATGCCAGCACCCCATCCATTTTGGGACCAGGACGTACCTGGACACACAACCCCGACTGGTCCCGCATCTACGACATGGGCTACCACTGCCCCTTTTGCAAGCAGCGTAACAATTTTCTCGCTATGGGCAGACAGTGTGTCCTGACATACCCCAGATTCTCGAGGAGCGTGGAGGTGGTAGGGCAGGACAGCCTCAAAGTCTAGAGACAATCCTCTTCCCACTACATCCAACGCCCCCTTGTCCACTGTGATAGTGAACCAACATTGCAAGAAGTGTGACATTGCCAGCCCCCGACCAGGAGAGGAGAGGTGAAGGGATGAGACCACCCCAACCCATCATTGACCAGCTTTCACAGGAGCACCTGTGGCTACTGCCAGAGGGGCATCACTACCCTGCCTTCCCTTTGGACCGTGGGCCCTGGACTTTTGCTTGGGGTGCAAGGCTCAAAACTGTGGGGCTACCATCAGGGAGGCTGAGACTGAAAGGACTGGTACTGAAAAGACGGCTTCTTAGGCTTTTCTTCTGCTCCTTCTGGGACAAAATCACACAGTCAAGGGTGGCACTGGACTCCTCAATTTGAGTGACATGCCCTTCCACCCCAGGGCCAATAAGGTTAGTGCTCAGGACAGGGACATTGGCCAACTCCTGTTGGGGGTCCACCGTGAAGCTGGGCAAATGCTGCCAAGACCTGCGGTGGTACAGTGACAACCACTGCCACCACACAGGCGTAAGAGTCGCCCATGTCCAAGGCTGTTTGGAGCTGGTGCTCAGCCAGTGATTGATCGTGGTCTCTGATGTGCTCTACTGCCATCCGCTGCTCTGGATGGAGATGGGAGGAAGGACTGCATTAACGATTCCCATCAGGTCAGCACAGAGGGCAGAGGCACCACGCAGCTCACCTTTTCCACCCCTGCAACCCATGTTAAGGAACGAGCTCAGGGTGCCGGGGGTCGGGCTGGGAGATGATCGAGTGGCCGGCAGGCAGCTCTCCTCTCTCGGATTGGGGAGGGGTGTGCCTTACCGGCCTTTGGCTGCCACAGAACGAAGGCTCAGTGGTAGTGTTGAGTTGCTGTGGGGCTGGCATTAAGCCAGGTGGGTGGAGTGGGACTGTCGCTGATTCTGGCATGCATGCGCGACCGTGCCAGCCAGGGCCCCGCAGAGTAAAAAGGGAGAAAATCTGGAGGAAAAACACCTCTCCGGCGACAGTATGAAGACAAACCCTCCGCAGGTTCCGCACTGGTAGCCAGGCATACGCCACAGGCCCTGTGGCAGAGGACAACAGCAGAAGGTAAGTCCCGAAGGAGCTGGGTGACAGGGCTGGGGGGGGTCAGTCCAAGAGGGATCGCCAAGGAGGCGTGAGGAGATGCCCCCTAGTAAAGGGTTGTTTGAACCCAAAGCGCTGGGGCAAGTAAGTGGCCAGTGAGCACACTTTGGTATTATACCAAACAAAGACTGCAATCTGCTATTAAAATAACTGTTGTCCTTGTTGGAAGTGCTTGTTGAAGAAGTTTTGGAATTGTGTCTAGTTTGGGCTGGTGACCCTTTCTTCCAGCACCCTTCCTCCCTCACCCTGTAGCTCGCAGCGCTCTTTAGGATCTACTTACTGGATTCCTTGTCTGGAAGCTTGTCCAAGTCCCCCTGGTGTCCAGATTTATAAAACAATGAATCTGTTACCAGGCCTTCAGAAGAAGGGTGGTCCAAAAACCCTGAAAGGGAGCCGTAGAGGGTGTGAACTTGTGGATCATGTGTGCCCAGAGCACCAAGCAGGCTGCTGGAAGCTGCCAAAGCTCCAGGGCTATTTCTAAGATGGCTTCAGCCTCTAAGAAAACAATTCCTGGGGATTCATCCCAGTCCAAAATGTGCAAGAGAGGGTACTTCGCCCTCTTCCGGACTGGCTCTAACGTGATCAACATGGAATCTAAGGTAAGTCAGAGTAGCCTACTGACGGACACTAGCCCATGGTCGGCGGAAGGCTCCTCAACCAAGCCACAGTCGAAGAGCTGAGACCTGAGGAGGCCATAGACTCCTGATCCGAGTCATCTGATGACTCCTCAAAGATGGCCCTCTGCTGCTGTTCGCTATGGACCTCCCTGGAATCCTTACCCACGATGATCTGAACCGATAACCAGCCAGGCAAGTTGGTAGCCGAATGGCTGACCTCCTTGTTTGGAGCACTGACTGGCAGCTGTCAGGGTGGTGACTCCACCCTAATCAGCAGAGGTGCAGATGTGGGGAGCAGCTGTAGATCTGGGACTGGCGGGACACCCATTGGTGGCTGCCAAGGGTCAGAGATTCTTGGGATACAGCCCTGCCCCACAATGTCCCACTGCTGCCAGAGGAGCTCCTCATAGCACCAGCACACCTTACGTCGACGCCCCTCATGACCGGAGGATGAGGACAAGGAGCATTAATGGGGGCACCTCTCAGTCGAGCAGGACTGGAGCCGAGGCTGACTGGCTTGACAGCAGAAATGAAGAGCCTTCACAACTGCCAACGTGCCCCTCAGTCAAGGGGTGGTCATCGATTCGAGGGAGCGGGAGGACCATGATCTCTCCCCATCCCAAAACCGGCACTGGCAACATTTAGATTTAGAACTATGAAGGTCTGGAGGAACTGACACATGTCATGGAACTGGTCCATGAAAGATCTACCAATGCTGGCCCCAGGTGGGAATAGTGCAGAGACTGAGGGGGGGCCCACTGCAGCAGCCACCGCTTCCACAGCTGAGGCCTTCTTGTGGCCTTAGAGCAATCCTTCAGATCCCGCAATGCAAGCTAACCCAGCAAGAGCCAGAGCTTCTTGTCCTCGAGGGACTCAGGAAGCATCGATATGCACAGGCCATATCTAGCCACACCATGCTGCCTGCCCAAGGCTGTATACGCAGATGTTGTGCGGATAGGTGACCGAATTCTCTGGTGGCATCAAACACAGAATTTGAATCACGGTTTCTTGTGTTCCATTGTTAATCTGCAGACGGATGCGAAAGAATTAAATTCAAATTTTATTTATAAAGCGCCTTTCAAACCAAGCAGCTGTACAGAAATATTAAAAATGATAAAATCCAAACATTTAAAGTCAGTCACAACTAACAAGGATACGCTAAATTAAAAAGATATGTTTTTAAAGCAACTTTAAAGTTATCGACGGTTGGACATTCTCTCAACCAACGAGGTAGAGAATTCCACAGGGTTGGTGCAGAAAAAGCAAAGGCACGAGATCCTGATGACTTTAACCGAACCCTGGGAATCTCTAGCAATCCCTCGGTGGTGGAACGGAGAGAACGGAGGGGGCAATAGGGAATCAGGAGATCTTTCAGGCAGCCGGGTCCCTGATCATGTAGAGCTTTAAAGGTTAGTAAACCAACCTTAAAGGTGATCTGCCACCGAACAAGTAGCCAGTGCAGTTTGCGGAGCACAGGCGCAATATGACTGGTTCTAAAAGTCCCAGTCAGAAGCCCGGCTGCCACGTTCTGCACCAGCTGAAGGCGGTGGATATCAACCCCTGATAGCCCTAGGTAGAGGGAATTGCAGTAGTCCAAACGAGAAGTGACAAAGGCGTGGGCCAATGTTGGAAGGTCCTCCGGGGGAATCAGATGTTTCACCCGGGCGATATTCCTCAGATGGTAAAATGAGGATTTGACAATAGCTGACACCTGAGATTTCAGGGTCAAACCATCATCAAAGATAACACCCAGATTTCGCACCTGTCCAGAGGTAGAGAGCGGTACACCACCAAGTAATAAACCTGATGGTTTGTCCAGCTCCCAGACCCACCCCCCGGATGACCTGGATCCACGACCAATACTTCAGTCTTATCCAGATTGAGTCTTAACCAGCTCGAACTCATCCAAAGTCTGATCTCATCAAGGCAATTATTAAGTGCAGAGAGTGCATCACCCTGATCGGGGAGAAAGGACAAATACAGCTGAGTATCATCTGCATAGCAGTGAAAACCCAGACTGTATCGCCTGATGATTTCTCCCAATGGCAGCATATACACTGCAAACAACATGGGAGCTAAAATGGAGCCCTGTGGTACCCCAGAAGCCAGGGAGTGAGTGCCAGAGGAATAAATTCCGGTGACAACTCTCTGAGATCTGTCCGTGAGGTAAGAACGAAACCAATTGGGGATTGTACCAGACAGCCCACAAAAGACCCGCAGGCACTCCAATAGCACTCCATGGTCTACAGTGTCAAATGCAGCGGATAGATCGAGAAGGACCAGAATGGTACACGCCTTTCAATCTCTGGCGATTAGGAGGTTGCTCAACACCCCCGAACAAGGGCAGTCTCTGTACTATACCTTTTCCTGAAACCAGACTGAAGAGTATCATAGACATTATGAGATATAAGGTGATCATCCAATTGCAATGCAACTGCCTTTTCAATAACCTTACCAACAAATGGCAGGTTAGAGATAGGGCGGTAGTTAGCTAGACAATCTGGGTCCAAGGAGGATTTTTTAAGGAGTGGTCGAACTACCGCCTCCTTAAGGGGGTCAGGAAAAAAAACCCTCTCCAAAGACTTCCAGACAATGTCTGCAAGAATTGGGTAGATAACTTCTACACAACCTACTAAATGCGGTGTAGGACCCGGATCCAAACTACAACTAGTTGGTCGCATTGTTTGGATGATCTTCACAATGTCCACGAATTCCGGGCGGTGAAAATCTAACCAGACAGGCCCAGGACAGGCCACTACCAATCGACCACCGCAATCCCCCGTAGGAGAGGTCGGACCAATGCCGGACCTGATGTTGACAACCTTATCTGAAAAAAAACGAGCAAACTCCTCACATCTTAGCTGAGAAAAAGCTTCTCTAGGCTGAAGACAGACTGGATTGCACAGTCTGTCCACAGTCCGGAAAAGCTGAGCTGGTCGATTTTGTGCAGCAGAAATCTCTCTGGACAGGAATTCTGCCTTTTTACGAGTGATTTCTGATTGATAGCTATCATAATGTGCCATCAATCTAAGCCTGTCAGCATCGAGGCCCGACTTCCGCCAGGCTCTCTCCAGCCTTCGGCCTGCTCGCCTTAACTCCTTCAAGGAGCCATCAAACCACGGGCTCCTTGGACGGAGGGTGAGAGCCTGAACACGAAATACAGGTTACTCACCTGTAACAGGAGTTCTAGGAATGGTATATGTTGTTCATCCACACTGTCTGGTAGGTTCCTTGCCGCTTTAAATCTTGCCGGAAGATCTTCAAGCTGGCTCCTCCCTCCCACCCGGGTGGTAAAACTCTCGGCTCCGCCCCATGACGCCAGATCTGGCCCGCTGGAAGCTCAGGTTGTGCGTCGAAGCCGGGAGGTCGGGTGGGTTTGTGGATGAAACATTACCATTCCAGAACTCCTGTTACAGGTGAGAACAGGTTACTCACCTGTAACAGGAGTTCTAGGAATGGTATATGTTGTTCATCCACATCATTGGCAGGTATCCTTGCCGCTTAAATCTTGCCGGAAGGTCTTCAAGCTTGCTCCTCCCACCCACCCGGTGGTATAACTCTCGGCTCCGCCCCATGATGCCAGATCTGGCCCGCTGGAAGCTCAGGTTGTCGGCCGGCCGGGAGGTCGGAGGTCAGGATGAACAACATATACCATTCCTAGAACTCCCTGTTCAGGTGAGTAACCTGTATTTCTAGGGACATGGATATGTTGTTCATCCACACTCATTGGCAGACTCTAGCAGTTCTCCGGGAGGAGGGAGGCAAGACGCACACCCCAATACTTACTTGGGAAAAGAGACTGGAGAACCGAGGCCCCAAAACCAGCATCCGCGTGACTCAAGGTCGATGTGGTAATGGGTAATGAAGGTGTTTGCTGACTTCCAGGTAGCAGCCCTGCAGATTTCCTGGATAGGACGTCCCTGGAAGCAGCCACTGCTGCAGCAGTATGGCGGTAGAATGAGCTCTTATCCTCTGGGAGGCTCCATGCCCGCCAACTTATAGCAGAGATCTATGCAGGAGGTTACCCACCTGCTTATCGTCCGCTTGGCTGCAGGTCTGCCAGATGCGGCTTCAGCGTAGGTGACAAACAGCTGGCGAACCTCTCCCCGGATTTCAGCCGTGCGCTCCTTATAATAAGCGAGCGCCCTTCTAGGGTCCAGAGTATGGAGCCTATATTCGGCCTCCGAGGTGTGATTGGGGTAGAACACCGGCAGAGTCAACACCTGGTTAAGGTGAAACTCCGACACCACCTTCGGAAGGAATTTCTGGTGGGGGCGCAGGACAACCTTGTCCCTGTGGAAGACCAGGTAAGGAGACTCGATGGAAAGCGCCTGGAGCTCTCCCATCCTTCTGGCTGACGTGATAGCCACCAAGAAAGGCGGCTCTCCACGACAGGTGAGAGAGAGCACACCTGTGCATAGGTTCGAATGGCTTGCCCATGAGCTTTGCCAGTACCAGCAGTAGATCCCACGGAGGTGGGGTTCCCGCACTGGAGGAAATGTGATCAAGGCCTTTGAAAAGCGCCAGACCACCTTCTCCTGCGCCACTGACTGCTTCCCGGCCCGCGCCTGTAAGCAGAGATGGCTGCCAGGTGCACCCTTAGGGTCGCGACCTAAGCCCTTGACTAGAAAGGACCATAAATAGTCCAAGATGCTTGCCAAGGAACAGGAGGAAGGGTCCAAGCCCTTGTTCTGACACCAAATGGAAAACCTTTTCCATTTGAAGGCATAGCATTTTCTGGTCGACTCCTCACGGACGCCTCAACTACATTAAGGACCTCGCGGAAAGACCCAAGGCCTGGAACTCTAGCCGCCAGGAACCAGGCCGTCAGGTGCAGGGATTGAAGGTCCGGATGGAACACCTTCCCCTGATTGACTGAGAGCAGGTCCGGGCGAGCTGGAAGCTGCCGCGAGTCCTGGAGCTGAGACTGAGGAGATCTGGGTACCAGAACTGGCGAGGCCAGTCTGGGGCTATCAGAATCACCTGCGCCTTGTCCCTCCTCGCCTTGAGAAGCACCTTGTGGATCAAGGGAAATGGGGAAAGGCGTGAAAGAGGCCGGGGTCCATTGCCTCGAGAAGGCATCCCCTGCAGCGAGCCCTGCTGAGGGGCGGCATGGAACAGACTCAGCTCGTGCTCTCCCTGGAGGCAAACAGGTCCACCTGAGGTGTGCCCCAAAGGGAGAACAGATGCTGTACTACCTCCGCAGAGAGACCACTGCGGGATGCAGCCCCATCCGGCTCAGGGCATCGGCCAGGGTGTTGGAGGCCCTGCCACGTGAATGGCTAGGAGATCCGCCTCCAGGCTGCGCACGAGTGACCAAATGCGGAGAGCTTCCTTGCATAGAAGCATGGAGCGCATCCCGCCCTGGCGGTTTAGATAGTACATAGTCGGTATTGTCCGCCTGGACCCGGACCACTTGACCTCGGGAGGAACGGAGCAAAGGCGGTGAGAGCTAGGCGGACCGTCGAGCTCCAGCAGGTTGATGTGGCATCGACTCCCGCAGGGACCAGAGGCCATGAGCCCGGTGTTCCCCCAGATGGGCACCCCAACCCATCAGAGAGGCATCGGTCGACAGAGAGACCGTCGGCTCGGGGCGGACGAACGGGATGCCCTCCTGCAAATGATCTGGAACGGTCCACCACTGGAGAGCGTTCCACATCCCCTGTGTCACCGACACAAGCTGGTCCAAGGGATCGCAGCATTGTGACCACTGGCTGGCCAGTCCCCACTGAAGGGGACGCATGTTCCAGCGGGCCCAACGGACCACGCTGGTGCAGGCCGCCATGAGACCCAGGAGGCGAGAAGTCCCGGCAGGCGCAATTGCCCAACCAGAAATGATCGGGCAAAGGAGGAAAGAACCTCGGCCCTGTCCGCCGGGAGCCGCGCCTGGCTCAGAGAGAGTCGAGCCGCGCCTGATGAATAGAATCACCTGCTCGCTCGAGTTCCGACTTGGCCTCGCTGATAAGGAGGCCCAGTTGAGAGCAGACCTGGAGGGCCAGATCTCTGACCACCCGCCTCCTTCCTGGAGGGAGCTGCTATCAGCCAGTCATCCAGGTAAGGGTACACCGACCCTCGCGCCAAGAGGAATGCTGTCACCACAGCCATGCATTTGGTGAAGACCCTGGGAGCTGGAGACAAGTCAAGGGCATGGCTTGAACTCAAGAGGGATCCTTCCGCCGAAGCGAAGGAATTCTGGTGAGACGGATTGATAGGGACGTGAAAAACGCGTCCTGCAAGTCCAGAGAGCAGAACCACACGCCGCGCTCCAAGGATGGTATTATCTGAGCCAGAGTGACCATCCTGAAGGTTCGAGACCTTAGGAACTTGTTTAGGTCGTGTAGGTCGAGAATGGGGCGCAGCCCCCGTCTGCTTCGGAACCAGGAAGTACCTGGACACAAACCCTGGGTCTGAAGGAGGGTCCACCACCTCTCTTACCACCTCCTTCTGGAGGAGGAGAGCGATGTCGGCTCGACGAGCCGCCAGTGAGGCTGGGGATCCCGAAGCCCCCCGAGGGGCGACGGCTCTGAAGGGTGGTGCCTGCTCGAATTCCAGAGGCAGGCCTCTTCCCACCACCTCTCAAGACCCACCTGTCCGTGGAAACAGCGACCAGGCGGAACGGAAGTGCTCGGAGCCGCTCTCACGGGGACCTAGGGGTGGTGGACGGGATGGGGCGACACCCTCAGCCCGTCACTGGGCAGGCTTGAGGAGGGACCGCCGAGGGACCTCCTGGCCCTTTCCTCCTTGCCTCCTGTTAGAGGAAGCCGGGCGTTGGGTTTGGGATGCCAAGGCCGAGCCTGCTGGCCCTGACGTTGTTGGCCGGGAGCCGGGCACAGAAGGACGAAGGACTTAGGCTGTGGTTATGGCCTTGTCCTTCTGAGCGGAAGAGACCGAGTCCAAGGTGGCATTGACTTCTCGATCCTCTGCAGGTGACCTTCCACCCAGGGTCAAGAGGTCAGTCCCCAAAGGGAACATCCGCCAACTTGTGCTGGGTATCCGGCGAAGGTGGATATCCTCAGCTAAGCCCGCCGACGATAGCCACTGTCACGCCACCGATCTGGCACATGAGTCCCCTATATCCAAAGCAGTCTAGAGCTGCTGTTTGGCCACTGCTCCTTCCCCTGGTCCCGCACCTGCTTAACCGTAGTCTGCAGATCGGCGGAAGATGAGGGATGACCTCATCCAGGGCCAACAGGCATGAGAAAAATGTGCCATGAGGACGGCCGAACTGGCCTGACGAAGGCCGAGAGGGGACGCAGCGTAGACTTTTCGCCCGACATAGTCCAATTTCTTGGACTCCTTGTCAGGAGGTTTGTCCACATCCCTGGCGCTGCGGCGCCCGAAAACGCCTGTCGGTAACCAACCCCTCAGCAGAGGGGTGTTCCAAAACCGGACAAGGAACCGTAGGGCCGTGATACTTCCTGGCCATCCTGGCCGAAGGCGCAGGGCAGGAAGCAGGGCGCCACAAAGCTCCAGTGCCGACCCACTATGGCCTCGCCACCGGAAAGGCCTGCCTGGAGAATCCTCGGTCCAGAATCTCCGTGAGGGGATACCTGGCCCGTTTGGAAACGGGTTCGAGCTCCATCCCGGTAGACTCCGAGATGAGCTGAAGCAGTCCTAGGAAGGACGACGGGCTATCGTCCATTGACTGACCTCCTGAAGACTCCAAGTCCAGTCGCTTGGAGAAAAAGGAGGAATCATCTTCGGACTCGGAAGAATCCTCGAAGAGCTGCCTCTGGCCTGAGCCACCCTTCACCTGCCGAGGTCGGTCGGGAGTGAGGGTAACTGACAGCCGATGGGGTAGACCCTTAGCCGACCGAGAATCCTTGGTCGGAGCCCCAATTGGTGGCTGTGGAGGCGGAGGTTCCACCGGAATCGGTGGAGCAGCTGGTTTTGGCCGAACAACTGGCCTGGGTATAGGCTCCTCGGATAAGTCGAGGTTGTGGTCGGCCGCCCGGTGACAGTACTTAATGGCGGGGAAGGCGGGTCGGCTTATTCCGGCCAGGAGGAGCTGTTGCAACATAAGGTCTCGTACCGTCTGACGTAATTTACGCCGAAGCCTCCCCTCATCCGAGGAGGAGGACGAGGACGAGCGGCGACGCCGCTTACCGCGGTGCCGAGACCGAGACCGCCTATGACGGTGGGATCGGCTGGACCGCGAAGAGGTCCGAGACCGAGACCGAGAGTCCCGGAATTTCCGAGGTCGGTGCGGGGAGGTGTCGGCCGGAACCGGCACTCCCTTCGGCTCGGATGGTCCATCCGAGGGCTCCGGAACCGGAGGCATAGGCGAGCCCACGGGATCCTCAACTCCTCCCGGGGGAACCGGGGAGGGGAATCTCGGCTAGCTAAGGGCGACAGCCGTTCAATGGGTCGAGAAAATCTCGACTTATCGTGGGAGTCCGGTCAACTGACCTGACGGGACACCGTGGAGGCCAGTGGCCGGCCGAGCGGTCGACCGGCCGACGGTCGACGCCCGGGAGAGGGACCTTCCCGCCTCCTGAGGCTCGACGGAGGGACTTACCCCTGTCCCTCTTTTTGACCGAGAATAAGGTCCAGCAGACACAGGCCCTTCTCTTTAGTGGAGAGGGACAGACAAAGCTCCTTAAAAGAAGCCGTGTAGGAAGAACCCAGAGAGGCGATAAATGCTGCGGCCGAGGAAGATCACGGCCCGCGCCACCTCTTCTTGAGGGCTACCATCCGCCGAGCGCTGATCCGCCGGAGCCCGCCGCGCCGGACACCGCCAACCGGGCCTCCTTGGACTTCACCGAGGGAACGCTTCGGGACGGCCCAGTTGCAATCGGGCAGCACGGTCTTCAAGGACGAGGCCGAGAAAGATGAGCACAGGTCGCAAGCTCGCGGGTCGTGCTCAAGGCCTAAGCAGTAGACACGCGGAGTGTGGATCCGTCCGAGACATCTTCTGCCGCATGGGCATCTCCGCAAACCGGGTCGATTTGTCCATTCGTGAGTCGTTAGGGATAGAAGACTGAACTCTTTTTGCAAAATTTATTTTAAACCGCAAAGCGGAGAATAGGAACCAGTCACAAACGCAGAGCTGCCATGAGGGAAACCTGAGCCTGCCGGTAAGGAAGATCTGGCGTCATGGGCGGAGCCGAGAGTTATACTCCACCGGGTGGGTGGGAGAGCAAGCTTGAAGACCTTCCGCAAGATTTAAAGCGGCAAGGATACCTGTTATCGAGTGGATGAATATATCCATGTCCCTAGAACCTGTATTTCTAGGGACATGGATATGTTGTTCATCCACACTGTCTGGCAGACTCCTAGCAGTTCTCCAGGGAGGAGGGAGGCAAGGCGCACACCCTACTTAGGGAATAGAGATTGAGAACCGAGGCCCCAAAACCAGCATCCCGGCGTGACTCAAGGTCTGTGGTAATGGTAATGAAGGTGTGTGCTGACTTCCAGGTAGCAGCCCTGCAGATTTCCTGGATAGGGACGCCCCTGAAGGCAGCCACCGATGCAGCAGTATGGCGGGTAGAATGAGCTCTTATCCTCTGGGAGGTCTGCGCCGCCAACTTGTAGCAGAGGTCTATGCAGGAGGTGACCCACCTGCTTATCGTCCGCCTTGGCTGCAGGTCTGCCAGGTGCGGCTTCAGCGAGGTGACAAACAGCTGGCGAACCTCTCCCTATTTCAGCCATGTCCTTATAATAAGCTAGCCTTCTAGGGTCCAAAGTATGGAGCCTGTATTCAGCCTCGAGGTGTGATTGGGGTAGAACACCGGCAGAGTCAACACCTGGTTAAGGTGAAACTCCGACACCACCTTCGGATGGAATTTCGGGTGGGGGCGCAGAACAACCTTGTCCCTGTGGAAGACCAGGTAAGGAGACTCGATGCAGAGCGCCTGGAGTTCTCCCATCCTTCTGGCTGATGTGATAGCCGCCAAGAAGGCGGTCTTCCACGACAGGTGAGAGAGTTCACACCTGTGCATTGGTTCGAATGGCTTGCCCATGAGCTTTGCCAGTACCAGCAGTAAATCCCACGGAGGTGGAGGTTCTCGCAGCAGAGGGGAAATGTGATCAAGGCCTTTGAAAAAGCGCAAGACCACCTTCTCCTACGCCACCGACTGCTCCCCGGCCCGCGCCCGGTAAGCAGAGATGGCTGCCAGGTGCACCCTTAGGGTCGTCGACCTAAGCCCTTGATGAGAAAGGGACCATAAATAGTCCAAGATGCTTGCCAAAGGACAGGAGGAAGGGTCCAAGCCCTTGCCCTGACACCAAATGGAAAATCTCTTCCATTTGAAGGCATAGCATTTCCTGGTCGACTCCTTACGGGACGCCTCAACAACATTCAGGACCTCATCGGAAAGACCCAAGGCCTGGAACTCTAGCCGCTCAGGAACCAGGCCGTCAGGTGCAGGGATTGAAGGTCCGGATGGAACACCTTCCCCTGATTGACTGAGAGCAGGTCCGGGCGAGCTGGAAGCTGCCTCGGGAGCCTGGAGCTGAGGCTGAGGAAATCTGGGTACCTGAACTGGCGAGGCCAGTCTGGGGCTATCAGAATCACCTGTGCCTTGTCCCTCCTTGCTTTGAGAAGCACCTTGTGAATCAAGGGAAATGGGGGGAAGGTGTAGAAGAGGCCCGGGATCCACTGCCTCAAGAAGGCATCCCCCTGCAGCGAGCCCTGCTGAGGGGGGCGGGCATGGAACAGCCTCAGCTTCGCGTTCTCCCTGGAGGCAAACAGGTCCACCTGAGGTGTGCCCCAATGGGAGAACAGATCTGTACTGCTCCGCAGGAGAGACCACTGTGAGATGCAGCCCCTATCCGGCTCAGGGCATCGGCCAGGTGTTGGAGGCTCCTGCCACATGAATGGCTAGGAGATCCGCCTAAGCTGCGCAGACAGTGACCAAATGCAGAGAGCCTTTGCATAGAAGCATGGAACCGTCCCGCCCTGGCAGTTTAGGTAGTACATGGTCGTGGTATTGTCCGTCTGGACTCGGACCACTTGACCTCGGAGAAACGGAGCAAAGGCGGTGAGAGCTAGGCGGACCGCTCAGAGCTCCAGCAGGTTGATGTGGCATCGGGATCCGTCGAGGACCAGAGGCCGGGCGCCTGGTGTTCCCCAGATGGGCACCCCAACCCATCAGAGAGGCATCGGTCGATAGAGAGACCGTCTGCCGGGCAGACAAACGGGATGCCCTCCCGCAGATGAGATGGGACGGTCCACCACCGAGAGCTGCCCACATCTCCTGGGTCACCGCCACTAGCTGGTCCAATGGATCGCAGCGCCAGACCACTGGCTGGCCAGTCCCCACTGAAGGGGGTGTGCCAGCGTGCCCAATGGACCACGCTGGTACAGGTCACCATGAGACCCAGGAGGCGCAGGAAGTCCCAGCAGGGCGCGATTGCCCAACCAGAAATGATTGGGCAAAGGAGGTAAGAACCTCGCCCTGTCCACCGGGAGCGTGTTTGGCTCAAGAGAGTCGAGCTTTGCCTCGATAAACAGAATCACCTGCTTCGCTCGAGTCTGACTTCTGGCCTCGCTTGATGAGAAGGCTGATTTGAGAGCAAACCTGAGGGGCAGATCTCTGGACCGCTCCACCTCCCTGTCTGGAGGGGCTGCTATCAGCCAATCGTCCAGGTAAGTGCACACGGACCCCTCGTGCCGCGGGAAAGCTGTCACCACTGCTATGCATTTGGTGAAGACCCTGGGAGCTGGAGACAGTCCGAAGGGCATGGCTCGGAACTCGAGAAGGGATCCCTCCGCTCGAAAGCGAAGGAATCTCCGATGTGACGGACGGATAGGAACGTGAAAGAACGCGCCCTGCAGGTCCAGAGAGCAGAACCACACGCCGTGTTCCAGGGATGGTATTATCTGAGCCAGAGTGACCATCCTGAAGGTTCGAGACTTTAGGAACTTGTTCAGGGTCGTGTAGGTCTCAGAATGGGGTGACAGCCCCCGTCTGCTTCTGAACCAGGAAGTACCTGGACACAAACCCGGGGTCTGAGGGAGGTCCGCCACCTCCTGATCACCTCCCTTTGGAGGAGGAGGAGTGATGTCGGCCGACGAGCCGACAGTGAGGCTGCGGACCCCGAGGCCCCCGAGGTGCGATGGTTTGAAGAGCGGGCCTGCTCGACTTCTAGAGGCAGGTTTTTCCGCCACCTTCCAGCACCCACCTGTCCGTGGTGACCAACGGACCAGGCGGAAAGGAAGTGTGGAGCCGTCCCTCCCACGGGGGAACCTGGGGTGAGGTGACGGGGTAGGCTTACACCCCTCAGCCCGCCACTGGGCAGGCTTGGAGGAGAGACCGCTGAGGGACCCCTGGGCCTTTACCTCCCGCTTCCTGTTGAGGAAGCCCCTGGCTTGGGGTTTGGGATGCCAAGCCCGAGCCTGCTGGCCCTGACGTTGTTGGGCCGGATAAACAGGCGCAGAAGGACGAAGGGCTTAGGCTGTGGTTTACGGCCTTTGTCCTTCTGAGCGGAAGAGACAGAGTCCAAGGTCGCATTGACTTCCTCGATCCTCTGTAGGTGACCTTCCACCCCAAGGTCAAGAGGTCGGTTCCCAAAGGGAACATCCGCCAACTTGTGCTGGGTATCCGGCAAAGGGTGGTATCCTCAGCTAAGCCCGGACGACGATGGCCACTGCAGCCCTGCAGACCTGGCACATGAGTCCTCAATGTCAAGCAGTCTGAGCTGCTGTTTGGCCACTGCCCTGCTCTGGTCCCGCAGACCTGCCTGACCGTGGTCTGCAGATCCGCGGGAAGATGAAGGACGACCTCATCCAGGTAGCACAACAGGGCATGAGAGAAATGTGCTATGAGGACGGCCGAACTGGCCTGGCGAAGGCCTAGGGAAGACGCAGCATAGACTTTTCGCCCGGCATAGTCCAATTTCTTGGACTCCTTGTTGGGAGGTTTGTCCACATCCCTAGCGTTCCCGGCACACCGGAAAACGCTGTCGGTAACTAACCCCTCGGCCGAGGGGTGTTCCGAAAAACCGGACAGGGAACCGGTAGGGACCGCATACTTCCTGGCCATCCTGGCCGAAGGCGCAGGGCAGGAAGCAGGGCACTGCCAGAGCTCCATGGCCGGGCCCACTATGGCCTCGGCCTCTGTAGGAGAATCCCCTCGGTCCAGAATCTCCGTGAGGGGATACCTGGCCCGCTTAGAAACGGGTTCGAGCTTCATCCCGGTGGACTCCGAGATGAGCCGAAGCAATCCCAGAAAGGACGAAGGGCTATCGTCCACCGACTGTCCTCCTGAGGACTCCAAGTCCATTCGCTTGGAGAAAAGGGAGGAATCGCCTTCGACTCGAAGAGTCCTCAAAGAGCTGCCTGGCCTGAGCCACCTCCACCTGCCGAGGTCGATCGGGAGTGAGGGTGACAGACAGCCTATGGGCAGTCCCTGAGCCGATCGAGAATTTTTGGTCGGAGCCCCAACTAACGGCTGTGGAGGCGGAGGTTCCACCGGAATCGGTTGGGCAGCTGGTTTTGGCCCAACAACCGGCCTGGGAACAGGCTCCTCGGATAAAACGAGGGGTTGTTTCGGCCGCTCCGGTGACAGCCACTTAATGGCCGGGGCAGACGATGGCGTCGGCTTATTCCCGGTCAGAAGGAGCTGTTGCCACATGAGTTCCTCATATCTTCGACGCAACTTGCGCCGAAGCCTCCCCTCGTCCGAGGAGGAGGAAGAGGATGAGCAGTGGCGCCGCTTGCCGCGGTGCCGAGACCGAGACCGCGAAGAAGTCCGGAGATCGAGACCTCGGCTTGCCGAGGACGGGAGGTGTCGAGGAACCGCACTTCAGTTCGGAAGATTCAACCAAGGCTCCGAACCGAAGCACAGACGCGTGCCGATGGGGTCCTCAACTTCCACTGGGGAACCGGGAGAGGGATTTCGGCTTCTCCAGCCGACAACCCATCCAACGGGTCGAGAAAATCTCGACCGTGTCGACGGGAGTCTCGTAAAATGGCCTGATGGGGACACCGTGAGACCAGTGGTCGAAGTTTAGTTTGATCAGTCGAGGCCGACTAACTCGGGAGAGGGATCTTTCCCGCCCAAGAGCGCCGACGGTGAGACTTATCCTTGTCTCTTTGGACCGAGAAACGGTCCAGAAGAAGTTGGTCCTCACCTTAGTCGAGAGGGTCAGACAAAGCTCCTTAAAAGAAGCTGAATAAGAGGCACTGAGAGAGAGCGGACAAATGCCGCAGCCGAGGTAGAAGCTGCTCACGCCATCCTCTTCGAGGGCGCATCATCTGCTCGAAAGCTGATCCGCCGAGCCCGCCACGACACCGCCCGACCAGGCCTCTTTTGACTCTACCGAGGAAATCGCCTCGCACGCCCAGTTGTAAATGGGGCACGGTCTTCGAGGACGAGGGTCAAAAGGAAGAGCACAGGTCATAGGCTCCGCGGGTCGTGCTCAAGGCCCACAGTAGACGCACGTGGAGTGCGGATCCGTCTCGAGACATCTTGCCCGCAGGGGCATCTCCGGAAACCGGAGTCGATGGTCCATCGCTAGCCGCCAGGGAGAGAAGACCAAGTCTTTTAGCAAAAACTTTTAATTTCGAAAATCAAGAATTAGGAACCAGTCTTATACGCAGAGCGTTAAGGAGGGAACCTGAGCTTCCAAGCGGTAAGGAAGATCTGGCGTCATGGGGCAGAGCCGAGAGTTTTACCACCCGGGTGGGTGGGAGGAGCCAGCTTGAAGACCTTCCGGCAAGATTTAAAGCAGCAAGGAACCTGCCAGACAGTGTGGATGAACAACATATCCATGTCCCTAGAACAGGTGCAATTTTGTCCAGCGCATCTCCCACAGCCTTATTATAGGCTAGTACAAGATCATCTAGACTCATGCATTCTCCCAACAAGCTCGATAGATCCAGCACCGCCATTAGGTCATTGGGGTTAACACCCTTTAAAGGGCGGTACTGAACCATCTCCGTGAGGGCAGACCTATTAGAGGGGACCCTGAAACTGAACCTTATGGTGTAATGGTCAGACCAACTGACTGGTTCCACCCCCAAATCAGTGATCTCCATACCCAAGAGAAAGACCAGATCCAATGAATGACCCCCTATGTGGGTAGAGGAGGTAACAACCTGTGTCAGGCCCAGCGTATTCATCAGCTGGAGGAGATCTTGACCAAAATGAGATGGTACATCGTCGACCCAGGCATTGAAGTCGCCGAAGTATCAGTCTGGGAAACCTCAACACCAGGTCGATGATGAAGTCTGCAATCTCCTGCAGGAATTCTCCACCGTCACCTGGTGGACGGTAGACGAGGAGGATCCCACAACCTGCACCCTCGCCCAGGATATATTCAAAGGATCTGGTACTTCCCAATGGCACATCCACAAGGCCCAGCTCAGATTTAAACATAATGGCCACACCCCTGCCCCTACGATCCAGCCTTGGACGGTGCATCACCGAGAACCCGGCTGGAGTTACCGAGGCCAATGTAGGGCTTGGATTTTCATCCAGCCAGGTTTCGGTGATGCAAGTCAGATCAGATGATCCAACAAGTTCAGCAATAATAGCTGTCTTGTTCTTAATTGATCTGGCATTGCATAACACCGCCAAGGCAGGATGAGCTGTTGGGGAAGACCTCGGCACCTGTCCAATTACTTCGGAACCCTTGGGTATGGGGACAAGACAAGAGTAACCTCTATCCTGACCCCATTTCGCCCCAGGGTATCTTCTGGACCCTAAAACCCCAATCTGCCCTCCCCCCTCCTGTCCCTCACCAGGCCCAGCTCTGCACCTTCGTCCACGCCTCCTCAGAATGCCCAACGCACGACACCTAAAATAGGTGTCGGATGACAATAGTGGGCACTCAAAAGGACGTAATTCCCTGAGCCTAGTGGGGGAGTAATGCCCAACCGTCATTAATCAAATCAAATATAAAGAAACAAAAATAAAACGAAAACCTATGGATTTCAAACCTATATATAAAACACTCTCCACTCTCTCTCACAGAGGGTGAGCAAATAAAACAACAATCTAATATAAAATAAAACCCGAATCAAACCCCAAACCAAAAATAACCCAAATAACAAAAATATAATAATAAAATAAGATCAAATAACCCTAAAACACAATGATAATATTATCAAATGCCACTGATACTAAACCCACCCCCAAAAAAAATTACCTTTCTAATGATGGTAGGCAAGCTAATGTAATAATTTTTGATTTTTTTCTCTAGCTTGGGAATATCTAACAAATGATTTTTTTCCCCAACAAAATTCACAACATAAATGTGATTTTTTTGTAAAAATAAGACATATGTAACTTAAACTGCACATACATAAGTAGTACATACTTAAATATATATGCATGTGCAATTTGGGTTTGAGTATTTCCCAAGATACAGGGAAAAAAGAAAAAAACTGAAATTATTACATAGGTTTATGCAAACATACGAAATTGCCGGCTGAAAAAGGCCCACAGATCTATCAAGTCTGCCCAATTGTGCAGCTCTTAGTTTCATATCACTACAGCTGCCCCGCCCCACCCAAACCCCTCCTTCCTCCCCTTTCCCAGTCCTTTCTACCTTTGTCTTTTTGTCTGTACTAACCCTGCCCTTGACTCAGTCCCAACCCTGCTTAAAGCTATCCACTGTCCTTAGAGTGATTAGCAACTCCGGCAGTGCGTCTAACACGCCACCACTCTCTGTGTGAAGTAATGCCTCCTCATCTCCTTCTTAACCTTCCCTTTCAACTTCAGACTGTGCCCCTAGTGACCCTCCCCTTTTAAGCAGAACACTCCTCCTCCTTGACTTTGTTTATGCCTTTCAAGTACTTGGAGGTCTCTATCATATCCCCTGTTTACCTTCTCACTTCCAACGAGTACATGTTGAGCTCCTTCAACCTTTCCTCATATGGCAACTCCCCTAGTCCCATGATCATTTTTGTAGCCCTACGCTGCACCCCCTCCAGTAATTTCACAACCTTTTTGAGGTTTGGGCACCAGTACTGTGCACTGTACTCCAAGTGTGGCCTCACCAGTGATCTACACAATGGTAGGATGACTGCCACCTTTCTAGAGGTGATCCCTCGGGCAATGCACCTCAGCATCCTATTTGCCCTTGCTGCCGCCCTCCTACAATGTGCCGATACCTTCATGTCCCCTGTAACAATTACCCCCAGGTCCTTTTCCTCCTTTGAAGCGGTTACCTGCACTCCCCCTAGCCAGTAGGTGTGCCTGGGATTTCTGGCTCCGAGGTGCATGACCTTGTACTTCTTAGCGTTAAACCCCAACTGGCACTCCCCAGACCAGTGTTCAAGTTTAGCCAAATCCTTGGAGTGCCTGCCTTCTTTCCTCATTGTCCACTTTTGCACAAATCTTAGCGTCATCCATGAACAGGCTGATCTAACTCTTGACCCCCTCTGCAGTGTCTCCAATAAAGACACTGGACAAAACAGGGTCCAGCACTGAACCCTGCAGTACCCCACTCGTTACTGGCCTTGGTTTGGATGTCTCCCCCTTATAAGTACCCTCTGTTGTCTGCCCTGCAGCCAGCTCTCTACCTACCCCACCAGTTTTTCCCACGCCCCCATGTCCCTCAGCTTGCTCATTAACCTCCTGTGTGGCACCGAGTTGAAAGCCTTACTGAAGTCCAGATAGAGGACATCCATAGCATGGCCTTCATCAACCGCCCTAGTGACCCAGTCGAAGAAGTCAATCAGATTAGTTTGGCAAGATCTTCCCACGACAAACCCATGCTGTCTCTTGTCCTGCAGACCACTGCTATCAAGAAAGGTTATCATTCTCTCCTTCAGAATGGTCTCCATCAACTTCCCCACTATGGAAGTGAAGCTCACCAGTCTGTAGTTGCCCGGTTGGTCCTTGGGTCCACTCTTGTGAAGGGATACCACGTGAGCCATCCTCCAGTCCCTGGGTACATTCTCTGTCTCCAAGGAGGTGCTGAACAGATCCGTCAGAGGGCCTGCCAACACCTTTGCAGTCATTAGACACCTCGTCCAGTCGGAGAGCAGTATGTGTGACGGCCACTTTGACCCTCACTAGAAAGTTAATGTTGTCATGAACAAATCTGCTACTCACACGTTGTGTGTAGCTATTTTGCTTTGTGAGGTATTTGTATTTGTTTAAGGTACAGTCCTCTGGGATGCATTTTGGCTGTATCAGCTCAGGATTACCCACAGTGTGCTGTGGACACAAGGGCAGAACAGAGTCATAATCTGGATGGAATGCGTTACCCTGCTCTGCAAGTGGACAAGCTCACTCCGCCAAGTAGGAACAGCCCCAGGTACATTTTAGAAACAGGAGGCCTCACTCTGCCAAGCAGCAGCAAACGCATTTACTGGAGATCATGTGTAACTCAGCGCACAAAGCGTCCCAAATTACAAGCACGGTCATATTAGTTTGTCAGCAGCGTTTGGGTCAACTAATTATAAGTGCCATATAAAATCTAAACTACGTACTTCCTACTTTTGTTGATCAGAAAATCTAATCGACTACAGAAAGACTCTCTCATCTGAAGCAGCAAGATTAACCACTTCCTGTGCACTAAGTTACCTTTACAACAGTTCTTTTTTTTTTTGGGGATTGACGTTCCAAAGGCAAACTGCCAATCAAACCAACCAAAATGCTCTCTCTCGGTTTGAAATCCCATCTAACTTCAACAGATTCACTTTTGAATAAAGAGTATTTTTTTCTTCTCCAGGGAATACAGAATTCGAGTACAGCCAGAATGTCACTCATCACATTTGTAAAAGTCTGATTTGATTTCCCCCAGCAAAATGTCAGAAAAAAAGTAAGAAGAAATGCAGAACTATCACTGCTATTTCTGGTAAAGTTCCAGGCCTATGGCAGGCTGGTATCAGCGATGTGTGCAAACAGCTGCTGTGGTTCTCTACTGAAACTGCAGTTCACTGGCCATAGAAGTGCAGCTTATTGGTGACACATATCCTGTTAAACAAAGCTCAACAGTCTTTTTTGCATGCATGAAATAGGTCAAGGTGGCCGTCACAAATACTGCTCTCCAACTGGATGAACCAGGTCATCTTCCATGCCTATATGTGCTTACACATTAGACATACATGGTATTGCATTACTAAAAATAAAATGTTTAAAGGGAAATGTCCACCTGTAAGCGGGCCATGCCTCAGTGTGAGGCATGGCCCGATTAGCATTTTCACAAAGTGGTTTAATAAGGTTTTTTAGATATATAGGTATTATGTGCTTGATTCTACTTCCCTTCCACCAGAATTTTGAACTGCTCAGCGTGACCACAACCTCCTGCGGCTATTCCAGAATGACGTATGAAATGGGGAGCAGCTGAGGGAACGTCCAGAGACATCCTATGTAAATGGAGCTATTAACAGCTCTAGTTTCCAAAGTACATGTCCTGGTGCTATACTGAGACCAAGTATCCTAACCATAAGTTAAAGAAATTATACCACTTTGCAAAAATTGTGATCGGGCCATGCCTCAAACTGAGACATGGCCAGATTACACGTGGACATTTCCCAGGCCATTTTATAAGTGCAATAACCTGCTCCAGCATTCAGTGATCATTAACAGGCATAGACCTTCCTTTGGTGTGTGCTGAAGAGCATTCGTCCTTCATCCTTGTGCCCCAGAATAACCTAATGGAGTGCTTTTGTCTCCCAATGAATGCTGCACCCAGTCGTGTGACACTTCCCACATACAAATTAAGTATATTGTATGTACATAAATGAGCTGCCGCCAACTGCACCTTAACCCCTCCACCCCCATAACAGAAATTACCTAAAGGGGTACAAATTCTACAAACCAGCAATGTGATAGGATAGGACTAGATGTTCTATTCTACAAATTATCAACAGCTTACAAAATCATATAGTAACTTTCTGTAAAAATGTGAAGTTTATCTGGTGTTCCTGCAACAACCCCATCCCCTATCCCAATATGAAATACATCCAACATGTCTCTGCACGTGACTTCAGAAGTCGAGGTAGATGGTGCTTATTCTGCATTGAGATGGTGGGCCTAGGGAGACAAGGTCACCAGGCAAGCTTTAAATCTCTACAAATTGAGTCATTTTAAATCTGTGTGGTATCTGTGCCTCTCTCCAAACCACACATGCATTGTAAAGTACATTTACCCAAGAACTTACCGTAACAGTAGATCTTCGAATGGATCTCTTGCAGCAGGCCTACCACTGGTAGGACTATAGCCACAAGGCACTAGGACCACATGGAAACTTTCTAGATAGCAGTCTACCAGAGGGGGCTGCCCACCTCCGACGTCGGTCACTGACGTCAGCCAATCCTATAAAGGTGGGTAGCCCCCATACCCTCTTCAGTTCTCCTACTGGAGACCAAAAGCAGGGTGCCGGAAGGTGGAACCGAGAAGGATTCCGAGATATCCTAATAACACAGACAATGAGAAGCAGAAGGCTCACCCTTATGGACAAGAGAGAGTCAGAAGAGGAGGAAGGAGGGAGGGAAAGCAGGGTCTGCTGCAAGAGATCTTCTCGAAGATCTACTGTTGCATTAGGTTCTTACGTAACTGATAGAGGATATATCTTGCAGCAGGCCATCACTGGTAGGATTGAGTCCTAAGCAGTTCTGACAACTACAGACAGACTGTCTGGGTAGTAGGCAAAAATGATGGCCTATGAAAGGAGGCATTGAAGAACAGCTAGGCCAAAGTTGACCCTATGCTGAGAGGCAATGTCCAGTCTCTGCAATGTTTGGTGAAGGTGTGGACAATGCTCCAGGTAGCAGAAACGCAAATGTCAGCAGTGGATACATTTCTGAAACAAGCTACTGAGGTGGCCATATCCCTGGTGGAATGGCCTTTAACCACTCCCGAAGTTCCTTACCGTACTTCCAGTAACAAAAGACAATGCAACTGGCTAACCACTTAGACAAACGCTGTTTGGACACTGGGGCACCCTCTGTCCCAGGCGTGAATGAAATAAAGAACTGGTTAGACTTCCTAGTCTCTTTAGTCTGGTGTGTACAGTACTGCAAAATTCTATGCACATCCAAAGTATGGAGCAATGCCTCCCCTTGACTGGAATGCTCCAGATAATAAACAGGCAGGCGGATGGATTGATTCAAAGTAAACTCCGACACCACCTTTGGAAGAAACTTTAGATTGGTATGCAAAGACACTCTGTCTCTGTGGAAAATCAAATAAGGCTGATTACATGATGGCCTGAAGCTTGGAAATCCATTGAGCAGAAGTAATGGCAACAAAAAATAATGCTTTCCATGACAAAAAGTGCAGCTGGCAAGACGCAGCTAGTGCAAAATTAGACAACATAAGCTTTTACAACACAAAATTGAAGTCCCAAGCCAGAACAGGATCGTGGACTGGAGGCTGTAAATGCAGAATTCCCTCTCAGGAATGTGCAAGTCACATCAATTTGAGCCACTGAATGACCCTCTACAGGTACTTGGTATGCAGAGATGGCAGAAAGCTGTACCATAATTGAGGAGTATTATAAACCAGAGTCTGGAAGGGACAGAAGGTACTCCAGTACCTGATCCACTGGACAGAAGAAGGGGTCTAAATGGTGCGATGCAACCCAAAGAGCAAAGCGCTTCCATTTCATAGAGTAACCAGGGGGTGGAGGGTTTCCTGGCTGCCACCAGGACATCCACCACTCTGGGAGACACCCCAGATCTGGCAATGGCTATGTCCTCAGGAGCTACAGACGGAGATGGAGAGACGTGAGGTCCAGATGGACCAGGGTACTCTGCTCCTGGGAGAGCAAGCCTGTGCATAGGGGTAGGGATACTGGAGGTTCCACTGCCAGCTGCTGAAGCAAGGGGAAGCAGACCTGACAAAGCCAGAAAGGGGTGATCAGGATCATAGTTGCCCCTTCCATCTGAAGCTTGATCAGGGCCCTCTGAAGGAATGGAAAGGGAGGGAAGGCATAGAGGAACCTCCCTTTCCAAGAGAGGGGCAATGCATCTCACCAGAAAGCTCCAGGTCCTGGATCTAGTGAGCAGAAAAGTGTCAGTTTTGCATTATGCAGGGATGCAAAAAGGTCCAACTTGGGATGACCCCATCTGCTGAATAGGTCTTCCACCACCGAGGTCAGAAGTTCCCACTTGTGAGCTCTGGACCGAGCCCAGCTTAGACAATCCACCAGGATGTTTTGGTAACTGGGAAAATGGATGGCCGAGAGCTCCAGTCCGTGTTCTATGGCCCAGTACCAGACTCTCATCGCTTCCCTGCACAGACGATAGGAATGAGTCCTCCCTTTCTTGTTTAGGTAATAAACAATGCACATGTCCATCTGAATCGAGAGCGGAGTCTGGAAGGCCTGCAAGACATATAAGACTCCTCGTATCTAAAAGACACTGATGTGGAGTTGTCACTCCACCTTGGTCCACTCCCCCCCCCCTGAGTTTAGTGGACTACCAGGTGAGCACCCCAGCCAAGGCCTGAGGCATCCATCCTAAGGACCTGCTGAGGGAGAAATACAAAAAGGAACCCCCTGAAGCAGGTTGCTGGGCTCCAGCCACAACAGTACTCTCTTGACTGGATCAGAAACCATAACCGGTTGATCCAGGGTATCTATGCATTGGTCCCACTGGACCCGCAGAATCTACTGAGGGAACTCATATGCAGCCCGGCTAGGAGAACTATGGCAATGGCTGCAGCCATAAGGCTTAGAAGATGCAGAAAATCCCTTGTGGGGACATGACAGCTGGAGCAAAAATGACAGGCCTGTTCCATTAAATGCTCTGCTCTGTCTGATGGCAAGAAGGCCATCCCCTGAGCCATGTCCAGCACTGCCCCTACATACTGGAGATGTTGGCAGCGGTCAGAAACGATTTTGGCATGTTGACAGTGATGCCCATAGCCTGAAACAAACTGTGTGCATGAGCCAAAGTTTGAAGAAGATGGTCCCTGAACAGGGCAGCTAGTAACCAATCATCCAGGTATTGGAACACATAGAATCCCTACCACTTCAAGGCAGCTGACATGACCACCAGGCATTCAGTGAAAACCCTGAGGGCTAAGGACAAACCAAAAGGCAGAGCTCTGAACTGGTAGTGTGTTTCCTGGAAGTGGAGAGGCGAGGGTAATTGGCACCATGCAGTTTAATGAATGGTTGAAAAAATGGTGCGGAGCACAGGGGTTTGGCTTCACTGGGGACTGGGGTTCCACCTGGAGGGACACCAGCCTATCCTGGCAGGATGGTCTGCATCTGTCCAGGAAGGGAACAAGTCTTTTGAGCAATCGGTTTAAATGCTTCATTGGCAAGCTTTTAAACTAGTCAATGGGGGAGGCACTGACAAGCAGCAGAAAAATCCCAGCCTCTCCCTACAAAACAGGGTACTAAATGAGAAAAAGACCAAGGTAGAACGGTCAGTGGGGGATGCTGCAACAGAAGGTAAGGCCATCAAAAATGGAGAGCAATGAGTACCAATGCCCGTAGTCTAGGTAACAAGCTTCCTGAATTAGTGGCCTTGATGGAGGAGGAACATCTGGATCGTGGTAGTCACAGAAACATGGTACACACAAAACCATGACTGGGACGTAAACATACCAGGATACACTATCTACAGGAGGGACAGGAGGGTAAAAAGAGGGAGGAGTAGCTCTTTACATAAGGGAAGGAATAAAAGCAACAGAACAAAAGGGTAAACAGGGAGGAGAAGAAGCACTGTGGGTAAATTTGGAGACAGGCAATGGCATCACAATCCGCAAAGGGGTTGTATACAGACCCCCTTCTCAGGGGGAGGAAATGGACAAGGAAATGATAGAAAGTATACTTAGAATGGCAGAAAAAGGGGAGATATTGCTGATGGGTGATCTGAATATGCCAGATGTTAACTGAGCGCAAGTTGCAGCTGCCACTTCCAAGAGTGCAGTTATTCTAGATGCCCTACAGGGGGCATGCCTTAGACAACTAGTACTGGAGCCCACTCGAGAGGGAGCAATATTAGACTTGATACTCTTGAATGGAGATGGAGAGAGGATCACAGATGTAGAAGTGGGTAGCCATCTGGGAACTAGCGACCATCAACAGTATGGTTCACAATAAACACAGCAATAGAGTCAAGCCACAAAGACAAAAGTACTGGACTTTAGGGGCTGACTTTGCCAAAATGGGTGAGTGCCTAAGGAATGCACTAGCAAATGGGCAGGAAGGAGGGTGGAAGAACAATGGGAATAATAAAACTGCCATCACAGAGGTAACGAGCCTTGTGTGAAGCAAATAAACAAAACAAGACGATGTAAGAAACCACTATGGTTCTCAAAGGAAGTGGCAGTGAAGGTTCAAGAGAAAAGAAAGCATTCAGGAAGTACAAGGAATCTAGCAGGAGCAGGACAGAGAACTGTATCAGTTAAAGCAAAAGGAGGCTGGGAAGGCAGTCAGAACAGCAAAGGCCCAAACTGAGGAAAGATAGCCAACTCAGTTAAGAAGGGGAATAAAACCTTTATAAGTACATCAGGGAGCAAAGGAAGACCAAGGGAGGGATAGTGAGGCTTAATAAAGGGAGGGAGGTGGGCAGAGGGAGAATGTGAAAGGCAGAGATACTAAACAAATATTTTTGCTCAGTATTTACAAAGGAAGAGGGGAGGTACATAAAACAAACAGTAGTAACACTCTGGATACAGAAGTTGATACCAGCCCATTTACAGAAGAAAGGGTTCTGAAAGAACTCTTAAAACTGAAGGTGGACAAAGCAAGGGGCCTGATGGGATTCATCCCAGAATTCTAAAAGAACTAAGGTAGAACTAGTGACACCACTGACTACCCTCTTAACAAATCATGGGAGGATGGGGTGGTACCTGAGGACTGGAGGAGGGCAGATGTGATTCCCTTCACAAAAGTGGGAGCAAGGCAGAAGCAGGAAACTATAGACCTGTTAGTTTAACCTCAGTGATAGGGAAATGATGGAATCACTTCTAAAGGAAAGAATTGTTGAGTATCTAGAGGCCAGAGGGCACAAGACCCTAGGCAGCATGGATTCACAGCGGAAGGTCATGCCAGACTAATCTGATAGATTTCTTTGACTGGGTGACCAAAGTAGTAGATCAGGGAGGACTGTGACATGGCCTACCTAGACTTTAGCAAGGCATTTGGCACAGTCCCACACAAAAGATTAATATATAAGTTAGCCAGCCTGGGAGTGGGTCCCAAGATGACAGCCTGGGTAAAGAATTGGCTGGAGAATAGGACACAGAGAGTAATAGTAAATGGGAGTCCACTCAGAAGAAAGGAGGGTTACTAGCAGGGTACCGCAGGGTTCAGAGTAGGACTAGTCCTCTCTCAATGTCTTTATGTTTACATTGCAGAAGGACTGAAGGAAAGTATGTCTCTTTGCAGATGACACTAAGATCTGCAACAGAGTTGATGCACAGGGTGGGGTGGAAAGGATGAGAAGGGACTTGGCAAGGTTAGAGGAATGGTCAAATGTATGGCAGCTTAGATTCAATGCTAAGAAGTGCAAGGTAATGCACCTGGGAAACAAAAACCCAGGGGAAGAGTACACAATGGGGGGGAGATGCTAACAACAACAAAAATGGAAAGGGACCTGGGGTAGTCATATCAGATGACCTAAAGGTGGGCAAGCAATTTGAGAAGGCAGCAAGGAGGGCTGGGGGGATACTGGGATGCATAGGGAGAGGCATCACCAGTAGAAAACAGGAAGTTATTATCCCTCTGTACAGACAGCTGGTGAGACCCCATCTGGAGTACTGTGTGCAGTTCTGGAGACCCAATCTCCGCAAAGACATAGACAGGATGGAAGCTGTCCAGAGGAGAGCTACTAAAATGGTGCAGGGTCTGCACCGGAAGACATATGAAGAGAGACTTAAGGAGCTTAATATGTATAGCCTCGAGGAAAGGAGGGAGAGGGGGGACATGATAGAAACTTTCAAGTACCTCAAGGGAATCAACAAAGTCCAAGAGGGTAGCATCTTTCAAAAAAAGAGGTGTGCAAGAACAAGAGGGCACAATTTGAAGATAGGGGGCGGCTCAGAGGTAATTTAAGGAAGTATTTTTTCACAGAGAGGGTTGTGGATGCATGGAATGGCCTTCCGGAGGAGGTTGTGGAGTCAAAATCAGTGGTGGAATTCAAGCATGCATGGGATAGTCATAAGGCAATTCTGGGGGTGGGGGTAGAAAGAAGTAGGCTGCTGGTTAACTAGGATCTGCAGCTTATCCAGTAGGTAGGGAAATGGGCAGACTGGGTGGGCCAAGTGGTCCTTATCTGCCGTCAAATTCTATGTTTCTATGAAAGGGAGGAAGCATCAGTGGTAGGTAAAAACCTTTTTTATTTTTTATTTTTTTGTAGTTGTTTAACCAGGAGTAGCACACTAAGCTGAAAGCTTGTTTACAGGTGTGACCTGGGAGCACAGGGAAGTTAAGTGACTTGCTCAGGGTCACACAGTATGCAAGTGGAAGCTGTGGGATTCAAACCCAGGTCTGGTCTGCTGGATGTCACCAGATTTGCAGCTCAGAGCCTTAAATCATTGCACTATACTGCCTGCTTTGATACGCAGTTAGGCATCCTGCATATTCAGAGAGCAGATCCAGTCCCCCTGATGTAGCAGGGACAGCAAGCCCTGAAGAATAACCATCCTGATCAGTTTGTACTCTATAAACAGGTTCAGCTGGCTTAAGTCCAGGATGGGGCAAATGTCTCCCGTGCACTTGCAGACCAGGAAGAAATGGGAGCAGAACCCTCTGCCCTACTGAAAATGCAGGACTGGCTCTATGGCCTTTTTCCAAAGAAAGCCCAGCATTTCCTCCTGCTCCTGGAAGAGGAGGACGTGGCCAGGTGGGTACGAGGACCGTCCCGGAGGATTTTCTGGAAGCCACTCCATGAATTCTAAGGTGTGGCCATGCTTGATGAGCTGCAGTGGTGGGGGGGATCTGGAAAGGAGTCAGGAGGTGGGAGCAGCTACTGATTGGGCTGCGGCTGCACCTCGGGTGCTACAGGTGGAGGCAGGAGAAGGGGTGTGAAGGGCTGCCACCTTGCGCTTACCCTGGGTTTTGGGAAGGGCACAAGGCTGCCTGCAGGAGGAGCGATGAAAAGGAGCTCGCTGCCCTGACTTTGGCCGGGTATGATACATGGTGTGGATGGATCTGAGAGCCTGATCCAAGGCCTGGAGGTTGGAGATGATATCCTGAACATCCGCCTCGAAAAGTCTGAAACCTCTGAAAGAAGCGGCCATTATAATAGACCAGATGTCCTAGGCGAATCCCGGGACCCGCACCCAGGAGTGACGTCTCATAAAAAAATGCCTACAGCTGCTGCGTGGCCAGAGGCATCAGCAACATCATAGGTAGCCCTTAGGATGTGAGTACTGATGTCTGAGCCAGTCTTGAGGGCCTGCTGCCTTGAGGGGTCATCCGACATTGCTAAGACCACATTCCTGGCTTAGTCCCAGAGGAGATTCTGATACTGCACCATGCGGGCCAAGTAATTCATGGCCCGAATGGCCAGGGTGACAGAGGCGAAAGCACACTTGCCCATCTGATCCAGCTGTCGAGACTCCCTGTCAGGTGGGAGAGAGCTGAGGTGTTTAGGCCTCTTGGTTTGGTCCTGCGCCATATTTATGACAACTGAATCAGCCTTGCTCTGTTCTCCAAAGTATGGCTCACTAGTCGGAGCATGGTAATGCCTATCCACCTTCATGGACACCGGGACTGTGCTGGGACAGTTCCAAGCAGCCCAGGTAACATCCTCATAGGATTAAATGAATGGAGAGACCACCAAAGGAGGGGCGTCGGGCTGGCGTAGGTAAAGTGCTAACCGACGTCACTCGGGGTTCTGCTCTTCTGTCTCTCACCCCACAGTGGCTTGAATGTGCCGCACTATGGCCATGAAAGTGGGATCATCCAGGGAGGTTGGGGGACGTTACTCAGAGGCCCCTCCCTATCTGAGGATTCAGATTCGCTGCTGTCGCTCTTGACTGTATGGTTTGCACTTTCATCCCATCTAGTGCTAGGCTGATGGTCCAAGTCAGGCCCATCCCTGGGGTGACAAGGAGCACTGGGGCCCGGCCAAACTGGGGCTGGGGAAAGGAGCACCAAAGAAGGCCCTTGAGGGGTGGCTGGGGCCGGTCCTCATGGGGCAGGGACCTGCATTTGCATAATGGACCATAAGATCAAGAGCCGATACTGGTAATCAAATGGCACAGGCGCTGGTCCCACTGCTGCTGGGTAACTGTACAGCAGCACTGGTCCCAGGGGCATCGGATAACTCAGCATCGGTCCAGCAGGTGTGGGGCAGGGGTAGGCAGGTGGGCGCAGGCTGCAGTAGGACCCGTGCTGGACACACTGGCACAGGTTGCGGCAGGAGAGGAGCAGGCCCAACAGGTGTCGGCTGAGGAGGGGCTGGCAGGTGGAACAGGCAAGGCTGGCACAGACTGTGGAGGAGGGAGAACAGGCGCAGGACAAGCAGGCACCGGCAGAGGTGATATCAGAAGGGGATCCATGGTTCTGGCTGAGGAGAAACGGGTGCCACAGTGGAGTGTGATCCCCCAAGTGAAGGCTGAACAGAGACCGGGCTCAAAGAGATGCCGGTGTCCTACAGTGTCTACTCCTCAGAGGGAGAAGCAGAGCTGGCAGTGGTCCCAGAGGATGAGACTGATGCCAGTGGCGTGGTGTCGGGAGGACAGCAGTGAGGAGCCTGCTGTTTGCCACTCCGCACCAGCTGAAGAAATTCCGGCCGAGCCACCTGACTGTGAGCCTGCTGTCAATAAGGGTCGAAACAGCAGGTACTGAGGAGCAGGATATGAAGTATTCTGAACTCGAGAAGCTGACGCCGGAGAGGGTAACCCCCGGTTGGAAGCTGGGCCACCAGCAGACCTGTAGAAGTTAGAGCATGTTGGGCAGAGGGGGTCACCCCCTCCCCAAGAGGAAGACCGTTTTGCAGTAGTAGACTTCTTATTGGGGGACCACAAGCCGGAGGCAGAGCTGGATCAGTCTTGATCTTTGTTCCGGTGCTTATGTTTCCCGCTGGCCTTGTCCCAGGGTTTCGATGATGAAGACTCCGAGGACTGAGCCAGGGAAATGGAGGAGCTCCTAGCCTGCAACTTCCGTTCAATCAAGACAACCTACTTGAGGTGGTTCTCCAAGATCTTCTGTTGATGTCTCCTGGTGGTTGGGTTGAACCCCTTGCAAACCTTGCAGGCTTGGACATCATGGTCTGGGCCTAGTTACAAAATGCAGGCAGAATGGTTGTCCTTGTCCGGGATCTGTTTACCGCAGGCACATTTCATGGAGTGGTCGGATGATGAAGAAGGTTTAGAAGACATAAACCGTTGGGTGAGAACACTGACTTTTTTTTTTTTTTTTTACTTTGTGTTTATTGTTTTGATAAAACAATGAAGATCATTGCACAAGCAGAGACATAACAGATGTCTTAAGGACACAATGAGGGGGCGCCACTCTTCTTAATATAGGCAAATATACAACCATCTACTGCTTTAAGATATGTCATGGGGGGGAGAACAGATCATGTGGGGATACTCATAATATTAATACAAATCAGCTGTTAAAAGAACCCATGAGCTGCATGGTATAGTCCATCACCGTCCAACTACATGTCCCCACTGAATCTCTTCCTCCTGTTGCTAGCCTTGCTTGTAGAGCAGAAAGCAGCTAACTAAAAGAAGCTACAGTTTCTTATTAATTTAACACTTATATCTCTGCAGGAATCAAGGTCTGCTGAGATTAAGCACACAGATACTTTATTAGAAGTAGAAGGGGTCTTATTTAGGGTTAAAAAAAGGAAAGAAAAGAAAGAAAGTCAGTGTGTGTTCTCTGCTGTGAAGGGTACTGTATCAATTTACTTTGCTTAACCAGTAGGAGGAGAGAGAGAGCTTAATTGGGGGTGTGGCTTAGATACTATAAAAGCAGGTGACTCAAATTACAACTTCGTGTTGCTAACCTTGCTTGCACAGCAGAAAGCAGCTAACTAAAAGAACTAGCCTTGCTTGTAGAGCAGAAAGCAGCTAACAAAAGCTGCATTTTCTTATTAATTTAACACATATATCTGCAGGAGTCAGGGTCTGCTGAGATTAAGCAGACAGATACTTTATTAGAAGTAGAAGGGGTCTTATTTAGGGTTAAAAAAAGAAAGTCAGTGTGTGTTCTGTGCTGTGAAGGGTACTGTATCAATTTACTTTGCTAAACCAGTAGGAGGAAAGAGAGCTTAATTTGGGGTGTGGCTTAGACACTATAAAAGCAGGTGACTCAAATTACAACTTTCTGTTGCTAGCCTTGCTTGTAGAGCAGAAAGCAGCTAACTAAAAGAAGCTACATTTTCCTATTAATTTAACACTTGTATTTCTGAAGGAGTCGGGGTCTGCTGAGATTAAGCAGACAAGATACTTTATTAGAAGTAGAAGGGGTCTTATTTAGGGTTAAAAAAAGAAAGAAAGTCAGTGTGTGTTCTGTGCTGTGAAGGGTACTGTATCAATTTACTTTGCTTAACCAGTAGGAGGAGAGAGAGCTTAATTGGGTGTGTGGCTTAGACACTATAAAAGCAGGTGACTCAAATTACAACTTCCTGTTGCTAGCCTTTTTTCTTACTAATTGCCCTCCATCCCACCCACCTTAAGCCTGTTCTACTTTTATAGCCACTGGATTTGACTGTCAACAGGAACTTCCTGTTTGGCAGTCGGAAGGGGAAGGATCATAGAGAAACATTGGTTTTGTCAACCCCGTGTGGTACCATTTGCTTGTAACTGACTCTTCAGTGAATAGCAGTGCATTGTGGGAACCTGGAGGACTAGCAATAGGCTACTATACCTCCTACCCCAAAACAACATCTCTCTGTTAAAAGCATTGTTGCCTGGTAGTTCTCTTGCCCTTTTAAGGGCTTGTAAACCTTCAACTCACAGAATCTTGCTGAATTTAAGTAAATATTGTTATTTTTACTTTGCGCCGAAACCGGAAGTGAACGGACACTTACTTCCGGTTTTTCGGCTTAAAACCTGCCCCTCTAGCGAGCAGGGCAAGCGTGCGCGGAGACGTGCGCAGAGACATGCGCGTTTGCGCATGTCTGCTGTGTCCGCTGGGCACACAAACTGCTGGCATTAGACAAACTTGGATAAGATAATTTTCTCATATCCTCTACTTAGTAAATATACACCGTTAATAATGGAAAAAGAACTTAAGTGTATGCAATGTTTGATGTATAGTGAGGGGAAAGTATGGGAGCGAGTATGTATGTGCTAATTGCCATCTGATTACTACTCTTGAAGCAGAGATAGCATTTCTGCTTAATATTAAACCAGTTTCTACTGATATTAGGGAATTGGAAAGTTATATTGATCTTATGGATGAACAACTTCATTCTAATGAACAATTTCCTTCACATTTAGGTAGCATTTCTATGCCGCCTGAATGGGAGGAAATTGTAACGACTAGTACTAGTATACCTGTTGCCTCTGCCCCCTCTTATAAGGTGGATGATTATCCGCCCTCTTTTCATGATAATGATGACTGGACCATTGTCACAAAGCCTCTTAAAAAAAGGAGGGGCGGTCAAATATACAATAGTGCCCCTATTGAAACTCGTAATAGGTTTGAGCAATTGACTGTATCAAATAATGAAGTGCTACATGATTTATCCTGTGCATCACCCTCTATTGATAATAATGGTTTAAAAACACTTTTCAATCAGGAGTTAATGCCCATGAATACTTGTCCTAGTAAGGCTCAAGCTACCAAATCAATACCTATTAAGTTAATCACTCCAGAGTGTGTTAAACAATCACCTGTTTCTGATTCTTGTACCCCTACTGTCTCAAAACAAGTGTTAGTCCTGGGAGATTCAATCATTAAGCACATTGACAGGGCGGTATGCAACAGTGACAAGCGCAACCGCACTTGTTCTAGCTTCCGTGGGGCCAGGGTATCTGACATTACCTCCATGATGCCTAAAATTTTACAAAATGCGGGGGGAAATCCACTGGTTATCATACATGCCGGTGTTAATGATACAGACAACCCCCCATTTAATCAGTTACAACAGGACTATGCGGCCTTATGTAACCTGTTACTTGATAGGGGATGTTGTGTATGTATATCTGAAATTCTACCTGTCCCGAGAGCAACATCTACCATGACGCAGAAAATCAAAGCCCTAAATGAATGGCTGAGAAAGTGGTGTTTTAAGCAAGATATACCCTGTATTACCCACTGGGAATCATTTTCAGATCGTTCTTCCTTGTTTTGCTGGGATGGTTTACATCTCAGTCGATGGGGTAGTACACTTATGGGGAAAAGTATCACTAAAATCATAAATCATTGTTTAAACTAAAAACAATGGGGAGAATGGGTCTATTCCCAAGTCTCTGAATACTTACCAAAATATTATTACAGCTAAATGTAAATTCCTAGCTTTGAATGCAAGATCTTTAAACCAACTCAAATTAGCAGAACTCGAAGCCAAATGTAAAACTTTAAATACAGGTGTGGTGGGAGTAACTGAAACTTGGTGGGATGCATCCTCAATTTGGTCCAGAGAAATTCCAGGTTATAAGTTACATCATAAAAACAGATTAGAAAAGCAAGGCAGTGGAGTTTGTATGTACATACAAAATTATATTCCTTCTTTTGAAGTGTGTTCTCCCTTTCCTTTGGAAAGTATATGGGTTAAAACCTTATTGAAGGAGCAGTCCTATATAACTATTGGTAACATCTATCGACCTCCATCTGCAAATTCAGATTACACAACTGATATGTTTAAAGAAATTACACATTTTTCAGAATCTCATGATACTGTAATATTTGGTGACTTTAACTTCCCTCATATTAACTGGGACTTATTCTCAGGACAGTCCTATGCCGAGAAAGGACTAATAGATGTGGTAGTTAGTACTGGATTACAACAACTTGTTACTGAACCCACTCGCAGTCCTAATATTTTGGATCTATTATTTACTAACATAGAGCAACAAATTAGCAATTTACAAATTTGGGATCCACTTGGGACCAGTGATCATTCATCTATCCTTTTTGAAATTCAATAGTTTAAAACTACACAGAGGAAGTTATATTGTATAAAAAACTATAATAAAGCAATTTTTTCTAAAATCAATGAATACTTACAAAACAAACTGGGAATCTAATCTTCTTAATTGTACAACACAACAAACTTGGGACTTTTTTAAAAACATTGTACATTATTTGGAAAATACCTTTATTCCATCTAAGAGGAAATTTAATAATAAAGGAAAAATTCCCCCTTGGTTCAACAAAACAATTAAAAATCAGATTAAAATAAAAATTAAACTTTTTAGGAAACTTAAGAATAGTTCTGTTCCATTTAAAACTACTCTATTACATAACTACAGACTATCTGTGAAAAACTTAAAAAATTCTACTAAATTGGCAAAAAATAAGCTAGAATTTAAACTAGCTCACACAAAAGACTGTCACAAATCTCTTTTCTCCTATATAAATAGTAAAAAAGGTGTATCAAAGACCATTGGTCCCATTATAACCAATGGCTCTTCTCTATCTGATATAGAAACCTCGAATCTCTTTAATAAGTACTTTTGTTCTGTCTTCTCTCACAAATCACCTATTAGTACATTTAAAGTTCACCACATATATTATCATAGGTTCTATCCAACTGACATCATACAGGCTATCAAAAAACTAAAAAAAAATACTAGTCCGGGCCCAGACGACATTCATCCATGGTTTCTGATCGAAACCTCTATAAATATTTCTATACCTCTGTCAATTATCTTCAACAAATCCTTACAAGAAAGCATTGTACCAAATCATTGGCGTTCAGCAATAGTTACTCCCATATTTAAAAAAGGCAATAGAGGTTCTGTGCAAAATTATCGTCCAATTAGCCTGACCTCAGTGGCTGGTAAATTAATGGAACGAGTAATGAAGTCTCTAACAGATCAAGATTGTAAAGAATTTGGAATTTATGATTCAAATCAGCATGGGTTTACTCCCAAGTATTCCTGTACCACCAATCTGATATCTTTTTACAATAATATAAGTACTCTACTAGATGTGGGTATCCCTACTGATGTAATTCTTTTGGACTTTAGTAGAGCTTTCAATAAAGTCTCACATGAAAAACTCATTACTAAAATGCACAATCTAGGTTTGTCACCTGATATTGTCAACTGGACTTTAAACTGGTTGACAAATCGTTCTCAGAGAGTCCGAATTAATGGTATCTTGTCTGATTCAGGTAGTGTGACAAGTGGTGTACCATAGGGGTCGGTCTTGGGACCAACACTGTTTAATCTCTATCAGTGATTTACAAACTGGGCCAAATAACTTCATGGTTAAATTTGCAGATGATACTAAATTGGGGGGCAAGGTTAATAAACAAGAAAATATTTCTGCATTAAAGAAGGATTTGGAAAAATTAACACTTTGGGCAAATGAAAATCATATGCAGTTTAATCAAGACAAATGTTTAGTAGTGCATTTCGGTGTAAATAATCCAAAAACGATATATTATATAAACGGACTACCACTTCACTCATCAAATTGTGAAAAAGATTTAGGGATATATGTTAATAATAAACTTACATCAAATGATCACTGTGTTAGAACTGCTTGCATGACCAACAGACTTTTGAGGCAAATAAAACGCACTTTTGTTAATCGCACTGAACAATGCCTTATTCCATTGTATAGGGCATACATTAGATCGAGATCTAGCTATGGCTCCCTTTCTGGAATCCAAACCCAAAAAAAGACACAGCAATTCTTGAACAGGTTCAAAGGAGAGTAACTAGAATGATTCCAAGATTAACAAACTTGGATTATCAGAATAGATTAAAAGCTACTGGCCTCTTCTCTCTTCAAACTAGAAGATTAAGCGGTGATATGCTTATGGTTTTTAATTTAATAAATTCACCAGATCTAATGGAAAAATGTGGTCTAACACTCTCCAAAAGGAGACATGTTCCGAGACTGCATAATAAACAGCTTGAAGTAAAAACTTATAAAACCAGCAAAAGGGGAAACTTTTTTCCAATAAGAGCATCCATTGTATGGAACACCTTACCACAAGAATTGGTACAGGCAACTAGTGCCACTGTCTTTAAAAACAAATTAGATGTTTGGTTGAGGGATAATAGATAAATAATGTCCCACATACTGTGGGGAACAGTCTCGGTCGGCTCTGGCCTTCTTCTGTTCTTTCATACCAAGTAATTAGAGGAATTAGAGAAAATTTCCAAGCATTACCCTGTTTTCTGTGCATCAATAATGCAACCCCCCTTCAGGCCAGCACTAATTATCCTCACAATAATAAGAAATTAAGTTCACAAGGTTCAAAACCAAAACTTTGCAGCAATATCTGCTACTACCTTTTAAACTGAAGCAACAATTTCAAAACTTTAATTTTAAAGCAGCAGTAAGTAATATAAAAAAAAATCATAATACTAATACAGGCTTTACCTGTAGTGTATAAACTTTTAAGCTTTTAAAATAAACTTGTGGAAGTGCCCTCTTAACTCTATAATGGGTGCAAAGCCCTGGACCATGCAAATGATCTCTGAAAGTTCAGTAAAACGTCCCTAATGGACCATTGCCAACCATTTGCTACCACTCAATTTAGAAAATACTCCAGAAATCTTCACGACTCATCTTCTGAAGAGTCAACTTCCCTGTCTGCGGTTCTAACTCTCCTCGGAGCCTGCTTCTGTGCCCATTTCATAGCATCTTTAGAGTCTGAAAATATAAAGACTTTACCTTGATAGGCAATGCGAAGTCATGCCGGGAAGATGATTCCATGTGAAACGCCCGCTTCTCTTAATAGGGCTCTTCTGCTTCCTTCTCTGACGAGTGGCATAGCTTACATCTGGTACATTCTTACCAGCTGACATTACACACAAGGGTTTTTTTGTTGTCTAGCCAATGCCAGCAGGTGATCTCTCGTGCCCATTCCATCCAACACTGCTACCACCGTTCTTGGAGCCTCCGGACTGTCGGGCCTACCTCGTGGTGAAATCCTGTAGGTCTTCTGGATCCTCTAGGTGTATACTGCTGCCTCTTCACCCAATTGTTGTAGTAGCCATTCCTGGAGGAATAAAACTTGATGGTCCCCCTCACATTCCTCTGGGAGACCCAGTAGCTTAATGTTCATCGCCCGTGCTCGTGCTCGATTCTCCAGGGTTTCAATGCGGGTTCTTGATGGCACCCATGGCTGCATCGGCCCGCTTATTAGCCTCCACTGAAGCCAAAGAGATCAAGTCCACCGCTGCCTCCACACTGGTGACCCTATTAGTAAGGCTGCTGAATTTTTCTGACAGCCCAGTTACTGAAGATATCAGCCTATAGGCAGTGTTTGGAGTGTTTCTTCGCCAGCACTGTCCTGACACCTCAGATTGGGACTGTGAGGTGGATCGCGAGGCAGGAGCTCCGCTCGGATTTTTCCCTCTAACTCCTTCATTCTGGTTTCTTTCTTTCCATGGGTTCCCCATCTTAGAAAGCAGGCTGTCCCACACTAGTAATGCCATTACGATATCGTGGATGCCCCCCCCAAATACTTTAATTGCTGCTAAAGTTTATAAAATTACAGAGCTCTAACTACTGACTGCCAACTTGTTCAGGCTCCACAGCGCCCCCCAAGAACACTGAAATTGTGATGATAAAACTGTATAAAATCAAAAAAATAGTAAAGCACAACAAACATGAGAAATGGCAGTTGACTGTAGCTGTGGAAGGTTCAACAGTCCAACATGCATTAGGCAACAGCAGGAAAAGAACTGAGGAGGGTATGGGGACCACCTGCCTTTATAAGATTGGTTGGCATCAGTTGCTGATGTCAGAGGTGGGCAGCCCCTCTAGTAGACTGCTAGCTAGAAAGTTTCTGTGTGGTCCTAGTGGCTACAGTCCTACTGGTGATGGATGGCTTGCTGCAAGAGATACCCTTGGAGTAAGATCACCTCAAACCAAGTTTTAGCATATGCAAATCCTTATGTAGGGAAACGGACACGGCTTCAACAGCACAAGTTTTCTTTTAGAGATGAAAAAAGACTGCGGCCCACTAGCGCAGCAGTAGTGCCACTGCCTGCAACACCGATGATCATAGTTTGTTAGCAAGCTTGGGAGTCGGAGGGCCAGCCGGGGGGGATCAAGTGTGTGAGGGGCTGCCCTCCTCCTCTTCGAGGGGTGTCACTCACATGAATTAATTCTTTCTCATCTCTAAATTACAAAAGTTCCAGAGCATGCAGACTTAGAACAACAAGCTACAGGCATGTGTTTTGTCATGCTGGAATTCCGGAGAGCAGTGCAATTGCTATCTTAGTCAAATACCAGGTCAGTCCCAGAGGAAACTAGGCACTTCATAAACTGGGTGATAGCACACCAGAATGAGAGTGAAGGAGTGAGGGGTAGAGAAGAGTGTGTTTTCAAGACAAGCAATGAGCACCATCTATAACTATAGTTGTGGCAGCAACCCTGAAATATTCTACTAGGGACCTCTCCCCCATCTTTGCTGTCTGGATGGCCTGTTCCCAGAGAATGCCTACCATGAAGCTCTACTACAGAGATGGGACTTCTTTAAACTACCGCCACCAGGCTTTTTAAGACCTGGTCCATGCTGACTGGCCAAGCCACAACTCCCTCTCCATTGCAAATGTTACCTTAACCAAATTCTTCAAGACATTCACTGAAATTCAATAAAAGCATGCACCAGCCACAACATGCAGACTGCGAGGCTCTGCCACCAAGGCTTACAGGTGACCTTCTTGCTCAAATGAAAACAAGGTACACATGCTGGAAAAGCTATCAACTATCTTGCCTAGCATCTGAGAAGGCAGAATATAGAAAATGCAGAACACCTGTAGAACTGGAATCAGATGCAAAAAGACCTCCTCCTCCTGTAAGCATCAATTCGCTAACTCTGCTGGTGATCCTCGCAAATTCAATCTGGACTGCTTCTAATGCATTCACCTGTTTGGCAAGCGTACCATGGATCAGTAAGATTTTTCTACTTCTAATTTGGAACTTTTTTCCCCTGGACTGTGGCTTCCCCTGTGTACTCTTCTGTTTGATCTGCTTGAGCCAGCAGCCGGCTTGGAGCGAGAGGTTTCAGTGCGTTTCCTGGAGGAAACAGTGGCATATCATCTCACAGACTACATCGCAAAATATAACCTCCTTGCCACTGCCCAACATGGGTTCAGGAAAAGTCTTAGCAACCCCATAGCTTTGGCTAAAACAGCAAACAATATTAGCATGGCCATGGATGTTGGCCTCTTCAATGGAGCAAGGTTCATTCACCTCACTAAAGCATCGAACCTGGTCTATGATCACTCACTGCTCTGTTCTGAGATAGCCTCCATTGGTGCCTCCTCCACCGCTGTCATCTGGTTCTTTAACTACCTGTCTGGCATAATGTAACAAGTTAGGCTGAACTCTTATCTCTCGTTTGGCAGACATAACCATTTGTGTTCCCCAAGGCTAGATTCTGGGACCCCTTCTTTTCTCACTATACAATAACAGCCTTCCTGAGATCACCACCCAACGTAATACTCAGCTGTATGTGAATGACCTTGTTCTGTCCTGTCCTGTACTGCAGTGCATCTGCAAACCAAGATGCTTGACTGACTCTCAAATTCTTTTGTTCACATTCATCCATGGCTCTCAAACAACAAACGTACACTGATCTGTAAAAAGACTAAAGCTATGCTTTTCGGATCTCGGCTTAAACTCTATATGCTACCCAACTCTCCCTTCCCTGTGCTGTCAGATTTTAGCTATAAGTCATCAGTTCCAAATATTCTGGAGTTACTTTTGATCCTCCTCTAGATTTCTCCCTCCATAGCCCTATAACTAGCAAACCTTTGAATTCTGCACTTGGCACAGCCTACAGGGTCAGACATTACCTGCTGCCCAAAGCACACCTGGCTACTACTTAAGGGGTGCTGTTGCCAGGTCTCACCAATGTCCTGCTAAGCATTCCCTGGCACAAACTAAACCATCCTTTCTAAATGTGATGCAGCTTATAACATTTGTCACTCTGCCTTGGCCACCTCAAGACTCACCTACCACTGACAACTCTATGCTGGCCCTCTCCAGGAGGACACTAGTTTCTTTAGGGATGCTTTTTAACAAATTGCTCTGGACTGGCTCCCCACATGTTCTGGACGACCCATCTGCAGTGGCTCACCTCAACCTACTGCCAGAGATCTGTAGATTCTCATTGTCTGCAAGAGCTATAAGTACCATGGGCTTAAGTCCCTGGCTCAAATCTCAAGGGGTACCAGGATTTTTTCCTCCAACCCAGGCCCTGGCCCTGTAACCCACTCTCTCTTTCTCTCTTTACAGGGAACCTAAACTTGCTGGTGATCCCAATCTCAGGCATCAGTTCCCTCACTTTCAGCTCAGCCCTCTCTCTCTCTGCACTGCTCTCCAATGGTGCAGTGGCCCCCAAACCCAGCTCTGCTCCAGTACTTGAGCTACCTTGATCTGGCTGCCCTGCCACGGAAGAGTCCCCGGGTCCTGCCACCACCCAGGCCCCTCCGAGCAGCCCACTCCTCACAACTGGGACCCAAACTCATCTCTGCACTCCCAGATGACCCTTTGGGAGGGTCCAGATCCCAGGCCCACATTCCTACCAACACATCCTGGGCTTGCAGTAAGCTCCTGCCACAGGCCACCCTCCAAGGTCTGTCCTAAGACCTGTGACCCACCCAGTCCTTCAATGCCGGCACTCCAGAATCTGCTCCTCCAAGCAGGTCCCCTGAATTGGGTGAAGGGCCCCCTGGCTCCCTCTACCCTCAGGCTACCCTGCCACACCAGGTTGGGGGAGAGCCACTGCCACCGGCCTCCCCCCGTGGGGACCCTGCCACTGTCCCCACAGCCCTGACAGCCCGTGCAACTACTTCATGGGATCTCTAATGGCTCCTACTTATCCTGGCCTCCTACTGCCACCTGCACCTCCCTTACCCCCGATGACCCAGAACCTGGCTGACCATCCTCCACAAGGAGCCTCCATCTTGGCTCCTCGACGCCACGCTGCTGCAGAGGCCATCCTTGTCTGCCACTCTTGGGGGGGGGGGCACCCAGACCACTAAGGTCCCTTCATGACTGCCTACTTTGCTCCTTCAGCCGCCCCCTCCAGCCTCAGGCCCAACGCCCAGGCTGGAAAAGGCCCCGAAACTTTCTGTCTCCAGCCTTCAATTACTAAAACAGAGGGATAAACTGTGGTTAAAATAGAAATCATCCCTTCAAGCTGACCTCAATGCGCATCGGTCTTTGCTGAACACCTGTAAGAGAGAGCTCCAGATTGCCAAGAGTAAATACTACCATAAACTCCTTAGCTCTTCTGCCTCTAATCCAAAGAAATACTGGGCTCAAATTAACAAGATACTTGGGAACAACAAACTGCAGACTCCCAATGAAATGCTCATCAATGATATACACTGCAACAATCCCCTCACTACTGCCAATGCCTTTAACTCCCTCTTTACCAAGCTTTCTAATACCTCTCCCCTCTATCTTATGTCCCCCCAAACCCCCTTCTAGTTCCTACTGAATTCCCCCTCCCCTTTGGTACTAGTACCTGTCATGTGTCAGGAGGTACTAAAGTTACTACAGACCATTCCTTTGCATGGCAGTGCCGGGCCACATGGTCTTGAATCAAGGATCCTGAGACCTGCTGCCTCTTTTCTAGCCACCCCTGTAACAAGGCTCTTTAACCTATCCATCTGCTCCATCTCGGTCCCTTTGGCCTGGAAATCAGCCAGGACTATCCCAGTGTTCAAGAAACGAGACCCTAAGATCCTTACTAATTACTGACCTGCTGCACTACTGCCAACTCTTAGTAAGTTACTGGAAAAGTTAATCCATCACCAGATCTCCACTCATTTACTTAATTCTATACTTCAGTCCCTCATCTAGCATGGCTTTAGGGCAGGGCATAATACCACTACTGCTCTAGTCCAATTCACCAGCGATGTTCAGACTAACATGGATAAGGGCTTACTTACTGGTGCAGTGTTCATTGATCGCACCAAAGCGTTTGATTTGGTGACTCACCCTTTGCTGCTAAGCAAACTTCAAGCTATTGGTGCCTCTTACTCTACCCTGTCCTGGATTGGTAGCTATCTCGACAGTTGATCACAATCGGTCTCCTTCTGCAAAGTTCTCTCTTCCCCTGCTCCAATCTCTTGCGGAGTCCCACAAGGTTCACTTCTTAGTCCCTTGTTCTTTTCCCTTTTTATTAATGATATTTACTACCAACTTCCCTCACTGTAGCTCCATAATGTACACAGACGACTTGGTGCTCTATGCCTCCTCTAAGTCCATTGATGACCTCAACAAGCACCTCTCTTCGGCATTTCAACATCTTCCTTCCTGGCTCACCTCTAACTACCAAATCCTTAACTTATTTAAGATCCAGGCTATGCTCTTTGGGTCCTCAGGGAAAGTCCATGCAGAGTATTCCACGTTACAGATCCTCTCCAGTGGCGGGTCTGTCATATCAAATACCAAATCATTCAAATACCTCGGCGTGACATTGGACCCTGCATTAGACTTCTCCTTACACATAAATGATGTATGTAGAGCTGTCAACCTGAAGATTGGTGCCGCCAATAGAGTACATCACTCCCTCACACCTGCTGCTAGAATCTCGGTTGTTCAGGGTGTCCTGCTCCCTCGACTCTTATATGCCCTCCCTGTACTCTCCCAGGTCAATGCCATTATACTCCATAAGTGGGATACCACATATAACACCTACAGGTTTGCCTTGACTGCTCCACGCCTTATCCACTACTGCCTGCTGTATTCTGCCTTGCAATGGCTGCCCTCCCCCCAAATGCCCTTTGCTCCTATACTCTGGGGAGTTTCATTGATTCACTGACCAGAATGCCTTGCCCCAGCTCTCTTAGTGCTATGCTGAACCTTGTCATTCACTCTCGCTCTCTTAGATCTTCAAACTCTCCACTCCTCTCTCTCTCCCGCACTGCTCCACTAAAATGGGCAAGCAAGTTTTCTCCCACTTCACTCCCAAATTCTGGAATTCCCTTCCTCTCTACCTGAAGAGTTACCGCTCTCACTTCACCTTCAAGAAAGTTCTCACCTACACGCACTCCACTTGTGACTGCTCTTAAACTGCATGGCTTTCTGTTTTTGCCCTTGCCTACCTGTCTCCTTGCATCTCTGTAAAGAATATGCATTATCTGCCTTGTCTTTGTTTTCTTTGTCTGACCAACTACATCCCTGCATGGATGATTTGTGCCATCCTTGTATATTCCCTGTATATCCCTGCGTGGATATTTTAATGTAACAAGTCTTGGAATTGTGATTGTCCAGTTACCTTGTACTATAGGTAAACCTACAGATGTTATGTCCTGTCTCCAACCTGCCATTTCTAGGTAAGGTTGTAGAGAAGATTGTGACGCAGCAGCTTAGAGAACACCTCGAGGCCTTTGACATCTATGAGCTGCTCCAGTCTGGGTTTCGTGCCAGGCATTGTACAGAAACCACATTAGTTTGGGTGCACAATGATCTCCTCAGGGCGAGGGAGCGAGGTGAGGGGACAATTCTCATTCTCCTTGATCTCTCTTCTTCAGCTTTTGACACGGTAGACCACTGTGTGTTACCTGACTGCCTGACAGAAGTTTGTGGATTCACCAGCATGGTCATCTGCTGGTTCGAGTCCTATCTCACGAATAGGAGGCAAAGGGTGGTGATGGGGAATTTCTCCTCCTCCCCGAGCCTTCTATTGTGTATAGTACCCCCGGGTTCGGTCTTGTCACAGATGTTGTTTGCCATGTATATGCTGCCCCTTGGGGGTATCATTAGGAAGTACAGTCTGGAGTTTCATTGCTATGCCGATGATACTCAGCTGTACCTATCCTTTGCCCCTGGGACATTCAATGCATTGGATGCACTTAACAACTACCTGGCCGAGATTAACGACTGAATTGCCTCCAGCAGGTTGCGACTGAACCCCGATAAGATGGAGGTACTGGTGGTGAAGTCGAACAGGACGCGTGAGAGGTTGGCCTCTGGCAGAGACTGGATTGTTCCTGGGATCTGTGCCACTGAAGGACGTCTCTCGAGTGCGTGACCTCGGTGTTATTCTCGACAGCGGACTTGACATTTGAATCTCAGGTGTCGTTCGTTGTCCAGTCCAGCTTTTTCCATCTGAGGAATATCATGAGGATCAAAATCCTGGTTCCACCCCTGGATCTCCCCACCTTAGTGCATGCATTCGTGACATCTAGGCTTGACTACTGTAATGTGCTCTACCTCAGGGTCTCGGGAGGTACCCTTGATGACTGCAGCTGGTGCTGAACACAGCTGCCAGGTTGCTGACTAGACAGTCTAGGTACAGTCACGTCACCCCCGTGCTGCGTGATCTGCACTGGCTGCCAGTTCAATGAAGGGTTCTCTTTAAATTGGGCCTGCTTACCTTTAAGGCCCTATATGGACTGGGCCCTGGCTACCTGTCGGAACTTCTTACACCTGCTGCCACGGTCTGCTCCCTCCGATCCTCCTCAAAGGGCCTCCTGGCAATTCCCAGGACGAGGTTAAGATTTGCCGGCGACAGAGCTCTTAGTGTCGCTAGCCCTGTCCTATGGAATTCATTTTCTCCATCAGTAAGGGAGGCCCCTTTAGTGGAGGTGTTCAAGGCCCGCCTCAAGGCCTTCTTGTTTAGCCGGGCATTCCCAGACACTGTTCTGTAGATAATGTATGGGTTATCTTTTTATTAGTACTGAATTCTGTCAACAATCTGGACCTTTTTAATGATGTGATATGAAGTTTTAATTGTATGTTTATTTATAATGTTAAATTTCATTGTTTTTATCGTACGGCGCCCAGAGCCTCTGGGATTGGGCACCTGAAAAATAAAAGTTGCCTTGCCTGATGTATCACTGTATTTTGTACTCTCCCAGGTCGCGCCTGAAAATAGGCAGGGTTATTGCCCAGTGCACTTACTCAGTAACCAAAAACTAATAAATAAATAAATATACCTTCCCTAATCTGCCCTCTGCTGCCACCTTGAGGCGTCCAGCAGGTACTGACCCCCAGAGCACTAATACATTCCCTAGCTCGGGGTATTTATTTATTTTATTTTATTTATTTCAATCTAGGATTACAATACCTTTGAGCCGAGGCTCTTTTACAAAGGTTCCACATCAGCATGTGCAACAGTCATCATTTTTAGTTACAAACATATAGTCATTGACTTACAGACATGTAATAACCAGTACAAAGACTTGAGCTATGAGCAAGACAAGGGAAGGAGGAGGGTGGGGGAGTGAGGGTAGGAGATCGGGGGAGGTGCAGGGGTTAAGGAGGAGTGTGGTTGAGGGCGAGGCAGGAGTGGAGACACGGGGGGAGGGAGGGAGGTGAGGGCGGAGCCAGGGGGCCTTGGTCAGAATATGCAAAGGTGCTAGGGGGTGCAAAGACTGACTGTAAGTGCTGGGTGCTGGGGCACGTGCAGCTGGAACGGTGGAAATGTTAAGATGGGCAATCGCAGGATACAAGCAGTGAGAGGCGCAGCTTGGACTTGAAGAGGCTGAGAGTTGGAGCGGTCGCTATGTCACTGCCAAGAGAGTTGAGCCAGTTTGATGCCTGATAGGCGAATGATCTTTGTCCTTGGGTCATGTAACATCGTGGGATATGTAGTAGATGGGAATTGGATCTCCTTGTAGTGATGTTCCTATGTCTAGGCTTAAGCAGGGCACAGACACCAGGTGGGGCAAGCCCAATTATAATTTTCTTGGCCGTGATGCAGGTTTGGTATTTCATGAGTTTGTCCAGCTGAAGCCATCCAGATTGGGAATAAAGGTCACATGTGTGGGTACGGCGATGTGAGCCAGTGATGAGACGACAGTGGTAGTTGCAGACCCATATATGATAAAACCATAGTCTATGATGCTGATGATGGAGCTTTGGACGCCACTGACAGTGTTTCTGGGGTTAGGTGTTTCCTGTGCCGGAATAATATGCCTAACCTTGCACTGGTAGACTTTGCAACATTGCTGAAACAGACAGCGGTGACTGACTGTGTCGAAGGCTTTAGTTAAGTCAATGTAGATTGAGCCTAGTAGTTCACTGGAGTCAAGTGCATTGCAGATTGCGCTGCTGAGTTCAAGTAGGGCTGTGGAGGTGCTGTGATCTAAATACAGTAGGAGCTTGAGCCCCTCCTGCAAGGGGGGCTTACATTACTATGATCCACTATTTCCACTGTTGATGACTGTTATTATTGTGATTATGTTACTGCCCCCCCTGCCTTGTATATACCTTGTAATATATGGATGACTGTTTTTCCCCCCGGAGTAACAGTAGAATCAAATCCTGCAGTGCCATCATGTTGATGTCATCTTCCTGATAACACAATCACCGTGACATCAACTATATGGACTTCAAAAAAACACCTTCTATCCAAGAGAAGGAAAAAAAAAAAAAAAAAAACTCACTTTCAAGGTTCTCTATCACTTGAAAACAGGAATCGGTATGCCTAGTGTACTTAGCAGGTAAACAAAAACAAGCAAATAAAAATAAACAGATAATGGATACAAAGAAGGAATATTCAAATTGTTTGGTTTGTGTATCTCCCCACCAAACCTAAACCACAAAAATATGCTTCTGCAGTCCATTTTGTTAACTAGGAACACCCTGTTCCACTGCACATGGAGTTCTGTTCCCCTTTAAATGAACTCACATATTCTGGTGTACACATACACAGCATACTTACTGGTACCAATTTATGAAGCAACGGGCAGACATGATGGACCTAGAGCACCTTCCAGCCTTAAATTACAATGTTACTTCAGCAGTTGTTCACTGGCAATTACCCACTTTGGTTATACCACTGCAGGCAGACTGCTCCCCACACCAGTGATTCAGGATCAGATCACAAGCATCACGGCTGAAAAAGACCTGTGATCCATCCAGTCTGCCTGGAGACCCAAATTAGTAAGTGTGACATGCCCAGATTGCAAGTAGCATCTTATAAATGCTCCTTCGTGGGACCATGTTCCTTTTCTATGCCCTCCACCCCACAACAACCACTTTCCCCCTGAATCTGTCCCATATGGATTTGAATCCAGCTACAGATTTAGATTTTACCACACTGCTAAGCAAACCATTCCATTTGACCATCACCTGTTCCATGAAGAAATACTTCCTCATGTTCTGCATAAAACACCCGCCCACCAACTTGTAACTGCACTCCCTGGTATACAAGTTCTCACTTCTACTGAGCAAGAGGAGTTTACCTTGTTGATCTTATGTAGAAACCTGAATCACTCCATCATGCCTCCACCTTCTCTTCTGGTCTCTAGGGAATACATGTTTAGGTTTTGTAAGCTTACTTCATATCATTTTTTTCTGTTGTCCCTAATTCATTATGGTCACCCTCCTTTGAACTGCCTCCAACCTATCCCCCCTCCTCCTCCTTTTGCGGGCCCCAGAACTGTACACCGTGCTTCAGGTGTGACCTCACCAGGGACCTATAGAGAGGTAGAATCGTGTCCCTTCTCCTGCTGGTAAAGCCCGTTACATATACACCCACAACGTTCTACTGGCTTCTCTGTAAGCCTTACTGCACTGTGAAGTAGACTTCGGGGTGTCATTGATAGCAATCCCCAAATCTCTTTCTTCGCTATAGTGTCCTGCCCTCACCCCATCAATTCCGTAATCCCTGTCCTGTATGTGCATTACCTTGAACGTCTTGGTGTTAAACTTCAACTGCAAGATGCCTGACAAACTGATCGCTGATCTGGGAGTATGTGTAATGTGACAGTGTTCTATTTCAAGAGCTATTCTCTCCTGCATACGCTGTAGATTTACTATTCAAACTCCACATCGCCAGCAGTCACCACTCTGAAGAAAACTGAAGTAACCAAAACATTTCCTGTAGTCCACATCGCTCTCTTACCTCCTCTCCCTTACCTTGACAATACCTCTAGACAGAATCTTACCTTTTTGTACAGACAGAACTTTATACTAGATCTACTTAATTCTTTGTTATTTAGGTCAAGTCTTCTTACCCTTAGTACAAGCGTACTTTGCCCAATTCCTGGTCACTGTTGGTTATACTTCTGCTCAATTTGCTAGTTCACTGTCTGCTTAGTTAACTAGGACCATATCTCTCAACCTTTTGTCCCCCAAATGTGGAACACTGCCTGGCAACATGTGGAACACTTAATCAAATCTTTACCTAAGAAGCTCAAAAACACTGTTAAAATGTTGCATTTATGTTCAGAAAGTCTGTTATTAATTGAATAATATATTTTTTGCATCATTTACTATGGGTTTTTGCTTTAAAATGTTGATTTTGAAAGTGGAACAAGTCCTCACAATGTGGAACAGGGAGCTTTTGTAAAGTAAAATGAGGAACGTTCCTTGTAATGTGGTACAGTTGAGAGGTATGACTAGGACAGTCATACATTGTCCAATGCCTGGCCTTAGCTTTAATAATCAATGTTAACATTACTTCGACCTGACAAGGCCTCAGGGTTGCAATTACTCTATGAACACTATGTATGTCACTTGATCCTCATTTAATTAATTTACTTTGTACCTTTGCATGTAACTTGACACGGAATCTATGTAAAAGAGCTCCTGGCTCAAAGGTATTAATCTGAAATTATAATTAATCAATAAATAAATACTCATAGGATTCAAACATGGGTCTCCTGGTTAGTGTTGCCCAGACTGTATCATAAAAACTAAAATACGAACAATACCTCCCATTTGGCCAGACAGCTGCTGTGGTAGGATAGCAGTGCTATCTGACGACAGATCCAACCCTCTAGGATCCAGTGCATGGATCCCAGTAACAAACATTGTGGGTCCTAGCAACAGATCCACAGTTCTGATCAACAGATCCAGCTCGGATCCTATCTATCTGACCTGGGACTGAATCTGACCTAGGATCCATCGCTATCTAACCCCAGTTCCCACATCCATCTTTGGTAGGATCTCTGGTAGGATACTAGGTACGATACCAGCACTATCTGACAGAGGGTGGTAGGATCCACAAAAGCACTATCTCAACACCACTACTCCTGGTACATGGTCCCGTGATCTAACCATACTGGCTGCTGCTTTGCATGGTGGGGACAGGGCTTGACAATTTCACTGGTCCTGCTTATTATTTTTGCCCCGGATCACCAGAAATAAATTCTGACTGGTCCTATGGACCACGCATGTCAACCTCCTGCTTCGCAAATCAAGGAAATGGCTCAGGGAATAATTACCGAAAACAGGGACACATCTTATAAAATGGAACTATCAGCTAAAAAGCTTGCTATATTGTGTGGCTTGATGTGGAAAGCATCTTCTAATGGAGAACTCAGCTGTAAATCTAATGACTAACAATATTTTATGCTTAAACCCAAACTCTCTAGTGAGGCAAAATCCCGGATAATCAAAAGGTATGATGTGGACCAGTAGAGACAGGGATAATTACAGGAACCAGAATCTGAACTCTGATCAAAAAGAACATGAATTTCTGTCAGAAGTCTGAAAGATTGATTCTGTAATCTGTATACAACCACAATATTTTCTAATGTGTGTGCTTTTCTACAGACGATAGTACTCTTTCATTCAAGTTTAATATCAATGTTCTTTCCCTTTTCTAATTACCAAGATGGACCAGTGACTATCTCTAGGACCAATAAATGAATGGGTCATGGACTAGTTATCAGTAAGAAAAATCTTTGACTTGTGAGGGACATGATTTAAGACACATCTTGGACACAGCAACCGCTGTTGGACACAAACAATGACCCCAGATTGGTGCTCACAGTAAGTGACTAAGTTAGTGATCTAGGGAACAATCTGTTTACAGTGGTCTTACCTTATAAAAGCTAGGAAAACAGGAAACTCCTGAAGCAGAATGGACAATCATTGGCTTGCTTGGTGGTGGTGGGGTGAAAAGGTTCCTGAAAAGGTCCCAGTGGAGAATGGAAAGAAGAGGAGTGCCTGCCGCTAGTGGAAAGGCCCAACTGTGGGGGCCTGGTACATAACTCACTCATGGCTTGTCATTCATTAGTAATTAAGTCTCCCAAAGGTGTCCTCAAGGAGGTGAAAGAGAAAAGAAAATCCCATTTGATCAGCATGACAGCACCTCCACCCCTGTAGGCCCCCCACCTGCTGACACAGGCACTTTCCCTAGACATCTGGTAGAGAATTTACTGGGTCCTGGTCCAACCCATGGGCCCCACTATGGGGTGGGGGGGAGGCAAGTCATGTGGATCTGGAAAGCCGTAGCACAAGGCAGGGTACTGGGGCTAAGGCATGGTAGATGACTTTAGGGGTGCCAAGCACTGGTCAAATGTCAGGGGAAAAATAGAAACCTCAGACTTCTGTGTTCCACCCAGCATAAGTTCCTCCCCTTTGTGTCTTCACTGTGTGGGAGTGAACCTCAAACGGAACATATCTGATTCCTGGGACAGAAGAAGGCTTGCAGAAGAGAAATTCAGTCCTATGCCAGCAAGCTTTGTAACAACTCCCTCCTAACAGTAGCAGCGTGTTTCTTCACCAGAATAAGCCCGTGAGGCCTGGCTCTCTGGCAGCATCCCAGAGGGAAAAGAGAAGGAGACAGAGACTTGGAGGACTTGAATGTGGAAGTTGTAAGTTTGGTGCCCTTGCCTGGTGGGCACCAAGCAGGGGGCCAGACTAGGACACCATAGGTAAGCACGCCAGTCTGTGAAGAGCAGGCATGGCCAGTTGTAAAGCTGGTAGAGACAGTGTGATATGGGGTACCATGGGTGACATCCCGAGTACTCTTGAGGGTGGACCCCGGCTAGTATCCACCAAAGTAAAAAAACGACTAAGGGAGTCCACACCTGAAGATCACTCAATAAACAGCCAAAGCAAACAACATACAAACCGTGGCTAACAGGCACTAGTGTGCATCGTGGCAGAGATAGCCATAGTTCAGTCTCTGTTTAAAATGATTTTATTGATGCATATAAAAAGATCCAAAACTCACCCCACTAGCATCTGCCAACAATTTCAACCACTTACTGCGCGCTTTCTCAAGGCATGGCTACTGTGTGAACTAACCCTTCTTTTCAACCCCAGGCTTAAAGTGACATGCCATATACAGTTAAAGCCACTTAGAATGGTACGTTCATGTCCAACCATTCTGCCTGCAATACAGAGTGGTCGGACTAAAGATATTATGCATCGGGGCATCAGCAGCAGACCAATAAGCCACAATTCACTGACAACAGTTACCTGTTACCTTTTGTAGGATCTGTGACAACATCTGCAGAATTGCTACTGTACAGTACTATACTGGGTCAAAGCTACTCGTGGTGGATACGGGCTTGGTTTCCTTTGCAGAATTTGCAGCACGGGAAAGACTGGATCCACAGCAGGAGCAGGATTCTGTGGCAGCGGACTCAGTTTCAGGTTGGACCGTTCAGCCATATAAAATACACAAGGAACAGTTTAAAGGTAGTGAGATTTCCTGGCGTGGTGGTGCACAGTTCAAATTCAGAAGTTTATCTGTGGCAAGCAGAGGAGTAAAAATACCTCCTTCAATTTTACACTCTGTGGGTTCAGTGATGACCACTGGCACATCCTCTAATTATCTGTGCAAGGATGGCTCTTTATTGAAAACAGAAGTGTCTGTACACAAAAACAATAAATACCGTAACATGTACAAAAACTTTTAAAATGTCTATTCAGAAAGCAGGCCCAGTGACGTGGAGGGCTGAGGCATCTGTACCTTACCTGCTGCCATGCCAGTGACCCATGTTCGTGGTGCAAGTGGGCCGCCGGGAGTCGGCTGAGGAGGGAGAGGACTGAGCATCCAGAGGGCAGCTCTCCTCTCCCGGGGAAGGGTGGAGATGGAGTCCGCTGCACGCCTGTCCCCTAGTGGTGGCTGGAGGATGGCGCAATGGACCCAAACGAAGGCGATGGATGCGGGGCAGACACCTGGCATGTCATGAGTGGAAGCGTGCACGGCTCGGCCATTAGCATCATTGCACGCCCGCCACACTTGGGATGGGAGAAAAGCGAGACAATATCCTGACCAGTGGGATGATGCCGGCCCCTTGTAGGCACCACACCTGTCTAGCTGGCACCTCGTTAAGAGATCCAGAGGTGAATCCAGTGGATGCCAGGGCTTGGGGAGCTGGTTGAAGTACCATTAGGACCGAGTCCCAAGCAGTACAAGGATATGATCCAAGTCAGATGGGTCGTGGATATAGAAATCCACAGTAGCTCCTAAGAGAGCAGTCCCTGGAGAACACCTAGGCCCAGACCTGCTCACTTTCTGGAAACCATGTCCAAACTGCAATGCTTGATGAATGTGTGGACAGAACTCCAGATGGCTGCAGCACATAGATCTGCTGCCGGCACATTTTTGAGGAAGGAAATGAAATGGCAGCACCCCTACTGGAGTGACCTTTAACTGAGCCCGGTAAAGGTTTGTCATACTTTTGGTAGCAGAAAACTATGCAGTTGACCAACCATTTGGACAAAGTCTGCTTAGTCACTGGCGCCCCATCATTCTTGGGGTGAAAGATACAAACAACTGATCAGATTTTTTTTTTTTAAAGACCTGGTAGGTCTACATAAAAACAAACTCTGTGAACATCCAGAGTATGTAACAAGGTGTCTCCCCTCTTCGAGTACTCTGGGTAATAAACTGGGAGATGAATGTCCTGATTAAGGATGAACATGGACACCACCTTCCGAAGAAACTTAGTATTAGTGCACAGTGATACCCTGTCCCTGTGGAAAATCACAGGGCTCTTTACACATCAGAGCCTGAAGCTCAGAAATCCTCCAAGCTGATGTGATGGTAACTAAAAATAACGCTTACCAAGACAGGAAGTGTAGCTCGCAACTTGCATTTGGTTCAAAGGGAGGCAACGTCAGCTTCTCTAACAAAAATAAGAGATCCCATGGGGGAAGAGGGTCCTGAATGGGTGGCTTACTATGCATCATAACTCGCAGGAAGGTGCAGGACAGATCCATTTGTGCCAGGTTCCTGCCATCCACTGGTACACTGACAGTGCAAAAAGGTGTATTTTTATGGACAGGTAGCTAAGACCTGCATTGAACAGGAAAAGAAGACATTCCAAGGCCAAATTTACCAGACAGGTGAATGGGTCCTGATGACGAGCAGAATCCCATCGGCAGAAGTGCTTCCATTTCATGGTGTAGGTGGCCCTGGTCCAGGGTTTTCTCGTGGCGACTAGGACCTCAGCTATCCCTGCTGATACCTTATATTGGTCCCTAAGTCTGCAGGAGTCATGCATGCAAGTGCAGAGACTTGAGATTTGGGTGTACAAGAGTCCCTTGCTCCTGGGAGAGCAAGTGAGAAGATAGGAGCAGAGGAATCAGAGGTTCTATTGCCAATTGCTGGAGCGATGGGAACCAAATCTGCCGAGGCCAGAATGGCACTATGAGAATCACGCATGCTCGTTCTGCATGAAGTTTGAGCAGCACTCGCTGAAGCAGTGGGAATGGAGGGAAGGCATAAAGAAACCTCCATGTCCAAGAGGGACCATGCATCTCACCACAAAACATCAGGCCCTGGATCTAGCGAACAGAAACTGGCCAGTTTGGCATTGAGCAGGGACACAAAAAGGTCCAGTTCTGGAAGTCCCTATCTTTTGAATAGATAGTCTACTACCCCTGTAGTAGTTCCTACTCGTGGGCCCAAGACTGGTTTAGGCTGTCGGACAAGGTGTTTTGTGCCCCTGGAACATGAACTGCTGTGAGTTCCTGATTGTGTTTCACTGCCCAGTACCAGACTATCATGGCCTCTCTGCAAAGGGGATAGGAGTGAGTGCCCCCTTGCTTGTTTGATGTAAAAGACCACAGACATGTTGTCTGTCTGAATCAGTAGGAGGCCTGGGAAGAGGTCCGTCTAAAATCCCTGTAAGGCATACAGAATGGCTCTCATCTCCAACACACTGATGTGGAGGCTGCGTTCCAAAGGAGTCCACTTTCCTCTTGTCTGATTTTCTTTGAAATGTGTGCCCCACTTCAGTCCAGAGACATCTGTTGTCAGGATTTGCTGAGGACTGGGACTTTGAAAAGGAGCCCCTGTCTTTAGTCAGGAGGGGGTGAGCCAACATTCCAAAGTCTGACGCACTGCATTGAAGACCCGAACTTGCTGCTCAGAATCATCTGATTGCTGATCCCACTGTACCCAGAGGCTCCACTGAAGCACTCTCATGTAGAGGTGAGCTAAAGGCACTGTTGCAATGGCAGCTGCCATGTGGCTTAGGAGTTGCAGAAGCATCTGGCTAATATCTGGCCTGAGGAGATGATTTTCCGAGCCAGAGCCCGCAGGCAATCAGCCCTGTCTAAGGGGAGGAAGGCCCTCCTTTGGACTATGTCCAACACGGCCCCTATGTACTGTAATCTCTGACTGGGCCAGGGGGATGACCTGGGAAGATTAAATGTGATACCCAGGTCTTGGAATAGTCAGAAAGTACTTTCCAGTGTGTGACACAGCTGGTTCCTTGTGGGAGCTGTCAGAAGCCTGTCGTCAAGGTGGGGCAGACATAATGTCTCTGCCTCCTGAGAGCTGCTGCCGCCACTGCTAGGCACTTGGTGAATACTTGAGGTGCCAAGGAGAGTTCCAAACGGCAGTGCTCGAAATTGATAATGCTTGCCCTGGAAGGTAAAGCGGAGGTACTTTCTGTGGGACAGCAGTATTTTTATGTGCATGTATGCATGCTGCATGCCCAGATAGCGCAGCTAGCCCCCTTGATGTAGCATGGGCAGCAATCCTGGCAGTGTCACCATCCTGAACCTTTTGTATTCAATGAAGTTGCTCAGCTGACTGAGAACCAGGATGGGACGAAGGTCCCCTGTCTTTTTTGGAACTAAGAAGTGGTGGTCCGGCCCATCGGCATAGCAGCTGGATTTCCGCTTATGACGCCGGTGACCCAGATTCAGGAATGGACCCAGGTTGCTGGAGGGCTGGCCAGGGGAGAAGGCTCATTTGCCTTCTCTGGAAGGGAGGGTGAGGATGCAGTCCGGCGCCTGCTGACTCCTGGTGGAGACCGGGGATATAACAGCGTGCTAACCGACTGACTAGAGGGGTATGACAGTTGTTGGCGTGTGCCTAGACATCATGGTACACCATGCTCCCGGGTAGAAAGAGGGAAAACTCTCCTCCGCTCGACCTGATGATGGCCATCTGGTCCCTCCGCCACCGTGAACACCCTGATTGGGCCCCAGAGACCATCTCAGCAGCACCCAAGGGGCCAAGTAATTAGTTGAGCTGGACAGCTCCCACCAGCAACTTTCTTTGTGGAGACGAAGAACCCATCCGGTGACGGGTTACACCGGGTTACCTAGAGGGTGGCTGCCATTTGGGGTGGTGGACAGTGGCACAAATGAGCGGTGGGAGAGACCATAGATGGCTCGAAGGAGAGGCCGACAGGGAGAAACAGGAGGCGGCCAAAAGAAAAAAAGGAAAAATAAAGAAGAATTGGGAGTAGTAACCCCTTCCTCTTTGACTCGGGTGGGACTGCCTGGATCACCTTTCTGCTCAGGACAGCTTGGATTCCTGGATCACCTTTCTGCTCAGGACAGCTTGGATTTCTGTCCAAATGAGGCCTGCGTGGGATGGGGAGCAATGGGTGGAAATCAGCGAGTTATCTGGAAGTATCTGGGTGAACTCCAGGGCATAACCCCTTTCTATAATTGAACAATAATGTCCGACAGGGTGTGTGGTGTTCTGGGATAATGTCACGCCTCAGGTGGTTGGGCACGAGGCCGCAGAGCGAGTGCATCCAATACCTGAGGTGTGGCATTATCCCAGCACAACACACACCCTGGAGGGCATTATTGCTAATATACAATGGCTTGTTGTAATACAGAATAAAGAAAAAATATTTTAAAGAATGTTTTTGTTCGTGTGGAAGCATATTTTTGTTTCTTAAGAGAAGATGCAAAAAAAGAGAAAATGGTCATCATGGTGGTGGGCATCCAAATGGGTTCACAGTGCTGAGACTAGACCCGTGATGATGTGCTGGGATAACATCACAGGTCCAGTCCCAGACTGACCAATCAGAGACCAGGATTCTTTCTTGCCATTGTATAATCTGGATTACCCACTGATCTGCCGTGATGCTGGACCAACCTTTGAGGTAACGGGAGAATCGTCCTCCTACTGCCTCCCCCTGTAGCTCCACCGGGAGGGAAGGGGCAGAGAGTCATGCAAAGGAAGTTGGGATGAGCAAGGGAACTCTGGCATTTTTAGCATTCCTTGGGCCCTGGGCCCCTGTTAATAGAGGGGTGCCTTTTCTTTTCTATCTCCCTCTTTGCTGCCATTGTTTCCCTTGTTGGCCTTGTTGATTGTGAAAAGACTGATGTCTGGATGAGGTTGGCTCTGACTTATACATCTTGTGGACTTCAGAAACTGCTTTTCCTGAGTCCTGCAAACCTGTGATCATCTTTTCTGCCTCCTGGCTGAAAAGAGCTGATCCTTGAAAGGGGACATCCAGGATAGCATCCTCCAAATCCTACTGGAAGCCCAAGACCCTCAACCAAGAGTAGCACCAGAGGCATATCCCCATGGCGGCTGCTCTGGCAGCAGTGTCTGCCGAGTCATATGAGCACCTGAGGACGTGTTTGCCAATGTCAGCACCAGAATGTAGGATGGCTAAGAGCTCCATCTTATTAGGGGAGTCAGTTTGTGACTTAGCCAGGTCCATGGCTTTGTTCCTCAGAGACTTCTCATACATAGCAATATGTGCTATAAAATTTAGTGACGGAACCGTACAAGTGGCTGATGAGTAGACCTCACGGCCAAATTGGTCTATCTTTTTGGACACCTTATCCCGTGGTTGGGAGCTCATATGCTTCAGCTGCCAAGTCCTTCCATTGTGTGGCTGTAAGGTCCATAGAGTCTGCTTTCGATTGCTCATTTAAATGTGATTCTACCCTAGGGGTCCCATATAAGTGGTCAGCTTTCTTAGGAACTGCCAAGGCTGTGAAAGGGTGTTTCCAGGCTCGTTTTGTAATGTCCTGGAAAGGCCCTACTAATGATGGGATGACCAAGGGTTTTGGGTCAGTGGCCCTTAAGAATTTCACCAGACTGTGTCTCTCGGGGTCTAAATCTGGTTAAGGAACTGAATGAGTCTCATCATGTCTAGGAAAGTGGGATCGTCTGGAGGAGACCTTGGGGAATCCCTCCTTGGATCCGGATATGGAAGAGATAAGTCATCTTCTGATGAGTCATCAGAGGAAGGGCCTCCGCTGGACTCCTCTGAAGATGTGGACCAGCGTTCGCTAGAGCGGCTCTGCCGTCTAGAGGAGGATCTAGACAATGGGTGACAGCCATGCTTCCATCGTCCAGGGGGTGGCAGCCATGCTTCCATCATCCAGGGGACTCCTGTCCATCGCCACCTGGAGTCGGGTGGGCTGTCATCGGGGGTTGATGAAGGAGTGCTGCATGGAGGAGGGATCGGCTGCCTAGGCGGAGCTGGTGTAGGGGTCCCCACTGGGGTGGGGTTTGGCTCCAGTGGTCTGGGCAACAGATCTCCTTTGATTATATTCCACCAGCTGGTAAATGGAGCACTGGCCTCAGCCAGAGGTGCCATGGGGCTCGTCAGTGGGCCTGGCATCAGGACAGGGGTGTCAGAGGGGCCTAGCATTGGACCCTTTCATTTAGTTCCACCTATCATCAGGTCTGATGATGCCACTGCATTGGGCATCAAGTCTGGCAGTGTCTCATCCTCCGTTGTCGGGTGCCCTGGCATCTGGTCATCGGGCTTATGAGAGGGAGGTAGCGGTGGAGTGTGTGGCACCATGTCTTTGACCCTCTCAGAGTCTGGCATCAGGTCCACTGACATCTGCTCCATGGTTGGAGACTTTTTAGAGCCCTGTGGGTCAGGCGATGGCTTGGAGGGTGTCATCTGCTCTGGCTCCGTAGAGGTGGAGTCAGAGGGGCGTTGTGGTCTGTCGTTAGTCCAGAGCCCCGGCTGATGATGGCTTGGAAGGTGAGCACTATTTCTTGTGGCGCTCCTGTTCCTGACGCCTCTTGGTGTCGTCATTCCCTGTCGTCTTGTCTGACGACCCTGAGGCAATTGCCTTGCGGACCGCAAGCTCAGACCTGCCATCCAACTAAGTGTGGTCCGATCCTTCTGGCTGAGACCCCTGGCAGAGCTTGTGAGGACTCATAGCCACGGAAAAAGAGGTCTGGAAAGGCCCTAGCTTGGAAGACCCCCTGCTGGATGCCTGGGTAGAGGTGGGAGGCTTCATCGATCGCAAACCAAGAAGAGCAAGGGAAACCGGAGGAGCAGAGTCTGACCTCGCACCAGAGGTGGAACTTTTGGAAGCCTGGAATTCTGATCTGGACCTATCCTTGTCTCGATGATGGTGCTTCCTGCTCAATTTCTTCTCTCTCTAGGGGAGGACTCGTTGGCTGAGGAGGAAGACAAGCTGTGCCCCGAGCGGGTCTTCTGCATGGCAGCCACCTGTTGTTCAAGGAGGCAGGCTTTCAAGATTTTCAGGCAGCGGATGTGGGTCCTTTTACTGAAGCTGAAGTAATGTAGGGAGGCGTCCGGCTTGTACTCGGGGCCTAGTCACAGAAGGAAGGCCTAATGGCAGTCTTTTGCTGGGATCTGCTTGCTGCACGCACACTTCGAATTCTGCCGCTCTGTAGATGAAGTTAGCTGGGTAGACATACATGAAGAATTTGGGAAATCTGACAAAATGGCGGTTGACTGGTAGTAGGAGGTGTCCGTGGAGCCAAGGTACATGGGTCAATGGTGGGGGAAAAAAACAGGTGGTGCCGGGGGACCGCCCCTTTATACCACGGACGATGTCAGGGGCGGTCCCCCGCCACAGACTGCTAGCTAGAATTTTTCCGTGGGGGGTCCTAGTGCCTGGCGTCATAGTCCTAATGGTTATTGCCTGCTGCAAGAGCTCTGTCTCAAAGTGAGATCACTTTAAATGGAAACTAAACTATGGGTATCTCTCTGTTTGCCACGACGCCCTCTGGTGCCTGTTAGCCACTGTCTGGATGTTGTTTGCTTTGGCTGATATCCACCAAGCCACTCTCACCTCACAGCAGCAGGGTGAGCTGGTGCTCAGGTTTTCATCAGGGTGGGGGCTGGCAGAATACAGGCCAGGTACACAGAGAAGAGCCCCCCAGGTAGGCAGGAGCCAGGTGCCAACTGCTCTTTAGGTGCTGAGATTGGCAGAGATTCAAGACATATGCAGAGATTCAGGACATATGCAGAGTGCAGAATAACAGCAAATGAGACTCCCAAATGAGACATCCCAAAAGGAACCAATTAACATAAGTATCCAGGGGGTAGAAGGAAAGGAATATAGTAAAAAAAAAAAAAAAAATTTGTGGAGGAAATAAGGAGGGCAAATGGGAAAAATGATGGGGGTTGCAGCACAATATGGAGAATCATGTGTGCAAATGCTCCATCGATTTCATTTTTATTCCTGGATTCAGTGAAGTGAGTGTGTATTAGACTCAGACAAAGCAGAGTTTTCATAGAGAGGCCTGCTTGCATCACAGGTGTGACCCTAGTCAGTCAATTGTTTCTAGGTGGAGTTTTCATCACTGAGCTGGCTCAAGCAAGCCACACAGTTAGAATTCAGACAGACAGACCTTGATTGTTTCTGGTGGAGGCTGCTAAACTTTGGTATACTGCAAAGAATACAATCCTCCTCATTTTTCAGAACTAGGAGCCTGGAAAGACATAATATTGCTTGGGACCTGTGAAGAGGGTTTGCAGCATGTGACACTTTCATTTTTGCTTATTGCAATTAAGAGGAGACTTGCAGGATTCCACTGAGGTGTGTTAATTTTATAACAGAGGGAGTGAAATACTACTGAATTTGCAGTTTACTGTAACTGATCGCTGTTACTTGAGATCTAGGATTTGTAAGGATATTTTTGCAACTTTTAGAATTATAGCTGCTAGCTGAGGATTTATTTCATTTTCATTTCTGACTTAATTAGAGTGGTTTGTGTAGGTGGAGTGGTATGTTAAATTGCGATGCTGGTTGAATTACTGTAAGGAAGGGCAGTACTCACCAGGGTAATGGGGCAGTGATGTAGTTGATTGTTTCTGAAGCTCACTGGTAGCTGGGGGCACCCACCCACCCCAGGCGTGTCATACCCTTTATACCCGAGGTTCTGACATCAATTCAACAGGTCAGAGGGCAGAACTCTGTCATATCCTTAATAACCCAGCACAGTGCATAAAGGGTAAGCACACATACCAAAATAAAATAAAAAACATACATGTATATATATATATATATATACACACACACACACACAGAGAGGAAGAGATATTACACATTATATATCATAAGCAGGAAGGGAGAGGGACATGTGGGGAGTGGTTTTCCAGGAGACATTCTGGAAACTGCACTGCTACCCTATTTGCAGGCAACTGTCAGCTCTGAGGGAGGAGGTTGCCCATCTCCAGGCTGAACTGGCAAGGACTAGGGAAGTTTCCCTCACCCAAAGAGCACCAGTGCCATCACCGCTACCTCACTGGTTGCCAAGAATGAGGAGTGGTTGGACCACAGTTGGCTCTGGGAGGGTGAGGGTGGTGGAACAGAGGCACATCCCTCCAGTCGTACCTCTCCATAACTTATATGTCATTCTGGCAGAGCAAGGTTCCTCTATGATGGCACCCTCAGTGGAGACCAAGAAGGATGCTGGAAACCTCCACAAGGGAGACCCACAGGAGGGTGGCAAGGGACACCACAGGGGAAGGAAACAGCTCCTGGTGGGGGACTCAATTGTTAGGGGGTAGAACTGAGGAAGGGAGGGGAGAGGGAGGCAAGGTGCTTGCCTGGTGCCATGGCTTGGAGTGACAGGAAGCGAATCCTCAGGGTTGCAGAAGCAGTATCATGGGAGAGGGAACTAGATATCCTTGTCCACCTTGGGACAAATGACCTAGCTGGTCATGAGATCAATGCAGTGTAGGAGAAGTCTGTAGAGTTGGGCAGGGGGATCAGACAGGTAGCATGCACAGCAACCTTCTCAGAGGTGCTGCCTGTCCATGGCATGGGTGAGGCTAGGGTACTCCACACCATGCAGTTCAATGAATGGTTGCAAAACTGGTCTACAGCACCAGCACAGGGTTTTGGCTTCACTGTGGACTGGGGGTCCACCTGGAAAGATGTGGGTCTATACTGGCATGATGGTCTACATCTGTCCAGGAAGGGAACCAAACTCCTAGGTGATAGGTTTAAATGCTTCATTGGCAAGCTGTTAAACTAGCCAAGAGGGGAGGTGCTGATAGGAAGCAGGAAATGTTAAGCCTCACCCACAAAACATGGCAGCTAGTAAGGTAAACACCGAGGTACAGAGTTCGACAGAGGGCAGGACAAGGGTAAATGGAAAAACAGACAAAGGCAAAAAGGGCAGGGATGAGGGGGAAAGGGTAATGCCAACATTAAATGGAGGGCAATGAGTACCAATGCCCGTAGTCTGGGAAACAGGCTTCCTGAGCTACTGGCCCTGATGGAAGAGGGACACCAGGATATTGTGGCAGTCATGGAAACATGGTACATGGAGAACCATGACTGGGATGTCAACATACCAGGGTACACAATCTACAGAAGGGACAGGGAGGGTAAAAGAGGAGGAGGAGGAGCTCTCTACATAAGGGAAGGGATCAAAGCTACAGAACTAAAGGGTAAAGGGGGAGGACAGGAGGCACTGTGGATCACCTTGGAGACAGGGAGTGGCACCACAATCCACATAGGGGTTCTATTCAGACCCCCGTCTCAAGGGGAGGACAAGAAAATGACAGAAGGCATTCTCAGAATGGCTGAAAAAGGGGAGATATTGTTGATGGGGGACCTGAATATGCCAGATGTTAACTGGAACACATTTACTGCAGCCATATCCAAGAGCAGGATCATTCTCGATGCCCTACAGGGGGCATGCCTTAGACAGCTAGTGTTGGAACCCCCTCGGGAAGGAGCAATCTTAGACCTGGTACTCTCAAATGGAGAGAGGATCACAGATTTAGAAGTGGGTAGCCATCTGGGAACAAGCGACTACCACACAGTGTGGTTCACGATAAGCACGACCATGGAGACAAGCCATATAAAAACTAGGATATTGGACGTTAGAAAGGCTGACTTTCGCAGAATGGGTGAATACCTAAGGAATGCACTAGCAAATGGACAGAAAGGAGGGATGGAAGAACAATGGAGAAATATTAAAACTGCCATCATGGAGGCAACAAGCCTGTGTGTAAAACAAAGAAAACAAAACAGAGTAAACAAATCACTATGGTTCTCAAAAGAGGTGGCAGGGAAGGTTAGGGAGAAACAGCATTCAGTAAGTATAAGGAATCACAGAAAGAGCAGGACAAAGAATTGCATCAGTTAAAGCAGCAGGGAAGGCAGTCAGAATAGCAAAGGCCTAAGCCGAGGAAAAAATAGCCAACTCAGTTAAGAAGGGGGATAAAACCTTTTATAGGTACATTAGGGAGCAAAGAAAGGTCATGGGAGTGATAGTGAAGCTTAATAAAGGGGAGGAGAGGTGGGCAGAGGGAGACAGTGAAAAGGCAGAGATACTGAATGAATCTTTTGCTCAGTATTCGCAAAAGAAGAGAAGTGCAGTTACCTAAACCAAACAATAGAAGCATTCTGGGCAGTGGGGTCGACACCAGTCCATTCACAGAAGAAAGGGTCTTGAAAGAACTCCTAAAACTCAAGGTGGACAAAGCAATGGGGCCTGATGGGATTCACTCCAGAATTCTTAAAGAACTAAGGGGGGGACCTAGTGACACCACTAACCACTCTTTTTAACAAATCATGGGAGGATGGGGTGGTACCTGAGGACTGGAGGAGGATGGATGTGATTCCCCTTCACAAAAGTTGGAGCAAGGCAGAAGCAGGTGTAACCCCTAGATGGCGCTATCCCAGGGGCTACTACCCCTGCCTGATTTGCCACTAACAGGTTGAGGGGCCTGAATCCAATGGCGGGTGCCTCCACCCAGAGGTCAGGGTTTGCAATAGTTAAACTAACTTAGTCACAGCCCTCTGGGACACTGCAACCCCCCTTTCTTCCCACTAGTGGCCCACACAATATATCAGAATTACCTTCACAGTATACACTTACCCCCAGGTCTGGTTCCGCACTGGGACCTCCTGTGAAATGAGATACAGTGCAACAATCACAGTACAGTACTTTAACATAGACAAATACCTCAGGCAGTATAACTTTGCTGAAACAAGCAGCTCTGATTTATTTAGGGATATAACAAGGACAGGGGAAATCAGGTTAATTAGCTTATCACTCTAATAATCTATCTATGGCTCTGTGCACAGGCCTATCCCTATCAGTTACTGTCCCTGGGTACCCAAGCCCTAGTGGCTAGTCCAAACCGTGGCAGCTGGTAGGGGCCCTTTCACACAGAGAAAAGGGAGAATTAAACAGTCAGCAGTACAGTAATTCCATTTGGATTTAATGTGGCAATTCAACAGGAGCACCCTGAATTAGTACTCACGACCTCCAAATAAGATAGGGTCCTTCAATGTCAGCAGGGCTCACTTGAGGTACACAAACCTCTTCACACATCCATATAAAAGAAAGCACTATACCAGGCAGGCTGCATCTGTATCCCGATCGCAATTACTGCACAATACCCGGAGAACACACAGCAGATTCAGTTCCTGACAGACCGAGTGCAATTTTCAGCAATTCCTCCAGTCTTCTACAGGGTGAGCCTGGTTTCTACTCTTCAGAGATCCTTTGATTCTTTTCACAGGACAGATTCAGTCCTAACAAGCTGTTACACAAGCTGCAGACCGAACTCTGGGCCTACATACGTTTTTGACTAAAACTGCACACTGAAAAAGCACAGGCCTTCCTTCTTCACTGCCAAAGCTCAACTGAAACTCCAACCGACAAAACCGGCACTTCCTTTGAGTTCCTCCCAGTTCTTGACTGGATTGGCTGTCACTCACAATAGACTGCTGCTGTTGGTCCAAAAGGCACTGAAGTCTAAACTACATCTCCCAGAGTCACTGCCTATACAATCCTCTTGTGGCTGGCTCAGATTATGAGTCCAAGTTCTGATTCGTCCAAGGCACCATTTTAGAGCTAGCTTACCCCACACTAATTGGTCCAGTTCAGCAGTTCAAAACTAGAATGGGGAACTAGCAGACACAGTTCTGACTGCAAAGAAAGCAGGTTAGACAAACTGTAATTTCATGATTACTCTAAATAATTTCTGGCAAACAGTTACATCTTTCAGATAGGTTCCCTTTGCACTCCTAGTGACTGCAAAAATGAAGTGAATTGGCAGCAGCTCGAGTGGTACTCAGAGAAGCACACAGTCCCCATACAACTAATTATGTCTGCAAGCAGACAGCTCTTAAAGAGACAGTACCAGAGGCTCTAAAACACTCACTGATAAATGGCTTAAATGCCAAACACCATTCAGGCTTGGAGCATTCAAGCAAGCTCCTGAAGTCTTTTGGGAACCCCATTTGCAGGGGGGTTACACAGGAAACTACAGACCTGTTAGTTTGACCTCAATGGTAGGGAAAATGATGGAATCACTTCTGAAGGAAAGAATTGTTGAGTATCTAGAGGCCAGCAGGGCACAGGACCCAAGGCAGCATGGATTCACAGCAGGAAGGTCATGTTGGACAAATCTAATCAATTTATTTGACTGGGTGACCAAAGTAGTAGATTAGGGATGGGCTGTGGATATGGCCTACCAAGACTTTAGCAAGGCATTTGACACAGTCCCGCACAAAAGATTAATAATCAAGTTAGCCAGCCTGGGAGTGGGTCCCAGGATGGTAGCCTGGGTAACAAATTGGCTGCACAACAGGACACAAAGGGTAATAGTAAATGGAACTCATTTCGAAGAAAGGGGGGTTGCTAGTGGAGTACCGCAGGGTTCAGTACTGAGTCCTGTCCTCTGGCTGGGGGAAGAAGGCTTGCCCATCCCACGACTGCTTGCCTTCTCCGGGGGGGGAGGAAGGGGGCCAAGACCTGCAACTTGCCTGACCCCAAGTGGAGGCTCGGGGTACAGCAAGTCCTGCTTGCAGGAAGGGCCGGCCGAGACACATGGTGGACATCAGTATGCAATGCCTTGATGTCAGGGTGCACACCATGTGAGGGGGGAAAGGAGGAAAATGCCCTTCCATCTCCGGGAAGACGGGGCACCAAGAGCATGCCCTCGATGTGCTACCACCCACCCAGGCCATCTTGCCTGACGAAACCAGATGTGTACGGGCCCTACCTCATTCCCTGCACGGGGGGATAACCACAGCTCCATGGCGTGCAAGGTCGTTCCTGGGTAGGGTGGCTGGCAGAGGGATGACTCCCAGGTGCTCCTGATGTGGCGGAGATGGAGGGAGGTAGGAGGGAAAAATAGAAAGTAAATAAAAAAAAAAAAAAAACAAAGATCTGCAACAGAGCTGATACGCAAGAGGGAGGTGGAAAGGATAAGAAGGAACTTGGCAAGGTTGGAGGAATGGTCACATGTATGGCAACTTAGATTCAATGCAAAGAAGTGCAAAATAATGCACCTGGGAAACAAAAACCCAAACGAAGAGTACACAATGGGGAGGGTACTAACGACAACAAAAATGGAAAAGGACCTGGGTGCAATCATATCAGATCATATCTTAAGGTAGGTAAGCAATGTGAGAAGGCAGTAAGGAGAGCTGGGGGGATACTGGGATGCATAGGGAGAGGCTCACCAGTAAAAAACGGTAAGTGATTATCCCTCTATACAGACAGTTGGTGAGACCACATCTGGAGTACTGCGTGCAGTTTTGGAGACCCCCTCTCCACAAGGACACAGACAGGATGGAGGCAGTCCAGAGGAGGGCAACAAAAGTGATGCAGGGTCTGCATCAGAAACCATATGAAGAAAGACTAAGAGAACTTAATATGTATACCCTTGAGGAAAGCAGGGACAGGGGTGACATGATAGAAACTTTCAAGTACCTCAAGGGAATCAACAAAGTCCAGGAAGGTAGCATCTTTCAAAAAAAGAGATGTACAAGAACAAGGGGACACAATTCAAAGATAGAGGGGTGACGGCTCAGGCGTAATGTGAGGAAATATTTTTTCACACAGAGAGTGGTGGACGCATGGAACCGCCTTCCTGAGGAGGTGGTGGGGTCAAAAACAGTGGGGGAATTCAAGAATGCATGGGACAGACATAAGGCAATTATAGTGGGGTGGGTAGCAGGAAGTAGGCTGTTGGTAAATTTGAATCTGCAGCTTATCCAATAGGTAGGGAAATGGGCAGATTGGGTGGGTCAAGCAGTCCTTATCTGCTGTCAAAGTCTATGTTTCTAATAAGATAACAGACATAGAGGCCACCATGACAGAAGCGGCCCTGGACATAGTCACAATTATTTATTTATTTATACAGATCGGAATTACAACCCTTTGAGTCAAGGACTCGTTTCCAAAGGTTCCTCATCAGACATACAGAGACACACACAGGGTAACATAGTAAAAATATATATGAGCAAAGTGTTACATAGGCAAGCAATACATATTTACAGCACCATAATAGTAGTACAACAAATTTTACAGGCAGGCGGTTTGGCAGCACATAGGATGATGTCATTGGCCTATACAAGGAGGTAGCCAGGAAGTTATGGCGAGAGGTGAAGCGGAGTACTGGAGTGCTGCAGAAATTAGCAGTCCTGAGGGACACTGTCATAATTGGTTGAGAAATAGGAAGTTGGGGCCCTGGATGGCAGGCCAACCAGTCAGGGATCCCCATGGGCGGTTATGTACACTTACAGGAGCGAGAGGAGCGGCAAGGAGGGAGTTGAACCAGGCCGGGGCCCTATAGCAGAAGGACTGCTGTGCCAGTGAGGTCCTGGCCCTGGGGACCAGGAGGGAGGATCTGCAGGCATTGCGGGTGTTGACAGTGGGGATCACCCTATGGAGGGAGGAGGTCACCCAGGAGGGGAGAGACCAAGAAGAAATCTTTTGGTCAGAAGGCAAGATTGATAGAGGAGCCTCTCTTCGAAGTTGAGCAAGTTGGCAGAGGTGTATAGCATGCAAGTGTGAGTGCGCCTGTCAGAAGCCTACATGCTTTGTTAATGGCCATTTGGACTTTGTTAACTGCAGTGTTGTCTGTGGCCGCATATACTGGGAGGCCATAATCCACCAGGGACAGGACAGAGGAGGTGACGGACAGTCGGAGGGCTTCGGGAAGTTAGCAGTCCTATGATGGTATAATGGTCAATTTATTATAATATATTATAGAATTATAGAGTCTCATGCAATGAAATCCAGGACTGGGATGTAGCCATACCAGGTTATACTCTGTTAAGAAGGGACAGGGTAGGTAAAAAAAAAGGGGGGTGAGGGAGTGGCTCTTCATGTGAGGGGAAAAACAACAGCTACAGAAATACAGGGGGAGCAGCAGATTTACTGTGGGTCACCCTGGAGACATAGAAGGGGGCCGCTATTCGCACAGGAATAATCTACAGACCTCCAACACGGGGGGACAGGTGGATGAGGATACGTTGGAAGCAATCCAAAGGATGGCAAGCAGGTGGGAAGTGTTGCTGGTGGGGGACTTCAATCTACCAGATGTGGACTGGAGCCTCCCAGCTGTGGCAACGGTTAGACGTAGGGTCATCCTGGACTCATTACAGGAGGTGTTCCTCAATCAACTAGTGAAAGAGCTATTGTACTGCTTGGAATTAATACTAATTTTCAGATGTAGTCAGCTATCACTTCCAGTATCTGAAGCATTTTTCATTTTCTGTTAGCTAATTAGAAGATTTTCCACCTGGCAGTACTGGGGTGATGTGTGGAGCAGCACTCTGTCTGGAGGAGAAAAACAGCCGTCTCTGTTCCTCCCACTGCATCATCAGAAATGAGACCAAACACCTTGAGACGACACGATCCTTGCAGCCTGTGCAGCGACTTTAACAAGCTACCAATCCAAATGCAGGAAATTTTGACATCACTAGTAACTAGGGAGAGCCAGTCCCTGCTGTTTCATGTGAAAGTGAAACCTGGCAGTGAGAAATGTTTCTCATTGGTTACTAGTGATGTCATAGTCAGTGTGGTTTTAGTGTTGATGTAGTGGGAGGAACAGAACTGACTTTTTCCCCCCTCCAGACAGAGTGCTGCTCCACACATCACCCCAGTACTGTCAGATTAAAAATCTTCTAATTAACAAACAGAAAAGAATAAATACTTGAGATATAAGAAGTGATAGCTAACTACATCTGAAAGTTACAATTAATTGCAGTCAGTTTCCAGGCAGTACACTAGCTCTTTAAGGAATCCACACATTTTTTTTTGGGGGGGGGGGGTGCAATACTGAACCTGGTACTGACAAATGGGGACAGTGTTTTTGATGTCATGGTGGGTAGCAACCTAGGGACCAGTGATCACAGTGTGGTTCAATATAAGAACTAGGCCAGAATCAAACCACTCAAACGAGGGTCCTCAACTTCAGGAGGGCTGATTTTAAGAAAATAGGAGAATGCCTAGGGGACACTCTAGCAGGGACAGGGAAACTGGGTGGAGTCGAGGAATAGTGGGCAAAAAATAATGGAGGGCATCAAGAAGGCAACAAACCTCTGTGTCAGGCAGGTTAACAAGGGCAATAAAAAAGAGACCGCTATGGTTCTCTAAAGAAGTAGTAGAGAAAGTAAGGGCAAAAAAGCTAGCATTTAGAAGGTACAAGATGACACAGGAGGAGGAGGATAGGAAGAGAACTCAGGAGACACAAAGGGAGGCAGGGAAAGCAGTTAGGCGCACAATGGCGCAAACAGAGGAAAATATTGCCAAGTCAGGCAAGAAAAGGGGATAAAACATTCTTTAGGTATATAAGTGAAAAGAGGAAGACCAAAGGAAAGATAGGTTACAAGGGGAAGGAGGAGTTTATGTGGCAGAGGACCAAAAAAATACCTTAGTTCTTTATTTATGGAGGAACGGGTAGATTCTGTATTTACAGAGGAAGGGGTAGGTGACGGGCCACAAATAAGGGATAAGGGACAAGGGCATTAAAGGAAGGGAAGTGGACACTAGTCCTTTTACAGAAGACTTAAGAACTTACCGTAACAGTAGATCTTCGAGGGGATCTCAGTCATCAGGTCACACTGCAGTGTAGGCACTTCACTGTCAGTGAAACAGGATCACACAGAAGATTTTCAGCTGTACAACGGAGCTGTCCATGCCATCAGCGTCAGTAACCCTATAAAGGCGTGAGCTGCCCCGCGCTCCCTCCTCAGTTCTTTTCCCCCAGAGACAAAGGGAGCACAGCTCTAGCCATGGGGGACCAAGAGAGAGAGAGAGAGAGAGAGAGAAGTGTCCAGACCTATATGAAAAGCTGGATACACCAGACAGCCAGTTCCAGTACAAGAGCCCCAAGAAGAGGGATGGTGGTAGGGAAACCAGACATGATGACTGAGATCCCCTCAAAGATCTACTGTTATGGTAAGTTCTTACGAAACTGTTCCATCTTGTTAGGGGGTATCTCAGTAATCATGTCACATCGTAAGAACAAGTCCCAAGCAGCTACAGGAGCAACAGACAGTCTGAGAGAAGGGCTCAGCATAAACTTACGACAGGAGACCCTGCAGCACTGCTCTGCCAAAACCTGCACGGGTTCTAGAGGCAATGTCCAAGCTGTAGTGCTTGGCGAAAGTATGGACAGTACTCCAAGTTGCAGCCACACAGATGTCCATAGTTGAGACCCCTCGGAAACAAGCCACAGAGGCAGCCATGCCTCTGGTGAAATTAGCTTTAATCGCTCCAGGCAATTCTTTGCTGTACTTGCTGTAGCAAAACACAATGTAATTTGCCAACCATTTTGATAAACATTGCTTAGAAACTGAAGCACCTGCTCTACCTGGGGTGAAGGAAACAAACTACTACTATGACTTTCTGCATTACTCAGTGCAAAGCAGGTAGTACTTCAAAGCTCTATGCACATCTAATGTATGGAGCAGTGCTTCCCCTTGATTGGCATGCTCAGGAAAATAAACAGGAAGGTAGATAGATTGGTTGAGTGTAAACTCACAAAACACTTTAGGGAGAAGCTTAGAATTTGTGCACAAAGACACCCTGTCTTTGTGAAAAATCAAATAAGGCTCCTCATACCAGAGGGTCTGAACCTCTGAAATTCTTCAAGCAGAAGTAGTGGCAACTAAAAATGATGCTTTCCAAAAGAGAAAGCATAGCTCGCAAGTCATGACAGGCTCAAAATGAGACAGGGACGGCTTCTCCAAAACAAAATTTAAATGCCAAGCCGGGACGGGAGAACGGATTGGGGGTTTCAGATGCAGGATGACACTTAAAAAGGTATGGGAGACATCCAGCTGAGCAATCGTGTGGTCATCCATGGGCTCAGGAAATGCAGAATTATCCGAAAGGTGCACCTTGAGGGAGGAATACTGGAGACCTGAGTCAGACAGAGAGATCAGGTAGTTCAGGATGTGGTTCACCGAACAGATGAAAGGGTCCAGACAATCCACTTCCACTTCATGGCACATGTGGCATGAGTGGAAGGCTTCTGGGCAGCCACTAGGAAGTCCACCACTCTGTTGGAGACCCCAAACCTGGCTATGTCCTCAGGAGCCAAGCTTGCAGATGGAGGGACCCGAGGTTGGGATGGACCAGGGTTCCCTGATCCTGTGTCAGCAGGTTCCTGCAGAGAGGAAGAGGGACTGGAGGTTCCTCCACCAACTGCTGTAGCAGAGGAAACCATATCTGCTGAGGCTAGAATGGAGCTACCAGAATCATGCTGGCCCCCTCTATCTGCAGTTTGATTAGCACCCTCTGAATGAGAAGAAATGAAGGGAAGTCATAAAGGAACCTCCCACTCCAGGTGAGGGACAACACGTCTGGCCAGAAAACTCCAGGCCATGGATCTAGTGAGCAAAAATTGGGCAGTTTTGCGTTGAGTGGGGATGCAAAAAGGTCCAACTCTGGATGACCCCATCTGTCTAACAAGTTTTCTGCGATGGCTAAGATAAGCTTGCATTCATGCATGCTGGACTTAGTCCAGATGAAGCTGTCCACCAGAGTGTTTAACACGTCTGGCATGTGGACTGCTAGGAGTGTCAGACTGTGATCCAATGCCCAGTACCACACTCTCATGGCCTCCCTGCACAGGGGTATGAATGAGTCCCCCCCCCCCCATTGTTGAAGTAGTATACTACAATTACTGTAGATTGTCTGACTGCACAAGCAACTGACCTGGTGTGAGAGGTTCCTGAAAGTTTTGCATGGCATACAGCACTGCCTTCATCTCCAGGAAACCGATATGCATGGATGTTTCCAACTGGGACCAAGAGCCCTGTGTTTGAAAGTGACCCAGGTGAGCACCCCAGCCCAGACCGAATGCATTACTGAGGATCTGCTGCAGGGAGGAGATCTGGAATGGGATGCATTGAAGCAGATTCAAGGGAGCCATCCACCACTGCAGTATCTTGTGGACTGGGGAAGAGATCAGGATGGGATGATCTAACTCATCCATACACAGGTCCCACTGTACCTGAAGGGTCCACTCGAGAATGCGCATATGAAGTCTGGCCAGTGGAACAGTGGGTATGGCAGCTGCCATCAGGCCCAACATTCTCATGTACACCCTAGTAGGAGTATAGCGGCTTTGAGCGACTTTCTGTGCCTGGGCTATAAGGCACTCCACCCTGTTTTGGTGCAGGAAGGCTCTCCCCGCGCCGAGACTAGAACCGTTTCTATATACTGTAGTCTTTGAACGCATTTATATCCGACTTGGGCAAATTGATAGTGATGCCCATGAACAAAACAGCTGTTCTCTCCAGAGCTGGCAGAAGTTGCTCTTCTGGACGGGCCTTGCTGTAATCGTCCAGATAAGAGAAAACGTACACACCCTCCCTTCTCAGAGCTGCTGCTAAGCACTTGGTAAAGACCTGAGGTCCAGAGGACAAGCCAAAGGGAAGCACTTTGAACTGATAATGCTTGCCCTGAAATGCAAAGCAGAGAAACCTCCTATGAGGAGGAAAGACTGATATGTCCAGGTAAGCATCCTGCATGTCCAGTGAGCAAAGCCAGTCTCCCACCTTGAGGAGGGGCAGCAGGCCTGGTAAAGTTACCATCAAGAGTTTTTTTGTACTGGACATACAGATTGAGATCCTTTAGATCTCAAATGGACATCAAGTCTCCAGTCCTTTTGGGAACCAGGAAAAACCTGGAATAAAACCCCTTGTTTCTCTGGCACCTGGGTATTGGCTTGATGGCCTGCTTGTGCAGAAGGGACTGCACCTCCTCCTGGACAACAGACGAGTGAGCTGGTGGGTATTGGTTTAGAAGGAGGGAGAACTGACCTCTGGCCACCACCTCTTGGTCAGGGACCAGAAGAGGAGAGGTTGGCAAGGAGTCAATCAGTGGTGGATCCAGCCGTGGGGGCTGGTCCCTCACTTCTGGGATACTTGGCCGCACCTAGGCACAGGCAGCTGGGGCTCTGTGCTTCCTTTAAGGGCAAGATGCTGCACCTGGTCTATTGGTCACTTTGCAAAGGAGGGGAACTGTCTACCTCTCAGCTGAGAATGGTGGAGTGAGTAGACAGACTTATACATCCCTGCCTCAGGCTTGCAGATCATTGATAATGTCCTGAACGTCAGGGCTGAACAGCTTAGTGTCAATCAAAGGGGCATTAAGCACTTTCTGGTGAACATCAGCAGCAAAACTGGATACCCTCAGCCGGAAGAGCCTACAGAGGCATATGCCTGTGGCAGCAGCCCTGGCAACAGTGTCAACCATATCGTAGAGGGCTCTGAGGAGGAGTTTGCTAATGCCCTCAGCTGCCTGGAGACACTGAAGCAGCGCTTGCTTTTGTGTGCCATCTGGGAGGACATGGGCAGCAGCCTTGCCCTTCTTTCAATTAGCATTTTGGTACTTTACCTTGTGTGACAGGTAGTTGCAATCCTCAAACCCAGTGTGGAGGACGCATATACCCCTCTTACCCCAGAGGTGAATTCTGTGAGATTCTGCATCCAGTGGAAGGGAACTAAGGTGCTTAGGTGCCTTAGATCTCTCGTGGGCTACCTTAATGACCATCAAATCTGTTTTGGGCTGGGCAGCATAGCTGGGGAGCCCCTGAGGGGCATGGTAAAGTTTATCCACTATGTGGGGCATAGCTGGCACCATGTCCAGTCTGTGCCAAGCTGCCATGGCTGCATTCCTCAAGGCAGGCAAAACTGGAGGAATGATTTTTGGGGGAGATACTGGGATCTCCAGAAAGTTCACCAGCTCTTTCCTGGTGGCATCCTCTTCCTAAGTGTGGAAGCCCATGACTGAGGACAGCTGCTTCATCACATTAAAAAAATGCAGGGTCCTCAGGAGGAGACCTGGAAGTGTGCTCAACTGAATCCTTGCTGACAGAGGAAGCTGTGGATGTGTCAGAGAGCAGGATCTCTTCCTTTTCCTCCTTATCATCATCATCAGGAACGTTGAGGTCTGAATGGTGCTCCTCTTCATGGTTGACCTCTTCCAAATCTAGGTCCAGTGTCACAAGCGCCAACAACGGCTTGTGGAGAGCTTCCTGTGGCCGATGTGTAGGCATCCACAACGAAGCTGCCATCAACAGCACTGACAAAGTGAGCCTGTACACGCCCAGCTGCTCAACAATCACCAAAGTGAATTTTGTCAATATTTTGTTCAAGTCGACGACATTTTTCGATGGGGGGAATCGAGTGCATAGGTGTTAACGACCTGCCTGCTGGGCCCCATGAACCCGAAGAGTCCATAGCCCTGGAGGGAGAAGGGTAAGGCTTCAACAGGAGGGCTGTCGATGATGAGCCCATCGTCGACAAAGGAGGAGCCGACGACCAGGAGGTCAACAGCCGACCGTCCTGAGAATCGGGTGAAGGTGCTGTCTCTATACGTCTGATGGGTACAGAGATTTGGACACCAGTTTTGCATATCCATGCAGCCGCAGCTGATGACGATCCCCACCAAAGGAGAAGAGGCAGTTGGGGAATGAGATCATTGTCAAGGGGAGCAGGTCGCAACCTGTCTTTTTTATGACTTTTCCCCGAGGATTTGTCTCGGGCCTTGGAGGCCTGGGAGCTCAACAATCCCATCAGCAAATGAGACGCTAGGACCCCAGAGGACCCCTGCCCAGAACTGACTACCTGTTAATCCATCAGGAAAATTTTAAGAGCCTTTCTGCATTGCCTAAAGTTTGTCTGGTTAAACATCTGGCAGAGCTCACATAAACTTTGTGGTCAGGCCCAAGACAGTAGACACAGAGTGTGTGCTCGTCTGTGGAGGCAATCATCTTTCCGTAGTGGCAGTGATGGAATAGAGAGGTCGAAGGATTAACTCTTGACATAAACAAGATGGAAGAATCTTTTTTAATAAAAGAGATACTGAAATATAACAGAAGAAAAGATGTAGGCAAAAAAAGGTGGGAATACTGCACTGGAGGTTCTGTGAAGACCCATGTGAGCGAGTCAATGGCAGGAAACTGAACTGAGGAGGGAGCAGGGCCACTCACACCTTTACAGGGTTAATGATGTCAACAGGCGCAGACGGAGTGGGCGGCCCCAGTTGTACAGCTGAAAATCTTCCGTGTGGATCCTGCTTCACCGACGGTGAAGTTCCTCCAGTGTGACCTGATGACTGAGATATCCCCAAAAATCTAGCACAACCAAAACTGAACAAGGAAATGAGGCATGACAAGTTACACCCTAAGATACTAAGGGAGCTCAAGGAGATGGTGGCTGCACTTCTGACAGCCCTGTTCAACCTATCACTAGTTATGGAAGAAGTTATGGGGGATTGGAGGAGAGTAGATGTGATCCCATTTCACAAAAGCGGTAATAGGGAGGAGGCAGGAAATTACAGATCTGTCAGCCTGACTTCGGTGGTGTGTAATATAATGAAATCACTATTAAAGGAAAAGATTGGGGAATATTTTGTGACCAGTGGATTGAAGGATCAGAGGCAGCATGGTTTCATGGTGGGGAGATCTTGCCAGACAAACCTGATCAAGTTCTTCGACTGGGTGACCAGGGTACTGGATCAGAGTGGGGCGGTGGATGTGGCCTACCTGGATTTCACGAAGGCCTTCGACACCATTCCACAAAGAAGAGCAGCCAAGGAGTGGGTCCAAAAGTAGTAAAATGGGTAAGAAGTTGGCTAAGTAACAGGAGTCAAAGAGTGGTGGTAAATACAGGTTACTCACCTGTAACAGGAGTTCTAGGAATGGTATATGTTGTTCATCCACACTGTCTGGTAGGTTCCTTGCCGCTTAAATCTTGCCGGAAGGTCTTCAAGCTGGCTCCTTCCACCCACCCGGGTGGTAAAACTCTCAGCTCCGCCCCATGACGCCAGATCTAGCTCGTTGAAGCCAGGTTGTGCGTTGAAGCCGGGAGGTTAGGAAGGTGTAGGGATGAACACATTACCATTCCTTAGAACTCCTGTTACAGGTGAGTAACCTGTATTTCTAGGGACATGGATATGTTGTTCATCCACACTGTCTGGCAGACTCCTAGCAGTTCTCTGGGAGGAGGGAGGCAAGACACCCCTACTTAGGAATAATGACTGAGAAACGAGGCCCCAAACCAGCATCCCGGCGTGACTCAAGGTCAATGTGGTAATGGGTAATGAAGGTGTGTGCTGACTTCCAGGTAGCAGCCCTGCAGATTTCCTGGATAGGGACATCCCTGGAAGCAGCCACCGATGCAGCGGTATGGCAGGAAGAATGAGCTCTTATCCCTCTGGGAGGCTCCATGCCCGCCAACCTATAGCAGAGATCTATGCAGGAGGTGACCCACCTGCCTATCGTCCGCTTGGCTGCAGGTCTGCCAGATGCGGCTTCAGCGTAGGTGACAAACAGCTGGCGAACCTCTCCCCGAACTTCAGCCATCCGCTCCTTATAGTAAGCGACAGCTCTTCTAGGGTCCAAAGTATGGAGCCTATATTCGGCCTCCGAGGTGTGATTGGGGTAGAACACCAGCAGAGACAACACCTGGCTAAGGTGAAACTCCGACACCACCTTCGGAAGGAATTTCGGGTGGGGGCGCAGGACAACCTTGTTCCTGTGCAAGACCAGATAAGGAGACTCAATGGAAAGCGCCTGGAGCTCTCCCATCCTTCTGGCTGACGTGATAGCCACCAAGAATGCGGTCTTCCACGACAGGTGAGAGATGTTACACCTGTGCATCGGTTCGAATGGCTTGCCCATGAGCTTAGCCAATACCAGCAGTAGATCCCACGGAGGTGGAGGTTCTCCCACCGGAGGGGATATGTGATCAAGACCTTTGAAAAAGCGCCCGACCACCTTCTCCTGCACCACCGACTGCTTCCTGGCCCACGCCCGGTAAGCAGAGATGGCTGCCAGGTACACCTTAAGGGTCGTCGACAGAAGCCCTTGCTGAGAAAGGGACCAGAGGTAGTCCAGAATGCCTGCCAAGTAACAGGAGGAAGGGTCCAGGCCCTTGCCCTGACACCAAATGGAGAATCTCTTCCATTTGAAGTCATAGCATTTTCTGGTTGACTCCTTACGGGACACCTCAACAACGTTGAGGACCTCGTCAGAAAGACCTAAGGCCTGGAACTCTAGCTGCTCAGGAACCAGGCCGTCAGGTGCAGGGACTGAAAGTCCGGATGGAATACCTTCCTCTGATTGACTGAGATCAGGTCCGGGCGGGCTGGAAGCCGCCTCAGGAGCCTGGAGCTGAGACTGAGGAGATCTGGATACCAGAACTGGCGGGGCCAGTCTTGGGCTACCAGAATCACCTGCGCCTTGTCCCTCCTCGCCTTGAGAAGCACCTTGTGGATCAAGGGAAATGGGGGAAAGGTGTAGAAGAGGCCCAGGTACACGGCCTCGAGAAGGCATCCCCCTGCAGCGAGCCCTGCTGAGGGGGGCCGGCATGAAACAGTCTCAGCTTCGCATTCTCCCTGGAGGCAAACAGGTCCACCTAAGGCATGCCCCAGTGGGAGAGCAGATCTTGTACTACCTCCGGCAGGAGAGACCACTCGTGGGACGCAGCCCCTATCCAGCTTAGGGCATTGGCCAGAATGTTGGAGGCTCCTGCCACATGAATGGCAAGGAGATCCGCCTCCGGGCTGCACATGAGGGACCAAATGCATAGAGCTTCCCTGCACAGTGGCATGGAGTGTGTCCCGCCCTGGAGGTTTAGGCAGTACATGGTCGTGGTATTGTCCGTCTGGACTTGGACCACTTGACCCAGTATAAACGGAGCGAAGGCGGTGAGGGCTAGATGAACCGCTCGAAGCTCCAGCAGGTTGATGTGGCATCGGGACTCCCGAGGGGACCAGAGGCCATGTGCTCTGTGCTCCCCCAGATGGGCACCCCAACCCATCAGAGAGGCATCGGTCGATAGAGAGAGCGTCAGCTCGGGGCGGACTGAATGGGATGCCCTCCTGCAGATGTGCTGGAGCGGTCCACCACTTGAGGGCGTTCACATCCCCTAGGTCACTGTCACTAGCTGATCCAAGGGATCGGAGTGCTGTGACCATTGGCTGGCCAGCCCCCACTGAAGGGGACGCATGTACCAACGGGCCCAATGGACCACTCTGTTGCAGGCGCCATGAGGCCCAGGAGGCGCAGGAAGTCCCGGGCAGGGCGCAACTACCCAACCTGAAATGACTGGGCAAAGGAGGAAAGAACCTCGGCCCAGTCCGCCGGGAGCCATGCTCTGGCTCACAGAGTCTCGAGCTCTGCCCCGATGAATTGTATCACCTGCTTTGTCACGAGTTCCGACTTGGCCTCGTTGATGAGGAGGCCAACCTGAGAGCAAACCTGGATGGCCAGATCTCTGGACCGCTCCACCTCCATTCTGGAGGAGGCTGCAATCAGCCAGTCATCCAGGTAGGGTACACCCGACCCTCGGCGCCAGGAATGCTGTCACCACTGCCATGCATTTGGTGAAGACCCTGGGAGCTAGGGAAGGCCAAGGGCATGGCTTCGAACTCACAGAGAGAATTCCTCTGCCCTGAAGCGGAGGAATCTCTGGTGGGACGGACGGATTGGGACATGAAAAAACACGTCCTCGAGGTCCAGAGAACAGAACCACACACCTCGTTCCAAGGATGCGATTATCTGAGCCAGAGTGACCATCCTGAAGGTCCGAGGCCTTAGGAACCTGTTCAGGTCATGCAGGTCTAGAATGGGGCGCCAGCCCCCCATCTGCTTCGGGACCAGGAAGTACCTGGACACAAACCCCAGGTCTGGTGGAGGATCTGCCACCTTCCTGATCACCTCTTTTTCGAGGAGCGGGGCAATGTCGGCTCAGCGAGCCAAAAGAGAGGCTACGGAGTCCAGAGCCCCCCCGAGGGGCGACGGCTCGGAAGGGTGGAGCCTGCTCAAACTCCAGGGGCAGGCCCTTTCCTACCACCTCCAAAACGCAGCGGTCCATGGTGATAGCGGACCAGGCAGAAAGGAAGTGGTGGAGCTGTCCCCCCATGGGGGGAACCCAGGGGGGAGTGACACAGGCTGGGGGCAACACCTCAACCCGTCACTGGGCAGGCTTGAGGAGGGACCGCCAAGGGACCTCCTGGCCTCTTCCTCCTGCTTCCTGTTAGAGGAAGCCGCAGGCTTGGCTTTGGGGTGCCAAGCGCGAGCCTGCTGGCCCTGATGCTGGTGCTGTTGGGCTGGATCTGCTGCAGGCGCAGAAGGGCGAAAGGACTTATGTTGTTGGCGACGGCCCTTGTCCTTCTGGGTGAAGGTGACAGAGTCCAGAGTAGCATTGGACTTTTCGATCTGCAGGAGGTGGCCTTCCACTCCAACACCAAACAGGTCAGTCCCCAGGAAGGGGACATCCGCCAGTTTATGCTGGGTATCTGCTGTGAAGGTGAATATCCTCAGCCATGCTCTGCGGCGCATGGCCACTGTGGCCGCAACTGATCTGGCACAGGAGTCTCCAATGTCCAGAGCTGTTTGGAGCTGCTGTTTTGCCACCGCCCTTCCCTGGTCCCGTACCTGCTTGACCGTGGTCTGCAGGTCGGCCGGGAGATGAGGGATCCTCATCCAGGGAGCCCATTAGGCGTGAGAAGTGTGCCATCAGCACAGCTGAGCTGGCCTGGCAGAGGCCAAGGGAGGACGCAGCGTACACCTTGCGTCCGGCATAGTCCAGCTTTTTGGACTCCTTGTTGGGGGGGCTTATCCACATCCCTTGCATTCACGAAACGCCGGAAAATGCCATCGGTGACCAACCCCTCTGCGGAGGGGTGCTCCAAAAAAATGGACAAAGAGCCGGTAGGGACCACATACTTCCTGGCCATAGGTGCAGGAAAGGAAGCCGGCCGCTGCCAAAGCTCCAAGGCTGGGCCAACAATGACTTCAGCCATCGGAAAGGCCTCTGTGGGGGAATCCCCTCGGTCCAGTATCTCTGTCAGGGGATACTTGGCCCACTTGGATACGGGCTCGAGCTGCATACCGATGGACTCTGAGATGAGCCGAAGCAGACCCATAAAGGATGATGGGCTCTCGTCCATCAACTGCCCCCCAGAGGACTCCAGGTCAAGGGGCCTGGAAAACAGGGAGGAGTCGTCGTCGGACTCCGAGGAGTCCGCGAAGAGCTGCCTGGGGCCTGAGCCACCCTCCACCTGCTGAGGATGGTTGGGAGTGAGGGTGACAGACAACCTGTGGGGCAGACCCTGACCTGACCGAGAGTCCTTGGTCGGCGCCCCCGATTTCGGTTGTGGAGGCGGAAGTTCCACTACAATCAGTGGGGCAGCTGGTTTTGGCTAAACAACTGGCCCAGGCTTGGGCACCATGACTACAGCGAGGGGTTGTTTCGGCCATTCGGGTGACAGTCACTTGATGGCCGGGGAAGGCGACGGTGTCGGCTTGTTCCAGGATAGAAGTAACTGCTGCCACATTAGGTCCTCGTAGTGTTGATGCAATTTGCGCTGAAGCCTCTCCTTTTCCGAGGAGGAAGATGAGGACGAGCGGCGCCGCCACTTACTTCGGTGCCGAGACCAAGACCGCCGACGTCGGCGGGATCGGCCTGACTGAGACGACGTCCGGGACCGAGACCCTCTGTGTTTACAAGGGCGTGGTCTGGGGGGCGGGACACCCGTCTTCCCCAGCTCAGAAGCCTTGACCGTGACCGCACGGGAGGCGAGGTAAGTCTCGGTCTCCACCGGGGAACCGTGAAGAAGGGTTGTCGGCTTCACCAGTCAACAGCCCGTCCGACGGGTCAAGAAAAATCTCGACTGCGTCAACGGGTGTCTCGGCCAGCTGACCTGACGGGGACACCGTGAAGCCAGTGGCCTTAGCCGCAACCTCGACCAAAGTCGAGTGTCGACTGTCCGGGGAAGGGGACCTCTCCCACTCCCACGAATGCCATCGGTGGGACTTGCCTTTCGAGTCCTTCTTTTTGGACTGAGAAGAATGTCCAGATGGCCCCTCTCCCTTCGTGGAAAGGGACTGGCAAAGCTCCTTAAAAGAAGCTGTGTAGGAGGATCCCTAATAGAGCGGGATAAATGCCACGACCGAGGAAGATGAAGATGCGGCCTGGGCCGCCTCCTCCTCGAGGGCAATCATCTGCTCCAGTTGCTCAGCCGAGCCAGCCGCCGGACACCACCCAACGGGCCTCCTTGGACTTCGCTGGCGGGTAGCGCTTCTCGCGGCGCCCAAGCTGTAACCGGGCAGTGCAGTCTTCCAGGACGCTGGCCGAAAACGAACGGCGTAACTCGCAGGCCTGCGGGTCATGATCTAGGCCGAGGGAGTAGACGCACATGGAGTGCGGATCCGTCCTGGACATTTTCTGCCCACATGGGCACCGCCGAAAACCGGGAGTCGATTTGTCCATCACAGCCGCGAGGGAGTAATTTGACCAAAGTCTTGAAAACTTAAGAATTAGTTTTGGGCGAACCGAAGAATTAGGATCCAGTCTATATGCAGAGCGTTAAGGAGGGAACCTGAGCTTCCAAGCGGTAAGGAAGATCTGGCATCATGGGGTGGAGCCGAGAGTTTTACCACCTGGGTGGGTGGGAGGAGCCAGCTTGAAGACCTTCTGGCAAGATTTAAAGTGGCAAGGAACCTGCCAGACAGTGTGGATGAACAACATATCCATGTCCCTAGAAATAGTGTTTACTGTGAAGAAGGCAATGTGACCAGTGGGGTGCCAGAGGGGTCAGTACTAGGCCCAGTCCTCTTCAGTGTCTATCAGCAGCATTGCAGGAGGGCTGGAAGGGAAAGTATGCCTGTTCACGGATGACACAAAAATCTGCAACAGAGTGGACACAACGGTGGGGGGGGGAACAACGATGATCTAAAAAGCTGGAAGACTGGTCAAGGGCTTGGCAACTGGGTTTCATTGCAAATAATAATGCAAAATTATGCACTTAGGCACAGAAACCCGTGGACAACATATCAATTAGGCAAGGAGGTATTGGCAACCACAAAACAAGAAAGGGACCTCGGGGTAATCATTTCTGATGACCTGAAGGAAGCACAGCAGTGTGATGAGGCAGTGGAGAAAGCTAGTAGGATGCTCTGGTGCACAGTTCTGGAGTCCCCATCTCCGGAAGGGAATAGATAGGGTGGAGGCGGTACAGAAGAGGGCAACCAAAATGGTGCAGGGCCTGCATCAAAAGCAGTACAGGGAAAGCCTCAAGGAACTGAATATTTACTCTCTAGAGGAAAGGGAGGGGACAGGATAGAAATGTCCAAATACCTCACAGTTACTAATAATGTACATGAAGGTAGTATTTTGCATAGCTAAAGATGCTTGTGGACAAGGGGTCACGCTATGATGCCTTGGGGAAGACTCAAGAGGAGATCTGAGGAAATACTTCTTCACAGAAAGAGTGGACGACGCCTGGAACAGCCTCCCAGCAGAGGCAGTGGGTGCTAAAATGGTAGCAGGATTCAAGCATGTTTGGGACAGACACAAGGGGACCTTAGAAATAAGGCAAGGAGGGAAAAGACCAGAGATCACGTAGGGTCTGCAGTGGCACAGTAGGTAGGGAAAATAGGGCAGACTAGGTGGACCAAGAGGTCCTTATCTGTCAACAACTTCATATGTAGGAGTCTGCTCCTATAGCATACTGTATTGCTCTATATGACTTCTAGTTTTGTAATGTAATATTGTTGTTTATTTTTTCCCCATCTCTTGTTCTATCTCCACTTCCCCACACCCCCAGGATGCATCTGGAAATTAAGTGTTAGTAGCTCAGTACGTCTTCCCTGGTGGAACTTTTGAAATGAATACATAAATGAATGAATAAATAGGCCATCATTTTGTACCAATTTGTTTTAGAGGCACTGTCGCATTCGAAGCCTTTTTTGTTCCACTCTGAAGTGCCACTGCAGTTATGAATAACAAATGTAGTCCCTCAGAAGCCCATGCAGTTTGTTTTTTAATTAAAAATGTACCATTTTCACGATGCAGCCATGTTTAAGAGGCATCCAAAGAAATAGCTGCTTCATCAAAACAATGCAGCTACTTACTGAAAACAGAAATTGCCCCGACTCCAATGAGGATGTAAGTAAACTACTACTGACACTGTTTAATACCACACTGTCTTATTAAAATGGGCTGAATACAGATGTAACCCCCAGGTGGCGCTATCCTAAGGGCTACTACCCCCGCCTGCTTGACTACTGACAGGTTGAGGGGCCTAGGTTCTATGGCGGGTGCCTCCACCCAGAGGTCAGGCTTTGTAATGGTTGGTCTAGTTTGGTCACAGCCCTCTGGGACACTGAGACCCCCTTCTAATCCCTCTAATGGCCCACACGATGCACAGGAGTTACAGTACCAATACCCCACATGTACACACTGTTCATTCATAAGGTACCACTTACCCTCGAGACTGATTCGCAGGTTAGTCTCTGAGGACCCCCTGAAAAATAAGGTTAAGCAGCATACACAAACCAATACAGGGCTTGGCATGAAGGTACTGACACTTCAGACAGTCTTATTTAGAGAGAGCTGTAACGGCGGAGGAAATCAGGTTAATTAGTGGCATTAAATCACAGTACTGTGCACACATACAGGGTCTGAAAGTCACACTCTGGGTACCCAGGTTGGGGCACTAGCCAGGTCCGTTGCCTGGGTTATTGAGCAGGCGCAGATGGATAGGGCCTGTAGAAGAAAATATATGCACAACACCCAACTGTAATCCAGAACCTGATGGTTCAGTCCATGAAGCAAAGAAACAACAAGAATTAGATGACACACTTGTGATTGAAAACAGGCTGCAGGGGAAACATCCTAATTTGTACTCACAATACCCAAGCTGAGAACCTGATGGTGGATGTTCTTCTGGATCGTCAGAAACAGCAGGGCATGGAGACAAGGTCCTTGTGACTGGACCCCACTGCAGCTTATAGCAAACGGATTTAGTCTGAAACAAGCTGGGGTTTGCTTCCAGCTTCAACACACAGGGGATTGGAAAGAGCGATTCCCCGCAAGCACCACGCACATTCATATGTAAAAGGAAAGTACTATACCAGGCAGGCTGCTCCTCGATCCTGATCGCAATTACTGCAAAATACCCGCGAGTACACACAGCAGCTTCAGTTCCTGACAGACCAGGCGCAATTCAGCAATTAATCCAGTCTTCTACAGGTTGAGCCGGGTTTCCACAATTCTAGTGCTTCTTTCTCCTCACAACTCAGATTCAGTCCAAACTGGCACTCACAAAGGCTGCAGATCAAAACTCATGGCCTCACACGCGCTTCCCCGCGCGAAACTATACACCGCAGAAGCACAGAGCTCCTTCTCTCTTCACAGTCACAACTGATCTAATCTTTCCAGTCACAGAGCAGGGCATTTCCTTTAGCTCCACACCATTTTGTTGGTTGGTTCAGTTGTCACTCACAATAAGACTCCCTCTGTTGGTGGAAAACGGTGCCAAGGTCAAAACTACATTTTCCAGAGTCACTGCCCATACAATCCCTTTGTGACTGGCTCAAAATTGAGAGTCCCAAATTCTAATTTGTCCACAGGCTCCATTTTAGGGTCTCCCTATCATCCTGATTGGTCCAAGTCAGCTATTCAGAACCAAAATGAAAAAGCTACACTGAAACAGTTCATGCTGAAAGGAAGACAGGTTAGACAAACTACATTTTCTCAGTCATTCTAAATGATTTCTGGCAAACAGTTGTATCTTTCAACAAGGCTCCCTCTGCACATGTAGCAATGGCAGAAACTGAGTGAATTGACAGCAGCCCGGGTGGGATTTGGGCATTAGAACACACAGTCCCCCCCCCATACAGACTAATTAAGCCTGCAAGCAGACAGCTCTTAAAGAGACAGTACATGGAGGCTCAAATAGCAGTCACTTGGAACCACATTTAAATAGCTCAGATGCTGAACACCGCCCAGACTTGGAGCATTCAGCCAAGCTCCTGGAAGACTTTTGGGAACCCTCATCTGCAGGGGGGGTTACACAAAGAAGTCTGAAATGTGACAGTGCCTCCTTACTAAGCCCTACTGCTCGGCCTTCACTGTAGACAGAGCTTCATTGGGCAGATGCCATGAATTCTTCAATGCCTAAAAAAAACTCTGCCTCTCAGCTGCCCATCTTCTAAGCACCACAGGATCCTTGCTTTACAAGGGCAAGGTGGCACCAAGGACTGCAAGTGTGGAGTCTATGCTCTACCCAAGTAACACAGATTACCATATGTCCTGGTTTCCTCAGGACAATCCTAGTTGTGAACATTTTTTTTATTCGCACAGCTGCCAATTAAATGTTTGGTAATGTGTCCCACATTTGCAGTCCGGTACTGTGTGCAGTATTTTCTGCCAGCTGGTACATAACTGGGAGACGACATGGGTGTCAGACATGTGCACATGGACATAACTGGGTTGTGTATGTGTACAGAACTCTGCCTTGTGAAGATGGTGCAAACAGCAGAAGGAAAGGGACAAAAAGAAACTTTAGTAAGCTGTGAGTTATGATCCTGGATAAAGTGGTTGCTGGAGATGCCAAATTAACAGACATTACGTGGAGTCCAAATCCCAAATTAAAAAAAGCAAGCTGCATCATGTTACTGTTGCATGGTAGAGAAGAGTTGGTTGGCAATAACTAGCGCTGGCTATAGTTACAGTCGCTGCACCCCTCCCCCTTGGTACATATCTTAAGTTGATTAATACTGTTCATTCTGTGCTCCAAAGAAAATGAATGCTCTAGCAGTGAACACAAGCTACCAGCAATTATGGTCACCCTCACCCAGTCACAAACTGGCCTAACCAAACAGGAGGAGGGAGAAGAAAGGGGCTGTAATCATGCGCTGTGCACTCTCTCGCCTACTGTAGGAATGTTCTTGTGCTCACTGCTGTACAACTGCTGCTTCTACCATGCAACTGTACTCTACCACTGCCCCAGTATACACCTGTTTCCACCAAAATTATTTATGCGGTCGCCATCATGTTCTTTTATGCTTATCCAACTACTCGTTGCTGTTATAATGTTGAACTATTCTGCATCAACTACTTTGGCAATATCCTCTATGAATACCAGTTCTTTGTATTTATTATGCTGTTTTCGGACTTGTATTTTGGATATTGTTCTTGTACTTGATTCTTACCGTTCCCCTCCCCCAGGTCGCACTTGGAAACGAGCCCAGGCTCAGTGTGCTTTTACTGATTACCAACTTTTATTACATCTGATGTGGAAATATTTTTTTGGGGAGGGGGCTTAATTAACCACATATTCTTTATATATATATATATATATATATATATATATATATAGTCTCTGTTTATGCCCCCTTACTCACCACTCTGGACCCTATCCTCAGGGATCCCTAGGCTGTGCACGCTCCCGTAGGTCCTCCCCAGGTATCTCCATTCTGGTTCCTGTCAGCATGCCCCCATCCTGCCTCAGATTACCCTTGGGCGGGGAGGAGAGGGACCCCCCCCCATAGTCCCCTACACTCCATTAGTGTGCTTCGGGCATGCTGCGTAGGCCCATCCTGAAGCCTGGTTGTGGATTTCTCTCGGGCAACCAGGTCCCACCTCCAGGCATCTATTGCGGGGTTTTTCTGGTGCTGTCCCTCCCCTCAGGATGTCAGTGCTCTTGGACAGCCAAGGGGCAGGGCACATAGTAATGTGCTGTCATCCCAGCTCTTGGCTGACATCCCCCCCCTCCCTGTTCATGCTGTCCCACTGCACCTCCACCTGTAGTCACCCAGGTGGCAGTAGAGCAGTGGGTCAGGCATCCCCACCCTCACCAGAGAAGGAAAGCAGCCTGTGTGCACTCGATCCTTCTCCCTCGGCCGGCCCTCCAGCTGGCAGAGTTCATTCCCGAACCCGAGTCGCTGGTGTCGCAAGCGGTAGCCCTACTGCTGTGCCAGCAGGCCAGCCTAATTAACCACATATTCAATCAGTATATTTATAATCCAGGTAGTTGGGGAAGGGGGGCAAGGTAGTCATAACAGAAGGCCCCACCCCTTCAGCCCTAACTACCTACCTGACAGATTAAAGGGGGAAGGGGAGTCAGCAGCACATAACGTCTGGGTTGCAACCATCCTCCACTAACCATGTGAGCCACACTTCTGAGAAGAATGAAACAGAAAAAATGCCATTAAACACTATCTGTTCTGGAAGCCTATTCACCACTCATGAATAACATTAATTATTTCAAATGTTTTACCAAGAAATAGCTTTATGTTAGTGCAGGATCATTGTAGAAACCTTTATATTGGGTAGCACTCGAACCAGGTCCCACATCTCTACTGACAAGGAGTTCCCTTCACACTGCTGTAAACTGCAGTGCTACTATTCAGAACTAGTACAGTATCACAGTTAGTTCCCCTCGCACACTGCTATCAATTTGGATTAGCGGAAGCATATAAGATTCCTGGTGAGCAAGGGGCCTCCTGACCTACCGCCTTACAGAAGGTTTCCCTTTTCATATTTGACTGCACAATGTCAATCAAATATATCTGTATAGCTCTAATGGAGAAAAGGTGATTCTGGAGGTGTGTCTGGCTGTGCGCCAATGAGATGGCTGGAAATCAGACTGCAGCCAGCTGCAGCTGATCTGGCTGACAACATAGAAAGCTCACTTTCCAAAGGTGCTTCATCACTCCAGTGAGTGTGCTGGGTCTTGCCATTGTGATAATGCTGTGCACTGGCACCACATCTGCTTCCCCCCCCCCCCCACAATGCCACTTCCTTTCCCAGGGCTACTGCATGCCCATGGGGCAAGCGGAGTTTAATGCTGCCAGCAGAGGCTCCTTAATTATATGTAATGCTGCGAGCAGGGAATTCTTGAGTGACAACCAAGCAGGCCGAATTTAATGCCACCAGCAGTGGCATCGGCTTGTGATGCCTTGCTTAACCCCCAAGTGCAAAGTCTATGTGGCATAACACACAATGGATATGTATACTAAACCATTACACCCCCCCACCTATACATTATTTATATTGTTTTCATGTTAATGTATGGTTGTAAAGAACAAAGGGAAGATAAATAGAGACTACCATAAGATACAGACAGTTTTGTATAATAATTTAATAGTGTACGGGCATCTATACCCATTTAAAATATTCGCTTCCTTTCAGTAACTGGGGGTTGGGGGGAAGCACTTGAGGGTTGGTGGCAGCTCAAATTACTAGTTCTATGTGCTGCTGCCTTTCTGTTACGTTCTGGTTAAAAAAAAAAAAAGAGGGGGAGTGCTTCCAGTTTGACTGGATGGAGGAAATCAGTTGTGTGGCAGCACTGTTAAGTTGTGCTGCAGTAGTGGCATAACTACTGTGGCTAACAACATGATGTCACTGCTGCGGCACAACAACCCTATTCAAAGGAATTCCATAGGTAACAGGGTTCCACCATATACTATAATGTTGCTGTGCCACAGTGCATAGAATAATCCAAAGGGCAAAACATTTAACTAGTAGTGAGAGCCATCAGCATGAATCGTAGCTACTTTCTGTGAGATCTGATCCTGACATGAACTTCTTGTATTCCATGTACATCTTTAGGTCCCTTAGGTCTAGCACTGAACTTAAATCCCCGGTCCACTATGGAATCAGAAACTATCAGGAGTAAAAACCATTAATTAAGTTCTGCATCTGGGACTCGCTCCACTGCACTTTTGTAGAGGCGAGACTGAACTCTTCCATCAGAAGGGCAAGATGTCCTGGAGGATACTGGGAGGCGGGGGGGGGGGGGAGAGAGATAACTGGAGGAAAAGTTAGGAGCTCTAGGGCATGTCCGTGCTGACCCACCTCCAGAACCCAAACACCTCTTGTAATCTCCCCCTATTATGACAGAGGGAGATCTGGCCTTCCACCAAAACCTCCTGGTGAGACCGGAGGCAAGAGAGGGGAGCCAAAAGGTGCCTGGGTTGTTGGTAATAGTCTGACCTTTTGCAAGTCTGGCACAGCACCGGTAGGCAGGTCTGTGGCCTGGGAAGTAGAAGGCTGAGGTCGCTGTGCTCCACAGCCAGGGCCTCTTCCATAGCCTCGGCCAGGACAGACATATGGCCTGTGAAAAGAACTATGACCCCTTCATCTTGTTGAGATAGAGGAGATTTAGGGGTGATATGTGCCTACTGTTCAAAGAAACGGGAGATGTTAATGGACAGATTAATTTGGGAATCATTCAAAGGACACATGAATATGGAAGCAGAAGACACAATAAACAGCTGATACTATCTAGTTGAAAACATAATTCAAGATGGCATTGGTTTAGTCAAAGGGTGGTTACACCGCGGAATGCTTTACCGGTGACAGTAGTTAGTAGTAAGAATATGAAACAGTTTAAGGATAACTTGGATTTACATTTTGGGGATGCAGTATACAAGTTCTAAACAAATAATAAAAAAAAAAGGCAAGCATTATGGATGCAAGTCTGATCGCTTGAATACATCTATGAAATCTGAGTTTGGTGTTCAAAGTATGCAGGGACCTGAGAGTCATTCATGATGCCTGCAGATCCCTTAATGTATTTTCAACATCATTACCAAACATTTGTTCTCCCCTGAATGGAGCATTCATTACTGATTTTGTACATCAGATGAAAAATTACCTACCCAAAGCCAGGAGTGATGATGATTGCAAATACCAGAGGCAGCAGCATCAGAGGGATCACAAGACAATCTGACTAGGTGCTTATCAGCCTCTTGGCCATTAGCAAATGTTTGCTGAGCCAATAGTTTGTTCTAGCCCTCTGGCAATTTTTCAGCCTAAGAGGCCATTTTCTTCCACAGGTAACTGTGATATTTAATCATGTATACCTGATACTTTGCGATTCTTAGGCTTAGTGTAGCTGAGGCAAAAGTTATTTGACCCATTACATCCAGCTTCCTAGACTCCTTGTCAGGAGAAGACAGCTCAAGTGTTTAGGAGCTTTAGATCTGTTGTGAGCCATCATAGTTACCAGTCTGTTTCAGACTGTGAAGAAGAATATGGCTTTGCAGTACGGGCAGGATATTGTTAATCTGCTTTCCTGGGAAGTAGCAACCACTAGAGCAGAATGCACTGGAGTAATTACCACTACAGGAGAGGCTGAAATTTCCAAGAGATGCACCGGAGGAATAATCACTGTAGGAGAGGCAGACACTCGAAGATTTGTCTTAGAAGAACCCTCTTCCTCAGCCTGGAACCCCAGTTTGGCCTGTACCTATTTAAGGAAGGTCTGAAAATGAGACAGCCTCTGGGGAGGATCTAGGTATATTTACCACACTTTCTTCAGAGCAAGAGATCAGAATAGAGCTTGTGCCAACCACATCTGTTATCTCTTCCACTGCCTCCTCCTCTTCCATGCATTCTGGATTATATTCCAACTAGCCGTCAATGTCCACTGGTATAGGCAAAGGGTCGATGGGATGGAGAAAAACATGAGGAGCCATTTACAGGTGTCTCGTTGATGGTGGCCTGTCAGAGCCCAGCACTGAAGTAGGAGCAGAACATGGAAGCGTCAACAGTAAAGTCGATGACAGACAAGCTGGAGGCACCGATGGTGCAGGCATCAACGGCAATGGCAGTAGGCACTGAAGCAGCACTGACATTGTTTGATGATACCTGTGTATCAATGGAGCCCAAAGAGGTCATCAATGGCTGAGACGCTGATAGGACTGTACTCAACAATGGAACAGGCCACGAGTCTCAGACTGGGGAGAATGAGCTAACACTAGACCCCAATCTTGGTGTCTGTAGACAGTCGGAGGAGGGGATGTGACAGGACTCACAGCCATAGCCTGGGCCTCATCATTTTCTGTGGATTTTCCCCCATCTATGTGGTGAATGGGAACGATCCAGAGAAGCATCTTTTCCCTTTCTGCATTTCTCCTTTGTCTGCGCGGCATTGTTTTTCCGCCAACTTCAGCAACTGGTCTTTTTTCTTGGACTATTCAGGAACAGCTGCCATCAACCATAGACATCAACAGGCTGAAGGCAAAGTTGGAACGTAAGTGGGTGATGCTGGAGATGCCGCCTTTGCCACAGCCTGTTTCTCCATTTCTTGGATCAAAACAAAGTTTTATAAACATTGATATAAAGAAACACAGAATCTGAGAGCAGAAAAAGCTGCTTGGCCCACCCAGTCTACCCATTTTTCTGTACCAACATTCTCAACGCAGACCCTGCTTGATCAACAGCTCTTTCTCCAACCTCCCCACCCCCCCAAGATTCTTTTGTGCCTATCCCATGCATTCTTGAATTCCACCGCTGTTTTCGCCCTCACACAACAAAACAAAAACACTAAAGCTTTCCTATGACGTCTCCTGGTTGCCTGGTTAAAGCCTAGGCAGAATGTCTATGCTTTAACACTGTGGCTTGTACCAAGATAATGGATACAAACATAATGGTCATTGTCTTTATACATTTTAACGTCACCGCAATGGCAAAGTGAAACACCGGTTCTTTGTTTATGGCATAAAAATACAGGTTACTCACCTGTAACAGGAGTTCTAGGAATGGTATAGGTTGTTCATCCACACTTATTGGCAGGTTTCTTGCCGCTTTAAATCTTACCAGAAGGTCTTCAAGCTGACTCCTCCCACCCACCCGGGTGGTAAAACTCTCGGCTCCGCCCCTTGATGCCAGATCTAGCCCGCTGGAAGCCAGGTGTGCAAGGCCGGCCGGGTAGGTTACAGTGGATGAACAACATATACCATTCCTAGAACTCCGTTACAGGTGAGCAACCTGTATTTAGGGACATGGATATGTTGTTCATCCACACTGTCTGGCAGACTCCTAGCAGTTCTCCGGGAGGAGGGAGGCAAGGTGCACACCCCCTACTTAGGGAATAAAGACTGGAGAACCGAGGCCCCAAAACCAGCATCCCAGCGTGACTCAAGATCGATGTGGTAGTGGGTAATAAAGGTATGTGCCGACTTCCAGGCAGCAGCCCTGCAGATATCCTGGATAGGGACATCCCTGGAAGCAGCCACCGATGCAGCGGTATGGCGGATAGAATGAGCTCTTATCCCTCTGGGAGGCTCCATGCCCGCCAACCTATAGCAGAGATCTATGCAGGAGGTGACCCACCTGCTTATCGTCCGCTTGGCTGCAGGTCTGCCAGGTGCGGCTTCAGCGTAGGTGACAAACAGCTGGCGAACCTCTCCCCAAACTTCAGCCGTCTGCTCCTTATAATAGCGGCGCTCTCGAGGGTCCAAGTATGGAGCCTATATTCAGCCTCCTCGAGGTGACTGGGTAGAAACACCAGCAGAGTCAACACCTGGTTAAGGTGAAACTCTGACACCACCTTCGGAAGGAACTTCGAGTGGGGGCACAGGACAACCTTGTCCCTGTGGAAGACCAGATAAGGAGACTCAATGGAAAGTGCCTGGAGCTCTCCCATCCTTCTGGCTGATGTGATAGCCACCAAGAAGGCGGTCTTCCACGACAGGTGGGAGATATGGCACCTGTGCATTGGTTCGAATGGCTTGACCACGAGCTTGGCCAATACCAGCAGTAGATCCCACGGAGGTGGAGGCTCTCGCACCGGAGGGGAAATGTGATCAAGACCTTTGAAAAAGTGCCAGACCACCTTCTCCTGCACCACCGACCGCTTCCCGGCCCGCGCCCGGTAAGCAGAGATGGCTGCCAGGTGCACCTTAAGGGTCATCGACAGAAGCCCTTGCTGAGAAAGGGACCACAGGTAGTCCAGAATGCTTGCCAAGGAACAGGAGGAAGGGTCCAGGCCCTTGTTCTGACACCAAATGGAGAATCTCTTCCATTTGAAGGCATAGTATTTTCTGGTCGACTTCCCACGGACACCCTCAATGACGTTGAGGACCTGCCGGAAAGACCCAAGACCTGGAACTCTAGCCGCCAGGAACCAGGCTATCAGGTGCAGGGATTGAAGGACCGATGGAATACCTTCCCTGATTGACTGAGATCAGGTCTGGGCGGCTGGAAGCCGCCGGAACCTGGAGCTGAGACTGAGGAGATCTGATACCAGAACTGGCGGGCCAGTCTGGGGCTACCAGAATCACCTGCGCCTTGTCCTCCTCGCCTTGAGAAGCACCTTGTGGATCAAGTGAAATGGGGGAAAGGCGTAGAAGAGGCCCGGGGTCCACGGCTTCAAGAAGGCATCCCCCTGCAGTGAACCCTGCTGAGAGGGGTGGGCATGGAACAGTCTCAGCTTCGCATTCTCCCTGGAGGCAAACAGGTCCGCCTGCGGCGTGCCCCAATGGGAGAAGAGATCTTGTACTACCTCCGGCAGGAGAGACCACTCGTGAGATGCAGCCCCTATCCGGCTTAGGGCATCGGCCAGGGTGTTGGAGGCCCTGCCACGTGAATGGCTAGGAGATCCGCCTCCAGGCTGCGCACAAGGGACCATATGTGGAGAGCTTCCTTGCATAACAGCATGGAGCGCGTCCCGCCCAGGCAGTTTAGCTACTACATGGTCATGGTATTGTCCGTCTGGACCTGAACCACTTGACCCCGAAGAAACGGAGTGAAAGCGGTGTGAGCTAGGCGGACCGCTCGGCGCTCCAGCAGGTTGATATGGCATCGGGACTCCCAAGGGGACCAGAGGCCATGCGCTCTGTGCTTCCCCAGATGGGCACCCCAACCCATCAGAGATGCATCAGTCGATAAAGAAACCGTCGGCTCAGGGCAGACGAATGGGATGCCCTCCTGCAGATGTGCCGGAACGGTCCACCACTGGACAGCATTCCACATCTCCTGGGTCACTGTCACGGGCTGGTCCAACGGATCGCAGCATTGTGACCACTGGCTGGCCAGTCCCCATTGAAGGGGACGCATGTACCAACGGGCCCAACGGACCACGCTGGTGCAGGCCGCCATGAGGCCCAGGAGGCACAGGAAGTCCCGGCAGGGTGCGATTGCCCAACCAGAAATGATTGGGCAAAGGAGGAAAGAACCTCGGCCCTGTCCACTGGGAGCCGAGCTCTGGCTCGAAGAGAGTCGAGCTCTGCCCTGATGAAGAGTATCACCTGCTTTGGCACGAGTTCCAACTTGGTCTCGTTGATGAGGAGGCCAATCTGGGAGCAAACCTGGAGGACCAGATCTCTGGACCGCTCCACCTCCGCTCTGGAGGGGGCTGCAATCAGCCAGTCGTCCAGGTAGGGGTACACCCGGACCCTTCGGCGTCGCAGGAATGCTGTCACCACTGCCATGCATTTGGTGAAGACCCTGGGAGCTAGAGAGAGGCCGAAGGGCATGGCCCAGAACTCGTAAAGGGATCCCTCCGCTCTGAAGCAGAGGAATCTCTGATGAGACGGATGGATCGGGACATGAAAGAACGCATCCTGGAGGTCCAGGGAACAGAACCACATGCATAGTTCCAAGGATGGGATTATCTGAGCCAGAGTGACCATCCTGAAGGTCAGAGACCTTAGGAACCTGTGCAGGTCGAGAATGGGGCACCAGCCCCCCGTCCGTTTTGGGACCAGGAAATACCGTGAGGATCCGCCACCTTACTGATCACCTCCTTCTCGAGGAGCAGGGCAATATCGGCTCGGTGGGCCGACACTGAGGCTTCGGACCCTGGGGCCCCCCGGGGGCGATGGCTCGAAAGGGAGGGGTCTGCTCGAATTCCAGAGGCAGGCCCTTTCCTACCACCTCCAACACCCAATGGTCCGTAGTGATAGCAGACCAGGCGGAAAGGAAGTGGCGGAGCCGTCCCCCCACAAGGGGACCCAGGGAAGGGCGACACCCCTCAACCTGTCACTGGGCAGACTTGGAGGAAAAACCCGCTGAGGGACCTCCTGGGCCTTTACCTCCTTGCTTTCTGTTGGAGGGAGCCGACGGCTTGGGTTTGGGACGCCAAGCACGAGCCTGCTGGCCCTGTTGCTGGTGCTGTTGGGCCAATCGTGCTGCAGGGGCCGAAGGACGAAAGGACTTAAGCTGTTGTTGACGGCGGCTTTTGTCCCTCTGGGCGGAGGTGACCGAGTCCAGAGTAGCGTCGGACTTTTCGATCTGCTGGAGGTGTCCCTCCACTCCAGGGCCGAAGAGGGTCAGTCCCCAAGAAGGGGACATCTGCCAACTTGTGCAGGGTATCCGCCGTGAAGGTGGATATCCTCAGCCACGCCCTGCGGCGCATGGCCACCGCGGCCGCTACTGACCTGGCACAGGAATCACCTGTGTCCAGAGCAGTCTGAAGCTGCTGCTTCGCCACCGCCCTAACCTGGTCTCGCACCTGACGGACCGTGGTCTGCAGATCGGCCGGGAGATGAGGGACAACCTCATCCAGGGAGCCCATGAGGGCATGGGAGAAGTGTGCCATCAGCACGGCCGAGCTGGCCTGTCGGAGGCCGAGGGAGGACGCAGCGTACACCTTGCGCCCGGCATAGTCCAGCTTTTTGGACTCTTTGTCGGGGGGCTTATCCACATCCCGAGCGTTTCTGGAACGCCGGAAGATGCTATCGGTGACTAACTCCTTGGCAGAGGGGTGCTCCGAGAAACCGGGCAAAGAGCCGGTAGGGGCCGCATACTTCCTGGCCATCCTGGCTGAGGGCGCAGGACAGGAAGCAGGCCGCTGCCAAAGCTCCAAGGCTGAGCCGACAATGGCCTCAGCCACAGTGAAGGCCTCAGTGGGTGAATCCCCTCAGTCCAGTATCTTTGTCAGGGGATACTTGGCCCGTTTGGACACGGGCTCGAGCTGCATCCCGGTGGACTCCGAGATGAGCCGAAGCAGACCCATGAAGGATGATGGGCTATTGTCCAATGGCTGGCCCCCGGAGGACTCCAGGTCGACCTGCCTGGAGAACAGGGAGGAGTCGTCATCGGACTCCGAAGAGTCTGCGAAGAGCTGCCTCGGGCCTGAGCCACCCTCCACCTGCCGAGGACAGTCGGGAGTGAGGGTGACCGACAACCTGTGGGGCAGGCCGTGACCCGACCGAGAATCCTTGGTCGGTGCCCCAGGCTTCGGTTGTGGAGACGGAGGTTCCACCACAATCAGTGGAGCAGCTAGTTTCGGCCGAACAACCGGCCCAGAAATGGGCATCTCGACTGTGGCTAGCAGCTGCTTCGGCCGTTCGGGCAACAGCCACTTGATGGCCAGGGCATGAATCGGAGTCTATTTACTCCTGGAAAACAGTAACTGCTGCCACATAAGCTCCTCGTAACGCCAACGCAATTTACGTCTTAACCTCTCCTCATCCGAGAAGGAGGACGAGGAGGAACAGTGTCGCCACTTACTTCGGTGCCGAGACTGAGACCGCTGATGGTGGGAACGGCTTGACCGAGATGAAGCCCGGGACCGAGACCCTTGGGGTGACCGAGGGCAGGCCTGGGAATGGGCGGGGGACACCCGCTCTTCCCTCAGCTCAGGGACTTTAGCCGGGGACTGCCGCCCCGAAGGTGCCGGCAGATCCTCGGTCTCCACCGGGGGAACCGGCGAAGAAGGGTTGTCGGCTTCACCAGTCGACAACCCGTCCGACGGGTGAAGGAATATCTTGACTACGTCGACGGGAGTCTCGGCAGGCTGGCCTGACGGGGACATCATGAAGCCAGCGGCCTGAGCCGCAACTTCGACCGAAGTCGACGGTCGGCTGTCCAGGGAAGGAGACCTCTCCTGCTCCCAGGAACGCCAATGGTGGGACTTTCCCTTAGACTCCTCCTTCTTGGGCCGAGAAGAATGTCCCGATGGCCCCTCTCCCTTCGTGAAAAGGGACTGACAAAGCTCCTTGAACGAAGCCGAGTACGAGGAACTCAGAGAGAGCGGGATAAATGCCACGGCCGAGGAGGAGGAGGAAGATGAGTCCTGGGCCCTTCCTCCTCGAGGACGATCATATGCTCAAGCTGCTCAGCCAAGCCAGCCGCCGCGGACAGCGCCCAACGAGCCTCTTTGGATTTTACCGGCCGGTAACGCTTCTCGGGGCACCTGATCTTCAATCGGGCAGCGCGATCCTCCAGGATGGTGGCCAAAACAGAGCGGCACAACTCGCAGGCCCTGCGGTGTGGTCTAGCTTCAGGCAGTAGCCTGCGTGGAGTGCGGATCGTCCTGACATCATCTGCCCGCAAGGGCACCTCCGAAGCCGGGATCGATTGTCCATCGCAGCCGCGAGGATACGAAGATCAAGTTTAAAAACTTCAAAACTAGTTTCGGACGAACTGAAGAGTTAGGATCCAGTCTAAACGCAGAGCGCCATGAGGGAACCTGAGCTTCCAAGGAGAAGATCGGTGTCATGGGGCGGAGCCGAGAGTTTTACCACCCGGGTGGGTGGGAGGAGCCAGCTTGAAGACCTTCCGGGAAGATTTAATGCGGAAGGAACCTGCCAATAAGTGTGGATGAACAACATATCCATGTCACTAGAACATAAAAGTGCAAACAGAAGTTAAGTATAGAGCGACAGCGTTCTTCAGCAGTGCAAAACAGATGGGCAGTTGATGGCAGGAAAAAGAATGGAGGCATGCTGGGGGTGCTAATGTTATGCAGGCACCAATGAAGCGCGTCAACGTGGGCAACCCATGCCTGCAAAATGTTTCGGGGCGGTCCTAGTGTCAACGGCTTACAGTTCCATGATGTGGCTCAATGAAGGGAGATATCCTCAAAGAAGAGTGTTACCTCCCATTGTTATAATATGTATCATACCGTACCTATTCTGTGCGTGCTTTTCTATGGCTAGTGTGATTCTACCTCCCTTCGTTATACTATGTATCACAGCAAGTCTACTCTGTACTCTGTGCTTCATTATGGCTAGTGTGACTCTACCTCCCTTTGTTATACTATGTATCACAGCATGTCTATTATGTACTCTGTGTGTGCTTCATTATGGCTAGTGTCTCTACCTCCCTTCGTTATACTATGTATCACAGCACGTCTATTATGTACTTTGTGTGTGCTTCACTATCGCTAGTGCGATTCTACCTCCCTTTGTTTTACTATGTATCACAGCATGTCTATTGTGTACTTTGTGAATGCTTCTCTATGGCTACTGTGATTCTACCGCCCTTCGACATACTATGCATCATAACATGCCTTTTATGTACTCTAGTGTATGCGTCACTATGGCTACTGTGATTCTACCGCCCTTCGTTATACTATGTGTCATTGCATGTCTATTCTGTACATGTTTCACAATGGCCAATTTGATTCTACCTCCCTTCGTTATACACAGAAACATATATGTTGACGGCAAATTAGGACTGCCAGGCCCACCTAGTCTGCCCATTTTTTCTGCCTGCTGCAGAAACCACAGACCCTACCTGATCCCTGGCTTTGATCTCTTACCTACCACTAGGGTTCCCCTATGCCTGTCCCATGCATTCTTGAATTCCCCTACCAAATTTGCCCCCACCACCTCGACTGGGAGGCTGTTCGTTACATCACCCTTTCTGTGAAGAAATACTTCCTTACACTGCCCCTTAACCCATCCCCTTACAGCTTCATGTTATGTCATGACCCCTTGTTCTAAAACAGCTATTTTTCTGGAAGATGCTACCCTCCTGTATCTTATTTATGCCCTTGAGATATTTGAAGGTCTCTATCAAATATCCCTCTCTCCTCCAGGGTATGCATACTGAGGTTCTCCTCATATGACTTGTGGTGCAGGCCTTGCACCATTTTTGTTGTTCTTCTCTGAATTGCCTCTACGGAGATGCAGCCTCCAGAACTGGACACAGTACTCCAGATGAGGTCTCACTAATGACTTGTACAGAGACAGCACCACCTCCTTCCTTCTGCTGACGATATCTCTCCCTATGTACCTAAGTGCCCCACTAGCTCTCCCCCCACAGCCTTGGCACATTGTTTGGACAGATTTAAGTAATCTGATATAATAATCCCCAGATTCCTTTCCTGTTTGGTTGCTGTCAGTATCTCGCCCCCCCCCCCCAAAAAAAAATCATGTAAGTCCCCCCTGGGTTCCTGTGCTCCAAACACATTATTTTGCACTTTTTTTTTTTTTTTACATTGAATCTTAGTTGCCACACTCTTGATCATTCCCTCTAGCTTTCCTAGGTCCCTTATTTTTACTACCGCTCCCGGAGTGTCCTCTGCAAAGAGGCATACCTTTCCTTCCAGCCCCCCTGCAATGTCATTTATGGAGACATTGAATAGGGCTCGCCCCAGAACTGATCCCTGTGGTACCATGCTGGTCAACCTCCTTTTCTCAGAATGAGCTCCACTTACCACTACCCCCTGTGTTCTAACACTCAATCAGTTCCTATCCCAGCTTACCACCTTAGGACAGATTCCCAGGCTGCCTAGCTTGTTTACAAGCCTCTTATGTTGAATGGTGTCAATGGCCTTGCTAAAATCCAGATAGGCCACATCCGCCACTTACCTGGTCACCCAGTCAAAGAAATCTATAAGATTTGTTTGACATGACCTTCCCTCTGTGAATCCATGCTGCCTCAGGTCCTGTGCACTGCTGGATTCAAGATGTTCCACAATCCTTTCTTTTAGTAATGATTCCATTATCTTCCTCACCACCGAGGTCAGGTTGACTGGTCTGTAGTTTCCAGCCTTCTCCCTACTCCTACTTTTGTGTAGAGGGACAACATCTGCTCTCCTCCAGTCCTCTAGAACAACTCCCGTTTCCAGCGATTCATTGAACAGGGCTGCCAGTGGTACTGCTAGCACCTCCCTAAGTTCCTTTAATATTTTAGGATGAATCCCATCTGGTCCCATTGTCTTGTCCACTTTCAGTTTAGTGAGTTCCTTAGAACTTTCTCCCCCATAAATGGACTGGTGTCTACCTACCTCCCCTTGTTGCTCCTGCCGCTTAATACTTAATTGTTGTCCCTCACCTTCTCTCTCTTCTGTGAATGATGAACAAACATATTTGTTCAGGATTGTTGCTTTTTCCAAGTCCCCCTCCACATACTCTTGTTCCTTCCCATTATGCCTTACAATCCCACCCCTTGTCTTTCTCCTTTCACTAACGTACCTATAAAATGTCTTGTTCCCTTTCTTTACTACCTTGGCTGTTTTTTCCTCTGCTTGTGCCTTTGCAATCCTTACTGTCTTCCCCGCCTCCCTCTGCTTATCCAGATACACTACCCTGTCCTCCACCTTCTACGTTTCTTTGTACTTCCTAAAAAACAGCTTTTTCTCTCTTACCTTCCCAGCCACTTCCTTTGAGAACCATAGTGGTTTTCTTTTTCGCTTGCCTTTATTTGCTTAGCGCAAAGGTTTGTTGCCTCCACTATGGCTCCTTTTAGATGGAGCCACTGTTCAACTCCCCCCTGACCTCCTTCCCTGCTAGGGCTTTCCTGAGACATACCCCCATATTTGCAAGGTTCTCCCTCCTCAAGTCCAGGACCCTCGCTTTCATATGGCTTAACTCTACAACTGTACTCATATTGAGCCACACCATAAAATGATCACTGGACCCCATGTATCCACCCACCATGACATCTGCAATTCTGTACCCGTTAGGGAGTACTAGGTCCAAAACGCACCCTCACAGGTGGACTCTAGTACTAGCTGTCTGAGGCATGCCCCTTGCAGGGAGTTCAGTATGTCCCTGCTCCTGGGCGAGGCTGTTGCTGGGATGCTCCAATCAACATCTAGCACACTGAAGTCACCTATCAGCAGGACTTCCCCTTTAGTTGCCATCTTATCGATGGCTTCCACTAGAACCTTGTCCAACTGTTCCCCTGGTGCTGGAGGTCTGCAGATCACACCCGTGTGAATAGCGGTGCCACTGCGCGACTCTAGGGTGACTCACAGGGCCTCCATTCCACTCCCCAGCAATCCTTGTACCTCAGTTGCTTTTATGCCCTCCCTGACACAGAGAACTACTCATCCTCCTCCTTTTTTATCCTCTCTGTCTTTCCTGAATAGAGTATAACCTGGTATAGCTACTTCCCAGTCATGGGTCCTGTAGTACCAAGTCTTGGTAACAGCAACAATATCCAGGTCAGCCTCTGCCATCCAGATGACCAGATCTGTGATTTTATTTCCCAGGCTGCAAGTCTTCACACACATGGCCTTTCATAGTTTATTACTTCCCCTCCTGCTATTCTCCATTTTATCCTCATGCCTTTCCTCATTACCTCTCCTGCCTTTAATCCTCTTTCTCCTTTTCTCTACCAATCTACCCTTTCCCAATATAGATACCACAGGTAATTTCCCAACCTTAGGGTCCTCCTTGCTGATTACATTAACCTGTGGGAGTGGGCAGTTTGATTCTCCCTGCCTCCTTCCACCACCACCCTTGGGTAGTTTAAATGCTTGCCAATGAAACATTTAAACCACTTACTAAGGACAATGGTCCTCTCCATGGATGGATGTACACTATCACCCTTGTACAGGCACCATATCCATCCAGGTGGGCCCCTAGTCCCCAGTGAAGCCAAAACCCCTATCTCTGCACCAGTTCCTCAACCATGTGTTGAAGTCTCGGGTGTGGAGGTTCCTAGCCTATCCCTTGCTGTTGACAAGCAGCACCTCCAAGAAGGTCACAGAGCTTGCTACCTGCTCAAGGCCCCTCCCCAACTCCCTGAACTACTCCTGCACTCGCCCTATCCCTGCTTCATCCCTAGCCAGGTCATTTGTTCCCAGATCGACAATGACATCCTTCTCCCCCCTCCTTGCTGCCACCATAGCCATCCTCTGGATCCACTTTCCATCCCTCCAAGCTGTGCCTCCCAGCAGGCACTTAACCTCTCTCTCCACCCTGTTACCTTTCCCCAACTCCACTCCCCGAACTATACAGTCCCTCACCAGGAGTTGCTTCCTCCTCCTCTGGGGTCCTCTGCTAGCCCCCCTTGAGGTCTCCACCCTGGACGACCTTCACATCCATCCCAGCCACTATTTCGGGTGAGTTCCATAGTACTATGGGATTTGGGACATGCCTATACTCCACCACCCAAACTCTCCCCGAGTCCACCGCTGTACATCCGCTCCTCCTTCCTGGCATCCTCTGAGGAAGCAGAGGTACACTTGGTGGTCCCTGAGTGGGGAAGTCATTCCTCCTAACCGAAGCCAACTCGGCCTTGAGTCTGGCAACCTCCTCCTCAGTCCAGAGAGGTGCCTGCAGATAGGTCAGCACTGCAGTCTCCAGAAGGTCTCCCCAAAGACCGCCACCCCACAGCCGCTACACTGCACCATTCCTATCATGGTTACTTGTTTCTAGACTTTACTCGCTATTCTTAAGAAAACAAAAGTTGTTTTTGTTTGTTTTTTTGTTTTTTAGATTATTATTTATATCTCTAAATCGAAGACATGAAGAGAACAGCTCAGTATGTCAATAACCCTACTTCTGGTCGAATCACCCTTTATGTGGCCTGTTGATCCCGCCCTTCCTGTCCCTTACAGGAAGTTCTCTCTCTGTCAATCAAATTAGGCTACCTATGTATTACAACAAGGCACGGGTGGGATGGGAGAGTGGCAAAAATACCCCAATGCCACTGCCTAAACTGAGCAGAGAAAGAGAACAGAAGAACATTTTTTTTTTTAAAGAGTTAGTCTGTGCTTCTCCAACTCCTCGGCTCCCTTCAAATAACCACCTCCAAGCAAAAATCAATCCCTGTCTATGGTGCATTATTTTGCATTGAATCTTATGCATCATAACATGCCTATTACATAATTTGTGTATGCATTACTTGGCTATTGTGATTCTACCTCCCTTTCATTATACTATGCATCATAACATGTCTATTATGTACTCTGAACATGCTTTACTGTGGATAGTTTGAACCTTTTGGCTGTCCTAACCAGGACTGCCTTGTAAATGAACATTGCTCAAGGGAGCCTTTTCTTTATAAAATAAATAAATTGAATGTTTTCCAAATTTTCAACCACCTTGGTCACTCTGCTCTGCACCTTCTTGGTCCCGTGGATATCTTTCCTCAGAAACAGAGACCAGACCTGTCTGAAAAGGAATCTTTCTAGGGGCACTGCAATATCTCCCAATCTACTCACAAAGTTTCTCTTAATGCATGCCAGAATTTGTGAAAAAAAAAATTGTTTGTTGCTGTATTGGTCCTTTTATAACAAGATGCACAAAATAGCTGATTTGATACCTTTTATTGGACCAACATAGATTTACAGAAAATCTTTAAGCTGCCGAACCTTCAGAGTTCTTCAGAAAGAGATAGCCAAAAGAACTTTGTAGGTTCGAAAGCTTAAAGAGCTCCAGACGCCATTAGAAAAACTTGAAAAAATGTGAGATTTAGGCACAGTTCAGTTTATAGTTCATAAATAATTCTTTCCCTTTTTTCTTTATTACTGAGGGCAGTTACATGAGACAATCACTGTCCCTTAGACTTTATCTGCCTACCTACACCTGACATCATAATCCCGTTTATGACATCTTAATTATCTCCGCAGCAACAGATTGTGATGTCATAAACAGAACTGTGATGTCAGTTGTAGGCAAGCAGCCAGAACAGATACTTCTGCAATCCTGTTTACAAGCAAATATCCTTATTAATAAAGAAGTAATGGTGAGCATTACAGAAAAAAAAATAAATATAAGCTGAATTGTGTATAAATATTACATTTTTCAAAGATGACCCAACAGCGTCAAGGGCTCTTTACGGATTTTCTGTAAATCTCTGCTGGTCCAATAAAAGGTATCAAATCACCTATTTTGTACAATTTATTTGTGAATTTTTAAAGTCCAGTTCCAATCTGCAATCACCACCTACAATATCCTTCACAGACTCTCCTCAGGCTACATCAATGTTTTGCACTTTACTAGAAATCTAGTCTTCTTTATTAGAGGAGGTTTTGATTTTGGCAAGATAAAAGATTATTCAAAATCAGATGTGTCAGTGGCTCAGTAGGTAGCACACTCACTTCTGAGGCCAGGAGATCAGAGGGCTGTGGGTTCAGTTCCTACATCTGGCACTTGGGTTAATATCCCAGTACTGACGCTGTAGTGTAGCATGAGAGGGGTGCTGCACTTCTGAGGTGCCGTCTTTCGGATGAGACGTTAAACCAAGGTCCCATCTGCCTGGATTGGTGGTAGTTCAGGTGGATGTGAAAGATCCCATGGCACTTATCGAAAAGAGCAGAGGAATTTCCCCAGTGTCCTGGCCAAATTTCCCTCATTCACTAAAAATACCACCAACAGCTTAATCTGGTTCAAGGTCATTTGGCATTCATCTGTATCCTTCCCCGGGTCGTGCCTGAAAATAGGCAGAATTTGTCTAGTGCACTTACCCGGTCAACAAAAACTAACTAAATAAAAAGCAAAATAAAGAGAACAACCCAAGACATGCTGGAAGTTAGAAAAGGCTGTTATTCTTGGTTTTAAAGGGCTTTAACAAGTGTGTAATATAAGCCTCTATGTATTAATGGAAAACTGTAATTTTCTGAGAGTGTAGCTCCATAGAAAGTTAGGATTCTAATAAATGGAGGTGAATGAGTGCAGTCCCTCCTCACCCTCCTTATTTTGGTCTGTTTTAGAATCTAGAATCCCAGTTGGCAATTTTCCATTAACCTGTTAAGCCTTTGACAGTGCCCAACTGGAAGAAGATAGCTATTTGATATAATGACCTCAAACGAAAGAAGCGACCTGTTAAAGACAGGAAAGGGCTTAAATGTGCCGGTAAGTTTTTAGGGCCGATTTAAGACGGAAGAATCAAGTTAAAGTGATCACCGTCCTGTGCCAGATCATAACAGGGAGGAATCTATTATCTCACTATGCTTTTGTTTAGCAATTAAGATTTTGTTCTTTCTAAGGGTTGGCTCATAATCACAAATAAAAAATAAAATATTCTTAAGTTCTCTTTCAGTGCTTTAAACTGGGAGGCATTATTGATATCTTCACCAACCTTAATTCTGAAGTTTAAATGGACATTAAGTTTTATATGGACATTTTAGATGTTAGATCTTTTCTGAAGATCACCCAAATTGGTGCCTTAACTTGAAGTAAGCATGGCCACTAAGCTCCTCCTGGAAGGAGATGTAAGTAAGGATTAAGCCACGAGAAAGCATGGGTCTACTGAGGTATTAATCCATGTTTGGGGGGGTTGGACCACGAGGCCGAAGGCCGAGTGGGTCCAACCAACCAACCATGGATTAATTCCACTGTAGACCCATCCTTTTGAGTGGCTTAATCCGCTTGTAACATGGCAATGAGTGTATGACTAATAGTCTTTGAATAAATGAGTACAATCACACTGATTTACTGTCAGAATACTATAAATTGAGCTATTAAACATGATGTATATATAGAAACATAGACTTTGACGGCAGATAAGGACCGCTAGGCCCATCTAGTCTGCCCATTTCCCTACCTACAGGATAGGCCGCAGATCCTAGTTAACCAACAGCCTATTTCTTCCTGCCCCCCACAAGAATTGCCTTATGTCTGTCCCATGCATTCTTGAATTCTCCCACAGTTTTAGACCCCACAACTTCCTCAGGAAGGCTGTTCCATTCATCCACTACCCACTCTGTGAAATAATACTTCCTCACATTGCCCCTGAACCGCCCTCCTTCTATCTTTAAATTGTGTCCCCTTGTTCTTGCAAGTCTCTTTTTCTGAAAGATGCTACCCTCTTGGACTTTGTTGATTCCCTTGAAGTACTTGAAAGTTTCTATCATGTCCCCCTCTCCCTTCTTTCCTCAAGGGTATACATATTAAGCTCCTTTAGTCTCTCCTCATACGGCTTCTCTTGCAGACCCTGCACCATTTTAGTTGCCCTCCTCTGGACTGCATCTATCCTGTCTATGTCCTTGAGGAGATGGGGTCTCCAGAACTGGACACAGTATTCCAGATGGGGTCTCACCAACTGTCAGTACAGAAGGATAACAACTTCCTGTTTTCTGCTGCTGATGCCTCTCTCTACATCCCAGTATACCCCCGGCCCTCCCTACTGCCTTCTCACATTGCTTGCTAACCTTAAGGTCATCTGATATGATTACCCCCAGGTCCCTTTCCTGTTTTGTTGTTGTTACTACCTCCCCACCCATTGTGTATTCTTCCCCTGGGTTCTTGTTTCCCAGGTGCATTATTTGCACTTTTTGCATTGAATCCTAGCTGCCATCGTCTGACCATTCCTCCAACCTTGCCAAGTCCTTTTCATCCTTTCCAGCCTCCTTGTGTATCAACCCTGTTGCAGATCTTTGTGTCATCTGCAAAAGGCATACTTTTCCTTCCAGTCCCTCTGCAATGCCACTGATGAAGACATTAAAAGGACTGGACCCAATACTGAACCCTGCGGTACCCCCACTAGTAACCGCCCTTTCTTCAGAGTGGACTCCATTTACAATTACCTTCTGTGTCCTGTTGTCTAGCCAATGTTTTACCCAGGCTACCACCCTGGGACCCACTCCTAAGCTGGTTAATTTGACTAATAACCTTTTGTGTGGGACTGTATAAAAATGCCTTGCTAAAGTCTAGGTAGGCCATGTTCACAGCCCCTCCCTGGTCTACTACTTTGGTCACCCAGTCAAAGAAATCTATTAGATTCTGTCTGACATGACCTTCCCGCTGTGAACCCATGCTGCCTTGGATCCTGTGCTCCACTGACCTCTAGGTACTCAACTATTTTTCCTTCAGAGTGACTCCATCACTTTCCTACCACAGAGGTCAGACTGACAGGTCTGTAGATTCCTGCCTCTGTCTTGGTCCCACTTTTGTGAAGGGAATCACATCTGCCTTCCTCCAGTCCTCGGGTACCACACCATCCTCCCATGATTTATTAAAAGAGTAGCCAGTGGTTTCACTAGTTCCTTCCTTAATTCTTTTAGAATTCTGGGGTGAATTCCATCAGGACCCATTGCTTTGTCCACCTTCAGTTTTAGGAGTTCTTGCAGAACCCTTTCTTCTGTGAAAGGACTGGACTCGACCCCCCTATCAAGAGTGCTTCTGTTAATTGGATTAGGCACTCCCCCTCCTCTTTTGTGAATACTGAGCAGAAATATTCGTTCAGTATTCCTGCTTTTTCACTGTCCCCCTCTGCCCACCCACCATTCATTCTATTCAGCCTCACTATCCCTCCCTTTGTCTTTCTCACGCCAATGTACCTACCTACAAAGGTTTTATCCCCTTCTTAACTGGTTGGCTATCTTTTCCTCAGTTTGGGCCTTTGCTATTCTGACTTCCCTCCCTGCTTCTTTCTGCCTTAACAGGTACAGCTCTCTGTCCTGCTCCTTCTATGTTTCCTTATACTTCTGGAACGCTATCTTTTTCTTCCTGACTTTCACAGCCACCTCTCTTGAGAACCAAAGTGGCTTTTTCTTTCATTTTGATTTGTTTCCCAAAATAGTGGCTGTATACTTGAAAACAATTGGAACACACCTATTGGAAATATCGTGGCTACTATTTCACTATTGTTAAAATAACTTTCATTACAAGCTTTAAGCTTTCTAACATCAAAACATATTTTACAACTTTTCAAAAACTTGCAATTCACTTTCTATTCTAGGTGCTTTGTTTTTCCTCTCTATGTATTAGAAGATATGGGCTGCACTGCATGATGGGAGTGTGCTATGGTACATTTTAGTTTTACATAGAAACATAGAAGTTGACGGCAGATAAGGACTGCAAGGCTCATCCAGTCTGCCCATTTCTTTTTCTACCTTATAAATGTGCCATCGGCCTTTGCTCTGTCAGTGACCTATCTATTCATAGTCATTTGTATTGCTCCCTTATGCCTATCCCATGCCTGTTTGAAGCCCTGCACTGTATTCATAGCCACCACTTCTTGTGGTAAGCCATTCCATGTATCTACCACCCTTTCTGTGAAAAAGAATTTCCTCACATTCCCCCTTAATCGGCCTCCCTCTAATCTCATGCTGTGTCCTCTTGTCCTGCTATTTTTCTTATATTTAAACATGTTAGACTCTTTCACCTTGTTTATGCCCTTAAGGTGTTTAAATGTCTCTATCATATCACCTCTCTCCCTCCTTTGCTCAAGGGTATACATATTGAGCTCCGTTAATCTGTCCTCATATGTCTTCTGATGCAGTCCCTGCACCATTTTGGTTGCCCTTCTCTGGACTGCCTCAATTTGGTTAATGTTCTTGTGAAGGTGTGGCCTCAATACTGCATAGTACTCAGATGGGGCCTAACCAATGTCTTGTACAGAGGGATTATTACCTCCCTCTTACGACTTGTGATACCCTACTAATACACCCTAACACCCCCTAGCCTTATCTACTGCTTTAGAGGTCTGCTTGGATGATTTTAGGTCATCAGTGATGATGATGATGCCCAAGTCTCTTTCTTCCTTTGTGACTGCTAGCAACTCCTCCCAGCCTATAAGTGGCTTCAGGTTTCTCTTCCCTATGTGCATGATTTTGCACTTCTTTGCATTAAATCCCAGTTGCCACTTTTCTGACCATTCTGCTAGTTTATCCAGATCTCTTCTCATTCTGCCCACCATCTGGATCATCTACTCTGTTGCAGATCTTGGTGTCATCTGCAAACAGACAAGCCTTACCCTCTAGTCCATCTGCGAGGTCACTAATGAAGATGTTGATAGGACTAGCCTCAGGACTGATCCCTGAGGTACCCCACTTGTGACTTGCATCGCTTCTGACTGTATACCATTTACCACCACTCTCTGTTTTCTGCCAGTCAACCAGTTTGCCACCCAGTTGACCAACTTCTGACCCCCTGAGCCTACCTAGCTTATTTATCAATCTTCTATGTGAACAGTGTCAAAAGCTTTGCTGAAGTCAAGGTAGGCGACATCAACTGCTCCCCTTGGTCCACCACTCTGGTTACCCAGTCAAAGAAATCTATGAGATTAGTTTGACAGGACCTTCCTTTTGTAAACCCATGCTGTCTTGGATCCTGTGCCCCTATGGATTCCAGGTGTTGCACTATCCTTTCCTTAAGGAGTGCCTCCATAATCTTGCCCACTACTGAGGTAAGACTGACCGGTCTGTAGTTCCCCGCCTCCTCCCTGCTACCACTCTTGTGGAGTGGGTTCACATGAGCCCTTCTCCAGTTCCTTTGCAGACCAACAGGTGGCCATCACACAATCCTAGTGGCACAAGCACCTTTTCTCCAAATGTACTGAATTAAGCCTATCTGAAAAACACTTTATTGAACAGCTACTATTTTGCGGAATATTATTTTCACTTTTTTTCCCTCTAAGCTACCTAACTCAGCAGGACATATAACAACATAACGTTCACTGCTTTCATCTTTCAAATACTTGTTTTGACTACTACTGTTAGTCTGTTTCTTTGATTTATTTTGTTTCTCTCAATTTATTTTTCTTTTCACCCACAGAAGTATCCTCTCTCTTTGATTTTGCTTTGTTTATCTCAGTGTCTTGTTATTTTTGCTTTCGGTTATAGAAGCTGCATGCTCATCTTTACCACTGTGTATTCACCAAGAAAAGGCTAGGACAGATAATATTATTCAGTCATCCACAATGCATTGCACCCACAGTTGCTTAGAAAGCAGTAGATCAGAAGGGATGGTAACAGTATGTAACTGTTCACTTCTACAGAAATATTGCTGCAACATAATTAGCAGTATATGTGGAGTTTAAATGTACAATCTTTAGTAACTCATGAACTTCTGTTGTAGTCACAATATAGAACAGTCTTGAAAAAGTCAAAAACCCTGTGCCAGGAAAATTCTTTCTAAATACGACTTGGGACAACTATGCACTGCAAGCTAGTTGCATATTTCTTTCACTTGTATACTGCTTCTTACCTATAGTGGATTGCCAAGGTATTACAATACAAAGCACGATCTACTGTGGTATTAGACCATGGTTTCTACTGTACCACATGGTGTGTTTGCACCTATCTGAGTGCTTCATTTCATTTTCTTTTTTATGCCATGTTACAAACCGAATTAGATTATAACAACTACTTGAGGTAATATACCATGCCGCTCTTGGACCAACAGACAGCATAAACGACTGAAATTACTGTTTGTTAAATAATGTTAATACCACCCAAAGATGCATCTTATGGATTCAGTATGTGTTTATATGTGTAACATGGCATAAAAAAGAAAACAAAATAAAGCACTCAGATAGGTGCAAACACACCATGTGGTACAGTAGAAACCATGGTCTAATACTATATGAGATCATGTTTTGTATTGTAATACCTTGGCAGTATACAAGTGAAAAAAATATGCAAATAGCTTGCAGTGTGTTAATTGTCCCAAGTTGTATTTAGAAAGAATTTTCCTGGCACAGGATTTTTGACTTTTTCAAGACTGTTCTATATTGTGACTACAACAGAAGTTCATGAGTTACTAAAGATTGTACATTTAAACTCCACATATACTGCTAATTATGCTGCAGCAATATTTCTGTAGAAGTGAACAGTTACATACTGTTACCATCCCTTCTGATCTACTGCTTTCTAAGCAACTGAGTGCGCAATGCATTGTGATGACTGAATAACATTATCTGTCCTAGCCTTTTCTTGGTGAATACAGTGGTAAAGATGAGCATGCAGCTTCTATAACCGAAAGCAAAATAACAGACACTGAGATAAACAAAGCAAATTTAAAGAGAGGATACTTCTATGGGTGAAAAGAAAAATAAATTGAGAGAAACAAAAAGAAATCAAAGAACCAGACTAACAGTAGTAGTCAAAACAAGTATCTGAAAGTTGAAAGCAGTGAACGTTATGTTGTTCTATGTCCTGCTAAGTTAGGTAGCTTAGAGGGAAAAATGAAAATAATATTCCATAAAATAGTAGCTGTTCAATAAAGTGTTTTCAGATTGGCTTAATTCAGTACATTTGGAGAAAAGAAGTTGTGCTAATAGGATTGTGTGATAGCCACCTGTTGGTCTGCAAAGGAACTGGAGAGAAAACTAAATGTACCATAGCACACTCCCATCATGCAGTGCAGCCTATATCTTCTAATACATAGAGAGGAAAATCAAAGCACCTAGAATAGAAAGTGAATTGCAAGTTTTTGAAAAGTTGTAAAATATGTTTTGATGTTAGAAAGTTAGAAGCTTGTAATGAAAGTTATTTTAACAACAGTGAAATAGTAGCCACGATATTTCCAATAGGTGTGTTCCAATTGTTTTCAAGTATATGTACATCATGTTTAATAACTCAATTTATAGTATTCTGAAAGTAAATCAGTGTGATTGTACTCATTTATTCAAAGACTATTAGTCATACACTCATTGCCATGTTACAAGCGGATTAAGCCACTCGAAAGGATGGGTCTACAGCGGAATTAATCCATGGCTGGTTGGTTGGACCACTCGACCCTTGACCACGTGGTCCAACCCCCAACCATGGATTAATACACAGTGAACCCATGCTTTCTCGTGGCTTAATCCTTACGTACCTACTGCCCTGGCATCTTGGGGCCAGCCTTGAAATGTGTAGCTTTTGATTAACAGCTGGTAGTACAGCCTAGTGGTTAAAGCAAAGAGCTGTGAACAAGCTTTGTTCATCCAACAGAATTTTTTTTTTTTACTTTTTATTTATAAGTTTTATGTTAAATATAGGCATTAAACATACTGGGTAATGCAGTACATCAAGTGTCATCCATAAAAGTTGATATACAGATAGGTAAGACATTCACCACATTTGATGCAGGATATAGGGGGAATTCCCTATTTCTAAAATAAATATTTCACATATAAATTTTCACTTAAAGCCATGCTATTAATGCTATGACCGATTCTATCAATTAGGTACACAAAAAGAGGCCTCTGTATAAGTTTCTCAGGAACTATTAACTACAGTATCCCTCTCAGCATATCACAAACAGGCATCCTTAGTTCAACCCAACGACGATGATTTAATGATCACATTTCCTCTTGTTACTTATACTCTAAATTATTTAAAACAGAGCAAGAAATGAACAGAACTTTGCACGGATACATTTTATCTAAATGTCCAACATACTGTCCAACATATATGAGTATAGGTGGTCTCTTGTGACTGAACGCCAAAGAACAAGCAACAAATTAAAATGAAAGTCCCTGTGAAACTGTCCAAGAAAGTACTTTAACGTTGTTCATTTCTCTGCAGTGGAGAATGTTAGAAATTAGGATCTCTTATTAACGTTACAAGAGGAACAGGTAGTGAAAAAGTCACTTACTAGATTCAAGTATCCTCTTGTTCAGAGTCGGAAGAGGGGTCTCCCTCTTTGGCTGCCCTCTCCGCCTCCAGTTTATCAATCAGCTTCACCGCTTCTTTGGGCTCTGTGTAGCTGTAGGCCTTCCGACCCAACGTTACATGTAATCGGGCAGGCAACAACACACTGTTTGACACTTTAATTTTCCTCAGTCTTCTCCGGATCGCATCAAAGCTTTTCCTCTTTATTCGTGCTGCATACGACAAATCTGGGAACATTAGGACCTTGCTGCCATCCACCTCGACCCCTCCTCTATTCCATGCCGCCTCAAGTAGCTGATCTCTTACAGCCACAGACATGGTTACCATCATGACGGTGTGCATTCCTGCGTAACGATCATTAGCCCACCTCAGATTCACTCTATATGCACGGACAATTGGGCCCTCAAGATCAAGCCCAAAGGTATCAGATACCCAGTTTGTCACGTAGGCAGGGAGATCATCCCCCTCGACACCCTCCAGCATCCCAATACATTCGCTGCTCGAGTCACATTTTCAAGACGTTCCAATCTGGACTTCAGGAGGGTTTGTTCTTGCATGCAGGATGCTGCAACTACATGGGCCCTCTCCGATGATCGCTCGGCGGCTTTTGCAGTATCTACAGCCGCATCCAGCTTTTGCTTAACCACAACCAGCCTTTCATTATAGGCATCTATTTTTTTATCCATTTGCTGCACAGTTTTAGTTAAGGTGGTCATCTATTTGTAGCGATTCGAGCATAGCTGGTCTGGGCCCCTCAGCACTCTGTTCTACGGTCGCTGCTGTGGAGAGCGTAGTAGTAGTTTTACAGGCCCCGCCACAAGGTGCGAGGAAGTTTGCCTTCTGATCCGCTGTTTTTCTAACCATCTCTGGAAGCAAAGTTCAGAAAACAGTCTCTATACCACCGGGATTCACACTAGATAATCGTAGAGCCACTAAGTTAAATGTGGAAAGGAATTAAATAAAAATTTTTGGATGTCAGTAAGGGAGCTCGCCAAGAGCATGTCTTCCCAGCTAGATAGCAAGCCATGCACCCCCCCAACAGAATGGGATTTGATTCCAACGTGCTCTACTTGTATATTGTATGACCAGAGCAAGTTACTTAACCTCACTGTGCACCCAAAACACACCTAGAAACCAGCTGTGAGCTGTGTGGCTTTCCAGGACAAAGACCATAAAAACAATCTGAACGTGTGTTGATTCGAAAGTAGTATGTTCTTTCTATCCAGATTTGACTTGAAAAGAAAAAAAAAATAGAACACCATTAAATGTTTATTAATTGCAAACACACATAGATGGACAACTTTGTTAAACATAGAAACATAGACTTGGATGGCTGATAAGGACCGCTTGGCCCACCTAGTCTGCCCATTTCCCTACCTACAGGATAAGCTGCAGATCCTATTTAACCAACAGCCTATTTCTTCCTACTCCCCGCAAACAATTCCTTATGTCTGTCCCATGCATTCTCGAATTCTCCCATAGCTTTAGACCCCACAACCTCCTCAGAAAGGCTGTTCCATGCATCCACCACCCTCTCTATGAAAAAATACTTCCTCACATTGCCCCTGAGCCGTCCCCCTCTATCTTCAAATTGTGTCCCCTTGTTCTTGCACATCTCTTTTTCTGAAAGATGCTACCCTCTTGGACTTTGTTGATTCCACTGAGGTACTTAAACGTTTCTATCATGTCCCCCCCACTCCCTCCTTTCCTCAAGGGTATACATATTAAGCTCCTTTAGTTTCTGCTAGTATGGCTTCTCTTGCAGACCCTGCACCATTTTAGTTGCCCACCTCTGAACTGCCTCCATTCTGTCTATGTCCTTGCGGAGATGGGGTCTCCAGAACTGGATGCAGTACTCCAGATGGGGTCTCATCAACTGTCTGTACAGGGGGATAACAACTTCCTGTTTTCTGATGGTGATGCCTCTACCTATACGTCCCAGTATTCCCCCAGCCCTCCCTACCGCCTTCTCCCATTGCTTGCCAACCTTAAGGTCATCCGATACCACTACCCCCAGGTCCCTTTCTATTTTTGTTGTTGTTACTACCTCCCCCCCATTGTGTAATCTTCCCCTGGGTTTTTGTTTCCCAGGTGCATTATCCTGTACTTTTTTGCATTGAATCCAAGCTGCCACACTTCTGACCATTCCTCCAACCTTGCCAAGTCCCTTCTCCTTCTTTCCATGCCTCCTTGTGCATTAACCCTGTTGCAGATCTTTGTGTCATCTGCAAAGAGACATACATTTCCTTCCAGTCCCTCTGTAATGCCACTTATAAAGACATTAAAAAGGAATGAACCCTGCGGTACCCCATTAGTAACCCCTCTTTCTTCAGAGTGGCCTCCATTTACAATTACTTTCTGTGTCCTGCTATCCAGCCAATGCTTTACTCAGGCTACCACCCTGGGACCCACTCCCAGGCTGGTTAATCTGATTATTAATCTTTTGTGTGGGACTGTGTCAAATGCCTTGCTAAGTCTAGGTAGGCCATGTCCACAGCCCCTCCCTGGTCTACTACTTTGGTCACCCAGTCAAAGAAATCAATTAGATTTGTCTGACATGACCTTCCCACAGTGAACCTATGGTGCCTTGGGTCCTGTGCCCCACTGGCCTCTAGGTACTCAACAAGTCTTTCCTTCAGAAGTGATTCCATCACTTTCCCTACCACAGAGGGCAAACTGACAGGTCTATAGTTTCCTGCCTCTGTCTTGCTCCCACTTTTGTGAAGGGGAATCACAGCTGCCTTCCTCCAGTCCTCAGGTACCACACCATCCTCCCATGATTTGTTAAAAAGGATAGTCAGTGGTGTCACTAGTTCTCTGCTTAATTCTTTTAGAATTCTGGGGTGAATTCCATCTGGCCCCATTGCTTTGCCCACCTTCAGTTTTTGGAGTTGTTTTAGAACTCTTTCTTCTGTGAAAGGACTGGGATCGACCCCCCCATCCAGAGTGCTTCTGTTAACTGGATTAGGCACCTCCCACACCTCCTTTTTTTGTGAATACTGAACAGAAGCATTCATTCAGTATCCCTGCCTTTTCACTGTCCCCCTCTGCCCACCCACTGTCCATTCTATTCAGCCTCACTATCCCTCCCTTTGTCTTTCTACTCTCCCTGATATACCTATAAAAGGTTTAATCCCCCTTCTTAACTGAGTTGGCTAACTTTTCCTCAGTTTGGGCCTTTGCTATTCTGACTACCCTCCCTGCTTCCTTCTGCCTTACAGTTCTCTGTTCTGCTCCTTCTGTGTTTCCTTATGCTTCCTAAACAATATCCTTTTCTCTCTAACCTTCACCGCCATCTCTTTTAAGAACCACAGTGGCTTTTTCTTTCATTTAGATTTATTTGCTTCACACAAAGGCTTGTTGCCTCTGTGATAGCAGTTTTGATATTTCTCCATTGTTGCTCCACCCCTCATTCTAGCCTGTTTGCTACTGCTTTTCTAAGGCACTCTACCATCTTGCCAAAGTCAGCCATCCTGAAGTCCAGAACCCTCACTTTTGTATGGCTTGACTCTGAACAGTTTATCATGAACCACACTGTTTGGTGGTCACTTGTTCCCAAATGGCTACCCACTCTAGATCTGAGATCCTCTCACTGTCCCCATTTGAGATAGAGGTCTAAGATTGCTCCCTCACGAGTAGGTTCCAAAACTCACTGTCTGAGGCATGCCACCTGAAGGGCATCGAGAACGGCCCTGCTTTTGGATGTGGCTGTAGCAAAGGTGCTCCAGTTAACATCTGGCATATTAAGGTCCCCCATCAACAGTATCTCCCCTTTCTCTGCCATCCTAAGTATGCCTTCTATCATATCCTTGTCCATTCCCTCCCCCTGACATGGGGGTCTGTATACAACCCCTGTGCGGATTGTGGTGCCATCTTCAGTCTCTAAGGTGACCCACGGTGCCTCCTTTCCTCCCTGTTTACTCTTTTGTTCAGTTGCTTTTATCCCTTCCCTTACAGAGACAGCTACTCCGCCCCCTCTTCTCCCCTCCCTGTCTCTCCTGTAGGTTGTGTACCCTGGTATATTAACATCCCAGTCATGGTTCTCTGTGTACCATGCTTCTGTGACTGCTACAATATCCAGGCATCCCTCTTCCATCAAGGCCACCAGTTCAGGGAGCTTGTTGCCCAGACTACGGGCGTTGGTACTCAAAACATGCATAATCTGAATGGTATTATTAAAATATAGACTAATATATGGGTGGATGTAACCAGACTTTCACATACACCCTAGGTGTGGGATGCTACATTAACCCCAAAGGCAAAGTTCAAGGGGTCTATAAAGGCATCCAACAACTGAGGGTGTGTGTAAAATTCTGTTTTTACATCCATTCACCCATATATTATTTTATTTAATTAATGATATTGTTTTTCCCTTTCAGCACAGTTTAGTTAGTGCAGCACTTCTGTCAAAGATACACACATGCACACACGCACACACACTCTGTCTGTCCCTTTTTTCACATTACAGTGGGAATGGCATTCTTTTTTACTCCTCAGTGGGGGGTTGTACCTATGGTTCCCTCCCTATTCAACTATGTCATCGGCCCTGCCCCGCCTGCAACCAGAGCTCTTCACCTCTATGCCCCGCCCCACCCCAACCAGCCACATCGCGGTGGGGACCTAGCATGCTCACTGCGGAAGGCCAGGGGGCAGACACTCCAGGGGAGCTACCTGGGGTGTGTCTGGCACAGTGCTGTGGACCAGCTGTCACTGTGAGAGCAGAGTATTTAGTGAGAATGGCATTCTGGAAAGTTGCAGTCTGTCAGCATAGCTGTGGAGCGCAAGACACGCTTGAAGGGTATGAGTGGCAGGATCACCCAGATTGATTTTTTCCTTTTACAGTAGAAAATCACATTCCACCCAAAGTATTTCAATAAGAAACTGATACACTATTAACTTCATCAAAATAAATAAAATCTTTTAATAATACATTTTAGGTTATGCATGTTTTAATTGTGTTGCCCATCTATGTGTTTTTGCAATTAATAAACGAGTAATGGTGTCCTATTTTTTCTTTTCAAGTCAAATCTGGATGGAAACAGCATAATATTTTCAGAAACATAACACGTGCTCAGATTGTCTTTACTGTCTTTATCCACGAAAGGCACACAGCTACATCTTGTTCTAGGGTGTGATTTGGGAGCACAGGGATGTTGAGTGACTTACTCTGGTTGCACAATATATGAGTAGAGCATGTTAAAATCAAAACCCTCTCTGCTGGATGAACGAAGCTCATTCACAGCTCTTTGCTTTAACCTCTAAGATGTAATGCCAGCTGATAATAAAAAACTACACATTTCAAGGCTGGCCCCATGATGCCAGGCCAGTAGGTACACAGCCACATTTGCATCTTGTAGACCCGAGTTCACACCTGAAATTGTAACAGAAAATGCTGTAAGAGAGCAAACAGAACAAGACAGAAGTTGGTGCTGTGGCAGCCCCAGAAATCTGAGCTGACATGAACACAGACAGGGTTTAGAAATCCTGATATGGGGCCCCAACGCCTGTTGGCACCACACAGCCAGCCTTTAGATGTGTAGTTCTGTATGATCAGCTGGCAGTATAGCCTAGAGGTTAAAGCAATTCTAAAGATGGATTATTTTTACTAACAGTTTGAAATGTAAAGGTGATGACTCACTAGTTTCAATGCACATACAAAACAATTATTGTAAATGTATAAAGTGTTGTAATAACACCTTAAAACACACTTAATAAAACAGACAATTTCCTACTTAACCTACAGTAAATGGAGGGCCAAGACCCCGGTGAGATAATTTCCTGTCAGGAGCCTAAAACATATGGCTGCCCCCAGCCCTTAATTACAGGCCGATTTACATATGAATAACTCTGGACTGTAAAGACTCTCAGATAAACACAATGGCTCACTTAAAATTAACTTTTATGGGCTTTCAAACATTAAGAAACCCTGTAGATGACAGTTTACCTTTAATATGAATAACATTCCTATTATCGATCACTTAAATGTTGCTACCGCATTTAACTGCTACTTCACCTCCTGCGCTGCCACTCTCCTTCCCTCCCTTCATCCTACTCTGTCAGTGGGCATCCCCTCCCTTCCGCACTTATCTTCCTTGCCTAACTCCTTCATCTTCTCAAAAGTCACTCCCGTTAACACCTTAAATGCCTTGTTCGCCCTCAACCCCTCCAAAGGTTGCTTGCCTGATGGACTGGAACCTAAACTTTTATACTTATCTGCATCTGCCATTGCAACTCCGCTTGCAGACTTACTAAACCACTTCTTTGCTACTGACACTATTCCCTCTGTTTGGAGGCATGCTGTGGTCCTTCCAGTCCCTAAGGGTGGTTACCTTTCAGCACCCTCAAATTATCATCCCATATCTCTACTACCCACCCTCGCCAAGCTTCAAGAACACCTGGTCCTTTCCCAGCTCTCATCCTTCCTCTCTGGTACTAACTTCTTCACTCCATTCCAATCTGAATTCAAGAATCACTCCACCACCACCTCCCTGATTAGGCTCACTGACTCTATTCTCTCCGGGAAGGACAGCAGCCTAATCACCTCCACTATTTTTGTCAACCTGGTCAAGGCCTTTGACACAGTTTCCCACACCCTTCTCTTAAATGCCCTTGCCCTGGCTGGCCTGTCTGAATCTGCCACCAATTGGTTCCATTCCTACTTGGTAGATAGGGCCCAGTCAGTTAGGATTGCTGATTCTACTTCCCCTCCTCTCCCCATCAACACTGGTGTTCCCCAGGGCTCCGTCTTGGGCCCTATCCTATTCTCTGTTTTCCTAAACAATCTCCCCACTGCCTGCTCATCCACTTCTACCCATAAGTATGCTGACGACACTGTCATCTTCACCTCAGGCCAGACCCCAGCTGATGTAACTACCACACTTCAGCACGACTTCAACAATTTTCAGTGCTGGTTTAGCCCCCATCAGCTCTCCCTTAGTGACAAAAAGACAGTCTCTGTGACCTTTGGCACTAGGCAAAGACTGTCTAGGCTACCCCCCCGCTCATATTCCAAACCTTTGACAGGATCGTCCTTGAGGACTCCACTTTATTTAGGTACCTTGGGATGCGGTTGGACCAACACCTCACATTCTCTGGTCATGTGGATGCCCATCCTGAAAAAGCTGTGCCCAAAACTTGGCACCCTATACAGGAACCGCAGTAGCCTCTCGCTACCAGCAAGGCGCGAACTTGCCCAGAAGATGATCCCACCTATCTTTGACTACTGTGATGTAGTCTACAATGCCACTCCCAAGTCGTCCCTAACCAGACTGGACACCCTCTTTAACGCCTTCTGTCACTGTGCTCTAGATGCCCCTTCTCTCACTCACCACTGTAGCCTCTACCACTCCCTGGCTTTCTCCTCGCTCTAAAACTGGCATCACATCCATTGCGTCAAACTTGTTTCTAAATTCTTGTTTGGTTTGCTCCCCCCCACCTTGCCTTTTCACTTACCACCCTCCTACCACCTACCCATGCGCTGAGATCACACGACTTGTGTCTATAGGTAATCCCCCGATGGACTGCCACTATTGGCCAATCAGCCTTCTCATATCACTTCCCTAAACTATGGAACGCACTCCCTTCCCAGATTCGCCACTCTTTCTCTCCTAACTCCATCACCTCTACCCTTGTTAACTTCTGCTCTTCTTCTCATTAATCTTATCACCCCTCCTGACCATCCTTCCTCCTTTCTCCTCCCCGCCTTTCGCTTACTTGTTTCGCGTGTCCCCCAATCCTGATGCTGGTTCACTGACTGCTTCCACTATACCCATTGACTCTATTACCTCTTATAACTCTAGCCCCTACTAGGTGCTAGTTCTTATTTCTTCTCCCTTCCCCTACCCTCTCCTCCATTTTCCCTAGCCTTCACAGCCCCCTTGCAGGGTCCTCAGCATCCTGATGGGTCCTTACTGTGCCTAGGCTTGCCTCCCTTGTTTCCTTTCCCCATCTACCTATCCTCGGCCTTCCTTGTCCCCTTGCAGGATCCCTAGCATCCTGAAGGGTCCCTTGGAACAGGCACCGACCCCACCTAGGTGTTATTCGCATTTCCTCCCTCTCTCTTTCCCTCAATAAATTCCAATACATGGCACCCCTGCTTCTGCAGGTTCATTGCATCCTGAAGGGTTTTCTTCTTTAGGACTGGCCTTCCCTCCTAGATGTTATTCACACTCACTCCATCTCTCTCTCTCCCCCTTGTCTATCCCCCCTCTGCCTTCCCTTCCTTATCTCCAGTCCTCTGTCCCCTCACAAGGTTCCCCGCATCCTGATGGGGTCTCTCTGAGCCACTTTTCCCCTCCCTCATTTCATCCTCTCTCTCCTTCCCTTCACAATAGTACTTGTTCACTTATTACTTTTGCACTTATAAATTGTTCTCACAATTTACAAATGTATGTAATATAGTTTGTAACACCTGCCTTAATCAATGTTATGTTAATGTTTGATCTATGTAACCTGAATATATAATACAAAATCACACATGCCCCCACAAAGCAAAGCATCATGGGCTGCATATGCAAATCACCAAATGTTTCATCCCTGTTGTACCCTCCCACCCCCAAAGTCGCATTAGGAGATAAGCAACCTGTTGCTCAGTGTGCCTTCCTGATGAAGCATTTCAATAAATAAATGAAAAACAAAATATTGGCTGGGTCACTGTGATTGGGCAGTGCAAGTGCCCTAGGAGCTGGGATCATTGATGGCTCAGTACCCAAGGAAAGTGGTGCATCTGAAAGCAGGCCCAGAAGGCAGGCCCGATGGCATTAAGGGTTGAGGCGCTGGACGCCACACCTTGCACCACATCAGCGTCCCGGGTTCAGGAGTGGACTCGGGCCACTGGGGGTCGGCTGGGGGGGGGAAGGCTGAAGCATCCCACGACAGCATGCCTTCTCTGGGGGAGGGAGGTGATGCAGCCGATTGTGTGCTGACTCCTGGCGGAGGCCGGGAGTACAGCAGCATGTCGGCGCCCTAGCCTTGACTGTCCTCGAACGTAGGCTGGAAGTTCTACAAGTTCCGGGGCAAGATGCAAAAGGAGGACGTTGCAGACGTCGGCATTCGTGCCCGATGTCGGGCACCGCAATGCCCGCCAGAAAACAGGAAAAACGCCTCAGATTCGAGAAGATGGAGTGCCGAGCCGGGTCCCAATCTGCCGCCACCTGCCCAATTGTCTCAGGGATCCAATGGGAATTAAGGTTCGGGGGTGGGGGGCACAACTGCAGCATGATGGGGGACCCTAAGCAGTCAGGTACGGCGGTGGTAGGGACAGGCTTAATTGGCACCTCCGGATGATGTGGCTCTGGAGGGAGGGGAGAGAGTAATAAAAAAGAAAAATTTAAAGCAGGCCCAGGGGACCACATGTGGCTGGCCTACCGGTGCAACAGTTGGATTTCCGCCTGCAAAGCCAACAACCAGAGTTCAGATGCGAGCCTGGGCATTCGGAAGGCTGGCCAGGGAGAGAAGGATCGAGCATCCAATGGACTACTCTCCTCTTCCTCCACGAGGAGAGTGGGAGAGCATTTGATACTTGACTAACCCCTGTTGGAGGCCAGAGGGCATCATAACTGAAGCTCAGAGGTTCCAGGAGAGTCATGCCAGATGTCGTCACCTAAGGGACCCTACGTCATGCACACCACATCTCCCAACCACCCAATGGGAAAAACCAAAAATTAATAAATAAGAAAAGCCAAGGGCAGGGTGCAACAGCCCAGCCTGAAATAATCGGGCAAAGGAGGTAAGATCCTGTGCCCAGTCCACCGGGAGGCAGGCTTTCACCTGCTTGGAGCTGAGGACTGCCCTAATGAACGTGATCATTCACTTTGGTACCAGGACTTGTCCGGGTTGACCAACAGACCCAAGTCTCGGCAGATCTGGAGAGCCAAATCTGTGGATCTCTCAACAGCCTCTCTGGATGAACCAGCAATCAGCCAGTCATCCAGGTAGGGGTACACTTTGACCCCTGGATGCCGCAGGTGGGTCGCCATTATTGCCATGCAATTGGTGAAGATACTGAATGTAGAGGAGTGGCCAAATGGCATGACCTGGAACTGGTACAGGATCCCTTCCGCTCAGAAGTGGAGGTACTGGTGGTGGCAACCACCAATGGGAATGTAGAAGAACATATCCTGGAGGTCCAGGGAGGAAAAAAAACAGGTTACTCACCTGTAACAGTAGTTTTAGGAGTGGTATATGTTGTTCATCCACACTTCTTGGCAGTTACCTTGCCGCTTTAAGATGTGCCAGAACGTCTTCAAGCTGGCTCCTCCCACCCAACCGGGTGGTATAACCCTCCGCTCCGCCCCACGACACCAGATCTTGGCCTGCTGGAAGCCAGGTTTGTGCATTGAAGCTGGGGAGGTCAGGTGTGTCAGTGTGGCTGAACAACATATACCACTCCTAGAACTACTGTTACAGGTGAGTAACCTGTTTTTCTAGGATCGTGGATATGCTGTTCTATCCAACTTCTTGGCAGACTCCTAGCAGTTCTCCGGGAGGAGGGAGACAAGATGCACACCCTCTATTTAGGAAAAAGGGACTGGAGAACTGAGGCTCCAAAACCAGCATCCCAGAGTGACTCGAGGTCGATGTGGTAATAGGAAATGAAGGTGTGTGCTGACTTCCAGGTAGCAGCCCTGCAGATTTCCTGGATAGGGACATCCCTAGAAGCAGCCACTAGCGTAGCGGTATGGTGGGTGGAATGAGCCTTAAGCCCTATGGAAGACTCCCTACCTGCCAATCTATAGCAGAGATCAATGCAAGATGTAACCCATCAAGCTACTGTCCGCTTGGCTGCAGGTCTGCCAGGTGCGGCTTCAGTGTAGGTGACAAACAGCTGGCAAACCTCTCCACGAAACTTCTGCTGTTCAGTCTTTGTAATAGGTGAGTGTGCATCTCAGGTCCAAAGTATGGAGCCTGTACTTGGCCTCCGAGGTGTGACTGAGGTAGAACACCAGCAGAGTAATCACCTGGTTAAGGTGAAACTCCAACACCCCCTTCGGAAAGAATTTCGGGTGGGGGCACAGGACAGCTTTGTCGCTGTGGAAGACCAGGTAAGGAGACTCAATAAAGAGCACCTGTAATTCCCCAGTCCTTCTGGCTGACGTGATAGTCACCAAAAAGGCAGTCTTCCATGACAAATGTGAGATGTCACACTCGTGCAATGGTTCTAATGACTTGCCCATGAGCTTTGCCAAAACCAGCAGTAGATCCCATGGAGGTGGAGGGTCATGCACCAGAGGGGATATGTGATCTAGGCCTTTGAAGAAGTGCCTAGCCATCATCTCCTGTGCCCCTGACTGCTGACCGGCCCGCGCCCGGTAAGCAGAGATGGCTGCCAGGTGCACCTTTAGAGTCGCCGACCGAAGTCCCTGCTGGGAAAGGGACCAAAGATGATCCAAAATGCCAGCCACTGGACAGGATGATGGGGCCAACCCTTTGCCCTGACACCAGATGGAGAATCTCTTCCATTTATAGGCATAGTATTTTCTGTTCGATTCCTTACGGGAAGCCTCAACAACGTTGAGGACGTCGGAGAGACCCAAGGCCTGGAACTCTAGCTGCTCAGGAACCAGGCAGTCAGGTGCAGGGATTGAAGGTCCAGGTGGAGTACCTTCCCCTGACTGATGAAGAGCAGGTCCAGGCATGCTAGAAGCCACCTCGGGAGCCTGGAGCTGAGGCTGAGGCGATCTGGATACCAGATCTAGTGTGAACAGTCTGGAGCTACCAGGATCACCTGTGCCCTGTCCCTCCTGACCTTGATGAGCACTTTGTGAATCAAGGGAAGGGAAGGGAAAGTGCAGAAGAGGCCTGGGGTCCACAGCCTCAAGAAGACATCCCCCTGCAGTGAACTCTGCTGAGGGTGGTGGGCATGATACAGCCTCAGCTTTGCATTCTCCCTGTAGGCGAACACGTCCACCTAAGGGGTGCCCCAGTGGGAGAACAAATCTTGTACTACCTCCTGGTGGAGACACCACTCATGAGATGCCCTGCCCATCCGGCTGAGGGCATTGGCCAGCTGATTTGAGGTTCCTGCCATGTGAATGGCTAGGAAATCTGCCTCCAGGCTGAGTATGAGGGATCAAATGCAGAGAGCTTCATTGCAAAGGGGCAATGAGCGCATCCCGCCCTGCCTGTTGAGACAGTACATGGTCGCGGTGTTGTCTGTCTGGACCTGGACCACTTGACCTCGAACAAACGGAGTGAATGCGGTCAGGGCTAGCTGAACTGCTCGAAGCTCTAGCACGCTGATGTGGTATTGGGACTCCTGGGGGGACCAGAGCCCGTGGGCTCTGTGCTCCCTCAGATGGGCACCCCAACCCATCAGAGAGGCGCTGGTCGTCAGGATGATCTTTGGCTCGGGGCAGACAAACAGGATTCCTTCCTGCAGGTGGGATGAGATGAGCCACTACTACAGGCCATCCCACATCCTCTGGGTCATAGAGACCAGCTGGTCGAGATGACCTGAGCGCTGAGACCACTGGCTGGCCAGTTCCCACTGGAGGGAACGCATATGCCAGCGGGCCCATCGGGCCATGCTGGAGTAGGTCGCCATGTAGCACAAAAGACACAGGAAGTCCCAGGCAGGGCGCGATTGCTCAACCAGAAATGACTGGGCAAAGGAGGAGAGAACCTCCACCCTGTCCGCCGGGAGCTGAGCTCTGGCTTGGCAGGAGTAGAGCTCTGCTCTGATTAACTGAATCACCTGCGAAGGCACGAGTTCCAACTTGGCATCATTGATCAGGAGACAAAGGTCAAGGCAAGTTTGGAGGGCCAGATCCCTGGACTGCTCCACCTCTCGCCTGGAGGGACCTGCTATCAGCCAGTCATCCAGGTAAGGGTACAGCCAGACCCCTCGGCACCTCAGGTAAGCCGCCACCACTGCCATGCATTTAGTGAAGACCCTGGGGGCTGAAGACAGGCCGAAGGGCATGGCTTGGAATTTGTAAAGGTTTTCCCTCAGCTCGGAAGTGGAGGAACCGATGGGACAGACAGATCGGGATGTCACAGAATGAGTCCTGAAGATCTAGCGAGCAGAACCACATGCCTTGCTCCAGGGATGGTATGATCTGAGCCAGAGTGATCATCCGGAAGGTGTGGGACCTAAGGAACGTGTTCAGGACATGCAAATCTAGAATGGGGAAGCAGCCCCCCCCCCCCACCAATTTTGTTACCAGGAAGTACCTGGAAACAAACCTCTGGGTCTGAAGGAAGGTCCACCACTCTGCACACCACTTCCTTGAGGAGGAACTGAGCTAAGTCATCTCAGAGAGATGACTGAGAGGCAGCAGACATCAGATCCCCCCGTGGGGCACGGGCTCAAAATGGAGGGGCCTGCTTGAATTCCAGAAGCAGGCCTTGACCGACCACTTCCAGAACCCAATGGTCCGTGATGATAGTGAAGAAGGCAAAAAAGAAGTGGCTGAGCCGGCCCCCCACGGGAGGTATGATGAGATTGAGGGAGGCACTCCCAACCCGACACTGGGCAGGCTTGGTGGAGGAGCTGCTGGGACCCCCCCCCCCGGGTTTCCTGAACGAGGAAGCCATGGACTTGGCCAGAGGACACCAAGATTGAGCCTGCTGGCCCTGCTGCTGCTGGGCCAGTCTGGATGCAGCAGTGGATGAACAAAAGATCCTGTGGTTCTGACACTTGGGGCCCTTGTCCTTCTGGGCAGATGTGGTGGAGTCCAAGGTGACACTGGACTTCTCTATAAATTGGAGGTGGCCCTCCATGCCGGGCCCGAACAGGTCGGTGCCCAGGAAGGGGACATCTGCCAGCTTGTGTTGCTTATCAGCCATAAAGGTCGAGATGCGCAGCCAAGCCCTGAAGCACATGGCCACTGTGGCCGCTACTGAACGGGTACAGGAGTCACCAATGTCCAGAGCCATCTGGAGTTGTTGCTTCACCACAGCCCTACCCTGGTCATGGACCTGCTTGACCATGGTCTGGAGGTCTACCGGGAGATGAGGGATCACCTCATCCAGGGAGCCCAAGAGGGCATGGGAAAAATGTGCCATGATAACGGCCGAACTGGCCTGACGAAGGCCAAGGGAGGAGGTTGCATAGACCTTCTTCCCGGAATGGTCCAGTTGTTTGTATTCCTTGTTCAGGGGGTCTGTCCACATCCCCTTTGTTGCCTGAATGCTGAAAGAGGGAGTCGGCCACCAACCCTACCGCAGAGGGGTTCTCCGAAAATCCGGAAAGGGACCCCATAGAGACCCCATACTTGCGGGCCATGCAGGCAGAAGGCACAGGGAAAGATGCAGGATGTTGCCACAGATCCAAGGCTGGACCCACAATGGCCTCAGCCACTGGAAAGGCCTCCATTGGAGTATCCCCTTTGTCCAGAATCTACTTTTTGTTTTTGTTTAAGGAAGCAACATCAAATGAAGTTTTTCATCTTCTGCAGTCTCTCCCAAATAAAGGAACTGACCGCAGGGAAGGGTTGAATGCCCGCTTCTTAAAATTGGCTATCCCCTTTATTACAGATCCCCTTTTTTATATTTTTAATATGTCATTGGCTACAGGTGTTTTTCCCCAGTCCTGGAAGAAAGCCAAGGTGGTTCCAATTCCAAAAAAGAGCTGTGCTACTTCCATGGATGATTATACGTCAATATCAATACTGAATCCCCTTAGCAAACTACTTGAGCGTTTAGTGGCTAAGCAAATTGATGCCGATTTAGTTACCCATGATTTGTTGTCAAGGCAACAACATGGGTTCCGTAATCACTTTGGTACGGGCACAGCCTTGGTTGGGTTCACGAACACCATCCTACGTGGGTTTGATGACTGGGGCGGTGTTCGTGGACCTAACCAAGGCTTCTGATTTGACTGATCACTGTTTGGCTTGCACAAAATTGAAAGATCTGGGGTTTTCTGATGTCGCTGTTTCTTGGTTCTATGATTATCTGAGTAACAGGTGTCAATTTGTTCAAGTAGGTTCTGTGGTTTCTGATGTCTTGCCGATTTAGTTGTGGTGTGCCTCAGGAGTCCACTTTGGGACCCCTGTTATTTTTTATTTTTATTAATCAGCTTCCTGGAGTTTGTAAGTTTAGTGAATCACTGCTTTATGCAGATCTTGTAATCTGTGCTCAGTCAAATTCTGTGTCTGAACTTTCTTGTTCCCTAGAAAAGGATTTTGGTGCAGTCTGTTCTTGGCTTACTTTAAATGCTATGGTTTTGAACTCAGCTAAAACAAAAGTTATGTTATTTGGCAAGCAGTTTATGTTGGTGGACACCCCGGAACCAAGGATATCTGATTTTCGGGGTGGTCTGCTTGAACAAGTGTCTCAGTTTAAGTATTTGGGCACATTATTGGATCCCAGTTTGACTTTTTCACCTCAGGTTCAGTCAATGGTTAAGAAAGTAAATCAAAGAATAGGGGCGTTGTACAAATTCAAGTCATTCTTCTCAGAAGCAACTAGATTAGCAACTGCTATTGGCTCTCTTCTTCCATATTTTGATTACAGTTCTTGTTTATATTATAACATAGGTACAAAAGAAATGCAAGCACTAAATGTGGTTTATAATAATATCTGTAGATTTATTTTAGGTGCCCCCTATAGGCCACATCGGTGTAATCTTTATTCTGGGTTGGGGTGGTTTTCCCCTAGTTGCAGAATAGAATATTCTGTCGGCTGTCTGATGTATAAATGTTTTCATTTTGGCTCCCTTTTCCCTCTTTCTGATCTTGTTGTAATGAGAGAACTGCTTCGCAGCCTGAGGTCAGCTGATGGCCCCCTATATTTTGTCCACAGGTCTTGGCTTAGATTAAGCTCTAGAGCTTTTTCAATAGCAGTACCCTTGTATTGGAATTCACTCCCACTAGATGTTAGGATTGCTCCCTCTTTTTTAACTTTTAAACAAAGGTTAAAAAGTTATTTATTACATAAATCTGCTTGTAACTGTAATCTGTAATTCGTGTTTTTTGGTTCTGTATTGCTGTTGATCGTTATTTGTGTATTTTTGTATGTTTTTTTGTCCGGGTCGGGCCAGAAAAAGGACCTTTGGTCCAGTGCCTTTACCCGGTTACCAAAGAATAAATGAAATAGAAACTACTTAGCCCGTCTCTGCACAGGCTCAAGCTCCATTTCCGTGGACTCAGAAATGAGCCGACAAACACCCATCAGCAAGGTAGGGCCCTCGTCAATGGAGAGACCCCCAAGAGATTCGTTATCCAAAGGACGGGAGACCATGGAGGAATCTTCAGACTCCAAGGAGTCCTCATAAAACGGGCGACCACCCGTGTCACTCTCAACCTGCCGCGGGCGGGAGTAAGAGTGACAGACAACCGATGGGGCAGGCCTTAGCCCGACCGAGATTCCTTGGTGGGAGCCCCAGACTTTGGCTGCTCGGGCAGCAGTTTCACCCGGATCGGTGGAGTAGCCAGCTTTGGTTGAGCCGGTGGGGCCTTAACCGGCACCTCAGTGATGGTGGCCGATGTCAGTCACTCAGGCGAAAGCCACTTAATGGCCTGGGTAGAAACCGGAATCAGTTTCGACCTGGACAAGACCAACTACTCCCACCAGTTCACTCCCTCCTTCACAGCTTCTGTTCAGTCATCCCATGAGGCTCTCCTTTTAAAAATCTCCTATCCTCACACAGTCCCCACCTTCATCGCTGGAGTTTACTGTCGCCTGGGATAGCCACATTCCAACATCACTGACTTGGTTTCAAAGTTCTCATTTGCCAGCGGTAAACTATTCATCCTGGTTGACCTAAATCTAAACTGGCTGGCCCCATTGCTGGCTAATATCCGCTCAACTATCGAAACCTTAAACCTCCATCAGCTGATTCTGGAAGCCACTCGTCTAAAACTTAAAACACTAAAACACTAATCCACTCCCTGCTGGACCTGGTCCTCGCCTCTCATCCCCATCGAGTAGTGGCCTCAGGGCTACTACCAGACTATCAGTGACCACCACACGACCTTTGTAGTGTGGAAAATACATAGGCCTAAACTCCCAGCCAAAACAATTTTTTACTAGACGCTTCATATCACTTGACCTGCAATCATTGCTCCACGACCTTGCACAAACTGACTGGTTCCCCCTTAGCACAGCAGCATTAGCTGACAAAGCCCTTGCCTACGTCACCTCTAAGTTTTTTCAGGTTTGGAACTCCTGAGCCCCACCTCGTAAAACCAGGGTCCGCAGCGGGCACCTCCCCTTGGTCACTCCTGAGCTTCTGGCTCACAATGTGCTCATGGACCTTGCATGGCGCAGCCAAAGTTCCAACTGCCCTGGTGATCAGCAATGTTACTGTGAACTTCGGAATGGCTGTACTAAAGCAATCCGCCTTGCAAAAACCGAGCATTTCAAGTCTAATTTCCAAACTAATACAAACAACCCTTCTAAATTCTGGAAGGTCGTTCACTCCCTCTTCTCACCATCCTCTACCCCTCCGCCACCCATCCTCAGGCACAATCACTTTGTACTCTCTGAACCTATCGCCATTGCCGAATGCTTCAACTCCCACTTCGCCACCTGTACCTCTTCTCTGCTAAGCACCCTCCCAAGTACATCCCCTGCTCCGATGACCCCCTCTTATGCCCCACACACTGTCTTACCCTCCACTGCTCTTCCTCCTGCCCCATGTCACCCTCACATTCTGTCCCCTCCCCCCTCTGCTCCTCTGCCCCATCCCTCTCATCTGAACCTCTCACGCCCCCCTCCCTGTTCTTCTTTCCTGTCTCTCCTGACACTACCCTTCTAGCTCTTCTGGTACTAAGCCCTACTAAATGCTCCTCACCTGATGGCCTTGACCCTAGGCTCCTCTACCTCTCTGCTCCTGCCACAGCCTTCCCACTCTCACCGTTACTAAACCTCTCCTTTGAGACTGCCACTATTCCCTCTGTCTGGAAACATGCTGTCATCCTCCCCCTCCCGAAGGGGGGCTGACTACTCCTCTCCTGGGAACTATTGTCCTATCTCTCTACTGCCAACCATAGCTAATTACAAGAACACATAACCCTCAACCAACTCTCCTTGTTTCTCTCTGACTCTGCTTGCTTTGCCCCTTTCCAGTCTGGCTTCAGGAAATCCCACTCTACCACCACCTCTCTGCTAAAGTTAACTGAGACCATCTTCTCACGCTTGGACGAAGCGCACACTACCTCAGCTATCTTTGTAGACCTGGCCAAAGCCTTTGACACTGTCTCTCACCCCCTCCTCCTTCACAGCCTTTCTTTCAGCTGCTGGACTATCCCCTTCTGCCACAGGATGGTTCATTGCCTACCTGTCCGGCAGGTCGCAATCAGTAAGAATAGCTGTTGCTATCTCTACCCCCCCCCGCCTATAACCACTGGAGCCCCCAAGGCCCCATTCCATTCTCCATCTTTTTGAATGACCTCCCCCTGGTTTGCACTGCATCCAGCATCCACATGTATGCTGATGATACAGTACTGTTTACCTCTGGCAACACTGTCACCGATGTCACTACCAGGCTCCAGTCCGACTTCACTAAAGTCCAACTCTGGTTTAGTTCTTATCAACATTTTCTAAATGCCAAGAAGACAGTCTCCATGTCCTTTGGCACAAGGCAGAGACTTGCTAGGCTAAGTCACCTCCCCACCTTTCACACCCTTGATGGAACTGCTCTTGAGGACTTCTCCTCTTTCAGGTATCTTAGCATATGGCTGGACAGACACCTTGATTTCTCTGTACACATTGATGCCGTTCTGAAAAAACTAAGGCCCAAGCCTGGGGCCCTTTACAGAAACTGCAGTTGCATCCCACTTGCCGCCAGGCGTGAAATGGTACAGAAGATGATTGTGCCCATTTTCAACTACTGCAACATAGTCTACGATGCTGTCCCACAGTCCCACCTATCCAGACTGGACCCTCTCTTCAATTCCTTCTGTCATTTTGCTCTTGATGCCCCTTCCCTCACCCATAATTGTGACCTCTACCGCTCCCTCAACCTCCTTCCCCTACACACCAGGTGTGCGCTACATGGTGCTAAGTTCATCTCTAAATTCTGGCTTGGATCTCTCCCCTCATATCTCTTCCTCTCTTGGCAGCCCTACCAACTCTCTTTATTACCTGAGATCCCAGGCTGACACTCGGACCCTCTCAGTCCCCTGCAGAACTACTTCCTCTGGCCAAAAAGCCTTCTCTTACTACTTACCTAAAATATGGAATGCACTTCCTCCACAAATCCGCCACTCCCTATATTCCCTTACCTCTGCTCTGCACAATTACCTTACACCTACCTGCACCTGCTCCTGACCCCCTCCTTGCATTCCTGTCTCCCTCTCACTTTTTTCTCTCTCCCTCTCGCGCTCCTCTTTCTCATCCCCCCCACCCCACCTACACTTATACTACCCCTTACAGACTGGCTCTTAAAAAGGTGCCTAGATCCTATGTGTTCACCCTTGCTACAGCTGCATCACCAGTGAACTGCCTGTAATGTATGCATTGTCAACCTTGCATCCTATGCTTTTGTCCCTGCACTGATTCTTTATGTATGCTGCTCGTATGAACTGCCAGTACAGTAACTGCTGCATCAGCCTATTATTGTATTCACTTGCCATGAACCTGTTTTGAAATTGTATGTATGTATTCACCATCTGTTATGTATGTATCGAAGAACTCTCACTCTGTACATCCCCCTCCCCATTTCCCCCAGGACGTACCGTGAGACAAGCATTAAGTTGCTCAGTGCATCTTTCCTGGTGAAACAATTCAATAAATAAATAACATTAGGCCTTCGTAGTGCCGACGCAACTTGCACTGAAGCGCTTCCTCATTCGAGGAGGATGAAGAACAGGAGCGGCGCCATCGCTTACCATGGCATCGGGAGTGAGATTGTTGATGAGTGCGAGTCTTGTCCAACGTTGAAGTTGAGGAACGAGACCAAGACAGAGACAGGGACCGTCGGCGGGGCCAAAGGGGGACCTCAGGACGACTTCGGGAAACCCATGGCTCCTCCTGGTCAGGATTCTTGGTGGGTGGGTCCTGCCCAATGAGTTGAGGCTACCTGTCCGAGGACACCGGAAGCACCGGAGTCCAAAATAAAGAGTCATTGGCTGGATCGGGCAACAACCCACCGATCGGCTTGAGAAAGTCTTGGCCGCGCCAACAGGTGTCTCAGCAGACTGGTCCAGGGTTTTAAATAATTAATTAGCAGTTTTTTCCTTGTGGCAATACTAACTGTACAGAAAGCATTTATAGAGGTTTTCTGGAAGTGTTATGTTTGTTAAACACAGTGAGGCAAGTGCTATGGATTTTCACAATGTTTTAGAACTTTTATGAGCAAAACGCTAATCAATTTTTAGAGTTAAATAAAACCCTGCTGGTCTGATGGGGTTACCATGAAACCAGCAGCCTCACCTGCGACTTCGACCGAAGTCAAAACAGGGGATTCCTATGAGTGGGACCGCTCCCGGGCCCAAGAGCATTGAAATGGAGACTTGTCCTTTTTTGACTCCTTCTTAACAAGAGCACAAAACATGCGACCTTGAGGGCCCTCTTCCTTGATAGAGAGAGACTGGCACAACTCCTTGAAGGAAGTCGAATAAGAGGATCCCAGTTGTAGCGAAATGAAGGCCGAGGCCAAAGAGGAGCCCACCATGGCCTGAGCCTCCTCCTCCTCGAAGGCCTTAAACTGTTCCAGCTGCTCGGCAGACCCTGCAGCCGAGGAGACCACTGAACGGACATCCTTGGATTTAACTGGCTGGTAACGCTTTTCTAGTCACCCCAGCTGAAGTCAGGCAGCAAGGTCTTCCAGAACTGAAGGTGAAAAGGACTGAAAGAGACCGCAAGCCTGCGGATCGTGGTCACGTCCTAGACAGTAGACACACGTGGCATGTGGATTGGTGCTAAACATGTTCTGCCTGCAGGGGCACCAGCAAAACCCAGGAACCGATTTGTCTTCCATCGTGGTAGTGAGAGAAGTATGCGAAGACAAAATTCAAGAGAGTTTTAAAATAAGTTTTGGAAGTGAAGCCAAAGATTCTAGAGCCAGGGTCTACTACACGGGGGAGCACTAAGAAGGGAATCTGAACCTTCCAGTGGAAAGGAAGATCTGCCGTCATGGGGCAGAGCCGAGGGTTATACCACCCGGGTGGGTGGGAAGAGCCAGCTTGAAGACTTTCTGGCACATCTTAAAGCGGCAAGATACCTGCCAAGAAGTGTGGCTAGAACAACATATCCACGATCCTAGAACCCCATGTTTTGTTCTAGGGAAGGCATAATCTGGCTCAAAGTGACCATCTGGAACTTGTATTTCTGCAAGTACTGGTTGTGACTGTGCAAATCCAGTATAGGATGCCAGCCCCTCCCCCGTTCATTTAGAGACCAGGAAGTACCTGGACACATAACCCTGACTGGTCAAGGCATCCAGGACACGGGCCATTGCCCCTTTCACAAGGAGCTCAGAGATGTCTACTCTGAGGGTGCACAACATGTCCTGAGACACCCTGGACTCCCAAGATGCATGGGGGCGGTAGGACGGGAGAGCCTCGAAGTTTAGAGACAATCCTCTGCCCACTACGTCCAACAACTACCTGTCCATTGAGATAGTGGACCAATGTCAGTAAGTGACATAGCCAGCCTCGGACTGGGAGAGCAGTCAGGGACAGGACAAGTGGTGGGATGACACCCCCCAACTCTTCACTGGGCAGCCTATGCGACACACCTGTGGCTGCTGCCAGAGAGGCAGCACCACCACCCCTGCTCCCCCATCTTGGATCTTGAGCCCCTGACTTCTGCCTTGGGTGCCAGGCCTGGTACTGACCCTGCTGGGGCTGCTACTGGGGAGGCTGTGACTAAAAGGACTGGTACATAAAAAAAAATTCATTTTAGGCTTTTTCTTCTGGGATACGGTCACAGAGTCAAGGGTAGCACTGGACTTATCAGTCAGAGTGAAATATTCCTCCACCCCAGGATAGAAGAGATCAGTGCCCAGGGAAGGGACGTTGGCCAGCTTATGGTAGGTGTCTGCCATGAAGGTGAACTAATGCAGCTTGGCCCCACGACACATGGGAGACTGCTGCTATCACATCATGGACTCAAGAATCACTCATGTCCAAGGCTATCTGGAGTTGGTGTTTAGCCAGCGACTGACTCTGGTCTCTGATGAGGTCCACCGCCATCTGATGCTTAGGATGGAAGTGGGGATGGACAGCATCAAAGATTCTCATCAGAGAATGACCATAGTTAGCTATCATAACAGCACAGTCAGCCTGCCAGTGACCTAGCGTGGCCTCAGCAGACATTTTTTTTTTTTTTTGGTGGCATGGTCAATCTTAAAGGTCTCCTTGTCCAGAGGCTTGTTTACATACCCCATTGATCAGATTAATGGATCACTGAATCTGTGACCATACCTTCTGCTAAAGTGTAGTCCAAAAACCCTGAAAGGGAGCCCATGGGGACCACATACTTGCAAACCATATGGGCCAAGTGTGCTAGGCAAAAAATCAGGGCTGGTCCCAGCCATGGAGAAGGCAACCCTCAGTGATTCATCCTTGTCCAAAATGTCCATGGAAGAGTACTCAGCGCTCTTCTGGACTGGCTCAAGAGGATTCCACGATAAGTTGGTGCAGCCCACTGAAAGCCACTGGGCCTTGCTCGGTGGAAGACCCTTAATCGAGCCATGGTTAAACAGCTGAGCCTCTGAGGTGGACAAGGACTCTTGATCAGAGTCGTTCAAGGACTCCTCGAAATGGCCCTCAGCCGTTGCTCACCAGTCCTCCCTAGGAATCTTACGCCACTGACTCTTCTCACACGATGATGAGGAGGTCAAGGAAGACCAATGACAATGCCTCACTGGTCAAGCAGAATCAACAGCGCAAGTGCCCTGACAGCAACACTGACTGCTGACCGGCCACCAATGATGAGGTGGTTCTTCCTGCAGTTGGCCATAAATTATATGCCTGCCAACACTAAGCCACAGAGCTTACGCTCTGACTCATGGCATAGGCTGGTCCTGCAGTGGATCAGCCTGGGCCACTGACTGGTCCATGCCCCCGAGTAAGGACCAGGAGCACCAAGGCCTGCAAGACCGACTCTTTGGTCTTGTCAGACAGCTGGTCGACAGGCTCAAGAAAGATTTCGACAGCCTGCTCAACCAGAGTCAAATTTGGCTGACTTGGTGGCAGAGCCGAAGAGCCCTTGACCTGGCCTACCTGGCCCTCTGCCAAGGGGCACTCGACAGGTGTTCAGCAGTTGGGGGAGTCAAGGGATTGGGAGGACCTCGATCACGCCTGGTACCACGGCCAGCACTGTCAGCATCTGAATTTTTTTTTTTTTTTTTTTTTTAATTTTATGGTAGTTTTTATGGTTTATGGTAGTTTTTTCGTCGGTTTTACCCCACCTGCCCGAGGCACTGGCACACAGCGGTGCGTGTGTGAGGGGGCACACATGCACACCATGGCGCCAGCCCAACTCTTCCACCCTCCAATCCTTGCCACCCCCTCTGCCTACACTTCCCACCGGACCTCCACATGGTGTGAGTGGAACTACGGGAGGGCAACAACCAACCCCCACAACACCCTTAAGAGCAGCCTACCGGCTCTGCTCGATCCTGCTCCCCCCCACACACGTCAGCACCCCAATGACCTGAGGTTGTTCCTGAACATGGATCTCAGGCATAGCATGAGGTAAGGCATCCAGCGCCTCAACCCTCAGCGCCACCGGGCCAGCCAGCATTTAGATTTTGAACCACTGAGGGCAGGCCTCTCCCCCATGGTTTGAAGGAACACATATATCAGAGAAGTGGCCCAGGAAAGACTGTCTAACACTGGCTCCAGGGAATAGTGCCAAGATTGAGGAAGTGCCCACCGCAGCAGCCACCACCTCCCCTCTCAAGAGCTGCAAGTTGCTCAGTCAACCCGGGTGCAGCTGAGGCCTTCTTGTAGCCCTTCAGATCCCTCTTCGAAAGTCTACCCAATAAAAGCTGGAGCTTCCTGTCCTCGAGGGACTCTGGAAGCATGGATAAACATAGGCCACACCTGGCCATGCTGAATTGCCTGCTCAGGCAGTACACGCACGTGTCATGCGAATCAGTGACTGACATCATCTGCTGGAATTTAACGCAGAATCTGAGTCCTGGTTTCTTGTGTTCCACTGTTGATCTGGAGACAGAGTGAAAAAAACGTGAAACTGAGTCAAAAATTAGAAAACATTTTGAAAAGAAGAGTTTCACCTAGGACACAGAAAATCCTAAGCGGGAGCATGAAGGAGGGGACCCGATCTTCAACTGGAAATAAAAATCTGACGCCACAGGGAGGAGTTGGGGGATATCCTGCCAGGCGGTTGGAGAAGCTGAAAGAAGTTACAGCCAATAACATCATTCCAGTGGAATTGTCAGAAAGTGGATAAGTGAACCTCATCCACACCCCTAGAAAGACAGAATGTGGGGAAGAGTGTCGTGCTTGGTCCTAGAGTGGCTGTAAGCACCCCCAATGATTTTTGGGAGGGTGAACCGGAAACTGAGCTTGCCCAAGAGAAGCTCACGTGAGGAGGCGACACAGGACCTGTACACAACCTCAAACTGATGGCTGAGGTTTATGGTGATCAGTAATGAGTAGCAGCAGCCACAAGAACTGTCACAAGGGAGGCCCACAGGAAGGTGACAGAGGACACCACAAGGAAAGGAAGCAGCTCCTTGTGGGGGACTCAGTTATTAGGGGGATAGAACTGGGGGGAGCACGGAAAACTGAAGTAAGGTGCCTGTCTGGTGCCATGGCTTGGAGAGACAGGAAGCGCATCCTCAGGATCACGAGAACAGCTGCACGGGAGTCTGAGCTGGACGTCATTGTCCACCTAGGGACAAATGACTTGGCTAATCATGAGATTAGAACAGTGCAGAAGGACTTTGTAGAATTGGGGAGGGGCCTAAGACAAGTAGCACACACAATATCCTTCTCTGAGGTGCTGCCTGTCAATGGCATGAGTGAGGCGAGGGTACTTTGCACCATGCAGTTTAATGAATGGTTGAAAAAATTGTGTGGAGCACAGGGGTTTGGCTTCATTGGGGACTGGGGTTCCACCTGAGGACACCAGCCTATACTGGCAGGATGGTCTGCATCTGTCCAGGAAGGGAACAAGTCTTTTGAGCAATCGGTTTAAATGCTTCATTGGCAAGCTTTTAAACTAGTCAAGGGGGGAGGCACTGATAAGCAGCAGGAAAATCCCAGCCACTCCCTACAAAACAGGGTACTAAATGAGAAAAAGACTGAGGTAGACAGGTCAGTGGGGGATGCTGCAAAAGAAGGTAAAGCCATCAAAAAATGGAGAGCAATGAGTACCAATGCCCATAGTCTGAGTAACAAGCTTCCTGAATTAGTGGCCTTGATGGAGGAGGAACATCTGGATATCGTGGCAGTCTCAGAAACATGGTACACACAAAACCATGACTGGGACATAAACATACCAGGATACACTATCTACAGGAGGGACAGGGAGGGTAAAAGAGGAGGAGGAGTAGCTCTTTACATAAGGGAAGGAATCAAAGCAACAGAACAAAAGGGAAAACAGGAGGAGAAGAAGCACTGTGGGTAAATTTGAGACCGCAATGGCACCACAATCCGCATAGGGTTAGATACAGACTCTCTCTCAGGGGAGGAAATGGACAATGGAAATGATAGAAAGAATACTTAGAATGGCAGAAAAAGGGGAGATATTGCTGATGGGTGATCTGAATATGCCAGATGTTAACTGGAGTGCAGTTGCAGCAGCCACTTCAAAGAGTGCGGTTATTCTAGATGCCCTACAGGGGGCAGGCCTTAGACAACTAGTATTGGAGCCCACTCGAGAGGGAGCAATCTTAGACCTGGTTCTCTCAAATGGAGATGACGAGAGGATCACAGATGTAGAAGTGGGTAGCCATCTGGGAACTAGCGACCATCAAGCAGTATGGTTCACAATAAACACAGCAATAGAGTCAAGTCATACAAAGGCAAAAGTACTGGACTTTAGGAGGGCTGACTTTGCCAAAATGGGTGAGTGCCTAAGGAATGCACTAGCAAATGGGCAGGAAGGAGGGGTGGAAGAACAATGGGGAAAAATAAAAACTGCCATCACAGAGGTAACAAGCCTTTGTGTGAAGCAAATAAACATAGAAACATAGAAGTTGATGGCAGATAAGGACCGCAAGGCCCATCCAGTCTGCCCATTTCTTTTTCTACCTTATAAATGTGCCATTGGCCTTTGCTCTGTCAGTGACCTATCTATTCATAGTCATTTGTATTGCTCCCTTATGCCTATCCCAAGCCTGTTTGAAGCCCTGCACTGTATTCATAGCCACCACTTCTTGTGGTAAGCCATTCCATGCATCCACCACCCTTTCTGTGAAAAAGAATTTCTCACATTCCCCTTAATCGGCCTCCCTCTAATCTCATGCTGTGTCCTCTTGTCCTGCTATTTTTCTTATATTTAAACATGTTAGACTCTTTCACCTTGTTTATGCCCTTAAGGTGTTTGAATGCCTCGATCATATCACCTCTCTCCTCCTTTGCTCAAGGGTATACATATTGAGCTCTGTTAGTCTGTCCTCATATGTCTTCTGATGCAGTCCCTGCACCATTTTGCTGCCCTTCTCTGGACTGCCTCAATTTGGTTAATGTCCTGTGAAGGTGTGGCTCTCCAATACTGCACGCAGTACTCCAGATGGGGCCTAACCAATGTCTTGTACAGAGGGATTATTACCTCCTCTTACGACTTGTGATACCCTCACTAATACACCCTAACACCCCCTAGCCTTACCTATTGCTTTAGAGGTCTGTTTGACGATTTTAGGTCATCAGTGATGATGATGCCCAAGTCTCTTTCTTCCTTTGTGACTGCTAGCAACTCCCCTCCCAGCCTATAAGTGGCTTCAGGGTTTCTCTTCCCTATGTGCAAGATTTTGCACTTCTTTGCATTAAATCCCAGTTGCCACTCTTCTGACCATTCTGCTAGTTTATCCAGATCTCTTCTCATTCTGCCCACCCCATCTGGATCATCTACTCTGTTGCAGATCTTGGTGTCATCTGCAAACAGACAAGCCTTACCCTCTAGTCCATCTGCGAGATCACTAATGAAGATGTTGAATAGGACTGGCCCCAGGACTGATCCCTGAGGTACCCCACTTGTGACTTGCATCTCTTCTGACTGTATACCATTTACCACCACTTTTCTGCCAGTCAACCAGTTTGCCACCCAGTTGACCAACTTCTGACCCACCCCGAGCCTACCTAGCTTATTTATCAATCTTCTATGTGGAACAGTGTCAAAAGCTTTGCTGAAGTCAAGGTAGGGACATCACTGCCCCTTGGTCCACCACTCTGGTTACCCAGTCAAAGAAATCTATGAGATTAGTTTGACAGGACCTTCCTTTGTAAACCCATGCTGTCTTTAGATCCTGTGCCCTATGGATTCCAGGTGTTGCACTATCCTTTCCTTAAGGAGTGCCTCCATAATCTTGCCCACTACTGAGGTAAGACTGACCGGTCTGTAGTTCCCTGCCCTCCTCCCTGCTACCACTCTTGTGGGCGGGATCACATGAGCCTTTCTCCAGTCTTCTGGGACCTCTCCTGTGCTCAGAGACTCACTAAACAATTCTGCTAATGGCTCTGCTAGTTCCTCCTTTAGCTCCTTAGGCACCTGGGATGTATGCCATCAGGTCCCATTGCCTTATCCACCCTGAGCTTAGCAAGCTCTTGTAGGACCCTTTCTTTTGTGAAGGAGTAGTGCTCACCTCCTTCCCCTGTGTCCATGATGCTGAGCTGTGGGCCTGCCCTACCTTCTCTTCAGTAAATACTGAGCAAAGTATCTATTTAGGATAGATGCCTTTACAGGGTCCTCCTCCTCACATGCTCCTTTTCTCCATTAAGCTTGTAATACCCCTCTGGACTTTCTCCTTTCACTAATGTATCTATAGAAAGTCTTGTCACCTTCTTTACTGTTCGTGTTAGTGTTTCCTCAGTTTGGGACTTTGCCTGCCTTACTGCTTTACCTGCTTCCCTTAGGGCAGTTTGGTATGCCTCCTATCTTCATCCCGCTGTGTTCCTTTATATTTCCTGAAGGCCAGCCTTTGGCTCTGACCTTTTCTGCTACTTGTATTTGAGAACCAAAGTGGTTTCCTTCTTCTTTGCACTTCCTTTCTGTCTAACACAATGGGATGTTGCTTCAAGTATTGCATCCTAATGCTTGCCCACTTTGCCTGTACCCCTCACCTGTGTTTCTTTTTGCCAGGGCTAGCTTAACTCTGTTGGCCATCTTATCAAAGTCAGCTCCTCTGAAGTTCCATATTTTTGCCTTGGAATGGGATGATTTAGATGTAGTAGCCAAATTGAACCATACCATGTGATGGTCACTGGCCCCAGGTGACCTTCTACCTGGAGATCTGTGATCCGCCTTTGTTAGTCAGTACTAGATCTAGGATAGCCCTGTCTCTTGTGGGTTGCTGTACCAGTTGTTTGAGGCCCTCCCTGCAGGAATCCACTATGAGTCTAGTTCTGGCAGATGTTCCTGCTGGTATTGACCAATCTGTATCTGGCATGTTGAAGTCTCCCATTATCAGAACCTCCCCTTTAGCTGTCATGTTTTGTATATCTTCTAACAGTAATGTGTCTGTGTCCTCCCTCTGGTCTGGGGCCTGTAGACAACCCCAGTTCTTATGGCTGTCCCATTTCCAGGGTGACCCACAGTTCTTCTGGCTCCTTATGTGTATTCTGAATTTCTATAGCTTTGATATTTTCATTAACATACAGGGCCACTCCCCCCCTTTTGCACCTCGGTCTCTTCTGAACAATACATAGCCAGGTACTGAAGTCTCCCAAGTGTGGTTACTGGTAAACCATGTCTCACTAATTGCTACTATGTCCAGTTTAGCCTCTGACATTATTGCCTGCAGGTCTGGGATCTTATTTCCCAGGCTGTGAGCATTTGTGTACATGATTTTCCATTTCCAGATTTTGTGTGTTAGTTGTTGGGTGAAGTTTGGCATTACCCCTGTGCATCGTATGGAGAGACAAACCTTTTTCTTACCTGGTGATGCAAATGAACGGCAAACACGCTGAATTCCTGTTTGACCACTAGCTGAGGGGGGAGGGGTGTTCTTCCCATTCGACGGATGGGGTGCTGCACCCTCTCCCCATTTGCTAGTTTAAATATTCTGCAAAGACGTCAAACTTCTGCCCCAATGCACTGACTCTCTTTAGTCAGATGCAGTCCCTCAAATTTAAAGAACTTCGCTCCCAGAACTGTTGCCAGTTCCCTACAAATCTGTGTCCTTTTCCTGGCACCAGTCCTTGAGCCACGTGTTTAGCTCCCCTATCTCCCTTCTTCTGACCTTCCGTCCATCTGCTCCCCTCTCCCAGACTGGCAGGATCTCAGAGAAGGAGATGCTGGACGAAATAGATGATAGTTTGTCACCCAGCCTAGTCAGATGTTCCTTGGTCTCCACAACTGACCGGCTGGTGAGATCATTAGTCCCTATGTGTACTAGGACATCAATGTTTTCTCCTGCTTTGTGAACAATTTTAGCAATGCGGTCAGTGTCTCTCCATGCTGATGTACCTGGGAGACATCTGACCATCACCCCTGGCTGGAGATGGGTATCAACTCCCCGAATCATGGAGTCTCCTATGATCAGAAGTTTTTTGGATTTCCTTTGTGCTTGTTTAGTTTTGGTTCCTAATTTGGGTGAGTATTGTTGTGCTAGCTCCTGTGCTGCAGTGTCCTGCTCTGCAGTGTCTTCTGCCTCTTTATTTGATTTCAGAGATAGAGGCAGATACCTGTTTGTAGTATTTATATGGTTTTGGAGGTAATGTGTTGAGAGCAGAGAGTGATGGGGCACCTGATTTGTTCCTCCTAACCACCTGCCAACCTCCTGGACCAACTACCCTCTGCGGTCCGAGGTTTTTCTGTTGGATGCTGGGGAAATGGCGGTGGTTCTTATAATGTATTTCCTCTTCAATATGAAATTTGAGGCGTGCAATCTCTGCCCATGCTGCCCGGAGCTGAGACCTAAGATCTCCAAAGGCTCAGCATGTAGACAGTGTCCTAATCCTGTAAGACTGTCCTTCTGAAAATTGTTCCACAGTACCTGCAGTTAATGAAATCCATTCCAAATAAGTTGCTGGGTTTGTAACCTAGTCAGAGTAATTAGAAGGAAAAAAAGGAAAAAATGCAAGTAATGGTTTAATTGTGCTTTGTTTAACTTGTTGTAACAAGTTAAATTACTAGTGCCCCTGTAAATGAGATCACCTTGTGGAGGCCCCACTGATCCGCCCCTTCCTGCTCTGCCACAGGAAATGTCACCACTGTGGTACCCTATAAAAGGAGTGTAGCGTGGGGTGGGTGGCTGGGCCCTTCCCCTGCCTAAAAAGAAGAACCACGGACGAAAGAACAAGGAGGTAAGATCAGAAACAATCAGTCAACAACAAATGCAGTAACCTGAAAGCTTATCCTAATGTTAGATAAAACTGTAAACCTGTAAAGCACCACCTGTAATAATTTCAGAGAAGATATACCCTGTAAGAAACACTTTGCTCCAGAGAAAAATAAAGCAGTAACAGAAGATATACCTTGCAAAAGACAATTTGAATCAGAAGATTACAGCAGTAATCTGTTAGCACACACCTGTAGGCACACCTTGTAATAATGCAGAAGAAGGTATACCAGCAACAACAATTTGAATCAGAGAAAAAATAAAGCAATGAAATGTTAGCAACAAACAGTTTGGCTAAGCAGATTTACTGTGTGGTGGTGTTTTTATTTTTTACTCACAGGGATTGCTACTAAGTCTTAATCCTTCTCCCTTGCTCTGGTAAGTTTCTCTACTCTGCCTTTCAAGCAGTCTTAGAAGGAAAGAGCTCAGGTGAAGCTAGGTGCCTTGGCCAGCAAACCAAGTCTTCTCAAACAAAACAAAACGATATAAGAAGCCACTATGGTTCTCAAAGGAAGTGGCAGTGAAGGTTCAAGAGAAAAAGAAAGCATTCAGGAAGTACAAGGAATCACAGAAAGAGCAGGACAGAGAACTGTATCAGTTAAAGCAAAAGGAAGCTGGGAAGGCAGTCAGAACAGCAAAGGCCCAAACCGAGGAAAAGACAGCCAACTCAGTTAAGAAGGGGGATAAAATCTTTTATAGGTATATCAGGGAGCCAAGGAAGACCAAGGGAGGGTTAGTGAGGCTTAATAAAGAGGAGGGAGGGTGGGCAGAGGTGACTGTGAAAAGGCAGAGATACTAAACAAATATTTTTGCTCAGTATTTACAAAGGAAATGGGGAGGTACCTAAAACAAACAGCAGAAACACTCTGGATACAGAAGTTGATACCAGCCCATTTACAGAAGAAAGGGTTCTGAAAGAACTCTTAAAACTGAAGGTGGACAAAGCAATGGGGCCTGATGGGATCTCATCCCAGAATTCTAAAAGACCTAAGGGTAGAACTAGTGACACCACTGACTACCCTCTTTAACAAATCATGGGAGGATGGGGTGGTACCAGAGGACTGGAGAAGGGCAGATGGGATTCCCCTTCACAAAAGTGGGAGCAAGGCAGAAGAAAAACTACAGACCTGTTAGTTTAACCTCAGTGGTAGGAAAATGATGGAATCACTTCTGAAGGAAAGAATTGTTGAGTATCTAGAGGCCAGAGGGGCTCAGGACCCAAGGCAGCATGGATTCACAGCGGGAAGGTCATGCCAGACAAATCTGATAGATTTCTGTGACTGGGTGACCAAAGTAGTAGATCAGGGAGGGCTGTGGACATGGCCTACCTAGACTTTAGCAAGGCATTTGACACAGTCCCACACAAAAGATTAATGTACAAGTTAGCCAGCCTGGGAGTGGGTCCCAAGATGACAGCCTGGGTAAAGGATGGCTGGAGAATAGGACACAGGAAGTAATAGTAAATGGAGTCCACTCTGAAGAAAGGGGGGTTACTGGTGGGGTGCTGCAGGGTTCAGTATTAGGACCGGGTCCTATTCAATGTCTTTATAAGCGACACTGCAGAGGGACTGGAAGGAAAAGTAGGTCTCTTGGCAGATGACACAAAGATCTGCAACAGAGTTGATGCACAAGGTAGGTGGAAAGGATGAGAAGGGATTTGGAAAGGTTAGAGAATGGTCAAATGTATGGCAGCTTAGATTCAATGCTAAGAAGTGCAAGGTAATGCACCTGGTAAACAAAACCCAGGGGAAGAGTACACAATGGGGTGAGATACTAACAACAACAAAATGGAAAGGGACCTGAGGGTAGTCATATCAGATGACCTAAAGGTGGGCAAGCAATGTGAGAGGGCAGCAAGGAGGGTTGAGGGATACTGGGATGCACAGGGAGGCATCACCAGTAGAAAACAGGAAGTTATTATCCCTCTGTACAGACAGCTGGTGAGACCCCATCTGGAGTACTGTGCAGTTCTGGAGACCCAATCTCCACAAAGACATAGACAGGATGGAGGCTGTCCAGGAGGAGACTAAAATGGTGCAGGGTCTGCACCGGAAGACATATGAAGAGAGACTTAAAAGCTGAATATGTATAGCCTCGAGGAAAGGAGGGAGAGGGGGGACATGATAGAAACTTTCAAGTACCTCAAGGGAATCAACAAAGTCAAGAGGGTAGCATCTTTCAAAAAAGAGGTGTGCAAGAACAAGGGGCACAATTTGAAGATAAGAAGGGGCGGCTCAAAGTAATTTAAAATATTTTTCTGAACAGGGTTGTGGATGCATGGAGCGACCTTCGGAGAGGTTGTGGAGTCAAAAACAGTGGTGGAATTCAACATGCATGGGACAGTCATAAGGCAATTCTAGGGGGTTGGGGTAGGAAGAAGTAGGCTGCTGGTTAACTAAAATCTGCAGCTTATCCATTAGGTAGAGAAATGGGCAGACTGGGTTGGCCAAGTGGTCCTTATCTGCCGTCAAAATCTATGTTTCTATGTAGCAGCCAGCACGGGTTTTTGCATACCTTGTAAGCCTGCTACTGGAGGACAAAGCTGCAGTAAGGGTATTTTTTTGCCATGTATTTTATTTTAAATCTCCTGGCTCTGAAACTGTCAAACCTGGAAAGCTAGGCAGCAGAGTACAGGTCCTGATCAAGCAAATGCAATGCTGTGTGGGTAATGCAACCTAGATTCCATCGCTGCTGTGAATGAAAGAGCAGTATCTGGGCATTATTATGCTAATTGCACTGCTTCCATAGATGTGTAAAAGTACTGCTTTGCCCATTAACACAACCATGGCCGCAGAGCAAATTAGCATAATAATGCCCAGGCACTGCTCTTTCATTCACAGCAATGGTGGAAAACTACAATACAAAACTGGTTGTATTACCAACATTTGCTCGATCAGGACCTATGTGGTGATTAGGCTTCCGGGGGTTCAACAGTTTCAGTCATCTGAAGATTTAAAACAAATGGTAAAAGTATCATCCTTACTGCATCTTTGGACTCCTGCAGCAGGCGTACAAGGTATGTAAGAACTGGAGCTGGCAGCTCCTACACACTGCCAGTCAACCTTAAACAACCCTGCCCACCCCACATCCTGCCTCTGGACAACATGTCAAGGTACAGAGAAACCAGCCTTATTAATCCTAGAAATAAAATTGCAAAATCCTATTATGAAGAACATGTCCAGGCCTCCCTAGCTATTTTAGTTTTAGTACTGAATGAATGGGCTCTCAGTGGCTCCCTCCTCCTTCACCACAACAGTTAAAATCTGTCTTCTACACAGTGTTAGTTTCTAAAATTAGGGACTCAAACAACAGATTGTACAGAATTTCACTTGTCAAGCAGACTTACTCCTCTCCCTCGTGGCCACAGCTGTTGTTCTAGAGATTGTCAAAAGCCCAGAGGGGGATCTAGGTCACTGGTTCAAATCCAGCCCAGACAGGTCATGAATGCAAATCATTATCACCTGATGGCTAAGCCTGTTCAGTGTCCTGTATGACATCAATTGTGGTCTCAGTCTACTTCCCAGTGGGCAGGAGTCCACATCACAGAACCACTAGCGAAACTGGAAAGTCACTGCCTCTAATACAGAAGCTAGAGACACAATTTCACACGGAACCAGACAAGCAGGAGCGCTGGTATATGAGGAGATAACAGCTGGGGCTTTACTCTGACTTCTTGTTCACTACATGGACTCAGTGAAAGCAATTAGATGCAGTCAGGAACAATGACTGAGCCTGGGAATTACACACTCCCTTTTAGCTCCAGCAAGACTTAGAATTACATACGGTGCAAAGCAATTTCAGTACATCTATCCAGAAGATGCAAGGACCTGGATGGCAACGAGGAGGGTACCTCGGGAGGACTTATACAAGGGACTCTGTTCACACAGAAGAACTCCTAACCGACTCTATAAAGTTCAGAGCTTATTCCACCCAAGTTCACCTTTCTGACGTTTAATAGGCAAGGTAAATTTATTTGTTAGGTGTCCATTCCAAAACGCTCTGGGCGCCTTACAATGAAAACACAAAAATATTACTGGAAGTCAGATCATTCAGAAGGAAGAATAAATATAAATACACAATAACATTTAAAAACAATCCACTGGGGAGGAGGGGGCAGGCACTGTGGAGCTCGAGCTGAGTGGCAGCATTTTCATGTAGCTTGCTAAATTCCCTCTTAAATAATTAAAAATCAACCTTTTCCAGTATAAACTTAAAAATAATTTTCATACCTCCAGGACCATTGGTTCAGAGAGTAATAACTGCTACAGCAACATATACTGTCATGAGCCTGAGATTCTGGTTTCAACTACATAACTAATCCAAACTTCTGTTTTTTTATGTATGTGTCTAGGTCTAGCCTGCACAACTGAATGTTTTGTTTTTAAAGCCTTTCATTTTATCAAACTACACACAACCATTCGCAATGTACACTAATCACACAAGACCACAGATGCCACAATCAGTGAAGACTCTAGCTGTTTCCTTACAGAATAGCCAACTCGATTATCCCGCAGGCATTTGCCATGTGCTTAGAACTCCCTGGACAAGGAGAAGCAATTAACATAACAACTCTACTGCTTTACACTTGAGAAAACACAGCTCTTGTTGAAGTAATGGTCCAGGACACATCACAGTCACATGGGACAGGAGGCACTGTAGGAACAAAAGAGCCATTAGAAATTCAAATATGGAGATCCCCAGGGACCATAAAACCAGCAAGCAAATTTAGAACAAAACTCCTTTCAGCAAATAAAGAGAAGGCTTTACTAGGAGTACACCTACAAATCAAAACACTCTGCACGACATATTTAGTTGTAAACTTTGGCTTTAGTTCTCCTTTAATAATAAAATGGACACATTAAGCACCAGAGTAACCATGGCTGAATTGGAGGTCGCGGGATTAAAAACTGAAATGTCCGATATTAAGAGACTTCGGTGGCCACGACCACAAAGATAGTAAAAGAAAATGCTCATCTCCGAGCACGTCTGGAAACATTAGAAAATCAAGCTCGTTCCTCACATATCAGGATTCTGGGACTTTCTGCGGGGATCAAGGGGGACCACGCCCTCATGTTTATACAGGCCTGGTTCAGAGAGAAACTGGTGCCTGTAGGCCAAAATATGTACTTTGAGCTCCAGAAAGCATACTGTATAACCCTACGAGGCTACAGGGAAACATCGGATGTCCCGCATACATTGTTACTGATCACTGATGGTGTTGGTACTTGGGACAAAATTTTGAATCTGGCTAGACGTGCAAGTCCAATTTTACAGCATGAACGCAATATGTACCTGTTCCCTGATATCAGCTATGCCACAAGAATGCACCGCAAAAAGTTTGGTGCTACTTGGAAACTGAGGAGGGAGGTATACCTGGCCAGGTTAAGAATTGTCCATGACAGAAAAGTCTGGATTTTCTCTGACCTTGGTGAAACAGGTAATGGGCTACTTGTATCACCAAGTGTAGGAGCCAACGAAGAGAAAAAAGCGATGATGAACTGGACCTCGAGGAGACAGAGGAAGGCTGATTTATCTTCAGTACTGCTACACAGATATATAGATACACAGACACTGTCGGCAGATAAGGGCCTATGGCCTAGCCAGTCTGCCCATTTGAGCTTGTAAGTTCACTTTATGTTTTTCTAGAACTCTGCTGCCCCTTACTCCTGACCTCCAGAATTCCCTTATGTCTATCCCATGCATTATTAAATCTGTGATTGTTTCAGCCCCCACTACTTCCTCTGGCAGGGTGTTTCACTTGTCCACCACCTTTTCTTTGAAGAAATTCTTCCTCATGTTTCCTCTGAATTGCTCTTCCTCCAGCTTCATCCCATGCCCTCTAGCCCCGGAACATCTTTTTTGCTAGAAAACAGTGTATTCCCGCACCCTGTTCCTCCCTGTAAGGTACTTGTATGTCTCCATCATATCCCCTCTCTCCCTCTTCTCCAGTGAGTACATATTCAAGTCCATCAGCCTGTCCTCATAGGACTTGTGATGCAATCCCTGTACCATCTTTGTTGCCCTCCTCTGAACCTTCTCTACCCTGTCTATGTTCTTATGTAGTTAAGGTCTCCAGAACTGTACACTGTACTCCAGGTGGGGCCTCACTAGTGTCTTGTATAGTGGAATTATGACCTCCTTTTTCCTGCTGGTGATGCTCCTTCCTATGCATCCCAGCATCCTATTTGCTTTTCCTGCTGCCTTGTTGCACTGTTTCCCTACCTTTAGGTCATCAGAAATGATAACCCCAAGGTCCCTTTCCTGCTTGGTGCATGCTATATCCTCACCCACAAACTGATAAGTTGTTCCAGGGTTTTTTGTGCCCCATATGCATAATCTTGCACTTCTTTGCACTGAATTTCAACTGCTAAACTCTTGACAATTCTTCAAGCTTCTGCAGGTCCTTCCTCATTCTGTCTACACCCTCTGGCATGCCCACTCTGTTACAGAGCTTTGTGTCATCAACGAACAGAGAAATTCTGCCTTCTAGGTCCTGCACAATGTCACTGATGAAGACGTTGAATAGGACCGGTCCCAGCACTGATCCCTGTGACACCCCACTGGTCATTCTTCCCTCTGTGGAGTGACAGTCATTTACCACCACCCTCTGTGTCCTGTCGTCCAGCCAATTACCTACCCACCGCACTACAGTCCTGCCCACTGCCATATTCCCCAATTTGTTTAACAGCCTTCCATGTGACAGTGTCAAAGGCCTTGCTGAAGTCCAGACAGGTGATGTCCACTGCCCTCCCCTGAACCACCTCCCTTGTAACTCAGTCAAAAAATTATGAGGTTAGCCTGTCATGACCTCCCCCCGGTGAAACCATACTGCCTTGGGTCCTGCAGTCCGTTAGCAACCAGATGTTCCACCAATCTGTCCTTCAGTAGTGCTTCCATGATCTTCCCTACTGAGGTCAGGCTGACTGGTCTGTAGTTCCCCACTTCCTCTTTGTTCCTACTTTTGTATAAGGAGACATCTGCTATCCTCCAGTCTTTGGGTATCTCCCCTGTTTCCAGTGATCAGCTAAAGAGGATTGCCAGAGGTTCAGCCACCACCTCTCTTAGTTCCTTTAGGACCCTGAGGTGCACCCCATCTGACCCCATTGCTTTATCGGCTCTTATTATTACCATAGATACACAGATACATAGACAGTGTCGGCAGATAAGGGCCTATGGCACACCTAGTCTGCCCATTTGAGCTTGTAAGTTCAGTTTGTTTTCCTAGAAGTCTATTTCTCCTTACCCCTGACCTCTAGAATTCCTTTATGTCTATCCCATGCATTCTTAAATCCCGTGATTGTTTCAGCCCCCACCACTTCCTCTGGCAGGGTGTTCCACTTGTCCACCACCCGTTCTGTGAAGAAATTCTTTCTCATGTTTCCTCTGAATAGTCCTCCCTCCAACTTCATCCCATGCCCTCTAGTCCTGAAACATCTTTTCGCTTAAAATAGTGTTTTCCTGCCCTGTTCCTCCCTGTAAGATACTTGTCTCTATCATATCCCTCTCCCTCCTCTCTCCTCCAGGGAGTACATGTTCAGTTCCTTCAACCTGTCTTCATAGGACTTGTGATGCAACCCATGCACCATCTTTGTTGCCCTCCTCTGAACCTTCTCTACCCTGTCTATGTCCTTCACGTAGGTATGGTCTCCAGAACTGTACACTGTACTCCAGGTGGGGCCTCACTAGTGTCTTATAGTGAATTATGACCTCTCCTTTTCCTGCTGGTGATGCCCCTGCCTATACATCCCAGCATCCTATTTGCTTTACCTGATGCCTTGTCACACTGTTTCCCTACCTTGAGGTCATCAGAGATGACAACCCCAAGATCCTTTCCTGCTTGGTGCATGCTATATCCTCACCCCCCAACTGATATATTGTGCAGGGTTTTTGTGCCCCATATGCATTATCTTGCACTTCTTTGCATTGAATTTCAACTGCCAAACCCTTGACCATTCTTCAAGTTTCTGCAGGTCCCTTCTCATTCTGTCTACACCCTCTGGTGTGTCTACTCTGTTACAGAGCTTTGTGTCGTCAGCGAACAGTGAAATTCTGCCTTCTATATCCTGTGCAATGTCACTGATGAAGATGTTGAATAGGACCGTCCCAGCACTGATCCCTGTGGTACCCCACTGGTCACTCTTCCTCTGTGGAGTGACAGCCATTTACCACCACCCTCTGTGTCCTGCCACCCAGCCAGTTACCTACCCACCACACTACTGTCCTGCCCACACCATATTCCCCAGTTTGTGTAATAGTCTTCTATGTGGCACAGTGTCAAAGGCCTGCTGAAGTCCAGATAGGCCATGTCCACTGCCCTCCCTGATCCACCTCCTAGTCACCCAGTCAAAAATTCAATGAGGTTGGTCTGACATGACCTCCCCTGGTGAAACCATGCTGCCTTGGGTCCTGTAGTCCATTGACACCAGATGTTCCACCAATCTCTCCTTCAGTAGTGCTTCCATGATCTTCCCACTACCGAGGTGAGGCTGACTGGTCTGTAGTTCCCTGCTTCCTCTTTGTTCCCACTTTTGTATAAGGGGACTACATCTGCTGTCCTCCAGTCTTTGGGTACCTCCCTGTTTCCAGTGATTGGCTGAACAGGATAGCCAGAGGTTCAGCCACCACCTCTCTTAGTTCTTTAAGGACCCTGGGTGCACCCCATCTGGCCCCATTGGTTTATCAGCTCTTATTACCTCCAGTTCCTTCAGGACCCTTTCGTGTAAAGGGACTTGTGTCCATTTCTGCACCATTGTCACCCCTTGTACTCCTTCAGACCCATTACCCCTCTTCCTTAGTAAAGACTGAGCAGAAATACCTGTTCAATATGTCAGCTTTACTGTTGTCATCCTCACGTGGCTCCCATCCTCCCCTTCAGTCTCACTATCCTCCTTTGTCCTTCTTTTCACTTATATACCTGTAAAGGTTTTGTCCCCTTTAACCACTGATTTTGCAATGTGTTCTTCTGTCTGAGCTTTGGCTTCCCTTACTAGCTTCCCTGCCTCCTTTGTTTCTCCTGGTACTTCTCCCTATCCCCTTCTGCCTGTGTCTTTTTGTATTGCCTGAATGCAATCTTTTTGGCTTTCACTTTCTTTGCTACCTCTTTGGAAAACCATAATGGTCTCTCTTTCTTTTCCTCTTGCTAACCTGCTTAATGCATAATTCTGTTGTTCTTATAATCCCATTTTAAATACTGCCCACTGTTCCTCAATCCCTGATTCCTGTCCCATTCCCTTAATGCCTCTTTCAAGCATCTCCCATTTTCCCAAAGTCTGCCCCCTAAAATCCAGGATACGTGTTTTTGTGTGGTTTGGTTCTGCTGTTTCTGTGATTTCAAACCACAATGACTGGTGGTCACTGTTACCCAGGTGCTCCCCACTGTTACCCCCATCACACTGTCCCTGTTTGTGAGCACAAGGTCCAGTATTGCCTTCTGCCGAGTTGGTTCCATGACCAGTTGCTGGGAAGGCACCCTGAAGGAGTCCAGGATAAATCTGCTCCTAGTTGATGCTGCTGCTGGGATGCGCCAGTCCGCCTCTGGTATATTGAAGTCTCCAACCAGTACTACCTCACCCTTGTCTGCCATCCTTTGGATGGCTAACATCAACTCCCTATCTGTTTCTTCCTCCTGGGCTGGTGGTCTATAGACCACACCTGTCAGGATGGCTGGCCCCATTTTCCTTTCCAGCTTAACCCACAGTATCTACGCCCCATTTTGTTCCTCCTGGATCTGTGTGGCCCTTATGTCATTTTTCACATACAGTGCCACTCCTCCTCCCTTCCTGCCTGCTCTGTCTCTTCTGAATATGTTGTAGCCAGGTATGGCCATCTCCCAGTCATGGTTATCATTACACCGGGTTTCAGTGATGGCCACAATGTCCAGGTCTGACTGTACCATGACAGCCTCCAGATCTTCCATCTTGTTGCTAAGGCTCCTGGCATTTGCACATGGCTTTCCATGATTTGACCTCCCTAGACTGCTTCACTGTTCTACTCCAGCCCTTCCTTGGTTGTCATTTATCCCTGGTTCTCCTTGCTGTCTGCCCTTCTGCTGAATTTTGCCCTTTTCTGCTTATCCACCTTTGGACACTAATCTCCATCTTTACACTGCTTTGCAGAGCAGCCACTCCTCTGGTTCACTGGTTCCATTACTAGCTATGGGGGTGAGCAAGTAGGTATCATCCTTGCTGGCCTGCCACCCCTTTGCTAGTTTAAATGCTTGTCAATGTAGCATTTAAACTTATCATTGAGTGCTTGGATTCCCCTCCAGGATGGATGCAGGCCGTCAGGCTTGAACAAACCTCCATCCCTCCAGATGGGTCCCCAGTCACCAGTGAATCCAAACCCTTCCTCACAGCACCAGTTCTTCAACCATGAGTTAAAGTTCCTGGTGCATGCACTCCTATGTCTCCTTGCCTCTCACAGGTAGTACTTCAGAAAGTGACAGAAGTAGCTACTTGCTTGAGACCCTCCCAGTTTCCTAAACTCTTCCTGAACTTCCTTTGGCTCCCCATTTGCCAAGTCATTAGTACCTAGGTGGATAATGACATCCAGCTCACCCTCCTGTCTTGCCTTCCCAGTGATCCCCCAGTATCTTCCTTCCATCCCTCCATGCCGTGGCACCTGGTAGGCACCTCACCTCCCTGTCCTCCCCCTCCTGTGTTCCTAGCTGGATCCTTCTTATGATGGAGTCCCCCACCAGGATTCGCTTCCTCCTCCCCTGGGGTCCACTGCTTTCCCCACTGAGGTCACCTCCTTGCCTAACCTCCACATCCTTTCCTTCCACTTCCCTGGGTACCTCTATTTGGTTGTCCTCATTTACCAGTGTGGCATATGAGTTCTTGAGAGGAACAGGATCTGGGATGTGCCTCTGCCTGCCTGCTCTAACCCTCCCTGAGCCCACTGTCATCCAAGTGCTCCTCGTTCTCGGCATCCTTTGAGGCAGCTGCTTTGGACTGGGTGGTTCCTGGACAGGGGTGATGGTACTCCTGACCCAGTTTACTTCCGCTCTGAGTCTGGCTACCTCATCCCGCAGTCCCGAGAGATGCATGCAGACAGGGCAGCACCTCAGTGTCCAGAAGGTCTGCCTGAATATGGCTGCCCCACAGCCACTGCATTGCACCACTCCCATTATACTGCAATTCCACTACTTATCTGCTACTGAAGCTCTCTTAGTTCTCTTTTTATTTATTTACAGTACTAAAAATCCTGTAACTGATCCTCAGATATATATTTTTTTAAGGAAAAAGAAACCAATAAATAAATAAATGAGTCAAAAAACTTGTGCTGAGGGTGGTCTTCTTCCCCCTTATGCCCCTCCTACTTCACACCTCTTACTATTCCCTGTGTTTAGCTCCTGTCAATCAGATTTATCAGGGCAAATTTGCAGCAATTAAAGACAGCACAGAATTACACCACCACTATTTTTTAAATTTTCAACAGCCCAAAAACAATTATAAGTAAAGACAACACAGAAAGAAAGTATAGTGTCACTACAAGCCTACAATCTAAGTTTAAAAGAAAAATACCAGTTACCAGTTACTCTGAAGCACTGAATTGAATATGTTTCCTTCCTTCACCTTCTGGCTTCTTCTCTCCTTTATTCCTTTAGGGCCCTTTCCCATGTAAAGGGACTTGTGTTCATTTTTGTGCTGTTGTCAGCCCCTGCACTCCCTTCAGGCCCATTACCCTCCTCTTCCTCAGTAAAGACAGAGCAGAAATATCTGTTCAGTATGTCAGCTTTAGTGGTCTACTTAGATGATTTCAGGTCATCTGTTCTGACGATGATGCCCAAGTCTCTTTCTTCCCTCGTGATTGCCAGCAGCTCCCCTCCCAACCTATAGGTAGCTTCAGGGTTTCTCTTCCCTGTGTACATGATCTTGCACTTCTTCGCATTAAATCCCAGTTGCCACTCTTCAGACCATTTTGCCAGTTTATCCAGATCTCTTCTCATTCTGCCCACCCCATCTGGATCATCTACTCTGTTGCAGATCTTGGTGTCATCTGCAAACAGACAAACCTTACCCTCCAATCCAACTGCAATGTCACTGATGAAGACACTGAAGAGGACTGGCCCCAGGACTGATCCCTGAGGTACCCCACTTGTAACTTGCATCTCTTCTGACTATATACCGTTTACCACCACACTCTGTTTTCTGCCACCAACCAGTTTGCCACCCAGTTGACCAACCTCTGACTCACCCCGAGCCTACCCAGTTTATTAAATCAATCTTCTATGTGGTACAGTATCAAAAGCTTTGCTGAAGTCAAGGTAGGCGACATCAACTGCACCCCCTTGGTCCACCACTCTGGTTACCCAGTCAAAGAAATCTATGAGATTACTCTGACAGGACCTTCCTGTTGTAAACACATGCTGTCTTGGATCCTGTACTCCTATGGATTCCAGGTGCTGCACTATTCTTTCCTTAAAGAGTGCCTCCATAATCTTGCCCATTACTGAGGTAAGATTGACTGGTCTGTAGTTCCCTGCCTCCTCCCTGCTGCCACTCTTGTGGAGCAGGATTACATGAGCCCTTCTCCAGTTTTTTGGGATCTCTCCTGTGCTCAGAGACCTCACTAAACAGTTCTGCGAATGGCTCTGCTATTTCTACCCTTAGCTTCTTTACTACTCTGGGATGTATGCCATCAGGTCCTACTGTCTTGTCCACCCTGAGCTTAGTGAGCTCTTGTAGGACCCTTTCTTTAGTGAAGGGACTTATGTACCCTTCCCTCCCCCCTGTGTCCATGGTGCTGAGCTATGGGCCATGCCCTACCTTCTCTTCAGTAAATACTGAGCAGAAGTATCTATTTAGGATAGATGCTTTTCCTTGGTCCTCCTCCACACACTCCCCCTTATCCCCTTTGATCTCAGCAATACCCCCTCTGGATTTTCTCCTTCCACTAATGTATCCAATTTCACTACATAAACAGGCCCTAAAATCTTATCTCTGGGTTAAAGCATATGGTAGCGATGATTGCTGAGCTGACTTGTATCGCATTTTATGATGATGTTTCTGCTTTTATTGTGTTTTGTTTTATTGTACTGCACCTTGATACATGAAAGGCGCATAATAAATAAAGCATTATTGTTAGTATTATTATCTATACTTAGCTTCCCAGCCAAATGCCCTTTGGGGTAACTCTTGCCTCAGTGTTTGCGCATAGAGGTTCTTTGTCTTATCTACAGAAAACCTTGTCCCCTTCTTTTACTGTTCGTGCTAGTGTTTCCTCGGTTTGGGCCTCTGCCCCCCCTTACTGCACCCCTGCTTCCCTTAGGGAAGTTTGGTATGCCTCCTTATCTTCATCCCGCTGCATTCCCTTATATTTCCTAAAGGCCAACTTTCTGACTCTGATCTTTTCTGCTACTGTTTTTGAGAACTAAAGTGGTTTCCCTCCTTCTTTTGTTCTTGCTTTTCTCCCTAACACAATGGGATGTTGCTTCAAGTATTGCATCCTTAATGCTTGCCCACTTTGCCTGTGGCCCCCTCGCCTGTATTTCTTCTTGCCAGGGCCAGCTTAACTCTGTTGGCCATCTTATCAAAGCCAGCTCCTCTGAAGTCCCATATTTTTGCCTTGGAATGGGATGATTTACTTCTAGTAGCCAAACTGAACCACACCATGTGATGGTCACTGGCCCTCAGGTGACCTTCTACCTGGAAATCCGTGATCCTTTCCCCGTTAGTTAGTACTAGATCCAGGTTAGCCCTGTCTCTTATGGGTTGTTGTACCAGTTGTTTGAGAGCCTCCCACTGCAGGGAATCCACTATGTGTCTAGTTCTGGCGGATGTTTCAGCTGGTATTGACCAATCTATATCTGGCATGTTAAAGTCTCCCATTATCAGTACCTCCCCTTTAGCTGTCACGTTTTGTACATCTTCTAACAGTAATGTGTCTATGTCCTCCACCAGGTCTGGAGGCCTGTAAACAACACCAGTTCGCATGGTTGTCCCATTTCCTGTTTCCAGGGTGGCCCACAGTTCTTCTGGCTCCTTATGTGTATGCTGAATTTCTGTAGCTTTGATATTTTCATTGACATAAGGCCACCCCCCTTTGCACCTCGGTCTCTTCCGAACAAGTACATAGCGGGTATTGAAGTCTCTGAAGTGTGGTTACTGGTGAACCATGTTTCGCTAATGGCTACTATGTCCAGTTTAACCTCTGTCATTGTTGCCTCCAGGTCTGGGATCTTGTTTCCCAGACTGCGGGCATTTGTGTACATGATTTTTCATTGGCCAGATTTCAGTGCGTTAGTTGTTGGGGAGCCGGACCTTTTTACCTGGTGATGCAAATGAACTACAAACATGCTGATCTCCTGTTTGAGCACTAGCTGAGGGGGGAGGAGTGTTCTTCCCATTTGATGTATTGGCTGCTGCACCCATCTCCCCATTTGCTAGTTTAAATATTCTGCAAAGACATCAAACTTCTGCCACAATGCACTGACTCCCTCCTTAGTCAGATGCAGTCCATTGAATTTAAAGAACTTCGCTCCCAAAACTGCTGCCAGTTACCTACAAATTTGTGTCATTTTTCCTGGCACCAGCCCTTGAGCCACATGTTTACCTCACCCTTCTCTCACCTACTGTCCATCTGTCTTCCTCTCCTAGACTGTCAAGATCTCAGAGAAGGAGACGCTGGACGACATAGCTGATAGTTTGTCGCCCGGCCTGGTCAGGTGTTCCTTGGTCTCCACAACTGACCGGTTGGCGAGACCGTTAGTCCCTCTGTGTACCAGGACATCGATGTTTTCTACTGGATTTCTATTTTGCTTTTTTTTGTTTTGGTTCCTGTTTTGGGTGAATTTTGTAGCGCTAGCTCCTGTGCTGCAGTGTCCTCTGCCCCTTTGTTTAATATCGGAGACAGAGGCAGATACTTGTTTGTAGTTTTTATATGGTTTGTGCAGATGATACGCTGGTGAGCACAAAGTGATGGGGCACCCGATTTGCCCTTCCTAACCCACCTGCCAGCCTCCCACACCAACTACCCTCTGCGGTCAAGGTGCTTCAGTTGGATGTTGGGGAAATAGCGGGCAGTTCTTGTAACATATTTCCTCCTCAATATGCGATCTGAGGTGTGCAATCTCTGCCCATGCTGCCCGGAGCTGAGCCCTTAGATCTCCAATGGTCCAGCATGTAGGACAGCATCCTAAATCCTGTATAAATAACTGCCCTTTTGAAAAGCGTCTAGCAGTACCTGCAGTTAATAATATCCATTCCAGCTGAGCTGCCGAGTTTATAACCTGATCGGAGTAATTAGAAGGAAAATGAAAAGTAAAAGATTTTTTTGTAATATATATATATATATTTAATTTGTTTTATTCCCCCACCGCCCTGGCACTGTCGCCCGACAAGCACCCCTTGGGCTGCCACAGAGAGACCCCCCATCCTGCTGTGGATTACCCCGAGGCGGGGACGGTGGCCTCCCCATACTTTGAATCTCGTCTGGGTCTCCTTCTGCGGCAAGCCCGGGATAGTGAGAATATCCCCGTCAGTGCTGCACAGGATGGCGATTTTTCTTGTACCCCCGGATGTGGCGTGCACATGGCGCCTAAGCATACACCGGCATCCATTGCGATTTTCCCTAGTTCAGGGCTAAGCCATGCCTCACCACTGGCCTCCGCCAGAGGTCGGTCATGTGCCAAGCCAGACACCCCCCCCCCCAGAAGAGGCAAGCAGTCTTGCGGATGCTCAAGTCTCCTCCACCTAGCCCACCAGTGACCCAAATCTGTTCCTAAACCCGGGCAGCCGGTGTGGCGCAAGGTGTGGCGTCCAGCGCCTCAACCCTCAGCACCATTGGGCTGGCTATTTTTTTTTTAAATATTGTTTTGTTTGTTTTTGTATAATGTTTTATAACAAATTAAATGAATTGTGCCCCTGTAAGTGAGGTCACTGTGTGGCTATCCCTCTGATCCTCCCCTTCTTGCTCTGCTACAGGCAATGTCACAACTGTGCTGCTCTATAAAAGCAGTGTAGCATGGGGAGGTTGGGCCCTTTCCCTGCCGAAAAAGAACAACCACGGACGAAAGAAACAAGGAGGTAAGAGCAGAAATGATCAACCAACAACAAATGCAGTCGCCCTGAAACTTAGCCTAATGATAGATAAAACTGTAAACACCACCTGTAACAATTTCACAGAAGATATACCCTACAAAAAACACTTTGCTACAGTGAAAAATAAAGCAGTAACAGAAGATATACCTTGCAAAAAAACTATTTGAATCAGAGAAGATTACAGCAGTAATCTGTAAGCACAAAACAGTAAAACCTACAGGCACACCCTGTAATTCAGCAGAAAGTATACCCTGCAACAGCAGTTTGAATCGGAGAACAATAAAGCAGTAAAATGTAAGCAAAAAACAGTAACAAAACCGGTGAGCACAAAAGAAAATAGTAACACACAATAAATCTGCCTAGCCAAAAGAAGCCTTAATCTTTTTACTTGCTCTGAAAATGTTGTTCCTTGCTCTGTCCTTACAAGCAAATCTTGAAGAAAAGAGCTCAGGTGAAGCTGGGTGCCTCTGCCAGCAAACCTAGTCTTCCATCCCCCTTCAGTCTCACTATCCCTCCCTCTGCCCTTCTTTTTTCACTTATGTGCCTGTAAAAGGTTTTGTCCCCTCTACCCACTGATTTTGTGATGCGCTCTTCTGTCTGAGCTCTGGCTTCCCTTACTGACTTCAACTGTCTCCCTTTGCTTCTCCTGGTACTTCTCCCTTTCTGCCTGCATCTTTTTTTTTGCGCTGCCATGCCGCCGTTCCCTCCGTCTCGGTCTTGGCCTCCTCCGCTCCCACTTCCACATTAGCCGCGACTCCCTGATACCCTCTGGCTTGCCCCCCAGGGCAGGGTTGCGACACCGGCCCTAAGTGCCACAAATGACAGGATAGGTCAGGAAGCCGGCCTGGGAGCTCATCAGAATGGAGGGGCAGGCATCATCCAGGTGGCAGGCAGCTGACATTTTCCCCTTATATGCGGGGGGAGGGACGTGCAATGACGACTGGCATCCGCCCCGGCCCATGTATTACATTAAGGTGCTGGTCACTGTAGTGCCCCTGGCCTCCACCAGGGGTCTGTCAAGCAGCAGACACACTCCCTGCCCTCCCCTTGGAGGAGGAGAACAGTCCTGGGATGCTCGATCCTTCTCCCCCCAGCCGGCCTTCTGATGACCTGGGTCCATTTCCAAACCCGGGTCATCGGCATCACAAGTGGAAATCCAACCACTGCGCTGACAGGCCGGCTGCCTGCATCTTTTTGTATTGCCTGAATGCGATCTTTTGGGCTTTCACTTTCTCCGCTACTTCCTTGGAAAACCATAATGGCCTCTACTTCCTTTTCCCCTTGCTAATCTGCTTAATGCATAATTCTGTTCTTGTAATCCCTGTTTTAAATACTGCCCACTGTTCCTCAACCCAGATTCCCTCCCCATTCCCATTAATGACTCTTTCAAGCATCTCCCCATTTTCCTAAAGTCTGCCCCCCTAAAATCCAGGATACATGTTTTTGTGTGGTTTGGTTCTGCTCCTTCTGTGATGTCAAACCACAGTGACCAGTGGTCACTGTTCCTCAGGTGCTCCCCTACTGTTACTCCTATCACACTGTCCCAGTTTGTGAGAACGAGGTCCAGTATTGCCATCTGCTAAGTTGGTTCCATGACCAGTTACTTTAGGAAGATACCTTGATGGGAGTCTAGGATAAATCTGCTCCTGGTTGATGCTGCTGCTGGGAGGCTCCAGTCCACATCTGGAATACTGAAGTCTCCAACCAACACCACCTCTCCCTTGTCTGCCATCCTTTGGATGGCTAGCATCAACTCTCTCTATCTGTTTCTTCCTCCTGGGCTGGTGGTCTATAGACCACTCCATGCGGATGGCTGACCCCATTTTCCTTTGCAGCTTAACCCACAGTATCTCTTCACCATTTTGTTCCTCCTGGATCCCTGTGGCCTTTATGCCATCTTTCACATAAAGTACCTCTCCTCCTCCCCTTCTGCCTGCCCTGTCTCTTCTGAATACGTTGTACTCGGGTATGGTCATCTCCCAGTCATGGTTATCATTACACCAGGTCTCTGTGATGGCCACAATGTCCAGGTCCAACTGCACCACTGCAGCCTCCATATCCTCCATCTTGTTGCCAAAGCTCCTGACACTGACGCACATGGCTTTCCATGATGTAAACTCCCAGGACTGTTAAGCTGTTCTACTCCAGCCCCTTCCCTGGTTGTCCTTTACCCCTGGTTCTCCCTGCTGTCTGCTCTTCTGTTGAATTTTGCCCCCTTTCTGACTATCCACCCCTTGAGTGCTCATCTCCATCTTTTGCACACTACTTTGTAGAGATATCCACTCCTCCTGTTCACTTGTTCCACTGTTAGCTATTGGGGGTGGGTGGGCAATTAGGTACCCTCCTTGCTGGCCTGCCACCCCCTTGGTTAGTTTAAATGCTTGTCCATGTAGTATTTAAACTTGTCATTGAGTGCTTGGATTCCCCTCCAGGATAGATGCAGGCCATCAAGCTTGAACAAGCCTCCATCCCTCCAGGTGGGTCCCCAGTCACCAATGAATCCAAACCCTTCCTCACAGCACCAGTTCTTCAACCATGAGTTGAAGTTCCTGGTGTGTGCGCCCCATGCTCTCCCATGCTTCTCACAGGTAGTACTTCCAAGAAGGTCACAGAAGTAGCTACTTGCTTGAGACCCCGCCCCAATTTCCTAAACGCTTCCTGAACTTCCTTAGGCTCCCCATTTGCTAGGTCGTTAGTACCTAGGTGGATAATAATATCTAGCTCACCCTCCAATCTTGCCTGCCCGGCAATCCCCAGGATCTTCCTCCCATCCCTCCATGCCGTAGCACATGGTAGGCACCCCACCTTCCTGTCCTCCCTCTCCTGTGTTCCTGGCTAGATCCCTGTTACGATACAGTCCGCTACCAGGATTCTCCTCCTCCTCCTCCTCCTTTGGGGTCCACTGCTCTCCCCACTGAGGTCACCTCCTTGGCTGACCTCCACATCCTTCCCTTCCACTTCTCTGGGTACCTCTGTTTGGTTGTCCCCATTTGTCAGTGCAGCATATGAGTTCTGGAGTGGAATAAGATTTGGGCTGTGCCTGTGCCAGACCGCCCTAACCCTCCCCGAGCCCACTGTCATCCAAGTGCTCCTCGTTCTTGCCATCCTTTGGGGCAGCGGCGTTGGACTGGGTGGTCTCTGGATAGGGGCAAAAGTACTCCTGACCCAGTTTACTTCCGCTCTGAGACTAGTTACCTCATCCTACATACTGTAGACTGGTCTGGACTTTATAAACTTAAATGTTGGTATATTAGGTTACGCTATAGTTGATGTTTTAGCCCTATTAACTGTTTGGTAGATTAACGTTCAGGGCTCCCAAGGGGCTCTTTAGTCCTCTCGTTATACTTACTGGGGCTAATTTACTTAGGTCACTTTTTTGACAGAATTTTCCCAAAGCTTTATTTCTTACAGTTACTCAATATACTGTTAAACTTCTGGGATCACTTTCTATACAAGTACATGGTTTTCGATTTGCTGGTCATGTTCATTCTGCATAAATACTGTGCTGCCTATAAATTTCAAAATGGAGATTTTTTTTTTCCTTCTTTCTAGGGTATAATGCGACACCACAAGCCTCTTGGTGAGGCATGAACTTTTGGACTTTAGACAAACTTTTAAACGTTTTCGAATTAGTCATACTGCTCATGAGTTTATCTTGCAGCTTATATCTTGATGTAACTAAGAATTTTTATTACAGCTTTTAATATACTCCTCAATGTGGTATCAATATATCGGAGTTGCATGTATCTTTTGATTAAGGGGCCGGATCTCCTTTCCATTTTTAGTGTAATTTTATTAACTGGACTGTCTTGGATATGGAAAATGTCATTTGTAAGAACATATGAAACTATAAAAATGAAGTACAAAAAAAAATCTTCGATCAGGTAATTCTCAGTCAGGACCAAAAGCTTAATTAGAAAGATACATTTTTAATAACACTGTAAAAATGTTCAACAATAGAGCTGTCACTCCAAAGGCCGTGTTGCCTGATCATTTAAGTCGGGACCATTAAACTATAAAGAGATCCACATCAAGAGAACAAAAGGGACAGATGGGAATGTATATTGGACAGAGTGTCTTTCAGATAGCTAGGGCCCACATCATGAGGGGCTTTGTAGGTCAACAAACATATCTTGAAGCTGATAATGTACATCACCACACCAGTAGCCAGTGAAGTTCAGTAGAACCTGCATAATATGCTTGAACCAAGAGCTGGCAGCAGACAGACAGACTATCGCATTCTGCACTAGCTGCAAGCCATGTACGCAGTAAGTCTATCTTAAAGTGATAAATGCATGGATCAGGGTCACCAGGTCGGTAGGTTTAACTTAGGTTTTTAACCGGGTGATATTACACCGATGATAAAAACCATTGAAGACAGATACCAACACTTGATGTTGGGGTCAGGACAGAATAGAATGTTCATGCTAATATCTGACTTTAGTCACAATGGTAATGTGGAGTCATGCGTCTAAAACTGAGCGAAAGCAATGCATGTAAATTCAGGTTACTCACCTGTAACAGGAGTTCTAGGAGTGGTATATGTTGTTCATCCACACTTATTGGCAGGTTCCTTGCCGCTTTAAATCTTGCCGGAAGGTCTTCAAGCTGGCCTCCACCATCCGGGTGGTAAATTCGGCTCAGCCCCAGCATGCGGCAGATCTAGCCCGCTGGAAGCTAGGTTGCACGTCGAACTGGGAGGTCAGGAGTTAGTGGATGAACAATATACCACCCTAGAACCCTGTTACAGGTGAGTAGCCTGTATTTCTAGGGACGTGGATATGTTGTTCAATCCACACTTATGCAGACTCCTAGCAGTTCTCTGGGAGAAGGGAGGCAAGGCGTGCAACCCCTACTTAGGGAATAAGGACTGGAGAACCGAGGTCCCAAAACCAGCATCCCGGTGTGACTGAAGGTCAATGTGGTAGTGGGTAATGAAGGTGTGTGCTGACTTCCAGGTAGCAGCCCTGCAGACTTCCTGGATAGGGACATCCCTGAAAGCAGCGGTATGGTGGGTAGAATGAGCTCTTATCCCTTTGGGAGGCTCCATGCCCGCAAACCTATAGCAGAGATCTATCTATGCAGGAGGTGACCCACCTGCCTATCATCCGCTTGGCTGCAGGTCTGCCAGGTGCGGCTTCAGCGTAGGTGACAAACAGCTGGCGAACCTCTCCCCGAATTTCAGCCGTCCGCTCCTTATAATAAGAGAGCATTCTTCTAGGGTCCAGAGTATGGAGCCTATATTTGGCCTCCGAGGTGTGATTGGGGTAGAACACCGGCAGAGTCAACACCTGGTTAAGGTGAAACTCCGACACCACATTCGGAAGGAATTTCGGGTGGGGGCCCAGGACAACCTTGTCCCTGTGGAAGACCAGATAAGGAGACTCTATGGAAAGCACCAGGAGCTCTCCCATCCTTCTGGCTGACGTAACAGCCACCAAGAAAGCGGTCTTCCATGACAGGTGGGAGATATCGCACCTGTGCATCGGTTTGAATAGCTTGCTATGAGCTTAGCCAATACCAGCAGTAGATCCCGTGGAGGCGGAGGTTCTTGTACTGGAGGGGATATGTGATCAAGGCCTTTGAAAAAGCACCCGACCACCTTCTCCTGCACCACCGACTGCTTGCTGGCCCGCACCCGGTAAGCAGAGGTTTATTTATTTAGTTTTTGTTGACCGGGTAAGTGCACTAGACAAGTCCAGCCTATTTTCAGGCACGACCCGGGGGAGGGGGATACAGATGAATGCCAACTGACCTTGAACCAGATTAAGCTGTTGGCTTAGAGATGGCTGCCAGGTGCACCTTAAGGGTCATCGACCGAAGCCCTAGCTGAGAAAGGGACCACAGGTAGTCCAGAATGCTAGCCAATGAACTGGAGGAAGGGTCCAACCCCTTGCCCTGACACCAAATAGAGAATCTCTTCCATTTGAAGGCATAGTATTTTCTGGTCGACTCCTTACGGGATGCCTCAACAATGTTGAGGACCTCGTCAGAAAGACCCAAGGCCTGGAACTCTAGCCACTCCGGAACCAGGCCGTCAAGTGCAGGGATTGAAGGTCTGGATGGAGCACCTTCCCCTTGTTGACTGAGATCAGGTCCGGGTGGGATGGAAGCCGCCTCGGGAGCCTGGAGCTGAGGCTGAGGAGATCTTGATACCAGAACTAGCGGGGCCAGTCTGGGGCTACCAGAATCACCTGCGCCTGGTCCCTCTTCACATTAAGAAGCACCTTGTGGATCAAGAGGAATGGACAGAAGGCATAGAAGAGGCCTGGGGGTCTAGGGCCTCGAGAAGGCATCCTCCTGCAGCAAGCCCTGCTGAGGGGGGCGAGCATGAAACAGCCTCAGTTTCGCATTCTCCTTGGAGGCGAACAGGTCCACCTGAGGGGTGTCCCAGTGGGAGAACAGATCTTGTACTATCTCCAGCAGGAGAGACCACTCATGAGATGCAGCGTCTATCCGGATTAGGGTATTGGCCAGACTGTTGGAGGCTCCTGCCACATGGATGGCTAGGAGATCCGCCTCCAGGCTGATCACAAGAGACCAAGTGCGGAGAAGCCTCCTTGCACAGGGGCAAGGAGTGCGTCCCACCCTGCTGGTTGAGGTAGTACATGGTCGTGGTGTTGTCCGTCTGGACCTGGACCACTTGACCCTGTACAAACAGAGCAAAGGTGGTGAGGGCTAGTCGGACCGCTCGAAGCTCCAGCGGGTTGATGTGGCATCGAGACTCCTGAGGGGACCAGAGATCATGGGTCCTGAGCTCCCCCAGATGGGCACCCCAACCCATCAGAGAGGCGTCGGTCGTAAGAGTGACCATCAGCTCTGGGCGGACAAATGGGATACCCTGCTGCAGATGAGCTGTAACGAGCCACCACTGGAGGCCATTCCACATCTCCTGGGTCACAGTCACTGGCTGGTGCAGAGGACCAGAACACTGTGGCCACTGGCAGGCCAGCCCCCACTGTAGGGGACGCATATGACAGTGGGCCAAATGGACCATGCTGGTGCAGGCCGCAATGAGGCCCAGAAGGTGCAGGAAGTCCCCGGCAGGGCCCAGTTGCCAACCAGAAATGATTGGGCAAAGGAGGAAAGGACCTTGGCCCTGTCCACTGGGAGCCATGCTCTGGCTCGAAGAGAGTCTAGCTCTGCCCCGATGAACTGAATCACCTGTGATGGCACAAGTTCCAACTTGGCCTCGTTGCTGAGGAGGCCAACCTGAGAGCAGACATGGAGGGCCAGATCCCTGGACCGCTCCCCCTCCAACCTGGAGGGGGCTGCAATCAGCCAGTCATCCAGGTAAGGGTATGCCCGGACTCCTCAGCGCCGCAGGAATGCTGTCACCACTGCCATGCATTTGGTGAAGACCTTGGGAGCTGGAGAGAGGCCGAAGGGCATGGCCCAGAACTCATAAAGGGACCCCTCTGCCCTGAAGTGGAGGAATCGCTGGTAAGACGGACGGATTGGGAAGTGAAAGAAAGCATCCTGAAGGTCCAGAGAACAGAACCACGTGCTTTGTTCCAAGGATGGAATGATCTGAGCCAGAGTGACCATCCTGAAGGTGCGAGACCTTAGGAACTTGTTCAGGTCATGTAGGTTGAGAATGGGGCGCCAGCCCCCCATCCGTTTTGGGAACAGGAAGTACCTGGACACAAACCCTGGGTCTGGAGGGGGTCCGCCACCTCCCTGATCACCTCCCTCTGGAGGAGCAAGGCAATGTCGGCTCGACAAGCCAATAGATAGGCTGCGGAACCCGTAGCCCCCCGAGGAGCGACGGCTCAACAGAAGGGAGACTGCTCGAATTCCAGAGGCAGACCCCTACCTACCACTTCCAACACCCAGCGGTCCGTGATGATATCAGACTAGGCGGAAAGGAAGTGGTGGAGCTGTCCCACCATGGGGGGAACCCGGGGAGGAGTGACGAGGTTGGGGGCAACACCTCTCAACCCGTGACAGGGCAGGCTTGGAGGAAGAGCTGGCCAACAAGCCGCCTGGGCCTTTTCCTCCCAGCTTCCTGCTGGAGGAAGCAGCAGGCTTGGCTCTGGGGTACTAAGTATGAGCCTGCTGGCCCTGATGCTGGTGTTGCTGGGCCGGACGTGATGCAGGGGCTGAAGGACGAAAGGGCTTACGCTGCTGCTGGCGGCCTTTGTCCTTCTGGGCAGACGTGACTGAGTCCAAGGTGGCGTTGGACTTCTCGATCCATTGGAGATGATCCTCCACCGTGGGTCCCAACAAGTCGGTACCCTGGAAGGGGACGTCTGCCAGCTTGTGCTGCATATCAGCCATAAAGGTGGAGATCCGCAGCCAAGCTCTGCGGCGCAAGGCCACTGCGGCCACTAGTGACCAGGCACATGAATCAGCGATGTCCAATGAAGTCTAGAGCTGCTGTTTAGCTACCGGCCTTCCCTGATCCCGCACCTGCTTGACCGTCGTTTGAAGGTCAGCCGGGAGATGAGGAATCACCTCATCCAGGGAGCCCAAAAGGGCATGTGAAAAGTGTGCCATCAGAATGGCTGAGCTAGCCTGACAAAGGCCTAGGGCGGTAGCAGCATATACCTTCTGCCCTGAGTAGTCCAATTTCTTGGACTCCTTATTGGGCGGTTTGTTCACATCCCGAGCGTTCCCGGAACGCCGGAAAATGCTGCCGGTCACTAGCCCCTCCGAGGAGTGGTGCTCCGAGAAACCGAAGAGTGAACCTGTAGAGACCACATACTTTCGAGCCATCCGGGCCGAAGGTGCGGGACAAGATGCTGGCCGTTGCCACAGCTCCAGGGCCGGGCCAATAATAGCTTCGGCCACTGGAAAGGCCTCCATAGGGGAATCCCCTCGGTCCAGTATCTCCGAGAGGGGATACTTGGCCCGTTTTGAAACGGGTTCGAGCTTCATCCCAGTGGAATCTGAGATGAGTCGAAGCATTCCTAAAAACGAGCTCTCATCCACCGACTGACCCCCTGTAGACTCCAGGTCAAGCGGCCTGGAGAACAAGGATGAGTCATCGTCAGACTCAGAGGAGTCTGCGAAAAACTGCTGAGTGCCTAAGCCACCCTCCACGTGCCAAGGTCAATCGGGAGTGAGGGTGACAGACACCCTATGGGGCAAACCCTGACCCGACCGAGAATCCTTGGTTGGGACCTCAGTCTTCAGTTGTGGAGGCGGAGGTTCCACCACAATGGGTGGAGCAGCCGGTTTCGGCTTCTCGACTACGAGGGGTTGTTTCGGCCGCTCAGGTGACAGCCAGTTAATGGCTGGAGAAGGCAACGGCGTCGGCTTATTCCCACACAATAAGAGCTGCTGCCACATTAAATCCTCGTAGCGCCAACGCAACTTGGGCTGGAGCCTATCCTTCGAAGAGAACAACGAGGATGAGCGGCGCCGCCGCTTTCCATGGTGCCGAGACCGCAGACGTCGGCGAGACCGGCTGGACCTGGAAGAGGTCCGAGACCAAGACCTTTGGGGATTCCAAGGGTGAGTCAGAGAGGGGACGGGAGAAACCCGCTCCTCCCTCGGTTCAGGGATCCAAACTGGGGACTCCGGCACAGGAGGCAAAGGCAAGTCCTCGGTTTCCACCGGGGGAACTGGTGAAGTAGGGTTGTCGGCATCACCAGTCGACAAACCGTCCGACGGGTCAAGAAAAATCTCGACTGCATCGACAGGTGTCTCGGCTGGCTGACCTGATGGGGACACCGTGAAGCCAGCAGCCTTAGCCGCAACCTCGACCGAAGTCGAAAGTCGACCATCCAGTGAAGGGGATCTCTCCCGCTCCCACGAACGTCGACAGTGGGACTTACCTTTGGAGTCCTCCTTTCTGGACCGACTGGAATGTCCTGATGGTCCTTCTCCCTTGGTGGAGAGGGATTGGCATAGCTCCTTAAAAGAAGCTGTATATGAAGAGCCCAAGGAGAGCGGGATAAATGCCGCGACATAGAAAGATGATGATGCGGCCTGGGCCGCCTCCTCCTCGAGGGTGATCATCTGCTCCAACTGATCCGCAGAGCCTGCTGCTGGACATCGCCCAACAGGCCTCCTTCAACTTGATCGGTGGATATAATTTTTCAGGGCACCCCAAAAGAAGTTGAGCAGCGTGGTCCTCCAAGATCAAAGCCAAAAAGGATTTGCACAAATCGCAAGCCTGCGAACTGTGGCAGAGTCCTAGGCAGTAAATGCACGAGGAGTGTGGGTCAGTCCGGGACATCTTCTGCCCACAGGGGCACCGACAAAATCCGGGAGTCCATTTGTCCATCGCAGCCACGAGGGAAAAGGAAGACCGAAGTCTTGTAAATTTGAGAATAAGTTTCGGATAAACCGGAGAGTGTGGATCCAGGCCTAAAACACAGAGCGCTAAGGAGGGAACCTGAGCTTCCAAGCAGTAAGGAAGATTTGGCGTCATGGGGCGGAGCTGAGAGTTTTACCACCCGGGTGGGTAGGAGGAGCCAGCTTGAAGACCTTCTGGCAAGGTTTAAAGTGGCAAGGAACCTGCCAAGGTGCCAATAAGTGTGGATTGAACAACATATCCACGTCCCTAGAAAACAGTGTTCACCACAAGGAGCATGTTTTCCTCATGGCTCCTGAGTTAATGTGGTACAGTGACTCTGGGACCTAATAATATGATGGCAAGGCAAAGCTTGCCCTCAAGTTATTCATTTTAGAGCTGGCCCGCCAGTGCAGCAGCAAGGCGTCCACTTGCAACACCAACATCCCAAGTTTGGGAATGGACTCAGGAGTCAGAGGGCCAGCCAGGGAAGAAGGACTGAGCATCCAGGGGATGTCTCCCCTTATTCGGGGGGGGGTTGAGTGTCCAGCGCATTGCGGACCCCTGGCGAAAGCTGGGTAGATCCACCATGACTGGTGCCTGGATCAGTGGGAGGCAGGGCAGACATCAGGTTCATCCCACAGACATTGCATGCCCCACCTCCCAGGTAGCACAGCATTACAAAAATGGTCCCGCCGCCGACGGATGACACCCCACACCGCCGACTAGGTCACTGATCAAAAGTCCATCGGCCCTGCCTCTGGAGGGTAAGGGGGGGAGAGTTTCAGGGAGTAGGGAGCTTCGGCGTGTGTACTGAGGTGAAGTACATGGCCAATGGGACACAACGGTGGGCCACCAAAAAAAAAAATATATGCATCTATATAAATATATTCATTTTAAATAACACTGTTAGCAGTGCAATGAACAGTAGTTTAAGCATTCAGCAACATCGGTCTTTGACCCAATGTTTTCCTTTTATATATAGGTTTTAATCCTTCTGGCAGGATCGGGCGGCTGTTTCAGCCCTGTCCCCGGCAGCTGCAGCCGTCCCGTATCTCCTTTTGTACTGGGGACCATTATCCCCCACAAACTGCCACACACAGTGGGGCTGGGAAGGGAAAGCCGTCCTTCCCCACCTGGAACACAAATCTAGACTGTCCCCAAACTGGAGTCACAGGGCAGGCCACTGGCATGACAGGCAGGGCTTCATACAGCCCATCCTCCATTTTTCCTTCTATTTTCTCCCCATCAGCTCCGCAGATGTGCAATGAGCACTCAGTGTGAGCTCCGTGTCCGCGGAGATGCCCCTGGTGCTCTAAGCTCAGCTCTTCCTTCTATGGGACTCTGCGTGCCACCACCTGGATTCCTCAGGTGGCAGTCAAAAATGGCGTTACGGAATCCCTCCCTCTGATTGGCTGCAAGCAGCTCAAAGCCAGGTAATTGTGAAAGCATTAATCCCACGACAAAGGGAGGGCTCTACTAGGGAATTAACTTGGTTTGGGGTGGGGGGTGCCTCCAACCACCAACCAGGCATTAATTCCCTAGTAGAGCCTGACTTTGGAGTGGATTAATGCGCTTGTAACATGGCAAGTGCAGGGGGAATGCTGTTGCAAGTCCATTATATGTGGGGCAGAAATGAACAGCAACTCACCATATTGCTAAATGCAATATTATATGCTGTTCAACTAAGCACTTTTAACTAAGCAGACAGGGTGCCAAAATGTCCGGCTGTGCACATGCACATTTACTACTCAATATACATTTATATTGTGACTGCTCTTTTAATACACTTTGAGGCATGATGTTTCCGCTTACATAACGCAAAAATATAACAAGCCATTTACTTCTCAGCACTTATGCAGTGGTCTGTTCACTTGTTTTGTTCATTTTCACTTCTGATTCATTAATGTATTATAGGAAAAGTACAAAATATTTGTCATATCTGGCATCTATTTGTACTATCCCCACAATGCATTACTGGATTGCAAAGAATAACGAGGCTGACGATCACTCCACTGGACTTCAAAAACAGCTGATTTATGGCTATCTTTCCCGTGGATGTGTGTCTCTCTCTCTGTTTTATGTCTGTGTAGCTAGATTTGGTTTTCTATGATGGAGTGAAACTGGTCGCTGTTTTCTACGCGGGCCCAGGGGTGGGTGAGTAGAACTTGGCCACACTGACTGTGACCGTAAGCATCTAGAAAGGCCACCTATAGGTCAGAGAGAGAAAAAGTAGCCAAAATCAGATCTGCGACAGTGGTGATCATTTCTCTCTCTGTTTCTGTGTTTTCACTGAAGCGCTGTCCTGATGTCAAGCAGGCATTACTAGGGGATTAATACCCACTTGGCTTTGTGTCACATGTGGGGTTTCAACCAATTTAGTTACATTATGCAAATTTTACATTTATTGCCATGTTACAATGACCCATAATTACATGCCTGAACTACTTAAAGTCATTCAAACCAAATCACATACTAATAGGAATATCAAAGCACAACTGGGCTAAGTTTTCAGTTATTTAAACCTTTATTTTATATCACAGTTCTACCTGAAACACATTTTAATTAATTTTCTGGCTGCCATAACCAACAAATGATTACCACATTGATTATTGACGCTTCCTCTCCAGGGTTCAGCGCTACTGATATGACGGCTACAGTCCTGGGAACTGGAAATATGAAGGGAGCCACACTCTCAATGGATCAGAGCAGTTCAAACAGGAACTTTTCTTTTTCTCTCTCTTTTTTTTTTTTTAAATTGTAATCACGCATCCCCAGTCACGTTTTTTGACTTTATAACATTTGTAAGAAAATTTACTTAGTGTGATCCTTTTTACAATACGAGTGCAATAAAACACTCGAGGGATATGTGATTATGGTCAATAATCACACACCTCTCTTGGGTGTTTAACGGCACTTGGTGCAAGTGCCTAACACCACCCTCAAGAGGCATGTGATTACTGACCCACAATCACACACCCTCTCATGCATTATTGCTTACATAATGCACACGGATTCCTATACATGAGGTATCAAGAGAGAATATGAGAATAAGTACACTGTTTGCTGACATGTAATGGACAGAACACTGATGTCTCACATGATGTATTGTGCTTTGGTATGTTTTGAATGGAAAAAGAACAGTTACGTAAGAACTTACGGTAACAGTAGATCTTTGAGGGATCTTAGTCATTTATTTATTTATTTATTTATTTAAGAGATTCATCAGGAAGGCATGCTGAGCAGAGTACTGCTCGATTCCAGATGCGTCCTGGGGGTAGTAGGTTACAGCAGAACAAGAACATACATTGGCAGAGTACAGCGGTAGGTGAGACGGTTCAGTACAGTTACAGGAACAGTTATAGATACTTAATCACTAAAATGTGCTACCAGACATGCGTAGGGAGCAGAAATACAAGTTAGTAACAGAATAAGTTGCTCCGCAACTGGGAGGATTATGGAGATGAGGGGGAGGACTAAGGGGGGAGGTTACAGTTGCAGACGGTAGCGAATCAAGTCACACCATAGGAACTTCATTGTCCGTGAATCAGGATCTACCAGGAAGATTTTCAGCAGTACTACTGGGTCCATCCACGCCACCAGCCCTATAAATGTGTGAGCAGACCCACTCCCTCCTCAGTCCCCAAAAGACAAAGGAAGCATAGTCCAAGCCATGGGAACTGAAGGGAGAGAGAGGTGCCCAGGTCCAAAGAAAAGGTTGGGAACACCAGATAACCAGTTCCAAGAAAAAGCCCCCCCCCCCAAAAAAAAGAGGGGGATGGTAGGAGGGAAGATGGATCTGATGACTGAGATCCCCTCGAAGATCTACTGTTAAAGTGATTTCTTATGTAACTGTTCTATCTTCGGGGGTATCTCAATGATCAGGTCACACCAGAGAAATGAGTCCCAAGCAGTTACAGGTGCAACAGGGCAGTCTGCAAGGAAGGCCAACCTTAAGCTCAAGACAGGAGGCCCTAGAGTACAACCCTTCCAAATACAGTAAGGGCTCCTGAGGCAATGTCCAGACTGTAGTGCTTGGTGAAAGTATGGATGGTACTCCAGGTGGCAGCCACACAGATGTCAGTAGGTAAGACTCCTCAGAAACAGGCTACAGAGGTAGCCATGCCTCTTATAGAATGAGCTTTTACTGCGCCAGGCAACTCTTTGCCATATTTGTTGTAGCAGAACACAATACAATTAGCCAACTATTTAGATAAACATTGTTTAGAAACCTGAACACCCTCTCCTCTCTACCTGGGGCGAAAGAAACCAACAGCTGCTTCGACTTTCTACTTTCTTTGGTTCGAAGCATGTAGTACTTTAAAGTTCTGTGCCTGTCTAACGTATGGATCAGTGCTTCCCCTGGATTTGCACGCTCAGGAAAAAAAAACAGGAAGATGAATGGACTCAGGGTAAACTCAGACACCACCTTGGGGAGAAACTTAGGATTCATGCGCAAAGACACCCTGTCTTTGTGAAAAATCAAATAAGGCTCCTCGTACCACAGGGCCTGAAGCTTGGAAATCCTTCAAGCAGAAGTTATAGCAACCAGAAATAACTCTTTCCAAGAAAGGAAGCGTAGCTCACAAATCGCGGCTGGCTCAGAAGGAGACAGTCAACTTCTCCAAAACAAAATTCAATTCCCAAGCCGGGACAGGGGAACGGACTGGGATTTCAGATGCAGGACGCCCCTCAGGAAAGTACGGGAAACATTCAGCTGAGCTATGGTGTGGTCATCCACTGGCTCATAAAAGGTCAAAATAGTCGAAAGGTGCACCTTGAGGGAGGAGTGCTGGAGACCTGAATCCGACAGCGATAACAGGTAGTCCAGAATCTGGTTCGCCGGTCAAGAAAAATGACCCAGATTTTGTTTGGTAGCTCTGGTGGCAAACCTCTTCCACTTCATGGCATAAGTGGCTCGAGTGGAGGGTTTTGGAGTGGCCACTAGCACATTTATTTATTTTATTCTTTGGTAAGGTAAGGCCCACTAGGTACAGGTGCCTGTTTTCAGGGGCGACCCGGGAGCACTTGGGGAAGTTAAGTCACTTGCTCAGTCACACAGTATGCAAGTGGAGGTTGTGGGAATCAAACCCAAGTCTTTCTGCTGGAGGTACCAAGCTCATTCACAGCTCATTACTCTAAACTCTGGGCTATACTGCCAGCCCCATACATCTGCTATCCTACTGGAAACACCAAATCTGGCAATGACTACGTTCCTTAGGAGCCAAGCATGCAGACTGGGAGACTTGAGCTTGGGATGGACCAGGGTCGCAAGCCCAAGTCAGCAAGTTCCTGCAAAGAAGAAGAGGGCGGAGACGACTCCGCCAGCTGCTGTACTAATGGGAACCATATCTGACATGACCAGAATGGAGCTACCAGAATCATGCTGGCCCCCTATCATCTGCAGCTTGATTAGCACCCTCTGAATCAGAGGGAATGGAGACAAGGTGTAAAGGAACCTCCTGTTCCAGGAAAGGGACATCGTGTCTTGCCAGAAAACTCCATGCCCTGGATCTAGTGAACAGAAATTGGCAAACTGGGCAGTTTTGCATTGAGTGGGGACGCAAAAGGGTCCAACTCTGGATGATCCCATCTGTCAAACAGATCTTCTGCAACGGATGAGAGAAGCTCCCACTCAACTTTCTTTTCTCAGAAGAAGCCAGAAGGGGAAGGAAACATATTCAATTCAGTGCTTTACAGTAACTGGTAATTGCTATTTTTCTTTTAAACTTAAGATTGTGGCCTTTTAGTGACACTGTAATTTATCTGCTGTCTTTACTTAGAATTGTTTTTGGGCTGTTGAAAATTTAAAACGTAGTGGTGGTGTATTTCTTTGCTGTCTTTAATTGCTGCAGATTTTGCCCAACTCTTAATTATATGCCCTGTTAAATCTGATTGACAGGAGCTAAACACAGGGGATAGTAAGGGGTGTACAGTAGGAGGGGCATAAGGGGGAAAAAGCCTACCCTCAGCACGACAAGTGTTTTGACTTATTTAAAAAGAAAAGTATCTGAGGATCAGTGGCAAGATTTTTAGGACAGTAAATTAATAAAAAGGGAACTACGAGAGCTTCAGTAACAGACAAGTATTGGAACTGTAGTATAATGTGGGGAGTGGTGCAATGCAGTGGCTGTGGGGCAGCCATATTCAGGCAAACCTTCTGGACACTGAGGTGCTGCCCTATCTTCATGCATCTCTCTGGACTGCGGGATGAGGTAGCCAGACTCAGAGCGGAAGTAAACTGGGTCAGGAGTACCATCACCCCTATCCAGAGACCACCCAGTCCAATGCAACTGCCTCAAAGGATACCTAGAACAAGGAGCACTTGGATGACAGTGGGCTCAAGGAGGGCTAGAGCAGTCAGGCAGAGACACATCCCAGATCCTATTCCACTCAAGAACTCATATGCCACACTGGCAAACAGGGACAACCAAATAGAGGTATCCAGAGAAGTGGAAGGAAAGGATGTGGAGGTTAGCCAAGGAGGTGACCTCAGTCGGGGAGAGCAGTAGACCCCAGAGGAGGAGGAGGAGGAAGCGAATCCTGGTGGAGGACTCCATCATAAGAGGGTCAGCTAGGAACACAGGAGAGGGAGGTGAGGTGCCTACCAGGTGCCACGGCATGGAGGGATGGAAGGAAGATCCTGGGGATCACTGGGAAGGCAAGATGGGAGGGTGAGTTGGATGTCATTATCCACCTAGGTACTAATGACCTGGCAAATGGGGAGCCAAGGGAAGTTCAGGAAGAGTTTAGGAAACTGGGGAAGGGTCTCAAGCAAGTAGCTACTTCTGTCACTTTCTCAGAAGTACAACCTGCGAAAGGCAAGGGAGAGCATAGGGGTGCATGCACCAGGAACTTTAACTCATGGTTGAAGAACTGGTGCTGTGAGGAAGGGTTTGGATTCATTGGTGACTGGGGACCCACCTGGAGGGATGGAGATTTGTTCAAGCCTGATGGCCTGCATCCATCCTGGAGGGGAATCCAAGCACTCAGTGATAAGTTTAAATGCTACACTGACAAGCATTTAAACTAGCAAAGGGGGGTAGCAGGCCAGCAAGGAGCGTACCTACTTGCTCACCTCCCACAGCTAGCAGAGGAACCAGTGAACCGGAGGAGTGGCTATCTACAAAGCAGTGTGCAAAAGATGGAGATTAGCGCCCAAGAGGTGGATCGGCAGAAAAGGGGCAAAATTCAGCAGAAGGGCAGACAGCAAGGAGAACCAGAGATAAAGGACAACCAAGGAAGGGGCTGCAGTAGAACAGCGAAACAGTCTAGGGAGGTCAAATCATGGAAAGCCATGTGTGCCAATGCCAGGAGCCTTAGCAACAAGATGGAAGATCTGGAGGCTGTCATGGTGCAGTCAGACCTGGACATGGTGGCCATCACTGAAACCTGGTGAAATGATAACCACAACTGGGAGATGGCCATACCTGGCTACAACATATTCAGAAGAGACAGGGCAGGTAGAAAGGGAGGAGGAGTGGCACTGTATGTGAAAAATGACACAAGGGCCACAGAGATCCAGGAGGAACAAAAGGGGGGAGAGATACTGTGGGTTAAGCTGGAAAGGAAAATGGGGCCAGCCATCCGCACAGGTGTGGTCTATAGACTACCAGCCCAGCAGGAAGAAACAGATAGGGAGCTGATGCTAGCCATCCAAAGGATGGCAGACAAGGGTGAGGTAGTATTGGTTGGAGACTTCAATATTCCAGACGTAGACTGGAGCATCCCAGCAGCAGCATCAACTAGAGCAGATTTATCCGGGACTCCTTCAGGGTGCCTTCCTCAAGCAACTGGTCATGGAACCAACTCGGCAGAAGGCAATACTGGACCTTGTGCTCACAAACAGGGACAGTGTGATGGGGTAACAGTGGGGGAGAACCTGGGGAACAGTGACCACCAGTCATTGTGGTTTGAAATCCCAGAAAGAGCAAAACCAAACCACACAAAAACACATATCCTGGATTTTAGGGGGCGGACTTTGGGAAAATGTGGAGATACTTGAAAGAGGCATTAAGGGGAATGGGGCAGGAATCAGGGGTTGAGGAACAGTGGGCAGCATTTAAAATGGGGATTACAAGAGCAACAGAATTATGCATTAAGCAGGTTAGCAAGAAGAAAAGGAAGAGGATACCATTATGATTTTCCAAAGAAGTAGCAAAGAAAGTGAAAGCCAAAAAGATTGCATTCAGGCAATACAAAAAGACACAGGCAGAAGGGGACAGGGAGAAGTACCAGGAGAAGCAAAGGGAGGCAGGAGGTCAGTAAGGAAGCCAAAGCTCAGACAGAAGAACACATTGCAAAATCAGTGGGTAAAGGATAAAACATTTTACAGGTACATAGCGAAAAAAGAAAGAGCAAAGGGAGGGGTAGTGAGACTGAAGGGGAGGATGGGGACCACGTGGAGGATGACAACAGTAAAGCTGACATATTGAACAGGTATTTCTGCTCAGTCTTTACTGAGGAAGAGGAGGGTAATGGGTCTGAAGGGAGTACAAGGGATGAGAATGGTGCAGAAATGGACACAAGTCCCTTTACTCGAGAAAGGGTCCTGAAGGAACTGGAAGTAACAAGAGTTGATAAAGCAATGGGGCCAGGGTCCTTAAAGAACTAAGAGAGGTGGCAGCTGAACCTCTGGCTATCCTGTTTAGCCAATCACTGGAAACAGGGGAGGTACCCAAAGACTGGAGGACAGCAGATGTAGTCCCCTTATACAAAAGTGGGAACAAAGAGGAAGCGGGAAACTACAGACCTGTCAGCCTCACCTCGGTAGTGGGGAAGATCATGGAAGCACTACTGAAGGAGAGACTGGTGGAACATCTGGTTGTCAATGGACTACAGGACCCAAGGCAGCATGGTTTCACCAGGGGGTGGTCATGTCAGACCAACCTTGTTGAATTGTTTGACTGGGCGACTAGGAAGGTGGATCGGGGAGGGTAGTGGACATGGCCTATCTGGACTTCAGCAAGGCCTTTGACACTGTGCCACATAGAAGACTATTACACAGACTGGGGAATATGGGTGTGGGCAGGACAGTAGTGTGGTGGGTAGGTAACTGGCTGGGTGGAAGGACACAGAGGGTGGTGGTAAATGGCTGTCACTCTACAGAGGGAAGAGTGACCAGTGGGGTACCACAGGGATCAGTGCTGGGACCGGTCCTATTCAACATCTTCATCAGTGACATTGCACAGAACCTAGAAGGCAGAATTTCACTGTTGCTGATGACACAAAGCTCTGTAACAGAGTAGACACACCAGAGGGTGTAGAGCGGAATGAGAAGGGACCTGCAGAAACTTGAAGAATGGTCAGGGGTTTGGCAGTTGAAATTCAATGCAAAGAAGTGCAAGATAATGCATATGGGGCACAAAAACCCTGACATAATATATCAGTTGGGGGGGGGGGCGCGAGGATATAGCATGCACCAAGCAGGAAAGGGATTTTGGGGTTATCATTTCTGATGACCTCAAGGTAGGGAAACAGTGTGACAAGGCAGCAGGTAAAGCAAATAGGATGCTGGGATGCATAGGCAGGGGCATCACCAGCAGGAAAAGGGAGGTCATAATTCCACGATACAAGACACTTGTGAGGCCCCACCTGGAGTACAGAGTACAGTGTACAGTTCTGGAGAGCTTACCTACGTAAGAACATAGACAGGGTAGAGCAGGTTCAGAGGAGGGCAACAAAGATGGTACATGGATTGCATCACAAGTCCTATGAGGACAGGTTGAAGGAACTGAATATGTACTCCCTGGAGGAGAGGAGGGAGAGAGGGGATATGATAGAGACATACAAGTATCTTATAGGGAGGAACAGGGTGCAGGAATACACTATTTTTAAGCGAAAAAGATGTTCCAGGACTAGAGGGCATGGGATGAAGTTGGAGGGAGGACAATTCAGAGGAACCGTGAGGAAGAATTTCTTCACAGAATGGATGGTGGACAAGTGGAACACCCTGCCAGAGGAAGTGGTGGGGGCTGAAACAATCACGGGATTTAAGAATGCATGGGATACACATCAAGGTATTCTGGAGTTCAGGGGTAAGGGGCAACAGATTTCTAGGAAAACATAAACTGAACTTACAAGCTCAAATGGGCAGACTGGGTGGGCCACAGGCCCTTATCTGCCGACACTGTCTGTGTATCTATGTATCTATGCATGTTGGACTGCATCTTGCTGATGCTGTCCCTCAGGGTGTTTAGCACTCTTGGGATGTGAACCGCTGAGAGAGTCAGACCGTGGTCTAATGCCCAGTACCGCACTCTAATGGCTTCCCTGCACAGGGGATACAAATGTGTACCCCCTCTTGTTAATGTAATACATGACACTGTTGGATTGAATGAACAGCTGTCCCAGGAGGAGATGATTCTGAAAAGCCTACATGGCATACAGAACTGCCCACACCTCCAGAACACTGATGTGCAGGGAAGTTTCGATCTGGGACCGAGAACCCTGAGTTTGAAAGGGGCCCAGATGAACCTCCAGCCCAAACTGGAGGCATATGTGGTGAGAATCTGCTGGGGGGTGGGGGAGATGAGATCTGGAAAGGGACCCCTTGCAGCAGGTTCAGGGGGTCCATCCACCACCGGAGCAGCTTTCAGAGTGGGGAGGAGATCAGCACCAACTGATCCAATTCGTCCGTGTGCTGGTCCCACTGTATTCTGAGAGTTCACTGGAGGATGTGCATGTGGAGCCTCGCCACTGGAACAGTGAGGATGGCCACAGCCATCAGCCTCAAGTATTCTTTTGCAGGGATATAATGGCTCTGGACAACCTCCTGAGCCTGGGTAATAAGGCACTCTGCTCTGTTCTGAGGAAGGAAGGCCTTTCCCTGCACCGAGTCTTGAACTGCCCCTATGTACTGCAGCCTTTGGGACGGGACTAGGACTGATTTGGGCAAACTGACCATTATGCCCAGGGAGAGAAATAACTGAAGAGTTCTCTCCAAAGACCGCAGGAGCTGTTCCCTGGATACTGCCTTTAGGAGCCAATCGTCCAGATGATGGAAAACATACAGCCCCTCCCTTCTGAGAGCTGCAGCTACTGCTGCTATGCATTTGGCAAAGATCTGTGGTGCAGAGGACACGCCAAAGGGCAGCATTTTGAATGAGTAATGCTTGCCCTGGAAAAGAAACCAGAGGAAACTCCTGTGGGGTGGAAACACTGAGAAGTGCAGGTAGGCATCCTCCATGTCCAAATAACACAGCTAGTCACCCTGCTTGAGAATGAGCATTAGGCCTGGCAGAGTTACCATTCAGAACATTTTGTACTGGACATACAGATTTAGGTCCTTGATGTCTAAGATGGACCACAGATCCCTGGTTCTTTTGGGGACCAGGAAGAACCTAGAATAAAACCCTTTATTCATCTGCTACATGGGCACTGGCTCAATGGCTAGTTTGCACAGAAGGGACTGCACCTCCTCCTGGAGAACAGAAAGGTGGGCCGGGGGATAGCTGGAAGGCAAAGGAGGAGTCTCTGGAGGTTGCTTGGTGAGCTCCAGAGTGTGACCCCTTTCTATGATTTGAAGTATCCAGGCATCTGATGTGATTGTGCGCCATTGATCGAGATGTAGGGAGAACCGACCTCCGACCACCACCACTTGGTCAGGGACCGGAAGGGGGGGTGTCTGGCAAAGAGTCAAGCAGAGGCAGATCCAGCCACCAAAGCTCGTCCATCGCTTCTAGGGTGCTTGGCCGTGGCACCTGCAGTGGAGGGAGTGGGTAAGGTGGCAGTAGTTCTGCATTTGCCTTGGGGTCGAGAGGCTGTTCCTTGCCTTTTGGGTCCCTTACGAAAGGGAGGGTGCTGCCTGCCCTTTGGTTGCATATGACAGAACAAATGGACAGATTTAATAGCACTGCCAGTTGCCTGCAAATCATTAATGATGTCCTGGACATCTGGCCCAAACAGTTTTGAGCCATTGAAGGGGCATTCGGCATCTTTTGCTAGACGTCCACAGCAAAGCCGGAGACCCTCAGCCAGCAGTGCCTATGGAGGCAAATGCATGTGGCAGCAGCCCTGGCAACAGTATCTGAGATATCACGGGGGGTTCACAAGAGGTGTTTGTTAACTTCTTCAGCAGTTTGCAAGTATTTAAGAAGCTCCTGCTTCTGAGTACCATCTGGAAGTGTCTGAGCAGCAGCTTTGCCCTTCTTCCAGTTGGTATTCTGGTCTTAACCATATGAGAAAGGTAGTTGGCAATCCTCAGCCCACGGGGTGGAGGTGGCATAATCCCTCTTCCCCCAGAGATCAATTCTGTGCGACTCTCTATGAAGGGGGGGAGTTGAGGTGTTTAGGCACCTTAGACCTGTCATGAGCTGCCTTTATTACCACAGAATCTGTTTCAGGTTGGGCAGCATAATGTGGGAAACCCTGAGGGGCATGATAAAGTTTATCAACCCTGAGGGGCATGGCTGGCACCATAACAGGCCTGCGCCATGCTGCAGTAGTAGCACTCCTCAGAGCAGGCAAAATGGGAGGATTGATCTTGGAAGGAGACTCTGGAATCTCCAGGAAATCCACTAGATCCTTTCTGGTGGCATCCTCGTCCTCAGTATGAAAGCCCATGGCTGAGGACAACTGCTTCATAATACTGAAAAAGGTAGGGTCCTCTGGAGGAGACCTAGGGATGTGTGTGACAGAGTCCTCACTTGCTGAAGAGGCTGCGGATCTGTCTGAGGAGAGGGGTTCTTCCTCTTCTTCATTAGGAAGAATAAGATCTGGATGGTACTCCTTTTCAATGTCGACCTGTTCCAATTCCAGGTCCGACAAACGAGGGGCCAACGACCTGTGGGGGGGCCGCAAAGGTCGGGTTGGAGTTGACTTCAATGGTGCCATTGACAGCACAAGTGATGTAGGCCTATATGCACCTAACTAGTTGGCCAACACCGTAGTGAATTTGGTCAAAATATCATTGAGGTCAACGGCAGTAGAAGACTGTGTCAACGAAGGGGGAGGAGGGTTCGACAGCACAGGAAGTGATGACCCACCAGAAGGACCCTGAGAGCCAAAAGAGCCCACAGCCAGAGGGCCTGGGAAAGCATCAGGCCTAGACAGGAGGGCCGCTGACAACGGGATCATCATCGATGAAGAGGGGGCCAACGACCTGGAGATCGATGACAGGCAGCCTTGGGTATCAGGCAGAGATGCTGTTGGTATGGGTCTAGTAGGGACAAAGACCTGGACAGCAGATTTATGAGTCATGCAGCCACAGCCAACAGAGTACCCCCTGACAAAGAAGAGGAGGAGGAGGCCATCAGGGAGCGGGACCACCGCCTGGGGGAGTGGTCCCAATCTCGGTCTTTGGTTTTACTCCCCCCCCCCACCGAGGACTTGTCTTGGGCCTTAGCAGCCTGGGAGCTCGACAACACTATTGGCAACTGGGAAAAAGGGACCCCAGAGGACCTCTGCCCGGAATTGGCTACCTGTTGAGTCATCAGAAAATTTTTAAGTACCTTTTTGCATCGCCTGAGGATTGTTTTATTAAACTTCTGGCAGAGCTCACACAGCTTCTTGATCAGGCCCAAGACAGGAGACACAGAGAGTGTATTCACCTGTAGAAGCAATCTTCTTTCCACAGCAGCAGCAGCGACAGAAGAGAGAAGCTGAAGGATTAACTCTCAACATAAACAAGGCAAAGGAATCTCTTCAGAAAACGATTCTAAAAAATTAAGTATAGAAAAGCCATAGGTGAAAAAGGCGAAAAACTGCGTCAGAGCTTCCGTGGAGACCCATGCGAACAAGTCAACGGCAAGAACTGAGGAGAGTGGGGATGCTCACACCATTATAGGGTTGGTGACATCGGAAGATGACGTCAGTGTGGGCAGCCCCAGTAGTACTGCTGAAAATCTTCTGTGTGGATCCTCCTGCTTCACCGATGGTAAAGTTCCTATGGTGTGACCTGATGACTGAGATACCCCGAAGATCTAATACACTACAGGTTAAAAAAAAAAAAAAGAAGGCTAGATGGGTTACACTACAGCCAGGCAGCAAAATGTAACAAACAGCTGCAATACTTTCTAGTCAGTTATTTACAGCTCTGCTGCACAGTAATGCATAGAAATGGCTTCTATTTCAAATTCACAAACTGGTGGAGGACTTGCTGATTCATCAAATTTACAGGTTTCTCACAGTTTCCTGCCAAAGCTTTTACATCACAACCTGCAATGTGCAAGATGCTATAGCAACTGCATGCCCTCTCGTAAACCTGGAATGAAGCAGCAAAATGACCCATCCAACCACAGCCAGACAGAACTGGAGAAAAGCTTTTCAGACTGAAGCTGCAATGCTTCGGGCAGCATGGTTGTTTAATTGACTTGGCTAAATTCCAATCCCAATTGACTGATTGAGGAAAGGCAACACAGCGTACAGTTAGAATAGTCTAAAACATTTAAATATAATAACCCAGCGACAATCTACTTATCTGGATGAAAAAAAACCTATTTACTCTACATCTGGTTGGATATAATCTGATAGCAGTATACTGTAATATCCTATTTCCTCAGACCACGTAGTCTGGATAGATGTTATCAGCTTCAACTATCCTGACTACTGAGCGGATTGGATATTTGACATCCAATCAAATTCTGTGAACTTCTCAATAGTACAAGGTCATAACTGCTTTAGTAGAATTACAAGTAAAAATGAAAATGTATTATAATAGCGCACACACACATGGCTCTGCTTTCTTTGTTTCAGCTGGTGGTTCTCAAGGTCAAAAGCAAAAGTGGGAGACTCCAACATCTGACCCAGCAGGGAGTACACCTCTCTGATGTCTGTCTCACTCTTTTAGGAGACCCCAACACACACCTGTCAATACCAATTCACCAACAATGGTGCGCAGGTAATGTGGGCAGTGTCATTTGGGGCACCAGAATTATGTCTGGAATTATCGCAGGGGACATTCCAGCACCCTAAACTGACAGTACCCCCCCCCCCCAATGTGGGGGACTTCACCCCCACATCCCCCAAAATAAATGTAACAAAATCCGGGGTAAGGGTGCATGCTCTGAAAGGGGCACAAAGTTGTGAGAAACCAACAAGTGCGAGATGGGATTATCTAAAATCCATATTGCCCCTACAACTCACACCCTTGTTGCGGCGCCCTCATTATACTGCCCTAACAATGGGATACCGTCAGTACCTACTCATTTAACCCTGGGTGCACCTCACTTCGAAGGAAATGCTGCACCTTAAAATGCTGTGAAGTTTACTCATGCATGTTTGTGTCACCAGCTCTGCACAGTACTGTGTGTTCAGAATTCCTTCTACACCTCCCGGCAAACATTTCTGGAGTTCCTCCTCCACATTACTGAGTAAATACTTATTTGTACACCACTTCACTCCAGATTCTGCTCATTCTTTGCTGAATTTTAATCCTCGCCATTAATTGTATTGGTTATTGTAGGCCAAGACACACACACTGGATCACAAAGCATGCAATCTTAGTGGCTAAGAAATGTTGGTAGTGTCACCAAAGCAAAACACTGCGCACAATTAGGAAAACAGCAACATATAGCTTGAAAAATGGGCAAATGAGTTAAAAATACATTTGTAATGTTTGGAGTGCATAAGTGGGTTTAAAAACTCCCTCCTCCAACTGTTGGTATTTCCTGAGAGATGACTAGTTGATTAATAGGGCCATGGAAACTAAATGAGTAAATGTACTCGGTGTTGGGAGATTATTGCTTAATTCAATTATTGGGGGGGGGTTCCTAGCTGGATACCGACATTATTTATTTATTTTTTAAACTTTATTTTTTCTTTTCATCATTTACATGACAATATTTTCACATATAGTAAACAGACCATATGAACTTACATTTCTGGGTTCAAAGTCTCTTAACTATAGGATATCATTGCATTTACCATATAGAGATGCATCATATGGAGGGTTAACCTTTTTAAACTAATCCTAAATGTATACAATATTTGCTGTATCTGGAACCCATGAGTTACATGGCTATCACCTAAATAAAAGATTGGCCAGCATTATATGCAACATAAGCTACGCCCCATTATTTATGGGACTATGTATCACCATGTACATACCTTAATTGAAATCATGAAGTCTCAAAAAAAAAAAAAAATAGAATTAGCAACAGAAATCAATGTGAAGAAAACACAATAAGCCCTAAAAGATCTAAATCCAACAATATAACACCTTTCCATTGTACCAAAGCCATTTATTAAGAGCTATTCAAAAAGATTCATCTGTTCTAAGTTTAACCTAGTGGAAAGGCCGATTTCAACATCTAGGCTGTTCAAAGATCGAGAAAAAAATACAACTCTCAACATACAAGTGAGGTGGCTATATAGAAAAGTCCAGCACAGTTCACCAACATGAGGCCTCCAAGTGTCCACATTATCCACATCCTCCTCAGAATCTACACCTTCTGCCTGCCTGTTTCTAGCTTCTGCCCCCACCGGTCAGCCCATTTACCCACTTCCACAGGATCAGAGAAAAGGTAGACTTCTCCCTGATATGTAATCCGCAGTTGTGCTGGAAAAACCATTGTATGGGACACTCCAATGTCTCTCAAGACTCTCCTCACCTCATCAAATCTCTTCCGATGTTGTCTGGTAGCAAAGCTGATGTCTGGGAAAAAATGAATTTGATGTTCGTCTTGAAAAAGTGGGCTGGTGCGACGGGCATGCTGAAGGATCTGATCTTGCTCTCCAATCCCCAAAGTCACCACCATAAATGTGCGGGGTTCTTCGCCGTTCTGTTTATGGCCCCGGGGAGTGATGCGATACACTTTTTGCACTTCCCACAGGCCACTCTCGGTTCCAGGGGCTAATTTTTCAGTAAGCCACTCACGAAAAAACATCATAGGATGGTCCTCCTCAACACCTTCAGGGAGACCTATAATCCTAACATTAGCAGATGGCACCTGATTCTCAAGTGTTTCCAATCTAGTACATAGGTGCTGGGTTTCCTTCACCATTAGCGTGGTGGAACTCGTGGAAGCATCCATTTGTTTGTGGACGTCATACATGTCTCCCTTTATGGCATCCATGGTGGTTTCTAGGACTACTACACGTGCATTAAAATCATCCACCTTCTGATTCAAGGTGGACATTGAGGTTATTAGTCTCTGTATTTTCAGTTCCAAGGATGCCAGAGTCTCAGCTGAGCCCGACTTGGCCTGTAAAGAAGTTGCAGACGGTGTCCTCCCTCCAACATTTTTGCTTTTTTCAGCCCCTCCAGTCATACAATCCTTCCTTGGATTCCCCATCTTAGGCAATTCAAACACGCTCTTTCCACTGGTGCACTCTAAATGGCAGTTAGAGGATCGGAAAAGTGTATATTTCAGTAAAATAATATAAATTTGTACAGAGCCATGTGATTCTGCTGCTATCGGACTCGGACACCACAGTGCCCCCCAGATATCGACATTATTTGGAGGGTATGCCCTTGAACAGATTTCCACCTAGCTCCTGCTGCCCCCTTCCTGGAGGTGTGTACCTGTTTTGCTCCCAGGTAGAAGCGCTGGACCCCAGTGACATCTTCACCAACCCCGATGGACTGAAGACTGGCTTACTGCCCATACTGAGGAACCAACCAAAAATGAGGGTTACTCACCTGCAACCTGTAATCCTGTAACTCTTCCCAGGAGGCCTCCACAGCGTGGAGAACATCTTCGAAGAGACTCAGAGCCTGGAACTCTTAGCTGCTCAGGAACCAAGCTGTAAGGTACATGGAATGAAGGTCTGGGTGCAGGACCTTCCCCTTGTGACAGGACAGCAGGTCCAGGCACATGAGTAATCGCCAAGGAGGCCTGCTGCTGAGGCTGAGAAGATCTGGGTACCAAAACCGACATGGCCATCTGGAGCTACCAGGATCATCCGCGCCTTCCCCTTCCTCACCTTGACCAACACTTTCTGAATCAAGGAAAAGGGAGGGAAGGCACAGAGGAAGCCTGGGGTCCAGGGCCTCCCCCACCAGTGTCCCGTGTGGCGGGGGAGAGACACAGAACTGCCTCAGCTTGGCATTCTCCCAGAAGGCAAACAGGTCGACCAAGGGATTGCCCCACAGGGAGAAAAGGTGGTTTCACCACCTCCTGATGCAAGGACTACTTGTGAGGCTCCTGTCCCACAAGGCTGACAGCATCTGCTACCTGACTGAAGGCTCCCGCTACATGAATTGCCAGGAAATCGGCATCCAAGCTGCGCATGAGGGTTCAGGTGCTGAAAGCCTCTTGACACAAAGAGACTGTGTACCGCCCTGCTTGTTCAAGTAGTACATGGTCATGGTACTATCCATCTGAATCTCCACGACCTGAACCCAGATGAATGGAGTGAATTCTGTCAGAGCAAGGTGCACTGCTCAAAGATCCAGCAGGCGGATGTGGTAATGGAACTCTCTGGGGGTCCAGAACTCAAGGCATCAGAGGTCCCCTAGGTGTGTTCCACATCCCACCAGAGACGTGTTGGTTGTCAGGGTGACGGTTGGCTCTGGGTGGACAACTAGGACTCCTTCCTCCAGATGTTCTGGGATGAGCCACCATTGGATAGCATCCCATGACAGCTGGGTCACCATGACCGGCTGCTCCAGGTGACCTAGGCGCTGAGACCACTGGCGGGCCTGCTGCCACTGCAGATGGTGCAGGATGCCATGTACCACAGCAGCCACAGGAAGTCCTGGGCAGGGCATGAGTGCCCAACCTGAAATGACCGGGCACCCGCATGGAGTCGAGCCTTGGCCACAAGGGAGTCTATCTTTACCCCAATAAAGTGGATCTCCTGCAAGGGGTTGAGTTTGGACTTGGCCAGGTTGACCAGAAGACCCAGATTTCTGCAGGACTGGAGGGTCAGATCCCTGGACCACTCGACCACCTGCTTGGGCAGTCTGGCTATTAGGCAGTCATCCAGGTAAGGGTAGACCCTGACTCCTCAGCACCTCAGGAATGCTGCCACCACTATAATGCACTTGGAGAAGACCCTGGAGCCCAAGGAGAGGCTGAAAGGCATGGCTTGGACCTCATAGATACCACCAGTGGGACAGACAGACTAGAATATGGAAGAAGGTATCCTGGAGGTCCAGAGAGCAGAACCACATGCCCTGTTCCAGGGGTGGAATGATCTGGTTCAACGTGACCATCCAGAACTTGAGCATCCTCAAGAACTGATTTGAGATTTTTAAGATCCAGTGTGGGGCACCAGCCCCCCACCCATTTTGGAACTAAGAAGTTCCTGGACATGAAGCCCTGGCCAGCCATGGTGTCCGGGACACAGGCTACGGCTTCTTTCTCTAGGATCTGAGCATTCTCCTCCCTGAGGGCAGACAGCGTGTCCTACGACACCACGGACCTCCTTGATACATGGGGTCGGTACAGCGCGAGAGCCTTGAAATCCACATGCAAAGTTCTTTGGAGAACCATCACTTGTAGTAGTACTCATTAATCTGACGTGATGACGGACCAGGTGTGCCAGAAATGGCGAAGCAGACCCCCCACAGGAAGCTGAGGCAGGTACTGGGTGGGAGGGAGACACCCCCCAGTCCATCACTGGGCAGCCTTGGAGGAAGCACTGCCCCCAGCTGCCAGAGGGACACAACCACCCCTACACTTCTGGGCTTCCTGAAGCCTTGGCCAGAGAACTTGGTCTTGGGTCACCAAGCCTGCGACTGCCCCTGCTGGGTTGCTGCAATTGAAAGGGATAACACTGAAAGGGCTTCTTTTTCAGCTGCTGCCCTTTATGGTCCATCTGTTAGGATGTCACAGAATCAAGGGTGGCACTGGACTTTTCCAATCCTGGTAAGATGCCCATCCACCCCAGGGCTGAAAAGGTCATTGCCCAAGAAGGGGACATCAGCCAATTTGTGCTGGCTGCCTACCAAGAAGGTGGAAATCCACAACCAGGCCCTGCAACATACTGCGATGGCCACTGCCATGAACCGGGCACGCAAGTCGCCAATGTCCAAGGCCGTCTGGAGCTGTTTAGCCAGCGCTCAGCCCTGGTCCCTGATCACCTTAACTGTCAACTGCAAATCTGCAGAAAGGCGAGGGAGGCCATGGTCGAGGACTCCCATCAGGGAGTGACCAAAGTGGCCATCATGAAGGCATAACTCGCCTAACAGAGACCCAGGGAGGATGCAGTGTACACTTTCTTTGCTGTGTGGTTCAGCTTTTTGGACTCCTTGCTGGGAGGCTTGTCCACATCTCCGACATTGCCAGTCTTTCGGAAAATGGATTCGGCCACCAACCACTCAACCAAGGGACAGGTCCAAGAAACTGGACAAGGAGCCAGTACGGACTGCATACTTGCGGACAATAGGAGCCGAGGGTGCCACACAGGAAGCCAGATGCTTCCACAGCTCCAGCACTGCTCAGCCACCAAGAAGGAGACCCCTGGGGAATCATTCCTGTCCAATATTTCCATGAGGGGTTACATAGCCCACTTTGGACTGGTTACAAGGGGATCTCCACAGACTCTGAGATCAACTGGAGCTTAGTGCCAAAGGACACCAGCCCGTGGTTCGTACTCAGTTCTTCGGTCAATTCACAGTCAAAGCCAGGAGTCCTCAAAGACTGCATGGAGGACCCATCGGAGTCTGAAGACTTCTCAAAGACGACCATTGACCGCTTCTCACCATGTACCACCTTAGATTCATCCAAGTGGATAATTTCCACTGGCAACTGGCTTGACAAGCCAGTAGCCAGACGGGAGGCCTTGATAGGGGCTCACTGCAATGGTTGCCAGGGCAGTGGTTCCACCCTAACTGGGGTAGAGGCCAGCTTTGGAGACACCAGTTGCGGCAGGACCGGGGTGGGTCAGACTGGGGGTGACCAGGGAATCGCTGTGGTTAGGGAAGGGGGCCTACCCTGCCAAAGAACCCACTGCTACCACATCAGCACCTCATAGCACTGATGCAGCATGCAGAGGAGCCTCTCCTTATCAGAAGACAAGGACGATGATGAACACTGTGGCACTGCTGGGCTGAGGATCCGAGAGCAGGAATACGAGAAATCCCTCGACCATGACCTCAACCGACAACTGGATCACTGAAGGTAATGAGAGGCAGATGAAGGGGCTATGTAATGGCTCCTGCTGCTGGACCACGGAAGGAGGCGGCTCCTGCAAGGAAATAGCCAGGTCCGCCAATTGCTCCTGATCCTCTTGGGAGATAGAGTCAAAAGGACCGGAGTCTTGGAGAGCGAGTTGTCCTTGACCCCTTCAGACAATGGGTTGACCGGGTCGAGAAAATCTCAACCACCTGGTCAGCCTGCGTCACGACCCATAAGCCTGACATGGGTAACGTGGAGCTAGTGGCCTGGCCCTCAAACAAAACAGGCTCGGTCGAAGCTGAGCACTCAATGGCTGTTGAGCGATAAACGGAATCACGGGAGTGGGAAGAGTGTGCCCATTACCAGTCCCATGACTGACGGCAGGATTGTTTAGATTTTTTCCTTACCGCTATGGGAAGGGCCTTCTCTCTGAGGGTTTGGTGGGATCTGCACATCTCCCAGAATGTTCCTGAGAATGATGCCCCAATGCCGGCCCCAGTCGGTAGCAGCACTGATGTTGACGAGGCTCCCACCACGGCTTGGCCTGCCACCTCTTCCACAACCACAAACTGTGCCACCTAGCTTGCTCCCCCATGTACACAACCTCACGGGCATCTTTTGAACAAACTTGGGGGGGGTGTCATTTGGCATGGTCGGCCGTGGAGGAGATGCACGTAGCAATCCTCTAAAGCTGAAGGAAAAAGCATTTTGCAAAGGCTGCAGGCCTCAACACTGTGCTCTGCTCCAAGGCAGAAGATGCAGGATGTGTATGGGTCTGTCCTGGACAATTTGGCTGTATCCACTGCAGTGCTTTAATCCCAGACTGGAATGGGGTTCCTCTCGATCCACAGTAGCACAAGGCAGAAACTGAAAAATAACTACAAAAATACGAAGATGAAATACGTACTTTTGCACATAGACCTACACTGTGCACGGAGCTGCAAAGGAGACCCGACTCTTCCAGCAGAAAGGAAGATCTGATGTCATGGGGTGGAGACGAGGAGTATACCACTGGGGTGGGTGATAGGAACTTGGCTTGAAAACATTCCAGCTGAACTTAAAGGGAAAGGAAGACTGCCAGTGTGTGGATAGTGCACCATAACCACGCCCCTAGAAATTAAAGTTACAAGCTTATCATAACTGTTGATCTGCCACAGTATCTTCACCACAGATTACCACTTATGAGCCTGTACCAGAGGCACTAGGACCCCATGGGACCAAAGCTTCGGCCAGGGGGCCAGCAGCAGCTACTGGGCACTGGAACCGCCTTCCTGGAGAGGTTGTGGGGTCTAAAACAGTGGGGGAATTCAAACATGCATGGGACAGACATAAGGCAATTATAGTGGGGGGGTTGCAGGAAGTAGGCTGTTGGTTAACTACAATCTGCAGCTTATCCAATAGGTAGGGAAATGGGCAGACTGGGTGGGCCAAGTGGTCCTCATCTGCCGTCAAAGTCTATGTTTCTATGTACTGTGCCTGTGCATCTCCTACGTGGTGCTGCATACTAGCCAATAACCATTGCTGGCTCCCTCGCCAACTTCAGTTCTGTTCGCTAGGATAAACAAAAGTAGACAAGACAAAGGAGAGGACTTAAGAGATTCCCTAGCCCAAAGGGACATGAAAAGGACACAGGAAAATAAACAATGTAAAACCCAGACTATAAATATCTAGACAGAGAGACGTGCACAACAGGTGGCACAGAGGGATAGCTGGATATGGAGACAAAGCCTCAACACCACTAGCCAGATAGCAGAAGGTAGTGATATTAAGAAAGTGACCCATTAAACACGGGGCTTTGGCAGATAAGGCAAGAGTGGTAGGTCATCAAGTTAGGACCCCCTTGTAAATGAGATGGCACAGATGTGGCAAGCAATAGGAAAGTGTGACAAATAACTCCTAACTGCAAACACTATGACACCAGAAGAAAACATTATTTTTTTTTTTTTTTTTAAACACTTAGTTCATGCCCCTCCTCCTCCAGAGGAGTGGGGCAGGGGAAAACATTTGGTGCATGGATTGCAGAGCTCATCAGCCCAAAGGTGTTGAAATGTGTCAGTCTCCCCAGCTATCCCTGAGCCTTTTGGGCTTAACAAGCAACATGGTATAGGGACAAACAACATGCAAACCAAGAGAAGAAATGCTGCCTGGCATAGACAGGAGAAAATCACTAGAAAAAAAACAAAGGTGACCTGTTTCTGCAGCAGAAACAGGGATATAACCTGTGTAATGGCTAGTACAGTTATGATCCAGTCTAGTGCAACAGCTCACATCCACAGACAGGACAACTGTCAAGTGGAGCTAGATGTGGATGATGCACAGAAGGCGCAAGCTGCATTCAGCAACTAACAGAGCTACACTGTACACAAGAAGTAGGGGGTATACCCTGGGCAGAAAGGAGGAAACAAAAAACAAAAAGGAGATGCTTTTTTTTTTGTTTTGTTGACATGGAGCTCTAAGAGGGCCCCTCACCCCAGTTTTTTTTTTTGGGGAGATGGATTGGGAACCCACAACTACTGGGGAAAGGTATATGGCACTAGATGTGCCAGTCAACAACAGGGTGAGCTTCAATTTTTTTTTTAATTTTTATAACAAGATGCCCTACAGGGAGGGGAACGACTGGGGAGAGGTATATGTCACTAAATGTGCCAGCCAGCAACAACAGGGTGAGCTGCTCAAAGGCCATGGCTCTCCCAGAGCAGGGGCTAGTGTGCGGATGTAGTAATCAATGGTGAAGATATTCTTGAAGATAAACAGTTGTGGTACGTGCATAACTTTCATATATTCCAAGACCCTGAGGGTAAAAAATACTCTCTGCACAGTGATGAATATATGGGAGCATGGGCTCCAAACATGTCTGGCGAGACCAGAGACTGATCAGGAGCAAGCAGGGGCTCCTGTCGCATAGGAGCAGAAGGGTTCCCGACAGCTTCCGCCTGATCCTGAGGAACAAAAAATGTGCACCCTGATAAACGGCTGGTAGTACAGCCCAGAGATTAGAATAACGAGTCGAGAATGAGCCTGGTACATCCAGCAGATCTGGGTTTTATTCCCACGACCTCTATTTGCATACTGTGTGATTCTTAGCAAGTCACTTAACCTCCACAGTGCTCCCATGCTGCCCCTATAAATAAATAAATGGGCCTTACCCAGTCAAAAAAAGAATAAAATACAGTGCGAGTTGAGCACCTTACACCACTCAAAGTGCCAAACTGGAAAAGCAAAGCAATGTCATCCATCTGTTACAGACTGCTGGTCTCACCAGTCTGAAGGACACCTCAGTGGCATTATAACTGCCCTTGACTGGTGCTGTGCTACCTCCAGATCCTGGGTGGAAAGGACAGTTGTCAGCCAGACAGTCTCGCTTGGTGGCAAGTAGGGCTAATAGACTGTGAATCTGCAACTATAAGTGATAATTGTTAAGTTGTCGTATGTGCCTGATGTGCAGAGATGCACATGAGTGCGTCCTGAGGTGGAAGTCTTCCTTCCAAGAGCACATATGTGAGCAGAATCTGCAACTGGAGGTCGGTCATGCACGGGGCCCCATGACCCCAACAGGGTCTACACTACTTCAATCCCCAAAGCTGGGTGAAGTACCTCACATGCGGATCCAGTGGGCATGCGATACCACATAAGGAGGTCCCTGAGGATGGCTGGATTGAAAAAAGGGGATGCCTCCATACTGTCCTAAATGCCTCCCTCCTCCATAGCTCTGAGCCAAGGAGGAATGACCATGTGTTTACACTGGGAACTCCAAGGAGCTCCAATGGCAGGGATACTGGGCCACAGCTTGCATATGGTTCAAGATCAAGTACTTAGATCATCTCCACCAGGTATCGCTTGTACACAGTGCACTCAGTAACAGAAGAAAGGTGGATAGAGGATTTGTTCTCCTAACTGGAGAATGTAGGTGGAATTGAGGTGTTCCCTCTGGGCAGGGTTGGTACTGGAGAGAAGGGCCTGTACTTGGCCCTGTCTACCCACACCCAGTGTTGCTTCCATGTTAGAGGCTCCTCGGGGCTTATCAATGAGGGCATCCTCTCTAGGAATCGATGAGGTCCATCTAAAAGGGGCTAAGATTCCAGGTCTCTGGGGCCTTGTCGTGGACTGCGGAACTACACAGGAAGCCTCGCCTGAAGGAAGGGCCTAGCAGAATTGCCTGAATGGTGCCCTGCAGTCAAGGAGTGAATGAACTGGTGCCAATGGGAGGAAACACCTAGGTGAGGAGACCTGAGCTACACAGGTCCCACGGTGTGACCCAGGTCATCACTGATGACTATGTCGTCCAACACCTCTGTGGAGAAAGCAGCCTCCAATGGGTCGTCCAGCCCAGCATCGGAGCCATCTCCTCCACCATGCTCAAGATAGGTGATGTCTTCGGAGACAGGCCTTCCCATCTCCACAATCAACACCGTTCTCGATTCTTTGCTCAGTGTTGACTGCAACACAGCGCTCCATGCCATGTGGGTAACACCAGAGTTGGGGACAACCTCAGGGATGAAATCACTGTCAGCAATTTGCTCAGAGCTGGGCTCAGGATCGACTCCATGGTCATCCCTGTGTGTGTGTGTGTGTGTGTGCATGTGCGTGGGGGGGGATAACAGATGGACGAGTCACCGAACTTCAGGTTCAACACACAATCTCTGTGTGTTGTTTATTCAAAAAAAGGAAACAAGCTTCTGCAATGCCATATTCCTTCTTCAGTACATCAGTTTGTGGCAACAGACTATGTATGTCCTTTCTATGCACTAAGCCAGCACCTTCTAACACTGATCTCCAATCTAACCACTTTGCAGTGAAAACCCTTCATCCCTATGTGGACCCTGTTTGCTTGAGTAGTGGGGGCTCAAAAAGAAAACAAAAAGCAAAACAAGCTAAAAACAAAAAACCTCAGTGCAGAAACACTGAAAAAAGGGTTACCCCAAAGGGCACTGGCAACAAATCAAGTTTCTAAGAAATACAACATCATACATACTTCCATAAAGCAAACCGTCATGGTATATATGCAAATCACCATGACATTTCATACTTGTTCAGTTTACAGCAATTTACATGCATTTTAAACAGCACAACTAACTTAATTTGTATAATAGTCATCTAGTACTTTTCACCATTATCAAAAACACCTAGTGCCATGGTATTTTCAACATTTACAGGTTTCATAAACATAAGGTATATTACAACATAGTGCTAATACATACTAAATCCGACAACGATACACAACCTGTTTTACATATGCTTGGAGACCACAACAATAACCTCCCTGTACAAGGACGTGAGAGGGGAAAAGGAAAATTAAAGAGGACACTATAGCATAGTCAAGAAAGGGGAGGGGGTGCCCATAGGTGGCCAACCTTATGGACTAGAAATTGTAAAGGATAGAATAGACTAAGAAATAAAACAACTGCTGCAACAGATTTAAGAAAAGGTCAGTCCTCAAGAGTGGAAGGAGCTGCCTGTCACATATCCCCCACCTTAACAGGGAAGCAGTTATTGCAGACTGCTTACCACCTTCCTGTCCCAGGAAAGGGATGGTGCTTTCACCCATCCATCTTCAGAAGCTCTGTCTCAGGGTCCCTATTAACAATAAACATTCTATCATAAACATAGTGGATATCATCATTCTTTACCCTGAGGCATTAACACGTCTCAATAGAAACTAACGGTACCTTCCCAGCTCCTTTTAGGGAAAGTCTACCATATTTCTTAACCAAAAAATCTGGACATCTGTAAAGTCCAGTACCACAGAAATCATTTTTCCGGGGTGAGTAATTACCTGCTCCAACCCCACCAGACATGTCAGTTTTAAGCAGGGGCCCAGTCCTAAGTTCAGCCCCTCTATTTAAACCCACTATATCTCTTGATTCATTCATTTCACTTGCTACTGATCCAGACACCTGAGAGTAGGCACACTAGGTGTTACCCCAAAATAGGTTCCTATCCATTTTCTACCCACCTCCTTAATCTTAACATATTGTAACATTTTGGCAATGTTAGCATCATATTGTAACATTTTGGCAATGTTAGCATCTTTAGCGTGCAGTATGCCCCAGTCATAGAAACAGACTTTGACGGCAGATAAGGACCACCAGTCAATACTGTTAATAAATTTAGCTGCATCAATATAAGAGAAAGTCCCTTCAGCCTCATAGGCTTCTTCTTGCTTGCTTGGAGTTTTCGACCCCAGCACAATATCACTAGGCACAGTCTTACCTGGGGTCTTACATTCAAGTTCCATACTTGCATCTCCGAACTCCCAACAGGTAACATCCGGGGATCAAAGGCAACAAAGGAATATCCTGCTAGGTCAGGGGGCCCTCCTGAAACTGAGACCATGTAAAATCCTCCTCCAGCAAGGACCTCTCGAGCACCTGGCACTGGTGTGCCGCCTCTCCACGTAGTCAGTCTGCCTCGACCCCACGGTAGTTCCGCATCCTTTTGCATCTCTTCATTGTCTTCAGGACTGATCTTCCTCCAAGCTCCCAGGTCCAGTCCAGGCAGCAGCTTCTCTCCGTCTGCTGGCCATGGTTCTGGTCAGAACTCCATTGACTTTATTCTCTGGGTTTCTACTCTGGCAACTCCTGCTGCATCAGTCCACCTGGGATATCTGGGCGATATCCACCAAAAAACGTCCCTCTTTGGCCAGGCCAGACTCTTCCAGCAAGTTATCCCACAGCTGACACAAAGTCTGTGGAGGGGTTGGGGGATAACAGATGGACCAGACACCGAACTTCAGGTTCAACACACAATCTCTGTGTGAAGTTTATTCAAAATACAGGAAATAAGCTTCTGCAATGCCATGTTCCTTCTTCAGTACATCAGTTTGCAGTAACAGACTATGTATGTCATTTATCCGCACTTAGCCAGCACCTAGTGACACTGATCTCTGATCTAACCACTTTTCAGTGAAAACCCTTCATCCCTATGTGGGCCCTGCTTGGGTAGTGGGGGCTCAAAAAGGAAAAAAGAAAAACAAGCTAAAAACAAAGAACCTCAGTGCAGAAACACTGAAAAAGGGTTACCCCAAAGGGCACTGGCAACAAATAATGTAAATCATCATGGTATATATGCAAATCACCATTACATTTCAGACTTGTTCAATTTACAGCAATTAACATGCATTTTAAATAGCACAACTAACTTAATTAATATAATAGTCACCTAGTACTTTCTACCATTATCAAAAACACCTAGTGCCATGGTATTTTCAACATTTACAGGTTTCATAAACATAAAGTATGTTATGACATAATGCTATTATACACTAAATCCAACAATGATAAACACAACCTGTTTTACATATGCTTGGAGGTCACAACAATAACCTCCCTGTACGTGGACCTGAGAGGGAAAAGGAAAATTAATGAGGACTCTATAGCATAGTCAAGAAAGGGGAAAGGGGGTGCCCATAGGTGGCCAACCTTATGGACTAGAAATTTTAAAGGATATAACTGACTAAGAAACAGAAGAACTGTTGCAACAGATTTAAGAAAAGGTTGATCCTCAAGAGTGGCAGGAGCTCCCTGTCACACCCTGCCACCATCACTACCTCTAGAATCCACCCCCAGTGTCACTAGTGGCAAACGGTATCAGAGGTGGCTCCAACGTTGTCCTTAGGGTTACCCACCATGTCATCTCGACAAAAGCCTAGGCAACACCAGAGGACAATGTTGAGGTGTCCATCGATGTAGACTGAGCATATAGTTTCGGCCTCACCACCAAAGATGTCTGCTGCTCAAGGCAGACAAGCTGAGGAAGGTTTACAGCCAACCGCCTAGAAGGAGTCAGCTGTCCAGATGTAGTGACCGGAGTCTCTAAAGCCTCAGCACAGTGAGGTCTAGGAGAACTCCATATCTCCTCAGAACCAGAGGACCCAGGAAAAGTCCCAGGGGAAAGGCCCAGAGACCTTACCTCAGCACACATGCAATGCCCACCTCCAAAGGTGGGGATCAGACAACTCCACTTCAATGCACACTTTCCAGGGTACAACAGTCCATGGAAAAGCAGGCAACACAAGCATCCATGCCATGCTGAGTTCCAAGATAGGTCTTGCAGACTTGATGCCAGTCCTTACTAGCCAACTGTTTCCCATAGCGGCAACAACACATAATGGGTAACTGCTGTACTTTCCTTTTCTTCAAAGCAGCCTCTTTACAATCTGCTTTCGGCTTTTATTGTGGGAAAAAAAAAATGGCACTGTAAAATGAGAAAACTACTGTGACGCTGCAGAAACTGGCAGAGAAGAAGCAACCTGAGGAGTTCTGGACAGTGGGAAGAACAGAACAAAGGTTAGGAGGAAGTTAACAGCAGTTACAGTCTAGTTCACGGCACCACGAGGGGTGCGCTGGTACCATTCCCAGTAGCCGCTGTCACCTGGCCAAAGCTTTGCTTCCATGGGGGCTCCTACTGCTTCTGGTCCAGACCCATCAGTGAGAATCAATGGTGAAGACTGATTCTTGGAAGATCCTTGAACCACTTCTCCGGATGTATGACTGATGTAGCAGCAGGCGTCTCCAACAAAAGAATTACTGCGACCACGGTAGGTGCCACCATGTTAGACTACTACCCCTTGACCCATCCTAAGTCAGTATCAGAGTAATCTTTGCACTGAATGAATCCATGAAGTTAGTTCTTTTGACAACTGCGAGTTTTTTTAATTCAGTTTCTCCGTGCTCAATAATGGACATTCTAAAACACAAACAAATCACAGATCACAACAATTTTGCTTCAGTGCAAACAGTGAGCAGTATCACAAACTTGTACCCAGATTTCAATCGCCAAACACAGTGGCTTCTTGCTCCAGCACTTCACTCCACAAGAGAACCTTTGCCAGGTAGCATGGCAGGGAAGTGACACTATCCTACTTGTCAGTCTCTTTGTCCCTTGTTCTCCTAATCTTTCTTGCAGTTGCAGCTTAGCTCTTTAATAAGTCTTTTCAACCCCCACTCTTAGCAAACATTCTGTTATTGTAAGTGTTCTGTAATTATAAGTCTCAGGAGCTGCTATAACACATTTTGCCTAAGCTGAGACTCCTTCTGCAGCTTTTGCAAAAGGCTGGAAAATCTGCACTCAAGCAACCTCTAGAGTTTACAATAGCTTTCTGCAATCGTCTCAAAATATAATTGCATATATTTCAACAGTAATGCTATACATTTTCCAAACAAAGGAAATCTCACTCTGCCCATTTGAGCTTGTAAGTTCACTTTATGTTTTCCTAGAAGTCTGTTGCCTCTTACCCCTGAACTCCAGAATTCTCTTATGTCTGTCCCTTGCATTCTTAAATCCCGTGACAGTTTCAGCCCCCACTACTTCCTCTGGCAGGGTGTTCCACTTGTCCACCACCCATTCTGTGAAGAAATTCTTCCTCAAGTTTCCTCTGAATCGCCCTCCTCCCAACTTCATCCCATGTCCTCTAGTCCTGGAACATCTTTTCACTGAAAAATAGTGTATTCCTGCACTCTGTTCCTCCCTATAAGATACTTGTATGTCTCTATCATAACTCCTCTCTCCCTCCTCTCCTCCAGGGAGTACATATTCAAGTCATTCAACCTGTCCTCATAGGACTTGTGATGCAATCCATGTACCACCTTTGTTGCCCTCCTCTGAACCTTCTCCACCCTGTCTATATCCTTACGTAGGTAAGGTCTCCAGAACTGTACACTATACTCCAGGTGGGGCCTCACTAGTGTCTTGTATAGTGGAATCATAACCTCCCTTTTCCTGCTGGTGATGTCCCTGCCTATGCATCCCAACATCCTATTTGCTTTACCTGCTGCCTTGTCGCACTGTTTCCCTACCTTGAGGTCATCAGAGATAACCCCAAGATCCCTTTCCTGCTTTGTGCATGTTATATCCTCACCCCCCAAACTGATATGTTGTTCCAGGGCTATTGTGCCCCATATGCATTATCTTGCACTTCTTTGCATTGAATTTCAACTGCCAAATTCCTGACCATTCTTCAAGTTTCTGCAGGTCCCTCCTCATTCTGTCTACACCCTCTGGCATGTCCACTCTGTCACAGAGCTTTGTGTCATCAGCGAACAGAGAAATTCTGTCTTTTAGGTCCTGCGCAATGTCACTGATGAAGACGTTGAATAAGACCGGTCTCAGCACTAATCCCTATGGTACCCCACTGGTCACTCTTCCCACTGTGGAGTGACAGCCATTTACCACCACACTCTGTGTCCTGCTGCCCAGCCAGTTACCTACCCACCGCACTACTGTCCTGCCCACTCCCATATTCCCTAGTTTGTTTAATAGCCTTCTGTGTGGCACAGTGTCAAAGGCCTTGCTGAAGTCCAGATAGGCCATGTCCACTACCCTCCCCGATCCACCTCCCTTGTCACCCAGTTGAAAAATTCAATGAGGTTTGACATAACCTCCCCCTGTTGAAACAATGGTGCCTTGGGTCCTACAGTCCACTGGCAACCAGATGTTCCACCAATCTCTCCTTCAGTAGTGCTTCCATGATGTTCCCCACTACTGAGATGAGGCTGACTGGTCTGTAGTTCCCCGCTTCTGCTTTGTTCCCGCTTATGTATAAGGAAACTACATCTGCTGTCCTCCAGTCTTTGGGTACCTCCCGTTTCCAGTGATCGGCTAAACAGGATTGTCAGAGGCTCAGCCACCACTTCTCTTAGTTCTTTTAGGACCCTGGGGTGCACCCCATCTGGCCCCATTGCTTTATCAACTCTTATTCCTTCCAGTTCTTTCATGACCCTTTCTTGTGTAAAGGGACTTGTGTCCATTTCTGTGCCAATCCCACCCCTTGTACTCCCTTCAGGCCCTTTTCATCTTCCTCAGTAAAGACTGAGCAGAAATATCTGTTCAATATGTCAGCTTTACTGTTATCTTCCATGCAGCCCTCATCCTCCCCCTTCGGTCTCACTATCCCCCCCTTTGCCTTTCTTTTTTCACTTATTATGTATAAAAGGTTTTGTCCCCTCTACCCACTGATTTTGCAATGCACTATTCTGTCTGAGCTTTGACTTCCCTTACTGACCTCCCTGCCTCCCTTTGCTTCTCCTGGTATTTCTCCCTATCCCCTTCTGCCTGAGTCTTTTTGTATTATCTGAATGCAGTCTTTTTGGCTTTCACTTTCTCTGCTACCTCCTTGGAAAACCATAATGACTTCCTTTTCCTTTTCCCCCTTGCTAACCTGCTCAGTGCATAATTCTGTTGCTCTTGTAATCCCTGTTTTAAATACTGCCCACTGTTCCTCAAACCAATTCCTGACCCATTCCCATTAATGCCTCTTTCAAGCATCTCCCCATTTTCCCAAAGCCTGCCCCCCTAAAATCCAGGATACATGTTTTTGTGCAGTTTGGTTCTGCTCCTTCGGTGATGTCAAACCACAGTGACTGGTAGTCGCTGTTCCCCAGGTTCTTCCCCACTGTTACCCCCATCACACTGTCCCCATTTGTGAGCACAAGGTCCAGTATTGCCTTCTGCAGAGTTGGTTCCATGACCTGTTGCTTGAGGAAGGCACCCTTAAGGGAGTCCCAAGATAAATCTGCTCCTGGTTGATGCTGCTGCTGGGAGGCTCCAGTTCACGTCTGGAATTCTGAGATCTCCAACAAGCACCACCTCACCCTTGTCTGCCATTTTTGGATGGCTAGCATCAGCTCCCTATCTCCTCTCTGTTTCTTCCTCCTGGGCTGGTGGTCTACAGACCACCCTTGTGCAGATCGCTGGCCCCATTTTCTTTTCCAGCTTAACCCACAGTATCTCTTCCCCATTTTGTTCCTCCTGGATCTCTGGCCTTTATGCACATCTTTCACGTAATGTGACACTCCTCCTCCCTTCCTACCTGGCCTGTCCCTTCTGAATATGCTGTAGCCAGGTATGGCCATCTCCCAGTCATGGTTATCATTACACCAGATCTCTGTGATGGCCACAATGTCCAGGTTTGACTGCACCAGGACAGCCTCCAGATCCCCCATCTTGTTACTAAGACAATGATTTGCATATATTTTTATATTAGCAGATATGCAAGGGAGGAAAAGACAGATAGCAAGGGAGACTGGGAGACAGCGAGAGGCAAAGAACTGCAAGACTGTCGGGTTGATTAAATCCAAAGACTCAAGAGGAATTTTTGGTTGCGTAACCAGACAAAGAAGAAACAGAAAATGAAAGAATCTTGCATTTAAACACTTTCTCCGTAACAACTGAGACAGGGTCCTATTCTACCCAGTCACACTGCTCATAAAGGATGGCAAGAACTAGGTCATAACTGATGTTTACTGGCAATTTTCAACTCATGACTATCCAACAGTCTGGTTTTCATTTTGAAACATAACAGAGAAAAATGATGGAATTATAAAAACATTGTCCATCCTGTCTGCCCATAATGCCCAATCAGAAAAAGACCATTGTCCATGCAGTCTGCCTATGATACCCAATCAGAAAAAAGACTACTGTCCATGCAGTCTGCCCATAATGCCCAATCAGAAACGACGATTGTCCATGTAGTCTGCCCGTAAAGACCACTGTCCATTCAATCGGCCTGTAAAGACCACTGTCCATTCAGTGGGCCCGTAATGCCCAATCAGAAAAAGATCACTGTCCACTGTCCATTGACCACTGTTTAACTTATGACTATCCAACAGTCTGGTTTTCATTTAGAAACATGACAACAGAGAAAAATGATGGCATTAAAAAAACACTGTCCATCCAGTTGGCCCGCACTGCCCAATCAGAAAAAGACCATTGTCCATTCAGTCTGCCCATAATACCCAATCAGAAAAAGACTACTGTATATCCAGTCTGCCCATAATGCCCAATCAGAAAAAGACCATTATCCATCCAGTCTACCTGTGGAAGGCCTGTTTAACCAGGCCTTCTCATCCTTACACATTATTCATCCCTGGGTACCCTGTTTTTCTGCTTTGAGCTTCAGTTTTTGAGAGATATTTATTATATGTATGTATATTGATACCTTACTGTTTTTTTTTTGAAATTGCACTTTATCTTCTCCCCACTACCTGTCGGCTCCGACCCTTCAGGGCATCCCAGGGGTCATCCTTCTGCCACCCTGCCCACCGATACTTACCTCCGGATCCCCCAGGTAGCTTGGGCTTAACCCCTGAGTGGGCACGAGGTGGGGTGGACCCCCGTAAATCAACTTTTCGTCGGGTCCGAGGTAGCCGGTGAGCAGGGGGCACATTGAAGGCACGCCCAGGAAGCCCATCTTCCCAAAACAGACAGGTGTTTTCCGCTTTCCTTCCTCCCCACGCAGCTCAACCACCCGGACATCCATGGCACTAATCGCTAATGTCACCTGCGTGCTGGGCCGCCATTTCCCTTTCTAATGGGGCTTGCAATCCCGAGCCTCCGCAGAAGTGGTACAAGTGTGATGGGCAACAGCCCACTCCCACCCGACCCTCCTGGAGATGGCGAGCTGTCATGGGATGCTCAAGCCGTACTCCTCCAGCCGACCCACAAGCGACCCAAGTCCGCTCCTGAACCCGGGTCACCGGCATGGAGCGAGGTGTGGCATCCAGCGCCTCAACCCTCAGCGCCACCAGCCCATATATCTTACTGTTTTTATACTAATTTGTATTTTTATATTTATAGTATGTCTTTTTTGTTCAGTGCCCAGAGCCTCCGGGATTGAGCATCAGAAAAATAAAATTTGCCTTGCCCATCCAGTCTGCCAATAATGCCCAATCAGAAAAAGACCACTGTCCATTCAGTCTGCCCATAATGGGCAGTCAAAAACAGACCATTATCCATCCAGTCTACCCGTAATGCCCAATCAAAAAAAGACCACTGTTGGGCGCACTGTGGAGCACGCCTACAGACCAGATACACTATAGCTCAGCTCAGTGTTTCCAGAACTTTAGAATATAAATTTTGCATTAAAGTTACTCTCAACTGTGGAACCAGTTGCTGAATTGGACAGTGGGCTTCGTTCTGAGCAGTTTGGTACTAAAATTGTACAATGGAGGCTAGCGGGAGCAGCAACAAATATCCTTCCGCGGTGGACATGCAGGCCGCTTCCACTTCCACGCTACTTGTGACTGGGAACGAAATTCCATGGAGAGCCTTGTAAACCTCAATGCAAGCAATCAACTTGAAAATGAAGTCTATCTTGCAGCATTTTGCAAAGCAGGATGCCAAACTAGAGGTAGCCTCAAGTACAGCTGCCTCAGCAGAGAAGATCGCTACACAAGCCTTAACTGCAGCCTCTAAACTGGTACAGGAGAACTCACAGCTGCGGTACAGACTAGAGGCATTGGAGAATGTGAGTCGGGCTTCCCACGTTAGACCAATCGGATTCCCGGGGGGAGTGAAGAGGACAATCTCATGGTATTCCTGCAGTCCTGGCTTCCTGGTGCTCTAAGCATTAATCCGGATCTACTATCTGGACAAACACATAAAGACTACCGAATTTCCCCATGAAATGCAGGGTCTCAGGCTGAAGCTTCCTGAACAGTTTTGACTATGACGACCAGCACAGGGACCCGAGATCTACTTCTGCAGGCCGCAATATCCAAGGACTATCTCAACTATAACGAGGCCATGCTACACTTGTTTCCGGACCTCTCCTATGCTACGAGAGCGTGTAGAAAATGATTTGATGGAGTTTGAGCCAGACTTAGAACCCTCGGGGTAACACACACTTTGTTGATGCCGGCTCGGCTCCATATTCATTACAGAGGGAAGACTTTCCAATATACGGACCCTCACGAAGCTGGGAAAAAAGCCGAATCTATTGCTAAAGAGTTCGATGCTAGAGGAGCTGAACAACAAGAGGAATCGGAGGATGAGACCTCATCTGAACTGTTAAAAGTACCTTATTTTGCTTCCTTATGGAGCTTGCTGCTAGTTTAGCGATTTGGTTATTTAAAGTTCAAGATGTTACTGCCCATGTTTTATAACTCATAACCAGTTCTTGACCTGTTGAAAAGGACTGTTTTACATCTTTTGCCTATACTGTTTTAAGGGGCAGTACTGGTTCTGCAAGTAAGAGTGTGGCTGGAATATTTGTATATCCTTTTTCGAAGTAACAGTCTGGATTATATGGGTTTAAGCCATTATGTGCTTCCATTCTAAGAATTTTATATTCACTTTTTGGGTCATTTTCACACTTTGTGTTGTGTTAACTTTCTGAACTTTCAAATTTTAGGACTGACCACCAAAGGTCTTTGTAGGGTGCAGCTGATGTTGGAAAAACCTTTATTTTCTTGTTTATATAATAGGGAATACACCCAATTACCTTAAACCAGACTGTATAGGCTACACTAAGTCTATTACATTGAATGTATACAAGATGTACTTATTGTGAGGCCTTACATGAGTGTAATGTAAGTTATTGCTCATGATAAATCTGCAATAAATACAAAGTTCAAAAAAAAAAAAAAAAAAAAAAAAACACTGTCCATACAGTCTGTTCGTAATTCCCAGTTAGAAAAATACCATTGTTTATCCAGTCTTCCCGTAATGCCATATCCTTCCCTGAGAGCTACTGTGTAAGCAGGGTTTGTGGCCTTGCTAACACCCCCCATTGTGCCCTTGCTAAAAAAACAAAACAAACAAAAAAAACATTTTACCTGTCTTGCTACAACCTTCCTGGGACACTATTAAGACTGTAACTATGCCCCACTGTGCTTGAAGCCATTAATTGCTTTGGCACCCACCACCTTATCTATTAGGCTGTTCCACGGTTCAACCACTCTCTCTGTAAAACGTAACTTCCTCATGTCACTCCTGACTTTCCCAGTTGCTAGTGTCCACTCATGACCTCGTGTTCCCGTGTTCTAGATTTGTTACATCTGGTGAAAGGCTGGTCAAAAATATTTTAATGTAATTTTATTCAGAATGTATTTTACTGAATTGTCCTGTTGTATTGCAAGGTGCCCAGAGCGCTCTGCATTAGGCGCCATATAAATAAAACTGCCTTGCTTTACAGTTTACCCTTTTCATTCCCCTCAGGAATCTGAACGTCTCTATCATATCACCTCTCTCCCTTTGGGGCTCCAGAGAGCACAAAGAATATTTAGAGCAAGACATAAAAGAGAGTTTGTTACATGCAATATTAGGGATCAGTGTGACATCAACTGTTATCTTTTTTACTTAAATAATTCACATATAAAACTACAAAAGAGGTACATGTGTAAAATTTGATATCACAGAAATAGCAGATATCACATTTGCTTCTAATGCTTTAATGACTTGGTGAGACATTACAGCTGCAGGGTCTCCAAATAATTGACCTGTTTTGCAGTTTTATGTTTGTGTGCGACAAAGAATTCAAAGTACTTGTTTTGGGTTGTAATTGACCCCAATCAGTAATCATTTTTTTTTTTGGTTTGTTTTCTTATTAACTCTATTTTTGCTCCTGGAGGCTGCTGAGGATCTACCGCTCATCTATCCTGTGCTTAGTTCCCGTTCAGTGTCACCCCCTTGCTGACTCCACTGAAACCTTACCTTGCTCTCCCCTGGACCACGTGGCTTGTTCCCCACCCTCAACAGTGGGGCTCCCTTTCTGTGGACAGAATGGGGAAGGAGGACCAAGATGCCGATCCAAGGGAGATGAGGCCACTCATGAGGCAGCGGAGGTGGTGCTGGCAGGAATCCTAGACTTCATGCTACTAGTCCGAAGGGACTTTCCTCTGAGTGTTGCTTCCTGGCAAAGGCGGACGTGCAATGATGTTGGCGCATAGTCGAGCACGCTCCACCCTGGACGTCTGCCACCTCTACCAATGCCGGCTTGTAGTCTGGTTCCTGGCTTTCCATCCCCTAGCCATCATTAAGGGTCAGTGTGTTACTGGGAACCAGACCATTCCCTCCCCAGAGAACGGAAGCACTCTGTCAGACAAGTAGCCCCCCCCCCCGGCTGACCCTCCAACTCCCCGAGTTCACTCTCAAACTTAGGTCCTCATCGCCACAAGCGGTAGCTCTACCAGTGTGCTAGCAGACCGGCTTAAACTCATCCTTTTATTGAGTGAAAATACAGACCAACATGATAGAGTGTACAATCAGTAATAAGACAGTATGGGTGCGTAAGAACTTATAACAGTAGATCTTCAAAAGTATCTCTTGTGGAAGGTCATTACATGCGAGATATCAGCTGCAGGCGTCATTTTCTCCGGATGTCTTTCTCAGCAGGCGACCCTGGGACCTCCCTCTAGCACCACCACATGGTGTTCACCTGGCAGGTATAAAAGGGGGGCGGTCCCAGTTACTCCTCAGTTCTTTTCCATACTGGCACTCGAATGTGTAAACATATCTCAGGCCTCTGATGGGAACGGAGGAGGGAAATCAAGGCAGCAGCTCAAGGAGTCATAAAAGACAGGAGTAAGGAATCCTTCTGAAACAACAGTGAGGGGGAAAGAGGGCTATGCTGCATGACCTACTGCAAGAGATACACTCAAAGATCCGTTACAGTAAGTTCTTATGCAATCATACTATCTTCTTCGAGGCAATCTCTTGCAGCAGGTCATTACGTGTGGGAAGATTCCCAAGCAGTTATTATACCCAGCGGGAGGAGGAAGTGAATCATGAAGGCTTAGGACAGTAGTCCTTGTAGGACAGCCCGTCCAAAAATGGTTCACCTGTTAGAAGCGATGTCTAGACTGTAATGCTTGGTGAAGGTATGAACAGTAGACTACATTGCAGCTTTGCAAATATCCAAGGCAGAAACGCCCCGGAAACAGGCCATAGAGGCAGCCATGTCGCTGGTATTATAGGGTTTTACAACTTTTTTATGGGAGCAGGCAGTGGTACCAGACGTGCAGCCGTCAACAAGGGATCTAAATAGGACCACAGGATCATCAACAAGGGTGCCAGCATTAAGCTTCATGGGGCAAGGCTGGTCATTGATAATGGGATCGACAGGCCTGAAGCCCTTGTCATTGACCGAGTGTCCTGAATTATCATCGATGGTAGAATCGTCGACAGAATGCCATGCATCAGCGATGACGCTAAGATCATCAACAGACTATGAGGCAAGGCCGTCGACAAGAGGATCGTCGACGGGCCTGCAGCCATCATCAACAGAGGATGGCTGGGAAGCATGGAAGGGGAGGCAGCATAGGAAGCTGCAGGACAAACCCGGAGCCCACCGTAGACGGAGGAGCCATCGACGGGGGAAGAGAGGAGCCCACCACTGTCAGTGGTGTGGAAGACTGTGTGTAAGGGGCTACCTTCGCAATACTTACTTTTGTGGATTTTGAAGCCGACAGGGGGGGTGGTAGAGATATGCTTAGTTTTTGAGGCATTTTTCTTACCAAGACCCTGTGTCGACATGAAGTCCCCCCATACAGCAGTGAGTCCCTGAAGAAGACGCCGAGGGTTCTCTGGGAGAGGAGCGCTGCTGCTGCTCTAGGAGAGTTACTTTATGCTCCATGAGAAACTCACGGAGCTGCTGCAGCCATCAGCGTTTTGTGGCTCTGTTGAACCTGCTGCAGAAGGCACATTCCACAAAGACATGTTCAGGAGCAAGGCCACGAACACAGACTTTGTGGAGGTCTTCTTTTGCGATTTTGTGGCCACGGGAACAACTTTGGAATAAAGGATCTGAAGACATTAGTATTACTTATTAAAAAAAAAAAAAAAATTTGGTCCGTAGAACTCTTCTTTGATGACTGGAAAGCAGGAACTCCTAAGGAGGACTTGTTGCATGCAGGTCACGGTTGAAAGAACTGATGAGTAGCTGGGACCTCCCCCTTTTATATCTGCCAGGTGAATACCAAGTGGTGGTGCTCGGGAAAGGTCCCAAGGTCGACTGCTGAGAAAGTCATCCAGAAGAAATGACGCCTGCGGCTGATATTCCACACGTAATGACCTGCTGCAACAGATTGCCTCAAAGAAGATTAATATGTCTATAATAAAACAAGAACAAAGAAAACATACCTTTGTATGTTACTGCAAACTGCACTAGATTACTACATGCATTCATGTAATCTTGCCTGTGCATTCTCTCTTAATATGTCTATAACCTGTTACATAAAACAGGGCACATTTCTTCAAATAACTGGAGGTGTCCTCCCAATCTGGAGTAACATTAGCTACCAAAGTTATACCCTCTTAGTACTCTTACCCAAGAAGCAAAAAAGAAAAAAAAGTTACCTTTTTGTAAAGGCCCTCTAAACCGGGCTAGCCTATGACCAATCCAGTAATTACAAAGTATTTTCAAAAAGTTGTATACCGTGGATGACATTTTAGTTTGATAAATGAGTAAATATTACGAATAGCACTTAGTGCACACTATACACAAGGTGGTGTTGGACCATGTAATTGTAGGTTGAAACTGGGATGTTTCATGTGTGAACAATGAATGAACAATTTTATGGGACACATGAGTCAGGCCTTTGAAAAAACACCAGATCACCTTCACCTGCACCATCGTTGGCTAAGTAGACCGTGCCCTGCAGGCAGAGATGGTTGCCAGGTGCACTTTGAGGGCTATGATTTGTAGCCTTGACTAAGGCAAGAAGCAAAGGTAGTTGAGGATCTGTGCCATTGGGTAGGTAAGGGGATCAATATCCTTGCCTTGGGCACCGGCCCAATGGTGCTGAGGGTTGAGGCACTGAACGCCACACCTCACGCCACGCCGGCAACCTGAGTTCGGGAGCAAGCTCAGGTGCCGGGGGTCAGCAAGGATGGAGTGAGGATTGAGCACTCAGAGGCGCCTCCCTCCCCCGGAGAAGGGAGGGAGGATAACTCGGCATGCCAGCGGCTCCTGGCAGAGATTGGGGGCACTTCAGCGCATCAGCTGCACGTCATGCAGCATGGATGATGCTGGCAGGGTTGCCTTGCACCAGAACATCATGGGTGCACCACGTAGGGGGGAGAGCACCAAGAAAACTGAAAAACCCGGCTCTGCGGTGGAGGCAATGGCACCTGACCCTCATGCTCACTGCCGGATCACCCTGCCTGGCCTTCCAGGTCCTCCACCTAGGGCCCACTCCCACAGCCGGAGTCTATGTGTGCAAGAGCACCCAACGAGGGGGGGGGCCCCACCCGGAGGGGTTAAGTTGGGGGTGCTGGCTGTGAGAGGGGTGGAGAGAGGAGGCACAGGTTCAGGGCGACCTCGGGCGGGCAGGATCAGGCAGGCTGCCAGAGAGATGCCCCTGTGGGCCGCAACCAGAGGGAAACAGAATAAAAATAAATAAATAAAAAGCCTTGCCCTGATTTGGTTGAGGCGAAAACAGTGGTGGGGTTTAAAACTGGCTGGGGCAGGCACAATGGAATCATGGGGTTAAGGAAAAGGGGAAGGAGTCAGCACCACAGATTAAGAAGGTCTGCAGTAAAAGTTAAGGTTGAAAAAAAAAAAGGGCAGATGGGTGGGTCAAGCAGCCCTCATCTCCCATCAGATTCTATTTCTACGACACCACAGTGAAACCTCTTTCAATTAAAAGCATACTGTTTTGCATGAGTCAACTCTCTATTTTATTTCAAAAGTTTCATCGGGAAAGACATACCGAGTTGCTAACAACTCGTTTCCAGATGCATCATGGGGATAAGGGAAGTGAGACAGACCACTGGCCTGTGTCAACTTGCATTTATTCACGTGCATGCAGAGGAGTCATTTACGGTCCTTCCTCCTCAGCCATGGAAGTTCTGCTCCAGTAAGACTTCCTTGTGCTAATTCCAGTCTAAACAACTCTGGATCAACACACACACATGGTGTCCATGATCTTTGGCACCAGTCAGAAACTGGCCAGACTCTCACCTCTTCCCATTTTTATGACTCTGGATGGCAGCCCTCTTGAGACAGTCCAATTCTTCAAGTATTTCGGTGTGTGGCTGAACAGCAAGCTTGATTTCTCTGTCCACAGTGATGCCATCTATACAACGCTCCACCCTAAACTTGGTGCACTATACAATAATAAAGATGGTCTTCCTCTGCTGCTCCACTGTGAGCTTGTCACAAAAATGGTGGTCCCGGTTTCTGACAATGCAGACGCAGTGCCCTCTACTTTTCCTGGCCAGACTGGATACCCTCCACAACTCCTCCTGCCGCTTTGTTCCCAACTCCCCTTTCCGTACCCATCACTGCACACTTTACTCCTCCCTAGCCATTCGCCCGTTACCTTCACCTCATCAGATGCACTGCCCCTCTTTCATTTCCAAATATTGGTTTGGGTCCTTTCCCTCTTACCTTTCATCTTTCCTTTCTCTTATCCCCTCTGCTTCCTGTTCCCGCCACTCCAGGGATCCTCACACCTTCTCCCCTACTCATCCCCATTCCTCTGCTGAGTAATCAGCTTTCTCCTACCTCTTCCCTTCACTTTGGAACCTACTCTCACCTTCCATATGATCTGCTGCCTCGTCTGGTTCTCTAAGGCATCAGCTAAAACTCCTTTCCTTGCTTTGATCCTGTTCCTCACCTCTTTGACAATTTTCCACTGTAGTACCCTATTCATGGTGTATATGTTGTTGAAAAAAAAAACAACAATTTGCAGCTAATGCCTTGGGTGCTTATTTGCACCAACATCTGCACTAACTACAGCGTTTTGAAATATCTATGTGTGAACGTTATTGTATATGCAAAAAAAGAAAAATAGTTTTCTATTTTATGTTGTATCCACCTCTCTCTTTACCCAGGCTGAACCTGGAAACGAGTCTCAGTACAGTGTGCCTTTCCTGGACAACAATTTTCAAACAAACAAACAGGTAGGAAAATTGAATAGTACTAACAACGTTACAAAAATAGAAGTCATACACAGCAATATAGTACATCAGTGGAACATAACCATAAACACTGTAATGCGGACTGGTGCAACAGATACATATAGTAGATAAAGATTTTTGATAGGCAAGGGGGGGGGCTTACTCGTACTGGTAACAGGCTGAGAATGAGGGGAGCAAAATGGCCAGAGCAATATATTTGGGGGTGGTGGGGAGTGAAGAGGTAGAGGGCCATGGACAGTTGTAGGTGGGAGTAAAAAAGTCATGACGAAGAGATTTAAGAGAGAATCAGAAGAGGCAAAGTGAACTGATGGTGGAAGGGAAGACCAGGGTTTAGGAACGCAATAGGAGAAAGCAGACTGATCAATAGTCTATTTCCGAGAAAGAATGGGAAATATTAATGTGAGAGGGTAAGAGGAAGAAAGGGGAGAGGATAGTAGGAATGTAAGGTATGAAGGAAGGGAACCAAGCAGGTATAATAGAGGCACAACAGGAAAGGCGCCAGGCATCAAGAGAGGGGAGCAAAAGAGAAGAGAAACCTGAACAGTGGTAGACATGAGGGGGACAGCCAGAGGCAGAGTGAAAGAGGGGTCTAGTCCTTACAGGACTCTTCCATTACATATAGAACAACTTCCAAAAAGTCAAGGCCTGGAACTTAAGCTGCTCATATACCAGGCCAAGAGGTACAGGGATTAAAGGACCCGGTGCTGAAACACTCCCCTTGCCTCGTCAGCAGGTTTGGGAAGAAAGGCAGTAACCATGGTGAACTGCAGCTAAGACTGAGGAGATCCTGGTACCAGAATTGCCTCAGTCAGTCTGAAGCAATGTGGATCAAGACTGCTTTGTCTCGATGCACTCTGAGCACCACCATATGGATCAAGGGGAAGGAAAAAGAGACGTACACAAGGTCCCAGGTCTGGGGCCAACTGAAGACCCCCGCCCACAAAATCAGCATCCCCTCTGAAGAGGACAACACAAAATAGTCTCATGTTTCTGTTCTAAGAGGCAAACAGGTCCATTAGTGCTGCCCCCCGCACCCCCCCAACCAAGAACAGCTGAATCACAACATCCTGATGAAATGACCACTTGTGCAATGTCTCATCCATGCTTCTGAGAGTGTCTGTCAACTGGCTGTCCTCACCTGCTACATGCACGGCCAGGAGAGCTGCCTGCATGCTGCCAACCAGGTGCGAAGCACCTCCTGGCACAGGGGAAACTTGCAGGTCCAGCCCTGCTTGCTCAGGTAGAACAAGGTGGTCGTGTTGTCAGTTTAAATTTGCACAACTTGACCGAACAGTGCCAGGTGCACTGCCCAGAGCTCCAACATGTGCATGCCAGTCTTGCAAGGTGCTCAAAATGCTTGGGCAGTGCAGTCAGAGAGCTAAGCACCCCCTTCCCCCTGCCATCTCACCAGAGATTCATATGTGGTCAAGATGAGGGCTGGCTCTTGATGAACAAATGTGATTCCCTATGTGAGGTTCTGGGGACATAGCCACTTCTCAAAGGTGTCCCATATCAGCTGTATCACCAGGATCAACTGGTCTAGATGACTACAGTGTTGAGAACACTGAAGGGGTGCATACACCAGTGGACCCAACTGACCACGCTGGTGGAAGCCACCATATGCCCCAACAGCCAGAGTCCAACTCTGCTCCAATAAACTTGATAACCTGTATGATAACCAGTTCAGACATGGCCAGCTTGATTAAGAGGCCAAGGTCCTGAAAGGTCTGGACAGTCGAATCCCTAGACTGCTTCTCTGGATGTGCTGCTATAAGTCAGATGTCCAGGTATGAATACATCCTGGCACCCTTGCTGTACAGGAAGGCAATGCGAATAGCATGTCCATGGGCACAATGAACTCCCTCAGAGCTTTGTGTCACTGTGATGTTAAAGTCTCAAACTCCAGACACAGATCTGACCCCACCCCATCCAGCACCCACTTTAACAGGAAGGTGGACAACTGTGGAAGGAAGTGGAGGAGCAGACTCTCAACCAGGAGCTGTGACAGGGAACAGTACAGAGGGGGAACAGCAACCTGCAACCCATCACTCTGAACCACTGAAGGGAACTCCAGCAGGCATGTTACTGGACATACTCCCTTACCACCACCTCCCTCACAGTTTTCTTGCCCTGACTGCCTGACTTGGTCTTCCAATGGTAGTTCTGCAACTGCCTCTGTTAAGGGTGCTGGTAGCCAGAGCCATGAAAGGAGCCTTTTTTTTTTTTTTTTAAACCTTGGAGGAGGAGTAGCCTGCTGGGATGAAGCCACAGAGTCCCGGGTGACAAGGAACTTCATTACTTGTGTAGGAACCAGTTCGCACTTGATCAGGATAATTAAGAGGCCAAGATCCTGAAAAGTCTGGAAGGTCAAATCCCTGGACCACTTCACTGCTTCCCTGGACACACCCGTCACAAGTCAGTTGCCCAGTAAGAATACACCCTGGTGCCCTTGTGTTGGAGGGAAGGTGTTCTGGATGTCAAGGGAGTAAATGATCTGGTTCAGAGTGACCATACAGAACTTTTGCCTGTGGTTGAACTTGTTCATATGGTGCATGTCCAGTGTGGGGTGTGCCAGCCCCCTATCTGTTACCGTGCCAGAAAGTACTGAGACACGTATCTCTAAGACACCAAGGCATCCGGGACAGGCTCTATAGCACTGTGCTCCAGGAGCTAAGCAATTTTGCTCTGCAGTGCAGGTAGAGTGCTCACAGATGGAATGGACTCCCTCAGAGCTTGGGGCCAGTATGGTGGTAGAGTCTCGAACTAAAGATATAGACCTGAACCCCACCATTTCCAGCACCCATTGGCCCAATGGGAATGTGGACCACTGTGGAAGGAAGCAGAGAAGCTGCCCCCCAACCAGGACCTGGGACAGGAACTGTGCAGAAGGGGAAATGGCGCCTCGCAATCCATCACTTGGTACCCTTGGAGGGTTCTCCACCATGCTAGTTGCTAACTGCCTAACTTGGGCTTCAGCTGGTAATGCTCAACTACATCTGTTGCTGCTGCAGGTGCTAGCAGGCAGAGCCGCAACTTTTTTTTTTTTTTTTTGGTTAACCTTGGAGGCTGGATAGCCTGCTAAGACAAAGCCAGAGAGTCCAGGGCAACACTGGATTTTTCAATACATGTGACATGGTCCACTGCCCCAGGGCTGAAGAGGTCAGTGACCCATAATGGCACATCCACTAACTTATGCTGGCTCTCCAGGGTAAATGTACAGATATGCAATGAGGTCCTGCACACATGGACACTCCCACAGCCAAGACAGGGGAGCATCAGTTGCCCATGTACAAAGCAGTCTACAGCAGGGGCTTAAGACAGCATATAGCTCAGGTCCCAAACGGACTGGGCCTCCACATGGCTGGAAGCTGTGGGAGACTGGTGATGAGATCAGAGCGGGAGTGACCACACTGAGCCATTAAGATATCTCAACTTGGAGCCGGCCCATCATGGTGGAGCCCCCTACCTCTACAACCGCAGGAAAAGGCCCCATGAAGGAGTCTCGACCAGCACAGCTGTTGTGCTACCACTTGTGAAGCAAGCGGCTAGGGTTTGGAAGTGAACCCCAATCGTCAGGGGATAGCCGGGAGGGGGTGGGGTTATTACTACGCTGCAATACCATGGTGGTGCTGCAAGCAGGAGATGCTGACATTTACTAGGGGAGGGTCTGTGACTGCAGCAGTACGCACCCTTGACATGCACAGCTGACATGGCAAGGTGGGGGGGCAACTAAAGGGTAAAATCCATCCAGCTGCAACAGAATGAGGACTTGGGCCTTACAGGCCCCACAACCAACGAGGTTGCCCAGATTAGCATCATGGTCCATCCTGCCTCCAGGATATGTGCACCGGGGAAGGGGGGGGGTGTCACTGTTTCCTGGTTGGGCTAGATGGCAGGGTGACAGGGTTGGAAGGTACAAGATGGCAGTCCAAACGGGGTAAATCCATGGAGTGGGCCAGCCAAAGAAGCAAAAATCAGCCCCAGTATGGCCACAGCCACTTGGAAAGCCAACTTGAGGAAATCATTTCAGATGTCCATGAAGGTGCAAGATTTCTTGTTCTGGACTGGTTCTTGGGGAACATTCAAGGTCTTGGACATGTATTGCAGAAGGGTGGCAGATGAGGTTGACTCAATCTGTGAGGACTGACCACTGGACTACTGTGTCAGAGTTCCCCCCTTGAAGACCATCTAAGGACACTTCTTGGGGGTGTGGATCATACAATGGGGGTGACCACCACTGAAAGAGGCCTGTGCAACCCATGCACCGATTCAGACTCTTTGTGGGGGGCCCCTTCCTGCAACTGCAGAAGTGCGGGCTCCACCACGATTGGTCAAGCACAAGGAATCATAGATATAGCTCCTCCAACCAAGGTTCAGAAAGCACTGGCACCCACGAGTGGACCTAAGGGACAGGAAGCATAGGCCAACCCCATCTTGAGCTAGTAAATACTCAACTGCTGCCACATGCAGCAGTCTTTATACTTCCTCTTTAATCAATTCTGATGTCAGTCTTCCAAGGAAGATGAACAGCTTGACAGTAGGTCGAGGTCAGGGTTGACCAAAACAGGACTGAGATCAAGACTGGGGACTGAGTAGAGTAGGCACATGTTGTCTTCCACAATTGACAACAGTGCTTCTTATGCTTCGTCTAATAAGAGCTATCCCTGAAGGTCTGGACTGACATGTGCATGACACAGAGCTCCAGGCAATCCCTAAATGGAGTGCCTATGGCTGGGGCTATGAGAACCAAACCAAGGCCAACTAGGAGCCCACCACCTCCTTCTCCAATGCTGCAAGCTGGGCTGCTGACCCAGTGTCTGTAGAGGCCTGCTGACAGTCCTGAGGTTTACCTTGGAGGAAGCGTACCTTCTGTTGTTCCAACAATGAATGGCTCAGCAACAAACACACCCACCAATGTTGCTGTTCACCTCGGGCAACTGAGACATGCATCATGTGGGTTTGTGGCAGACATTTTCCATCAATATCTAATATACAGCTCAAACCCCAGTTTTATGCAGCCCCCAGGCGAATCATCATCAGAGTGGATAAACAAAAGACAACAGACACTCAAGTCAAAGACTTCATTAAAAAATGTGAAATCGCCAGCATTTTAGTGCTTGGAAACTAAATCCTCTCATGCTGCAGGAACTGTCCCTTAAAGTAGAAAACAAGATCTGACATCAGATGGGGTGGAGCAGGAGGCCGACACCACAAGTGTTAGGAATAGTATAGCTTGAAGATGTCTGATGGCTGAGCTGTGCCCATTCTACTGCCAGCGTGGATAGTGAACAGAATCCCAGTCGGTAGAACTGCCTTTTTAGTTGTGAATTGCCAGTTGGTCAGTCCAACTCCTTAGCAGTTCACATTCCAGGTGAAACCAGAATGAAGTTTAAACGGAGCAACCAGCTGGATCCAGTCTCTTTAGATTTTAGTACACTAACAACTTTTGAACACTTAAGAGAAACCCTGCTGCTGCACGTTAGTATGACTGGTAGGAACTAGAATGTAATATGCCTTACACAGATATTGCAACAACGCCTTGAGGTGGTTCACATCTCGGGATTACAGGGTTAGAAGAACAATTGCATAACAGCAGTTCTATGCCAGCTCTGAGTTCATTCACGTAAGACGGCCTACAACGAATGCCATTTGCTTTTCAGCTACATAACTGGGATTGCTACTTTTAACTGGGTGCAAACTATACTCCTTTATATGCTGCCAGAGTAAAACAAATGCAGCTTTCTCTCAACATGTGCATTTAGAGTTGTGTGGTCTTTGAAAGGGGGTGCCAAACCAAAGCAAACACTAGTCACTGTTATTGTGGTGAGGCAAGGAGAGAGTGCGAAGAGATGGACCCGTGGGAAATTGCTAGTCGGCTCGCTTGCAAAGGCTTGTCTGTCAAGTGCTGCAGCAGGTTTCAGTGAGCTGCTTTTAATAATAACTAAAGGTAGTTGGTAAGTGTCAAAAGGTAGCACTCCCATCTGCAGTGCCCCTAGAGACACATCTGGCAGTCACAGTTCTGTCATCTCAAAAGTAAGAACCTGCACAGGTCACACTGAAATATTTGTGGCTTTTCACTTCAGATATTGGCAGATGGCGACAAACCATAGGAAGTATTTAAGTGATAACACAATAGGGTCTGCAGGCATATTAAAGTGTATGCATGCCTCAGCTGCACTAAGAGTAATGAGGCATAGTTGAGTTCAATATCCTGTTCATAAAGTGGCACAAATTTTTAAAACAGCCCCCTCAAACACATGTACACCTAACGGTGCAGTCCTCAGAGTATACCAAGACTCCTCAGGTCTCAATGGTCAATCATGTTACTGGAATCACTGAACATTATCTACAGCGTATTTCACAGTATTTAATAGAGTACTCTAGTTTTAAAGAGGCACCATCCAGTACATGTCAAAAAAGTTAATTATAAATTAAACATTTCTTCCTTATATCAAGCAAATAAGTGACAACATTCAGTTAGGCAGAGCATATCAAGGAATAACTGGATGACGTGGGTAATTAAATGCCGAGGATGAAGGCTGAGGTGCTTTATCACCCACTATTCAGAGTATACTCTGGCTAACTGAATGTTACACAGAAACATAGAAGTGTCGGCAGAAAGGGACCAGTAGGGCCCATCCAGTCTGCCCTACTGTCCTCCCTACCTATCACTACACCCTGGACCCTACTTGGTCACAGGTGTCCCTCCCTCCTCCCTTACATCTATTTATAATACGCATGTGCCTATTCCACACATGTTTGAAGCTCCCCACTGTCTTTGCCCCTACCACATCTTCTGGCAGCTGTTCCAGTCATCTACCACCCTTTCTGTGAAGCAGTATATTTCCTCACATTCCTGTTGGCCCCCCCCTTCCAAGTTTCATAGCATGCCCCAGTGTAGTGATGTTCCTCCTCCTCCTTTGAATAAGGCTCCCCCAGCTCTCTGCTCACCCCTGTGCGGTACTTACAGATCTCGTCTCAATCATGTCCCCTCTCACTCTCCTCTTATTCAGAGAGCACATGCCAAGCTCCTGCAGTCTGTCCTCATATGGCTTCTCGTGCAGGTCCTGCACCATTTAGCAGCCCTCCTCTGGACCACTTCCACCTTGTCAATGTCCTTGCAGAGGTGCTGCCTCCATAACTGGATACAGTACTCTAGCTGGGGTCTCACCGGTAAGCAATACAGAGGAAACACCACTATCCATTTTCTTGAAAGCTGAGTAGGAGACTAGCAATGCAGGCCTTCTCCTGCTAGAGATTCCCCTCCCTATGCACCCCCACATCCAGTTTGTCTTGCCTACTGCCCTGTCGCACTGCCTGCCACCTTGCGGTAATCAGATACGATCACCCCAAGGTCCCTCTCTCGCTTGGTAGCTTCGGGTCCCCCCCCCAATCTTATACACAGTCCCTGGGTTACCCCACCCAACGTGCATGATTTTGCAACTGAAACCCAGCTACCACTTCCTAAAACACTCTTCTAGTCTCCATATCCTTTTGCATTCTATCCACCTCTTCCTGGGTATCCCCCCTTTTGCAGATTTATGTATTATCTACAAAGTGACACACCTTACCATCCAGTTCCTCAGTAATGTCACTTATGAAGACATTGAAGAGGACAGGCCCCAGTATTGATCGCTATGGTACTTCACTGGTTACTCGCCCATCCTCTGAGTGAATGCTGTTTCCTACCTCCTCTGCTTCCTATCTTTCAACCAGTTTGATACCCAACACACCACCTTCTCCCCCACTCCCAGGCTAAAGTTTCTTTATCAGACTCCTGTGTGGTACACTGTCAAAGGCTTTACTAGAGTTCCGATAGGCTACATCAATTGCCCACCCTGATCTACTTCCTTAGTTACCCAGTCAAAGAAATCTATGAGATCTGTCTGACATGACCTCCCCCCGTGAAGCCAAGCTGCCGGTGGTCCTGCAGCCCATGTCTCCAAATACTCCATCAGTCTCTGCTTCAGCGGCAACTCCACTAACTTCCCCACTACTGATGGGAGACTGACTGGTCTATAACTGCTCGCCTCCTCCCTGTTGCTGATGTCGTCTCCAGTGAGGCACTAAATAATGTTGCCAGAGAGGCAAGCTAAGACAACGCTCATTTCCTCAAGTGCCCTTTGAGTGGATCCCATCTGGCCCCATCGCCTTGTTTTCCTTTAGAGTTTCCAACCTCTGGCAGACTCTCTCTTCCATAAATGGATCTGCGTCCCCTCTCCCCACCCCCACCGTGCTTGTTAATGCACATCGGCCCATCCTCTCCTCCTTCCACTGAGATACCAACCAGAATTATTCATTTACAATTTTAGCTTTTCCTGGTCTTCCTCTGCAGGCCCCCCCTCCCCAATCTCCTAATCTTCACTATAGCAACTCCTGTCTTCCTCTTCTCATGTACCTGAAGACTATCTTAGCCCTATTCTTGGCCTCCTGGGCAATACTTTTCTCAATACGAGCCTTTGCTATCCTTAACCTCCGTCCTGCCTCCCTTTGTTTCTCTAGGTATACTTCCCTATCCACCTCTGCTGGGTCGCTACACTTTCTGAAAGCTGTTTTTTTTCCTCCTTAAGCATTTTAGCCACCTTCTTTGAGAACCAACCTCTTACCCTTGCTTATTACCTTTAGATATTTTGACACTACCTCAGTTATTCCCTTCTTGTTTCTATTTCATTGTGTACACACACACACACAGGCTATCCCCCTCTTCAATGTATTTCTTAAGGCAGTCTCCATTTCTCTAAAATCTGCTCCCCTGAAGTCCAGGACCATTGCCCTAGTGTGTCTTTTTCCCCCTGCCCAATCCATATGCCAAACCATACTATACCATGATTGCTTGAACCCAGGGGGCTACCCACTGTGATGTTTACTTTGTTGTCCTTGTTTGTAAGTACCATATCCAGCACTGCCCCTTCTCTAGTGGGATCTGTAACCATCTACCTAAGAAATGCTCTTGCATGGAGTCTAGGATGACGCTGCTCCTAGTCACAGCTGTGGCCAGGATGTTCCACAGTCCACATCTGGAAGGTTAACACCCTCCATGATTATTACTCCCCTCTGCTTTATGGCATCCCCCGAAAACTCTGTCCAGTTCCTCCACCTGTGTTATGTTATTACTGTTACATGAACAGGAATTCTGAACCCAGGATTTTGAAAGTTCTGTGGTAGTTAAAGTGGAACGTCCCCTTCACCCTTTTTTTTCCGTGCATTAAATGGATAAACTTCTGTGGGCATCCCTGAAATGTAGATACCTACTGTGGGCATGTCTGAAATGTGGATTACCTACTGTGGATGTGTGTAAAATGTGGATAACGTACTGTGGGCGTATCTAAAATGTGAGTGTAGTAGTTTTTAGGGTTAAAAAATGACAGTTTTCCGGTGTTATGATTGTCTTACAACAGATATCTGTTATTTAATTTAATCCTAAATTCTGACACTATGAACAGCAATGTGTGCAATGTCAAAAGCAAACAATAAAGTGCAACATTGTAGTGTTTTACTTAGAACCACGTCTGCTGCCATCCTTTCAGTCATCTAAGAGTATAAATGTTCATTTTCTATAACTACAGTAGAGGAACAAATATTTATCGGCCACATTAATGGAGTATGAAAACCCTGTAACCTGTTTAATGGCCACTACGTAAACTGAGGTAACCTTGTGATGATAATGATGATTTTTTACTGGACTCCAATCATAATGCACTGTTTTTATCTGAAACCCATTTAAATGACAAATCTACCCATTACCCTGGAGCTACACTGGTGAAGCTGTGGAGTATCAGATCTGCTATATAACTGAATGGCTGACTATATTATTCGTTCTGGTATTAAGATAGATGTTTGAAGGTATGCTATACTTTGACCTTATGCAACTCTCAAAAATGTTACCAGCAGTTGGAGCTCTTTTTGTTTCCTTTTCTTTTTCTAAACACATAGGAAGCTGGAGACTGTAAATTCCTGTGGCGTTTGGGTCCAGAAGCAAATGATTTGATACCTTTTAATGCTTCTGGATGTGTTTTTGCAAGGACCAATATGGCAACTACTAAATGTGGAGTTTGGGAGCATTCCCGTAAAAACGAACCTGCAACCTGTAGCCTGCAACTTGAAGCAAGAAGTCCAAAGCCTGTAGTCATAACCTGAACCTGGAGTATGCAGTGTAGCTGCAGGGCAGTTTGCTGAAGTTACAGGCTTGTTTGTAGGACAGGTTATTTGCTTTGTCACACAAACGATGTGGTGCACCTTTCGATAAACCTTTTTTTGCAGTAATTGTGCTGAAATGCAGTATCTAATCACCAAGGGATACTGCACTTGGATCTTTTCTATTTTGTTTGCACATGTGGACTTGGTTTGTGTAAGGAGCTACACAGCTGCAGAGAAAGAAATGGTGCAGGGAGGTCAAATCATGTATCTGGGCAGTGTCATTGTGAAGGGGACTGAAGAGAATTTTGCTTGCTGGAGCTGCTGAAGCCCCGAGCCGGAGCCATGGGAAGTAAATTGGTAGACTCTTGAGTAAACAAAGTCAAGTGAGGAACTAAACAGGAGAGAAGCCTTAAAATCTGGAGGATGAATAATTGCAGTAGACCTTGCCATAGGGAAAGTGCACAGAATTATAAAAAGGAACCATCAAACTATTTTTAGTAGTCACAAAAGTCAACACAGTTGCTCTCTCTCTCTAAATTGGCTGATATTTTAATCAGGCTCAAACTGGCAACATTTATCCATTTTATTACTGTATTATCCGAAGATTAGTTTGAAGTTCACCTTGTTTAAAATTTGAAAATCTGCCATTAAAATGTAGCCTGTCCTGATATAGTACGACAAAAAATTACTGTAGTGAGTAATAATTTATTTGAGCCTAAGTACCCGAATCAGTTTTTTTTAACTAGCCAAAACAGTCTAAAAGCTGAATGAAAATGGGAAGCAGCTGATACAGTACGAGATGGAACAGTGTTGACAAATAGCACTATGATTTTAAAACCGTTTCTAAACAAGTAAGTTTCTATGGAATAATAAGAGTTATACTTGTCTTACTGCGTATATAAACTGGTGGAGCTATAGAGACTAACAGAGACAATATTTTAACCTGTGTTTCAATCATGTCTTTTGAAGAAACTTACAGTAGTTGTACCCCATCGCTGAATGAATTATATTTTATTCTTATACCCAGACAGGTGACCTGTTTGTGGCTCATGTAAGGCTCACAATATTGAGTTCTTTTGGTATTTTCTTGCTCCTATTAGTGACGACACTTGCTTTGGTTAAGGCCAAAAGGCAGAAGACGATCAGAGTTTATTTCAGGCAAAACATCAAGCAACGCAACAGATCTGGCCTCATGCATGCAACAGCCATTACTGGGCAAAGACGAAGTTTCGCAAGACATTGTTTCCTTTCTATTTTTCACACTCTGCTGTCAAAAGCAAAGACTGAAGAAAATATTTTATAGTAAACAAAGAGTTTACTCCTATTATGAACTTTCTACGAAGCAGAAAGGTCAAAGAGCTACTGACGCCTCAAAGAAAACTCTGAAAAACATAATAATTAGGTACAATCCAGCTTACATTTCATGTATATTCCACAACTTTCTCTTTCTTGTTATTTATTACTGAGTAAATCTGTATGAATACATTGATTTTTTTCCCTTAGTGTTTATCTACCTCTATAGCTTACTCCCTACTTCAAGTCATAATCCTCTATTGTGACATCACAATCTGTTGCCACGGGAGCAACTGTGATATCACAAGCTGTGCATTATGACCTCAGGTAGGGAGAAGGCAACAGAAACAGATTAACTCTTCAGAAGCAAAGATCCTGTTTTCATGCAGATGACCTCAGTAATAAACAAAGGGGGGGGGGGAGGAGAAATGCAAAACTAATGTGAAACACAAAGCTTGAACTGTGTCTAAATATTATGGTTTGTTAAAAGTTCTCAAGATGTCAGCTGCTCTTTAAGCAGGAAGGATTATTTTATTTTCCAGATCTTTTTATAACCTGTGTGCCTCCTGTTTATGCTTTTTTTTTTAAGATTTTAAAGGTATTATTTCTTATTTTTTTGTTTAGGATATTTCTTGTTGGGGTAAAAGAATTTGATGGGGGGGAGGAGAGATGTGAAGCCTGAGCAGGATGGCAGCTTAGGACTGTGGCACTGCATGACAGGTCATGACTACATTAATTAAAGTTGTTTTTTGGGGCATTTTGAAGAGATTTAAGATATCTCCCAGACATCGGAAATCTTGTTCTATCAGCATGGGGAATCCAAAGACGGACACATAACAGCAAGAAGGAGCAAAAGGTAACAATGTTCGTGGTCCCCCAGCCACAAAGTCTGTGCTGGACTGTACAGAAACTGCGGCTGACGAAGCTGGGGAAACTCTGCAGAGTACTGGAATCAATATTAACAGACTTATTTCCATGGTGGCAGGACTAGCATAAAAATTTGATTCCTTAACAAACAAAGTCACTACCCAGGAGATGCATACGATTCTAATCAAAATGGAGTCATCTGAGACAAGAAAGTAATCGGCGGCAGCCATGGGAGCCACAGCTAATCTGGTCAAAGAAAATACACATTCAAGGTCTCGTCTTGAGACTTTAGAAAACCAAGTCAGAGCAACGAACCTGTGACTTGTGGGTATGCCAGAAAGTAGGGAAGGAGATCACTTAATGCTTTTTCTTGAAGACTGGCTAAAGTAACAACTGGGTCAGCCCCTACGAGATCGCAACATTATTATTCAGAAAGCCTACTCAGTAGCTTACAGGGGAATGACAAGATAACCCGTCCTGGTTCTTGATAGTGTGGGGACCAGAAACTTTATTTTGGTGCTCGCTACACAGAAGTGGACCCTTTTACAAGATGGCCACCAGGTTCATTTATACCCCAATCTCAGTTACATGAGATGTCAGAAATGAAAGAGGTTCAAGAGTATATATGCGATTTGAGGGTGGCTGCGATTTCCCATGGAATGGTGTTTCCTACAAGCCTTAAAATTGTTCATCAGGCATGGATGTTCTTGTTTTTGGACACTAATGAAGCCCTTAAATGGGCACAACGCCATGCACCAACTCCTCACTGGAGGGAAGATCTGTCCCGATCGGACTCAAAAGATGAAGGCAATGACAGTACTTGAACTGCTCCGCAAAGCGACCAGGTTTGCCTAAAGTTTCTTTTTCTGTGAGCCAGTATACACCAGAGCATTTTTCGAGACTTTTCTGCCTGATTTACTTTAATATTGAGGTGTGCTGTGTTTTGATTCATTTTTTTCTGTTATATCCCTCACTGGGGGGAGAAAGTACAGTTACGTAAGAACTTACTGTAACAGCAGATCTTCGAGAGGAGCTCTTGCAGCGGGTAATACACTTAGGAATAATGCCACCAGATGTTAGGACCCCACGGAAAAATTTTCTAGCTAGCAGTCTGTGGCGGGGGTCCACCCCCGACGTCATCCACGCCCGACATCAGACGTAGTACAAAAGGGGTGGACCCCCGGCGCCATCTCAGTTTCCTGCCAGAGACCCGGTTGGTAAGATTGGAGAACCGAGAAGGAACTCTCCTACTGGAGAGAAGTATACGCAAGTCACTGACCTGGGGGATGGAGGGTGGGAAAGCCACCTGTTGCAAGAGCTCCTCTCGAAGATCTACTGTTACGGTAAGTTCTTACGTAACTCTACTATCTGACTTCGAGGTGGAGCTCTTGCAGCAGGTAATACACTTAGGACAGAGTCCCAAGCAATAACCCATACAGGCCCAGATCAAAAGGGAGAAGGAATGACTGAAATAGAGAAACAAATTCTGCCCTCCTAAGAGAGCAGTCCCTGTAGAACAGACAAGCCAAAGCCTGCTCTCCTCCTAGAGGATATGTCCAAACTGTAGTGTCTAATGAAAGTATGGACAGTGCTCCAAGTAGCTGCAGCACGGAGGCCTGTTGCTGAAACATTCCTCAATGAGGCAAAGGAAGCAGCAACAGCCCTGGTGGAATGACCCTTAACCAAGCCCGGTAAGGGTTTGCCATAGTGCTGGTAACAAAGTGTGAATGCAGTGGATTAACCACTTGGTCAGGGTTTGTTTAGTGACAGAATCCCCATACTTGTATTGAGCAAAAGCAATGAACAGCTGGTCTGTTTTCCGAACAAAATGAGTTCAGTCTAAATAAAAACGAAGAACTCTGTGAACATCAAGAGTGTGTAGCAGGGCTTCCCCCATACTGGGGGACTCTGGATAGTACACCAGAAGTTGAATGTCCTGGTTCAGCGTTAATGCGGACACCACTTTTGGTAAGAACTTAGGGTTCATATGTAGCTGCACCCTGTCGTTATAAAAAACAAGGTAAGGCTCCTTGCACATCAGGGCCTGAAGTTCGGAAATCCTCCGAGCAGAGGTAATGGCAACTAAAAATAACGCCTTCCAAGAAAGCATGCGTAGCTCGCACGTCGCGGCTGGTTCAAAGTGGGGTAGGGTGAGCTTTTCTAAAACAAAAAGAAGATACCAGGGAGGGACGGGGTCCCTCCTCGGGGGTCTGATGTGCAGGACTCCTCTAAGGAAAGTCTTGCACACATCCAGCTGTGCTAGAGTCCTTTCTCCCACAGGGGCATGATATGCCGAAACTGCAGAAAGGTGCACCTTGATCGATGAATAACTAAATCCCAGATCAAGAAGATGGAGAAGGTACTCCAGCACCTGCTTAACCGAGCATGCTAGAAGATCTAGGGATCTAGCCGCCACCCACAGACAGAAATGTTTCCACTTCATGGCATAAGCAAAGCCCCGAGTTTTCCGTGATTCCATGGTTGTGGCAAACTGCAGAATTAACCGCATAATTTGCAGCCACCCGTGGAATTCATGGCCACCTGCAGAATTTGCAGCCAATCTCGAAATTTGCGCCAACCACCGCAGAAAAACAGCTGACCGCAGAACTTGCCCTCAAATCATCTCCTTCTGCCATGCATTCAGGTGATTTCCCATAGCTTTCAGTGACCCAGGCTGCGTAAAATTAAATGAGAAGACTTCGGGTTTTGCCCTGCCAAGGTTTCAAAGGATGGCAGAATTTACAGGTGTCAGTAGAATCTCCCTTGATTAAAGTGTTAGCAAGCTACCCCCAAAGTTGGGATGCGTAACTGTTCATTACCTGCCCCTGGAGAACGGAGCTAAAGATTTTAGGAAAACACCAGAAAAGCCGACTTGGGGTTCAGGTACTGAATTAATAATTTAATAAATAAAGAACTGTGCTCTGATTGCTGAAATTTGCTTTTTTTTTTTTAGTTTAAAATCCAACACCCTTTCTCCTAGCTGAGACCATGGCTGCTTCTCTGTGTCACTGTCACCCCCCTCCAAGTCATTTAGCAGGGTCGGACAGCTAAGAAATATTAAATATAAAGAAAAGAAATATAAAAAAAAGTAGTGTGCCCTCCTGGCGAGCCCCTCATAATTTTTTCACGGGGTCCCAGGTCGGAACCCGCCCCAGGAAGCAACAGGGGCTTCTGTTCAAATATTAAAACTGTTTGCTTTCCTGCAAATAGAGGTCCACAGCACTGAGCTACGGAGAGCCCAGTCTTGGTTTACACCATTTAATCGGCAATTTCTTGCAAGAGCACAAAGCAGAAAAATTTAATTAATTATGAACTATGCTCCAACTGCTGAAATGGGCATGTTCTGAAACTAGCAGCGGACAGCTTGGTGGGCAGGGGCTCAGCAAGTACTGAATCAGCCTTACATACCTGGAGGACTCGCCAGGAGGGCACACTACTTTAATTCATTTAACTTTTTTGGACAGTTTATGAAGGAATTCAGCCCACGATGGCACCATTTACCAGTGCATTGCACTAGGGCAAGGAGGGGATGTGATTTTTTTTTTTTTTTACCCGAATCCCAGTCGGAGCCTCCGGGATCTACATCATTTAACAGGCAACCAATTTCCATCTGGAGTAATAAGCTGACAATGAAAGAAATAAATGAATTATTACATTTAGTACTGCACTCTGATTGCTGCAAATGGGCATTTTTTTTTTACTCTGCATATTGGATCATTTTAAGCTAATAAACCGATAAAGCAATAACACTCTGGCTGCCTATCCCGATCGCTTTTGGCTTACTTGATCTGTCAAACCAGAGGATATGCTGACTGTCTGCATATAGACCCCCTTGCTTAGAATAGTTCCCTGTTCAATTCATTTCAGTGATTGGAGGTTGGGCTTTCTGTAGTCAATATTATTTAATGGAACTCTACAGCAGAACACCTGGAACAATACCCTTCAGAGAAAAGACAAATCATTCACATGGTTAGGTGCATCTGTCCCTCTGTGCTTTGGAACACAGTGTGAGCAACAGACGGGATCTGGAATACACCTGGTAGCAAGGGATATTCAGTTAGCATTTTTTTTTTCCTATAGAAGAGCAGCACTTCGAGGGCAGATGTTGTACTAGCTAGAGAAATTCACAGAGCCTTACCAGTGGATGAAACAGGTCACTACTTCCTAGGAACTAAGAATTGTTAAAAATCCTTCATTTGGACAGGACTAATAGGACTTTATAGGGGCATAATAGCAATTAATAAAACTGGATTGCAAAAGCAAAATAATAAGCTGCTCAGGACGGCTTACTCTATTGACTTTGTTCTCATCTTTCTCAAATGAAACAACCTTTTCTCAGGGTTCCCTTTTAAATCCATTATCCAGTTTATGTGAGGAGTTCTTCTAAGCTTGGTTAATGTACTGTTTTGTGGAGGTAGAAATCGCAACCCAAAATATGCACTGCAGACCTCATATGAAATTCGTTCACTTGGTTTTTATTTCACATTTATTATTCTTGAATGCTTTTCCTTTTGTTTAGTATTAAAACATAATTTTCTTAGTGCTGTTATCACCTTGGAGTGTGACACTAGTGGACACAATTACGCTATAACTCATCATATAAGAGAGAAAATAAAAAATCAAGTGACGGAATTTCATACATGGTCTGCAGCACCTGTTTTTGGTTGAAATTTTCTACCTCCATAAAATGGGTTTCCTGAGCGAGCCAGGAACCGAGACCCAATCACATTTTCATAAAATGTTCTCCCTATCTTGTTGCGTACATGCTGGTCAGTACTCCTTTGTTATTATTGATTCTAAACAGATTATTTATTCTGTCTAAATATATAGTAAAGCAAGTCTTTCAGAATAGAGCGCCACAAATTTGACATTTTGTTTTGGGGGGGCTATTCAGCGCCAATTGCGGTTGTCAACTGAACAGCTGGGGTGCCAAAAAAAAGTGGGTGCAGAAGTCTTCCATCATCGTAATAACTGTTGTTGGACTGGTCAGGCTGAGAAAAAAATATGGCTTCCATTCATGAATTCTGTTTCTGTGTGCAACTTCATTTCATTCTGTATACATTCGTACAACAAAGATTTTGTAAATAGGTGAAGTGCTGAAACATGCTGCACAAGGGATTAAGACTAACCTGCTGTTATAAAATTACATGGAATTACTGTTTTTTTTTTTTCAGCCCTGTCAGATCGTGGTTATCTGACAAACCAGCAACTTGCGCTAAATACCCCCTGTCAGATCGCGGTTATCAAGTGCTGAATTACTATTTATTTTTAAGTAGTGTAAAGCTCACTCCAGAAAGTGGTAACTCTGTCCTAACCAGCTAGTGTATACATTTTTTTTTCACCTCATTAATGTTCAGCATCTTTTTTTTTTTTTTTTTTAATTACCTCTGGTAAAAGGGGAAAAAACAGAGATAAAATTCATTACAGAGAGGCGTCTGAGTCCTAGGGCAAATCAAGTCTGCAGTCAATTTGGCAGCTGTTCTGAACTTGGATTTTACACATGCTGATGAAAAATAGTCTCTGTTTCTGCTTATCTTAACCCCAACAAAATTAGATTTTCAATCCTTGAACAATACCTACCTGTATGCATTCACAAGTCAGCAATACCTGCAGGGGGTTATGCAATTAAAGCAATGCTATTTGTTTCTGTGCTCTTTTCTGTTTCCTTTTTGTATCGGGCACCAGTGCTGACTTTTTTTTTTCATACTGCAGCACAAAACTCCCATCGTATTAGGTTCATTGCATGTTCTACACCAGCTTCTTTATAACAGAAATATATGTATTATGCTGTATATATTTCAAGTAAAGTTCCATGTTTTTTGCTTCCCCTCAACTGCCATGAATGAATGTTTGAATTCATGTCTATATTTACAAGACACGATTAGCAGACTAAAACAAATTGTTCATTTTTTGTGTTCATTGCTCCAGCAATCCATATGTTTAGTAGAGAACAACAGTTTTATCACAGAATATTACTTTGGCAGTCAGGAGATGGAGTTGCAACAAATATATTTAGAGGGATCATTTATTTATTTGTCTTTAGATAAATACATAATGCATGTCCACATTTAATTTGCTTCGACACCTAAGAAACAGCCCTGCTAAACTCACAGACATTTGAATAGGTGGGGTGTGTGTGTGGGGGGAGCTGGGGCAGAGGTACTTTCATTTGCTTTCCTTCAAAAGTGTGACAGATTGATTGATGTATGTACGTGTCGTATCACAAGCATTTATCTATTGTGCATATATTGCTGTCAGTCTATTCTGCGTGTGTGTGTTTTCCAGGCAATGCATTATTGATTATGTTATTTATTATGTTGCATGCATTACCCATTCATCATTGCCTGAAGAGATGTGAAGGTGGTATCTAGCGCAACTGGTATCTTTAATTGCATCTTGTCACTCTACAAATAAAACAAAGAAGACACACTCAGTTTGTGAAAAGGTTTTATTTTGTGGCTGAATAAGTTTCTTGTGTGCGATCACACTACAGGTACCCTCATGTAGTATGGCATTCTGAGTTTCTGTAATTAAAGCATTTCACAATAGGTTATTCTAATTTATCCTTACTGGTTGCATTGCAAATGTAATTATTCTTGACCTGAAACAAATAAAGTGAAATTAACACAGACTGTGTTAACAAAACTGATAAACATATAGATCAACAGATTATATGAATATTTGCATCGCAAAACATGTGTGTGTGTGTGTGTATGTGTCTGTCTAACTGTCTGTCCGTCTGTCTATCTATGTATCTTGAAACAGTGTGTTAAACGTTTTACCAGGAATACTGATCTAAACACAAGAAGAAGCTAAACAAATCACTACACCTCAAGAGCTTCATGCTCAAGTCTTTATGTCCTGGCTTGCACCCTAAGTGGGTTTATTCCCTTGTATTCCACACCTAGCAATTTATTTTTCAGATTAATTAAGGATGAAAGCCAAGGGTTAATGTTGCAATATAAACACTTGACTATACTAAGAAAATGTCAGATATGAAGAAAAACAAAAAAAGTATAAAAATATGGGGAATAGTGTGAAAATTATGTGCCGCAGAATTGCTGCAGAAACAGCCGTTCACTGCTGCAGAAGTTCTGCGGCAAATGCTAACCCTGCCGCAGAACTTTGCCCCAAAGTGCCGCAGAAAAACCAGGGCCTTGGGCATAAGTCACACTAGTGGACGGTTTCCTTGCTGCCACTAGGATCTCTGCAACTCTTTTAGAAACTCCCAGTCTCTCCTCTGCTAGGACTGCAAGAGTCAGGCATGTAGGTGAAGAGTTCGAAGGGAAGGATGGACAAGCATCCCCTGTTCCTGGGAGAGCAAGCGAGTGGAGAGAGGCACTGGTACAGGACGTCCTGTGGTCAACTGCTGTAGCAGAGGAAACCAGATCCGTCAAGGCCAAAGAAGGGCTATCAGAATCATTCTGGCCTCCTCTGACAGCAGCTTGAGCAGTACTCTCTGAACCAGAGGGAAGGGAAGAAAGGCATAGTGAAACGTCCCCACCCAGGAGAGGGATAATGCGACTCACCAGAAAACACCAGGCCCTGGATCTAGTGAGCAAAAATCTGGCAGTTTGACGTTGCACAGGGACGCAAAGAGGTCCAGCTCTGGACGACCCCATCTTGTGAAGAGGTCGTCTGCAATGTCTTGGAGCAACTCCCACTCGTGGTTCAAGGAACGAGAACAACCGTCAGCCAGAACGTTCTGACTTCCTGGCACGTGGACCGACAAGAGAAACAGATTGCGTTCTACTGCCTAGTCCCAGATTCTCATGGCCTCTCTGCATAGGGGATACGACCATGTTCCCCCTTGCTTGTTCAAGTAAAAGACTACTGGGGTACTGTCCGACTGAATTAACAGTAGACCCCGGGACAGCTGATCCTGGAAGGCATGAAGTGCGTATAAAATGGCCCTCATCTCCAGTATGTTGATATGGCGAGACCTTTCGATGGCAGACCATGATCCTCTTGTCTGATGCTCGTCCAGGACAGTACCCCAGCCTAGTACCGAGGCATCTGTACTGATAATCTGCATCGGACTTTGCCTCTGAAAAAGGACTCCCTACTCTGGAGGAGTCGGGTCTAGCCACCATTAAAGGGAGCGATGAAATGTTTCTGATATTCGGATGGGATGATCCAAGTTGTCAGAGCCCTGTTCCCACTGGATCCTGAGGTGCCACTGAAGGGTCTTCATGTGCAGATGGGAAAGAGAGACCATGGCTATGGTGGCTGCCATATGTCCCAACAGCTACAGGACTACCCTTGCGGAGACCTGGTTTGCAGTCTGAACCCTCCTAGCCAGGGTATGTAGCCGAAGTGCTCTGTCCCCAAGTAGAAAGGCTCTGCCTTGCTGGGCGTCGAGCACTGCTCCGATATACTGAAGCCACTGGGAGGGCCAGGGTTGAGACTTCGGCCAGTTTAGGGTGATGCCCAGAGACAGGAACAGCTGTTCCATTTCCTGAAATGTGCTTGTGAGCTGGTCTTCCGTCAACGCAGAGAGCAGCCAGTTGTCAAGGTAGGGGTAGACAAAGTGCCCCTTCCCCCTCAACGCTGCAGGGACTACTGCGAGGCACTTGGCGAAGACTCTGGTGGCCAATGACAGGCCAAAGGGGCGTACCCTGAACTGGTAATGTTTGTCTCGGAACAGGAAGTGAAGATACTTCCTGTGCGAAGGCAGGATCTTTATGTGCATATAGGCATCCTGCATGTCCAGGGAGCATAGCCAATCCCCTTGGTGTAGAAGGGAGAAGAGGCTTGCAAGGGTCACCACCCGACACCTCTTGTATAGGACGAACTCGTTGAAGTGGCTGAGATCTAGAATGAGGTGAAGGTCTCCCATTTTCCTGGGCACCAAGAAAAAAATGGGAGCAAAAGCCTTTTCCCTGTTGGGAGGGAGGGACTGGCTGGATGGCCTTCTTCAGGAAGAGACTGAATTTCTTGCTCCAGAAGAAGGGCATGGCTTTCTGAGGAGTGGGATGGCACTGGAGGGGTGTCTGGGGCACACTGAAAAACTCTATAGCGCATCCCTTCTGAATCACCTGCAGCACCCACTGGTCAGAAGTGATGTTGCTCCATTCTGGAAGGTAGAGGGAGAATTTCCCCCTACCTGTTCCCTCGTCCAGGACTGATGACTGCGGGGAGGTGGCTGGGAGTCATGCAGTACCCTGGGGGGCAGGGGCAGGATGTCTGGGTCCTTTTGCTGTTTAGGACCCTAGGCTCCTGGCTGTATGGACTGACCACGGCGCTTAAAACCTTTACCATGGACTTGACGGTTTCCTTGATGGCCTTGCCTGCGAAAGGGACGCTTACGAGCCGGCTGTGGTTCAGATTTGCACATCTTATGTACATCTGCCACAGCTTTGCCAGAATCTTGAAGGCCTTTTATGATTCATACTAACATACTAATTGCCAGCAGATTAGGCCCTACGGTCCATCGAGTTTGCTTGAACCCCAGGTCCCTTGTTGGGAACCGAGGCCCACACCTTGTGTTCAGATACTTCCCCTTTTGTATCTGTCCCACCCTCTTTTGAAGCCCTCCACCGTGGAAATCTGGACCAGCTTGCCAGGCAGTGCGTTCCAAGGTTCCACCACCCTCTCAGTGAAAAACCTCCTCCTCCTCTTCCCCCCCCATCCTTCCACCTTTAACCCATGTTCTCTGGTGATATCTCCCTCCTTTAGTCAAAAGATTCCCTCTGTGTTTACCCTATTTATTCCCTTGAGGTACTTGAAGACCTCGATCATGTCCCCCCTGTTTCTCCTCTCCTCCAATGAAAACAAGCCAAGCTCCTCAAGTCTGTCCTCATAAGTCAACTCCCCCAGTCCTCGAATCATCCTGGTAGCCCTCCTCTGTACTCTCTCCAGGAGCTGTATGTCCCTCTTCAGGTGCGGTCTCCAGTACTGTACACAGTACTCGAGGTGTGGTCTAACCAGTCCATTGTACAGTGGCAGAATCACTTCCCTGTTCCTAGAGGTGATGCCTCTTACAATGCATCCCAACATCCTGTTTGCTTTGCTAGCTGCTCTCCTGTACTGCTCAGAGTTATTCATGCATGCATCCACCATGACACCAGGTCTTTTTCCCCAGGCGAGGCTTCCAGCACCAGCACCACCCCTCCCCTGCAGCGGCGTCTCTGGAGTTTCGCCAAGGAACTGTTCGGCAGAGTTACGTTGGAGGAACTCTTTCGTTTCTGCCCTAACCTGCGGTAGTATTTCTGGTCTCCCGACAGGATTTATTTTAACGGAGCAATGTCGGGGGGGTTTTCTTGATTCCGCCCCCTCCTTTCAGTTTTAGCTCTTGGACGAGTTCGGGAAAGAGAGCTGGAAGCCTTCGTCCGAGAGATCACTTAATCTCATTTTCTGGGACCGCTTGTTGGTCTGGAAGGCTCTGGAGTCCCGGATTGGTCTGGGTCAGATGGCTTTGGACTTTTCTGTCGGTTGCTTTCCGCGATTAATTTAATGGATTCATTTCGCTGGGAATTAGGGCCTGAAGAGCCCACTACTTCCACGCCGTTCTGAATTTTGATGAAGATTGGAATGGAGTTACATTGGATGGGTTTGCCCTCTCTCTCTTTTTTACTAGTATCTTAATTTGACTGTGATCAGCTTAGTTTTCAGAGCGCTGAAAGGCCCTGTCTTAGTAAGGTTTCAAATCTGGTTGTGTAACTCTGTCTGTTAATTACCTGGTAAGTGTCCTGACCTGGAGCTTTTGCTACCCTGCAGGGGTTTGGGGGGTATTTTTTTAGTCAGCAAGCTGGCTGGAGTACCCCACCCTCCTTGAGTCATGAGGACTGCCACTTTTGTGGTACTCTTCATGACCCTTTGGTAAGGGTAGTTTTGGACTCCTTCAAGGATTACCTATTTGTGAGAAATATGGGCATGAGTTAAACCGATTTTTTCTGATCAAAATTTTACAGACTCTTCATGACCCTTTGGTAAGGGTAGTTTTGGACTCCTTCAAGGATTACCTATTTGTGAGAAATATGGGCATGAGTTAAACCGATTTTTTCTGACCAAAATTTTACAGACTCTCGAATCATTCTGGTGAAATTTCGGACTCTTCCTGCTTTATTCCCATCTGTTCCTGCCTGATATGGACATATTAATTTTATGGACTTTGCATTAGTTTGATTTGTTCTATTTTCGAGTTCTTTGATTACGGCTTTTGGACACGGAGGGTGAGAGGTCTTTGTGTCCTTTAGCCTTTTTCAGTTTTGTTTTACTTTTTTCCTTTTGTGAGGCTAGAACAAATATCATCTTCCCCCTTGTTGTGAGAGAACTTGAGAGGAGTTCTGTTCTTGGCCCTTTGCTGTTATATCCCATAAGGGCTAGGCAGTGAGAGTGCCTTGTCCCTTTCCTCTCCCGGTGGTGAGAGCAATCCGGGGGGGGGGCGCTAAACAGTTTAGGTTTAGATTTTCTTTTTAAGCTTATTTTTATGATGTTGTTAAATTGATTTTTAATTAGTTCTGTTGTGGGTTTTTGGGTTTCTTATCTAAGCTTCAACATGTGTTGGTCTTTAACTCCCACGGTGGTGCGCTACTCATCCTCCTCCTTCGTGCCCTCCGCCCTTTGTCACTCCTCCTCTACTTTTGATGCCACCAGCGCTGTAGAGCTCTGGGTATTGTCCGTGGGGGGGTTGTCGGAACAGGGGTGGATGAATGGCGAGTCCATCTGTCGGGTAGTCAGGTCTGGGAGGCGCCTGGTGCGAAATGGAATCAGATCGAGGTTCTCCTCGTCTGGTAGCCATACCCAAGGGCTCCACAGAAATTAGTGGGCAGATAGGCTTGACAACCCCTGAAGTTTGTCCAACTCGGGTGGTGTTATGCAATGCCAGGTCTGTTAGGAATAAGACCGCTATCATTGCCGATCTTGTTGGTTCGGCTGATCTGGCTTGCATCACCGAGACCTGGCTGGATGAAAACTCTGGCCCCACCTTGGAGGCCATGATTCCGGCCGGGTACTCGGTGATACACCGCCCGTGATTGGACCGCAGGGGCGGAGTTGCAGTCTGTTTTAAGGCGGAATTGGGCCTCACCAGATGTGGTAGTTGGTGAGACTGGGTCTTTTGAGTGTACAGTCGTAGCAGGTGTAGGCGTTCGAATCGTCCTCATCTACCGTCCACCGGAGATGGGAGGCGCTTCTTACAGAAAGTAGCAGACTTCCTCGTCGACATGTCGTTTGAGTCGCCCAGGGTGCCTTCAACGCCTGGGTCGACGATGAACTCTCAAATCTGGGTAATGACTTCCTCCAATTGATGTCTTCTTTGGGCCTTACACAGGTGGTTTCCACTGCAACGCACAAATCTGGACACTCTTTAGATCTAGTCTTCCTTCTAGGGATCAACGCATCCGACATGGGGGTGGAACCAGTCGCCTGGTCTGATCACCACATCGTGAGGTTCAATTTTTGCACCCCCTTGAGAAGACCAGCCCCTGTGGAGATGGTCAGGTACCGCCCATTACGGAATGTTACTCCACAAGATCTAGCGGCGGTCCTTGACCTCTCATCCTTCAGTTCGGTGAGCAGTGGACCAGAAGCACTAGTGTCGGCCTATAATAAGGCCGTCACGACGGCTCTGAATTCCATTGCTCCTGTTCGTGAGCGCCCAAGATCCCTTCGCCCCGGAGCCCCATGGTTTGATGGGACCCTAAGGGAGATGCGGAGACGGGGCGAAGGTTAGGCGTCGCTGGCGCAGGTCCTCCCTCGATGCCGACCACTCTAGATTGATGGAATATTATGTTAACTATCAATCTCCAATCACCCATAGGAAGGCAGAATTCCTGTCCAAGGAGATTGCAGTTGCTCAGAATCGACCGGCTCAGCTGTTCCGAACTGTAGACAGACTGTGCAACCCAGCCTGCCTGCATGTTCGGAAAGCTTTTTCGCAAGCAGAGTGCGACGAGCTCGCTTGATACTTTGCAGCTAAAGTGGCCGACATCAGGAAGAACCTGGGTCCGGCAAGCTCTATGGGCGAAGCTTTTGGTCAGCGTGAGATGACAGTGCCCCATTTCTCCTGGAGTTCCTTTCGACGACCTGAGTTCGTGGACATTATGAGGATCATCCATTCTATCGCCCCTCAAGTTGTGGTTTAGATCCGAGTCCGACTCCTTATTCTGGGTTGTTTGGATATCACTGGTCGGTCTTGGCGCAAATAGTCTGGTGCTCCTTGGAATTGGGTGAGTTTCCTGTTCCTTGAAAGAGGCTGTGGTAACTCCTCTTTTGAAAAGCTTCCTTGGACCCGGACTCTTATTCTAGCTATCAACCTATCTCTAACCTCCCTTTATTGGGAAGGTTATGAGAAAGTCATAGCAGTTCAATTGGATGACCATTTAACCATCCATAATGTCTCTGAATCCTTCAGTCGGGCTTCCATAAAGACATAGCACGAGACTGCGCTGGTTTGGGTGTTAAATGATCTTCTGATGGTGAGGATCAGAAGAGGCGCTCCATTCTTGTTCTTCTTGATCTCTCTGCAGCCTTTGACACAGTGGACCACATGGTGCTATTAGCGCCTGGGGCAAATTTGTGGAATGACTGGAACCGTTTTGCAATGGTTCCGTCATTTCTTACGGAGATCGCAGAGAGTTGTGTCGGGATTTTCTCCTCTGACCCAATCCCTCTGTTGTGTGGAGTGCCCCAGGGATCCGTGCTGTCGCCCATGTTGTTTGCAGTGTATATGCTGCCCTCGAGGTATCATTAGAGCGATATGGGCTGAGGTTTCACTGCTATGCAGATGACACCCAGCTCTATCTGTCCTTTGCACCCGACCAGGATGGAGCTCTCGGTGTTTAACAGCTGTCTGAGGAGATCCAAGACTGGATGGATTCTAGTTGGCTAAGTTGAACTCGGAGAAAACAGAGGTGCTGGTGGTGGATCCTGGTGGTAGGGTGGTGAGGCGGATATCGGTGCTCCATCTGGAATTATTCTTGGTGGAGTATCTTTGCAGTCCTCAGAACAGGTGCGTGCCTGGAGTTATTCTTGACGATAGGCTGACTCTCAAAGCTCAGGTGTCAGCTGTTGTCAAGGCTTTCCTTATCATCTCAGGAACATTGCCAGGGTGAAGCATCTTGTTCCGTCTGACTCCCTGCCTACTTTGGTTCATGCTTTTTGTATCTTCACAGCAGACTATTGCAACCCTGTACTTTGGGCTTTTGGGGTTGAAATCAAGTAAGCCTACAGCTGGTGCAGGAACGCTGCAGCCGGGTTCTGACTGGGACAAGTCGTTTCTGTCACATCACTCCCGTGCTGCGCGAACTGCACTGGCTGCCTGTGCGGTGGCGGATCACCTTTAAAGTCATTTTGCTGACTTTCAAAGTCCTTCACGACCAGGGTCCAGCCTATCTGAAAGACCTCCTAGTGCCTTACTGCCCTGACCGATCACTCCGCTCGGCCGACATGGGGTTGTTAGAGGTCCCAAGAGTGAGTTTGAAATCTTCTGGCAGGAGAGCATTTTCATATGCTGCACCCACTCTTTGGAACTCTCTACCATGTCGGCTACGGCAGTGCACCTCCGGAACTCTTTAAAAAAGAGCTGAAAACCTACTTATGGAACATGGCTTTTTTAGATAATTAGTTATCTATTAATGCTTTGGTTTTTATTATTATATATTTTATCTTGTGGTATGCCGATTTTATGTATATGTTTGTGTATGTTGTGTTTGAACTGTCAAATTGTTCAGCACCTTGATATGTTGAAAGGTGCTATATAAATAAATTATTATTATTATTACCTGTGTTTAGGGTTCCCCCGCCCAAGATGTAACACCTTGCACTTGGTGGTATTGAAATTTAATTTCTTTTTCTTTTTTTTTTTTTTGAAATTTAAGTTTATTGAGTTTATATATAAGAAAAAAAAAAAGGAGAACAAAGTACAAATCTGAACATTGGGGATTGTCTAAACATAGAGTACACAAGACCAGAATAAAGCACACATAAATGTAGACAATCGCAATGATATAAGCAGGAACAGTAAAAATACAAAATGAAATACAAAAAATAACACCCCAGCTTCCAATCCACCCCCTCACCACGCCCGGAGAGTTTCATAGGTGGAAGAGATGTCGGGTCAATAAGGAGGATATCTGTAATAGGAAACTGATAACACTCCATGTATTAATGCAACATGAGAAACTTAGGATATTGCCAGTGTCAGGGCTACCCTAGATAGGCGCATTTAACTACCCCATTTCGATTAAAAGACTCCAGATTATGTCTAAAACTAGCTATAAGTTTCTCAGTACTGAGACAGAGGGACATCTCCTTAAGCCATTCTTGGTAGGTAATAATATCCTGATCCAACCAATGCCTAAGGACCAGCTTTTTAAGAACTATTGAGATGAGAGCCATGTGATATCTACGTTCTTTCACCAAAATGCTCGAGTAGACGCCCAAGATACAAATTTCTAAGGTAAATAGATCTTTAAGCCCTAAAAGTGCGCCATAAAGGTGCCACTTTATCGCATTCCCAAAGGATATGCAGCAAATTCCCTTCGTCGGCTCCACATCTCGAGCAAATACTCGACTTAAGCTTGCCAAATTGGGCCAACTTGACTGGAGTGTAGTAAAGATTATTTAAAATATAGTTTTGGGTCAATCTATGATTGTCTTGGGATAAGTAACGATACACATCTTTCCAAATTGAATCCCATGCAGGAGGGAGATCAAACTAGAGAGTGACCAGATTTTGGAACCCTCCAGGAGTCAGGGAAAAGATCAACCAGCAGTTTGTTGTATATGATGGAAATACCCCCACGCATGCCGGCCGCCTCCTGAATTTTCTCAAGGAATGGCCTTATTTTAGAGGGAAAGTGAGTCGGCCCAAGGATTTTGAGGATGAGGTGTCTCAATTGATAGACTTTAAAAATATGTTTCTGGGGAATGTTAAGGAACTTTAAGACTTCATCCGACTTAAGAAGTGTGCCTTGCTCATACAGAGATTCCACAGGTAAATTATGCAACTGCTGAAGCCAATCAGAGGCTAACCAGCTACCTCCAATTTTGATATTAGGATTTAAAACGAGAGGTTGAGCTGAGTCTTTGGACGGGGACAGACTGAAAAAATTCCAGCACTGAGAAAGAACTCTAATAGAAAGGCCAATAGGAGAGTCTCGGATGGCTGGGGGTAACGTGGAGAACGGATGCCAAAAAACACGAGGGGGGCTCAAATTGACTTGGTCCAATAAGTTTAATTCAAGCTGTAGCCATACGGGTGGGCGTGGTAGACTGAGTAGTGGACCACTTGCCTATTCTAGTCAGGTGACTAGCCCAATGATATAGCAAGAGATTGGGTAGACGAAGGCCACCCTTGTCTCTAGGTGCAGTGAGTTTAAGGAAGGCTCTACGAGGTTGTTTCCCCTTCCAAACAAAGTTGGATAGCATTGAGTTTACCTGACTGAAGAACTGCCTGGGTAACCATATATTAAGGTGATTCAGGGGGTAAAATAACCGGGGAAGGATATTCATTTTAATAATATTGATTAGCCCCAAGTGGTTAGTAGCAACCGTTGCTAGCAGGTCCAACTCTCTGGATTCTCTTTACAGCGTTGTCTAAATTGAGCTCCTTGACCATTCCCATCTCCTGGCTACATGTATACCCACATATTTAAAAACCGGGGACCATTTCATTCCGAACCATGCAAAATCCGATTTAAAGGTGAGAGAATTTACCGGAAAAATAACCGATTTGGAGACGTTCAACCTGTAGTTAGAAACCTGACCAAAGCGGTCGATAATTTGTAATACTTGTGTTAAAGATGTTTCGGGTTTGGTAAGGTATAACAGGATGTCGTCAGCAAAGACCGATACAGTCAGGGGAAGTTGCGCAGTGGTACAACCCCTGATTCGTGATGAACTTTTAATACTAACAAGCAGCGGTTCCAAATACAGGTTGAAGAGATAGGGGGAAAGAGGACACCCTTGACGAGTGCCAGCGCATAAAGGAAAACTGGAAGAAAAGACCCCATTGCAGTAGACTTTAGCCGAGGGGGCTTGTAAATTGCCATAATCATATGGATAAAGGAATCAGGGAAGCCCATTCTCTTCAAAGTGGCCCACAAAAAGTCCCAATTCACTCGATCAACAGCTTTTTCTGCATCAAGAGCGACTAGGACCATGGGATCTGACAAGGTGTGGGCTGCTTGAAAGACATGGGCTAAGGTTCTCAGGTGATCAGCGGATGATCTACCCTGGACGAAACCAGCCTGTTCCGGGCTCAACAAGTGCTGCCAGACCTTTTTGATTCTGCACGATAAAATTTTGGATAAGATTTTGATATCATAATTTAAGAGCGATATTGGACGATAGCTGGCAGGATCAGTTAAGGGTTTATCAGGTTTAGGGATTAAAATTGTCGCTTCTAAAAGAGAGGGATCTATCACGTCCGCAGAAAACAGATATTCATATAGCTTAAGCAATAGAGGGGATAGCTCTTTACAAAAAACCTTATAGAAAATTGGGGGGTAACCATCCAGACCAGAGGCTTTCCCTAGTGGCAAGTCATTGATTGCCTCTTCTACTTCACCTAGAGTGATGGGAGCAGACAATAAGTCACAGTGATGAGTCTGGAGGGAAGGGAGCTTGATACTATCTAAGAAATGCTCTATCATCTGGGCTTGCGGTGTGGAGCTCCTACTGTAAATGTCCTTGTAAAAGTTCAAAAATTTGGGCAATCTCCCTAGGTAGCGTCTTGGTGGTGCCGTCCTGAGATTTGAGGGCGGAATTGAGCAGAACTCTCTATTTCTTTCAGTCTCATAGCTAGCATCTGGTCCGACTTTTCACCCTGGTCAATATATCTAGTCCTGGTCTTGAACAATGCATATTCAGCTTTATCACGAGTCAAATCGTTGTATTCATTTCTGAGTCTAATAAGAGCCGTTAAATTAGCTGGGGAGTTGGAGGAGAGAAGGTTGTCTTTAGCTACCCTCAGCAGGCTAGATAGCGAACTGATTTTGGACTCCCTTACCCTTTTCCTAGTGGCCGCAATCCTAATGAGTTCCCCTCAGACAAAACATTTGAAGGAACACCACAGTAAATCCTCGCGGTGTACAGATCCCTGATTCAGGTCGAAGTACAAAAGGATCATGTCCCTGATTTGGGAAACTGTGTACTCTTCCTTCAGAATTTGCGTATTAAGTTTCCACGACGTGTCTCTTTGTCCCTGAATACCAGGGGAAATTTAGACCCAAACCAGGGAGTGATCCGAGATAACTATAGGTTCGATACCTACTTGATGGGTACAACTCATTAAAGAAGAACTAATTAGAATATAGTCGATTCTTGACCAAGTTTGGTGTACTTGGGAGTAAAAGGAATAGAGTCGATTGTCAGGGTTAAGGAGACGCCAGGGGTCACACAGACCCAGCACGTTTGTAAAATCAGAGAGGGCATGTTGTGCTGGGGACGTCGGTTTAATTGGTCTATAGGTTTTGTCTAGCTCGCTGGAAGGGGCCACATTCCAGTCGCCCCCTAGGATGAGAAGGGAAGGCAGAAATCTGCTCAGGGTATCTGCCAGGGACATAAAAAGGGACGGTCACCTCCACTGGGCGTATATCGCCTAGAACCATACTACTGTTATCAAGCTGGCCCTTGACCAATACGTATCTACCTTCGTGATCAATAACACTGTCTTCTACTACAGATCTGGCGTGGTATTTGATTAATATTACAACCTTACTAGCTTACGAGCCAGAGGCAGTAAAAATTTGGGTAAACCCTAGCCTTCGCAATTTCTTGTCCTCTGAGGCAGCCAAGTGGGTTTCCTGCATGAAAACTATATCTACATTAAGGAGGGAACAGTTCAGAAAGATCTGGTGTCTCTTAAGAGGGTCACTGATGCCTCTGACATTCCAACTTGCAATTTTAAACAATCTCAATGCCATGGTGGCTAACACAAGAGTAAGCCAGACACAGGAACTTCAATCCCATCATTATAGATAGCAATAAAGAGATTGCACCAAGTTTGCCCGACAACAGTAATAATACCCATAGGGATTGAAACTCTCCGAGGCACCCTCCCCCTCCCCTAACCCCTTAAAAAAATAACCTGCAAAAAATGACCCAGTCACCAGCAAACTTAAATGAAGCTGAACACTGAGAGTCCCCAAACCAGGGAGACAAAACCAAAGGGTGACTGGACGGAAAATTAAGACATACCCCCAACCCCACCCCCAAATAACAAAACCTATGAATAACCTGAAATCACCCAAAAGCTATTTACAACCCGTCCCTTCAACACCAGGAAAGCATGTAAACAACAAATAAGTAACCTGTAAAGGGATCGGGTCCCCAGGACTAGCAGGCCCTACAGAACTGTAAGAAATCCCTGAATGGTGTCCCCATTAGAAATGCAACATGGAGCAGAGTAACAGAAAGAAACAGGGTACTGCTGTCCCACCCCCAGATCAGGATGCGAGACTGCATCTCAAGGCTCTCCATTCCCTACCCCCCCCCAGCCTAAGGCAAATGCTAGACAGAGCCATTACATCTTGCCCAGCAATCGGTGCACTGATCACCCAAAGCGAAAACACAAAGACACACAGCTCCAGAAAGCTAAGCGGAACCATCGTGGCTTGAAAAAACTCACCGTGGTGAGAAGGGGATACACCTGCTGGTCACTGCGTCTTTCGCTCCATTCCGAGTGTGGCAGCGTCAGGAGCAGAATTAAAAATAAATGAAGCGGGGCTCCAAACCCACAAGCTGGCCATCACCTAACCCGGAAAGGGAAGGGGAAGGGAAACTGGTAGGGACCCAGCTGGTCCGTCGGCGAAAACAATCCGCCTGAAACCACAAGCGGAACTAAGGGTCCTACTCCCCCACCTCGGGCCATGAGGCAGAGGCCTCAGATGGAGAAAGCCTAGGCCTCAACCCTGACCAGAAACCGCCCCAACCCTCGTGAAAGGCCGGTCAGCCTCCACCCTAATTCGCCAGGAAAAAACATAAATGCAGGCATAACATCAAACCAGAGTCGCTCAGCCAAGGTAAGCAAAATTAACACTGATATTTATACAGAACAGTCAGCCAGATTTGAAAAGGTCAGGCTGTCTCTGGGAGAGTTCACTTTTGGCTTGATCTGGATTCTCGAAGGTAAGCCAGACATTATCGAGTTGAACTTGCAGCCTAGCGGATAATTCATGCGGAACTTGAGACCATGGCGATCAACTTAGTCACAATCGGATGGAATTCTCGTCTCCTCAGTCAGGTTTCAAGTGGTAGGTCTTGGGTTATTCTCAAGGTACGATTCTCCCACAAGACCGCATGTAGACTCTTGATTTTAGACAGGATGTGTTGCCTTTCGAGGTAACTAAGCAGCTTGATTAGTATGGGTCTAGGAGAAGAGCCTGGTGGAGGTTTAGGCTTCAGGGATCTGTGGGCACGCTCGATGTGGTAGGAGGGATAAATGGGCGAGGGGCCAACAATCTTGGTTAAAAGTTTTTGCACAAAAGACAGAATATCAGGCCCTTCCTCCCCCTCCGGTAAACCCAGCACCAGAATGTTGTTCCTCCTACTACGTCCCTCGAGGTCCTCCGTCTTTAGTTTTAAGCTTGGCAATTTGTTGCCTGAGCATGATAATTTCAGGTTCACTTGGCCTTCCAGGATTCCAAGGAGCTAATACGAGCCTCCGAGTCGTCCACTCGAGTTGTAAGAGAAGCTAGGTCACTGCGCATGAATTTAAGCTCAGAGGAAATCTCCTGCAGAGTTTCACGGAATGGGATCAGCTCCTGAAGGAACCCGATCCTCTGTGAGGCGGGCAGGAGGAGGCATGGGAGGAGCCAGATTTTACCTGAACCCGTAGGCAGGGTTCTTGACTTTTAGCCGCTTTTTCAGGGTATTAGTGCGTGTGCCTGGCCCGGCGTTCTTCATCTCGGCCTCCATAATCTCCACCACACCTTAGCGTAAACTCGTTAGGAAATCACACAGACGCCAATATGAAGTGATGGTGGGTTGTAGAAAACTGCGATTAACGAGGAGCACGCTAAAAATAATTATCCGAAGTCAGTAAATAACGGAATCAGCTGGTTGAGAGGGGAGAGCTGTGGAACTAAGCTGCCATTAAGAGCACTGCCCCACGTGACCTCCAGAAATTTAATTTCCATGTGCGAGCCCACCTTTCCAGGGTGTCCAGGTCCCCTTGCAGGGCCAACCTCCCCTCTTCCCCCTCAACTACTGCTCCCATCTTGAAGTCATCAGCAAAGAGACTCATCTTACACCCTATACCCACCCTGATGTCAGATATGTATGCATTAAACAGGATCGGACCCAGGACCGAGCCCTGCGGTAGCCCATTACCGACCTCTCTAGGGTTCGAGAGCTCCCCACCGACCACTACTCTCTGTGTGCGTTCAGCTAGCCAGTTTCCTATCCATCTGACCATCAAAGGGCCCACTCCCAACCCTGTCAGTTTTTCCACCAGTCCACTGTGGGGGACTGAGTCAACCGCATTGCTGAAGTCTACAAACAGTACATCCACAGGCTTCCCCCTGTCCAGTTCAGATGTTACCCATTCATTGAACTCAATAAGGTTGGTTTGACATGATCTACCTGGCACAAACTCATGTTGTCGGCTATCCAGCCCTCCCTCCTCCTCCAAGAACATCCCCAATCGTTCTTTCAGTGTACTCTCCATTAACTTCCCACTACCAAGGTCAAACTGATGGGTCTGCAGTTAGCTGGTATCTCCCTCGACCCCCTTTATGGATTGGCACATGTGCCTCACGCCAATCCCTAGAAACCCTCCCTGTCTCAAGCAACCTGTTGAACAGCTCCGCCAGGGGTGCGGCCATTACGTCCACCAACTCCCATAGTACTCGGATGAATGCCATCTGGCCCAGGAGATTTATCTTTCTTCAGTGCCTTAAGGGCTTGCCACACCTGTTCAGTGGAGATAGCATCATCCATCCCCCCCCCCCCCAAACTTGCTGGCCTTACTATCCTTGTCCTGGTGTGAAACCCCAGGGATACCTCCCCCTCCCTTATGCTCCATATCTGTTGCTCCCCGATCCCACACTACCGCTTCTATCCCCTGCGCTCTTGCTTTGTAAATATCCCACCCCCAGTGAACACTGAGGCAAAGTACTAATTTAATACTTCTGCCTGCTCCCTTGCCTCTTCCACCCACTCTCCATCTGATCTCAATCTGCCAAATAGGCCCTTAGTTTTTCTCCGCTCCCCGATGTACTGGAAAAAAACCTTTTCCCCTCCTGTATCCCCTATGCCAGCAGCTGCTCTTTACTGGACTTTGCCCCCACACCATCCTGATGACTTTTCTAAATGCAAAACTGTACGTTTCCATTTCCCTTTCCCTTCTCGATGTTTTATATTCTTTGTAAGCGTCCTTCTTCTCCCTGACCGTTATCTAAACTTCACTGGTCCACCAGCACGGTTTATGTGACCTTGCTCCCTTACACTTCACCTTAGCGAAGGTCCTGACTGCCTCATGAAGTCCCCATTTTATGACCTTCCAACCATTTTCCACGTCTGTCATTGTTGTAATCCCCTTCAAGTGATCCCTGAGAATATTTCCCATACTCATAAAGTCTGCTCCCCTGAAATCCACAGCCAGTGTCCTAGATCTCTCCCCCCCCCAGGCTAATTTGAAACCAGACAGTATCGTGGTGGCTCCCAGTGAGGGGATCCTCTACAACCAGGTCCGTTACTAGATCCCCATCCATCAGAACCACATCCAGGACATGTCCCTCCCTCGTGGGCTCCATCACATGCTGTATTAAAAACACATCCTGGAAGCCATCCAGCAGCCTCTGCTCCTTGGCCACCTTAGAGGACATAGTTCCCCAGATTGTACCTGGCATATTAAGGTTCCCTATCAACACCACTCTCTCTCTACCCTTTTGGTCCGCATTGGGCAATGATGTTGTCCAGCAAACCATTCTCTAGGACATCACCCATCCGGGGGGCCTATATACTACATCCAGCTTGGCCTTACCTCCTGCAAAGGTTCGTAAGGTGACCCATAAGGTCTCCACATTTCCCTCTGCCTCTTCTACCCTAGCAATTTCTATACCCTATCTGATGTACACAGCTACTCCTCCCCCTCTGCCCTCCTTTATAGCCTTCCTAAACATAATGTACCCCCTCATGTTTAGGTCCCAGTCATGGTTTTTGTTTGCCCACATTTCTGTGACCACTGCCATATCCACTCCCCCCTCGAATAGTAAGGCCTATAACTCTGGTAACTTGTTTCCCAAGCTCCTGGCATTTACTAACACCACCCCCACCTCTGATCCCTTTTGTCGAAACCCACCCGGGTTCCCTGCATCTCCAGCCCCCTTCTGCTGCTCCTGGAACAACAACCCCCCCCAGTCTATTTCCTCCCTTCTCCCCTTGGGTTTGAAGGCTGCTCCTCTCATCTGGAGGAGAGGGCTTCAGGCCAGCCACTCTCTTGTCCCTTCCCCCTTCCCAAGTTTAAACCCCACCTTTTTTGGATGTAGTCCGCCACCCCCTCAACCTCCTGACCAAAAAGGACTGGACCCTGGAAAGGGGTATCCAAGATAGCATCTTGGGGGTCCTGTCAGAAACCTGCCACCCTGAGCCAAGCATGTCTGCGCAAACAGACTCCTGATGCCGCTGCCCTTGCTGCCATGTCTGCGGAGTCATAAGAACAGCGGAGTACGTGCTTGTCGACATCCATGCCTCATTGGACACACGCCAAAAGCTCATTCTTGGTGTCTGAATCAGGTATCGTTTTGATAATTTCCATGGTCTTTTCCCACAGTGATTTTTGGTACATGACCATGTGGGCCAAGAAGTTCAAAGAGTGAATGGCCCCACTGGCCAGGGCATGGACTTTCCTACCCCAATGATCTAGCTTCTTGGACTTTGGGTCCGGAGGCTGGGAGCTGAGGTGTTTAGGCTGGGTAAGTCTACCATGGGCTGTGGCCAGGACCATGGAATCGGCCTTTGGGTGCTCCCCCAAAAAGGGCTCGTCTTTTGGAGGCTTATACAGCCGGTCAGCCTTCTGAGGCACAGCCAAAGTAGAGGATGGCTTTTTCCACATGAGCCTAGTGACGTCCTGAAAGGGCTCCACTAGAGGGGGGATTACCAGAGATTTGGGGTCTTTTGCACACAGAAATTTAGCCAGCCTTTTTCGTTCTGGGTCTAATTCCTCTGTGTCCCACTGGTAAATACTCTGAATGAGAGTCATGATATCCAGGAATGAAGGATCATCCAGTGGAGATCTGGGAGAATCATTCAGTCCGGAGCCAGGCGCCAGAGTCCTCGCCTTCGGCGACTGAGAGGACAAATCCCCTGTGTTGTCCCCAGAAGCAGATGATGGGCGGCAACTGAAGAAGGGGACTGTGGATGGCAGTCACCTCCTTTTTCCCTCTAGGACTGGGAGGTGGACGAGAGCCTTCACCTGCCTCCTTGCCTGGGTTTGGAGGAGTAGGTGGCGGAATTTCCTTGGGCGGGGAATCTGGCGGTCTGTACAGAAGATCCCCTTTCACACTGTTCCATCAGGAAAAGAAAAGAGCCCCAACGTCCGACAAAGGGACGACTGGAGGTTGAGCATCAGAGCTGAAGAACCGGGTGTCTGTAGGGGGCCCAGTACAGGAATCCGCTTTGGGAAGGCCGGTCTGGCTGCAGGGTGGTTTCCGTGTGAATCAGAGCGCAGTCATCTGACCCGACGTCTGGCATGTTGTGCACCTCATCGGGTGACCGGTCGTCTGGAGTTAGGTTGGATGTTTGGTCGCTGTCCGGCAACTGCCTCTTTTCAGTGGCCCTGCCTGCACCGGAGTCGCCTGGGCTGGGGGACGCTTATTGGTAGCCTGAGGGGTCCCCTTACCCGGAGGCGTCTGCAGGCGGACGGTCTCCGGTCACCTGGAGGAGTCGTCTGACTTCCTGTGTTTGTCGGACAATCCGCTGGATTTGTGGCCTTCCTTAGACCTACCAGCAGGCAACTGCCCTTCCTGTGCCAACCCATGAGAGGACTTGTGGGGCCGGAGAGCCAGAGGAACATGGGTGTGCTGGCGCCCCAAAGATGAAGACTGCTCTCTGGACTTTTCGCTGGACAAGAGGACGTCTTTTTGGAGCTGGTCCCCATGGAGGCTGGTTGGACTGACCCTGACCTCCTGCTGGAGGCCAAGGAAGAAGCCCTGGGAGGAGATTTTGGGTGGGATACCGACCTGGGCCTATCTTTTTCCCCGGGAGTGGTGCTTCCCTGAAGACTTCTCTCAGTGGAGAGACTCCTTCGCGGGTGAGGAAAAGCTGTGTTCCGACAGGGATTTCTGCATGGTGGCCACTTTCTGTTCTAGGAGGTAGGCCTTAAGTGCTTTTGCTCTTCTAATTTTTGTTTAATTGTACCATTTTTTGCAGTGCTGGCAGTCGTAGAGCCAATGGTCGGGGCCCAGGCAGATCAGGCAGGCCTCGTGGTTGTCTTTGGCTGGGATCCGCATGCCACACTGGCACTTCGACTTTCGCTGAGGTGGTGAGGGCGAAGACATGCAAGAGGACAAGAAAAAAAAATCAAAGAACTATCGAAAAAAATGCTTTTGCGCTAACAAATAAATGTGGTCAACTGCTGAAGCGAGGCACCCATGGAGCCGAACTGAGATGGTACCGGTGGTCCACCCCTTTTGTACTACATCTGATGTCGGGCATGGCCGACGTTGGGGCAGACCCCCGCCACAGACTGCTAACTAGAAAATTTTTCTGTGTGGTCCTAACGCCTGGCGGCATTAGTCCTAAGTGTATTACCTGCTACAAGAGCTCCCCCTCAAAGTCAGATCAGTTTATTCCAGCGATATCTCATACCTTTACTGTTATACTAGGAGGTTTTCAGCCCACTCAGCTGTGTGCACTTTTCTTTTTTATTCTGTTTATGCCAGATATGTTCCAATACTTTTCACATTAATGCAGACTATTTCCTACTAAAGTGCCTAATTAGTTAAAAATAATGCAAAGTGGCAGTTATGGATGGATATTACCTTAATTCTACTGATCTTCTGAATAAGCATGGTTCACTCATTTTCCTCGCAGGAGTCACAGACGTGATAATCTGTTCGTATTACTATTGCTTTTAAATACCTACGCAACTAATGGACTCAAAACTGCAGCATTTACTTGTTTAAACTTTTCTTTGTTAATTTTGAATTTCTCAGGTTACACACCACAATGTGTCTTTTAGATGGAGTATGTTTTTGCAACCATAAGTATTAAGAGGGGTGGTGCCCTCATTGGTAAAGAAAAAGATTGCTCCGTACCTACTATATCAGGATGGATAACTGTATGTTGATTGTCAAATCAATAAACACAAAGTTTAAGAATTTGATTTAAATATGTTTTGTCACGATGGCCCCTAACAAGAAATCAGCGATCTCAGCCAATACATTTAAAACAAAGAAGTAGAAATCAGGAAAACAGAAAAGTAAAGCTGGGGGAAAATATACAAATTACTTTTTAACCCCAGGCAGTCAGATCAAGCTTTCTGGCCCTAAGTGGTAAGACCAGAATTTGTGGCCAATAATTCCACGTTGTACTTCCTCGTCCTTTAAGAATAAGGAAAGAATAATGAGCATCCCCTACTACAGGAAATAAGGCCATTAGAATATCAAAATCAATTGCCAGTCAAACCACTTGCAAGAAATACCAGGAGTAGAGCAAAACTTGAGGCAAACAAAATATCTGCACTTAGTAAATTGATAAATAAAAATTTGATCCATCCAAGAGAAGGCAAATATATTCATCAACTGTACATTAACAGTAAAAATTATCTACAAGAGCAGGACAGTGTGAACAGAGAAGTGTTAGAAACAAATAAGTGATCCACAAAGTCAAAGACACCATGCTGTGGAAAAAAAAATGCACCCCCCCAAAGCAAGTCATACCCAGTAGATTTTGGCCATTTCATCTCTCCCTGTATCAGAAAGTTCAGTCTGGAACCTACCACAGCCTATCCCCCTGACATCCCCCAACTATGGAGGGAGGAAGCTGCTGACAGGGAGCTTTAGATGGGAGAAACTAGTAAGGACGAGATTCCAGGTACTGCATTAATACAGCAGTTGTAATAAACATAACAGATGAATTAGCCCACCGAAAAACACGGCTTCATGAAATTAAAAATGAACCAGTTAAGATCAATTAATGAGAGAAATGATAGCTATAATGAAAATAACTGTAGACTTAAAATGGAAACATTAATCTAGCAGACTGTTACTAAATTTTTTATACTTAATTTAGTCAACAATCAATTCTGTTGAGCTACACTTTTATAGTAATTCTAAATAGATTCAAATTGTAGCTAAAGTTTAGATTATTCTGCTGTTGAACTTAGCCTGAAACTGTTAGCCCCTGCACTCCTCTCTGAAACTCTGTCCCTTCGCTATTACTTAACATAATCCCTCCCTCTAGGTAGCTTGATTTTTAACTTGTCCCTATCCCCTTTTTCTGCAAACATCCTCCCTCCCTCCCCTTGGGCATACCTGAAACATGACCACTGCTGCCAGAACTGCTCCCCCCTCCCCAGCATCAGAACAGGTACGAGCGCCAGATCACGGACTGCACAGCACCATTCCATTATTTGAACTTGGCACCTTTTTCTCCTTTTTCCCCTCTGACTGCCTAACTGAACCTTCGGCTGGAACTAGACTTTCTTACAAGACTGCCTAATTTAGGCTTATACAGCTTTACTTTCTGCAGACGTGGCTAGCTCTTAATTTATAGATACCTTAGGTCACATGACACCCATGATTTCATCTCCCCAGAATCCCACTGGTTCCTTCTCATTTCCTTCCACTAGGTGTCACTAACTGCTCAATCGTTCCAGATGATTTTCTCGTCATCTCTCAATACAGGCTTCCAGTCCTGGCACCCTCTGCCCCCCCACAACCTCACTCACAAGAAGCAACCCTCCCCCTCTTCCACCTCCGTGTCCTTCCTCAATCATGCTGCCTTCCTCCATCTGTCTTCTGCTCTTCCTTGTGCCTCACATCCCCACTCCATGGTTCCATGTCATAATAGTAATCACAAAATAGCAATAGCTATTATGGCGAGTGTATATCACTGAAAGGCAAGTCGACGATATACACATGCAGGCGACTCAACATCCGGCAACAAGACTTAGTGTTTTTGCGGGTGGGGTGGGGGTGCAAACCGCATCCCCCTTGACTACAAATTTCTAACTCCAAGGGGGTGTATGTCAGGGAGGCGGCGACACTCCAGTTGGGGCACAAAAAAATAAAGGCAGCCACAGGCAGCGGCAAAATATTGTCTCCCTGTCCCCAGCCCCGAACCCAGTACCTGCTGCACCAGAGCTAGCCACCCTTACCACCACACCACATCACTAGCTCGGCTGCAGCAGGCTCATCACTCCCCTACAAACCCCTTCCCTATCCCTCCTCTTGCTCTCGCTATCCCCCTTCCTGTCACCCTTCCCTATGCTCGCTTTTGCGTAGGGTCGTTACCCTTGCAAGGTAGCCCATGGGGATAGCGATGAATATGAGTCACCATTTTGATGGTTGCTCATATTCAGTTGCTATGCTCACTGGATACCCCACTCCACTACCCCCTCAAGGGAGAACCCCATCGGAAATCGCTCCTACCTTACCACCCCTCCTCCTTTCCCTATGCCCTCCCAACCTTCACCATCTACCCCATCCATCTAGGCCTTCTTCCTGCCCCCTTAACTAAACAAATATTCCTCCTGCTCACCCTACATCACCCCCCAGATCCCCTTATCCCCTCTCCCTACTGTTTCCCTCCAAGAAACGGTTTCTGTACTTTTTTCTACTCATTCTCCTGTTGATCTCAGGAGATGTCAAACTTAATCCTGGACCCCCCCAGCCCCGAAATGGCCTCCAAATTTTCCACATAAATGCCCACAGCCTTCTACCTAAAATGGATGCCCTAAAGGTCTGGTTAACCCAGTACCCGCTAGATGTTCTCTGCATCTTGGAGTCCTGGCTCTCCTCTCGCACTCCTGAAAGCCACCCTGCCCTCCACAACTTGACATTTTATCATGAGGATCATGGTAAGCAAGGCGGAGGAGTGGCCATGTACATCTACAGCTCACTACCCAGCTCCATCTCCTTCCAACAATCTGTTCCCCAAATCCTATGAGACCCTCCTAGTTCATCTCTGCTTCCCTTCCACAGCTCCAGTCTACACTGGCACCCTCTACACTGTCCCCAAACTCACCCATGATGCCCTTCTATCATACCTCAATTCAATCACCACCCCCTTCTCAGATGGTGAGTTACCCATGATGGAGGACTTTAATATTGATTGGCTCTCCCCTACCTTCTCCCACACCTAAACTTCCATTGAGTCACTTAACCTCTCTCCAATGCTTGCGGAACCAACCTGCTACAACCCACGCTTCACTAACCACACCCTCCTTGACTAGATCCTCTCCTCTCACCCCCAACATATATCAATTTCAGGAGTCCTGAATGATGCTCTTAGCGACCACTGCATCACCTACTGCACCAGGAAAGTGCACCTAACCAAATCTTCCTCCAAATACCTCAACCATCACTCTACCCACAAACTAAATCCAAATCTCCTCTTGGCTGACCTAATCTCAGCCAATTGGTCCCATCTTCTCTGCCTCTGAAGTTAATCAGGCCCTCCGGAATGTCTCCTCCATCCTGTCAGGTATCTGGGACCTACATGCTCCTCTCCACACCACTAGGGTCAAATGTCTCCATCTTCCCTGGCTCTCCCCCCACATCCAATCTCTGCAAAACCCGAGACAAAGCCTGGCTAAAATTTCAATCTTCAAAAGCCACTTGACCTCCACTACTATGGCAAGCTAAGAAACTCTTGCACTAAAGAAATTTGCAAAACCAAAAGTAAGTACTTTAGGTTAAACTTATCATCCTGTCCTGATCCCTCATCCTGTTGGAGCACTATCAAATCCCTCATCAACCCTGGGTAACAAACTGGCTGGACAACAGAATGCAGAGGGTAATAGTAAATGGAGTACACTCTGAAGAAAGGGTGGTTACTAGTGGGGTACCACAGGGTTCAGTACTGGGACCAGACCTTTTTAATGTCTTTATAGGAGTCAGAGGGGCTAGAAGGAAAAGTATGCCTCTTTGAAGAGACAACACAAAGATCTGCAACAGGGTTGATAAACCAAGGGGAGGAATGAAAAGGACTTGGCAAGGTTGGAGGAATGGTCAAAATAGGCAGCTTTGATTCATTGCAAAAGTGCAAAGTAATGTACCTGGGAAACAAAACCCAGGGAAGTGTACACAGTGGGGGGGTGGAGGTACTAACAACAACAAAAATGGAAAGGGACCTGGGGATAGTCATATCAGATGACCTTAAGGTAGGCAAGCACTGTGAGAAGGCAGTAAGGGGCGTGGGGAATACTGGGATGCATATGGAGAAGCATCACCAGTAGAAAACAGAAGTTATTATCCCACTGTACAGACAGTTGGTGAGACCCCATCTGGAGTAGTGCGTGCAGTTCTGGAAACCCCATTTCTGCAAGGACATAGACAAGATGGAGGCGGTCCAGAGGAGGGCAACTAATATGGTGCAGGGTCTGCAACAGAAGCCATATGAAGAGAAAATAAAAAAAACTTAATATGTATACCACTGAGGAAAAGAGGAAGGGGAGGGGGAGACATGGCAGAAACTTTCAAGTACCTCAAGGGACTCAACAAAGCCCTTAAGGGTAGCATCTTTCAGAAAAACAGATGTGCAAAAATAAGGGAGCACAATTTGAAGATACAGGGGGATGGCTCAGGGGCAACATGAGAAAATATTTTTTCATGGAGAGGGTGGTGGACGCATGGAACCACCTTCCTGAGGAGGTTGTGGGGTCATAAACAGTGGGGGAATTCAAGAATGCATGGGACAGACATAAGCAACTATAGTGGGGAGGGATGAGGAGGAAGTAGGCTGTTGGTTACCTAGAATCTGCAGCTTATCCAATAGGTAGGGAAATGAGCAAACTAGGTGGGCCATGTGGTCCTTATCTGCCGTTAAAGTCTATGTTTCTATGTAACTCTACCAGCCAGGCAAACACGCCCTCACTAATGCAAAATGGCTCCCCTGTCTCCGACCCAGCCCTATCTGCACACCGACTAACCCACACCTGTGATCTCTATGCAACGGCTCACTGGCTAATGTTCTTTTATCAATCCTGCCTCCTAGCCAAAAAGTTATGCCTTTGTCAGCTCCCGACTGGGGTCCAACAACTCCTGGTTCCCAGCACTAATCCCAGGCCCACCCAAAATTCAGAACTGCTGTCCTTCCTGACTCCAAAATGTTGGACATCTCAAGGACAAAGGTCCTTTGCCTATCAGGCACCATTGTGGTTCAACTCCCTCCATGAGAACATTCTTAGCCTGCCCACTCTGCGGACCTTCAAAAAGAACCTAAAGAACCATTTAATACAGGAATCTCAATGTGTCTGCCATCGCTAGCACCTAGCAAAAGCATCTCCTACCTTCTGCCAAACAGATTTCTCTCGGACACCCTGCACTTGGGGCTCAAACCCCCCCACCCAGTCTCTCCAGCACTTCTATGCGCTAACCTCCTCGTGTTGCTGACAACTAACAGGCTCCCTGTTGAGCACAGTTATTTAGTCTGTTCCTGTATGTATCTGACTGTGTTTATGTATTCCAGTTTTAGTTTTTGATGTATTTTTTGCATTCCTTTGTTTAAAGACCAAATGTACCTAAATGTTCTCAATCTAATTCTATTGCCTTGTTTGTCTCAATCCTCTGTATAATCCCTACTTGTTCTAAATGTACTAAACATGGAACCTATACAAAGAGCTCTGAGCTCAAATGGTTAATCCGAGATCTGAAATAAATAAATGAAAAAAAAAAAAATCTTCAAAAAATTCTTCACATTCTGCGCTCCCCCCCAAGAAGACTATCCTCCCCCCAAAACGTCTTCAGCCTCCAGCCTAGGACTCCCCTTGAAGTCTATCAAGCCCTCTGTAACCTTAATCTGAATAAGTCCAGCCCTGATGGTTTCCTCCCAAAGCTGTTGCACCTTTCCGCCCCCGCCATTACCTCCCTCTTTTCCACACAATAAATCTCTCCTTCCGTACCAACTCTGTCCCAAGTCAATGGAAACTGGCCAACATTATCCCACTACTTAAAGGAGGAGATCCATCAACCTCTGGAAATTATCACCCTATTTTTCTACTCCCCTTCCTGGCAAAACTCCAGGAAACCTTAGTAGTCTCAAGACTGACTGAGTTCCTCACCTCTACTAATTTTTTCTCTGATTACCAGTCAGGCTTCAGAAAAAAACATTTCACAACTTCCTCACTCCTCTGTGTCACTGTGGAGGGGTTGTGGGATAACAGACATACCAGACACCGAATTTCAAGTCTAACACAGAATCTCTGTGTGATGTTTATTCAAAATACAGCAAATAACCTTTAGCAATGGCATATTCCTTCTTCAGTACATCGGTTTGCAGCAACAGATTATGAATGTCCTTTTTCAGCACTTAGCCAGCACCCTACTGACACTGATCTCTGATCTAAACATTTTTAGTGAAAACCCTTCACCCCTATGTGGGCCTTGTTTGTGTGGGTAGTGGGGGCTCAAAAAGAAAACAGAACAAGCAACAAACAAAGAACCTCAATGCAGAATCACTGAAAGAAGGGTTACCCCGAGGGGCATTAGCAACAAATCAAGCGGCAAAGAAATACATCATCATAAATATGTCAATAGTACAAAGCATCATGGGATATATGCAAATCACCATGTAATTTCAGACTTGTTCAGTTTACAGCAATTTACATACATTTTAAATAGCACAACTAACTTAATTTCTATAATAGTCACCTAGTACTTTTTACCATTATCAAAAACACCTAGTGCCACAGTATTTTCAACATCTACAGGTTTCATAAACATAAGGTATATACATCAAGGTATTTTATGACATAGTGCTATCACATACTAAATCCAACAACGATAAACACAACCTGTTTTACATATGCTTGGAGGTCACCACAATAACCTCCCTGTACGAGGACCAGAGAGGGAAAAGCAAAATTAAAGAGGACACTATAGCACAGTCAAGAAAGGGGAGAGGATGCCCATAGGTGGTCAACCTTATGGACTAGAAATTGTAAAGGACAGATTAGGCTAGGAAACAGAAAAACTGTTGCAACAGATTTGCAGGGTGCGGGGAGGGGAAGGGAGGGTGCTTCGCCCCCCACACTAAAGATTACCAACTCCAAGTTGGAGTTGTTTCGGGGAGGGAATGAACTTCCCGGAGACAGTGGTGTTGGTATGACAGCGGACCAGTACAGCAAAAAGCCAATTCTGTCACTGTACTGGTCTTCACTGTCTTACCGTCACTGTAGCAACCATATGTGCATTTTTATATACCGCAGTGATCATGTGGTGATTAATCAAAGGCACCAGGCGACTAACAAGGCCCTTGTTAGTCACCTGGTACCCTTGATTAATCACCAAATGATCACTGTGATATATAAAACTGTTGTTAAAGTTGCCCCATATAGACTATAATGTAACACATCCCTGCGCTCTCCCTGTGTTCACGTCATAACATGGCTGAACACAGGGGTGGATCTAAAAACTGGGAAGTAACAGTGACCCAGTGCAGGGAATTTTACAAGCAATTTTACTACTATATTATTGGACATTTTTTATGGGAAATATAGAGCTGCAGTATTTTGCGGAGGTAAAGCAACATAATGTATGGTGCAGAGGGCTACCTTAGGGAATATCTTTAAGTAATGAGGAGGACTGAAATGGATTTGTTTGGAAGTCCGCATTTTCCCTGACCTCAGCTACAGGACTCGACAGCAGAGGAAGGGGTTCAACAGGGTGTGTACCCTTCTTCGGGAACTTGGCGTTAGTCATTGCTTATTACTCCCTGCAGGCCCTAAGATCCAGCATGGAGGTAAGACATGCATTTCCTCCAACACCAGCGATGCAGCAAACTAGCAGACAATCTCAGGAAAGAAGTATTACCCAGCAGGAACCTGAAGATTCCGACAGCGCACAAGAGGGCTGAAAGATGGATTTATTAACACTGCGAGATTTTACAATTCCCTCACTGTAGATATTTACTACCTGTTGTGTTTTATTTTATTAAGCCTGTCGGGTACTGAAGTATACGCATGTTCTGAAATCTCTCTGCTGTGCTGTTTGTTTAGGGTGGGGTAGGCTGGTTTGCGCTTGGTGGTAGGTGAGTTGGGGCTCTTGCTAGTGGTATATGGAATTTGTGTTCCATTTACTCGGTGTTTGATAAATGTTTGGGGAAGCATGGTCTGATTGGCATCAAGTGCTATACAGTAGCAGAACAGCTTCAGATGAGCCCTGCCCCCTTCAGCAGAGCAAGAGGCAAACCGCCCCTTTCCCTATCTAAATAACATGTTAATACTGTATGTGCTTAGACAGTTAATTTTTTAGAATCAGTCAAGCATTCCAATTTTCGCCTGTTAACCTTTGAAAGGGAAACTCAGTTTGGTGTGGTTCACTGGATAACTATATTATTTGTTAAATCTGATTAAGCAAATGTTTACCAAATATTTGTTGAATGCATTCCACATTGTTGGACTCTGACATGCTTCTGGTGAATCTACAACTGAACTTTTTTTAGGGAACTATTGGACACTATGCCAGTAAAGCTGGCTGGAACTTATCTCTAGTAATCTTTTTGTAGCAAAGGGTGTTTGTTGTCCATCGCACGGAGCAGCCTAAGGTTTTCTTGAAGTGACAGTAACAGGATGGCCTACAGGTGTAACACCCTCTGGTAGTAACATCAAAAGGCAAGAGCTGTTGTATCCTATAAAAATGTTTTATTTCAAACAATGTTGCTATGGAATATATGTACTCACTTGCCTTCAGGGCTGTTTTACATTGTGTTATGTGCTTTGTATGAAATGCAATAGACATAAAATTACAAATTAAAAAATGTGGAGTCAAGAGAGACTGCTGAAGGCTAGAGAAGATTCTGAGGCACTGAGAACAAAACAACTGAGCATCACACTGGACCAGGCTGGGAAAACGTATGATGGTAGCATGCATTAACTTTCAAAAAATAAAATAAAAATAATCAGAGGAAAAAAGAAGGGAGCAGAAAACAACAGAATCTCCAAGCACTGCATAACTATTTAAAAGCTACATAATTTACCCACTCTTTTGGTAGTGACCCAGAATCACACAGTACCTCTAGAATAAGAGGCAGAAAGAAGTCAGGTGAGGGAATCAACATTAGTGCAGTGCTTTCAAATTATAATGAAGACTCAGAAATAACTGTCACCTAGTGAATCAGAAAATCAAATCATATTGGAAGCATCAATAACAAGACAGACAGAAACAGACAGGGAAAGTGCAAACTGACTGTTCCTATAGAGAACACTATACAAATATTATCACGAACATATCGGATCTAGAACCAAAGTTAAACGACCATCAATGGCTGCGTTATGTTAAACAAACTGACACCATAATCTTTCAAGAAACCTGGCTTACCCATAAATCAGACAAAGGTTATGCCTGAATTCCAACAATGGTTTTATCCAGCTATTAAGGATTACAAAAATTTGGAAGGCCATCAGGAAGTCTCATTACACTGACAGCTACTAACAAAAAAAAAATTGCGTGAGTTACAACCTGAATGTTGGCTTCTCATTTTATCCGAATGTTCTGACTGTAAAAGATGGGAATCCTGTTATGAGTATTGTTAATGTGTGTGTATTCCACAAGCTACACATGAAATCTGACGAAAGGAAAACCAATCGAGTTATGGGAAATAAGGTTCTTTTAATGATCATTTTGCATTTACAACTACAATAATCTGAGAGGACTTTAATGCAAGAGTTATAAATAGCCAAGAAGACTTAAAACTGGGGTGCAGATGATTCTATGGGAATCCCTCTATGCCAGTCTTCAGATAGCAAGGTAATGGAAAAGAGTAGGCTGATACTGAACTGGACCTCAGAGAATAATATAAAGCAGTCGAATGGCAGAGTTGATGGTGATCTCACTGGTGGCATAACTTTTCCAACAGGTCATGGGGGATCAGATTTTGATCTGTGCTTAGTAGATATTTCATTTTTTTTTTTTTTTTTAATTTAGTATGCTTTTTGCCTCCTTCATCTCCACTGGCCCCTCCGTCAGTCTGTCCACCCACCCAGCCCTATCCCCAGGACTTACCTGCGCCTCGCATCTTCCCCCCACTGATGAATCCCCATGGGAAGAGTCATTGGGAGTCATTTCTCTTAACCCCTGGCAGAGTTTGGGTATTCGGCTGGTGAAGCAAGAGCCCAGTCAGTGCAACAGGTAGCAGATGGCATTCCACACAGTAGAGAGGTTTTCTGTTTTCGGCCCCCCTCATCAGTAGGCCTTTCATGCCACTGATGTCCCCATCCAGGTTCATGGCTCCGGGTTGAACTTCCACCTGAGGTCACCAAGTTGGCAGTGATGCACCGGAGTCCATCCACCCTCCCTCTCCGGAGGCATGAAGTGTCCCTCGGATGCTCAGCCAACCTCTTCCCCCGGCCAGCTCGCCAATAAACCAGGCTCGATCCCGAACCCAGGTTGCCTGTATTGCAAGCAGTAGTGCTACCACTGTGACGACAGGCTGGCAATATTTTTTCTTGCCAGCGGGCCAGCTATTTTTTGATTTAAGGCTGTTCAGCATTTCAAGTACCTCAATGGCGGACTGCGACCATCTCCCTCTTTTGGTAGAGACTAAATCCACAAGGGGAACCACAGAAGTAAATCATTTAGAGACTCCTCATGTAACGGAGGCTACCACAATTCTCCCAAATACAAAAAAAGTTTAGATGGTCTACACTAACTGATGCAATCTTCTCATCTTTAATGACTACTATGATTCCCAAACTGGTGCAGATTACATAAACAATCGACAACATGCAAATTTCTCTAACAGAAATTTTAGACTTGTATAATCAATTAATGAATTGTATCTGGTGCTTTTTATGCAATGAAAATGCCTGGGCCAGAGGTAATGGGCATATAAAGAAAAACGCCCCCTGCTTTGCCTAAGAATGCAATTAGGAAGAACACATATATGCTAGGCTGCCAAAAACAACAGACAGCAGAAGAGCATTCATAGCAGTAAGCCAAGAATATGAAGCTTTATTAAACATAAGGAAAATCATAAAAATTCCTATTGCAGGACGCTATTTCAAACAAAGAAGCAAAACAAGAAACTGGGGAAATGATAACCTCCAGGGATGGTAATTTTAACATGGAATTAGACACAGGAATACCTGCATTTTTGTGGATTCAGCACTTTGAGTCATATGAACCAAATGTTAAAATCTTCTGTCTCTTTCAAACACAGCCTACCTGGTAGGGCCACCACTGGAATTGTCTCCCTCCATTCCATCTGCAGCACCTGCTGTTTTGTTTACATGCTGCGGCTGTGCAGAGTCCCAGATGGGCTTCCCGTGTTTTAGGTGCATTTCCAGCACAGAGGTCAATGAGTGGGACTGGCACCAGTACAGGCGAAGCACACGTTAACATGCCTGCAAAAAAATGGCAGCACCGGTACACATTGGCTCGTGTTCCCAACAAACCAGGGAGCACTCTGCGTGGCTACAGCGTGCAATAGAGTGGCTTGTAACACTTTGACAGCTGTTAACATTGCTGAATTTACACCAGTAAAACTCATCTGCACCACTGGCATCAGTGCAGATCCGGTAGTGTAAAAGACCTTCAGACAGTAGTTGGCTACAAATCCATCAAATGGTAAACATGCATTGTGTGCAGGAAATGAAACAAATCATCCTAGCTCAGAAGAAGAAGAATAAGGCTCTGGAAGGGGATGGGCTGCCAACATAACTTTTTAGATCAAACCCAGACTGGTGGGAAGAATTCTTTGCTCCACTCTTCACAAATACAAATTAAAATCTACACTCACCAGATTCACGGAAAACAGAGATTACTGGATCCATTTTCAAAAAAGACACAGAGCTGCACCTCACTGTTATAGGCCAATGACGTTACTTAGTGCTGTGTCAGAAATGTATTCATGTATCATCTTGAACAAATTACAGGAACAGGTGGCTACTGGACACCTTATATTGTGATATCTGGGTGGGTTTAGGAAAAATTTGAGCACAACAGATCAAAATTTGTATTAAATTACACTTGCACAAGGTATTCAAATAAAAAAAAAAAAAAAAGGCCATTAAGCTGGCACAGTGATGCCGAGGGTTGAGGCGGTGGATGCCACACCTCGGCGGTGACCTGAACTCGGGAGCAAGACTGGGTTACCGAGGGTTTGCTGGGGAGGAGAGGATAGCACATCCATAGAACTGCTCTTCTCTCCTGGGGAGGGTGAGTTGGTGGTTCCCCAGCATCAGTGATTCCCAGCAGAAGCTGGGTGCACTACAGCCAGGGATGACGTCTGGAGGGGGTGAAGGCGACGGTGGATGTCCGTGGGTTGGGTGTGTGCCTGTCTTATGCTGGACGTCACTTTATGTCCATGCCTTATAAAAACACAAAACAGAAAGTTGTTTTCACTGTAAAAGGAATACATCACTTTATACACATTGGCAGGAAATTAATTCCAGGCCATGGCAAGGTATTTTGAAGCTGAAGTATAAATGCACAACTTCTATATGGTTCTGACGTGTGGGGCTATGAAGGAAATATATAAAAGAGCTTGAGTCAATTCAAGACAACGTCCTACGTTCTTGCCTCGGGGTACCTAGGAATACTCTTGGCTCTATACCGACAGCTAAATCAGGTATTCTGCCCACTGAAGACACTTTACATATGGTCAATTACTGGGTTAGACTAACAACACTGGAAGCCTTTTCTCTCTCTAAGCTATGTTTAAATGAAGTAATGAGTAATAGTAGGATCCCATGGATTAATTCTTTAAATGTTACCCTTTACCACTTGGGGCCCACAGATCTAAATTCCTTGAAGCTGTAAGTAACCCAAAACTATAAGCACAAAATGGTATTCTAAGAACTGACAATTCAGTGAAGCAATAAACTTATCTAATGTTAATGACTTGGTAAACTATATTTTGTACAAGTTTTTTTTTTTTTTTAGAAAACACCTATTCAATGGAAATGTACTTAGAGATGTGAAAATAAATAAATAAATAAATAAATCAGCACTGTGTATTTTTAGGCTAGCTATTATTTATTACAAAAGCTTGCCTGGATTAGGTTACCAAAAGAATACAATTTTATATTTAACTGTCCCTGTAGAGTAAAAAACCCAACCCATTCAAAATTGAATGGTTTTTGCTTAATTCTAATAAGCATGATAATTTGTAGAAAAAATGGATTCTTGCCGTTAGTTCAAAAAATGGTGGCTAGGAAAGATGAGTCCCATACATGGCATCCTCAGAGAGGAGCAAGGAATTCCTCCTTGTGCTGCAAGAGGCAGGATTAACTCAGCTAGTGGATTCACCCACCAGGGAGACATCAATCCTTGACCTGGTACTCGCAGCAGTTTCAGGATCTCAGGTGTTCACACAGGAAGCCACTTAGGATCCAGCAACCACAGATCAGTATGGTTAACAGTTAGAAGAACAGTAGCCTAATGCCACACAAAAATCAAGGTGATCGACTTCAGGAAAGCAAACTTCCCTGAAATTAAATCCCAGATCAAATCCTTACTACAAACCAATACCAAGGAAGATGTGGAAGACTGCTGGAAAACCTTAAAACATACTCTCTAACTACAGTAACGGAGGATTGTAGAAAACAGATCACCAAATCCAAGAGGAAGAGGGACCCACTCTGGTTTACTAGGGGAGGTAGCAGCTAAGACTAAGGAAAGGAAAAGAAAAGAGCATTCAAGCAATACAAGGAAACAAAAATGGACAGTGACTGGAAGGAATACAGAAATAAACTCAAAGAGGCAGTGAAGGCAATTAGGATTGCCAAAGCGCAGACAGAGGAGAGAATAGCACAGGAGGTAAAGAAGTATAAGACAAGACTTTCTATCGATACATGAGAGAGAAGAATAAGGAGAGGAATAGTCCGTCTAACATCAAAGGTGGGTCAAGCTGGTGGAGAGGGATAAAGATAAGGCAGAGGTACTGAATGACAACTTCTGCTTAGTCTTCGCTATAGAAGACTGCGGCAAAGGACCTATGTTAAGTGGCACAAGGCAAAATGATAATGTGTCCAACAAGAGCCCCATTCACAGAAGAAAGAGTCCTAGAGGAGCTGGGTAAGTTAAAAGTGGACAAGGCAATGGATCCAGATGGTATCCATACGAGGGTCCTGAAACAACTCAGGGAAGAGACTGGTGCACCACTGGCTGAACTGTTCAAAAAGTCACTAGAAAGTAGTATAGTATCACACAACTGGAAAAGGGCAACAGTGGTGCCCTTGCACAAGAGTGGAAAGCAGGGAAGAATCAGAGAAGTACCGCCCTGTCAGTCTAACCTCAGTGGTGTTTAAAATTACGGACATATTGCTTAAGGAGAGGATAGTAGACTACCTAAGGGAAAACAGAAGACTCAACCCAAAGCAGCACAGGTTCACGACTGGGCACTCGTGTCTTAATGAATATGGTAGACTTTGATTGGGTAACCAGCACAGTGGACGTGATTTATTTAGATTTTAGCAAAGCTTTTGACACAGGAGATTAGCCAATAAACTAGATCACACAGGCATAGATCATAAAATAGCCAGTTGGATTAAGAACTGGCTTCAAGATAGGTCACAGTGAGTCCTGGTCAATGAGGCATTATCAGAGAAGGGCAGAGTAACCAGCGGTGTTCCACAGGGGTCAGTACTTGGCTCAATCCTTTTATTTTTTATTTATTAAACTTTTGGAATTGGGGGCACCAGAGAGCTAGCTTCCAGGCAGGACATTTTTGACACTAGCTCTGCATCAAGACCTACTTTTCAGCCTAAATTTATCCAATGAAAAGTGCTGATTTTATAATTTGAACGATATAATTGGACTCCTTATTGTCTGAGCTTCAAAATTATACCAAATTCAAACATGGGGCGAACCAAGAACACTCAGCAAAAAGCATTCGGTCCGATGCGGCCTGATGCATCACAGCCTCCAGCAAGCCTGGGCCTAGAGTTGTCAGAAACCTCTCCCTCTGCAATCTCCAAGGAACCACCATGGCAAGCTGTTCTAGAGTCAGTGAGGGCGATGGATGCAAAGCTGGAGAAATTACTCATGAAGTTGGAAACCCATGATATCGCCTGGGCCACGCTAACAAATTCAGTGGCTGACACAGATAAGTGATCCCTTAACACTCAGGTTGCGACGGCTCTCCTAACAAAGGAGAATCAACAGCTTTGGGGCCACTTGGAGGTGGTTGAAAATAACTTGCGGGCAGGGAAAATCCATATAGTGGATTTACCAGAAGTAGCAGAGGGAGTGCATTATCTTGGTTTTTTGAAGCACTGGATGGCCACAAACTTAACTTTACCAGAAGATTTTGACTGGACTGAACTGTGCCTTGCGTACAAAATAAACTCCAGAGTGCAACCAACCGATACCAGTCAACCCCGGACGATTCTACTAAAAACTGCTGGCCCAGAGGTGCAGGACATTTTAATTTCAGCAGCGAGAGCAGCTTACCCTTTGACCATACAGGAGAGGGATATAAAATTCTTTCCTGATCTGTCTTACCAAACCCGGGCCCACTGAAAGCAATCCGATGCAATTTGTCAAAAGCTCTGCTCCCTGGGGATTGTACACTCCTTTTTGCTTCCCATGCAGCTCTGTATTACATACAGAGGAAAGAACTAGCAATTCATGGATTCGAGGGATGCTGGTCGTTGGACTGAAAAAACTGAAGCCGAGTTTAAATCGCAGCAACCGCAGATGAATGAAGAGGAAGCTTCAGACTCTGATGAAGGTTGAGTACGGTGCTCTGGACTTGTTAAAATACATTAAAATGCCTTATTATGCTCTAGTTATGAGGAACCGAAAGTGATTTAAGTGATATTATATACTAGGACTAGTAGGACTGTAAGGTTGGGAACGGGGAGAATTGCTATACTGTATTGTATTGCTGTAATATTTTCATATGTTTGTAGCCCTTTCCTCTTATTGACACTTTCTTATATACCTAGCATCCTTAGCAGCATTATTTGTTCTATGAAGTACTTACTGTTGGAGTGCCTTTAGTATCTGTTCACATTTTTTTCTTATAAGGCTGTAAGGGGTTTGGATGCGTGTTGGTGGGAAACAAATTTATTGTTAGGTTAATTTACTTAATAGGTTAACAGCACTACAGGTTAGTGCAGAATCATATTTCGAACTATATTTATGATTAGTAACCTGCACTTCTGAAGCAGCTGGCAAATACTGGACTTTATATTGGGACTTTAGGCTAAGATGGCCTGATTACACGTTATTCCCCCAACTCCTTCTGTACCAGAATGTGGGTATATATACTTGTTATCTCAATTATGCCTATAATGTCAAATGATATTTGAATTAGTCCACATGAGAATACTTGATGTATTGTTTTATTATGAAAACAATAAAGTTAAAAAAAAAAAAAAACTTTAGGAATTACAACCTTTGAATCGGCAACTCATTTGCAAAGGCTCCACGTTAGAGACACAACAACAAACAGGAATACAAAATATATTCAGTTTACATGAGGAATTGTACAAAGGATACAGGATGAGGCACAAGAATGCTGAATACAGTATATATGTAGATATAGGAAACAGTTCCAGAAGTTCAAGGTGAAATGTCGGGCACTGGAAGCAATTAAGACACAAAGAAATCAAAAGAGGCAATGGTGGGTGGGGAGGTTGTACAGAGAGAATGGGCACAGTCCAGCAGACCTTGTCGGGTTTTTGTAGGGGGGGGGGGTAGGACCAGGGAAGTGGAGGGACACGTGAAGAGCAGTCAGTGATGACCTTGTCATTGGATTAGGGTGAGCACTAATGTGTAATGAAAACAGCAGATTAATAGCAGGAGATGGGGGAGCTAGGTACAGTCACAGTGGTCACAGGCAAGGAGATGTTGCTGAAGTGGGAGCTTGAAAGGGCCAACTTTATGTATAGATGAGACTTCATGGTGTAAGCTATTTAGCCAATACAGGGCCCTGTACATGAAGGCCTTCTGCCCGGGCAGTCCTGCAAAAGGACCTGGAAAGCAGCTTTAGAGCTTCTGGTAAGCCGGGGGTAGAAGAGGGCTTAAGTAGATGGAGCGTAGTGGGAGGGGAGAAACCAGAGGCGATCTTTTTGGCTAGCAGGCATGTTTGGTAGGTAAGCCTTCCTGTGAAGTTTAACCAGTTGGTTTGCTGGTATAAATCACATGTGCGAATGAGCCTCTCACCATTAACCACAAATCAACAGGCTTTGTTCAAGGTGATTTTAATGCGAGCTAGTGCAGTATCAGCAGCCGAGCAGTAAATTACTATGCCATAGTCAACAATGGACAGGACAGAGCTGGTGACGGTGAGGCGTCGGGAGTTAGGCAATTCCGGTGGCGGTAGAGAAGACCAGTCCTTGTCTTTACTGCCTTACAGACCTGATTGATATGTTCATGGTAAGCGGGAGTGGAGTCAAGGGTGATGCCAAGATATCTGAAACTAGGAACTTGTTCTAGGGGTTGATGCTGATTACTCAGAATATATAGGGGTTGGTCATTATGTTTATTATGAGTGTTGGCAAATAGCATAACTTTAGTGTTTTTTTTGTAGTTTAGCAAGAGTCTGTGTTGATAGAACCACAATTCAGTCTCAGAGAAGAACCGTAGGAGACTGCGTTCAAGGGTGGAGGGGTCAGGGTGACTGTAAAAGATAATCACATCATCCGCATAGAGTAGTAATTGCCCGGAACAGGCAAGGGGGAGGGTATAAAGAAAAAGGTTGAAGAGGAGGGGGCCAAGGATAGAGCCTTGGGGGACACCTGAAAGAACCAGGAGAGAGGAAGAGAGGGTGTCTTGTATCATTACCCGCTGGGATCTACCACAAAGGTAGTTAGTGAACCAGGAGGTGGATTCACGGGACAGGCCTAGAGACAAAAGGGAGTCTAAGAGGATGGAGTGGTTTACAGTGTCAAATGCTTTTGTAAGGTCTATGTGCACAGACCCAACAAGATGGCCACAGTCAAGGGCTTTATGTATATAATCAGTATGTTCCAGGAGGGCTGTGGTGGTACTGTGGCCCTTCCAGAATCCATGCTGCTGTTGGTACAGTAAGTCGTGTTTAGAAAGGTAGCCAAAGAGTTGGTCATAGACCATCTTTTCAAGGGCTTTAGAGATGGGAGGGAGAATAGAGATGGGGCGGTAATTACTAGGAAGGGTTCTGTCACCAGTCTTGAGAACAGGGGTAACCACAGCCATCTTCCACTGCGATGGGAACTGACCTAGACAGAGGGAGAGGTTAAAGACTTTAGTGGGGGAGAGGGGGACTGTATCAAGGGCTAAATGCAGTAGCTTTAGGTCAAGGGAGTCTCCACTGAACCTGGATCTGCCCAGGACCCGGGTTAGGTACCTTTTTGCTTAAATGGAGAGAGAGTCCAGAAGCGGAAAGAAGGAATGGCTGGGGGGGGGGGTGCTAGAGGTCTTACTGAAAAAGTCTGGGGGGAGGACACCACTAAGGTCAGAGAATGCAGTACTGAAGGTACCAGCGATCAGCTGAAGATCCTGGGTGGTAATGCCACTGATGTCACGTATAGAAGGGGGAGGAGTTGGATTTGCCCAGGAGGTCCTTAATGTTGTCTAAAAATTTCTCCCTTGTCCCCAGGTGGAGGAGAGACTGTTTTGGAAGTGGGCCATTTTTGCATGGCGGATTTCCCTGGTACAAATGTTTCTGACCACCCTATACTTTTGCCGGTCAGCAGGGAGGCTAGATGCCAGTGCCTTATGCCACAAGATGTCATGGTGAGACACAAGACTCAGGAGTGCAGGGGAAATCCAGGGAGTGACCAGGCCTTTGCTAATCCACTTAGTATAGGGGGCAAAGAGGTCACATGCTGAGTTAAATGTTGATATGAAGAATGCAAGGGCACTGTCAACACTGGAAGCTGCGTCCAAAGGGGGACCAGTCACAATTTAGAAGGAAGTCCCTAAAATACCTCAGGTGGCCTTTTCTGAGAGTATGATGGCATGAAAACTAGGGATGTGGTCTGGGGAAATGGTTAGACCATCGACAGAGAATTGTGGAATGGTCACTTAGAGCATCAGGTAAAACCATGATGCTCAACATTCTCTCTGGTAGGTGAGAGAAAATGAGGTTGATATGGTACTAGTGCTAGCTCAATAGTTGGTCCTAGTAGGAGAGGACACGACCTGGACTAGGTTTCGGGCAGCTGCAGCACCTCTATGAGTGGCAGCAGAAGGGGCAGACCAATTGCTATTAAAGTCACTCAGGATGATGACCTCGGCGTTGTTAGGCAACGGAGATACATAGTCAAGGATAGATCGAAAGCCGGGTTTAGGGTTGTGGGGTGGTATGTAAGCGGACAGGACTGTGAGGGACTTACCCTGGTTACCTAGGGATATTCTGATACCTAGGACCTAAGCATCATTACCCGAGACAGTGGTAGCAACAGGGTAACCTTAGAGGGAGTCACGAAGGTAGATGGCGCAGCCACCACTCTGCTTCCCCAACCTATCATGTCTAAACAGCACATATCCATTTAGGGCAACAGCGGAATCAGGGATTTTGGGGGTGAGCCAGGTTTCGACCAATGCAAGGAGGTCTGGTTTGTGCCAGATAGCCCAAACTTGGAGGAGATCAAGTTCCAGCAGTAGACTGCAGATGTTTACCGAGGCTAGTAGTAGTAGCCCACCAAAATGGCGACTACAGGGGTTTGGCATTTGAGCAGGGCCAGGGTTGGGGTGCATGTTGCCAAAGAGGAGGAGCAGAATGAGAGCTAGCCTATAGAAAACACGTCTTAGCAGTTTTGAGTTAGTCGCGGGTTGACTGTGTGAGGGCTTGGAAGCTTTGCATGGTATTGGGAGGGATAGGATATGTGATAGTAAGGAGCAAGAGGGGAGGAAAGGAGGGGAAGCAGTACCAGATAGCAGGATGTGGGATAGGAGCGCATGTTGAGAGGACATGTTTGTAGTGGCACCAGGCAGTTCATGGGTGTTAATATTATGCTGGTGTCCAGGGGGTGGTGAGGTAGAAGGGGAATGGAAGGGAGGGGTGGTTAGTATAAGGAACAGAGTGAGGGAGAGTAACCTGAAAAGAGGCACCATTGTAGCTGTTTATGCAAAGGGGAAGGGTGAGGCGATGAGACTGGCAGTAAGGAGATTAAAGGGGTTTAAGAATGCCTAGAGGACTGGCTAAGAGAGTTAAGCATGGTAGCGCAGCGGTAGAGATACTGCCTCTAGTGTAGTGGGTCAAGGGTTTGAACCCCATGGCAGGACGACAGGATAGGAGGGTGCAAAAAGGGGGCTGCTGCATTGGAAGAGGCAGGGGGAGATAAGCAGACCTAGACAAAAGTAGCACAGAGATGACAGTGCAAGAGGGGGGATGAGAGGGTTGTAGACTGACCCCTACTGGCCAAAGGGTATAACCTGCAAATGGGGAAATGCAGACTTAAGTTTATGAAGCACGGTGGTCACGTGGCATATCAAGTGACAGGTGCAATCCCATAGGCTAGGAACACCCCTGGGTGGGTGGGGCAGTTGACACAAAGCGTTGACGGGCTAACACCCCCAACAAACAAGATTGAGCCCTTGTAGCTTGTTTGGTTGTCTGACCTCCGTACCTGAAGCGTGGGCTCCTATGGTGCTCTTCTGCTCCGAATGCAGCATGAAGCAGGAATGCTCTTCAACATATTCACCAGCGACATTGCTGATGGACTTGAGGGGAAGGTCTACCTGTTCACAGATGATATAAAACTCTGCAACAATGTAGACACAGATGAAGGTGCCTCCTGGATGGAAGCCGATCTCAAGAAATTAGAAGAGTGGTCAAGAAAATGGCAGTTTAAATTTAATGCCAACAAGTGTAAGGTGATGCACATGGGTAAACGTAACCCAAGAAAGATGTACATAATGAATGGGCATCAATTAGAAGAATCAAGCATAGAATGGGACCTCAGAATAATTGTTACCAATGATCTAAAAGTGAGGAAACAATGTGAAAAAGCAGCACTGAAGGCCAGCGGCATCCTCGGCTGCACAGGTAGAGGAATTATGAGTAGGAAGTGAGAGGTAATCATCCCGCTGTACAGGTCCTTGATTAGGTCGCACCTGGAATACTGCATGCAGTTCTGGAGGCCCCACCTAAAAAAAAGGACATTGACCACTTAGAAAGGGTTCAGAGAAAGGGCCACTAAGATGGTGCAGGGTCTGCATCAAGAACAGTATGAAATGAGACTCGGTGAAATAAACTTGTACTCTCTGGAGCAAAGAAGAAATAGAGGGGACGTGATAGAAACATTCAAATACCTGTACATAAAGGGAATCAACCCAGCTCAGACAGGAACCCTATTCCAGGAAAACAAAACAACACATAAAAGGGGGCACAAAGCAGATTTAAAACCAAGATAAGGAAATACTTTTTCACAGAGATGGTAATAAAACCATGGAACAGACTGCCCTCAGAGGTGGTAGCATCGAAGACGGTGTGGAATTCAAACTAGCATGGGACAGGCAATGCAGGCACCTGAAGGGGTAATAAAACAGGGGGGGTTAGAAATTTTTGAGCAGGCTACATGGATCTCACAGTCCCCATCTGCTGGCTACTTCTTATGTTCTTAGTCCCAGGGAACATGTAACAGACCTACTGAATGACTTGTTATTTGGAGTGAACCAAAGTACCATTTTTGCAGCAGCATCCTTTTGCCTGTCTTGTGTCAAAGACATTAGAATGCTTCACTGGATGATGACAAAATCCCTTCGTAGACAAATACTGTATTTATATGACACATTAAGTTGTGGTGGATGTCTAGCATTTAAGACAGTTTAGATGCTGTTTATACGCTCTGGCTCAGAATGTCCTGTCTGTTTTTATAGCCATTTTTTAATAGAGTTAATCAAAGTACAACAGATAAACTGCATGTTATGTCTTGTTATGCATTCAACAGTACAAGTTCAATAAGCTTGTGATTTTATTATGTAACTAAATAAAGAAATCTTGATATACCCATTATTCTTTTCATATCATTTATCGAACACAGAACATATCCCCAGCTAAGTCAGTGGTTCCTGCAACTTATTCCAATTTGTGGTTAACTTATCAAGGTAGGTCCAGCTCAGAAGAGTTGAAGGTTATTAATTACTACGATGGTTAGGTTACCAAACTGACTGTGTCCACAGTGTCATTACTTTTGCTGTATATTGTCTCAGATGTGTTATGTACACCAATGCACATGTATGCCTGTTTACTTATGCATTCTGTAGCTCACTGTTACTGTGCTCGGTCCAGACTAACTACCCGTTAATTCTCTCCTGTGTCCACCCCCCGGTGATTACTTACCAGATAAAATATGTTTTAATTAAATAAATATAACATGCTGAAGTGTAGCCAGGCACAAGAAAGACCAGAGAGACAATCAGTTCAGGAGTTTCTGCAAATCCTGCAAAATGTGCAAAGCTGAATCATCTGGTTGGCAAGCAGGGCTGTTCCAACAACAAAGCTGTAACACTTTCAGACTACTGTAGATTTACTACCAGGAAAATTCAGCTTGGCATGACGCAGAAGAGAAGGGTGCTTATGTCAGCTGTTCCAGCATAAAAAGCCAGATTAAAATAAGCTTCCACCCCTTAATACAGAATTCCAGATGTTTCAGAATGTACTACATACTTGAAAAACAATGCTCTTCCTCACACATTTAAGGGTTGCTCAAGGAACAGTTACAGATTCCCCAAACCTCAGGAACTCCACAAATATAATGCCATAAGGCTCTTTCAACAACTTGACATGGTTTCCACTTCTGCACAAAAATCAACTATGTTTTCTATTGTTGTTAATTACGGTATGTGGGCATTTATCAGAAACATAATTATTTTTCCAATGTAATAAGTTAGGATAAAACAGCTAAGCCAGCACAGAAGAAAGGTGAATGTGTGTTAAACAGTGTAAGCTACTGCTGGGCACTGACCTTCTCCTCACTCTTCTGGACACAGAAATGGAAGATCCCTCACCCCTACTACGCCCCATTTCCAAGCCAGCTGGCCTTCTATCAGCCAAGCTCAGTAACTTATAGAAGGCACACCCCTGCAGTTTCACTTTATACAGAAAAACACTAAGGACAAAAGTCCACAAGTCCATCAAGTCTGCCGTGATGCCCTACAACATAGTACTCGTGATGCTGTCCTTCTCTCTTAGTACCCTCTTGTTGTTTATAAACCACCTTAAAATGTCTCATTGTGTTTTGAATCCAGATATAGTCTTAGCACTGACCACAATGCTGGTCACACTATTATACCTGTCCACCACCCACTCTGTGAAAAAAATACTTTCTAATGTCCTCCGTGAATGTCTGCCCTTCCAGCTGGAGACTGTGCCCCCTAATGGATGAACTGTTCCTCAACTTGAACAAATCTGTGCAGTTCCCCTTATTGTACCCACCCCCCATGTATCTGTATACTATTATATCCTCACCCTCCCTCCTGTCCTCTACAGAATACATATTAAGACATTCCAGTCTCTCTCCATAGTGCCTAACCTGCTGTTTCTGGATCATTTTCATCATCTTTTGCTGTATAGTTTCCAAAATGTAACATGCAACTACAGACTAGAAAGTATGACATCCATACTCTGAAACCTCATGGAAATGATCATAAAAGAAAGGCTTATGGACATCTTGGAGTTACAGGGACTCCATGATAACAAGCAACATGGTTTTGTAGAAGGTAGGTCATGTCAGAATAACCTTGCTGAAGTCTTCACTGGTGTTTCACAAGACCTGGATAAGAGTATATCACTGGATGTATCTTATTTGCACTTTAGTAAGGCTTTTGATTCGGTACCTCATGTTATATTGGTGAAAAAGTTAGGTGATATAGGGGTTGGCCACTGCACTTAAATGCTGAGTGGTAAACTGGACCCATGATAGAATACAGAGAATAATCATTAACGGTGCCAAATTAGAGGTAAAGAGGGTGACAAGTGGCATGCATGCCTCAGTGGTCAGTTTTGAGAACCATGCTTTTCAACATGTATATTTGTGACATTGGTTAGGGAACAAAAGGCAGGATGTCACCATCTGCAGATGGTCAAAATATTTCAGGGCAAGGAGACATTGACGGAGGGGTAAAGGAACTAAAGAAAGATCTGATGAACTTGGAGAAATGGTCCGTTATTTAGCAGTTAAAATGCAATGCCGTGCCGCCCCGGTGGCGCTGAGGGTTGAGGCGCTAAACGCCACACCTCGTACCATGCCGGCGACCTGGGTTTGGGAACGGACTCGGGTCGTCGGGGGTCGGCTGGGGAGGAGGATAGGCGTCCCAGCGGATGCTCTCCTCCCTCAGAAGATTCTCAACCCTGAGAATGCGATTGGGGCTTACCAGCTCAGGGGGATTGAGAAACTCCGTTACGAGTCCGGGGAGGGGGACGTCGTTAGCGCTTGAGGAGACGTGGCGTCAGGATCGTCGCCTCCAGGGACGACGGCCCTAGCCGCGTCCCCAGGGGCGGGGAAGTGGGAGAAAAGCGGAAAATGGTAGTCCTCGGTGTCCCTAGATGAAGACTGCCCCATCCAGACAGTCCACCTAGGACAGACCCCGCTGTGCAGGAGAAGGAGAGGTAAGGGCACTCTAGGGGCAGATCCTGTAAAAAGGGGACTACGGGGATATGTGCAGTCGGAAGGAGGGGGACACCGGGGACAGGAAGGAGAATAAAGAAATAAAGCAAAAAAATAAAATGCAATGCCAAAAAAGTAGAAAGTTATGCACGTGAGTAATAAAAATACAAAATCTGAATAGTGGACGGCAGGGGGTTGCTTGACACAAATGTCAGAAGAGACCTATGAATCATGATCAGTGACAGTCCTAGAACTTCTGTGCACTATGATAAGGTTTATGGTAAAGCTAATAGGATGTTGGGATGCACAGTGAGGGTCCTTTTTTTTTTAGCAGGAGAAAGGAAGTAATCCTTCCACTGTACTGATCACTGCTCATGCTATGCCAGGAGTCCTGTGCCCAGGCTAGGAATCCACACACCAAAAAAAAAAAAAGGGACCGCCAAGATTCAGTTCAAGGACTGACCAAAATTCCATCTGTCCAAGGGTATACCTTCTTTTCCGGGAGACATAGCACATACTCTCAATTAGACTCTCTTTGTTACAGAGGAGCATCTTTCTTAGGTACAAGACATTCTAATTTAGCAGAAGATACTATCGGACCATAACTCACTAATTCTTAAAATAAATTTGGGCAAACAAAAGAGACTCAGGCTCTGGAGGTTCAACACTTCCCTCCTTCAGGACCAAAAATTCCTGGATTACCTCAGGGAACGCATTCCGCAAGTAATCCAGGACAACTCTACTCCTGAGGTTTCTCGTCCAATTCAAAGGGACGCTTTAAAAGTGGTCTTACGAAGCGAGATACTGGAATATTCATCCCGAAAACAAAAGGAGGTGAATGCTAGGCTTAATTATTTAACGGACCATCTAGCCTCATACCAACTTTTATATAGAAAGGATGGCATGGCCCTTCAACGACGGATTAGAATTTTAAAGCAAGAAATACAAAAAATAATAGATTACAGAACTCCCCGGAGCCTGCATTATTTGAGACAATACAATTATGAGGGGGAGCAAGAGGAGCTTAGGCTTTGGCTTGGAAATTAAGAGACAATAAAAGGGCCTCTACCATTTTAAAAATAAAATCTACTATATCTGGTACAACTACCTATAAGGAAGAAGAAATCAGGCAGGTTTTTACACAATTTTACAAATCCCTATATGCAGCCGCTCAGCCCCAAATACCTGAATTTTTGGATAAGCTCCACCTACCTAAGTTAACGGAACTCCAAAGGGGTCAACTCGCATGTCCCATTGGGACTCCAACAGGTCAAAGCTTTGAAACCCTTGAAATGTCCCGGCCCAGCTGGTTTTAGCCCAGAGTGTTACAATACCTTTATCCCACAGCTACTCCTCAGTTTCCTACTGGCAAGTCGGGCGGTGGCAGAGGGAAAGTACACCCCACCATCCTGGAGTTATGCTGTTCTGTCTCCCCTACTTAACCCCAAAAAAGACCCTACTCTTCCATCTTCTTATCGCCCAATTTTCAATTTTGAATGTGGACTACAAAATATTTATGGCCATCTGGGCCAAACGGTTAGAACCTATACTACTTCAGTTAATTCATCGGGACCAATCAGGTTTCATAAAACAGAGAAGTACAACGGATAATTTACACCAACTCCTATTACTTATGGAATATATCCATGCTAGAAAAATCCCCTCCACCATTATTAGTCTAGATGCCGATAAAGCATTAAGCGTTCGATAGGGTGGGGTGGGAATACCTGTGGGCTACCCTTTCCAAATTTTCTTTTCCCAGATTTCTTCCTTACTTGCTTGAAAATGTGTATGCCCACCCTAAGGCTTACATTTGAGTTAATGGGTCCTTATCTCAACCAATACATATACAAAGAGGCACGAGACAAGAATGCCTGCTATCCCCCCTACTTTTCGCTCTTTATATTGAGTCCTTGGCCGAGACTATTCGGAGGAACATTCAGATAGAGGGGGTCCTGGTGAGTCAGAGAGAACACAAAGGTGGCTTTGTTCACCAATGACATTCTGGTGATGGCCCTCTCCCCGATACTTCTCTTCCAGCATTGTGGGAAACCCTGGAACACTTTAAAGCTGTTTTGGGTTTTCAGTTAAATGTAGCTAAAACAGATCTTCACCCATTATTCTTTACCCCATCCAAAACTCTTAAAAATAAATACCCCATAAAGTGGTATAAAACAAAATTTAAATACTTGGGGATTTTTATTCCAAGCAACTTGGACAATTTGGAGCTGCTGAACTACGAACCTTTATCAGTCCAGATTCAATCCGTTACCATGACATTTCTTCCAAAGAATTTAGACTATTCTCATGATATTTCTGCCAAAGTTATACATCCCTACCTTCCCTTCTAACTTCTATTTTAAGTCTTGGGATAAAATTATATCGAACTTTATCTGTAATGGCCAGAGACAGATAATCAGGATGTCTCACTTGCAACTCCTGCTTTCTCTGGGGGAAGCCAACCTACCAAACTTGAAATTTTATGCTTTAACAGCCTTTTTTTAAATATTGTCCTTTTGGTTGTCTCCGACATACCAGGCACCCTGGAAAGACTTGGAATTGGCCATAAATGATCTCTATGACATTACCAAGGCAACTCTGGCCTCGGTAACCAAGATACCACCCATGTAGGATTTTACACCTTTTGCCACCCAAATCTTAAAACTATGGTACAAGTTAAAATTACATAAGAGTTTCCAGGAACTCTTATTCTTTTATACACATATTTCAGAAGATGGTCAATTTCTTCCAGCAACCCCAGACCATACCTTTTTTAAAATGGAGAAGGGTGGGGCTTCAATTTTTTAAGTAATTCCTTTCCCCATCAGGCATTATTCTATTTGAAACCCTTAAGACAAGTTACACATATCCAACAACGACTGCTTTAGAGATACCCAGGTCAGATGATATTTATTACGACAACTGGAGGTAACCTCTTAGTTACCAGACCCCATTCCAATGGCCTGAAAATATCTTGAGGATAATATTAATGGTCATATTTGGGGACACTTACATAAAATTCTTAGGGAGGGGATGGGTGATTCATCAGTCTCGGTATTAAACAGCTGGTGTAGGGACCTAGAATTGGATATCTCTGAACAAGAGTGGCTGCGTGCCACCCTGACAGGTAACCTATGGGGTAAATTAATTAGCCACCTCTACAGAATAATAAGGGAAGCACAGGGGATTCTTCCCTATCAATACTTAAGGCTTGGAATAGGGACTTACAATTGGAAATTCCCTTTGAGATTTGGACTAAGTCCACCCTAAAGGCAATTAAAATTACTGCCTCAAATACATGGAGGGAGTTCGTGTGGAAATCCCGCTCCTGGTTTTTCCGATCCCCAGCAATTCTTATAAAATACCTTCCGCCCTATTTTGGATTCTGCTGGAGAGGTTGCAATTGCAGCTTGGAAGATTTAGGACATATATTTTGGTTTTGTCCCAGGTTGACACCTTTTTGGTGTGCCCTCCGGGGAGAACTATTAGGGTACCTTGGAGAAAATAATGAACTAACAGTAGAAATAGCACTCTTCTCTATCTACCCTCCCCACAGACCATGTTAGGGCAAAACATTACTCCCTCTGTTTATTTTAGCAGCCAGAAAATCACCACTTGGCAATGGATAACTCCAATGATACCCTCAACTGTAGACTGGTATAATATAGTGAAAGATTTACTACTCTGAACAGCTTATAGCTAAATTACATGATAGGCTCTCTCAATCTGAATTAAAATGGCTTAAGTGGGTACTCTATGCCTCAGAATCTGATCCAGAGTTTGTTCCATGATTAAGAGTGGCTATAATATACTTACATTGAAACAATTAAGGAACTTCTAACCCCCCACCTTTTCTCTTTTCTTTAAATATCGGGGAAAGTGTCTTGATGATTATTACTAAAAATCTAATGGCTATAAATACCTAAAGAGTGGGTCAGCCATCTGCCTCTGGAACAGAGACAGACATATGAGAGAAGGGGGAAAAACTAAAAAGAAGGATGTACGAGCTGTATGCAATTACTACCAGCAATGCTTATTGCCTTTCCTACTTGTATATTTTAACAACCCTAATTAATGTCACATGTAACAGGCAATGCCAATTCACTCCTCTATGTCTTGTTCAACACTAAAAATGATTTAAAAAAAAAAAAAGAGTGGCTGTGAGCATCCCCATTGGCATACAGAGTTGTACATTCTACTAAATGGCGTAAATTCACCTGGAAATGCCGTAGCCGATTTTTTTGCTCTCCGGCAATCTAACTAAATACCTCCCCATCTCATTTGGTAGGTGCTGGCAGAGATGCTCATGCTTGTTCACCGACCTTAGCCATGTTTTTTGGTCATGTCCACAGTTAACACCATACTGGTGCACCTTACAACAAGAGATTTCAGATTGCTTAGAAGAGGTGACTGACCTCACTGCTGAGATGGTTCTGTTGTCTCTATTTCCCCCTCATAGCCCACCATGGTATCGAACCCTACTACCTATTTATATTTTGGCAGCCAAAAAGGCAATAACAAGAAGATGGCGGTCTCCTATCATTCCCACTATCTCAGACTGGAGAGGGCTGGTGTCTGATATTTACTATATGGAATCCCTTACAGCTAAACTCCATAATAAACACCCCATGTTCAAAGTGTTATGGAGACCATGAGTGATGCGCCTATCTAGACATGATCTGGATTTTGTCCCTTGATCCTCTCCATATAAAAATTAAAAGTACCAAGGGAGACAAGCTCGTGAGAGGGTCCGAGATGCAGCCTTCACATTTGCTATAACAATCTACTTTCTCAAGGAGAAACTTAATTTACAATGAACTCATGGGGGTTAAATGGCTATAAAGTTAAAAATCCAGTAATTCTGTAATGGTATGGCCTGTAAAGGGAGAAACAAAAAAGGAAACTGTTAGTTATATGTGAAATAGGCAAGGTTTAACTGTATTTGTAACACGGCATTATTGAGAAGTCTAGGAGGGCGTCCCGCGATAGGCTCAACGCCGTCACGTGGTGCAGGACCAACACGGCATTGTGAGCCGATAATGCCCTGTTGCTGTCCTGGGAAGCGCGTTCACGAGTCCAACACGGCATTATTTCTCATAATGCCGTGGTTGGCCCGGGAATCAGAAAGACCAACACGCATTATGAGAAATAATGCCGGTTGGAGTCGTGAACGCGCTTTCCAGCACAGCAACACGGCATTATTGGCTCATATGCCGCTTGCTCCTGCACCACGTGATGCCGCTGGCGCTTATCGCGGGCGCCTTCGAGCCTTCAGTAATGCCGCTCTAAAGTAAAACTAAACTGTATGAAGATTGCCTCCACGCTTTTTTTCTAATGACTTGCACTGTGATCGCCCTAGTAGACATCGCGCTTGTCCGTGTTACAAGAGCATTAATCAACGGCAGCCTCAGCCTCTACCAGTGATTAATGCCCGCTGGGGGGCTGAACCCTCGGGCTTCCCCCTCGTGCAACAACGTCCCCCCAGCGGGCATTAATCCCCGGTAGAGGCCTCCTCTGCCGGTGATTAATGCTTACGTGAACAATGTAACAATATTATGCAACAATGACTGTAGACCTAGGAATGTACTCACTGGAGGCAGAGAGAGAGAGATGATATAAATGAAACCTTATCATGGGTTGTTTATCTTCCAAGAAAGTAACATCACTAGGCGGCACAAAATGAAGCTCAGAAGATGTAGGTTCAATAGGGATATCTGTAAGTTCTTCTCTACAGAAAGGGTAGTGCTCAAGTAGAAGCAACTACTGCAGGAACTTGTTAGTATTCAGACAGTTAATGCATTTAAACATGGGTGTGATGGACTAGGGAACTCTGTGGACAGACTCAGAACGGGTAGAACAGAAGGGCTAATATGGTACATGTGTAAGCAAAATGTGGTCTCACCTGTAAGTAGACTGGTATCAGGGCCAAGGTGGGAACCGTACATACTGGATGGACTGCAGGTCTTTTTCTGCCTACAGAATTCTCTGTTTCCATGTCTTTTTCCTTCGTTAGACTGACAATTGTATTCTGTGCCTGTATTCGATGAGGACGGTCCTCAAAATTTGCTTTAATCTTGTATGTTAATTTGTTGACCTCAGGCTATACCTCAAGGAATGCATTTTCCAGTGAGCCTACCAACTTCCAAAATAAATGAAATGAAAATTAAATAGCTGCGGACCTTGAAAGAAAAACAGCAGTTACTAAGAACTTACTGTAACTCGGTCAATTGGAAGAAAGGAGGGGGAAGGAAATTGTGGGCGTCTGTGTGTGTGCGCCTTGACACTAGGGCACACAATGTCCCATCAGAAAAAGGGAAAAACACCCTACAGAGCCGGGTAGACTGAGTGCCGAGCCCAGTCCTGATGTGCCGCCATCTACCGCTGTCTCGGGACCTGGCCAGAGACACTAAGGTTCAGGGTGTTTGGCCCCACCCGACCCGGGGCAATCCACGCAGGATGGAGACACTCAAACAACAGGCTAGACGGTGGCAGGGATGGGTTCCATTCGCGACTGCTGAAGAACCAGCTCCGGTAGGGACGTGGGAGGGAGGAAAAAACAGATTTTAAAAAAAAAAGCATTCTTGGAGTGTGAACAAAGGAGCTGAGTGACATGACTTCTGTTTTGGTGTCTATTTTCAGACCAAATACAGACTGCTCTAGGTGGAACAGATACAACACGAAATTGTCAAAACACAGACTATACTTGAGTTCCAATACTTCCTTACTGATACTATACACATTTAGAGGTGGTCTGTATGGCTTGAACGGAGTGGTCTATGTATAGAGCAAAAAAAGGAAGGGTGATAAGAACATCCCCTGCGGGGTGTCCCTATAAAGTTCTAATGGTGAAAGGGTCACAGTAGGGTGATAAGGAAGCAATGACTGCCCATCAGGACCATACTCCCACCGCTAAGTAGTGGCACACTGTCTTGCTTCCCAAGCTCATGTGACAACCTATTCCAGACCCTCTGCCAATGTACAAGAACTTTCTTCTGTCTGTTCTAAACAGTTTTCTTTGTGACTGCTGATTTCGCTCTCTGTCTTTGACTCACTTGGTCTTAACACTAGGCCCAGTTCTAGCTTTACCATATTATCCTTCGTAATCCTGTATACTAATAAAAGGATTCCTCAAATTATGCTTTGCTCCAAATCAAACAAATCCAGCCTGCTTAATCTTTCATTATATTCCAGAATAGTGAGTCCAACAGTCATTGTGTTTGCTCTTTTCTGGACCCTTTCAAATCTGTCCGTATCCTTCCTCTGGTAAGGCACCCAAAACTAGGCATCATAGTCAAGGTGAGAACCAAACAAGGCTCTTTACACTAAGCAAAGCACATTCTCGGATCTGTTATGTTTTGCATCCTTACCCAAGGATCAGGCTAATCTTTGCAGCTATAGTCTTGAAATTCCTTTTATGTCTGAGATCTGCTACAATCATGACCCCCCCCCCCCCCAAACATGTTGCTCCTTAAATGTTACTTGCAATTTTATGACATCTAGATAGTACTCTGCTACCAGGTTCAGACTAATAAACTGCACAACTACACACTTATTTGGGTTAAAGATTGATCATCCCCCACTTCTTTGCCTAGGCTGTTATCTTGCCCAGGACACTTTGCAGCAACCTAATGCTCTTGACAAATGGCACTTCGGTATCATCCGTGAATTTCATGGTCCGGTTATTCATGTGCACATTTGGATTAGCTATACAGCTGGAAGTAACACAGTGCTAAATACCAAGCCTTCCTGTATCCCAATCATTATAAGGTCATCACTGGAGGTCACATACCATGTATAGGAACTTTTTGCTTCCTTACATTCAGCTAGTTTCCAATCCACTTTACTATATCTTTATCCATAAAAAAAAAAATTCTGATTTCTTCAATAATCCCTTATGTGGCACAGTACTGAATGTTTTTATCACTAGTATGAAGTATCTGATAAAGGGTGCCAGTGTCAACCAGACTACTGAGGAAAGGGACCTTTGTGTCATAACGAAGACAGTCATAAGTCATCAGCCAACTGCAGCAGGGCATATGCAAAGGACAACAGGATGCTTTTCTGTATCGAGAGAGGTATTATCAGCAGGAGTCAAAATATGATCCTGTCCACGTACAGGTCCCTAGTGAGGCCACACCTAGAGTACGTGTGCTGTTTTGGAGCCCACTCCTCAGAAAATATGGTGACAGCTTGGAAACAAGTGCAGCGAAGGTCCACTAAAATGGTGTGGGGTATGCAGGGAAAGATGTATGAATAGAGACTGCGCAGCCTGAATATGTACTCATTCAATGCAAGAAAAGAGGGAGGATATGGTAGAAACCCAAAAAATATCTCCATGGAGTCAGAGTGGATTGGTCAAAACTGTTCAGGTGAGACAAAAGGTTGAGGACCAGAGACTACAAATACAAACTGGTAGGGGGGACTTAAGAAAATACTGCCCCACAGAAAGGGTGGCAGACAACTGGACTAGGCTGACAAGCACATTGGTAAGATCTGAGACTGTTCAGGTGTCTAAAGTGGTATGGGTCAAATATGGAGACATGGTGACTGTGGGAATGAGGTGGGGGACAGTGATGCACAACGGAGAGCGCTCACTCCAGGGGTCTCAGTCTAACATACACAGTGACAGCCTGTAGAGAGACTATGTAGAACAGTGCAAACATGATGAGCTTCAAGTCTTTTTTTGTCTGAAAATGTCTACGCTTTGCTGAGGTCTGGGGAAAATATGTCTACTGGAATGTTCGGCTCAAAGAATGTATTCACTGGTTCACAGAACAATATGAAATCAGCAGGCAGCATCTTCCCTTAATGAAGCTATGCTGTTTTACATCTCCCAGCCCTGTGTTGACTTTTTTTTTTAAACTTTCTTTATATTCTTTTACAGAAACTACAAGGACATTACAGCAAAATATACAAACAGCTCAAGGTCAGACAGACAGACTCTGGCCCCTTCAAAGGTGAACCACACGACCAACTGTCACAGTGATAACATGAAGAACATACTGTGTTACACATCTGTATATGCTGAATAAAGAATATAATTTCAAGAAACAGTACCCTTGATTATTCTGTAAAAGTCTAGTAGAACTGTAGAATCCCTTAAGACATGCATAAAAATCAAGCAGCGCCACAAAAAAGCAGGCATTTTTAACAATTTTAAAAGTAGTCCCTTATTACTTTTTTTTTTCTTTGCGTTAATTACATTTTTTTTTAACCTAACAGTATTGGGGTGATATGAAATGCTGTGATTTACATGTAAGCAGACAAACTTAGTTTTATTTCTCACACTAAATCAGGATGTAATGTCACCCACTGTTACGCCATAAGCCCTGCTGACTGACTGATACATGTGTCACAAGTTATCAAACAAGCCGCAGGAGAGTTCCCCTTGCTGGTTACTAGTAACGTCACAGTCTGTGTGGTCACAATGCTGATGATGCATAGGGAAGGACAAAAATGACTCTCAACCTCCATGTAGAGTGCTGTTCCACACATCAGACCTAGTACTGTCAGAGAGAAAAATCTTCTAATTAGCAAAACAGAAAAAAAAAAAGACTTCAGATACAGGAAGTGATAGATAACTTTCTAGAAGTTACTATTTATTCCAGGCAGCACACTAGCTTCTTAATTCCTGCAAGGCCTGATCCAAAGAAAACCATGTAAGGCAAAATAATCAACATTTAAGGATGCAGTATACACTCCAAGACCCTTGCTTTATCTTTGCAATTAGCTCTTTTTCAAAGAGCAGTTGTTTTTCAAGCCATTTAATACTGATTAGCTTAAACTGTCACTACTGTGACCAGCATGTAAATATAGCCCTCCGTCTCATCTAAAATGTTATACCAAACAGACCCAATAATTAATGTTCAAATGAGCAAGGTATTGGAAGTGGCAGGGCCTTGTTCAATAATCTGTATATATTCTTCCAGCAAGTGGCAAGTTTTGGGCAGACTCAGTAAATATGTCAATTACTACTCACCCCTGCCTCACATTCCCTTCAACACCTGTTTGACTTGGTACTACTAGTAAGCATTAATCCCTGAGACAGAAGGCATTTCCTAGGAATTAATGCATTTTTGGGTGCAACTGAAGGCATTAATTTCTTGGAAATGTCTCCTGTCGAAGGGATTAATGCACTTGTAACATGGAGAGTGTTGCAAGTATAGCTGTGGGGGGAAAAAAGAAAATGGTGGATTTAGCATTTTTATAACGATTTTTTAAGAGCTACACAGGGTATCTGAAGTGCAAAACAACGGCTGTGCATTAATGCTGCGTCTGGTAAACTTTTTTTTTCACTATAATGATTCTACATATCTTGCTGTGTTTATGCAACCTTACAACAGATAACACTTGGTGTGAATATAAAAGTTAACAAAAATCGCTAACTTTTTAGAAGCACTGCTAGGATTTCTGGGCTTTCTGCATGACATTTGTATATCGTACTTACAGACCCGATTTGTTCGTCTGCTGCTTTATTTGTGCTTCCTTTATCTTGCATGTGGGACCAGAACTAGCTGGTGTTGCTGCTGTTCCTACTGCACCTGCCATTAATTTGTATCGAGCAGAGCAGCCTGACATCGACGAGGTGCAAGTTTCTGCCGTGTTCCTGCTGTGTGTACGGGGTTGAGATTTCAGGGCTCATGTTTGGGTTGCAGCAGCAGCCTATCTGTGTGTCTCCAGGCTGGAAGGACGTATCCCATCCTGCTCCTCTGTAACATCCTGGCTGGGAGGGCTCACACTCGCTGTACTGGACAAGTGTTGTATCGTTCGGGCAACAAAACTCATATACACAACATGTAATGCCCATAATACCACATACACAAAAAAATGGTTCACAAATTATATATTTTGCTTCCTCAAATAATGGCTACGATAAGACACTATCAACTGGGTGGGTGGGAAAGTCAAAGTGCTATTACTGTATGTGGCTATTATGGGTATTACCTTACCGGGCATATTTTAGGGATTAATGAACAGTACTTTTGCTGTCACATGTGCTCTTTAGCCCAATGAAATTGTTTGGTTTGTAGAAACATTAATTGCCATGTTATAAAAGTGTTTAGTGACTACGGGTATAAAAAAGAACCTGCTCAATATTTTCCAATGGTATTCCCTCCAGAGAGGGGACACCATAGTTTTACAAATTATTTGAATGGTTCCCTCATGTCATGTGCTCAGGGCTTCTGGGTCTCAGTCAACAACGAGGGGGGGGGGAGAAAGGCACCTCTTTACTATTACTACCCAGCAGCTGGGAACTGCAAATGTGCTCCTCCAGAGGGGAAGTCAGGTATTAATAGGTTACTCACCTGTAACTGTAGTTCTAGGAGTGGTAAATGGTTCACAGCCACACACTGGCAGTTCAACTGGAATTGCTTGTTTGTCGGAATATCTTCAAGCTAAGTTCCTCCCATCATCCAGGGCAGTATATCCACCGACTCCACCCTGTGATGCCAGATCATGCACGCTGGAAGCAGGGATCCATGATCCACATGCCAGTGGTGGCTGGGTGGGTGGTGTGGATATGAACTGTATACCACTCTTAAAACTACAGTTATATGGGAGTAACTCATTTGTCTAGGGGCATGGATATAGTTCACCATCCACACACTAACAGACTTCCAGCAGTTTTCTTGGAGGAGAGGGCAAGGCACACATCCCTATTTGGTAAACAGGTACTGAAGAACCAAGATCTCAAATACAGCATCCCGAGAAGACTCAAGACTAATGCTGTAATGGGAGATGAAGGTGTGTCCTGACTTCCAGGTGGCAGCCCTGCAGATCTCTTAGATGGAAGAAGTCCCTGTAAGAAGCCACTGAGACAATGGTATGTCTTGTAGAAAGAGCCCTAAGCCCTATGGGAGGCTGCCTACTAGCAATCCTATAGCAGAGGTCGATGCAGGATGTTATCCACCTGCCAGTCGTCCACTTTGCTGCCAGTCTGTCAAGAGTGGCTTCAGCATGTGTTACAAACAGCTGGTGAGCCTCACCCTGAACTCCAGCTGTACAGTCCTTGTAGTAAGAAAGCACACACCCCCCCCCCCCCAAATAGGTCCAGATTACGGAGCCTGCGGTCGGCCTCTGAAAAATGGGATGGCAAAATACACCAGAAGGTTCATTACTTGGTAATGGTGGAACTACAATACTACCTTCTGGAGGAACTTCGGGTGGGGGCAAAGGACAACCCTGTCCTTGTGGAAGTCCAGACATGGAAGCTCCACTGAGAGTGCCTGGATCTCACTGATCCTTGTGGCTGACATAATGGCCACCAAGAAAGCACTCTTCCATGACAGATGTGACATTCGGACCTGTGCACAGGCTCAAAAGGCTTGCCCATGAGCACAGGCAACACCAGCAGTAAGTCCCATGGTGCTGGTGGTTCAGGCACTGGAGTGAACAGCTGGTCAAGGCCCTTAAAAAAGCACCTTTTTCCTGGTCCAAAGTTCACATAATACCCCACACCTGATATGCAGAAATGGCTCCCAGGTGCACCCTGAGGGTCGCTGTTTGCAAGCCCAAACTGGGAAAGGAACCAAAGGTACCGATACTAGCCACAGGGCAGGCAAGAGGATCAAGCTCCTTGCCCTGACAGCAAATGGAAACTATTTTCCATTTAAAGGTGCACCATCCAGTGAGTCGATTTTGAGAGGCCACCACAATGTGAAGAACAGCTTCCGAAAGACCAAGAACCTGGAAGTCTAGCTGCTCTGGGACAACACTGTGAGGTGCAGGGACTGAAGGTCTGGGTGCAGGACTGTTCCCTGTCGTCTGGTCAATAGCTCTGGATGAAGAGGCAACAGCCATGGATGCTGCTGCTAAGACTGAGGAGATCCAGGTACTAGAACTGCCAAGACTAGCCTAGAGCCATCAGTAACATCTGCGCCTTGTCCTTCCGGGCCTTGTCCACCACCTTGGATATTAAGGGGAAGGAGGGAAAGGCATACACAATGCCTGGGGTTCAGGGCCTCACAAAGGCATCGCCCAACAGTGTCTAGAATTGTGGGGTGTGGGCACAAAACAGCCTTAGTTATGCATTCTCCCAGGAGGCAAACAGATCCTCCAGATGGGTGCCCCACTAGGAGAACAGGGGGCATACCACCTTCTGATGCAGGGACCACTTGAGTGATATGTCTCTCTCACCCAGCTGAGAGAGTCTGCTAGCTGACCACGTACTCAAGAGACCTGGATTGCCAGGAGATCTGTGCATGAGAGTATGAGTACAGAGGGCCTCCGGACACAGGGAAGGAAGTAAGCTCTGCCCCTGCCTGTTCAGGTAGAACAGGGTCATGTGTTGTCCATCTGGACCTGTATGACCTGACCCCTGACTAGAGCAGCAAATTCAGTCAGAGCTAATTACACCGCATAGAGCTCCAGCAGTCTGATGTGGTGATGGGACTCCCTGGGTGACTAGAACCCATGGACTCTGTGGTCTGCCAGGTGCACTCCCCAACCACCAGAGATGCGTCCATCATGAGTGTGACAGTTGGTTCTGGACAGATAAATGGGACCCCTTCCTCTACACCTCCACATACTCTGGGATCAGCCATAACTGGATGGTGTCCCACAACAGCTCTGTCACCGGCACATCCAAATGGTCAAAGTGTTGAGCACACCGACGGCCTGCTGCAGGTAGCACATTTGCCAGCAGGCCTGCCATGCCAAGATGCCACATACACCAGAAGCCACAGGAAGTCCCAAGCAGGGTGCAAGAGTGCAACCTGCAATGATCAGGCAAAGGAGCTAAGATCCAGTGCCCAGTCCACAGGGAGGTGAGCCTCGACCCACAGGGAGTCTAGCTCTGGCCCAATTAACTGTATCACCTGCAAGGGGATCAGTTAGAACTTGGCCTGGTTGACCAGCAGGCCCTAGTCTCTGCAGGTATGGAGGGCCAGATTCCTGGAGTGCTCCATAGCCTCTTTGGACAGTCCAGTTATCAGCCAGTCGTCCAGGTGGGGATACACCCGGACACCCTTGTGCCACAGAAAGGCTGCCACCACAGTCATGCAATTGGTGAAGACCCTGGGCGAGGACAAGAGGTCAAACAGCATGACCTGCAAATGATAGAGAACCCCTTCTGAGCACAACTGATGGTAACGCCAGTGGGATGGATGGACTGGGATGTGGAAGAACTTGTCCTGGAGATCCAGGGACAGAAACCACACGCCCTGCTCCAAGAATGGTATGGTATGGTCTGATTTATGGTTACCATCTGGAACTTGCGATTCCACATATACTAGTTCAGATCATGCAGACCCAGTATGGGTTACCAGCCCCCCCATCCAGTTCAGAACCAGAAAGTACCTGGACATATACCCCTGACTTGCCAGGGCGTCAAAGGAGCTGAGCGACATCCTCCGTTAAAGGGGGACAGTGTGTCCTGTGACAATGAGGATTCTCAAGAAGCTTGGGATCGGCAAGGTGGAGAGCCTTGAAAATGCAGGGGCAACCCTCTGCCTACCACTTCTAGGACTCACCTGTCCATAGTAATGATGGACCAATGTAACCAGAAATGGTGACGCTGACCCCTCACAAGGAGCTAGGGTCAGGGACAGAACAGGTGAGAGGTTGGCACCCCTCCCGTCCCATCACTGGGCAATTTTGGAGGGCACACCGGCTGCCGGGGCTGGAGGGGCATCACTTCCCCTACCCCGCCTCTTTCAGGTTCCTAGCCAGAGAACTTGGCCTTGGGACACCAGGTTGCTGGGGCTGCTGCTGAGGTTGCAAGGACCAGAACTGAAAGCCTTTTTTCTTGGGTTTCAAGGCCTTAGGATCCTTTTGGGACAACGTCACTGAGTGACACTGGATTTCTCAGTCTTCGTGAGATGTTTTTCCACCCCCAGGCCACACAGGTCAGTGCTCAAGGAGGCAATGGCCAGCTTGTGCAGAGTGTCCACATTAAAGGTGGATGACCTGAGCCAGGCCCTGCAATGCATCATGATGACCACTGCCATGGCCAAGGCGCAGGAGTCACCCAGGTCAAAGGCAGTCTGCAGCTGGTGTTTAGCCAGAGCTTGACCCTGGTCTCTGGCAAACTTCACTGGCAGCTGCTTGTCAGCAGGAAGGGGAGGGCCATCATCAAGACGTAGGTCACCTGACAGAGATGGAGAGAGGAAACGCACAGACCTTCTTAGCCGCATGGTCAAGGTTCTTAGACTTTTGCTGGAGGGGGCTTGTCCACATCCCCTTGCCCTCTGGACTTCCTGAAGGCCAAGTCAGAGGCCAGTATCTCAGCTGCAGGATGATCCAAGAACCCCGAAAGGGACCCAGTGGGATGCTGAGGACAAGCCACCGAACAATCAGTATAGACTATATACTGATGTGCAGAGATGAGCACCGGCTTCAGCTGCACGACCACCAGTGGACTGGAGGCTAAACCAGAGTGGAGCCGGTTAGACACCAACTGGTCCACATCCTCCTGAGTGAGAAATGGGAAAACCAGGGTCTTTGAGATTAAATCCTCATCAATCCCCTTCAACAACTGGTCAACAGGAGCAAGTGATATACTTCCCAGCCATCCCAGGCATCCAGTGTTGCCTCCATCCCTCACTCAACACCACGGCCTTGCTGCATACACCCCTGTACGCAGCATGCCGGGCATCTGGCCCTACTTCCGCTCCCCCCTTGTGTACAGTCGCATCATGTGGACCCCCCCCAGCTACCACTAGAGACCAGGCTAGCACCAGGCACTTGCACCATCCTTCCCAGGAGAAGGCGAGCAGTCCCTGTGACACTCTATTCTCTTTTCCCCTGGCTGACCATCAGATTCCCAGCACTGTAAGCAGTAGCACTACTGCTGCACCAGCGGACTGGCTTGCTTTCACATTTCTGTATATCTTGTACCGATGCTTCCATTTTTTAATAATACACATTCATATACCGGTATTCCAATTCCTACTATTTGGTATACGCTATTCAACTATCTCATTTATCCACACTTTACTACATCTTTCTTGAAGTATATTTTACCACTCACTTTTCGAGTAACATTTATCGCATTACAGTTTCTGTCTCCTCATTCACTTACCCCTACCCTATCCTAGTGCCAAGCAATCCCTGGCATTCAGTGGTATCAACCTCTCTCACTCTGCCCCAGTGCCACTAATCCCCGGTGTCCAGTTGCACCCCATACTTCACCCTGCCCCACTTCCCAGCTATCCCTGACCTCCAGTGATACCCCCAACCTCACAGAGCCCTACTTCCTAGCTATCCTAGGCATCCAGTGTGCCTCCATCCCTCACCTAATACCACTTCCCAAGCTATCACCAAAACCAAAGAGTTTATCTGGTACTTAACGGGATAACAAGCAAACAACTATACTATCCTTTTCTGCCCCTGTCTCCTACACCCTCTCTCTCCGATTCACTGCTACATATGCTCATCTTCTCTGTCCCCATTGTTTGTATGCACTAAGTGAACAAAATTGTAATGCATAATATCCTGACTGTAACACCTTGGGACTTTGTCTCACCCATGTATGAGCCTGTTGTACCTAAGTATGTACTGTATGCATTTGTTTTCATGGCCACAATTCCTACTGTTCCAAATTTAATGTTAGCACTGTTATGTTGTGTAACACCAAGGTCGCATCTGGAAATGAGTGGATTTCCCGCTCAGTATGCTTATCTGGTAAATCTCGTTAATAAATAAATTACTGGCATCTAGTGCTCCCCCCCTCCCCCAATGAGGTCCTGTTCAAACTCTCCTCTCATCTTCTCAGCCAGCCACTGCCTTTTCGGGATTGAGAGTCCCTTTACAGCAGGGGATGGGCTCCCAATGTCAGCAAGAATGGGATCATGCCATGTTCACAAAGGTGTTGAATGATCATGGTGTGCAGAAACAACTTCTGAAGAAAAGAAAAAAAAAAATGGTACCATGCATGTTCAAGTTCAGTCTGTTTATTTAAGTAAAGTCAATGAGCATAGCTCATTTACAGTGGCACTATCAGCAATAAAAAAAATGTTATGAATCGCAATTAATAACAAGTATATATCAAATTTAGTAAGCTATAGAAAAAGACAAGCATAATTACATCTTTACACACACTCAATCCAAACAATCATTATTGAACATCAAATAAACGACAGTACTCACAAAAATCACATTAATTTATGTCTAAGGTTTGAACGTTTCTCACATGGTCACTACATTTGGCACAAGATTTTGGGGTTGACAAAAAATAATTTTTGCTAGACCTAGAAGTTGCCACTTTTTTACTCCTGGAATAGAAACTAACTGGTAAGGAGTTCCACTCTCTTGGGATCATACTACTATAATAAGTAGTGGTCCTTAAGGTTTTTATCTTAGGTGTCACTAATTCTACAAGGCCTACATTCCTTAAATATCCTTGTCTTTCTCTTAGAATAAGACACACTAACAAACATTCTGGGACTTCTCCCTGAATGCCCTTTAGGGCAAACTGGATCTTATATGTAACCTTCACCTCTCCTGTAATGACATCCAACCCAATTGATTAAATAGCTGACACCTATAGTATATGCATGTCATATGGGCTTGCTTACAAGCCTCACCCTCCTTTTATATAGTACATCAAGCATAGTCATCTTGTCCTGTGTACAGTAATCATATATTATGTCTGTGTAATCCAACATTGGTAAGATTTCCATTTTAATTATTTTTAATCTTGTTTCGTGGTCTAGACAACCTTTATGTCTGTACAGTACACCAATATATTTCTAAATTGCCAGATCCTGTAGGATCCATCCAATACCCTAGGTATCTGTACCTGCTCTATTGTATCTCCATCTAATGTATGAATAGATAATTTGATATTACCAAGAGCACTTAATCTACTAGCTGTCCCAAATAGCATGACACTTGTTTTGGAGGAATTTGATTTTAAGAAGGACATTTTAAAATAAGACTGCAGGTCTTTAAAGGCCTTTTGAAGATATGGTTGGAGATCATCTACGTAGTCATTGGAGGTGCAGACCACCGTATCATCTGCAAAGAGTTGGTAGTCTATACCTCCGATGGACTCTCCCTATCCCGTCAAATGCAAGGAGAAACGTAAGGGTCCCAAAATGGACCCCTGTGGGATTCCTCTGTGACCAGATCCCCCTGACTACTTTCTGTTCACTACTGTCCTCTTTTCCCTACCTATAAGGTAGTTTCTGAATTACACCAAAGCCCCAGCACTCAGCCACATCTCCCTCAGATTCATTTATCATCATGTGGTCCACCATGTCGAAGGCCTTAGAGAGGTCAACCAAGATGGCCCCAGGTTACTTTACCTAGTTTCATAGATTTATTGACATTGTCCAAGACTACTGATATGGCTGTAACTGTATTAGGTTTCTTTATGAAAACCTAATTGATATTTATCAAACAAGCCTTCGTTCTCCACATATACCTGTAACTGTCCACCCACAAATCTTTCTAAGAGTTTTGCTACCACTGAAAGTAGGGAGACTGGTCTGTAATTTGTCATCAGCTCAGGGCTGCCCCCTTTAAAAATGGTGACAACCCTGGCCCTTTTCCACCCCTGTGGAATCATTCCCTCCCTCAGGTACCAACTGAACATGTAAGCCTGATGTTCAGAGAGCTGTAAGGCAGAAAGTCTAAAAAATCTTGGTGTTAAGTTATACTGTCCATCTACTGCTCTATCTTGAGGGCGTTGCTGCCCTGGTATGTTGATTACTGCCTTTGCCATGCTGTTATCGTCCTCCTGCTTGCAATGTAAACCCGTGATGCTCCTGTATTGACCTTGCTTTGTTGTTACTCTTGTACCTGTCTTTGCCTGGTGTGCCTGAATGTACCTTTGCAATCTCCAGGGTCGCACCTGAAAATAGGCACCTGGTTGTCTAGTGTGCTTACCTGGTAAACAAAAACAAACACATAAATCTAGCCCACAGCTTTTATGCACACTCAGTCTGAAGAGTTGATCTCTAACCTCTTCTACAGTAATCGCTTGAAATACAAAATGTTAACTACTCTCTTCTTCCTTTATGTTCCCACCATTCCCTATATTTTGTTCATTTCCAGATTTCCTTACATCCACACAAAAATTATTTTTATCCAGAAACTCAGCCTCTCCAATAAACACATTCCCATCCTCTGAAAGTAATACTTTCTCCCTGTTCTTTTCTTTTTCATTTAATACTTTTATAGTTTTCCAACATTTTTTAGGATCACCTGCCAGCTTATTGGTCTTGTTCTTAAAATACTGTTCTTTTGCAGATCTAATTTTCTGTACATCTGCCAATCTTCAAATTTGCCCGTCTTTCTAGCCGTTTCCCCAGTATCTGTTTTTCATCTCTTTTCAACTTCATTAAATAATGGTTAAACCATACTGTTAAAGCTTTTTTGTTAAACTTTGGTTTTAAAGAGAAATGTCTGTGATACAGTGTGTTTAATTCAGCTGAGAGATCATTTCAGGCATAGTTTCTGCCTGGGATTAGATATAACCTGTACCAGTTAGACTTGTCCAAGTCATCCATCAGTTTGAAACAGTCAGATATGATTTAGATCAGGGGTTCTCAAATGGTGAGGCCAGCCTCCCTTGGGAGGCCCCAGCCTGTTCCAAGGGAGGCTCAAGCAAGTCTTGGAAAAAGTACTGTATTTAAATTTTGAACTTTATAGATTTTGTGTGAAGGGATAAGGCAAACTGATAATAGGAGGTGAATTTATGTATTTATCCATAAGTCAGTGACCAGGGAAGGTACTGTACACTGAGCCATGGCTTATTTCAGGTGTACCCAGGGAAGAATAGTGAGGGAATACAGTTCAGAATGTAACTGCAGAACACTTAAGCAATACAAAATGAATAAAAGTGCAAACAAATTAAGAACAATAAACTAACAATGTGAGAAACAGTTGATTAATTAGACTGGCAGCAGAACTGTCCAAATACAAGAGTTAACCATACGGGTACTAGGAATAGGAGCAGGAGTGATCAAAATATCCTGATAAGTTGCTTAAGAGCAGGGGTGAGAGGTGGAGAGGCAGAGTTCGGCAGGAAGGTTATTCCAGTTAGAGGGAAATAGAAAAGCAGTCTGACCCATGAAGGTATGGTAAGGTAACAATGGTTAGAGAGTCAAAAATATTGGAGAAAGCAGGTTGTCCTGTTGGGGAGGGGGTTACAATAAGCTTAATAACATGAGAGCCATCAATGCAAAGAGGTTTCAATTTATTCCTGATGTACTGTGAAAAGTAGGCTATTTTTTCTATGGGGAGGCCCCAAAATATTTCTATATTTTTGGGGGAGGCTCAAGATCTTTTCCTTGTCTTAGGGGAGGCTCACTATAACAAAGTTTGAGAACTGTTGATTTAGATGATCTAAACTGCACAAACCTGGATGATCCCCGAATAGTTTTGTTTCCCCCTAATACAGAAGATAGTATGGTGATCACTGGCAAAATCTGACATACTGCCAGATTTCCTGTAAAAATGTGAGATATTTGTAAATATTAGGTCCGGCACTGTAGCTGCTTCAGGGGACTTCACTATAACATGTGTTGGTTCAGCAATTAATTGTTGAAGTCCTAAGGATAGGACAACCTTCTGCAGCTATGTAGATTTTTCAGAATGTATCCAATCTAGACTGAAGTCCCCTAACAGGAGTAGTCATGAGATGTGACATAGTGGGACAAAATATTGGTCAATTCAGCTATTTTAACTGTGGACAATTTGGTAGTCTATAACTTGCAACCCCCCTGTAAGTGTAAGTTTATTACTAGTCCTTCACATACATCAGATCACTAAGGATTTTTAGATTTAGTTTCTTGCAAACAATTTTATTTGGGCAGTAATGATAATCCCACTCCCACCCTCGCATTCCTGTCTCTCCAGTTTAACACCTCCCTCTCCCCCCATTTAATCAGCCAATCAGAACTGTTAACAAAAGTAATCCACTAAGCACAAACTGTTTTACATAGCAAATGTTATGTCAATTACCTTACAATTAAAATACATTTAAAATAACTGTGCAAAATTAAACTTGTCCCAACAACTACTTTTCAGCAACTAGATATTTAAACGCTAACAAGGATTAGCTATAGAAACATAGAATTTGACGGCAGATAAGGACCGCTTGGCCCACCCAGTCTGCCCATTTCCCTACCTACTGGATAAGCTGCAGATCCTAGTTAACCAGCAGCCTACTTCTTCCTACCCCCAACCCCCAGAACTGCCTTATGACTATCCCATGCATGCTTGAATTCCACCAGTGATTTTGACTCCACAGCCTCCTCCGGAAGGCCGTTCCATGCATCCACACCCTCTCTGTGAAAAAATATCCTTAAATTACCTCTGAGCCTCCCCATCTTCAAATTGTGCCCTTCTTGTTCTTGTACACCTCTTTTTTGAAAGATGCTACCCTCTTGGACTTTGTTGATTCCCTTGAGGTACTTGAAAATTTCTATCATGTCCCCCCTCTCCCTCCTTTCCTCGAGGCTATACATATTAAGCTCCTTAGTCTCTCTTCATATGTCTTCCGTGCAGACCCTGCACCATTTAGTTGCCCTCCTCTGGACAGCTTCCATCCTGTCTATGTCTTTGCGGAGATTGGGTCTCCAGAACTGCACACAGTACTCAGATGGGGTCTCACCAGCTGTCTGTACAGAGGATAATAACTTCCTGTTTTCTACTGGTGATGCCTCCCATGCATCCCGATTCCCAGTATTCCCCAGCCCTCCTGCTGCCCTCACATTTTTTGCCCATCTTTAGGTCATCTGATATGACTACCCCAGGTCCCTCTCCATTTTTGTTGTTGTTAGTATCTCACCCCCATTGTGTACTCTTCCCTGGGTTTTGTTTCCCAGGTGCATTACCTTGCACTTCTTAGCATTGAATCTAAGCTGCCATACATTTGACCATTCCTCTAACCTTGCCAAGTCCCTTCTCATCCTTTCCACCCCACCCTGTGCATCAACTCTGTTGCAGATCTTAGTGTCATCTGCAAAGAGACATACTTTTCTTCCAGTCCTTCTGCAATGTACGCTATAAAGACATTGAAGAGGACCGTCCTAATACTGAACCTGCGTACCCCACTAGTAACCTCCTTTCTTCTGAGTACTCCATTTACTATTACTCTCTGTGTCCTATTCTCTAGCCAATTCTTTACCCAGGCTGTCATCTTGGGACCCACTCCCAGGCTGGCTAACTTGTATATTAATCTTTTGTGTGGGACTGTGTCAAATGCCTTGCTAAAGTCTAGGTAGACCATGTCCACAGCCCCTCCCTGATCATCTACTTTGGTCACACAGTCAAAGAAATCTATCAGATTCGTCTGGCATGACCTTCCCACTGTGAATCCATGCTGCCTAGGGTCCTGCGCCCCTCTGGCCTCTAGATACTCGACAATTCTTTCCTTTAGAAGTGATTCCATCATTTTCCTATCACTGAAGTTAAACTAACAGGTCTATAGTTTCCTGCTTCTGCCTTGCTCCCACTTTTGTGAAGGGAATCACATCTGCCCTCCTCCAGTCCTCGGTACCACCCCATCCTCCCATGATTTGTTAAAAGGGTAGTCAGTGGTGCCACTAGTTCTACCCTTTTTGTTCTTTAGAATTCTGGGATGAATCCCATCAGGCCCATTGCTTTGTCCACCTTCAGTTTTAGGAGTTCTTTCAGAACCCTTCTTCTGTAAATGGGCCAGTATCAACTTCTGTATCCAACGTGTTACTACTGCTTGTTTTATGTACCTCCCTCTTCCTTTGTAAATACTGAGCAAAAATATTTGTTTAGTATCTCTGCCTTTTCACAGTCTCCTCTGCCCACCCTCCTCTCCTTTATTAAGCCTCACTATCCCTCCCTTGGTCTTCCTTCGCCCCTGATGTACCTATAAAAGGTTTTATCCCCTTCTTAACTGAGTTGGCTATCTTTTCCTCAGTTTGGGCCTTTGCTGTTCTGACTGCCTTCCCAGCCTCCTTTTGCTTTAACTGATACAGTTCTCTGTCCTGCTCCTTCTGTGATTCCTTGTACTTCCTGAATGCTTTCTTTTTCTTGAACCTTCACTGCCACTTCCTTTGAGAACCATAGTGGTTTCTTACATCGTCTTTGTTTTGTTTATTTGCTTCACACAAAGGCTCGTTACCTCTGTGATGGCAGTTTTATTATTCCCATTGTTCTTCCACCCTCCTTCCTGCCCATTTGCTTTGTGCATTCCTTAGGCACTCACCCATTTTGGCAAAGTCAGCCCTCCTAAAGTCCAGTACTTTTGTCTTTGTATGGCTTGACTCTATTGCTGTGTTTATTGTGAACCATACTGTTCGATGGTCACTAGTTCCCAGATGGCTACCCACTTCTACATCTGTAATCCTCTCTCCATCTCCATCTCCATTTGAGAGAATCAAGTCTAATATTGCTCCCTCTCAAGTGGGCTCCAGTACTAGTTGTCTAAGGCATGCCCCCTGTAGGGCATCTAGAATAACTACACTCTTCAGTGGCAGCTGCAACTGCACTCCAGTTAACATCTGGCATATTCAGATCACCCATCAGCAATATCTCCCTTTTTCTGCCATTCTAAGTATACTTTCTATCATTTCCTGTCCATTTCCTCCCCTGAGAAGGGTCTGTTACAACCCTGTAGACAGGTGCCACTGCCTGTCTCCGAATTTACCCACAGTGCTTCTTCTCCTCCCTGTTTACCCTTTTGTTCTGTTGCTTTTATTCCTTCCCTTATGTAAAGAACTACTCCTCCTCCTCTTTTTACCCTCCCTGTCCCTCCTGTAGACAGTGTATCCTGGTATGTTAATGTCCCAGTCATGGTTTTGTGTGTACCATGTTTCTGTGACTGCCACGATATCCAGATGGTCATCCTCCATCAAGGCCACTAATTCAGGAAGCTTGTTACCCAGACTATGGGCATTAGTACTCATTGCTCTCCATTTTTTGATGGCTTTACCTTCTGATGCAGCATCCCCCACTAACCGTTCTACCTCAGTCTTTTTCTCATTTAGTACCCTGTTTTGTAGGGAGAGGCTGGGATTTTCCTGCTGCTTGTCAGTGCCTTCCCCTTTGACTAGTTTAAAAGCTTGACAATGAAGCATTTAAACAGATTGCTCAAAAGACTTGTTCCCTTCCTGGACAGCTATAGTACTGTATGGAGAACATCTTAAACTCTAAAACTCAGATAAATCTAAAAGAAAATCATGTCCAATTTAGATTTTTCATATTGCAGGTTTATTATACTTGCATTCATCATAAGTTTTATTTACTGGCAATGCAGTCAGCATTACAAAATTCATTAAAATTGTTGTTGATCTAGGGGGCGCCAGAGAGCCAGCTTCTGGATCGGATGCTTTCCTTGAGGGCTCCGCATAGCAGCACAACATATTTGAATTTTACATTGTGTTTTAGTTGAGCTGCTGCTTCACTGTCGCCGTTTTTGTTTTTTTGATAATATCAGCTTTCGAGAAACATGAAAATTAAGCATGGGGCGCCAAAAGAATAAATTATCAGTACGCTCGAAGCAGACTGCACCACAACCTAATCAGATCGGAAACATAAGTAGCCTGACAGAAAGCAGTCAAGTGGAGTTATCTTTGGTGACTCCATGGCAAACAATTTTAGACTCTATCAAAGTAATGGACTCAAAAATAGAGAAGACTAACGAGACTAAAGTCCCATGATGCGGCTATCAAAGATTTGCTTGCCACAGTTACTGAGGCCGATAAGAGGAGCACCGCTACCCAAGCAGCCATTGCCGCTTTAACAAAGGAGAATACACCTCTGTGAGGCCGAATGGAAATACTGGAAAATGAAATAAGGGCTGGCAATTTGAGGCTTGTGGAGATCCTGGAAGGAGCAGAAGGCACCAATTTGCTCCATTTTCTAAAATACTGGATGGCTGAACATCTTGCTGTGCCAGAGGACTTTGATTGGTCCCACTTATGGAGGGCCTACCAGGTGACCCCATGTGTCCGACCTACCTCTTCTAATCAGTCACAGACTGTCTTACTGCGAACAATGGGCCAGAAGATTAGAGATTGTCTGTCTGCTGCATGGACTGCCTACCCACTCTACATCCAAGATCAAGATGTCAAGTTTTTTCTCCAGACCTCTCATTCCAGACAAGGGACAGAAGAAAACAGTTTTGATGTGGTTTGACAGCGTCTCCGTGCACTGGGTGTGGTCCATTCCTTCCTATTGCCCACTAGGCTCTGGATCACCTATGGAGGAAAGTCACAGCAGTTCTCCGACCCAAAAGATACGGGCTGGTGGTTGGAACGCACTGAAGCCGAATTTGCAGCACAATCTACCGTGGGCCCTACAGAAGGACAGTCAGAACTGGAGGACGACTGATGGGACTGTTTACTAACTGCAAGTTTTTCTCCATAGATTTATATTTGTATTTCTGGGACATGAGCATTAAAGAGCAACTGATGCCTTTCGGAAAACTTTGGAAAACAATGTTTAGACAACTCAAGCTGTAGTTCATATATCTTCTACAGATTTCTTCTCTTATTATGGAGGGAATTTTCACAAAAAACAAGATCTTTGTCCCTTTGAGTTCATCTGCCTCTACTGCTTATTCCCTACTTGAACTTTTAATGCTCTGTTGTGACATCAGTCAGTTGCCATGGGAATAACTGTGATGTCACAACCGGAGTATTATGACACCAGGTTGGGAAGAAGCAACAAGAGCTGATGAACCCTCAAGGAACAACTATCCAGTTTTCAAGCATATCACCTCAGTAATAAATAAGGAGGAAAAGAAATACAGAGCTAAATGAGAAATATAAGCTGCTTTGTGTACAAATATGATTTTCAAAGATCTTCTCAAGGCGTCAGTGGCTCTTTAAGGTTTTGGTAATATTATGATGGGTAGTATTTCCTTAGCTGGTTACATTTGGGGGCTCAACAGTGAAGTGTTCAAGCGACTGATGTTATTTGGGGCCTTTAGTAACAGGCCCAGGGTTGGTTACTTATTTGGAATTGTAGTATCCTGATTGGGACTGCTGCCTGAACACCTATGGCTCCCTCAATGGACTGCATATTCCCATTAGACACTTAACTCTTTTTCGAATGTTTGTGGTATAACACTGCCTATTTCTTATGTAGCTCACTAATGCATTTACTATTTATTGCTATTGTTGGGCTATGTTTGGGGGACCTCATGGAAGCTTACTCTTTCCCTGTTTAAGTTGTTTTGTTTTAGGGTTATAGCACTCTAGTGAGTGCATTAAGTTTACCTTGACAATCTACCTAATGGACATTACCCTGGCCACTGAAGCAGCTGGCACTCTTTAGGACTATCTTTTACTGGACTATATTATTAACCTTGTTTAGATTCCCCCCACTCCTACTGTACCAGATTGCAGAATTTTTTTTATTTGTATTCTTTCTCCCTCTATTCCTAACATGGCCATGTGCTGCCAATTTGTATTTGGATATCCAGCACAAGATTGTATTCTGTATTGTTATTTCTTCTAAATAGCAATAAACAGAAAGTAAAAAAAAAAACAACTGTTGTTCTTTTGTTCTAAAAACATTAAAAGGCACTCCTCTGTGACAGGATCCAACAAACCTTTAAGTCTCCGATTTCAAAACATTATCTCTACTCCGTTACTGGACAGTGAAAAAAATGTCTTAATTCAGAGGCTCCCTGCTATTTTTCACACTGTGGGCCAGATTTTAGAGGGTGGATGCATTTATGCATCAAGCCCTGCGTCCACCGCAAAGTATGCCGCAGCTGCGCCTAACAGTTCATCGCAACCTGTGACTGATTTTAGTACCTCGGGTACAGTTGCAACACTTTACACATTTTACGTCAGCTCGCACCAAAGGATTGATGTAAGCCCTGTAAAGAGAGTCCCCAATCGGTGCAAAGTTAGACCGTATGCCAACGCCGCAGTGACATTTTTATAGCAAAGTACATTACAGCGGCAAGTTGTTGCCGCTGCACTGCACCTGCGGGACCCCTGCACCGGTTTCTCCTGTCTGTCCCTCCCCGAATCAACTCCAACCTGAAGTTGATAATCTGTAGTTACCGGGGAGGTTCGGGGCTGCAACCCACTGGATAAAACAGTTTCCTCAAGGATTTGGCGCCGCACTACAACTTGGGTTGAGATAAATCCGCCGCTGTCATGTCGCGTCTACACTGTGTCATGGATCCAAGTTAGACCAGGGGGATCTGGTCTAATTTTGCTGCATTCGATGCAAGGGACTTGCGTCAGGGATTTGTGGCTGTTGGCTTTGTAAAATCACAAATTCCCTACTACTTGTTTCAAGTCATCACTTGTGAGGGGGGGCTGTTGAGCCAGAGTTCGAGAAGCAGCAGAATTTTGTAACTCTTCAAATTTTGTTTGAACCCTTAAAAAATATATCTTTTGGGACTCAGTCTGCATTTTGGAGCATACCAGAAGAAAGAGACCCTAAATTGCTGGAAATGGGTAACTCTAAAAGGATCGTGCGACTGGAAGTGCTGATAAAAACAGAAATACTGGTGGTCCCGCTAGACTTGAAAATGTCACACAGGCCGAAGGGGAACAAGGCTCCACAGAAACTCTGACGTCGTTGGGTAACAAACTGCAGCAAGTGATCTTATCTGTCTCAACTTTAAACTAAAAAGCTGACGATTTTAATGGTCGAGTTGAGGTACTGGAAACAACAGTGGATGCCTTAAAAAATGATATGTAGGAGGTCTGCAAGCAGACAGATGTCTCTACAAGTGCCACCGCTCTCATGGCAAAAGAAGCTCAGCATTTGCGCACCAGACTGGACTCGGTGGAAAATCAAGTGAGGTCCTCTAACATCCCCGGATAATTGGCCTCCCTGAGGGAAGTAAGGGAGATCATCCCTTGATGTTTGTGCAGGACTGGCTTAGTGAGAAGTTAAGTCCAGATGATACAGAGCAGAAATGGGAGATACAAAAATTATATCGAATCACACCTCGGGGGTGTCTGCAGAACTCTGATGAACCTAGGACACTTATGGTGGTAACTTCTGGAGTGGGAGCTTGTGATCGGATTCTCCATTATGCCCACCGCGCCAGCCCAATGTATTAGGAAGACCGTCTGGTTCATATCTTCCTGGACATTAGCTATGCAACGAGACAATGGAGGAAGAGGTCCGACGGGGTGAGGCGAGAGCTGAGGGAAATAGGAGTGCCTCATACGATGATCTACCCAGCCCGCATGAGAATTACACACCAAGGTAAAGTTTACCTTTTTTCTGATCCATTGGAAGTGGGTAAGTGAGCTGACCGGTGGAGAGCTGCAGCTAAAGACACACGCCCTGAAGGGGGAAATTTTGATTTCAACGACGAAGGAGAAATACGAGTTAAAGTCCATTGACTTTGGCCTCAGTTATGGCCCTGAAAGTCGCTCTGCTGGTTTCACAGGAGGTTTCCTGTAATAAAAGAGACATTCTATTTGAACAATGCATCGGAGTGTGAATCTGTTATCATGGGGGTTGCACTTCTTTGCATTTGGATGTTGTTTTTTTCTTTAAAGACGCTCTGCTGGTTGTGCAGGATGTTTCCTGTCTAAGAAGAGACTTGTTATTAGAATATTATCTCGAAGGTGACTCTGCCCCATTTTCATCAGAATAGCTAATCCGTAGGAACTCTTGGGGGCTTAGTTTAAAAAGTTTTTTCTGATTAAATCGGGTTCTATAATGTTGACGTCTTTAGAGTTGGATTTGCTCAGGATCCTCGACTAGGAATATTTTGGGGGCTTTGTACTCAAAGTATTGTTAATCTGCTGCATTTACATTTAGTAAGTTTTATTCAAAATTAAGCTATATACATGGCAACAACAGTCCCATATAATATGGGACGTTTTCCTTTTAGAGTGAAATTGCTGGACAATCCTTACATCATTGAAGATAGCCATGTCTCTCATGGGCTTAACAATACAGCAAATCTTGTGTATAATTTAGAATTAATCTACAGATAATCCCCTCTAATGATATATCTTTTATGTGGTCAATGCAATTTTCCATCTTTGAATAAGAGACTATGGTTCCAGATGTATTAAATATCTTTGGACTGTTTGCCATATGTGATCTGTAACTGCCATTTATATGATAAGGAAAGATAAAAATAAAGTTTTAAAAAAAAGTCATCACTTGCGTCAAACTCCCTGACTTAAGTCTCTTGAGGCAATCAGAATCCGTCTGAAAATCAGGTCCTATATCCTAAAAAACTATCTGACAGACTTTTACCACTAAGCCTTCAAGGTTTTTGTGCCCAGGCACAAAGAGTATGCCTGCCAATTTTCAGGCACCTAGGCAAGACAACCAAGATACAGGTGGCTGAATACAGAGGTTTAACAAAGACGTGGCAACTCAACCCTAACTACAGAAGCCACTATAATAAATTCTATTGCCTCAGTCTATCCTGCCCCCTTCCATTCCACTGCAGGAACTACAACCTGAGGCCCTCAATCCTAACTACAGTAGCAACTTGCTTCTGTCTGTCCTGCACCCTTCCATTTCACTGCAGGAATGACACCCGAGGCCCTCAATCCTAACTATAGTAGCAACTTACCGCAGTCTATTCTACCCCTTTCCCTCCACTGCAGGAATTGCACCTGAGGCCCTCAAGCAGGGGTGTTCAAATCAAAATGTTTAGTACTTGCCCAGACATGACTGTAGCTGAAGTTTCACTTGCCCCTATTCATTGCAATGAAATTAGCTCTCTTTTTGTACTTGCCCTTCAAGGAAATTTACTTACCCCAGATACGGGGCAATAGGATTTGCACACCCCTGCCCTCAAGCCTATCTACAGCAGCAACTTGCTGCAGTCTATCCAGCCTCCTTCCCTTTCACTGCAGGAACTACACCTGAGGCCCTCAATCTTAACCACAGTAGCAACCTGCCTCTGTCTATCCTGTCCCCTTTCCTTCCACTGCAGGAACTACACTTGAGGCCCTCAATCCTAACAACAGCAGCACCCTGCCCCAGTCTACCCTGCCCACTTCCCTTCCACTGCAGACAGGGGTTCAGTTAATTTTCTTTGTGTGGAAGTCAACTACTTCCATGAGTCAAAATCTGGAAGTCATTCCAATTTTTTGGAAGTCAAAATACTTCCCAGATCCCACAATTTGAAAGCCAGTATCCTAAGAAGGATCAATTTATGAATGTTAGTATAAATATTAGTGGAAGAATACAATTTCTTTTACAAAAATCCATAACGTCTTGGCTTCTGTGCCTTCAGTTTTGGAAGTCATCCAGTTTTGCTCCTTACATTTGGAAGGCAATGACTTCCTCCCCTTTTATTTTGGACGTTTTTGCCTTATTTTTGGGAGTCAAATACTCCCAAAATGTAGTAAACTGAAGCCTGACTACACCTGAGGGCCTGGAGCCTAACTACAGTAGCCACTTGCCTGAAGGCCTTCTTTGTGAAATGATCCCTAAGAAACAATTAAAAGACAAAGAACCTCTGTGCACAAACACTGAGGCAAGGGTTACCCCAAGGGGCATTTGGCTGGGAAGCCAAGTTTCAAGAAAATACAACATCACACATGCCCCCACGTGCAAAGCATCATGGTTGCATGTACACATACCTGCAGGTGTTCTGCAGTCATGAGGCCGGTGCGGCCTCTCACACAGCTTGCATGGTGCTAACAGAAGACATAGACACGGTTTCGTCCTACCAGGACTCATCAGATGCTCTGGTTAAACTGTGTGAGAGGCCTTCGCACCATGCAATTCTGCTTAAAGTTGACCAGCATAACATTCTGTGGTGATTTGCATATGCAGCCCATGATGCTTTGCATTGTGGGGGCATGTGTGATGTTGTATTTTCTGAAACTTGGCTTCCCAGCCAAATGCCCTTGGGTAACCCTTGCCTCAGTGTTTGTGCACAGAGGTTCTTTGTCTTTTAAATGTTTTTTTTTATTTTAATGGGTTCACCACAATATATCCAAGGCACACTGCCTTAAGGGTAGCTGGTCCATTCCACTGGGGTGTCAAACAGACAAGGCATACTGATGAGTCCTGGTAGGACGAAACACGTGTCTATGTCTTCTGTTAGCACCCTTTGCAAACTGTGTGAGAGGCCTTTCGGCACCATGCAATTCTGCTTAAAGTTGGACCAGCATAACATTCTGTGGTGATTTGCATATGCAGCCCATGATGCTTTGCATTGTGGGGGCATGTTTGTATTTTCCTTAGAAACAATGTTTATCAAAGGTGCTGTTATAAACCACTACATTTTCCACCGTGTATCAGATATGGATGAACACCTTTTGGTTTTAACGCTCTTGTTATATTTGCTGTACTTTCATGCATACATGTATTATTCCGCTGTCTCCTCGTGATCATAGAGAACATTTTCTTTTTGACTGCAGGGTTCCTTCAGAGTTTATTTAAAAAAATATATGGGACCATGATTAAAGTTCTGCTTAATCTTGCTGCATTTTAAAATGATGTTTAGCCAGTCCCTCCCTTTCAACAGGAGGGCGTAAACTGTGTTTTATGCAGCTGCTGGGTGAGTTATAAAAGGGGGAGTGTCACGACCAGTCAAATTGAAGAGAAGCTGCAACTTTGCTGACATGCTGACGTGACAGAAAACATAGGGGGCAGTCTGTATGAAGTGGCTTGTTGGCTTGCTGTTTACTGACATTCTGAGATGCTGGCATGTCTGAAAAGATGAGGCTTGTGCTACCGACATGACGGGTGTTTCATCTGTTTTAAGTTTCTGGATTACTGTTATTATTAGTATTATTATTACAGAGCAGCTGACACCACCATGTCCTTGTAACTGGCAACTCATGGCAAGGAGCTGCCTTCCCGGGGACCTAAATGAGCTACAGAATTATTCCATTTGTTTTGTAAAGGCATTATTTAGATATTTACTTTACTACTATGATCTCTCTTCCACATTTTGCAGAGCCACTGAGTGCTCACTGCAGCTCTACCCCTAAAGATAGCATTTTGATGATGCAAAGTACAGAAGGGGCTGCAGGGCTAACAGGCATACAGCAGGGGGAAACAATGATTCATATAATTATTTGACTTTGCAGACACTAGCACATGTTAAGGTGTGTATAGACATGTAATACGTGTATGGGTGAGAAACGGATCTCCAGAACTAGACTGGAGCAGACAGGTAAAAGTCAGAATGACTGGTCTTTCTGGTCTGGTTGGACCAGCCAGTCTGGCTTTTATTGATCTGTTCTGGTTCAGGGGTCCGGTTTTCATCAAGTACACGTAATACTACCCCCTTAATATATGCAAGTGTTTGCACAGCAAAGTAATTATATGCAAAGGTAATTGCTGCTCCCAATCTCGTTCTATGCCTATTGGTGGCCCTGCAGCCCTTTCTTGACTTTGCATCATCAAAAGCCCGCTTTTAGAGGCAGGGCCACAGTAGGCAATCTTCCACTCTACTAAACATGGAATAGAGCACTGTGAAAGTAAATAAACAGGCACTTGTATACATGTTAGCAGGGGTAGTACAGATCCACCACCCTTAACATGTACAAGTGCCTGTCTTAAGAACGAGTTACACCTATAAGCCGCCGCTGCCACCGATAGCAGTATAATGCTATCTATAGCCCTGCAGCCCCTTCCCCACTTTGCGTCATCAAAATGCTGTTTTCTGGGTGGGGCTGCAGCAGGTGCTCGGTAGCTTCAGAGAAACAAGGAAGTACGATCGCACTTCTAATATGGTAAAAATATAATTAATGCTTGCACAAAAAAATTTAAACTACTGCTACTGTGTGTCCTAGGGCAGGCAGCTACTGGACATGAGTTACCTGCTCCACACAACAGAATGTGTCAGCAGTTCTTTAATAATGCCTTTACAACAAAATTAAAATTATACAAGAGGAGGAAATGACAATAGGCTCTCGAGACTAAGTTAAAAGATCTGGAAAGACAGTTCCTGGAAGCCCCTTCTGAGGCCTTACAGGGAGAAATGCTGGCTGCGGGGAGGGGTGGGGGCGAGCTCTGAATTTATTGCTGACAGGGGAAGCTGGCAATTCCCTGTTCTGTGCCCAGAGAATAAACCCGGGGGTCTCCTGGCACAGCTACTGAGGGGCAGAAAGGGGTCCACGGCTATTCCAGCAGTGAAGGGACACACGGGCAGGGTGGAGAACACTGGGAACAACACTAGAGAGGTTTTCCACACTTTTTTTTTTTTTTTTTTTTTACTTATTCATTTATACTCCCCCTGCCCACAGCAATCCCACTCTTTGGGAGACACCTATGGCCTTCTAGTCCCCGCCCTCTTACCTGGAGCCCGGTGCAGTCCATCCCCCATGTAGCTGTGGCTATGTCCCCCAGGCGGGCACGGGGTAGGGGCACCCCTGAAGTCTTGTTCTCGTTGGGATGCTGGTACCAGGTCAGGCAGGGGCACTGGGGATCGGGGCCTGGTGCTCAGTCTACCGGGAGCGCTGTGGGGTGTTTTTCCCATTTTCTATGGGACTGGCGTGTGCCCCAATGTCAAGGCGTCTCTGCCGTCGTCCTCCACTCCCAAGCCTCTCTTTTACGCTCCTGCACTTGCTATGCCTCCAGCTTCCACCAGAGGCCAGTCAGGTGCCAAGCGTGCACCCCCTCCCTCCCAGGAAAGGAGAACTGTCCTGCGGGCACTCAGTCCTCTTCCTCCCATGCCAACCCCCGATGGCCTGGGCTCGTTCCCGAACCCGGGTCGCTTTCTGCACCTTTTATCAGCAACTGCATCAATCAGAATGTACGGGCACAGAGCATCAGGCTGCAGCTTTCTTAGACGGTATACCGATCCCAACACTTAATGAGGAGCAAAGGGAAGCTTTGGGGGCCAACTAACTGCAGTGGAGTCAGGCAGAGCAACTGAATCTATAAAAAAGGGAAAGTCAGAGGCCTGGATGGGTTTGTTATGGAATATTACAAGCTACCGAGGGCAGATGTGGTTGGCCCTCTGGTGGCTATATTGGAGTTGGCGGTTGAAGAGGGGGAACTTACCTGCCCCATTGTCTGAAAGCCTTGATCTGTGTATTGCTGAAGCCAGGTAAAGATCCTCTGGAATGTGCATCCTACCAGTCCATCTCCCTCCTGAACTGTGACCTCAAACTCTATGCAAAGATCCTAGCTAAGCGGGTGGAGACCCTCCTTCCATTGTTGGCTCACCCAGATCAAACCGGGTTTGTGCAGGGGTGGTTTTCATATCATAACATGCAGCGGCCCCGTAATGTGATACACTAGGGTGCTTAGCACCCTGGACAAGTAGTGCCATCCACAGACACTGAGAAAGCCTGCAACCGCATGGAGTGGCATTACCTGTTTGAAACGCTGGGGCGATTTGGGCTGTGGGAGTCATATATAGACATGGTTAAACTATTATATCAGGGATTATGTGCACAGATCCTGGTGAATGGAAAGAGATCTGAGGAATTCGCTCTCCAGCTCTCTGGAGAGGGACAAGGCAGGGGCGCCCCCCCTTCTCTTTATGTTGACCATTCAGCCCTTGGCTATCCAAATTAGGGAGGAGCAGGGGATTAAAGGGGTGGACAGTCAATCTGGGCAGCGACATAAGATAACATTATATGCAGATGATCTGTTACTATACGTCATGGAACCAGAGTCTTACTGGAGGTGATGTGGGACTCTGCAGTTTTCTCCAAGTGCAAGTTAAATGTATCTTAGTCAGAGCTCCTTAGTCTAGGCAAGGTGGGTGGAGGGGGACTGCATAACACATGAGGGTTTAAGGAGGTTGGGAACTGGTTTACGTATTTGGGTATTAAGGTAGGGCATGAGGTGGCTAGACTGTATAATTTGAATTATAAGCTTTTAGTCCATGGTATCTTGACAGATCTGGAGCAATAGTGGGCTTTACCTATATCCTGAATGGGTCGTATGAATCTTAAAATGGACGTGCTAGGAGCTGGCTCCATGGCGCCAGGCGCCAGGGGTTCGCCTGGCATGCTGGCGACCCGGATTTGCATCTCGAGCCCGGGACAGCAGGAGCAGAGGCCAGCAGGGAGGATTCAAGAGTGCCCACTGGAGGGGCAGGGATGCACCACACTCAGGCGGCTCCTGGTGGCCAAGTTCAGCACTGAGCAATGCATCATGGGTGACCACACGACGCATGCATGAGTAGCCAGGATGCCGCGGCATGCATCCATTATGGGAAGGACGGAAAACCAGGAAAAATGGCCACTTCGCCACCGGATGATGGCAGACCCCACCCTCCCGACATCACAGTAGCGGGGATAGCCCCCGTGCTGCACCCCTCTTCGCTCCGGCCCAGATGGTAGAAGGCGCCTCTGGGCACTGGATAGTTTCCCCTCCCAGTTGCCAACACGGGTAGGGCCCCCCGCCTGTCGAAGGGATATGGTGGGACAACCCAAATGGCAGGATGAGGGGGCAGCGGTCAGCAGGAACGGAGGATTGGGGTGGCAGTAGGAGACTAGCCGCCCAAAGCGGTTGGCAAGGATGGCCACTGGTAGGCGGTAAAAACAGATAATACAAAAAAAATTAAAAATTTACGTGCTACCTCGCATCTTGTATGTTAAGCCTTTGGTAACCAGGTAAGGCCCACTAGGCACAAGTGCCTGTTATCACGGGTGACATGGGAGCACTGGGAAGTTAAGTGACTTGCTCAGAGTCACACATTATGCAAGTGGAGGTTGTGAGAATCAAACCAAGGTCTGGTCTGCTGGATGTACCAAGCTCGTTCACAGCTCGTTACTCTAACCTCTATGCTATACTGCCTGTCAGCTCCTCATGGGGCTTTCAGGAGAGGACATTAAGCAGCTGGAATATGAATTCAGCCAGTTTCTGTGACAAAATAAATGACCCAGGATGAGACTAGAGAGGTTAAAAGGGTGCACAGCTAATGGGGAACTGAACTTCCAAGATTTCAAGGGGTACTTCCTTTCTATGCAACAGAGATATATTCAGGATGGGGTTAACTGAGGAATGGAGGAACGCTGGGTGGATCTGGAGGGGGAGGGCGCTCCTGCTAGGCTGACATCCTACTTGGATCCATGTGGTAGACAGGCTCGCAGACTACCTCAGAACAAGAACCTCCTGGTGGAATTCACCTTAGGAGGCTTGGGAGCACCTCAAGAGGAGAAGGGGAGTGGGAGATGATTTGGCACTCCTGGCCCCCCATTGCTGGGAAACCTGCCCTCCTGCCAGAGCTTCAAGATCCAGGGTTTAATCTTTGGGATCAATGGGGAGTCTGTTTTGTAGGAGACTTGTATACCAATGTGAGGATTAAATACCTTATGGAACTCGGAGATCAATTTGGAATCCCAGCAACCCACAGATATAAATATTATCAAGTCCGAACTTTTGGGCAGAGTAGGGATACAGATCCGGTAGTCCCATCTGCCCTTTATCCACTGGAACAAGCTGTGTTCCAAGCTCACACATCCCTGAAAGGCTTAATACCACAAATGGCACACCAGGTTAGGGAATCATTGTTGAATATGTCACTGAATGTTAGATTTGTGGGAATGGGATACATGTGTGATGATTTTGGACGAGAACTGGCCCACGGCACTTAAGCTGCATATGGGCCTTTTATTTTTGTGATAAGTATAAGGAGTCACAATTTAAATTCCAACATAGACTGTTTTGCCAACCAGCTATAGTTCACAAATTCAATGCACCTATATCCACTATTTCTGGGAATGTAGAGAGCCAAGACCATTCTGGTCACAGATTGCTCAGGAATGATCTCAACACCTTGACTCTACAAACAGCAAACATGCTGCTCTCCCTTCTCTTTGGGGTGGAAGATATAGCAGAGGAGGGATGGAAGCCATACCCCAGATCGGTGAGCATGATGTTGGTGCTAGCGTGACACAGTACCCAGAATACAAGGGTCTCACAAAACAGGCCTCCCATGATTCAATGGAAAGCTTTGTTCTTCCCGGCCTTAGCCTTGGAACTGTTAATGTACATTTTACATGACAGGGAGGAAATCTTTCTTCACAGCTTGGGAAAATACACTGATACTCTACCAGTGACTAGGTGACTGGGTGACTAGGGAGGTGGATCAGGGAGGCAGTGGACATGGCCTATCTGGACTTCAGCAAGGCCTTTGACACTGTGCCACATAGAAGACTATACAAACTGGGGAATATGGGTGTGGGCAGGACAGTAGTGTGGTGGGTAGGTAACTGGCTGGGTGGCAGGACACAGAGGGTTGGGGTAAATGGCTGTCACTCCACAGAGGGAAGAGTGACCAGTGGGGTACCACAGGGATCAGTGCTGGGACCGGTCCTATTCAACATCTTCATCAGTGACATTGCGCAGGACCTAGAAGGCAGAATTTCACTGTTCGCTGATGACACAAAGCTCTGTAACAGAGTAGACACACCAGAGGGTGTAGACAGAATGGGAAGGACCTGCAGAAACTTGAAGAATGGTCAGGGTTTGGCAGTTGAAATTCAATGCAAAGAGGTGCAAGATAATGCATATGGGGCACAAAAACCCTGGCACAATATATCAGTTGGGGAGTGAGGATATAGCATGCACCAAGCAGGAAAGGGATCTTGGGGTTATCATCTCTGATGACCTCAAGGTAAGAAACAGTGTGACAAGGCAGCAGGTAAAGCAAATAGGATGCTGGGATGTATAGCAGGGCATCACCAGCAGAAAAGGGAGATCATAATTCCGCTATACAAGACACTAGTGAGGCCCCACCTGGAGTACAGTGTACAGTTCTGGAGACCATACCTACGTAAGGACATAGACAGGGTAGAGAAGGTTCAGAGGAGGGCAACAAAGATGGTGCATGGATTGCATCACAAGTCCTATGAAGACAGGTTGAAGGAACTGAACATGTACTCCCTGGAGGAGAGGAGGGAGAGAGGGGATATGATAGAGACATACAAGTATCTCACAGGGAGGAACAGGGTGCCGGAATACACTATTTTTAAGCGAAAAAGATGGACTAGGACTAGAGGGCACGGGATGAAGTTGGAGGGAGGACGATTCAGAGGAAACATGAGGAAGAATTCTTCACAGAACGGGTGGTGGACAAGTGGAACACCCTGCCAGAGGAAGTGGTGGAGATGAAACAATCACGGATTTAAGAATGCATGGGATAGACATAAAGGAATTCTGGAGGTCAGGGGTAAGGGGCAACAAACTTCTAGGAAAACATAAACTGAACTTACAAGCTCAAATGGGCAGACTGGGTGGGCCATAGGCCCTTATCTGCCGACACTGTCTATGTATCTATGTACCAGTGGCCGAAGTGGCCTTGCTGCTGCAGGGTATAATCCAGTAGGGCAAGCTGTCTCCCAGTCTTATGCATCTGGCTGTGCCTCAAGGTTTATATCACCATGCCTTTGAGCAGTGACATCTGTCCTTCCCTTGATCTTCATACAGTGCCACCTGCTGCTTCCCCTGCCAGTGATATAATGGACCAGAACACATTATGTGGGGTCCTTAGCTGTCAAGTACATTCATCTGCTGGTGGAGTAGAAGTCTACTTGTATCACAGGGGGCTGTAGGTGCCACCTGGCCAGTGTGGGACACCCCTTGCACCCACCTGAACATGCTTGATTACATAAAGGGATGTCAGGCTTGACTCTCACTTGATTTTTTTATTTAGGAATATTGGATCATTACAGGTGGTGTCATGTCTTCATCTCATGAATTGTTTTTTGTTACCTTCGTTATTGTATAAGCATTTTAGCTATTTATTTATTAAGTGCCTCATTCTCTACTGCCTCGGTTCCCTCTTCATGGAAACATGCTGTGGTCCTCCCTTACTCAAAGGGGGGGGGACCCCTCATTCCCTGGCAACTATCGCCCCATTTCTCTCCTCCCTAACCTTGCCAAGCTTCAAGAACACATTGTCCTCTCCTAATTCACCTCGTTTCTATCTGACACCTCCTTTTTCATACCTTTCAAGTCGGGTTTCAGGAAAAAAACACTCAACCACCACCTCTCTTCTACGGCTCACAGACTCCATCCTAACTGGCATGGACACTGGCCAAATTACCTCTGCCATTTTTTTGACCTGGCCAAAGCCTTCAACACCGTCTCTCACTCCCTTCTCCTCGATTCACTCCCAGTAGCTGGCCTATCTCCCTCAGCCACAAACTGGTTCAAGGCCTACCTTATTGGTAGAACCCAATCAGTTAAGATCTTGGACACCACTTCCCCTCCTCTCCCGATTAACACTGGAGTCCCCCAGGACTCAGTATTAGGGCCCCTCCTATTCTCCATCTTCTTAAACGACCTTCCCTCTGTTTGCCCCCCATTCTCCGCTATACACATGTATGCCAATGATACAGTTCTGTATGCATCTGGCTCCTGTCCCGATAAGGTTACACAACCAGCTTACAGCAAGACTTCAACAAGGTTCTGCTCTGGTTTGCTAACCATAAACTTTTCCTTAACGCCCAAAAAACTGTCTCCATGACCTTTGGCACAAGGCAGAGACTCTTTAGGTTTCCCTCCCTACCCACTTTTCACACCCTTGAGGTGACTTTACTTGGCACATCCTCCTTCAGCTACTTAAGTGTTTGGTTGGACATACTGACGCCATCCAGAAAAAACTGTGCCCCAAGCTTGGTGCCCTGTTCAGGAACCATAGTTGCATCCCTCCTACGGCTAGGCATGAACTTGTTCAGAAGATGATGATGCCCATTTTTGACTACTGTGACGTAGTCTATGGTACTGCCAATAAGTCCTCCCTGGCCAGACGGACACCCTCTTCAATTCCTTCTGCCGCTTTGCCCTAGATGCCTCCCCTCACACCCAACACTGCGATCTTTATCGTGCTCTATCCTTCCCCCTCTTACAAAAAGGCAACTCTCTCACTGTGCTAAATTCACATCAAAGCACTGGTTCGATGAGCTCCCTTCCTACCTCACCTCCTCCTCCTTTGAAGCACCCCCCACTCTCCCATTCCGTTAGATCAACTGACCTGTACCCTGGTTGTCCCCCCGCAGATCCATCCAAATAGGCCAATCCGGTTACTCTCACTGCCTCCCAAAAATTTGGAATTCCTTCCCCCCCTCAAATCTGCCACTCATCCTCCACCTACTCCATCAGGTCTGCCCTCAATAATTACCTTGCACCTAGCTGCTCCTGCCATGTCCCTCCCTAATTTCCTCCTCACCTTCATTTTACTCTGTGCACACCCACCCACAAATCTCTAGCCTTCCTCCCCTTCCCCCTAACTGCTCCCACTTACAGGCCTCCCTTGATCTCTCACAGAATGTCAAGGACCCCGAAATCTCTCCATGGGTCCTTCTTCTACCTCCCCCCCCCAAGGGGCTTGTATCTCTCATCTATTCCCTTCCCCCACCATCTTAAAGGGGTCTCTCTGGGACACTGCCTTATTCCCTTCTCTCTCTCTGGTTCCCCCAGTCCCCTTGCTGGGTTCCTTGCATCCTGAAGGGGTCTCCAAGGACACAACTCTTCCACCTCCCGCCACCTCACCCATCTCTCCCCTTTCTCTTTCATGTAAACACTTGTTTACTTATTAATCCAGCATTTATTATTGTCCACTCTTTCTACACGTTAAGCGCAACACATAAAAGAGGAGACAAGTCTCTGGTAGCCAACTACAGACCCATCTCAATACTCTCCCCCCCCCCCTTTCCAAGGCACTGGAAAAAGATTGTGGTGGGTCAACTCATCGACTACCTCAATAAGCATAATCTACTATGCCCCAACCAGCATGGCTTCAGACAAAATCACAGTACCACCCCTGCCCTGCTGGACTACACGGACTACGTACATAAGACCCTGGATGAAGGCAAACTGGTGGGGTCTGTCTTTATTGACCTCACAAAAGCCTTTGATACAGTCAACCACCCCCTGTTACTGATCCAACTGCAAAACATGGGTGTGGCGCCCAATGCCTTTGCTGGTTCCAAGACTACCTGATACGGAGAAATCAATGTGTCAAAACTGGGCAAACAGTGTCCAGCACAAAAGAGGTATCATTAGGGGTATCCCAGAGATCAATACTGGGGCCCCTACTCTTCAGCTTCTTCTTAAATGACCTTCTCACAGCCTGCGACACCAAACTCATACTATATGCAGACGATGCTGTGCTCATGAGCAGCAGCACATCTCAAGCTGCCCTACAACCTCAGCTGCAGAATTCCTTCTCCAAACTAGAGGATAGGTTCTGTAGTCATAAGTTGCTACTAAACTACAAGAAGACCAAGACCATGCTTATATCCAGCCCCCACAACAAAAATAAGCACCATCCCCAACTCATGCAGTGAACTGCTAGAACAAGTCCATTTGCTCAAGTATCTGGGGGTCATAATAGATGAAACCCTCACGTTTGCGCACCATATTGACTCTCTGGTCAAGACAGTCAATACCAAGACTGGTGTCCTGTACAGGCACAGGCAATATGTCCCTCTGGGGGCCCTCCGCCTCTCAGTCCACAGCCCCATCATATCTACTACTGACTATGGACTAGTGGTCTATGGGGAGGCAACAGATGCAGCGCTCAAGAGAGTTCAGACTGCGGTCAACAAAGCCTGCAGACTCACCCTGGATGCGGAGCATGGCACACACACCTGTACTCTGCACGAACGCACAAACTGGCTGTCATTAAGAAACAGGGTCAAATTCCAGACTTGCATCTTAGGGAAGAAGGCTCTATTGGGTAAAACACCGCTTTGTGAAGGCAATTTGATCAAGGCAGCCAACTCATTACAAGTCACCAGGGGGAGGACTAGAGGGGCCTTGGCTATCTATCCCCTTCCGTTGCACCTTGCTCGGGCAACGTGCATTTGCCTACCAGACCCCCTGTGGATGAATGAACTCCCCAGGCACCTCTTGGCCATCAATTGTCTGGCCCTATTCCAAGCTGACCTCAAACAGCACCTAACAACACTCTCTAAGTGCACCTGCCCTTAAGTCCATCCACACCCACTCTCTCTGCCCCCCAGCAAGCAATAGGCAGGCCTCAGGTACCCCCTCCCTCTGTCACTTCTCATGACTTGCCTCAGCAATCAGTTTGCATCATGCACCTTCGGCACCTGCCACCCCACTTTCCCTCCCCCAACTCCCAATCCCGTGAGTTTCCCCTAACACTCACTACTAATGCAAGCTGCCTGACCATGCCCCTCGCACCCCACCATTTACTCTAGCACGTCTTCTCTGCTCAGCCTCCCCATACCCCCCCATTTCTCCCTATACCTTATTGCCCTTCTTCTCCCACCCTTCACCTCCACTGAAGTGCCTACTCTCTTGTATCTCCTTTCTTCACCCACTGCCAGCTATCCCCATCCCTTGAACAACTGACAAGGCACTTTGTGGCTGCTTATCCCCACATAAAGTGCTTTTTTGTTATTTTAACTTGTACCCATGTTTTGAGTTATTCATTAAGTTCTGAATCCAAGCTGTGTCGTTCTTTGTGATGTACCTTTGCTTTCTCCTATTATACTTTGTTTTGCAATCTATGACGTGGAACTTTTGTAAAAGAGCTAGCGCTCAAAGGTCTTTTCTACTAATATACGAAATTTGCCAGAAGATAAAGGCCTAGTGGTCTATCAAGTCTGCTCGAATGTGCAGCTAACACCCCTTATTCTGCAGCTACCCCTCCCTTCCACCTTTCCCCTTCATTGACCCTCCCCCTTGTCCTGTCCCATCCCCTTTTGAAGCAGTCCACTGTTCTACTGGATACCACTTCTGCAGGTAACGCATTCCACCCAGCCACCACCCTCTCTGTAAAAAAGTGTCTCCTCATCTCCCTTCTGAACCTTCCTCCCTCCAGTCTCATATCATGGCTCCTCGTGTCCCTCCCCTCCCTTACTTTGAACAGCCCTTCTGTACCCGTCTTGTTTATTCCTTGCATGTACTTAAAGGTTTCAATCATGTCCCCCCTGTCTCTCCTCTCCTCCAGTGAGTACATGTTCAACTCCCTCAACCTCCTCTCATATGATAAGTCCCCCAACCCCTTGATCATCTTTGTCGCCCTGCGCTGCACCCCCTCCAGTAACTTAATGTCCCTCTTCAGATATGGGTGCCAGTACTCCAGGTGCGGTCTAACTAATGACCTGTACAGTGGCAGAATCACCTCCTCCCTCCTCGAGGATATACCCCTTGCAATACAACCCAGCATTTCTGAATCACTAAATAAATAAAATAAACACTGTTTGCAACACCTGCCTTACAACTGAATGTTAATGTTGATCTTGTAACTTGAATATTTAATGTCTCATTCCAGCTGTACCCCTTCCCCCCAGGTCGCACCAGGAGACGAGCGACTTGTTGCTCAGTGTGCCTTCCTGGTGAAACATTTCAATTAATAAAGTGAAGTACAAATCGATTTTGAAATCTCCAGAAAAGTATGGAATGTGATGGCTGTTGTTTATGAGGTTGTTTTTTTTTTTGGGGCAATACCTTTGTCTTGTATATTATAATTTATTTATGCCTTGACTGTCCTGACTTGTGTAAGTCCTTTGCGATGTCCGATTGTTGTATGCATTTTTAAAAAATTCAATAGAAAGATGAGACAAAAAAATTGAATTATATCTCATTTAGATCCTTGGACAGGCAGCTTTTTGCCAGGAGCTGACTGACCGGGGACATCAGTTGCAGTTTAAGTTAGCTTCTGCTACTTAAAGAAAGACTACATTATGGTAAGCTCTACAATTTCAGTTCTTGGAACCCATACCATAACTCAGTCTTTTCAGAACAGCAATTAAAAATAAAATGGATGCATAATCAGATGAAAGGCCTGCATTAAAATAGCACCCCCTCCATTTTCAGGCATTTCAGAGTGCCAGTATCTATGGCATGCTGCTTTTACATAGAGACCCCCACCGCTGCCACTTACTCCCTGTGACACTAAGCAAGCTACGTAACCTCTCTCTCTTCATCTCCTCGACCAGCTCTGGGCCTTGGCACACATCACAGTCAGCAGGGCACAGACCAGACCTGATCAGCACTCGGAGAAGGACAGGTACCAATACACACTGGCAGGAACATGGAAACAGTTTTTTTGTAAATCGGTTGATTTTTAATTCAAGATGAGCAACATACATCCACAGAGGACCATCAAACCCTAATTAGCACTCTGCAAAGTGAAGAAAAAAAGCATCCCACTGCAGCAGGTAACTATATGGAACAGAGGAATTATCTTCAAATTTGTAAAGGCAAAAGCCACTGGACAGTAGTTTCTTCTCCCAGCTCGGCACAGGTGTTGTGGCCATTTCAGAAATTGACATGTTTTGCTGGCATACTGGTCCTGGTGCAGGAAACCAACACCTACACTGGCATACTAGGTGCCAGGTTTCAGGAACCTACTCTGGCCTGCTGGCACTAGGTTCTAGCGTGCCGATGTAGACGCAGCATTTCCAGAACCCGGATCAGCATGCCAATACACTGATTCTGTAGGTACATGGATGAAGGCACCATCTGTATAGTATTTACATACAGTAATGTGCACAGGTGTATGGGTGTTTGAATGGGGGGGAGACGCACAACTCTGCACCGGCTCCATGGCGCCGAGCCATGGGTACATCGCTCTGGCATGCTAGCAATTTAGGTTAATGTTCAGAGCCTGGATGCCAGGAGCAGAGGCCAGCAGAGAGGGAGTCAACACCCGCTGGGGGGCTACTCTAGTAGCAACTCCTGATGGTGGCTCCCACAGGTGTACTTGGCAGCGTGGGTGAACACACGCCGCCGTTCAACCTCACCCCAGGATATTGCCATGGTCGTATGCATTGTGGGTAGTGAGTGGGTGCCCCAGAACAAGGAAAATGGCTGCCTGTAGCGCCAGATGACAGCCCTCCAGTAGGACCCCTCCTGCCTCAGACCGCACAGTGCACTGCACCTAGCCCATGGCCAACATCCTGGTGTAATGCTCGCTCACCCCCACCCCTGCAGGAGGCTGCAAGGATAAGATGGAACACCGTGGGATTGTCGGCAGAGCTCTGGGGGAGCCTGAGACACACACGGCAGTGAGGGCTGGGTCTGCAGTGCTGCGGGGGCCCCAGCATGAAAGCCCAAAAGAGTGGGGCTGTGGGAGTCCAATGGGAGCAAAAAAAAAACCACAAGTTGCTTCATAGTGGTAGCACCACCACTTACAGCACCAACAGTCTGAGTTCAGGAGTGAACTCGTGACATCAGTAGGTCAGATGGTGGGAGGGAAGTAGGAGGAGCAAGCATCCAATAGACTGCTCTCCCCCTCCAGGGAGGAAGGGATGCAGTGCAAGCCTGGCCCCCAGTGATAGCTGCAGGTAAGGCAGCCAAGGACCACAACACCAGGAAGAGAAGCTTTAGAGTTGCGATTTTGACAAATGAAGGCCACTGCTCAACCAACAAGGTCCTTGCTAGTTGAGTGGTGGCCTTGATTTGTCAAAATCGCAACTCTAAAGTATAAAAAAAGCAGTTAAAAAATTCCACTATAGTAGGCTTTCTTTGGTAGGCCACTCCCCTCCCTAACAGTGGGCATCGTTCCTACCCTTCCTGATACCTGCTTACCCTCTTCTGCTTGTTTCTGTTTGTCATATTTTTGTATGTAGTATATACACACATACACATAAATATATATACATATATGCATCTCTTAGTTCTGTATATTGCATACTTATGACTGTGTGGCCTAGTAATGTGGCTTTTGTTCCTTTGTACAACTGCTGCTTTATTTGTGAACCCTTTCCAGGTCCACCTTGTAAATGAGTACACTCAATGGTGCTTCGCCTGGTTAAATAAAGAATTGTTTGATCGAGTCTATGGAGTAATCCCACACACTCTCCATTTACTGAAGTCATATAACATGCCAGCACGGGGGGGGGTGTCTGGCAATAGGGAAGCTGCAGCCTTTTCTTGATCGTCTGCATGGATCAAAGTACGATCTGTTGTAGTATGAAATCCTGGCTGAGATAAATTAAATGCTTTATGACAGTCAACTTGGGTACTGGTAAGAGTTATTATATGTTTGGAAGGTGCCCTAGTAGAAATCTGCTTTTTAAAGGGGAATAGTCAGCACAGAGGGCACAGTCCCAAGTGTGCATTCTGTGAGTTGTATCGCAGATTGCATTAGACTAATTCTGTTGAGTTCTAGGCTGACATCTTCTGTTACAATAAATCCCAGAATCCTCTGCAGCTGACATCAGAGCAGTAGGCAACAGTGGGAGATTGAATACGTTGCAGTGCATGTTACAGATTTCATGATCCAGGATCAAATATGGTCTGCTTTTTTCCATGGGCTAAGTACAATCCTCTGTGACTCTATGTAGCCCAAGGAGGACAGTGGGACCAGCAAACAAAAGATCACGGCTTATGTAAACTCTAACATGCACTGCAGGCTATTGAATGCTACCTTTCTGCTCTGATGCGTCAGCTGCAGGAGATTTTGGATGTGTAGTAACAGAAGACGTCAGCCTAGAACTAAGCAAAATTAGTCCGATACAAGCTACAGTACTACAGTAAACAATAAATAAACCAAAATGTTTTGGCACACAAAGTGCACATTTGGACCAAGCCCTTGCTGCTGACTATTAACCTTTAAAGCAAAGAAACACAAGAAAAATAAAACAAACCTGACCAAATTCTAAAAACCAGACCCCATGAACAGAATACTATAATGTAACATTCTATGTAGCAATGTCATCTTTTCAAACAAAATCCATGCCTTATCATGAGTTAATCATTCAACAAAGTGAACTTGGGAGTACAGTATCAGTCCTGCCAACACTGATAACATTAAAGCAGAAGTAGTAGTTAACTCAGCAAACATTTCATCATACTGCTTTTTTTTTGTTGTTTTTTTTAATAGAAATAATATACTTCTGGCAAAACATTAGTAACCAATTTTTATTTTCATTTTATCCCTGAACTAAGATGTGGTTTTGATGTTATTTTTTTCAACTGGTCTTTTTTATTGAGCTTCTTAAAGATTTAACAAGACAACAGGAACGACAATAAAATACTAGGACGTACTTTGCTACTACAATAAAATATTACAACCTCGGGATACCAGGCATCCACTGAAATTCACTCGCATTATAGTAGACATAATGAGACTATTAAGGAGTAATGACTAGGAGAGAACAAGGGGTTAATCTACTAGTTTAAGGCTTTGTTCACACTGTGCTATTTAAAACATTTTATTGGTGGTAAAACGTTTTAAATAGCTGCTAGCACAGTTTGCATTCACATTTAGCATGACTTGTGAGCCGTTTTAGTGAACCATGCTTAAACCCTGCTTCGCGGTAGGCTTGAGCACGGTTTTCAAAACGGTTCCAATTGTAATTCGGATTTACCGTCAGTGAGCTCAAGACGACATGGTTTCCAGAACACGATTCTGAAGCCTTCAATGTCGCCGCAAAGCATGATGGTAAGCAGCTTTCCGGTGCTGAGAGTGCCAGAAAACAGATGAATAGACACCAGTGAGAACATACTGACATGGATTTGTTAAGGAACCAACACGTTTTTTAAATTCACTTTACACAGTGTGGACGCTTTGAAACGGTAAGCTTTAATCCGTTTCTAAGAACGGTTTAAAGGACCGTTTTCCAGCGTCCCGCAATGTGAACAGGGCCTAAGAAAACAGATATACATTTTGTCCAGAAGTGATAAAGCCTGTTCAACCCTGAGTCCAGGTACATCTTTCCAGATCTGAGTAACACTGTATCACACCACAACCTTTGATGTCTTTGTCACTACAAACATGATCCACTTCCTGAATTGTAATTCAAATTTAAGATGACTATTATTCAAGTATGCTTGTTAACTTCTCCATTTGATGTGTGTCACGGACTAACTCCCTCCAGGTTTCTAACGTGGGAGTTGTTTGCATTAACCACAGCTTTGTTATTGCCTTTTCTGGCTGCCACAATGTCTAAATTTAAGAGTTTCCTACCGTCTGGAGCACAATGTCCTTATGGGACATCCAAAAATGAAGGGGGGGAAAGAAAGGAGATTAATGAAGCACAAGATCTGTTCCCCGAAGTTCTTCTTGTAGTGCACTTAAAGAAATGGGTCAGTTTGGGACAGGACCACAAAATGTGCCCTTGTGAAGCAACTAGTGTGCCATACAGCCTCCAACAATCGTCAACCCTGTGGGGGAGATACGTTCCCTGTTTGGAGTAATGAAGAATCGCACAAATACCCATGAATATTCTTTCCACTTATTAGAAGAGGTAACATTGTGCAGATTCTTAAGGCAGACATCCCATTGCTGGTCAGTAATTATAATGCGGAGGTCCCTTTCCTATGCCCAAAGTGTGTGCAGTGTGTTGGGTGTCCTGCAGGGACAGCAGGGCCTGATACAGTTGTGAAATCAGATGTTGTGTGCTATCCATGCCCTTCAGGGCCTATATCACCATTTGTATAAAGAAGGGTGGGTCTCCAGACATGGAATCTTACCATAATAGAGAAAGTAAGAAATTCCTGGCCTGCAGATACCTGTAGCAGTGAGTCCGGGATACGCCTAATCCATTGACCAAATCATCAAATGAAAGCACTTGGGTGTCCCGTACAATTCGGAACAAATATTAAAGACCCAACTGTGTCTAGGCAACAAAACAAGTGTCCATTTTTGCTGGGAGAAACTGCTATATAGGGAATGGATGAGAAAAGAAATCAAAATGTTAAGACTTTTTTTTAGCTGCAAGGCACTGAACCAATGTGAAATACTATTTTGGGTGTATGGACTGTGTGTCTTGGGCAGCTTTGCCAGGCACGGCAGTCAGCAAAACCTCAACGTTTCTATCATTTCTGTATTTTTCCAGTGCGCTCCACAATTGTTGGAGAGCCAATAAAATACAGTGCATAGCTGGGCCACCATGTGACAGAGGGATGTTAGGCAGTCGGTTCTCTCTGTTGCTTAGGGAGCTAGAGGACCAAGTCTGATCCTGTTTTTTTTTTCCCATTACATATATAGCTAGTTATTAATTAGGTCCATGTCTTAAGTAAGCATTAAGCCACGACGAAGGTGGCATCTAATGATGAATTAATGCATGGTTGGGAGGCTTGTGGCACGAGGTCACAGGCCGAGTGCCTACAATGGCCCAACCATGCATTAATCCACCATTAGATGCCACCTTCGGAGTGGCTTAATGTGCTTGTAACATGGTTATATTTTGTTTGCAGCATGTTCTGTGTATTGCTAACTACATGAGGAAGACATTTAGGTTATTATTTAGAAATATGTTCAGTGCACTTTTGTTACCCCTTGGATGTGCGTCTATACATCTATTAAGCCACTGATGCTCACAACAAGGGGCCACTCATCTGGTAGCGTGCGATATGACATGACATTGTGTTTTTAATTTTTTCTGATTTTACGGGGTAGTTCTTTGACTACACTGTTTAGGAGGTTTCACTGTGTTCATTCTGTTGCTGCCGCGATCTGACTTGTCGAACAATTACCAAGTACTTTGCATATTTGATCACTTGGTTAGTCTGCTCGGCTCAATAGTCCGATCTCGTGCAACCAGTTCCGCCTGCCACTATGTTAGTCGTCGGGTAGTTATGTGCCTCCAACTTGCTCCTATCTGTGCCCTATGCTGCACTGTGCCTCTAACTTGAATGCTCATTTATTTTACCGTGACCGATGCACAACTTAGCACCGTAGCCCATTACGTGCCTCCTATCTCAGCTCGATTCCTTTTCCTTGTGGTCGGACTGCTATTCTGTGTGCCACAGTTGAGCGCACTCGGGCGAGTGGGTGAGACAGACAAGCCCTTCCGTGCCGATACGTGTCCTGCACTCCTTCACTACTGCTGACTGTCCACTCCGTGGCACAGATCAGTACTTCAGTTTGAGGACAGCATTACTGGTGGATTAATGCCGTCCTCAAAGTACACCACTTGATGCATTTTGTCTAATGCATTGTGCCGATTTCCTGATTCATATCTATGCCATGTTACAAAGTAGCTTGAGGAGAGCATCACTGGCAAACTCTGTGCTAGATAAAGCACTGTGGGCAACAGATTCATTGAAATACTACATATACTTTGTATAGGTGGTAAGGGAAGGTGTGTCCAGGTTTCAACATCCTTATGAATTGAGTGGTAAGCGCGTCATAATTAAGCAATAAGACACAATTGGGGTGTGTGTTATGGTGAGATAACGGCCCACATCAGGTGGGTTGAAGCACGAGGTGAAGCCAAGTGCTTCCACCACCCAAGAAGGGACTTTATCCCACTATAACGTGCCCCGCGTGCCCTACTGTGATTATGAAATGGGTCCCAGGAGTGTCAGTAAACTTAAAAAAAAAAAAATTGTTGCCTCTTTAAATTACTGCAACATTAAAAAGTCAGTTACAAAAAAAGTAGTACCTGCCCCGTCATGGTCGCTGACTTCCAGTTCCACTAGTTCTGGGTCCCGGTCCTACGCCAGCATCAATCAGCGGTTTGTTAGTCCTTCTGGGCATTTAAAAAAAAAAAGTTGCAGTCGGTGGCAAACTGGGGGTCAAAGATGCTCCATGGACTCCGGAGCGAAGAGAGAGCAAGGGAGAAGCTGGGAAGTGGCTGAAAGGCGCAGCAGGTATTTCTCAAGCTAGCGGGCAGAGCGGGAGTCATTACTGTGAGCCACAGAGACAAGTAGGGCAGTCAGCGGAGAAGGTTCTCAGAGTAGGTGCTGGATCCTGCTTGGAGGAAGCTTCTTTCAGCCGGGCTATTGTGCTGAGATAACGGCCTGGCTGAAATAAGCTCTTGACCAATCAGGAACCAAGATTTTTAGTACCCATTTCATAATTAATATTACAGGCTGATATGGCATCTTCGGACAGAAGTACCCCTAAGTACTTCAAATGGGAGAGATCCCAATGAAACTGGAATTTGTGTTTACTGTCATTAGTATAGGGACATAATTTGTAGAAGGTACAGTTACGCAAGAACTTACCATAACAGTAGATCTTCGAGAGGAGCTCTTGCAGCAGGTAACACTGGTAGGACTGAAGCCACCAGGCGCCAGGACCACAAGGAAAACATCTAGCTAGCAGTCTATCACAGGGGACCACTGATTTCCACCTATCCTATAAAGGGGGCGGTCCCCCACATCTACCTCATCTCTCCCACCTGAGACCCAAAACTGGTGGCAAAATGGAGAACTGAGGCGGGTCCTCAGAGCTGAGGAAGGTATAAGCAGAAGACGTGCAAAAGAGAAGACACTATCAGGGGGAAGGAGGGAGGGGAAGCAGCGTCTGCTGCAAGAGCTCCTCTCGAAGATCTATTGCTACAGTAAGTTCTTACATAACTGTACTATCTTACTTCGAGGGGGCTCTTGCAGCAGGAAACACCAGTGGGACCGAGTCCCAAGCAGTAGTGGAGCTGACCGAAAGGACAGCTGGGAGGAGGAAGAAAGTGTCTGCAGAAGGTTCAGAAAAGAAGATCCTGAAGGACTGCGAGTCCAAAATTGGCCCTGCATCTAGAAGCAATGTCCAGAGTGTAGCGTCGAATGAAGGTATGGACAGAACTCCAGGCGGCAGCCACACAGCTGTCCGCAGCAAACACATTTTTTTTATTTTTATTTATAGATATGTAATACAGCAAAACCATATGACATATTGTACCAAGAAAGACATTCACGGTATCTCACTCCCAAGTACACATTATAAATTGGAGGAAAAAAAAACACTTTTACAATCATCTTTGTCGAGTGAGCCACTAAAAATATCTATCATAACAAGGAAAAACCCTCCAGCTAGATAATAATGTAGGGTATAACACACTCACCCATAATATAACAGTAGACAATTTGTCATTATTTCTGCCCCACGCAGGAGGGCAAAGCAATAGTGGAGGGCTGAACAACCCTACAGTGAGAAACTAAATTAGGATTTAAAATTAGATTGCCTTGGCTCAAATAAGTTACGCTGCACCCCTGACAATACTGTCAGACCTGCTGACAGGGAGACAGGCTAGTGTAAGGAGAGTACAGTAGTTCACAAACTGAGTGGGGTAATAAAATCCCCAAAAACTGAGATTTCTCATAGTAGGCAGGCAGTTTCATAATAGGTTAAATTTTAAAGCAACCCAACATGGCATGACCAACTGAGCTGAACAAGCCAGACATTAGAACACTATCAAGAAGGACATGGTCTTCTATACGTTAGCCTACAGAAAAAGATCTGACGTAAATAGTACAGAAGCAGTCATTTGTGTCCGATTCAGAACCATTATCTGAGCCTGTCATCTGCTTAGTCAAAGACTTTTGGGCTTCTAATAGTTTGTCTGCAAAAATGGCCACAGCTTCAGGGTCAGTTAGTAAATGATTTTACCGCCATGCTTAACCAGGAGCTTTGCAGGAAATAACGTCTGGGCCTCAATAACATTCTCCAGCAACAGTTTCTTTGTCAAGTGTAGGGCTTTTTTCTTGGTCTGAGACTGCGAGGAGATGTCAGGAAAGAAAGCGATCCTGCTACCCTCCCAGATCATGTCCCCTTTGAGTTGTGCAGCAAGGAGTAGATGTATGCGGCTCTCTGGATTAGATAGGGTAACAATAGCTGTGAGGTGTCACTCAGTTCCTGGGCCTTGTCTGGAGCGCATAGGGATGGCAAAGGCTTTAATTAATTTAGTTCCGAGTCAGCAGGCAGTAGCTCCAAATCTGAAAAGATCAGTCAAGTCACTGCTGAAAGGACCTCCGTGGTGGATGCGAATCTTGGGGGGGGGGGGGGACCAACAATACGGATATTCGACTGTTGTTGGGCATTTTACAGCCCTTCAATTTTAAAAAGTCCGCAGGAAGGTAAGGCCTCTGATGAACATGACATTTCTTGCACCCTGAATATCTCTGTCAGATTTAAGTTCTTGTATGTCCATCTCAGTCGCACAGACCTTATCTTCCAGTTCGGTGAACCAAGCCTCCACTGCGGCTAGTCTGCGATTCGTGTCTTCCCCAGTTGCCTGTATATTTTGGAGAAGGGACATGATATGAGGGACTCGGGGCTTCGCTTGTCATTAGTTCAGGAGAGGAAGATGGCCCCGATGCAGTGGCCCTCGAAGAATGTGGGGGGAAAACTAAACAAACAACTGGTCAGTTTTCCTAACAGCCTGGGTGCAGTTTGTACGATACTGAGGCACCAGATGAACATCCAAAGTACGGGGCAAAGCCTCCCCCTGATTAGAATACTCAGGAAAACAAACTGGCAGGTGGATGGATTGGTTTAACGTAAACTCAGACACCACCTTAGGCAAAAACTTAGGATTAGTGCGCACAGGCACCCTGTCTTTGTATAAAACCAAATAAGGCTTTTTATATATCAGAGCCTGAAGCTTGGCAATCCTCCAAGCAGAAGTAACAGCAACTAAAAATAGTGCTTTCTGTGACAGAAAGTGCAGCTTGCAACTTGTAGCCAGTTCAAAGGGAGGCAGAGTGAGTTTTTCTAGCATGAAAAAACGATCCCATGGAGAGACAGGATCCTGAATGGGGGGCTTCAAATGCAGACTAGCCCACAGGATTGTGTGGAACACCTCCAAATGGGCAACAGATTTGTCCTCAATAGGTGCAAGGTACGCAGAGATGGCGGAAAGGTGAACCTTAAGAGAGGAGTACCCCAGGCCAGAGTCTGAAAGGGACAGCAGGTACTCCAAAAATCAAATTCAATGGACAGGTGAAGGGATCCAGGTGGTGAGCAGCAGCCCAGAAGGAAAAGCACTTCCATTTCAAGGCATAGGTGGCTCTAATGGAAGGTTTTCTAGCAGCCACCAGATCATCAGCAACCCTGGAAGACACTCCAAAGTGGGCACTAGCTAAGTCTGCAGGAGCCACGCATGTAGATGCAGGGACTTGATGTCTGGATGGACCAGGGTGTCCAGTTCCTGGGAGAACAAGCTGGTGCACAGAGGCAAGAGTACTGGAGGTTCCACTGCTAGCTGCTGCAGCAGGGGCAACCAAATCTGATGTGGCCAATAAGCGGCTATGAGGATCATCTCTGCCCCCTCCGACTGAAGCTTGAGGAGAACCCTCTGCAGGAGCGGGAAAGCATATAGGAGCCTCCCTTTCCAGGAGAGGGACAACATGTCGTGGCAGAAAACTCCAGGCCTTGGATTGAGTGAGCAGAAAAGCGGCAGTTTTGCACTGAGTGGGGATGCAAAAAAGGTAACTCTCTGGATGGTCCGACCTGTCGAAGAGCTCTTTGACCACCGAGAGCAACAGTCCCACTCTTGAGCCCTCAACCTGGACAGGCTGAGACTGTCAGCCAGTATGTTTTGGGCACCTGGAACATGAACGGCTGAGAGTTCCAGGCCGTGCTCAATGGCCCAGTACCATACTCTCATTGCTTCCTGACAAAGGGGGCATATGAGTGAGTGCAGCCCTGCTTGTTGATGTAGTACACTAAGGGCATGTCTATCTGCATGAACAGTGAGCTGGGAAGAATGTGAGTCTGGACAGCCTGCATAGTGTAAAGAACTGTCTTCATCTCCAGCACACTGATGTGGAGATGCTGCTCTGCTTCAGACCAGGTTCTCTGGGTCTGACGGCCAGTCAAGTCCCACGGTATCCGTCAATAGGATTTGCTATGGGGACATAGCCCGAAAGAGAACCCCTAGCAGGAGACTGGCAGGGTTCTGCCACCACTCCAAGGTCCTCCTCACCTGATCGGAGACCATAACCGACTGATCCAGGTCACTGGTGCACTGGTCCCACTGAAACTGAAGGGTCCACTGGGGAACCCTCATATGCGGGCGGGATAGGGGAACCATGGCTATGGCTGCTGCCATGTGCCCCAACAAGCAGAGTAACGCTCTGGCAGGAATCTGTTGACTAGAGGAAATTAGACAGGCCTGCTCCACCAAGCATTCCGCCCTGTCCGCTGGCAAAATAGCTCTGCCCTGGGAAGAGTCCGGGAGCACCCCCAATTTACTGGAGGTGCTGGCAAGGAGAGAGACAAGACTCTGGCAGACTGACTGTGATCCCCAAAGCCTGGAAGAGCTGAAAGGTGCATTCCAATGTCTGCAGCAAGAGACCCCTGGAAGGGGCTATTAGCAGCCAGTCATCCATGTAGGGGAACACGTAAAAGCCCTGTCTCTTGACAGCCATGGCCACCAGCGCAAGGCACTTGGTAAAAACCTGAGGTGCCAAAGAAAGGCCAAAAGGGAGGGCACAGAACTGAAAATGATCCTCCTGGGAAAAAAAAAATGGGAGGAAACGGCAGTGGGCCGGGAAGACCTGGATATGAAGACAAGCATCCTGCATGACCAGGGAGCAGAGCCAGTCCCACTGGTGAAGGAGGGGCAGTAGTCCCTGGAGGGAGACCATTCTGAAGCGTTTGTACTCTTAAGTACAGGTTCAGGTGACTGAGGTCCAGGATCGACCTCAGATCCCCTGTCTTCTTGGGGACAGTGAAGAAGTGGGGGTAGAAACCCTTTCCCCTTTGAGCCGGAGGGATGGGCTCAATGGCCCTCTTGTGCAGAACAGCCCGAATCTCTTCCTGGATGAGGGAGAGGTGGGCAAGGGAGTATTTTCTAGAGGGGGTTCCAGAAATTCTTGGGTGTGACCGTGCTCAATAAGCTGTAGCATCCACTGACCTGTGGCCACTGCTCGCCACCCATTGAGGTAAAGGAAGAACCAACCCCCCGACCGCCTCCCCCAAGATCTCTGCTGGAGAGGGAGGGGGGGGGTCGGGCAAGGAGTCAGGTGGTGGACAGAGCAGCTGTGGGTGCTCGTGGGGCCCTAGAATAAGCCGCTGTGGTGGGGGGGGGTTGAGCCTTGTGTTTGAAGGGGTCCTTCACCTGCTGACCCTTGGCAGACTGGCGAAAGGACTGATGCTAGGCAGACCAGGGCTCAGATCAGTAGAAGGAATCAACCAATCTAAGTGCTTTGCCAGACTCCTGGAGGTGAGAGAGGATGTCTTAGGCACCCCCCCCCAAACAGGATGGAAACTCTGAAAGGGCCATTCAAGATGCTGGCTTGAATATCGGGCGCAAAGCCAGTCCCCCAAAGCCACAAATGGCAGTGAAGACAAATACTCGTTGCCAGCCCACGCCCGGAGGCATCAACAGTACTGTATGCCACCTGTAGAACATGAGTGTCCACATCTGAGCCTGACTTTAAGAGTTGGGCCAACTGAGTTTTAACAGGATCCTCAGGAAGAGTCTGAACCAGATCCCTCACCTGATCCTAGAGGGCATTCTGGTTCTGCACCATATGGGCTAAATAGTTTGCAACTCGAATGGCCAGGTTGACAGAGGCTTACATTCACCTGCCCCACTGATCCAGCTGCCTAGACTCTTTGTCAGGAAGGTGAGTACTACGGTGTTTGGGTCTCTTACAGCAGTCATGGGCCACATTCATAACTAGAGTCCACCATGGGGTGCTCCCCAAAAAGGGGCTTACCCACTGGCGTATGGTACAGGTGGTCAGCCTTTTTAGGCAAGGCCAGGGTGGAAGAAGGGTGGCTTCTCACTGCCATGGTAATGTCATCATATGAATCGGTTAAAGGAGGGACCACCAAGGAGGGGGTGTCCATTTTCCGGAGATACAGGGCTAGGCGACAGCGCTACAGGTACAGCTCCTCCATTTCTCATCCCATGACGGACTGGATATGATGTATAATGTCAAGGAAGGTAGTGTGTGTCATCTGGAGGGGGCATAGAAGCCTCCCTAGACTGGTCTTGCCCCTGGAGCCCTCAGAGGACTCTGAAGAAGAATACGCCAGCCTGCCAGCACAGTGGTTGGATTTCTGCTTGTGACGCCAATGACCCAGGTTCGGGAATGGACCCGGGATTCAGAGGGCCGGTCGGGGGAGAAGGATCAAAAGTCCTGGGGCCTGCTCTCTCTCTCTCTGGTAGGAGGGAGAAGAGCATCCAGTGCTTTACGGACCCCTGGCGGAGGCTGGGGGTACCACCACGACTGGCACTGTCATGTTAGGGGGGTTGGGAGGACACTGGTCGTCAGTGCACATCCACACCCCAGGGAGCAAGCACTGGGGGGGAATGAATAGATAGGCCACTGACAGAGCAAAGGCCGATGGCACATTTATAAGGTAGAAAAAGAAATGGGCAGACTGGATGGGCCTTGCGGTCCTTATCTGCCGCCAGCTTCTATGTTTCTATGTAACCCAGCCCCCGGCATGATGGTTCGCTCTGCCCGCCATCCACTGCCTCAGACATTGCCAGGGGAGGCCCTCTCCTGTGGCCTCACCTGGGTACGCTGAGCTTGCCAACAGTGTCCACTGGGATGGGTAGCCCCAGAGGCCCTGCTGGGAAGCAAGCCTAAGCATGGGACGGAGCAGGTCCGAGGATAGGGTGACCCAAAAAAAAAAAAAAAAGAAAGAAAGAAGACCGGGTCCTGAGGCAGGGGGTTTCATGGGGGAGAAGGCCTCCTGGGTGCATCCTTATTCTGCATAAAGTATCACCAAGCCATGAAAAGGGCATTATAATCCACTAGCAGGGTGGATTATAAACTGAATGAGGGTACTGTGGTAGGGGGTGTGGGTATGATGGCAGGGGGAGCCGGCATAGGGTACTCTGGTGAAGGTCTTGGCTGTGGAACCCGAGGAGGACCAGCAGGCATGGGTAGTGGTGCTGGTTGAGGCTGAGGCAATGACTGCTGTGGAGTCGTCGACTGAGGCGTCAGCAGGGCCAGCGTCGGCCTCTGCGGCAAGGCTGGTGATAGCAAAGGGAAGTAGCAGACGATGGCCCCAATGGTGAGGGTGGCGCTTGCGTAGAAGAGGGTCCCTGAGGCAAAAGCAGAGGTGACACCTGCGTAGAACAGAAGGCAAGCGCTTGCTCCAGGTGATGCCTGGCAGGACTAGCGCCAGCCCTGAAGTCGGGAACCGATGAAAGCAATGCCTTGCCTGGGAGGGCCGCTGTCAAAGACCTGCCCCCAGAGGTTCCAACCCCAGCTGAGTCGCCTGGCTGAGGGCCTGTGAGAGTTAAGGGCCTGAGCATCAGGGTCTGGGAGGCAGGGGATGATGTCAGTTGCCCAGAAGAGCCACCGCTTAAAATGGAGATAAGGGCGGGCGGCTGGACCACTGGCAGCCTGGAGGAGGCAAGGGCTGATGGGGCAGGAGGGGCCAACCCCCTCGTGGGAGGAAGACCCACAAGTGGTGGCCGGTCTGTGCGGCGACCACAAGCGAGAGGCTAACAGGATGGTCCTGGCGCTTGTGCTTCCCACTGGATTTCTTCTTCTGGGAAGAAGATGATGAAGCCCCGGAAGACTGAGCTGGGGAAGTGGAAGAACGTTTGGCCTGCAGCTTCTTCTCCATCGTGGTTAGCTTCTGCTTAGACAGGTAGCATTCTAACATCTTCAAACAATGTCTCCATGTGGCCTGGTTGAAGTGCTTGCAGACCTCACTGTCATAGTCTGGACTTATAGATGGAGTCACTTCTGAAGGAAAGAATAGTTGAGTACCTAGAGGCCAGTGGAGCACTGGACCCAAGGCAGCATGGGTTCACAGCAGGAAGGTCATGCCAGACTAATCTAATAGATTTCTTTGACTGGGTGACCAAAGTAGTAGACCAGGGAGGGGCTGTGGACATGGCCTACCTAGACTTTAGCAAGGCATTTGACACAGTCCCACACAAAAGATTAATAGTCAAATTAACCAGCCTGGGAGTGGGACCCAGGGTGGTAGCCTGGGTAAAACACTGGCAGGACACAGAAGGTAATTGTAAATGGAGTCCACTCTGAAGAAAGGGGGGTTACTAGTGGGGTACCGCAGGGTTCAGTATTCGGTCCAGTCCTTTTTAATGTCTTCATCAGTGACATTGCAGAGGGACTGGAAGGAAAAGTATGCCTTTTTGCAGATGACACAAAGATCTGCAACAGGGTTGATACACAAGGAGGCGTGGAAAGGATGAAAAGGGACTTGGCAAGGTTGGAGGAATGGTCAGAAGTATGGCAGCTAGGATTCAATGCAAAGAAGTGCAAAATAATGCACCTGGGAAACAAGAACCCAGGGGAAGAATACACAATGGGTGGGGAGGTAGTAACAACAACAAAAAAGGAAAGGGACCTGGGGGTAATCATATCAGATGACCTTAAGGTTAGCAAGCAATGTGAGAAGGCAGTAGGGAGGGCTGGGGGTATACTGGGATGTATAGGGAGAGGCATCATCAGCAGAAAACAGGAAGTTGTTATCCCTCTGTACAGACAGTTGGTGAGACCCCATCTGGAGTACTGTGTCCAGTTCTGGAGACCCCATCTCCGCAAGGACATAGACAGGATAGAGGCAGTCCAGAGGAGGGCAACTAAATGGTGCAGGGTCTGCAAGAGAAGCCGTATGAGGAGAGACTAAAGGAGCTTAATATGTATACCCTTGAGGAAAGAAGGGAGAGGGGGGACATGATAGAAACTTTAAGTACCTCAGTGGAATCAACAAAGTCCAAGAGGGTAGCATCTTTCAGAAAAAGAGACGGCAAGAACAAGGGGACACAATTTAAAGATAGAAGGAGGGCGGTTCAGGGGCAATGTGGGAGTATTATTTCACAGAGAGGGTAGTGGATGCATGGAACAGCCTTCCTGAGGAGGTTGTGGGGTCTAAAACTGTGGGAGAATTCAAGAATGCATGGGACAGACAGAAGGCAATTCTTGTGGGGGGTAGGAAGAAATAGGCTGTTGGTTAACTAGGATCTGCGGCATATCCTGTAGGTAGGGAAATGGGCAGACTAGATGGGCCTAGCAGTCCTTATCTGCCGTCAAAGTCTATGTTTCAAGCAGAGCAAGCAGGAAGCGTGACTGGCCTTAGCAGGAATCTGCTTGCCACAGGCACACTTTATCAGTCAGTTGGAAGAAAAGGCTGGAGAAGAAGACAAACTTTGAAAACAAAACACAGAAAACTCGATGTTTTAACAACTAAATGAAGACAAAATAAAAGCACGGGTTAAACACAAGAAAATGTTGGTCGACTTTAACTGGCATCTGTGAAGATCTGATGTGCAAGGGTCGATGGCTGGAAAGAACAGAAGGAAGTGTGGGTGACCACCCCCTTTATAGGATAGACAGATGTTAGCATGCAGGGCAGTCCCCCATGATAGACTGCTAGCTAGAAGTTTTCCGTGTGGTCCTGGCATCTGGCAGCTTCAGTCCTGCCGTGCCTGCTGCAAGAGCCCCCTCGAAGTAAGATCCTCTATTTTCACTGTATTTAGCCTATAGCCTGCCAGCTGTCCGGAATGTGCCAATGTATTCCATAGATGAGGCACAGAGTAGTCAGGATTCATTAAGTAAGCAAATCATCTGCATATAAGGCCAGCTTCTGTAAATAGTAACGCAGGTAGAAACCTGTGGTGTGTGGGTTTTGTCTGAGGATTTGGGCTACGGGTTCAAGGTGTAGGACAAATAAGGGCATCCCTGCCTGCTACCCCAGTCCAGGGTAAAGGCAGGAGATATGCGAATGTTCACTTTTACATATGCTGTGGGGTTATCATGAAGGGCTTTGAGCATGGATACATATTGTAAGGGGATGCTAAGGTGTGGAAGAAGAAACACCACACCGCCCAGTCAAATGCCTTCTCTTTGTCCAAGCTCAGTAATAAAAAGGGGGTGTTTGACAGTGACGAGTAACATGATGGAGAACATGTAAGGTTTGTTTTGTATTATCCCGGGGGTTGACGTGACATAACAAGGACTGTTCGATCTTTATTAAGAAAGAGAGGAAGGGTTACAAACATTTCACCACCATGGTGGTAAAAAGCTTATAGTCAATGTTGAGGACAGAAGTAGGTCTGTACGAGAAACAAGGTTTTGTCCTTCGAAGGCTTAGGGGACAGTGAAAGTTCCTGCTCTCTTTGTAATGCCCACCAGAATAAAATTAAACATCTTGGTGTGGTGCTATGCTGTTTACCATCAGAAATTTGTGATAGTACCAATAAACTTCATCCACGATAAATTTAGTCTGCTCTGTCAAAAATAACGCCAGTGGAAGCGATTTTTGAGAACTGCTGCTTACATAGAAACACAGACTTTGACGGCAGATAAGGACCACTTGGCCCACCCAGTCTGCCTATTTCCCTTCCTATTGGATAAGCTGCAGATTCTAGTTAACCAACAGCCTACTTCCTGCAATCCCCCACTACAATTGACTTATCTCTGTCCCATGTGTGTGTGTGTGAATTCCCCACTGTTTTAGACCCAACTACCTCCCCAGGAAGGCGGTTCCATGCATCCACCACTCTCTCCATGAAAAAAATTTTCTCACATTACCCCTGAGCTGCCCCCCTATCTTTTAAATTGTGCCCCCTTGTTCTTACACATCTCTTTTTCTGAAAGATGCTACCCTCCTGGACTTTGTTGATTCCCTTGAGGTACTTAAAAGTTTCTATCATGTCCCCCCGTCCCTCCTTTCATCAAGGGTATACATATTAAGCTCTCTCAGTCTCTCTTCATATGGATTCTAATGCGGACCCTGCACCATTTTAGTTGCCCTCCTCTGGACTGCTTCCATCCTATGTCCTTGCGTAGATGGGGTCTCCAAAACTGCACACAGTATTCCAGATGGGGTCTCAGCAACTATCTGTACAGAGGGATAACCACTTCCCTTTTTCTACTTGTGATGCCCCGTCCTATGCATCCCAGTATCCCCCTGGCTCTCCTTACTGACTTCTCACATTGCTTACCCACCTTTAGGTCATCTGATATGACTAACCCAAGTCTCTTTCCATTTTTGTTGTTGTTAGTACCTCCCCTGCTATTGTGTGCTCTTCTCCTGGGTTTTTGTTTCCCAGGTGCATTACTTTGCACCTCTTTGCATTGAATCTAAGTTGCCATATGTTTGACCATTCCTCCAACCTTGCCAAGTCCCTTCTCATCCTTTCTACCCCCCCTTGTGTATCAACTCTGTTACAGATCTTTGTGTCATCTGCAAAGAGGCATACCTTTCCCTCCAGACCCTCTGCAATGTTACCTATGAAGAAGTTAAAGAGGACTGAACCTAGTACTGGGTCCTGAGGTACTCCACTAGTAACCCCCCTTTCTTTGGAATGTGTTCCATTCACTATTACCTTCTGTGTCCTGTTGTGCAGCCAGTTTGCTACCCAGGCTACCACCCTGGAACCCACTCCCAGGCTGGCTAACTTGATTATTAGTCTTTTGTGTGGGACTGTGTCAAATGCCTTGCTAAAGTCTAGGTAGGCCATATCCACAGCCCCTTCCTTTGGTCACCCAGTCAAAGAAATCTATTAGATTCATCTGACATGACCTTCCTGCTGTAAATCCATACTGTTTTGGGTCCTGTGCCCCTGCTGGCCTCTAGGTACTCAACAATTCTTTCTTTCAGAAGTGATTCCTTCATTTTCTCTACCACTGAGGTAACACTACCAGGTCTGTAGTTTCCTACTTCTGCCTTGCTCCCACTTTTGTGAAGGGGAATCACATCTGCCCTCCTCCAGTCCTCAGGTACCACCCCATCCTCCCATGATACTGGTTGCCATCATGTGATTACTTGAGTTAATAATTATAAAGTGAGAAAGAAAAACTATTTTAAATCTCAGAGGGAATTAAAACATACTAAGGACAGAAACACTGAAAATGACAGCAGAAAAAGACCAATGTTCTATCCAGTCTGCCCGTGGTTCCCTATTTAACCCCGAGACCTACTGCCCATCCAGGGTCCTAGCCCTTCCCATCCATCTCCCTACTCTCCTATCCCCGTTTCTGTCACCCTGAGTTACCACTACACCCTTAACTCTGTCCTAACCATGCTTGAAACCATTAATGATTTTTGCGCCCACCACCTCAGCTGATACTGTTCCACAGTTCCACGACCCTTTTTGTGCAATAATACTTCCTCATATCTTTTCTGAACTTCCCTTCTGTCGGTTTCCACTCATCCCCACATGATCTCAAACTGTTACTCATGCTAAATAATTCCCCACAGTGCACCCTATTTATTCCTTTCAGGAACTTGAAGGTCTCTATCATATCTCCCCACTCCTCTCTCTTTTGGTCTCCAGCGAGTATACGTTCAGTGCCTTGAGAAGCTCCTTGTAAGACCTGCCCGGTTGGCCCCGAAGCATCTTTGTCCCCCTTTGCTGCACTGTCTCTAGCCTGTAATTATCTCTTTCCTGAGGTGAGGACTCCAGAACTAGGCACAGCACTCCAGGTGTGGCATCCCCAAAGATCTATAGGGGTAGTATTACCTCTTTCCTTCTGCTGTCAATGCCACCTCCCGCCGATACAACCCAGCATCCTATTTGCCTTACTACTGGCCTTGTTGCACTGGCTTGGTTGTTTGAGGGTGTGTCCGATGATAATTCCTAGGTCCTGTTCCTCAGCTGTAGTGCTAAGTCTTACCCCACCCATCCAGTACTCTGTCCTGGGATTCTTGTTTCCTAGGTGCATCACCCTGCACTTTTTGGTACTGAATTTCAAGTGTCAAATCTAAGGATGTCAGAAGTATATTATTACAAAAAAAGAAGGAAAAAAAAAAGAACTACACAGTGTTTTTTTTTTTTGCGCCAGCTAAGAAATACTGCTGCTTTAACTGTGGAATATACCACTGTATACTTTTACTAGAATTAGCCTGGGACTACTTTAAGAGCTAAAGGCCCTATTCACAATGTATATGCCGAACGCATGAAAACTGCTCGTTCTGGCCTGTACCCGTGGGCAGGCATGTGCTAGACATCATTCTCTATTATCAGCCGCCTGTCCGTGCCCCCAGCACACAGCCACGTGGTAGAGGATTGTGGCTGTGAGGGGGCAGGACATACAATGCAGTTGGACATCCAATGGGATGTCCCTCTCAGATCCCATAGTGGATCCCCTTCCACGCACAGGCAGGGAATCCTGGGAAGGTGTGTACCATACCAGGAATATTCATCTGACGTTTTCCCGCACAGCCACTCCCAGGTGGCCCAGTGGGCTGGGGCAGCTGTGTGAGGAGGGGATCCCGGTGCCACTGCGCCCCACCTGTAACCTACTGGAGAGCATAAATATTTACAGCAAGGTTCCTCCTCGCATATCATCTTCTGCCCCGGCCCTGTGTGCAGCATCTTTGTGCACAGTGCAGTATGCCTCCTGGCACGCCCCCCACCTGCCCCTGGCAAGGTGCAGCCGGTGGGGGGATCCAGCATGTAATATGCTTGCTTGCCCATGGTGAATGCTGCCAGGGGTGCACTGGACCACACTGCGCAGCATACGAACGTAGGCATACTTACACGCTGCCCATATGCAACGCATAGGCATTAGTGAATCGGGCCCTAAATGAGGCCTGTCTACCATAAACATGCTCTCTGAAGAACAGTCTAGGTCAGCCAGCCCATCGATGCAGCAACCCTGCTGCTGCTCACGACACTGGGCGACCCAAGTTCAGGAATGAGCCAGGGTCATCGGCGGCTGGCCAGGAGGAGGACTGAGTATCCAAGTGGTTGCTCTCCTCCACTGGGGAGGGAGGGCAGTGCATGCCAATCCATTACAATCACCTGGATGAGCACTGGTGGTGGAACAAACCGGAGCCTTTCAGGGTGGGTGGGACAACTCCTAATGGCAGTGTGATCATACATCTCATGTGTGTGCCAAGCATTCCTCGCCCATGAGGCATTCTTGGAGATGGAAAGACAGAAAAACAGGAAAAATACACCCTAGCTGAGGCAGGATGAAGCTGCCCTCAGCCCCCCACTGCCAAGCTCTGCACTATTTACTGGGCACTCTCCTCCCTTAAACATGACCTCCAAAGGGGCAGGAGTATTCAGACAGCCAAACCATGGGGGTTTAGGAGGAAATGGGCCAAGTACCCAGAGATGACAGGTGATGGGGTGGGGGGGGGAGAAATCAGCAGAAGGGGGCAGGCCAGGGCAAAAGGCACATAAACAGAAAGTTAAAAAAAACTTACAAATGGATCTCTCCAAACCTACTGTACTAAGAAACATTAGTCATGTGATAAAGCATGAGAAAAAAAATACTCCAACACTCAAAAGCAGGACATTAATCTTACCACCTTCTGACAGAAATGTAAAAAATAAATCCGTTGAGCACTCCAAAGGGCTCAGTACTATATATTTTTCTGAAAATCTTATTATGTAAATAACAGCAACTAACATCTTTCCCAGTTGCTCAGCTGACTGCCAAACAAGCTAAGGCCAAATACTGATAATTTTTAGATAGCCTGGCTGTAACAGGTGGGGACCTTGCACCATCATATTACCAACTCTGAACCCACATTTAAGAAAGAATATTTTATAGTACACCATTAAAATTTACTCTGAATGATGCTTGTGTAAATACCAACATCCCCCTCTCCATCCTTTGTATAAACCCATGGTCAGACCTCACCTGGAATACAGGGTTCAGTTCTTGAGGCCTCATCTGCGCAAGGACATAGATGGCATAGAAAGGGTTCAAAGGAGGGCAACAAAGATGGTGCAGGGTATGCAAAAGAAGCCCTATGAGACGAGGTGGAGAGAAATGGATCTGAACCCGCTAGAGTCTAGAAGTGGGGGGGGGGCATGACAGAAACTTTTAAACACATGAAGGGGATAAATAAGGTGGAGGAAAGGAGCTGATTCACGAGGAAGGTGGGGGCCAAAACTAGAGGGCACTGTCTAAGATTGGAGGGAGGTAGATACAAGACCAATGTTAGAGGGTGTTACTTCACAGAGAGGGTGGTGGAGCCCTGGAATAAACTACCTGAGGAGGCGGTGGAGAATGAAATGGTGGAGGGATTCAAGAGGGGGTGGTGGTGCCCTGGAACAAACTACCTGAGGAGGTGCTGGAGAGTGAAATGATGGAGGGATTCAAGAGGGCATGTGACAGGCATAAAGGATTGAGCAGTGGGAGGAGAGGGATATCATCTGACAAATGGGAAAAGTTAAGAGGGCAGACTAGATGGGCCAGAGTGGTCCTTTTCTGCTGCCAGATTTCTATGATTCTAGTATTCATCCAGATCAACAACGGAATGCCAAATTCTTGAAAATAAATATTTGGGACTGAATGCAAAAGTTAACACTGGAAAACAGTACTTTATAGATTGGGGTGGACAGCAGGGATACAAAACACATGCCAATGACCACCTGATGATAAAAACAAAACTGTGTACAGTAACGAACTGTGAATGAGCTGGTACATCCAACAGAACTGGGTTTGATGACACACTGTCAACCCTTGTTGTATCACAGTTTTCTAGCTGAAAAGCCACATTTTATGATTACTTACCTTCTCTAAAAATCACTAATGTTGCAATTTTTACTATCTGCTTCCTTTCTTAGTAGAAGTGACACATATGCTAATGGCGTAATCATACCAAACTTTGGTTTCAAATCCCTGATCTACTCTTACTGCATACTTCCTGAACAACAGGAACACCCTCAAACAGTGCAGCTACTCACAGTGCAATAGTATCCTCCCCTCCCACTGCATCTTGAGTGTCTAGACTGTGCTGGGGGTGTTCCCCAAGTCCATAAAAGATGCAGTGGGTGTTGATCAAGGACTGTAATCAAAAAAGTTTGTGTGTGGCAACACCAGTATGGTGGACAGTCTGTTTTTGACTTTTTAAAAGGAAAAAGGAACCAGAATCAAACTATTAGCTGCACCAGCAATCCTTACAGAATGTGAGCAATCATAAAATGTGTTTTTCTTTAACTAGAACACTCTGAGGCCCAAGGGGGTTGGCAGTGTCCCATTCGCCTCCTCAGTGCTCTAGGGTTGTCCCTGAAAACAGACCTTATGCCCAGTGGGCCTTACCCAGTTACCAAAGAATAAAGCAAAAAAAAGGTGCTGCTGTAAAAGGCAGAGACTAATAATAAAAAAACAAGATACAGCGCACGCATATGCTTGTGATTCAAGTGCAGAATTCTAGGACAACTGTCAGGGCACAGACCTCATTTTGCACTTGTGTCACAAGCTTTGGTGCGCTGTATCTTGTTTTTTTTTGTGTTGATAGCCTATGCCCATGACCAGTGCCTGCATACTGCGGACAAAACACACTGTATTATTGGACTTAATATTCCAGTCTGTCCCACTGCTCCACCAGCTTCATTTAGTGATGGTCAATATTAAAAATGAAAAGGTCACACACCATTTTCATGGCTGTCGTATTTCATCTGTTGGCAAGACACTGATAAAGTAACTGCAATCCATTAACAGGCTGGACTCGTCCCGGAAGTGTTCTAGTTTAGACCAGTGAACTAAAGCTGCGTGATGGCAGTAGAGGGTCAACACTTATCATTATGCCCTATGCATTCTGATACAGTTGACTTCAGAAAAGCATGAAGATAAAAGGTAGAACTATACATCCCATTGGGACATGAAACAAATCTATGGAGTCAATGGAATAAAAAGGGCCGAAAGGATTTGAATGTACGTTTTTTAAAAAGCAAGATGCTGGTTAGAAATCCATCAGCTTGCCTAGAGGAATAGCAGCCTTTTGCTACCTATGACATCAATGCTGGATGCCAAAGTACCAACAGAAAGCCATTTACTGACATTACAATGCATTTCCCCAGAAGCAAAAAGGATGCATTCAGCTTCGGAATGCCACTTGAGAAAACTGCATCATCCACTGTGATTTACTAGACTTCTGTATGTCTCGCAAGTGCAGAAAAAATCTGGCTGCTGCACTGCTCATTCAGCAGCAGAAGGTTCTGACTAATAAAAACAAAGAAAATCCCTGCTAGCTTATTTTTAGCATACAGAAAGCAGTCATGCAATTGGGGGGGGGGGTCTTTAACATTACCACTTCCCAGCTCAGTAGCACAACTGCTTGTCATCCCAGCAATCCAAGTTCACACTCTGGACCCTTATCATTGGGAGTTGACCAGCCAGACATCGGTCTTGGAAACTTCCTCCACTCTTCTGATGTCTTTGCTTAGCTGCTTAGCTTGACTGTCTTGACAAGACCACACCCAGGGTAGTGATAAATTAATGTGTGTGTGTGTGTGGGGTGAGACATGCCTCTGCAGCCCCAAAGACTATGGAACCACTCACCAGCCACGATAAAGTAGGGCCCTGCTCCTCACCAGCCTATCCGGGGTGGGGGTGAGGGAACACATCATGCGTTACAGCTGGAGACTCTGGAGAGGGAGCTCATGCAGAGACTGCCAACAGTTTAAACCAAGAGAATGGGAATGTACAAGGGAGACCTGATGGGTGACAGGAGAAAATGGAGTATTAAACAAACAAAACAAGACAAAACACTGCCGCACTTCTTCACAACACCAGCCACAGTTCTTAACTGTTTAGTTTCTGTGACTCACAAACCACACACACACAACACGTGCACTCTTCATGGCTTAAACCCACCACACAGTATTATAGGTATGCAGGTCCTTAAGTGTGTATGTGGTGAGGCAGGCCGACAAGAGTTCAGCAGAACAAAAGGAAGAGAGCACAACGAAAAGCCAGCCCACCAGGGCTGAGTGGCGCAACAAAAATACAGATTACTCACCTGTAACAGGAGTTCTAGGAATGGTATATGTTGTTCATCCACACTGTCTGGCAGGTATCCTTGCCGCTTTAAATCTTGCCGGAAGGTCTTCAAGCTGGCTCCTCCCACCCACCCGGGTGGTAAAACTCTCGGCTCCGCCCCATGACGCCAGATCTGGCCCGCTGGAAGCTCAGGTTGTGCGTCGAAGCCGGGGAGGTCGGGTTGGTCGTGTGGATGAACAACATATACCATTCCTAGAACTCCTGTTACAGGTGAGTAACCTGTATTTCTAGGGACATGGATATGTTGTTCATCTACACTGTCTGGCAGACTCCTAGCAGTTCTCCGGAGGAGGGAGGCAAGGCGCACACCCCCTACTTAGGGAATAGAGACTGGAGAACCGAGGCCCCAAAACCAGCATCCCGGCGTGACTCAAGGTCGATGTGGTAATGGGTGATGAAGGTGTGTGCTGACTTCCAGGTAGCAGCCCTGCAGATATCCTGGATAGGGACGTCCCTGGAAGCAGCCACCGATGCAGCAGTATGGCGGGTAATGAGCTCTTATCCCTCTGGGAGGCTCCATGCCCGCCAACTTATAGCAGAGATCTTTGCAGGAGGTGACCCACCTGCTTATCGTCTGCTTGGCTGCAGGTCTGCCAGGTGCGGCTTCAGCGTAGGTGACAAACAGCTGGCGAACCTCTCCCCGAATTTCAGCCGTGGCGCTCCTTATAATAAGCGCGCCTTCTAGGGGTCCAAAGTATGGAGCCTGTATTCGGCCTCCGAGGTGTGATTGGGGTAAAACACCGGCAGAGTCAACACCTGGTTAAGGTGAAACTCCGACACCACCTTCGGAAGGAATTTCAGGTGGGGGCGCAGGACAACCTTGTCCCTGTGGAAGACCAGGTAAGGAGACTCGATGCAGAGAGCCTGGAGTTCTCCCATCCTTCTGACTGACGTGATAGCCACCAAGAAGGCGGTCTTCCACAACAGGTGAGAGAGTTCACACCTGTGCATTGGTTCGAATGGCTTGCCCATGAACTTTGCCAGTACCAGCAGTAAATCCCACGGAGGTGGAGGTTCTCGCACCGGGGGAAATGTGATCAAGGCCTTTGAGAAAGCGCCAAACCACCTTCTCCTGCGCCACCGACTGCTCCCCGGCCCGCGCCCGGTAAGCAGAGATGGCTGCCAGGTGCACCCTTAGGGTTGTCGACCTAAGCCCTTGATGAGAAAGGGACCATAAATAGTCCAAGATTCTTGCCAAAGAACAGGAGGAAGGGTCCAAGCCCTTGCCCTGACACTAAATGGAAAATCTCTTCCATTTGAAGGCATAGCATTTCCTGGTCGACTCCTTACGGGACGCCTCAACTACACTGAGGACCTCGTCGGAAAGACCCAAGGCCTGGAACTCTAGCCGCTCAGGAACCAGGCCGTCAGGTGCAGGGATTGAAGGTCCAGATGGAACACCTTCCCCTGATTGACCGAGAGCAGGTCGAGCGAGCTGGAAGCTGCCTCGGAGCCTGGAGCTGAGGCTGAGGAGATCTGGGTACCAGAACTGGCGGGGCCAGTCTGGGGCTATCAGAATTACCTGCGCCTTGTCCCTCCTTGCTTTGAGAAGCACCTTGTGTATCAAGGGAAATGGGGGGAAGGCGTAGAAGAGGCCCGGGGTCCACGGCCTCGAGAAGGCATCCCCCTGCAGCGAGCCCTGCTGAGGGGGGCGGGCATGGAACAGCCTCAGCTTCGCGTTCTCCCTGGAGGCAAACAGGTCCACCTGAGGTGTGCCCCAATGGGAGAACAGATCTTGTACTACCTCTGGCAGGAGAGACCACTCGTGGGATGCAGCCCCTATCCGGCTCAGGGCATCGGCCAGGGTGTTGGAGGCTCCTGCCACATGAATGGCTAGGAGATCCGCCTCCAAGCTGCTGCCTGCAGATGACCAAATGGAGAGCTTCCTTGCATAGAAGCATGGAGCACGTCCCACCCTGGCGGTTTAGGTAGTACATGGTCGTGGTATTGTCCGTCTGGACTCGGACCACTTGACCCGGAGAAAGCGGAGCAAAGGCGGTGAGAGCTAGGTGGACCGCTCGGAGCTCCAGCAGGTTGATGTGGCATGGGACTCCCTTGAGGGACCAGAGGCCCGTGTGATGTTCCCCAGATGGCACCCCAACCCATCAGAGAGGCATCGGTCGATAGAGAGACCGTCGGCTCGGGGCGGACAAACGGGATGCCCTCCTGCAGATGAACTGGAACGGTCCACCACCGGAGAGCGTTCCACATCCCCTTGGTCACCGTCACTAGCTGGTCCAATGGATCGCAGCGTTGTGACCACTGGCTGGCCAGTCCCCACTGAAGGGGGCGAATGTGCCAGCGTGCCCAACGGACCACGCTGGTACAGGCTGCCATGAGACCCAGGAGGCGCAGGAAGTCCCGGGCAGGGCGCGATTGCCCAACCAGAAATGATTGGGCAAAGGAGGTAAGAACCTCGGCCCTGTTCGCCGGGAGCCGTGCTCTGGCTCGAAGAGAGTCGAGCTCTGCCCCGATGAAAAGAATCACCTGCTTCGGCTCGAGTTCCGACTTGGCCTCGTTGATGAGAAGGCCGATTTGAGAGCAAACCTGGAGGGCCAGATCTCTGGACCGCTCCACCTCCTGTCTGGAAGGGGCTGCTATCAGCCAATCGTCCAGGTAAGGGTACACCCGGACCCCTCGGCGCCGCAGGAAAGCTGTCACCACTGCTATGCATTTGGTGAAGACCCTGGGAGCTAGAGACAAGCCGAAGGGCATGGCTCGGAACTCGAAAAGGGATCCCTCCGCTCAAAAGTGAAGGAATCTCCGATGTGATGGACGGACAGGGACGTGAAAGAACGTGTCCTGCAGGTCCAGAGAGCAGAACCACACGCCGTGTTCCAGGGATGGTATTATCTGAGCCAGAGTGACCATCCTGAAGGTTCGAGACCTTAGGAACTTGTTTAGGTCGTGTAGGTCGAGAATGGGGTGCCAGCCCCCCTTCCGTTTCGGAACCAGGAAGTACCTGGACACAAACCCGGGTCTGAGGGAGGGTCCACCACCTCCTGATCACCTCCTTTTGGAGGAGGAGAGCGATGTCGGCTCGGTGAGCCGACAGTGAGGCTGCGGACCCGAGGCCCCCCGAGGTGCGACGGCTCTGAAGGGCGGGGCCTGCTCGAATTCTAGAGGCAGGCCTTTTCCCACCACCTCCAGCACCCACCTGTCCGTGGTAATAACGGACCAGGCAGAAAGGAAGTGCCGGAGCCGTCCCCCCACGGGGGGAACCTGGGGTGAGGTGACGGGGATGGGGGCGACACCCCTCAGCCTGTCACTGGGCAGGCTTGGAGGAGGGACCGGCCGAGGGACCTCCTGGGCCTTTACCTCCCTGCTTCCTGTTGGAGGAAGCCCCGGCTTGGGTTTAGGATGCCAAGCCCGAGCCTGCTGGCACTGACGTTGCTGGGCCGGACGCGCCGCGGGCGCAGAAGGACGAAAGGGCTTAGGCTGTGGTTTGCGGCCTTTGTCCTTCTGAGCAGAAGAGACCAAGTCCAAGGCAGCACTGGACTTCTCGATCCTCTGCAGGTGACCTTTCACCCCAGGGCCGAAGAGGTCGGTCCCCAAAAAGGGGACATCCGCCAACTTGTGCTGGGTATCCGAAGTGAAGGTGGATATCCTCAGCCAAGCCCGATGACGCATAGCCACTGCGGCTGCCACAGACCTGGCACATGAGTCCCCAGTGTCTAAAGCAGTCTGGAGCTGCTGTTTGGCCACTGCCCTGCCCTGGTCCCGCACCTGCCTGACCGTGGTCTGCAGATCCAGCGGGAAGATGAGGGACGACTCATCCAGGGAGCCCAACAGGGCATGAGAGAAATGTGCCATGAGGATGGCCGAACTGGCCTGGCGAAGGCCGAGGGAGGACGCAGCGTAGACTTTTCGCCCGGCATAGTCCAATTTCATGGACTCCTTGTCGGGAGGTTTGTCCACATCCCTAGCGTTCTCGGCACGCCGGAAAACGCTGTCGGTAACTAACCCCTCGGCCGAGGGGTGTTCCGAAAAACCGGACAAGGAACCGGAAGGGACCGCATACTTCCTGGCCATCCTGGCCGATGGCGCAGGGCAGGAAGCAGGGCGCTGCCAGAGCTCCAAGGCCGGGCCCACTATGGCCTCGGCCACCGGAAAGGCCTCCGTAGGGGAATCCCCTCGGTCCAGAATCTCCGTGAGGGGATACCTGGCCCGCTTAGAAACGGGTTCGAGCTTCATCCCGGTGGACTCCGAGATGAGCCGAAGCAATCCCAGGAAGGACGAAGGGCTATCGTCCACCGACTGTCCTCCTGAGGACTCCAAGTCCATTCGCTTGGAGAAAAGGGAGGAATCGTCTTCGGACTCGGAAGAGTCCTCAAAGAGCTGCCTCGGGCCTGAGCCACCCTCCACCTGCCGAGGTCGATTGGGAGTGAGGGTGACAGACAGCCTATGGGGCAGTCCCTGAGCCGACCGAGAATTTTTAGTCGGAGCTCCAACTAACGGCTGTGGAGGCGGAGGTTCCACCGGAAATCAGTGGGGCAGCTGGTTTTGGCCGAACAACCGGCCTGGGAACAGGCTCCTCGGATAAAACGAGGGGTTGTTTCGGCCGCTCCGATGACAGCCACTTAATGGCCAGGGAAGACGACGGAGTCGGCTTATTCCCGGTCAGAAGGAGCTGTTGCCACATGAGCTCCTCATATCTTCGACACAAGTTGTATCAAGCCTCCTCATCCGGAGGAGGAGGAAGAGGACGAAAGGCGCGCGCCAAGCCGCGGTGCCGGTGACCGAGACCACCGGCGATGGCGGGATCGCTGACCGCCAAGAAGTCCGAGACCGAGAACCTCGCTTTCCCAAGGACGCAAGGGGAGGTGTAGCGGGAACCGCACTCCTCGGTTCGGAGGGTTCAACCGAAGGCTCCGGAACCGGAGGCACAGACGAGCCAACGGGGTCCTCAACTCCCACCGGGGGAACCGGGGAGAGGGGATTCTCAGCTTCTCCTGCCGACAACCCATCCAACGGGTCGAGAAAAATCTCGACCGCGTCGACGGGAGTCTCGGTCAACTGGCCTGACAGGGACACCGTGAGACCAGTGGCCGAAGCCGAGCAGTCGACCGAAGTCGACAGCCGACAACTCCGGGAGAGGGATCTTTCCCACTCCCAAGAGCGTCGGCCGTGAGACTTACCCTTGTCTCTCTTTTTGGACCGAGAAAACGGTCCAGAAGAAGTTGGTCCCTCACCTTTAGTAAAGAGGGTCAGACAAAGCTCCTTAAAAGAAGCTGAATAAGAGGCACTGAGAGAGAGCAGGACAAATGCCGCAGCCGAGGTAGAAGCAGCCCGCGCCGCCTCTTCTTCGAGGGCGATCATCTGCTCGAGCTGATCCCTGAGCCCACGCGCCCGGACACCGGGCCGACCGGCCTTTTGACTTCACTGGAGGAAATTTTCTCGGGACGCCTAGTTGTAAACGGGCAGCACGATCTTCGAGGACGAGGGCCGGAAAAGGAAGAGCACAGGTCGCAGGCTCGCGGGTCTGCTCCAGGCCTAGACAGTAGACGACGTGGAGTGCGGATCCGTCTGAGACATCTTCTGCCCACAAGGGCATCTCCGGAAACCGGGAGTCGATTTGTCCATTGCAGCCGCGATGGAGAGAAGACCGAAGTCTTTTTAGCAAAAAAACTTTTAATTTCGAAAATTCGAAGAATTAGGAACCAGTCTTATACGCAGAGAGTTAAGGAGAGAACCTGAGCTTCCAAGCGGTAAGGAAGATCTGGCGTCATGGGGAGGAGCCGAGAGTTTTACCACCCGGGTGGGTGGGAGGAGCCAGCTTGAAGACCTTCCGGCAAGATTTAAAGCGGCAAGGATACCTGCCAGACAGTGAGGATGAACAACATATCCATGTCCCTAGAAGTTTCTGTTATGCATAAAGTGCATACCAAAACACAAACGGGGCATCCCACTTAGAGGGTGAGGTCTTGTGGTCAGAGACATCCTTCAAGGAGCCAACAGCCCCACTAAAGTAAAATTTTAAATGGCCAATAAAAAGGCTCAGGTCATACAAATCTATTAATGCTTGAGACAACTCATTAAAAGCCTAAGTGGTGAGATTACCTCAGCAGTATAAGGGCCATTTAAACCGGAAAGCCAAAATGGAATTGGGATTACATTCATGTGTTATTTTACTACTTATTTTTAAGTGCCAAATGTATTAGGAGGCACTAAAAATACACCCCAAAACCAAAATATGCTGTGATGTCTCAATGCCTCTGAATAGAGTTAAAACACCACAAGTGAATTCATAACGGCAATTGTGACAAAATTTGTTACCTGACATGGAATTACTTTAGACAACATAAATTTAAAATACTTATTTTAACAACTATAGCAAGTACTGTTAACACTAGCAAATTCAGATGTCCAGCATCAATTTAGTATAAATATAATCTAGCCAATTAAAATTCTAATAAGGCTTACAAGTCTGTGAAGCCCAAGTTCATAGCAGCTGAATTAATTCTCAACTCCTCTGGGGTCCCATTGGATAAATTACAATTTTCATCAGAAGACGACTGAACAGAATCAATACAAGAGAGACCACCTATATACATTACAGTATTAAATCATATAAACAAGTCATCTTTAATGTAATTAATTCCGGGTCACCCCTAAAATAGGGACGTCTGTCTCAGTGGGCTTAGCTGGTTAACAAAATTCATAAATAAATAAATTACTCCAGCAGATCATTTTGGTGCATCCCCCCCCCCCCAAAAAAAAACCAAACCTATAACTCCTTTTAAATTGTACGGTGGAGGGAATAGATGGTTCTAATGCTAAACATTAACTTCCTAACAAAAACGGGTGTAATCTATCCAACATTATACAATGGCAAGAAAAAAATCCTGGACTCTGATTGGTCAGTCTGGGACTGTACCTGTGATGTTATCCCAGCACAGCATCACGGGTCTAGTCTCAGCCTCACTGTGAACCAATGTAAATGAGCTTGATATGCTTGAGCACCTCAGATTGTTTCATTTGCTCTTAAAAATATTTTTCCACACAAAAACATCTTTAAAATGATTTTTTTTATTCTGTATAACAACGAGCCATTGTATAATAGCAATAATGCTCTCCAGGGTATGTCTCGTTTGGGATAACGTCACGCCTCAGGTAGTTGGGCACGAGGCTGCAGGCCGAGTGCATCCAACAACTGAGGTGCCGTCTCCTTAGGTGTAGCATTTGCTTGTTTATATTTACTTGGACTACCCCCTAGAGATGAATCTTTGTTCCAAAATCAATCCCCATCTCTCAAATGTCTTCATGGTGGAGCAATTCCAATATATTCTCAGAAACTGCCCCAATGGGAAAGTCCAATCAGATGGGCACTATCAGCCCTCAATAAAGTGTTCCCGACTGCTGGCTTCCTGAAACTATCTGAATGGACTATACCATACCAATCAACAGAAAATCTAATATCTGAAAAGTCAATTTAAGAGTGGCATTCGAACACATCAGCAGCCCTCCCGGAGACAGCTGAGTCATCAGAATGTCTACAAACTAAGCAACTCCCACCACTCAGGTGGTATATCCTCTGACTCCACCTTCATGATACCAAGATCTTGCATGCTGCAAGTAGGGATTGAGGTGCCACACTGCCAGAGGAGTCAGGTGGGTAATGTGGATGTGAACTGAATACCACTCTTAGAACTATAGTTACAGGTGAATGTCCAAGGTGCACACCCCTAGTTGGCTAATAGAGACTGGAGGACTATGGGCCCAAAAGCAGCATCCACATTTCTCACTGCACTGATGATGTAATGGGAGATGAAGGTGTGCGCTTTAGACCAGGTTGCAGCCATGCATCCAGTGGCGCAGCCAGGTTTGGGAGCATTTGGGAGCTGGGGGGGGGGGCATTCAGTCACTCACAGGCTCCACAATAGGCACTAAACAGTGAAGAAAGATGGTGGCGGGGGCACCACTACTCACACTGGGGAAGCCAGGAGGGGCGACCGCCCCCCCTCTAGCTCCGCCACTGCGTGCATCTCTCCACAATGGGGAAATCCCTAGAAGTGACCACCAAGGCAGTGGTATGTCTGGTAGAATGAGCCCTAAACCCCTTAGGTGATTCCCTACCAGTCAGTCTGTGTAAGAGGTCGATGCAGGACGTGATCCACCTGGTAATGGTCTGCTTTGCTGCTGGTCTGCCAGGTACTGCTTCAACACAGGTGACAAACAGCTAGCTAGCCTCTCCCCAAACTCCCGCCTTGCACTCCTTATAATAAGGGAATGCCCTCCACAGGTCCAGAGAATGGAGTCTCCAAGTGGTGTCCAAGGTTGGATTGTTGAAAAGGCACCAGTAGGTTAATCACCTGGTTAAGGTGAAACTACAACACGACCCTGGAATGAACTCAGGGTTAGGGTGAAGGACCACCTTGTCCTTACTGAAGGCCAAATATGAAGACTCCTCTGAGAGGGCCTGGAGCTCACTGATTCTTCAGGCTGATAAGACAGCTACCAGGATGGCTATCTTCCATGATACGTGTGATGCCTTACACTTGCGCATAGGCTCAAATGACTTGCCATGAGCACAGCCAGCATCAGGTCCCACTAAGGTGGTTGTTCGCACACTGGAGGGGACAGGTGATCCAGGCCATTGACCACCACCACCTCCTGCACCACTGTCAGCATACCAGCCTGCGCCCAGTATGCAGAAATGGCTGCCAGGCACACCTTCCAGGCTGTGGCTTGCATTTCCGATTGAGACAGGGACCAGAGGTAGTTGGGAATACTCACTACTGAGCAGGTAAGGGGACCAAGCTCTTTACCCTGGCACCAGATCAAGAATCTCCTCTGTTTAAATGGAGGCAGTAGAGCACAGTGGTTTAAGTCTCTCAGCAGCAAACCTGGCAACCTGGGTTTGAGTCCCACAGCCCCCACTTGCATACTGTGTGACCCTGGGGAAGTAAGCCACTTACCTTCCTTGTGCTCCCAGGTTGCACCTGTAAACAAGCTTCAGTTTAGTGTCCCTCTCCTGGTTAAAAATAAATAAATGCATTGCCCTTGTTATAGCTGCTATTTTAATAGGTTAAACTTAGCACTTAGTCATCCCTGTACTCAGTCTGCAACATCTAGCACTTTCACGGTGTACTCAATCTACTGGGCTATACCGTACCGAGGTACCTGTTAACACTCCTGTGTTCACTGTATTGTTATTCTGTATGTAATATGGGCATTTTGTTTTTGTTTAATTCTTTAGGTCACATCCTTTGTTTTGTCATCAAGTTTAGTTATTTCCCTCACTCTTATTTTATATGATATTGTCTGTCTCAATCTTTTCATTGTAATGAATTGCACTTTGTATTGCACTTTATGTATATTAGCCTGAGTATGTTTTTTGCTCTTCCCACTCATGTAACCCCTTCCCCTAGGACACTTCTGGAAACAAGCTGTTTACAGCTCACGTTGTCTCTCCTGGTAAAACCTTTTCAAATAAATAAAAAATTTGAGAGTCCACTCCTTATAGGACGCCTCCACAACATGGAGGATGTCTTCCCAAAAGCCCTAAGCCTGGAACTGTAACCACTGAGGAAACAGGCTGAGAGGTGCAGGGACTGAAAGTCAGGGTGCAGAACCATCCCCCGTTGTCTGGTTAGCCGGTCGAGGCAGAGGGGCAACCACCACAGCTGCCTGCTGCTGAAGCTGAATTGATCCAGCTACCAGAACTGCCTGGGTCAGTCTGGTGCTATCAGAATATCTGCAAGCCTCAGCACAGTTGAGAGGTGAAAGGCATGACCTGGAACTGGAAAAGCACCCCTCACACAGAACCAAAGGCAATGGCGAGTGGATGGACTGGAATGTAAAAGAACACATCCTGAAGGTCTAGGGAGTAGAACCACATTCCCTGTTCCAAGGATGGAATGATATGATTCAGAACTTGCACTTCCACATGAACTTGTTCAGATCATGCAATTCCAGTATGGTTTGCCAGCATCCCCCCCCCCACATCCCTGTGCCACCAGAGTGTCTGGGATGCAAGCAATTGCCTTGCACTCTAGAAGCTAAACTAGGTTATCCCTTAGCACAGACATGTCCTCCAGCAACCTGGATTCTCAAGGTACTGAGTCAGTATTTTTATTTTATTTGAAGCTAGGATTACAAGTACCTTTGAGCCAAGGCTCTTTTACAAAGGTTCCACATCCGCTGAGGTACAGTTCAATCAAGACATTGAATAACAGTGGGTTAGATGCAGTTACATACAGTTTTATACATTCAATACAGTGGCAAAAATGCCAGGAGGAGGTCTGGTAACAGAGTTGACACGGTATGGAGGAGACACACACTAGTGGGATGTGGCCACAGGTACTTGTCAAATATCAATTAAAGTACTACAGCGGGGTAGGGAAGGAGGGTTGGAGAAGGGGAGGATGAGTTGGTGTATGGGAGAGGGAGCTGAGGGGGGAAGGGGTTAAGTGCTAGGTGGAAAGAGCAAAGAGGAGAGGGGAGAACAAGTAGGAAGGACAGTCACAGGAGCTAGATGCAGACAGGATGTGATGGAGACTGGATCTGAACAGACCAAGCTTTGGCACTGAGGCAAAGTCAATGTTAAGACCATTAAACCAGTTGGCCAGCATGGCCGGAGAGCCTTGAAGTCCAGAGGCAATGCTTTGCACACCACTTCCAGAACCCATCTGTCTGAGGTAACAACCGACCACTGTAGAAAGAAGTAGTGCAACTGATCCCCAACTGGGAGCTGGGACAGGGACTGGAAAGGATGGGGAATGATGCCCCACAATTTGTCACTTAACAGCCTTGAAAGGGGGCAGATAGAATCCCAGAGCCCCCCCCCAAACCAACTTGCAAAACACACACACACACATTTTTTTGCCCTGGCCTCCAAAACATAGGCTTCAGATGCCAGTTCTGGTATTGCCCATGCTGGGGCTCCTGCTGAGGCTACTGTGGCTAAAAAGTCCAAAACTAGAAGGCCTTCTTTTTAGGCCTGACAGGTTTTGAACCTTCTGGGACGAAGCCTCAGAATCAAGGGTGGCACTGAACGTCTCTATACAGGTGAGACGGCCCAAGGGCAAGGAGGTCAGTGCCCAGGAATGAGACATCAGCCAACTTATGGGTGTCAGTTGTGAAGGTAGAAAGCTGCAGCCAGGCCCTCCAACGCACAGTGACAGCTGTAGCCATGGCACTGGAGCATGAGTCCCTCATATCCAAAGCTATCTGGAACTGGTGTGGCCCGTGTTTACCCCTGGTCTCTGAGCATATGGCTGCTGCTGATCATCAGTGGGAAGCAGAGAAAGGAGAAGCCAACAATCCCAAAAATGGAATGGCCACAGTTAGCCATCATAACCCTTTAGCTGGCTTGCCTGAAACCTGGGGAGGCAGCCGCATACATGTTTTTCACTGTGTGGTCCAATTTCTTGGACTCCTTGTCAGAAGTTCTGTCCATGAACTCCTTGCCTTTCGACCTGCAGGAGGCCAAATCTACGACCAAACCCTCAGCTGACGTCTAGGAAGATAAGTTCACTAATACCTGGTCTGAGACCAGTTTCTCTTTTTTTCCCTTGGACAGACCTGGTCTGAGACCAGTTTCTCTTTTAAATGGTTTGGAATCTGTCACACATGTATCTAACCACAAGCTTGCTAAGCACCAGCCAGTGTAACCTTGTGGTTAGGGCACAAAGCTGTTATCCAGGAGGTCCGAGTTTGAATCCTGATTTTCCTAACATCCTTTTAACCTCAAATTTCACAGGAGTCATGATCCATGGTGGTGTGATGTTGGAGCAGTGAACACTACAGGGTACAAAGTGAAAAAAAAAGTAAAAGCAACAAAGAAAATGGTCTCAGACCAGGGCTTCTGGGAACAATCTACCTGGAACCTCAGTTGATGGGTGGTCCTAGAAACATGAAAGGGCATCTGTGAGTACCACGTACTTGCAGACCATCCAGATAGTGGGCACCGGGCAGGATACTGGGTGCTGCCAAAGCCCCAGGGACAGTCCAAAAACAGCTTTATCCAAAAGGAAAGTTACTCCTGGGGACTCGCCCCTACCTAGGCATTCAGTGAGATACAATCACTGGTGAAGGCAGCTCCTGAGGCAACAAGTCAGGGATTCCTATCAGGCCTTGTCCTCCTGGGTGAGGACAGGGAACACCCTGGGAAGGCACTGACCATCGAGCAGACTAGATAGACCTTAGGGCCTAATCTGCTGGCTTCGTAGTACGTTAGTATGCAGTATGTTAATCTCTTCTGACAGCAGGTCAACCAATTCAAGAAAAATCTCAACCGCCTGTTCAACCGGAGTAGAAGTTGACTGGCCTGACAAGGTTATCGTGGAGCTCTCCACCAAACGCTCAACTTGAGGAAGCTCAACCAAGGCTGAGCCATGGGGTAGTGGTGGTGGGGTTGAAGGATTGGGAAAAGCATGCTCAGTCCTGGTACCATGACCTGCAGTGACTGTTTTCTAGGCTTCTTGCTGCAATAGGAAGGGTTCTCCACAAAGAACTGGAGGCCACACACATTTCCCGAAAATCATCCGAGAATGACCTTGTGATGCTGGCCCTAGAAAGGAACAGTGCAGAGACCTATAAGGTTGCTGCCACAGCCATCACCACCTCTTCTTCCAAGACTGCAAGCTGGGCGGTACCAGAGGCAGATCTGGGGTTTTTAAGCCTACCAAAGATCAGCCTGATCTTCCGTTCCTCTAAGGATGCAGGCAGCATTTTCTAGCATTTGCTACAATTTTTGACACTGTGCTGTTTGCCTAAGCAGTAGTCGCAAATGTTATATGGATCTGTGGCGGACATCTTCCGCCTGCCTCAAGCGCAAAACCTGAAGCCTGTTTTCTGCCTTTCCACCACAGTCGATGGAGCAAAATCAGATGATGCAGGAGCAACTTTTAAAATGAAAACAAACTCTTTATGTCTAAATTCACCAAAGAAAAGTGCTTGTAAACTCTAAGTCCTTCTACACGTGCAGAGCTGAAGCAGACCTGTCCCTTCCAGTGGAAAAGAAGATCTGATGTCACAGGTCAGAGCCAGAGAATATACTATGAGGATGCTGGGAGGAGCACAGCATGTAGACATTCTGATGATTCAGACTACCAGTGTGCTCACAGTGAAATGACTCAATGCCTTTAGAACAATACATTTGTGTGCTGAGAGCGTATGTCACACACACCAACGGTGTGCGACAGTGACTTGAGTGAGTTAGTTTGTCAGTATGTGTTTGTATCTGTGGCTGGCCATTGATTGACACTGTCAGACTCACAATGTGCGACACTGTCACACAGTAAACCCCCCTTCCCCATCTCACTCTTGTGCAGGCCTCCCCCAACAACTCAATGCTAAAGCTGGCTGGGCAAAAGAGAAAAAAGCAATTGCCGGCTGCATGTGCTCTGTCACTCCCCTGTCCGTTCACGGCCATGCCATTACAATCCCAAAAAGCTAAATGAAGTTTCAACAAGGAGATAAGAGAGATGTGGCATATCAGACTTAAGTATAAATGGGCAATGTGCCAACATAGGCATTTGTAATAGATATCTTGCACCATGCCGGCAAATGGGTCTCGAGAACAAGCTCGGGTCACAGAAAGGTGGGGGGTCTTGGAGGGGGGCTGCGTGAGGATCTTCTCCCAGATCAGGGTGGCGTGCCTTCTCCGCTCTTGGCTGCCACCAGGTGGAGGCCTGGTAGCAGCTGACAGGATGCATGAGCAGCAGATGCAGGTCACAGAGGGCAAGGGAGCTGTGGACTTAGAATGCATGCATGCCTCCATGCAAGCCAGAGTTTCACCACTGCTGGAAGGAGGGAGGGATGGAGGAAAGATATGGTAAGGGAAGCATCAATGATGCCCTGCACACCATACCTGCCCCATTAACAGGGACCACCTGCTGGCATACTGGATTGTAGCTTGGGGGGGGAGAATCCGTTCGAAGGTGGGGTACTCACGGGATCAGGTAAGCCTGATGAGATGGTGCTTAGCTGGGGCAAAAGCAGACAGGGGCCAAGCCTACCTTGGCCAGGGAGCACAAACAAAATATGGAGCATGTTAACTAAAGATCCACATATAGAAAGATTTGTAAGAAACTTTGTGGGGCATGCATAGAGCTTGAAAGATGGCACTAGTCTCACTCCCTGTAGTATCTACGAAGGATGCTTCTCAATTCTCTTTTACTTAATATTGGATCTTTCCATTAATGTGCGTCGGGTAGTGGCTGGCACTTTACTCTGCCTTACCCTCTCTCTCTCTCTCTGGTGATGCCTCAACCTATGCTCCAACTAAGGCTGATGCAGTTTTCAACTGCAGATGCCTCTTTTCAGCCAGGACTGCAATTGGGACTTTGATGCTCCCTCACATGCTTGCTCACCTTGCTGCCTGCCTTTGTTTCACTTTTGCCCCACTCTTGCCTTCTGCAGTCAGCCAGCAACATGCAGCACTTGCTCCTGCTCTCAACCACAAAATGGAAACCACACATGCGCATTCCAACGGTAGAGGTGAGTGCACATTAAGCGAGACTTCTGCAGATGTATGCTAGCATGCACACGGTGCACCCGACCAGTCAATACACAAGAGGAGAGGAACAAAAAAATACTCAGACATGTGCAACGGACAGGGTATAGACATCCTAAACACAAAAAGAAAAGAGGAGGAGGAACTACAGACACAAGACATAGTTGGGTGAGGGGAACAAAAATACTGACTTCTAGCGCAGTAACATAAAATATTTCATATGCAAAACAAGGATTGTTACAGTCTTTTCAGATGCAAAAACAGGGCCTGTAGGCCCCTTATCTGCAGAACTGGTGTATCCTGAGGGCACCACTGTAGAGGGTTAGCCACGGAGCACTGGAGAGGCAGGCAAGTCCTGGGAGATGGTGGGGTGACATGGCTGGGGCAGCTCAGGGGCTAGAAGTGGTATACTCATTAGATAGGGAGAATAAAGAGGTCGCCCAAAACAGTGTGTACATACAGCACTGTTGAGAAGCCTAACAAGCAGCGGTAGAAACAAGTAATAGTAAAACAGCACTAAAGGAACACTGCAGCCAACAAACTGCATAGAACTTGCTCTTGGATCACGCCCCTGGGTTTGACATCAGAAAATGATGTGCTAGCTAAGCAATCCGTATGAAAATATTTCCAATGTTGTAAAATTATAACGTTAGTAACAGCCCAGCTATCGGACAAAATTACACAGAAACCCTACATTAGAAAGCTTGTCATGCTTTATTGGCTCCTGATGCTAATGTATAATTTCATTTTTATTTCATTTTATCTAAATGTTAAAACCCATTGAGCCAGGGCTCCTTTACAATGAGGACCTTGCGTTTGTACAGTACAAGCTGCGTAAACATCATATAAAATGCAGCATGCAGAAAGTATACAGCATAACACGTACACAGGCCAAGTGCACCAAACATATCAAATAGTCATTACATAACTGCACCGAACACACTACAAACAGCTAGGTCTAATCTTCCTTAATGACTACAGAACCTTTCAAAATGTCATTTTAAACAACTCCCTGTGGGTCCTAAACAAGACCCTGATCAGAAGGCTGGATGTTCCCTGGTACAGTATATCATGACAATGAGACTCCACACAACAAGGAATTAATGGCAGAGATAGGGCAGAAGAACTTAACATTGTCAAGGAGAAGCTCCTGAAAGTGCAGGACAGATAAGGAAGACGGATGATAGCAAACTGCCAAGAAAACCAGGACACTGATACCACAGAGAAAGAAGAGGGAGCTTCAAAAGGTAATGGAGTAATAATATCAACAGAAGAGACTGTGTGACCAAATTAGGAACCTGAAGATCACATGTTCTTACCCCACTAGAGTCAAATACTCACTTTGTGAACCTAAGCAAGTCACTTAAGCTCTCAGTGCTCCAAGTCCACTCAGCAATGGACACAGGCAGAAGCAAGACCCCACTGGAAACGAGATGTTGCATCTCAGCAGGGTTATCCTGGGTAAATAAATCATTAAAAAAGAATAAAGGCACAGGAAGGCCTGTAGGAGAGGCCGGCCCGGAGCTGCGGGACAGCAAAAAAAGAATAAAGAAAAAAATCAAAGAAACTGCACAGGAGAAAGGAGTCCCAACACAAACTGCAAGAGAAATCACAGGACCAAGAAGGGGAGGGTGGAGCTGGTTGCAGCGTCAAACTGATGGGGGTGGCCTGGCAAGATTTGTAATTTGTGCAGCACAGACTCTGACATTAAAATGTCAGGAATATAAGGTGTTGTTATGATAAAGCATCTCCAAGGTGCAACAAGTCAATGTTAATAAATTCTATGGAAACTGTTCTCAGAACTACATTTGTTTTGTTTTTATTTTGGTTCTTTTTGTTTCCAGGATTGCTCAATGTAGGTATAGCATGTCACTTTCAGTGGGTCCTACTACTACCTCTTTTTTTTCTTTTCTTTTTTTAAGGCATTTTCTTTTCACCTCCTCGGCTGGGGGTCCCATGGTTCCCCATTTGTCAGACGACTTTCCTCAGCTGCTGCCCCAGACCCAGTCAGAGCTCAGACCCTTTTCACCCTGCCATCCCAGGTCACTTCACACTGGGATTTATCCTGCACACTGCAGAGACCTGGAGGCCAGGGGCTGAAGGGGAGCCATCTTAAGTGGGTCCGCCGTGGCGCTGATGGAGTCTGCTGTCATTCGCGCTGGGGGATTTTTTTTTTTGGTCCCTTAGTTCCCCCCCATGGCACGAGCATGCAGTGGCATCTAGGACATTTCTGCACACGTATCCACCCACAGTACGCCCGATGCCTGCCCACGCCAGCCCATACATTGATCTCCGAGCCTGTACTAGCCCCCAGCCACCACCAGGAGCCAGTGGCTTAGCGATCCTCCTCACCTTCCCTCCTCGGGGAGCAGTCCATGGGATGTGCTATCCTCCTCTTCCTCCCAGCCGACCCCCGACATCCCGAGTCCATTCCCAAACCCAGGTTGCCAGCGTGGTGTGGCGTCCAGCGCCTCAACCCTCAGCACCACTGGACCAGTCAGTGGGTCCTACTTCTACTAAGATTTACAGCTTAAGACTGAATCTAGGGAGGTCAGTCGGAACAGTCACATCACAGAACTCCAGTGCCCCCTTCCCATGGCATCAGGCATAGCACTGGATGTTATGACTGACCACATGGCTTCCTTCCCTCCTTCAATGTAAGGATAGCACAACAGGATGGTCCAACGTTAAAGAGCAGGGTCGTCCAGCAAGAAATACAGACAGTTCAATATTTAATGATTGGACGGAGTGGCTACACAAACAGAAAGAGTACTGAAGCACGGTAGGAGGATGACTGTGTCCAATCTCATGCCACCAGTGTTCTGTTATCTATTAATATCCCTATCCATAAACTGAATTAGATCTTGGTGAGGCTGGAATAGCAGGCTGCTGTACGCTGAAGGGTACAGGAATATAACAGCCGGTCATGGGAGAAGACGACCGGGATTCTCAGAGCATCGGTAAACAGTTAAACCATTGGCCAAAGTATGACAATTCTCACTGGGAAATTGTAGCTGGGAAGTCTTTATCACAAAAGTCGTTAGTGAAAACATTAGACTGAAGGCTAAACAATCCTGGATAGATATACTTAAGATTTGGTTATAAATCTCATAGTGTTGTTTATTGGCCACACTTAGCGGACTATAAAGCCACAGTTACGAAACACCTATGAAAACAGAAATTTAGGAAATAATCTGAAGTCCACCCATCCATCACGCTCCTTCCAGCAACACACTGGGAACACAGTCAAATCCTTTTTTCTTCAAGGCAGGGATTTATATAACTCTAGAAATTGATTAGCATTTTGCTCATAAAAGTGGTAAATCTTTGTGAAAATGCATAGCTCTTGCCTCTCTGTGCTTAACAAATACAGCACTTCTAGAAAATCTATATAAATACTTTCTGTACAGTTAGTATAGTCCCAAGAAAAAAACTGCTAATCAATTATTTAAAACCCTGCAAGGTATTTACTCAGTTTGAGCTTGAAGGCAGAAATATGCTGTATACTACAGCAGAGGCCAATTTTATAGTTGCAAAAGTGGTCTCGCACACATTCTTAGGGTATGAGAACTGTAAACCAAAGGCGAGCGGTTCTGATAAAAGAATGTAAGACTACAACTGTAAGAAAGTTAACTGCAGTCAGCTTAACATTCCTGATCATGGTTAATCAATAATACAGTAAAAATTCTGGAATGAGCCTGCATGCAGGACTCCTGCACATGAGACAGTCTGTACAGAAAAGTGTCCGACACACAGGAAAAAGGAGCTCTCCAACTGGTCGGAAGTGCCCCTTCAATCTATAACTGCAAACATCATCTGTTCTTAAAGTCTATTCTACATGACCAATGCATGTTCTGTGATGTAGTTTTTGCCAATATTTTCCTTGAATCTTCCTCGTCTAATTTTTTTTTTTTTTTTATATACTCAGTTTACTGAAATTGGCACCGGTAACAAGTTAACAAGCAGACTTATATTCTTCAACCTACAAAAATCAAGCTCTGTTTGAATGTGTACATTAGTGAATCTGATACAGTAATCAAACAAAAATATCAAATATTAATAAAACTCATTTGGTCTCACTTAAAAACAGTAATGTACCTACATATATTTCCTAAGCTTGTATAAAAACCTTGAATGGCCATACATAAACAAAACAGTTCATGCTCTTAATAAGCTATGCACTTCGTCCTTCACAGATGGTCCTTAAAAGGCTAAATCAGAACAACCCAGTGTCTCCTCACTAATCTCCAGTGCCTATGCTCCCTAACCTCGCTAAACCAACAGGGGGTGGTACTAATAGACTCGTAGCCCCTCAACCCTTGAGATCAGTACAACGTAACTAACTGTCTATTGCTAGGAGACCCTCGTATAACATCAGTCTAGTCCATCTGTTTTGGTATAGCTGGGGCTGCTGTAATATATTAAATATTAGCTTTTCTAGCCTCTGTATCTGATATATAATTGCCACCCAACTGGATATGGTAGGAGGCTCAGGTTGTAACCATCTACTAGTTAGGAACTTCAGGGCAGACCATAGGTATCTTGCTTCCTTACCCTTAATGTCCCGTAGGAGAATTCCCAATACCAGATGCTCTGGCCCCAAATCAGTCTGTACCCCAAAAATTTGCAACAGATGATGTTGAACTTCCACCCAGAATGTGGCAATCACTGGACAGTGCCAGAATATGTGGGCTTGGGCTGCATGTGGCTCCCCATAGTTTCGCCAACAATATGATTGTGTATCAGGACTCTGATGAGCTGCCTGTGCGGGAACTAGGAAGAAGCATACCCAGACCCTCTGAAACTACCTCCTTTCAAAGACACAGTGCCCCCTTTCATCCTGCATTTGAACTGATATTGTTACCCTGTCAGTTGTCTGAATACTGTGACCATGCTCTACACTGCCAGCGTGTCCTACTGTACCCCATTCTACTAAGCCATGCATATTTCCAGTGCCTGTAGGCTCACTGGGATGAATTCATGACAGTCCCCGTTACTGCTGCCTGAACCGATCTGGCCACTGCAACCCTAGTATGGTATGCGGGGATCTGGACCCTGGTGGTATTAGGCAGTGGCAGTTGTTTGCACATCTGGCGGACTGCTGCTCATAAGCATATTCAGAGCAGTGAGTCATTCCCTGTGCCGCCTATCAGTGTGACGAAGTCTGTACTTTGGGGCCACTCTGCATACTTTGGGACCCAACACTAATATAATCCATGGCACCTGTGGGACAAGACAGGTGACATGAAATAAAAGAAATAAGAACATCATGAACTTTGTGGTTTTCAGCATCTCGAGTGGAGGACACAGTGCTGTATATATGAGATGTCTACTGTAACCGTGTCCAATGATTATCCTTGCTTGATACATATGGTGGTTTGCGACAGTGTTGCTGTAGACCGCTATACCCGTTCCATATGCAAACAAATACTTGTGCAGTGTGCTGTTGCCAGACATATGGCTAACAATGAATGAGAGGCACATATACGGACAAAGGGCAGGTTATGACATTGCACAGAGCCAGCAGACACTAAGTTAGAAAATGTTCCGACTTAACTGCCACCTGCTTCTCCCCAGTCTTCTGCACTATGCAGTGTGAAGTGCAAGTAAATCAGCCCAGCAGTCACCTAGCAACTAAGGGTTCACACTGCCGCTCTGCATTACATGGGACCCTATTAGTCGATCGATCGCTTTGATATTAAAAAAAAAAAAAAAAAAATCACAAAACTAAAGGATTTAAATATATCAGAAAAAATACTAGTCCCATAGAACTGAATGGGGCGTGCTCCCGCAGCCTTCGTTTTGTGACATCACAAAACAGTGCTGCGTGGGCCGACGTGGGGGCGTGTTTTTCTAACCAGGAAGTCTGTCTTTTTTTCCGCTGCATTACGATTTCCAAAATTACGAGGAATATAACTTTGCGAACTGATGGGACTTTTTATGCCAAATGTCAGTAGCTTAATTCCAGTCAGGTAAGGAATTGAACGGGCTGGGGCAAGCAGCTACTAGCAAGCTGCTCTTTAACCAAATGCCATACTGATTGGAACCAATGCAAATTACCCTGGTTAGAACGATCTTGCACCACCTGGTATTTCGGTCAGATTTCAGCCGCACAGTACAGCTGTTGGCAGTTTTAGCAGGGTGTTAACACCAGTTAACACTTGCTTAAGCAATCGCAGTTCACAATAAAATGTCATAGACCAATAACTGCTTCAGTTTGCAGCCAGAAACTGAGGTGTTGGCATGGCAGGGAAACAAAACGCCCTGACTGAGTCAAGAAATTGATGCGCTTAACTGGATTCAGAAGCTCCCGAAAATGAGTCAGAGGGAGCTGTCACAGCAATTGAATCTGCCAAAGTCGACTCTTGCTGACCTGCTAAGGCAGCGCAAGCAGCTTTTCACTAAGTGGCAGACTAATTCAAATCCTGACCAAAAGTGCAAGAGGGACGGGAAGGATCAGGAGGTAGAAGAGGCACTCCTGATGTGGTTTCAAAATGCTCAAGGGTGAGATGCGCTCATAAGTGGGCCACTTCTTATAGAGAAAGCTAAACAACTGGGAACAGCTCTTGGTAGGACTGAGTTCAACCCCTCTGAAGGCTGACTGCAGTGGTGGAAGAGCCGCAATAACACTGGTTTACGCCAAGCTCATGGCAAGAAACTAAACTCTGATGCAGCCAGCACTGATCTGTGGCTAAATAATGTTCTGCCTGGTCTATTTGCAGGATACAAACACAGAAATATTTTCAACTGCAACGAGACCGAACTGTTCTACTGGTGTGTTGGGATACGGCAGCCTACTTTTTAAATGTGATCCACTTCTGGGGCAAAAGAAAGCCAAGGAAAGAATTTCGGTCATGTTCTATTGTAACGTGGATGGTTCTGAAAAGCTTGAACCGCCTGTTGTGGGGAAGAGCAAGACCCCCAGATGCTTCTGTGGCATAAACGATCTGCCCGTGATGTACCATGAGAACAGGTCATCTTGGATGACTGAAGAAAGTTTTTCTGAATAGTTGTTGGCATGGGACCGCAAATTGAAGGGAAGGAAGATCATTTTGTCCCTTGACAACTTCTCAGGGCACCCTCGTGTACCGGGACTCAGAAACATCAGACTTGTGTTTTTTCCAGCTAACACTACATGCCTCATCCAGCTCCTGGACATGGGCATCATTTATTGTTTTAAACAACATTATGTACAGCACGAGTGCTGGAGGAATTGGACAGCAATGAGCAACTCAGTGCATCGGACTGTGTCAAGAAAATTACAATTCTGGATGTGGTCTGATTGCTGAAGCACTCGTGGGACTCAGTGGGGCAACAAACCATTGAATGTTGCTTTAAAAAGGCAGGATTTTCCATGGGAGATGACCTGGTGGCAGAAATTGAGTCAGGTATCAAAACTGACTTATTGCCCACACTAGCTGGTTTGACAGTCGAAGAGTACACTGAACTGTGTTCACCTAGGTGACAACAGCCCACCCCCAGACACAGCACATAACGACATCGAGGAGGTGAATGGCTCCATGAGCATAACTGCAACTGAGGAGGAGGAAGGAGGAGAGGAGGACCCAGATAAGCCAATGGCCGAGGAAGTGATCGTGGGACAAGGCAATGTAAGGGCAGCTCTTTTAACCTTACGCTGAGCTATGGAGCAGAATGAAACAATTCAACCTGACTGGACTGCATTAAAGCAGGTTGAGGAAACTTGGGGGCCCTATTGCAAGAGAGAACGGATTCAAACCCACATCACCGAATTCTTCGCTGAACCAAAGCAGAACTGCTGACTTATTTTTGTCTGAAGCAATGAAAGTACTGAAATACAATTAAATTTATTTTCCTTTCAACAAGTGTAAAAATAAAGTTTGGCTTTACTTGCACACAAATTAATCTACAGTACTTTAGTACTATAACTGCACAGTATGCACCAAACTATCACAGTTATGTACTGCACTTATTGGCGTGGCTAAGCTTTTTGTAGAATAGGGCAGTCAACACGCAAATGGATACAGCATCCATACCCTGTATCGAGCAAAAGTAAGCAGCACAAATATGCCCGATACAGGCGGCAGGCACTGTATATCTGGTTATGCAATACACAGGCAGGACTGATTTTAAATTTTTCAAAAATTCAGCTGGACACAAATCTTTTATTTAGGGCTCCCACTTTTTACAATTCCCAACCTAATGATACTGTCAACTGTACAAGGATTAAATATTTTAAAGTCAGACTTAAACAATGGCTTTTTGTAAAGTATGAATGCATTCGTATTTAAAGTTCATTTGTGTGCACTGTGTTTTTCTAACTATGTATAAAATATAATTTTTTATTATTCTGTATTTTCGCACTTGTCGGATGTGAAAATGGTCACTTTCCTCATCACCTAATAAATATAAAAAAATAAAAATGAAAATAAAGTAAGGTGGAGTATGGCTGTGTATATTGGTCTCCGTTTACACAGTGACACTGAGCTCAGATGCTCTACTCCCTTCTCCTATGAGCCACTCCTTGGCAAGACTGCCTTCCCCTCCTCCCTCCTGGTATTTGTTAGCAGAGTGTACTGCCCTTTGGGTACTGATCCTGCCTCTCCACCTCCTCCTCCTCCTCCAGTGAACTCATAGACTTATGTGACTTTAAAGGTGACTGGCAAAGGTACGTAGTACAGAGCTGTCCCTGTAATATCACTTACCCTGCAAGCTGAGCTCTCTCTACATGCTGCTAACTTTTGTAATTTTGTGTCAAGTCCTTAGTTTGCAGAGTTTTAGCGAACACAGAAGCAGAGGTGGCTCCTTAAGGAACCCGACTGAGCGGCGCTAAAAATTATGGAAAAGCTCCCCTCTTAAGTGACACAGATCCTGCTACTGCTGTACTGAACAGAGACAGGAGCGAATATTAGTTTTAAGTTTTTATAGCATCAGCATGAGAGTTCATGTTTAAAAGTATACATACAGTAAGTCACCTTTAATATTACTTCAATTTCCGCAGCTTCTAAGAGCTCACCACAAAAAATAAGGACCCCCCCACCCATCTCTTTCAACTAATATAAAAGCCATTTTGCTTCCATCCCTCCTTGACAAACCACTCCCTCACTGACAAGGGCCATTTCTCCCACTGCTAGTGGTTCACTGAAGATGGTGCTCTCTATGATGCACTCAGTGACCACAAGATGGGCCTATTATGTATGTAAGATCCAACGTCTTTAAGTCCCTCCAAATATCATTTGCTGCAGGTCGCTTAGGTCTCTTGACAAGGGTGCCATGCTGCAAGAGTTTTACAATGGCTGGGCTCATGTAGTAAAGATACCACACAATCTTTTTGCCATTCTGCAACAATTTTTCACAGATTGTTCTTAAAATTTACTAATCCAGCCGGCGCGGTGGCACCGAGGGCTGAGGCGCTGGATGCCTTACCTTGCACCGTGCAGGTGACTCGGGTTCGGGAATGACCTTGGGTCGTTGGGTTGCTTGCATGGGGGAGGGAGCAGGAACAAGCAGCCGACAGCAGCTCTCCCCTCCCAGGGGTGGCTGTCCAACCCCCCCATAGTTCCGCTCCCATCGGATGGAGGTCTGATGGGAAATGTAGGCAGGAAGGGGCGGTGGTGACTGCCAGGGGTAGGGCTGAAGGGGGCGAGCAGGTACCTGGCGAGCATGTGGGCCTTCACACGCATGGATATGCGTGTCATTTGGGGTCCCGTGGACAGGAAAAAGATGCAACAATTACAAATAGAAAAAAAAAATGACTAAGCCAACTACACACTGCCAAGGACTGCCACTAGTGAAATGACAACTGACAAAAACATTTTTGAGAAAAATGTGCAATTCCCCAACAGGAATTGAACCTTGGTCTTGATGAGAATACAGTACAAGAATAGTATATTCCAACTTGAAGTCATGTCCTCTGTATGATAAGCCAACTACACACCCAGTGTGCACATAAGCTACACTGAAGTGAAAGGCGGCTCCTCTGGTGAAAGGGTGAAGTCACAACCTAAGAAGCCAGCAGCCTGGTATTCTACTACTAGCAGCGGATTTCACACTCCAAGCTGTGTAAAACCTGAAAACACCCTACATGACAGTTTTGTGGTGAATTCATTAGTAGACCACCAATCGACAGGTCCACCTTCACTATGAATAGTGAAAAGATGATTCCCTTGTGTATTTCCAATCCAATTCATTACTATCTGGGACAGACATGTGCCCCCGGTCATGTATAAAAAGCTCCTGTTTCCTGGGATTTAGAAAGAGCTCACTGTCTACCTAAAAGTCCTGCTTCACCTACCCCACCAAAGGACTTTATAGTTACCTCCCTGGGTGAACCCTTGGTAGTCGTGCCTAAATTTAAATATCTAGGCATGTGGATAGACAACAAGCTATCTTTCAACGACCATATTGAGGATCTGTCTAAGAGGCTTAAAGCACGACTGGGATTCTTTTTTAGAAACAGGTCCCTCTTTACTCTTGCGACCCGTATACGGCTTGTCCAAGCCACTTTTCTTCCCCTACTTGATTATGGGGATTTTATTTATAGCTCCTCCCCAACCTCTAGCCTAACTAAACTGGACATTCTCTACCACCGTGCTCTACGATTCATTACTAGCTCCACTTACAGGACCCACCGCTGTGATCTATATGCAGCAGTTGGCTGGACCTCACTTGCCACCACACGCTTGCTCCATGCTGGTATCTGGACCCTTAAGATACTTCTTCACAAACTGCCGGACTACTTAACGTCTTTTATACGCATCTCCCATAGTGCTTACTCCCTAAGGAAATCTGACTATATCCTATTAGATATTCTTAGGACTCGTACTACATTTGGCTAACGAGCTGTTTCATATGCCCTCCCCAACACTTGGAATCGACTACAATCCATGCTGAAGCTAACCAGCATTGTCTCAATTAATTCCTACAAAACACTAGCAGTCTCTAAAATAAAAGATATCTGCAGCTGCTACTAGGCCTTCCCCTAACTCCAAGCCAAGTTTTTGTGTACTGACGGTCCTTCTACTCACTAAGCCGGAATGTAATTGCCTAATTGGTATAAAGTTCTTCTATTTTTCTCTCCACTAGACATATGTCTCAACTGGACCCTGCACTGCTGGGTTGAAACTTACCATGTTGAATAGCTCTTGTATTATATGTATACACACTGTTTATCTACATTCAATTGTTCCTATCTATGTAATAACGTATGTATGGGAAAATGTCTCAGGACCTCCTTGTGAATGAGCTTGCTCAATGGAGTTTTCCTGCAATGAACTTGAACTTGCTTCAGCCTGGCTCCGACACACGTCCTCTGCTGGGATCCCAGAGGAACTGCTTAGTTACAACAGCATAATATTAGCACCAAAGCTGTGATGGAAACGAAGTCAAATTATTTTGCTTTGAATCTCCAGAACAACCTTAACAGTCACCAGTAAGAGCTCCAAACTCAAGTGTGGAGGTGGTCCTAATTTGTACTTTGTGTACAAGAAACACTTTAAACTGTTTACTGCAGTATATTAAATTCTATCAGGCTGGTTCTTCTGACTGCCAAACTGACATTTTCTGTAACTACAAATCCCAGAACCTCTGCAGCTGACATCAGAGTGGGGCTTCTGCAGTGGGAGATTCCAGAGCCAGCAGTACATGCTAGAGTTTTTATAAGCTCTGATATTTTGTTTGCTGGTCCCGCTGCCCTCCTGAAGCTATGTACCACCACAAAGGACTGTAACTGGCCCTGGGAGGATAGCAAAATAGGCAAACGATAGATCTGAGCTTATAAAACTCTAACATGAACTGCATGCTACTGAATCTCCCACTGCTGCAGCCTTGCTCCTATGTCAGCTGTCAAGACTCTTCTTAGCTGAGCTGTGGTTTTAAGTTTGACCACACTCACCTAAAACATAAAAAGAGTATCTTTTAAGTCACGTGCCCATTGCTATCAAGAGAGTGAGCCCTCGTGCTCTACAAACTAATATATCACAGAACACTGGAGCATGGAAGCGACATGGGGCAGAGTTTTTGACTGTCGGCACCAGGGAGTTAGGGAAGGGACTCGGCAGTCAAGTGGAATTTACAACACCCTTGCCACAAAAAAAAAAATTAAGCTGCAGAAAATTCAACAATGTGGCTTGTTTAAGTCCACTTTAGAAAAGCTACCATGGGGGGGGGGCTTGTTTCAAAATAAGCGCAAATTCTGCTCCATAACATTCACTGGTACATTTAAGTACAGCCAGTCTAGGGCTCCCGGGGTTTTAGGTACCAGCATCCTGTGCCCCAAGTGTGCTCCAGGGATGCAAACTCACGCAGGCCATGACTCCCTACCTCAACTGCCCTTCCTGCAGTCACAACTCCTTCTAAACATTGTAAACTCCCCCTCCTGACCATCTGAGCTCCTCATTTAACAGTCTTTTTTTTTTTTAATTAATTATTCAGATGGTCCCATGCAGTGCACAAATCTTTATCTTTTTTTTTCTCTTATCGCTGGCCTGAATACTGATAATCATGCCACATGATGCTTTGTGTTACAGAACAAGATTGCTGGCATTTGGGCCTGGTGGGGAGAAGAAGATGAGGAGGATCTGAGCACTGTGGCATTGTGTAAAATAATGTTATAAAAACAAATATTTTAAAAGGGCATTTAAAGGACAACTAAACAACTATTTCTGCAGGGTCGCCAACTTAAAATACTGAAATCATGTTGCAAGAGTCAGTGGTGCCATTTTAAAATATAGTGCTGCTTACGTTTTTCATATCAGTTTAACCCATTTTCGGTATGTTTGCAAATTAGTCAACAAAGATTCCCAGAGTTTACAAGTCTGCACTGATCTGGTCGTAAGATGGCGCAGACGTGAGACATGATTACGTCATCGGAACGAGACAGCTTAGAAGGACTAATAGAAGCCCTATGTACTGGCTCTTTTCAGCTGATACTGTAAGACTTCTTTCTGAAGCCCAGCAACATGCCAGACATCACCTAACACATGTCACATATGTTAGGTGCCGAATGGCATGTTAGTGGGCTTCAGAAGTCTTACAGTATCAGCTGAAAAAGCCAGTAAATAGGCCTATTAGTCCTTCTAAGCTTGTCTGCTCACGATTGACCATTTCCACATCAGTGCCATCTTATGGCCAGATCTTGGCACTGACTTTTAAAACCAAGGGATCTTTGTTGACAAACTTAAAAACCTGCAGAACATGGGCTAAACTGCTATAAAAAGGGTAAGCAGCACTATATTGTAAAATGGCACCACTGGCTCTACTGCACCATGATTTTGATATTTTAAGTTAGTGACCCCGCAGAAATAGTTGTTTAGTTGTCCTTTAAGGATTATGTTGGGAGTGGTGGGGCTTAGATCAGCTGGGGGTTAAACCGTATTGGGGGTATACCTAAAATACTCATAATGTGAGACAAGGAGGTTGGGTACACTGGCATTCAATGTGGGACTAATCTCAAGTGTGGGGTTGCAAGCCACAGCACTGTGGAATGCAGTACCTTTATTTATGCAAGATTTCATTTTAGTTCAGTATCTTAGAAAATTCTGCATTCCTGCTTTAAGTGAGGGTTTATAGCACCTTCTCTGTGTAGGCTGAACTTTTACCATGTAGAACGAATATGGGGCAGAAATGAGGGGCAGTCGTGGTGTATTTGGGGGGACAGACGCTGCAGTGGGACCCATATAAAATGTGTTGATACTCTCAAAATGTTTTCCAGGATCCCCCATTTTTCTACTGAGGGTACACGATCCTCAAAACCAAAATCCTACTGAGAGCCCTGCAGTAGATGCTGGCTCAAGATGGAATCCAAACGTGCTTTAAATTTATGCACAAAACTGTTCCACTAACCCATGCATATCTTTATCGGGGTGGATTCAGTAATTCGAAAAAAAGGGTGTGACGTATTGGGTCAAATAATCAAAGCATTCCAAGGGGTCCGGAGGCATGTCACCCCCCAAAAAAATTTTTTTTAATGTAGTTGTTAAATAGCGCATTTTAGTACTCATTCAGGTGCATATATGTTTATATGTACAGTTAATGTGTCTGTTGTCATTATAAAAGTGAATTTTATTTTTATTGGTGAGAGAAACACTAAGTGAAAAATATAGGTTACTCACCTGTAACAGGAGTTCTAGGAGTGGTATATGTTGTTCATCCACACTTATTGGCAGGTATCCTTGCCGCTTTAAATCTTGCCGGAAGGTCTTCAAGCTGGCTCCTCCCACCCACCCGGGTGGTATAACTCTCGGCTCACCCCATGGCGTAGATCTGGCCGCTGGAGCTCAGGTTGTCGTGGCGAGGTCGAGTGTGGGTCGTGTGGATGAACAACATACACCATTCCTAGAACTCCTGTTACAGGTGAGTAACCTGTATTTCTAGGGACATGGATATGTTGTTCATCCACACTATTGGCAGACCTTTAGCAGTTCTCCGGGAGGAGGAGGCAGACGCATACCCCAATACTTACTTGGGAAAGAGACTGAGAACCGAGGCCCCAACCAGCATCCCGGGCGTGACTCAAGGTCGATGGTAATGGGTAATGAAGGTGTTTGCTGACTTCAGGTAGCAGCCCTGCAGAATTTCCTGGATAGGGCGTCCCTGGAAGCAGCCACCGATGCAGCAGTATGGCGGGTAGAATGAGCTCTTATCCCTCTGGGAGCTCCATGCCCGTCAACTTATAGCAGAGATCTATGCAGGAGGTGACCCACCTGCTTATCGTCCGCTTGGCTGCAGGTCTGCCAGATGCGGCTTCAGCGTAGGTGACAAACAGCTGGCGAACCTCTCCCCGAATTTCAGCCGTGCGCTCTTTGTAATAAGCGAGCGCCCTTCTAGGGTCCAAAGTATGGAGCCTATATTCGGCCTCCGAGGTGTGATTGGGGTAGAACACCGGCAGAGTCAACACCTGGTTAAGGTGAAACTCCGACACCACCTTCTGAAGGAATTTCGGGTGGGGGCGCAGGACAACCTTGTCCCTGTGGAAGACCAGATAAGGAGACTCGATGGAAAGCGCCTGGAGCTCTCCCCATCCTTCTGGCTGGACGGATAGCCACCAAGAAGGCGGTCTTCCACGACAGGTGAGAGAGAGCACACCTGTGCATAGGTTCGAATGGCTTGCCCATGAGCTTTGCCAGTACCAGCAGTAGATCCCACGGAGGTGGAGGTTCTCGCACCGGAGGGGAAATGTGATCAAGGCCTTTGAAAAAGCACCAGACCACCTTCTCCTGCGCCAACGACTGCCTCCTGGCCTGCGCCCGGTAAGCAGAGATGGCTGCCAGGTGCACCCTTGGGGTCGTCGACCTAAGCCCTTGATTAGAAAGGGACCATAAATAGTCCAAGATGCTTGCCAAGGAACAGGAGGAAGGGTCCAAGCCCTTGCCCTGACACCAAATGGAAAACCTTTTCCATTTGAAGGCATAGCATTTCTGGTCGACTCCTTACGGGACGCCTCAACTACATTGAGGACCTCGTCGGAAAGACCCAAGGCCTGGAACTCTAGCCGCTCAGGAACCAGGCCGTCAGGTGCAGGGATTGAAGGTCCGGATGGAACACCTTCCCCTGATTGACTGAGAGCAGGTCCGGGCGAGCTGGAAGCTGCCATGGAGTCCTGGAGCTGAGACTGAGGAGATCTGGGTACCAGAACTGCGCGAGGCCAGTCTGGGGCTATCAGAATCACCTGCGCCTTGTCCCTCCTCGCCTTGAGAAGCACCCTTGCGGATCAAGGGAAATGGGAAAAGGCGTAGAAGGGCCGGGGTCCACTGCCTCGAGAAGGCATCCCCCTGCAGCGAGCCCTGCTGAGGGGGGCGGGCATGGAACAGACTCAGCTTCGCATTCTCCCTGGAGGCAAACAGGTCCACCTGAGGTGTGCCCCAATGGGAGAACAGATGCTGTACTACCTCCGGCAGGAGAGACCACTCGTGGGATGCAGCCCCTATCGGGCTCAGGGCATCGGCCAGGGTGTTGGAGGCTCCCGCCACATGAATGGCTAGGAGATCCGCCTCCAGGCTGCGCACGAGTGACCAAATGCGGAGAGCTTCCTTGCATAGAAGCATGGAGCGCATCCCGCCCTGGCGGTTTAGACAGTACATGGTCGTGGTGTTGTCCGTCTGGACTCGGACCACTTGACCCCGGAGGGACGGAGCAAAGGCGGTGAGAGCTAGGCGGACCGCTCGGAGCTCCAGCAGGTTGATGTGGCATCGGGACTCCCACAGGGACCAGAGGCCGTGGGCCCAGTGTTCCCCCAGATGGGCACCCCAACCCATCAGAGAGGCATCGGTCGATAGAGAGACCGTCGGCTCGGGGCGGACAAACGGGATGCCCTCCTGCAAATGACCTGGAACGATCCACCACTGGAGAGCGTTCCACATCCCCTGTGTCACCGACATAAGCTGGTCCAAAGGATGGCAGCGTTGTGACCACTGGCTGGCCAGTCCCCATTGAAGGGGACGCATGTTCCAGCGGGCCCAACGGACCACGCTGGTGCAGGCCGCCATGAGACCCAGGAGGCGCAGGAAGTCCCGGGCAGGGCGCAGTTGCCCAACCAGAAATGATTGGGCAAAGGAGGAAAGAACCTCGGCCCTGTCCGCCGGGAGCCGCGCTCTGGCTCGAAGAGAGTCGAGCTGCGCCCCGATGAACAGAATCACCTGCTTCGGCTCGAGTTCCGACTTGGCCTCGTTGATAAGGAGGCCTAGTCGAAGCAGACCTGGAGGCCAGATCTCGGACCACTCCACCTCCTGCCTGGAGGGAGCTGCTATCAGCCAGTCGTCCAGGTAAGGGTACCCGGACCCTCGGCGCCGCCCAGGAATGCTGTCACCACTGCCATGCATTTGGTGAAGACCCTGGGAGCTGGAGACAAGCCGAAGGGCATGGCTTGGAACTCGAAGGGATCCCTCCGCTCGAGGCGAAGGAATCTCTGGTGAGACGGACGGATAGGGACGGAAAAAGCGTCCCTGCAAATCCAGAGAGCAGAACCACACTGCCCTCAAGGATGGTATTATCTGAGCCAAGTGACCATCCCTGAAGGTTCGAGACCTTAGGAACTTGTTTAGGTCGTGTAGGTCGAGAATGGGGCGCCAGCCCGTCGTTTCGGAACCAGGAAGTACCTGGACACAAACCCTGGGTCTGAAGGGGTCCTCCACCTCTCTTATCACCTCCTCTGGAGGAGGAGAGCGATGTCGGCTCGGCGAGCCACCAGCAGGCTGGGGACCGAAGCCCCGAGGCGGCGGCTCTGAAGAGGCGGTGCCTGCTCGAATTCTAGAGGCAGGCCTCTTCCATCACCTCCAAAACCCACCTGTCCGTGGTAACAGCAGACCAGGCGGAGCGGAAGTGCGGGCCGTCCCCCAGGGGACCCAGGGAGTAAGGTGGCGGGATGGGGCGACACCCTCAGCCCGTCACTGGGCAGGCTTGGAGGAGGGACCAGCCGGGACCTCCTGGGCCTTTTCCTCCCTGCCTCCTGTTAGAGGAAGCGGTGGCTTGGGTTTGGGATGCCAAGGCCGAGCCTGCTGGCCCTGACGTTGCTGGGCCGGGCGCGCCGGGGGCGTAGAAGGACGAAAGGGCTTAGGCTGTGGTTTGCGCCTTTGTCCTTCTGAGCGGAAGAGACCGAGTCCAAGGTAGCACTGGACTTCTCGATCCTCTGCAGGTGACCTTCCACCCCAGGGCCGAAGAGGTCAGTCCCAAAGGAACATCCGCCAACTTGTGCTGGGTATCCGAGTAAAGGTGGATATCCTCAGCCAAACCCACTCGACACATAGCCACTACGGCACTCACCCGACCTGGCACATGAGTCCCAATATCCAAAGCAGTCTGGAGCTGCTGTTTGGCCACTGCCCTGCCCTGGTCCCGCACCTGCTTGACCGTAGTCTGCTGATCCGGGGAGATGAGAATAACCTCATCCAGGGAGCCCAACAGGGCATGAAAAAATGTGCATGAGGAGACGGCGAACTGGCCTGACGAAGGCCGAGAGAGGATGCAGCATAGACTTTTCACCCGACATAATCCAATTTCTTGGATTCCTTGTCGGGAGGTTTGTCCACATCCTGGCGCTGCCGGCGCGCTTGCGCTGTAACCAACCCCTCAGCAGAGGGGTGCTCCGAAAAACCGGACAGGGAACCGGTAGGGACCGCATACTTCCTGGCCATCCTGGCCGAAGGCGCAGGACAGGAAGCAGGGCGCTGCCAAAGCTCCAGGGCCGGACCCACTATGGCCTCTGCCACCGGAAAGGCCTCCGTCGGAGAATCTCCTCGGTCCAGAATCTCCGTGAGGGGATACCTGGCCCGTTTGGAAACGGGTTCGAGCTTCATCCCGGTGGATTCCGAGATGAGCCGAAGCAGTCCTAGGAAGGACGACGGGCTATCGTCCATAGACTGTCCTCCTGAGGACTCCAAGTCCATGCGCTTGGAGAAAAAGGAGGAATTATCCTCGGACTCGGAGGAGTCCTCGAAGAGCTGCCTCTGGCCTGAGCCACCCTCAACCTGCCGAAGTCGGTCGGGAGTGAGGGTAACCGACAGCCGATGGGGTAGGCCCTTAGCCGACCGAGAATCCCTGGTCGGAGCCCCAAACAGTGGCTGTGGAGGCGGAGGTTCCACCGGAATCGGTGGAGCAGCTGGTTTTGGCCGAACAACCGGCCTGGGTACAGGCTCCTCGGGTAAGTCGAGGGGTTGTGTCGGCCGCTCCGGTGACAGCCACTTAATGGCCGGGGAAGGCGACTGCGTCGGCTTACTCCTGGTCAGAAGCTGTTGCCACATGAGGTCCTCGTACCGTCGGCGTAACTTCACTTGAAGCCTCCCTCGCTCCGAGGAGGGGGACGAGACGAGCGGCGACGCCGCTTGCATGCGATGCGAGACCGCCTATGACGGGCGGGATCGGCTGGACCGCGAAGAGGTCCGAGACCGAGAGCCTCGGCTCTTCCGAGGTCGGTGCGGGGAAGTGTCGGCAGGAACCGGCACTCCCTTCGGCTCGGAGGGTTCATCCGAGGGCTCCGGAACCGGAGGCACAGGCAAGCCCACGGGATCCTCAACTCCCTCCGGGGGAACCGGGGAGAGAGGAATCTCGGCTTCTATGGGCGACAGCCCGTCTAACGGGTCGAGAAAAATCTCGACTTCGTCGACAGGAGTCTCAGTCAACTGACCTGACGGGGGCACCGTGAGACCAGTGGCCGAAGCCGGGCGGTCGACGACTCGGGGAGAGGGACCTTTCCCGCTCCCAAGAGCGTCGACGGAGGGATTTACCCTTGTCCCTCTTTTTGGACCGAGAAAAAGGTCCAGCAGACGTTGGCCCTTCTCCCCTAGTGGAGAGGGACAGACAAAGCTCCTTAAATGAAGCTGTGTAGGAAGAACCCAGAGAGAGCGGGATAAATGCCGCGGCCGAGGAAGATCTGACCGCCGCGTGCCTCCTCTTCGAGGCGATCATCTGCTCGACTGATCCGCCCGAGCCCGCCGCCGTGGACACCGCCGACCGGGCCTCCTTAGACTTCACCGGAGGGAAATGCTTCTCGGGACAGCCCAGTTGCAATCGGGCAGCACGGTCTTCGAGGACGTAGGCCGAGAAGGAAGAGCACAGGTCGCAGTCCTGCGGGTCGTGCTCAAGGCCTAAACAGTAGACACACGTGGAGTGTGGATCCGTCCGAGACATCTTCTACCCGCAAGGGCATCTCCGAAAACTGAGTCGATTTGTCCATCGCAGTCAGAGGATCAAGACCCAAGTTTTTAGCAAAAATCCTCAAATTCGCAAAACGGAAATAGAAGAGGAACCAAATGCAAACGCAGAGCATTAAGGAGGGAACCTGAGCTTCCAAGCGGTAAGGAAGATCTGGCGTCATGGGGCGGAGCCGAGAGTTATACCACCCGGGTGGGTGGGAGGAGCCAGCTTGAAGACCTTCCGGCAAGATTTAAAGCGGCAAGGATACCTGCCAATAAGTGTGGATGAACAACATATCCATGTCCCTAGAAAGAGCAGTTCTGGCACACAATGGAGTTAAGAAGACTCTCTTAACCACAAGAGATGCAGGAACTTTACGTGTAGATGTATTGTAAGTTATGTTGACGTTTGCTGTTTAAAAAATGCAATCTAATCGCCATCGCCACCACACATCCACTCACAATCAGCAATACATCCCGCCCATCATGTCTCAGCCACTGGATAACAAAGGTTCTGGTGGTTTGGTAGGGACTCTGGCACGTACATGCAATCTGAGCTGCATAGGCAGGAAGTCTGCACCGTCTTAAAAAGTTAGACAAGTGGACTGTAGCAGCTCAAATAAATAATGGTACATGACAGTACATGTCAATGCTGAACTCAAACTGGTCCACGATACGACAGGCTAAAACTTGCTCCCACCTCCACCCCCCCAGCCAAAACTAAATAATACAGAGCCAACCAAAACAAGCTGCACTTACACTGTAATAACTTTTCTTTTGTTGACTTGACAGGACAGACAAAACCCACACAGAACCAGCACACTGTTTTTATTTCAGCAGAGATTATAGTTTTACCATAGGCTACCAAACTGTGTAGGTAAACAACCAGATTTCGAGACCATACCTACACTCTCTTTATCAACAAGTATTCCAAGTCTGTTTTTTATTTTTAATTTTTTCCAAACACACACACACACACACACACCACTAATGTCAGGTTAAAGAAGGCTCCTCGCCACCCTCCTCAGTCGACTGCAGCGTAATTTCCATGACAACCTGAATCTCTGCATCAACACCGCCCCCCCCCCATCCCAACCCAGCTTCTCTCCTCTTCTGCTGTACACATTCCAGTTTCCCCTCACCGAGCAACAGCAAAATCAAATAGAGAGGTGGGGAAACACAAAATGGGCATAGTAGCATCGATCCAAGCAACAAAACAAAAAAGTTTCAGACCAAGTTACCCCCCCCCCCCCACAACCACCAGAAGTACCTGTTCCCCACATCAGTGTGCGCTGTATGTTGTAAGGCCATTGTGCTTCTAAGAAAATTAGGAAAAAACAGTGCTTATTCTCTCTCAATGTATCAACTACCATGCTGACACTACCAAGTGACTGATCTCTGAAAATTCAGTTAAAAGAATTATTGAGCTGCATTTTCAAAGGTCAGTCATATCGTATTCTCATAACATAATGTTGACTACCTGCACTCGTGAAAGAAGAATATTCCTTCGATTGCTGAACAAGTGTATTTAATCAAGCAGATGCAGCCAAACAATACCGATAGATGCAACACCCAATATAGTGCTACAGTTGACATCTCAGATGATCGGACCTTTTCTCACTGCTCAATCTGTGCAGGTAACCAGCTTTTACTTTTGTGTTTGGGACTGGCCACTGTGACCGGAAGCTCCTGCCACTCTTGAAGACCGACCTTTTCTTAAGTCTGTTGCAACAGTTCTATTTCTTGCCTGATCTAGCCTTTACTATTTCTAGTCCATAAGGTTGGCCACCTATGGGCACCCCCCTCCCTTTTCTTGACTATGCTATAGTGTCCTCTTTAATTTTCCTGTTCCCTCTCAGGTCCTCGTACAGGGAGGTTATTGTGGTGACCTCCAAGTATATGAAAAACAGCTTGTGTTCATTGTTGTTGGATTTAGTATGTAATAGCACTGTGTCATAAAATACCTTGATGTATATACCTTATGTTTATGAAACCTGTAAATGTTAGATGCCATGGCATTAGGTGTTTTTTTGGTAAAAAGTACTAGGTGTCTATTATAGAAATTAAACTAGTTTTGCTATTTAAAATGCATAAAAATTGTTGTAAACTGAAAAAGTCTAAATGTCAGGATGATTTGCAAATATACCATGATGCATTGCATTATGGAAGTATGTATGATGATGATGTATGTCTTTGAAACTTGATTTGCTACCAGTGCTCTTTGGGGTAACTGTTCTTTCAGTGATTCTTCACTGTGGTTCTTTGTTTATAGCTTATTTTGTTTTTCTTCTTTTTGGGCCCCCACTACATAAGCAAATGAGGCCTGCGTAACGGTTATTGCTACATCTCAACTAGAGAATGGGATCAGAGATCAGTGTCAGTAGGTGCTGACTAAGTGCAGAGAAAGGACATTCATAGTCTGTTGCTGCAAACTGATGTACTGAAGAAGAAATATGCCATTGCAGAAAGTTATTTCTTATATTTTAATTAAACATCACACAGAGATTGTGTGTTGAACCTGAAGTTCGGTGTCTGGTCCATCTGTTATCCCCCAACTCCTCCACAGACTTGGTGTCAGCCATGGGATAACTTGCTGGAAGCATCTGGACTGGTTGAAGAGGGACATTTTCTGCTGGATATTGCCCAGATATCTCAGGTGGACCGACGCACCAGGAGTTGCCAGAGGAGAACCCGGAGAGGAAGGTCTGTGGAGTTCTGACCAGAACCATGGCTGACAGATGGAGAAAAGCTGCTGCCTGGACTGGAACTGAGAGCTCGGAGGAAGGCCAAGCCTGAAGAAGATGAAGAGATGCAGGTCGAGGTAGACTGGAGGTGTAAGAGACAACACCCCGGAGGTGGAGACCCTGATGAGTATGATCCACTGACAAGTGAGCAATGGCTGGAGGCAGACTGACTACACAGAGAGGTGGAACACTGGTGGCAGGTGCTTGGGAGGTTCCTGCTAGAGAGCTTGGACAAAGAGTCTGAGGAGGATTTCTCGTGGGCTCAGTTTGAGGAGGACCACCTGACTGAGCAGGATATTCCTTTGTTTCCTGTGTTCCCAGGATGTTACCTGTTGGAGGTTGGAGATGCAAGTATGGAACTTGAATGTGAGACCCCAGGTAAGACTGTGCCTAGTGATATTGTGCTGGGGTTGAAGACTCCAAGCAAGCAAGAAGAAGCCTGTGAAGCTGAAGGGACTTTTCTTGGTATTGATGCAGCTAAATCTATTAACAGTATTGATTGAGGTATTCTGCATGCTAAAAATACTAATGTTGTCAAAGTGTTACAGTATGTTAAAGTTAAGGAGGGTAGAGGTCATTTAAAAAAATGTCACCCTTGGAAAAAGGGAAACTCTCACATAGGTTACAAGGTATTAGATGGTAACAGATGGCTGAAAATAGAGAGAGATTAAAAGAATGTTTACTAAGACACCCCAGAGTTAAAAGGTTTAGGAACCTGCTGTTTAACACTGCAGGGTATTCAGCATGGGAGGTTCCTTGGGGTCCTGTAGGTTTCCGTAAAGCCCTGCCTGGGGAAAAGATGACCAAGGATTTGGGGTCATAAGTTATAAAAGGTTGACGCAGGAGAGTAGAAACTACTATTGCTCCTTCCATATTCCCACAGACACTTTGTGTCCTGGGTCGTTCCTGAAAATAGGCATATTACTTGTCTAGTGTACTTACCCGGTAACCCAAAGCTAAATAAATAAAGACAAAGGAGTCAAGTTGGCTGCAGGCAAGGCCAGAGGTGGCTCTGCAATGGTCCTTTCCTGTAGGCAAAAGTGTAGCATGTTTGATCAGGGGGCGGGCCTGATGTCAAAGAAAGAGGTACCTAAGAGCAGACAAGGAGTCTGAGGTGGTATGTGTGTTTTATTCTTTTCTGAGTGAAAACCTACAAAGGAGAAGTGGGTGGAAAATGGACTGGAACCTGTGCAGGAGTACACATTGAGTGTCTACCCTCAGGTGTCTGTATCTGTAACAAGTGAAATGAATCAAGAGTCATAGTGGGTTTATGTAGAGGGGTTGAACCTAGGAATGGTCCCCTGCTTAAAATTGACTTGCCTGGTGGGGTTGGAGCAGGTAGTTAGTTACCCAAGAGAAAGTCTTTCTATGGTACTGGACTTTACAGCATCATCCAGATTTATGGTTAAGAAATATAGCAAACTTTCCCTAAAAGGAGATGAAAAGGTACCATTGGTCTCCATTGAGAAATGTGTTTATGCCTCAGGGAAAAGAATGATGATGTCCATTATGTCTATGATGAAATATTAATCGTTAATAGGGACCCTGAGATGCAGTTTCTGAAGATGGAGGGGTAGAAGCTCCATCCCTTCCTGGGACAGGAAGGTGGTAAATAGTCTGCAATAACTGCTTCCCTCTTAAGGTGGGGGATATGTGACCGGGAGCTCCTGCCACTCTTGAGGACTGACCTTTTCTTAAATCTGTTGCAACAGTTTTATTTCTAGCCTAATCTATCCTTTACTATTTCTAGTCCATAAGGTTGGCCACCTATGGGCACCCCTCCCTTTTCTTGACTATGCTATAGTGTCCTCTTTGATTTTCATTTTTCCCTCTTAGGTCCTCGTACAGGGAGGTCATTGTGGTGACCTCCAAGTGTATGTAAAACAGGTTGTGTTTATTGTTGTTGGATTTAGTATGTAGTGGCACTATGTCATAAAATACCTTGATATATATACCTTATGTTTATAAAACCTGTAAATATTAGATGCCACGCACTAGGCGTTTTTGATAATGGTAAAACGTACTAGGTGTCTATTATAGAAATTAAGCTAGTTGTGCTACTTAAAATGCATGTAAATTGTTGAAAACTAAAAAAGTCTAAATGTCATGGTGATTTGGATATATCCCATGATGCATTGCATTATGGAAGTATGTATAATGATGTATGTCTTTGAAACTTGACTTGTTACCAATGCTCTTTGAAGTAACTGTTCTTTCAGTGATTCTGCACTGAGGTTCTTTGTTTATAGCTTGTTTTGTTTTTCTTCTTTTTGGGCCCTCACTACGCAAGCAAATGAGGCCTGCATAAGGGTTATCGCTACATTCCAACTAGTGAATGGAACCAGAGATCAGTGTCAGTAGGTGCTGGCTAAGTGCAAAGAAAGGACATTCATAGTCTGTTGCTGCAAACTGATGTACTGAAGAAGAAATATGCCATTGCAGAAGGCTATTTCTTATATTTTGAATAAACATCACACAGAGATTGTGTGTTGAACCTGAAGTTTGGTGTCTGGTCCATCTGTTATCCCACAACCCCTCCACAGCCACCCTCGCTATTTTCACCAACCCTATACCACAGAAGCGCTGCTCCTTTTACTTCTGAATGGACACCGTATCTAAGATTGTAGCTAGATCAGGAGAGACTGACAGAACTGGCTGGATGGTGGTGTGTGGCGGCAGTGTGGGTGGTGGTATGAAAGAATGTCCAAGCTACAGCAACTCAGTAACTACCAACTTCTGACTGAACATCATTATTCTCAGCAGTGTATAAAATATCTAGTAACCAGATACATTATACCCAGACAAAACAAATGAATTTCAGTCAAATTAAGAGACTGCTGCCTGCTGCAGAGTTCTGACTGATTTAAAAAAACAAAATCCAGCGAGGATGATGTTGCAAAGATGAAAGCATATGTATTAAAATGACAACCAATGTGACACTTCTACTCCACTCACATTTGCTGTCATTTTAACAGACTATTTCCCTGCAAACCTTTTGGTTCAGTGTTTTCATCAAGAAAATTCATCCCCACCATTTAAAGTCACACTTGGTTCAAATCATACCTTACAACAACTCAAAGACTTCCAATATTTTTTTTAACTTCGATTTCAAGCATTGCTTCAATTCACATACAGTTGCTTCTGACCTTGTGAACTGTGCCTTCAAATAACGATTGGTAATAACTGTGCGCTCTCTCCCACTCTAGCCTTCTCTAGGATGCTGCACTTGCAAACAGGCTGTTCCATAATATGTGAAAAGCAGGCAGCAGACCACATTGCCTGGATTAATGTTGTCAGACAGCCTGAGCAGACATATTTTTTTGTCTGTTCAGCCTGCATCAGGTCAAATTATACCTGATGCTGGGTGAATGACTAATATTCAAAGAAAAGATGTCTGTTGAAAATGGGGGAGTGCGCCCCTGCGCTCACATGGAAGATCTGCCACTGTCTATTCTAAATGCTGTACCACTTGCTCTATTTTTTGTACTGCCCTGCTGTGCTCACGGCATGCCTGGAAAAGGTCCACTCTCTGGACCAGTGTACTCACCCGGTCAACAAACAAACAAAATACCGACACACAGAGAACAGGCGTATGAGGGTCCACCATCAAGGACTTACCCAATTGCCTATTCCTTAGTATAACTTGTAGTTCTTTATAGAAATCATGAGTAACAAGATGGAACTCATCCTATAAAGAAGCACATACTTGCACTCAACATACCACACTATGCATTCTTCACATAGGTCTTGTAGTCCCAGTAACTGGCTACAGTTTTGCATTCCATGTGACATAAAAGGGCTCACGACGACCTATTGGGGAGGCTAAAGGTGAAAATCCAAGTGTAAATCACGCTCTCCTGGCACCCACATCAGTGGGCTGGCTGAAACAAAGTATTTGTTTCATATGTTAATGTACTGAACAAGTTTACGTACCTTCAAAGAACCTTTACAATGGGAACTTCCAAGAAATCCTCCCGCGATTGCTGCATGTAATCTCAAGCAAACGATGTAACAGCCAGGAAGTGAAGAGAGAGCTCCACAATGTGATTTCCTATGGAGAGAGAAAAGGTTTTGATTTTAAATTAAAAATGAAGACTTTTTGCTTCAGAAAAAACTCCATCTGCCATTACATCAAGACTGCTTGCTAAAGGTACAGCAGGGCCCCACAAGTGTCAAGAAACTTATTTTACTGTAGAAGCTAAAATAAATGACACTTGATAAAAGATTAGGTTAACCAAGATTCCGCAACTACAGAATACAGCCACTCCTCAGCGTTACATGTTCGAGCTATAAAACGTACAAGTCTAAGGGAAATAAAGCAGCACCACCCACCAACATTGCAAAACTACTGCATTTATTCTGCTTAAACGTGGCAAAGAAGTAAAATGCAGTGCTACTTACATAGAAACATGGAATCTGATGGCAGATAAGGATTGCTTGGCCCACCTAGTCTGCCCACTTCCCTACCTAATGGATAAGCTGCAGATCCTAGTTAACCAACAGCCTACTGTACTTCCTCCTACCCCCCCCCAACTAGAATTCCATGAATTCTTGAATTTCCCCACTGTTTTTGACTCTACGACCTCCTCAGGAAGGCTGTTCCATGCATCTACAATCCTCTCTGTGAAGAAATACTTCCTCACATTACCTCGGAGTCATCCCCCCTCTACCTTCAAATTGTGCCCACTTGTTCTTGCACATCTCTTTTTCTGAAATATGCTACCCTCCTGGACTTTGTTGATTCCCTTGAGGTATTTGAAAGTTTCGATCATGTCCCCCCTTCTACCTCCTTTCCTTGAGTCTATTCATCTTAAGTTCCTTTAGTCTTTCTTCATATGTCTTCTGGTGCAGACCCTGCACCATACTGGTTGCTCTCCTCTGGACAGCCTCCACCCTGTCTATGTCTTTGCGGAGAGGGGGTCTCCAGAACTGTACACAGTACTCCAGATGTGGTCTTACCAACTGTCCGTACAGAGGACCAACAACTTCCTGTTTTCTACTGGTGATGCCTCTCCCTATGCATCCCAGTATCCCCCAGCCCTCCTTACTGCCTTCTCACATTGCTGGCCCACCTTTAGGTCGTCCGATATGACTACCCCCAGGTCCCTTTCCATTTTTGTTGTTGTCAGTATCTCACCCCCATTGTGTACTCTTCCCCTGGGTTTTTGTTTCCCAGGTGCATAACTTTGCACTTCTTTGCATTGAATCTAAGCTGATATGCATCTGACCATTCCTCCGACCTTGCCAATTTCCTTTTCATCCTTTCCACCCCACCTTGCATATCAACCCTGTTGCAAATCTTTGTGACATCCGCAAAGAGACATACATTTCCTTCCAGTACTTCTGCAATGTCACTTATAAAGACATTAAGAAGGACCGGTCCCAGTACTGAACCTTGCGGTACCCCACTAGTAACCCCCCCCTTCTTCACTGTGGACTCCATTTATTACCCTGTGTGTCCTGTTGTCCAGCCAGTGTTTTACCTAGGCTACCACCCTGGGACCCACTCCCAGGCTGGCTAATTTGTTTATTAATCTTTTGTGCGAGACTGTGTCAAATGCCTTGCTAAAGTCTAGGCAGGCCATGTTCACAACCCCTTCCTGATCTACTACTTTGGTCACACAGTCAAATAAATCAATTAGATTCTTCTGACATGACCTTCCTGCTGTGAATCCATGCTGCCTTGGGTCCTGTGCCCCACTGGCCTCTAGGTACCCAACAATTCTTTCCTTCAGAAGTGATTCCATCATTTTGCCTACCACTGAGGTCAAACTGACAGATCTATAGTTTCCTGCCTCTGTCTCGCTCCTACTTTTGTGAAGGGGAATCACATCCGCCCTCTTCCAGTTCTCAGGTACCACACCATCCTCCCATGATTTATTAAAAGGGTAGTCAGTGGTGTTACTAGTTCTTCCCTTAGTTCTTTTAGAATTCTGGGGTGAATCCCATCAGGCCCCATTGCTTTATCCACCTTCAGTTTTCAGAGTTCTTTCAGAACCCTTTCTTCTGTGAAAGGACTAATATCAACCCCCCTATCCAGAGTGCTTCTATCAACTGGATTAGGTATCTCCCCCTGCTCTTCCATTGTGAATACTGAGCAGAAGTATTTGTTCAGTATCCCTGCTTTTTCACTGTCGCTCTCTGCCCAACCACCTTCCTCTTTATTCAGCCTCAGTGTCCCTGCCTTAGTCTTTCTTTGCTCCCAAATGTACCTATAAAACGTTTTATCCCCCTTCTTAACCAAGTTGGCTATCTTTTCCTCGGGTTGGGCCTTTGCTATTCTCACTGCCTACCTCGCTTCTTTCAGCTTTAACTGGTACAGTTCTCTGTCCTGCTCCTTCTGTGTTTCCTTATACTTCCTGAATGCTATCTTTTTCTCCCTAACCTTCCCTAACACTTCTTTTGAGAACGACAGTGTTTTTTTCTTTCGTTTTGATTTATTTGCTTCACACAAAGGCTTGTTGGCTCTGTGATGGCAGTTTTGATGCCTCCCCATTGTTGCTCCACCCCACCTTCTTGCCTCTTTGCTACTGCTTTTCTGAGGCACTCTCCCATTTTGACAAAATCAGCCCTCCTGAAGTCCAGTACCTTCACTTTTGTATGGCTTGACTCTACAGCTAAGTTTATCATGAACCACACTGTTTGGTGGTCGCTTGTTCCCAGACGGCTACCCACTTCAAGATCGGAGATCCTCTCTCCGTCCCCATTTGAGTGTACCAGGTCTAAGACTGCTCCCTCCTGAGTGGGTTCCAAAACTAGCTGTCTGAGGCATGCCCCCTGTAGGCATCGAGAATGGCCCTGCTCTTGGATGTGACTGCAGCACAGGTGCTCCAGTTAACATCTGGCATATTCAGGTCCCCCATCAGCAATATCTCCCCTTTCTCTGTCATCCTAAGGATGCCTTCTATTATTTCCTTGTCCATTTCCTCCCCCCTGAGACTGGGTTCTGTATACAACCCCTGTGCAGACTGTGGTGCCATTTTCAGTCTCCACGGTGACCCACAGTGCCTCCTCTGCTCCCTGTTTACCCTTTAGTTCTGTTGCTTTGATCCCTTCCCTTACATAGAGAGCTACTTCTCCTCTTCTTTCCTCCCTGGCCCTCCTGGAGATTGTGTACCCTGGTATGTTGACATCCCAGTCATGGTTCTCTGTGTACCATGTTTCTATGACTGCCACAATATCCAGGCATTCCTCTTCCATCAAGGCCACCATTTCGGAGAGCTTTTTACCTAGACTATGGGCATTGGTACTCATTACCCTCCATTTGTGTATGGCTTTATTTCTTTCTGGCCCATCCCTGTCCTTACTGCCTTTATCTTTTTCTCCTTTTAACCCTGTCCTTCTCCCTACTGATTGCTCTACTTGGTGTTTACCTCACTAACTACCCTGATTTTTTATTGGGGGGGAGTGCTAGGATTTCTCTTCTCCTTTTCAGTGCCTCCCCCCTTGGCTAGTTTAAATGCTTGCCAATGACGCATTTAAACTTATCACCTAGGATCCTGGTTCCCCTCCTGGATAGATGCAGACCATCACACCAGTATAGGCCTGCATCCCTCCAGGTGGAGCCCCAGTCCCCAGTGAAGCCAAATCCCTGAGCTCTGCACCAGTTTTTCAACTAGTCATTAAATCCCATGGTGTGGAGCAACTTAGCCTCATCCATGCCACAGACAGGTAGCACTTCCGAGAAAGTTACCGTATGTGCTACTTGTCTAAGGCCCCTCCCCCAACTCCACAAACTCCTGTTGCACTGCTCTGATCCCATTCTCAGCCAGGTCATTTGTCCCTAGGTGGATAATGACATCCAGCTCACTCCCCCTTGCAGCTGCTCCCACGATCCTGAGGATTCGTTTTCTGTCCCTCCAAGCCATGGTGCCGGGCAGGCACCTTACCTCCCTTTCCCCTGCCTCCCCCGGTTCTACCCCCCTAACAACCAAGTCCCGCACCAGAAGTTGTTTCCTTAAACTGTTGGGTCCTGTGCCACTCTCCTGTGGGTCTCCACTGTGGAGGTTCCCAGCATCCTCCTTGGTCTCCACTGCGGGTGCCTCCAGAAACAATCAATTACAACTCTGACCCTCCACCCTGGGGAGTGCCTTCCATCCTTTCAGACACCTACTTCACAGATGTTATGTAACAGGTCTACTCACAAATGACTGCAAATATCTCCCAGCTACAGTTCCTCCCTGGCAAATAAAAGTTAAACTAAGGAAAGTCAACCCCAAAAACAGAGAATCAATACTAGTTACTTACACAGGTCCAAAAAGTAATAATTCAATTCAGTGTAGTCTACTAAATAACCTCCTTGATTTAATGAAGCTTTAGCTGCTTTTTCTCTACTTACAATAGTGGTGCAATTCTAGCTTATGATGATGCCATCTTGAGGCTCACAAAACGGCCTGATCGGTTTGGCGCATTTTTGGTGAGTGGATGGTCATTCTTAAAGCTCGCCTGCTATATCTGTAAGGCAGCATCACAGGACTGACAGCAAAAATTATTTCATGTCCTGACTACTGTTCATCTCAGCAAAACAGTATAATTTCACATCTTCGATGGGCAACATCTTTTTTGCAGAACTAGCAGAGACAGACCATGAAAGGGGCTTTATTTATGTATGTTTTGGTAACTGGGTAGGCAAGCTGATCCAGAGGACCATTTTCACTTGCGACCCGGGCCACACAGTGGCAGACAAAAACTAAGACAGACAATTGGGTACAAATTTCAGACAATTTGGTACAAGTTACAGTACAGTGGGGTGTATATAATACAACTGAGTACAATGGAAGTCAAAGAGTGATACCTAAACATCATAGTTAACAGAGAAAGAACAAGTTTCTAACAAATTCAGCACTACATCTCTGATTACAGATAAACTCAGGTCAGTTAAACAAGTTTAAAACAAATACAACACTACATCTATACAGATAATACAGGTCAGTTACATGTATTGCAAATCAAGACATCCTTTAACCAGTGAAAGCTGTACAGAAACAGTGCATACTGGATATATCATTGCAACGAACAGTGTTTAATAAGGAAGACCAAAAGTAAGTGCCAGAATTTTTTTTTTTTTTTTTGGGAGAGAGGATCACGGGAAGTGAATCCTGTGGCATAGTTTGCCTCAAGATGGATTTCTGGTGGGGATGTTTCCAAGGGTGCATGAGCAGGTGGCCTGAGACTTGAGCCAATCTCTAAGCTTCAGTTTAAAAGACTGGTGCGAGGGTAAAGTTATGATGGCAGGTGGCAGTCTGTTCTAGAGCGTGGGGGCAGAGACAGAGAAGGCCTTGCTCCCCATGACAGTAGCTACATGGGGGACTACCGGGGGAGGAATGGAAGAGACCCTGAGAGAACAGGTAACCATCCTGGCAGTGAGAATCTGGGAGAATGGGGACTCTTGAGAGAGGTGTCAACTAGACAGCCCATGGCATATTCATAATGGCCCTGAAGAGAGAGCCAACCCAAGGACTGATATAGAGAGCAGTGATGAGTGGAGGAGGGGACTTGAAGGGCAAAGCGACAGATAAGAGTTATATGTGATACTTAGATGAGACAGAAGTGAGGTGGATGTGGAGCAGAACACGGGAGAGCAATAGTCAAGAAGGGGCAGGAGATTTCCTTGGGTAATTGCTAGATGAGCCTCAGGGGTCAAGAAGTGGTTTACTTGGTAGGCTGCCCCCAATGTCTGATGGACCCTCTTTGCAATGTGGTCATTGAAGGTAAGGGAGGGATCAAGAGTCACACCTAAGTATCTGAAGGAGGATACAATGTCAAGAGGAGGGCTAGCAGGGGTTGCTGTGTGTAATGTAGTATCAGTTTTGGAAGCCTTTGAAAGGTACAGCTTGGACCCAAATAACATGGCCTTAGTTTTTTTTTTCTCATTTACCAGAACTTTTTTGGAAAGGAACCAGTTATGAGCTGCGTCATAGTTAGTGGTGAGGGTGTAGAATATAGACCCAAGGGATGTTTCACTACGGAAGATGACTAAGTCGTCTGCATAGAGGAGTGCTTTACAGTTTAAGTGCTCCACTGGAAGGTCATTTATAAACAGTGAGAATAGTAGGGGCCCACAGTATGGAGCCCTGGGGTACACCAGTATGGATGGGTAAGGCAGCAGAGTTAGCTTTGCCTATCAATACAGTTTGGGATCTATTTGTGAGGTAACTGGTGAACCAGGCTGTGACCTCAGGGGAGCAGCCAAGGTTTAGCAGGGTGATAGTGAGAAGGTGGTGGTTCATAAGGTCAAAGGCTTTAGATAGGTCCAAAAACACCGTACCCGTGGACATGCCCATGTCCATGTGTCTAAGGACGTGGTTAGAGAAAAGGGCTAAGGCAGAGGTGGTGCTGTGTTGTTTGCGGAAGCCATGTTGGAGTGGGCTCAGTAAGTTGTAGTTTATAAGGTACTGAGATAGTTGGTGGTAAATGATTTTTCTAATAGTTTGCTTAGATGCGGGAGGAGGGAGATGGGATGGTAGTTTTCAGGGGAAGCAGGATTGCCGGATTTAAAAATAGGCACCACGTGCGCATGTTTCTGTGATTCAGGCATGGTAGATTATGAGAGGGCAAGATTAAATATGTGGGTCAGTGATCTAACCAGGGCTGGGGAGAGGATTTTCAAAAAGGTGGGATGCAGGTCATCACTGCCTGGGCTGCCACTGGTGGGTAGCGACCCTATGGTCAATGGCTCTAAGGTAGAAGACAGGACCAGTGGAACGAGGACCACATGGATGGTTTTTCTGGGCAGAGGAAGGCTTGGGAGGGAGTTTGCTGCTGTAGGAGGTAAGGTCAGTGAACATTTAATTGACAGTATCAGCACTTTCACCCAGATCGGTGGTGGGACCAGATGGGGAGGCAAGTTCAGTTATTTGTTTACTTGGTTTAGGGTTTAGGAGGGTGTTTACTGAGGCCCAGAAACTGTGAGGGTTTCACAGGGACTCATTTTGTAGATTGGTATAATATTTAAGCTTTAGTGATTTCACCGCCTGCTTGCAGGAGTTTCGTAGCTACCTGTAAACATTCCATAGTTAAGGGGAGGGGGATGCCTTGAAAGCTCTCTATGTTTTGTCCCTTTCTTTCATTTGGGCCAAAAGTTCACATGACAACCAACTGGTGTTTCCACCTCTAACCTTTCTGGTGATGAGTGGGTAATATTTGTCCTGGAGGAAGCATAGAGTTTCAGTAAGAGTCGTCATTGCCATGGAGACGACCTCGAGTTGGTAAAATGAGGACCAGCTTATGGCCTAGGCATCCCTTAGCACTAAGTCTGGGTTGGGGGCTTTGAATTTCCTAAAAGAAAGCAATTTGTAGGGGGGGGGGCCACAATGATTTGGTGATTAAAGCAACATACGCAGGGGAATGGTCACCGATTGAGTCGGACATAGTGGCTACTTGGAGGACTAGGTTTGTACAGTTAGTAGTGATCCAGTCAACGGTGAAGAGGTTGGGGGAGCGGGGGTTGTATCTGGTGGGAGAGGAGATGACTTGCTCAAGGTGATGTGACTTTAACAGGTGTACATACTCCGGTGCTGGGGATTCAGTCCAGTGGAGGTTAAAATCCCCGATTGTGATGATGCCCTTGGAAGAGGGGACTGATGCAAGGCCGTCTAGAAAGTTAGATAGGCCCTGTGCCCCTCCTGAGGGAGGATTATAGCAACAGCCTATGTACTATTTTTTCAATGCACCCTGAACAATTTCAGCAACAAGCCACTCCCTGGTCGTAGAGGGGTAGGAGTAGGCACTAGCGTTAGCATTAATATGGTCTTGCACGTATAGTGCAATGCCACCTCCCCTCTTTCTGCCAGGTGTGTCAAGCCGCAACAACGAGTAACCAGGGAGTTGGTAGGAGGCATCACTGTGGTATGGCTTAAGCCATGTTTCAGTTAGACCTGGGACATGAGGTTTGTAGAAGTACACCCAGGCTTCGAGTTCAGGGAACTTGGCTGGAAGGCTGCATACATTCAGGTTTGCAAACCTGAGGCTGCAGCATCCTAGCCAAACAGCGTTGGCATGGTCAATATGCACGTTTGAGGGACCAGGGTTCGTTTCCACATCCCCAGCTTTGGGGTGGTTACAGACATGAAATGGAGGCACTCTTTAAATTTTGTTTTTTATTAACTTTTGCTAAAATTTTAAAACTGCATCAACAATGATTACATTCCAGCACAACATATACTTACTATAGGGAATACAACCGCTACACTCAGATAGTTACATCACTGGAGGCAGTCAAATACAAACTGACTTACAATAGCAGATTCTTAATCTACTCACAAGCCAGCTACTGCCGCAATGAGAAAAGCCCCACCATCCAGTCTGTCACTGTGTCATGTCTATGGCAGTCTTTTAGGCCGATTAATTTACTAACATGCTAACCACATAGGTTCGCTCACCTCCCAAATTCCACACCCCAAACACTAGCAAAACTGTAACAGTACAGGTCATAATTACGTATCAATTAGTAGGTTAGAACCTGAGGATATCCCTGCAAAAACAAAAATCATTAAGTCCTCCTAGTCTAGTAATTTGCAACACTGAAAGAAAATCAGCAGGGTTTAAAACTCCACACTTGTAAATATACTGTTCAACATTAAGTTCAGAACAGCAGAATCTTTAGGAAGTCTTTAACGTAGTGTCTGAGACAGTGAGGTGTCTCAAACCACGCCTAAGGTCAGCGAGAGGGAATCAACCGACCTGCCATGCAGTGGATGCCATTTTGGGTATTATACAGGTACCATAGATTTAAAGATCACCCAATGTTACCATAAAGCACATTATAGTTTACTCACATTATTATGTAATACAACATCCTTTGGGCTATACCCTGCAAGAGCATATAGCTCTCTATGCTGGACACACTACCATGCAAGCCTCCTCTCCACTGCCCCCCTTTTACAATTTCCCACTGTGTTCACAGTTCTCAGACAGTAAAGAAATTAGTCCAATCCAAATCCATGTCTTGAATGCCTGGTTACCAAAGTCTGATTTGATTCAGTTAAGTTTCCCAGCATCAGCAGGATCATTAAAAATACGGTGCTTTCCAGAGTAATTTTGAGATTTGCTGAGAACTGCAGAGTGTGTGAAATCCCCAGGGAGCGCAATGTGGCTCTTGCTCCATCAAATCCCTTCCTTCGCTCCCTGGTGGTGTAGCTTTAGTTTGGGAACACCAAAATTCTGCCCCTTCTTTCTGCTCCAAAGGGCCCTTTCTCTTTGCGGCTGTCAGGGACCTACTGTGCACTGGTGTTCTTGTCCTCCTAGACACCCAGCCTAGTCCTTGCCAGTGCCATGTGTTTGTTCCCAATCCTTGTCCCACCCATGTTTAAAGCTTGATACTGATTTTGCAGCCACCACCTCAGGAGGTACTCTATTCTAAGGTTCCACCACCCTCTCTGAGAAGTAATACTTTCTGATCTCCCTCTTGAACACTCCACCATTCAATTTCCACTTGTGCCCTCCTGTAGTAGAACTGATGTTCTTGGTAAAAAGCTGTACTTCCAGCAACTTGCCGATGCCTTTAAGGAACCTGAAGGTCTCAATCATATCCCCCCCCCCCCCAGTCTCTAGTGAGTACAATTGCAGAGCCCCAAGCCTCTCTTCATAGGTGACTTCCTGAAGGTCATGTATCATTTTTGTTGCTCTTCTCTGGACCACTTCCAATCTATCAATGTCCTTTCTTAGGTGAGGCCTCCAGAATTGTATACAGTACTCCAGATGAGGCCCCACTAATGACCGGTAAAGTGATAGCATCTCCTCCCTGTCCCTGCTGTCTATCCCCCTGCCAATGCAACCTAACACCCTGCTAGCCTTGATGTGAGCCTTATTGCACTGACTTTTCTGCTTGAGGTCATCCCTAATGACGACTCCCAGATCACGTTCCTCAACAGAGGAGCTCAGCTGGACTCCATTTAGCCAGTATTCTTCCTCAGGGTTGGCCCTACCCAGGTGCATCACCTTATACTTCTTAGCACTGAAGTTTAATTGCCATATTTGTGACCACCTTTCCAACTCCTTAAGGTCCTTCTGCAGTTGTCTTACTCCCTCTGTACTATCCACTCTTCCGTGGAGTTTCGTATTGTCTGCAAACAGGGCGATGTTGCCATTTATGCCCTCACTGATGTTACTAATGAATACATTGAAGAGGACAGGCCCCAGGACCAGTCCCTGAGGCACCCCACTAGTGGCCTACCTCTCATTAGATTTCACCTCATTTACTACCACCCTTTGTTTGTTGTCCCTCAGCCAACTCAGTATTCACTTTACTATCTGTTCTGCTAACTCAAGGTCTTCTAGCTTTTTAAAGAGGTGTCTATGTGGGACTGTGACAAATGCCTTACTGAAGTCAAAGTAAAGCAAATCCCCCAAATGACCCCTGTCCAACTCCCTGGTCACTTCGTCAAAGAACGTTATAAGGTTTGTTTGACATGACCTGCCAGAACAAACCTGTTTGTACTTCTGGAGGCAATTTACTTCGAGGTATTCCACTAGATCTTGCTTGATAAGGGCCTCCATAAGTTTACCCATTACTGATGTGAGGCTGACTGGCCTATATTTACCTGTATCTTCCCTGTCTCCACAGTTGTGCAGTGGCACCACATCTGACACCCCTCAGTCACCTGGAATTACCCCCGACTCCAGTGACCTGTTGAACAAGTGCACAAGAGGCACTGCCAGCTCTTCTGCAAGCTCCCTGAGCACTCTAGGGTGAAACCCATCAAGGCCAGGGGCCTTGTCAGGCCTGATGTCTGAAAGGCCCTTCCTGACCCTGTCTGTGGTGAACTCCTGGGTACACATTCTCGGAACCCCTCTGGTCTCGGCTCCGATACCGCTGTCTAGCAGTGGGCCCTGATTCTCCCTCATGAATGCCAAGGAAAAGTATTCATTTAGGGCCTCTGCTTTTTGTCTGCTGTCCTCCAGAGCCTAATCCCCCACTTTTAACCTTACAATTCCTCCCCCTTTCTTCCTTTTTTCACTGATATAGCGGAAAAACGTTTTCTCCCAATTTGCAGCTCTTTTCCTGCCTTGGCCTCCCTCGCTATTTTCTGAGTGTAATCCTCCCATTCCCTGTCCCCTATATGTTGCCTGAACCATCTTTATGCATTCCATTTGGCCCCGATTGCCTCTGTTACTGGGGGGGGGGAACCACAGTGGTCTTTTAAACCTATTTTTCTTTGTTGTAGTCCTAATGCAGAGTCTTGTTGCCTCTAGAACAGTATCCCCAATATTCTTTCCATGTTTCCTCCATGTCTGACTCGTCTCTGTTAATGATTAACTTATCCCTCATTATCTGCCTCAATCTACCAAAATCAGCCTTCTGAAAGCACAGCACCTCTGTGCTTGAGGTGGTTTTAGTAGAGCCCGTGGTTGTTTCAAACCAGACTGTATTGTGATCGCTGTTTGCCAGGGGTGCTGCCACCTTCACAGATCTAATTTCTTCAAAGTTTTTGAGGATCAGATCCAAGATGGCATCTACTCTGGTCAGGTCCTTCACTAGCTAAGACAGCAGACAATCCTGGAAAGTGTCCAGTAAAGCCTGACTTCAGAAGCTCTTGGCTGCTGGGATATTCAAAGTCCACATCTGGCAGGTTAAGGTCCCCAACCACCACTATGTTACCTCTGCCACATTCATTCCCAATCCTCCAGTGGCAAGTGGATTTGGGCATCTAAATGCCACTTATTAATTATGCATTGGGTATGTGTTTTGTTTGGTAAGAGTAATAGTTGATATAGTAAGGTGATGGCTCCCTTCTGTTGGAATGCTCCAATCAGAGAACTCAAGGACAGCTCCTTTAGATCCTTGTCCCATCAGTGCCCCTCCCCCTCCTGTTTTGAGCTGGGCCAGTATATAATTTCTGATTTGAAAATAGCAGAAACGGTCGGTTATTGACCACCCACATTTTGCCCTACATTCCAAAAGTTATCAGGGAAGAGTCTTTCAGAATCTGATTACGGTATTGCAACCCACCCAAGGCATGTCTCCTGTACCATGGGTCGAGAGTCACTGGTATAAATGCTGAATCCCAGCCTAACCAGCAGAATCTCTACATGCCTTTTACTACCTTGGGGCTCTTACAGAATTGCTCCCATGCCGTCCAAGTAACTTCCAGCACCTTATATATATTATGGGTATCAGGTTTTGTCAATTTAGGGTCAAATAAGAGAGTAGGTAAAGGGGGTTGGTCTACTAGCTCCATTTCATTCGTCTTCCAGTGAGTCTGGTACTGGGAATCCACCCACAGGAACACATTAACTTGTGCAGCAGTCCAGTAAGTTTTTAGGTTTGATAGAGCCCATCCCTCCCCCAGTCCCTCCTTGCTAGTAGAATCTCACTCTCGGTCGTGCGTCCGCCCAGACAAATTTATAGATCTGTCTCTGTATCTGTTGGAACCACTGGTCCCCTTTCTGATCCTCTGCCAGACCCAAGACCCTTATGTTGGCAACACACGGTTTATTCTCCAGGGTGTCTATACGAAAGCGGAGGAAGTTAGTTTTCTTTCTGCGGTCCCACCACTGATGTGACTTCCTGCAAAGCTGACCCCACTACTACTTTGGCTTTTGCAAATATCGAGGATGACTGCACCTCGGAAACTGTTAGACGAGAGCTAAATTCTTAGATTTTGGCATCTATTGTTGCCACCCTTAGGTCCAGTGCTTGATGGCCTTCATAACATTGTTCAGGGTGAAGTCTTGTGTTTGTGGCTCTTTTTCTCCCGGCTGCTTCATCCCACCAGCTCCAGCAGCATGCTGTTCTTTTTTTCCTCCACAATCTCCAGTCCGTTTTCTAGGGTAGCCCATGCAGCAATTCTACCAAACTCGCTCAAGATGTAGGTGAATATAGTTGCTACCAATTGATATTGTTTTTACTGCACCAAACCACCAAAAGCAAAGTTTAATACAGTTAAACAGGTTCCACAAGGGAGACCCATCTAGACGTGCAACTTGTCTTGTTGGCAGCTAGCTCTGCCCCACCAAGGCTCTCTTAACAATGTTCAGCCATGGTTAGTACAACAACCAAACACTGGGATGTACAAAGCCACACACAGACATGCACAGTAGTAGAGGTGGCCAAGCCAGAGCAGGCTCAAGCCTGGCTCGAGCTCAGTGCGTGGCTTGGCTTCACCTCTGTAAGAAACTGGTAGCCAAAGTCCAGCCGAGCCAGTTATGGTCAAAGTAAGGATTTCTGTCAGCCTGAGCAGTTAGTGTACTGTCTCAAATGTTCTATTCCTGCGGAGAGAACAGCCTGCAGTAGCTAGGACTCGGCTCATGTTTTGGCTTGCAGAGTCAAGCTAGAACCCCGGCTTGGCTCCAGGTGAAAAATTCCTGGCTTGCCCACCTCTACACAGTAGCCACACTCTGGGATGTGGGATACACAGTAATCACACTCTGGGATGTACAGTAACCACACACTGGGATGTACAGTAACCACGATGTGGGATGTACAGTAACCATGTATGGAGATGTACAGTAACCACATACTGGGAAGTGGGATGTACAGTACCCACGTATGGAGATGTACAGTAACCACATACTGGTATGTAGGATGTACAGTAACCACATACTGGGACGTGGGATGTACAGCAACCACAAACTGGGACGTGGGATGTACAGTAACCACGTACTGGGATGTGGGATGTACAGTAACCACAAACTGGGATGTACAGTAACCATGTACGGAGAAGTACAGTGACAATATACTGTGACATATGCTAACCACATAATGGGATGTATTAATCATAGCATCGCTGGTATTCAGCGAGCCAAGATTTTAATAACAGTACATCTTTAAACATACACACTCAAAAAAATACTGGCTCAGATACACACATACTGCACGTTACAGCTTGCAGTAACAATGTGTTGCCCAGAGGGGCTTTATCCATGTTGCAGTATGAAGTGGTGTCTCCTGCCCCATAAGGATTTCTTGATATTGCCATGGCAGCAACAGCTTCCTGCCACAGACGGCCTTTATCAATTTTGCCACCAGCAGTGCAGAGTACCCAGTCTGACAGTTACCTAAACTAGCCTCACTTCCACACCAAAAAAAAAATATATATATATATACGGCTTGCTCCCAGTACATTTTCCTGGTAGCTAAAACACCACCCCCAGAAAGTTACACTGGTGACTTCAGTGATGAAGAAATAGAGTGTGATCAGCATGATAAGCAGCTGAGAGTGAGATGAACAGGTTCCTCTTAGGGACTCACAAGTGTGTGTTGGACATGTGTGCTAGTGCCCTGCTGTGCAACTGTATAGGAAACATTTCTCAGTCCTGTCCCCGCTCACTGCAGCCAGCCCTTACCTCCTCCCTGGTTGGGGTCCTATCAGGCGTGGCTGAGTCAGGAAGGGAGGTGCACCCCTCCCCCCCCGAAACACACATCCAGATCTCTCTCAGACAAGCACAGCAGGCTACAGCATGGCGGACAGGGTTCATGGGGCCCATCTTCCATTCCTCCCCAACCCCAGGCCCATGGATGTGCAATGAACATGATGTGCATGCTCCACCTCCACGGTGACACCCCCCAATGCCCTGAACATGGGGTCCTTTCCCATACAGTGCAAATCTCTTGTGTTGCCACTTGGATTCCTCCAGGTGGCAGTCAAGCAGCAAGCCACAATAATCAGCAGTCCTACAGACACTCAATCCTCCCAGCTCTAGCCAGTCCCAGAGCAACCCACATCGGTTTCTGAATCCAGGTCACCAGTGTGGTAGGAGGTAAGGCACCCAGTGGTTCAGTCCTCCATGCTACTGGCCCAGCCCCATGCATTATTCTACATGCATTGCCAACAGTTACTGGCTCCTTTCAGACCACATATACACACAACAGAGAAGGCAGTGTGGCTTAACTGTTGAAGCAATTTTGAGAATTAGAAGATCGCAATTTTTTTTTTTTTTTTATTCAAAACTATGTACAGGAGGTAGGAAAAGGAAAGCAAGCTACATAGACAGGAAATATTTGCACACTTCATAAACTGTACATAATTGCTGAACATTATTTCCATCCGACCGTGATAACCAGATGGTTATAACAGCAAACACGTGACTGGTTTCCCTCGCTCCAAGCATGCACCAGCTGCCTTCTTCCCTCATCTTGCCAGACACTCGGATTCTGCCATACGTAAATATTTTAAAAATCCACTTAGCTCATTAACATAGGTGCCGACTCCAGGGGTGCTGAGGTACTCAGACACCCACAAAATTGACTTAAGCACCCTCAATATTTTGAGGGAAGACTACAAAAGAGCATTGCTATGGAACCTGCCCACTGGAAAAATACTACGTCCTACCAGGGAGCACCCACAAAAATTTATAAAAGTTGGCACTACTGTAAAGTACACTTCTTGGGAAGAACTGCTTTACACACACACACACACACACACACAAAAAGAAAACCTTACAAGAGCCGCTGGAGTTCAACTGTGGACCGTGTTTGAACCTGACCGCAGCTACACGGTAGTATTTTGAAATCTAGAAACTCAGTTCCACAAATTTCACTATCCTGAGTCCAGCAGACTGAAACACGGTTGCCAGAGATTTAAATTTTGCCCATGGCAAGTGCCGGTCCAGTGGCATTGAGGTGCTGGAAGCCACACCTCATGCTACACTGGTGACCTAGGTTCAGGAACGAGCCCCGGCCATCCGGGTCGGCAGGCAGGAGGTGGCTGAGAGATGGACTGAGAGGCCATCAGGCAGCTCTTCACTCTCGGGTGGGGATCCAGCCGCTCCTGCTGCAGGGCTGCCCTGGGTGGAGCCCCAGTGATAGTGCAGTCAGGGAGCGACTCGAATCGGGAGGGTGCCATGGGTCACTGCTTGTGCGTGCTTCCACATGAATGCAGGCAACGCAGTAGGCGGGGAGAAAATCATCAAAATATTAGAGCTGGCAGGCTCCATGGCCAGTACCAACAGCACCTGAGCCAGGCCCCGGTCTGGTTATTGGTCTCTGGTGGGGTTTGACTCTGGCATAGGGGCGGGTAATCTGTGGCGGATTGTCCGGAGGGTCAGGAAGTTTGGGTCCTGAGACTGAGCCCCTCCAAGGAAGGGGCCGGAGCCACCTGCCAGAGCCACTATGTGCCTCCTCCGTTGCCAAGGAGGAAGGCAGTGATGGGAGACAGCCAAAAAGCTTAATAAAAAAAAAAATTTGCCCGTGGCAGACTCAGTTAGCATGAAATAAACTCTGTCACGGCATGTCGGGCAACTGTGTTTTGGTCCACTGGACGGTGAACCAGGTTTCTAAATTTCATAATATATCCAGCTGCACAGTGATGTGTTTCTAGTTTATATAACTGCCATGGTGAAAAAACGCTCCTCAGCAATTGTATAAACTAAAACATGAGGTGGTGAGTAAAACTCAAATTTTTACATACTTCACTCTTGGGGTTTGTGTAGCATCTAACACCTTGGGTGTGTGTAAAATTCTCATTAAACACACCATCCCATGTATTATTCTATACATGATGCATAGTTTCAACAGATTTTTAGACAAACAGGCAAATCCATGCCTTGTCTACAGGCTTTAGGTCTGTGTCATGTCCATGTCTCATTGTCCAAAGGATAGTTCTTATCCAGCAGGAGACACACTTCAGAGTTTGTCAAAACTCCACTATATTTATTGGTTGTTTCTATGCAAAGTTTAGAAAGATAAGGGATACAGGAGCTAAAAGTAACAAAGAAGAATAGTGAAGAGCAGCTAAAGCAGAATAAGGAGAAAGAGATAGAGAAGGATAAGGCAGGCTCAACCTCACAGTACAAACTCAGGGTATTTATTTAGCTCTTACAGCACCCATTTGCACCAGCATATTTCAAACGGGTAGTCGGTCCATGATCCAACATGTTATTCACGCTACAGTGCAGAGTTCCAAAATGATTTGCCTCCAAATAGCATGGATGGGGGCTCTGTCCATATGCCATAGTCTTGTAATGGCCTTTCTGACGGCTAAGATCGACAGAAGAACTAACCTCAACACGATTTTTGCAGAGTGTGCTGCCTTCCAAGGAAATTGCCACTAGAATGAGAGAAGCAGCGACCTAACCTGGGTAATAAAATATTGTCTTGATCTCCTGTATAATGGCTTGCCAGAAGAATTAGGTGTTGGAGGCATGCCCACAGAATATGGGTTTTGTTGGCCTGTGGCTGGCCACAGTTCCGCCAGCATTTGCCTTTGCCTGTCTCTGCAAATTTAGTCACCACTGCTGGTGTGCACAAGTACCCATATCGGCACTTCCAGGAGAATTCTCTCCAGTAGGTGGCAGTTGTTAGTTTATAGGCAGGAATGGCAAACTTTAGCCAGGTCTCCAGGGTGTGGGAGGTTGCAAGTTCTGAAGTTGGTGGAGTCAGGTGAGACCTCCTGTAGCACTCAATAAAAATTACTAATGAGGTGTGTCCGCATTTCCTCAAGGACACCGACTTGGAGCAGATCATCACAAATTCAAACCCCACTACAGCCACATACTCACTGAGTGACCCTGAACTACTCACTTTACCTCCAAGTACTGTCACCCCCAACCCCCACAGAAATGGGTAGAAGCATCTCAGAAGGGCTAACCTTGGGAAATACACAATAAGAAAACAAACAGGGTCAGCAACTGCTTGTCTTTCCTGACCTCCCCCTTCCCAAAAGCAGCATGTTTTAATGGCTGAGAACTGTTAGGAACTGGGAAATTGCAGGTGATATCCCTGCCAGTGAGAAACAGTCACTGTGTAACCCTAAGCAAATCTCAACCTCCCAGTGCTCTAGTCCACCAAACTGCAAAAACAGGTAGAAGCAGGACCCCAGTGGAAACAACAAAATCAAAGTGTTCACGCTCAGAAAAACCACATGGCAAGTAGAACTGGTTAACGTAGAGACTTCTGGTGACGTCACGGAGACGAAAGCAAGCAACTGAGTGTAGCTCCTCACCCGCTTTGCCCAGAGAAGCAATTTCAACTTTAATATTTATGGTAAAGAGGATCAGAAATGGCATCCACAGGGTGTGCAAAAGATAAAGTAAGGAAAGATTGAAAAATCGCCATAATACCCCAGATGATCGCGGATTGACACCAGCTCTCAAAAGGCCGAGCAGAAGTCCATCTCCAACTAGCATGGCTGACACGGAGGAAGAGTCTGAACAAATGTCGAGATCTAGGTTTGAACAGCTATTTAGAGAAATTCGGGAGATGAGAGCACAGACAAAACAAGAGTTCAGAAATTTAGACCAAAAATTATCCAAACTTGAAAAGCGAGTGGAAGAAGCAGAAGACCGGATAGCTCAAACGGAGGATAGTACGACACAAACTGGCCTGATATTACAAGCTTTGGTGGCACAAACTGAGAGAATACATGAAAAGTGTATAGATCTTGAAAGCCGCTCCAGACGAGAGAACATCAGACTTTATGGCCTCCCTGAAGTTACTGAGACGGGTCGAATGGCAGATTTTTTAACAGACCTACTGATGGATGTACTAAACTTACCAACGGGCTACCAGCTAAATATTGAGACAGCTCATAGAGCGTTACAACCAAGACCTGCAGATGACGAAGCCAGACCAAGATCGATTATAATTAAATTCAACAGCTATAAAACGAAGGAGGATGTGCTGATAAGGGTTTGGAAACAGAAAGAGGTCACGTATTTAAATAACAGACTGTTTTTGGACCATGACTTCCCTCAGGAAATCCAACAGTAACGCTCACAATACTCAGAAATAATAAGGGCTTTGAAAGTCAAGGGCATTCGCTTTCATACTCTTTATCCAGCTAGAATTCAAATTTTTTGGCCAGAAGGAATAAAAGTGCATGACTCACCAGAGGAGGCCAGGGAGGCATTGGTGGCAAAGGGCTTGGTGGAATCACAGGCCTTAGAAAATGGAAACTCAAGTTCCCAGAAGGTGATGGAGTACACTAGGGGTTGGGCGATTGCGACAGGGAAGAGGAAGAGAGGTTGTGACCTCGCTATGACATCGGCTGCCTCGCTACAAGCGATAAAAGTACTTTTACAAAAATTTCAGAATCAGTGTAAAGACTCTGTAAATGACTCTCAGGGATGATCGTACTCAGAGGGACTTTTCTGGTACTCTTCATGTGGGGCTGTGTAATGCATCACTAATCGCTAACATTAGCCTTGCTGTTTGGGCTGAACGGGACTTAACTTGCATTGAGACCTGAAGTTGGGACTGAAGCTGCCTAGTAAGATATGCTACTTTCAGATAGACAGTCTCACCCCATCATCGTGAGACGAACAAATGCATGGGACTGATTCGTTGCTGTTCTTTTTTTTATTTTTTGGGGGGTTTCGGTAGCGTTCAGACCTAATGGATCTCAAGCACAGTGACACAACCATATGCTACCAAAATATGGATGTTTATAACTAAATGAACAGTTTCATGTTTTAATTTACTTGTAATTTCCTCTAAGAAAAGTTATATTAAGGCACGGGCTGAATTTTTTGCGTTCTGGGCGGGGGCGGGGTGGGGACAGAGATCTGTGACATCACAGCTTACTTTCTTTGAGATATATACTATTTAAAGTGTATATCTGGAGCCTGTCTAACAAATCTAAAGGCTCTCGAAGGGGGATCACACGTAGTGTGATAGTTCTCTTTAAACTCCTCGTACTAGTGATCCCAAAAAAGAGGGGTTACTGGTAACAGAAACCTTTTTAGGAGGAAGTAAATGTTTCCTCTGTTGGAAGTACTTGTTTTGGCTAAAAATATTAGCATCTCAGTTAAAATGTTAAATAAGATGTTGCGATGTTTTAAGTTTTTTAGATTGTTTGTAAGATGATCTTGGGGATTCTACTTTTGTGGAGGGGCGTGGTTGGGGACGGGGAGGGGACCAAAGGGGTAGTTGATAGGACAAAGGAAACGCAACAACCTTCTGAGATAATAACTATTTGGTACCCTAAATGGATAATGTGGATGTAATTACTGTCTCTTTTAATGTCAATGGGTTAACACATCCCATTAAAAGAAGTAGAACAATGTCTTTTTTTTATGAAAGTCCCGGGCAGGCTTTATAATGCTTCAGGAAACTCAAGTAAGGATGAGCATGAGAAATTAAAAAAATTTGGATATCAAACGTTAGTTCACTCATATAAGAGACGCAGGAAAAGGGGTGTTGCGATTTTCATACCCAACGGTTGCCCTTTGGAGGTGACTGACACAATCAAAGACAAGGAGGGCTGCTGGATTGGTTTAAAGGGCAAATACAATGGCACGGTGATATCGTTGGTCTCAGCATATGCACCACCAGGCTCACAATTTATATTTTATAGAGACTTTTTACTGCGCATTTCAGATTGGGCAGAGGGTGCCCTTGTTATTGGGGGAGACCTGAACCTGAGGTTGAATGTTCATATGGATACATCGGGAGGGATCACTAGGCAGGAGAATGGAACAGCAAAAAAAGTGGTGGGGTTGATGGGGGAATTAGGCCTCGCTGACACCGGAGGCAGATGCATAAGGGAGTTAAGCAATTTTCATTTTACTCGTCGGCACATAAAGTATATTCCAGGTTAGATTACTTATTAATGTCTAGAGACAATATATCTATGTGCACCGATTCCTGGATAGGTGATACAGTTTTATCAGATCATACCCCAGTGTATCTGAAGCTAAGAATAGGCCCCATAAAGCGCTCTGCATTTTGGCGACTGAACCTGTCTCTGATACGTGGTCAGGAAAATAAGGAAACGATAATTAAGGTAATAGAGCAAGCAGTCAGTGACAAAGCAGATCCGGACATCGCACCTGGGATTTTATGGGACATGGTGAAAGCAACAATAAAAAGAAAATGTATAGAGATTTTGTCTAGAAATAAGAGAGCGAGGGAAGCAAAAAAAGAGAGACTACAGGAGCAAACAAGGACTCTCGAATTATAACAACAACAACAACAACAACAACAACAATTAAATGCAGATAGGGGAAAATTACTAAAGAGTTTAAACAGGGAGTTGTTGGACCTTTTAGACTACCAAGTGGAGCAAACGTTGCTCTATTTACGCCAGAAATATTATGAGGGTGGCCTGAGGGCACTCAGGCTTTTAACATGTAGGCTTAGGCAACGTAAAGCTAAGGTCAGCATCCCAAAAATATATGACACTAACACAAAAACGTGGAAAAACAAAGTAGAGTAGATTGCTGAAACATTTAAAAACTATTATCAAACCCTATATAGTAAGGGGGCCAGCCCTATGCAAGAGGAAATAGAAGGGTATTTGACACCTCTGGGCCTTCCAAAAATTCAAGCACAACATACAGAGAACCTACTTTCTCCATTTACATAGGGAGAGATACAGCTGGAAATCTCTCGTATAAAGACAGGTAAATGCCCAGGGACCAATGGGCTCCCAAACGAGTTCTATAAAAGTTTTAAGCCTGAAGTAGTGCCACTTCTCAGAGACGCTTTTAATGCCCTATGGAAGGAGGGAGGTAGAGAAGCCCCATCTTGGAGTCAGGCAGTTATTTTGGTATTGCCAAAGCCAGCTAGGGACCCTACCAGATGCTCCTCATATAGGCCAGTTTCATTATTAAATACTGATTATAAAATAATGATGGGGGCCCTTGCTCGAAGGTTGGAAAAATTCCTTCCAGACATTATACATCTAGACCAGACTGGTTTTGTTCCAGGGAGGCAGACCTCAGACAATGTAGGAAGGTCAGTGGACATCACTGAACATCTCCAATTAACAAGGACCCAGCATATGTGATGAGCTTAGATGCAGAAAAGGCCTCTGACCAGGTTTCGTGGGACTTCCTTAGGGGTACCCTAGCTGGCTTTGGTTTCCCAGCCCCTTTTGAGGACCTGATATTTAAGCTATATGAAAGTCCAACAGCCTATGTAAGAGCCAATGGTTACATATCTGGATCTTTCCGTCTGGAGAGGGGTACGAGGCAGGGCTGCCCCCTGTCCCCCCCTATTATTTGCTATGTATATTGAGACTTTGGCTCAAAGTATAAGGGGGAATGCTCAGATTACTGGGGTGGAATTAGGAAATACAACACACAAGCTGGCATTGTACGCCGACGATGTGTTACTGTATCTGACGAATCCGACAACATCGCTGCCGAAGGTCTTTGAGCAGATCAGGATTTTCTCTGCCTTGTCGGGATATGCTCTCAACTGGTCAAAGACGGAGGTCTTGGTCTTGTCGGACACAGTCGAGGAACAGATTAGGGCAGCATACCCAATGAGGTGGGTCTGTGAGGTTATTAAATACTTGGGAGTCAAGTTGAGTAAATCCCTGGATACGCTTTTAGCAGACAATTATCCTTCCCTAATAAAACAGATAAGGGCGGATCTGCAAAGATGGCATAGTATTCCCTTCTCTTTATGTTCTAGGCTTCAAATAATTAAAGCAAATGTTTTACCAAGAATGCTATACCTTTTACAGGCGGTCCCATGTAAGGTACCTCAGAGGGAGTTTGAGGTATGGCAAAGCTGGATAATGAACTTCATCTGGGGGAATAAACATCCCAGAGTAACTAAAAAAAGTGTTGTTCTTGCCAAAGCGGGAAGGGGGTAGAGCATGTCCGCAAGTAAGTAGTTACTGGATTGCTGCTCAAATGAAGCAAGCTTTACTATGGGCCCACAGGAGATACAGAGCACACTGGCAACAAATTGAGCTGCACTTGGTGGGTAGGGAGCAGCTGTGCTCAAAAATATTTGACCGCCAGGGTCATACCTTGGACTATGTGACACTCCCTTCCATGGTAGAAACAACCCTACATGGATGGTATCAAGGCATAAAGAAAGGGTCCACAAGGAGAAACATGTGGAGGTATAAGTGGTTTGTCTTCGATAAGATCTATTCTCCAAATAATTTCTCCAACTGGTATCAGAGACAGGCGACTGCAGGCTTAGTCGCAAGTTGGCAATTACTGCAGGGAAGCACACTGCTATCTTTTGAGAGGGCAAAGGGGCTGTTCAACTGGTCAGAACATGATCAGTTATATTACTACCAAATTAGAAATTATATAAACAGAAAGCTGCAAGAGGACGTTCAGCAGGAAGATCTCAGACCCTTCCCCTTGGCTTTTGAAAATATTTGGGAATCAACCCATGATAAAGGGGCCATAACGATGCTTTATTGGAACCTGGTAGCAGATCAGAAGTATAGTACGGTCTCATTACCAAATAAATGGGAACAGGAGTTAGGTATACAACTAAATCAAAAAAAAAAATGGGGTATTATTTTTAGAAGTGGCTGGAGCACAACCTCATCCCCCATGTGGCAGGAATTCGCCTGGAAGATTAAAATTAGATATTTCTATACGCCAGGTAGACAGATGAGGACGGGCTCCAGAACCAACGCAATGTGTTGGAGAGGATGTGGATGCCTCCAAGCAGAGATGTGTCATATTTTCTGGTCTTGTTCGGGACTGGAAGTATATTGGGGCAGTATTAAACAGCATTTAAAGGAAGTGTTTGGGCTGGTAACAGAGATAGGACCGGAGAATATTGTGTTAGGTTTATGTCCAGCAACAATTAAAGGAAAGGAAGGGCAATATTTGTGGGCGGTGATGTGCATAGCAGCCCTAAAGGGCATAACAAAGAAATGGTTACAGCAGTCTCCACCGGAGATAGGGGAATGGGTGGGTATAATAAACCAAATACAAATCATGGAAAAAGTTACTTTCGCTGTAAATCACAGTAATGAAGCACATATAAACAGACGGACTCGCTGGGACTTATATAAAGAGAGACTACAGAATTGAATAAATGATTTAAAATACCGCCCCCCCTCCCTTTCCCTCTCCCCCAAATACTGGTCAATTCCACTTTCCACAAAAGGTAGTAGTCTTAATCAAATCTAATGGAATGCTAAAGCGTATAGCTGTTGCTTTTATTTTTCTACCTCCCCAAGGGTATAAAGTCGTCTGTTTTAAAAACAATCTGAATCTGTCAGGATTAAAGAATTTTGAATGTTAATTTCTTGGTCTAAATAGGTATGAATTGTAAAAATGGAACAGGTATAAAGTGTACATGAGACAATTCGGGTTGTCCTGTAGTGGTAATAACTGCTTAATGGATTTTGAATATGACAAAGTATGTATGATACAACCTGAATGTGATAATGTATATAAGCTATAACCTTAAGTTTTTATTGGAAAATACTCAATAAATTAAGTATAAAAAAAAAAGAACTGGTTAACGTAGTTTTAAGTCACTTTCTGTTTTTGTGTTTCACACATAGCATTCAATGAACCATCAACCACCAGCATTTCTCTGCAATGACGAGTGCACAATTCATAAACAGAAAATAGTTACTAAATGTAGAATACACAAGTGGGCAGCAGGGTCACAAGTGCTATGCTATATCCCCCCCCTTTTTTTTTTAGTCTCCAGATAAAACTGTGTATTCATATAGCAAACAGAAGAAAATACTCAAGGTGTGTGATATATGAATTGCCATTAGTCTGGGGGAACAAAATTTGTTTTTAGTGGTCTGTTTTGTGCTGTCTGCTCTCCTGAAATTATGAGAAATACAACCAAACACCAGCATCAGCTTCAATTAAAGAAGATGGGACATGACGGACACCGATCAACAGCCATACCCGTCCTATAAAGTGTCACGTAATGACTCAATTGGGGGGGGGGGGGGTGACCACTGATATGAACTGCCGAATGGCTGGTAATGTATTTACTTATTTGATATGTGTCTATTCTGCAAATTTGTGTTGCTCCAAGATTGTCTATGCCTGATCCACAGGGAGAATCTGGATTGCTGCTGGCTGCATGGGACCTCTTCAGGACACCTGCCCCACGCTTAACAGAGAGATCCCGTTTCTTATTTCCTCCAACAGTTGTTTTTTATTTTCTCCCCCCTCTCACTTAGATCAGGTCACAATTGACCAAAAAAAAAAAAAAACAGAACCGTCAGAAATCAGTGTGATGAGACCCCACAACTGTCTCGTTCATATGGAATGAAGTGTGAGAAATGTACTCCTTATTAATATAGGTAGGTGTTTCCAAAGAATTCAAATTGATAATGCTTTTGCCGGTTTTGGGATATAATGGAAATAACCAGAGAGTGCTACGCTCCACTTGTTACAGTTTTTGGGAAAGGCACAAGCCTCAAATTAATCCAGAGAGGACATACAACAAAAGATAATGGCATATCTCTTCTCATGAAGGATTGTCTAACTATAATCAGCTTTCATTATTAAAGACAATCCTCAAGCCATTGTTTTTATTTTGCTAAAGTTCACACAGCTGGACTTGTCAGCTACAATACTTATGCCACATGACAGTATCAGTGTTCATGAGGTGGGGTCTTAAAAAGCCCATGTTGAAAATTTGGTACAAAAATGTAGAAAAATGGCAGAGATATCAACATAAGTTCAAAATGCCATTATACAGAACTTACCTTTACTAAAGTACCAGATGTCATAGGTTTAGAGAAAAATTAAAAAAATTTAACTGTAGACCAAGTAAATGAGCCAAATGACCAGAACATTCCTAAATTTAGATTCAGGATACTAACGTGTAGGGAAGTAAAAAAGACAATAAAGAAACTGAATAAAAATAAATCTCCAGACATTGACCAATTGGAAATAAGGTTTCTAAAAGATGCAAATGACATAGTAGCTCCAGTTTTAACAAAACTCTTTAACTGGAGTTTATGTCAAGGTGTTTTCCCTACAATATAGAAAAATGCTAAAATTGTTCCAATTTTTAAAAAAAGATGACATCAAATCCCTTGTTGCCTGTGGTTTCTAAGGTTCTGGAATGACTGGTACATGGACAGCTTTACGACTACAGGGAGAGATGTGGGCAGCTGTCCGGGTACCAGTCTGAGTTCAGAAAAGGGCATTCCACGAACACTGCACTCACCGACATAAATGACATCTTGGTTTCCTCCCTTGATGGGGAGGATTTCGGTGGGTGCAGTGTTCGTGGACTTGTCAAAGGTTTTTGATACAGTGCACTATCAAATACTGATGAGAAGACTCCAAAATTCAGGAGTGTCAGAAGATGCTAGGAGATGGTTTTGGTCTTATTTAACAAATCAAACTCAACAGACTGTGGTGGGTAAATCCTTTTTAATAAAAGCAGAGGGGAAGCGAGGGGTGCCCCAGGGGTCAATCCTGGGCCCACTTTTGTTTCTGGTCTATTTAAATCCAGTAATCCAAACAGTAAGTCTCAGATATTCGTCTATATGCAGACAACACTGTTTTATTAGTTAAAGGTAAAGACATTTGTCAAATACAAATGCAATTACAAGCAGATTTTGATAAAATTCAGGAACGCTTTGGGAAGTCTAATTTGGTTTTGAACAGTGGAAAATCAAAGGCCATGCTTTTCACCCAAAAAACTAAAGATAAAGCGACCCTGAAAATTATATCTAAGGATGGTAGGGAGTTAGAACAAGTGAGTGAATATAAATATTTAGGTTTTGGGATAGACCAGAGACTGACCTTTGAATACCACATCAATGAGAAGGTAAATAAATTGAATGGAAGACTTGGGGTCCTGCGTAGAACAGGCCATTGTATAAATGAATCTATGAGGAAGTCCATGATAAACCATACGTTGGTACCAGTATTAAGACTACGGAATAAATATTTATATGTTTGCCAGGGTCTCTGAAATAAAAAGGGTCGAAATTATGTCTTGCAGACTGGCAAGATTTGCTTTGAAAGCAGAAAGAAGGATCCATCATTGTAAATTATATGAGGAGTTAAACTGGCTCACCTTAGAAAATAAACGAAAAACTGTTTGGGTTACCATGACAAGGCAACTTCTCGATTCAGGGAGACCACTTTATTTAAGAGAAAAACTACAGAAAGTGGAACATACTTATGAACTGAGATACACAACAAAACTGAGGGAGTGCAAAATAACCACACCAAGAACTAGGATAGGAGAAAGGTCTTTTGCCTATGTAGCAGTAAAATTCTGGAATGAGTTAAATATTCAAGGGAAAAACATAGATATGGGGTCACATGAATTTAATACTGCCTTGAAAAATGAATTAGCAGTAAGATGTACTTGTTTTGATTAAGTATAGAAAGTTTTAAGAAAACTGTATGTAAACTTTTGTTATATTTGATATGTGCAACTGATTTTCAACATCTAAAACAGAAACGCCTTGTAAACAGGATTTTATCCTAACGGTGTAAAAATGAGTCATTTTTGTATCCTGTATGAAAATAAATGCTTTTTACTACTACTACTACTCAACAGAAGACGGCAGCCAATGGCCTTCAGTGGTAAATATAGGGCAAGGGGGCGGGGGTGTATGGGGAGGTGGGTTGTTCAGTCGGAGTGTCAGGATGGGGGAGAGGAACTGGGGGGAGACCGTTTTATTAATTTTTTTTAGCAAAAAAAAAAACACGGGGACTGTTTTCATTTTTACAGGAACATCTTCAGGAGTATTTCGGGACACAGGGGGTGGGCTCCCCAGTGTCCCACAGTACGGAGGGAGGACATAATTGGGGACACTTGGAGTGGGCTACCCACTGTCCCATACTACTGGGGTGGGGTTGTACCGCCAACATGGGGATTTGGCACCCCGATGTCGGCAGAAACTTGTATTTTAAATAAAACATGCCTCAGCCCCCTTAAAGGCAGTAAAAGGAGAAAAACTCCTTTTATTAGGTAAACACCAACAAGTGTTTACCTAAACAGGATCTGATGAACACGATTCCGATGGTATTTCGGCCAGAAAGTGGCCAAAAAAGGTTCTGGTGGTTTTTACTGGTGCCAATGGTTTTTTCCCATTGAGGTAGTGCCGCAATTTGCAGAGGTTTTTGCACAAATGTGCCGTTAGTTCTGCGCAAATTGTCGCAATTTGCAGCACTTCCTCAAAAGAAGTGCCACAAATTGCAGCACTGCCAATGGCCAAAACACCGAAAACATATTTCCGGACAGTATTTTTAAAAGTAATGCCAGGATCGTGTTCCCCAGACCCTGATTAGGTAAAAACAAGTGTTGGTGTTTACAAAACAGTATTTTTTAAATACACATTTTTGTGATAGCTAAATAAAAACAAGATGGCGGCAGACAAGTGTACAACCCATTTGCGGCAGTCAAAAGTGCTTTCGCGAAAGCAAAAAGTGCTTTTGAGCTTGACATATATTTTTTCCCCGATAGACTATAATGGGAAGCTTTAAACTTTAATAACTTTTGAACGGATTAATATTTTTTCGCCAAACCTTCAAAAGGCACATCAGTGACCCAGATCCCATATACCCTGAAAATTTCAGATCAGACCCTCAAACAGTTTGGACCGCAGCCCTGAGCAAAGAATTTGCCAAAACATAAGGATTGTTCACATTTTTTGGCACTCCGCAGCCTCACAACCACACATCCGACTGGAACGAAACTAGCCAGATTGAGAGATATATGGTACCAGACGGTGCTTGCAAAATTCCAGGTAAATTGGACAAAAGGTTGCAAAGTTATTAAAGTGCAAAAGATTGGGTTTAACATAGCAGCGGCCGTGCCACTATAATATATCTGTATATCTACAAATATCAGGCGTGAAGTTATCCCAGCATGACACACAACCCGTCATGCATTATTCCTTTACTGTGGCACGGTAGCACCACTATAGGTAGGGTTCAACGGTACTTCTACGTTAAACCCAAAATGTTTCACTTTAATAGCTTTACAACAGTTTGACCGATTCACCAGACATTTTGCATGCGCCATCTGGTACCATAGATCTCTGGATCTGGCAGGTTTCGTTCTGGTCGGACGTACAGGTGCGGAGCTACAGAATGTCAAAAAATGTGAAAAATACCACCTTTTTTGTCAATTCTTTTGCCACGCCGTTTCTCTGAAACCGCTCAGCGATTTGCTCTGAAACATTCAGGGTATACGGGGTCTGGGTCGTAGATGTGCCTTTTGAAGATTTGGTGACAAAATATTAAGCCATTCAAAAGTTATTAAAATTTCAAATTTTCCATTATTTCTTACGGGAAAAATTAGCTGCCCCGTGCAAAAGTACTGTTTCTCTTTCGCAAATGGATCCACTTTTTTTGTGCTTCCCGCATCTTGTTTTAGAAACATAGACTTTGATGGCAGATAAAGGCCGCTTGGCCCATCTAGTCTGCCCATTTCCCTACCTACAGGATAGGCCACAGATGCTAGTTAACCAACAGCCTATTTCTTCCTACCCACCACAAGAATTGCCTTATGTCTGTCCCATGCATTCTTAAATTCTCCCACAGTTTTAGACCCCATAACCTCCTCAGGAAAGATGTTCCATGCATCCACTACCCTCTCTGTGAGAAAATACTACCTCACATTGCCCCTGAACCGCCCCCCCATCTTTAAATTGTGTCCCCTTGTTCTTGCACGTCTTTTTCTGAAAGATGCTACCCTCTTGGACTTTGTTGATTCCACTGAGGTACTTAAATGTTTCTATCATGTCCCCCCCCCTTCCTCAAGGGTATACATATTAAGCTCCTTTAGTCTCTCCTCGTACGGCTTCTCTTGCAGACCCTGCACCATCTTAGTTGCCTTTCACTGGACTGCCTCTATCCTGTCTATGTCCTTGCAGAGATGGGGTCTCCAGAACTGGACGCAGTACTCCAGATGGGGTCTCACCAACTGTCTGTATAGAGGGATAACAAATACAGGTTACTCACCTGTAACAGGAGTTCTAGGAATGGTATATGTTGTTCATCCACACTCATTGGCAGGTATCCTTGCCGCTTTAAATCTTGCCGGAAGGTCTTCAAGCTTGCTCCTCCCACCCACCCGGGTGGTATAACTCTCGGCTCCGCCCCATGACGCCAGATCTGGCCCGCTGGAAGCTCAGGTTGTGCGTCGAAGCCGGGGAGGTCGGGTGGGTCGTGTGGATGAACAACATATACCATTCCTAGAACTCCTGTTACAGGTGAGTAACCTGTATTTCTAGGGACATGGATATGTTGTTCATCCACACTCATTGGCAGACTCTAGCAGTTCTCCGGGAGGAGGGAGGCAGAGCCTTTCCAATACTTACTTGGGAAGAGACTGGAGAACCGAGGCCCCAAAACCAGCATCCGTGACTCAAGGTCGATGTGGTAGTGGGTAATGAAGGTGTTTGCTGACTTCCAGGTAGCAGCCCTGCAGATTTCCTGGATAGGGACATCCCTGGAAGCAGCCACCGTTGCAGCAGTATGGCGGGTAGAATGAGCTCTTATCCTCTGGGAGGCTCCATGCCCGCCAACTATACAGAGATCTATGCAAGAGGTTACCCACCTGCTTATCGTCCGCTTGGCTGCAGGTCTGCCAGATGCGGCTTCAGCGTAGGTGACAAACAGCTGGCGAACCTCTCCCCGAATTTCAGCCGTGCGCTCCTTATAATAAGCGGCCCTTCTAGGGTCAAGTATGGAGCCTATGTTAAAACCTCCGAGGTGTGATTGGGGTAGAACACCGGCAGAGTCAACACCTGGTTAAGGTGAAACTCTGACACCACCTTCGGAAGGAATTTGGTGGGGGCGCAGGACAACCTTGTCCCTGTGGAAGACCAGGTAAGGAGACTCGATGGAAGCGCCTGGAGCTCTCCCATCCTTCTGGCTGGCGTGATAGCCACCAAGAAGCGGTCTTCCACGACAGGTGAGAGAGGCACACCTGTGCAGAGATTCGAATAGCTTGCCCATGAGCTTTGCCAGTACCAGCAGTAGATCCACGGAGGTGGGGGTTCCCGCACTGGAGGGGAAATGTGATCAAGGCCTTTGAAAAAGCGCCAGACCACCTTCTCCTGCACCACCGACTGCTTCCCGGCCCGCGCCCGGTAAGCAGAGATGGCTGCCAGGTGCACCCTTAGGGTCGTCGACCTAAGCCCTTGACTAGAAAGGGACCATAAATAGTCCAAGATGCTTGCCAAGGAACAGGAGGAAGGATCCAAGCCCTTGCCTGACACCAAATGGAAAACCTTTTCCATTTGAAGGCATAACATTTCTGGTCGACTCATACGGGGACGCCTCAACTACATTGAGGACCTCGTCGGAAAGACCCAAGGCCTGGAACTCTGGCCGCTCCAGGAACCAGGCCGTCAGGTGCAGGGATTGAAGGTCCGGATGGAACACCTTCCCTGATTGACTGAGAGCAGGTCCGGGCGAGCTGGAAGCTGCGCGGAGTCCTGGAGCTGAGACTGAGGAGATCTGGGTACCAGAACTGGCAGAGGCCAGTCTGGGGCTATCAGAATCACCTGCACCTTGTCCCTCCTCGCTTGAGAAGCACCTTGTGGATCAAGGGAAATGGGGAAAAGGCGTAAAAGAGGCCCGGGGTCCATTGCCTCGAGAAGGCATCCCCCTGCAGCGAGCCCTGCTGAGGGGGGCGGGCATGGAACAGACTCAGCTTCACGTTCTCCATGGAGGCAAACAGGTCCACCTGAGGTGTGCCCCAAAGGGAGAACAGATGCTGTACTACCTCCGGCAGGAGAGACCACTCGTGGGATGCAGCCCCTATCCGGCTCAGGGCACCGGCCAGGGTGTTGGAGGCTCCTGCCACGTGAATGGCTAGGAGATCCGCCTCCAGGCTGCGCCGCAGTGACCAAATGCGGAGAGCTTCCTTCCAAGAGCATGGGCGCGTCCCGCCCTGGCGGTTTAGATAGTACATGGTGGTGGTATTGTCCGTCTGGACTGGACCACTTGACCCCGGAGAGCAGACAAAGGCGGTGAGAGCTAGGCGGACGCTCAGAGCTCCAGCAGGTTGATGTGGCATCGGGACTCCGCTGGGACCAGAGGCCATGAGCCCGTGTTCCCCAGATGGGCACCCCAACCCATCAGAGAGGCATCGGTCGACAGAGAGACCGTCGGCTGAGGCAGACCGAGCAGGATGCCCTCCTGCAAATGATCTGGAGCGGTCCACCACTGGAGGCGTTCCACATCCCCTATGTCACCGACATAAGCTGGTCAAGGGATCGCAGCGTTGTGACCACTGGCTGGCCAGTCCCCACTGAAGGGGACGCATGTTCCAGCGGGCCCAGCGGACCACGCTGGTGCAGGCGCCATGAGACCCAGGAGGCCAGGAAGTCCCGGGCAGGCGCAATTGCCCAACCAGAAATGATCGGGCAAAGGAGGAAAGAACCTCGGCCCTGTCCCCGGGAGCCGCTCTGGCTCGAAGAGTCGAGCTGCGCCCGATGAATAGAATCACCTGCTTGGCTCGAGTTCCGACTTGGCCTCGTTGATAAGGAGGCCCAGTTGAGAGCAGACCTGGAGGGCCAGATCTCTGGACCACTCCGCCTCCTTCCTGGAGGGAGCTGCTATCAGCCAGTCGTCCAGGTAAGGGTACACCCGGACCCCTCGGCGCCGCAGGAATGCTGTCACCACTGCCATGCATTTGGTGAAGACCCTGGGAGCTGGAGACAAGCCGAAGGGCATGGCTTGGAACTCGAAGAGGATCCTTCCGCTCGAGCGAAGGAATCTCTGGTGGAGCAGACGGATAGGGACGTGGCACGTCCTGCAAGTCCAGAGAGCAGAACCAGCTGCGTTCAAGGATGGTATTATCTGAGCCAAGTGACCATCCTGAAGGTTCGAGACCTTAGGAACTTGTTTAGGTCGTGAGGTCGAGAATGGGGCCAGCCCCGTCGTTCGGAACCAGGAAGTACCTGGACACAAACCCTGGGTCTGAAGGAGGGTCCACCACCTCTCTTACCACCTCCTTCTGGAGGAGGAGGACGATGTCGGCTCGGCAGGCCGCCAGTGAGCTGGGGATCCCGAAGCCCCGAGGCGGCGGCTCTGAAGGGTGGTGCCTGCTCGAATTCCAGAGGCAGGCCTCTTCCCACACCTCCAAGACCCACCTGTCCGTGGTAACAGCGGACCAGGCGGAGCGGAGTGCGGGCCGTCCCCAGCAGGGACCCAGGAGTAGGTGGACGGGGAATGGGCGACACCTCAGCCCGATCACTGGGCAGGCTTGGAGGAGGGACCGGCCGAGGGACCTCCTGGCCCTTTCCTCCTGCCTCCTGTTAGAGGAAGCCGGCGGCTTGGGTTTGGGATGCCAAGGCCGAGCCTGCTGGCCCTGGCGTTGCTGGGCCGGGCGCCGAGGGCACAGAAGGGACGAAAGGGCTTAGGCTGTGGTTGCCTTTGTCCTGCCGGAAGGAGACCGAGTCAAGGTGGCATTGGACTCTCGATCCTCTGCAGGTGACCTTCCACCCCAGGGCCGAAGAGGTCAGTCCCAAAAGGAACATCCACCAACTTGTGCTGGGTATCCAGTAAAGGTGGATATCCTCAGCCAACCATGACGCTGATAGCCACTGCGGCCGCCACCGATCTGGCACATGAGTCCCCTATATCAAAGCAGTCTGGAGCTGCTGTTTGGCACTGCCCTGCCCTGGTCCCCACCTGCTTAACCGTGAGTCTGCAGATCGTGGGAAGATGAGGATGACCTCATCCAGGGAGCCCAACAGGGCATGAGAAAAATGTGCCATGAGGGCGGCCGAACTGGCCTGGCGAGGCCGAGAGGGGCATGGCGTAGACTTTTCGCCCGACATGAGTCAATTTCTTGGACTCCTTGTCAGGAGGTTTGTCCACATCCCTAGCGTTGCCGGTGGCGCGGGCGCTGTCGGTAACTCAACCCCTCAGCAGAGGGTGTTCCGAAACGGACAAGGAACGGTAGGGACACGCAACTTCCTGGCCATCCTGGCCGAGCGCAGGAGCAGGAAGCAGGCGCTGCCAAAGCTCAGTGCGGACCCACTATGGCCTCGGCCACGGAAGAGCCTCCGTCGGAGAATCCCTCGGTCCAGAATCTCCGTGAGGATACCTAGCCCGTTTGGAAGCGAGTTCGAGCTCCATCCCGGTAGACTCGAGATGAGCGAAGCAGTCCTAGGAAGACGACGGGCTGCTCGTCCATTGACTGACCTCTGAAGACTCCAGGTCAGTCGCTTGGAGAAAAGGAGAATCATCTTCGGACTCGGAAGGTCCTCAGAAACTGCCTCTGGCCTGAGCCACCCTTCACCTGCGAGGTGGGTCGGGAGTGAGGTAACTGACAGCCGATGGGGTAGACCCTTAGCCGACCGAGAATCCTTGGTCGGTGCTGCCCAATGAGTGGCTGTGGGCGGAGGTTCCACGAGTCGGTGAGCAGCTGGTTTGGCCGAACAACCGGCCTGGGTATAGGCTCCTCGGATAAGTCGGGGGTTGTGTCGGCGTTCGGTGACAGCCACTTAATGGCGGAAGGCGGCGGGGTCGGCTTATTCCCGGCCAGGAGGACTGTTGCAACATAAGATCCCTCGTGCCGTCGGCGTAATTCTGCCCGACCTCCCTCATCCGAGGAGGCGGGCAGGGGCGGCGGCGACGCCCGGCTTACGCGGTGCGGGGACGAGACCGCCTATGGCGGTGGGATCGGCTGGACGGAGGTCGGGCCGGACGAGGTCCCGAATTTCCAGGGTCGGTGCGGGGGAGGGTGTCGGCGAACCGGCACTCCCTCGACTCGGATGGTCCATCCGAGGGCTCCAGAACCGGAGGCACAGGCGAGCCGGGATCCTCAACCTCCTCCGGGGAACCCGGAGAGGGAATCTCGGCTGCTAAAGGCGACAGCCCGTCCAATGGGTGAGAAAAATCTCGACTTCATCGGTGGGAGTCTCGGTCAACTGACCTGGCGGAGACACCCGTGGGCCAGTAGCGGCTTGACGGTAGACCCGAAGCCGGCCAGTCGACGGCCGGAGGACCTTTCCGCTCCCAGGCGTCGGCGGAGGACTTACCCTGTCCCTCTTTTTGGACCGAAATAAGGTCCAGCAGGCATGAGCCCTTCTCCTTTAGTGGAGAGGGACAGACAAAGCTCATAAAAAGAGCCGTGTAGGAAGAACCCAGAAGGCGGGATAAATACCGCAGCCGAGAAAGATCGTCGCGCCGCCTCCTCTTGAGGCGACCATCGCTCGAGCTGATCCGCCAGAGCCGCCGCCCCGCGGACATCCCAACCCGGGCCTCCTTGGACTTCACGGGAGAAAGCGCTTCTCAGGGCCCAGTTACCGTCAGACGCCACGGTCTTGAGGGGCGTGGGCCGAGAAAGATGAGCACAGGTCGAAGCCTGCGGGTCGTGCTCAAGGCCTAAGCAGTAGACACACGTGGAGTGTGGATCCGTCCGAGACATCTTCTGCCCGCATGGGCATCTCCGAAATCCGGGAGTCGATTTGTCCATCGCGGCGCGAGGATAGAAGACTGAAGTCTTTTTTGCAAATTTATTTTTAAATCCATAAGCGGAGAAATAGGAACCGAGTCTCAAGCGCGGGCGTTAAGGAGGGAACCTGAGCTAGCGGTAAGGAAGATCTGGCGTCATGGGGCGGAGCCGAGAGTTATACCACCCGGGTGGGTGGGAGGAGCAAGCTTGAAGACCTTCCGGCAAGATTTAAAGCGGCAAGGATACCTGCCAATGAGTGTGGATGAACAACATATCCATGTCCCTAGAACTTCCTGTTTTCTGCTGGTGCTGCCTCTCCCTATGCATCCCAGTATACCACCAGCCCTCCCTACTGCCTTCTCACACTGCTTGTTAACCTTAAGGTCATCTGATATGATTACCCCCAAGTCCCTTTCCGTTTTTGTTGTTACTACCTCTCCCCCATTGTGCCCCCCATTGTGTATTCTTCCCCGTGGTTGTTGTTTCCCAGGTGCATTATTTTGCAATCTTTGCACTGAATCCTAGTTGCCATACTTCGACCATTCCTCAACCTTGCCAAGTAGGGCTGTCACGGTATGACGGTGTCACGGTATACCGCGGTGTCAGAAGTCACGGTATTGATACAGTGGACAATTTCTGATACCGCGGTAACCATGATTCACGGTATACCGTGGTATTGAGATTTTTCAACTATTTTTTTGCATTTTTCAGGGACAACTGTCCCTTACATGCCAATTCTCCCTGATGCAAGAATTTGAGGAGGCTTCTTTTTCGTGCAAAAATTGTTTTGTGGATGAGACGTCCGCTGTCTGCTGCAGTGCTGTACAGATTAGTAAGGTTAAGTTTAGGTGTCCTCACATGTCCAGTCCATAAGTGGACTGATGATGTCGGTTAAGAGACCTTCAATAAAATTTAATTCAGTCTTTTCACTTCTTCCTTCCATTTTTTTTTATTTTCAATGTTCAGTTTCAGGACACAGTATTTTTTTTTGATCATTTAATTTGTGTGTGTCAAACAGCATGCCACACAAGACACACAGAGCGAGGCCAACTGAGTATTAAGCCACCAGTGATATACAAGTAATAACTGCTTCCTTTTTTTACTCTCTTTTTATCCCACCGCCTCTTTCTACCCTCAGCTCTCTCCACTCAATCAGAGCTCTCAATGCTCCAAGCGTTGCGACCTACCGACTTCAAGGTCTGCCCCTAGAGTACCTCAGCTCGACTCCCCTTATGCCCTTGATGACCCGGATTACCCCCCGGGTGGGGTGAGGAAAGGTTCCCCCTTACCTCCCCCCCACCAAGTGTTCTCAGGGAGAGGGCTTTGTACAATGGAGTCTGCCCTGATGTTGTCGGTGGTGGCACATTTGCTGCTGGAGAGATTGTCACCGAGGAGAGGTGAAGGATTTTTCCTCCAATCCCTTGTATTACCCAATCCCCTGAGATGCTGGTGCAGAGAGTCAACATGCAGACACATGCTCATCTCAAGCGCCTAACAGCGTCCGCCCTCCTCGGCTCTGGTAAGCGAAGCCACCATGCCCCTCGAAAGCTGGTGCATCCACCGGCTTTATCATGATGTCAGTTGCTATATAGCACCGCTGGTATCCCACCCCGAGAGGGGAGAGCATCCGTTGGGACACTCCAGCCTCCTCTCCAACAACCCCATGGGCCAGTCCGTTCGAACCGGGTCACCCACACTCAGCGCCAAGGTGTGGCGTCCAGCGCCTCAACACTCAAGCGCCACGGGCGGCAATAACTGCTCCTTAATGGTAAATGGTGAGAACAGACTGTGCACAACAGCACACAAAAGTCAGTGTGTTGTGTGAGTGGACTGTATAACTCACAGAATGCATACTAACTGCGCAGTACACACGAAGAGCAGCACACTGCTTGCACAAAAAGCCACACTGTAAATGCACAGTGTGCATCATTATTGTCCTTCCTCTGCTGTTCTTTTAGAACAGATGCAGAAAATGATGTACTGGTTTCAAAATGAGTGACATCCCTCCAAAAAAGTTGAACAACAAAACATGTTTGTTGAGGGTTACATCCCCCTAGGGACAATTCCACAGTACCCGACATGACAGCGACAACAGCACCAGGTTGCTGTAGTGTCAGCGTGGGACCCCACCACTGCATTCGGGGGTACTGCACCCCCTCCCCAAAACCACTCAGACTCGGGGTTGGTTATTTAAGTAGCAGGGGGTGAGGGGGACATATGGGTGTTGATCAGCCGTCCTAAATCCATTTGTTAATTAGGCTTGAGCAATGGGCATGGAATGGGGGTGAGGGAAGGATAAGCAGCAGTAACCAGGCTCAGCATCAAAATCTGTTATGTTACTTTGTTAACAGTAACACTGTAACATGTCATCTGTCATGTCATGTAATGATCATCATGTTAAGTTTTCTTATCTTTATGGGTAACAGAACAAACTGTCTGTGGTTGGTTGTCACTGTGTGTACAGACTCAGACTGCAGACTGGTCAGCCACCTCATCGGCGGGGCTAGTGAATGACAGATGAGGCCGCAGTGATCATTCATTCACGTGACTGTTAACTGTTGTGCTGCTGGTGCTCTGTCTTGAGTGGTCATGCGTGTTCATGTTCATTCATTGTAAGTCTGAACTATAGCGAGTAGACAGTCCTGTCAGTCTGTCAGAGGCACAAAACTGTCAAGGTTAGTAAGACACAGAATGAGATACACACCGAGAACTTTTTCAGGTTCATTTTTTATTGTTAAATAATAACACAAAAATTGCCATGATGCCAGTGCCATTTGCATTTGCAACTTGCAGTTTTGCATTACACTTACACTCCATGTTTTTCAGTTTCAGTGATAAGAATTGGCACTAGTAGTCTGTGTGTTTCTTCAGTTTTCATTCCCAGTTGTTCCCCAACCCTCTCTCTATCTGATTCTGCAGCACAAAGTCATTGCTGCCCAGCACACCTGCAGTGTGGATAACTAATTTGATGCCTGCCAACACATGCCATATCCGGAGTGCACTCTGCTCGCTAATCCAAATTCTCTCTGACATCTGCTGCTGTTATTGCTTCCTGACTTCGAGTCTGAGTCCTCCCTTCCTGTCCTCCTAATGTGATTTGTGATATTTCATACTTGGCATTGGCTATTCAGCTGAGCTAGCACATTTAGTGAAGTTTACGTCTTGTCTCATCTGTCTGCTTGATGCACCCCGAGTCCCTCCTGTCCAGTTCCACTGTGGATCACTTCATGTCTCTCCCTCGGTCTGCTCACCTGATGCCCCCACTATAGTGGTCCCAAGGACAGAGCGAGTCCTACTCCTGACGAGTCCTCTGTGACTGACTCAACTCATGTCATTTGTGTCACAAAACTTTAGTTTGCTAGCTCAGCTGAGCTCTTGGTTGACTGTGGCTGGGGGTTACCTAACACAAAACCAATAAGAGAAATTACTTTAATTGCATAATTACCCTTAGCCTAGCTGCTAGCGTAACAATTATAGTCACTTGACTCAGCAGTCGCCAACTATGGCGTTGAGGATATATAAGCTAATTCCTTTAATGCTATGCAGGACTCCAATCTTCTTGAGTCACTTATTATATCACAAGACTTGACTCACGAGTCCAAGGTGGCGACAAGATGACTTGAGTCATTTGGTGGTGGTGGGAGGGGGGCTACATAAAACAAAACCCAATGGAAAAAGTAATTTAAATTCATATATTTCTTAATTACTTAAATAGCTCGTAGATTAAAAATAAAAAACAAACAAAACAAAAAAAACAGAGAAATGAGTGCCTGCCACTGCCACGGCATTGAGGATATATAAGCAGATTCCTTTAATGCCAGACTGCACTCATGTCACAGTCACACGACTCCACTCACAATAGCATGACTCGCTCAACCAAAGCAAGTCAAGCAAGCAACTCACATTGGCTCGCTGCCTCAGCTGGAGGCTACTGTAGTTAAGTAACTATTACCTACCTTAAAAAAAGGAAAAAAGCAGCCAGTGAGTGCCTGCCACTGAAGATATATAAGCTGATTCCTTTACTGTCAGACTTGACTCGTGTCACAGTCACACAATAGGACTTGAGTCACAGTATAGCATGACTGACTCAACCTAAGAAAGTCAAGCAAGCAACTCACATTGGCTCACTGCCCCAGCTGGAGGCTACTGTAGCTAAATACCTATTATATTAAAAAAGGGAAAAAGCAGCCAGGCAGCCACCATGGCATTTAGGATATATAGGCAAATTCCTTTAAATGCCACCATCTCTCACAGTTGGCTTAACTCAGCTCTGGCTGTTGGCTTAGACTTGGAGTCTTGGACACAGTGAGTGGTGAGTGCAGGCAGAAGTTGTGTTGTGGTTATGGTGTTGGGGTACTACATTGAGAAAGTAAATATGACTAACACATCTCTCTCCAAATGTATCTGCACTACTTACTATACTTTTACTAACTTAACTTGAGGGGACTGGGTCTTGGAGGGAGCCCCAGGTTGTGAGGTGAGGATGAAGGAGGGACACTCAGCCTAGTCATAGCCAGACAGTGAGCCTTGATTTTCCAATCAGAACTGTTCTGATTCTAAGTAGTGCTCTTGCTGTGCCTGCTTCTAAAGCTAGTAGCACACTGCTTCAGTGAAGTGCAACTCTGTCTGCTTCTGCAACTCTAGTCTGCACCACTACCAGGAGTAGAGTGAGTGGACATTCCTTTCGCTTTCCTCAACTCTCATCTTTAAGTTACTGACGATTTAACATAACAAAAATGTAAATCAAACAACTTACTACTCGTACTCACTGTGCTAGTTTTGTATAGTACTTTTGGTATTGGTAGCATTTTGTGCTGTAAGCTAAGAGTACAAGAAAACACTTTACTTACAACGGTATGTCACTCACATTTCAGACTGCAATGAAATGACACTTTTTTTTTTATATATAAATCTACTTGTAGTGCTCTAAGCTCCATGCTCATCATCAGGTCAGGAGGAATCTGACTTAGTCAATAAAAAATATATTTCTCTTGCACATACTTGACTCATTATCTTTATTTTCTCTCATTAAATTCATAATGTGTCATTTACTAGTATTTTAACTGCTTTTACGTATAAAATTTGGTTAAAATTGCACGATTTTTGAATATTGTAGGTTTTCCCATTGGAATGCATTATACTGCGGTATCACGATAACCGCGGTATCACACACCGCGGTTATCATACTGTCAAAATTTCATACCGTGACAACCCTATTGCCAAGTCCCTTCTTATCCTTTTCACGCCTCCTTGTGTATCAACCCTGTTGCAGATCTTTGTGTCATCTGCAAAGAGGCATACTTTTCCTTCCAGTCCCTCTGCAATGTCACTTATAAAGACATTAAAAAGGACTGGACCCAGTACTGAACCCTGCGGTACCCCACTAGTAAGCCCTCTTTCTTCAGAGTGGAATCCATTTACAATTACCTTCTGTGTCCTGTTGTCCAGCCAATGTTTTACCCAGGCTACCACCCTGGGACCCACTCCCAGGCTGGTTAATCTGACTACTAATCTTTTGTGTGGGACTGTGTCAAATGCTTTGCTAAAGTCTAGGTAGGCCATGTCCACAGCCCCTCCCTGGTCTACTACTTTGGTCACCCAGTCAAAGAAATCTATTCGATTCGTCTGACATGACCTTCCCGCTGTGAATCCATGCTGCCTTGTGTCCTGTGCCCCACTGGCCTCTAGGTACTCAGCAATTCTTTCCTTCAGAAGTGACTATCACTCTCCCTACCAGAGAGGGCAAACTGACAGGTCTGTAGTTTCCTGCCTCTGTCTTGGTCCCACTTTTGTGAAGGGGAATCACATCTGCCTTCCTCCAGTCCTCGGGTATCACACCATCCTCCTATGATTTGTTAAAAAGAGTAGTCAGTGGTTTCACTAGTTCCCCCTTAATTCTTTTAGAATTCTGGGGTGAATTACATCAGGCCCCATTGCTCTGTCCACCTTCAGTTTTAGGAGTTCTTGCAGCACCCTTTCTTCTGTGAAAGGACTGGGATCGACCCCCCCTATCAAGAGTGCTTCTGTTAATTGGATTAAGCACTTCCCCTCCTCTTTTGTGAATACTGAGCAGAAATATTCATTTAGTATCCCTGCTTTTTCACTGTCCCCCTCTGCCCACCCACCGTTCTTTCTATTCAGCTTCACTATCCCTCCCTTTGTCTTTCTACGCTTTCTGATGTACCTATAAAAGGTTTTATCCTCCTTCTTAACCGAGTTGGCTATCTTTTCCTCAGTTTGGGCCTTTGCTAATCTGACCACCCTCCCTGCTTCCTTCTGCCTTAACTGGTACAGCTCTCTGTCCTGCTCCTTTGGTGTTTCCTTATACTTCCTGAATGCTATCTTTTTCTCCCTGACTTTCCCAGCCACCTCTTTTGAGAACCATAGTGGCTTTTTCTTTTGTTTTGATTTATCTGCTTCACACAAAGGCTTGTTGCCTCTGTGATGGCAGTTTTGATGATTCCCCATTGTTGCTCCACCCCTCCTTCTAGCCTGCTTGCTAGTGCTTTTCTGAGGCACTCTCCCATCTTGCCAAAGTCAGCCCTCCTGAAGTCCAGTACCCTCACTTTTGTATGGCTTGACTCTGTAGTTAAGTTTAACGTGAACCACACTGTTTGATGGTCACTTGTTCCCAGATGGCAACCCACTTTTAGATCTTAGATCCTCTCACTGCCCCCATTTGAGAGTACGAGGTCCAAGATTGCTCCCTCACGAGTGGGTTCCGAAACTAGCTGTCTGAGGCCTGCCACCTGTAGGGCATCGAGAATGGCCCTGCTCTTGGATGTGGCTGCAGCAAATGTGCTCCAGTTAACATCTGGCATATTCAGGTCTCCCATCAACAGTATCTCCCCTTTCTCTGCCATCCTAAGAATGTCTTCTATCATATCCTTGTCCATTCCCTCCCCCTGATATGGGGGTCTGTACACAACCCCTGTGCAGATTGTGGTGCCCTTTCCAGTATCCAAGGTGACCAACAGTGCCTCCTCTCCTCCCTGTTTACTCTTTTGTTCAGTTGCTTTTATCCCTTCCTTTACATAGAGAGCTACTCCTCCCCCTCTTCTCCCCTGTCTATCTCTCCTGTAGGTTATGTACCCTGGTATGTTAACATCCCAGTCATGGTTCTCTGTGTACCATGCGTACCTCTGTTTTCAATTAGCGGTGGGGGAAAAAAACAGTATAATTCAATAAATACTGCCCCTTGGTAAACACCAACAGTAGTGATTACCTAATTGGGGCCCGAGGAACACAATTCTGGCACTATTCTTTAAAAATAATGTCTAGAAATATGTTTCCAGCATTCTGACACTGGTAGTGCCGCAAATTTGCAGCACTACCTTTGCGAAAATGTCTCAAATTGTGGCAATACCAGTTCAGAAATGCCACAAATTGCGGCAGTGTCCCGGGTGTTGCGCGACAGTATGGCGGGGTTCCCAAAAATGCCCCTGTACATTCTGGAGCCAAACAAACCCCAGAATCTGATTCCTCGGCCCCCATTTAGGTAAACACCTACTGGTGTTTACCTAAAGAAACCCTTTTTTCCCCATTTTTGTGACTGTAAGGGGAAGGGTACCAAGGAATGTTAAGTAATAAAAAAAAAAACAGGTTTTTAACGAATTTGCCAACAGCGGGGTGCCCAATCCCGCTGTCGAGACTGTAAGCCACCCCCCCAGCCAGTGTCCCGAGCAATGTATTTTATGCATTTGCCAACAGCAGGATGCTCAATCCCTCTGTCAGCACCTTAAGTCCCCCCCCAACCAGTGTGGGACACTTGGGAGTCCACTCCCTTATGTCCCAAAACATGTTTTTTTCCTGTATTTGCCAACAGCAGGGTGTCCAATTCCCACTGGCACTGTAAGCAATCCCTCCCCCAAGTCTGCAACACTGCAGACCCCACTCCCAGTGTCCCTGAAATATAAACTGTTGTGCCCCCCCAACAGTGTGGGACACTGGGGATCCCACCCCCAGTGTCCCTAAAGACTGTTTACATTGTATCCCTGTACAATGTAGCCCAATCAGTGGAACTGAACAGGGAGTTAGCGGCGCAAATAAGGAGGGTGTGTAGATAGGGGAGTGTGGTGATTGTGGGGGATTTCAATCTGCTGGGGGTAGACTGTAGCACCCTTGACACCTCCAGTGCCAGGGAGCAGGTGCTCCTGGACGCGATCCAGGATGGTCTCCTGACACAGCTGGTCAGCGGGTCAACACGACTAGGTAACACGTTGCACTTGGTGCTGTCAAATGGGGAGGCAGTGAGGGAAATAAGTGTGGAAGACCCACTAGCTGGTAGTGACCCCCAAACAGTGTGGTTCACTCTCAAGTTGGGCAGGGAGTGTGGAGGCACAGTAACAAAGGTGGTGGATTTTAGGAGGGTGGACTTTGGGAGAATGAGAGAAATAGTGTAAGGGAGACTTCAGGGTATTAGGCCAGAGATGGATGCACAGCAAAAGTGGGAAATTATTAAAACTGGGCTAACAGAGGCTACAGAAGCTTGCACCAGGACTAAGAGAAAGAAGTGCACAGCCAGGAAACCATGCTGGCTGAACACAGAAGTGTTGGAGGGGGTCAGGGTGGAGACAGCTGCATACCAGAAGTTCAGGAGAATGAGGAAGGAAGAGGACAGGGAGGTTTATGTGAGCTGGTCCAAAGAGGTGACCAAGCAAGTCAGAGTAGCCAAGGCCTCCAGGGAGCTAAGGTTAGTGCAGGACATCAAGGGAGGGGAAAAGGACTTTTTTAGATATGTCAGGGAAAAGAGGAAGTGCAGAGACCATATAGTGAAGATAAAGTGGGGAGGGGAGTGGGTGAAAAAGGGAGAGGAACAAGCGGAAGTACTAAATGAATACTTTTGCTCCATTTTCACAAAGGAGAAGTTTGGTCCACTACCACCATGGACTGGGAGGGAGGGTGGGAGGAGGAGATGATGGATGGAATGATCGAGGGGAGTACAGTACTAGGGGGTCTGAGGGCATTAAAGGTGGACAAGGCACCAGGTCCTGATGGCATCCACCCCAGAATGATGAGGGAGATGGCGGAGGTGTTGGCCAAGCTGCAGGTGGACCTGTTCATCATCTTCCTGGACATGGGATGGGTGCCTCAAGACTGGTGAGTGGCCCATGTGGTACCCATACACAAGAGTGGCCCTAGGGACGAGCCAGGAAATTATCAGCCTGTCAGTCTCACTTCCATAGTGGGTTAACTTATGGAGACGATACTGAAGGAGAGGCTGGTGTCATTCCTCGAGCGTAATGACCTCCAAGATGGGTAGCAGCATGGGTTCATCTCAGGGAGGTCTTGTCAGACCAATCTAATAGAATATTATGACTGGGTAACAAGACAGCTAGATATGGGTTATGCTGTAGATGTCCTGTACTTGGACTTCAGCAAGGCCTTCGATTCAGTGCCTCATGGGAGGCTGGGGGGGGGGGAGCTGACTGATGCGGGGGTGGGGACGAAGCTGACAAACTGGATAAGGAACTGGCTGCAGGAAAGGCTGCAACAGGTGGTGGGGGGCCTCTTGACAACTAGACCAGTGATGAGCAGTGTGCAGCAGGGCTCTGTGCTGGGCCTGGTGCTATTTGGGCTTTTTATCTCAGATATTGCACATGGAGTTGGGAGCAGGGTTAGTCTGTTCACATATACCACCAAAATGGGGGCAGTAGTGGACAAAGAGGATGGATGGAAACAACTACAAGGGAACCTAACCAAACTGGAGGTACGGTCAGAGAAATGGCAGCTGGGATTCAATGCGAAAAAGTGCAAGGTTATGCACTTCAGGGCAGAGAACCCAAGGAGGGTCTACTGGTTGAGAGGGGAGAGTCTGGGAATCACTGAGGAAGAGAGGGACCTAGGGGTGTTGGTAACAGGGAGCATGAACAACTCTGCCCAATGCAGGAAAACAGTGGCTAAGGCGAACAGGATGCTGGGCTGTATCACAAGGGGTTTCTTGTCCACGCATAGGGAGGTGATCCTACCCCTTTCCAGATCTTTGGTCAGGCCGCACTTGGGAGTACTGTGTGCAGTGCTGGTGGCCACATCTGAAGAGGGATATTAATTTACTGGAAGGTTTGCAACAGAGGGCAACAAAAATGTTACAGGGGATGGAGGGCAAGGCCTACGAAGACAGGCTGAATGAGCTGAATATGTACACGCTGGAGGAGAGGAGGGATGGGGGGATATGATCGAAATGTTCAAGTATCTGAGGGGTATAAACAAAGCTAGCACTGAAGGGGTGTTTGAACTCAGGAAAGGTAGGGATACGAGGGTTTATGGACTAAGATTGGAGGGTGGAAGATTTAGGAGGGAGATGAGGAGGCACTACTTCATGGAGAGGATGGTGTCTAAATGGAATGCTCTACCAGAGGGAATGGTATCATGTAAGACAGTAGAAGTTTTAAGAGGGTGTGGGACAGAGCACGAGGGAGGGCCTGAGTGGAGGGGGCTGAGGCCGTCATGGGAATGACAGATGGGGAGGGGATTGGGGTAGCTGCAATCTAGGGTCTAGCTGCACACTCGGGCAGACATTGATAGCCTGGGTGGTCCATTTCTGCTGGCAGATTCGTATGTTCATAAAAAAGAAAACAGTTCCCCCAACGTCTTTTTTTATACATTTTTTTTTAAACCCTGTAAAAAAAGAAAACGGTCCCTCTTCATCTCCATCATTCCCCTTCCCCATCCCAACCCTCCCACTGAGCACCTACCACCCCACCTCCCTTGCCCTATACTTACTAACGGAGGTCATCAGGTGTCATGTTCTGTGGACCAGGACACGTCTGCACTCTTCAAAGCCAAACCAAGTGCCATATAATGGCTATCAATGGCGTTCTGAACCTATATTGATATCTCAGCCATTTTAAGGTATTTTTGCATAAAATTTTCAACATGCCCCCCCCCCCCCAATTAACACTGTCACTGTTGTTGTGTTAATTGGACCCGTAAGGTGATTTCATTGACGCTGCGTGAAATCACCTTTCAGGGCAGAGAAAATTTAATTAATTTTATTTTTTATACTTGTAAGCTGCAAGTCTGCCCTTTTTCACCAACGACAAGTTAAACAAAAGCATAAAACAGATACAAGGAATACAACATATAATAAATACAAAGGAAAATACAAATATACAATAAATAAAAATCACAAAAAAATTAAGCAAAACATGTGCAAACATCCTTATTCACCAACCACTGCTTTAACCTGGATTTAAAGGACCAAACTGTTTTACTTTCAATGATTTCATGGAGTAGAGTACCAAAAAGTAGGGGAGCCCTATATAATATAAATCTCTAACCATGGGCTGCTACAAACAAAGGAGGTTTAAAAGTAAACTCAGACTGTGACCTAGTGCCAAGTAAGTTAAAAGATCAGGGGAACAAAGCTGAAATTGCAGGGGAAATAAAGCCTTTTGTAACCTTATACAGTGGTGTGAAAAAGTATTTGCCCCCTTCCTGATTTTCTCTATTATTGCATATTTGTCACATTGGATGTTTTCAGGTCTTTAGACAAAATATAATATTAGATAAAGGGAACCTGAGTGGACAAATAACACTTTTTTTTTTACTTATTTCATTTATTTAATGAAAAAGTTAACCAACACCAACTGGCACTGTGTGAAAAGTAATTGCCCCTAGTTAAATCAACCCAATTAAAGGGATAATTAGAGTCAGCTGATTGAACACAGCAGGCTTGATTACAGCCAGCCCTGCTCAATATAAACCTCCTTATTTTGGCCCTTACCATCAGAGTCACATTGTCAGGACAAAGATTCAACAAGCACATTATGCCATGATCAAAGGAAGTTCCTGAAAAGATCAGAAAAACATTTTGTTGCCCTCTATCAGTCTGGAAAGGGTTACAAAGCTATTTCTAAGGCTCTGGGACTCCATCAGAACCACAGTGAGAGCCATAATATCAAATGGAGAACACTTGGAACAGTAGTGAACCTTCCAGGAGTGGGCGACCTGCCAAAATTACTCCAAGGGTGCAGTATAAAAATCGTCCAAGAAGTCTCAAAGGATCCTAAAACAACATCCAAAGAACTGCAGGCTTCTCTTGCCTCAGCTAAGGTCAGTGTTCATGACTCCACAATCAGAAAGAGACTGGGCAAAAATGGGCTTCATGTGAGAGTAGCAAGGCGGAAACCACTGCTAACCAAGAAGAACATAAATGCTCATCTCTCATTTGCCAAGAAGCACCTGGATGATCCACAAGCCTTTTGGGAAAATGTTCTATGGACAGATGAGTCCAAAGTGGAACTTTTGGACAACATGGATCCCATAATGTCTCGTAAAGCAAACACAGCATTCCACAGTAAGAACACCATACCAACAGTCAAACATGGTGGTGGTAGTGTGATGGTGTGGGGATGCTTGCTCCCTAAGGACCTGGATGACTTGCCATAATTAAAGGAACCATGAATTCTGCTCTGTACCAGAAAATTCTTAAGGAGAATGTCCAGTCATCCTTCCATCAGCTGAAGCTGAGCGTGAGTTGGGTCATGCAGCAAGACAATGATCAAAAACACAAAGCAAGTCCACATCAGAATGGCGAAAAAGTAAAATTAAAGTTTTGGAGTGGCCTAGTCAAAGTCCAGACTCAAATCCAATAGAGATGCTGTGGCAGGACCTGAAACGAGCAGTTCATGCTTGAAAACCTACCAAATGTTATTGAATTAAAGCAGTTCTGCGAGGAAGAGTGGGTTAAAATTCCTCCACAGCGATGTGAAAGACTGATATTGAATTATAGGAAGTGTTTGGTTGCAGTCATTGCAGCTAAATGTGGCGTAACCAGTTATTAAGTGTAAGGGGGCAATTACTTTTTCACACAGTGCCAATTGGTGTTGGTTAACTTTTTTTCGTTAAATAAGTGAAATAAAAAAAACAAACAAGTGTTATTTGTTCACTCAGGTTCCCTTTATCTAATATTACATTTTGTCTAAAGACCTGAAAACATCCAGTGTGACAAATATGCAATAATAGAGAAAATCAGGAAGGGGGCAAATATTTTTTCACACCACTGTACATCAAGGTACCCATTTTGCGAGATATTCTATTTTCAAGAGATAGGCTATGGGAACTAGAGAACAAGGAACAGTGATGAGTTCGAAAAGGAGCAGCAAGCATAGAGAAAAGAATAGAATAATAAGTGACCTTAAATCTGTCAAGTAACTTTCCCGAAATTGCAGAATAAATCACCAAGCCATAATGACAGTGCCAGTGTTCATGAGGTGGGGTCCCAAAATGCCCATGTTGAATATCTGGTGCAAAAATACCAAAAAACACCAGAGTTAAGCATGGCCGTTGAAATTTTCCTACACACGCGCGTAACTTTGCTAATTTTTTTTATTTTCACTCCCAATCTTCAACGTAGCGATTTTTTCACACCACCTCATGAACAGTATAGCTGTCATTTCTCACATTCTGCCCAAAACGTATTTCCGCACCTGTGGCGCACAATGACAGTTTGCCACTGATTAAGAAATTTTCACCTATGGGATTTATGAGGTGGGGTGATAAGACTATGTTGAAAATTTTGGGTCGAAATGTGACAAAATAAAGTTATGACCATTTGTTGCAATTTCGCTACGCATGCGTGTAACTATGGACATTTTCAATATTTCGACCCCAGATTTACAACACACCTTCTTATTACCCCACCTCATGCATGTCACAGCTGCTATTTTTCAAACCCTGCCCACAATATGTTTTCGCTTTTATATGGCACAGTAAGCATTAACACATAATTACGTTTTGGTTTGCATTTCACAATATCTCTGTACTGGGGACATGAGGTAGGGGTAATAAGATGGTTATGCTTACAATTCTGTCACTGTTCTATGCATGGAAGCAACATACATATGCGCATCTAGGGCGGGATTGGAGCCCAGGGTCCAAAGGACCCTGCGCTCCCATAATAACATGGGGATACTATTATACTATCTCAAAAAGTAAGGAAATTCATTGTGAAAAAAGCATCATTAATGCATCAGTTAGGGTTCATATTAAAGTGACAAAAGTATGCAAATGTGGTATTAGGGTTCCCAACCCTACCATCCCACCCCCACCACTCACACATTCACCAACAGGTGTCGGGGTTGCCGGCCTGAACGCTCACCCCAATTTTCTATACTGTACCATCTTACGCTTCCTTACAAAGGAATGGGGTGAGCGTGAACCCAGCGAACCTCACAGTACACCCAACACCTATTGGTGTGGTCAGTAGGTTGGTTGGTAGGTTGTGTATGTGTGGGGGTGGGGGGATGTTAGGGTTGGGAGCCCGAACACATTTCTGTTAATTTGTCACTTTAATATGAACCCTAAATGCTGCATTAAGTTTTTTGTAATGAATATATCACACATATACATACATATACACACACACACTCCCACCGACCCACACCCTAGGTTGAAGCTTGGTGCTTATTCTCCTCTCTGTCAACAATTCTAGCACTTCCGGCCTGCTCATCACCTGCCCTGGCTGCTTGCCTAAAGCTGACATCATAATCCTCTGTTTATGGCATCATAATCCTTTCTACTGCAACAAACAATGATAATTTACGGGGTAATCTGCACCTCATCCATAAAAAAGGGCACTGTGAGGAATGAAAGCTTGTGTACTGAAAATTAGCTGTTGGTCCAATAAAATTTTCAAATTGCCTGTTTTATCTAACAAACTGTGATGTTACATGCAGAGGACTGTCAATGCCCAAGAGTAGCAGCCACAACAGATCAAGTCACACGTTCTCATGTTCATGTGCGCATTTATAATTAAATGGGTTAAGCTGAATACATCTGATAAGTAAACTGTAAGCGGAACTGTGTCTAGCTATCATGTTCCATTTCCCTGAAGTGTCAGCGGTAGGTTCTGCAAATAAGAGCTTTGCGTCAGACCTAGTTAATAAAAGTCATCTATTAGATGTACAAGCAGAAACATGAAGTTCATATACTGTCCACAGTTTGTTTCTAGTACAGAAGAAAGGTATTTTGTTTAACAATATACTTGCTCTTTATACTAACTAGAAACGCTGATCTCCGATATGGAGAAAGAATACCAGTTTAATGCTGGGTCACGCTACTGCAATCACTCGTGATATGACAACCATGTCCTGTTTTTGCACCAAGATTCCAAGAATTATTTATGCTCTGCTTTTAGAAAAGCAGTTCTGCTTTAAGAGGCGCAGAATGTAGACACCAGCACGCTCAATTAGAGAACAAAGTAAAAGAAACCAGCTACATACTCTCATGTTACAGTAAGCATAAAAAAAAAAAAATAACTCATCTTACTACGGAAAAACTGCTCTGCTCAGATAGTCCTCACCTTTAGTTTGGAAGGTGCATACACTATAAATCTTTTCACGTACCACAATTTCAACACAGGTCATACTTGTGACAAGTATTTCTTTAAAAAAAAAAAAAACAAAAAAAAACACATGGAGCATGTACATTCCTTTACTATATGGAAGAATTTTACTCTGTGGTGCAGGTACATGGGATGTGTTTACTGCACAGTACAGCTACAGGGGAAACATTTACTGTATGCTACAGATACATGGGAGATGTGTACTGCACAGTACAGGTACATGGGAGGTGCGTAGTGCACAGTACAGGTACATGGGAGATATTTATTGCATGGTACAGATACGTGAGAGATGTTTAGTGCATGGTATAGACACATGGGAGATGTTTACTGCATGGTACAGATACATGGGAGATATTTATTGCATGGTATAGATACATTGGAAATGTTTATTGTATAGTACAGATACATGGAAGTTGTTTGTTGCAAGGTACAAATACGTGGGAGATGTTTATTGCGTGGTACAGATACGTGGGATATGTTTACTGCATGGTACAAATACGTGGGAGATGTTTAGAGCATGGCACAGATGCGTGGGAGATGTTTATTGCATAGTACAGATACATGGGAGATGTTCATTGCACGGTACAGATACGTGGGAGATGTTTATTACACAGTACAGATGCATGGAAGTTTGTTGCATGATATAGATACGTGGGAGATGTTTACTGCATGGTACAGATACGTGTGAGATGTTTAATGCATGGCACACATACATGGGAAATGTTTACTGCATGGTACAGATATGTGGGAGATGTTTATTGCATAGTACAGATACATGGGAGATGTTCATTGCATGGTACAGATACGTGGGAGATGTTTATTGCACAGTACAGATACATGGAAAAAGTTTATTACACAGTACAGATACATGGAAGTTTGTTGCACGATATAGATACGTGGGAGATGTTTACTGCATGGTACAGATACGTGTGAGATGTTTAATGCATAGCACACATACATGGGAAATGTTTACTGCATGGTACAGATATGTGGGAGATGTTTATTGCATGGCACAGATACATGGGAGATGTTTATTGTATAGTGATACATGGGAGATGTGTTGCTGTACCAATTCAGTGGAAAAGACCATGTTTTAGGCCCCCTACATCTGTACAGTAGTACAAGACATCCCATTTAAAACATAGCTTAATGTATCAAAAGCCTTGTTCTCATCTGCCCCATTTTTAGATTAGTAACAACAAACCTAGTTTTGATTTTCTGGGTTTTTCACAGTCAAATCAGACTTACAGAAAACTCTTAACCACAAACAGTGTGGAGCGCATCCCTAAATGTCAACTGCAGTGCATAAAAGGAAAAAAAATGTTGTTACTTTTATACTAGTAAGAGAGACCAACTGTGAAACAGATTTTTTCCACCCTGGCCCACATGGGAGAGGTTAAAGGTTACAGCAGTGGGGCCACCTGATGGCCCAGTGGCAGCGAAATGCGCTGCCAAGCTGATGGCCCAGGTATGGTAGGACACCAGGATGCAGGCAGTTAGGCAGCAGGCAAGTGAGATGTTCATGCCAGGAAGGTTGGGGGGAGGTGCTGACATACTCCTCCGTTGCGACCCCAGAATGCAGGACATGGAGCTTGTTCTCCAATAATGGACCATGCTACATGTGCACAAGGCAAACAGCTGCTGTGTTCACCACCATGGAGTGGAGTACAGGAGAAAAAAAATAAGTATTAATGGCACCCACCAGAATGCCGGTGACACCCAGTACAGTCAGACCCTACTGCTGCTACCCCACATGGTACACCACTGTGGGATTGAGGGGATGAGTCAATCACAGGGATTTGAGCAAGGTAGGAGGATGTCTGAAGGACAAGCCCAATGTGCAGCACCTGGATGGAGGGATGATCTATATGGGGGGGAAAAGTTACAGCAGCACCAAATACAAATAAATAGGACATTCTCTATTCATCACTAGAGACCTAAACCACATACAACGGGTCACCAACAAGAAGACATCAAGTTCAGTATTAATTAAGAACAAGTCACATTGCTGGTTTGTTGGAATCTGGAACCATCCCCACCTGTGTCTGACATCTGGCCCAGCAACTTTCTCAGACATCTTCCCCTATGTGCTGCCTTAAAGGCAAAGGGTAAAACTGGGTGGGACTAGAGATGCAGTGAAATGTAATTTTGCTGCACTAAATATTTTGCAAAATTCACAAATTACGCAAAATATTTAGCTGGGGCGAAATGTGGAATTTGCCGACGAAATGCAGAATCTCGCCCGCGAACAGGGAATTTTGCTGATGAAAATCTACATTTTGTGGGCGAAATTAAGCATTTCGCACCCATGAAATATTTTGCAAAATGTGAGAATTTCACGGAACGAATTGTGCGGATTTCACCCATCTCCAGGTGGGACCCCACAGGAAAGAACAGTTACGTACTTACTGTAACAGTAGATCTTCGAGAGAATCTCTCATTAGGCCACACCTGTGGAAATATAGGTGCCAGGCACTAGGACCACACAGAAACTTTTGCAACCAGCGGCTGGAGCCTACAAGGCCTATGAGAGGAGGCCCCACAATATAGCTAGGCCAAAACCCTGCCCTTTTCGAGAGGCAATGTCCAGACTGTAGTGTGTAGTGAAGGTGTGTACCGTACTCCCAGGTGATAGCTGCACACATTTCTGCAGCTGACACATTCTTGAAACAGGCAACAGAGGTGGCCATGCCTCTGGTGGAATGACCATGAACAACACAACAATCAGTGTCAGTGGCTAAGCAGGTTGCAAACTCGCCTCTGAGGCCGGAAAATCGGAAGGTTGTGGGTTCATGCCCCACACCAGGCACTTGGGTAAAATTCCAATGTACTGCATCATGAGGGGGATGCTGTACTCCTAAGGTGCTGTCTTTCAGATGAGACATTAAACCAAGGTCACATCTGCCTGTTCTGGTGGTTGTTTAAGTGGATGTTAAACATACGATGACGCTTCTCGAAAAGAGTAGGGGAATCTTCCCAGTGTGCTGGCCAAATTTCCCTGCCAAATTTCCCCCATTCACTATAAAAAAAAATACCACCAACAGCTTAACCTGGTTCAGCTTCAGTTGCCTTCCATCTGTATCTCGCCCCTCCCCTGGGATGATATTGAAGACAGGCAGAACTGTCTAGCCCTCCTTTCCTGGTCATTAAAAACTAAACAAATAAAAACACCAGAAAGTTCCTTATTGTACTTCCTATAGCAAAAAGTAATACAGTTGGCCAACCATCTGGACAGGCACTGCTTGGAAACAGGTACATCCTCTTTCCCGTGGTAAAGGAAACAAAATATTGCAAGGACTTCCCGCAGTCCTTTGTGCGGTGTACATAGTACTTGGGTATTCTATGTACATCTAAAGAATGAAGCAATGCTTTCCCAGGATTGGTATGCTCAGGCAAATAAACTGGTAGGTGGATAGTTTGATTTAAAGTAAACTCAGATACCACCTTAGGAACAAACTTAGGATTTGTATGGAAAGACACCCTGTCTTTCTGAAAAATCAAATAAGAAGGCTCACACATTAGAGCCTGAAGCTGTCAAATCATTCATGCAGAAATAGTAGCAACTAAAATAATGCTCTCCAAGAAAGGAAGCACAGGCCACAAGTCACGGCTGGTTCAAAGAGAGTCACCGTAAGCTTTTTTTTTTCCCTTCTATTTATGGTTTCTGGGTTTTCTCCTGGCCCCTGCATTCACGTGTCCCCAACATAGAGCATCGTGTGGAAACATCTGCATACCATAAGTGCGCCCCTCCCTTCCAGTTGCACGTTAACTGCCTGCGTTGATACCGAACCTCCATTCACTGACAGTGGGACTATAGGCAGGCGTGACCCATCCCTTACCAACAAGAGAGGCAAACACTCAGTCCTGCTCCCCTCCCCGTGCTGGCACCCGGTGGCCCGGGGTAGTTCTTGAACCCAGGTCGCTGGGATAGCGCAAGGTGAAGTGTCCAGCGCCTCAACCCTTTGTGCTACAGGGCCAGCATAGTAAGCTTTTCTAATACAAAATGCAGATCCCAAGCTGGGACTGGATTGCAGATCAGAGGCTTCAAGTGCACAATGCCTCTCAAGAATGTATGGGCCACCTCCAGCTGAGCAACCGTAATAACATCAAAACACACACAAAATCAAAATTTAAATACCTGTAAATGTTCTTTCTCTGATGGCTGGTCTCTGGGCTTCCTTACTGCTGGGCTGTACCTCCTGATGCTGACAGGTAGGCAGGAATCGGATCTCTGCAGCAGGGGACATCCAGCCCTCCACTTCCTGTCTTCCTCAGTTCTTCCTAAAGCAGTACGATGTGGCAACACTACAAGAACTTGGGAACAAAAAACAAGAATTTTAAGGCATATATGACCGTGAGGCCAGCCAACTATATACATTATGGGAGAGAATCCGAAGCCTGAAGACCAGCTGTCGGAAAAAGAACATTTACTGGTATTTAAATTTAAATTTCTCTCTCCTAAGCTGGTCTCTGGGCTTCCTTACTCATGGTAAATACAACAGCAGTACATCCCCAGATATCCCAGGTGGGAAGAATGTCAAGAGCCCTTAGGGGTTCACCACCACTTGAAGCACTCTGTGACCAAAGAATGCCTCCACCGAGGACATCACCTCCAGTGAAAAAAAACATTTTTAAACGTGTGAATGGATGATCAAGTGGCCACTCAGCATAAGTGTGCCGTCGATGCTTCTCTGAAGTACGCCCATGAAGGAGCCATGTGCTCTCACTAGGCCAGACAAGTTACTCCAACCTGATCATAAGCCATGGAGGAGATGGATAGAATCCGTTTGGCTATAGAGCCTATTGAAGCCTTGCTACCCAAAATTGTTGGCCATAGCGGACACGAACAAACTTGAGGTTTTGCGAATAGCTTCCCTCTCTCTTAATGTACATTTTCACCACTCTTCCCAGGTCTAGTGGATGAAATTTCCCTTCCTTAATGCTTTTAGAGAGTGGGTGGGAGGGAAGGAAGGAAGGAAGGACCCTTGATTGTAATGGAGGGGAGACATAACTTTTGGCAAACAAAAACTGGAACTGTTCAAGCCTGATGAACGAGTGTACGGCTCTTGGGTAAGCAATGCTTTCAGTTTGCCGATACTCCTGGCTGAAGTAATAACTATGAGAAAAAGGTGACGTTTATTTTGAGATGCTTGATGGATGCCTTGAGAGGCTCTAAAGGGGGCCTTGGTCACAGCCTTGAGAACCATATTAAGACTCCAAGGTGGTAGCTTTGGTGGACTGGAAGGCATTTTAATGTTGCTGCCTTTAGAACCCCCAGACATGGGGATAAGAGCCCAACGATTCCCCTGAGTCCATCAAGAGTGCCCCCAGCACAGAAACCTGAACTTGTATGGTGGCTGGTTGCAGTCCTTTGTCCATCCATCGTAAGGGAACTGCAGTAGTACAGACGATTATATTGGATAGTTCAACATGTGTCTGGAATGAAGCCAGAACCAACATTTCCTCCAGATTCTATCATTCACTTTGGAGGAACAAGAGAGACATGAATTCCCCTTCCCCTCATGTCAATAACAGGAGCTGTGTAGCCTAGCTCCTTGAAAGTTCTTCCACTCTATCTCCAGGCCTAGAGAGACAAGTTGTTGAAATGGGATGCAGAACCGGACCTTGATGGAGAATATCCGGGTTCAACTTGAATGTTACAGGTGGTCGCCTTGACCGCTGAATGATAAATGGGAACTAAGTGCGGAAAGGTCATAAGGGACAGACTAGAATCATGACTGTCCTGTCCAAAGCCACTTTGTGGAGGACTCTTGATAGAGGCGGTATTGGAGGAAAGGCATACAGGAGACTGAACAGATCCCAGTTTAGGGGGAAAAAAGGTGTCCTGAACCACCGCAGGTTCATCCTTGGCCAGGGAACAGAATTGCTTTACCTTGGAGTTCTGCCAGTAGGCTAAACGATCTGTCTGAGAATTGCCCCACCGTTCTGTCTGCATGTGGGAGGCGCTGTCCTTCAGCTCCTATTCCCTTGGTTGACTAACCTTGTGACTCAGCCATTCTGCTGTGACATTTTCCTGTCCTGGTATATACACCACTTAGTGGTGCTCAACCCACTGAAAAGGAAGGGATTCCTTTAGCACCTTTGAGCTATTTGTGCCACCCTGATGGTCGGTGTATGTCAGCATTGACAGATTTTCAGTTGGAATCAGACTATCCTGATTGAGGAATTGCTGTTCAGAGTGCCTTGGGGCATGGCCCACTGTTCACATCTCAGGAACGTTTATGCTGTACCTTGTTTCTAACAGCGATCACCTGCCCGGTGTCAACAGTGATGCAGATGAGCCCTCCCCAGCTTCTGAGGCTTGCATCGGTCGCAATTCAGATTTGGTATGGATGGCCTAACTTGCAGCCCTTCATGACCTCTGTCCTCCAGAACCGTCACTGGAAGGAGGGTTTAATCTGTCTCAATGAGCTGTGAGAAAAAATAAGCAGGCAGCTGAGGAGCTTGTGAACTCCTTGATAAGCTTTTGCAGATCCCAAAATTTAGTTTTCAGGGGGGAACCTTGTGTCATGATGTGTGCCCCCCAGGAGGGTCAAGGTCTGGTTTGGAATTAGGGAACTCTTTCTCCAGTTGATGACAAAACCGTGTGCTGTCGGGCACCAGACGGTCTCTGCCACTGCTTGTAATGCTTGGTTGAGCTGTGGAGCCTTTATGTGGACTATGACCACTACTAGCACCTTTAATAATGTCTGTGGATCTGACAAACACCCCAATGGTAGAGTCTGAATTGGAAGTACTGCTCTCCCACTCTGGACCTGGGATAATGTGTATGTCATTACTAAGTGGGAATATGCAAATAGGCATCTTGCAGATTTATGGACGCCAGAAAATCCCCTTTTTGCTACTCCCTGATTGATGACAAGGTTTCCACCTTGACGGGTCTGGTGCGGATAAAACTATTCGAGAATTCGAGATCTAGGACTGGCCCGAGTCCCCCTGTGTGTTTTGGCACGATGAAAAATGTGGAGGAAAAAAACTCCAGTTGACCTTTGTGGGGGAACTAGCCTATTTGCAGAAACTCTGTAATGGCCTGTAGCATTGCCTGTCTTTCAGATGGATTGCCAGCGAAGGGGGGCACCACCTGTGGTAGTGGGGGCTTGTATTAGGTAATCCATGCTGGTAATGTCTATGACCACTCTGTCCAACTTGGTTTTGGTCCGTTCATGGAGAGTTTATTAAAAACCTGCCGCCTACTGGAGGATGTGCCTAGATAGCATGTCCCCCCGAGAAGTTAGCGTCTGAACCCACAAGGTAATCTTGGTAATGAAAAATGGCATCTGGGGCCTGAAAATTGGCCCCACCTCTTGAAGTGGCATGTCGCCTTGGCCATCTCCCCGGAATCCCTCACTGCCTCCTTCATGGCTGAGCCAAACAGGAGATTACCATCATTGGGTACATTAACCAACTGGCTCTTGCAGAGGCGACTGATTGCCAGGCCCGAAGCCAGAGGTTGCAGCGAGCCGAGGTCAGAAAAAACATGGTGCAATCTGCGCACCTGACCGCCTCGTCTTATACATCTGCTGCATGAGCCGAAGCCAAACCCAAGAACTGTAGTTGATGAAAAATACGCCTGTTCCTCTCTGGGTCCACAGGAAATGAAAGGCTAAATCTGGGGCCCCGGACAGAGTGGCTTAGGCCGAAAAGGATTGGCGGATTCCGCCTTGAGACGTTGTTGATGCTTGGAGGGCCTAGTTGAGTGAGGCATCCGCTTTCTTATGTACCGGGTCCCTGTGAGAAGCCCCTTCCTCCTTCAGCTGGGCTGATCGACTTTTTGGTCAAGTTTGAAATTGGAGGGTTGATTCTGGGGCAGTCTGACCACTTTTCCGATTGTTTCTTGCTAAACTTGAGAAACCTGGAGAGCCGATGGGTCACTGGATAGCTGCGTGCTGGAACTTGCCATTCCTCCTTTAGAAGTTCCCTATGACTAGAGGAATAAGGAAGGCTGAGGCCAGTCTGGTGGCAGCTGCCCGGTGAAAAACCTGTATCATCTGCATGGGAGCCTCTGGGGCAGATCTGAGGTGAATCTTGACTGTGATCTCATTTAAGAAAAAGACTAGACCCTCCAGGTCCAAGATCCTGGACAGCGAGTTGACCGAGTATCAGAGTAATGCGAGGACAACTACTCCCCTGCGGGTGAGGTCCTCTTTCTTGTGCGATGAGGGGGAGGACAGGGATGAGGTCCTCTTTCTTGTGCAATGAGTACGGGGATGAGGTCCTCCTTTCTTTGCGTTCTCATGAGGTCTTCCATCTGGTGCCCCCAGAGGTTGCCTGTGAAGCATGCACGGGCCAGAGCAACAGCCCTATTTTACCTGTCGAAGAAGTCTGGAGACCAGAGAGGGGCTGCGGACTGCTGGGTCTTCCAGTGGTCACTGCTCTGTCAGACCTGGAGGTTGCTGCTCACCCAGGCATGCCTGTCTGTGGCTATCACTCTGAGTCGAGGAAGGGGCTGCCTCCTTCAAGGCCTCGACATTCACAGATGCTGCCTTCTAACACAGTAGGCAAGCAACCTAGTGAAGGAGATTAGAGGCATGGTCCTCTCACATTTTAGGCCAAGTGGACCATCGAGGTGATTAGTAGTGGGGGCAAGCAACCCCGGCATTGTTGGCCCATGGATTGGAAGGTCTGAGTGAGGCCATGATGGCAAAAAGGGGGCCTACTCCTCTTTGACCCCCCCCCCGGGAGGTTTCCTGATTCTATACTGCTGAAGCTGCGATTAATTGTGCTGGCCATTTCAGGGCAAAATACTGAACTTTGTGCTGTTAAGGCAGTGCGGGCCCTTTAAGGGCAAAATATTGCGCTTTTTGAGATCAGGGCCTTTAAGGGCAAAATACTGAGCTTTCTGCAATCAGTAAATATATTTTTTTGAGAATATCCTGGAATCTCACTGTGCAATACTTCCTGCTGTTTGGGGGGGGGGGGACTGCACAGCACTGAGCAAAAGCTTTGCATGGATGCTCCTCCTGTACCATGGCACTCGTCGAGAATTTCTTGAGTGTCGATGAACTGCCAATCTAGCGCTGCAGTCCCGTCGATGAGTGACTGAGGCTGTCAGAATGCCAGCCGTAAACGAGACACCTAGTATTAGCGCACCTCGCACCCTGCAGCAGCTCTGCAATCCCACTGTCGACAGGTGGCTGGACCCATTCCAGATACTCCCCAATAGTGCTCCTCGTGCCCCGCAGCAGTCAGTGATGAGAACTCCCAGGACATTGATAAGCTGTTATAGAAGCGCTGCCGGCCCATCGTCGATGAGCGGCTGAAGCAATCGGGATGCTGCACGTCGACGGGAAATACACTGGGCTGTCGTCCGGGGGGGGTCCTCACTAAGCACTCCAGTGCTGTTTTCATCCCCCTAATCAGACAAACAACACAAGGACAGAATCCTAGGTTTGCTGGGTTGAGCCCAAAATCGTGGGAAAAAACACTGTATTGAAGTAGAGCCAGTCAGTGCAGCACGCAAGGCTGAGGCTGGGACACAGCTGTGATTCCTCAGATATCTGAAAAAAGGAAGAAATTAATTGACTTACAGTCTCTTGTCTTCAGCTCTGCCAGACTGCCACATGGTAACAGAGCTCTGCTTGCAGAGTACCTGCCAGTCTGAAGGTAGAAAGTAAACTGAGAAAGTCAGGAAGTGGAGGGCTAGACGTCCCCTGCTGCAGAGGTCTGGTTCCTGCCTACCTATCAGCATCAGGAGGTACAGCCCAGGAGTAAGGAAGCCCGGAGACTAGCTTAGGAGAGATGAAATAGTAGCCAAGCACACTTTTATATAAGAGTATTGTAACTCTGCGTCTGACAAGGCCAGCACATACTCTAAACCTGATTTAACGGATATGTAAAAGGACCCAGTTGATGGCAAGTGGCCCACAAAGCAAACCACTTCCACTTCATGGAGTAAGTGGCTCTATTGGAAGGTTTTCTGGCAGCCACCAGAAAATCTTCCATCTTTTGAGACACCCCAAACCTAGTAATGGCTATGTCTTCAGTAGTCATGCATGGAGATGGAGTGACCAGAGGTCTGGATGGACCAGGGTTTCCTGTTCCTGGGACAGCAGGCCCTTGCACAGGGACAGAGGTGCTGGTGGTTCCGCCGATAGTTGCTACAATAAGAGGAACCAGATCTGACAAGGCCAAAGAGGAACAATGAGTATCAGAGTTGCCCTCTCCATCTGGAGCTTAAGCAGCACCCTCTGGATTAGAGGAAGGGGAAGAAAGGCATAAAGGAACCTCCCCTTCCAAGAGAGTGTGAACGCGTCTCACCAAAAAACTCCAGGCCCTAAAGCAAGCGAGCAGAAAAGCGGCAGTTTTGCATTGTGTAGAGATGCAAAAAGGTCCAACCCTGAACGACCCCGCCTGTCTAACAGTTCTTCTGCCACCGAGGTCAGCAGCTCTCACAGTGCATTTTGGACTGTGACCTGCTTAGCCTGTCTCCCAAGACGTTTTGACGTCTGGAACATGAACTGCCGACAGTTCTAGAACCCAACAGCAAACACTCACTGCTTCCCTGCACAGAGGGTAGGAATGAGTTCCCTCCTGCTTCTTTATATAATGCATCACACTGATGCTGTCTGTACCAGCAGAGGTGCCGGGAAGAAATGTCTGGAAGTCCTGTAGGCCATACAGAAGAGCCCCCATCTCTGGGACATTCACGTGAAGGGTACTCCCAACTCTGGTCCATGCTCCCTGTGTCTGATGGGGCCCCAAGTGAGCCCCCAGCCCATCCCCAAGGCATCTGTGGTGACAATTTGATGAGTGGAAGGGATCAGGAAGGAAGCCCCTTTCAACAAATGACTGGGTCCCATCTACCACTGCAGCACCTTCCGAACAGGAGAGGTTACTAAAACCTTCTGTTCTAACTCATCTGTGCACCGATCTCATTGAACTCTTAAGGTTCACTGGGGAATCCTCAAATGCAATCTGGCCAGTGGTACCACAACAACTGCTGCTGCTATCAGGCCTGAAAGTCTCAGAAATGTCCTGGCTGTGACATACCTGTTGTTGTGTACCATCTGGGCCTGGGCTATCAGACGTTCAGCCATGTCCTGGGGCAGAAAGGCCAAGCCTTGGGCAGTGTCCAGGATTGTTCCTATGCTAACGCTGACAGGGGGTTAGGATCAATTTTGGCACACTGACCAGGATCCCTAGGGCATCAAACAACTGCCTGATTGTGTGCTAGGGTCTGGTAAAGCTGCTCTTTGGAATGGGCTTTGAGCAGCCAGCATACACATAGGGGAAGACATATAGCCCTTCTCTCACTAGAGCTGCTGCCACTACTGGAAAGCATCTGGTAAAGACCCGTGGCACAGATGATAAGGTAAAGGGCAATACCCTGAACTGGTAATGTTCCCCCTGGAAAAGGAAACTGAGGTATTTCCTGTGAGAGAGACAACTCTTGATATGTAGGTAAGCATCCTGCACGTCTAGGGAACAAATCCAATCCTCTAATTGCAGTAGTGGTAACAGGCTTTGTAGAGTGACCATTCCGAACTTCTTGTACTGAATAAAGAGGTTCAGATTTCTTAAATAAAGAATGGGTCTCAGATCACCTGTATATTCTGGGACTAGAAAGTAGTGAGAATAGCACCCCTTGTTCCATTGTTCCCAAGGAACTGATTCTGTGGCCCTTTTCTGTATCAGAGTATGTACTTCCTCTAGCAGCACTGGTATCTGCTCTGAAGGAGAGACCGAAGGGGTTGGTGGATGGTTTAGAGGTAATTAAAAGTGCTTCTACCTGACACCAACTGTGGCTGCACCTCCCAATAAGAACCCCCCATGCACTGGCACCGCAACCCATCCCTATCGCTGCACCAGCCACTCTTGGTGCTACACAAAAAAATCTCTCCACACACTGCCACAGAACGCCAACACCATAACCCACCAGTATCAATACCCATCTCTGACCTCTTACACATGTGTTACTCCTATGATTCCCAGCTGCCCATGCCGTAAAAGTGCACAGATCTATATGCAGACAAGGCCCCACAGGGCTGCTACCTGTGTTTCAGCGCTTTTACCATTTAAAAAGGTTTGGAAAGTGTCACATGTCTCATTATTCAAGACTGGGGACCCTAGTGACCTGAACAATTATAGCCCTATGTCCTTACTGCCAATCCTTTCCAAATTACTGGAAAAAGTAATGGACACCCAGATTAGAAATTACCTCGACTTGCTCCAGTTGTTAAACCCTATCCAATCTGGTTTCAGAAAAAATCATTGCACTATATCCGCTTTAGCCAAGGTAAACAATGACTGGCACCTGGCACTCGATACTAAACATTATATCAGCACCTTATTTCTCGATCTAAGTAAGGGCTTCGACACGGTCGACCATGATCTGCTGTTGTCATTATTCCAAGATACTGCATTGGATGCTATAGCTGTTAACTGGTTCACTAGCAACCTTAAGGGATGAAAGCAACAAATCAAGGTGCAAGGGGATGTGTCACTGCATAAAACGCTCCAGAGAGGTATCTCCCATGGTTCCATTTTAGGAATCCTGTTATTCTCGCTTTACATTAACAGTATTGACGCAGGCATTAGTCAAGCAAGTGTGCCCTTGTTCGCCAATTATACTGTTATTTATGCTGCCAAGCCCACTCTTGAACTTTCCTGCAGCACGCTGTAGCTTGAATTCGACCTTCTACAGCATAATCTCCTAACCTTAAAACGTTTGAGTGCAAAGAAAACAAAAGCCACAATTCTTCCACCCAAATCTATTTTAGACAATCCCCTGTCCCTGAGAGTGCCAGCACAAATAACATCTCTCTTGGGGAGCCCACTGAAGTTGTGGACAAATTCAAATATTTTAGTTTTTGGATAGATCACAAACTTTCCTATGTGGTCCACATCAAGGAACTGGGTAAGAAGCTGAAATACCGCTTAGGACTGTTTTTCAGGATGAGACACCTACTAACACAGAAAGCCAAGCTAAGACTAGAACAGTCTACATTCCTAACCTTGTTAGATTATGCAGACATTCTGTATAATCATGGCCCCAGTTCAGCACTGGCAAAGCTGGACATACTGTGTAACAGGGCTGTAAGATTCATTACTGGTGCTCCTTTCATGATCCACCACTGTTTTATATGCCATCTTGGATTGGCAGTCCCTAAAGACTAGAAGACAAACTACGGCTACTTGAATTTACAGAGCCCTGATTGGCAAGCTGCCATTGTATAATTCCAGCCTACTCACCTATTCCACTGGAACTTACTCTCTAAGGAGCTATTCCTACCTATCCCTTGACATTCCCAGGTACAGAACCAGTTTTGGGGCCTCCTCAAGCTACGCCCTACCAGCACTTTGGAATAATCTACAGAAATCACTGAGGCTCTCCTCATTGGTTAAACTGCCCTCATTCAAAACACTTTTAAGGCACCACTTTACTGAATGTTGCAACTGCTACTCATAACCCTTGTTTTTCTCAGCCTCTAGGGCCAAGCTGCTGGGCCCTTCCTAAGTGCTTCTGCTCGGGCAAGCCTCTACCCACTCTGACTTCTTATAATCCAACTCTCACACATTACCCTCAACTCACAGTCCCCCAATTCTCCCTCCTCCCTCAAGGTCTCCACCCTATCTTTTCCCTTTTCCCGCTTATCCTTCCACCTTCCTCAAGTGTGCTCTCCCTTCCAACTTCAACCTTCTGTTCATGTCACCTCATATAACTGTTCTGCAGCATTACAATACACTTATACACCTCGTAAGAGTACTGCTTGTTTATTCTTCATTGCACAAAAATCCCTAGTGTCTTAGATCCATGCTATATTGTAAATATACTTCTGTTTTTTTCCTGTAAACATCCCCCTTCCTTGTCGTAGCCATATTAGTAGGCTCTCATGTACGGTAATGTATTCAATGTAATTATTTTTGACTGTTTACCTATGTTTGCAAGATCTGTATAGCACTGTTGTCCAGGCCCACTTTTTAAATGAGTTTTTCTCAACGGTGTTCCACCTGGTTAAATAAAGATATTGATTGACTAAACCTATTGAAATATAACTATGAGCTGGTACTTTGAATTCATGTTACCAAATTTGTGTTGTCAATGCTTCTAGCTCGCCTGTCTCTGGTGAAGTGTCAAGAATTACTGTAAACTGTGCTGCTGTTTGTTACTTACGAAGATTTAAGAATTGTAAGCTGTGCTGCTGTTTTGACAAGGAACCTTTGCAAACAAGCATTTTGCTCAAAGGTATGCTTCCGAGTAATAAAATAAATAAATAAATAAATAACTCCAGAAGTTCTAGAGCATGGCCCTGTTCCATTATCTGCAGGACACACAAGCAACTGATGTGACCTTCCTCCACTGGCCCTGGTGGAGGGAAAGGTGACCCCTACTACCACCTCCAAAAGGTACTGGTGGGTGGGGGTCTAGGAATGAGTCATGCAAATGCAGATCCTGCAGCTGCAGCCACACTTCCATGCCTAGTGGCTTTTAAGTGGTCACTTGGGGTGGATCTTGGGGCAGGCAAACCTGATCCTCTCTGCTTTTACTTTGTTGTCTGGCTCCTGAACAGTGTCTGTTGCTGGCCAGACGAAAGGACACCCTCTGCCTACTTCTTGGTTGTGTATAGCAGAGAGAGTGTACTGATTATAAAGTCCTGTCCAGAGCCTGTAGGTTTGAGAGGATATCCTGAATGTCTGCTCCAGACACCCTGTACACTCTAAACAGGGCATTTAGGATGGACTGCTGCACATCACTGGCAAATCCTGCAACACTCAATGAAGAATGTCTTCTCAAGTAGACACCAGAAGCTGCTGCTCTCGTAGATGCATCAGAAATGTCATAGGCAAAGTATAACAAATGTTTATTTAATTCTGCCCCAGCATGGAAGACCTTTAGCAGCTCCTGCTTAGGAGTTCCCTCTGGTAGGGCTCGGGCCACTAGCCTGGCCTTCCTCCACAGGGTATTCTGGTATTTTACCATATGAGCCTGATAATTTGCAATCCTGAGACCAAAGGTAGCAGAAGCAAAGGTCCTTCTCCCCAAGACATCTAGTCTCCTAGATTCCCCGTCAGGAGGGAGAGAACTGAGATGTTTAGGCTCCTTTAAACCTATCATGGGCTATATTTATCACAACAAAGTCAGACTTGATTTGGTCTGCCAAAAATACAGGTTACTCACCTGTAACAGGAGTTCTACGAATGGTATATGTTGTTCATCCACACTTATTGGCAGGTATCCTTGCCGCTTTAAATCTTGCCGGAAGGTCTTCAAGCTGGCTCCTCCCACCCACCCGGGTGGTATAACTCTCGGCTCCGCCCCATGACGCCAGATCTGGCCCGCTGGAAGCTCAGGTTGTGCGTCGAAGCCGGGGAGGTCGGGTGGGTCGTGTGGATGAACAACATATACCATTCCTAGAACTCCTGTTACAGGTGAGTAACCTGTATTTCTAGGGACATGGATATGTTGTTCATCCACACTTATTGGCAGACTCCTAGCAGTTCTCCGGGAGGAGGGAGGCAAGACGCACACCCCAATACTTACTTGGGAAAGAGAGACTGGAGAACCGAGGCCCCAAAACCAGCATCCCGGCGTGACTCAAGGTCGATGTGGTAATGGGTAATGAAGGTGTTTGCTGACTTCCAGGTAGCAGCCTGCAGATTTCCTGGATAGGGGCGCCCTGGAAGCAGCACCCGATGCAGCAGTATGGCGGGGTAGAATGAGCTCTTATCCTCTGGGGCTCCATGCCCGTCAACTTATAGCAGAGATCTATGCAGGAGGTGACCCACCTGCTTATCGTCCGCTTAACTGCAGGTCTGCCAGATCTGACTTCAGCTTAGGTGACAAACAGCTGGTGAACCTCTCCCAATTTCAACGTCGCTCTTTGTAATAGGCGCGCCTTCTAGGGTCCAAAGTATGGAGCCTATATTCGCCTCCGAGGTGTGATTGGGGTAGAACACCGGCAGAGTCAACACCTGGTTAAGGTGAAACTCCGACACCACCTTCGGAAGGAATTTCGGGTGGGGGCGCAGGACAACCTTGTCCCTGTGGAAGACCAGGTAAGGAGACTCGATGGAAAGCGCCTGGAGCTCTCCCATCCTTCTGGCTGACGTGATAGCCACCAGGAAGGCGGTCTTCCACGACAGGTGAGAGAGAGCACACCTGTGCATAGGTTCGAATGGCTTGCCCATGAGCTTTGCCAGTACCAGCAGTAGATCCCACGGAGGTGGAGGTTCTCGTACCGGAAGGGAAATGTGATCAAGGCCTTTGAAAAAGCGCCAGACCACCTTCTCCTGCGCCAACGACTGCTTCCCGGCCCGCGCCTGGTAAGCAGAGATGGCTGCCAGGTGCACCCTTAGGGTCGTCGACCTAAGCCCTTGATTAGAAAGGGACCATAAATAGTCCAAGATGCTTGCCAAGGAACAGGAGGAAGGGTCCAAGCCCTTGCCCTGACACCAAATGGAAAACCTTTTCCATTTGAAGGCATAGCATTTTCTGGTCGACTCCTTACGGGATGCCTCAACTACATTGAGGACCTCGTCGGAAAGACCCAAGGCCTGGAACTCTAGCCGCTCAGGAACCAGGCCGTCAGGTGCAGGGATTGAAGGTCTGGATGGAACACCTTCCCCTAATTGACTGAGAGCAGGTCCGGGTGAGCTGGAAGCTGCCGTGGAGTCCTGGAGCTGAGACTGAGGAGATCTGGGTACCAGAACTGGCGAGGCCAGTCTGGGGCTATCAGAATCACCTGCGCGTTGTCCCTCCTCGCCTTGAGAAGCACCTTGTGGATCAAGGGAAATGGGGGAAAGGCGTAGAAGAGGGCCGGGGTCCACTGCCTCGAGAAGGCATCCCCCTGCAGCAAGCCCTGCTGAGGGGGTGGGCATGGAACAGTCTCAGCTTCTGCCTCTCCTGGAGGCAAACAGGTCCACCTGAGGTGCCCCAAAGGGAGAACAGATGTATACTACCTCCGGCAGGAGAGACCACTCGTGGGATACGCCCCTATCGGCTCAGGGCATCGGCCGGGGTGTTGGAGGCTCCTGCCACATGAATGGCTAGGAGATCCGCCTCCAGGCTGCGCACGAGTGACCAAATGCGGAGAGCTTCCTTGCATAGAAGCATGGAGCGCGTCCCGCCCTGGCGGTTTAGATAGTACATGGTCGTGGTATTTGTCCGTCTGGACTCGGACCACTTGACCCCGGAGGAACGGAGCAAAGGCGGTGAGAGCTAGGCGGACCGCTCGGAGCTCCAGCAGGTTGATGTGGCATCGGGACTCCCGCGGGGACCAGAGGCCGTGGGCCCGGTGTTCCCCCAGATGGGCACCCCAACCCATCAGAGAGGCATCGGTCGAAAGAGAGACCGTCGGCTCGAGGCGGACGAACGGGATGCCCTCCTGCAAATGACCTGGAACGATCCACCACTGGAGAGCGTTCCACATCCCCTGTGTCACCGACACAAGCTGGTCCAAAGGATCGCAGCGTTGTGACCACTGGCTGGCCAGTCCCCATTGAAGGGCGATGTTCCAGCGGGCCCAACGGACCACGCTGGTGCAGGCCGCCATGAGACCCAGGGCGCAGGAAGTCCCGGCAGCGCGCATGCCCAACCAGAAATGACTGGGCAAAGGAGGAAAGAACCTCGCCCTGTCCGCGGAGCGCGCTCTGGCTCGAAGAGAGTCGAGCTGCGCCCCGATGAACAGAATCACCTGCTTCGGCTCAAGTTCCGACTTGGCCCCGTTCATAAGGAGGCCTAGTTGAGAGCAGACCTGGAAGGCCAGATCTCTGGACCACTCCACCTCCTGCCTGGAGGGAGCTGCTATCAGCCAGTCGTCCAGGTAAGGGTACACCCGGACCCCTCGGCGCCGCAGGAATGCTGTCACCACTGCCATGCATTTGGTGAAGACCCTAGGAGCTGGAGACAAGCCGAAGGGCATGGCTTGGAACTCGAAGGGATCCTTCCGCTCGGAAGCGAAGGAATCTGGTGAGGACGGACGGATAGGGACGTGAAAAAGCCAGCCCTGCAAATCCAGAGAGCAGAACCACACGCCGCTGCTCCAAGGATGGTATTATCTGAGCCAGAGTGATCATCCTGAAGGTTCGAGACCTTAGGAACTTGTTTAGGTCGTGTAGGTCGAGAATGGGGCGCCAGCCCCCCGTCCGTTTCGGAACCAGGAAGTACCTGGACACAAACCCTGGTCTGAAGGAGGGTCCTCCACCTCTCTATCACCTCCTTCTGAGGAGGAGGCGATGTCGGCTCGACGAGCCGCCAGCGAGGCTGGGACTCAAGCTCCCGAGGGGCGACGGCCTGAAGGGCGGTGCCTGCTCAATTCTAGAGGCAAGGCTCTTCCCATCACCACCTAAAACCCACCTGTCCATGGTAACAGCGGACCAGGCGGGCGGAAGTGCGGAGCCGTCCCCACGAGGACACAGGAGTAAGGTGGCGGGATGAGGCGACACCCTCAGCCCGTCCACTGGGCAGGCTTGAGGATGGACCGGCCGAGGGACCTCCTGGGCCTTTTCCTCCCTGCCTCCTGTTAGAGAGCCGTGGCTTGGGTTTGGGATGCCAAGGCCAAGCCTGCTGGCCCTGGCGATGCTGGGCAGGCGCGGGGGCGCAGAGGACGAAAGGGCTTAGGCTGTGGTTTGCGGCCTTTGTCCTTCTGAGCGGAAGAGACCGAGTCAAGGTATCATTGGACTTCTCGATCCTCTGCAGGTGACCTTCCACCCCAGGGCCAAGAGGTCAGTCCCAAAAGGAACATCCGCCAACTTGTGCTGGGTATCCGAAGTAAAGGTGGATATCCTCAGCCAAGCCCGACGACGCATAGCCACTGCGGCCGCCACCGACCTGGCACACGAGTCCCCAATATCCAAAGCAGTCTGGAGCTGCTGTTTGGCCACTGCCCTGCCCTGGTCACGCACCTGCTTGACCGTAGTCTGCCGATCCGCGGGGAGATGAGGAATTACCTCATCCAGGGAGCCCAACAGGGCATGAGAAAAATGTGTGCCATGAGGACGCCGAACTCGCCTATTGAAGGGAGAGAGGGCGCAGCATAGACTTTTGCCCGACATAATCCAATTTCTTGGATTCCTTGTCGGAGGTTTGTCCACATCCTGCGCGTTGCCGGCAGCGAGCGTCGGTAACCAACCCCTCAGCAGAGGGGTGCTCCAAACCGGACAGGGAACCGTAGGGACCGTGATACTTCCTGGCCATCCTGGCCGGCGCAGGACAGGAAGCAGGGCTGCCAAGCTCCAGGGCCGGACCCACTATGGCCTCGGCCACGGAAAGTGCCTCCGGAGAATCCCCTCGGTCCAGAATCTCCGTGAGGGATACCTGGCCCGTTTGGAAACGGGTTCGAGCTTCATCCCGGTAGATTCCGAGATGAGCCGAAGCAGTCCTAGGAAGGACGACGGGCTATCGTCCATAGACTGTCCTCCTGAGGACTCCAAGTCCAGTCGCTTGGAGAAAAAGGAGGAATTATCCTCGGACTCGGAGGAGTCGTCGAAGAGCTGCCTCTGGCCTGAGCCACCCTCAACCTGCTGAGGTCGGTCGGGAGTGAGGGTAACCGACAGCCGATGGGGTAGACCCTTAGCCGACCGAGAATCCCTGGTCGGAGCCCCAAACAGTGGCTGTGGAGGCGGAGGTTCCACCGGAATCGGTGGAGCAGCTGGTTTTGGCCGAACAACCGGCCTGGGTACAGGCTCCTCGGGTAAGTCGAGGGTTGTGGCGGCGCTCCAGTGACAGCCACTTATTGGCCGGGAAGGCGGCAGCGTCGGCTACTCCCCGTCAGAAGCTGCTGCCACATGAGGTCCCTCGCATCGCCGACGCAACTTACGCGAAGCCTCCCTCGTCCGAGGAGGAGGACGAGGGCGATGTCAGCTTTACCGCGGTGCCGAGACCAAGACCGCCTTATGACGCGGGATCGGCTGGACCGTGAAGAGGTCCGAGACCGAGACTGAGAGCCTCGGCTCTTCCGAGGTCGGTGCGGGGAAGTGTCGGCAGGAACCGGCACTCCCTTCGGCTCGAAGGGTTCATCCGAGGGCTCCGGAACCAGAGGCACAGGCAAGCCCACGGGATCCTCAACTCCCTCCGGGGGAACCGGGGAGAGAGGAATCTCGGCTTCTATGGGCAACAGCCCGTCTAACGGGTCGAGAAAAATCTCGACTTCGTCGACAGGAGTCTCAGTCAACTGACCTGACGGAGGCACCGTGAGACCAGTGGCCGAAGCCGAGCGGTCGACCGAAGTCGACGGTCGATGACTCGGGGAGAGGGACCTTTCCCGCTCCCAAGAGCGTCGACGGAGGGATTTACCCTTGTCCCTCTTTTTGGACCGAGAAAAAGGTCCAGCAGACGTTGGCCCTTCTCCCCTAGTGGAGAGGGACAGACAAAGCTCCTTAAATGAAGCTGTGTAGGAAGAACCCAGAGAGAGCGGGATAAATGCCGCGGCCGAGGAAGGCTCTGACCAGCGCCGCCTCCTCTTGAGGCGATCATCTGCTCGAGCTGATCTGCCGAGCCCGCCGCCGCGGACACCGCCGACCGGGCCTCCTTAGACTTCACCGGAAGGAAACGCTTCTCGGGACGGCCCAGTTGCAATCGGGCAGCACGGTCTTCGAGGACATAGGCCGAGAAGGAAGAGCACAGGTCGCAGTCCTGTGGGTCATGCTCAAGGCCTAAACAGTAGACACACGTGGAGTGTGGATCCGTCCGAGACATCTTCTGCACGCAGGGGCATCTCCGAAACCGAGTCGATTGGTCCATCGTCAGCCGCGAGGATCAAGACCAAGTCTTTTAGCAAAAACTTTCAAATTACAAAACGGAAGAAATAGGAACCAGTCGCAAACCCAGAGCTGCTAAGGAGGAACCTGAGCTTCCAAGCGGTAAGGAAGATCTGGCGCCATGGGGCGGAGCCGAGAGTTATACCACCCGGGTGGGTGGGAGGAGCCAGCTTGAAGACCTTCCGGCAAGATTTAAAGTGGCAAGGATACCTGCCAATAAGTGTGGATGAACAACATATCCATGTCCCTAGAAAAAAAAGGCTTTCCTGAGGGGGCCTGGTACATTTTATCTGCCTTCCTAGGAATGGCAGGAATCATATTTGTTCTGTGCCAGACAACCAGAGTGGCATCCTCTAGGGCAGGTAACAGAGGAGGAATAGTAATAGCTGGGGAGTCGGGCAGTTCTAAGAACTCCACCAAATTCCTTTTGGTGATGTCTTGCTCCTCAGATTCAAACCCCATGGCAGACTGGAGTTACTGCATCATGGAAAAGAAGGGTTTTCAGGAGGGGACCTCGGGGTGCACACAATGGAGTCCTCACTTCCTGCAAAGATGGTTGAGGTAAAACTCTCATAAGAGCGCTCCACATATTCTTCACCCTCCTCCTCTTGTACTATAAGGTCAGGGTTATTTATATTCCTGATCCTCATAAGACAGTTTCTGTAGGCCTCAAGGAGGGAACAGAAGAGGTTGTTGTCGCCCTGAAAGGCAACTGGTGCATCGACATAACAGGCATTGGCACTGGAGCTTGCCAGGAGTGCCCTGTGAATGCCACTCCTGTGGCAGGAGGAGGAGGTAGCAGGCACTGCAGCATGTTCACGAAGGACAAATGCACTGTTTGCACATCGGCACTTGTTTGGACTACTGGCACACTCCGTGATGTTGACAGGGGAGGCACCATCTATGATGTTAACGGCCCCTCACCAGCCGTAATAGGCCTGGCAGTGCTCTCAGCCTATCCTGACCCAGAGGAGTTAATGGTCTGGGTGGCCATTGGTGTTGCTATTAAGGTGGTCGACAGCGTTGAGGTGGTTGCACTGGTATGAAGGGGTGACCTAAAGTGTACTGGGGAGGATTTCACCTTGCTCCTCCCCTCTCCCGGTGCTTATGCTTATGTTGCCCAGAGGTTTTCTCTCAGGACTTCGAAGAGTAGGAGCCAGAGGAATGGGCCGGTGACTCAACAGAGTTCTTTTCCTTGAGTTCTTTCTCCATATTGGCTACCTGTTTCGAAAGGTGAGTATTCAGAGCATTCTTTCTGTGTTGTTGGGCAGCAGTGTTGAACTTGAGACATCTTAAGCCTTCACGTTATGAGCCACACAGAGGCAGCACAAGAAGACACTGTGCGAGACACCAGAGTAAATCTTCTCATCGCATTCGCAGTGTCTAAAGAGCTTAGTGGATTCTTCAGATGACATACACAACAACAATTATCACTCAAGAAAAGTGATAGTGAACTAGGAAGAGAAATATTCAAAAACACTGAATAGCAGTCAACTGTAGAGGTGACATCTCTCTGGAGGGTCCAACAAGTATGGTCGAGGGGAAAAGAACTGAGGAGGGAAGGGGCTGCCCACATTTATATGGGACATGCCAACGAAGGATATCTTCATGGGCGGTCCCTAGTGGACTGCTTGAAAAATGTTTCCATGTGGTCCTAGTGCCAGGCGGCTATAGTTCGGTAAGGGTGGCCTGATGAAAGAGATATATTCGAAGATCTCCATTTCCTCACCTCATACAAAATTATATTAGAGTTCCAGTAGACCCGTAATCTTTGTCCACCAACCCTTGAGTTATTTTAGAGTTTACACTTATTTGTATATTGGCTCTATTGTTGAGTGCTCTGCATTTTTCTTCTATTCTAGATGATCCTCTCATATACACTGTTCCAATTGTTAATACCGTAACATTTGGCAAATATTGTTTTTACTGTAACATTTTGCAAATATTGTTTTTACCTTTCTCCGTATCCTCAAATTTCTGTACCACTGGACGTTTGTGAAAACTGGCATTTTTGCTCACATACTTTCCAGTATAAAAATAAAATTGAATTGAATATTGTATGAGAGTTGAAGAACAATGGCAACCATGTTATACATTGTTAATAAAAGCCTTAATTCAAGTACCTGTGTCACGATTAGTGTATCCTGAAAATGCCATGCTATTTGGTTTTCTTTAAATCAGCATTTGTAAATTTGTTCTGCGGTAACTGAAAACAAGTTGTTTCTGGCCCTCTGACTGAGCCTTCGAGAGTGATAGAGTGATAGAGTGATGACATCATATTGGAGAGTAGCTAGTTGCTTCAGCACCTTGACAGAAGAGCTATTAACTTGCCAATCACAGCAGTCAGTAGACTTAATTGTTAACTCTCCAGAGTTTTTACCGACTCATAGAAACATAGAATTTGATGGCAGATAAGGACCGCTTCGCCCACCCAGTCTGCCCATTTCCCTACCTAATGGATAAGCTGCAGATCCTAGTTAACCAGCAGCCTATTTCTTCCTACCCCCAACCCCTAGAATTGCCTTATGACTGTCCCATGCATGCTTGAATTCCACCACTGTTTTTGACTCCACAACCTCCTCCGGAAGGCCGTTCCATGCATCCACAACCCTCTCTGAAAAAATACTTCCTCAAATTACCTCTGAGCCGCCTCTATCTCCAAATTGTGCCCCTCGTTTGCACACCTCTTTTTGAAAGATGCTATCCTCTTGGACTTTGTTGATTCCCTTGAGGTACTGAAAGTTTCATCATGTCCCCCCCTCTCCCTTCTTTCCATGAGGCTATACATATTAAGCTCCTTAAGTCTCTCTTCATATGTCTTCCGGTGCAGACCCTGCACCATTTTAGTTGCCCTCCTCTGGACAGCTTCCATCCTGTCTATGTCTTTGTGGAGATTGGGTCTCCAGAACTGCACACAGTACTCCAGATGGGGTCTCACCAGCTGTCTGTACAGAGGGATAATAACTTCCTATTTTCTACTGGCGATGCCTCTCCCTTTGCACCCCAGTATCCCCCCAGCCCTCCTTGCTGCCCTCTCACATTGCTTGCCCACCTTTAGGTCATCTGATATGACTACCCCCAGGTCCCTTTCCATTTTTGTTGTTGTTAGTATCTCACCCCTCATTGTGTACTCTTCCCCTGGGTTTTTGTTTCCCAGGTGCATTACCTTGCACTTCTTCACATTAAATCTAAGCTGGCATACATTTGACCATTCCTCTAACCTTGCCAAGTCCCTTCTCATCCTTTCCACCCCACCCTGTGCATCAACTCTGTTGCAGATCTTTGTGTCATCTGCAAAGAGACATACTTTTCCTTCCAGCTCCTCTGCAATGTCACCTATAAAGACACTGAAGAGGACCGGTCCTAATACTGAACCCTGCGGTACCCCACTAGTAACCCCCCTTTCTTCAGAGTGGACTCCATTTACTATTACTCTCTGTGTCCTATTCTCCAGCCAATTCTTTACCCAGGCTGTCATCTTGAGACTCACTCCCAGGCCGGCTAACTTGAATATTAATCTTTTGTGTGGGACTGTGTCAAATGCCTTGCTAAAGTCTAGGTAGGCCATGTCCACAGCCCCTCCCTGATCTACTACTTTGATCATCCAGTCAAAGAAATCTATCAGATCATCCTGGCATGACCTTCCTGCTGTGAATCCATGCTGCCTTGGGTCCTGTGCCCTCTGGCCTCTAGATACCGACAATTCTTTCCTTCAGAAGTGATTCCATCATTTTCCTATCACTGAGGTTAAACTAACAGGTCTGTAGTTTCCTGCTTCTGCCTTGCTCCCACTTTTGTGAAGGGAATCACATCTGCCCTCCTCCAGTCCTCGAGTACCACCCCATCCTCCCATGATCTGTTAAAGAGGGTAGTCAGTGGTGTCACTAGTTCTACCCTTAGTTATTTTAGAATTCTGGGATGAATCCCATCAGGCCCCATTGCTTTGCCCACCTTCAGTTTTAAGAGTTCTTTCGGAACCCTTTCTTCTGTAAATGGGCTGGTATCAACTTCTGTATCCACAGTGTTTCTACTGTTTGTTTTAGGTACCTCCCCCGCTTCATTTGTAAATATTGAGCAAAAATATTTGCTTAGTATGTCTGCCTTTTCACAGTCACCTCTGCCCACCCTCCCTCCCCTTTATTAAGCCTCACTATCCTCCCTTGGTCTTCCTGCTCCCTGATGTACCTATAAAAGGTTTTATCCTCTTCTTAACTGAGTTAGCTATTTTTCCGGTTTGGGCCTTTGCTATTCTGACTGCCTTCCCAGTTTCCTTTTGCTTTAACTGATACAGTTCTCTGTCCTGCTCCTTCTGTGATTCCTTGTACTTCCTGAATGCTTTCTTTTTTCTCTTGAACCTTCACTGCCACTTCCTTTGAGAACCATAGTGGTTTCTTACATCGTTTTGTTTTGTTTATTTGCTTCACACAAAGGCTTGTTACCTCTGTGATGGCAGTTTTTATTATTCCCCATTGCTCTTCCATTCCTCCTTCCTGCCCATTTGCTAGTGCATTCCTTAGGCACTCACCCATTTTGGCAAAGTCAGCCCTCCTAAAGTCCAGTACTTTTGCCTTTGTATGGCTTGACTCTATTGCTGTGTTTACTGTGAACCATACTGTTTGATGGTCGCTAGTTCCCAGATGGCTACCCACTTCTACATCTGTGATCCTCTCTCCATCTCCATTTGAGAAAACCAGGTCTAAGACTGCTCCCTCTCGAGTGGGCTCCAATACTAGTTGTCTAAGGCATGCCCCCTGTAGGGCATCTAGAATAACCCCACTCTTCGAAGTGACTGCTGCAACTGTACTCCAGTTAACATCTGGCATAGTCAGATCACCCATCAGCAATATCTCCCCTTTTTCTGCCATTCTAAGTATACTTTCAATAATTTTCTTGTCCATTTCCTCCCCCTGAGAAGGGGGTCTGTATACAACCCCTGTGCAGATTGTGGTGCCATTGCCTGTCTCCAAATTTACCCACAGTGCTTCTTCTCCTCCGTTTACCCTTTTGTTCTGTTGCTTTGATTCCTTCCCTTATGTAAAGAGCTACTCCTCCTCCTCTTTTATCCTCCCTGTCCCTCCTGTAGATAGTGTATCCTCAGCCTCTAGTTTGTGTTTAGATGAATTAGCTGACAATTTATCATTCTGTTCTTATAAAAAGTTGACCCTTTGAGTTTCAGTGCTGAGTTGGAGTGGCATGAATGTAAGAAATCAGCTTGTCCATATCACAACTGTCAGTTCTTTCTTATCCAAGCTCTGTTTTTTTCTAGCTATACGACACTGGGTTGTTTACTTGACGGATATAAAATAAATCTAATGTTTGTTCATTCATACAAGTAGCTTGTCTTTGACGTAGCCTCCATAAATACGTTCATGTAAGAACAATAATTTTTCCTGTCTGATTGACAAATAGATTTCTGCCACACACTATTTCAGGCATTTGTACTGTATGAACTCACACATGTCAGTTCTTTGATGGTTTCTGTGTGAAAATATATCATGTATGTGTATAACTAGAAACACTATATGGCATCCTGATGCCCCCATTTCCTGCCCCATAGTTGAGGCAGCTGCATCCTGCTTCCCCCTGTCCACTCCCCCACAAGTCCCCTGTTTCTTGCCCCACATTTGAGGTTCCTACACCCTGCAGCCAACTGTCTTCTCCCATAGAGTTGGGGCTGATGCACCCTGCTGTCCCCTGCCTGAACAGTTGGGGTTGCTGTACCCTGCTGCCCTCTGTCCCCCACCCCTACAGTCAGGGCTGCTGCACCTTGTTGACCCCTTTTCCTGTCACCACCATTGGGGCTGCTGTGCTCTGCAATGTCCCATGTCTCCTGCCTCCATATTTGGGGCTACTGCACCATGCTGCCCCATGCCACCAGAGGTAGGGCTTATGTTGCACCCTGCTACCCACTTCCATTTCCCGAAATGGGCAGGGCTGCTGCACCACGTGCACTCCGTCCCATAGTCAGGGCTGCTGTACCCTAATGCCCCCCTGTGTCCTGCCCCACAGTCAAGATTTCTGCACCATGCTGTCCTCAGACCCCTACGACCATAATCACAGCTGCTGCACCCTAGAGTCCCATGCCTCCACAGTTACAGTTGCTGCACCATGCTGCCTCCTGCCACCAGTCAGATTTTTTGCTACACTGTCCAAACTGCCCAAAAAGAAAACCAGAAAAATGCTTTAATCTTGTGCTACGAGGGTGGGGGACAGAGGGCAGTGTGGTGCAGAAGTTGCGACTATTCGGGCAGGAAACAAGGAAGGCATCAGGGTACAGCAGCCCAAACTGTGGGACAGGGTGCAGCAGCCACACCTACCTGTAACTGACCAACTATGGGGGCAGAGTATAGGGTGCAGCAAATGCCCAGACTCTTGTGGCAAGTGGCAACATGGTGCAGCAGCCCTGTGGAGGCAAGGGGTTCTAGGGCACAGCAGCTCTGACTGAGTAGACAGGAATAGGGTGCAGCAGCCCTGGCTGTGGTGGCAGGAGACAGAGGACAGCATGTTGCTGAAGTCTTTACTGTGGGGCGGGACACAGCGGAGCATCAGGGTACAGCAGCCCTGACTGTGAGATGGGGTGCACATGCTGCAGCAGCCCTGACTGTGGGGTGGGGTGCACATAGTACAGCAGCCCTGACTGTGGGATGGGGTGCACATGGTGCAGCAGCCCTGACTGTGGGATGGGGTGCACATGGTGCAGCAGCCCTGCTCATTTACGGCAATGGATGTGGATAACGGTGTAGCAAAAACCCACCTCTGGTGGCATGGAGCAGCATGATGCAGCTGCCCTAACTGTAGAGACAGGAGACATGAGACTCTAGGGTGTAGCACAGCACAGCATTCCTGACTGTGGAGACTGGAACAGGGGCAACAGGGTACAGCATCCCCAACTGTAGGGGTAGGGGACAGAGGAAAGCAGGGTGCAGCAACTGTTCGGGCATGGGGCAGTAGCCCTGACTGCTCAGGCAGATGATGGGGGCAACAGGGTGCAGCAGCCCCAACTGTGTGGGAGGAGACAGTGGGCAGTACAGTGCAGCTGCCTCAAATGTGGGGCAAGAGACAGGGGGCCCGTGGGGTAAGGGGCAAATGAGTACAGCTGCCTAGACTATGGGGCAGGAGACAGAGGTCATCAGGATGCCACATAGTGTTTCTAGTTACACTCATACATTACGTATTTTCACACAGTAACCAGAGAAGTGAAATGTGTGAGATCATATAGTACATGTGTCTGAAAGAGAGCGTGGCAGACACCTGTCAATCTGACAGGAAAAATAATTGTTCTTACATGAACCTATTTACGGAGGCTATATCAAAGACAAACTTATTGCATGAATTAACAACCTTCAGATGTATTTTATATCCTTTAAATAACCCAGTGCTATATAGCTAGAAAAAATGCAAAGTTTTGATGAGAAAGAATTAACAGCTGTGATGCAGACAAGCTGATTTTTCACATTCACACCACCAATTCAGCAATGACACTCAAAATGATAATTTTTTTTTTTTTTATAAGAACAGCATGATGGATTTTCAGCAAATTCATCTAAACACAAACCAGAGACTGGCTTAGTAAAAACCCTGGAGCGTTAACAATTAAGTCTATTAACTGCTCTAATTGGGAAGTTAACACCTTTTCAGTCAAGGAGGGACTTGCACTCCTGAAACAGTTAACTACTCTCCAATATGATGTCATCATCATCACTCTCCATGGCTCCGTCAGAGGGACAGAAACAGCCCGTTTTCAGTTATTGCAGAACAAGTTAAATGCTGATTTAAAGGAAACCACAAAACCAAATAGCATGACATTTTTAGGAAACACTACTTGTGACACAGGGACCTGAATTTAAGCTTTTATTAACAATGTGTAAAATAGTTGCCATTAATCTTTCATACCAACAGTTCCACCACACCACCTACAAAAATCTAAAGGCGAGACCCTCCCCAGCTAAACATTTCCAATCTAGCCACTGTTTAAAGAGTACCAGTTTTGGTGCCATTTCCAACCCCCCTCACTTTTAGCTTACTGCTAAGGACTTAAAACAGTCTGGTTTGAGAATTTTTATCCTCATACTTTGTTTAGGGGACAAGTGTATATATATATATATATATATATATATATATATAAGAATTTTTACAGGTGCGTCCGGGGTGCACAGGGAAGTTAAGTGACTTGCTCAGGGTCACACAGTATGCAAGTGGAAGCTGTTGGATTCAAACCCAGGTCTGGCCTGCTGGGTGTCACCAGATTTGCAACTCAGAGCCTTAAACCACTGCGCTATACTGCCTCTATATCCTTATATGAAGGAGCTAGCCGCCAGATTCTGGTACCCTGTACAAAAAGCTCTGCTCCTATGCCATCCCAGTGTTCACACTTTGACATATGGGTTTGCAGAGCGTGGGGACATGCTCTACTCGTCTCAATAGGGGCGAATTTAAAATTAAAAAAATATATTTTAGAGGTCCTCTGTGTTTAACTCTATGTCACTGCACAACTAACAAGAGCCAGCAGCACTGGAGCGGCGCTTAACACGCAGGGTACCAAGAAGGGGAAGGCACCATTTTGACAATGAGCTGACTCCTACATCTCAGGTGTCGGCTGTTGTCAAGACCTCGTTTTACCATCTGAGGAATATCGCCTGGGTGAAACACCTGGTTCCTCCGGATAATCTTTCTACATTGGTCCACACCTTTTTGACCACCCGCCTTGACTACTGCAATGCCCTGTACCTAGGGCTACCGGGGGTTGACATCTGCCGCTTGCAGCTAGTGCAGAATGTGGCAGCCAGGCTAGTGACTGGTACTTCTAAGGCCAGTCACATTACACCTGTACTCCGCAGACTGCACTGGCTGCCTGTACAGTGGCGGATCACCTTCAATGTCAGCTTGCTGACCTACAAAGCCCTACATGAGTAAGGATCCTGTTACCTGAAAGATCTATTTTGTCCCTACTGCTTTTCCTGACCACTATGACCCACCGATGAGGGATTGCTAGAGATTCTCAGAGTGTATTTGAAGACATCTGAGGTTCATTCTTTTGCACATGTGGCCCCCTACCCTGTGGAATTCTCTACCTCATTGGGTGAGGGAGTGCCTGATCATCCAGAGTTTTAAGTCGGCCCTCAGGACACACTTATTTAAGTTTGCTTTCCCTGACAGTCCCAGCTGATAACATTTTAATTATTATCGCTGATCTATAGACTGGAATGTTTGATTTTATGTAATAATTTGTATATGTTGTTTTATTTATATGTGTTTTTATTGAAATTTGTTCAGCGCTTTGATCCTGGGAAAGGCGCTTTATAAATAGTTTATTATTATTATTATCTGGCGGGCAGCTTCTCACCAGAAGGATTTATAATCCCTTCCCCTAAATGAAGTATGAGGACAAAAAGTCTGAAAATAAGACTAAGTTCTTGGGATGTTACGGTAACCGTGCACGGCTTGGGGACCTTTGCTCTATGCTGGTCAATCGTTCCTCTTCAAAGCAGCAGTATTTGTTAATCATTAAGTCTTAATTTTTTTTAAAGCAATATTATATTTTCACCAGAACATCAATATACCAGTATTTCTTTTGAAGTATGGCTACTTAACATCAGAAACATGTGCTAGCACCTAGGGATGTGCCAAAGCCTCACCCTCAAAATCAAGTGGCCCCAACCTTGGGCATCTCGTATCTAAACAAGACCAAGTCAAACAGCCTCAGTCTGACTCAGATTGCCAGTTGCCAGTATTTATATTTAAAATGTTTCCCCAATGCCCATTATGTGTGGGGAAGCAGCTAATGTTATTTAGAAAATACAAAATCACACATGTCCACACAACGCAAAGCATCATGGGCTGCATATGCAAATCACCACAGAATGTTATGCTGGTCCAACTTTAAGCAGAATTGCATGCTGCTAAAAGGCCTCTCACGCAGTTTGCAAAGGGTGCTAACTTTGCAACTGTGAGAGGCCTTTCGGCACCATGCAATTCTGCTTAAAGTTGGACCAGCACAACATTCTGTGGTGATTTGCATATGCAGCCCATGATGCTTTGCATTGTGTGGGCATGTGTGATTTTGTATTTTCTTGAAACTTGGCTTCCCAGCCAAATGCCCTTTGGGGTAACCCTTGCCTCAGTGTTTGCGCACAGAGGTTCTTCGTCTTTTAATGTTTTTTAAGGCTAGTCAAATTGAGCAGAGGCTGAGAAGGCACAGGTGAACATATATTAGGAAGTCAGAGGCTGCAATGTTGCCTGCGGTGGGGTTTGAATTAGAGCACCCACTTGAAAAGGACAGTCTTATAAAAACCCCTTCAACAAGCAATATCGTTCACTCCAACTGCCTAACATGCCTGTACTTGTCTACTCCTGCCAAACCGTACTTGTGGCCATTTTTGTCTTCTTGCTTCTTCCCCGCATAAAAGTGTCACAGGGAGACATGAAGAAGCCCACAGAAGCAGCTTAATGAGTGGGGACTCGCGAGGAGTTCAGATGAAGGGCAGCATAGACAGCTGTGTCCCTCCAGCTAAGGAATTTATTTTAAGAGGAAAGCTGTGAAACGCTAGTAGCATGACCCTCAACATGCTGCTCTCCCAACATTAAAAAGCAGCCCTGGCTGGGGAGGGGGCTTTGAAGGATGGGCAGCATATATTTTATCATGCTGCTTCCACAACATTAAGACAGAGATATTTTTTTTAAACTGGTGGGAGAGGGCTTTGAAGAATAGAGAGCGTGTCCCTTATCATGCAACTTCCCTACCCTTCACTAAAGCAACTGAATAATAAAGGCAAGTTTTGGAAGGGAAAGGATGCATACCTGTTCCCCCTAAAGATTCCTATGGCAAAGGATGCAGAGGAGAGGATGGGGGCACATGCAGACCCTGAAGACATCAAATGATTTGGGGGGTGTAACAAGGACAAAGTGGGGTTGGTGGTTGTCCAAAAGAGAAAGAAGGGAGAGTGACATTTTTCTACCCAGGGTCGCTCAACTTAAAACCTGTTTGGGGGTGGGGTTCTGAGTTTACCACTTTTACAGCTGAGTGCTCTGAGATGGAGACTAAAGCATTCACTGAGAGTAAGTGGTTCTGGCTAGTGGGATTTATTTTAAACAGTCTGTCCTCTACTCTAGCCCATACTGCCTGCCTTTTTTTTTTCTTTCTCGTGTTCAGTCCTGGAGCTACCAACTGTGTCTCAATGTCATGCTCCCAGCAAACCCCGCTATCTCTGCCAGTAGGTACCACTGCCAACACAGGTCAGGCCCTATGAGTACCAACCATCATCATTCAGATGACCTCATGCACGTAGCTGTTGCCTCTATTTTCTCCCTTGCTCCCCTCTCACTTCTCTGTGGCATGGGATGCAGCATCACTTGGTCTTCATGCACACACAGTCTCCTGCAGCACATGAAAGCTCTCTGGCCCCCTCACAGGTGCTGATGCAGTGCCAACCTTCTGCAAGCCTCCCCTGTCCTGGACAGAGCGCCACTCTGCAGCTGTCCCACCACAGCCGCTTCCTGACATGAGTCTGCTTCTGAACCCAAGTCTCTTTCAAAGCAGCATGCCAAGACATCAGGACAGTGTCACACTGCCTGAAAGGTAGGAAACCTGGAGGCAGGGGGATGGGGTTGGGCCTCTAATAGCCCCCAGAAGAATACTGAGGGACATCTGGTGCCAAAGCCCTCAGCCACAGCAAAGAGATGCCAGTCCCCAGTATCCAGCTCTTCTTTTAGAACTGGAAAAGCAGAGCCCCACATCCCAAGCTATGGTGATGTTTGGATAAAATCAAGTGTGACGGGGCAACGTCTCTGGCACAGTTTTGCACTGTTTGTCCTTGGCCTATATTTAAGGTCACAAAATGGAGCTGCAGTCACAGAAGTGCATGTGACAACAGCTGGACTATAGGCAAAGTGTTGGGGTAGTGAATTTGCATCTCTGCGAGTTGCCAGGCTTTATTTAGGTTGTTGAGCAATGCACTCTTCCATTCTCTCTCTTCTTGACCTCTGCTCGCTCCCTGCTACTCTTTGAGGGGCCTCCTCGACGTTCCTAGGATTTGGCTTAAAACCTCAGGAGATTGTGCATTTAGTGTCTCTGGGCCGACCCTGTGGAATTCGTTATCACCTTCTGTCCAGGGGGCTCCCTCAACTGAGGTGTTCAAGCGTAGGCTGAAGGCCCACCTTTTTGTCCTGGCTTTTCCAGTTTTTTGTTTTTTTTTTTGTGTGTGTAATCTATTTTTCTGCCCCATGCTCTCTGGTCCACCACTCCTTCGGGCTCTACCAAGTTCCCCCCAAGCCCCTACTGTCCTTACCCAGCCCTCCTCTGATCCTCATACTGCAGCCGACCCCTGGGATATCCCAGCAAATCCCTTCGCTGGGTGGTTCCCCCTCCTCTGAAGGGGAAGGCACCTGGGGGGAGAGGTGTGACCCCAGCACATACTCCTATGGTCCGGGGATGCTGCTGAGGAACAGGAGGCCCTGGGAAGGCACTGCAGGCCCTCAGGGAACAGAGAGCCATCATCTGGCAGCCAGCGAGCAATTTTCCTGGCTTTCTTAAGGTGCTTGATGTCCAGACGTCAAGACAAGAGCCGACGTCTGTCACGCACCACCCCAATGACCCTGACGTGTTGCTCTACCCCTGGCCTCCACCAGTGGTCGCTTCAACACCGGGTCACAGCTCCTTCCCTCCCTGAACACAGCGAGCAGTCATGGGATGCTCAAGCTGCCTCCCCCTGGCCGGCCCTCCAGCGACCCGAGCTCGCTCCCGAACCCAGGTCACTGGCGTCCCAAGCGGAACTCCAACCGCTGCGCAGACGGGCCAGCTTTTCCAGATTCTTGAGTACACCCTGTGCTAGTCCCTGCTGTGATAGTCTGAATCCCTTTTTAATCTATTTTAAATAGTTATATTTTTATTTAAGCACTGCTATTGTGTTATTTATTTATGCAGCCTCATATTATGTTTTGTTTTAAATATTGTTAGACGCCCAGAGCCTCCGGGATTGGGCGCCCTATAAATAAAATTGCCTTCCCTTCTACCTGCCCAGTGGTTGTGTTTGTATTGTGAAGCAGAGAGGTGGTGGCTTTAGTGGTGGTCATACCTCTCAACCTCCTGCCTCACAAATCAGGGACAAGGCTTAAAAAAATCAGGGACAAAGGCCCAAAATCAGGGACACATTTTTAAAATTGGAGATATCCACTCAGAAAGCTGGCAGAATAAGGGACTCAGTGTATAATACATTTTCTGAAGAATAAGAAGTCTGCAGCTTTATTGTTTGACATAATTTTATTCTTACAATCATCACTGTTTAGTCAGGGAAACACAGATTTTAGGAGGGACAGAGTAAAATTTTGAGGTGAAATCAGGGACATCCCTGAAAATCAGGGACACTTGAGAGGTATGGTGGTGGTGTTCAGGATGTGTCTTTCTTCTGTGCACCTACTTTGTCTCAGTGGTGAGTGTGAGGTGGGGGAAGGGTAAAATGTAAACTGCCATTCCTCCTTCAGTCTCCTTAGTGGTTATTCCTCAGCTGTTAATCGGCTCTTCTGCACCTCTGAATAACAAACTGTTAGCCTCATACACTTGCATATTTACAAGTTTAGTATTCATACTTTATTCTGTTTTTTGACAAAACATAAATTGTGAGTGCGGAGGGAATGAAAAGCACTTTTTTTTTGTTAATTTAAGGAAAATGCGGCACTGCAGATTTTATTTAGAGGTTTAACTGTAAGACCAATGCTTCATAAGATATGTTCAGCAAGGTAAGAGAAATTATTTTATTCAACTATTGGCCATGAATCCAAAACCAAAACTAGGGTGATTTGGAAAAACCAAAATCAGAATCTCCCTGGTTTTGCATACCACTACTAGCGCCCTCATAATATATCCACAGTATAAATCCAATATATACAGTCCCAAAGGTTTCCTCAATGGAAGAGATTTTTAAATACTGTAAGTGGCAGTTATCTTTAATGACTTAAATAGCTAAGGGAGTTTAAAATATACAGATTATGAATCTAATATCCTCCTTAATTTGTTTCCATTGTTCCTCTACCCCCACCTTCGTCAGGTATCACTACAACAGACTGAAACCCTTTAGCCCAACACCCGGAAGCCCAAGATGAAGATCCCGACACCACAAATCCTGACAGTAGGATTCTGCCTGCGGGGAAGTTAGTTATAATAATTACAGGGATGTGTGGGGAAGGAAGCCCCCCAAAACATGAAAAAACAGTACGCCATGGGCAAAATCCCAGTGTTGGGATTTTCGGTGTCGGGCCCTTCGTTTCAGGCTTCCAGGTGTTGGGCTAAAGGGTTTCGGTCTTCAGTAGTAGATCCCCTTTGCTATCCACCTTTGCTGGGCCATTTCTAAGGCAATGTCCAATTACTTCAAAGGGGAATTAAAGTCAAAATTTACAAAAAATATGTTGCTCAGAGTGCTTTGATGCGTAGGTGTAGTCCTAGCGTGTCCTTGCTGTAATGATTTTTTTCTAAATGTACCTGCTACTTTAATGGCCTTTGGTAATATCTCCGTGTATGCATTTCTTATTACTCCTCTTTTTTCCTACAATGCCTTTTGTTCCGTGTGACAGTGATGCGCTCAGGACCATTAATTCAAAGACAGCTTTTTTTGTCAAGTTTGCAGCAGTACAGCTGTGATTTTAAGTAACTTCCCTTGTCCAGGGAACTGTAATGAAGGCTACATTTACAGGTAGCAAATGCCTGGGGGATAACTGAGTGGGCTTGTACGAAAACCTTTAAGAGTCTTCACTAATTATAGAATGTGTGACCTTAGGTGATGTGTGTGTAGTCTGATGAAACATAAAAGCTTTAAGAACAAAAATTAACTTACACTGACTAGACCTAGACACCTAGCTAGAAAACAAAAAAAGTTTGGATTAGACAGAGTTATTTGGCTGAAGTCAGACTATCAGACTCCTAAAAGTAGATCACTGCTGCAGCAGTTATTACTCTCTAGGACTGTTTACACGGCCACTTCTGCACTGCAGCAACCTGAGCACTCCGGCCATGTGGACACGTAACAAATCATGGGAAGCCACTCGCTGACCTCTCGAAGAGCAGCAACAATCTTTGGAATGTGCAGCAGAGTGAGGGGTATAAGCAGCCATGTGGACAGGCTGCATGCTCACTCCGACATGCATAGGGATGCTTCCACTGTCCTGCAGTGCGTCTCAGTGCTCTCGGCCCTGTCCAGCGTGTGCTGCAATGGCACTGAGAGGGGCTGTGTGACCTCAACAGACTATTGCCTCCCAAGGTCAGAGCAGTACAGACTCGCACCACAGCAATAAATAAAATGGCCATGTAAACACGGGTCCTGAATCAGTGGTCCTGGATGCATCACTGTCACACAGGACTGAAGCCACTGTAGGGAAAAGAAGAGCAATAAAATAAAAGTACAGTTATGTAAGAACTTACCGTAACAGTAGATCTTCAAGCAGAGCTCTTGCAGCAGGTAATATCAATAGGACTAAGCTGCTAGGCATTAGGACCCCAAGACAAACTTCTAGCTAACAGTCTATGGTGGGGGACCGTGGCCCGCGATGTTGGCTCTGCCCCATCAGCCCTGGTATAAAGGAGGCAGTCCCCCGGCACCACCTCAGTTCTCCCTCCAGAGACTGGCTGATGATGAAGATGGGGAACCGAAGAGGATCATCCATCCCAAAAAGAGAAGAACAATTATTAATCCCCATGGGCAGGTGGGTGGGAAAGCCACCTGCTGCAAGAGCTCCTCTCTAAGATCTACTGTTACAATAAGTTCTTACGTAACTGTACTATCCTTACTTCAAGGGGGAGCTCTTGCAGCAGGTAATACCAATAGGACAAAGTCCCAAGCAATACCCAAAAAAGGGAAGACCAAGGTCAGAAGGGTGCAGGACTGTCTAAGCCAAAGCCCTAGGCACCTCAGGAGATAAGTCCCTGGAGAACCACTAGGCCGAAACTGGCTCTCCTTCTGGAAGCAATGTCCAAACTGTAGTGCCTAACGAAAGTGGGGATCGAACTTCAAGTAGCAGCTGCACAGAGGGCAGCTGATGAGACAGTCCTGATGGACGCAAAGGATGCTGCGACCCCTCTGGTGGAGTGACCCTTCACCGGTCCTGGCAAGGGTCTACTGTACTTCTGATAGCAGAACCTGATACAATGGACCAGCCACTTGGTCAGAGTCTGCTTTGTTACTGGTGCTCCTACTGTCCTTCAGGCAAATAAGACAAACAACTGGTCTGTCTTTCTGGAGGAACTGGTGCGATCAAAGTAGTAATGAAGAATTTTATGTATATCCAGAGTATGTAGCAAGGCCTTCCCTCTGTTTGAATACTCTGGGTAATAAACTGGTAGCTGTATGTCTTAGTTTAAGGTAAACTCAGACACTACCTTCAGAAGAAACTCAGGATTTGTGCGCAGGGTTACCCTGTCCCTGTGAAACACAAGATAGGGCTCTTTACACATCACAGCCTGCGACTCAGAAATCCTCCGAGTGGAAGTAATGGCAACCAAAAATAATGCCTTCCAAGAGAGAAGGTGTAGCTTGCAACTTGCGGCTGGCTCAAAGGCAAGGTGAGCTTTTCTAATACAAACAGGAGGTCCCAAGGGGGGAACAGGATCTTTCCTAGGAGGTTTAATATACAAGATTCCTCTTAAGAAGGTCTTGTATAGATCCAGCTGTGCCAGAGTCTTCCCATCCAGAGGCGCATGATAAGCTGAAAGCACACAGAGATGCACCTTAATGGACGAGTAGCTAAGGCCCAAGTCCAAGAAGGAAAGGAGATACTCCAGCACAGATTCCACCAGACAGGTGAACGGATCCAAAGAACGAGGGATGCCCACAAGCAGAAATGCTTCCACTTCATGGCATATGTTGCCCTAGTAGAGGGCTTTCTTGCTGCCACTCTGGGGGATACGCCAAACCTATCCATAGCTAAGTCTGCAGAAGCCATGCATGCAGATGCAGGGGCCGGAGAGCCGGATGAACTAGCATCCCCTCGCAGTCTGCGAGGACGTTTTGGATCCCTGGAACATGGACTACTCTGAGGTCCAGGCTGTGATCCACTGCCCAAAGCCATATTCTCATTGCCTTGCTGCGTAAGGGTTAAGTGTGAGTGCACCCCCCTTTTTTTTTTTCTTCCAGAGATGGAAGACTACTGGGGTGTTGTCTGACTGGACCAGCAGGGCCCCTGGTAAGAGTATTCCTTGGTAATGAACTGTAACTGCACAAGGCGCAAAATGGCAGTCGACTGCGAAAAAAGACATCCGTGGAGCTGATGATGGCGGGTCAATGGCAGGAAAAGAACTGAGGTGGTGCCGGGGGACCGTCCCCTTTATATCAGGGCTGATGTCGGGGGTGGTCCCCCGCCATAGACTGCTAGCTAGAAGTTTTCCGTGGGGGTCCCAACACCTGGCAGCTTAGTCCTATTCATATTACCTGCTGCAAGAGCTCCCCCTCGAAGTAAGATCACAGAGATCCCCAAGGACAAATAAAATAGCAGGAACATTTAGAACCCCCCCCCCCATAGCAAAACAAGGTCAGAATACACTATGATAGGGTTGCCACCTTTTAACCCTTTTTGTGCCACAGACTGATATATCAGTCCAGAATTCCTGTACGTTCTAATTCTGTTGTCAGCCCAAGGGTTAAGAAGCCCAAATTGGGACATTTCTTATTGAAACAAGATTTTTTGCAGAACAGTATGTAACCTTGATCCATGCAACAGATTTGTTTACTCTAAATAATCAGAATTAAGACTAAGTGTTGTAGTTTTTATAATTGTTTCTATTGTTCTTAACATTTTAAGGTACTTTAGTTAAGGTACAGTGGAGACCACTTATAAGGACATCCCATTTATAAAAACATTTGTTTAATGTCACGATTTTTGCTCATTATTTTCAATGGCAGTGAAGCCCATTTATAAATTGGTAAAATGGGCAGATTGTATGGGCCTTCCGGACCTTTTCTGCCGTCAACTTCTATGTTACTATAAGAACAGTCAGCCCGTTTTTTTTTATTCACTTCAAAGTTCTCTTTAGTCATAGCCTACTCCATTTGTGTTGTTACATCTCGCTAACAGGTCCGTACTTATTTCTACCTTATTTTCCTGTGTACTTCTACCTGTTCCTGTTGCTCTCGCAGTTCTAGTAGAATCGCAGCTGCAATGCCATTCAGCAACAGTAAATTAATTTATAAGTGTTGTTTGTTGCAAGGCTGATAAATGATGGTATACATAATTCGTTTGCTCATAGTTTCCCACTGAGGGTGATAGACTAAGAGTGCATGTAGTGTACTTGTGCCACACATGAGTAGCTGGGCTAACCCTACATGCCCTCTTGGCTTATCGCCCTCAGTGGGCAACTATAAGCAAACATAGTATGTATACCATCATTTATCAGCCCTGCAACAAACAACACTGGTAAATTAATTACTGTTGCCGAATGGCATTGCAGCTACGATTCTACTAGAACTGCGAGAGCAACAGGAACATGTAGAAGTACACAGGGACATAAGGCAGAAATAAGTACGGACCTGTTAGCTAGATGTAACAACACAAACAGAGCAGGATATGACTGAAGAGAACTTTGAAGTAAATAAAAAAAACGTAGTGCCGTGCCATTCATTATCGCCGACCAGACTTGCGCTTCCAAACTGATTACTGTAGGGTGTTGCAGCTGTGGTTCTACTCAAACTGTGATAGCAACTGGAATAAACTCTGTTTCCCTTTGTCTTGCCAGACGCACTGTGGAGATTCTGCGAGCTATACACAGTACTTCATTGAATTTACCTTACATCAGGAACTTCAGCACCTACTTCGCCTGTGGGGTGTTTCCTCTCTGGTGTGATCACATTCATGGCCGCACACGGAGTGCATCTGTTGTTACCTCTGAGACAGGCTCAATATAAAACAAAAGCATGGCAACCTCCGAAAACCCCCCACCTGAACCATGACTTTGTCTATTCTATGTCTTCCCAGCATGTGCTTTTGTTGCCACTTGCAGCTCTTCACTCTATCCCCCCCCCCCAACGAGTTACACCACAGCAGAGTGGGTTCTAGACATTCTATCTATGCCACTGTTGCACATACGCATAGCTGTACCCCCTATTGACCTGCTTACTGACAACGTAGACTCCTCTTCCTGGTCATGAAGGTTTTGATGATCAGATGATGACACCTGCATTTGTAGAACCACACCATGTCAGTGCCTCACCTGAACCCATCTTTCATGGCCTTTGTCTGATGTCACTAGCAGCAATACTAGTAGTGAAAAAAGTAACCTGACTTTTGAGGAGTATGCAGTGGTGATATAAAAATAAGCTTCACCAACAACTAATAGCACAAAAAAGGGGCACTGAAAACACAAGTTTAGGAAACACTACTGTACATACTGTCAAACTCCACCCCAAAAAAATAGTTTTTCACTGGGTAATCATAATACAAAACATGGGATCAAAAAGGTCCCTATATTTTCAGGCACCAAAGAAAGTAACCAAAGAGGACAATCAGTCACAGGCACAACATGCCAGGGGCAGGGTAGTATGAACTACAAGGACAGTAGTCCAAGCCACTTAATATTGTCTTACAGGGGCTACTGAACTGTATACATTGGCTATACCAGCTGGTCTATCATAAGGTACACTGCAGCACTTTTATTTGTTCACGCTCCTCCAGTCCAGTATCAGAAGCAAGTATACAGTTTGCCAGGACAAACACTGTGCTAAGCCATGCGGTGCTTCTCTAGCAAACAAAGAACAGTATAGTGTGCAGTCTGTTGTATGACTTTTGGTCGCTATGCAATGATCACGCTCAACGTCATGACTGGAGAGGGACTTTCATTGATAACTGTATCTAGATTTCGCCCCTAGTGATGGTGTCTCTTGCGATCTGGACTGTCACAGATAACGTGAGTGAGGAGTGTGAGGCTCCTTGCTAGGGGTTCCCTGTGTGATGTCACGCCAGCGCCTATAAATCAATCGCGATGCACCAACTCGGGGACCCACAAGAACCATGCAGCGTTGGTTAAAATGTAAAATATTCAGCCACCCAACATTTGTTCACAGTACTAGGATTGCGGATCAAGAGGGGGTCACCACAGGAAACGATGGGGGGATGAACCAATTGCTGCACTAAAACATGGTAAGTCGCTTTAAGTGTGAACTCAGAGACCACCTTAGACAGAAACTTTAGATCTGAGTGCAAAGAAAACGTGACTGTGAAAAATCAAATAAGGCTCCTCACACCAGAGGGCCAGAAGCTCTGAAACTCTTCAGGCAGAAGTAACTGCAATGATAAAGAGGGCTTTCCAAGAGAGAAAGCACAAATTGCAAGTCACAATTGGCTCAAAAGGAGACGGGGTAAACTTTTCCAAAATAAAATGTAGGTCCCAAGCCGGGACCGGATAACAGATTGGGAGTTTCAGGTACAGGATGCCCCTGAGAAAGGTACAGGAGACATCCAGTTGAGCAATCATGCAGTCACCCAGGGGCTCATGAAAGGCAGAAATAGCCAAAGGGTGGACCTTGAGGGAGGCGTACTGGAGGCCTGAGGCAGACAAAGAAATCGGGTAGTCCAGAATATGATTCACAGGACAGTTGAATGGGTCTAGAGGATGTTTGGCAGCCCAAATGGCAAACCACTTCCACTTCATGGCATAAGTGGCACAGGTGGAAGGCTTACGGGCAGCCATCAGGAAGTCTGCCACCCCGTTAGAAACTGCAAACCTGGCAATGGCTATGTCCTCGGGAGCCATGCATGCAGATGGAGGGACCTGAGGTTTGGATGGAACAGGGTCCCCGATCCTGGGTCAGCAGATTCCTGCAAAGGGGCAGAGGGACCAAAGGTTCTCCACCAGCTGCTGCAGCAGAAGGAACCATATCTGGCAAAGCCAAAATGGAGCCACCAGAATCATGCTGGTCTCTTCCATTTGCAGCTTGATCAGCATCTTCTGTATTAGTGGAAATGGAGGGAATGCATACAGAAATCTCTGGCCCCAAGAGAGGGACAATGTGTCTTGCCAGAAAACTCCAGGTCCTGGATCTAGAGAGCAGAAATTGGGCAGTTTTGCGTTGAGTGGGGACAAAAAAAGGTCCTACTTTTTGCAACCCTATCTGCCGAACAGATCTTCCGCTATGGATGAGAGAAGCTCCCATTCATGCATGCTGGACTGAGTCCTGCTAAGACTATCCACTAGGGTGTTTAGGATGCCTGGCACATGGACAGTAGAGTGTCAGACTGTGCTCCAGTGCCCAATACCACACTCTCATGGCCTCCCTGCAAAGACGATATGAGTGAGTTCCGCCCTGCTTGCTGATGTAGTACACTGCACTCAGATTGTCCGACTGCACCAGCAGTTGGAGTGGACCAAGATGTTCTTGAAAGGTCTGCACGGCACAGAGCACCACTCTCATCTCCAGGACATAGATATGCAGAGTGGCTTTCCACTGGGACCAGGAGCCCTGGGTTTGAAAGAGACCCAGGTGTGCCCTCCAGCCTAGACCTGAAGCATCTGTGGTTAGGATCTGATGCAGTTAAGAAATCGGGAAATGAACCTCCTGAAGAAGATTCGAGAGGTCCATACACCACTGCAGTACCTTGTGAACTGGGGAGGAGACCAGGCCTAGTTGGTCCAACTCATCCGTGCACTGGTCCCACTGCACTCTGAGGGTTCACTGAAGGATGCACATGTGAAGTCTGGCAAGTAGAATGGTGGGAATGGCTGCTGCCATTTAAATCCAATAGCCTTAGGTACAGCCTGGCAGAAATGTGCCAACTCTGAGTGACTTCTTGAGCCTGGACCATAGGGCACTCTGCCCAGTTTTGGGGTAAGAAGGTCTTCCCCTGCTCGGAGTCCAGAACTGCCCCTTATGTAGTGCAGTCATTGGGACAGTACTAGAACACACTTGGGCAGGCTGACGATTATGCCCAGGGAGTGGAAGAGCTGGAGAGTGCACTCCAAGGTCCGCAGCTGTTCCCTGGATGGGACCTTGAGGAGCCAATCATCCAGGTAAGGGAAGACATACAGTCCCTCTCTTCTAAGAGCTGCTGTGACCACTGCTAAGCATTTGTTAACAACACGCAGCCCAGAGGATAAGCCGAAGGGCAGCACCTTGAACTGGTAATGCTCGCCCTGAAAGACAAAACAAAAAAAACTTCCTATGAGGAGGAAAAAGCAAATTGTGCAGTTAAGTGTCCTGCATGTCCAGTGAGTAGAGCCAGTGCCTGATTTTGAGGAGGGGCATGAGGCCTGGCAACGTTACCATTTGGACCCTTTTGTACTGGACAAAGAGATCGAGGTCCTTGAGATCTAAAATGTGTCTCAGATCTCCGGTCTTTTTGGGGACCAGGAAGAACCTGGAACAGAAAAAAACAGGTTACTCGCCTGTAACAGTAGTTCTAGGAGTGGTATATGGTGTACATCCACATGTTCTGGCAGCATCCTTTCCCCTTTAAATCCTGCAGGAATGTCTTCAAGCTGGCTCCTGCCACCCACCCGGGTGGTAACTCCCCTAGCACAGCCCCGTGACACCAGTTCTTGCCCACTGGAAGCATACCTCTGCGCCACTGCCAGGGGAGGCCAGGTGGTACGTATGGATGTACACCATATACCACTCCTAGAAAGTACAGTTATGTAAAAACCTACTGTAACAGAAGATCTTCAAGGAGTGTCTCTTGCAATAGGTAATACTTTTGGGATACCAGCAGAAGTCACTGTGGTGTACGGCAGCTCTTCTAGCAGTTTTTCACCAGGGACCACCCACACATGACATCAGCTTCCTGTTTCCCATATAAGTGTGGGCAGTCCCTGGTATCCTCAGTTCCACTGCTGGATTCAGCTTGCAAAGTGAGGACAGAGGGGAAGCCGAGATACCAAAGGAGTCCCAACCCATAGTCACTAGACCAGAATTTGCTCTCTTACAGAAGGAGGGGGATGGAGAGTGGGAACAAACCTAACTGCAGGAGACACTCCTTGAAGATCTGTTATGGTAAATTTTTACATAACTGTACTATCTTTCATGGAGTTGTCTCTTGCAGTAGGTAATACTTTTGGGATGAATCCCAAGCAGTAATGTCCATGTGGGAGGACAGTTACGACAGAAGACCTTGTAGGACTGCATTGCTGAAGGCCGCCCTAAGTCGTGAGGCAATATCCAGATTATAATGCCTTGTGAATGTATGAATCATGGACCAGGTTGCCACACTGCAGATATCTGAAATGAAGGCTCCTTTAAAGCAAGCCACAATAGTGGCTATAGCTCTAGTGGAGTGGGCTTGGACAGGTTCAGGTAAAGGCTTGTTGTATGTTTCGTAACAAAATGTAATACAATTTGCCAACCAAGATGAAAGAGTACGTTTAGCAAATGGGAGGCCATTGCAACCCAGAACAAAAGAGAAAAACAGTTGAGACGTCTTTCTAATCGAATGTGTCCGATTAGTATAGTAGCACAGTATATGATGGACATGTAAAGTATGTAGTAGATGTTCACCCTGATTGGAGTAGTCAGGATAGTAGACCAGAAGCTCCAAGGACTGATTTAAAGTATGTTCGGAGACTACTTTAGGAAAGAAGGAAGGGTTGGTACAAAGGACCACCCTGTCTTTGTGGAAAATCAAGTAAGATTCCCCACACATGAGCATGTGAAGCTCGGAAATACGTCCAGCGGAAGTGACAGCCACCAGAAATAGGGTTTTCCATAAAAGAAATGAAGGTCACAAGTGGCTGCTGGCTCAAAAAGTTCAAGGGTCAATTTTTCTATCATAAAATTTGAGATCCCACGGAGGAGTGGGTCTTCTAGTAGGTGGTTTAATATGTAATATGCCTTTCAAAAACATCTTAGCTAGATGATGTTGGTACAGTAACCTGCCATCTAGAGAGTCTGACCTGCATTTAAAGCGCCTGAAAGCACCATTGACAAGAGGGTATGAGCCCCCGTCAACAAAGAAGTAGTTGGAAGATGCCTCATCGACAGAAGGACACCTGAAATGGTGGCAGTTGATGGGCAACAGGGCAGGAAGTGTGAGGAGGGTTTCTCCTTCTCCTTTTTCTACCTGGAACAAGACCCAGTAGAGGGGAAGCCCTTCATACAAGCCCCCGATTCTCCAAAAGAGACATTTTCTGCTCCATCAAAAGCAGTTTAATTTCAAGCAACCGTCATTGACGAGTTGTCTGATTAAATTCCTGACAATAACTGTAGGAATTGGTGTCATGTGTGGGTCCCAGACACCTTACACAAAGTGTGTGGTTATCAAAGCGGTATATCTTCCTACCGCAACGTCAGGAATGAAATAATGCTCATTTGTTTGAAGACATTCGTCTTGGTTCCAAACTTCTTGTCGATGACTGCTACACAGAAGTTGCACTAGCTTCTATGCGAGCTGAAGACAGCGAGAAAATGAACTGAGGATACCAGAGACCACCCACACTTATATAGGAAACAGGAAGCTGATGTCATGTGTGGGCGGCCCCTAGTGAAAAACTGCTAGAAGAGCTGCTGTGCACCACGGAGACCTCTGCTGGTAACCCAAAATTATTACCTACTGCAAGAGACCACTCTCTGGAAGATCTACTGTTACAGGTGAGTAACCCGTTTTTCTAGGGAGGTGGATATAGTGCAATTACCCACACATTCTGGCACACTTCTAGCAGCACTCCAGGAGGGAGGGAGGCAAGGTGCACACCCCCTACTTAGGGAACCGTGAGTGGAGAACTGAGGCCCCAAAACCAGCATCCTGGTGAGACTAGAGGTCAATGTGGTAATTGGAAATGAAGGTGTGTGCTGACCTCCAGGTAGCAACCCTGCAGATTTCCTGAATAGGGACATCCCTGGAAGCAGCCTCCAACGCAGCTGTATGGCAGGTGGAATGAGCCCTTAGCTCTCTGGGAGGCTCCCTACCTGCCAACTTAAAGCAGAGATCAATGCAGGATACAATCCACCTGCCAATCATCTGCTTGGCTGCAGGTCTGCGAGGTGGAGTTCAAGTGAAGGTGACAAACAGCTGGTGAACCTCTCCCCAAACTCCAGCCATGCACTCCTTATAATAAGTGAGCGTTCGCCTCAGGTCCAGTGTATGTAGCCTGTGCTTGGCCTCTGAGGTGTGATTGGTGAAGTACACCAGGAGATTAATCACCTGGTTAAGGTGGAAATCTGACACAACCTTCAGAAGGAACTTCGGGTTAGGGTGCCAGACAACCTTGTCCCTGTGGAAGACCAAGTAGGGAGACTCCATCGAGAGCACCTAGAGTGCACTGATCCTTTTGGCTGACATGACAGCCACCAAGAAGGCAGTCTTCCATGAAAGGTGTGACATCTCACACCTGTGCATCTGTTCGAATGGCTTGCCCATGAGCTTTGCCAATACCAGCAGTAGATCCCAAGGAGGCAGTGGTTCACGCACTGGAGGGGAAATGTGGTCCAAGTCCTTAAAGAAGCACCAGACCACCGACTGCTGACTGCCACGCGCCTGGTAAGCAGAAATGGCTGCTGGGTGCACCTTGAGGGTCGTTGACTGGAGGCCTCCTTCAGAGAGGGCCAAGTGTAATCGAGAATGTCAGCTACCAGACAAGCCAAAGGGTCCAGCCCTTTGCTGCGACACCAAATGGCGAATCTTTTACATTCAAATGTGCAACATTTTCGGGTCAACTCTTTCCGAGATGCCTCAACAACGCTGAGTACATCTTTGGAGAGACCCAAAGTCTGAAACTGTAGCCGTTCAAGTACCAGGCTGTCAGGTGCACGGTTAGAAGGTCCAGGTGGAGTACCTTCTCCTGACTGACTGAGAGCAGGTCCGGGTATAGTGGGAGACATCACAAGGGCCAGTTGCTGAGGCAATCTGGGTACCAGAACTGACGGGGCCAGTCCGGAGCCATAAGGATCATCTGTGCCTTATCCCTCCTGCCCTCCAGTAGAGCTTTGTGGATCAGGGAAACGGAGGGAAGCCACAGAGAAGGCATCCCCGTGCAGTGTTCCCTGCTGAGGGGGGTGGGCACAATACAGCCTCAGCTTAGCGTTCTCCCTGCAGACAAACAGGTCTACCAGAGGTTTGCCCCAGTAGGAGAACAGATGTTGTACTACCTCGGGATGAAGAGGCCACTCGCATGATGCTTTGACCACCCGGCTGAGGGCATCTGCAAGCTGGTTGGAGGCATGAGCCACATGGATGATCAGAAGGTCTGCCTCCAGACAGTGCACAAGCGTCCAGATGCGAAGGGCTTCCCTGCATAGTGGAAGGGAGTGCATACCACCATTTCTTCAGGTAGTACATGGTTGTGGTGTTGTCCGTCTGGACCTGCAACACTTGACCCCTGAGGAGTGGAGCAAAGGCGGTCAGTGCCAGCTAAACCAGCCTGAGCTCCAGCAGGTTCATGTGACACTGGGACACCTCAGGGGATCAGATCCCGTGGATTCTGATCCCCAACGTGGGCTCCCCAGTCCATGAGGGAGGCATTAGTCATCAGGATAACCGTCTGCTCCAGGCAGACAAACAAGGTATCCTCCTTCAGATGTTCCAGGATTAGCCACCACTGGAGTGCATCCCACATCTGCTGGGTAACCGTGATCAGCTGGTCAAAGTGACCCTTGCCCTGAGACCACTGGCCGGCCAGCTCCCATGCTGGTGCAGGCCACCATGTAGCCCAAGAGGCGCAGGAGGTACCAAGCAGGGTGCGATTGCCCAACCCAAAATGATAGGGCAAAGGAGGTAAGAGCCACCACCCTGTCCGCCGGAAGTCAAGCCCTGGCTCTGCAAGAGTCAAGCACTGCCCCAATGAAGTGAATCACCTGCAAAGGCATGCGTTCCAATTTGGCCTTGTTGACCAAGAGGCCCAGAGAGATGCAGGTCTGGAGGGCCAGATCCCTGAACCATTCCACCTCCTGCCTGGAGGGACCCATGATGAGCCAGTCATCCAGGTAGGGGTATACCCAGACTCCCCAGCACCCAAGGCGGGCAGCCACCACTGTAATGCACTTGAAGACTCTGGGTGCCAAGGACAGGCTGAATGGCATGGTCTGGAACTCGTAGAGGGTGCCCTCCGCCTGAAAGCGAAGGAACCATCGGTGGGATAGACAGATCTGGACATGGAAGAACACGTCCTGAAGATCCAGAGAGCAGAATCACATGCCCTGCTCCAGAGCTGGTATGATCTGAGACAGAGTGACCATCCTGAAAGTGCAGAACCTGAGGAATTTGTTCAGGTTGTGCAGATCTAGAATGAGATACCAGTCCCCATCCATCTGGGTACCAGGAAGTACCTGGACATGAACCCTGGATGCTGTGGAGGGTCTGAAACTGGAGCCACCACCTCCTTGATCAGGAGTTGGCCCCAAAGGGAGACTGAATGTCGACCAACAGCATGTCTTCCCATGGGGCGTGGCCTCGGCTGGGAGGGTACTGCTTGAATTCCAGAGGCAGTCCCTGGCAGGCCACCTCAAGAACCCACCTGTCCACTGAGACAGCAGGAAAAATTACAGGAAATGTTGGGGGGCCCTTTGAAGTAAACACTCTTCGCTCAAGGTAGTGTTCTTCAATCTTTCTTTTTATTTCTCTTCCCCCTTCGTTTCGCTCGACTTGGAGCTTGTTCACGGGGTTTATTCTTTGTTACACATCTGTAAATACATTTATTTTATGTCATTGATCAGCATTTTTTTTAATATGATATTGTTACATTTTTAATTCTTTGGTGTATACACATACCATTCAATAAAGATTATTGCTTGTGCACCTTTGTATATATTCTTAATTTTTCACAGGGTTAATTTATTTGTATTTGTTTAGATCCTAAGTTGCATCCTAAAAAGACGTACACAGTATGTTAGTGAACACAGCGCTGCTAACAACTTGGAACAAGGTTTAACTACTGCCTGTAAGGCTTGTTCCCCATATTTCTTGGTTTGCAGCATACCTTATATATTACTTAAAACTTCTTGTCTTTTTTGTAAAGAATCATTTTGGGCCTTAAAGGAGACTATGAGCTTCTCAGAGTGGAATTAGTGTTCTTTGTGGTCTGTTAAAACATAATCATAGTATTCCCCTATTGGTCTCATAGCCATCATTTTACTTTTATAATTAAAGGAGACAGCAGACCAGGCGAAAACAAAGTGGTGGAGCTGGCCCCCCACAGGAGGACCCAGGGGGTTCACAACAGGAGAGGGGAGGGCACCCCCCTGTCCCATCACTGGGTAGGCTTGGAAGCAGAAGAGGATCCGGCTGAGGGACCACCCGATCCTTGACCCTCTGGCTTCTGGACGACCAAGGGTATAGACATGGGTCTCTGATGCCAGGCCTACTGCTAATCAGCTTGGGGCTGAGCAGGTTTGGCTGCAGGGGCCAAGGCGGGCTATAAGGGCTTTTTCTAAGTGGACTTGGAGCCTTTCTGGTCCCCTTGAGCAGACATCACTGAATCCAGGGTGGTACTGGACTTTTCAATCCTGGCAAGATGCTCCTCCACACCGGGACTGAACAAGTCGGTCCACAAGAAGGGCACGTCTGCCAACTTGTGCTGCTTATCAGTGGTGAATGCAGAGATGTGCAGCCAAGCCCTGCGGCACATGATGACTGCTGTGGCCACCGACCAGGAGCAGGAATCACCAATGTCCACGGCTGTCTGAAAAGTACAGTTACGTAGGAACTTACCGTAACAGTACCATCTTCGAGAGAGGCTCTTGCAGTAGGTAATCCCTTGTAGAACTGTGCCCCCTGGCATCAGGACCACACAGAAACTTTTGCTAGCAGTTTCTGACGGAGGACCGTCCACCAGTCACATGACCGACATCAGCATGACACTATACAGTGGGCGGTCGCCATGTACGTCCTCCAGTTCCCCCGCCGGAGACCTCCAAAAAGTCATGACAGGAGAATGGAAAGAGGCTCCTGAATACAAAAAAGGGATTTCTGGAAAGAGACCTGTAACTAAAGAAGGGAAGGTGGGTGGGAAAAAGGTTACCTACTCAAGAGCTTCTCTCGAAGATCTATTGTTACGGTAAGTTCTTACATAACTGAACTATCCTACTTCGAGAGGGCTCTTGCAGTAGGTAATCACTTGTAGGACTGAGTCCCAAGTAGTAGAGAGTCCAAGGGACAAGAAAACATCAGAGGCTGGAACATAATCGTATTAGAAAGCCAGGTAGTTAGGACAGGAGTCCCTGGAGGACTGCTAGTCCAAAACCGGCCCTATGCCTCGAGGCAATGTCCAAACTGTAGTGTTTCACGAAAGTGTGGACTGAACTCCAAGTAGCCACCGCACAAATGTCTGCGGCAGATATGTTTCTGGAACAGGTTGTGGAAGCTGCCATTCCCCTGGTAGAATGTCCTTTTACCTGCCCCAGAAGTACTTTACCATACTTCTGGCAACAAAAAGAAATACAGTTTACCAGCCATTTGGAAAGGCACTGTTTGGAAACTGCTGCACCCTCTCTTTTTGGTACGAAAGAAACAAAAAGCTGACCAGTCTTCCAGACATCTTTTGTCCTGTTCATGTAAGAACAAACTCCTGTGAACATCTAACTTATGCAGGATGCCCCCCCATTAGAATGCTCGGGGTAATACACCGGCAACTCCAGAGACTGATTAAGGGTAGTCTCCGAGGATCTGTGCGCAGAGCCACCCGTTCTCTGTGAAAAATCAAATAATGCACCTTACACAACATGGCCTGAAGCTTGGAAATTCTACAAGCAGAGGTAACGGCACCTAAATAGAGCACTTTCCAGGATACAAAGTGCGTGTCACAAGCACCTGCCGGTTCGAAGGGAGGTAAGATCAATTTCTCTAAAAGAAAATTAAGGTCCCATGGTGGAGCAGCATTACGCACCAGGGGTTTCAGATGCAAAATACCTTTTAAGATGGTTTTGGAGACCTCTAACTGAACCAGAGTCTTGGCTTCTACTGGATCATGGTAGATGGAGACTGCAGCTAGATGCACCTTTAGTGAATAGCTCAAGCCCAGATCTGACAGATGTAGAAGATACCCCATGACCTGGGAAGCAGGGCATGAGAAAGGATCCAAATCTTTCGAGGTGGTCCAAATGGAAAAGCACTTCCACTTCATGGCGTAGGTAGCCCAGGTAGATGGCTTTCGTGCCTCTACCAAAATTTGAGCTACCCTTGGGGAAACCCCATACCTAGAAGCAGCTATGTCTTGAGATGCCACGCATGTACATAAAGGGACTTTTGTCCCGGATGTACTACTGTGCCCACCTCCTGGGACAGGAGATCGTAAGACAGAGGTAGAGCGATCGGAGGTTCCGCTGTTAGCAGCTGAAGCAGCAGGAACCAGATCTGTCGAGGCCAAAATGGAGCTATCAATATGATTTGTGCTCCTTCTGTCTGACGCTTGATCAACACTCTCTGTAAGATTGGAAAGGGAGAGAATGCATACAGAAATTTCCCTTTCCAAGAAAGCGACAGTTCATCTTGCCAGAAAGCACCATGCCTGGGATTGAGCGAGCAAAACTTAGGAAGTTTTGCGTTTGACAGGGCTGCAAACAGATCCACTTCCGGATGACCGCAAAGGTCAAAGACATGATCTAGAACTTCATGCTTTAGCTCTCACTCATGGGTTCTTACCCTGGTGTGACTGAGACTGTCTACAAGAACGTTCTGCACACCTGAGATGTGGACCGCTAGAAGATGGACCCTGTGCAGAACCCCTCAGTTCCAGACCCGCATCGCTTCTCTGTAAAGAGGATACGAGCGGGTGCCCCATTGCTTGTTGATGTACCACACCACACATCTGTTGTCTGTTTGGATCAACAGAATTTCCTGTAGAAGGATGTGCTGAAAGGCCTGGAGAGCATAAAGCACTGCTCTCATTTCTAGCACATTTATGTGCAGGTGACCACAGGACCTGGGTCCTGTGGCATCCAAGATGGGCACCCCAACCCTGTCCCGACACATCTGTTGTCAGTATTTGGGAGTGAGGAGGGGTCTGGAAAGGGACTCCTAGGATCAGGTTGCTGGAGTAATGCCACCATAACAGATCCTGTTGCATTGGGCTGGAGATGAGGACCTGACTGTCCAAGTTGTCCTCCATCTGATCCCACTGGGACCTTAGAGTCCACCGTGAGATATGCATGTGGAGTCTGGCCAATGGGACCGTAGGGATAGCTGCTGCCATGAGGCCAAGACGACGGAGAACTGCCCTGACCAAGATGTGTCTGTTGGAAGATACCAGCTTGGCCTGTCTCTCCAGCATGTCCACCCTGTCCAGGTGGAGAAAGGCCATGCCCCGCACTGTGTCCAGCACCGCCCCAATAAACTGAAGGCGTTGGGAAAGAGCAAGCGGAGACCTGAGGTAACTGACCGCAATACCCAGGCGCTTGAAAAGGTACAGGGTACCCAATAAGGAAGCTTCCAACCCCTCCCTTGACGATGCTGCAAGGAGCCAATCGTTTGGGGGGGGGGTGACATAGTGCCCCTGACTCCTCAAGGCACCTGCCACTACTGCTAGGCATTTGGTAAAGACCCATGTAGCAGAGGACAGGCCAAAAAGGAGAGTTCTGAACCGGTAATGCGCCCCTTGGAAAGAAAACCTGAGGAACTTGCGATGTGGACGGAATATTGGCATGTGTAGATATGCATCCTGAATATCCAGGGCACAAAGCCATTGTCCTTTGGAGAGAAGAGGCAGAAGGCTTTGTAATGTCAGCATCCAAAACCTCTTGTACTCTATGAAGAGGTTCAGGGTACTGAGATCTAGAAGTGGGCATAAATCCAGTCTTTTTCGGTACCAGAAGAAAGTGGGGGTAAAATCCCTTCCTGATCTGGTTTGCCGGCACTGGCTCTATTGCTTCTTTTTGAAGAAGAGCCATGATCTCCTCCCTTAGATGGGGAATATGCACCCTTGGGTAATGAGAAGACCTCGGTGAATTGTTTGGAGGTTTTTCTCGAAATTCGAGAATGTGACCAAGCTTTATTAACTGAAGCACACAGGTGTCTGTTGTGATGGACTCCCAGTCTCCCAGATGCCTCGCAAATCTTCCTCACTATTCTTCCGACAGACGAGGAGGAGGGCAGGCAGTCAGCAAATCCGGAATGGAGGGGAGGAGTTGGGGAGGGCCGCTCCTGAAGCCCATTGTGTTTTGGCTGGAGGGATGGCAAGCAGTACTGGGAACCCTACATTTGAACTGGCGCTTGGGCACGTGCTGGTTTTTAGTCTGGCATCTGTTTTGCCAACAAAAAGGACGTTTTTGTTGTTTCAGTCCATACATGGTATGGACTGACCGAAGAGCTGTGCCTTTATCCTGCAGGCTTGTAATAATGTCCTGGGCATCTCCGTCGAAAAGGACAGAGCCTCTAAAAGACCTTGGATAGCCGACTGAACATCAGGGGCTAGGCCTGATGTTCTCAGCCAAGAGTACCGGTGAAGGCTTACAGCTGTGGCCGTACCACTAGTGGAGGAATCCACCACATCGTAGGTGGCCCACAAAGAATGACGTCCAGCCACCTTTGCTATTTTTAAGGCGTCTGTCAAGAATGACTGTTTCAGAGTCCAGTAGGGCCTCAACAATGGGCTCAAGCTCATGGAACAAGGACTTCCGGTACTCTAGCATGTGTGAGACATAGTTCAGAGCACGTATCACTGGAGTAGAGGAAGCATAACATTTCTTCCCGAACTGATCCATTTCCCCTTGTCGGGGGGCGGTGGGGGTGGTGAAGTACTAAGGTTCTTAGGCTTAGCAGATCAATCATAGGCTGCAGTGATGGCCACCGAGTCAGCCCTAGGGTGCACGCTGAGGTAGTCTTTGTCCTCAGGGGTCCTGTAAACCCGGTCAGCTTTCTTTGCCATGGCCAGGATGGAGGAAGGTCTCTGCCATATGGTCAAGGATAAATCCTCGTGGGGTTCCAGCCATGGGGGAGTGAGTACCGGACTCGTATCCAGGAAGTCCAGATGCTCTGCCAACCTTTGTCTCTTGGGATCCAGAGCCTCTGACATCCATCCTTTGGCCTCCGTCATATGCTTGAGGAGGTCCACAAAGGAGGGATCTTCAAGCAGTGATTTTGGGGATTTCCGAGGGACTGATTCCTCAGGGGGAGGTGTCTCAAAATCCGACCTGGCAGAAGAGAAATCAGAGTCCGGTTCAGAATCATCCAAATCCTCCAGAAGTTTTTCAGGAATCGGACGATCCGACTCCTCAGTGATCCCTTCAGTTATCAGGGGTTGCGTTGGAACTGATGAATGGCCTGACATCGAAGTGCAAGGAAGGACCGGGGAGGGTGCCCTAGGGGAAGGAGCTGGGTGGCCTGCATCTGGAAGAACAGGATGCCTGCTGTCTAATTCTGAGACCAACTGGGTTTTGGTCTCAGACCACCAAGATTTTAGGATCTCCCTAAAATCCACCTGAGGAGGAGGAGTAGTGGGAGAAGGTGGAGCGTGAGCAAATCCGGTTCCAGGCCTATGTCTCCCGAAGCAAGACAGCGGATAATGATGTGGGTAGCCTGGTGGCGGATAGGAACCAGGGTAGCCTGAATAATAAAAGGCTGACGAAAAGGGATCCGGTGTCGGGGCTGACTGAGGATAGCCCGACAGAGCCCAACAGCGTCCCCATCGCTGTAAAGCCTGACGTCAGCCATATGGAGGTCAACCTGATGGCGGCCCTAATGGGGTAGCCTGATGGTGGCCCTGAATGGGGATAGCCTGACGGCGGCCCAGACAGAGGGATGCCTGACAATCCTGCAGGATGACAGCCCGAAGGACCTGCGGGAGGAATACCCGGCAAAGGCCATGAAGGGTGAAGCCCCGAGGGAGGCCCCGAAGATGGAATACCTGTTGTGAGTCCCGAGGGGAAGGCCCAATGGAGGTCCTGGGGGAGGCAAGGGGACCTGAGGACATTGAGGAGGAGCAGGGTCTGGCACTGCTACAAGCAGCATTGGAGCCGCCGTAAGGTCTGTAGGCACCCAGTCAGGTAAACCTGATGAAGGGTGTGCCTCCGTTGGAACCTGCTGGTCTGGCAACAGCGGAGGGATCTCCGATGGAGCAGGAGACAGGGGTTCTTCATGGAGGGAACCCCGGGGGAACCCCTGTCCTCCAGCCAGGACAGAGCTGTCCTTCAGCCAGGACAGAGCTGTCATCCAGCTGCATCATGTTAGAGCCTGACGGACACTAAGAGGTCATGCAATCATCAAGGGGTCCGACAATCGGCTGATCGACCTGCATCATGCAGGAGTCAGAGGCCCCAGCTCCCGACTTACAAACCCCGGCCGGGCGCTCTTCGGGGGATCCGACGAGCAGCTTATCGGCCGCGTCTGCTGACTTAGAGCCCCGGCTAAAAATGAGGCTAATAGCAGAGGTGGCCTCGGACGGATCCGAGGAGCCAGCTGTCACCGTAACCAGTGTCAGTAGGGGGGCCAAAGCCTCTTCTGAAGACTTGGCAATGGCACTCACCTTCCTGGAAGAAGGGGGCTGATCCTCCGTCGAAGGGCCCTTGGGTGACTTCATTGTGGGGGGGACTGCTCCCTATCCCGCTGTTTTTCCTTGTCCCTTTTCTTCCTTTTGTGTAGATCAGTTGGCGAGGAGGCAGCTCTTTTCAGCTTTTTAAATTCTTTCTCCATCGAAGCCATTTTTTTTCCCCAAGAGATGGGCCTTGAGAGATTGTTGGCACAGTTTCCGTGTGGCCTGGTTGAATTGGGTGCAAGCCTCGCACTCCTCGACTTTGTGGTCAGAACTCAGGCAGAAAAAGCAAAGAGTATGCTGTTCCTTATGCAGTAGCTGGACGCCGCATAAACCACACTTATTTTTATGCAAATCCACAGGAGAAGAGGATGACATACAAACTACTGAAAAGTATTAGAAAGAAGAAATAATGGATACTCACCCAAAAAAGGCATTCGAATTGCTGCAACGAGCTTCAGTCGGTCTGACGTGCACAGGTCGATGGCGGGAAAGAACTGGATGGTGGACCTGGGGACCGCCCACTATATAGTGTCACGCTGACGTCGGTCACGTGAAATCAGGTGGGCAGTCCCCCATCAGACACTGCTAGCAAAAGTCTCCAGGTGGTCCTTTCACAGAAGAAAGGGTTCTGAAAGAACTCTTAAAACTGAAGGTGGATAAAGCAATGGGGCCTGATGAGATTCTCACCAGAATTTTAAAAGAACTAAGGGTAGAACTAGTAACACCACCGACTACCCTTTTTTAATAAATCATGGGAGGATGGTATGGTACCTGAGAACTGGAGGAAGGCAGATGTGATTCCCCTTCACAAAAGTGGGAGCAAGACAGAGGCAGGAATCTACAGACCTGTCATTTTGACTTCTGTGGTAGGGAACATGATGGAATCACTTCTGAAGGAAAGAACTGTTGAGTATCTAGGGGCCAGTGGGGCACAGGACCCAAGGCAGCATGGATTCACAGTAGGAAAGTCATGTCAGACAAATCTAATTGATTTCTTCGACTGGGTGACCAAAGCAGTAGACCAGGGAGGGGCTGTGGACATGGCCTACCTGGACTTTAGGAAGGCATTTGACACAGTCCTGCACAAAAGATTAACAAACAAATTAGCCAGCCTAGGGAGTGGGTCCCAGCGTGGTAGCCTGGGTAAAACACTGGTTGGACAACAGGACACAGCGGGTAATAGTAAATGGAGTCCACAGTGAAGAAAGGAGGGTTACTAGTGGGGTACCACAGGGTTCAGTACGGGGGCTGGTGCATTTTAATGTCTTTATAAGTGACACTGCAGAGGGACTGGAAGGGAAAGTATGTCTCTATGCAGATGACACAAAGATCTGCAACAGGGTTGATACACAAGGTGAGGAGGAAAGGATGAAAAGGGACTTGGCAAGGTTGGAGGAACGGACACATGTATGGCAGCTTAGGTTCAATGCAAAGAAGTGCAAAGTAATGCACCTGGGAAACAAAAACCCAGGGCAAGAGTACACAATGGGGGGTGAGATACTGACAACAACAAAAATGGAAAGGGACCTGGGGGTAGTCATATCAGACTACCTAAAGGTGGGTCAGCAATGGAGAAGGCAGTAAGAAGGGCTGGGGGATACTGGGATGCATAGTGAGAGGCATCACCAGTAGAAAACAGGAAGTTGCTGGCCCTCTGTACAGACAGTTGGTAAGACCACATCTAGAGTACTGTGTACAGTTCTGGAGACCCTATCTCCGCAAAGACATAGACAGGGTGGAGGCTGTCCAGAGGAGGGCAACCAAAATGATGCAGGGTCTGCATCAGAAGACATATGAAGAAAGACTAAAGGAACTAAAGATGTATAGCCTTGAGGAAAGGAGGGAAACGGGGGACATGACAGAAACTTTCAATACCTCAATGGAATCAACAAAGTCCAAGAGAGAAGCATCTTTCTGAAAAAGATGTGCAAAAACAAGGGGGCACAATTTGTAGATGGGGGGTGGCTAAGAGGTAATGTGAGGAAGTATTTCTTCACAGAGAGGGTTGTGGATACATGGAACAGCCTTCCTGAGGAGGTTGTAGAGTCAAGCACAGTGGGGGAATTCAAGAATGCAAGGGACAGACATAAGGCAATTCTAGTGGGGGGCAGGAGGAAGTAGGCTATTGATTAACTAGGATCTGTAGCTTATCCGTTAGGTAGGGAAATGGGCAGACTAGGTGGGCCAAGCGGTCCTTATCTGCCGTCAAATTCGATGTTTCTATGTCCTGATGCCAGGGGGCGCAGTCCTACAAGTGATTACCTACTGCAAGAGCCCTCTCGAAGTAAGATCCGTTGCTTTGCTAAGGCACGGCCTTGGTCTCGGACTTCATTGACAGTAGACTGCAAGTCTGCAGGGATGTTGGGAAACACCTCGTCCAAGGACCCCAGAAGGGCATGCGTAACGTGAGCCATCAGAAGAGCCGAGCTGGCTTGCCTAAGGCCAAATGGTCCAATTTTTTCGACTCATCAGGGGGCTTATCCACATCCCCCACATTGTCCGTGTGTCGAAAAACAAGAGTCGACCACCAGCCCCTTGGTCAAGGGGTGCTTGGTAAATCTAGAGAGGGAACCGATAGAGACAATGTACTTGCAGGCCATTGGGGCCGAGGGTGCCGGGCAAGAAGCCGAGTGCTGCCACAGATCCAGAGCAGGACCGAGGATAGGATCCTGGCCTGGGAAGGCCTCCATTGTAGATTCACCCTGGTCCAAGATCTCGGTCATGAGGTACCTTTCCCTCTTCTGAACAGGCTCCAGCTGGAGACCCGTGGTCTCAGAGATCAAATGGAGAAGGCTCATGAACGAAGTGGGACCCTGTTCCACAGAGAGATCCTCAGCTAACTCCACATCCACTGGGCGGGAGTGAAGAGAGGAACCCTCTGATTCCGAGGATTCATGAAACAGAAGCTTACCGTCCATGTCACTGCTCACCTGCCAGAGGTGGTCGAAGGTGAGAGTAATCTTGAGCTTATGGAGAAGCTTCTTGGGCCAAGAGTCCTTGGTCAGGACGCAGTCCTTCGGCACAGAGGGCGGTGGCTCCACCACTATTACTGTAGAAGCCAGACTGGGCCGAGCCAGGACCGACTGAACCGGCACCTGCTGGGGTGGGGTCTGCTGCAGCTCCAGTGACAGCAGCGCAGTTATGACCAGATCCTGTTCGCTTGGTCGTCCATGGAATAAGTGGGTGAAGCAATCCTCCAGAGTGGATTACAAAGAGGTGCAACAAAAATCGCAGGCCTGGACCTCATGTTCATGGCCCAGGCAGTATACGCAAATGGAGTGCTGGTCAGATTGTGACATCTTCTGCCCGCAACCATAGAACCAGAAACCCGGAGCAGACTTCACGTCATCCATCAGAGCGGCGAGAAGTAGGGAGGACAATTTTAGTTGAAAAAACATTTGAAAGGGTTTTTTAGGTTTTAGGGCCTCAGTAACGCAGAGCGGTAAGGAGGGAACCTATTTTTCCAAGCGGAAAAGAAGAACTGGCATCACGGGGCAGTGCTACAGGAGTTACCACCCAGGTGGGTGGGAGGAGCCAGCTTGAAGGCTTTCCGGCAGGATTTAAAGGGGAAAGGGCACTGTCAGAACGTGTGGTTAAGTACACCAATATCCACATCCCTAGAACCCCTGATTTCTCTGTCACCTTGGGCACCAGTTCGACTGCCTGCATGCACAGCAGAGACTGTACTTCCTCCCAGAGAACAGACAAGTTAGCTGGGGCATAGTTTGAGGGAGGTGGGGGGGTATCTGGAGGCTGCTGGATAAGCTCCAAAGTGTGCCCCCTCTCTATGATCTGCAGGATCTAAGCATTTGAAGTTATGGTTCTCCACGGATTCAGATGGAGGGAGAACAGACAACCGACCACCACCTCCTGGGTCTGGACCAGAGGAAGGAGGTCTGGCAAGGAGACAGGCTCAGGTGGGAGCAGCTGTGGAAGCTGGTCCTTATTTCTGGGACGCTTGGCTGCCGTTCCAGAATTGGAGGGGGGCGGGCAAGGAAAACTGGGCTCTGCAGTTTCCCTGGGTGTGGGAGCCAGAGTCTGGCCTATTGGCCTGTCTATGAAAAGCAGACCTCCCTCTACCAAGGGGCTGAGTGTAGTAGAGAGAATGGACACACTTGATGGCTGTGCCAGAGGCCTGTAGATCATTAATGAGGTCCTGGACATCGGGGCCGAAGAGCTTGGTGCCACTGAAAGGGGTATTAAGCACCTTGTTTTGCACATCAGCTGCAAATCCAGAGACCCTAAGCCATGAGTGCCTATGAAGGCATATGCCAGTGGCAGCTGCCCTGGCCACTGTGTCGGCCATGGTATACAGGGCCCTGAGGAGATGTTTACTGATATCTTCCGCAGTTTGCAAACAATGGAGCAGTTCCTGCTTCTGGGAGCCATCTGAAAGGGTTTGAGCAGCAGCTTTACCCTTTCTCCAGTTGGCATTCTGGAATTTGACCATATGACAGGTAGTTTACAATCCTTAGGCCCAAAGAAGAGGCAGCGTAAACTTTTTTACCTCAGAGGTCAATCCTGCAAGATTCCTTGTCTGGGGAAGGTAAAGTACAGTTACATAAGAACTTACTGTAACAGTAGCTCTCAGAGAGGTCCCTGCAGTAGGTCATAACATGCAAGACTGCACCCTCTGGCATCAGGACTGCACGGCAAACATTTGCTAGCAATGTCTGGCGGGGGACCGCCCACCCGACGTCACGTGACTGACGTCAGCATGATCCTATAAGTGGGTGGTCCCCACACCAACCTTCCAGTTCTCCCGCCTGAAACCCAAGACAGTGCAACAGGAGAAAAGGATATAGTCCTTGGAGCCTAATCCAGACAGGCCTGCAAAAGCAAACAGAAGATGGGGAAAGGAGGGAGGAAGAGAAAAAGATTACCTACTGCAGGAACCTCTCTCAAAGTTCTGCTGTTATGGTAAGTTCTTACATAACTGTGCTATCTTACTTTGACAGGATTCCCACAGTACATCATATAACATGTATGACTGAAACCCAAGCAGTCAACTGATCAGGACAAACTGAAGCACGGGAGGAAGGAAGGAAGGTCTGCAGAAAGACCAGTGCAGGTCTAGGACAGAAGGCCCTGCAGAACAGCTAGGCCAAAGCTCACCCTTTACTTAGGAGGCAATTTCCAGACTGTAATGTTTAGTGAAGGTGAGGACTGAACTCCAAGTTGCAGCAGCACAAATCTCCGCTGCAGACACATTCCTGAAAAAGGCAGCAGAGGCAGCCACACTTCTGGTGGACTGACCTTTGACTGCTCCCGGAAGAGGCTTGCCGTACTTCTGATAACAGAAATGAATGCAGTCAGCCAACCATTTGGACAAGCACTGCTTAGAGACTGCCGACTCCAGAGTCTTGGGGCAAAGGAAACAAAAAGCCGGTCATCTTTACGTACATCCTTAGTCCTATTAATGCAGTAGCACAATATCCTGTGCACATCTAAAGTGTGCTGGAGCACCTCACCCCTATTAGCGTAAGCCGGATAATAAACTGGCAATTCAATGGTTTGATTCAGAGTGAACTCAGAAACCACCTTGGGAAGAAACTTAGGATTTGTAGGCAGAGCCACCTGGTCTCTGTGGAAAATCAGATACGGCTCTTCACACATCAGGGCCTGAAGCTCAGAGACCCTTCAAACAGAAGTAATGGCAACTAAAAAGAGTTTCTTACAAGACAGATAGCGCGTCTCACAGCTTACTCCTGGTTCAAAGGGAGGTAAAGTAAGCTTTTCCAAAATAAAATTCAAATCCCAAGGGGGGGGAGCACGGTTTCGTATAGGGGGTTTCAGATGGAGGATCCTTCTCAGAAATGTTTTGGATACCTCCAACTGAGCAATCGTCTTCCCGTCCACCAGGAGTGGACGGCAGAGATAGCAGATAGGTGGACCTTTAATGAACAGTAACTGAGTCCTGAGTCAGACAGGTGCAAGAGGTACTCCATCACCTGGGGCACAGGGCAAGAAAGAGGGTCCTTCCCTTTTGAGGCCGCCCAAATGGAAAACCGTTTCATTTCATAGCGTAAGTAGCTCTAGTGGAAGGCTTTCCAGCCTTCACCAAAACTTAGGCGACACTGTCAGAGACTCCAAAATGACTTGCAATTATGTCTCAAGGAACCACGCATGGAAGTGTAGGGACCTGAGGCCCGGATGCACCAGTCTGCCCTGATCCTGCGTCAACAGATCATACCAAAGAGGTAGAGGTACTGGGGGTTCCACAGCCAACTGCCATAGGAGTGGGAACCAAATCTGCCTGGGCCAGAGGGGGGGGTGATCAACAACAGTTGTGCCCCCTCTGCCTGATGTTTCAGCAGAACCTTCTGCAGAATGGGAAAGGGAGGGAAGGTGCACAAGTATCTCCCTGTCCAACAGAGAGATAGTGTGTCTAGCCAGATAACACGAGGCCCTTGAATGAGTTAGCAAAGCTAGGCAAGTTTTGCATTGGATGGGAAGGTGAACAGGTCTAACTCTGGATGCCCCCAGTGACAGAAGAGATTTTCTGCCACTTCCTGCTATAGTTACCATTCATGAGCAAGGGCTAAGGTATGGCTGATGCTGTCTGCCAGGATTTTGTGCAGTCTGGAACGTGCATGGCCGTGAGCTGTAGACTGTGCTGGACTGGCCAGTACCAGACTCACATCGCCTCCCTGCACAGGGGATATGATCGGGTGCCTCCTTGCTTGATGATGTACCAGACCACGTACATATTGTCGGTCTGTACCAACAGTGTTCTCACTGTCATAAGGGACTGGAAGGCCTGAAGGGCATACAGGACCTCCCTCATCTCCAGAATGTTTATGCAGAGCGGGGATTCCAACTGGAACCATTTCCCCTGGGTTTGGTGGTTCCCCAGATGAGCTCCCCAACCCAAACCTGATGCATCTGTGGTGAGGGTCCAAGAGGGCAGGGAGGGTCTAAACGGTGTCCCCCCAAGACAAGTTAAGAGGGTCCTGCTACCATGAGAGGTCCTTCTTGAGCACACTGGACATTAGAATAGGATGATCCAGGTCATCTGTATCCTGATCCCACTGGACCTGTAAGGTCCACTGGGTGACCTTCATATGCAGCCTGGCCAGTGGTACAGTTGGAATGGGTACGGCCATCAAGCCGAGTTGGCGTAAAAACACCCTGGCTGGGGCACAGCTGGAGGAGGCTACCAGCTTGGTACGCGCCTGCAAAGTATCCGCTCTGTCAGACAGGAGGAAGGCCTTGCCCTGGACCGTGTCTAGTACCACCCCAATGAATTGGAGGTGCTGAGGTGGGACCAGAGACGACCTGGGGTAATTAATAGTAATATCCAGTTGTGCAGAAAGGTCCAGGGTGGAGGACAGGGAATCCTCCAGGCTGCTCCTGGACGGTGCTGCTATGAACCAATCATCCAGGTATGGGAACACACCAATTCCCTGGCGACTAAGTGCTGCTGCCATCACCATCGCTAGGCACTTGGTGAAGACTCTGGGTGCCAAGGAAAGGCCGAAGGGGAGGGCTATGAACTGGAAGTGCTCCCCTTGGAAGGAAAACCGCAGGAAGTGGTGGTGGTGGCCCAGGAAAACCAGAATGTGCAGGTATGAGTATTGCATATCCAGTGTACAGAGCCAGTGGTCTGTCTGGAGCAAGGGCAGGAGTCCCTGGAGAGTCAACATGCAGAACCTTTTGTACTCTACAGAAAGGTTCAGCTGGTTGAGGTCCAAGATGGGCCTGAGGTCGCCCATCTTTTTGGGAATAATACCCTTTTCCCCTCTGTGCCCAGGGAACTGGCTCTATCGCAGATTTCTGGAGTACAGCCTAGATCTCAACCCTCACCAGTGTTATGTGGTCTGAGGGATAATGAGATTGTCTTGGAGGAGAGTCTGGATGTTTCTCCAGAAACTCGATGGTATGCCCTCTTGCTATGAGTTGAATGACCCAGGAATCCAAAGTGATGCCCTGCCACTCTGCTAGGTGAGGCCAAATCTTCCCTCCGCTGGCTCCACATTGTTTGGAGGTGGGGGCGAAGGGGGCTGAAGGAGTCAGGAGGTGGAGAAATGGGCAGGGAAGGCACTGCCTGTGGCTTGCTGGGTCTTGGAGGCAGGGGGTGAGGTAACGGCAGGTCCTGATGCTCTCCTTTTGGTTTGATGCCTGTTAAAAGTCTGTTTGTCTTGGCGCTTTTGCTGGCACCGAAAGGGCTGCTTAGGCTTGAAGTCCACCTTGTACATGGACTTAACTGATCTCGGGGCCTGCCCACTGTCCTGGAGGCCCGTGGTGATGTCCTTGGTATCACCTCCGAAGAGGACGGAGCCTCAAAAGGGGGTGTCCTGTATGGCTGCCTGAACATCCTGTGACAGCCCAGAAATACGGAGCCAAGCGTAGTGCCCAAGGCAGACTGCAGTTGCCGAAGAGCGAGCCACAGCATCTACAGAGTTGTAGGTAGCTCTCAATGCACGCCTACAGGAAATCTTACACAGTCTCAGGGCCTTGGTAATCTCCGACTTATGGTCCAAGTCCTCCACCATTTCCAGCCTAGCCTAGAGCTGAGCCATGGTAGCTTTTTGGTATGAAATCAGATGTGCTACATAGCTCAAGGAACATAAGGCGCATGTCGAGGAGGAGTTGATCCTGCATCCGAACGGATCCAACTGCCTCGACTCCTTGTCAGGAGGGGAAGTACTCATATGTTTAAGTTCGGCAGTACGGTTGTGAGCTGCAGCAATCACAATGGAGTCTGGCTTGGAGTAACAGCACAGATAAGGAGCACTCTCAGGAGAATGGTAGGTCCAGTCCGCCTTCTTGGGGACAGTCGGGATAGAATGAGGCATCTGCCAGATAGTGGAGGTGAGGTCCTCATGGGGCTCCGTCCACAGGGGGATCGGAATGGGTGATGCCTCCACTAAATCCAAGTGCTCTGCTAGGCACTCGTGTTTTGGGTCTTGCTCCTCCACATTCCAGCCGTTAGCTTGTTGGAGGATGCGGAGGAGTTCAGTGAAGGAGGGGTCTTCGGGAGGAGACTTGGGAGACTGCTTACCCTTGGAATCCGTAACTCCCGAAATGTTTCCAGAGGAAGAGGTGGAGAAGTCCGCCTCAGAGTCCAAGGATTCCCCCTTGTCTGAGGTTTAGGCTTGGTCAGAGTGACCTCTGGAGTAGCGCCCCCAGAAATATGTGCCGTGGTGGAAAGGCCTGATCTATGCAGACCCACAGGATTCAAGGAGCGTGGTGTGGGGGTCGCTACTGGGGCCAGCAGTCTCTTGCCTAAATCCGCCACTGACTGGGATCTGGCCTCTTGCCACTGGTCTGGAACATAGCCTGGAGGTCCTGCTGAGGCTGAGGTGGAGGTTGAGGCTGGAAATACTGGTAACCCACCCCGGGATAATGAGGGGGAGGTTAACAAGGCACCAGAAAAGGGGGGCCATAGCCCGGCGCCTGATATCCAGGGTAAAAACCATGGACGAAAAGGAGCTGCCGTCGGGCCTGACAGCGGGTAACCTGGCCTCGGCAGACCCGGGTAATTTGAGTAGCCCGAAGGCGGACCATGGGGGACACCATGATGGTCCAAGGGAGTCCCAGGGAGTCTTGAAGGAGGCAGAGCGGAGGGACCTGGCAAATTACCTGGCATTGGGGCCGACATCGGGTTGCCTGGCGTCAAGCGCAGGGGACCCGACAGAGGCCACGACGATGAAGTCAGCTACCCAGAGCCCAGCGGAGGGACCCTGGCATCGGGGCTGAGGAAGGGCCCAAAAGGATAGGAAGGTCTCTGGGAGATGGTGGAGGAACCGACTCCGACGTAAGAGTCCCAGGAGAGTTATCCATAGGTTCCTGGAGAGTTACCCACGCTGGAGTGGGTGAGGAAAATACCACATCCAGGGGACCCACTTCCTCCTCCCTCCCAGGTAGAGGGTTGGGCACAGGAGGTTTCACCAGCAAAGGCACAGGGAAGGCTCCCAGTCAGGGGAAACCTGACAGGAAGGCTGGCCTTGGGAGATCAGCGAGCTCAGCCGGACGTCGGGTGTGTCGGCGTCAGCCTCCCACGGGCAAGCTTCAAAAGGGCGGACACCAGAGTCCCCTGCGTCCAACTTATCAGTCGGTGGAGAAGGAGCCGTGTGGGGGAGGAGCCCCCGACCTGTTTATCCGCAGATGTCGGGCAGGTTCCCTCTGGGCGAGAACCCGATTTATCAATGACCGGGCAGGCTCCAAGTGAACCGGAGTCCGGCTTATCGGTGGTGACCAGGGGTCCTCTGGAGGTCCCGGTGGCAATGATCCTGGTTTGGAGCCTGTCTTAATGGATTTGAGAGAAGCGGAGGTACCAGAAGAACTGGACGACGAGGCCTGGACAGTCACCAGGGGATGCGGCTGAGAAGCGGTCTTGTCTGCAGGCTGGAGCCCGGCGGCCTTACTAGTAGAGGGCCGCTCTCAGTCCTCCAGGCGCTCCCCCTCCCAGTGTTTCTCTTTGTTTTTCTTCTTTTTGTGCTTTGAGGAAGGGAAAGAAGCAGAGTCCCTCAGCTTCTGTATTTCTTGCTCTAAGGTGGCTATCCTGGAGTTCAAAAGATGGGCTTCTAGGGCCTGCTGACTGCATCTGCGTGTGGCCTGACTGAAGGGCTTGTAATCTGAGCAGGCCTCAATGTTGTGGGCCAGGCCTAGGCAGAAGATGCAGAACTTATGGCTGTCTTTGTGAGGGATCTGCGTCACGCACTTCTCACACTTTTTCTTGGTCTTTGGAAGATCGAATGGAGAAGACATAAAACTAAAGAACAACAAACTATTATCGGAAAAAAGAAAGAAATACTTGTCAAAATGGAGGCTGACTGCTGGCCCAGTGGCACTGAGGGTTGAGGTGGTGGACACCACAATGTACGCCACGCCAGCGACCCTGGTTCGGGAATGACCTCGGGTTCTCGAGGTGCCAGTCGGGTGGAGGGTTGGAGTGGGATTTCCCCTCTGGGGTGGACGCCTGCTCCTCCGTAGTCCCGCACCCATCGGGTGGAGGTCCAATGGGTGCGCAGGTGGCAGGAGCAGTGACACAAGTCTAAGGTGGGGTGGAATGGGTCACTAGATCCTGGCATACGTGCGCATATGCATGTGTACGCCATGACCCCGGGCAGGGGAGTAAAAAAGAAAAAAATTTAAACTGTAAAAGGGGGGGAGGTGATCGACTGGAGCAACATTCACCATGAGGTCCATGCGCAGGGTGACAGTGAGAAAGAACTGAAAGGTGGGCATGAGGACCACCCACTTATAGGATCACGCTGATGTCAGTCATGTAACATCGGATGGGCAGTTCCCTGCCAGACCAGACATTGCTAGCAAAAGTTTGCCGTGCAGTCCTGATGCCAGAGGGCACAGTCCTACATGTTATGACCTACTGCAGGAACACTCTCGAAGTAAGATTTAAGGTCCTTAGGTGCCTTAGCTCTGTCGTGGGCTGCCTTGATAACCACAGAGTCAGTTCTGGCCTGGGCAGCAAAGTAAGGTAGGTCCTGAGGGGCATTATAAAGTTTGCCTGCCCTGCGTGGCATAGCTGGCACCATGTCTAGCCTGTACCAGGATGACAGTGGCATTCTTCAGGGCTGGCAGCACAGGAGTAATGATCTTAGTGGGAGATTCAGGAACCTCCAGGAAGTCCACCAGGTCTTTCCTGGTGACATCCTCCTCCTCAGTCTGGAAGCCCACTGTGTCAGACAACTGTTTCATGACAGCGAAAAAGGTGGCGTCCCCAGGAGGAGACCTTGGAGTATTCTTGACTGAGTCCTCACTGACAGAAGAGGCAGTGGACTTAACAGAGATGAGGTTTCTTCCTCTTCATCTTCTAAGTCATCAGGGAGGATGAGATCAGAATGATACTCCTCCTTGGTGTTGACCTCCTTGTCTGGCCTGGTACACTGATGGCGGCCCGTGGGGAGACTCCCAGTGTGGATGAACAGGGGTTGACAAAGCTGCCACTGACCATGCCGGCAATGAGGACTGAAGGTACCCAGCTGCTAAACTAGTACATTTGTAAACTTAGCAAATACTTCATTCAGATACATAATAGTTCTGAACAGTGGTGAATTCAATGGCACAAGAGTCAATGACCCTCTGTCCTGGGAGCCCGACAAGCCTGTAGCTCTCGGAGAGGAAGGGGCAGGTCTCGAGGGGGTCGTCGTCGACGGTGGAGAGGCCGACAACCCAAAGAGCGACTGCAGAGCACCCTGGGAGTCGGGTAGCAGAGCTGTTAGTATGGGTCTGATAGCTACAGAGACCTGGATAGCTGGTCTCTTCATCAAGGCAGCCACCACTGACAAAGAGCCCCCAAAAAGGCCGGCGGAGAACAGGGTCGCCTCCAGGGGAAGTGGTCATGATCCCGGTCTTTCTTGAACCCCAAAGGGCTTTTCTCAGGCCTTGGAGCCTTGAAGATTCGGTGGGCAACTTACAGTAGTGGCTAAGGCCTGGAGGACCCCTGCTCTGAGCTGGCTACCTTTTGTTCCATCAGTAGTTTTAGAGACTTCCTGAGTCGCCTGAGGGTGGTTTGATTAAACTTCTGGCACAGCTCACAGTCGGAAATGACATGGTCAGGCCCAAGACAGCAAACAGAGTGTTCATCTGTAGAGGCAGTCTTCTTTCTTCAGCGGCAGCAATGAAAAAGAGAAGAGGAAGGATTACATCTCAACATAAACAAAAAGAAAAGATCTCTAAAAAGAGATTTAGGTAAGGGTTGTATGGAAAAAGCATCCGTAGGCCGAAAAAAGTGCAAACACTGCGACAAAGCTTCCCCGGAGGCTGTGCTTGCAAGTAGATGGAAGGAAAGAACTGAGGAGGGAGTGGGGCCGCCCACGCCTATATAAGGTTGATGTCAACGTGCGTTGGTAGACATTGATGGTGTTGGCGGACTCAGTTGTACTGCTGAAAATCTTCAGTGTGGATTCCCCTTCACCAGTGGCGAAGGTTCCTACGATGTAACCTGATAACTGAGATACCCCCTAAGAAGATGATCTGTTCTATCTTCTTCGAGGATATCTCTTTCATCAGTCCACACCTAAGGATCGTGTACAAAGCTGCTGCACCAGTAACAGTCTGGGTGGCTGGAGCACATAAGCCTAAGAAAGTAGGCCTTGAAGCACAGCTAGGCCAAAGCCAGCCCTTTTTTGAGAGACAATGTACAGACTGTAGTGTGTAGTAAAAGTGAGGACAGTACTCCAGGTGGCAGAAGCACAGATGTCTGCAGCATACACATTCTGCAAACAAGCAGCAGAGGTGGCCATGCCCCTTGTGGAATAACCATTAACCACTCCAGGAAGTTTCTTGCCATACTTCCTGTAACAGAAAGTAATACAGTTTGCTAGCCATTTGGACAAGCACTTTTTAGAGATTTAGGCATCCTCCTTCTCAGGGGCAAATGAAACAAAAAGCTGTGAGAACTTTTTGCAGTCCTTCGTATTGTGTATGTAATACTTGAGTATTCTATTTATATCTAGAGTATGGCGCAATGCTTCCCTTGGACTGGCATGCTCAGGAAAATAAACTGGTAGGTGGATGGTTTGATTTATAGTAAACTCAAGACACCACCCTTGGTACAAATTTTGTACTGGTATACAAAGACAATCTGTATTTGTGAAAAATCAAATAAGACGGTTCACACATTAGAGCCTGTAGCTATGAAATCCTTCAAGCAGAAATGATTGCAACTAAAAATTATGCTTTCCAAGAAACAAAATGTAAGCCATAAGTGGATCTGGTGGGGGGTTTTCTGGCAGCCACCGGGACATCAGACACTTTTCAGGAAACCCCATACGGAGCAATGGCTAGGTTTTCAGGAGCCATGCATGGAGATGAAGAGATCTGAGGTTCTGATGAACCAGGGTTCCCTGTTCCTGTGACAATAGACCCTTACACAGGGGCAGAGGCGCTGGTGGTTGCACTGCTAGTTACTGTTGAAGGAGGAACTAGATCTGGCGAGGCCACAGTGGAGCAAATGAGTATCACAGTTGCCCCTCCATCTGATGCTTGAGTAGCACTCTCTGAATTAGTGGGAAGGGAGGGAAGGCATACAAGAACCTCCCTTTCAACAGAAAACTCCAGGCCCTGGGATGAGCAAGCAGAAAAGTGGCAGTTTTGCATTGTGTGGGGATGTAAAAAGGTCCAACTTTGGATGATCTCATCTGTCAAACAGGTCGCAACTGAGGTCAACAGTTCCCATTCGTGCATCCTGGACTATGACCAGCTTAGCCTGTCTGCCAAGACATTCTGGGTGCCTGGAACATACCCTGCTGATATTCTGTACTATGTTACAGAGCCCAACACCAGACTCTCACTGCTTCCTTGCATAGGGGATAGGAAGGATTCACTCCTTGCTTATTGATGTAGTACATCACACTGACATTGTCTGTCTACACTAGCAGAGGACCTGGGGACAGAGGAGTCTGGAAGGTCTGAAGCCCATACCAGAACCTCTCACATTTCTAAAACATTTACATGCAAGGTGCTTTCCATTTGGGGCCAGGTATCTTTTGCCTGGTGGGAGCCCAAGTGAGCACCCCAACCCATCCCCAAAGCATCTGTTGTGGGAATCTGGTGAGGGGGCCGGCCCGGTGGCACTGAGAGCTGAGGTGCTGGATGCCCTACCTCGCGCCACGCCAGTGACCCGGGTTCGGGAGCGGACTCGGGTTGCCCGGCAGGGGAGTGGGTGGAGCAGGACTAAGCAGCCAGAGAGCAGCTTTCCTCTCCTGGGGGTTGTCATCACCCCCCCAATAGTCCCGCTGCCACTGGGTGGAGGTCTGGTGGTTAGCATAGGTGACACGAAGGGATGGTTCCTTGAGACGCTGCGTGTGCACGCATCCACATGTACGCACACATCCAAGGCAGGGGGTCGGGATCGGGGAGAAAACAGAAAAAGTACCTAAAAAATACTTACAGAAGAAGAAAAAAAAAAAAAAAAGAATCTGGTGAGGGGAGGGGACTAAGAAGGAACCCCCCTCAACAGACTGCCGAGTTTCATCCACCAATGGAGCACTCTGTGCACAGGAGAAGAGACTAGAACCTTTTGTTCTAGATCATCTGTGAGCTGATCCCACTAGACTCTTAGGGTTTACTGGGGAATCCTCATGCGTAGTCTAGCCAATGGTATTGTGACAATGGCAGCCGCCATGAGGCCTATGAGCCGTAGGAATGCCCTGGCTGAGACATAGCGGCTCTTGTACACCAGCTGAGCCTGGGCAATCAGGTGCCGAGTCCTGTCCAGGGGCAGGAAGGTGGAGCCTTGAGCTGTATCCAAGACTGCCCACATACTCTGCAATTGTTGACAAGGGGTCAGCACCGATTTGGGAGCACTGTCTGTAAACCCCAGAGCATCAAACATCTGCCTTGTTCAAGCTAGGTTGTGCAGAAGCCGATCCCTGGAGGGGGCTTTCAAGAGCCAGTCATCCAGGTAAGGAAAAACAAAGAGACCTTCCCTGTGAAAGGATGCCGCCACCACTGCTAAGCATTTTGTAAAGACGAGTGGCGAAGAGGACAAGCCAAAGGGCAATACTCTGAATTAGTAATGTTCACCTCGGAACAGGAAACCTCAAGTACTTTCTGTGAGGTTGCCAGATTTCGGTATGAAGGTAAGCATCCTTCATGTCTAGGGAACAAATCCAGTTCCTTGCCTGCAGCAGTGGGAGTAGGCCTTGCAGGGTGATCATTCTGAACTTTTTGTACTCTATGACAAAACTCAGTTCCCTGAGATCCAGAATAGGTCTCAGATCTCCTGCTCATTTCAAAACTAGAAGTACCTGGTCACCGGGGCTATGGAGCTCGAGCAGAACGGGAGCATTTTACAACAGCTCCTGGGTTAAACCTTAACATTTATTCAAAATCTCCTTTTACCAGCAGGATTCTGCTCAAACTAATATCACCACTCGAAAGAGGAACCCTCTAAATATAATATGGGTAATCCTCGTAAAGATAAGAGGCAGTGGCACTGGCATTAAATCAGTGGGCTCATCTCAACTCTGAGACCAGCTACTGAGGCACAGGCCACGTCCCAACAGGAGTCAGAAGAAACAATGGCATCTATAGGCCTTAAATTGAAAAGGCTGATTGTATCGGTTTCCGACCTAAAGGGTCACGATGGTTGAAAAGACAGTGGAGGGGATGCAGACCGAAGTTGGGGAAATAAAGAAACAGGCTTAATCAGCTACAGCTGCAACATCTTTAATGGTGAAAGAAAATACGCATCTGAGGGCTAGACTTGAGACTCTGGAAAACCAGGCCCGCTCCTCGCATATCCGCGTCGTAGGCTTGCCAGAAGGGATCGAGGGGGACCATCCATTAATGTTTTTACAGGACTGGCTGGTAGACAAATTGGTCCCGGAGGGTTATGAAGTATCCTTCGATTGCAAAAGCATATGAAATCCCCGTGGGTACCAGGAGGACATGGAAACACCTCGTACCCTGCTAATTATTACAGATGACATAGGCACTAGGGACAAGATCCTTCACTATGCTCGTCAAGTGGGCTCCATTTTACAGGATGATCGAACCGTCTACCTATTCCCCGATATCAGTTATGCTACCCGAACCAAACAGAAGAAACTCGATGGGGTGATAAAACAGTTCAGGGAGGCAAAGACTGCACACGCGATGGTCTTTCCAGCGCGGTTGCGTATTGTCCATAACGGAAAAGTTTGGCTATTCTCAGATCCTATCGAGGCAGGCAAGTGGGCCTCTTGCTTTGCTGATACTAGCCGGAGTTGGCGTCAAGACCATGGAGAAGAGAGCAGCGAGTCGAAAGACCATGAAGATGGTTGAAAAGTAGTGAGGCTAAATTTAATGACACTTTATATAATAACTCTTCTAACAGCCCATCTAGTTTCTTGTTTCCTTTTTTTTTTTTTGCTTCTTTATGCCCCACCTTACGTCCGGCTTCTGCTCCGGTCACGGACCCTGGAGCCCCGACCACCGGACATCACCGAATCCCCCTGGTCATCTCTCTGGCTTACCCTCAGAGAAAGGGACAAGGAGCACTTCACCCCCCGTGATCGGGCCATGAACTGTGACTGGTTAGGGGAACGGCCCGTGGCCAATCAGGGCAATCCTGGGCAGAGCGCTATTTAGACGCTAGGCAGGGATTTTATCCCCATATTTCCTCTCGAGGAGGCGGGATGCAATGACGCCAGCGCCCGCCCCGCCCACTCGGGCCCCTCCTCGCCACAGGCCGGTAGCGTGAGGTCTCCCAGCCTCCGCTTAGGAGTCCTCATCGCCCGGATACTGACGGGACTCCTCCCGGAGAAGGAGAGCTGCCTACGGGCGCCAATCCTTTCTCTCGCCGCTCCGACGACCCGGGTCCGCTCAACCGGGTCGCCCGGCGTCGCAAGCGGAAACTAATCGCTGCGCGGCGGGCCGCCACTTCTTGTTCTTTTGCCTTTGAAATGCAGATAATCCCTGAGACTACAGACTTTTAAAAAATGTAGCTACTGTAACAAGTATTAACATAACAGGGCTCTCTTCTGTTCATCAAAAACCATACCCTATTTGGGTAATATATCTTTTTTATAGCCCTATTTTAGTATTGTAGAGCTGCTATATCTGTCTATGATGTCAACTAGCATAGCTGTATCAGTACTTAATTTTATTTGGTATATGGGGTGTATTAGCCAAATGATCGATATCTGTTGGGGGTAAATGTTGCCTTTAATGTTTTACACTTATCTACCTACAGCTATATAGTGTGACACCTTTAGTCCCAGCTCTGGGACGTTCTTTTATTGGACTTTAAAACATTGTCTTTCAGCAAAACTATACAGTCACACTGCTCATGAGCTTTTAAACACAGCTTAAAATATTATTACACTTGATAGTTAAATTTTAAGCTTTCCCCTCTACGTCGTATCAAAATATTTGGGAAGCACTAATCCTAAGATTAATGAGAGAGGTAAAATGCATCTCTATGGTTTGTATCAATGATATTGGTATGTCTTGAATACGGTAAAGTTGTCTGTACGATGATATAAGGTAATTAATAAAAATAAAGTATAAAAAAAGGACAGAGTACCAGCAGTAGTAAGAGCCAGTCTGCCCCTTCCCATATTAGTATAAATTAAGGATCCAGTTATGTATTTCCCCGGGCCCATTCCGAAGGAACTATCTGTTGCATACAGGGTTTTGTCACTCCAGGTCCCCTCCCATCCTACACAATCATAACCCTCCCCCCACACCATACTTGTAGCAGTAGTAGTAGATTTTATTTATTTGGGGCGCCCTTCCCCGAATGCTCAGGGCACCCTCACAGTGGAATTGTAGATACATAAATAACAGAACAGGAACAGTTAAATAAAACATACAGACATAAAATCCATCATAATTAAAACAACTGAACCTGTTCTAAATCCTTAAAGACCGTTTCAGACCCCAAAAGCCTGCATAAACAAGAAGGATTTTAGGTGTCGTTTAAATACCTCAATGGGTAGTGCCGCCACGAGATATCGCAATGAATTCCACAAAGATGGAGCAGCTACTTCGAATGCTTGGTCCACAGAGCTCTTCAACTGCACTCTGGGGACCTCCAGGAGAGCACCAGTAGCTGATCTGAGGGGGTGAGATGGGACGTAAGGGTGCAGGAGCTCTTTCAAGTAGCCCGGACCCAATCCTTGTAAGGCCTTGTAGGTCAGAAGGCCTACAATGAAGGTGATGTACCAACGCACCGGCAGCCAGTGCAGCTTGCGCAGCAATGGGGTGATATGACTGAATCTGGAATGACCAGACAGCATTCATGCCACTGTATTCTGCAGCAGCTGCAGGCGCTGCAGAGCACCACCTCCAATCCCGAGGTAGTCGGCGTTACAGTTGTCAAGTCTCGAGGTCACGAAAGCATGCACCAGTGTAGCCAGATCCTGGGGAGGGAAAAAGAGCTTAATCAGGGCGATATTCTGGAGGTGGTAAAATCCCGCCCAGACAACCGCTGACACCTAAACTTCAAATGTCAGTTCACTGTCAAATACAACGCCCATAGTCTTCACCCTTGGTGAAACCTCCAGCTCTGTCAGAACTATAAAATGGCCAAACCTATCACCAGAGGCTCCAGGCCCCGCTCTCCAACCCGGCTCTACCACCAACACCTCAGTCTTCCCAGGGGTTCAGTCCCAGCCAGTTTGAAGCTGTCAAGCCTGGATCTTGACCAAGCATTTATGCAGCACATCAACTGCATCAGGTCTCCTGCGTGTGAAAGACAAGTAGAGCAGAGTATCATCAGTGTAACAATGAAAACTCAGGTGATACAGTCTTATGACCTCGCCCAGGGGCAGCATATACACTGCAAACAACATGGGGAGAGGACAGAACCTTGAGGAACTCCACAGGGCAGGTCCCTCAGGTCCAAGGAATAATTCCCCAATACCTGTCTCTGGGATCTGCCTTGGAGAATGGACTCAAACCAGCTGATGACCTTGCCGGTCAGTCTCACATACTCTCTTAGCCTGTCCAACACCACCCCATGATCCACAGTGTCAAACGTTGAGGAGGGATTGAGGAGGACAAGAATTGTATGCTCTCCTCGATCCCTCGCAGGTCATTCAATACCCTAACCAACATGGTCTCTGTGCTATGCATGACCCTAAATCCAGACTGGAAAGGTTTATAAATTTGGAAGTCCATGAGACAATCCTCTAGCTGTTCTACTACCACCTTCTCAAGAACCTTCCCTAGAAATGTAAGGTTTGAGACAGGCTGGTAATTTGCCAGGACATCAGGGTCCAACAATGTTTTTTTCAGCAGTGGCTTAACCAGAGCTTGTTTAAGAAACTCCAGAAAAAAACCAGCCAATAAGGAGAGCTCCCGACTATCCCGGCCAAGACCAGACCCAAGGTCTCGAGACAGCCAACTAGTAGTCATATCAGGCCCAGGTCAAGGTCCCAGAATATCGGTTTCAGCCCGAGAACTATCCCACAGATCTCATGCGCCATCACCGGCTGGAACTCACCACAGGGCATCCGAGTGCAATCGCCTACATGAGAAACACCACTGCTGGATGACTGAATTTTACTTGGAGCAATCCTGGATCTCACAAAGGGCACTCTGTCCAAGAAGAACCAAACAAACTCCTCACACTTGTGAGCTGAAAAAGCGCTAAACGGGTTCCAGACAGGCTGTATGTAATAACCTGTCTACAACCCGAAAATGCTGAGCCGGTCAGTTCCTCCCAGCTGCAAACACCCTAGACATAAAAGCTGCCTTTTTCTGGATGACTTCATTCTGATACTCATCATAATGAGTCATCAGAATCAGCATGTCCTCCCGTGATCCAGTCTTCCTCCAACGCTTCTCTAACCTCCGCCCCCTTGTCTTCAACTCCCTTAGCTCCCCATCAAACCAAGGGGAGCCAAGGTCCAAAAAGGGGACATACATGGATTAGCACCAGGCAGTCAAGGGCCCCAGCAACAGTTCTGCTATAGGCCACCACTGCGTCCCCCGGGCCACTGGCGCAAGCCACTAACACAGCCGAAACATCCAGCTCTGCCATCAGTCTCTCTGGTTGAACACCACTTCAAAGAGCAGAACTGGACCATTTCCACAGGGGGTGGGATATTAAGGGGGGTTTTAAAGCTGAACCCGATGGTGCGGTGATTGGACTAAACTACCTCATCAGTCCTGAAGGTGTCAATCTCTAGCCCCAGAGAGAACACCAGATCAAGTGCGAGGCCAGACCGGAGGGTCCTGAATGTGGAATGTAGGATCTGGCCCAGAGCCTCTATACTTCACAGGAGATCTCTGGCCCCAGGTGACATCATATCGTCCACCCAGTTGTTGAAGTCGCCAAGAATAATCCATCTCGGCGACTCCAACAACCTCTTAGCAACAAAAGACGCCAACTCCTGCAAGAAGCTCTGGTCCCACCCAGATGGATGGTAGACCAGGTGCACTCTAAATTCCATGATGGTACCCCCCAACACATACTCAAAAGGACTGGTGTCTCCAACTGGGTGCACAGTCAGGCACAACTCCGACCTAAAACAGATCTAAACCCCAGCGGTCCTTGCACTCGGGCAATATACAACAGAGTACCGGCCGGGACAGATGCCTTTGCACAGGGCCCGAGGTATCTCCCAGCCAGGTCTCTGTAGTGCAAGCCATGTCAACTGACCCAACAAGACCAGCCATTACAGCGGTCTTGTCAGCCATCGACCTGGCATTGCAAAGCACCACCCAAAGAGGATGAAAGGTCGGGGCTGGTCTATCAGCTGCCTGTCCTCTCAGTCCAGAGAATATCTTGGGTACAGAGACAAGGCACGAGGGACCTCGCTCCAATTGTCCCCTCAACCCAGGGCATCTCCTGGTCCCCATTACCTGAATCAACTCCCCTCAGGCAACATCCTTCTTCCCTCTAGCACCCCTCCTCACAATACCCAGTTCCTTACATCTCCACCATACCGCAACATCAAGTGGTGGAGTGAGGAAGGGGCAGAGGTCTTTTAAGAGAGAGCAAGAATAAGTCAATGCCTGGGCCTGAACTAGAACCCCCATCCTAAAACAATCAGAAAGCCAGCTATTGAAATCTTCTATCCTCCTCTTCCTAGCTGTGCTTGCTCCAGGTACTAGCAGCACTTCAGAGAAGGCTAAGACCCCCCAGACAGATCCTTCCCCCACTACCCAAATCTCTCCTGCACTATCTCTACCTCTTCTCCAGCTTAGATCATATGTCCCCAGATGTATTACAGCATAAGGTCCCCCACCCCACCCTCAACACGCTGTACAAGCTGCTCGATCATTGGGCTCTCCCACTCTACAGGTATCCCCAGCATGCACACCACCTTCCTACCTGTGCATGTATCCCCCTTCCCTCCTCAGCGTATTTCCTTCACTATCAAGTCCCCCAGGGTTACAACTCTATGTACCTTACCCCCCACAAAATACTGCACCACGTTTCTGCCACAATCTCCTTGCTTGACTGCTCCCTCTCAGGCTTACCCTCCAGCATGCCCCCCTCCGCCCACTTATCCTTCCCTCCATACTGCACTCCCCAGCCACCCCTCCCACGGCTCTGTCTTGCTTTCTTGTACCCGTTCCCTTTCATCTACCCTCCCCTCCCCATCACTCTTCTCCCTCCCACCACTCCCTTCTCCTGCTCTCTCCCTAGTCTTTCAGCACCTTCCTCCTCTGCTGCCATACAGCATTCCATCCCCCCTACACTTGTCTAACCCCCCAGTTACCATGTCCTGAATCAGGTCCCTCTCCCTATCTCTGACTCCCTCCAGGTCCTGAGAGTGGGGGGAATCTATCCCACATTGGCAGCACGCTAGGTGTTCCCATTCCAGTTCCCTCTATCCTGACCTCCCCCCTCCACCCCCCAAAGGTTACTCACCCTATGATGTAGAGGAGCCAAGTCATCTGGATCCACCCTCTTCTCAAACCTCCCCTGCCTTCCTGTGACTCCCTCCTGGGCAATCCCCTGTATCTTCTTTCTTCCCTGCTCCATCTGCCACTCCACCTCCTCACTAGCATACCTAACTCCCATCTAAGTTGCCTCACTTCTGCCATCAAGTGATTTAGATTCCTGCACACTGGGCAACCTCTTACCTCCCACAACGTTCCTATGAACACCGCAGCCCCACACCCCCTACAGCTCACCACCCTACTCCTGTTCTCCTGCCATCTGAGCATGTTCCCTTCCCACCACATGCCACCTACGTCCACATAATTTTTTTCTGTACATGGTAACTTCTCCCCTTCTATACCTAACAAGTACCACCTACCATACCCTTTGTATGCCTATCCAAAATAGGATGTATTTCTTTATTTTCTTGTCAGTCAATGTTATATATTCTAATTTGCCTTTACAGGCCTACCCCAGATAGGGATTAAGTAACTTTTCTATCCTACTACTCAAGATAGGGAGTAAGTATAGCCCCAAATTATCCTGCTTCTACGAGTCTACCACAGATAACGACAGTCCCTCTACATTTGACTCTGCTCAACTCTCTACTGCTGGTCCTCCTCTTTATTACTGCAACACACTTCTAAATTATTGACAACTGGTGCGATTTGTAAATGACCCATACCATGCTATTCATTAAACTCCCTGTGTTAAAAAAGAAAAGAAAGAAAAACTACGCACTGCTCCAGCATGTTTGGACAAAATCTTGAAGTGAAGGGTTTCCAAAGTGACATAAATCAAAGCAGCCCTTTGGTTATGATGTGCAGACCCAAACCCATCACAGCAGTACATTTTACATTTAAAGAGGCACATGAATGCTAAGGAAAGGAAATTAATTAGGTCCAGTTTAGCTCCTTTCACACAAACTGTGTGCCTTGCAAGTGAAGAAGAAACAGAGAGAATGATGCTGCCACAGAACACACGTGGAAATTAGACAGCAGAGAGAGAGAAAGATTAAACAGAGATTACCGAAAGGTTAAACACAGGGAGCTAAGTGACTTGCTCAGGGTCACACAGTAAGTGGTAACAGCTGTGAGATTTTAACGTGGATCTCCAAGTTCAAGGCACCAGAGGGGAAAAGACTGTTGATTTACACCAAAGATCATAGTAACACCCAACTGAGAGTCATGCTTTCCAAAAAGGAAAAAAAAAAAATTAAGACACCGCTCTAAAAAAAATTCTTACTTACGGACTCACTAACACTTTAGACAGTTGGCGGGGGGAGGGGGGGGTCCACAAAAGGGTTTTGACACCATCACCATCAGCATGTCGGGAGGACTGGCCAAAGCCGAGGAGTGCCCCCTCTCTACATGGGGAGCACCAGTGGCACTTAAACTAGACTTTCATATGCACTCACTTCCTTTTGGCAGGGCATTTATCATTCTCCCAGATCCTACTCCACCCACACGTCTAAGCAGGTGTTCGGGAGCAGGCTTCAGACAATGTTTGTGCTCCTTGGGAATCTCAAATGCATCTCTGTGGAAAAGGTTAGTAGATGATGGAGATACAACACACACACACCCCAGCTGCTGCCCTCAGCTCTCCAAGATGACATCTAGGCATCCTGAAGTTGTTTTTTGGTTTTATAAAGATTTTTATAAAAAGATTTATGAAGATATTTCTGTACAGGGATAAGGAAATACTTGGAGCATTGTCTCTATCACAATCCCTTGCTCCACGTGAAGTAGGGTGATCTACTGTGGCACCAACTCAAGCATCTGACTGAATGCCTAGTGGTTGGGTCCTCTCCACCCCCCAAATGCCCCCAGCTCCTACACGTGTAGAGGGGTAGCCAAGGGCTGCCAATTTGACCATGTGCATGAACCCAGGGGTGTGCAAGTTACACACCGGATGCACTACCAGACTATCACTGTAGATAGGGCCTTTACATTCCCTATTCTTCACATGTGAACGTCAAATCAGTTTTACCATGCCACTTAAAAAAAAAAAAAAAAGTACAATCTGTATATGCAATTGCGGTTTCACATACAATTCCTGACATCTGTGTACTGAAGTCGTTTTCTTGCAGTGGGTATCTACAGCTAAGCTGGACTTCAGACACGGAGTAGCCAGAGTCCTCAAATGTGTCCTATGAAAAGTGGCTGAAACAGCACATTTAAAGCAGCAATCCATGCTAGCTGTAACAAAGGAAGCATTCTAGACTCCCTTACTGACTCGGAATACTGTAACCTAACATAACCTTGGTAAAGTATTTTATCTGTACCTTAGTTACTTTTGCAGACCACAGAAAAGATGGCTCTGGGCTGCCCCACTAATGCAAGACCAATCACAACCGGGGAGACAACTGTAAAGGTGCAAAGCTAGTTTTAGGTTACAGTACCCTCTTCTAGCAAGGAAGCCAAACCAACACCTTGTACAGAGTTCCATCACTGCGTGGAAATACAAAGTGATAGAGGCTATCACAGGGAACCAGGGGTACATCATTCCTAAGGCACCAATCTGCAATGTACATGTGCAAAAGTGGGTTTAAACTAAGACACAGAGCACTGTTAATCAAACCAGGGGTAGTGATGCCATACAGACATATGAATTTTTTTTTTTTTTTTTAAAGGGTAGTGGCAAATAAATAACAGTTGGTGGAAGAAAAAATAGAGGTTAGTGGCTGACCATACTAAAATAAACAGTACAGAACACAGCTTCATACTAAGAAAGCAAAATGGTGGCTGTTGATCATAAAAGGTTTTGACCCATCCCATCTCTTAACTGCCAACCTCACATCTCAATTGACAGCCATTTGGCTAAGCTAGGAGATTAGATAATTATCCTAAACCCTGTTGCATGAACTCTAGAAATCAGCAAGTGTTACTGCCAGCTTCTATTTCATTTCACGTAAGCGTAAAGGACCACCCCACTTTAAAGCATGCCGGCTCCCACTGCTAATGAAAACATCTGATCTTACCCCATTGTTTGATGCAATTGGTTGGAAGCAGTTGTCTTCCCCCCTTAAGAAACAAGTTTTGTAGTCAGTCCAGCTCTAAGGAATGGTACTAAACAGCAAACTGCAAATCCAAAAACTGTGTGCATATTAAGCACTGTTGTGCAGAGGCAATCTTTGTTCTTCAGTTGTGATCGGGTCAATTTCCCACATTTCCCTCACTTCCTTTTGGCAGGGCATTTATCATTCTTCTAACTGAACAATCGTGCTCCAACACCAACCGGCACTGGCAAGACAAAGGACAACCAAATCTGGGCTTCCATCACCCTAGCACTCGTCGCTAGGAAACCTTTCATCCTTTTGGCAGCTTGTCAATGTTCATCATTTATTTAACCTTCACCGTGAAAAACATTTTCAAACGTGAACTTCCTTGGAGTTTCCTAGTTCTAAAGGTCCCAAACATGCATTTTCTATAAGCAAGTGCACCGGACCTTCAAGCGGTTTTGAATTTTTGTTTTAGAAGAAAAAAAAGCAATATAATGTTTGAAAAAGCAGTCTTTCTCTGCTCGCCAGGTCAGTCTGTATACTCTGAGGTGCCCACTACACGGAGCTAGATGCTTAAACCAACAGTTAGCGGTTTGCAGACAGACACAACTGTTACTAAGCATCATTTTCGGCATCTGTTAAAGCTCAGAGGAACAGACAACTAACTGCTTGCTTGAATTGATGGGGGTGTGTGTTAGTGACACTCCCATCTCTTTCAATGTTCTCACCTAACCTCACCACAGCTGGATAAGGTTTTGCTCAAAGAAAATCAACTAATTCCTTACAGTGTAAATATCTGGATACAACAGGAAGGCATCAAAAACTACACAGACACAGAATAACATCCATCCCCCCACCCCTCATACAGAGATCTCTCCAACTGTTTTTAATTTGCATTTCAGTAAAAAAAAAAAAAAAAAAACTAAGACACTGGCACTAGCCCAGTGTTGTGGCAGGCTAAGGTGGTGGTCTTCTTTCTGTCTGCTACACCAGCAACCAGGATTTGGGGATGGACCAGAGTTGCTCATGGCCCAGCCACTTAAGGGAGGACTAGAATACCAAGGACAGTTTTTCTCCCTCAGGGAGGGTGGATCTTATTACCAGTTTTGGGACGTTGGCGGACAAGGCGCATATGTGCACCACTGCACATAGACACACGCACAAGTCACTGCATGTTGATATCCTGGGAAGAAAACCAGAAGGAAGAAACCACAACTGCAGCACTCAACACCTCCTGCAGGCCCCGAATGACCCTACGTGGCAGGCTACCCAGAACAGTGCAGTTACTAAAAACTTACCGTAAAAGTAGATCTTAGAGAGGATCTCTTGCAGCAGATTACACCTATAGAACTACAGCCACCAGATGCTAGGATTACACGGAAACCTTTCTAGCTAGCAGTCTACCAGCGGGCCACCCACGCCGACATCACATGCTGACAACGTCCCTCCCATATAAGTACAGGTGGCCCCGCACACTCCTCAGTTCTCACACCAGAGACCATAAGCAGTGTAGCTCCCACTGGGGAACCAAGGAAGACCTAGAGGTTCCAAGCAGAGTAATAAAGATAGAAACAGAAGGCACCCTGTCAAGGATAAAGAGACAGACGTAGAGAGATCCCAAGGCCAAGTGGGATGGGCGAGTGGGACGGCATGGCCTGAGGAAAAAGATCCTCTCTAATATCTACTAGTAAGGTAAGTTGTTACGTAACTGTATTATCTTCATCGAGGGTATCTCTTGCAGCAAGCCACAACTATAGAACAAGTCCCAAGCAGTTCTGACAGCAGGAGAACCAATCTGGGTGGCTGGAGGCTATAGGGCTATAACAGGAGACCTTAAAGCACAGCCAGGCCGAAGCCTGCCCTTCTTCGAGAGGCAATGTCCAGAGTGTAGTGCTTGGTGAAGGGGTGCACAGAACTCCAAGTAGCAGCAGCACAGATCTCTGCAGCTGACACATTCCTGAAACAGGTGACAGAAGTAGCCATGCCCCTTGTGGAATGGCTACAAACAGTACCAGGAAGTTCCTTACCATACTTCCTATATTAAAAAGTAATACAGCTGGCAAATCACAGACAGGCACTGTTTAGAAACTGATATGCCTTCTTTCCCAGGCTTGGAAGAAACAAACAGCTGTGAGAACTTCCTAAAGTCCTTCATACGGTGTGTACAATAACACAAAATGCCGCTTACATCTAAAGTATGGAGCAATGCTTCCCCTTCGATTGGCATGCTCAGGATAATAAACAGGCAGGTGGATGGTCGGACTCAAAGTAAAGACACTACCTTTGGTAGAAACTTAGGGTTTGTCCACAAGGAGACCCTGCCCTTTGTAGAAAATCAAGTAACATAGAAGTTGACGGCAGATAAGGTCCACAAGGCCCATCCAGTCTGTCCATTTCTTTTTCTACCTTATAAATGTGCCGTCAGCCTTTGCTCTGTCAATGGCCTATCTATTCATACTCATCTGTATTGTTCCCTTATGCCTATCCCATGCCTGTTTGAAGCCCTGCACTGTATTCATATCCACCACGTCCTAAGGTAGGCCATTCCATGCATCCACCACTCTTTCTGTGAAAAAGAACTTCCTCACATTACCCCTTAATCGGCCTCCCTCTAATCTCATGCCGTTTCCTCTTGTCCTGCTATTTTTCTTATATTGAAACATTATTAGACCCTTTCACCTTGTTAATGCCCTTAAGGTGTTTGAATGTTTTGATCGTATCACCTTTCTCCCTCCTTTGCTCTAGGGCAGGGTGCGAAATTCCTATACCTTAGGTGTCCCAGGGCAGGCACCTTTATCTCAGAACACCTATGCTATACAGTGCTTGCCCACTGGGGCACCCAAGGAATTTGTGCACCCAATCCATTTTTCTTTCCGTCCATTTTGTTTGTCAGGACATCACTGTGTGTGAGGGCGCAGGATGCAGTGAAGGAGCGCTAACACGATGGCCGATCACAAGACCCATAACTCTGCGACAAGACACCGAGCAACAATTCATGCTTGTATTTGCAGAGTTAATGCCTGCTGTTCTCTGTCTAAGAGAAGCAGCGGTGCTTTCACAAGCAGTACTATTTGTGAAGTGGCTGGGGGGAAGGGCATTGGGAGAGCTAGTCACACAGCCGCAGCTATTCTCAGTACATCTGAGCTGCGGACGGGCCACTTTCTTCAGTCAAGCCTGCTACCTTGTAACTCGGGGCCGGGGGCACTGTCAGACTATTCCCGCTAGACGTCTGCAGCTGAAACTGACAAGCTACTTTTGGAAATGATGAACAGCTGGCTTGGTGCATTTTCAGCAGGCGGGAACAGTTTGTCAACCGCATAGTGAGGCTTCAGACCACAGAGATGAGCTGAGATTCTCGAGCACCAAGGTGTGCATTCGAGGAAGACTGCTGCACCTTGAAGCTCAAAAGGTACAAACTAACAGGGGCATTGAAAGCCTTAGTGAATCATTTATTAATATAAGTAGTGCATAGATGGGTTTTGCTTCTACAGAAGGAAAGGGTGAGAGTACTTTGATTTTACACTACTTTCTCTGTTCTGTGAGTTCCTGTTTTCAACTGCAGTATTTAGTGAGCTCTAGAAGTTGTTTAGAATCTTTTTCTGGCATGTGCATTATATCTTCATTCTGAATGGCTTGAACTTTGTGGTGCCAGTAAGTGGTCCCTAGATAACCTAAAGTAACTTGAGGGCAGAGGGGGTTGGTTGGCTATTAAGTCCTGAAGATGGACTTTTTTTTTGTAAAATGTGTTTATTAAATGTAAGCAAAAACACTACTTGACACAGTCAACTTTAAGCAACAGTTCATGATACATTATTGAGTACATACAACAGGTACATTCACCTTACATACTGGTATAAAAAAAATTTAAAAGCACTTTTAAGAGCTTTCTTAGGCAAGGAGTGAGCTGTAATGCTGGCCCATGCTAGGAGGGAGGAATGGACTCGAGGGAGCAGATGTAATTATCAAAACCTCTTTTTTCAGTAATGGGAGGTTATGAAAAACAAAACAAAAACTGTGTGTACTGCCTCTAACAGATGCTGCAACAGAAAGAGTAGCCAGTCTTCAGGAGAGAGAGAGGAGGAACTCAGCCTCCAAAAGTGTGCTAGCTATAATAATCTAAATTAAAAAAAGCTCTTTAGAGGGTTACAGGGAGCTATTCTCTGCAGCAAGCTACTGAGGGATGCTAAGCAAGGTGATACTTGGTCCAGCAACGAGGAATCTAAAATTATAACATAAATGGGGAGGCATGTAAATAATTTTCTGGGCATGTATTTTTACTACTTGCGTGCCCTAGTGGGCATGTACTTTTTTTCACGAATTTCATACCCTGCTCTAGTCTAGGGTATACATATTGAGCTCTGTTAATCTGTCCTCATATGTTTTCTGATGCAGTCCCTGTACCATTTTGGTTGCCCTTCTCTGGACTGCCTCAATTTTGTTAATGTCCTTGTGAAGGTGTGGCCTCCAGTACTGCATGCAGTACTCCAGATGGGGCCTAACCAGTGTCTTGTAAAGAAGGATTACTACCTCCCTCTTCTGACCTGTGATACCCTGACTAAAACACCCCAACATCCCTCTAGCCTCACGTACTGCTTTAGTGGTCTGCTTGAATGATTTCAGGTCATCGGTGATGATGACGCCCAAGTCTCTTTCTTCCCTTGTGACTGCCAGCAACTCCCCTCTCAGCCTACAGGTGGCTTCAGGGTTTCTCTTCCTTATGTGCATGATCTTGCACTTCTTTGCGTTAAACTGCAGTTGCCACTCTTTCGACCATTTTGCTACTTCATCCAGATCTCTTCTCATTCTGCCCACCCCATCTGGATCATCTACTCTGTTGCAGATCTTGGTGTCATCTACAAACAGACAAACCTTACCCTCTAGTCCATCTGCAATGTCAATGATGAAGATATTGAAGAGGACTGGCCCCAGGACTGATCCCTGAGGTACCCCACTTGTAATGTGCATCTCTTCTGACTGTATACCATTTACCACCACTCTTTACCACCCAGTTGACCAACTTCTGACCCACCCCAGCCTACCCAGCTTATTAATCAATCTTCTATGTGGAACAGTAACGAAAGCTTTGCTGAAGTCAAGGTAGGCAACATCAACTGCTCCCCCTTGGTCCACCACTCTGGTTACCCAGTCAAAGAAATCTATGAGATTAGTTTGACAGGACCTTCCTTTTGTAAACCCATGCTGTCTTGGATCCTGTACTCCTATGGATTCCAGGTGTTGCACTATCCTTTTCTTAAGGAGCGCCTCCATAATCTTGCCCACTACTGAGGTAAGACTGACTGGTCTGTACTTCTCTGCCTCCTCCCTGCTACCACTCTTGTGGAGCGGGATCACATGAGCTCTTCTCCAGTCTTCTGGGACCTCTCCTATGCTCAGAGACTCACTAAACAGTTCAGATAATGGCTCTGCCAGTTCCACCCTTAGCTCCTTTAGTACCCTGGGATGTACGCCATCAGGTCCCATTGCCTTGTCCACCCTGAGCTTATCGAGCTCTTGTAGGACCCTTTCTTTTGTGAAGGGACAAGTGCAAACTGCCCTCCCCTGTGTCCATGGTGCTGAGCTGTGGGCCCTGCCCTACATTCTCTTCAGTAAATACTGAGCAGAAGTATCTATTTAGGATAGCTGCTCTTACATGGTCCTCCTCCTCACATGCCCCCTTATCCCCTTTGATCTTAGCAATACCCCTCTGGACTTTCTCCTTTCACTAATGTATCTATAGAAAGTATTGTCACGTTTTACTGTTTATGCTAGGGTTTCATTGGTTTGGGCCTTTGCCTGCCTTACTGTCTTCCCTGCTTCCCTTAGGGAAGTTTGGTATGCCTCCCTATCTTCATCCTGCTGTGTTCCCTTATATTTCCTGAAGGCCAGTCTTTTCGCTCTGACCTTTTCTGCTACTGTTTTTGAGAACCAAAGTGGTTTCCTTCTTCTTTTGCACTTCCTTTTCTCTCTAACACAATGGGATGTTGCTTCAAGTATTGCATCTTTAATGCTTGCCCACTTTGCCTGTACCCCCTCACCTGCATTTCTTTTTGCCAGGGCTAGCTTAACTCTGTTGGCCATCTTATCAAAGTCAGCTCCTCTGAAGTCCCATATTTTTGCCTTGGAATGGGATGATTTAGCTCTATGGGCCAAACTGAACCATACCATGTGATGGTCACTGGCCCCCAGGTGACCTCCTACCTGGAGATCAGTGATCCTTTCCCTGTTAGTCAGTACTAGATCCAGGACAGCCCTGTCTCTTGTGGGTTGTTGTACCAGTTGTTCGAGTCCCTCCCCCTGCAGGTAATCCAGCATGTGTCTAGTTCTGGCAGATGTTCCTGCTGGTATTGACCAATCTCTATCTGGCATGTTGAAGTCTCCCATTATTAGAACCTTCCCTTTAGCTGTCATGTTTTGTATATCTTTTAACAGTAATGTGTCTATGTCCTCCCACTGGTCTGGAGGCCTGTACACAACCCCCAGTTCCTATGGGTGTCCCATTTCCTGTTTCCAGGGCGACCCACAGTTCTTCTGGCTCCTTATGTGTATTCTGAATTTCTGTAGCTTTGATATTTTCATTGACATAAAGGGCCATTACACACCTCCCGCCTTTTTTTTGCACCTCGGTCTCTTCTGAATAGTACACAGCCAGGTACTTTAGTCTCTCAAGTGTGGTTACTGGTAAACCATGTCTCACTAATGGCTACTATGTCCAGTTTAGGCTCTGTCATTATTGCCCGCAGGTCTGGGATCTTTTTTCCCAGACTGCGAGCATTTGTGTACATGATTTTCCATTGGCCAGATTTTGGTATTAGTTGTTAGGCGAGGTCTGACATTTCTACTGTGCGTCGTATGGGGAGCCGGACCTTTTTCCTTACCTGGTGATGCAAATGAACTACAAACATGCTGAACTCCTGTTTGACCACTAGCTGAGGGGGGAAGGGTGTTCTTCCCATTCGATGTACGGGGTGCTGCACCCATCTCCCCATTTGCTAGTTTAAATATTCTGCAAAGATGTCAAACTTCTGCCCCAATGCACTGACTCCTTCCTTAGTCAGATGCAGTCCATCAAATTTAAAGAACATTCACTCCCAAAACTGTTGCCAGTTCCCTACAAATTTGTGTCCTTTTTCCTGGCACCAGCCCTTGAGCCAGATGTTTAGCTCCCCTATTTCCTCTTCTCTGACCTTTTGAACATCTGCCCCCCTCTCCCAGACTGGCAGGATCTCAGAGAAGGAGATGCTGGACTAAATGGATGATAGTTTGTCACCCAGCCTGGTCAGGTGTTCCCTGGTCTCCACAACTGACCGATTGGCGAGACAGTTAGTCCCTATGTGTACCAGTACGTCAATGTTTTCTCTGCTTCCTGAACAATTTTAGCAATGCGGTCAGTGTCTCTCCATGCTAATGTACCTGGAAGACATCTGACCATTACCCCTGGCTGGAGATATGTATCAGCTCCCCGAATCATGGGGTCTCCAATGATCCGAAGTTTTCTGGATTTCCTTTTTGCTTTTTTTGTTTTGGTTCCTGTTTTGGGCAAGTTTTGTTGTGCTAGCTCCTGCTCTGCAGTGCCCTCTGCCCCTTTGTTTGATTTCGGAGATAGAGACAGATACCTGTTTGTAGTTTTTATATGGTTTGTGGAGGTGATATGTTGAAGAGCACCCAATTTGCCCCTCCTGCCAACCTCTCGGACCAACTACCCTCTGCAGTCAAAATGCTTCTGTTGGACGTTGGGGAAATGGCGGGCTGTTCTTACAATATATTTCCTCTAGAATATGCAATTTGAGGCTCGCAATCTCTGGCCATGCTGCCTGAAGTTGAGCCCATAGATCTCCAATGACCCAGCATGTAGGACAGTGCCCTAAATTCTGTAAAACTGCCCTTCTGAAAAGTGTTTCGCAGTACCTGCAGTTAATGAAATCCATTCCAGATATGTTGCTGGGTTTAAAACCTGATTAGAGTAATCAGAAGGAAGAAATTAAAAGCAAAAGTTTGATTTTGTTTTGTTTGTTTTTGTATAATTTGTTATAACAAGTTAAATTACTAGTGCCCCTGTAAATGAGGTCACTGTGTGCATACCCCTCTGATCCACCCCTTCTTGCATTTCTATAGGAAATGTCACGACTGTGCTACCCTATAAAAGGAGTGTAGTGTGGGGTGGTTGGGGATGGTGGTGGGTGGTTGGGCCCTTCCCCTGCCGAAAAAGAAGAGTCACGGATGAAAGAAATAAGGAGGTAAGAGAAGAAACAATCAGCCAGCAACAAATGCAGTCGCCCTGAAAGCTTATCCTAATGATAGATAAAACTGTAAAACCTCTAAAGCATCACCTGTAATAATTTCATAGAAGATATACCCTGTAAGAAACACTTTGCTACAGAGAAAAATAAAGCAGTAACAGAAGCTATACCTTGCAAAAGACAATTTGAATCAGAAGATTACAGCACTTGTCTGTAAGCATACACCTGTAGGCACACCCTGTAATAATGCAGCAGAAGGTATATCCAGCAACAACAATTTGAATCAGAGAAAAATAAAATGTTAGCAACAAACAGTAACAATCCCTATGAGTACAAAATAAAAACACCACCACACAGTAAATCTGCCTAGCCAAAAGAAGCCTTAATCCTTTTCCCTGCTCTGGTAAGGTTATTTGCTCTATCCTTTCAAGCAACCTAGAAGAAAAGAGCTCAGGTGAAGCTAGGTGCCTTAGCCAGCAAACCTAGTAAGGCTGCTCACACATGAGAGCCTGCAACTCCAAAATCGTTCAGGCAGAAGTAATAGCAAATAAAAAACAGCAGCTAACATTAGAACTTACCGTAACAGCAGATCTTTGAGGGGGTCTCAGTCATCAGGTCACACCATCTGAACTTCACCGTTGGTGAAGCAGGAGTCACACGGAAGATTTTCCAGCAGTACAACTAGGGCCACCTATGCTAACATCACCTGCCGATGTCATCAACCCTTTAAAAGCATGAGCGGCCCTGCTCCCTCCTCAGTTCTTCCCCCAAAGACTAAGGGTGCAAGCTCGTGTTGCAGGGGACTTAAGAGAGACAGAGGTGCCCAGGCCAAAATAAAAGGCTGGATATACCAAATAGCCAGTCTGAGAAGAAGACCCCAAAGAGGGAGATGGTGGGAGGGAAGGCTGACCTGATGACAGATTCCCCTCGAAGATCTACTGTTACAGTAGGGGAGCACCTGGGTAACAGTGACCACCAGTCATTGTGGTTTGAAATCACAGAAAGAGCAGAACCAAACCACACAAAAACACGTATCCTGGATTTTAGGGGGGCAGACTTTGGGAAAATGGGGAGATACTTGAAAGAGGCATTAAGGGGAATGGGACAGGAATCAGGGGTTGAGGAACAGTGGGCAGTATTTAAAATGGGGATTATAAGAACAACAGAATTATGCATTAAGCAGGTTAGCAAGAGGAAAAGGAAGAGGAGACCATTATGGTTTTCCAAAGAGGTAGCAAAGAAAGTGAAAGCCAAAACGATTGCATTCAGGCAATACAAAAGACACAGGCAGAAGGGGATAGGAGAAGTACCAGGAGAAACAAAGGGAGGCAGGGAAGTCAGTAAGGGAATCCAAAGCTCAGACAGAAGAACACATTGCAAAATCAGTGGGTAAAGGGGACAAAACCTTTTACAGGTACATAAGTGAAAAAAGAAAGGCAAAGGGAGGGATAGTGAGACTAAAGGGGGAGGATGGGAGCCGCGTGGAGGAGGACAACAGTAAAGCTGACATATTGAACAGGTATTTCTGCTCAGTCTTTACAAAGGAAGAGGGGGGGTAATGGGTGTGAAGGGAGTACAAGGGGTGAGAATGGTGCAGAAATGGACACAAGTCCCTTTACACGAGAAAGGGTCCTGAAGGAACTGGAAAGAATAAGAGTTGATAAAGCAATGGGGCCAGATGGGGTACACCCCAGGGTCCTTAAAGAACTAAGAGAGGTGGTGGCTGAACCTCTGGCTATCCTGTTTAGTCAATCCCTGGAAACAGGGGAGGTACCCAAAGACTGGAGGACAGCAGATGTAGTCCCCTTATACAAAAGTGGGAACAAAGAGGAAGCAGGAACTACAGACCAGTCAGCCTCACCTCAGTAGTGGGAAAGATCATGGAAGCACTACTGAAGGAGAGATTGGTGGAACATCTGGCTGTCCATGGACTACAGGACCCAAGGCAGCATGGTTTCACCAGGGGAGGTCATGTCAGACCAACCTCATTGAATTTTTGACTGGGTGACTAGGAGGTGGATCAGGAGGCAGTGGACATGGCCTATCTGGACTTCAGCAAGGTCTTTGACACTGTGCCACATAGAAGACTATTACACAAACTGGGGAATATGGGTGTGGGCAGGACAGTAGTGTGGTGGGTGGGTAACTAGCTGGGTGGCAGGACACAGAGGGTGGTGGTAAATGGCTGTCACCCACAGAGGAAGAGTGACCAGTGGGTATCACAGGGATCAGTGCTGGGACCGGTCCTATTCAACATCTTCATCAGTGACATTGCACAGGATCTAGAAGGCAGAATTTCACTGTTCGCTGATGACACAAAGCTCTGTAACAGAGTAGACACACCAGAGGGTGTAGACAGAATGAGAAGGGACCTGCAGAAACTTGAAGAATGGTCAAGGGTTTGGCAGTTGAAATTCAATGCAAAGAAGTGCAAGATAATGCATATGGGGCACAAAACCCTGGCACAATATATCAGTTGGGGGGGAGGATATGGCATGCACCAAGCAGGAAGGGATCTTGGGTTGTCATTCTGATGACCTCAAGGTAGGAAACAGTGTGACAAGGCATCAGGTAAAGCAAATAGGATGCTGGGATGTATAGGCAGGCATCACCAGCAGGAAAGGGAGGTCATAATTCCGCTATACAAGACACTAGTGAGGCCCCACCTGGAGTACAGTGTACAGTTCTGGAGACCATACCCACGTAAGGACATAGACAGGTAGAGAAGGTTCAGAGGAGGGCAACAAAGATGGTGCATGGATTGCATCACAAGTCCCACAAGACAGGTTGAAGGAACTGAACATGTACTCCCTGGAGGAGAGGAGGGAGAGGGATATGATAGAGACATACAAGTATCTTACAGGGAGGAACAGGGTGCAGGAAAACACTATTTTAAGCGAAAAGATGTTTCAGGACTAGAGGGCATGGGATGAAGTTGGAGGAGGACGATTCAGAGGAAACATGAGAAAGAATTTCTTCACAGAACGGGTGGTGGACAAGTGGAACACCCACAGAGGAAGTGGTGGGGCTGAAACAATCACGGGATTTAAGAATGCATGGGATAGACATAAAGGAATTCTAGAGGTCAGGGGTAAGGGGAAATAGACTTCTAGGAAAACAAACTGAACTTACAAGCTCAAATGGGCAGACTGGGTGGGCCATAGGCCCTTATCTGCCGACACTGTCTATGTATCTATGTATCTATGTTACGGTAAGTTCTTACATAACTGTTCTATCATCTTCAGAGGTATCTCAGTCATCAGGTCACACTATTGGAATGAGTACCAAGCACTTACAAGTACAGCAGAACAGTCTGGGAGGTAGGTAAACAGAGGCCTAAGACAGAAGGCCCTAAGGGGCAGCCCTGGCCGAAGCCTACGCGGGCTCTGGAGGCAATGTCCAGACTGTAATGCTTGGTAAAAGTATGAACAATACTCCAGGTGGCAGCAGCACAGATGTCAGCTGCTGAGACCCTTTTAAAACAGGCCATAGTGGTAGCTATGCCCCCTGAGGAGTAGCTTTCACTGCCCCTGGCAACCCCCTTGCCATGTTTGTTGTAGCAGAATACAATACAATTGGCCAACCATTTGGACAAACATTGTTTAGAAACCTGAACACCCTCTCTTCTTTGGGCGAAAGAAATCAAAATGTAAATACCTGTAAATGTTCTTTCTCCGACAGCTGGTCTCTGGGTTTCCTTACACATGGGCTATATCTCCTGATGCAGAAAGGAAGGCAGGAACTTGAGCTCTGCAGCTGGGGATATCCGGCCCTCCACCTTCTGTTTCCTTCAGTTCTTCTGAAAGCAGTCCAAATGTGGCAATACTACCTGAACTTGGAAACAAAAACAATAAAATTAAGGCATACATGGCCAATTAGCCAGCCAACTATGTACATTCTGAGAGAGAAGCTGAAGCCCGGAGATCAGCTGTCGGAGAAAGAAAATTTACGGGTATTTAAATTTCAATTTCTCTCTCCTAGGCTGGTCTCCGGGCTTCCTTACACATGGGATATACAAAAGCATTGCATCCCCAGATATCCCGGGTGAGAAGAATGACAAGTGCCCTTGAGGATCCACCATCACTTGAAGCACTCAGTGGCCAAAGGATGCCTCCGCCGAGGACATCACATCCAGTTTATAAAAATTTTGTAAATGTGTGAATGGATGACCATGTGGACGCTCCTGCAGAAGTCTGCTGAAATGCTTCTCTAAAGTCCTCCACGAGGTGGCCATAGCTCTGGTGGAATGGGCTCTCACTGGGCCATGCAAAGTTACTCCAGCCTGATCATTAAGCTGTGGTGATGACAGAATGGATTCATCTGGCTATAGAGGCTTTCAAAGCTTCTTTACCCATAATTTGACATGTAGTTAGAATGAACAAACTTGAAGTTTTGTGAACAGAATCTGTTCTTTTAATATACACTGTCATCACTCTTCTTGGATCTAACGGATGAAATTCCCTTTCCTTTTCAATTTTTGGGTGTGGGCAGAAAGAAGGCAGAATCAGCTCTTTTTGGCAAAAAACCTGGATCTGTTCAGAGCACCACAGAGTCCTGATGAAAAACAGTGTACGACTCTTTGGTGGACAGTGCTCCTAGCTCGCTGATTTTCCTGGTTGAAGTAATAGCTATGAGAAAAGTGACCTTCACTGTGAGATGCATGAGAGATGTCTCAAGAGGTTCAGAAAGAGCCTTGGTCAAAGCTCTGAGAACCAGATTAAGCCTCCAAGGTGGTACCGCTGGCTTGATTGGAAGGCGCTTTAATGTTGCTGCCCTTAGAAACCTCCTGACATGAGGATGTGAACCCAATGACTCTCCTGAATCCACCAACAAGAGCACTCCCAGCGCAGAAACTTGAACCCGTAAAGGTTGCTGGTTGCAGTACTCTGTTAAATCCATCCTGAAGAAACTGCAGTAGTACGAGTAATGATATAGGCTGGCACTCTATGTGTTTGGATTGGAGCCAGAAATACAGGTTACTCACCTGTAACAGGAGTTCTAGGAATGGTATTTGTTGTTCATCCACACTTATTGGCAGGCTCCTTGCCGCTTTAAATCTTGCCGGAAGGTCTTCAAGCTGGCTCCTCCCACCCACCCGGGTGGTAAAACTCTCGGCTCCGCCCCATGACCCCAGATCTGGCCCGCTGGAAGCTCAGGTTGTGCGTCAAGCCGGAGGCCGAGAATGTGGATGAACAACATATACCATTCCTAGAACTCCTGTTACAGGTGAGTAACCTGTATTTCTAGGGACATGGATATGTTGTTCATCCACACTTATTGGCAGACTCCTAGCAGTTCTCCGGGAGGAGGGAGGCAAGGCGCACACCCCCTTAATACTTACTTGGGAAATAAGGACTGGAGAACCGAGGCCCCAAAACCAGCATCCCGGCGTGACTCAAGGTCGATGTGGTAATGGGTAATAAAGGTGTGTGCTGACTTCCAGGTAGCAGCCCTGCAGATTTCCTGGATAGGGACATCCCTGGAGGCAGCCACCGATGCAGCAGTATGACGGGTAGAATGAGCTTTTATCCCTCTGGGAGGCTCCATGCCCGCCAACTCATAGCAGCGATCTATGCAGGAGGTGACCCACCTGCCTATCGTCTGCTTGGCTGCAGGTCTGCCAGATGCGGCTTCAGCGTAGGTGACAACAGCTGGCGAACTCTCCCCCGACTTCAGCTGCGGCCCTTAAATAAGCGAGCGCCTCTTCTAGGGTCCAGAGTATGGAGCCTATATTCTGCCTCTCGAGGTGTGATTGGGGTAGAACACCGCAGAGTCAACACCTGGTTAAGGTGAAACTCCGCACACCACCTTCGAAGGAATTTCGGGTGGGGCGCAGGGACAACCTTTGTCCCTGTGGAAGACCAGGTAAGGAGACTCGATGGAAAGCGCCTGGAGCTCTCCCATCCTTCTGGCTGACGTGATAGCCACCAAGAAGGCGGTCTTCCACGACAGGTGAGAGAGATCACACCTGTGCATTGGTTCGAATGGCTTGCCCATGAGCTTTGCCAGTACCAGCAGTAAATCCCACGGAGGTGGAGGTTCTCGCACCGGAGGGGAAATGTGATCAAGGCCTTTGAAAAAGCGCCCGACCACCTTTTCCTGTGCCACCGACTGCTCCCCGGCCCGCGCCCGGTAAGCAGAGATGGCTGCCAGGTGCACCTTTAGGGTCGTCGACCTAAGCCCTTGACTAGAAAGGGACCATAAATAGTCCAAAATGCTTGCCACAGAACAGGAGGAAGGGTCCCTGCCCTTGCCCTGACACCAAATGGAGAATCTCTTCCATTTGAAAGCATAGCATTTTCTGGTCGACTCCTTATGGGACGCCTCAACTACATTGAGGACCTCATCGGAAAGACCCAAGGCCTGGAACTCTAGCCGCTCAGGAACCAGGCCGTCAGGTGCAGGGATTGAAGGTCCGGATGGAACACCTTCCCCTGACTGACCGAGAGCAGGTCCGGGCGAGCTGGAAGCTGCCTCGGGAGCCTGGAGCTGAGGCTGAGGAGATCTGGGTACCAGAACTGGCGGGGCCAGTCTGGGGCTATCAGAATCACCTGCACCTTGTCCCTCCTTGCCTTGAGAAGCACCTTGTGAATCAAGGGAAATGGGGGAAAGGCGTAGAAGAGGCCCGGGGTCCACAGCCTCGAGAAGGCATCCCCCTGCAGCGAGCCCTGCTGAGGGGGGCCGGCATGAAACAGCCTCAGCTTCGCATTCTCCCTGGAGGCAAACAGGTCCACCTGAGGTGTGCCCCAGTGGGAGAACAGATCTTGTACTACCTCGGCAGGAGAGACCACTGCGGAGATGCAGCCCCTATCCGCCCAGGGCATCGGCCAGGGTGTTGGAGGCTCCTGCCACATGAATGGCTAGGAGATCCGCCTCCAGGCGCACGAGTGACCAAATGCGGAGAGCTTCTTGCATAGAAGCATGGAGCGTGTCCGCCCTGGTGGTTCAGGTAGTACATGGTCGTGGTTTGTCCGTCTGACTCGGATCACTTGACCCGGAGAAGCGGAGCAAAGGCGGTGAGAGCTAGGCGGACCGCTCGGAGCTCCAGCAGGTTGATGTGGCATCGGGACTCCCGCGAGGGACCAGAGGCCGTGCACTGTGTTCCCCAGATGGGCACCCCAACCCATCAGAGAGGCATCGGTTGATAGAGAGACCGGCCGGCTCGGGCGGACAAATGGGATGCCCTCCTGCAGATGAGATGGAACGGTCCACCACTGGAGAGCTGCCCACATCTCCTGGTCACTATCACTAGCTGGTCCAAAGGATCGCAGCATTGTGACCACTGGCTGGCCAGTCCCCACTGAAGGGGCGGATGTGCCAGCGTGCCCAACGGACCACGCTGGTACAGGCCGCCATGAGACCCAGGAGGCGCAGGAAGTCCCGGCAGGCGCTGCCATTGCCCAACCAGAAATGATTGGGCAAAGGAGGTAAGAACCTCGGCCCTGTCCGCCGGGAGCCGTGCTCTGGCTCGAAGAGAGTCGAGCTCTGCCCCGATGAACAGGATCACCTGCTTCGGCTCGAGTTCCGACTTGGCCTCGTTGATGAGAAGGCCGACTAGAGAGCAAACCTGGAGGGCCAGATCTCTGGACCGCTCCACCTCCTGTCTGGAGGGGGCTGCTATCAGCCAATCGTCCAGGTAAGGGTACACCCGGACCCCTCGGCGCCGCAGGAATGCTGTCACCACTTCCATGCATTTGAAGACCCTGGGAGCTGGAAATAGGCCGAAGGGCATGGCTTGGAACTCGAATAGGGATCCCTCCGCTCGAAAGCAAAGGGATCTCCGACGTGACGGACGGATAGGGACGTGAAAGAACGTGTCCTGTAGGTCCAGAGAGCAGAACCACACGCCGTGTTCCAGAGATGGTATTATCTGTGCCAGAGTGACCATTCTGAAGGTTCGAGACCTTAGGAACTTGTTCAGATCATGCAGGTCGAGAATGGGGCGCCAGCCCCCCGTCCGTTTCGGAACCAGGAAATACCTGGACATGAACCCCAGGTCTGGGGGGGGGGTCCTCCACCTCCCTTATCACCTCCTTTTGGAGGAGGAGAGCGATGTCGGCTCAACGAGCCACCAGTGAGGCTGCAGACCCCGAGGGTCCCCCAATGTGCGGCAGCTCTGAAGGGCGGGGTCTGCTCGAATTCTAGAGGCAGGCCTTTTCCCACCACCTCCAGTACCCACCTGTCCGTGGTAACAGCGGACCACGCGGAAAGGAAGTGTCGGAGCCGTCCCCCCACGGGGGGAACCAGGGGTAAGGTGACAGGGATGGGGGCGACACCCCTCAGCCCGTCACTGGGCAGGCTTGGAGGAGGGACCGGCCGAGGAACCTCCTGGGCCTTTTCCTCCTTGCTTCCTGTTGGAGGAAGCCGACGGCTTGGGTTTGGGATGCCAAGGTTGAGCCTGCTGGCCCTGACGTTGCTGGGCCGGGCGCGCCGTGGGCGCAGAAGGACGAAAGGGTTTAGGCTGTGGCTTGAGGCCTTTGTCCTTCTAAGCGGAAGAGACCGAGTCCAAGGTAGCATTGGACTTCTCGATCCTCTGCAGGTGACCTTCACCCCAGGGTCAAGAGGTCAGTCTCCAAAAAGGGAACATCCGCCAACTTGTGCTGGGTATCCGAGGTAAAGGTGGATATCCTCAGCCAAGCCCGACGACGCATGGCCACTGCGGCCGCCACCGACCTGGCACATGAGTCCCCGATGTCTAAAGCAGTCTGTAGCTGCTGTTTGGCCACTGCCCTGCCCTGGTCCCGCACCTGCCTGACCGTAGTCTGCAGATCCGCGGGAAGATGAGGGACGACCTCATCCAGGGAGCCCAACAGGGCATGAGAAAAATGTGCCATGAGGACAGCCGAACTGGCCTGACGAAGGCCGAGAGAGGACGCAGCATAGACTTTTCACCCGGTATAATCCAATTTCTTGGATTCCTTGTCGGGAGGTTTGTCCACATCCCTGGCGTTCCTGGCACGCCGGAAAACGCTGTCGGTAACCAACCCCTCAGCAGAGGGGTGTTCCGAAAAACCGGACAGGGAACCGGTAGGGACCGCATACTTCCTGGCCATTCTGGCTGAAGGCGCAGGGCAGGAAGCAGGGTGCTGCCAAAGCTCCAAGGCCGGACCCACTATGGCCTCGGCCACCGGAAAGGCCTCCGTAGGAGAATCCCCTCGGTCCAGAATCTCCATGAGGGGATACCTGGCCCATTTAGAAACAGGTTCGAGCTTCATCCCGGTGGACTCCGAGATGAGCCAAAGCAATCCTAAGAAGGACGAAGGGCTATCGTCCACTGACTGTCCTCCCGAGGACTCCAAGTCCATGCGCTTGGAGAAAAGGGAGGAATCATCCTCGGATCCGGAAGAGTCCTCAAAGAGCTGCCTCGAGCCTGAGCCACCCTCCACCTGCCGAGGTTTATCGGGAGTGAGGGTGACAGACAGCCTATGGGGCAAACCCATAGCCGACCGAGAATTTTTGTCGGAGCCCCAACTCAACGGCTGTGGAGGCGGAGGTTCCACCAGAATTGGTGGGGCAGCTGGAATTGGTCAACAACCGCCTGGGAACAGGTCCTCGGCTACAACGAGGTTGTTTCGCCGCCCGTGACAGCCACTTAATGGCCGGGAAGACGACTGGGTCGGCTTATTCTCGGTCAAAAGGAGCTGTTGCCACATGAGCTCCTTCATACCTCCGACGCAACTTGCGAAGCCTCCCTCGTCCGAGGAGGAGGAAGAGGCGGCGCGCCGCTCGCAGTGCAGACCGCCTATGACGGCGGGATCGGCTGGACCGGCGAGGATGTCCGAGACCGAGATCTCGAGTCCTCGACTAGGCCGAGGAAGGCGAGGAGAAGTGTCGGAAATCCGCACTCCCCTCAGCTCGGACGATCCCACCGAAGGCTCCGGAACTGGAGGCACAGTCGAGCCGACGGGATCCTCAACTCCAACCGGGGGAACTGGGGAGAGGGGATTCTCAGCTTCTCCAGCCAACAACCCATCTAACGGATCGAGAAAAATCTCGACCGCGTCGACGGGAGTCTCGGTCAACTGGCCTGATGGGGACACCGTGAGACCAGTGGCCGAAGCTGAGGGGTCGACCGAAGTCGAATGTCGACAAGAAGGGGAAGGGGATCTTTCCCGCTCCCAAGAGCGTCGACGGTGAGACTTACTCTTGCTCTTTTTGGACCTAAAAAAGGGTCCAGAAGAAGTTGGACCCTCACCTTTTGTCGAGAGGGTCGGACAAAGCTCCTTGAAAGAAGCAGAGTACGAGGCACCGAGAGAGAGAGCGGGACAAATGCCGCAGCCGAGGCAGAAGCGGTTCAGCGCCACCTCCTCTTCGAGGGTGATCATCTGCTCGAGCTGATCCGGGCCGAGTCTACCGCTGACACCGCCAACCGGGCCTCTTTAGATTTCACCAGTGGAATTCTCTTCTGGGGCCTTCCAGTTATGTAATCGGGCAGCACGGTCTTCAAGGACGAGTCGAAATGCCGAGCACAAGTCGCAGGCCCGCGGTCGCTTCAAGACCCAGCAGTAGATGCACGTGAGTGCGGATCCGCTCTAGACATCTTCTGCCCGTAAGGGCACCTCCGGAAACCGGGAGTCGATTTGTCCATCGCAGCCACGAGGAAAAGAAGACCGAAGTCTTTTTAGCAAAAACTTTTTGATTTCGAACTTTTGAAGAATTAGGAACCAGTCTTATACGCAGAGCGTTAAGGAGGGACCTGAGCTTCCAAGCGGTAAGGAAGATTTGGCGTCATGGGGTGGAGCCGAGAGTTTTACCACCCGGGTGGGTGGACGGAGCCAGCTTGAAGACCTTCTGGCAAGATTTAAAGCGGCAAGGAGCCTGCCAATAAGTGTGGATGAACAACATATCCATGTCCCTAGAACAAGGATTTACTCTACATTCTGTAATACACTTTAAAGGAAGAGGAGCAACATGAGTTCACCATCATTTCAATAACCGGAGCTGTGTAGCCTAGCACTTTGAAAGTTTCCCACTCAATCTCCAGGCCGAAAGGGAGACATTGTTCAGATTGGGGTGCAGTACCCAACCCTGATGAAGAAGGTCCGAGCTGATCTGGAAGGTTAGAGGTAGTCACCTTGAAAGATGAATGAGAAGCCAGAACCATGGACTACAAGGCCATCGGGGACAGACTAGAATCAGTTCTGCCCAGTCCAGAGCCACTTTGTGACAGACTGTGGACAGAAGCGGTATTGGAGGAAAGGCATACAGGAGACCGAACTGACCCCAGTCAAAGGAAAAGATGTCCTGAGCCACCGCTAGTTTGTCCTTGACCAGGGAGCAGAATTGCTTCACCTTGGAGTCTCAAAAGCAGGCGAAAACATCTGAGTACTGACCCACTATTTTGTTAAGATGTGGAAGACACTGTCCTTCAGCTCCCATTCCCCTGGTAGAACATCTTGGTGACTGAGCCAGCCTGCTGTGACATTTTCCTGTCCTGGAATGTACACTGCCCTTATGCTTGCCAGGAGATGTTTGGCCTACTGAAAGAGAAGAAAGGACTCCCGCAGCATTTTTGAGCTTCTTGTTCCACCCATATGGTTGATGTATGCCATCGTTAAATTAGATTGTCTGTTAGAATCAGGGCATCCTGATTGAGAGCTTGCTGTTCAAAGCTTATCAGGGCTAGGCATACTGGTCTCATCTCGAGGATGTTTATGCTGTACCTTGTTTCTGACCACGACCACTTGTCCTGAGCTGACAGCTGATTTAAGTGAGCCCCCGGCCCCCTAGGGCTGGCAACGGTCATGATTCGGATTTAGTGTGGATGTCCCAACTTGTGACCCCTTATGACCTTTGACCTCTGAGTCCACCACTGGAGGGAAGATTTTATCTGTTGAGAAATTGGGATCAGTTGGTGCTGGCTGTGTCTGGACTGGGACCACAGCCTGAGCAAGTGTGCTTGAATGGGCCGCATGTAGACTGGGGCCCAAGGGACTGAATGCGCCAGTGATACTAGAGTCCCAATTAGCTGCATGAAGGAGAGAGCTGGCAGCGAGGAGCTGAATGAAACAGGTAGTTCAAGGTCTGGCTTGTAGTTAGGGAACTTTTTCTCCAGTTAGGGCTGGGGAGGAACTAAAGAGCCCATCTCTCCTCCGCCACTGCTGGTATTGCCTGATTGAACTGTTGGGCCTTGATGAGGATGTTGCCGAGATAGGCGAAGAGCTGTATCCTGGTTGTGTAAGGCAAGCAATTACCATGACTAGGAGCAAATACCGCCCCTACAGCCTTTGAAAAAACTCTGGAGGCTGAGGAAAGCTCGAAGAAGAGCTTCATAAATTTGAAAGTGATGTTTCCCCACCCTGAATCTGACATACTGTGCTACTCTCGGATGGGTATGCAGATAGGCGTCTGTAACAGTGAGCCATCTGAATCCTGCCATGCATTTGGGGACGATTAAGAAAAGTGAGTAAACACCCCTGTTCTGGTCTGTGGGGGGGAACTTGCTCGCTAGCCCCTGCCATAAGGTAGTAATTGCTTGGAACTTTGCCAAGTCTGTAAATGCTTGGAACATTGTCAATCTTTTCCTCAAAACTGGCAAGGAAACCACGTGTGGCAACAGGGGCTGTGAGTTGAATTCGATTGGGCATCTGTTATGTACTATGCTCAGAACCCATTTGTGTGTCTTGGTATGGACCTGTTCCTTGAGGAATTTTTTAAAATCTGCCCCCCACCTCGAGGATGGGACCAGAGAGCTTTATTGTGAATTTTTATTGCTGCCCCCGTGTCTCAGGTGCCACCTAGTCCTCCCCCGGAGTTACGCTGGTTACGGAAGGAGACCTGTAGTTTTGGACACGCAGTTAAGCTGGTTAGAGGAGTAGAACCATGTGCATTCATCTGTAAAAGTCTCACCTGTCCTTTGCTATAGTCTTGGGCACGAAAATTCTTTCGGGAGCCTGGTGGCCAAGAATTGTTTCTGCCCCTTGAAGCGGCATGCTCACCTTCACTGTTTCCCCAAATTCTGGTACTGACTCTTTGAGGGCGGATATTCACAGCAAGTTTCCTTCATATGGTGCATTTACCAGGTGAATTTCTGAAGATGCACCCACTTGCCAAGTCCAAGCCTGTGCCAGGTTGAGGACTGGTAAAACATGTTTTTTGCAGCTAGATGTATGAGCTGGAGTTACTGCTAGGCAAACTTGTTCTTCACTGGAACTTACTCCAGTTGGGAGGCTAGGTCTGTGACCCAGGATAGAGTGCTTCTAGAGAAGAGGAGACTGGCCCATAGCTGCATACAGCTGTTCTAGATGTGAAAGGACTGGCCACAGCTGCCGAGAGAGAGGCTGCGGACACCTGGAAGGCCTTCTTTAGAGATGCCTCCACCTTCCTGTCCATTGGGTCCAAGCTTCTCCCTCTGCTGGAATAACCGTCTGCCTGGTGGGGTTCGAAACCTGAGGGTCGATTCTGGGGCAATCTAGCCACGTCTCTGAATGTTTCTTGTTAAACTTGTGATGAATGACGCTCCTCCTCATGCTTTTGAGTGGCCTTCCTGTGGGCTCTCCTCTCTGGGGGCTGTGGAGGTATGAAGGGTTCAGCGCGAAGGCCCTGGGATGAAGCTGGCCCCCCTGGAGGCTGTGGCCTCCTCCAACTCCACAGTCAGGAGCTGAGATGGCAGCTTCCATTAGATCCTATAATCCTGTGGCCATTGCTTTCTTACATTATAAGCTTAGAGAGCCGCAAAGGTGGCAAACCGGGGTGGGGGGGGGATCTGCGCATGTGGCATCTTCTGCCCTTGGAGGATTTGTCAGGCTTATCCGAATACATACTGAGAGTATGTTGTCCCATGCTGCTGGCAGGTACAGCTGGGCCCCCCCATACCAGTCCGAACCACTTGCTGGGGGATAAGACCCTTATCTAAATACTAATTCCCATATCTGCACTTGTGGTATGGTTCCCAAATCCATATAGAAGTGGGGGTTGATGAGATTCATATCCAGGTCACCTGGCTTGCAGTTCAGTGCCTTTAACTACTAAGATATACTGCCTGCTATGGTCACCAACTCCCCTGGCTTGTAGTCCAGTGCCTTAAACCACTACGTTGTATTGCCTGTAATGGTGGTTCTTTCTTTGGGGTGGGGGTCCCAGAGGCTCTATCCTGCAGCCATCGCTGCTTAAAATGCAGGGAGTGTTTTCCTTTTAATTGACTGTAAGAAGCCTCTCCCATTCACCCCGGTAGTGGCAGTAGCCTCAGTCGATGAGCATTGTGTCACCCAAAGTGCTCGCTGATAGCCTTGTAGTGTTGCCAGAGATGAGGCCTCCGTCGACGAACTGTGCACCTGAGCGGCCTGCTAGTAGAGACTGAGGAGCTCATCGATGGTCTGGACATGCTGCTGCAAGACTAGCTGCACACAGTCTCAGTCAACAAGATTATCCCCTGAAGTGCCCATCACCAGAAAAATGCTCCATGGAAGTGATTATGTGCCCTGGTATAATCGTGGCCTGCACTCCACTGCAGCAAGCTCTCCACTCGTCGATGAGTCAATTGGAAAGTTGCTTGTCAAAGAGGAGCACTATCGACAACCTGTGTCAGAAGTGGGCGGCAGCTGCGCTCATTCAGATCGGGCGGAAGCTCCAGTGGAGCAGCTCTTCTGCTGTTTGGAAGCCCCCTTTCTGTCACATACAATTCCCTCATTTGATCCTCTGACCCGAGGGAAAAAAACTTGTACGTCCGGGAGGCAGCAGCGCAAGTCCTTCAGCGGGAGAACAACTGAGAGGGGCCAGTCTGTCCAGCATGCACAGCTGAGGCTGGGATCTCCTAAGAGCAGAGAGCGATTTGTCTTTTAGCGCGGGAGAAAAACTAAGAGGGGCCAGTCTGTCCAGCATGCACGGCTGAGACTGGGACCCCCTAAGAGCAGAGAGAGCTTTGCCTCTGGATCCACCCATCCCTGCTCTCTGTGGATATCTAGTAAGCAATAATGTCCAAACTTAAAGTTCTGAAGTCTTCAGCCCTGTTATCACAGTGACAGAGCTCTGCTGCAGAGTACCTGCTCCTTGGAAGGCAGGAAGTAAACTGGGGGAAACAGGGCGTGGTGGGCTGGATATCCCCAGCTGCAAAGATCAAGTTCCTGCCTTCCTATCTGCATCAGGAGGTACAGCCCATGTGTAAGGAAGCCCAGAGACCAGCTTAGGAGAGAGAAACAAAAAGCTGCTTTGTCTTTCTGCAGTCCTTAGTTTGGAGCAGATAATACTTCAGAATTCTGCACACCTCTATAGTATGGAGCACTGCTTTCCCTGGATTGGCATGCTCAGGAAAATATACCAGAAGGTGGACAGATTGGGTCAAGGTATACTCAAGCACATACAAAAAGAAGTCAGTGAGGGCCTTGGGGAGTGTGTTGAGCACACAGCTGAAATGGTGCTCATGGCTGTCTACCCAGATCATTCTCCCCCTTGGACAAAAACCCTGCTTCCCATTCTGTTGTTGGCTGCAAAAAAATCTTTAACAAAGAAATGGATGACCAAAGTAATACCGAGCATCCAAGACTGGAGGCGAATTGTGAATTCTATATATCAGATGGAAAACATCACAGCAAAACTAAATAACCAGGCAGATGGGTCTGCCACTCTCTGGCAGAGATGGTCAATTTATCATGCTAGGGTTGATCCTGATTATTGCCTTTAGTGGATGGGAACCGGGGGGAGAGGAAACGCGAATAGAATGGTGTCATAGAATTATTAAATTTTAATACTTATCTGTATCAAATATAAAATGTCCTCATGTATTGTATACCTGTACCATAACAAATCTGAAGTTAGCATAGAAACTGTTTTGATTGTAAAATGTCTCCTGATTTAAAAGAAAGAAAAAACTCTTAAAATATATTTAAAATAAAAAAGGTAAAATCAGGCACCACCTTTGGAAGAAAGTTAAGATCTGTGTGCAAAGACTTTTTGTGGAAGATCAAATAAGGCTCCTCACAGCAGAGATCCTGAAGCTCAGAAATCCTTCAGATAGAAGTGCAATAGCAACCAAAACAATGCTTTCCAAGAAAGAAAGCACAGCTCGCAAGACATGGCTGGCTCAAATGGAGACAGGGTCAATTTCTCCAAAACAAAATTTAAATCACAAGTTCGGACAGGGTTATGGATTGGAGGCTTCAGAAGCAGGATGCCACTGAGAAAAGTACAGGTCACATCTAACCGAGCCACAGTACAACCATCCACAAGCTCGTGGAAGGCAGTAATAGCCAAAAGGTGCACCTTGAAGGAGGAATACTGGAAGCCAAGGTCTGACAATGATATCACCTAATCCAGGGCCTGGCTCACCACACATATGAAAGAGTCCAGATGGTGCCTGGTAGCACAGATGGCGAATCTCTTCCACTTCATGGCGTAGGTGGCCCTAGTGGAGGGCTTCCTAGCAGCCAGTAGGATGTCAGCCACCTTCTGGGACATTCCAAAATCGGGCCACTGCTATGTCCTCAGGAGTCAGGCATGCCGACGAAGGGACTTAAGGTGTGGATGGATCAGGGTCCCATGAACCTGCCTCTCAGATCCCTGAAGAGGGGCAGAAACACCAAAGGCTCCACAGCTAGCTGTTATAGTAATGGAAACCATATCTGCCGTGGCCAATAGGATGTGACCAGGATCATGCTGGCCCCCTCCATCTGCAGCTTGATTAGCATCCTCTGAATCAAAGGAAATGGAGGAAAGGCATAAAGGAACCTGTCAGCCAGAATACCGGCACAACAGCAAGGTGACCGCTTGCAATGCCAATGTCCTGGGTTCGGGAACGGACCTGGGAATCGGAGGGACAGCTGGGCAGAGAAGGATGGAGCGCCCGAGGGGCAGCCTCTGGCAGAGGCCAGGGAATCGCATTAGGTCTTATGCCTGGTTGAGTGGGGGGCGTCAATGCCGCCCGCCTCCCAGGGATCACAGCAACCAAAAAAAACTCTGGATCCCGGGTATGATACCCCTACCCCAACACCATTCCCTTTGTTGCTAGTGCCCGTCCGGAGGTCCCGCTCTGGCCCACCCTGGGGTAAACCCAGCCCAGCAGCCCGCCGGGGAGGGGGTAAGCCTGGGCATGTCGGGACATTCTGGGGAGGTTGAGCTCCCTCCTCGGAGGGAATCGGGGCGGGAACACATACAAAAATTAAATAAAGGAACCTGACACTCCATTAGAGGGAAAATGCATCTGGCCAAAAAACTCTAGGCCCTGCATCTAGAGAGCAGGAACTGGGCAGTTTTGCACTGAGTGGGGGATGCAAAAAAGTCCATATCCGAATGACCCCACCTGCTGAACAGATCTTCTGCAATGGAGGACAGAAGCTCCCATTCATGCATACTGGACTGGGTCCAACTGAAACAGTCCATCAAGGTGTTTAGCATGCCTGGGACATGGACTGCCGAGAGCTCCAGGCCATGGTCCAGTGGCCAGTAACAGACCAGTACTGCTTCCCTGCAAAGGGGGAAAGAATGAATCTCTTCCCGTTTGTTGACATAGTAAACCACAATGAGTGAGATTGTCCGACTGAGTAAACAACTGACCTGGAGAGAGGTGGTTCTGTAAAGCCTGCAGGGTATACAAGACTGCCCTCATCTCAAGGGCAATTATATGGAGGGACATCTTGATCGGGGACCATGTACCTAGAGTCCTGAAGGGGCCCAAGTGCACCCCCAGCCCAGTCAGGAGGCATCCGTGAGGGTCTGCTGGGAGGGAGAAGAGATCAAGAATGGCCCCCCCTTTAGAAGATTCTGGGGGTGCATCCACCATTTTGCAGACCAGAGAGGATACCAGCACCAGCTGCTCCAGGTCATCGGTGCGCTGGTCCCACTGGACCCAAAGGGTCCACTGGTGCACTTGTATGTGCAGTCTGGCCATGAGGACAGTGGCAGTGGCCACTGCCATAAGGCCTAGGAGCCTCATGTAAACCCTTTCAGAAACACAACGGCTCTGAGCCATCACCTGAGCCTATGATACAAGGCATTACACTCTGTCCGGTGGCAGGAAAGCCTTGCCCTGCACGGAGTCCAGAACTGCACCTATATACTGGAATCTTTTAGTCGGGATCAAAAAGGACTTGGGCAGGTTGACAGTAATATCCAGGGAATGGAATAACTGGAGAATCCTTTCCAGGGTTCTGAGCAGCTTGGCCCTGGATGGGGCCTTGAGAAGCCAGTCATCCAGACTGGGGAAGATGTACATGTCTTCTCGCCGAAAGGCAGCAGCTACCACTGCTAAGCATTTTACAAAGACCCATGGTGCAGAGGATAAGCCAAAGGTCAAGACTCCGGAACTGGTAATGTTTGCTTGAAAAAGAAACTGAAGGAACTGCCTAGGCAGCGGGCACACCGAAATATGCAGGTAAGCATCCTGCATATCAACGGAGCACAGCCAGTCGCCCTGTTTCAGCATGGGTAACAGATCTGGAAGAGTGACCATGCAAAACTACTTGTATTGGACACAGAGGCTGAGGTCTTCAGGATCTAGAATAAGCCTCAAGTCTCCAGCTCTTTTGGGGACCAGGAAAAACCTGGAACAGAACCCTCTATTCCTCTGCCACCTGGGCATTAATTCGATCACCCTTTTCTGCAGAAGGGAGTGCACCTCCTCCAGAAGGACCACTGCATGGTCTTGGGGGGTAGACAGAGGGTACTGGAGGAGTCTCTGGGGGTTGTTCCAAAAGCTCCAGAGTGTGACCCCTCTCTATGATCTGAAGAATCCAAACATCTGAGTGTTGGTTCTCCACTGACTGAGATGGAGGGAGAACTGACCTCCAACCACCACCTCTTGGTTGGGGATCGGAAGACGAGGGTCTGGCAAAGAGTTCAGACGGAGGCAGATCCGGCCGCTGGGGCTGATCCACCGCCACTGGGCCATTTTGCCTCAGGACTCGAGGAGGAGGAGGAGGAAAAGGAGAAGGTAGGCAGGGCAGAACTGGCCTCCCTTTTCCCCCAGAGTCTGGAGCCTGCACCGGACTTGTGGGACACCTTATGAAAGGACAGCCGCTGTCTGCTCCTAGGTTGGGTATGGTAGAGTGAGTGAACAGATTTAATGGCCTGCAAATCACTGATTATGTCCTGGACATCTGGCCCGAAAAGCTTTGAGTCAATGAATGGGGCATTAAGCATCTTTTGCTGGACATCTGCCGCAAAACCAGATACCCTCAGCCAAGTGTACCTACGAAGGCAAAAATCTGTGGCAACATCCCTGGCACCAGTGTCAGACATATTGTACAAGGCCCTGAGGAGGTTCTGCTAATATTCTCTGTGGCCTGGAGGGACTTAAGGACTTCCTGTTTCTAGGAACCCTCTGGGAGGGCCTAAGCAGCGTGGTGGAGACAAGATGTTGGCTAGGTACAGGAAATCTCCCTCATCCTGTCTCCTCCAAGAGTATAAAACACTCTACAACAGATGCAATTTGGCAGTTCATACTTCAAAAATCAAGGACAGACAATTATACAACAGAGCAAATTCCAGACAACTCAGGGGGAACCTAAAAATTCTCTATTGGGTAATGACAAAAAGTGTGAGCAGATTACACTTCTGGCTGAAGAGAAATTAAACTACCCAACATGCGTGGACAAACATAGAATTTGACGGCAGATAAGGACCGCTTGGCTCACCCAGTCTAACCATTTCCCTACCTAATGGATAAGCTGCAGATCCTAGTTAATCAGCAGCCTACTTCTTTCTACCCCCACCCCCTAGAATTGCCTTACGACTGTCCCATGCATGCTTGAATTCAACCACTGTTTTTGACTCCACAACCTCCTCCGGAAGGCCGTTCCATGCATCCACAACCCTCTCTGTGAAAAAATACTTCCTTACATTACCTCTAAGCCCCCCCCATCTTCAAATTGTGCCCCCTTGTTCTTGCACACCTCTTTTTTTTAAAGATGCTACCCTCTTGGACTTTGTTGATTCCCTTGAGGTACTTGAAAGTTTCTATCATGTCCTCCCTCTCCCTCCTTTCCTCGAGGCTATGCATATTAAGCTCCTTTATAGAAACATAGAATTTGACGGCAGATAAGGACCTCTTGGCCCACCCAGTCTGCCCATTTCCCTACCTACTGGACTTTAGTCTCTCTCTTCATGTGTCTTCTGGTGCAGACCCTGCACCATTTTAGTTGCCCTCCTCTGGACAGCTTCCACCCTGTCTATGTCCTTGCAGAGACTGGGTCTCCAGAACTGCACGCAGTACTCCAAATGGGGTCTCACCAGCTGTCTGTACAGAGGGATAACAACTTCCTGTTTTCTACTGGTGATGCCTCCTATGCATCCCAGTATCCCCTAGCCCTCCTTACTGCCCTCTCACATTGCTTGCCCACCTTTAAGTCATCTGATATGATTACCCCAGGTCTCGCTCCATTTTGTTGTTGTTAGCATCTCACCCCTACTGTGTACTCTTCCCTGGGTTTTGTTTCCCAGGTGCATTACCTTGCACTTAGCATTGAATCCTAGCTGCCATACTTCTGACCATTCCTCCAACCTTTCCAAGTCCCTTCTCATCCTTTCCACACCTCTTGTGTATCAACCCTGTTGCAGATCTTTGTGTCATCTGCAAAGAGACATACTTTTCCTTCCAGTCCCTCGGCAATGTCGCTTATAAAGACATTGAAGAGGACCGCCTACATTGAACCTCCTCATGGCACCCTACTAGTAACCCCTTTCTTCAGAGTGGACTCCATTTACTATTACCCTCTGTGTCCTATTCTCCAGCCAATCTTTACCCAGGCTATCATCTTGGGACCCACTCCCAGGCTGGCTAAGTTGTATATTAATCTTTTGTGCGGGACTGAGTCAAATACCTTGCTAAAGTCTAGGTAGGCCATGTCCACAGCCCCTTCCTGATCTACTACTTTGGTCACCCAGTCAAAGAAATCTATTAGATTCATCTGGCATGACCTTCCCGCTGTGAATCCATGCTGCCTTGGGACAATTTGTTTAATTCCTTTTTCGGGGACCTGGACAAGTATAAGACCCCAGCCACACCCTTGCAGCCTCTTAAACCCACCCTTTATCCAGAAGCATCCTACCCCACGTTCTATTTTTAAGCTCCCTCACCTACTGATGCTATTAAACGTATAAGAAAAAACAACCCAAGGTCCTTCACTGAACCAAATGGTCTTGATTATCGGATCCTAAAACTCATTACAAAGGTAACCACCACCCTCACAAACATTCTGAATTTCTCCCTTTGTTCCGATGCCCTCCAGGCCAGGTGGCCTGGAAAACAGCTTCCATCATGCCCCTGCACAAAGCTGGCTCCAAACAAGAAGTAAGCAATTAAAGGACGATCTCACCCCCAAAAAAAAAAAAAAATGGAAAAGATAGTCAATTCTCCAATTACAGAACACCTAAACAAATACGACATCCTGACACAGCCTTAACATGGCTTTAGGGCAAAACACTCGTTAGAATCACAGAGGACATTTACAAGGCCATGGATGAAGGACTGTACATTGGGGCAGTCTTCGTAGACCTTACCAAGGCTTTTTATTTGGTGGACCACAACCTTGTACAAACTACCCTTACTCTCATGAATTTCTCAATAAATGCAGTCAATTGTTTTGGTAATTATCTACACCTGAGGTACCACAAAACAGTTATTTAAGCAATAAGGCACGACAGAGCATGTGTTATTGTGTAATAATAACTGGGTTTGCCTTTTTCGCCATAGGGAAACCATGGTGTAATTTGCCATTATAAAGGAGCACTTATAACGGCAAACACGCACATGGTTTCCCTCGCTCTGCGCATGCCCCACTGCAGCTCTTCCATTCAAACCACTGGCCGCATGTTTTTTCTATGGAGACTGAATCATCACTTGGACTCGGTGGTAAGTGAATTTCAAACAGAAAATGTACTACAAGGGGAAAGAAAACTCTTTCGACTTCTGATAAACAAACAAAGTTTTAAATAAATAGAAAATGGCACCACGGACCGCACACTAAAATCTAACCAGGCCACGGCCGCACTGGAACCTCCATGCTTTTTATATAAATGCTGTGGTGAAAAAGGCAAACCGAGCAATTATATAAAATTAAATTTGGGGTGGTGTGTTTAAATTCAAAGTTTGCACACACCCTCAGGGTTAGATGCTAACATAAACGCCCTTGAGCTTCGTCCTCAGGGTTTATGAGCATCTAACCCCTCGTGTGTGTGTGTGTGTGTGTGTGTAAACTTCTCATTACACTCATCACCCTATACTTCATTCTATAACAACATCATGCCTCAGGTGGTTGATGCACGAGGCCATAGGCCGAGTGCATTCAACAGCCGAGAAGTGACATTATTAGACAATAACACGCACCCTGGAGTGCCTTATTGTTATTATACAATGGGTTGTTTGTCAACGGCAAAAGGAAAAATGAACAAAAAACATTTTTTATGCATTTTATATTTGATTTTTGTGTCTGTAGGTATACCATTAGTAAGACAAAAATCTAGAATACTGCCCACCACTAGGCGAAGGTGCAATGTAAATGATTCTGGCTGCCCAGTTGTTTGTGTTCTGTGTCCTGCATGCTGTGATTTTTATGCAATCCCCCCGCCCACCCACCACGACGGTCGCTGGCCTGCCTGTTAAAGCCAATGGTGTTTCATGTTTCTTTTTTTCCTTTGGGAGGGTATCTGTGTTTATGTGGTCAGGAACCGCTTAGAGAGAGTACAGCACGGCTATAAACTGGGCACACGCTAACACAATTACTGTAGCAGGGAGGAGCTGGTAAAGCCGTTTCAGCGGTGAGTACAGAGAAGCAGGGTGGGAACACAGGATGTGACAGTCAGATTTCAGACATTGTGTCATTAAGTGGGAACTTTGGCTTCTATCCAGGTTGCTATGGGATGCTGATGTGTAGTTTTGTTTTGAAAAGGAAAGTGGCAAGCAAGCTGAAAACTGAAGCTGTATGTTTTTTGAATAGCTTAACCAATGTAAGGGACAGCTTCAGTTTAGTTTTCGGGCAAAAACCAAAAAGGAAAAAAAAAAAAACATACCGTAGGATAGCAAACTTTGGACTGTAAATGGGGTCTGACACTAGGCTTACTGGGGAAGTGTTAGAAGGTCCGCTCCGTTTGAGGGAAAATATCGGGGATGAAGTAGCCGTGGCATGATTTCTTAATGTGCTATATGGTCATCTGGATGCCTGGACTCCATACAGTGATGTTATCGTGAAATAACATCATTGTTCCAGGCACTCACTGACCAATCAGAGGGCAGGAAATTTCCTTGCCATTGTATAATGACAGTCATCCTTCCTCGGAATGACTTAAGTATGGAATTCAAGAAGGGTCTATACTTGGGTCCCTCCTTTTTTCTCTGTTTATTAACAACGTTCCTTCCATCTGTTCACATACTGACATCATCCTATATGTGGACGACACCTTATACTTTAAGGATGCTAACCCTTCCACCCTTTTCTCCAAGCTTCAAACAGATTTCCACAGCCTCCACTCCTAGCTCACCGCTTAGGGAATGGTTCCGAAATAAAAAAAAAAACTAAATGTATGGTATTAGTCGGCACATGTAAACCATCTAATTTCAATTTCACCCTCACAGATAATGACGGCATGGACACTGAACGGGTTTGAGAATTTAAATACCTTGGCCTTAACTCTGGACGAGCACCTCTCTTTCGGCCCTCACATAACACAATTAAAAAAATTCACCAGAGGCTGGGGCTTCTCTACAGGATCAGGCAATTCCTCATCCCTGAATCTAGAAGGAGGCTTGCAGCCAGATTACTCCTATCCTCTCCTAGACTATGGGTCCATCATCTACTCGCCACAAAGTAATCCCGTCATGGTCAGTAAGCTCAAAACAGCTTACAGTAACATTATGTCAGATTTGTGGCTGGTCTCCCCCATCGTATCCACAGCTGTGCTCTCTACGCGACAGTTCATTGGTTCTCTCTCTAAAGAACAGGTTCACTTGGAAGGTTTCCTCATTCCTCTACAAAATCTTCAACAACCACATTCCTCGCAGTGTCTCCTCTCTGTTCAAGAAGGTCTGCCCCACCCAGCTCACTAGGAGTACTACCATATCCCCTTTTTGGATCCCTTACTGCAACACCTTGTTGAGGCAGAGATCAATTACCTACAAAGGTCCCAAGCATTTTAATACCTTCCCCCTCTAACCTTGTGAGCAGACCCTCACTCAGTGCTTTTAAGGTTAAACTGAAGAAACACCTGCTCATTAAACCCACCTGCAACTGTCCTTCGCAGTACATTACAGTTCTTTAATACTGCCCAGGTCTATACCTAAAGGGCACCTTGCAAATCTGATTCCTACATTTTCTACTAGTTATTCCCTTTTCTCTAATAATCTCATGTTCGTGAATCCTCCCTCAAGACTATGTTCATGCCTCCCTGCCCTCTAAGCATTCACTGTATTACTCCTCCAGCCCCTTCCCATTAGGTTCACCTGTGTAATGATTTACATATTGTGTAGTCTTGCTGTAAATAAGCCATTTCTTGCCTTTTCCTACACTGTAAGAGATGCATTTCATTCACTGTATATGATTCCCCCTGTGCTCCTGCCTAACTGTTCTGCTTCATATATTTGTCCCTCTTTGTATATTTATAACCATGTGTTTGTTACAAATTGTATTTATTAGCATCTGTTACAACTGGACGCTTGTGTAAATGGGCAATTTTGCCCATATGCCTTTCCAGTATAAAATAAAAATGAATGAAAAAATGAGCAGCCGCCCTACCTATCTTCCATATGGTATTTTGGTACTTGACCATATTTATTTATTTATGAACTAGGATTACAAATACCTTTGAACTATTTATTTTTTTTAACAAAGGTTCCACGTCAGAAAAGAGACAAATAAATTGATTGGTAGAACGACAACGAGGCAATACAAAGAGCAAAGCAACAACAAGTTATACAAAAAGACTCATTAGGTTAATTAATTGGGATCATACAAATGTCAGTGTACTAGATTTGCTGCCCAAATTGGACTTTAATTTTCATCAACAATGAGCAAAGATAGTGTACAATCCTGTAACCTGTTATACAAAAAGTCGCATTACACAGAAAGTCACATTGTGTCAAGTGGTATAGATCGTAACAATGTCAGTGTACACAGTTCACAGCACAAACAAAATGGGCGTTGTCATATCCAAAAGTAGAGAGGAGGTATAATTAATCGAGGTAGGAGGCATGGGGGGAAGAAAGAATAGAGTGGAGGGAGGGAAAGAGGAAAGGATAGGAGGGAGAACACAAGGTGGGGGGTGGTTAAGAAAATAGGACAAACAGATACAGTAAGGGAGTGAGAAAGGGTGTGGAGGGCGAGGGTGGTGAGGGAGAACAGAGCAGAAGTGAGAATGCAAGTAAGCGTGTGAGGAAAGGATGGAGAAGAGCGGGCGGGGGTCAGGCAGAGGTAGAACTGAGAGAGTGGGACAAGTAGTCTGCAATCCAGAGTGCAAGAGTAGAGGAGGCATAAACCCTCTTACCCTAAAGGATGATCCTTTGGGATTCTGTCAGGGGAAGGGAGCCAAGGTGTTTTGGCACCTCTGACATGCCACTTTAATGACCACAGACTCAGTTTCAGGATGGGCAGCATAATAAGGCACGCCCTGGGGGGCATGATAGAGCTTATCTACTCTCCTAGGCATGACAGGGGCCATGTTAGGGCAGTGCCATGCTGCAGTGGTGGCATTCCTCAGGGCTGGCAACATGGGATCTCCAAAAAGTCCACCAGGTCACTTCTGGTGGCATCCTCTTCCTCTGTGAGGAAGTCCACTGCAGTAGACAGCTGCTTCATAATGTTAAAGAAGGTAGGGTCTTCAGGAGGGGACCTGGGAGTATGCTTGAGTCCTTACTCACCGAAGAGGCTTTAGATCTGTCAGAGGAAAGAGGTCCTTCCTCCTCCTCCTCTTCATCAGGGAGAATAAGGTCAGGGTGGTACTCTTCCTCGACGTCGACCTCCTCTAACTCAGGGTTCAACGAACAAGGGACTAACAGCATCCTAAAGAGTGCAGGCCGATAAGGCCAGACCAGCGTCTACGATGACACAGTGCCCGATGGCACAGAGACACAGGTCTATGCGAACCAGACTGGTGCACAAGAGCTGTCGTCAGATGACTGAGAATGGAGCTGAAGCTGATGGCAGGTGAAGGCAGAGGGGTCATCGGGACAGGGCACAATGACCTATCCATTGGGTCTTGAGAGTCTGACAGCCCTGGAGTCTGAGGGCCTGGAGAAGCGACAGGCCTCATCGGTGGGGCTGGTGTAGAGAAGCCAAAGGTCAACAGCCAACCTCCCTGAGAAGTGGGAGGAGGTGCTGTTAGTATGGGCCTGGTAGTAACAGACGCCTAGACAGCAGAGGATGCTGATGCAGTCACAGTCGATGGGGCACCCCTGGAAGAAGAGGAAGGTGTCATCAGGGGTGCAGTCCTGGTTGCGGTCTTTCTTGTGACTTTTCCCCAAGGACTTGCCTCGGGCCTTTGAGGCCTGGGAGCTCAATGAACCCACCGGCGATTGTGAAGAAGGACCCTGGAGGACCCCTGCCCAGAACTGGTTATCTGTTGTTCCATAAGGAATTTCTTCAAAGCCTTTTTCTGACGCCTTGGGGTTGAAAGGTTGAATTTTTGGCAGAGTTCACAGTCTGAAATATTGTGGTCAGGCCCAAGACAGCAAAGGCAAAGACTGTGGTCGTCTGAAGATGCAATCTTCTTTCCACAGTGGCAGCGATGGAAGAGAGATGTGGAAGAAGTAACTCTTGACATCAACTAGGTAAAAGAATCTCTTAGTAAAAAAGAGATTTCTAAAAATACAAACCAAAATGCATAGGCAAAAATGGCGTGAACTGTGACGGAGCTTCTGCAGAGATCCATGTAAAAGGAGTCAATGGTGGGAAACAACTGAGGAGCAAGCGTGGCTGCTTATGCCTTTATAGGGTTGATGATGTCAACAGGTGACACAGGCGTAGGTGACCCCAGTTGTACTGCTGGAAAGTCTTCTGTGGGGATCTTGCTTCATTGACGGTGAAGTTCCTACGGGGTGACTAAGACACCCCCGATGAAGATTAATGCTTTCCACAACAGAAAGTGTAGCTCGCAAGTCATGGCTAGCTCAAAAAGGAGCCAAAGTAAGCTTTTCTAACACAAAATTCAGGTCCCACGGTGGGTCCGGATTGTGGATAGGAAGTTTCAGATGAAGAATGCCCTGCAAGAAAGTATGGGACACCACCAAATACACCACTGTATGGCCTTCGACAAGCACATGGAAATCAGAAATGACCAACAGGCACATCTTAAAGCAGTAGTGCATGAATGTGGTGAAATTTTCACCTATACTTTTTTATTCTATTCTAAATTGCCCCTTATCTACTGACCTGTGTGATACTCGTCTTTCCACAGTTCGAGTTTGCTTTAGTTAAGCAATAATGCATGACAGTGCATGTGTTGTTGTGGGATTTACACACGCCTTTACACAGGAAGTGTGTAAATCCCACTACTACACACCCTGAAGTGCATTATTCCGATTATAAAATGAATCTATTAAAAATGTGGAAAAAAAAAAAAATGAAGTTAAAAGAAAGTAAAACATTTGATCAGCAGGATCTTTACCGGTTGTCTGTTGCAGGATTTACACACAGTCATGTGACATGTTTTGACCAATGAGGCTACAGGATTTTCAAGAGTTATATATATTTTTTTCACATCTGAAGTAATAGCAGGAGCGCGCCTTTTAATATTGCTTGAGCCAGGTTTCCATCAGTATTCTCAGTTGTTTTTGTACATCAATTGTTTAAAATCACTTTGCGACTAAAATAAACTATTATGCAACAAACAGTGCTCCTTGACCTTATAGGACAGTAGGTATTAAAAACAGCTGGGAATACTGATGAAAACGTGGTCCGAGCCATATTAAAAGAAGCACTCCTTTTATCATTTCAAATGTGAAAAAAATACTAAAGCAGACTCAAAATGGAGAAAGAAGGGCATCGTACAAGTCTGGAGATAAGGGACAATCTAAATAGAAAAAAAGTATAGGTCAACATTTTCACCACATTCGTGCACTGCTACTTTAATGGAGAAGTACTGCAGGACAGAATCTGAGATGGACAGCAAATACTCCAGGATGTGATTCACTAGGCAAGTGAAAAGGTCCAGCAGATGGGAAGCTGCCCAAAGAGCAAAGCGCTTGCACTTCATGGAATATGTGACCCTAGTGGAGGGCTTCCTAGCGGACTCCAGAACAATGGCCACCTTCTGGGACACCCCAAACTTAGCCATGGCTATATATCTTCAGGAGCCAGGCATAGCGATGAAGAAACTGGAGGTCCAAAAGGACCAAGGTCCCCTGTTCCTCTGATAGCAAGCCTTTGCACAGAGGTAAAAGTATCGGAGGTTCCACAGCCAGATGACGTAGTACGGGGAAATCACATCTGACAAGGTCAGAAGGAAGCGATGAGGATCAGAGTGGCCCCTTCTATCTGAGGTTTCTTCAATACCATCTGAATGAAGGGGGGGGGGCATAGAGAAACCTCCCTTTCTAGGAAAGGGACAACATGTCTCGCCAGAAAACACCAGGCACTGGAGTGAGCAGAAAAGTGGCAGTTTTGCATTGAATGGGGACTCAACTCTGGGTGACCCCACCTGTCGAACAGCTCTTCTATGACCAAGGTCAGCAGTTTTCATTCATGCATTCTGGACCACAACTGACTTAGCTTGTCCACTCCTCCCTGTGGCTAGAATCGGACCCCTGGTGCCTTCTTCAAATTTAGGTGCCAAACTACAGCCACCCATCGTGATTTTTGGCTTCCCCCTCCTTCTGTCTATCCTTTGTTCAACTGCTATTTTTTTTTTTTGTCCCTGAAATTAGGCGCCAAAGCTACAGCCACCCACTGTGCTGCTTGATCTCCCCCAGCCTGTCTCTTGGCTAACCTGCTTCCTCCCACATCACTAATCCCCTAATCCCTGCCCTGCCATTAAGCGACTGCTAAGCCTTTGTCCACAGGGCTATAACTGTGACCTTTTCCCCTTTCTTTCTCAGGTGAAGTCCAGCGGACCATCTCCAATTCCATGACCGGTGGAAGGACGCACCAGCCAATCCATCCGTAAGCTGCCTCCCCGAGGACTCTTCCCTTCTGAACAGCCCCAGTTATGGCACCTCAACACCGGCTCCAAAGCTAGGGAAACGACTGGTGCAGAGTCACTGGAGGAGAAAGCCGATTGGCTGATTCCGGTACTGGCCAGGCTCCAACTGGCTGCATTGCTCGCAGGCTGTCCTGGGTTGCTTCTGAATGGCTTCTCCTCACCTTCATGTGCTGTGAACCACTGAGAAGCTTTCAAACCACAAATTAACGCTCCGTTTTTGGCCCACCACCTCCCTAGGCCACCTTAAATTCTTGCTGCCCCCGCCTACTTTCTTGCACGACTTCCCCATTGGTCAACAGTATTGCTGTGACTCTTAAAGGGGATACACCGCTAGCTTTTGGACTGATTATCTGCTTGATTTAAAGGTCACGCTCCTCACTTATTAATGAAAGTCAGACAGTGAGCTGCTGTGGTTTGACCCTATCCTGTAAGGTCTTGGCTCAGACCTGGTACTACTGATCGTGAGGTAAACAGCCCAGCCTATTCCTTATTTAGAACTGATAGGCAGGCAAGAAGAGGAGGAGTTGCCATTTATGTTAGAGAGAAGTCTGCTGCCTCAGTCATCGACTCGACCTCAATACCTAAAGAATTTGAAAGCCTGACTCTGAAAGTCGAGCTCTCTTCTTCCATCTCACTCTGTGTTATAGGATGCTACAGGCCCCCGTCAGCAGGGCTTCAACTCTTAGATCATTTAAGTAATTCTCTAGGATCCTTGCCCTCAGAACTTATTATATTAGGAGACCTTAATCTGGACTGGCTTTCCAGTGTCTCCGCACCCCCTTAAATCCATGTGTGACTCCTTTGGATTATCGCAGCTCATTACTGAAGCAACATGCCCTAATAAAAAGAACCCTAATAATGGCACCCTGTTGGATCTTATTTTAGTAAGTAAACCTCACCTATTTTCCCATGCTAGTGTATTCTTCTCTGATATCAGTGACCACTGTTTCACTGCCTGTGTAAGATCCACCCCAAAAATCACCGTCCACATCTAAATTCACCATCAAGAGGTGTCATCGCAACTTTGACCCTTGGGCATTTATCTCAGACATGAGGGATTCCTTGAGTTGGCAGGACTTCTACCTAGCAAAATCAGTGAACATGGCATACGACATCTTCCAGGATACTATGTTAGGGGCACTGGATAAGCATGCACCATTGGTTAAAGTACATTCTAAGAAAAAATCATGCCAGTAGTTTACGACTGACCTAAAGGCCGCACTGCGTAACAGAGATTTGCTTTGGAGAACAGCTCGTAAAACAAAGCTCCCAGCTGACTGCATTTCGTTTAGGAGAGCAAGGAAACCTTTGTACTAGGATGGCTAGGGATGCAAAGGCAAATTACTTCCATGCAGAACTTGAGACTTCCTCTAAATGTTCCTCCAAATTCTGGAAAACCCTTAAGGACATCGAAGGTCATGCATCCACAAATTCCTTATCCACAAGAATAATTTTTGGGGCCACTAGAGTCTCTGATAGGCCGACTGTCCTTGACTCCTTCAACAACCATTTTGCTACTGCAGGTTTAGCCTTTGATAGCTCCCCCTCCAGTAACCTCCACTCACAACTTGGTGTACAGGATCAAGAAGCTCCTGTCACCAGCACTGTGTTCTCCCTTCAGCCTGTATAACAAAGATGTCAAGGACCTTCTGCTTCAACTGGACACCATGAAGAGTGCTGGTGCCGACCTCCTAGACCCCTTTTTCCGGAAACTTGGTCATCACATCCTGGATGTGCCAATTACTCACCTCTTTAACCTATCCCTTTCTCAGGGTGATCTTCTTCCCCTATGGAAAACTGAACATGTGATCCCCTTCTCAAATCCGGAGAGCCTAGTGACCTTAACAATTATAGGCCCATCTCTCTACTCCCCATCCTGTCTAAACTGCTGGACAAAACTCTGAGTGCACAGCTCAGAAACTTCCTAGAATCTGCAAATCTGTTTAACCCATTACAATCGGACTTTAGACCACGTCATAGCACCATCTCAGCACTTGCAAAAGTTACTAATGACTGGCAGTGCGACCTGGATGCCAAGAATTTTGTTTGCGCAGTATTTTTAGACCTAAATAAGGCATTCGACACTGTCGACCACAACCTGCTCCTTACTTCCCTCCGGAACCTTGACCATCTTTCCTTGAGATGGTTCTCTAACTACCTCTCAGGTCATCTTCAGCAGGTAAAGTGAAAGGAGAACTCTCACCTTTAAACCTTTTGAGGAGCATACCAAGGGCTCCATGGGCCCTCACTCTTACTTAATATATATCAACAGAATCGATGCCAGTCTCAAAACGGCCAACATACATCTATTCGCAGATGATATGGTACTATACATTAGCAGACCTACCCCTGAAGCAGCATGTAGTGATCTTCAACAGGAATTTAATCAGCTGCAACTGCAGCTCTTGAACCAGAAACTTCTCTTGAATGCTAAAAAAAAACAAAGGCGATGTTCTTGACACCCTCTGTACATGCAATGAACTCTGCTGCCCTAGGAACCCTACCTCAGATCACTACACTCCTAGGCGAACCACTGGAATTTGTAACCAAGTTCAAATACCTCGGGGTCTGGATCGACCACAGACTTTCTTTTAATGACCATATTGAAGAACTTACAAAAAAGCTTAGAAAGAGACTGAGTCTCTTTTACAGGATTAATCACCTGCTTACACGGGATGCCAAGAAGAGACTGGTCCAGTCCACTTTCCTCTCACTGCTAGACTATGCGGACTTCCTCTACAGCCAAGGTCCTGCTACTGCACTGGTCAAACTGGCCACGCTTTATCATAGAGCCTTAAGGGTCATTACCGGCCTCCCCTACTCCATGCATCACTGCTCCCTATACACTGCTGTGGGATGGCCATCCCTCCATTATAGAAGACTGAGGAACAGCACCCTTTGGACCTTCAGAGCTATTACTAAGATGCTGCCTCAGTAAGTCTTGAACTGTCTGCCCCTAAGCATGGTAGGCAAATATGCCTTGAGGAGTGTCTCCTATATCTCCTTTACTATACCTAAGGTCAAATCGCACTTTGGTAGGATATCCTTAACTGACATGTTACCCTTACTCTGGAATAAGCAACAAAAAACATTAAAATTGGTCAACCCTATCAATCTACCAGCATTCAGAGCTCTTCAAGGGATCCTGTAATTGCTTTACCTGACTCTGCCTTATCCCTAAAATTTAGTCTCCCACTCTTTGTCCCCTTCAGACTCCCTAACAGTCTGTTCCCCTTATCTCCTCTTCCTCCAACTGCCCTTATGACCCAGCACTCATTCTCTGACTGTAGCCTTCACACCAGACATTATAGACAGCCTCACTGAACGTTGAATCAGGGCGCTTTTGTACTATTTCCCCCTCTATCTGCAACTTGGAGCCCATTTTCATTCCATTTGGTGGTACCAGCAGCGCTCTGCAATCAGTGACCTTCTTATGGGTGCCCCAGCCTGTTTATGCTTCTACCCCTCTACCCCCTGCCCCTTTATGCTTCTACCCCTCTACCCCTTTCCCCTATGGGAAAGATCCTTTTAATTCATACCTAATCTAAATATCCCCTCTCTCATGCACGCTGCATACTCCTTGTATAATTTGTATATATTATTCCTTTTATGCAGACCGGCATATCTCATGTATATTTTGTATAGATTATTTCTAAGTGTAACCCCCCAACCCTGCCTTTTTAGCAAAACGATAGGTGGCATGCTGTTGAAGCTGACAGCAGTACCTGGTGGGGACTGGGTTCGGGGAGGATGAGGTTACTCGGCACAGGGGACCTAGGTTTGGCTACTCTGCACAGGGGCACCCAAGTAAATCTGAACCCAGCAAGCAATAACTGTAATGTCCAGAACCAGGAATGGGATTTTCCAGTGTGGCTTTTATTCACATCCAAGCTGAACAAACAAAGCATAGACGGACCCCCATGGGGCTACATTCCTGGTAATGCAGATTAGAGACAACAGAACACTTTATCACTATTTCCAGCCCTCAGGCTCTGAACTCACGAGACACACAGCCCGGACTTGCATGCAGCTTTGGGTACACAGCCTGACTTGTACACTACCGGCCACTTAATCTGTGGTCCATTTTGGGAAATGAACCAATTATCTTGTTGTGGCTTCCCAAACCACACTAGAGCCTTCGACTCCTAGAGGGAATTTTCCTTCCAATCCCACATTTGGGTACTTCCCTCATCACTGGCCAAGTGCCTGAGGCAAAGTAGAAATCCACAGAGCAAATCCGTAGAGGTGGACCTGGTCACTAAAGATGGGGGGTCTCCCACCTCCAGATCCCACAGTCCATACCCGGCCATTTCTCTGGAAACTAAACAATTCCTTTACTGAAAACTTGCAAATGTAGATTCCTGGGTAGACGTATGTCACACCTCCTCTACATATTATTTTTATCCCCCAATAAGCAATGGACTTGAACCTACTTTTACTTGTTGGCTAAGCCTATTACTCTAGGCCTCCCACTATTTCAGTAGTTCAATACCCACATTGTCACACAAGTCCCAGGGTGAAAAACATAAGCCCTTTCAGGAAGAGCAGACACTCACCCTCCAGTTGCAGGTGCCCCACAGGCGACTCACAAGTCTTCTTGTTCCCCCAAAAAACTCTGGAACAAATAGATAGCTTCTCCATTACTAGCAGAACCAGGGGGTTGCCCCAGGAATATGCAGGGAACCCTTTCCTTCCGCCATCCCCACAGAGAGGGGGCACTGAGATGCGAAAACAGCGGTCTCCACCACTTCAATTATCTTCTGTGTCTCTCTTTTGGTGGAGACACACATCCTTTTTACCTAAAAGTAGCCCTCTGTCAGGGCTGAGGCTCCTAGAGCCTACAGTGAGCTGCTGTGCTGCTTTCACAGCAAGCTCCCAACACCAACTGACCACAGACTCTGTTCAAACCTCCCAACATTCTATTCCAACTCCCTTGCTGCAGATTCCATTGTGGCTCATGCAGCTGCGATAGTTCTATTGGTGATGTCATCCCTCAGTTTCAGCTGAGACTGAGAACAGAGTGAGACAGTGTGAAACCCATTTAACTGGAGTTTCGCAAGCTGCCTTCCCTGCCTACCACTAGGTCTTACTGGGATTCTAGTAACCCCGGGTAACAAGGGGGTTACATAAGAATTAGCACTGTTATGCCTGTCAAGACTGGCAGGGGGGGCTGCCACTATGAGCCTTATAGAAGAGAGGGTGTGGGTGGCAGAGGGGGCCACCGTCGAAGCCTTGGCCCATTCCTTATCCTGGTGTTTGTGCTTCCCAGTCAACTTGTCACAGGCCCTTGAGTAATAGGAGCCTTTGGATTGGGCACGGAAAGCACAGGAGCTCCTCACCTGTAGCTCCTTCTCCATGCGGGTGACCTGCTGTTTAAGCAAGAAGGATTCTAAAGCCTTCTGGTGGCACCTCCTGTTATCCTGGTTGAAGCCACGGCAAATGTCACAAGCCTGCACGTCGTGGTCGTCCTTTTTGGGGATCTTCTGTCCACAGGCACACATTCAAAAGTGTTTCTCAGTATCAGTGTTGAGCACAAAATCAAAAGAAAAAATACAAAATCACTTTAAAAGTAAAGTGATGCACTAACTAGGGAGAGAAAAAGGAAACACTTAAGAAAATGAAGATCGGCAGTCAGCTGAAGCTGGTGGTGTCTCCATGGAATCAGACATGTGATAGTCGATGGCGGGAAAAGAACTGAGGAGGGCGCGGGCCACCCATGTTTATATGGGAGGGACATAGTCAGCGTGTGACGTCAGCATGGCAGACACCTGGTAGACTGCTAGCTAGAAATGTTTCTGTGTGGTCCTAGCACCTGGGCGCTGTAGTTATATAGGTGTGGCCTGCTGCAAGAGATACCCTCAATGAAGATCTGGCTCTATGCAAGTGGTGGATAACCAGTAAGACCATTGGACAGGTCAGTGACGGGGTTGAAGGGATGCCACCAGGATCAGGTACAGAGACTTGCAAAGTGTTGGTTGGGGGGGGGGGGCGCTAAGATTTTTTTAACTAAAATACAAAGATTTATAAAATGGAACTAAAAACCCTGTACATTTAATTGGTTTAAAACAGTCAGGTGATCGTGCATTAATACAGCATAATACATAGTAATCCTGGTACCTGGCCTACTTACAAACCAGTTCGCCAGCCAACATTCTAAAATAAATATACATATATATATATTTATATATATATATATATATATATATATATATATATATATATATATTCGGCAGCCATTTTTATCTGCCACTTAGCGATGATAAATGACTAAGCACCACCTGTAAACAAGTTCATAAAAGACTTTGGCAGTTCAGTTTAAGAATCTTAGTGTACTGACTGCTGTCAACATAGTCGTCCCCCCGGCCCCAAATACAGGAGAAGTGGACTATGTCTACGGACCACTCAATCCTTATTGAAAGCACCACCCCTCGACTGACTCCTTTACGGCCTTGTCTATTCTGTTATTCCACAAGACTGCACTTGCTCAGAAAAAAATATTATTTAAAATATGAGCAACAGTTCCGCAATCCCAGTCCCCAACAGCACACACACACTACTTCTGAGACAGTCACGCTGCCAGGGGAGGGGGGCAACACACACTGTGCTTGTAAACAGTGCTCCTGGTTGTATTTAAGTGTTCCCGGATAACATGGCTCGCTCGGTACCACAATGAAAATTACAATGCCAGCAAATGAACAGATTTGTATAAAACTAGATCAGGTTCAGGATATTAAATAGCTGGTACAGCATAGAAAAACACTAAGCAAACGGGTAAGGCTAACCATTTTCAGAAATGCTTAGTAGTAGACTGCTAACCATTTTTTGAGCAAGTCCATGACACAGTACACATTAAGAAAACTATGTAATTTTTAAAATATTTTGCTACTCAATCTGTGCCCAGTGCTATGTATGGGTTTTCACAACTGATTAAAACTTTCACATGTCAAACTGCAAATCAGTTTTATCAGCGTATTTAAAACCCTGAGGTTTGTTTCATCATTGTTCTGTGCATACTAACAGGCAAAACAGACAAAACGTTTGCTTTCATTTTCTCACCGACGCTTGAACCTGTCTCCATCTTTCCCACAGTGCTCTACAACTGGAAGGGATCTCTAAAACGAAGGTATCAGTGCATTTCTTCTAACTCAAGCTCTATGATTATTTTAACAGGATCCAAGGGATCATTTTTGTTGTTACATCAGTACACCAGAAAGGATCACAGAAACACAGTAATCCGATGGCAGAAAAAGACCTCATTGGCCCATCGAGTCTGCCCTTTCCAGCCCTCCCCTAATCATCTCCACACTTACTGGACCTCCCCTTCCCCTCTCTTCCCAATCACATGCGTCTGTCCCGTGTCCTCTCAAACCCTCCACCATTTCTGCCTCCACCACCTCTTCTAGTAGTTTATTCCAAGCCTCCACCACTCTCTCCATGAAGAACTGCCCCCTCACACTGCCTCTATACCTTCCACCTTCCAATCGTAGGCTATTCCCTCTAGCTATAGCCCCCTCTTTCCTTCTGAACACGCTCCCCTCCTTCACCTTATTGATCCCCTTCACATATTTAAAAGTTTCCATCATGTTCCCCCTTTCCTTTCTAGTCTCCAGTGGGTACAGATCCAACTAACTACACCTCTGTTCATATGGTTTACCCTGCATAATATGCACCATCTTGGTTGCTCTTCTCTGAACTCTTTCAATCCCGTCGATGTCCTTGTGTAGGTGGGGTCTCCAGAACTGGATCCCGTACTCCAGGTGTGGTCTCACCATGGCCTGGTAAGTAGGCATCAGCACCTCCCTCCTTCTGTGGGTAATGCCCCTCCCAATGCATGCCAACATTCCATTAGCCTTCCCCACCACCTTGCTACACTGGCTACTCACCTTAACTAATTAATTTAATAACCTTAAATTAATGATTTTCCAAAATGAGTAGTGCAGTACTGTACTGCTGAAAGGGTCATCTAAAATGAGTACTGATACAGTAAATGAGTACCGCTGGAAGGTATCAGAGGAGTACCACACTACTGCTGGAAGATTCTCTAAAATAGGTACACCATTACAGCTGAAAGGGATCTTTAAAATAAATACTGCAGTACTTTCTTTATAAAAAGTACTGCTGATAGATATTGTATCTCTAAAATGAGTGCTGCTGGAAGGAAATGTCTAAAGTTAGTACTGTAGGAGTGATGGAAGGAATCTTAAAACAAGCATTTCTCACTCTGAATGTTTGCTTGCTGGCATTAGCAGTGGAAGTGTGGGAGTTAGACAGATGCAGTATAGGAATGGCAGTGAAGTACTGAACCAACGCCAACTCCACCCCCACCCTGCAGAGATGGACAGGCATTGGGGAGTGCCTTTGGGTCGTTGCCCATAATGGTCATGACATTTCACCTCACCCTACCCTGCAGACACTGACAAGTGTCGAAGTGTGCCTTGGGGTGTTCGGGATTTACACTCACCTCATTCCATAAGGAAATACGCTGAAATGGGTGCAGTATAGAGAATCGGGTGAACACTGGGGCCAAAGAGTGCAAGGCGCACCTCAATGCCTGTCACTGGCTGCAGGGTGGAGGCAGAATGGCGTGAGCATTACTGTCGACAATCCCAAGTCACACCCCTGACGCCTGTCAGTCCCTTCGGGGTAGGGCGTTATGGTCGGAAACCCTAACGCCCTTGGCGTTTCTTGGTATATTTTACTCCAAGTTTTCAACATGGACTTTTGTGACCCACCGCTGAACAGTGACACTATCAGGTTTGTTAGCGCGAAGGGTGATTTTGCGACAACGACCGCGCCATTTGGCGTCACAGGTGCGAAAACACATTTCGAACAGCAAGTTAAAAATGACAGCTGTACTGTTCACGAGAAAGTGTAAAAAAATGGTAATGCTGAAAATCTGGAGTAAAAATATAAAAAAAACTGAAGTCATGAGCGTGCGTAGAAACTGCGCAATGCACACCCACAATATAATTATTTTGAGGATTTTTTTACACCAGATTTTCAACATAGGCATTTTGGGACTTCCGCTTATGAACAGTGTCACTGTGATGTTCTTAATCTGTCCTGAACACTGATTTCCCACAGTGACCGCGCTATTCTGTGCCAGAAGTGCAAAAACACATTTTGGCCATGATGTGAAAAATGACAGCTGTACTGTTCATAAGGAGGTGTGAGAAAATGCCAATGTGGAAAATCTGGAGTGAAAATATTACAAATTCATGAAGTTACGAGGGTGCATGAAAACTGTGCAATGCACGCTCATAAAACAGTCATTTTTTTGAATTTCTTTACCAAATTTGCAACATAGGCTTTTTGTGAGCCCACCTCATGAACAGTGACACTGTCATTTCATTAATCGGTTCCAAAAGGTGATTCCGCGCAGTGACCGTGAAATCACCTTTCAGGATCAAATAACGCCATGACAGTGACTACATTCATGAGGGAGGGGTCCCAAGAACCCGCTGCTGAAAATTTGGTGCCAAAAGACAAAAAGATGGCCGAGATATCCACAGAAGTTGGAAAAAAAAAACCAAAAAAACATTTATGCCATTATACAGCTTACCGGCATTTCCTCAGTTCGCGGTCGGCTTTGAAGAGTGCAGACATGCTCCTGGTCCACTGAAGAGAGTCACGCTGGGCTCCAGAGGTATGTATGGGGTGAGGGAGGAGTGTGGGGAGGTGGGGTGTGCAGAGGGTGGTTGGGGGAAGGGACACCAGACTCAGCGAGGGACCGTTTTCTTTATTTTTACAGGATTTAAAAAAAAAAAAAGGACACCGCGTGCCATCTGGATGGGGATTTTTCACAGAGATCACATCGTGACACTAGGTTTCTGTTACTAATTTATACATAAATACACAAGGATTATAATTTCTATATGAACTACAGCACTGTGCAGCACGAATTAGTTGAAAAAAATTCCACCATCTTTATTCCATTTCTTTTTGATGTTGACAGATAGGCCTGTCTTCGGAAATGTGTGCTTTTTTGAGGTGTCACTTCAACACAGGCTCAAGTTTTCATAAACAGCCATTTCTTTTAGAAATAGTTTGTTTTTCATGCTTAAGTGGCATTTCCTCAGGACTTTAAAAACAAAATCTCAACTTTATTAGACACAAGATAGATAACCATGTTTGCTTTACTTGTACATGAGTTTTTTTTCTAATAACACAGAGGGTCGGTTGTCACTGTTCTCATTTTGAAGAAAGTTTCTGAGGATGACGTGGACCTACAGAATGTTTCCACACACAATAAGTGACTTCTGAAAACAAACACTTCAGGTCAGCTGCCACCAACTGTGAAGCAAAGCCATTCGTTTTTTTTACTAGGCTGTCGGTCGGCTCAGGTAGTTTGAAGCTGAACGTTTGAAACGGAGTGCTCTTAAAACTTTTCCCAAGTAGCGCACATAATGGCAGCTTTGCTTAAAACCACAGTCATCTGTTGCTGGTAGACGCCATCTTGCTTTAGGAGGAGTTTATAGTGACCCAACCCAAAGAAAAAAAAAAAAAAACAGACAATGCAGCTGTAATTGGATGCTGCAGTCAGGGACCACCCCGCAAACACAGTTGACTGTGTAGTGACGGGGAACTCCCTGACTGCAGCGGTCAATTGCTTTGAGCACAGTGGCACGCTCATTAACTGCCATCATCAACAGCATGCTCCTCTATTGGCTGACACAGAGACCAGCCCCTGAATGGGCTGCTGCCATTCGCCACAACACTGCCACGCCTCCACAACCCGCTTGTGAAGGAAGCTGACGCAATGTGCTTCTTGCATATGCGTGCAAACAAACATATTGAGTACATCAGTACTGCCGTAAGGAATCTTTAAAATGGGTACCACAGTACTGCTAGAGGGAATGAGTACTGCAGCACTGCTGAAAGGAACTTCTAAAATTAGCATTGTAATACATCAAAACCCCAAAGTAGCAGACATTTTGTACTCTTGGAGTAGTATGCCTTAGAGGCAGTTTGCAGGAGGAGTTCAGAGAACCCATAAAAGGATGCTAATAGAGAAGGACTGTGCCTGCTGTGCACAAGGTTTTGCACACCTAAAATGCCTTACATTGGGACCAAGGTTTCTGAGTATGCATGTAGGTTCGGAGAGCTGTGCCAAACAAGAAACAGGTTTTCTTCTTTGCATCCTGTTACAGATCCAATACACTAAGGGCGCTTTTACACACAGGCGAGTACAACGGAATGGCCGTTACCGGTGTGCCACCATTGTACTCTGTTCCGTTTGTGGTTCACTTTACACGCAGAGGGTATTCTGGCAACCCTCTCATCTCCGTTTTCTGTATTTGTGTTTCGGCTCCCCCATGGAGTGTGGTGTTCTATGGCTGTGTTTTTACTGGTGCCGGAATGGCTGTTTTACACAGCCAGATGAAACGGATCACAAAGGGATCCACCGAAGTAGGAAGAGATTGAGGTTCCGATGAACGTTCACTGATGTAACGGAACAGATGCATTTTACACACAGGGGATGTAACAGTATACTGTTTCCGTAACAGTCATTCCGTTACAGAAACCTGTGTGTAAAAGCGCCTTAAATCACTTCCTTTTCGGTTTAGCTCCAAATGTACTAAATGTCCCATGCCTTTGGGTCTGGCTTACTACTTGGCAAAGACTACGGCTGCACTACACTGTGGACTCCCAACATACTGAAAAACCGGGTTGCACCAGGAAACGAACCTCAGCTCAGTGTGCCTCCACAGTAACCATTCTTTCAATAAATAAAAACAAACATGTTTGCAGCTTGACATTTTCAGCCAATACTGGATCAGACATGTATAACTTGTTTAAAGGCTATACCTGTTCTGGCCAAGCTTGATCAGCCAGCTTTGCACAAGGATCCGCACATCCAAGATGCCTTGCACAGCGACTGAGGCTTAAGAGCATGTGCTTGGTTTGGAGAGAGAAAAAAAGTATAGTGCCGCAAGGGATCTACAATATGAACACAGCACTACTGACAGAAAATACCTCTAAAGTGACTGCCACAGTACTGCAAGATGGGATCTCTAAAATGATTGCCACAGTCCTACTGGATAGGTACCACAGTACTGCTGGAACATATCTCTAAAATGATTTTTTTTTTTTTTATTCTTCGGTAACCAGATAATGCCTACTACACATAAGTGCCTGTTTTCAGGGGCGACCCAGGAGCACTGAGGAGGCTAAGTGACTTGCTCAGAGTCACACAGTATGCAAGCAGAGGTTGTGGGAATCAACCCCAGGTCTGCTGGATGTACAAAGCTTGTTCACGGCTCGTTACTCTCACTTCTAGGCTAGAATACTAGCTCCCACAATACTGTAGGATAGGCTCTCTAAAATGAGTACCACAGTACTGCTGGAAGGTATCACTAAAGGTGTGTTACACAATACAGGATCTGCACTGTTGTGAGAGGTGCAGATGAGCTGTGCTGATGCAGATCTGGTAGTGTAAACAGCTGCTGGAGCACTGTAAGTCGCTCCATTACAACCCACAGTAATCTGTGTTTTTGTGGGTTTGTGTACTGGTACAGATGTTTATGCCAGCACGTAAACACGCTGCTCTGCCTGCATCAGTACAACACCGCGGTGCCAAGTCCCAAATTACTCGAGGTTCCCGAAGGAAAGCCCTGTAAAATTTCACTGAACAGCTGCATTTTGAACCAAAAAACAGCCAGGGAAGTTCTAACCACATTAGTGGGTTATCTCCCACCCTACACACCAAGGCATAAAATAAGCAGGTTCGCACAGCAATTTGCTATGCAAAAACTGTGATTTGCTAATCAAGTGCAACTTTGATCAAAAGAAATTGCTGATCAACTGATATGATGTATTTTAGTAAAAAATTAGAAATTGCAGTACGTTTTTCCTGCAGTTGTGGTAAAAAGTACAGTACACAGCTGTGGTAATTTAGCTTGCAGTTTGATATCCTCCCATTTGCACTCTGCTGGACTGTATCCTATAGATAAAGATAACCATTTTGTGAAACTGCTTCTCAAATCTGGCTGGTTGCTAATCAACATTTTTTGATTGGCAAATACTGCTAATCAAGTTCAGGGTTTTAAATAGCTGGTATAGCACAGCAAAACACTACACAAAACGAGGGTAATACTGTTTCCAAAAATGTATAGCAGTAGACTGCTAACCATTTTTTCATTGTCTATGGCACACTAGATAAAATTATTAAAATTATATATATTTTTAAACTTTGCTAACCATTTTGTGTCAAGCACTAGGCATTTTTACAGCTGATTAGCGACAACCTGGTACCAGCAAGCAATACTCTCCTCCCTGTGCTGCATGTAGACTCCTCCAACTTGCACCGCCATTAGACGCACAACCTTCCCACAGGGGGACAGCATCCACTGGGGACACTCAATCCTCCTCCTCAGACTGTCCCCCAATGATTAGGGCTCGCTTCTGAACTCCGGCTGTCAGCGTCATGGCCGATAGCTCTGCCACTGCACTGACCGTCTGGCGTAAGAACCCTATTTTCTAACACCTTTTTCCTTAGGCATAAATGAGAGCCAGTCGACCTTTTTGAAAACAAGTGAAATAGGTTAATTAAATACTTATCCCACGTGAAAGGGTGTGAATAAGTGATGCCAAGGAAAGTTTTCAAGTGGCTTTTTCAGAGGTGAGAGTTTGCAAGAGATGGGTAGAATTTATGCCCAAGGATATACTCTTTAACTGCCTCACCAGTCAGGTGGCAGAACTCTTGGAGGAAAAGCAGATCCCCATGGCCTGCATTCAGAATCTGTTGAATAATTTCTTTAATCAGAATGTCCAATTGTTAAGTTTAGGTGAACATTATACAAGATTAAATCTTAAAGGGAAATGTTCATATCAGTAAGCCCCACACCTCTGTGGTAGGGGCACTCCCCAATCAGCGTTGTTAAAAAAAAAAAAAAAAAAATTCCAGTACGTGCTTCTGAACTAATTTTCTTTTATCTGGTCACTCCTGCCAGCATTTTGAATGGAGCACCTCTAGCAGGGCATCCCACAGTTGTCCGCAGCTGACATCGGAGCCAGAGAGCTGCCGCAGGAGTGTATAGTGTTAGGCTAAGGACAGAGCTATTAACAGCTCCAGTTTGCCACTTAGAGGTCTCGGCACTATGCTGAGACCAAGTATAGACTGGCAGTTGATCCCATCCCTAACCTTTATATTCCATTTTAGGTTACCCTTTTCTCAGGCCTTGCAAGATGCCTTTTTTTTTTTTTTTCTCTTTGGTAACCGGGTACGGCCCACTACGGCACAGGTGCCTGTTTTCAGGGGAGACCAGAGAGCGCTGGGAAGGTTAAGTGACTTGCTCAGAGTCACATAGTATGCAAGTTGAGGTTGTGGGACTCAAACCCAGGTCTGACTGCTGGATGTACTAAGCTCATTCACAGCTCGTTACTCTAACCTCTAGGCTATACTGCCAGCCATTTCCCCATTTTGAATCTACTACAGCATTTCTTTAGTACTGAAATAATAAAAAAAGCAGGCCTCTTTCATATACCTATCCCCAAGTTTTCATCAGTATTCTCAGCTGTTTTTGAACACCCATTAACACTAATCACTTTTCTTGTGATTAGAGGGAAGCAGCATGCAGACTGAAAACAGAAAGACAGGAACAAGCACTAGTCTAAATAAACAGCTCACAAGTTAATCTAATGCCCAAATATTTTTGTGGTGAAAACACAATGTGAGACAATAATAGTATAAATGTATTTAATGTACATAGAGCTGTGGATAAAAGTCTTCTGACAGGAGCAGTGTTCATGGACCTCACAAAGTAGACCATAGTTTTCTAATCACCAAACTAAAAACACTTGCTTTTGAGCCCCCTGTGGCCAGCTGGTTTACCAACTACCTAGAAAACAGGACGCAACGGATCAAAATGGGATCAGCACTAATTCAAGAATGGCTGTGTGCAGGGTGCCACTGGGGTCCATAGTTGGACCTCTTAGTCTCGCTTTTCATAAACGATGCCCCCTCGGTCTGCACCAGTACTAGTATGCTACTCTACGCAGATGATGCAACACTATTTACTCAGATAAAGGAGACTGAGATTATCAACAAAAACTTAAACAGTGATCTAAGCGCTTTACATAGGTGGTTCGAGGAAAGCAGAGTGATCATTAATGTTACAAAAACACAGGCAGTGCTACTGGGGTCAGTCTCTAAAGCTAGAGCAAATGCTGATACGTTATCAGGGTGGAGGGACCCCTTGAGATGGTTAATGTTTTCAAATACACTGGTGTTCACATAGACTCAAACCTGACTTCTGGCCTCCATATTAAAAATCTAACATGCAAAATCCATCAAGAACTTGGTCAGCTCTACCGTATAAACAAATTCCTGACATATGATGCCAGGCTAAACATCGCAAGACACCACTTGCTTTCCTTATTAGACTATGGCTCCTCGGTTGTTGATGCAGTACCTAAAGTCAATCTCCAGGGACCACCAGGGATATAGGACATTGCTTTGTTTTACATATGCCCACGATCAGGCTACAAGAGGTCCACTGGACCACCAGGGATATAGGACATTGCTTTTTTTTTACATATGCCCGAGATCGGGCTGCGAGCGGTCCACTGGACCACCAGGGATATTGGATGTGTATCTATTCTACATATGCCCGCGATCGGACAGAGAGGCACATTGCCGTGATGTGCAGGGGGTGTCTGTCCCCGACGGCTGCTGCCTGGCAGGGTGCCAGGCGCAAGTCGCCAGGGATCGGCGCACCTGCATGCAAATGGGCCATTATGACATGCAAATGGCCCCATTTGCGCTTTGCATACATTATGGCCCCATCTGCATGTGCACTTTTGAATATCGTGGTTGTTGCGCCCAGCGCAATGGAACTTGCACTAGCGCATCCCCCTGCTCCACTCTGGCCACTGCGCCATGCACACTGCGGGTGGCCAGGGTGCAATATTCAGCGATGCTGTGCCATGGCATGGCTCCGTTGAATATCGCCCAGTCAACACCCCTGCACAGACAAGTTGTGCTGCACCCAGGCCTTGCGCCACAGCCTGGTGCAGTCTGAATATCCGGGCCCTGTTGTTTCACACCAAAGTCCAAGCACTTTCTTGAAGGTGTCTGCCCCCAAATAGTAAAAGTTGATCTCTGTCTGTCAGTGTCAATCTATCTTGTCTGTGTCTATCTAGCTATCTAGCTCTCCAAAAATTAAAGTGACAGTGCACATATTACTAAACATTTTACAGCCATAAACACTTTTAGTGTACGGGACAGGGAGCTCCTGCTACTCTTGAGGACCGACCTTTTCTTAAATCTGTTGTAACAGTTCTTCTATTTCTTAGCCTAATCTATCCTTTACAATTTCTAGTCCATAAGGTTGGCCACCTATGGGCACCCCCCTTCCCTTTCTTGACTATGCTACAGTGTCCTGTTTAATTTCCTTTTCCCTCTCAGGTCCTTGTGGTGACCTCTAAGCGTATGTAAAACAGGTTGCGTTTATCGTCGTTGGATTTAGTATGTAATAGCACTATGTCATAAAATACCTTGATGTATATACCTTATGTTTATGAAACCTGTAAATGTTGAAAATACCATGGCACTAGGTGTTTTTGATAATGGTGAAAAATACTATGTGACTATTATAGAAATTAAGTTAGTTGTGCTATTTAAAATGCATGTAAGTTACTGTAAACTGAATAAGTCTGAAATGTTATGGTGATTTGCACATATCCCATAATGCTTTGCATTATGGACGTAAGTATGTTGTTGTATTTCTTTGAAACTTGACTTGTTGCCATTGCCCTTAGGGGTAACCCTTTTTTTCAGTGCTTATGCACTGTGGTTCTTAATTTTTAGCTTTTTTTTTTTTGTTTGTTTGTTTTTTTTTTCCTATTTGAGCCCCCACTACCCAAGCAAACAGGGCCTGCATAGGTGTGGAGGCTAAATCTCAACTGGTAAGTTAGATCAGAGATCAGTTTCAGAAGGTGCTTGCTCAGTGCATAGAAAGGACATACATAGTCTGTTGCTGCAAACTGATGTACTGAAGAAGGAATATGACATTGCTGAAGCTTGTTTCCTGTATTCTGAATAAACAGCACACAGAGATTGTGTGCTGAACCTGAGGTTTGGTGTCTGGTCAATCTGTTATCCCTAAACCCCTCCACAGTGTAGAATCAGTTAAAAACATGGCAAGCAACAATCTTTTTTGCATCTTAGACCACCCTGTGCTGTTTATGGAGAGCAGCTTTCTGTTCGGTTTGTTTAGTGCTATGAGCACAGCATTCCTCAGTACCAGCCTTTCTGCTCCATGTTTGAACTTGCATACAACATACATGGCTCTCTACATTACACAACAATGGGTGTACAAAAACAGCTGTAAATACAGATTAAAACCTGGGGATAGACATATACTTTTTAAATTTACCCTTTATTTCCCCTCTTGAAGAATTACTTATGCTTACCACGACTCACTAGTGAGTCCTGCAACCTTGATGGAAGCCTTTATCAGGTCCCTAACCAGTGACTGGCACAATAAAGATTTAAAAGGCATCAGCAGAGACAGCAGAGCTGGCTGCATCAGCAACATATGTTATGCAAGCAGGTCAGATGGCAACGGAAAAGTCAGCAAGGGAGGACTCCAAGGTCAAGATACTGTCAGAATGAATGTCAGTGGCTGTCAACCCTATAAATGGGTTAAACAGTGACCCATGGCAACCGTGCAGTCGCAAGGTGTCGGCAGACATGGCAGCAACATCAGATGTTCAAGGAAGAGAACAAGGAGCTTGACTAGGATCTCCTCTAGCACCTGTGATGCAGAGTTGAGGAGGAGTCTGCAACTTCAACCTACACCACTGAGTCAGCTGAGGGAGATTGGTCCCTGTCAGGTTAGATACCCGACTGACATGCAACCTAACGGACAACCACAACAACTAGCCTTGAAAGTGTTGGCCCAAGAGACAGATTGCCAGTTGGGCCAACACACCCCCTCACCACATTGTAGAAGTGCACAAAAGCAGCAAGTGGAAAAGTTGCGGTCTTTTGTACTGTGGAAGCCCCACCACCGGCCCTTTGTGGTCGACACCAACATCAACTACTCCTAATGACTGTCAAATATTTAACTGGCATGGAGTGGTTCTCCATGATCAGTGCATAACAATTTTTGTTTTAAAACTTGAATTTAGCTGGCCCAGTTGCACAGAGGGGTGAGACGCTGGATGCCACACCAGCGACCCTAGTTTGGGAACTGACCAGGGTTGCTGGGGGTTGTCCAGAGAAAGAAGAGATACGGTGCCCGGTGCAAGCCTGGCCCCTAGTGACAGCTGGGGGCAAGGCAGCCAGGGACCATTACACAGGTACAAGTGGCATGGTGCCCGCTGATGTCTTGCGCAAGACAGCATGGGCACAGCTGTCTTCAGTGGCACTGCACAGCCACTCCCCTAAGGGGAGAAAAAAAGATGATAGTTCATGGTTCGGCTGGCTGTTCCTGCCACTTGCACCAAGCAGCAGGACACATGACTAAGTCCCAGTGGAAAGCCACAGTGACGGGGCTTGGGGGCATTCAGCCAAGCTGGGGACTGCTGGTGGGGTAAGATACTAAGTGTGCTCTTTTAAGTTCAAATTATTTTTTTTGCAGTTAAGTGTCACACATATTGGGAGGCACTTGTTAAGAACAGTACTAGATAATAAATGATTTTCTCCCAGAACTGCAATTGTAGGTTGCCTTGTTATACCAGATTATGCTATATATAAACTATCACTACCAACACGAACACAAAAAATGTGCTGGTCAAATGCTACAATAAGATCGGCTGTCACTGCCCCAAAACCACACATTTATCCACGCACAATTGACAGTTCATTACTGTGTCAAGGTATACCAAAGTATATTAAAGATGTTCGCTGGTGTTTCTGCACCTCATGTCAGATTTCTTTTTGCAGTTAATCTTTTTATTGAGTATCTAAAATATCAACATGAACAACATTACAGAGCATGGAAGTACTTGTTAACATGAAAAGGTACTTGGCAAGGTTGGAGGAATGGTAAAATGTATGGCAGCTTAGATTAAACGCAAAGTGCAAAGAAATAATGCACCTGGGAAACAAAACCCAGGGAAGATACACAATTGGGGTGAGATACTGACAACAACAAAATGGAAAGGGACCTGGGTGTAGTCATATCAGATGACCTAAAGATGGGCCAGCAATGTGAGAAGGCAGTAAGGAGGGCTGGGGGGATACTGGGATGTACAGGGAGAGGTATCACCAGTAGAAAACAGGAAGTTGTTGGCCCTCTGTACACACAGTTGGTAAGACCACATCTGGAGTACTGTGCACAGTTCTGGAGACCCTCTCTCCGCAAAGACACAGGGTGGAGGCTGTCCAGAGGAGGGCAACCAAAATGGTGCAGGGTCTGCACCAGAAGACATGAAGAAAGACTAAAGGAGCTTAAGATGTACAGCCTCGAGGAAAGGAGGAAGAGGGGGGACATGATAGAAACTTTCGAATACCTCAAGGAAATCAACAAAGTTTAAGAGGGTAGCATCTTTCAGAAAAAGAGATGTGCAAGAATAAGGGGGCACAATTTGAAGATACAGGGGGGACAGCTCAGAGGTAATGTGAGGAAGTATTTCTTCACAAAGAGGGTTGTGGATGCATGGAACAGCCTTCCTGAGGAGGTTGCAGAGTCAAAAACAGTGGGGTAATTCAAGAATGCATGGGACAGACATAAGATAATTCTATTGGGGGGGGTAGGAGGAAGTAGGCTGTTGGTTAACTAGGATCTGCAGCTTTTCCGTTAAGTAGGGAAATGGGCAGACTAGGTGGGCCAAGCGGTCCTCATCTGCCATCAAATTCTATGTTTCTATGTTGTTGTTCTTTTTTTCCACCAATTGTTTAACCAGGAGAGAGACACTAAGCCGAAAGCTTGTTTACAGGTGCAACCTGGAAGCACAGGGAAGTTAAGTAACTTGCTCAGGGTCACACAGTATGCAAGTGGGGGCTGTGGGATTCAAACCCAGGTCTCCAGATTTGCAGCTCAGAGCCTTAAACCACTGCGCTATACTGTCTTCCCTGTTTCAGTGTATATTTTGTTTGCTCAGTATATGGTGATCATCCAAACATTAAAAATCCAGAAAAAAAAAAAATACCGTAGTAATCTTTCTTGCAAGGTGTCCGTTAGCATCAGTAACTATTGCAGTTAGCTGGCCAGATAGCACTGCCCACAGGTGGAATGTATGGTAATGAGTTATGAATTAGCCAATCAGATTGAAGCTAGGGAATGTGCTGAGCAGGGAAAGAGGGAAGGAGGCTTCAAAATTTTTTCGAAGGTAGAATGGAAAAATGCCCTACTGGAAAGAACCAACAAGATTAAAAAAAACATATACAACAACCAGACCCAGAATCATAACCATAAAACTTTGCTCAAAATGCAATCCAAAGGTTAATGCATGGAATAATTTAAGGCGAAAAGATGGAGCCTTCTTCTGAAGGTTATCTGGGGAGGAAGGGTGGGAGCTTACTGATGCTAAAAGACACCTTGGATAAAGAAGATTACTACAGTGAGTCATTTTTTCTTCTTACGCCAGGGGTCCTTTAGCATCCGTAGCTATTGCAGACTACAAAAGGCTCTGCAGTACGGCCTTACCAAACCTACAGTAGCATCAGATCTAGACTGCACATCTAAGCAATAATGCTTAGTGAAAGTGTGCACAGTCTTCCAAGTTGCTGCCCCCTAGTAGAGTGGGCTCCAAGGCCCTTAGGGGGCTGCTTATCAGCATTGTCATAGAATCGAATGCAGGAGACTATTCAAGAGATAGTTCTCTTAGTGGCTGGCTTTCCTCTACCTACCTCCCCAAAGGTGACGAACAGCTGCGTGGATGAGTCCCTGAACTGCTTAGTGTGCTCTAAGTAATAAAGCAGGGGCCTTTTAACATCCAGACTGTGGAGCTTCTGCTCCCCTGAAGTGGATTTCTCTGTAAAAAAAAACAGGAAAAGTGATGGATTGATTGAGGTGGAACTCAGAGACCACCTTAGGCAAGAATTTCCTATTTGTCTTCAGTTCAGTCTTGTCCCTGTGGGGAATAATGTAGTTGGGCTCAGTGCAGAGGGCCTGTAACTCTGAGATCCTTACAGCAGAGGTAATGGCCACTAAAAACACAGTTTTACAAGTGACATACATAAGGTAAGCCACAGCCATGGGTTCAAAGGATGATTCCATGAGCTTGGCAATACAGAGATGCAGGCTTCAAGGTGGGACAGGTTCCCTGATTGGAGACTGGACATGGAGGAGACTGAAAAACTGTTTAAAGACCGGTTGTGAAAACACAGACTGTTTTCCCAATCGAGAGATGAGCAGAAACAAAGGCCAGGTGAAGCTTCAAAGAGGAAGGCTTCAAACCTGAGTCCTGTAGGTGTACTAAATAATCCAAAATGTTGGGAATCTAACCCTTAAAAGGATTAATGTGTTTTTTCTTGCACCAGAAGGAAAATATTTTCCACTTGGCTGCATAAGTCTTTTTTTGCACTAGGCTTTTTGGACATCCTCAGGATCTTCAGCACTTGCTCAGAATACTGAATGTCCGAAACTCTTAACTCCTCAAGAGCCAGGTCTGAGGTAAAGAGATTTCAGATCTGGGTATGACACCCCTGTCTGTGGAAGAGACAGGAGGGAGTTACAGAAGGAGATGAACAGGCTTGCTGCAGGACAGAGACATCAGCAGAAGGTACCATACCTGCCTCGCCAATCTTGTGCCACCAGAATCATTGCTGCAGGCTGATTTTTGAGCTTTAACAATGTTCTGAAAAATCAGAGAAAAGGAAGGAGAGGCATAAAGGAACTTTCCTGTCTACTCCAGAGCTAAAGCATCTGTTGGAAGAGTTCCCAGTTATGGAAGCCTGCAACAGAACAGAGGAAGTTGATGGTTCAGGTCTGAGGCGAACAGATCCACTTCTGGTGTGCCCTACCTTCTGAACACTGTGGCCAACACCGGTTTGTTCAGACACCATTCGCTGTGTCCCTGGTTGATGAGACTGAGGGCATCCACCAGGGTGTTGTCTTTACTGGGAGATGTATGGCTGAATAAGGAATAAGCTAGGCTCCAAATTCTCATGGCCTCCAAGCATAGGATGGTGGACCTTGTGCCCCCTGCTTTTCTATGTAAAACTTAGCAGTGGTGTTGTCTGTTCTGATTTGGATGGTATGCCCCTTTATCTCTGAAGCAAAAGCTTTGAGCACCAGATAAATGGCCCCACGTTCCAGCAGACTGATGTGGGCCTGTGACTCTTGTGGAGTCCAGGAGCCACTGACAGAAGAGCCGTCCATGTTTCTTGAAGGGCAAGGTACCTGGAACAAAATCCCTACTGACAGGTTGGCAGCGTCCTTCCACAAGTCCAGAAACTAAAGGAAGATTTTTGTGACTGGGACTAGCTTGGACAGGGAATTTTTGCTCTGGGACCAATGAGACCTTAGGTACCGCTGAATGTCCCTTTTTCTGAACCGGACTCCTGGGGCCACAGCTTTCATAGACGCCATGTGGCCCAGGAGCTGTAGGAAGTAAGTGTCTGGCTGGCCTGGCACAGGACAAAAGAGGTTGCCACCGACAGAAAATGTTGGATCCTTTCCACACTGCTATACAGTGTGTCCAATTCTGCTCCTGTGAAGGTAAGGAGCTGAGCAGGTACCAAGTGGGATTTCTTTTGGTTTTTAATGAATCCCAAGGATTGCAAAGTGTCTCTTGTTAGGGAGAGAGCTCCTCCAGGAGAGGAGGGGTCTTCGCTACTATGAGCCAGTCATCTAGATATGGGTAGACTGATATCCCCTTTCTTCTTAAGTGAGCTGCCACCACTGTGAGGCATTTTGTGAACACTCGTGGTGCCGATGTCAGGTCAAAGGGCATGGCTGCAAACTGATTGATTGTGTCCTGAAGGAAGCTTGAACCTCAAACACGGCCTATGGGACAACCAGATGGGGATATGACAGTGTGTGTCTTTGAGATCTAGGGAGGCTAGCCAGTTTCCCTGCTGTAAAGACTGAATTACCAACTTTAGGATTACCTTCTTGAATTTGGGTTTCAGAAGGTGCCTATTTTAGGTGTCAGATCGAAAACTGGCCGCCACTCCCCATTTTTCTTTTGTGTCAGGACGTATCTGGAGTAAAGACCCTTCCCTTTGATGAGTAAGCACTCTCTCTATTACTTTTGCTTCCAAAAGATGCTTTACCTCTATCTCCAACAGAATCCTCTCTGTTGGAGTTAGAGGTATGGAAAGTTGGGTTGTCTTGAGGGCTCCCTTTTCCACTACCTCCAGGACCCACCTGTCTGTAGTACTAGGGTCCAGGACAGGAGGTAGTGGGATAGCCTGCCCCCTACAGGCAGAGTGGAGGCAACCTGGATCTAGGCGTTAGGACTTTTGCTGGGTGGCAGGAGCAGGGGTAGATCTCCTCTGACTCCTCCTGCCTCTTCCTCTGAAGTATCCTCAGAACTGTGAGACGTCAAACCGAGGGGGGAAGGGAATAATAGGGTCTAGGGAAGTAGCCCCTGCCTCTACTACCCCTGTGCTGAGACTTCTGAGCAGCCTGAGGCTTAGCCTTGGAAGTGTTGCTCTGATAGGTTGCCTTATACTCATTAACCTTTTTCATATACTCCTGGAGTCAAAGAGTACATTTATGTCACAGGGAAAGTCCATTACTTTGGATTGAGCGTCTTGCGACAGATTTGTTGTTCTGAGCCACGCAAAGCGTCTCAGGGAAATGGCCTGGGCCATAACCCTTGAGGCTGTATCACTGCTATCATCCACCATGTGGAACTGATACGTTGAGGCCTCCAAGACCATCTTAGCTGTTTCCATTAAATCCTCAGCCATAGAATCGGAGCCCTGTTTAACTATGGCTAGGACCGAGTTCCATAAAGCCTTCTGGTATTTGTCTGTATAAGCCATGTATGAGGCAAGGTGGAGAAGAAGAGAGGCTGAAGCATAGGTCTTTCTGGCCATAAAATTCAGCCTCTTAGAGTCTTTCAGGGGGCTGGGAAGAAAGCGGCACCCCAGCCTTGTCACCTGCTGCTTGCTGCACCACTCCTTCATGACTGGGGTGAACAAACAGAAATTCTGTGTCAGATTTAGAAAACTGATACTTTTTATCAGCCCTCTTCTTGACCCCTTGCACAGATGTGGGGGTCGGAAGTATTTTCATTTTGTTCTTCCTGAAAGGTTTGTATATAGGGAGAACTAACTTTTTAGGAGAGAGAAGACCTTTCATTTCTCTGTAATCTTGGTCTTCCTCCTCATCCTGGATGGACTCGAGAGGGGAGATCAAGAGTGTACCATGTGCTGCAGAAAACAGAACAGGGAGGTGGTATCCTCCTGATCAGGAGATGCCCCAAAATTGGGATCGGGTGACACGTTGGGTTCCGGGGCCTTGCCCTCCAAAATCTCATCTGGGACACTATAGAAATCATCATTGTCCTCCCCTTCATCAGCCCCTACAGCAGAGGGAGCAGTGGAGGGGATTTGCCTGGGGAAGGCAGAGGCACCAAAGAGAGTCCCCATGTCCTGTACAGTCTGATAAATGTGCCAGGCTTTTTCCATATCCGCCACAGAGGGAAGGTCCCCTGGAAAATCTTGAGGGGCAGTCTCCTGGGGTTCAATGTTTTTTGACTTATCTTTGTATTTCTTTCCCACTGCAGCCTCACCTTTGGCACTGCCCAGAGGAGCAATGGAATTTTTTTTCTTTACACATCTTTTTTGTAGCCACTTCATCAGTGACTTGTTCAGGCTTTCTCTTAGAACCAGGCACTTCATTAGCACCTTTTACATTTTTTGATTTAGGAACTTCATCAGCCCCATTTGAAGCCTTGTTTTTAATAGGCACTTCATCAGCACCAGGCTTTGTTTTCAAAGGCACTTCATCAGCCCCATGTACCAGGCTTAGATTTAAAAAATGCTTCATCAGCACCTGAATTATTTTAATTTTTTAAAGGCCCCTCATCGGTAGACCTGGGCCTGTGTTTGGGACCAGATGAAGACCCTTCTTCTGCCATTTCTCTAAGCCTTTTTGCTCTATTTCTTAATGTTTTTGAACAAAATTTGGAGCAAAGAACACAGAAATTATCTGGACCTACGAACTTTAAATACAGGTTGTGAGTATCAGCTTTAGCTAAAATTCTTTGGCAGCTTAAACAATTTTTAAAACCTGTGGGTCTAGTCCTTTTCTTAGGGGTTTCTGACATTCCCAATTTACAGAAAACCCTTAAATAGAATGTTGAACCGTTTAAAAATAAGGTCCAACAGTCGGTTCCCTCGTGAAAAGAACTGCAACTTTTCTGAGATAAATTATATGTAGACCCGTTGGTTCACACTAGAGAAAGGGAACCACAATAAAAATAAATAATAAGTGAAAGGAACTGCAGAAACACTAGATGCGATAACTAAAACTTTTAAAAAATAAAGAAAAAAAGGGAACAGAGGGAAAACGCAGTTCCCGGAAACCAAGGGGAACAACTAAAACTAATAAAATACTCAGCACACACAAAAAATATATAGAAACAATACAAAATAGCTACCAGTATAAAAAAAAAAAATGTTTCTTGTCAGGAGAGAGAGCACCTCAGAGGCAGTGTTGCTCAATACAGCGGAGAAAAAATTCTGAAGCCTCCTTCCCTTTCTCTGCTCAGCACATTCTCTAGCTTCAATCTGATTGGCCAATTTATAAAACTCATTACCATACATTCCACTTTCGAGGCAGTGCTTTCTGGCCAGCTTGCAATTATTTTAGTAAGTGTGAATGATAAACTAAATTAAAATGTTTGCTTAATTTTTCCACCAATGTAAAAAGTGTAAATTACTGATACTATGATACTCCACTTGTGCTAATGTAACAAATCCCCTGCTTACAGCAGAGAAAGGTGGTTGTTTACCAGACTGAGCCAGTGGGACTGATGCTCTGGCATCATCCCCAATATCAGACGGGGAAGAATTAATACAGAGACAAGGGTGTCCTTGTGGTGCAATGTGCCCACTTTTGTGCTCTCATGGTGCCAAGGAGACAGACAGGTCACCCCATCTAGGGTGCCGGGGAAAGAACAAGTATGGCCTGTAAAGAGCTGGCAGAGTCTAGGCACCCCGAGGTTCCAAGGGTGCCATCTGATAGGGCCCAGGGTAGTGTTGAGTGCCACACTCCCCTTAAAGTTGCAGGAAGAGTTAGTGCCCAGGTTTTTGCCTGGGTGGTAGCTGGCAACTAAGCGCATGCCAGGGCCAAAAGTGGCACCAAGAGAAGGTTGCTGCCAGAGATCATGGGCAAGGAGCTGGGTGCCAACCACTCTCAAGTTCAGAGGGTAGTCGAGTTCTGAAACAAAATGGAGGACTAAAGGGCATCAAGGAAGAAGCTGGTAGCACTCAGGGAGGAACAAAAGGCACCAGAGACCGAGCCCAAGGGACTGGGGATCCAAGGTTTATGTCTGATGCTTCCTAGAGAGAAGGATTACGTAGGGGTCCACTCGGAGGGCACAGGAACCCCAGGGGGTTTCGCTTCAAGGAAAACAAAGAAACAACTCAATGGCTGGCTGGACTGTGGAGGGTTCACTCAAATATAACAAATGACACTGTGACAGAATTTAAAGCAGCATGACAAGGTAGGACATCTGTCTCCAGTAACTAAAGAAGGATGGCAGCAGCCAAGCCCCTTGGCATGAGCACTGGTCTGACCCACTGGGAAAGGATCCTACTGAGCACGCAATGGTCACCAGGCAGCACGCATGGCTGTTCCTGGATCCAATCCAGTAGGCCACTGCGTGGACTGGGCAGGTGGAGAATTAGACGGCTGCGTACAGGGGAAGGCACCAACGCTACTGGCCTATACTGTGCAGAACTGAGTTCAATGGCAAGACGCATGTGCTTTCGGCATGGCTGAGACTAGGACAGTGGATTTTTGGCAGGGCAGAGCATCTGCTACGCATACATCCAAGGCAATCACAGGGAAACTGTGACATTACCTTCAGGGACTGTAATATTCAAATATCCTCACCACATAGTGCAAAGCAAGATGGTGGGGGAACAGGGATCCACTGGCAGAGGTACACTCTGGCAGCGACATATAGGCACACCTGTGTGGCACAAAGAGCAGGTAAAAAGGACAAAGTGTTAAATAAGATTCAGATGGAATGGGAAATGCTGGAGATGAGACAGGGTTACAATGTATCCCAGCAAGAGGCTGTGCAGTGAGGCGAACAACCTGGCCATAAGGTCAGGAGGATGTCCATGACAGTACAGACTTTCAACTCATATACGAGTAAGGAACCTATACAGGAATGCAGATATGGGATTGCACTAGGCGAACAGATCTTGTAAATGCAGCAGATCCTTGGATGAGTTCAGAGTCAATCTCCAGTAAAGATCAAGTGCTTTGAGTCTCCTGAGTGTGTGTGTGCTTTATTGTGAACACCAAGGAGGGCCTCGGGGTGAGTCAGTACTTCACAGACTCGAGAAGTGAACAAACTCTGACAACTGCAAGGGAACTCTCGGCAAGCAAAAGACACTCCTAAACATGGGAGGTTCCGTGGGACATGCCTGCCCCCCCCTTCCAGGGAGGTTAGTAAAGAGGGTCACATTACACTAATATTTCAAATAATGTGGACATTCTTGTAGGATTTGTACACATAAAACCATGTAAATTCCATGTCATCCTTATAAAGCAATTTTTATTAGATGTAGAATATGGTTGAAAATGTTTGGATGTATCTGCTTTCATTGTAGCAGGATCAGAACTGGTCAACTCAGGGCAACTGTAAGTAAAACATAATAAAAATACCGCAGACAACTTTAGCAGTGGCCCAAGGCCACCAATTTCCAAGTTGGGCCAGAAGAAACTGTACTGTACTGTACTTTGCTGGCCTGACTGGCCAGCACCTTTTCTGTGGGCTGCACCTTCAAGACATGCCACTCTGATTCCCCCTACAGCATTCTCCGAAGCATCGTAGTAAGTGGTCCAGTCAGAGTATGGACACTGGCAGATACAGTGGGGGCCTAGCAAACTATCAAGTAGGAACATGTGATGGTGCAGGCCTACCATTTGTATCACGTTAGGACTCTTCTGCGAAGTCGAATGGGCCACAATGAAGTGTTGAGGCAAATGGCAGTCAAATTGGGGACTTACTTTGGTGATGGCCAGACAGGACAACTATCTTCTACTGACAGGTAAGTATGGTCGCCTTCCCCTCTACTCTGCCAGATGATTCAGACAGACTGTACAAGCAGGAGCTAGCCTGCTAAACCCACTCTGTTGCACAGTCTTTCATAATTAAAATAAATATTTTTGCCATATGAAAATAAGAATTCTCTCAGCAGGGCAAGTTAAAATTCTCATTGGACCACCAACATTTTTTGCAGGCCAAGTTTTGTCCCATGGGCTGGCCTACTGGCCACTGTGTTGTTTTTTTCTCAAGTCAACCCCCAACATATAATTTTCCAAAAACCAAAGTTAAAAAAATACAGCCATAATGATATACACTTTCATACAAATGAAACAAAGCAACCCAAGGTAAACTGACATGTGCAAAGAGCATCCTGAAAGATGCCAATGGCTGTAACTGTGTGTGGAAAAATATTTCCTCACTGTCATCCTATTCAGAGCTTTAGCTAGATATAATCAAATAGAGTAACTCATTAATCTATTAAATCTGTTAACAGTTCCATTACATATATGAGTACATTTTGTTCCAGTAAACAGGCTTGAAAACACTTCTGGGTACATAAAAAATTAAAATGCAAATCAGAAACGCAAAGGAAAATAAAGCATTTAACCTGCACCCCTGTTTAAAGAGACCCCAGTCACAGAAACGGTAAAAAAAAAAAACTAGTTTTACTATCATTTTGTAAATGATAGTCTATTTTTCACACTCTTCTCTTTTTCTTACATTATACTTGTAAAACCTCATACGTTATACTTGTAAATAGCAATATCCATTTTTGTAAATACAATAAAACACCCCAGGTTTTGTATGTTTTGGACTACTAAACCATTCCGATGTCTGAAGACACCTAGCTTCAACTTGTAGCACCAATCCCCTCCATCTCTCGTTTATCAGAGCATATCCCACCCTGTCATGCATTACTGCTTACAAAACAGCCTTGAGTCTCTGTTAAGTCAAAATATTATTTTCTTTTTAAAAATAAGTTCTTCAAATTTTCTGTCTCCCTGGGCTGCATATGTAACTGAAATGGTATCCTGCCAAGCAGATCTTAATTTCAGCCAACAAATTCTCCAAACAAAGAAAACCAACACATTTACATTCAAACGCGATGCTCAACACTGTTCTGTTTAGGGTGTTTTTTTTTGTGGCAAAGTATAGCAGCCTCATTGTTGATGCACTGTGAGATCTGAGCTTGCTTCCAGAACAAAAGAACCTGCCTTACTTTCTACAGACACCGCACAAAACCAAATGGATAAAACCAGGTCTGTGGCAAGTTTGTCCCAATCAGAACAAGGCAAGATAAAATAGTCACAAACTTTGAGAGGGATGCAAGGTTTCCATGGTTACAGAGGAGATCCTCAGAATAGAATGCCTGCTTGCCAAGCCTAGTTGACAGGCTTAAATTCTAACCTCTCTGTCTAGAAAAATTATTGGGGAAAACTGCACACTGTTATGCAAAACAGCATGTCTGACTTGGCTCATCCTTATTTCTCAACCGCTGAAGGCACCTTACAAGTAACAATGTAAACAGACAAGAAAGCCAATACAACAAAGACAATATACACAATATACTCCGACACTGTTCCACTTCTAATCGGGGTCCTCAGCATGATTTTTTGTTTGGAGGTCCAGGACTTTCTAGCAAAACAAATCGGGGTCCCCAGCTATAAACTGGGAGTCCTCATAAAATTTTGTGGGTCCCCACTGGAATAAATATGAGCTATGCCCCTACGCTTGTACTTTTCACGATGTAAGAATCTGGAGAGTGTCGGGGTGCACTCCATTGGTTTCTATGGGGCTGGTTTTTTTTTTACCTACGATTTGTACTGGTTTAGAGGGCCAATTCAAAACAAATTAAGACCACCACCACTCAACTAACAAGGCCTTTGTTAGTTGAGTTGGGGCCTTAATTAATTTGAATTGGCCCTCTAAAGTATTACAAATTGTAGTTAAAAAAAAAAAGGCCCCATAGGAACCAATGGAGTGCACCCCCACACTGTCCAGATTCTTACATCATGAAACGTGCAAGCATGGGGGCGTGGCTCAGTATAGGGAAGTGGATGGACTCCAAAGGCTTTGTAACCAAGTGTCTCGGAGACTTTATGAAAAAAAAAAAAAGTCCAGGTGTCCCGAAGCATAAAACATGTGTAAAGGACGCAGCATACGCATCCTCAAGAGCCCTGCTAATTACCTCTGCAATTCCACAACACAGAGGCCCCAATATTCAAAAGGTTAACACTGCAGTAACTGGCCATATTCAGAGGCCCCTGGAGTGCCACCCAAACCCGGCAATGTGATCGCCCTAAGAATACTGTTGCACCTATGCAAATTAGGGATTCCTCATGTATAACGGCACAGCAGTATATTCAGAAGACTTCAGCAGCACTAAATGGCCCCCAGTGCAGCTCTCTAACACTGCCAAAAACCTGGCCTTAGCTTTGCGCTAAGGCTGCGCCCCCACTCCCCAAATGTCAGGCAGCTGTACTGCAGCCATATTTCCTGGCAGACCAGTGGACCCCCCCCCCCAACTGCCCAGGCCTCGCAAGAACTAATGCATCCCTAGTGTCTAGTGGACCCCCTTCTCCTGATCACCCAGGTTTCCAACTTAATGACACGTCCCTGGTGTCCCTCCCTCCCCTGTTCCCACAGGATTGCAAGTAAAATTAAACTTTCCTGGTAGGCTAGCTGCTCTACCCTGACCAAATGACAACCCCCCCCGCCCATCTTTGTGGCACCCCCACCCACTATGGACTCCCTGCCCCACACTCACCCCAGTTCCATGGCTATTGAGTGTGACTGGGACAGCCCACCGCTCACCAGCTGCCATCCGACCCGCACAGAGCACGACTGCGAGTAATGTACAAACAGTTTCTACATTACTCGGGATTGCGCTCTGTGCAGATCTGATGGTGGCCAACCATGAAGATGAGTGGAGGGCTGTGCCGGGTGCAGTCTGTGGCTGTGGAACAGCTGACTGGGGTGAGAGGTCCTTAGTGGTTGGGGGGGTGTCACAGGCCTATGCAATGGGGTTAGGCGGCTGCTGCATGCGTGCAAATGAGTCTATAATGGACATGCAAAAAAAACTTAATGCTGTGCATGTCAAATGAGTTCACCTGCTTGCTAAGGCTGAATATGACCCACTGGACCCCAGTGCTATCCAGTACTGGGTGTGCTCTCTCCTCTGGGATATATGCAGCCTTAGGCTGTGTCAGTATAGCTCATATTCACTTTGCACTAGGTCACCAGCACTGCCCCATATTCAGACAACGTGTTAACTGTAGGAATATTACCTCCCTACTATCAATATTACAACCTACCAAAGGCCAGTCATTTAAGGACCCTCCTTTATGCAGATGATGCTGTCATCTTTGCAAGTCACCCGGATCCCACCGTGCTTGAAGACAACCTACGACATGGGTTCCCCGAAGTTGAAAAATGACTCCAATCCCACAAGCTAGTTCTAAACTACAAAAACACAAAACTTGTGCTGTTCTCCCACCATAAACACAAGTCACATGCCCTCACAGTTAAAAATAACCAAGGAGCCCCCACTGAGCAAATACAGCACTTCAAATACCTTGGAGTAACCCTGAACTGCCACCTTACCTACGAGCCACACATTGATATTGTTGCTAAGAACATAAATGCTAAACTAGGACTGCTCTACAGACACAGACGAAGTCTGACCCCAGAAGCACTTAAACTTGCAATCCACAGCTCAGTACTATCTGTTATTTTATTTTTTTTTCCCCTCTGTGTTTATCCTCCTATCGCACAGTGACCCCATTCTTCAGGATCTCATTGTGGACCTGCCCCAGAACAGTCACCGGATCGTCCTCGCAGATGGGAGCCCCACTCTGTAGACCCTAGATGCCTGGATTGCCCCCCCGGTGGGGTGGAGGAGCCCCAGATCTCCCCCCTGACCATGATTAGAGTGTGCGCCTTGCTTTAGACTTACTGCGTCAGAGTGCCATCCCCAAGACCTGTCTACTGGCGCCACTGTACGATGATCTGTTTTTTCTCTGTTTTCTCCCCATCCCGTAGACGCTAATGTGCAATGAGGTACAAGGAGCCAGGAGACGGGCTGAGACGTGCCTCTTGCTCCAGCCCCCTGCTGGCATCAGGCGTTTGTTCCTGCTACTCCCTTACCTGCACCTTCCACTCAAGTTCCCCAAGGTGGTGGTATTGCGGCGGGAGCTTGCAGAATCCCCCCCTGAAGAAGAAGAGCAACCGTTGGGCGCTCTGTCCTTCTCCACCCCTGCCGACCCCCGATGACCCGTGCTCGTTCCTGAACACGGGTCGCCGGCATGGAGCGAGGTAAGGCGTCCAGCGCCTCAGCCCTCAGCGCCACCGGGCCGGCTGGTACTATCTGTTATTGACTACAGCTTGGTTATATATGGAACTGCCAAAGCTACATCTCTCAAAAGACTAAATACTGCCCTAAACAAAGCCGGTAGACTTATCACTGGTGCCGGCTACCTCACCCATACTTGTGATCTATTCACCCTAACCAGGTGGCTCAAATTACAAGACCGCATCAAGTACCACTCATGTATACTTGCCAAGCAAGTGCTGCTTGGAGCCCTACCAACGGGCATCACCAGTCTTCTATCAAAGCCTCAAAAGTCGCGTCACACCGGGTTCTCTGTCTCTGAACTCTTTCACGTTCCTAGGGTTCGAACCACCCAATGCCAGCGATCCTTCCCTTACAGAGCTCCTAACTGGATGAATGGCCTGAGCTGTGAACTGACTAGCATACCTCAACTTACCCAGTTCAAGAGTCTCCTGCATCTGCACATCTCAAAGGAAAGTGAGTGTACCTGCTTTAATTAGTCATGCAACTTGCACCTCATCTAGCAATCTGCATTCCCCAGCCTCCTCGACAAGGCCCCTGGCTGCATCCTTCCTCCCCTGCTCAATCGTCTCTCTCATCTTCCCCCTACCTGTCACGTACTGACCCTCCTACTCTGTCCCACTAACTCGCCCACTATGAGCCCTGACTGACTCTTTTCCACACGTTTCTTCCTCCCCCTTCCCCCCACACCTCACCATCCCCTCCCTCCCTCCTGTCACTTTTTCCTTCTGTGCTTGCCCCCGTTCCCAGCCGTTCTACCCCTTCCTGCCTTGTTCAACATGCTTGACAATGCCGCCCGGCTGCATCCCCCCTGTGTTCTCTGTCCTGCTGCTACTCTTCATCCCCTGACTCACCCTTCCCGATGTCCAAATGGGATTACCTGCCCATGTTTTCGCCTATATAGTCCTAGAATGCCAACTATGTATCTAATTGACAAATGTCCAGATGTCAACGTAGAATGAAATGAGAAGTGTCAGTAGGGACTTGAGACAAAAGAAAAAAAAATCCTTTTCGGTTTGGCTCTCAAAAACACAAGGCCAGATTCCCAAAACGTATAGGCCAGATCTAACAAGCTGTACTATAAATCAGCAGGTCAGATTCTCAGCTGGGATGCCAAATTTTATATCAGCCAGTTTAAACATGATAGTTATTTGCTTTTTGTATAGAATTTTATATTTTTATAAAACCTCACTCATCAGTAACTCCCAGGGCATGTCTCCTTGAGGAATCAAAGATGAGGGCCTCTGTGTCAAGTGCACAAAATATGAACAGCAACTTCACCAGATATTTTGTTTCTGAAAAGAAGGTGTTCAGTTCGTTTCAGGGGCTGCCCCCAATGGCATTGCAGCAGTGTGTCATTTTGCTGTGCAGGCGATTCAGGTTAGGAGGCAAACTCGAGCAGCCATATCAGGAGGCCGGCCAAGCTGCAGTCAGCTGCCAAGAGGTGGCAAGCCACGGTTGGGGAGAGTCAGTGGCAGGATCTGGCACTGCAGTAACCCCTGTGGGCAGGCCAGGGAGTCTGCTCTTTCCACAGGGGTATGCTGTGCATGCCCGAGGCCACCCACGGGACTACCAATACCAACAGGAAGGAGGGGGGGAATGTAGAAGAAAACTGGGGGAAAAAAATACCAATCTGTCATCTGCACAAGGACTACGGTCCAAACAGGGTAATATATCCTGGACAAGCACTCCCATAGTTCGTCACAAAAATAACTGAAGTTTATTTAATCAGAAACACCACTGTGCAAAAAATGCAGATATTCACATCCGGACTGAAGGCGCCCTGCTGCTTCAAGGTCGTTAGAACCTCTTCTTCAGGAGGACATGGCTAATGTGCACTGTGTTTCCCCTTAAACTGTCCACCACAAATGACATCTGCAGTTACAAGAGGAAAGGTATCCTATACTACTGATCCTGAAGTTTATTTGAAAAAATAGTACGTTTTTGGCAGGAGGGACGAATGCACAGTGAAGAACTGGTTGAAACACTACTGCTTTTTGTCAATATTTTTGTTTTACTTTTTTTCCAAAGAAAACAAAGGAGACAAGTGCACACAGTACATAGGTAAAAAGCAACATTAGGGGTACAGATTCATCCTTAACAGTGAGAGAAAGAGCACCATTAAATAACAATATCCACCAATTGTATCAGGGGACCTGCCTCCTCCGGCTTAGCACTGGGGAAGGGGTGCCCCCACTATCACTGTACATCTTGCTGTTTTGGTGACCTCCTGTATATTGGAGAAAATGCAAAATAAATAGGGGGGGGGGGGCGCGGAATCCTTGGGTTCCCATATGGTTATCCGACAGTTGCTCTTTCCACATCTCTCCTGGCCTACCCTCCTGTTATACTAGCTCTTCCTCTAGTTTTAACCTATCTATCTGCCATGGAACAAAGGTGGGATTATGCTGCATAGCGTAGAGTAGACATGCAGTCCATCTGGAGTCAAAAGCCTATATTCTGTCATTTAGCCCAAAGGTGATTTGTTCCATGTTATAAAGGTGATTAATCGTCTCCCTCCACTCTGATATAGTCAGTATCTGTGGTGTAAGCCATTTTCTCGTGGTGCACTTCTGTGCCACCACCAGCATTATACCCAGTATGTACTTCAGATGCCTTCCCTTAAGACATCTACGATACTGGCACAGCAAGTATGTCTCAGGAGTCAGGTGTATCCTGATATGCAAGACCTCAGACACTGCTTCCTGCAGTGCATGAAGGAAACCAGTCAACCTCAGGCACTCCCACATTACAGGTGTGTGACACCCCCATGCCGAGCCACATAGCCTCCAACATGCCATCGAGTCACCTGTTCCATATTGGGCCATTATTACCGGAGTTCTGATGCAACAAGTTAGTTGCTTCCACACGTACTCTCGCTATACATGGGAGGAGGTTACCATACCCACTTCCCAGCAACCTCTCTCCCAGGCGTTTGCTTCACTCTCCCTTCCCAATTCTTCTGCCCATTTCCCTATGTACAGAGTACTATGCTGCTTCACTCTCCCCTCCCAATTCTTCTGCCCATTTCCCTATGTACAGAGTACTATGCTGCTTCACTCTCCCCTCCCAATTCTTCTGCCCATTTCCCTATGTACAGAGTATTATGCTGCTGAGTTTCTCCCCTCCCAATTCTTCTGCCCATTTCCCTATGTACAGAGTATTATGCTGCTGAGTCTCTCCCCTCCCAATTCTCCTGCCCATCTCCCTATGTACAGAGTACTATGCTGATGAGTCTCTCCCCTCCCAATTCTCCTGCCCATCTCCCTATGTACAGAGTACTATGCTGCTTCACTCTCCCCTCCCAATTCTTCTGCCCATTTCCCTATGTACAGAGTACTATGCTTCTGAGTCTCTCCCCTCCCAATTCTCCTGCCCATCTCCCTATGTACAGAGTACTATGCTGCTGAGTCTCTCCCCTCCCAATTCTCCTGCCCATCTCCCTATGTACAGAGTACTATGCTGCTGAGTCTCTCCCTTCCCAATTCTCCTGCCCATCTCCCTATGTACAGAGTACTATGCTGCTGAGTCTCTCCCTTCCCAATTCTCCTGCCCATCTCCCTATGTACAGAGTACTATGCTGCTGAGTTTCTCCCTTCCCAATTCTCCTGCCCATCTCCCTATGTACAGAGTACTATGCTGCTGAGTCTCTCCCTTCCCAATTCTCCTGCCCATCTCCCTATGTACAGAGTACTATGCTGCTGAGTTTCTCCCCTCCCAATTCTTCTGCCCATTTCCCTATGTACAGAGTATTATGCTGCTGAGTTTCTTGAACAGCTCTGCATAGAATCGAGATGAGGTGTCGAACATCCTGTGTGCCAAGGCATTCGACCAGTGTTGTTATCAGGGTGGGAGTTCAGCTGGATCATGGATAGTTCGCTGTTGCAAGTTCCAGTAGTGCCGGACCTGCAAGTACTGATAGCAGTCCCTCTGCCTAAGACCATAGTGGGTTTGGAGGTCAGTAAAGGGTTTAAACTGCTGTCATTCACAGAATTGTGCCAGGTATACCAGGTGTTGCCGGCTCCAGCGATGGAACCCTGGGTCCAGTACTGCAGGGTGACCATCTCTGTAAAGCCAATAGGTGTACCCATGTAAGAGCAGGAGTGAGTCCTAAGGATTCCTCCAGCCCCTCCATGCCCTCCCTACACACTGAATCCAAGGATTCTGGAACTCCCTCTCAAGAACCTGTGAGTCAGGCACATATAGGTATCAGAACCTCTCCCAAAAAGAAAGTAGATCTTTGTGACCCCACCCCCAAAAAATCTTCCTTGTTTGCCATCTGTACATTATATTAAGCCGCCACTAGGGGTTGCCTATTAGCTTCGGGAATCCTCTTACTCTCTCTGTCTACATTAGGGCTTATCTGTGAAATTTTCTTTTGCTGCTTTTTTCCCTTAATCCTCTCTTCCTCGTGCCCATTCTCTCCTCACATAGTCCACTGGCTCTACTACCTAATCATGGACACTAGGGCTAATTTCAACCTACTGCTTTCAGTATGCACCCTGTTTCTTCCATCAGCTTTTACTGGTCCTGCTGTGTTTCCCATGTCTAGTGGTGTGTACTCACTTGACAATTTCTACTTCTCCAACCTACTGTCTGACCCCTTCCCTAATCTACTACCTCTACCTGGGTTTTATAACAAGCAACTTGTATTATTAACTAAATATATCTTGCAGAGGTTCTCTATCTCCCTAGGGGGTGCTATTGCTTCTATATGGATTATCACCCTATCCCTTACCCTTGCTGGGGATATTGAGGCAAATCCAGGTCCTGTAACTGCTACTAACCCCACCCAGTCTCACCCCGTGAACTGCCTGCCTCAATCTTCGGGTTTCAGCTTTGCGCACCTTAACATTAGGAGTTTGATGGCTAACCATCCAGAACTTGGGGCTTGGGTGTGTGCAAATAACCCAGCTATATTTGCCTTATCTGAAACCTGGCTTAAACCCTCCATTGTGGACTCCCATTGCTCCCTCCAGGGTTATAATTTGCTTCGGATGGATCGCGCCAGTACCAAAAGAGGTGGGGGCTTGGCTCTATACTACAAGGCTCATCTGAATGTTTCTATTATGCAGGATCCCTGTCTTGCTAACTGTGATGTTCTTCACTCCCTGCTACTGCTGGGGGGCATTAAGAAACTTCATATTTTTTACATTTATATACCTCCCAGAAACTCCAGGCAAGATCTTGAAGAATTTATAGAATATGTGCTGTCCGTGACTGGGAAAAATGACAATCTGCCTGGGTGATTTTAATCTGGACTGGGCCGGGCCTAGCTCTTCCCTCCTACCCTCCCTGACTAGCAAGGCCAACCTCACTCAGCTTATTCAGGACCCCACGAGGATCTCCTGTCGTGGTGCCTGCAACACTCTCTTGAACTGGATCCTTACTAATAAGGAGTTCTTCCCCCACTGCCGGTGTGCTACCTGACTCCATAAGTGACCACTGCCCTATTTACTGTGTTTGGGACACCTCCCTTCCCTCCCTCCTTCCTCTCGAAAGTCTTAACTTTTTCCACCCTCTCTAATCTTAATATGGGTACGTTCCTTCATGATATAAATCTGGTTGACTGGTCTCCCCTTTACAATACCTGCAATGTTAATGTTGCAACTATTTCAATGCTACCCTACTCTCTCTACAGAACCGGCACATCCTGGTCACCTGGTAGGGTAAAAGGGAAAGTCACCAAATGGCTCAAATGTCCCCTGCTCCAGCTTCTGAAGCAAAGGGATAAACTCTGGTCAACATGGAAGTCATCCTCTCGGATATGCGACTTCGAAGCCTATAGGGCTTTACGGAATACTTGTAAAAAGGAGATTCGCCTTGCCAAGAGTACATACTACAGGAACCTCCTCAGTTCCTCCGCCTCCAACCCCAAACGGTACTGGTCTCAAATTAAGGAAATTCTGGGGAACAATCAGCCTCTGACCCCTAATGATATGTATATAAATAATACCCATTGCAACCACCCTCTCACCATTGCTAATGCCTTCAATGCCCTCTTTTCCACTCTTCCCACCCCCATACCTACCACGTCCCATTATGACCGGGCTGCCTCTTCCCCACTGGCCACTGCTCCACCTCCTCTGGAACTGTCACCGGTCACGTGTCATGATGTCTTTAAATTACTAAAATCTATCCCTGTCTATGGTACTGTTGGCCCTGATGGCATTCATCCAGAGAAACATAGAATTTGACAGCAGATAAGGACCGCTTGGCCCACCTAGTCTGCCCATTTTCCTACCTAACGGATAAGCTGCAGATCCTAGTTAACCAACAGCTTACTTCCTCCTACCCCCCACTAGGACTGCCTTATGTCTGTCCCATGCATTCTTGAATTCCCCCACTGTTCTTGACTCCACGACCTCCTCCAGGAGGCTGTTCCATGCATCCACAGCCTTCTCAGTGAAAATACTTCCTCCACACATTACCTCTGAGCCGACCCCCTCTTGATCTTCAAATTGTGCCCCTTTGTTCTTGCACATCTCTTTTTCTGAAAGATGCTACCCTCTTTGACTTTGTTGATTCCCCTGAGGAACTTGAAAGTTTCTATCATGTCCCCTCTCTCCCTTCTTTCCTCAAGGGTATGCATATTAAGCTCCTTTAGTCTTTCTTCATATGTCTTCTGGTGCAGACCCTGCACCATTTCTGGTTGCCCTCCTCTGGACAGCCTCCACTCTGTCTATGTCTTTGCGGAGATGGGGTCTCCAGAACTGCACACAGTACTCCAGATGGGGTCTCACCAACTGTCTGTACAGAGGGATAACAACTTCCTGTTTTCTACTATTGATGCCTCTCCCTGTGCATCCCAGTATCTCCCAAGCCTTACTTACTGCCTTCTCACATTGCTTGCCCACCTTTAGGTCATCTGATATAATCACCTCCAGGTCCCTTTCCATTTTTACTGTTGTCAGTATCTCACCCCCCATTGTGTACTCTTCCCCTGGGTTTTTGTTTCCCAGGTGCATTACCTTGCACTTCTTTGCATTGAATCTGAGCTGCCATACATTTGACCATTCCTCCAACCTTGCCAAGTCCCTTCTCATCCTTTCCACTCCATCTTGTATCACCCCTGTTGCAGAGCTTTGTGTCGTCTGCAAAGAGACATTCTTTTCCTCTCAGTTCCTCTGCAATGTCACTTATAAAGACATTAAAAAGGACCGTTCCCAGTACTGAACCCTGCGGTACACCACTAGTAACCCTCCTTTCTTCACTGTGGACTCGCGCTTTACTACTACCCTTTGCGTCCTGTTGTCTAGCCAATTTTGTATCCAGGCTACCACCTTGGGACCCACTCCAAGGCTGGCTAACTTGTGTATTAATCTTTTGTGTGGGACTGTATCAAATACCTTGCTAAAATCTAGGTAGGCCATGTCCACAGCCCCTCCCTGGTCTACTACTTTGGTCACACAGTCAAAGAAATCTATTAGATTCGTCTGACACGACCTTCCCATCGTGAATCCATGCTGCCTTGGGTCCTGTGCCCCACTGGCCTCTAGGTACTCAACAATTCTTTCCTTCAGAAGTGATTCCATAATTTTCCCTGCCACTGAGGTCAAACTAACTGGTCTGTAGTTTCCTGCCTCTGTCCTGCTCCCACTTTTGTGAAGAGGAATCACATCTGCCCTCCTCCAGTCCTCAGGTACCACCCCATCCTCCCATGATTTGTTAAAGAGAGTAGTCAACGGTGTCACTAGTTCTACCCTTAGTTCTTTTAGAATTCTTGGGTGAATCCCATCAGGCACCATTGCTTTGTCTACCTTCAATTTTATTAGTTCTTTCAGAACCCTTTCTTCTGTAAATGGACTGGTATCGACCCCCGTCTTCAGAGTGTTTCTCTTGTTTGGTTTAGGTACCTCCCCCTCCTCTTCCTTTGTGAATACTGAGCAGAAATATTCGTTCAGTATCACTGCTTTTTCACTGTCACCCTCTGCCCACATTCCCTCCCCTTTATTAAGCCTCAGTATCCCTCCTTTGGTCTTTCTTCGCTCCCTAATGTACCTATAAAAGGTCTTATCCCCCTTCTTAACAGAGTTGGCTAACCTTTCCTCGGTTTGGGCCTTTGCTATTCTGACTGCCTTCCCTTCCTCTTTCTGCTTTAACTGATAAAGTTCTCTGTCCTGCTCCTTCTGTTTCCTTATATTTCCTGAATGCTATCCTTTTCTCCTTAACCTTACCTGCCACCTCTTTTGAGAACCATAGCGGTTTTTTCCTTCATTGTGTTTTGTTGATTTGCTTTACACAAAGGCTTGTTGCCTCTGTGATGGCTGTTTTGATTACTCCCCATTGTTCCTCCACCCCTCCTTCTTGCCTGTTTGCTAGTGCTTTTCTGAGGCACTCTCTCATTTTCCCAAAGTCAGCCCTCCTAAAGTCCAATACCCTTGCTTTTGTATGGCTTGACTGTATGGCTGTGTTTATTGTGAACCACACTGTTTGGTGGTCGCTTGTTCCCAGATGATTACCCACTTCTAAATCTGAGATTCTTTCTCCATCCCCATTTGAGAGTACCAGGTCTAAGATTGTTCCCTCCTGAGTGGGTTCCAATACTAGCTGTCTGAGGCATGCCCCTTGTAGGGCATCAAGAATGACCCTGCTCTTGGATGTGCCTGCAGCACAGGTGCTCCAGTTAACATCTGGCATATTCAGGTCCCCCATCAACAACATCTCCCCTTTTTCTCCCGTTCTAAGGATGCCTTCTATCATTTTCTTGTCCATTCCCTCCCCCTGAGATGGGGGTCTGTATACAACCCCCATGCGGATTGTGGTGCCATTTCCTGTCTCCAGGGTGACCCAGAGTGCCTCATCTGCTCCCTGTTTACTCTTCAGTTCTGTTGCTTTGATCCCTTCCTTTATATAGAGAGCTACTCCTCCTTTTTTACTCTCCCTGTCCCTCCTGTAGATTGTGTATCCTGGTATGTTGACACCCCAGTCATGGTTCTCTGTGTACCATGTTTCTGTGACTGCCACAATATCCAGGCAACCCTCTTCCATCACGGCCACTAGTTCAGGGAGCTTGTTACACAGACTGCGGGCACTGGTACTCATCACCCTCCACTTTTTGATGGCCTTACCCCTTTTAGCCCCATCCCTGTCCTTACTGCCTTTGCCTTTGTTCCACATTTACCTCTGTCCTGCTCCCTAATGACTTCTCTACCTTGGTGTTTACCTCACTAATTACCGAAGAGATTCTTAAACAGTTTGCCGCTTGGTTTGCGGTGCCCGCGACCAAGCTTTTTAACCTCGCTATCTGTTCTGCCTCTGTCCCCTCAGTCTGGAAAACAGCCAGAATTATAACTGTGTTTAAGAAAGGTGATGCCAAGATTCTGTCCAACGATCACCCCATATCACTCCTCCCCACGCTCAGCAAGCTGCTTGAGAAACTAGTCCATCTTCAGGTCTCTGATCACCTTCTCAAATTCAATTTTCAATTCCCTGTACAACATGGCTTTAGGGCAGGGCACAGCATGACAATTGCCCTGACCCAGTTTATAAATGATGTCAAATGTATCATGGACAAGGGCCTACTCACTGGAGCTGTGTTTATAGACTTCTCTAAAGTGTTTGATATGGTACATCACCCACTATTACTGGCTAAGCTACAGGCTCTAGGTGCCTCCAACTCTACCCTATCCTGGATTGCTAGCTACCTTGATAATCGCTTCCAGGCTGTCTCGTTCTGTAAGGTTCTCTCCTCCACTGCCCCGATCACCAGTGGGGTCCTGCAGGGATCTATCCTTGGTCCCCTACTCCTTTCTCTCTTCCTGAACGACATCCCTGTTCCTTCGCTTCACAGCAGTATACTCTTGTACGCAGACGACCTAGTGCTTTACTCTGCCTCCAAGTCTATGGTGGATATAAATCCTAATCTTTCCATGGACTTTCAGGCCCTTCAATCCTGGTTTTCGTCTAACCATCAAATCCTAAACTAGCCAAAACCCAAGCCATGCTTTTCGGATCCGCTAAAAACGTGCCCATAGTCTCCCTTAAGCTTTTGGTCCGCTGTTGCGATGGTTCTGGTGTCTCTAACTCCTTAACCTTCAAATACCTCGGGGTTACGCTTGACCTTGACTTGATTTAGGCGCACATATCATTGAAGTATGCCACTCTGTTAACATTAAGATTGGTGCAGCCTATAGAGTGTGCCATTTACTCACCCTGGCTGCTAGGATCTCTGTAGCACAACGTGCCTTACTCCCTCAACTCCTATATGCTCTCCCTGTATTTTCTCATGCCAACACTGGGGTTCTCTGCCAGTGGGACACCTCTTATAACAATATCTGTAGATTCAGTTTATTGGCCCCTCGTCTAACACACCACTGCCTACTCAATGCTGCCTTACACTGGCTGTCTCCCACTGCCCTCTGTTCATATGCTCTAGGGTGTTTTATTCACTCCCTTACCAGAACCCCTCATCCGGCCACACTGGGTGGCATGCTTACTCTGGTCTCTCACTCCCGATCCCTTAGATCCTCCTTCTTCCCAATGCTCGCCGTTTGGCCCTGCTCTTCTAAAATGGGTGAGCAAGCTTTTGCCTATTTTGCTCCCAGGTTTTGGAACTCACTCCCCCATTATATTAAGAATAACTCATCTCACCTCACTTTTAAGCGATCACTGTTTTCTCACCTCTATGCTCTTGGTACCTGCAACTGCTTGTGACCACTGTATTGTCCTTAATGGTGTTATTGCTATTTGTGGAAAATGACCTAAAGTATATATTTTGTCTATCTGTGCGTTTTCTTTATCTTTTCTCTCTACTAGCTAGGCTATTTTGACTATTACCAATGTATTTGCCAATATTGTATCCTACCCTAATTGTGTGTTTACTGCTCACTATTATCTCTGTTTGTATATTTAGTTACTATGATATTGTTGTCCTGACAGGTATATTATTTACATGCCTAACTGTTGTAATTGCTGTACCTTACTGTTTGTTATTACTGTATTGTCATTTCGTACTCTCCCGGGTCGTGCCTGAAAACAGGCAGGTTTGTTGCCTAGTGCCCTTACCCGGTTACCAAAAGCTAATAAATAATAAATTCTGTAAAGATAACTACTGTGGGCCTGAGCCCTTTGTTTTCCACTGGACCATGACTTGTAGTTGAGCTGCAGCATAATAAAGCCATAGATCTGGCAAAACCAGACCTCCCCGACTCTTTGGCAGAAGCAGTGTTTCGAGGTGGATTCTGGGCAGATTTCCCACCCATATAAATCTAGAAATTGCCTTATTCTATTTTTTCCAGCCCCTTTCTGAGAGCATCACAGGGACATTTTGGAACACATATAAACATCGGGGCAAGTCCATCATTCGGACAGTGTCGATTCTATGCACCAGACCTAATGGCAAACAATGCTACTGTTGAAGGTCAGCAACAATCTGTGCCAACAGAGGTCTGATGTTCACGTCAAAGTCTGTCCAGCTCTAATGGGAGCCTAATACCCAAGTACTTGAGCTCTGGAAGGTCCCACTGAAATGGGAACTGACATTTAAGGGGATCATTAGGCTTCCTATATAGGGGTAAGACTTCAGTCTTCAAGGCGTTCAATTTATAAGAAATTGGTAGGGGATAGGCGACAGAGGGTGGTGGTAAATGGAGTTCCCTCCAAAGAAGGGAGAGTGACCAGCACATGCCTCAGGTATCAGTGCCGGGACTAGTTTTCTTTAATGTCTTTATAAGTGTCATTGCAGAGGAACTGGATGGGAAGGTCTGCCTCTTTGTGGATGACACCAAAATCTGCAATAGGGTGGACACTCCAGCGGGAGTGGAAAAGTAGAGACCTGAGAAAACTAGAAGAAGGGTCAAGGGTATGGCAGCTGGGCTTCAATGCAAAAAAGTGCAAAATACTACACTTAGGGCACAGAAACCCAGGGGCAGAGAACAGAAAGGGTGAAGTGGTATTGACAACTTCCAAGCAGGAAAGAGACCTCGGGGTAATCACATCAGATGACCTAAAGGTGGCTAGGCAGTGTGACAAGGCAGTTGGGAGATCCAGTGGGATGCTGGGGCGCATAGGGAGGGGTATCACTAGCAGAAAGATTAAGGTGGTGTTACCTCTGTAAAGATCTCTGGTAAGATCCCACCTAGAGTACTGCGTGCAGTTCTGGAGACCACATCTCTGGAAGGACATAGAGTAGAGGCTGTCTAAAGCAGGGCAACTAAAGGGTGCAAGGTCTGCATCAAAAGCCCTATGAGGAAAGACTAAAGGACATTAATATGTACACCCTGGATGGAAGAGAGGATATCACTGAAACCTTTAAATACCTCACGGGGTGAATAAAGTACAGAAGGGAAGTATTTTTCAGAAGAAAAGGTGTCCAAGAACAAAGAGACATGCTATGAAGCTGAAGTGGGGTAGATTCAGGACAGATGTTAGGAAGTACTTTTTCACAGAAAGAGTGGTGAACTCCTGGAGCAATCTTCCAGTGGAGGTGGTGGGGGTGAAGACAGTGGCAGGGTTCAAGGATGCATGGGATGTGCACAAGGGAATCATAGTGGAAAGGAAGTGTGGGGGGGGAGATCAAGTAACAAAGTAGATAGGGAAAAGGGTAGACTGAGTGGGCCAAGCAGTCCTCATCTAACGTCAAATTCTATGTTTCTATGTATAGCCCGAGACTGCTTCAAACTCCTCTAGAATTTGGAAGACCTCTGGCAAGGAGGTATCTGGGTCAGGCAGGTACAACAGCATGCAGTGGTAGAAGGTGCTCAAGTACCTCGGCAGTAATCCCGGTCAAGACAGGACTTTCCCTAACAACATGGAAACACTATTATAATTGGTAGCGACTAGGGACAGGGGTTAGGAAATTATAATAACAACTGCACAGTAAATGAAATACCAAGAAAATAAAAATAAAAAAAAAAGAGGATAATGTATCTGAAGTGATGGCCTGATACATAGTTTAAGGCTGCCTAACTACTGATGACTGAAATATCTTAACTACTCCCAAAGTTTACACATGTCCACTAATAAACTAAAAAAAAACAGCTAGTATTAGTGTAACCCTCCCCCTTACAAATAGGGGTTCCTGAAAAGTCTTCCTTGAGCTTGCCTAAATGCTCACTGCCAGGCTGGTGTCCTGCGTTTTAGCAGTTTAAATGCGATTGCCAGACAGTGCCTGTATAGCCTCTGTGTACTGTCTCTTTAAGAGCTGCCTGGATTGCAGTCATAAGTAATCTGAGAGGAAGCTCTGTTGAAAGAAATAACCATTTGACCAGAGATCGGGAGCGAGAGCCGCAGAGTCGTCGAGAATGTCGGCTGGGGGAGAAGGATAGAGCACCAGACGGCAGCTCTCCTTCTCCGGGAGGGGTAACTGCAGGCTCCCACTGCAATACTGCCACCTAGGGGAGCCAGATGGATGGCACGATGAGGTGGAGCAGCCAGCAGACTGGGTGGCCAGTCGGCAGAGGCGGAGGCAGGAGGTATGTCTCAGCGTGCCTCCTGGCCCCTCATTGCCATCAACGTCAGGGAAGGAATAAGGGAAAGACACCTCGCTCCCCCTTAGGTGATGACGCCTCCGTGGAACTTCTCCGGGGCTTGGACAGTCTCCGCTATGCCGGATCCGTGTACGCATACAGAGCGCTGGTTTGGAGAGAGGTAAGTGTCGGGGTGCCTCTCACCCTACCCGGGGGGTATACCGGGGAGTCTTCAGAGAAGTGTGTGTGGACGAGGCGCTCTAGGGGCAGATCACAACGGGGGTCTGGGGCGGTCCATGGAGGACACTGGAGAGAGTGGAGGGAGGAGGCAGATGAGGAGCATATACAAGGTTAAAAAAAAAAAAAAAAAAAGATGTAACTATTTGTTGAAAATCATTTAGAGTGATAATGATAATGTAGTTTGTCTAACCTACCTTCTTTGCAGCAAGGACTGTTTTACCTCCACTATCTTGGCCTGGGACTGCCGAACTGGATCAATCAGTACTGGTGGGACCTAAAATGGAGCCGGACTACAGGAGCTGTCTGGAGCCAGAATCTATAGGAATTGTAGTTTTGGGCTTTTGGCACCTTTTGCACCTGAAGGGGGAGCTCCTGTGGTGACCTGACAGATGAATCAGCCAACCAAACTTTTTGAATCTTGGGGAAATTCCAAGGCTTGCTAGCAGTTGAATCAGATCCAAGTTGGGAGCTGAAGAAGCAATAGCTTGAGACAGTCAAGCAGCTGTCTGAGTAGTTTTGCATGAGAGAACTGTGGAAAGGCCTGAGTTCTGGCCTGCATGTCTGCCTGCTGCCCCTCAGAGGGAGAGAAGAGAATTATTTCAGACTAAATCCAAGTTTGTGAGAACGAAGTAAGCCACTGATTTTTTTACCAGGCCCATACCTGAAGACCACCGAAGATTTTGCTGAATGCGTTCATCCTGTCAGGATTTTCAGCTGCTTTTGAATCCCCGGTTTGTGCAGAGACTCTGTGATCGTGACCAGAGAGTGGTTTGCCTGGTACAGTAGAATTTCTTTACATGTAAATGTGTTGTGAGTTGTTAGTGGGTCGTGATTTGGTTCCCCACTGTGTGAACTGTGTTCTGCTTGCTGGAAGCTCTATCCAGCCCAAAACAGACTGTATCCGAATTTGTCTCCATTTGGCCGGGGCCTTGCCACACTGGCCCAGCCAGACTACTCGCTGCACAGAGAAAGCCATCAACGAGAGACCTGCCTGGGGATCAGCCCCCTGCTCCACGCTTGAACAGGAACGACGCCTCAGCGATTCATGTGGGCCCTGCTTCTCCTGGCACTCCAGATTAACCACCTGCTGTCTCGATTTTTGTCCAGCCTGGGTCCAGTCTTTGGTATTGTGAGTAATCATCAGGGTAGCTCCCTGCAACAACAGCCTAATCTAAAAGTGTGTCATCTGATTGTCTTCTTGTTTTCTTTTCACGAACTGTGCCCTCCGGCTCCAGATTACAAATGGTGTGTGTTGTGCATGTTGTTTTCTTCCATCACAGGGCCCTAACCAGCTGCAATGTTCCTGGCTAGCCCACCATTCTCCATCCGGGTACCCAGAATGTGTGATTGTTTATGGACCCTGAAGTGCATGCATAACTGTTTGATTGATACAACCTTTAAGCAAATTAACCTGATTACGTCCCTCCCTTGTTCAAGTCCCTTAAATAAATCAGATCTAACACTTTTTTGCAGTTACCCTGACTGTGGTTCCTGTTTGTGCAAGAGTACTGTACTGCTGTTATTTGCTGTGTATAACCTTGTTTTACAGGGGGTCCCCAGGGCCGAGCCAGAGGAAAGCCCTGGTGGTAAGTGCAAAAAGTGTGGGTACTTGTGTGGTGTATCAGGGGCATTGTGAGAGTGATTATTGTGTATTGTTCCCGCCACTAGTAAGGAAATGGGGGGGGGGGGTTACAGTGTCCCAGAGGGCTGTGCCCAGGTTAGCTTGACCACTACCAACCCTGACCTCCGGGTGGAGGCACCCGTTTCAGAACTCAGGCCCCTTAAACTGCTACTAGCCAAGCAGGCTGGTGTCTCAAATTTAGAAAAAGCTAGGGGACAATGGTACAAGAATTTGATCCAGGAGAATAAAGTGGGAGGAAAACGACTACGTATAAAACGAACCTCCCCCCCCCCAAAAGTGAATTTAACCCTGACAACCAATGGTACATCCCTGGACAGCAGCAGTGGCAGGTGATAAAACACAAGAAATGTTTCTGTTCATTTGTCATGCTGGGTGCACCACTTTTCAGTTGCAAATGGGTTTATTGCAGACTTTGGCAAATCCTGCAGCTCAAGTGTCGTGTTGGACTTCTTTTTAGCTTTCCAGCAAGCCCAACAGAAATTTACAGACAACAGTGAAAATGTTCATTTAATCTGCAGACCAACAAGTTCTCAGAGCACTAACAAGATGCAGGAATCCAGTGGAACAAAGATGACACCCATGTATTTAAAAGCACTTAAATACAGTGGAACCCACTTAAATGCACACTAGTAACTGCACACATGCACATTCTGGATAATTTATTTATTATTCATTAGATTTTGATGACTGGGTAGACCCACTAAGCCCCGAAGGTCCCTTTTTCAGCAGTGACTCAGAGAGACATTACATGGAGAGATACAGGCAGTGACAAGGTAACGGAGTACATACAGGTTCAATAAATACAGTTTTTGTCATAAATGCAGAGCAATAATGGGATTCCATCCATGAAGGTATGGCACAACCCAAGAATCTTGGTGCGTTACCGATATAAGGACTAGTTCTGTTCCGAGTTTTGCAAGTAAGGATAAATGGGGCTGCTGGCAGTATTTATTTATTTATTTAGATCTCGGATTACAAATACCATTGAGCCTAGAGCTCTTTTACAAAGGTTCCACGTCAGCAGCATAATACAACAGGTTAACAGAAACAAAAAGTATGGCAAAACAGTATGCACAGAGAAAGGAGATCAATAGGTTTACAGACTAAACAGGATATGGTAAAATAACTGTAAATAAGAAAAGAAAGCAATGGTTGACATTCGCAGAGAATTAAAGAATAGAAACGAGTGACGCTAAGCAGTTTAATGCACAGGAATGCATACAGTAAATTGAAAATCAGCCAAACCAAGCTTTGTCAGTTACTGGTAAAATCATAAGGTAAGCTGAAATCAGCCAACAGACCTTGTAAGGCAAGGGGAGGGAGGGAGGGGTGGCATTAGGCAGAGGTAGCCTTGAGGTTAGAGTAAAAAACTGTGAATGAGCTTGGTACATCCAGCAGACCAGGGTTTGATTCCCACAACCTCCACTTGCATACTGTGCGACTCTGAGCAAGTTACTTAACCACCCCAGTGCTCCCGGGTCACCCCTGAAAACAGGTACTTGTGCCTAGTGGGCCTTATATGGTTACCAAAAGAATAACAAAAACAAAAGCAAACTTTTTCTAGTTCCTGATTTTTCCCCCATCTCTGCAATGTTGGTTAAGTACAAGTGCACATTTTTTATGGTTCACCCTTAGCACCCGTTAACAGCATAGCGTGTTTTCAGCTGGCATGAAAACAATATTTTAATGAGCATCCCGCTTCTTTGCACAATGAATTAAGACGAATAAAAGAATACACTAACAAAATTATTTTTTTAATCACAATGTATTTTATTTGATGTTAGACTTTTTCTAAGTACAGAAATAAATAAACTGGATCTTAACGCTCAGTTTTTCCCATTGAAAACATTTAGGTCTGGATAAGTGCATAGCTCACTTAAAGACCTCCTGTCACCACTAGTAAACTTTGAAAAATTATAAATTAAGATGCAATTCAGTTTATAGTTCATATATTTTCTGTAATTATTTCCAATTTTTTCTTTATTACTGAGGAAAGTTGCAAGAGAAAAGGATAACTAACATACTAAAAGTCAGCAGAATAGGCCAAATGGTCTATCTTGTCTGCTCGAAAGCCAGCAACCTAGTGGCTGCTTGCCTCACCACCCCCCGTAGCCCCCAAGAGGGTCTTCTCTAGGTTCAGTTTCCCCTTGTACCTATCCCACCCCTTCTTGAAGCCCTCCACTGTGCCCTCCTCCACCAGCCTCCCAGGCAGCGCATTCCACGGTTCCACCACCCTCTCAGTGAAAAAATGCCTCCTATGCTCCCCCCACCCTGTAACTACCCCCTCCAGCTTCCACTCATGGGCCCTGGATTTTCCCACCTTCTTTAGTCTAAACAGCAACTTGGTTCCACTCCTGGTTAATCCCTTCACAAACTTGAAAACCTCTATCATGTCTCCCCTATCCCGCCTCTCCTCCAGTGAGTCAAGTAAGCCGAGTAAAGTGAGTAAAGATAACTGTCACCTAGACTTTATCTGCTCTGGCTGCTTGTCTACACTTGACATCACAATCCTGTTTATGACCTCATAATTTTCTCCACAGTAACCAATTGTGATGTCATAAATAAAACTGTGATGTCAGGTGAAGACAATCAGATAGAGCAGACAGGACAAAAATCCTGTTTTCATGCACATACGCTTAGTAATAAAGAAACAGGCATGGGAATTACTGAAAAAAATAAATAAATCAAAGCTGAAGTGTGCCTAAATATTACATTTTGTCAAAGTTGTCCCAACGGTGTCAGGGGCTCTTTAAAAGCAAATTTTTTCTATGCGAAAGTGGTGTACATTTAAGTAGAATGCACTGTACTAAGCTTAAAAAATAAACTACCCAGCACTGCAGTAGGACAAGTACTAAGTTTTTGTGTAATTTACTGTTTTTACTGCTAGCTCCCCAAGCTTTTTTCTGGCTCCGCTTCAATCTTTGTTCGGCCTCTACGGCCCCAACTGTCCACTGACTTCACCTGCATTATTCACCTGACACAGTAAACAAATGAAACTCAGACCACAGAGAATGTACCCACTCTGTGGGCCCTCGAGGGTGAGGTCTGCTGGTCCGCACCAAAGCATCCAGACTATGGTGATGTGAGCAGGCCTCAGGGCTTCATACACAACCCAGGAGTAACTGTTCCCCTAGAGGTCCCTACCACTTCCCATAACGGCCATATCAGGTCAATCAGTATTCAGTTAGCAAGGGAGAAGCAGAACTTTGCATGGTCTACTACAACATCAAAGGTCTGTCCCTAGCCACACCAGACAGCTTCCTACCTCTCCCTGCACCTAGCGGGCTGTGCCTCAGCCATGCAGCTCAGGCTCACCTAGCCAAGAGTAGCTGGTCATGCTTGCACCATGAGCCCAGGTCCCCCAAGTGGAAGTGCCGAATGCTCCCCTTGTTTTCTAATGTTGTCTATCCCTGGTTTATCAGTCTGTTGTGCATACAGCCAGTCACTGATCTGAACAGATTAGCTATCAGTCCACTATTAAACCGGCTTTGGAAATGCATGTTCTGAAGGATGTGTACAGTCAGTTTATGGGAGGCTTATTCACACCTCGTAAAAAGCTTTAGAATACAGATCAAGCATCTCCTCTATCCAGGATGCAAGTTACACTGGAGTCAACCAGGATACAACACAGTACTTTGCAGTAAATGATATGTCACAAAATACTGCATGAGAAAAGGGCTCAAGTGCCACTGAACTGCACTGTTCCCTTCGCCATGCTGTAGCACTAAGCAGTAGTACTGTGAGGTGCTGCGTGGCATGATGCATCCTGGCTGGCTCCACTGTATGTAATACACCTGTGGCTGCACTTTCGCCATGAAAGACAGATAAATATGTTTTGGTAAACCAATGCAAGTATATTCAAACTGGTCATTTACTTTGGACATATAAGAAAAACCATTGAAAATCATTTTACCGGGAAATGAACAAAATGCTTCTTCTCATTGCAAATACTGACTGGGGGGAGGGGGGGTGATGGACATAGTGGGGAAAATAGTGACTCTGAGGGATGACCTAGTGACAGAATATAGTTATACTGCCCAAAGCAGTCAACACAGTCCCACTATATCTTGAAACAACTAAAGTCAATATCTATTATATTAAGATTTATCTTAGTTATGTCCCCCCCCCCCCCCAAAAAAAAAAAACACACTCACTTGTCTTGCAGGTCACCTGCTTCTTGGCACCTGTGGTTTCTTCTTCCTTATTCCTTGGTGATAATGTCAGGTTGTTTTTTTTTGCTTCTAGTGCAATATGTTCTCTGGCAGTATAGTGCTCCCAATATTTAATAAAAAGTACTTTTCCTGGTAGCCCTGTGGACAGCCCCCTTCCCAGACGTAAGCCTTCCCTACTCCCCCAAACAACCACAAGACACTGGTCGGAATTTACCCTCCACACCCTGCTGCCTGTAGCCGTCTCTCATAAATATACTGATTAGCATTACTGTAATAATTTTATCACTATTGTAACATGTAACATCAATAAAAGCATTACTATAATAATTTTATCACTATTATAACATGTAACATCAATAAAATTATTACTTAATAATGCAAGGGAGTAAACTTGCATTTGAGATGGCAGCCCATGGTGGAGGTCAGCATAGGGTGAATACCAGCCACAGTCTTGGTGTCAGATGGTGGAGCAGGGAGGCAAACACAGGGACGAAAAAGGGATGGGCCACTGGACCAAGGAAAATTTTAAATCAGATACTACGGGGATGGCACAAGGGAGAACTGAGATTTGGTGACCGAATCCTTGTTTGTTTGTTTCTGCAAGAGATCATGTGTATGTGCAGTGGGTAATATATTTTTTTTAACTACTGCCTGTTTTTTGTTTTTTAATTCTATTTATACTCCCTGCGGCCTGGGCATCCTTCTGGGGTGTTCTCTCGGCAGAGGCCTCTACACCCTACCTGAACCCCCCGCTACCAACTTCCTACCCTCAAACACCCAGGCAGATCCAGCCCCCTGGATCATCCCCCCCAGAGGAGGGCCCGCCCTCCCGTGGTGGCCTTTCTGAAATTAGAGGAGCCTACCTGGGCATTGGGTCAGACCGGGAGTCCCCTGGTGCACTGGGCCAGCATTGGGATGTGGGCCTGCCCCTGGAGTCCCCTTCAACTCCGTGGTGCCACAGAGGGATTTCTCCTATGGCGTGTCCCCCTCGGAGTGCAGCGTGCAATGACGCCTGCGCACGGCTGCCCTGCTAGTGTCTGCCGCACTCTGCCCCTTACGTCGGCTGGTGTACCTGCAGTACCCTTGATCTCCATCGGGGGTTGCCAGGACACCAAGCATCCCTGGATTCCTCCCCAGTGAGAGGAGAGCTGTCCTCTGGATGCTCCATCCTCTCCCTCCCCTCCCAATCCCCGGCTGCCAGAGTCCGTCACCGAATCCAGGTCGGCGGTGTGGCATCCAGCACCTCAACCCTCAGCACCACCGGGCTGGCTAACTACTGCCTGCTGCTAGGACTATTTTCCATTGCCAGGCATTCTGACAGCAATAGTGTAAACTATTTCTAGTCATGGGACCAGATCTTGGCCAATCACTGGTCATCATTTTGGTTCATGGTTTCATAAGAAGCCCTCTAAGTCAGTGGAGCAGTGCCCAATACAGTTAGAAAACTGGGTTTGGAAATTGAAATGGAGCACACACTAGACAGGACTGCTGATGAAAGAGATCAGTAATTGCCTTCTACAGTCGCATAGGTACTGTTATGCACTGTACTTCTACTACAGTGGGATCTGTATGTGGTGGAAATATTTAGCAGAGTCAATGTGGTTCAGTGGTTAGAGCAGTGACTTGGGAACTGGGAGATTACAGGTTCAAACCCAGCCATTGCCAAATACTCACTGTCTGACCTTAAGCAAAACAAAACCTCCCGGTGCTCTAGTCCAACTAACTGCAAAAATGGAGCAAAGCAGGACCCCACTGAAAACAAGATGCTGCATCTCAGCTGGGCTATACCTCACACTTTTTGCTTCCCACCTATATTAGGTACTGCTGCTCCACTGACAGAGGACTTAAAGACTTGGAGATTGAAATCGGGAAAACAGACAACATTATAAAAACTACAATCGAAAGCTGTTTTACTGTTAATTGAATAGGACTGCAGGAGTTAACTAAATCTGCATCCTGTTGCTTGCCAATGTATTCAGTATGTGTTTTTTTTTTTTTTGTTTAAACACTGCGAGAAATTCCTGACCTCGGGGGTAATGCCTTACAGAAGTATTGTACTTCACAAAATCAGTAATGTGCTTGTAATGGGGACAGGAATGCAGTGTGAGGGGGGATCTGAAATATTTGGCTGGAAACAATGTATTTACTGTGTGTCAAAGTCTTCTACAATTTTCAATGATCTGTACCGCAGTGCCCGCAGCTGAAGTAGATCAGCGATTCAGGTTCAGAATCGTTCATTCTGTGTTACAATAAACTAATTTCAGACTTCCCATTTTCTCCTGCCATTCAAGACGCCCATGTTTCCCCATTCTGAATTTGCTTTTAGCGCTCCTTGGAATATGGCTACCCCTAGGTTAACTCTCACTGTACACAGTCACTAATGGCTCATTGTCATGATTTCCTCGGCTGCTCCAGCTTCTCTGCTGTTGGTGGTTGAACATAACTGCTGATTTGTATCCTGAAGTTGGTGGGATCAAAAATTATCAACGCATCAGTACAAAGACTGTATTTCAACAAATGATCACTGTTGGTGTCATCATACCTGTTTATTCCCTGTTGCACATATTTGAATGTATTTTATTTATTAATTTATTTAAACATTTAACCAGGAAAGACATACTGAGCAGATATCCGCTTGTTTCCAGATTCGTTCTGGAGGAATGGGGAGATGGAGGTAGTTAAACAATAAAACTACTAAAAATAAGAAGTCAAATACAATAATATAGTAATATGAGAAACAACTGCTACTATTTACATTTTATATTAAATATCACACATAATTTAAATTTATCATCAAGGCCCCGATTTTTCTGCAGCAATTTGGGTCTCAATTCTGAGGCGAGTCCCCTGTTGCTGCAGAACTTCTACAGGGCATCTGGGAGTTTTGGCAGCAGACAGAAACCCTCCCCCAGCACCCCAGTAGGGGGACATGTTTGTTCTGGGGTTGGGAACCACAAACCAGGGCAGGTTTTCAGTTGATTCCTGAGATCTCACACATGCAGTATTAGAAAGTAAAAAAAAACACCCCATCCATCGTGAAAATATTCATTTACAGTTTAAAAATGAGCAAGGGTTGAGCTGCTAATTATGTGTTTTGTTTAATGCTTGGGATCTAATTCAGGCAGTTACGGTTTATAATAGGGACCCAGCTGACGAGTGGTCCACCATGACATTTGGTAGCTGGGCTTACTTCGGAGTAGCGCTCCGATATGAACACCAAGAGACCCCCACTCCCGATGGAGATAAAATAAGTAGGTAACCAACTCAGGCAGAAAGAATATTATGATATATGAAAGATCTGCCATGGTGTGCACTGAATTCTCTGTTTAGCCTACAAAAGGAGCCCTGACAGTGAGGCTTAAGATTCCCGGTGTGCAGGGAACAGTCTTTTTTTTTTTTTTTTTCCTTCAGGTCTGCAGTTCACGTAAAGAATTTTCAACATCAGGCTCAAAAAGCGGCTTACCGCGAAGGGAGCATTAGGGACTAATTGCTGTACATTTGCTCAAAGCAAGCAACTCGCAGCCAGGAATACTGGCGAAGGCAAATGCCAGCGGCTGCAGCATGAGCTGAAAAATCCAAGGCAAAATAAGCCTACCTCAAGAGATGCTTACCAGCCTCTAGGCTACTGGCGATAGTCTGCTGGACCTCCGTTTTAGCAAGATCATCAGGCAGCTTGTCAGCCATCGCTGAAGCAATTTTCAAAGGCTAGTCTGACAATCAAGCATATAAGCCTGACGGCTGGCAATACAGAGGCCAAAGGATGTCGAAGCATAAGTCCTCTTGCCCATATCAAATTTCCTGGACTCTTTGTCCAGCATAGAGGGCTCATATAACAAGGTGCTTTAGATCCGTCACTGGCAGCCATAATGACCTCCAAGTCTGTCTCTGGTTGGGACACATAACAGGGCTTAGCATAGGGGGTTTGGATACTGTTAATCTCCCTTCTGGGGCACAGCAGGTAGAGCACTAGGCCTGTGCCACACTGCCAAAGTGGCACTGTCCAAAGCATAGTGGAGTGCAAGAATGATCACAGACAGCAAGGAAGGGACCTCCAGAAAATCATATAAATGTTTCTTCAAAGAGTCTTTTTCCTCAGCTGTTAAAACCCAGCTTTTCCTGTAGCTGCCAGACGAAAGCCTGAAAGAGGCCTCCACTGGGAGAGAATGAGACTGTATTTACACTGTCCTCACTGCAAGAAGAGACGGTAGCGCTGGAGACCAAAACACCAGGTCTAGGAGGGCAGATCATCCTCTTTCTCATCATAATCTTCTTCCAGGATGTCAGGATTATAGTCTATCTCCTCCTCTACATCTGGCATTGAGACAGGAGGAGACAGTTCCCTATGGGGAATCAACGGCAAAGGCCTTGGTGGAAGTGGTATGGGGTTGACTGTATCAACAAAGCCAGATCAACTGTTGACAAAAAAGCCTGAGGCAAAAGCTGTTAAAATAGCACAGACATTGTCTGTAACAGCTGAGCATCAACTACCCTCGTAGGGGTATTGATAACAGAAACATTGATAGAACGATGCCTGATGGTGGTATCGGCTGACAGTCGCCTGAAAAGAGAACCAAGCCAGTGCCGGACCCAGACCTTGATTCCTCAGAGACAGTCAGATGCAGGGAGTAGAACCCAAGGCTTTAGCCATGGCCTTGTCTCTCGACTTACCTCAGTGCTTTTCTTTCAAAGAAGACCAGGAATGGACAGAAGTCTCCAATCTGAAGTCTTTATGATTCTTTACAGTGTGACAGTTATTTTATCATCCACTTATAAGCCCTGTCCTTTTTCCTTTGGTCCTTCTACAAAGAAGGGACACATGCCTTAAAGGAACACATTCATGCCCAGTGGCCATTAATGTTTGAAAGCCCATGAAAAGTTCTTTCAAACAAGGTATTGGTCTCCTCTGTAACCAGAAGTATTCCAGAGATATAGACAACTGAGACTGTCCAACATTAACACTACTTTGCAGCCGGTTCAGTGGCATCAAGGAGTTTGCCTGGCACGCTGGCGACCTGAGTTCATGCCCAAACCCAGAAGCAGTGGCCAACAGGGAGGAGATTCAGAACATCCACTGAACACTTCCCTCCTGGGGGGGGTTGGGGGTGGTCGGGCCTTGGCAGCCATGGGTAGATTGGGCGCCATGCTGGGGGGACATGGTGCCTCGACACGCCCCCGCACATCCCTGCTCAGGGTGGCTGTGCTCACGCAAGGCCGAAAACTGCAGTGGGCAAGGCTGAAAATGGAAAAGGAGCTCCCTGCCTGGCCAGATGGTGAATGCTGGCCCCTGCCGCCATGAAGTCCTGGAAACAGCCCGGACCAACTCCGCAACACCCATGATACACCGTTCACCAGTAAGGCACTTCCTCTTTGGAAGACAGGGAACTGCCCGATGAAGGGATATGTCAGGTTACCTGGAGTAGGCTGCAATGGGAGTTGGTGGTTGGCGTTAGGGGTTGAGTGGGTGCCAGGGACTTAGGCACTCCGAAGGAGTGGCCGGACGGGGTGTGCCGAGTGGGTGGAGCATAAAAACAGGTTACTCACCTGTAACAGTAGTTCTAGGAGTGGTATATGTTGTTCATCCACACTTATTGGCATGTCCTTTTCCCCTTTAAAGATTGCTGGAAGTCTTCAAGCTGGCTCCTCCCACCTGCCGGGTAGTATAACCCTCAGCTCCACCCCATGATGCCAGAGCTTAGCCTGCTGGAAGCCAAGTGTTGTGCGTCCGCAGCCGGGGAGGCTGGGCGGGTCCGTGTGGATGAACAACATATACCACTCCTAGAACTACTGTTACAGGTGAGTAACCTGTTTTTCTAGGATCATGGATATGTTGTTCATTCACACTTATTAGCAGTTCTCCAGGAGGAGGGAGGCAAGGCGCACACCCCCTACTTGGGAAACAGAGATTGGAGAACTGAAGCCCCAAAACCAGCATCCCGGCGTGACTCAAGGTTGATGTGGTAATGGGTAATGAAAGTGTTTGCTGACTTCCAGGTAGCAGCCCGGCAGATTTCCTGGATAGGATGTCCCTAGAAGCAGCCACCAATGCAGCGCTATGGCAGGCAGAATGAGCTCCTATCCCTCTGGGAGGCTTCTTGCCCGCCAACTCGTAGCACAGACCTATGCAAGATGTAATCCACCTTGTAATAGTCCATTTACCTGCAGGTCTGCCAGAAGCGGCTTCAGTGTAGGTGACAAACAGCTGACGAACCTCTCCCCAAATTTCCGCCGTCCTCTCCTTATAATAGGAAAGAGCTCATCTCACATCCAAAGTATGGAGCCTGTACTTGGCCTCTGAGGTGTAATTAGGGTAGTATACTGGCAGAGTTAACACGTGATTAAGGTGAAACTCTGACACCACCTTCAGAAGGAATTTCGGGTGGGGCCATAGGACAACCTTGTCCCTGTGAAAGACCAGATAAGGGGAGTTCACCGAAAGCACCTGGAGCTCCGCTGTCCTTCTGACAGACGTGATAGCCACCAGTAAGGCCGTCTTCCATGGCAAGTGTGACAACGCACACTTGTGCATTGGTTCGAATGGCTTGCCCATGAGCTTTGCCAGTACCAGCAGTTCATCCCATGGAGGTGGAGGTTCATGCACAGAAGGGGATATCAGCTCCAGGCCTTTGAAAAAGCGCCCGACCATTGTCTCCTGCGCCAACATCGGCTGACCAGCCCACGCCCGGTAAGCAGAGATGGCTGCCAGCTGCACCCCAAGGGTCGATGACTAAAGACCCCCTTTAGACAAAAACCAAAGATAGTTGAGAATGTTAGCCACTGGACAGGACAGAGGGTCCAGGCCCTTGCCCTGACACCAAATGGAAAACCCTTTCCATTTGAAGGCATAACATTTCATGGTCGATTCCTTTCTGGATGCCTCCACCACGGTGAGGACATCCTCGGAAAGACCCAAAGCCTGGAACTCTAGCCGCTCAGGTACCAGGCTGTGAGGTGCAGGGATTGAAGGTCCAGATGGTATACCCTCCCGAGTGAGAGAGATCAGGTCGGGCATGCTGGAAGCCGCTCCAGGGGCCTGCAGCTGACACTGAGGAGATCTGGATACCAGAACTGGTGCAGCCAGTCTGGGGCTACCAGAATCACCTTCGCCTTGTCCCTCCTCACCTTGAGGAGCACCTTGTGGATCAAGAGAAATGGAGGGAAGACGTAGAAGAGTCCTGGGGTCCATGGCCTCGAGAAGGCATCCCCCGCAGTGAGCCCTGCTGAGGGGGGCCGCATGAAACAGCCTCAGCTTGGTGTTGTCCCTGGAGGCAAACAGGTCCACCATCGGTTTGCCCCAGTGGAAGAACAGGCTGTAAGCTACCTCTGGATGGAGAGACCACTCATGGGATGTCTTGCCCAAGTGGCTGAGAGCATCCGCCAGATGGTCTGAGGCTCCTGCCACATGAATGGCTAAGAGATCTGCCTCCAGACGGCTGACAAGGGTCCAGATGCAGAGCGCCTCCCTGCAAAGCAGACGGGAATATGTGCCGCCCTGTTTGTTGAGGTAGTAGATGGTCGTGGTATTGTCCATCTGGACTTGAACCACTTGACCCTGGAGCTCAGGAGCAAAAGCTGACAGTGCCAGTCTGACTGCTATGAGCTCCAACAGGTTGATGTGGTATCAGGACTCCTCGGGGGTCAGAACCTGTGAGCCCTTTTGTCCCCCATGTGGGCTCCCCAGCCCATGAGAGAGGCATCGGTAGTGAGGATGGCCGTCAGCTCGGGGCGGAGAAATGGGATCCCTTCCTGTAACTGGTCTGGGGTGGTCCACCATTGGAGAGCATCCCACATCTTTTGGGTTACATGATCAGCTGGTCGAAATGACCGTGGCGCTGAGTCCACTGGGCGGCCAGCTCCCATGGAAGGGGGGGTGCATGTGCCACCGGGCCCAATGGACCACGGAGGTGCATGCCGCCATGTAACCCAGAAGGTGCAGAAAGTCCTGGGTAGGGCATAATTGCCCAACCAGAAATGATTGGGCAAATGAGGAGAGAACCTCCACCATGTCCGCCGAGAGCCGAGCTCTGGCTTGACGAGAGTCGAGCTCTGCCCCAATGAAGCACATCACCTGGGAAGGTACAAGTTCCGACTTGGCCTCGTTGATCGGGGGCCGAGTTGGGAGCAGGTCTGGAGGGCCAGGTCCCTGGACCTCTCCACCTCCTGCTGGGTGGGACCTGCTAAGAGCCAATTGTCGAGGTAGGGGTAAATTCTCACCCCCCCCCCGATGCCAGCGATGGGCTGCCACCACTGCAATGCATTTGGTGAAGACCTGTGGGACCGATGACAGGCCGAACGGCATGGCTCGGAACTCATATAGGGTCCTCTCGGCTCTGAAGCGGAGGAACCGCCAATGAGATGGATGGATTGGGATGTGAAAGAACGTGTCCTGCAGATCCAGTGAACAGAACCACATGTTTCACTCCAAGGATGGTATGATCTGGGACAGAGTGACCATCCGAAAGGTGCATGACCTGAGATACTGATTCAGGTTGTGCAGATCTAGAATGGGGCGCCTGCCCCCCCATCCGCTTGGGCACCAGGAAGTACCTGGAGACAAAGCTTAGGTCTGCTGGAGAATCCGCCACTGGAGTTACTGCTTCCTTGAGGAGGAGCTGAGCAATGTCATCTTGGATAGACGACTGAGTCTGGACGGATACTCTTTCCTCCAGACGGGCCCAGGCTCGGCTTGAAGGGTACTGCTCGAATTCCAGAGGCAGTCCCGGACCGACCACTTCCAAAACCCACCTGTCCATGGTGATAACGGACCAAGCAGAAAGAAAGTGGCAGAGCCGGCCCCCCACCGGGAGGACCCAGAGCGGGCATGACGGGAGACGGGGTGGCTGCCCCCACCGTGTCACTGAGCAGGCTTGGAAGAGGAGGATCCAGGACCTGAACCTCGGCCTCCTTTATGGGCCTTGGAGAGCCTGGGCTTGGGCCGGGGGCACCAAGCTTGAGCCTGCTGCTGCTGTTGCTGCTGCCCTCCTTGAAAGGAGGGTTGCTGGGCTGTAGGGGAAGAGTGCCGAAATGGCTTCTTCTTCTTCTGCCGTTTCTTGCTCAAAGGACCTTTGGCAGAAGTAGCATCCAAGGTGGCACTGGACTGCTCAATACACTGAAGGTGACCAGCCACACCTAGGCCGAAAAGGTCGGTGCCCAGGAAAGGCACATCAGCTAGTTTGTGCAGAGAATCTGCCGGGAAAGAGGAGAGTCTCAGCCAGCCCTGCGATCAGAGGCAACTGCGGCTGCCATTGAGCAGGCACAAGAATCCCCAATGTCCAGGGCTGTCTGAAGCTGCTGTTTGGCAACAACCTGGCCCTGATCCCGGACCTGCTTGACCGTGGTCTGCATGTCCGTGGGGAAGAGTGGGAGGACTTCATCCAAAGACCCAAAGAGGGCATGGGAGAAGTGTGCCATGATGATGGCTGAACTTGCCTGACGAAGGCCTACAGATGAGGCCGTGTAGACATTTCAAGCTGAATGATCCAAATTTTTGGATTCTTTTTTCAGGAGGTCAGTCAGTGTCGGCAGAACTGCCAGTATGCCTGAACACAGAGGTGGTTCACCAGGCTCTCGGCCGAAGGGTGCTCTGTGAACCCTGCAAGGGACCCCATGGGCACCGCATACTTGCGGGCCATGTGGGCAGATGGAGCTGGACAGGAGGCAGGGCGTTGCCAAAGTTCTAGAGCCGGGCCAACTATGGCCTCGGCCACATAAAAGGCCTCCATCGGGATATCCCCTCTCTGGAGAATATCCTTGACAGGGTACTCCGCCTTTTTCTGGATAGGTTCCAGGGGCATCCCTGGAGACTCAGAGATGAGGCGAAGAATGCCCAGAAAAGACGAAGGACCGCCCTCCGTCTCTATCCCACCAGCCGATTCGTCATCCCCAGGATGAGAATGTAGGCCGGTCTGATCCGAATCTGAGGAATCCGGATACAACAGTACACCGCAGAGGTCACCTTCGACCCACCAAGGCCAGTCCAGGGTGACAGTGACTGAGAGACGCCGAGGAAGCCCGGTGTCTGGTCGATCTCCCTTGGAAGGAGCCCCTGCCACAGGCTACTTGGGCGGCAGTTCCACCATAATTGGTGGAGAGACTGGTAAAGGCTGAACCGGAGGTTTCGCCGGCTCTGCGGGCAGGGGAACTGACTTAATCGGCTCCGAAGGAGTTGGCTTCGGCCTGGGAGGCGAAAGCCAGGTAATGGCCGGGGTCGGCTTGTTCCCAGACCAAATTAGCTGTTGCCACATGAGGTCCTCGTAGCGCCGAAGTTTCTGCCGGATCCTCTCCTCATCCGAGGAGGATGAGGACGACCAATGGTGTCACCTCTTCTTAGAGCACTTATGGCTCTTCCTCAGCCTGCCGGTCTAGGGAGTCCTGGACCTCAACTGAGATCGGGCAGGCCAACTTAGTCGATTGGGAGACACCGGCGTCTTCCCGGTGTCGGGGACCACGTCCTTGGCGGGACTCCCAGCAGGCTGGGTTTCCTCGTCAGGAAAGAAAGGACGAGTCGGTCAAGAGAGTCATCGACGGAGTTGGCGACAACTGGTCGATGACAATTTCAACCTCGTCGATCGGCTGTTTGGTCAGCTGGCCAGGCGGCAAGGCCAAGAAGCCAGCAGCCGAAGTGGCAATCTCGACCTAAGTCGAGACTGCCGGTTCTTGGGACGAGGATCTCTCCCAATCCCAAGAACGCCTTCGCCGAATCGAAGACAATCCCGGGTCCTTTTCCTGCTTATGGGACCGAGAGGAGTGCGTGCTGGCAGGACTCTCTCTCCCTTAGTCAGGAGAGACTGGCATAACTCTCGGAAAGAACCCAAGGAGGTGGAGCCCAGGTTGAGCAGAACAAAGAAGCTCAGAGAGGAAGATTCTGTAGCCCGAGCCACTTCTTCCTCAAAGGTTTGCATACGTTCCAATTGCTTGGCAGATCCCGCAGTCGCGGAAACCGCCCACCTAGCCTCCTTTGATTTCACCAGAGGGTTCCGGTTTTCCAGCCTCCCCAACTTCAGGCGTGCGAGGCAGTCGTCGAGGACGTTAGGTTGAAATGCAAGGCAGAAGTCACACTTAGAGGTGTCATGGCCGACACCCAAGCAGTAGACGCGCACGGCGTGGGGATCGGTGCGTGACATTTTCTGGCTGCACGAACACTGCAAAATCCAGGGGAAGACTTGTCTTCCATAATCGAAGTAAGAGAGTCACTGTCGCTAATGTGAACTAGACGAAGTTTCGAAAGAACAGAAGGTTTAGAAGCCAGAGCCTACAAAATGCAGAAGCACGAAGGAGGCAACCTGAATCTTCCAGTGGAAGGAAGATCTGGCATCATGGGGACCGAGAGTTATACCACCGGGTGGGTGGGTGGGAGGAGCCAGCTTGAAGACTTCTGGCAATCCTTAAAGGGGAAAGTGACATGCCAGTAAGTGTGGATGAACAACATATCCACGATCCTAGAAACAGAAAATACAAAAACAATTACTTTGCAGCCATTTTTAGAACATTATGATGTCATCAATGAACAAGCTGTCATAACTAGTTTTTTATACTTAGCTTTGTATATCTTAACTGTATGGTAAAGACACAAATGGAAAAGCAGTTCCTTTTTTTCCAATCAGTGGCATAAACATTAGTTAACTAAAACAAACAAAACAAAAAGAACAAAAGTAGTGTATCTATGTTGAGTTTCAACGCTGTTCCTCTTGCAATGATCTGATGAGCAACTGATGGTGGGAAAAAGAACTGAAGCTGAAGCATGATAGGGCTACCCATGTTATACAGGCAGCGATGATGCACGTTGATGTGGACGGCTCCAGCTAGCAAAAGGTACCAGGTGGTCCTCATGCAGACAGCTTCCAGTTCTAATGGGCATGCTTCAATGGGACAGATGTCCTTTCAGAAGGTCCTCCTATTTCTGGTCATGAAACCAGGTTTTGGCTGCAGGTTCCTACGGTATTCCATTTAGTTGGAAATGGGGCAGACTAGGTGGGCCACACAGTCCTTTTCTGCCGTCTTCTATGTTTCTAATCATAGGCCAGAAAAATTGAAATATAGACTTTGACAGCAGATAAGGACCGCTTGGCCCACCTAGTCTGCCCATTTCCCTACCTACAGGATACGCTGCAGATCCTACGCTTCTATCCCAAGTTTAACAATCTGTGCTACAGCCCTGTTGCCATGCATGCCTTAGCCTTAAAAGCTGCTTCTGCTAATTAACATACCGTTTGGTCCTGTGAAAATGTGGTCCCGTTTTAGGGCATGGGAATGATATTGAAGTCATAACTACTCCCAGTGTGACAGGCACTAGATTTCCAACACTGTGTCTAAGGATTGCATCCAACAGCCATTTATAAGGGTCAAGACAGATATCTATTTAATATTATCACAGCAGCATCAGCTAAGCCTCTGACACAAAAGTAGCTTACCAGTGTTATCCCAGGGAGTACATAGTGGTTCACTATCTAAACAGATTAAAGTTAGGGAGATGATTACCTGAGACTCAAGGCTAATACTGGACAAATATATAGCGAGGTGAATGCCCTTTATGAATTAACCTGGAAAAGGCTGAAGGTTAAGCTGTATTAGAACAACTGATAAATTGGAACAAATAGTTGCTTAAAAAATAAGGTAGATAATATAAAAGGCGAAAATCACAAGACAAACCCCACATTGGTTAGGTTTTACTGTGCACTAGCCATAGTTCCTTTTTTTATTTGGTCAGTTACTAGTTCAGAAGAATTGTTACCACAGCAATACTTAAACAACATGTGTGTGCCTCTTTTCAGGAAGATAAAAGAGATATCTCGCTGACCACATGTGAGATATCACTTTTTATCTTCACAGTTGGGTATGTTACAAAAGGTTTGTAACTCATTTAGAATGTTCAACCTCACTAACAGTATTAACTGTATTCAAATGCAAATAACTTCAAAATGAAAAATGATAGCATTGTGCTGTGATCACGAAAGTTGTTCAGCACAAAAAGATCTACAAATGAGTTGTGTTTCATTTATAGCTACCTTTTATTTTTGTTTTACAATTAACAAATAGACAGCAAAAAATGTAATATCTTTTCACTTTTTCAACAAACAAATGCAAATAACTAAAATGAAAAATGATAGCATGGTACTGTGAGCACAAAATGTCTTCAGCATAAAAAGATCTACACAATGAGTGGTGTTTCATCTACAGATACCTTTTAGTTCTTTTATAATTGGCAAAAAACAGCAAAAAATCAAATTTGTTTCACTTTTTGCAACAAACAAATGCAAATAACTTTAAAACTGAAAAAAAAAAGAACCACAATTGTTGCATAAATCAAATATGACATGGGTGGCAGTGAGATAGCAGAAATATCTCCACTCGCTGCCACTGAACTCTTGATGTACCACGAGTGGCATATCAAGAGTTCAATGGAAGCCTGTGGAGATATTTCTGCTACTGTATCTCACTCTCACCCATGTCATATCCCATATTTATACAATAGGCCACGAGTGATAGTATCTAGTGGTCACTCTGCTGGCATGAAAATATTTTCCATATCACACTCTTGCCCATCATGTATCCCCTATGTATGCTGCAGAGGCTGTCAATGATTTAAATGTCACAACTGATTTCTGTTTATATGAGACATGGTGATACAGTAATAATATGGGTAATTATACCCCAATATGGACTCAGACTTTGAACTGTGGCACTGCACTGGACTCTGGAGACTGATGCCTAAAATATATGGGATCTTTTGAACATGGACACCAGCAGTAGCTCTAATATGTCACTCAGTTAGCTTCTTGTATTTTACTTCCTGTCTATATGGTATATACTTTAGATTGCAAAATAAAGGATGTTTAAAAAAAAAAAGTTGTTGCACAGCAACTGCTTATCAGAAACTGCTATTTCTCCTTGATAAACTTCGTTGCTAGTCATTAAAAGTAGCTCCAGCTCAGGAAGTGCCACTGCTACTGAACAGAAACTGAAAGCAGCACCTGAGCTGCACTCAAGATGCATGTATCGGTCATTTAAAAAAGGTCTGATTGGGGGTGGGGGGGGGCTAGCTGCCCACTGAGGAAGACTTGTTCCACAGTGGCTCCTGCATCGTGTCTGCTTCTAATCTACAATTTTTTGTTGTTTTAACTTACTCGTTACCCTCTGTTGCTGCTATTACTTGGAATCTCAACTGATTCTGTACAAAACAGTGTTTTTAGTAATACTATCAGCTATAGGGAAGCCAAAAACCCAAGTGTCGCAAGATCCTGGCAAAGGAAAGTGGCCGGAAGGGCCATTGGAACCTCTGAATAGTGCAGTTCTACAAGCAGTGAAGAATTTGGATAAATTTGTTCGAGATCTGGATAAAAAGGTTGACACCTTTAATTCTCGAGTGGCGGTGCCTGAAACCAAGTTGGATGAGGCTGCTTCAGACAGCCAAACGACTAAAACAACTGCTGAGAAGGTGATGGTGGTGTACAGGAAAATAAAATACTGCGTATGCACCTAGAGCAACTCGAGAATGGCGCTTGCCAGGACAATCAACTTTTGGGCATCCCTGAGAACCAAGAGGGGACAGACCTGATCCCTTTTATAACAGCTTTACTACAAAGCACAGTTGAACTTGGATCTTAATGGCCACGTAATAAAAGTTTATTGCATCACACCCCATAGGCAGTCGAGGGACGGGAAGATGCCTTGAACTTTGCTATTAGTAACTACTGGCATCCACATTCGTGATTCTGTTTTACAAGTGGCCAGACTTAAGGAACAACTTGTGTTGGAGGACGGAATCCGATTTCACTGCTTCCTGATCTTTTTTTTGCTACCCGACAGAGAAGAAAATCGTTCGATTCAGTCTGCTCAGAGATACGTCAGTTGGGGATTGCCCACACTTTGTTTTTGTCGGCTAAACTTAGACCTACTTACTCTGGTAAGACATTTCTCTTTTCAGATCCGGTAGAAGCGGGAAAGAGAGTCCTTAAAATCAAAGATTTCCAGCAGCCCTCCAGATGTTGACTGAACTCTGTGACAGAATTATTTCCATTATCCTCTGTGCCATGTCTGACTGTGAAAAATGTTATTAGCGGAACCTCTGACGTTTCATTGGTTTTCTAGCTGTCTACACTGTATTACATATAGAATAATGCATGAGGAATTGTGCATAATGAGGATTTTATGCACATCTGAGGTGTGCGATGCCCCATAAACCTCGAGAGCGAAGCTCGACGAGGTTATCAGGGCATTGCACACTGAGGGTGTGCATAAAATCCAAGTTGACACACACGTCTCTATGTTTTATTTTTTATAATAACTGTTTCCTAAGATTTTTTTTTTTAATTTACAGTTTTTGCAAAAGGTGCTTAACCAAATTCCATTATACACAGGTGATTATACACATGTGTATAATCTAACTTCATTATACACATGTGTATAATCACCCGTGTATAATTGAGTTTGACAGTTTCTGTCCATAGTTGATAATCATCACAAACCAGTTATTATATTACATTAACTTTGTGTACGCTAACCCTGAATTGAGACCAGAGTTGGCTTTTTTGGATGTGGGGAGTCGTTTGCTGCATGTTTTTATTTTTGTGGATTTGCTTATTTTTACAAGGTTGCGACAGTATTTAATCTTGGTGGTCTCTCTTTGACACAAATGGCCACTGCTGCATGGCGTCAGTTGGCTCTTCGCATGAATACACAACTCCATACACGTAGCTTGCTGTTCAGGTCCCAGTTCATGTTTTGAGATTTCCTCCAATTGGAAACTAACATTTCTTAAAAATGTAATAGCTGAAGTTAATGTGCGTTTTTTTTTTTTTTTTTTTAAAAAAGCACAGGAAATGAGTTCTAATTGGCAGCTGTCTATAATATTCCCATTTACAGTAATGATATCCATAAGCTTGAATGATCCATAAGTAACTGTACCTGAATAAAAAGTGATGTGAAAAACTGTATTTTGCATTGTTTTGTTTTCATGGGCAGCACTCTCGTTACAGTTATCTCCATGGAACCAGTGGGCAGACATTTTAACTATGCCACGGTTTCAGCAAAGAACTCTAAGCATGATTCTGATAGGACAATAGCTCATGTTTATATTGTGTACACAAACCGTGACATAGTAAAAACTCCAAATTACTGGTTCACTGATTAAAACACTTCGGAATTTGTAAGCAATAAGACATGACGGGGTGTGCATGGACATACAGGTTACTCACCTGTAACAGGAGTTCTAGGAATGGTATATGTTGTTCATCCACACTGTCTGGCAAGTTCCTTGCCGCTTTAAATCTTGCCGGAAGGTCTTCAAGCTGGCTCCTCCCACCCACCCGGGTGGTAAAACTCTTGGCTCCGCCCCATGGCGCCAGATCTGGCCTGCTGGAAGCTCAGGTTGTCGTCGAGCCGGGAGGTCGGGTGGGTCGTGTGGATGAACAACATATACCATTCCTAGAACTCCTGTTACAGGTGAGTAACCTGTATTTCTAGGGACATGGATATGTTGTTCATCCACACTGTCTGCGAACTCCTAGCAGTTCTCCGGGAGGAGGGAGGCAAGCGCACACCCCTACTTAGGAATAAAGACTGGAGAACGAGGCCCCAAAACCAGCATCCCGGCGTGACTCAAGGTCGATGTGGTAATGGGTAATGAAGGTGTGTGCTGACTTCCAGGTAGCAGCCCTGCAGATTTCCTGGATAGGGACATCCCTGGAAGCAGCCACCGATGCAGCAGTATGCGGGTAGAATGAGCTCTTATCCCTCTGGGAGGCTCCATGCCCGCCAACTTGTAGCAGAGATCTATGCAGGAGGAGACCCACCTGCTTATCGTCCGCTTGGCTGCAGGTCTGCCAGGTGCGGCTTCAGCGTAGGTGACAAACAGCTGGCGAACCTCTCCCCAAATTTCAGCCGTGCGCTCCTTATAATAAGCGAGCGCCCTTCTAGGGTTCAAAGTATGGAGCCTGTATTCGGCCTCCGAGGTGTGATTGGGGTAGAACACTGGCAGAGTCAACACCTGGTTAAGGTGAAACTCCAACATCACCTTCGGAAGAAATTGCGGGTGGAGGCGCAGGACAACCTTGTCCCTGTGGAAGACCAGGTAAGGAGACTCGATGCAGAGCACCTGGAGTTCTCCCATCCTTCTGGCTGACGTGATAGCCACCAAGAAGGCGGTCTTCCACGACAGGTGAGAGAGATCACACCTATGCATTGGTTCGAGTGGCTTGCCCATGAGCTTTGCCAGTACCAGCAGTAGATCCCACGGAGGTGGAGGTTCTCGCACCAGAGGGGAAATGTGATCAAGGCCTTTGAAAAAGCGCCAGACCACCTTCTCCTGCGCCGACTGCTCCCCGGCCCGCGCCCGGTAAGCAGAGATGGCTGCCAGGTGCACCCTTAGGGTCGTCGACCTGAGCCCTTGACTAGAAAGGGACCATAAATAGTCCAAGATGCTTGCCAAAGGACAGGAGGAAGGGTCCAAGCCCTTGCCCTGACACCGAATGGAAAATCTCTTCCATTTGAAGGCATAGCATTTCCTGGTCGACTTTACGGGACGCCTCAACAACATTGAGGACCTCGTCGGAAAGACCCAAGGCCTGGAACTCTAGCCGCTCAGGAACCAGGCCGTCAAGTGCAGGGATTGAAGGTCCGGATGGAACACCTTCCCCTGATTGACTGAGAGCAGGTCCGGGCAAGCTGGAAGCTGCCTTGGGAGCCTGGAGCTGAGGCTGAGGAGATCTGGGTACCAGAACTGGCGGGGCCAGTCTGGGGCTATCAGAATCACCTGCACCTTGTCCCTCCTTGCTTTGAGAAGCACCTTGTGAATCAAGGGAAATGGGGGAAAGGCGTAGAAGAGGCCCGGGGTCCACAGCCTCGAGAAGACATCCACCGGCAGCAAGCCCTGCTGAGGGGGGCGGGCATGAAACAGCCTCAGCTTCGCGTTCTCCCTGGAGGCAAACAGGTCCACCTGAGGTGTGCCCCAGTGGGAGAACAGATCTTGTACTACCTCCGGCAGGAGAGACCACTCGTGAGATGCAGCCCCTATCCGCTCAGGCATCGGCCAGGGTGTTGGAGGCTCCTGCCACATGAATGGCTAGGAGATCTGCCTCCAGGCTGCGCACGAGTGACCAAATGCGGAGAGCTTCCTTGCATAGAAGCATGAAGCGCGTCCCACCCTGGCGGTTTAGGTAGTACATGGTCGTGGTATTGTCCATCTGGACTCGGACCACTTGACCCCGGAGAAATGGAGCAAAGGCGGTGAGAGCTAGGCGGACCGCTCGGAGCTCCAGCAGGTTGATGTGGCATCGGGACTCCCACGGGGACCAGAGGTCGTGCGCCCGGTGTTCCCCCAGATGGGCACCCCAACCCATCAGAGAGGCATCGGTTGATAGAGAGACCATCGGCTCGGGCGGACAAGCGGGATGCCCTCCTGCAGATGAGATGGAGCGGTCCACCACCGGAGGCGTTCCACATCTCCTGGGTCACCATCACTAGCTGGTCCAATGGATCGCAGCGTTGTGACCACTGGCTGGCCAGTCCCCACTGAAGGGGGCGCATGTGCCAGCGTGCCCAACGGACCACGCTGGTACAGGCCGCCATGAGACCCAGGAGGCGCAGGAAGTCCCGGGCAGGGCGCGATTGCCCAACCAGAAATGATTGGGCAAAGGAGGTAAGAACCTCGGCCCTGTCCGCCGGGAGCCGTGCTCTGGCTCGAAGAGAGTCGAGCTCTGCTCCGATAAACAGAATCACCTGCTTCGGCTCGAGTTCCGACTTGGCCTCGTTGATAAGAAAGCCGACTTGAGAGCAAACCTGGAGGCCAGATCTCTGACCGCTCCACCTCCTGTCTGAGGGGGCTGCTATCAGCCAATCGTCCAGGTAAGGGTACACCGGACCCCTCAGTGCCGCAGAGGAAAGCTGTCACCACTGCAATGCATTTGGTGAAGACCCTGGGAGCTGGAGACAGGCTGAAGGGCATGGCTCGAACCAAGAGGATCCCTCCTCTCGAAGTGAAGGAATCTCCGACGTGACGGACGGATAGGACGTGAAAGAACGCGCCTGCAGGTCCAGAGAGCAGAACCACACGCCTGTTCCAGGATGGTATTATCTGAGCCAGAGTGACCATCCTGAAGGTTCGAGACTTTAGGAACTTGTTCAGGTCGTGTGTAGTCGAGAATGGGGTGCCAGCCCCTGTCCGTTCGGAACCAGGAAGTACCTGGACACAAACCCCGGGTCTGAGGAAGGGTCCGCCACCTCCTGATCACCTCCTTTTGAAGGAGGAGGCGTGTCGGCCCAACAAGCGACAGTGAGGGCTCTGGACGTTGAGCCCCAGTCGTGACAGCTCTGAAGGCGGGGCCTGCTCGAATTCTAGAGGCAGGCCTTTCCCACCACCTCCAGTACCCACCTGTCCATGGTAATAACGGACCAGGCGGAAAGGAAGTGCGGAGCCGCCCCACAGGGGAACCTGGGGTGAGGTGGCGGGGTTGGGCGACACCCTCAGCCCGTCACTGGGCAGGCTTGGAGGAGGGACCAGCCGGGGACCTCCTGGGCCTTACCTCCCTGCCTCCTGTTGGAGGAAGCCCGGCTTGGGTTTGGGATGCCATGCAGGCCTGCTGGCCCTGATGTTGCTGGGCCGGACACGCGTGGGCGCAGAAGGACGAAGGGCTTAGGCTGTGGTTTCGGCCTTTGTCCTTCTGAGCGGAAGAGACCGAGTCCAAGGTAGCATTGGACTTCTCGATCCTCTGCAGGTGACCTTCCACCCCAGGGTCAAGAGGTCAGTCCCAAAAGGAACATCCGCCAACTTGTGCTGGGTATCCGACGTAAGGTGGATATCCTCAGCCAAGCCCGACGACGCACAGCCACTGCGGCCGCCACAGACCTGGCACATGAGTCCCCAATGTCTAAGACAGTCTGGAGCTGCTGTTTGGCCACTGCCCTGCCCTGGTCCCGCACCTGCCTGACCGTAGTCTGCAGATCAGCGGAAGATGAGGACAACCTCATCCAGGGAGCCCAACAGGCATGAGAAAAATGTGCCGGGCGGCGAACTGGCTGTGACTGAGAGAGGACGCAGCATAGACTTTTCGCCCCGCATAGTCCAATTTCTTGGACTCCTTGTCGGGAGGTTTGTCCACATCCCTAGCGTTCCCGGCACGCCGGAAAATGCTGTCGGTAACCAACCCCTCAGCCTAGGGGTGTTCCGAAACACCGGACAGGGAACTGGTAGGGACCGCATACTTCCAGAACCAGAACGGCACTAATTGAGTTTTCTAACTTCATACACTCCTCCCTGGATGCCGGCGCCCTAGCCGGGGCAGTGTTTGTAGATCTATCAAAGGCCTTCGACACTGTCTCCCACCCCCTCCTGCTGGAAGCCCTCTCCCATACTGGCATATCTACTGGGCCAATCTCTTGGTGCACTAGCTACCTATCAGACCGCTTTCAACGTGTCAAAATCAATGGGACACTTTCCACAACCTGTCCCATCTGCTCAGGTGTCCCCCAAGGCTCCATCCTGGGACCGCTACTCTTCTCAATCTACCTTAACACCCTACCCAGTGCATGCACTGGTAGAATTCTGTTGTATGCAGATGATGCCGTCCTCTTTGTTGCCCACCGCAATCCCAACGCCCTCCAAGACACCTTACAACTCACCTTTAATGATGCCGAAACCTGGTTCAAAGAGCACAGACTTGTCATCAATCTCAAAAAAAACAAATCAATGCTCTTTGCCCACCCTCAAAATAAAGCCAGTAACTTCCCACTACACATCCTCCCCAGCTCCAAACAACCCCTTGAACTAGTCCGCTCGTATAAGTACCTTGGGATCTCTTTCGACACAGCCCTCTCCTTCCACACCCATATTGATGCACTTGCCTCTGCTACTAATGTGCGGCTAGGTATCCTCTACCGCTATAAAAACTGTCTCTCCCGTTGCCTCAGAGCTAGCAGTTACATCCTCGATACTGTCCTGGTGGACTACGCCTACCTGTATCTGATGCGGCTGATTTGACTGCCCTCAATAAAATCCGCCTTGTCCTGAATAAGGCGTGTGGAAGCTGTGCAGGGCCCCCAGGCTCACTCCACCTGTTAGCTATATGACATGGCACAAGCTAAATCTGGACGGCGATCAATACCAAACCAGCCTCATAACGAAAAAAAACCTTCTCGGGCTATCCCCCCCTGGGCTGACAGCCTCCATCCGCCAAGCCCAACCCTTGGTTAATACCCAAACCTCCTGCAAGACCACCCGTCTGATCCCTAGAACCAGGACAACCCATGGACAGAGGTACTTCTGTTACAGAGCCTCAGCCTGGTTTAACGTGCTCCCTCCAGCCATCTCAGACACTCCTACTATCTCCACCTTCAAACTGCACTGCGGAACCAGCTATTTAATACACGTAATTGCACCTGTCGCTAGTTGTGACGTAGTCTACCACATACTGACAAAGCTCACATGAGCGGCACCACTGTAACCAGAATGGTTCCCACGCTCTACAAATGTTTGTAAATATATGTGGTTGTCAATATAAATGGTTGTCATTTTACTACAACTTGAAACTCTGTGATGTAACAATGAACCTGTAATGTAATGTATTTGTCCTCAATGTGACGAGGTACCTTTGGAAATGAGCCTCTGGATCAAAGGTTGTAAACTGATGTTCAAATAAATAAACAAATAAATAACAATTTAAAGTAGCTTTATTTTATGGCCCAGTTGAAGGTTTTTTTTTTTGTTTTTTTTTTTTTTACAGTGTACAGGCAGCAGCCATGTTTGTGATGGAAGATCAATTCTGGTTGTAGGGGGATTGATGGAAGATAGTTCTGGTTATAGGAAGACTGATTTGCTCATTGTGTGATGTGGCCTAGTACCAGGATGAATGTACGTGAAACAGATTTCATGCATGGTCACATGATATATTTTGACCAATGAGACTTCTTTATTTTGGATGCCCATTTTATAATGTTCATTAAAAGAAAACAATTGAAATCACAGTTTTTCATATCAGTGTTTATTAAAGGTACAGTTAAACATGGCTCATTTTGAGGCATGTCTTTCATTTTTATTACTAGGAACATTGCTGTTGCCGATTTGCACAAATTTCAGCCCCTTTTAATACAGGTTAGAATTGGTGTATTAGACATCTCCTAGAGGCACATTTCATAAGGCTTTCTTTCCACTGGGGATTGTTATTTGCTTGGGGATCTGCTGTTCTCTAGGACTCAGCTGGATTGTGGAAGAGGGGCATGACCCAAAAACCCATTTCACAGCATGCTGATATCACTATGTCCACATGCAAACATAAAAAGATCAATGGATTTTATGCAGTCATCAATAAGATAAGACCGGAAAATGAACGGATACTTATTTTGTCACAGAATCCTAATCTCAAATAGACAATTTTATCTGAATCGCTGTACCTCTGTTAGTATGTTTCCTGAAATATCTATTATCTGTGTGAATTGTTTCTGTTACAGACTTGTTTAGCTTACTTGTCTGTCATTTACTGTACTTTTGACTTGTTTCCACTGTCCTTGTTTGCCCTTGTACATGGTCCTCCTGGCCGGATGGCCTTACTTGGTTATCAAAGAGATTAATTAATCCCACACTAGCCTAAAAGTGTGCCATAATTAGCATGCACACCCACGCACACACACACACACACACACTCCCTCTGTATTACTTTGTAAAATGCAGACACAATGGTTGGAGATTAAAGACAACCTCGTCACTAAGTAGCTTTAAAGATTAACATACTCTGATCAACAATGGTTCTTTTGCAAAGGGAAAGCGTGTTCAAAGAATACTAATCTGCAGAGTCATTGTGTGAAGCCTATTTTAGAGATGGAATGCCCCCTCCTTCCACCACACGAGTCTTCAATCACGGCACAGGAGATCTCTACCTATAGTTCCACCTTTTCTCCCCAAACAGCAGCCATGCACCCCAAATACAGTGCACCCTCCTTTATCCATCCCCTTGCTTAACGCCAGTGTGAGATCTTGTCCCATTTTCCAGAAATGTTATCTCCCTCTTTATCTGCTACCCTCTATTATATGCTACTGTCTTTTATCTGTCAAAATTTAGAATGTAAGGAGGTTGGTAGATAAAAGAGGGAGCACTGTACGTACAATAATGTCATGTAAGTCAACACACAGGGTAAGCTGCAGTGGGATACCCAGCCTTTCAGCATGGCCTGAGTGACCTCGAAGCAGCACTAGTGTCAGCTGTGAATTGAAATGTATGCCTGCCCAGCCTCCCAGCTAGAGGAAGGGTGCTGCTTCAGCAGCCACAATATTGGGTTGGGGTAGACAGAGGGAGCATCAAATACGGACAAATATAAATCAATGGAATAATAACAAAATACCAAAAAAAAAAGTTAAAGTTAAACAATAGCTACCGGACTCTTCTTTCAAAGGTGACTGACAGGTTCAACAAACTGGAACTTCTAACATTTATTGTATCATTATGAGTTGCTGGTTAGGATTAGAGGATAGATTGTGAATGGCCCAGCTGTCCCAGACATTCCAGAACCATACCACTGTTTTCACCCTCACTACCCCCAAGGCTGTTTCAGGAATCCACCACCCTTTCTTTGAAGAAGTGCTTCCTCACATCCCTCCTGATTTTACTAGCACACCCAGCTTCATAGCATGCCCCCTTGTTCTAAAAATGTTCCACTCTGAAAATCGAACCCAGGTCCCCTGCCCTCTACTACTCGGTAGCCAGCAGTTCTACCACTGTATTACGCATCCTATGCACATCTATTTTAAAAAAAATCTTCAAGCATAAAGCTGTAACATTACCAGAATTATTACGTTTTAGACAACTCTTTTTTTGTCCCTTACAGTGTTTTTTTTTCAATGTTTATAGCTTTTTACCGGTATACCAACCCATATAATCATCACCACTCCCATCTAGAAATCACTTCTTCCATCTTCCCTGGAGGGAACTCTGGGCAGACTAGATGGACCTTCGGTGTTTTACTGCCATCATTGTCTATGTTTGTATGTTTCCTTGCCTCCCACCATATTTCATTTATTTATTTAAATTTTGATGACCAAGTGGGCAATCTAAGACGGTCAAATCCCTTTTTCAGGGGCGACCCGGGGAACCAAATTTTCCAAGCATAAGAAAATAGTACAGATACAGATAATTATGTACAGATATAATTGGACAGTTACATACTCTCATGGACTAGACTAGCCATCCCATTTAATGGGAGACAGTACAAATTACAGATGTCAATTGCAACATAGGTGAGCAAACACTAAGATTGATACGAGCATACAATATAATCGTAGTAGAGTCAATTAGTGCATAAGAAAAAAAATACTCACCATAGTAATGTTGTTTCTTCTAATGGAGTATTGCTGTATTCTGACTATATGCAGTTAGCCACAGCACTTGAACTGCTCTGGAGAGGAAAGGGTTAACTCTATGCCAGGGCATAGAACGTTGAGCTTGAGCTCTGTTTTCAAACCTCTGTCCCAGGCACTCCTCAGTGTAACTGTCAGATTCTTAAAGCACTATGCTAACTATTAAATAGAAATTGTTTTAGAAATTTTGTGCCAAAAGGCAATAAACAAATTGTTAGGGTCCAAAAGACTCAATCAAGTCAAAAACCCCAAAAAGAATCCAAGCAGGTAGTAAACTTAACAATATATACAAAAAAAAACATTCTAAAAGAAGAGGTGACCCAGGTACACCTCTGGGGTGCAGCATTGAGCCTGACAACCCACATTCCAAAACAACTAGGTTCCAGAAGGGGAGGCAGGGAGGGAGATCAGAATACAGCAAGACTCCATTAAAAGAAACAACATTACTATGGTAATTTTTTCTTCAAACATGAAGTCTTGCTGTATTCTGACTATATGCAAACTACCAAGCTGTACCCCCTTGGAGGAGGGCGTTACAGAACCTATTTTGGGAACAAGCTCTGCAGCACTGCTGTGCCAAACCTAGCATCACTTCTTGACTGAATGTCAAGAGAATAATGCTTGGCAAATGTGTGACCAGTCTTCCAGGTGGCTGCTTTACAGATTTCCACTAAGAGTATGTATGTCTCTAGCTGCTGCGACAGAAGCAGCTGTACCTCTGGTGCAGTGAGCCCTCGGACCTGAAGGTGGCTCTTTCACCAATTCTGAGTAGCAGAACTGGATATAGGAGACAATCCACCTGGCAATAGTTCTCTTAGTGGCAGGTTTACCCTTTCCCACTTCTCCATAAGTGAGAAATAGCTGTGAACAGTCATTTCTATGAGCCTTAGTGTGTTCTATATAATAATAAAGGGCCCTCTTTAGATCAAGACTGTGCAGTCTTCTCTCCCCAGAGGAAGAATGGTCAGTTAAGAATACAGGCAATGACACAGAGTGGTTCAAATGAAAGCCTAATACCACTTTGGGCAGGAACTTTCTGTTTGTTCAAAGGACCACCTCAACCCTGCGAAATTAAATGAAATCAGGTTCCAATGATAAGGCCTGCAATTCACGGATTCTCCTAGCTGAGGTAGTGGCTACCAGGAACACAGTTTTTCAAGTCAAATTTCAGCTCAGCTGAAGATAATGGTTTAAGGGGGCTGCATAAGCTGTGCAATACAGATATTCAGATCCCAAACAGGAATAGGGTCCCTAAAGGGGGGGGGGGATTGATATAAACCAGACCTTTGAAAAATTTCTTGAAAATTGGATGGGAGGCTAGGGAAGAGCCCTTCCCAGCTGAAAGGAAGGCAGAGATAGCTGCCAAATGCACTCGCAATGTCAGCTGAATATGCCTCTGAGAACACCAGAAACTAAATCTCTTCCATTTGGAATTGTAAGTTTTTCTAGTAGAAGGCTTCCTACTAACCTTAAGAATGTCCAAGACTGACTGGGAAAGATGAAGGCTTCCATATTCTAGCTCCTCAAGAGCCAAGCTTTGAGTCTGCGAGTCTGAAGGCTGAGGTACAGTATCCTCCCCTGCGAGGAGGTGAGAAGATTGTACTGTCTGGGAAGACAAAGTGGAATTATCACTGACATTGACAATAGTAGGGGGTACCAAGGCTGCCTGGCCCAGTCTGGAGCCACTAGAATCACAGTGCAAGGCTGAGAGCTGATCTTGACCAGAACTCTGAATATCAGAGGAAAAGGAGGAAAAGCATACAGAAACCTGCTTGTCCAATCCAACAGGAGAGCATCTTGAGGAACAGACCCCAAAAGAGGGGGTCTGCAGCAGAATAGGGGAAGCTGATGATTGTCCGGGGCTGCAAAGTGGTCCGTCTCTGGAGTGCCCCACCTCTTGAAATCGATCTGAAGAATTAAAGGATTCAGGGCCCATTCGTGGTGACCTTGAGAAATCCTGCTGAAAGCATCGGCCAGTACATTGTCCTTCCCTTGGAGACACACTGCTATCAGGGAAACCCACAGGGAATAAGCTAGTGACCATATTTTCATGGCTTCGGTGCACAAGGCCGAGGAACAAGTGCCCCCTGCTTGTTGATGTACCACATGGTTGTGGTGTTGTCTGTCCTGATCTACACCACGTTCCCCTAAATTGTGTTCAAGAATGTCTGAAGTGCTAGAAAGACAGCCCTGAGTTAGAGAAGATTTATGTACAAGACAGACTCCTGATGAGACCATGTTCCCTGAGCAGTAAGCTGGTCTAGATGGGCTCCCCATCCCAGTAGGGAAGCATCCATGGTGAGAATCACTGTTGGAGCCTGACTGAGGAAGGAGACACCATGCCTTAGATTGTCCTCCTCCAGCCACTACTGGAAAGCCTGAACTACAGTTTGAGACACTGGAGCTAACTTAGAGAGGGGGCCTTTTTTCTGAGACCAGAAAGATTTTAGATGAAACTGAATATCTCTCATTTGAAACCTTGCCTCTTGCACTACTTCAGTGCAAGCTACCATGAAGCCTAGCAACTGTAAGAAGTGCCTGGCTGGCCAAGACACTAGTGGACGAAAAGAGGAAGCCAGAGTGATGAAGGACTGAACCCTTGAAAGAGGAAGAAAGGCCTTGGTCTGGACAGTGTCCCGCTCCACCACTATAAATGTGAGAAGCTGGGCTGGTTCCAGAACAGACTTTTCTAGACTTAGGATGAATCCTAAGGAGTCCAGAAGATTTTGCGTGACCTCTAGCACTGACTTGACTTGGTCTGAGGACTGACCCACTATGAGCCAGTCATCCAGGTAAGGGAACAGTAAGATGCCTTGTCTCCTGAGAAAGGCCACCACTACTGTCAGACACTTGGTGAACACCCTTGGAGCAGATGTTAGGCCGAAAGGCATTGCTCTGAACTGGTAGTGGCCTGAGGGCAACTCAAACCTGAGGTACTTTCTGTGAGAATGTCTGACAGGTATGTGGAAATAGGCATCCGTGAGATCCAGGAGGCTAGCCAGTCTCCTGGTCTCAGAGAGGGAAGAATTATTCCCACAGTCACCATTTTGAACTTTGGCCTTAGTATGTATGTTTGTTTAGGTATCTTAGATCTAGCATGGATCGCCACTCCCCTGCCTTTTTTGGGGTAAGGAAGTATCTGGGATACAGTCCTTTTCCCCTGTGATACCTTCTCTACTGTTTGCAGAAGTAGTAGACAGGAGACTTCTGCCTCTAAGGCCTTTGTCTCCAAGGGAGAGGGAGGACTGAAAGACTTTGCTCTCATTTTTGGGAACCTTTTGAAACTGAGAGCAAGTCTCTGGCTCACTACTTCCAGGACCCATCTGTCTGAGGTAACAGACCTCCAAGCCTGGAAATAGTGAGCCAGCCTGCCCCCTACTGAAACTAAGAAGGCGACCCTGACGGACACATCGGGGTGTCTGTTTGGCAGAGGGCTTAGACTGAGTGGACGATGGAGTCCTGGTTATCCCCCTTCTGCCTCTTCCCCTAAAGAAGCCCATCTGCTGGAAAGAGGAGGAGGCCTGGGCTTGCTGAAAAGGCCTGCAACTGCCAGTCCTAGATTGCTGCCTCTGAGTAGTGACCTGCTTTTCCTTGGCTGCAGCACTCCTGTAAGTGGTCCTGTATTCATCCATCTTTTTCATGTAAGCCTCTGTTTGCTCTCCAAACAGAGAATTACCCATGACAGGAAAATCCGTGGCCTCGGTCTGGGTATCCTGTGATAAACTGGTACACCTGAGCCAAGCAAATCTCCTCAGGGAGACAGATGTAGTCATAACCCTAGAATGTACATAATTCGAGTCAACAGCAGCATGAAACTGGACCTTTGATGTTTTAGGATCCGATAGGTACCGGGAACCACAATACAAAAGGTAGAAAACATTACCAGAAAAAACAATACAGAATTGCTTTGATTCCCAACTGGACCGACTGGAAAGAAACCAGACAAAAAACTATTTCTACCAACAAAACTCAAAACTACCTACTAAGTACACTTACAGTACCGTGGACGGAGATCAGAACACTGAAAAATAATTAAACGGTTGATAAAACCAACCAATTTTTACTTGAACCAAAGCGAAGAAGAGGCTCTCCGGAGCGACTTCTCAGTTAGGCGGAGTAAAGAATCTGACAGTTACACTGATGAGTGCCTGGGACAGAGGTTTGGAAACCGAGCTCGAGCTCAACATTCTATGCCCTGGTATAGAGTTAACCCTTTCCTCTCCGGAGCAGTTCAAGTGCTGGGGCTAACTGCATATAGTCAGAATACAGCAAAACTTTATGTCGTTTGAAGTGCGGAGTACAGACAATTGGATGTGTACTGACTCATAGCCCTAGACATTGATCATACACACCAGGAAAGTATAGGCAAGCAGGTGGAGAAGTTTAGAGAAGATCAGGTACAGTTCCCATTACAGACAGGAGGCTTGTAAAATATTTCCCTATATTGTCTTTTGAAGAGAGTAATGGTCTTGCATGACAGGAGTGTGGGAGGTCATTCCACATTTGTGGTGCTGTGAAGGAGAAGTATCTTCTTCCAACAGCTAGGCGAATCTTGGGCAGATCCAGCATGAGGAGGTGTGAGGATCTGAGTGTTCGTGGGAAGGGTTTCACGGTTAGTAGATTAGATATACTTGGAGGAGGTGGAAGGTGTATTAGCTTGAAGGTGGCGCAATATACTGGGAGGTTAAGTCTGGCCATGAAAGATGGCCAACCCAAATTGTTCAGCATGCCACAGTGATGGGCACGAGCTGGGGCCTTAAAAGCAAACCGGACAATTCTGTGATAGGCCATTTTGAGTTTGTTCATGAGTGTAGTCTTAGAGGAGTGTATTATAGAGGCACCGCAGAGGAGGCCTGGGAGAAGTGTAGCAGAAGCAATAGTGCTTCTTGCACTACTTGAGAGGTAGGGAGCAGTGCAATATAGAAGGCCTAGTTTCTGATTAGTAGCCTTAGTGATGCAGGCTATGTGCTCATCGAAGGATAGATACTTGTCAAGTACTACACCCAGGTATTGAAAGAAGGTAACATTTTCCAGTTGAATGTTAGTGGATGTTTTGATAACCGGGGGGCTGTGAGGTTGTATCAAAGCAGGTATGGTGGAACAACATGGATTTAGTCTTTTTTGTGTTCAGAACTAGGAAGTTATTTTTAAACCATGTTTCTAGAGTCTGAAAGTAATTTGTTAGGTCAGAGTTAATACTTGAGACGTCACAGGAGGATCCATATAAGATGGCATCATCCACATATAGCTGAACCGATGCCCCTCCACAATTCAAAGGAATGTCATTAATGATTACTGAGAATAGGAGAGGCCCTAGGATTGATCCCTGGGGAACCCTGTTGGTGATAGCAGATAAGGTTGAGATGGTACCGGCCCATTTGACACACTGAAACCCATTCTCTAAGTAGTTAGAGACCCATGAGAAAGAGTTTTTGTCAAGACCAAGGTGGTGAAGCTTACAGATGAGAAGTGAGTGGCTGACTAGGTCGAATGTCTTCATTAGGTTGACAAAGACTGCACCTGTGGCTTTGTCCTGGCTCATAGCCTGGAATATATCAGTGGTGACCCTCAGGAGAGCAGTTTCTGTCCCATGCGATTTCCGAAAGCCATGCTGGTTACTAGTGAGGGCACTGGTCTGTTCAAGGTAGGATGATAGTTGATTATAAAGTATTCTTTCTTGGATTTTAGCAACTGGACACAAGATAGATATGGGTCTATAGTTTTCGATAAGGTTGGTCGGACCACTTTTATGTACTGGGACAACAACTGCGGTTTTCCATTTGTCTGGGATGGTTTGCATGAGGAAGGATCTATTGATTAGGCAGGAGATCGGGTAGACAAGTGCAGGTGCACCTATTTTAAGAAATTTGGGTGGTAGGGAGTCAAACTCTGGTGAGCTGTCAGGGTTAAGTCCCCTTAGCAATTTAAAGACCTCTTTTCGGGAGGTAGTTTTTAGGTGGAAGAGTGGGTGTAGAAATTCCGGGCGACTAGTTGGTAGCACAGAATTAACAGGAAAGTGAGTTTTGTAGGCATCAAGGTCCATAAAGAAGTGGTTCAGCCCTGCCGCCATCTCCATGGGTGAGGAGAGTGTGGAGCCTTTTGCTGTCATTGATTGGGTAATATCCTTTTATTATCCTTTAGGAGCATGCTGATTTCCTTCCAGAAACATTTGGGATTGGAGAGGTGTTGCTCCTGTAGTGATAGCAGATGCTCTCTGTTTGGCTTTACCTATCTTAGATTTATAAATATTGTGTAGCTGGCAGTAGGTGTGCCAGTCAGAGTAGAGTCTAGAGATTTTTGAAGGCATACCATGCTTTGTCACGAGACTGCATGAGGTGCCAGGGAGAGTGGGTGCCTTTTGATCTTCTTAGTTTGTGGGGAGCACGGTGGTCAAGGACGGAGGTGAAGGTACTGACCAGATATTCTAATGCTAGGTTTATGTCTGAAAGGGAGGTTACTGGTGACCAGTCATCTGTGGCGAGACTTGATCAGAAGGCTTCAGCAACAAAGCTGGTTAGATCCCTAGTTTTATGGATTTTAGGGGGGCGATGCAGAGAATATGTCTTCCAGACGCAAGGAGAATGGTCTCTGAGTGCATGTGGGAGGATTCCAGCGGCCTTAATAGAATTTGGATTATTAGTTAGTATCCAGTCTATAAGTGTGCGCTTGCCTGACTTCATATTCAGTCTTGTGGGATCGTTGAGGAGTTGCTCCAGTTTAGAGCTCAGTAGGGCAGTTTGGTACTGTGTTTTAAGAGGCCCAAACCAATTCAGGTTTAAAGTCACCGCATATTATAGTGTCTTTCTTAGGGAGGGAGTCCATATATGCATGCGCATGTACACACCTCCCCCAGATATAATACAGGGTGCTGTGCTCTGTCCACCAACTGAGGACACAAACCCCATGTGGCTGTCATCTAAGGCAGGACAAGCAATCCAGTGACTCCTCAGTGGCCAAGTGGGAAGCAGAGGTTGCTAGACCAGCAGGAATGTACAGGAACGTCTTCTGACATCTGAGGAGCAACGTTTCTGATTGACTCTATGGAGGGAGGTACTGTCGGTCACTAAGCAAGAAAGAGACCTTGGGGTTATATTTGATTACCTTAAAGTGGCAGGGCAGTTTGATAAAGCAATGGTCAGGGCCAGTGCCATGATGGGATGCACTGGGAGAGGCATTTCCAGCAGGAGGAGGGAGGTGGTGTTGCCACTATATCACTCGCTGGTAAGACCCCACCTGGAGTATTATGTCCAGTTCTTGAGGTCACACCTCAGAAAGGACATAGACAAGGTGGAGGTAGGCCAGAGGAGGGCAAGTAAAATGGTGCAGGGGTTGCACCAAAAGCCCTATGGGGAGAGACTGGGGGATCTCAACATGTACATCCTGGAAGAGAAGAGAGCAAGAGGGGACATAATGAGACCTACAAGTACTTCACGGGTGTGAACAGGGTACAGGAGGGGAGTCTCTTTCAAAGGAGGAAGAGCACCAGGACCAGATGCCATGCGATGAATCTTTATGTGTGTATGTGTTCAGGTGAGGGGATAAAGAGGGATATGAGAGAGTACTACTTCACTGAAAGAGTGGTAGATGCCTGAAATAGACTGCTAGCCAAAGTAGTGGAGGCAAAAATGATAGTGGACTTCAAGCATGCATGGGACAGACATATGGGAATATTAATGAATAGGCAGCAAGAAGGGAGGATCGCCAGAGATCAGTTTGTCTTTATGGAGGTAAAAAAGGCAGGGACCATCTGGGCAGACTGGGTGGGCCAAGCAATCTTCTATGCCAACAAATTCTATGTTTCTATCCCCCCCCCCGGCAACTCAGTTACTAGGGGGAAAGTCAAGCAGAGTAATCTGCAGCCCTCCCTCTCCAGAGAAGGAGTAATGCTTCTGACTGACTTCCTCTCACAGTTAGTCACCAGGGGAAGCCATGCAGTGGTTTTCACAGCCATCTGCTTGCACACTTTCTTATGGAGCTGGAAGATCTGAAGGTTGTGGGTTCCAATCCCACACCAAGAACTTGAGCTGATATCCAGTACAGATACTGTAGCTAACATTAAGATGAAGCTGTACTGCTGAGGTGTGGTCCTCAGGATAGGATGTTAAACCACGGTCCCTTCTGGCCATCTCTGGTCACTGTCCATGTGGAAGTCAAAGATCCCATAGCATTTATTGTAGGAAACTGGAAGTTTACCCCAGTGTTCTGGCCAATATTCACCATCAATAAAAGAACAAGCCAGCCCGGTGGCGCGTAGGGTTGAGGCGCTGGACGCCACACCTCGCGCCATGCCAGCAACCCGGGTTTGGGAGCAAGCCTGGGCCCTGAGGGTTGGCAGGGGACGGAGATGGATCGAGCATCCGTAGGACAGCTCTCCTCTCCCTGGGGAGGTATCCAGGGTCTTCTCGGTGCAGTAGAGACCGCCAGTGGAGACAAGGGGTACTACTAGTGCGGGAACAAGAATCTGGTGCGATCGCGGTGGGTGTCTACGGGGCAGTCACAGGTTTATCACAATGCACAGCTGCGCTTTAGGGGGCACAAGGAAAATCCTCTATCACCGGTGAGATGATTTGTGGCCCCAGTGGAACACCCACATCCCAAATGCCTGCTCAAGCGCGCTTGGACTTCCATGGCCGACCAGACAACTGAAGGTAAGGAACCTCATACTTAGGAGATGACCGCCAGGGGAAGGGCGGAACCACCCCCGGAGGTGATCCTAGGGTCAGGCCTGCCTAGGTCATTCGGGGAGAGAACCTGGGAGATGTGGGGGTTCAGGCTGGGAGTTAGGGTGCATCAGTGCAGGCACTCCTGAAGGATGCCCGGGGGTCCGGATGCATAAATAAAAGAACGAAAAAGTAATCCACCCTTTGGACTGTTGGTTTAATGGTCGGGTTAACGCTTGTGGCACTGCTGACTTGAGTTCAGGAACAAGCCTGAGGGAGGTGGGTTGAGCATCCCAGAGGACACTCTCCTCCTCCTCCCCCAGGGAGGGAAGGTCACTGCCTCTGCTGCAATACTGTAACCCTGATGACCACAAGTGATAGTGCAGCCAAGGTACTGCTGAGGGAGAGGTGGATGCCTGTCGGAATCCACACTGCCACACTCTGCGTTCATATGTACTCAGACTTCCTAGTGTGCCAGCAACCTCAGAGGGTCAGTATGAACAAACACAGAGAAATACTCCAGTGTGCAGCAGGATTATTGGGCACATTGGGCCCCTGGCATGACCAACCAGTCACCCAACCCTGGAGGCCCACATGGCAGAGTTAACACTTTGCCTACTGTAGGAAAGAAAACAAAATATCGCACTCAAGACCGTACTGAGTGATACTTCACCACAATTTATTAATGTAGACAGATGCCAGTAGCAGACAATTGATCCACCCAGGAGCCTCGATGTTTCTTGGTCTCTTAAGAAAGCGCACCTGTGCAAAACATCAAGGCTCCTAAGCGGATCAGCTGCTTCCTGCTGGCATCTGTATGCATTAATAAAACATGGTGAAGTATCACTTAGTACGATGCTGAGTATGGTTTTGTGGTTTCTTTCCTAGTTTACTGCAAAATGACAGACCTTGATCTCCAAGATGTCCTCACTCTCTCTTTTTTCACTTTGCCTAGTATAGCCAACAAAAGCAAGCCCCATCTTGGGTGAGGGGAGGTAAGCTGGGGAAGTTGGGACTAGGCAGGTGAGCGTTAGAGATGTTCTGGTATGGGGCTGGATATGGTAGCCACTGTAAGGGACGGCAATAGAGAGAAGAGGGCATAAATAATAAATGCTTTTAACAAGTAACCCACCCCCCAGGATGCCCCTGGAAATGAGCCATCACAGCTCAGTGTGCCTTTCTTGATCAAATAAATAAGTGCACACTCATCACTAGGCGTCGGGGAAACCTTATACAACTCTATTAAAACGGATGGTACATGACAACATGCTGTAGCCATGCCCTTGGCGGCAGTGGGGGTGGCTACCTCCTGGGGTATGCTTGGGGCCTTTCACATGTTGGGTCCTAGCATTTCCATCTATTGTCTGGGCACACTCCGGATGGCTGTGGAGGCAGCAGTTGGGAGTTAGGTGCCAGAGTAGTGGTGGTTGAGTTCTGGAAGCTGTACCATAAATCTGGACCTATGGAGAAGATCTTTCGTGGGGGAGTTTGGACATACATAACAGACCCTCTTTTGGAACTACAACTGGTCAGACTGTTTTGGACCTTCCTAAATTCATTGGCAGTGAGAGTGCCTTATAGTTTAATTTTTTCTATTAAATTTCTGGTTGGCTCTTTGGGTTCAAGTGGGAGTTGAACTTTAACTAGTCTTTTCTGGTTACGTTCGAAGAAGTGGGAGCTCTACGGACTATCAAACTGAAATTCAGAGACTTATAGTGACTGTTCTCTGTTATATTCACATGCTGCTAAATGATTTTGGCTTAATATTGCACTTAGTTTAATTTCTGTAGTTTGGTGGTTGGGAGTGTGAGTGTACTGATTAGTGTGGGTGTGCTGAGTGTTAGGGTGTGAAGTTGTGGAGTGGATGTATGAGTGAGGACAGTATGAGTATTTGAGTGGATTTTTAAGACTGTGGTGCGTGCTGTTTGCTTGTGGGGCTGGGCCTGGTGGGGGAATGGAAAGGAGTGGGCGGATTGGGGTAGTGGGAACAAGGAGACACTCTGGGATGAAATGGGTCCGGGAAAGGGGTCCTCCCTGCCTGGTTTCCATACCCAAGTGCTCTGCTTTATGCAGGCAAGTGATGCGGTCTTCCTTGGTTGCTCATCCCTACTCGGACGGTGTTATGCAATGCCAGGTCCATTAAGAACAAGACTGCTTTGGGAGTGCTAATGAGCAGCTAACTGAATCAGACGCATCTCTCCAGAGCTCAGCATTATAAAATAAAAAAAAAAGTCAACCAGCACAGTAAGCCCGATTTCTCTCTCGGCTACAGAGATTACTCTCATCAGTAAGGCAGTCACTGAACAGATTCTCACCAACCTAAACCCAAGATGGGACCAATTTGAGCGTTCAATATCTAGTCTGACTACAGAAATAAAGCAGCATACCTCCAGGCTAAACAAAGTTGAACAACGGGTGTCTGACATAGAGGAGGCTACGAAGGTGATACCAAAGCGGGTGACCAGGCTAGAGAAGGAGATGGAGGAACTACAGGAGGCCCTGGACTACCGGGAGAACTACAGTAGGTGCAATAATCTCTAAATCAGAGGCCTGCCAGAAGGAGCCGAGGGCGGAGAAGGTCTCATGAAATTCTAAGCAGAAACCCTACCTAAGCTACTAAACATGCCCCTGCAGAATGGCAAGCAAAGTTGAACGGGCGCATATGGCCCTGGTGCCTCGACCACCGAATGACAAACCTCCCAGATAAGTAATCTTTCACATGCATCACTTCCCAGACCGTCAAACAATCATGGCCGAGTATAGAAAGAAGAGGGAGCTTACATTTGAAGGTAGAAGACTCACGTTGCATCAAGATTTATCAGCGAGGGTTCAGAGGAAAAGACAAGCATTCAATGAGCAACTGGATAAGCGGACAGAGAGAGGCTTAGTGTTTTTTATGGCATACCCAGCTATGGTCAAGGTGAAATCAGAAGGAGCCATATACTCGTTCTGGGAACCCAGGAAACTTCAGGCATTTATTACGGAGAGGGATAAAAAAGAATCAGAAAGGGTGAAAATGAAAACAAACACTCATGAAAGTATTTTTTTTTACTACAGAAGCGTGACATGATCCATGGGGACCTAATCTGGCAGTCGGCGGGCTTCGCAGGGAGTCTGACCCACCGACTGTTTGAAAAATGGTAGTCTCTTCTTGAAAACTATGATAGGACAGTCTGCACCTGAACACGGAGGGAGGAAAATTTAAATCAGTGTGGATCTAGAGTTCCCAGGCACTAATGCCAGCACAAACACACAAAGGAGCAACAAGCTTGTGGCGGACCTCCCCCGATTGTATCCTTTCTTTTTCCTCTTCTAAGGACTGCATGTTAAACCAGGTATCAGAAGGAAGGCTGCTGCACTACCACGAGTAAAAGGTTAGAGTCATCAAGGGGTATGCTCTGGGGCGGGTGGGGCCTGGTGCAAATAATTGAGGGCGCGTGCCTCGCTCCCAACAGGTGCCCTGGATCCCCATGCAGAAACACCAGCTTCGGAGGGGACTTGGCCACACTGAATTGACTAAGGGAGGGGGATCAGGGGAGTGTTTGCTTACACATTTAATGCAGAAAAAGAGGGGGATATGCGTATGTGTAGAGGGGATCTCCACCGGGGGAGCCTGCTGAAGCTGATCGGGGATGGTGCGAGGCGGCTGCACTCGCGCAAACCTTGGGAGAATCACCACGCCTGGTGGGGGTGGGGCAGGGCTTCAATATCTTCTTGGGAGAGCATCAGAAAAGGGGAGCCTGTACAAAAGACAAACGGAGCAATGACTCTTGAACAAGCGGTTACAAGCAGTATGGAGTAAATATATAAAGGAACGAGTAGAAAGGATTGGGAACACAAAAATAACAGTAGCATAAAAATAATGCGGAGGGAGGAGGGCGTACAGGTCTGATATAAGGATGGCAAATTCTTCAGTTCAGACTGACAAAAAGGGGAGAGAGACAAAGGAAAAGAAAATGTGAGGCTGGCTGGGGAAGAATCGGTAGAAAATGTAATCATATAGGAAATGATGTTTGACTGTTTACTGTTGTTCGTCGTAGCTAATGTTTATGCAGATCACATAGGTAACCACAGAGATGCGACTGCAAAGCAGAAATACAGGTCACAGAAGGTATATGGATGGAAGCCCCTTGAAGGGCAAGAAGGTCTTAAATGAAAACAAAAATGGTAAAAAAACAGTCTACAGTGATTATATTGTGGAATGTAAAGGGATTCACATCCCCAGCAAAAAGAACGAAGGTGTTAGCAGCACTCAAGCAAAGGATGACTAGTGTAGCATTACTCCAAGAAACCCACCTGTCCGCAAAAGAACATGGGAAACTAGTGGGGGGTGGGTGGGAGCCTGCCATGCGTCACCTTATCCCACAAGAGGGGAGTGACTATACTGGTAAATAAAAATTTCCCATTTCAAATAAGACGTACTGTCAAGGACCGTACAGAGGGCCAGTATATTTTCACAGTAGGGGAGGTAAACGGAAGGGAAAGTAACATTTGGGAGCATATATGCCCCCTCAGAGATGGATCAGACCTTTTACCAGAAAACACTAGACATTTTAATAAAGGAGCAATTTCCAAATTTGATGATGGGGAGGGACTTCAATTGAGTGGCACATCCTAGGCTGGATTACTCAGGGACAAGGTCCAGAGTGGTGGGGGCTATACAAAATTGGCAAGTGGGGCTTTCAGAATTGAATCTGATTGACGTATGCCGGACCTCCAACCCAGGGGCCAGGGAATATATGTTTTTCTCTCACCCACGTTTCCTGGTCCAGACTGGACTGCATATATACACAAAGGGACCTCTACCCCAGGTAATAAATGTGATACACAGCCCAATATTTGTATCAGACCATGCTATGGTGCAAATGGAGATATTTCCTGAGTTGGGAAGGGGGTGGCGGTTCCCTACATATCTGCTAGCAAAAAAAGAATTTAGGGAATACGTTGAAACACAGTGCAAAACATATGCAGAACACAACCAGGGCACAGTAAGTACGGTAGGAACTTTTTGGGAAGCAAGAAAGGCATATATGAGGGGAGTTATAACTGGGTTCACAGCCAGGGTGAAGAAAGAAAAGAAAATGAAACGGATTTAGAAAAGAAAGTTATGGAATTAGGAGGTAAAGCTATGAAGAGTAGAAATGCTGAGGTACTGAAGGAACTACAAGCAGCGAGAGAGGCCCTAAACATGTGTCTCACGGAAGCAGCCAGATCCAAAATGCTATTTGCGAGTCAAAAAATATACGAATGGGGAAATAGGCCGGGACCCTTTATAGTGCATCTAATGAAGGGGGGCAAAACGTTACAGAGACTAGCAAATATCAGGACAAAAGAAGGTAAGCTGGTACAAGAAGAGGTAAAAATGAGGGATTGTTTCAGAGACTTCTATGAGAAACTATCAGGCAGAGTGCACAGAGTCGGAACAATTAATGGAGAACTTTTTGGAAGGGCTTAACATTCCAATCTTGGATGAAGGAAAGAGGGCCCTGCTAGGGAGGCAGTATAGAGCAATGGTTTAAGGCTCTGAGCTGCAAATCTGGTGACATGCAGCAGACCAGACCTGGGTTTGACTCCCACAGCTTCCACTTGCATACTGTGTGACCCTGAACAAGCCACTTAACTTCCCTGTGCTCCCAGGTTGCACCTGTAAAAAAGCTTTCAGCTTAGTGTGCTACTTCTGGTTAAACAACTAAGAAAAAAAAAAACAGAAGTTGTTATGAAAGTAATAGGGACACTACAAAAAGGGAAAGCAGCAGGACCACATGGATTCGGAGCGGAATATTATAAAGAACTGAAGGGAGACTTGGCTGCACCAATAAGAGATCTAATGGAGGGGGTTTACCAAAAACCTGTTGTGAAGCCAATATATGTGTGCTCCCTAAGCCAAACAAAGATCCCACAGAATGATCCTCATACAGACCAATTTCCCCTCTTGAACTGTGACAGTAAGATCATGTCAAAAGTACTTGCCCTGAGATTAGAGAGAGTGCTCCCCCTGCTGGTGCACCCGGATCAGACCGGATTTGTCCAAGACAGGTTATACCACAATATGAGAAGGCTGCTAAATGTGGTATGCTGGGGCACTGGAAACCCTGGATGTGCATGTGTTCTATCCATGGATGCCAAAAAGGCTTTTGACAGGATAGAATGGGTATATCTAATGAGAGTCTTGGGTAGGTTCAGACTGGGAGAGGAATTTATTAAGCTAGTGGGAGCTTTTTATAAGACACACAGAGCTAGAATTCTAATTAATGGAGTACTAATGGAGGAATTCTGGCTGGGACGGGGCACAAGACAGGGATGCCCACTGTCCCCTCTTCTATTCGCACTAGCAATAAAACCCTTAGCAATTAAAATAAGACCTGACCCACAAATTACAGGGATAAAGGGCAGAGACGGAAGGCAGCACGCCATTACACTGTATGCAGATGATATCCTACTCTTTATAATTAATCCGAAACAGTCCATACCAACTCTTTTAAACACAGTGAACTCCTCTGCCAGATTGTCGGGATATAAATTAAACATAAAATAAATCAGAAATTATGTATTTGGGAGGGGAGAGAAGGGGGCAATCATGGGGACTAAAATTCGTGGACAATGCATTTACATATCTAGGTATGAAGTTGGGGAGGGATGTAGACAGCCTTTATGCCCTGAATTATACCCCTTTGTTTGAGACCATACTAAAGGATCTGAGCAGATTAAAGCCACTTCCGATATCCTGGATGAGCAGAATTAATCTGCTGAAAATGAATATCCTGCCTCGAACCCTGCACATAATGCAGATGATACACCCATGCTCAACTAATAAAGACACAAAGAAGATCGAGAAAGGGTTCACAGACTACATATGGCAGGGAAAGAAATCTAGAATTAGCCTGAAATGATTCAAAGCCTCAAGGGAAAGGGGAGGTCTGAATTTTCCAGATATAAAGGGATATTATTTAGCCACACAATATTACTATATACATAATTGGGTTAATAAGATGGGGCAGCCATATGGTTGGAACTGGAGGAAGTAGGATGTAGGGGGACAATAACAGCTTGTCAAGGGAATGGGGGGGGGGCAAGCATATAGGAGGCTAAAAACAAAAATCCACTGGTATTAGCAGTTCTAGAAGCACAGGACCAGATTAAGAGGAGAAGAGGGGCACAGCAGAAGCATACTGTGTTAGTCCCAGTGGCAGGCAATTCAGATTTCTTACCGTGAATAACAGATGAGGGGTTCAGGATGTGGCAGGATAAAGGGATTAGATGTGTGGGGGATCTTCTTACTTGGGAGGGCATGCACACACTCGAGGACCTGCAAATGGGTTTGGGACTGCCTGCTTCGCACCTATTCAGGTTTTTTCAAACAAGAAATTATTGCCAAAAATTAAACAGACTTTCCTTGGTGGACACTCGCTTAACGAGGTAGAGAGGGAAATTCTAGGGGCTAGTAGAAATGAAAAAGGACTACTGGGGAAGGCGGCAAATATAGATAGGAACTGCTTCCAAGAAGACAATGGGAAAGCTAAGCAATGGTGGGAAAGGGACGTAGGAATCCAAATTTCAGAAGATAACTGGCAGATGATGCTGACATCCCACACGGAGCTTTTGTTATGTAATACGTATAAGGAAATGCAGTGTAAGTTTCTTCATAGATTATATCACCCTCCAAGCATAGTCCACAAATTCTATCTGACAGGGTCACCTAGATGTGACAAGTGTGGGGCGGTTAGGGGGACATTTATTATAGGCTTTTGGTAACCAGGTAAGTGCATTACGCAAAAATCCTGCCTATTTTCAAGCACAACCTGGGAGGTTACAGTTTACAAACAGTGAACGCATCACAATACAGGTACACAGTTTTCGATTCCAGGCTTGCAAAACACAGGGTGAATACAGTTGTAGAGGAAATCACAGGGTAGCAATTAAACTACATACAGTTTTCAATTACAGGCTTACAAAACACAGGGTGAATACAATAGTACAGGCAATCACAGAGTAGTAATTAGACAAGGACTTAACAGAGATGACCCCCGGGGAGGGAGTCAATGCCACAATGGTGATAGAGATTGGAAACAGTATCAGTAAAGTAGAGAGAAACCTGGGTAGAGCAAGGGTATAGATAAGCAGGACGCAGGGTTCAGGGAAGGATATATAGGGTTTTATTTAACTCTAAAAATTGGTTAGCGTTTTGATCATAAAAGTGCTAAAACATTGTGAAAATGCACAGCACTTGCCTCACTGTGTTTAACAAACATAACACTTCTAGAAAACCTATATAAATACTTTCTATACAGTTAGTATTGTCCCCCCAAAACAACTACTACTAAATTATTTAAAACCCTGATATATATCCACTACTACTGGGACTGCCCACAGTTGAAGACATACTGGAACGGCATAGCACATGAGTTATCCAGAATAGAGGGGCACAAGGTGGAATTCTCACTGAGGTCTCTGCTGTTGGGGTGGAGGAATTGAGAGATGGAGAATGGGGTCTGTACCCCATAGGACTCTGGTATTATTGGTGGTAGCCCGACAAGGTATACAAAATCTATGGATTAGCAACCTAGCCCCGACAGTGGAACAATGGAAAGGAATGGTTATCAAGGCTTTGGTAACAGACAGATTAACATTTGTATTAAAAGCTCAGGAAGAAAAATTCTTGAGGGAATGGGAAACATTTCTGGCAATCCTGACAATAGGAGAAGCAATTCTTCTAAGAGAAGGGGCACAGCTTAAACCTGCAATTCTTAATAGGGGGAGAACACTGTGGGGAAAAGCAAGCAGCAGGAATAAAAATAGACATACACAATATACTGTAGGTTAAGAGGATAAGAATAGAAAGGCATCCTGAGTTTATAGGGTAACATATAATAAATGAGATTTGCTAAGTTTCCTTTTTAGTCTATTTCTATTGGTATCTCTGTTTTTATTTTTCTTGGCTTATCCTACTTTTTTTTTTTTTAAACTTTCTATTTGTACTCCTCTCCTCCCCTCCCGAGGCATTCCACTCCCTTCGGGAGACACCTATGGCCGTTCTAGTCCCCACCTCCTACCTGTATCCCATGGTGGTCCATCCTCCACATAGCCTTGGCTTACAACCCCAGGCAGGGGACAAGGTGGGGGGGGGCAAGCACCCCGAATTCCTGGGTCTCGTCAAGACGCAGGTCCCCGGGGCAGGTAGGGGCATTGGGGATCAGGGCCTGGCGCTCAGTCTACCCAGGAGTGCTGCGGGAATTTTTCCGATGTTCTGGGGAGTGGCCTACACCCGGCGTCAAGGCGTCTCTGCCATCAACCACTTCCAAACCCGGCACAATAGATTCATTTGCCTGCTATGCCTCCGGCTTCACCAGAGGCCAATCAGGCGCCGAGCATGTATCCTCCTCCCTCCCGGGAGAGGAGAGCTGTTCTCGGATGCCCAATCCGCTCCCTCCCCCGCAGACCCCCGACAGCCCGGGCTCGCTCCCAAACCAGGGTCACCAGTGTGGCGTCCAGCACCTCAACCTTCAGTGCCACTGGGCCGGCTGGCTTATCCTACTTTTATGGGACAGGGGTAGTCCTTATATACCTTTCTTTACCACAAGTAAGTGGCGGACTAATAACTGAATAAGGACACTTCAAGTTAAACAAAGTGTATATTAAAGGGTTAGACGTTATATATATATATATATATATATAATGTGTAAGCAACATGCTATGTACTAAAGTGAAGTCATGCAATGTGAATACTCTTACCTGAAATTGAAAACTAATAAAAATATTATACAAAAAAAATAAACAAGACTGCTCTAATAGCGGATCTTGTTGGGTCATCGGACCTGGCTTGCATCATCGAGACCTGGCTGAATGAAAATGCTGGTCCAATGTTGGCTTCAGCAATTCCGGCTAGGTACTCAGTGATACACCGCCTAAGAATGGATCGCAGGGGCGGGAGTGTAGCCATCTGTTTTAGAGCAGAACTGAACCTTGCGCATGTTCCAGTGGGGACCACCAACTCCTTTGAATGTATCGTGGGCGCAGGTGTAGGGTGCAGGATTCTTCTCATCTACCGTCCACCAGGAAATGGGAAAGTTTTCCTGCAGGAAGTCATGGACTTCATCGTCGATGTGGTATTGGGATCCCCCTAGATGGTTGATTCTGAGGGATTTCAATGACTGGGTTGACGAACTCTTGCAATTTGGTCAAGACTTCCTCCAACTAATGAGTTTGTTGGGCCTTACACAGGTTGTTACCTCTGCAACCCACATCTGTGGTAATTCACTGGATCTGGTGTTCCTCCTGGGGATGGAGATATCTGACTTGGTGGTGGTGGAGCCAGCTGGATGGTCTGGCCATCACACCATAGGGTTCAGCTTCATGGCTCCCCCCCAGTAGGCCTGTCCCTACAGAGATGGTGTGGTGCTGCCCTTTGAGGGGTGTGACCCCAGATGGGCTAACGACAGTACAGAACCTATCGGGTATTCAGAGGGAATGCATGGACCCAGGGAATCTAGTACTTGCCTATAATAAGGCAGTGACAGTGGCCCTGGATTCCATAGCTCCTGTTCGTGTTCGCCCCCTCACTCTTCGTCCAAGGTCCCCATGGTTTGATGGGATCTTGAAGGAGTTGAGAAAGAGTGGGATGAAGGTTAGAGAGGAGCTGGCAGAATTCAGGTCTTGAGTGTGACAGACTTAGATTGATGGACCACTATGCGGTCTATCAATCGGCAATCACCCGCAAGAAGGCAGAGTTCCTGTCCAGGGAGATCGCTGTTGCGAAGAACCGACCAGCTCAGCTCTTCCAGACTGCTGACAGATTGTGCAATCCAATCTGCCTTCAGCCTGGCGGAGCCTTTTCACAAGAGAGATGTGATGAGTTTGTTCAGTTCTTCACAGATACGGTTGCCACCATCAGGTCCGGGATCTGTCTAGTTCCCTCTAATGGGAATTGCGGAGGTCGGCAGGAGGTAGCGGGTGCCCAGTTTACTTGGTCTGACTTCAGCCAGCTGGAAATCACTGATATCACGGGGCTCATCCAGATTTTGCAGCCAGCCAGCTGTAGTTTGGAGCCGGGCCCAATGCACCTTCTTGTAGTGTGCACGGAGGAAATCAGCCCAGTCCTAGCCAAGATAGTCTGGAGGTCATTGGAGGGGGGGGGTCTTTCTGGAGGCGGTTGTTTGGTCCCTCCTTAAAAAGTCCTCCCTTGACCCGGACTGTCTGGCTAACTACAGACCTGTCTCTAACGTACCCTTAGTGGGAAAGGTTATTAAGAAGGTGGTTGCACTGCAGCTGGATGATCATTTGTCCAGCCATGATGTTTGATTCTCTCCAGTCATGATTTAGAAAGAGACACGGTACTGAGATGGCCCTTGTTCAGGTGCTGAATTACCTCCTAATAGTGAGAGATCAGAGGACTCGTTCTATTGTGACTCTACCTGCTGGAGGGGAGCCGTGGGTGACCTGTGCCTGGTGGGTGTCTCCCCCCCCCCCAGCACTCCAAGAACAGTCCAGCTGCCGAGTTGAGGTGCTGGCTTGCTAGCCAAGCTCCGGCGGGCCTCCTCGGCACAACTGTTTAACCACCGAAGAAAGCTGCCCCTGCCGTTGCAGGCGACCAACCTACCGAGTGACTTTTTCGGCCCTCCCACCAACCCCATTCCCTCCTCCCATTAAATGCTCACATGCCCCTCCTCCTGAGTCGGCAGCACCCTATCAGATTGTTAGGGGTGGTACTGTTAAGAGTATGACATAATACTACTAAGGGATACAAATGAGAACATTAATTACTGCCAATGTTTTGTGCTGCTTTGAACCGTCTTATCTGCCTGGGGCGTCCCTACTGCACTAGCCAATCCCTTCTGGTGCGGACAACCTACTGAGGATTACCATCCCTCTCCTCTCTTGATGAATTCTGCCTTAATGTGCTTTGCTAATTCATTGCCATAATTGTTGAGACCTCTCTCCCTTATCGCCGAATATTGTCATACTGTGTATTAGTTGCTGCTTATTGCTATAGTCACTAGCTCTCTCCAGGTGACATGCAGTTTACAGCTGATTGTGTTTTGCCCTTGTCCTCTCACTTCCCTAGAGTATTCATCTTATACTGTCCTACCCACGCTGCATTCTCCTGCATACTCTCCTGGGTGCTGTATTGTGTGACTGATTGATAACAAATACTAATATTAGCCCTCCCTGGGCTCTGGCACCCTGATCTATAGCAGTCTGTACCACTCTTACGAGACAGCTCTGGTACCCTTTCCGAGTGGTTGACTGCCTGCCCAAGTCCAACAGCTCTTACCCAGGAATAGTTTGTCCCACCTATCCTGCTCACGCTGCTCCGCCCCCTCTAGGCCATTCCCGACATGGTGTCCCAGGGAACTGCAAGGTTCTATCCCAAGAATGGAGTCTCCTAAGACTACAAGGGGCGGCGGCTCCGTCATCCTTGCTGGCCTCTTTCTGGGACTAGTTCTCCTCCATGTGGTCACTGCCCCCACTCAGACAATGTGGGAAAGCTGGGTAAAGTCCCCCCCTCTTGCAAGGTGCCTGACTTCACCTTCTCTAATCTCCTGGCACATACTAGGAGACCCTTCTGTCTCACATGCTGTCTGGACCTAAGATCCCTACTATACCACACCCGGGTAAGGAGACGCCTAGCCCGCAAGCCTACGACCAGTAGTACCACCTCTAGATGGCACCTCCTTTGGCTCTTCCTGGTGACCCTAGCCCTGGCCGGTGATATTGAACTCAATCCTGGCCCTACCTACCAGGCCTCCTCAATTTCTCTAGAATGGAGGTTGGGTAAGGGGTTAAAAGTGGCTCATCTTAATATTCGTATTCTGCTTCCCAATCTGGACGAGCTTGTCACATGGGTCGCATTCTATAAGCCCGAAATTCTTGGAGTTACAGAGACCTGGTTAAAGCCCTCGATCCCTGACTCCATCTGTGCACTCCCTGGCTATGAGCTCATACGACTCGATAGGACTCAAAATAAGAGGGGTGGAGGCATCCTGATATACTTCAGAAGCCACCTTAAAGTATATCTGGTGACACACCAGCCATCCCCCCGTCCCCTTGTGAGCTGCTCCATGTTTTGCTCCTACTTGGGAACACTAAGAAACTACACGTTGTATGCACCTATAACCCCCAAAGGGTGGGCTTCCTGGTCTTACGCACCTCCTGGACACTGTCAGCCCTAGTACTGGAGATAATGAACTCTTAATCCTGGGAGATGTGAACCTAAACTGGGCTGGTGGCAACATAAAGCAGTTTGAGCCTTTACTTGCAAACCTAACCCTGACACAACTTGTACAGGAGCCAACCCGATGGCCAGCCAATGGACCCTCCAGCTCTCTATTGGACTGGAGCCTGTCTAATCGCCCAGAGAGGATCTCCTCTGCCGGAACCCTATCTGACTCCATCTCAGATCATTCCCCAGTTTTCTGCATTTGGAAAATCCCCTTCCCAAAGATTCCTCACAAAATCATCCACATCAGAAATTTCTCCAGGTTTGATCCGGATGCATTCCAGGAGGATCTGAGGCTCACTGACTGGTCAGGGGTGTACAGCGCCCCTGATCCCTCTACAGCTGCAACCCAGTTTCTCAGCACTTTTGGTGCCCTGCAAGACAAGTATGCCCCAACTATTAGGCGGAGGGTAAGGGGGTCCACCACAAAATGGCTGCATGGGAGCCTCCTTGCCCTAATGTGGGCTAGGGACAAGTGCTGGGCCCACTTCAAATGCTCCCTTGATCAGACCTCTTTTCAACAATATAGAAAACTTAGAAATGAGTGCAAAAAAGCTATTAGGGTAGCAAAAAGTGACTTCTGCAAGTCCGCCCTACTTAGCTCTGCCAATGATCCAAGAAGGTTCTGGAGAAACATAAAAACTCTCGTCAGTGGTTCTTTTAACGCAGGAGTATCCGACATGATTATTGGTGGGGTCTCCTGCAACAATCCACATATGATTGCAGATGCTCTCAATTCCCACTTCACTGACCTATTAGCACTCTCCTCACTCTTCCCTCCTGATGAGAGTACTAGTGGCCCCTCACCCCCGGCCTGGCAGGAGTCTCATCCCTCCCAACCATCATTCTTTCTTATGGCTGTGTCAGACAAGGAGATGCTGAGTCTCCCCTCCGGCCTCCTGGTACTCCAGTGCTGGCCCTGATAACCTGAAGCCCAAGTTTCTGAAACCCAGTGGCCCACATCCTCAACCTGTCCCTTGCTATGGGGGTGATTCCCGATATCTGGAAGGTGGCCAGGGTTGTCCCTGTACTGAAGCAGGGTAACCCCAAAGTTCCGGACAACCATCGGCCAATCGCCATCCTATCGGCTATTAGCAAGCTCCTTGAAAAAGCTGTGGCTGAACAACTCTCTAGAGTACATTCAATCCCACGAGTTGCTGTCCCCAGCCCAGCACTGTTTTCATAAAGGGCACAGTACGACCACGGCCCTGGTTTCTGTCTCATCTAGCATCAGAGCAGCCATGGACCAGGGGGAAACTCTCCGGAGCGGTATTCACTGACTTGTCCAAGGCCTTTGACCTTGTAGACCATGCACTGCTCTGTACTCAGATGCGGTCCCTTGGCCTGTCTCCCCCCCCGCTCTGAAATGGTTAACTGGCTACCTGCATGGCAGAGTACAGCTGACCAAATTCAATAAAGTCCTCTCAGATCCCTCACCAGTGACCTCAGGCTTTCCTCAGGGCTCGGTCTTGGGACCCCTTCTCTTCTCCCTCTTTGTTAACCATCTCCCAGCCACAGTAACAAACTGCAGTGTCACCCTTTATGAGGATGATCTGGTTATCCTGGCCCACTCCCGGGACATTGCGACTCTCAATCACCACCTGTCCGAGGACTTTAACAACATTCAGCCCTGGGTAACCAAACACAAGTTGGTCCTCAACCTGAAAAAAATGCAGGCTATGCTATTTGGATCATCTGCCAAGATACAAGCCTCTCCAGCCCCTCTGCGTATCAATTGTGCAGATGGAACTCCCCTCCTAACTGTGACCTCCATCAAATACCTCGGGGTGACACTCGACCCCCAACTGGACCTAGGGAGTCATATTCTCAATGTCTGTAGAACTGTGAACTGTAAATTGGGTCTGGCCTATAGGGCCAAATATAACCCGACACCTGCTGCTCGCCTGGCACTTGCTAGAGGTGTACTACTTCCCTCCCTTAGCTATGGTCTCCACCAATTTGTACGTACCTCCAAAGCTCTTCTTGCTCAGTGGCACACAACGTACAATAATATCTGCCACTTTGCACTGGCCGCCCCCCATCTTACCCACCATTGTGAGCTTTATGATAAACTAGGTTGGCTTTCCCCGACCAACCACCTGAACTTTGGGCTGGGATGCCTCGTGAGCAAAGTGATCAGTACTGGCACCCCCCCCCCCCTTCGGGGCTGGCACAGCTTCTCTCTCTCTCCTCCTGACCTCCCCCTCTTACCCTCTCAGGTCCCAGGGTCCTGGGATGCTAAAAGTACCCCTTACCCGAACCCTCATGGGGGACAGGGACTTTGCTGCATGTGCTCCTAGGCTCTGGAACTCCTTTCCTGAACAGGTTCGTTCCGCTCCCTCCCATCAGTGCTTCCGGAAATCCCTGTGGGGGTATCTGAAGCTGGCCTCAGCGTGTGAGTGTCCCATGCCTCCCTAGCACACTGTCCCATGTACCGGACCCACACGTTGGTCACTTACTCGGAACCCAATCTGAACTGAGGACCTGCTAATGATCTAATGACCCAATTTCCCTTTTAGGCACTTGACTACGCTATATGTGTTCAAGACTACATACTGTTTAATTACAGTGCCTTCAGAAAGTATTCACCCCCCCCCTTGGATTTTGTCACATTTTGTGATGTTGCAAACTCAAATTAAAATACATTTATATGGGATTATTTTTGTCATGTATCTACACAAATTACTCTATAATGGCAAAGTGGAATGAAACTTCTGGAATTTTTTGTACATGTAATTTAATATAAAAACCTGAAATGTCTTGATTTGATAAGTATCCCCCCCCCTTTGCTATGACACTCCAAATTGAGCTGAGGTGCATCCAATTTCCTTGTGAGATCACTCTAAAACTTGAATGGAGTCCACCTGTGGTCAGTTCAAATGGTTGACATGATTTCAGAGGAAATACACCTGTCTATATAAGGTCCCACTGTTGACAGTGCATGTCAGAGCAGAAACTCTACCATGAAGACCAAGGAGCTGTCCGTAGAACTCTGTGATAGAATTGTGAGGAGGCATAGATCTGGGGAGGGGTATAAAACATTTCTAGGGTGTTGAAAGTTCCCAGGAGCACAGTCAAGTCCATCATTAGGAAATGGAAAGATTACAGAACCACCCAGGCTCTTCCTAGAGCAGGCCGTCCTCCCAAACTGAGCAACTTGGGCAAGAAGGACCTTGGTCAGGAGTGACCAGAACCAATGACCACCTGACAGAACTACAGAGTTCCATGGCTGAGATGGGAGAACCTGTCCAGAGGACAACAATCTCTGCAGCACTTCACACATGCAGCCTCTATGGGAGAGTGGCTAAATGGAAGCCACTCCCGAGAAAAGGCCACATAATAGCATGCCTGGAGTTTGCAAGATGGCACGTGGTAGACTCTGAGACCATGTGGCAAAAGATTCTCTGGTCTGATGAAACAAAAATTGAACTCTTTGGCCTGAATGCAAAGCGCTATGCCTGGCGCAAACCGAACACAGCTCATCACCCGTGTAACATCATCCCTACATGAAGCATGGTGGTGGCAGCATCATGTTATGGGGATGCTTTTCAGTGGCAGGGACTGGGGCACTTGTCAGGATAGAGGGAGCAATTAATGGAGCCAAATACAGGCACATCCTTGAGGAGAACCTGCATCAGTCTGCAACAGACCTTGGACTGGGGCGAAGATTTACGTTCCAACATGACAACGACCCCAAGCATACAGTCAAAGCAACACTGGAGCGGCTTCAGAACAAGAAGGTGAATGTCCTTGAGTGGCCCAGCCACAGCCCAGACTTGAATCCCATTAAGAATCTGTGGAAAGACTTAAAGATTGCAGTTCACCGACGCTCCCCATCCAACTTGACAGAGCTTGAGCAAATCTGCAAGGAAGAATGGGCGAAAATCCCCAAATCCAGATGTGCAAAGCTGATACAGACGTACCCAAGAAGACTCAAAGCTGTAATTGCTGCCAAAGGCGCTTCTACAAAGTATTGACTCAGGGGGGTGAATACTTAAGTAAACAAGATATTTCAGTTTTTAATGTTTCAGAAATTTTTGTTACACAATAAAAATATTTTTGCCCCTTTAAATTGTTGAGTATGCTGTGTGAATCAAAGGGGAAAAATCATTTCAATGCATTAAAAATTCTGGTAGTAACACAACAAAATGTGCCAAAATCCAAGGGGGTGAATACTTTCTGAAGGCACTGTATATGTACTCTACCAATTTCTGTCATAGTAGATCACTACATGCCTTACTGTTTTGTGACTCAATGTATTATGTTACTCAATGTACTTGCTTACCTGCTGTGTTGTTCTGATGTATCTGTAATACCTGTTGTACTCTCCCGGGTCGTTCCTGAAAATAGGCATATAACTTGTCTAGTGTACCTACCCGGTTAACAAAAGCTAAATAAAATAAATCTTGGTCCTCCTTGATCTCTCTGCAGCATTTGACACTGTGGACCATGATGTGTTGTTAGAGCGCCTGCAGTTCCATCTGTTGACTGTCTGGTACAGTCCTCAGATGGTTTCAATCTTTCCTCAAGGGTAGGACTCAGAGAGTGGTGTCTGGGATTTATTCCTCAACCCCTCACTCCCTATCCTGCGGGGTACCGTAGGGTTCCATCTTGTCACCCATGTTGTTTGCAGTATGCTGCCGTTGGGAGAGATCATCAAGTGGTTCAATCAGAGTTTTCACTGCTATGCAGATGATACTCAGCTGTACATGTCCTTTGTGCCCGGACAGAATGTGAGCCTATCGGTATTTAACAACTGTCTATCTAAGATCCAGGACTGGATGAGTGCCAGCTGGCTGCGGAAGAACCTGACTAAAACTGAGGTGCTGGTTATGGACCAAGATCGTCGGGAGGTGGGTCTGTTTGCAGGACAACCCTCTGGGCTTTGGCTTGGGGTGTTCAGCTGACTACCGCAGACTGAATGTGGAACCTGGGCATTATTTTTGACAATAACGTGAGCCTTAAATCTCAGGTGTCTGCCATTGTCAAGACCTCTTTTTACCATCTGAGGAATATCGCCCGGGTGAAGCATCTGGTTCCTCCTGATGATCCTCCTGCATTGGTCCATGCCTTCGTAACCTCCCTTCTCGACTACTGCAATGTCCTCTACCTAGGGTTACCAGAGGCTGATATCCGCTGCTTGCAGCTGGTGCAGAATGCAGCAGCCAGGATACTGCCTGGTACTTCCAGGGCCAGTCATATAATGACTGTGCACTTTCAAGGTCAGGTTACTGACCTATAAAGTCCTACATGACCAGGGACCATGTTACTTGTAAGATCTCTGCCACCCTTACTGTCCCCTCTGTCCTCTCCAATCCACCAATAAGGGATTGATGGAAATTCCCAGGGTCCATTTTAAAGACATCTGGGGCCCAGTCTTTTGCTTTTGTGGCCCTGACCCTGTGGAATTCTCTACCTCGTCAGGTACGAGAGTGTCTGACCATACAGAGTTTTAAAACAGCACTTAAAACATATTTATTTAGCGTAGCGTATCCAGCTTCTTCTTGGATTAGTTGATTGATATTTATGGAGCTAGAGTTTTTATGGATTTTTTTTTTTGGCTAATTTATTTCTTCTCCTGATGCTGCTGCCCTCCTCCAGAGAGAGAGCCCCCAGCCCCATCTCCTGGCGTCCATCATCCGGAGGGGCTGGCAGGGTTCCCCAACCCCCACCGGAGACCGGATCCAGTGTGGCCAGTGCCGTGGCTAGCCGGGAGCAGAGCCTGCAAGGTGCCCTCCATCATTCACCGCAGGGTTTTAAATAACCGATTAGCAGTTTTTTTGGGGGGGACAATACTAACTGTACAGAAAATATTTATATAGGTTTTCTAGAAGTGTTATGTTTGTTAAACACAGTGAGGCAAGTGCTGTGCATTTTCACAATGTTTTAGCACTTTTATGAGCAAAACGCTAATCAATTTTTAGAGTTAAATAAAACCCTACACCGCGGCATCCGTTTTCCTGGTTTCTCCCCAAGAGATGAGGCATGCAATGGTGCCTGCAGAGAGTGTGTGCACACGTCCGCATGCGCTCCCTCCTAGCATGTGCCCAAACTCCTCCCCCTTCCTACAATGTCTGCGCAATGTCCCCAGCCTCCGCTGAGGAACCAGTCGACACCCGACCACTGGCAACCCCCTCCCAGAAAGAGCAGTCTCTGGATGCTTGATCCTTCTCCTCCCCTGCCGGACCCTGGCGGCCCGTGCTCATTCATGAACACGGGTCACCAGCATGGCATGAGGTAAGGCATCCAGCACCTCAGCCCTCAGGGCCACTGGGCTGGCAGTTTTTATGGATTTTCAATATTTTTTGATTTATGAGTGTTTATTACTATTATGTATGTTTTAGTTTATGTACAAGTGCTCTGGTTTTTAGAAAGGCGCTTTTTATAAATACAATATGATTCGATTTGAACATTATCATTTGAAAAAAAAAAAAAAAAGTTTTTCTGGCAAGAGCTTACGGGTCTTGGTGGTGGTGGAGGTGGGGAAGTCAACCCCATTTGGGAGTGGGGCTCTTAAGTCTGCTGCCCATAGAGAAACTAACACAAAAAAAACAATGTAAACTGCCAAGGATCTTGTTTCAGCCAAGGGCAGTTTAAGCTTGAACATATACTGTACCTTTTTACAGCAGTAAAACTTACTAGATCATACTGCATGCATAAAACCCAACCCCTCCACCCCCTCAATATTGGTAAGAATGATGCAAACTATGATACTGACCACCAGCATGAGAGTTTGAAGGATGTGACCCTTATCAGTACTTGGCTATACTAAGAAGTAGAGACAAATTTAGCCGTGCTCTCTGTTACACGTGACCTTTCTAAGTTAAGACAGAAGCTGTGGAATGCAAACACAGGCATTTTTTAATCTTGTTTTAAGTACACTACCTGCTAAAACAGAATTTAACTCTGGAAACAGGCTTAGTGCAAATATTTTCACCATACAAGCTGCTCTAGTGATAAGGTTGAAGACTTTATTGTGAAAAACACGACAGCATCTCCAATGGGACAATGAATGGGAAATCTGTGCTTCCTAGCACAAACTAAAACAGCACTTACTTCCTTATCCAACCTGAAGTGTTTTTAGACCTGGATATTTACACATACTGGAAAGGGATTTGTGCTTGTGACATACTGAATAGTATCCACTTCATATATTCTTAACAACAAGCTTTGTTAATGCACCAGTTTGGGTAACTTCATGCCACAAAAGTAGGGAGATGTGGCACAAGGTTTCCAACCCTAACTCCCCACCCCCACCCTCTAAGCAGCAAAAGGAAAAACACATTAGTGTTTTGGGTCTCTGGAGTCTTGGTGATCTGTGGTAGGGTTTTCCTTGGGGTTGTGAACCATAATGCCCACGCCATTCCCTGTGTAAACAATGTCACATGCGATTTTCTTTCTTCACGCAGGGCCCTGGGGACCATGTGTGAAGAAAGCTACACCAAATTGTGTTGGTAACATGTGGCGAAAATACTTCTCTACCTTTAAAGAGTGTATCACTATGAGGCAGTGGTGTAGAGCTGTACCTTGTGCTTCAGACTGAAGGCTACGGGTTGGAGGGAAAGGGATGAGCATTACAGCTGACAACCCAAAGGAAGACCCTCACCACTGATTCACCAATACTCCGGGAAACCCAAAACCCTAATATTTCTCCTGCTGCTGCTTGAGGGGTGGGGAGTTAGGGTTGGAAACCCTAATGCCACATTTCCTTACTTTTGCGGTGTTAAGTTACCCTAACTGGTGCATTAACTAAGTCTTTCAAAAATAATTTCTTTTCTTTTCAAGACAATGGAATTGTATCATTCATGCAGATCCTTCGGGACCTGCATGAACAGATTCAGATGTGTAGGGCCATCGAGTCCATGCACAAAGGGAACACTCTGTCTGCCTATGGAAGTGCAGGACCTTGCTGACCCATCCCTTCTGTGCAGCATCGGATGTCAGAAATTACCAAACTTATGAATTTGTGCAGAAAAATGTCAATGTACCTTCATCACTGTGTTTTTTAATATTCTGACCCCAAATTTTCAACTCAGCTTTGTTACGAACCCACCGCATGAACCCGGGTTGTGAAAATGTTTTAATCTCAGCTGACATGTCATTCCGCAGTACAGTTGCAACAACACATTTCGGCCAAGTTTTGAAAACTGACAGTTGCTACGTTCAAGAGGTGATGTGAAAAAAATGGCAATGTTGAAAATTTGGAGTCAAAATATTTAAATTAACCAAAGTTATGAGCGTGGATTGCAAACAACAAAAACAACCACATTATCCTGTTTACATTGAATGTATATGTACTGAATGTGATGCCTCACATGAGTTGAAAGTATATAATTGCTTCTTTCTATATAATGCAATAAACAAAAAGTTAAAAAAAAATAAATAAAATGACAAAATGAAAAATTATGCATCAAAGTTCAAAACCCCACTGAAATGCACTGGATCACACCTACCTTAGTTTCTCACATCGCAGTCACTGGTTCCAGCAGCAAGACGTGTCTTTATTCGGAGAGTGGATCTGTACCATGGGACATGTTCAGGTGAGTGAGGGTGTGTGTGGGGATGTGGGGCAGAAGTTGCTGAAAAGAGGTTGGGGTGGTGGAGTCAGACCATCGAGGAACTGTTTTCTTTTTTACAGGAATTAAAAGAAAAAAATACATTGATTTTTTTTTTCTTTTTTTAACAGGGGACTTATCCAACACTGGGAAACTGGGCACACCAGAGTCAGGCACCTGTTCAGTGGCATCGGGGGTGGGCACACCAGTCCGCGGGGATGGGCATAGAAAGAGAGAAAGACAGAGAGATCAGCGGCTCACTCCTCTCGGAGCACAACCTCCAGCTATGGCTGCAGAACTCAAGAAAGCCCCACTGTTCTCATACAGAGAACATGGGTGAATGGCTCCTCTCACTAAGCTGGGCAATTCTGGATTTTGGGGTGCCCAGAAAAGGTATTCCTGGCACATTTGTTTAAAAAAAAAAAACAGCAGGAGCTAGCAAAATGGGTCCTGTTTAGCTAGGTTCTGGTGTTTGTTTTTCCAAAAGAGATTGTTTATATGTATTTTCAATGTTTGCAAGTTTTAAAAATGGTGGCTGTCATAATGTGTTTTTTTTTTTTATTATTAGCACGAGAGGTAAATCATGAAAATCATTTGTGAAAATTTTGGGGTTTTTTGGTTATTGGTCAAACTTGAACATTAACTCAAAAATCATTAGAACTCTAAAACGGTATAATATTTTTTCACCAAACCTTCAAAAGGCACACCCTTGACTCAGGTCCCTTTCAAACCTGAAATTTCATGAAAATAAATTCCACACTATGTAGGCTACTGGGTGAGAGCAAATAAAATACGCAATATTAAATATATGGTTTTCTTTGTTTTTGGTGCTCCATAGCTCAAAAACTGTACAACATGCAATCACAAAACTTTTCACTTTTTGAGATTCAAGCAGCCTGACTATGCATGCCAAATTTTGGGCTATTTCGTCAGACGACATCAGAGTTATAAAGGTACGAAAATTGGGGTTTAACATCGAACAGCTAACTCAACCCTAACTATATGGATGTCCCAAGCTTGTAGCTTTAAGCAAACACTGGACGTATGCATAGACAAACAGTATTATATATAAGCTTTAACACACGACAGGGTTTGCAGTTACACTGAATTATATGACACTATCTATTGTAAGCCAATCAGAACACAAGAAAACTGTCATTTAATACCGCACAAACTAAAACAATCACATTTTGGTCATGCCCACAATAGGTTATTCACATTTTCCACATGCTTACAGTAGGTTTTCCACATTTCAGACATGCCCACAATAGTGTATCCACTTAGATCACAGAAAAAAAGAGGAACTTTCCACTTCAACTACCATAGAATTTTCTAAATACTGGGTTTAAAATTTCTAGTCGTGTAACAGTAATAACATTCAAGTTAGCCAGAGTATACTCAGAATAACCAGCATCATCCAACTTGGGAGGAGACCAAAAATTATATAGCCCCAAAGGGTAATTTCATACCTGCTGTCTCCAAAGACGAACTGAGCACCAGGCTGGATCAGTAGAAGTTTAGATGACATACTTTAGTGGAATTAAGTAAGCTCTGTGTTGGTCACCCAACCACACACACAAACAAAGGTCATACCAGATTCCTTGATAACCACTGTCAATGTGGCAAGATGGTTCAACTGATGTGTCAGACAAGTAAGCACAAGCAGGAGGAAACAGAGGCCGCTCTGGTTCTCAAAAGAGGTGGCCGAGAAGCAAGGGCAAAAAAGTTAGCATTCAGGAGGTATAAGGAGACCCAGAGAGAGGAAGATAGGTATACCAGGAGAAACAGAGGGAAGCAGGGAAAGCAATTAGGAGCGCAAAGGTGCAGACGGAAGAGAAAACAGCTCAGGCAGTGCAGAAAGGGGACAAGGTATTTTTCAGGTATGTAAGAAGAGAGAAAGACCAGGGGAGGGACAGTAAAGGCTTAGGAAGGAGGGGAGTGTGTGGTGGGGCACCAGGAAAAAGTGGACATCTTGAACAAGTACTTTTGTTCAGTGTTTACAGAGGGACCATAGATAAGGGCCAGGAGCATAGAAGGAAAGCAGGTAGGCACTAGTCCATTTATAGAGGAGAGGGTTCTGAGGGAACTTGCAAATCTTAAAGCGGACAGGGACATTGGGCCAGAAGGGGTGCATCCCAGGATATTGAGGGAGCTCAGGGAGGTGCTGGTTGGACCTCTGACAGCCCTGTTCAGCCACTCACTGGAGATGGAAGTGGTTCCCAGCGGACTGGAGGAGGGAAGATGTAACCCCACTTCATAAAAGTGTATGCAAAGAATAGGCTGGCACCTACAGGCCAGTCAGCCCGACTTCGGTGGTAGGGGAAGTAATGGAATCACTACTGAAGAAGAGAATAGTGGAATATCTGGAAGCCAGTGGACTTCAGGATCCGAGGCAGCATAGATTCACTGGGGGGCAGATCATGTCAAACAAATCTGATAGACTTCTTTGACTAGATGACGAGGGAATTGGATCAGGATGGAGCAGTGGATATTACCTACCTAGATTAGAGTAAGGCATTCAACATCGTTCCACATATGAGACTCGAAAACAAGCTGGAAAGCCTAGGAGTGGATCCTAAAGTGGTAAACTGAGTGAGAAACTGATTTGAGGAAATTCATTTAGAGGAAGGACGGTGACAAGTGGGGTGCCACAGGGGTCAGTACTGGGACCGGTTCTCTTTAATGTCTTTATTAGTGACACTGCAGAGGGGCTAGAAGGGAAGGCATGCCTCTTTGCAGATGACACTAAAATCTGCAATAGGGTAGACACACCGGGGAAGGGGAGAAATGAATAGTGATCTAGAAAAGTTAGAAGAGTGGTCAAATGTGTGGCAGCTAGGTTTCAATGTGAAGAAATGCAGAATCATGCAACTGGAGCACAGATACCCGGGGCAGAGTACAAAATATGGGGTTAGTATTAACCACCAAACAGACCTGGGAGTAATCATATTTGATTACCTAAATGTGGCCAGATCGTGTGATAAGGCAGTGGGGAGAGCAAGTGAGATGCTCGGGTGCACAGGGAGGGGTATCACCAGCAGAAAGAGAGAGGTGGTGTTGCCACTGTATAGAACACTGGTGAAACATCACCCAGAGTATTGTGTCCAGTTCTGGAGACCACATCTCTGGAAGGACCTAGAGTAGAAGAGGGCAACCAAAATGGTGCAGGGTCTGCATCACAAGCCCTATGAGGGGAGAATGACGGACCTCAATATGCACACCCTGGAGGAAATGAGGGAGGAAGGGATATGACAGAAACATTCAAATACCTCATGGGTATAAACAAAGTTCAAGAGGGAAGCATTTTTTGGAAAAAAAGATGTTCAAGAACAAGGGGACATGCTATGAAGCTGGGGGGGGGGGAGACTTAGGGGAGATGTGAGGAAGTACTTCTTCACAGAAAGAGTGGTGAATGTCCGGAACAGCCTCCCAGCAGAGGCGGTGAGGGCAACAATGGTAACGGGCTTCAAAAATGCATGGGATAGACATAAGGGAACCTTAGAGGTAAGGAAGGGGGGGTAAAGCCGGAGATCAAATAGGGTCTGCGGTGTTATAGTAGGCAGGGAAAATGGGAAGACTAGGTGGGCCAAGCGGTACTTATCTGCCATCAATATCTACGTTTCTATGCTCTAAAAGTTATAACTTGAACAGTGTTTGACACAGACTTTTATTTTTATTTTCCTACCACATATACCTCATCCTTGTGAAAGGAACCAGGGAAGTCTTGCAATAAATGGTACCAGACTCATTTCCAGCTGGTAGGCTTTATTATGCCCTAGTTTTTGAGATGATTCACCATAGGACTGTGGCATACATGTACAGTCCAACCCCCTTTAATCCGAACTTCCCTATCTAATGAACATCCTATATATCTCCCACTCCTAACAGAAGGGCTATAATCGCAAACTTAAAACCTAGTACAAAACAGTGGCTACCGCTTTGTACTCCACTGTTGCTCCTGTTAGCACTATTTAGCAATCAATTGGGTGACTGATTAGGTGCATTCGAGTGTAACCAACAGGTGTTTAAGACAGTGTAGAAAGAAGCACAACACATTCGCCTTTCAGATTCCCATTTGTGCATCCGAGAATGGTGGGCAAGAGAAACTGAGTTGTGCTTAGCATAGCACAGAAGCTGTGCATTGTAGAGCGGCTCGAAAGAGAGGAATGAGCGGCAGTGCTTGCCAGAGAATACAGGGTGAGTAAATCCACCATTAGTGACATCAAAGCAGCCAAATAAAAGCTCTGTGAGTTTGCCTTGACCATGGAGACGGTATCAGGAGAAGAGGATAGAAAAAATATGCAGTCCTACAAAGATGATCAGCAGGACTCTGCTGTCTACATTTCAGTTTTGGCAGGAGCCTGAGAAGGGGACTCCAATTTCAGGTTTCCTTCTCAAAAGAAAAAGCCCTAATGTTCCACCAGGGGCTTGGCAACACAAGCCCCTTTGTTGCCAGTGAGGGCTGGCTCGATCGCTTTAAGTAGCGACATGGCATGTGCCAGCTTCAGCTCTGTGGGAGAGGCTCAACACAGGCCATCCTCCTTGTAGACAACTCTCTGGCCCATCCTGCGATCCCTGGTGCCAGGATGACGGATGGATTCATTAGGTGCATGTTCCTCCCCACCACCACCACCTGTACACTACAGCCCAGTGATCAAGGCATCTTAAAGATTTTCAAATGGGGATATCAGAAAAATTGCTGTAATCAGTGCTATCGGATGACAATGAATGAATGTATGCCCCTAAGTGACAAAATTAAAGCCCTGTCACTTAAGGTCATTGTCTACATGTGCACTGAAGCATGGGACAGTGAGCAGCTGGAGCGTATATGCAGGGCATGGGTTAAATCAGGGATTCAAACATCCCATGAAAACCCGATCACTGCACAGAACAAGATGATGTGGCAGCCCCTTAAACCTCAACAGATGAACTGCTGATCCTGGCTGCATCTATGTTGAACCCCCTGACTGCAGAACAGACTGAGGAGTGGGAGCACTGCGACGCAAGGGATGAGTAACATAACATCTGTCTGATGAAGCCATCGTTGACATGGTTCAACAGATGGATGAAACAGCACAGGCAGACAACCCTAATGAGGATGAGCCCAAACTCCCAGTACCGCCAACACACTCTGAGGCAGTTGAATTTTTTGATAAGTGTATACTGTACATCAAGAATCAGCCTAATTGCGATCCTCTGCAGGTCATGCTACTTCGAGCTACGTGGTAGAGATCCTGCAGAAAATTATATGATGGCTTGAAGCAGGAAACTCTGCCTACTTCAAATAACTGTTGGCATTTCAGTTTTTTAAATTGTATTCTCGCAGTGGACACTCCTTTTAAAGTTGTTGCACAATTAAAAACTAGAAACATAGAAACTGACTGCAGATAAGGATCGCTAGGTCTATCTAGTCTGCCCATTTTCCTTACCTACTGTAAAAGCCGCAGAACCTACTTTATCTCCAGCTTTACCTCCTCGTTCCTATTGCTAGGGTCCCCCTATGCCTGTCCCATGCATTCTTGAATCCCCCCCCCAAAACCTCTGCTGGGTGTCTATTCCATGCATCCAACACCCTTTCCTTTTTTGCATCTTTATTTACTCTCCTCCCCAAGCCCCTCGGTGCTCCCCCATCAAGCAGTGTTTTTTTCCCCCCAGGCAGGGACAAGGTGGAGCACGTACACCCCGAATCTTAGTATTCCGTACTCCAAATGCTAGTATTCTATTGGGTCACCATGGAGGTAGAGGCCGGGATTCTGTGCCGGCGCTCCAGAGTGTAGGAGGCTGATTTTCCATTTTCTGGAGCATAAATCGTGTCTGGATGGCAAGGCATAAATGCCGATGTCCATCACACCCCTCCCCTCTCTCTCTGTATGGCTGGTGCTGGTAGTTCCTCTGGCTTCCACCAGAGGCCATCCATACACTGAGCCTTGTCCTTCCTCCCCGGAGAAGGTGAGCAGTCCATGGATGCTCAAGCCTCCCCCCCCCAAGCTGCCCCTCCTGCTCCAGGGCTTGTTCCCGAACCCAGGTCGCCAGCACCACGAGCAGTAGCGCTACCACTGCGCCGACGGACCAGCATCCAACACCCTTTCTGTGAAAAAATACTTCCTCATGCTACCCCTTAGTCTACCCGCTTCCAGCCTAATGTCATGTCCCCTTGTTCCTGGACATCTCTTTTTCTGAAAGATGCTACCTTCCAGTACCTTATTTATGCCTTTTAGATATTTGTATGTGTCCATCATATCTCCCAGTCTCTTCTCATATGACTTTCGGTGCAGGCCCTGCACCATCTTTGTGTCCCTTCTTTGAACCGCCTCCACCGTGTCTACATCCTTATGGAGATGAGACCTCAAGAACTGGACAGCGTATATTCCAAATAAGTCCTCACCAATGATTTGTACAGTGACATCACCACCTCCTTTCTTCTGCTGGTAATACCTATCCCTATGCACCCCAGCATCCCACTGGCTCTCCACAGCCTTGGCACATTGTTTGGCCACCTTTAGGTCATCAGATATGATTACCTCCAAACCCCTTTCCCAGTTTGGTGACCATCAGTCCCCCCCCAACCATGAAATCCTCCCCTGGGTTCTTGCACCCTAAATGCATGATCTAGCACTTTTTTGCAATAAATGTCAGTTGCCACACACTGGACCATTCCTCCCGTTTACCTAGGTCTCTCATCTTTTCCACCCCTCCTGGAGCATCCACAAAGAGGCGCACCTTCCCCTCCAGCCCCATCTGCAATGTCACTTACGAAAACATTACACAAGACTAATCGCTGTAGCACCCCACTGGTCACCCTCCTTTCCTCAGATTGAGCACCATTTACCACGGCCCTCTCTTTTCTATCACTCAGCCAGTTCCTAACCCAGTTTACCACCTTGTGACCCACTCCCAGTCTACCCAGCTTGTTCACAAGTCTTCTGTGTGGAGCAGTATCGAAAGCCGTACTGAAATCCAGGTAGGCCACATCCACCACTCCCCTGATCCACGACCTTAGTCACCCAGTCAAAAAAATAAACTAGATTTGTTTGACATGACCTTCCCGCTGTGAATCCATGCTGTCTCAGATCCTGTGCTCCACTGGATTCAAGGTGTTTCACGATCCTTTGTTTAAGTAGTGATTCCATAATCTTCCCCACTATTGAGGTGAGGCCGACTAGTTTATTGTTTTCAGCCTCCTCCCTACTGCCACTTTTGTGAAGAGGGACTACAATTGCCCAACTCCAGTCCTCCAGAACCCCTCCCGTATCAAGTGACTCATTGAACAGGGCTGCCTATGGTGCCGCCAGCACCTCCCATAGTTCCCTTAATATTCTAGGATGTATCCCATCTGGTCCCATTGCCTTGTCCACTTTCCGTTTTGTGAGTTCTTTTAGGACTCTCTCTTCCATAAATGGACTGGTGTCCATCTCCCTCCCATATCTGTTCATGTTGCCTAACTATAGTCCCTCACCTTCTTCTTCTGCGAATACAGAACACAAATATTTGGTCAGTATTGATGCTTTTCCAGGTCCCCTTCCACACACTCTCCTTCTTCCCCTTTAAGCCTTACTACCCCACCTGTTTTTTCTCCTTTCACTAATGTACCTATAAAAAGACTTGTCTCCCTTTTTTTAATCTCCTGTGCCATTTTTCCTCCGTTTGTGCCTTTGTGGTCCTGTCTGCTTTGCCTGCCTCCCTCTGTTTATCCATACATTACCCTCTTTTCCTCCTGCTGTGTTCCGTTGTATTTCCTGAAAGCCATCTTTTTTGGCCTTACCTTCCCAGCCACTGCCCTGGAGGACCACAATGGCTTTCTCTTGCCCTTGTTTACTTGCCTAATGCAAAGGTTTGTTGCCTCCACTATGCCTCTTTTCAGATGGGCCCACTGCCTCCACTCCCACCCCCTGTCCCTCCCTGCCAGGGCATGCTTGAGACATATCCCCATCTCAGTAAAGTCCGCCCTCCTGAAATCCAGGACCCTTGCGTTCGTGTGGCTTGACTCTGCCACTGTACTCATGTTGAACCACAGTGTGCGATGATAACTGGGATCTCATGAGTTCGTCCACCCTGACTTCCTCAATTCCATCCCCATTAGTGAGTAGCAGATCCATAAATGCACCCTACCTGGTGGGCTCTAGCACTAGCTGCCCAAGGCCTACCCCTTGCACAGAGTACAAGATGTCCCTGCTCCTGGCTGAGGCAGCAGCTGGGATGTTCCAATCTACATCTGGCAGACAAATCGCCTACCAAGAGCACAGTACAGTTACGTAAGAACTTATCGTAACAGCAGATCTTCAAGAGGCGCTCTTGCAGTAGGCAACTCCGCTAGGACTAAGCCATCAGACGCAAGGACCACATGGAAAATTTAGTCTAGTCTACAAACAGGGGACAACCCCTGATGTCGGCATGCCGATGTCTATCTATGGTATAAAAGGGTGGTCCCCACACCCACCTCAGTTCTCCCACCGGAGGCTTGTAAGGGGGTCGGACAGGAGAGAGAGAGTGTGGGGACACCTGAGGCCAGAGAAAGGCAGAGATGAAGAAAGAGAGTAAGGGGATAGAGGGAGGGAAAATCCTGACTACTGCAAGAGCTCCTCTCTAAGATCTACTGTTACAGTAAGTTCTTATGCAACTGTACTATCTTACTTCGAGGGGGCACTTGCAATAGGCAACACCATTAGGACAGAGTCATAAGCAGTGCCCGAAGGAAAAAAGTTCAACACCCTGGGAAGAGGAAGTACAAAAGACATACATGTAAAAGGGCTACAAAAACCAGAACAGACAGTAGACCAGCTCCAGCTCCTCGAGCTGAAAGAAGATCCCCATTTAAATCTTGCCTACAATCAAGAAGGGAAGAAGCCCCCAAAGGGCTGAAAAGGAGAAGACTCCTGGGAAGAATATCCCATGGTCTGACAGGAACCTAACCCCTAGAAAAAGATTTTAAGCAGAAACCCTATAGACTCCCAGCAGGGAGCAAAGGGAAGGGAAGAGAATGATGTACTACCTAAAGGGGAAGTCCACAAAGTTCTGAATATCCCCAGAAAAGGAAGCCTGCTAAAGAGGGGACTCACAGGCACACCCTATGCAAAAGAGACCCTTGGGGCAAGACACCAGAAAGGTATAAGCTAGGTCTGGACATGGGCAGATCCCAGCCCAAGAATGGACTGGGAGCAAGGGTAATGGGAACAAAGCCCTGAAGGGAGCGTGCCAAAGGGTCAATAACCCTGGAGCTCAAAAAATTGTGAGAAATTCCCCATGGAGAGAGAAGCGAGAGGAAGTATTTCTTCATAGAAAAGGTGGTGAATACATGGAATAGACTCTCAGTGGAGGTCATGGAGCAAACACAGTGGGGGGATTCAAGCATGCAAGGGATAGGCATAGGGGAACCCTAGCAATAAGAACAAGGAGGTAACGCTGGACATCAAGTAGGGTCTGTGGCTTTTACAGAAGCCAGAGAAAATGGGTTGACTAGCTGGGCCTAGCGGTCCTTATCTGCCAGCAATTCCTATGTTTCTAGAAGCCTCTCAGGGTCAAGGGGTTCCAGAGAATGGAGACCCTAAAGGATGCAGGGAGCTAACATGGCAGGCGAAGCCACCCCTAGTGGAAGAGAAGGACAGCCATAGCTGAGGAGGAGATCTCCTGGATGGCCCAAGAGTAAAAGACACCTCCCTCTCCTGTTATCCTGAAGTGTAGGAGGGCGTAATGTCGATGAATATCCTCTGAGCCAAAGTTCCACTTGTAGAATGCTAGGTGGAGATCAGGAAAAAAATTAGAGGGCATCTGGTACCGACCTCAATACCGTCCAGGAAGAGGGACGATTCCAAACAGAAATAGGGAACGATAAAGAAGAATGGGAACGGCCAGAGGCAGGGAGTGCGCCCCCCTCCATGGAAGCGGCACTGAGCAGTCTGGGCCAAAAAAAGCTTAAACGCCCGTCCAGGGAGACCATCTCTGATCTTGGCGGCTGGGGGAGGCTCAAAGCGCACACCCTCATGCGACCCATCCCCTGGTATCCTTATTCACTCTTCCCCCTCATGCTCTAAAGCCAAAGAGAGTGATCTGGGTTGTCTTCCACCTTTTCCACCCCTCTCGTCTTTTTTTGTGGGGGGCAACAGAGACTCAGTTGGGCAACTGTCGGTCTTGGGGGGGGTGGGAGAGAAGACAAACAGGAGAAAAAAGCCTCCCCCCCCAAAGAAGCGAGCCCCAGGAAAGGGCTAACTAGTGGCCGACCCCTCTTTGGGGGGTGTAGGCCTACCCATAGTAAGGAAACTGAAACCAGCGCCCGATAGACTGGGTGCAGGAAGGACAGTCAGTGACCGTGGCTGAAGAATCACTCACCAGAGCAATCAACCTGTGGTGGAAGCAAGAGAGGGCAGGCTGGGGAGTGGGGTGACTCTAATACTAAAACTAGAGACCTAACAGCCTGCCAGCGTCTGCGTCGGGACCCCTCGCTCCCAAGGGAGGGGATGGTCTGAAGAATAGAAGATCCACGCCGGCTCCCGGAGCAGCAAGGAGGTCATGAAAGGCCTTGCCTGAGACAAGGAGCCTTGGAAGAAGGGCTAGATGCCATGGTGGGACGGCTGACGCTGGATGCCAAGAACCCAACGCCTCCCCAGATACCGGTGGGACTTAAGGGCCCATTACCAAGATACTGCATGAAAGGACCAAGGCAGAGGATCTTCAGGGAGGAGGAAAGCGAGACTGAAGTCCAGTCCGGGAGGGGGATCTAAGGCCCACCCCAAGGCAAATTAGCTCCTGAACGAAGGAGGTGGACAAGGTGGGAAACTGGAACCTGACTGGTGACAGATTCCAAAGGTAGCTGGGGATGGCCCAGAAATAAAAAGTAGCCAACCTAGCCCTCACAGGCAGAGACCCAGAAGGAACTCTGGGGAGGGAGTTCTGAACTGTGAGAGGAAAAGGGCGGCTGACAGAGAGGAAAAAGCTCGGCCCCGGAAAACAACAAATGCTGACAAATTCAGGTCAACGGCGGGAAAAGAACTGGCGTGCGGGCGTGGGGACCGCCCCCTATATACAGTCACGCCGACGTCCCGTCATGTGACGCCGGAGGCAGTCCTCTGCTACAGATTGCTAGCTAGAAGTTTGCCATGCGATCCTGACACCAGGGGGAGCAGTCCTATATGTGAAGATCTACTGCAGGAACCCTCTCGAAGTAAGATCAGCAAATGCTGATTCCTGCAGTAAATCTGTGAGGGGGGGACATCCCCCGAGAGTGGCTACTGGATTACCTGGCTCCTAGGAAACCCAGAGGCCAAGGAAAAGAAAACTGCTACCATAAGGTGTCTAAGACATCTCTGGAAATTTTCAAAGGGAACAGCAGAAGACATCAAAGAAAGGGGGTGAAAGTTCAGTTTCCCCCTGCTTGCCTCTCCAATCTCCCAGCTAGGGGTGGTGGCTGACAGTCAAGAAGAGTTGGATGACTCGGAGAATGCTGCCTGTACCCTGTGGGTCTTGAGGGACGGAGCCGCCATAGAGGAGGGTGCCCAGCACCTGCCCTGAGATCCGGAGGAATGCGGACGGTGATTCCGCCTCGTAGGACGATGAAAGGCCAGGCGATGAACCCTGCTCTGCTGGCTATTGATAGAAGACTGGAGGGTCATACCTGGAGCCTGTAAAGAAGGGAGCAAATCGTGAACAGCCTCCCCAAATAGTGAAGGACCCCTGAATGGCGCGACAAAGATGGAGGCCTGGATGCCCAGGGAAAAATCAGAAAGGTGAAGCCAGGCATGATGCCGAAAACAACAACCACCGCCATGCACTGAGCCGAGATGTCCACTGTGTCATAGAAAGCACTGAGGATGTGTAACTCTGTGTGAGGATGAGGCCATTATCTGCTCAAGTTGAGCCTTGGCTAGGGAGTCAGGTAGGGTACGGAGCACATCCCTGCCTGGTTCGACAGGGATTGCTGGTACATCATCATGCGTGCCAGACAGTTATGGACATGCAAGGCCAAGGGGGAGGAAGTAGAGATCTTCCTTCCTAGAGCGTCCAATTGTTTAGGCTCCCTGTCAGGAGGAATGTCACTCCAACATTCGGACCCCGCGGCAACGTCAAGTGCCTCCGACAAAATGGAGGGGTCGGCCTGAGGATGGAAATCATAATGAGGCCTCCCATCAGGGGTGTGGTACAGCTGGTCCACCATCTTGGAATTGGGGGGGAACTAAAGCTGGTTGCTGCCACACAATAGATGTGATGTTGTCGTGGGAAACCACCAGAGGACGAATAACCATGGACGAGACCTTGGGGAGGCACAGATTTTACACAAACGGGTGTCGTAGGGGGTCCTGCTCCTCAGTGCGCCAGCCCAAGAGGCCTGTATAAGTTTACAATCCCTCTAAGAAGAAAAGGATCCTCTGAGGGAACTTAGTGTCCCAGACCCAGACCTCCTCGGGGGGAGGTGTGTAAGGAGGGGAACCCGGAGTCTCTGAAGAGTCAGAAATAACATGCACCAAACAGGTGGATTCTGAAGAGCACCACTATGGTGGCGACAGGGCGGAGTGAGCGACTGACCTAGTGGTTGGAAGGTCCTTTGTGGAAGGAGGGAGAGCTTCCCTAGATGGGGAGGGTACCAATATCGGTACCATTCGGGCCAAGGCCTGACGGTGAGCTGACTTCCACCATGTATTAAGGAGCATGCTGTATTCAGCCGATGTCCGGTCCAGAAAGGCTGGAATACAGGAGCATCCTGGATAGGAAAGCCCATAAAACCGCAAGAAGAGTTTGACGACTGACCATAGGACCCTGGCATGGAGCCTAGGGGTGAGTCTGAAGAGGGATCTGCAGAGGGGCCCAAAAAGCCATGGGATCTCAGGTCCTGAGGTGATGGCTCACCGGGCGAATGCCCTGAATGAGCCAAGTCTCCTGGCCTGGCTTGGAGATTCGAAAGGATATCCTTTTTCTTAATTTTCTCTTTCTACGCCCCCTTCTCACCACATCAGCCCCCACTCTTCCGGGATCCCAAGCCTGTGTGTCCCCTAGTTTCACCCCAGGTAACTCCTGGGAACTCCGGTGGACCCGCCCCATCCTGCCTCAGTTGGACCCCCTCCAGGGCAGGGAGGGACGGGGACCCAGGGTCGTTCCCCTCAGTCCATTAGTGCGATTCGGGCAGTACAGTCAGTCCCCCAAGGAGCCTAGTTATGAAGTCTGGGGCAGCCGGGTCCCTTCTACTGGTAGCCAATGCCGTTTATTTCCTGATTTTCTGGTCCTTGCCCCTGACAGCACCTGCGCTCCAGAGGATCCAAGGAGGTGGGGCACGTAGAGACGTGCCGCCGCACCAGATCCTGGCCAGCATCCTCTGCTCAAGATTATTCTGCAGCCATGGTCACCCAGGTGGTGGTGGTGGTAAAGCAGCGGAACCCGCAGCCCACTCTCCCCAGAGGATAGCAGCCCCCCCCCCCCGGGTGCTCAATCTTCTTCCCCATCAGGCCTCCAGCAGCCTGAGTTTGCTTCTGACCCTGGGTTGCTGGTGTCACAAGCAGTAGTGCTACTACTATGCTGGTGGGCCGGCCTCCAAAGGGAGATCCTGATGTGGTCGAGATGGCGGTGCCTGGTCCAGGCAGGAAACAGGCAGAGGGCGATCTGGTGCTGGGTCCCGGAAAGGAGGACTGGTGGTTGGTAGCCCTGCCGGCACCTGGTGGGGGTCCCCAGAACTGGGACCACCATTGGCAGCTGAGGAGCCGGTGATGCCCGGGGGGAGGCGGGGGAGAGGAGCAACCCCTTGGGCGAAGGCTGTGGCCCTGAAGGAAAGGGCGACAGCTGGCATCAGTCCGCAGAACCTTCACCAGACCCTGAAACAGGATCCAGTGAAGACGCTAAGGCCATGCGGGTGTCAGAAGTGGAACTGGTGTACGGAGAACCGGCTGTGCCACCTGCTGAGGACCCAGAAGATGAAAGGGCCTGAGCATCAGGGTAACGGGATGGAGGAAGAGTCCCCGAACCCACAGTAGCACCGCCCATCACGATGATAACGGCAGGGGGTGCAACCACAGGCAACCCTGAAGACAGACGGGCTGAAGTGACCATCAAGTTCACCACTGGGAAGGGACTCAGTAGGGGCTATGGCCCCCGAAGGTGACCGCAGAGTTCAAGTGAATTGTTCCCCTGTCCCGACAAGCTTGTGCTTCTTTTGGAGAAAAAAAGGCCTCCAAGAGGCCTCTAGCAGCACCACATGCCTGCAGCTGTTTCTCCATGGTGGCCAGTCTCTGTTGGAGAAGATGGGCCTCCAAGACCTTCTGACGTTGTTTTTGGGTGACATGGTTGAGTTCTGGCAGGCCTCGGTGTTGTGGTCCTGGCCTAGACAGATGATGCAGGAGGAATGACCATCCTTTTCTAGGATCTGTCTGCCGCTAGTGCATTTGGATTTGCAGGAATCTGTAGAAGAAGAAGAAGTCAGAGGCGACATGCAGATGAGTAACGGATGACTAAGTACCTGAAACAAAAAAAAGAAAAGTGAAATAATGCTGAATAATGGCCATTGACTGGAGCAATGTCCCGCAAGGTCCGACGTGAACAAGTCGACAGTGGAAAAGAACTGAGAGGTGTGTGGGGACCTCCCTTTATTGACATCAGGGGTGGTCCTCTGCACAGATCAAGTTAGCTAGAATTTGTCCGTGGTCCTGGTGCCTTAGTCCTAATGGTGTTGCCTACTACAAGGGTCCCATCAAAGTAAGAGCTCCGATTTAGCTACCATCGTACCACTAGAACCCTGTCCACCTCCTCTCCTGTGCTGAAGGTCTGTATATCACGGCCGTGCGAACAGCAGTACCAATGCCAGTCTCAAATGTGACCCAAAATACTTCCACTTCCTCCTGCTTTCCCTGTTTCTCAGGTCGCCCTAGTACCCTCCCTGCCGAAAAGAGCCACCTTCCTCCCTTTTTACCCCACCGTCTCTTCTAAACAGAGTATAACCTGGTACTGTTATATCTATATAGAGAGTGATTAACAGATGGAATCAGGGCTTCAGTTAACTCCATTTTGGGAGTATTTGACTTCCAAAAATAAGGCAAAAACTTCCGAACTAAAGAGTGAGGAAGTCACTGACTTCCAGATGTAAAACCCAAAATTAGATGACTTCCAAAATTGCAGGCATGGAAGTCAGAAATGATGGATTGTTTCAAAATAAGTTGTATTTTACCATTAATATATTATAGTGACATCCATAAATTTGTCCTTCCTAAAATATTAACTTACAAAAGTAGGATCCTAGCAGTATTCTGACTTCCAAAAAAATTTGGATGACTGCCAGATTTTGACTCCTGGAAGTTTTAGACTTCCAATGAAAATAAATTAACTGAACCCCTGGATGGAATACACTACCAAAAGACACAGTTAATTGTGACACCCTGGATACATTTAAAAAAGACTGGCTAAGTTTATGGGACATCATAAATTTTTTTTCCACCACTGAGGTAGTGGCAACTTCATTAAAGGGCCATGGATCACTGAACTCATATTCAATCTATGAATCTCATTCATGGTTTCCAGTATACCACATTTCAATAATAGCTACAATGTCCAGGTCAGCCTCCCATTATGAAGGCCACCAGGTCTGGGATTTTATTCCCTAGACTGTGGGCACTGGTATACATGGCCTTCAACGTCCTGCCATTTGTCCTTTTATCATCCCCCTGCTGTCTTTTTGCCTCCTCTGCATGTCCTTCCTGTTTTCAACCCCGTTTTCCTGTCCTCCGCTGTTCCCCTTCATCGGCTTCATTTCTATGTATACCATAACTTTTATGGTTTCCATGTTGATTTCACTATCCTGTGGGAGATGGGCAGCTTGCTACCCTGCATCCCCCGCTTACTAGTTTAAAGTCCAATGAAGAATTTAAACTGTTCACCAAGGACAGCGGTCCTGTCACTGGACAGTTGTAGGCCGCCCCCCCTTATAGGGCCACATTCCTCCAGGTGGGTCCCCCATTCCCAATAAAGTCAAAACCTTTTTCTCTGCACCAGCTCTCCAGCCAAGTGTTGAAGTCCTTGGTGTGGATAGCAGCACCTCCAAGAAGGTCATGTAGCTTGCTAACTGGGCAAGGCCCCTCTCCAACTTCCTGAACTCCTCCTGCACCCTTGCTATCCCTGCCTTGTCTCCAGTCAGGTAATTTATCCCCAGATGGACAAAGACATCAAGCTTCCCCTGCCTCGCTACTGCTTTAGCAATTCTCTGGATCCTCTTCCTGTCCCTCCGAGCTGTGCTTCCTGGTAGACACTTTACCTCTCTTTCCTCCACTGTTCCTGTACCCAATTCCACTCCCCGGACTATGGAGTCCCCCAGCAGGAGAAGCTTCATCTTCCTTTGGGGTCCTCTTCCACCTGCCTGTGGGGTTCTCTTCTGCAGAACCTGTTCACCCACCATGGTCGCAACTCTGGGTGTCCCAGTGGGATCCTCCCGCTCCTCCAAAACTACACAGGAGTTTCTTAGTTGTACTGGGTGCGGGACGTGCTTTTGATCCATCCGCCTCATCATCCCTAGCCCACTGCAGTCCTCAAACTGCTTTTGCTGGTCCTCTTCTGAGGTAGTGGGTGTAGACTTGGTGGCCACTGGATGGGGGAGAAAATCCCCTGCAAGCTAGCCTACTCGGCCTGGAGGCTGGCAGTCTCTGCCCTCAACCCAGAGAGGTGCCTGCAAATGGGGCAGCACCGCAGTTTCCAGAACGTCCTTCTGAAGACTGCTGCTCCACATCCATTGCACTGCATCACTCCCAACATGATCCCTACCTGCTCTGCTTCAGTCTGCCCAGGTCACTGTTAAGGAACCTCACATTCCCTTGGTGCTGTAACCCTTTTCCTAGGGACTTTGTACCAGGACCCACTACTGTACTGTAGTCTTTCTCGCAGCTGACACTGCTTTTAATGTTGCTGCACAATACGGTAAATTGATTTTTATTTTTACTTTACTACTGTATTCACTCTCTTCCTTTCCGTGCGAGTACCACTTGATTGCCATTCACTAAAACAGCACTCATTTATCCAATCTCCCATTTATCCTAACAGATAGGATGTCTCCCAGACAGTTTGGATAAACAGGGTTCCACCGTATATACCTTTGGAAGTATTGCATACATAGGAGATATGCAATGGAAATGAGTGGAATACATTATTTATCTGCACAAGAGCAGTTTGACCTCGGGTAACCTCACGAGTGGCGTAAGCCACATGTGAGGTGTCCAAGGTCAAACTGCTCGAGTGCACATAAATCATGTATTTCATGAGTTTTCCATTGCATATCCAATTTATGTAATAGGAAACAAGTGTTTGGGATGGTTTTTATGTATTTTTATTAGAGTCTGAGTTTTATTTTTGATAAAGTTAGTGGGATTATTTTTTGTATTCCTGCTTAAGACTGGGCACGTTTCTACAGTAGCTGGCATGGTTTCTATGGTGCCGATATCCCCATGTAAGGGCGAGGTTTTCATTGGTGGTTTGTAATTTGTGGGCGGGTTGGAGAGTTTTGAAAATATGGTGGCTCTGCTTCTTGCTCAGCGAGTCGCTCTGCTGACATTTTTGGCTAGTTTTCTTTTTTTCTTTGTTCATGTGATTGTCAGTTTATCTGGTTGACCCTGCCTTATCTGTTTGATCGTGCGGTCACTGTGGGGGGGGGGCAGAGAAGCAAGGTGACTGTCTGAAGTCAGCGAGAAGAAGGCTGGGAGGCGAACACAGGAAGAGAGAATGTTTTTTTCCATCAGGTCAGTGGCTGAGTGTGGGTTTGTTTTACTACTGCTGGGGAGTTTGTTGGTTATGAAGGGGACAGCATTTTCTGTCTGAGGTCAGTGGCTGGCTGTGCATTTCTTTACTGTTAAGAGTTCTGTTTTTAAATGCTCATTTCATTAATTGGAGTGAGGAGTGGCAAAGGGGTCCCGGAGTTAGCGAGTAGGCGAACCGGTGGGCGGGGAGGTGAGGAAAAAGACTGCAGCAGGCCGTTTGAAATTCTGTATTAAAAAAAGGAAAAGTAATGTTGGGGAAGAAAATATGTTTTAATTTGTACACTTTGTGTGTGTGTTTTTTTTTTTTTTTGGTCAGTCTTATACTGTCATTGAAAGGAGAGAGTTGCTGGAGCTTGGGACAATGCAAGTGAAAGTTTTCATCAGAAGTGCCGGCACGAAGGAAGATGATTGATGGCAGGGTGTTGAATAAACGATGGTTGACTGACATTAGGGTGTTGGATACATCTTAGAACCACAGTTTATTCAGCACCAGTGAGAATAAATGAATTTATGTAATGGTTTATCCACCCACTCCATACTGCATCAATGTATATACTTTTTATTCAAAAGAAATAAGCACTGCCTAAGCAGTAGAAAGTCTAGGGCCAATGATTTTCTATTTTAGAAAACAGTAAATTCTATCCCCCATTTGAAAACATAGCTCACGGTTGTTCCATACAGCCCCCCCTTTTTGCAGGCCACACATGTGCTCTAGCTAAGGCAGAGCTGTAAAACTGTAAAGGACTAGATTACTACCATACACAAGTCATTTTAAATCTTGCTGCCAACATTGTTTGTCAGAGTGTGTTACACATCAGCATTGCTATGCAATACTAAGAAACTATCACAAGCAGTACCCATAAGAAACAGTATTTAGCAGGATAAAGGAAGCAAGTAAAAACATTTTTTAACAATAAATAAATAATGCTTCTGTAAAGGACTTCTTTAAGTTTATAAGCAGCATCTCGCCCCCCCATGTTGCAACCCTTGCTTACCCAGAAAGTCTGGCACTGAAGTATACAGCAAAGAACATCTTATTTAACTGAAGTTCTCTGTAAATACTATGTAGTGGAGGAGGGAAAGGGAAACAGTACTGCTACTGATAGGCATGTTTTTCAGACCCGTGTCTCTGTAGACTATTAAAAAAGGCCATTTTCGATATTTAGACATGCCCAAGTTGTCAGTTCTGTGCGTTTGATGAGGAAAAGCCACTTTACATTTTTCAGTCTGCAATTCTGCGATTGTGGAACATCACTGGCCCTAAATGTCACAAACTCAGAATTTTTACTGAAGGCCAAATGACCTGTAGTCTCTGTATCTCAGAGATGACAGAGTGGCCCAAACTTTGAAAGATCTGTCTCTAGAAACAGGCCAGGCCTCCACAGGTGGACACTATGAGTGGAATCAGAGACAGGACATGAGCTGACACCACAGACCACCATACCTTTCAACTGTCCCTGATTTTCAGTGATGTCCCTGATTTTGCCTCAAAAGTTTACTCTGTTCCTCCTAAAAAATACAGTTACGCAAGAACTTACTGTAACAGTAGAACTTCGAGAAGATCTCTTGCATCAGGCAACAGCTGTGGAACTACAGGCACCAGGAACACATGGAAACCTTTTAGCTAGCAGTCTAGTTGGGGCTACCCACGATGATGTCAGATACCAACATCCTCCCTATACATATGGGTGGCCCCACACCCTCCTCAGTTTCCCCACCGTAGACCATATGCAGAGAACCTCCTTCCGGTGAACCAAGAGAGAGCTAGAGGTTTCAGCAACTGAGGAAGGTGGAACAGAAGGTGAACCGTCCTTGAGAGAGAGCGATACAGGAATTGAGAAGCTCTGAGGCTAAGGGGGACGACAGGTGGGATGGCATGGCCTGATGCAAGAGATCCTCTTGAAGATCTACTGTTAGGGTAAGTTCTTATGTAACTGTACTATCTTTATCAAGGGTATCTCTTGCATCAGGCCACACCTACGGAACAAGTCCCAAGCAGTACTGGCAGAGAGACAGTCAGGGTTGCTGGAGGCTACAGGCCTAAGACAAGTGGCCTTGAAGCACAGTCAGGTAGAAGTCTGCCCTTCTCCTAAAGGCAATGTCCAGACTATAATGTTTAGTGTAAGTGTAGACAGTACTCCAAGTGGTAGCAGCACAGATTTCAGCAGCTGACACATTCCAGAAACACAAGTGGCCATGTCTCTGGTAGAGTGGCCAAACACAACCCCAGGAAGTTCCTTATCATACTTCCTAGAACAGAAAATAATAAAGTTAACCAACCATTTAGACAGGCACTGTTTAGAAACTGGCACTCCCTGTTGCCAAGGGGTGAAGGAAATAAACAGCTGCGAGGACTTCCTGCAGGCCTTCGTGCAGTGAAGATAATATCTGAGTATTCTATGTACATCTGAAGTATGGAGCAATGCTTCCTCTGAACTGGCATGCTCTGGATAATACACAGGCAGGTGGATGGTTTGATTCAGGATAAATTCAGACAACACCTTTGGTAAGAACTTAGGGTTGGTACACATAGACACTCTGTGTTTTTGTGGAAAATACATAACGAGACTCACACATCAGAACCTGAAGCTCAGAAATCCTTTGAGCAGAAGTTTTTGAAACTAAAAATAACACTTTCCACAACAGAAAGTGTTAGCTTACATATTGTGGCTGGCTCAAAAGCAGCCAAAGTAACTTTCTCTTAACACGAAATACAAGTCCCAGGGTGGAACTGGAGTGCTGATGGGAGGCTTTGGATGAAGAATGCTGCTCACAAATGTACAGGACACTTCTAGCTGTGCCACTGTACGGCCATCAACGAGCACATGGAAGGCTGAAATAGCAGCCACGTGCACTTCATAGTACTGCAAGCCAGAATTTGAGAGGGACAGCAAGTACCCCAGAATCTGATTCCCTGGCAGTGGAATGAACTCCATGTACTCCCAACGTGCAATAGTCGATGTACTAGTAGTATACTTTTGTTCATAGACAATGAATGGGAGTGACTCAATTGAGCGACGCTCATTTACAATGAGGTCCCAAAAGACATTCATACAGTTTCCATACGTACATCACAATATTTTACACATTTTAAATACAATATAAAACAATAAAAAAAATACATGAGATATACACACTAATCAAACACAAAAACACACATCAAACAAACAATAATCCTAAATATTCCTTGCTAAGCAGCATGGTAAAGTTTCTGACCCTGTGATGTACACCATTTTTTTAGGTTCTCCTTTGTTATCTTAGACTTAATATCCCTTAATTCTACCGGCAGTAAGTTACATACAGTTACTCCCCTGTATAAAACTGATAACCTCCCTACTTCACAATTACAGGCCAAAGCTGATACTCAATACCTTGTGCTGATTGTAGGCACAATTTAATAGGTCTAGAATGTACTTCAGTACCTGTTCCTTATATCTCTTTAACATAAACAAAGACATATGTAAATCTCTCCTAGCCTGTGGTCTGGCCTAGTTCAGCATGCAAAGTAAATAACAATGATGGGTACTTACGGTACGTCCTGAACAAATCGAGCCAATCTACTGAAAACTATCTCTATTCTATCTAAACATGACTTCACTGTTACAGCATACAGAATATCCCCGTAGACTAACACAGGGATGATCACTGTCTTAACTATTCTTAATCTTGTTTCTGATGTCATGTATCTCCTTATACGATATAATGCCTCAAGTTTATTAATGTTTTTGATAACCATATCTACATGATCCTCCCATCTCAATAAACAATCTAACCACATACCTAGATACCTGTACCACCATCCTTATTTAACTTTCTATTAAATAATATAATTTGAGTTTTTTTAGTATTCAATCTCAGTAAGTGGTCCTTGAAGAATTCCTCAGTTTGTGTAAATGCCAACTGTAACCTGTCCTTAACATATTCAACAGTGGGCCCCTCAACATAAACCACCATATCATCGACGTACAGATGAAATTTAATGTCCCCATCAATGAAGCACAAGTCATTGACATACACATTAAAAACTAGGGGCCCCAAAATAGAGCCCTGAGGAACGGCAGACTTTACGGCAGTTGGTAAAGACTTGCAGAGGCCCAGATCAACAAGCTGTTTCCTGTCCTGTAAGCAGGATGAAAACCATTTTAGAACCATTCCCATAAGACCCAATTCCCTGAGCCTAGACAGGAGGACACCATGGCTCAGGGTATCAAAGACCTTTGACAGGTCTATAAACACTGCCCCAAACATCATCCTCCTGTCCAAGCCCAGCTGCAGATCACTCATTTATTTATTTATTGATTAAACTGTTTCACCAGGAAAGAGGCACTGGGCAACTTAATGCTCGTCTCACAGTACGTCCTGGGGGAAGGGGAAAGGGATATACAGAGAACAGCTATACAGAGTACAAGTTCAGGTAAATACATACAGATGGTGTAATTATACATAGTTATAAAAACAGGAACAAGGCACTTGAGACAAAAAAGGCTGTAGTAGAGTAGCAGTACAAGCAGATCTTAGGAGCAGCATACAAAGTAGAATCAGTACATAGGATACAAGGTTGACAGTGCATAAAATACAGACAGTACACTAGTGCAATATGCAGCAGGGTGAGCACGTAGGAACCAGTCACCCCTATTTAAGAGCTGGTCTATAGGTATAAGTGCAAGTGGGGGGTGAGAGATGGACAACTCACCACCTTTAGTAATGCAGTCTGGGTACTATGTTTTGAATGGAACCCTGATTGGAAACTATTTAGCCTACTGTTCTCCTCAAAGTATTCTTTAAGTTGATTTGAAAATAATTTTTTTGAAAATTTTGGAAACCAGAGGCAACAATGCAACAGGTCTATAATCTCCTATATCTTCTTTTAAACCTGCTTTAAATATGGGTATAACTTTAGCAATCTTCCAATCTGTTGGGTGCTCTCCAGCTTGTAGGGAAAAATTAAAAATATATAATAAAGGGCAAGCGATACAAGGGGCAGCAAATTTTAATAGATTTGTCATCATCTTGTCTAGACCTATTGCTTTAGTTGTTGGAACAGATGGCTGGAAAAGAACTGAGGGTTGCGTAGGGCCGCCCATGTTCATATAGGAAGGACATCAGTGGTTGACACAATTGTGGGCGGCACCAACTAGACCGTACCCGGTCAGAATAGCGCATGGAAAGACTGTGCTACTCTGAACAGCGCTGCCACAGACAGCGAAAGGGGATTTACAGTGCTTGCAGTAAGCGCTCCCCAGGCCGCCGTCTGTGGTGCTGCTACAGGACAAGGGGAGGAGAATTTGGGAGGCTGGCCCGAGCTGCTCCCGTGGCATGGAGGGCTGAGGCATGGAGCAGCTCAGCGGGGTGGAAGTGGAGACCAGGGTTCTAATCCTGGTCTCGCTCACTTCTGCCGATCAGGACTTCTTTTATTTTTTTTATAAGGGCCGTGGAGGCGAGTATTCCACGGCCCCACAAATTCTTCCTTTCCCCATGATCCGCTCCCCTCAGAGTTGGGATCTTTTAGTACGCCAGAAAACTGGCGGCATTTTTGCAGGCGCAATTGTTGCCTGTGCTGTTCTTGCTGGCACTATTCTGACCTAGTGCCAACTAGACTGCTATCTCGAAGGTTTCCGTGTGGTCCTAGTGCCTGACAGCTAAAGTTCCATATGTGTGTCCTAGTGCAATAGATACCTTCGAAGATTTTGTGTTCCTGTAACTAAACAATGGGAACTGTAAGCATAAAATAATGTCAGACATTAAAGTTTCAGACTTGTTTTTCTTTAGAAAACGCATTTTATTCTAAGCCCCTTATTCTACCAGCTTCCTGAGTGGATATCACCAATTCTGAAGACGTGCCCCTGATTTCTGTCCTTTGTCCCTGATTTTTTCAAGCCTTGTTTTGATTTATGAGGCAGGAAGTTGAGAGGTGTATATACCACATTAGAGAAACATAAACACACAGAAGCATAGAATCTGTCGGCAGATAAGGACTGCCTGGTCCACTAGTCTGCTCCTCTTTTCCCTGCATATTCTGCCAGTGCACACCCTAGCTGGCCTCACTGCCATAATTTTTGTGGGAGGGGCGGTTTCTGAGATCTGAAAATAAAAAGGATCTATCAGAAACAGAGCAGGAGAGAAGACAGTAGAACTGAGGGATCCGTCTACTTACTGTGTCTGTCAGAGAGGCAAACAATGTAGATGAGACAGGAGGTCAAATGCAACTGAGCAGGCTCTGTGGTGCCGAGCAACGGGGCATTGCTCTGGCATACTGGGGGAACCGGGTTCTTGGCCCTGAGCAAAGCATCCTTTGGATGCTTACCTCCTGGGGAGGGGGCCATACTGGACTGCTCAATAGGTGACTCCTGGAGGTGGCTAGCACAAGCATTGTAGGAGGCGTGAACCTTGACATACTGCCAAATGTCCCTGCTCCCAGGACACAACTGCAGCCATAGGATTTGGGGATGTGGGAAGGGCCCCAGAAAAGAGGAGAATCACCCGCCCGTCTGACTGAATGACGGCCACCATGTTCCACTCACACCACACATTCTCTCGCAGCGCGCCTCTGATCTCCTTAGCCCCCTGAGTTCTTAATCAAGGCAACAGAACTCTCTCTCAACCCTCCTCTATCCTCCTAGGAGGAGGGACTAGTCAGTGATACAATGGGTCTACAAGGATGTGGGACTAATAGGAGGAGGAGAAGATGGAAATGGGGGATGGCCCAGTGGGGGGGTGTTAAACAATGTGCAGCCCAAAGGAGTGGCTGGTCGGGGGGCAGGGGAGAGCAAAAAAAAAAAATGCAATTAGCACTGATGTAGTCAGGCCATTTCAGACCTTGTGGGTAGGGAGATTTTTTTTTTGGTTCATGTTGAGTTGCTGCACTAAGAATTTGGCTGTTTTTGTTTTTTTCCTCTCTGTTTCTCGGCAAGCTTCCATCAACCACCTGTCCAATCCCACACTCCGACATTAGGCGCGTATCCACTACTCCACGGTTTACCCTCCATGGCAGGACTGTGAGGCCCCCCAACTCAACTCACCTCAAATCGGATCCAGTTCAGGAGTGCCATTCAGAGTCGGGCAGGTGGTGACTTCATTCCGTGCAACCTGGGACCATTTTCCTGGTTTTCTCCCTTATGTGGGTGGGGCTTGCATGCGTCCTGCAGGTGGCTGCCCCATCTGTGGCTCTCAAACTAGTAATGGTGCTCTGCCCCCAGCCTCCGCTTAGGGGGCAGTGGTGCACCAGTCACTGGCTAATTCCCCTTCCCTGGAGATGGAGAGCAGTCCTCTGATGCTCGATCCTTCTCCAACCCTGCCTACCCCCAGTGGTCTGTGCTCATTCCCAAACATGGGTCGCTGGTGTGGTGTGAGGTAAGGCGTCTAGCACCTCAGCCCTCAGTGCCACCGGGCCGGCACAAGAATTTGGCTCATGTTGAGTTGCTGCACTAAGAATTTGGCTGTTTTTTTTTTTCCTCTCTGTTTCTCGGCAAGCTTCCATCAGCCACCTGTCCAATCCCGCACTCCGACATTAGGCTGCGTACCCCGCCACTCCCACAGTTTACCCTCCGTGGCAGGACTGTGAGGAGCCCCCCCCAGCTCAACTCACCTCGAATCGGATCCAGTTCAGGAGTGCCATTCAGAGTTGGGGCAGGTGGTGACTTCATTCCGTGCAACCTGGGACCATTTTCCTGGTTTTCTCCCCTTATGTGGGTGGGGCTTGCATGCGCTCCTGCAGGTGGCTGCCCCATCTATGGCCCTCAAACTACAGTGTCGGTGCTCTGCCCCCCAGCCTCCGCTAGGGGCAGTGGTGCGCCAGTCACTGGCAACCCCCCTTCCCTGGAGAAGGAGAGCAGTCCCTCTGATGCTCGATCCTTCTCCACCCCTGCCTACCCCCAGCAGTCTGTGCTCATTCCCAAACATGGGTCGCTGGTGTGGTGTGAGGTAAGGCGTCTAGCACCTCAGCCCTCAGTGCCACCGGGCCGGCACAAGAATTTGGCTCATGTAACATTTCTATCTCTAAGACAGAGTCTAAATCAATCCAGATTCATGTACCTACATATATGGTTTATATAACCTTTATTTTCATACGTGTTTCTTGCTTGTACTATTTAACCTTGCTTACGTTGAAACAGATCTTGTAACACACAGCAGACCCAGAGGTCGCGAGGGCTGCAGACGGCTCTCCCCCCACACACCGGAAACGGATCCCCGATTTTCACCTGCACAAGCAGACCCGGAGGTCGCAAGGGCTGCAAACAGCTCTCCCCCAGCACACCATAAACGGATCCCCGATTTTCACCTCCACAAGCAGACCCGGAGATCGCAACGGCTGCAGACAGCTCTCCCCCAGCACACCGTAAATGGATCCCCGATTTTCACCTGCACAAGCAGACCCGGAGGTCGCAAGGGCTGCAGACGGCTCTCCCCCAGCACACCGTAAACGGATCCCCGATTTTCACCTGCACAAGGTACATGAACGAAAGAGCAGCAGCTCGCCTGATCATGACCACTCACTCCTGTTACAGCAGACTTTCAAAAAACAGCTCTTGGCACCTTTTTGTCTGATTTAATTTATCTCGACGTAGTAGTGGAGATAGAATTTGTATGCTAGGAAAAGCTGCTTACTACTGTACTGGACATCTACCTTTTAGCAGTTGCCTTAAATGTTCCTTAAAGTCATTTAATTGTTTTTTAGCTATCTGCTGGATCTAATGTAGGGACTAAGAAATTGATACTGCATGCATGTTTATGAGTAAGGGAACCTTAAAATCCTGATACAGCTTAGCCCCCCCCCCCCAATGTAGCTCCCCCCTCCTGCCTATATAACCCCTCTCTCTCTCTCTCGCCTCCACAGCAGACCCGGAGGTCGCGAGGGCTGCAGATGGCTCTCCCCCAGCACACCGTAAACAGATCTCCGATTTTCACCTGCACAAGGCACATGAACTGTTACAGAAGACTTTGCCCCACCACCACCCTTGGTCGGCATTCCCTTATATAGGTTATTTCGAGATCATGTGATCAGAAATATACCATCAGTCAGCTTTCCCATCTGCAGCTTATACTCTACCACCACTAGAGGGCCCCTCTCTTTTCTTCCTTCTAACCTGGCTATTCCACCTAGCTATAAAGCCCACCATGCTACCACTTACCATCATCACTCTTCTTTTTTCTGATTCCTCAAACACCTCACTCCCCCCTCCAATGCCACAAAGGGCACCAAATCTGCCCCTCCCTATCCTCATGCAACCAGTCACTCACAACATTCCCCCCCCCCAATCCAAATATGAGCCACCAGTGTTCACAAGCCATGGCTGATAACCAGGAAGCAGCATGCCCCTCACTACACTTCTCACCAACAGGTACTTAAACTTCCTCCCTCCCTCCCCCTACATACCTTCTCCCTAAGGTGGGTGACCTCTGGAACTCCTCCTTCTCCTGTCAACCTCCCACTGCAGTCACACAACACCGCACCTCCCCCCTTCCCCACCTACTCCTCCTATCAGCCCCACACACCCTGAAACTGCCAATACCCACCATGGTGCCCTCGCAGCGAATATGCCAATGGCTAACTACTCGAGCAACTAGATATCACCTCAGGTCTCTCATACTTCTGCTCCTGACGGGCAATGTCCACCCCAACCCCGGCCCACTGAATCTCCCACCAGCCCACCCATCCCCAGTAGATGGGCTACGCATTGCCTCACTAAACACCCATAGCCTTCAAAGAAAATGGGGCACATTTCAAGGGTGGGTACACCAGCATCAACCTGATATCACTGCAGTGAGTGAAACCTGGCTCTCCCCCACTGTCCTCGACTCAGCAGTATACCTCCCTGGATATCTCCTCTTCCGTTCAGATAGAGTGGGAAAGAGAGGGGGTGGCTGCGCTCTCTACCTCGAGAACTCTCTCTCAGGCCACCTACTTCCTCTGCCCCAACTAACTTCCAAGGCTCAGGCCCTCACCATAAAATTAACACTAGGAAAGTCTACCGCCCCTCTCCTCCTCACCGCTGCCTACATCCCTCCCCGAGACCAGAAACCAGCCTTCCTTACACTACCCCCAAAGCATGAAAAAATACTCCTGGGAGACTTCAACATAAACTGACTGACCAAGACGGCCGCCCCATTTATTAACGAGGCTGCTGCCCTCGATCTCAAACAAGTCATCAAAACCCCTACCCGGGTTAACACACATACGGTGACAGCCTCTCTACTAGACCTAGTCTTCACAAACCGCCCCCACAAAATTACCAGTATCCTGGTCCTCCCTGACGCTCTAAGTGACCACTCACTGGTTCTCTACAACTGGTCTGACACTCCCCTCAAAGCCCCTCCTAAAATTATTTCTCAACGCAAACTTAGGCCTGGCAAACTAGCTCAACTCAAGGCCCACCTCAGAGACTGGGACTGGACTCCTCTAGCAAACACCCTCAACCCAGACCGAGCCCTTGACCTATTCATCACCACTTTCAATACGGCCTGTAACAAGTTCGTCTCCTTTACCTAAACTATGTCCAAGGGAAACCTTGCCCCTTGGTTCTTGAACCACCTCCTAGGCCTACTGCGACAGCATGATGACCTATGGCACCTAGCTAACGAGACCCAACGGCCCTTGGACAGGCAATGGTATAGGGAAGCCCCAAACAAGTGCACCTGGGCCATACGCACTGCCAAAGCAGACTATTACAAAGCTACCTTAACCGCCACCTGGGGCACTGGGCACAAATTCTGGGAAAACATTAAGAAGCCCTGTGGCAAAACCCCTAATCTGCCACCTGACCAAATGCAAATTGAGGGTAGCCTCTCTACCGACCCCCTCAGTATCACCTCAGCCCTAAACTCGGCCTTCACTGATCTCTCCCATGTGCTCCCCCAAACTTCTTTGACCCCACACCAGCCAAAATCTACCCCAGCCCCCCTTGCTGCTCCTTTCTATCTACGTGTCCTCACCCCAGAGACAGCAAAGCCCTGCCTAACCAATACCATTAGCCACCATCACTATAGCCACGACTCCCTGTACCTGAGACTTCTCCGCCTCACCCTCCTGGAATTCCTAGCTCCACTCACCCACATTCTAAACTGCTCCCTCTGTCAAGGGAAATTCCCCAACCCCTGGAAATCGGCCTACATCACACCCATCCACAAAAATGGGAACCGCACATCCACAAACAACCACCACCCCATCTCCATTCTACCCCCCCATCTAAAGCGCTAGAACGCATAGTTGCAGACCAACTTACTGACCACCTTAATAAATATCACCTGCTAACCAACCAGCAACATGGCTTCCGGAAGGGTCATAGTACCACCACCGCCCTCCTTGAATTTACCTCCCATGTTCACTCTGCCTTGGAGCGGGGCCACCTCACTGGCGCCATCTTCGTGGACCTAGCTAAGGCGTTTGATACCGTCAACCATGCCTTCTTACTAAACACCCTGGCTTACACTGGCTTCTCCAATCACGCCATGAACTGGTTCACCAGCTACCTCACCGACAGAACGCAGATGGTCAAGGTTGGCACTATCCTGTCCCCCTGCCTCCCTATCCGCTCCAGTGTCCCACAAGGCTCCATACTGGGCCCCTTACTCTTCAGTCTATACCTAAATTCCCTCCCATCTGCCTGCCCGGGCAACCTGCTACTGTATGCGGACGATGCTGTCCTGTACGCCTCTGACCCGGTACCCTCCAAACTCCACCAAACTCTCCAACACTCTTTCCATGAAATCGAACAATGGCTTGCCACCCAGCGTCTTACAATAAACTACAATAAAACAAAAGTAATGATTTTCTCACATCCCCAGAACCCCCTCAAAAACCTCTGCCCCCAATTTTTCACTGTTAAACTGACCCACCCTAGAACAAGTAAGCAACTTTAAATACCTAAGGATCACACTAGACCCTGCCCTCAACTTTAACCTCCATATCCAACACCTATTAATTGCCCTTAGCTCCAGACTAGGAGTTCTCTACCGATACAAACACTGCCTCACCCCTAAAGCATTACAACTCACCATAAACTCCTCTATCCACTCCCTGCTGGACTACGGCATCCTCGTCTACAGTGCAGCAGTCTCCACAGCCCTAAACCGTCTCCGGCTTGTGCTTAACAAAGCCTGCTGTCTCATCCTAGGATGTGATAGCTTCACACACACATGCACCCTCTACAGTATCGCAAACTGGCTAAACCTTGACAATAGAATCAGGTAGCACACCTGCCTAATGACCAAAAAGATTATCCTAGGCCTCACCCCCCTCCGCCCTAAGCCAATTTATCCTCGCAACACCACCAGGCAGAACAACCCATAGCTCGAACAAACCATTGCTATGGGTACCACGTGGACGGACTTCCCAATTCCAGCGAACTTTCAGCTACAAAGCCCCATCCTGGACGAATGCGCTTCCCAGCCTAATCACGGAAGAAACTAGGCATGACCCTTTCAAAATCAGGCTAAGGAATCACCTATGTTTCCAACCTGTGTGACTGCAACTGACCTGTGAGATCTCCCTAACTTCTGACTCTATGCAAATGGCTCCTACGAGATAACTTATTTTTGACAAACAGCCACTTCGGAACCCCTCTGCTCCTCTACTGCTGTGCGATTCTTGTGTTAAGTCATACTTCCCCTGGAAGGGTAGCTCACCCACTGAATCAAATGTGTAACCACGTGTAAAAAAAAAAAAAATTTTACTATTACTTTGTAACATTTTTTGTCATGTGCTAACAACCTGTAAACCATGTTTTTGTCCTTTCTGTACTTTATGTATGACATGGAACCTTTGTAAATGAGTCTTTGACTCAAAGGTCTTTCTGAATAGCTCAATAAAATAAAATAAAAAAAGTAAGAATTAGTACTATTTGTTATGCTATACAGTAAGTGACTGGTGGGTGCATTGTGAAAAGGTTATTCTTGAGGCTCTAGGTATCAGTCATATTGAAAAGATGCACTATTATAGCTGATCTGACCTAAGTAATTCTTCCCAGTTCTGTGAAGTGACAAGACAAAGACTGGTTAGCAACACCGCATTCCATCTGAGATTCAAGCCATCAGTGATGACTTGATCTAAAGGTACTGGTTACTGGGCTTATAAATCCAGGAGTCTGGGGCATACCAACTATGCAGAGGGGCAGATGTGGGTGCAGGACACAGAGCGAGGTGAACAAGGGTGGAGCTCTGTGCCAAGCTGGTGGGAAAGGGCCACTGGCAGCACTACGGTAAAGTGGCCTGAGACAATGATCAAGAAAGCACTGGTCAAGGCAAAATTGGCAGACTATGTGACGGACGCAGTTTGGTCAAGCCTCATGCAGTACAAGATGATACGTTTCATGGGGCTGGCAGTATTGCCTAGAGGTTAAGAGTACCGAGCTGTTAATAACCCTAGTACATCCAGCAGACCTAGGTTTGATTCCCGCAACATCCACTTGCATACTGTGTGACTCTGATCAAGTCACTAAACCTTCCCAGTGCTCCTGGGTTGCCCCTCAAACAGGCACTTGTGCTAGTGGGCCTTACCCGGTTACCAAAGGAATTAAAACAAAAATTATTTTATGGCTCTACCACTGTGACAAACCTGAAGAGCATCTGCTGCACAGTCACACAATTATAGTTCAAAGTTCAGTGAAGCTTGATAGGCCCACCCAATAAAGTGAGAACCACGTGACTCATGCTCCAAACTGCACCCAATGTCATATCCTTTTAGGATGTCTATTCTCCAAAACTGAATGACGATTCACCTCATGAACCAAATGATATACTGAAACGTGATTTAGCCAACTCCAGAACTCCAAAGCCCCCAAAAAAAAAAAAACATCACAGAGTACAGTATCATGATTTCTTGGAGGCCTCCATTACCTTGCAGTTGTAAGATGATTTGCTCTTCACCAAAAATTGTATACCTCCGTATTTGCCTCACTTACTAGAACTGGAAACACGCCAAACAAAGGTAACCTACCCCCATGTTGCAGCAACCATACCCCAAATTTCAGACATCTCGCTTGTTCAACAGGTACAGTTTTTAAGATGGTGCAACTTAGAGTCAGAAAAGCATTAGCCACAAATAATTTGACGCAGACAGACCCTTATGTCATGTCTCAAATGCTATGCGCCAGGCCACTGATTTATGGTGTCTGAAGCAGTGACATTCTGTTTTCATGATTTAAAAATTCTGGGATCCCATGGCAATTGGCAGTGTAGTTTACACATTTTAGTGGGATTCTACTGTCAAACTTTCAGCAGACTTATAAATATTCAGTCCAAAAGGATAAATGAGTAGAAAAGCAAATACAGCAAAATGAAAATATTAAAAGAAAGAATTTATAGAACAATACAGTTTCTGCAGAATCACTGATATGGTAAAAAATGCTAAATTCCATTAAATGCATTTTTTTGTATCAGTCAGTAGGAAGTCCAAATTTTGGAATTTTACTGGGCTTTGGTTATGTGATATATTGTGTTGTGTTTGGCAACTCCACCACACTGACAAGTTTGATAATCATTTCATTTAAAATCATACAATCTTTGCTCCAAACCTAAGTGACAGGAAAAAAAAGGAACAAAAAAAGCAAACACAACATGTTTGTGGCAATGAATGCAGCATCACTAGTAGGTCCATCAATGCACCCCCTCCAGTTGTGTTTCCGGGGGGAAGGGATTGTGTTAGACAAGGTTCATGTTATGCCAGCAAGTTTAAAAAAAAAAAAAAAAAAACGAACATGAAGCAATAATCACATTCATTTTACTAACAAGAAAGGGTAAGTCAATTCTCTAATTTAACTATGACTGAATATCAAGCTGCCTAGGAAAAGGATGTTGAAACATCACCACGTGCATAGACTTTTAATCCCCCCCCCCCAAAAACATAATTTAGTAAAAATGAAATTCTGTAACAAAAAATAACATTCCTTAAGCCAGACACACTAGTGTTACGAAGAGATGCAAGCCTTTCACATCTGTCCCTTTAATTTAAACCTCTCTTTATAGAGACTTCATACTCCAATGTTTACTAATGAATCAACATTTATTCTTCTGAGTTTCAGCACATTAGTTAAAAAGGGAGTTTCTCTCCCTCAAACCATCTTAAAAGCTCTGCAAGTTTTAAAGCCATCTGCTTAAGGGAGACAAAGCACATTTTTTCAACCTATTCCTCAATACTAATTTCTTCAGAAATCTCCCTTGTTAATCCACAGCTACCCAACTTGCACATGATATACACTCACCTCAACTGTCACAGCAGACCCCTAGGGCAAACATCAACACAAGTGCACAGCAGAAAAGCTTGGAAGCCGCCCTCGTTGATCCGCACTAAGAGTAGTAAATGCAACCAGGTGACCGTATCAGCACTATTCTTACAAGCCCTTTAATTATTAAAGCCAAAGTGCATCCAGAGGGAGGAAAAAAAAGACGTCACAGGATCTTACTTAGGCATGTCGAGATTACAGCTTGAAGGAAACATCACACAAAGCTTTGATAGTTTCTTTCTCCCCAGCTGGATTTCGTGGTGGATACCAAAGAAGGATGTGTACGTAGTCACAATGCTTCAGATACTTTTGATACAAATAATCCTTTTTTATTTCATAGTTTTCACATAGAGAAGACAGCTCTAATATTCATGATGGCATGAAGCGGCAGCAGCACTGCATTTCATGTAGATATAAAAAGGCATTGTCGACACTAAATGCCATAGTATTAGCCAGGAACTGAAATTATGGGTTGCAAAACAGCTGATACAACACAACATTCAAGCTTCTTGATGGCCATCTTTTCCAAGATAATCTGCAGGCAGCCCAGTTTTGTTTCGGAGTTTAAGTAGGCCACCAAATCCTTGTTTGCTATGGCTGTTACTTTCAGAATTTAACTAAATGAGCTATTTTAACTCGTTATTTCTTTCCCCTTACAATTTGTGTTTCGTAAGCTTAGCAATGGCTAATACAGCTTCACTTGGCTCCTTAGCTGACAAGTGCACAATAAAACAGGTTTATACAATACAGGGCATATTGTAAGACTGCAATTGTTTTGTTTTCCACATCTTACCCATGCAGCTCTGTTTTCAACTTCCTCATGTATAAGGCTCCTTTACAAGGCTTCTTCAACAGTACAGTAGCATCTGGAAAAAGAAGAAGGTTGTACTACTTTACTAAGGTACACACAATATTTTGAAGCCAATAAACCAATACAGTGGAACTCAATGAAAGGAATCTAATTCTAGTGCACAGGCATATGTTTGTACAATATACTGCATATAGAGAAGTTCTCTTGTAAAACAGATTACTAGATGAAGGAATGCATGAACTATCTTAAATATGTAATCATCCTATACATTGAAAGTATTTTGTATCGCACATCCGCAACAGGCTGAAGCAGGCCCGAGCTCAACAGCTACAGAATAAGCAACAAGACCTGGACACTTGAAGGCCTCATAGGGATTTACCTGGAATTAACCCCGCATCTATATCCTCGGTCCACGCAGCTTCCCCACTGTGGCGACGACTGGACAGGGTCGAAGCTGAAACAAAAGGGACAAAAGCTGTCCCTAACCTTTTAGTATAAATGTATAACGGACTTGAGACATTGGGACTTGGGGGAAATGATGGAATCAACACTAGCTGCCTCTGGTAAGACCTTGTTTATGGACACTCGAAGATATGATGTATCTCCTAAAACATGCTTAGCTGTATTAGTTGCTCTAGTATAATGCCTTAGTGCCTTATCTATTAGAAAGGGTGGGAGGGAGGGCACAATTGAGGGGCAGATATTAATAAGGGACTTACAGGAAGACACTAAGCCAAACTAGGGATGATAGCCCTCGCTTGAGAATTAAACAGGCTGAATAAAGTGACCGGGGATTCAAGGCAGCCTATAAATTACATTCTCACTTGTGGCATTATACTTAATTTGGGACAGACAGCAGCTGGGATATTTCTCCGCTTGTTTCTGCCCCTGTAGTGATCCCCAGTGGAGGTGGAAAAAAACAACACTACACCTCTGCAAAATAATAATTTGCAGAGTTAGGGAACTGAACTGTTCCCCTACCTTGGAAGAGAAATTGTACAAAGTTATGGCTGGCAGCCTTTGTTGTCAGGTTTGGCTACTTCTTTAGTTTTAAATGCAGCCCAAATTATTTAATAGTCTTAGGGGAGATAACATACATGACTAAGATGGTGGTGCGCTGGCGACCAGAGGGACGGGGGGGATCTTGATCCACTGTCAGACAGACCCTTATTTTCATTATAATGGGGGTTAAAGTTCTCTCATTCAATGTCAGCGGATTAACCAACCCAATCCGGGGGAAAAAATGATTACTTATGTGAAGAAATATAGGGCAGACCTTCTTTTAATGCAAGAAACTCACTTATCGGATGACGAGCATAAGAAATTAAAACATTTTGTTTTTTCAGATGTCTGCTACTTATCCTACCAAGGGGGTAGACATAGGGGTGTAGCTGTATTAATCCCACATTGCACTCTATTTGAAGTGCTGGACCAGGTTGCCGATAATAGACTGGCAGTGGTATCAATTTATGTGCCCCCAGGGTCTCCATATTAAACCTATAGACAGATTTTAACTATGACTGCAGAACGAGCAGAGGGGACATTGATTATTGGGGGATTGGAACATGATTTTAGACCATAGAACAGATACCACCTCAAAAATCCCTAGAAGGAATAATAAAATCACAGAAACTAATGAAGGCCCTCTTACAGAAATTGGGTTTACAGGATGCTTGGACCTTCGTTGAGGGCCCCACAAAGGGCTATACACATTATTCAGCAACCTATCACATATACTCACAATTAGATTATTTTTATTTAAATAGAGACGCAGTTTCAAAAATACAGACATGTGAATTTGGTCCGAGTACTCTGTCAGACCACGCTCCTCTGATACTTTATTTAGACCTCACCCCCGCAATACATTTTGGAGGCTCAACCTATCCTTACTTCAAGATAAAGAGGTACAAGACCAAATACCCCAACTGATTCACAAACCCTACAAGATAATGAGAGTGAAGAGGTCAGTAGGGGAATGATCTGGGATACCCTGAAAGTTGTAATTAGAGGGAAACTAGTGGCCATAGCCTCTGCCAGAAAGAAACAGACAGCAAATACTATTGGAAAACCAGATACAAACACTAGAAGCACAACAGGAGAAATTTCTGAGAAACAGAGAAAATGGGCTAACAAAATAGAAAAAGGAACTAAATAATATCCTAGATGCTAAGGTAGAATTTAACCTTCAATACTTAAGGTAAAGCTACTATGAGGGAGGCCCTAGGGCCCAGAGACGTCTTGCCATCTGTCTAAGGGCCTAATTCTACATCCACTAACAAAACATGAAAAGCTCTAAATTAGAACACATCATGGAAGCATTTCAGACATATTATAAACAGTTATATGCCCAAATTAAAGACCCCCCTCAGGAGGAGATTCAGAAGTTATTTTTTGTACTATTTCTTTTTGCCTCTATGTGCTCCACGGCAGCCACTTCTTCGGGCTTACCAAGGCTTGACCTCCAACCCATCCATCCTCCGAGCCTCCGCCTCACATTGCAGCCAGCCCCCAGGGTGACCCGGCATAACCCTTCACCGAATGGGTCCCTCTCCTCCAAGGGGGAAAGCACCAGCCAAGAGGGAGGGGGGCAGACCAGCGTAACACTTATCCCCGGGGGTGCTGCTGAGACGGAGAGCTCAGTAGGACCTGGATGGCCTCAGAGAGCTGGGCAGCCATCATCCGGCTGCCGTGTAGCGGTATTTCCCTTTTCATGTTAGTCCCTCCTGCATGTGTCGGCAGTGCTCCTGGTCTCCACCAGAGGCCGCTCCGGCACGATGACAACCCAATACCCACCCCAGGACAGGAGAGCAGTCATATGGATGCTCGATCCTCTCCTGCCCCTGCCAACCCCTGACATCCTGAGTCCATTCCCGAACCTGGGTCACTGGCATGGGTCGAGATAAGGCACCAGCGCCTCAACCCTCTGCGCCACCGGGCCGGCTAGACATTTTTGAGAGAATTACATTTGCCTCAGGTCCCGGAAATTTGGAAAACAACTTTTATGCCCAGTAACAGAAACCGAGATAAATAATGGAAGAGATGGGAAAACAGGGAAGTCACCAGGGAATGATGGACTTCCCATGGAATTTTATAAGAAATTTAGGACGACACTGACCCCTATTATGAGAACTACTTATCAGGAAATAATGTCTGAGGGTTCAGTGCTTCCCCCTTCCAGAAGACAGGCAATCATTTCAGTCATCCTCTATACATCATATAGACACATTTCGATATTAAATGTTGACTACAAGATCCTAACTTCTATCTTGGCAAAAAAGTTGCAATATCTAATCCAAACCCTAGTGCATAAAGATCAAACAGGATTTGTTGCAGACAGACAGGCAGCCGATAGTGTACGTCGTACCACATATATTACTGACTAGCTCAATCAACAAAAAAACCCAGCTATCTTAATGAGCCTCGATGCAAAAAAAAACCTTCTGACCGCGCAAGTTGGAATTTTTTATATGGGGTCCTTGCCGACTTTGCTTTCTCTGATAGATTTATTAATTTAATGAGGTGCTTATATACATAACCACAAGCTTATATACATACTAATGGTACACTCTCCCAAAAAATGAACCTGAACAGAGGTACCCAACAGGGGTGTCCCCTGTCCCCCCCATTATTCGTCTTGTATATCGAACCCTTAGCCCAATGGATTCAAAACGATCCAGAAATAAGGGGGGTCCCTCTAGGACCCAGCATGCATAAAGTGGCGTTATACGCCGACAATGTGCAACTCCACCTGAACGATCCAGAGACCTCACTAATACAGGTCATGGAAAAGATTAAAACCTTTTCAGACTTCTCAGGCTATACTATCAACGCTACAAAAACGGAAGTACTCACATTTAATTATAGCCCATCACAGCAATTGAGGACCAAATATAATATGAGATGGGACCTCATTACATTAAAATATTTAGGGGTATCCTTGAGAGTGCCAACACTCATTTATTTTCAGATAATTACACACCTATAGACCAGCAGCTTCAGCTATATATGAAGAGATGGTCACTACTCCCCCTTCCTACGTATGCCAGAATCCAGCCTGTAAAAATGAACCTCCTCCCACAACTTCTATATTTATTCCAATGTATCCCAGTCACACCAACCCAGAGGTGGTTTCAGGATCAGCACAACAGGATATTTAATTTTATATGGAACAACCGTAAAGTTCAGGTTTGTAGAGCCTTGCTTTTAACCACTAAGCAAAAAGGAGGAAGAGCAGTTCCTAATCTTAGGAAATACTGGCTAGCTGCGCAAGTTAGATGGGTGCTTTTCTGGACACAGATCCCTGCTAAAGCACACTGGCAAGAGTTAGAAACAGCCCTGAGCCCAGACCATCATATACAGACCTGTCTCTTCCGTTTGGATAGACTACAATGCCTAATAGGCAATACCCCCTCCAAGTAGCTCTTGGGGTGTGGGACCTCTTCCGAACATATTCTAGACCTCAGAGAGAGTTATGGAGAGTGAGGTGGTTTATACTGGACAATGGCTTCATACCAGGCCAGAAGGAAGTCTGGTATAAGAAACAAGCTAAGGGGTTTTGTGCACCTATGTAGCTGCTTAGGGGAGATGCAGTGCTTTCCTTCTCAGAATGTACCCAGAAATGGGGATGGACCCCGAAGGAGAAACTATATTATTTACAGATGTATACATATTTACAGCAAAAGCTCCACAGAAGAAGAGAGGTCACTACCCCGAGTCAGCATCAACTCTCGGTGACTTTTTGCTTTGATGAGTTCAAAACAAGCTATTACCAAGCTATATAAATATTTGAACATACAAGGTGGCGAGGGGGCAGTCCCTACAGGTAAAATGGGAAAAAGAGGCAGGTTTCCACTTACCCACCCCTCCTTTGGGATAAAATCTGGGAATCTACATCAAAGGCAAGCATGTCCCCTCTCTGGCAGGAGTACTTTCAGAAAGTCAAAGTGCGCTTTTTTCTAACCCCGGACAGAGTAGCCAAATGGTCCCCTAATGGTTCAGCCACCTGCTGGCGGCATTGTGGTGAACAGAAAGCCACCCCCCCCCGCATATTTTTTTCATAGGTTCCAAACTAGAAGAGTTTAGAAAGGAAGTAGGAGACATGATTAACAGACTGTTTCAGAAACCCTCCTCACTTGTAATGCAAAACCTGATATTGGGCTTACCTCCAGAAGGGATGAGGGGGGACAGATGTACTGTACTTGTGGCACATGTGTGTGTTAGCTTACAATAAAGCCATAACAAGAAACTGGTTACAACCCACTCCACCAGCTGTAACAGAGTAGGTCCACCTCATAAAAGACATATAACACATGGAAGAGCTAACTTACCAGCTGAGAGATGCAACTGAACAAGGCCTAAGGAGACGGACTAGGTGGGCTCTTTTGAATTGAATAATGCTCCCCAGACAGGAGATATAACTGACTCAAGATATGGTAGATGGTTCCTCTGGTAGGTTCTTAGGATAGAGGATAGTGAAAATGAAATATGTTTAGCAACCCCTCTTGAAAGTGCACCACCAGAATAGAATAAACAGACTGTTTGACAGAACTATCTAATTGAGAATTGGAAAAGTTAAAACACTAAGTTGCTGTCTAAATCTGTTCAGCTGGGTTATTTATTCTTTAGCATGTTGTGTTGTTATTAATGTATGTTCTTTTTAATTAATCAATTTGAAAAGCACTAAATGTTATCTTAGCACAGAAAAACAAGAGAAAAATGTACTATATCAAAACTGTACTACTGATATTCTGTGAATTGACAATAAAGAACATATAAATAAGAAAGTATTTTGTATACTACCAACAAAATATGTAATTATCCTATGTAGCAAGTCTTCTGTATTCTACCACAGCGACATGTCTGATATGTGATAATCCTATATGCAAAAAATGTTGTAACTACCAGTGAAATGTCCAATATGTGATAATCCTGTACGTAGAATAAATATGCAACAATCACACATGTACAAAAACTTTTGTATATCACTAGTGAAATTTCTAGCATGCAATAATCCTGTATGTAGAAAATACTTTTTACACTACCGGAAAAATGTCTAATATTTATCTATTTCAAAAGTTTTACCAAGAGAGGGATACTGAGCTGGTAGCAGCTCATTTCCAAATGCTTCCTGGGTAGAGGGGGTGAAGTCCGCAACAATGTAAAACTTTAAGTACAGTAACACGATGCACACAGAATAAATTAGAACACAATACAGTCACTGTACAAAAGGTAAATGGGTAGCCTACAACTTCGGATAACTGTACAACTGAATGGAACCTTTCCAAGGCAATTGAACTTGTAGTGTAAGCAGAATATCGAGAGTCGGTTATAAAGGAAGCAGAATGGGACAGGGGAACACAAGAGCTGCTTACAGAACTGTATAAGGGCTAGGAGGAGGCAGGGCATTTGCAGGAGTGAGCGGAGAAGTCACGGAGGAGAGATCTGAGAGAGGAGGCAGAACAAACAACAGGGGGGAGAGAAGAGCAGAGCTTAGGGAATTTGATGGAGGAAGCTGTCTGACCAGCAGAGAATGTCAAGGGAGGGAGGGAGGGTTTTTGAAGAGAATACTTCAGGGAGAAGGGACAATAGAAGACGGAACTAAGATAAGGAGGGAGAATCCCAGTCAGATTTTGGAAATGAAGGAGGCCCAGTGAGAGAGGCGTCTGGCTATGAGTGAGAAGAGAGAATGGGAGTAGAGGAAACAGTACTGGATGCAAGAAGGGCAGCCCAGGGCGAGGCAGCAGGACTGAAAAATGGGTCCCTGTGTGTCTAGGGTGGATTTGAAGCTGCACTGTACACAATGTCACACTAATCAAAGACAAGGAAGAATCTTCTTTGAGAGGAATTTTCTGCACGCAGAAAGCGGGATACATGCTTTGTTCCTGTACAGAGCCCTAAGTCTACTGTAAAGCTTCTGGTGGATGGCAATCACATGAACAGAGAAATCGAGGAGACAGACCCCAAGGAACTTAAAGAAGGAGACATCCTTAATCACAGCACCATAAAGGGTATGGAAGGAGGGGGAATGGTGAGAGTCAGGCCATATGTTGCCTGGTACCAATGTGATAATTCTGTACACAGAAAATCCTTTGTAACTACTAGTGAATTGTCCAATATGCGTGGAAGTAAAAGATCCCATGGCACTTATCGATGAAGAGCGGCAGAATTTCCCTGTTGACACGGCCAACATTCCCCCATCAATAAAACAAGTCCATGTAACCCACCCCCAGGATGCACCTAGAAGTAAGCTAGCACAGCTTAATGTGCCTTTCCTGGTCAAAAACTGTAAATAAATATGCAATAATCTTACATGTGGTAATGCACTGTATTTGATCAACCAAATGGTCATTATAAATTCTTTACATTACAATTTAGAATTTTATATTCCTGGAGAGAATCATCCATAAACCACCTCACTGCCTAATTAGACCAGCACAAGCTTCTCTGCGAGGAGTGGCATGCCTTCAGAAAAGATCACGGAACTTGCACAGCAATGGTCAGTTTCATGAACGACGTGCACCAAAGCTTTTTTATCTACAGACCACGGCCTACTCTTACAAAAACTTGGCAGCCTGAGTCTGGGCCACTCATTAATACAGTGGTGCTTGAGCTGCCTACAAAAAATAGGTCCGAAGCACTCAAATTAGACAATGTCACCTCTACAACCAACACCATCACCCGTGGTGTCCCTCAGGGTTCCATAATTGGACCCCTTCTATTTACAATCCTCAATGACTTACTCAAGATATGTACATCTGCTAACACTCTGCTTTATGCAGATGATGCAGTTATCTATGTCTGGGGAGGAATATGGTGGAATAAATCTCTCGAGTTCAACTTCCACTTTTTGCACTGGTGGTTCATCAAAGAAAGGTTACTTCTAAACATTCCCAAAACAAATGTTATGCTACTTGACTCAGTCCCTAAATCAAAAGCCACTCTCAAGGACCTCAGTATTACCACTCTGGATAGCACCCAAATCAGTAAATAATTTTAAATACTTAGGCGTAACTCCCAATCCTCAACTTCGACAGCCACATGAACAGCACCACTAAATCTAACTACCAGAAGCTAGGGCTACTGTACCGTATCCATTGGCACCTCACAGTGGACACCAGAGGGAGAACTGCACAGAGCAACTTACTTCCACTAACTGACAATAAAGCAGTCATGGTAGATGCCGCTCCAGAAACTATCTGGGCAAAGAAAAAAATCCCTACATTACACAGTGGCCAGATTTGCATCCTTACAAGGCCCTAGGTCCCACCATTGTTCCAACTTCAAACAACTCAGCAGGCTGCAACCAGAGCACAGGACCCAACTAGCGTTAGCAAATTATGTGTTCAAGACCATGCCTGGAAATGCCCCACAGTGTCTTACTAAACTGCTCAAGCTTGTCAACAACCCTTACAATATGGGTTGACAGAAACGTGCAACCTTATTGGTTGAGTAGTTGTGCAGGGCCATGGATTAAGTTAGCATTAATTCATGGTTCCATGAGGGAGTCAGGTTCTGTTGCCGCTAACTCTCACAAGTTGGAGGCATCAGTGAAAGCATGCATCAGCCATCTGCAATAGCGAGATAGCGAGCAGGGCACAAAATCATAAGAACAATACAAGAAAGCCCGAGCACTGTCATCTTGTGCAGATTGGTGCAGGAAGTGAACGTCTCGCTGGTAGTGACATTAAGAATGCTTACTGCAGTTTCTGTCCTGTTGGCAGAGGCAATCAATAAATGTGATTTGACATCCGAAGAAGCTGTCCCCTGGCACGGTCATGCCATTGACAAACTGAAAGAACACAGCCAGGAAGCACTCAAATACATAGCGGAATGGCAAGAATGTCAGAAAACTGAAGACAGAATGCCTGACACGGTTCATTCTGTGTCTGTGTGCTCCCCCACCCCCGCTTGCTTACCAGCCACTGGCAGCCATGCAGCTCCCATTTTCTGTTGGCCTTGGTGTTGACTCTTGAATCAGTTTTCACCTGGCACTGTCAACCGGGGTTGGTGTTATGGCACAGCTGAAAGTCGGGACAGTCAGATGCGCGAGACAGTGAGACAGAATCTGTCCTACACAATATGGAGCAGGCATGTGGAGGAGACAGCAAGGTATGGAGAAAGTCAGTGGGTGATCTTTACTTTGTGTCTCAAGTCCCTGTGTGTTGCTCCTTGTTGCCTCCGGCCATACAGTGTCCTAGCACACAGAAAGAGAGAGAGAGAATGAGTTTCGGATGTCCTGCAGTGTCTCTCTCTCTCTCTGTGGCAGCAGCTCGCTGTCTGTTCTTTATGTGTGTGCCGTGCATACAGGTGTGGTGGAAGACAGTGTTGAACAGGCAACCATCATCTCTGGATGTAGCGGAATGACAGAGATGGGCTTCTACATTGCTGTTTCTCTTGCCTTGCATATGCATTTGGCAGCGAGCAAGAGGGCATTATTCCAGTCTGGCAAGTAATGCTATCGACAAGCTGGTGATGGAACTGTGAGTGGCAGCCAAATGCTGTGAGTGGCAAGTGTGCCAGGTCCCCCCTCCACCAAGAGAGCGAATGCAAGCATAAGTGGTAGTGAGAACAGGATAGGAGCAGTGAATAGGAACTGTGATCTGAGAAGCTGTCTGCCTGCCAGTTCTTGCCTCTGTGTAGTGCTGTCTGGTTTCATGTCTCCATCCTCCCGAGCATCCAACAAACCTCCTGGTGCTGCACACTGTTCTCTGTGGATGGTCGCACCGGAGCGTAAGTTAGCAATGTGAAACAGAGAACGCCTTCATTTCCTAGTTGAGCGAGCAGCTGATGGCGTGCTGTGTATATATATATATATATATATATATATATATAGAGAGAGAGAGAGAGAAAAAGAGAGAGCCAGAGAGTGAGAGAACAAGAGAAAAGGTGGTGTTCACCACACTTGTGGCAGAGTGAGAGAGATGACCAAATGTCAGCTGAGCTGAGACAGAGCGAGACAGTGACTAGGTGCTGTACTGCTAGTGTGAGGGAATGAGAAAGTGCGAGACAGAGAGAGCCCGGATGTAATGTTTGACAGCATATCCCGAAGCTCTGTGTGACATCTCTCCCCTAGTGTGAGAATGTTCATTGGACAGAGGTAGCAGTTGTGTGCGCGCGTGTTTACAATAAATGTCGTAGGCAAGCTGACAGATGATATTATACACAAGAAATGTCACAAATCATGTAAGTAATGTATGTGTGACATTTCTATGTGCATAACATAAATGAAGTGTGCAGTATTTGTCAGGGACTACTTTGCGAGGTGGCAGGATTGTCTCCTTCTAACCAAGTTTTCGTACTCAAAATATGAACATACAAATGTGCCAGCAGAAACAGACCACCCGGTTTATCCAAGTCTGCTCAAGTGCACAGCTAGCACCCTAGTTTGCAGCTGCCCCACCCTCCCCATTGTCATCCCAATGCGCCCCACCTCCCCACCTCACTCTCCCTGCTCCCTGTCACATGCCTTTTGATACTACCCATTCTGGTAATGTGTTCCATTTTGCTACCACCCTCTCACGTGAAATAGCATCTCATTTCCCTCCTAAATCTTCCCCCCTCTATTCTTAGCCCGTGACCCTCCTCCCTCCTTAGCTTAAACACCACGTCAAACCCATCCTTACCGATTCCCCTCAGATACTGTACTTGAATGTCTCTATCATGTCCCCCCTGTCCCTTCTATCTTCCAGGGTGTACATATTCGGGTCTCCCTGCCTGCTCTCATATTCTCTCCTCTCAATTCCACATATCATCTTCATTGCCCTCCTCTGCACCCCCTTCAGTAGCCTGATATCATGCTTCACGTATGGCCTCCAAAACTGCACACAATACTCCAAGTACGGCCTTATCAGCAACCTGTAGAGGGGCAAGATCACCTCTCTTCACATGGATGAAAACCCCCTCGCTATGCACCCCAGCGTTTTGTTTGCTTTTGCAGCCATTCTCCTGCACTGAGCAATGTTGTTCATGGTCCCTGTTACCATTACCCCTAGGTCCTTCTCCTCCTCAGTTATTCCCAATTTACCCCCCCCCCCCCAGCCAGTATGCTCGCCTTGGGTTCTTTGCACTGAAGTATATAACCTTACACTTCTTTACGATGAACCCCAGCTGCCACCTCTCTGACCACTCCTCTAGAGGTCCCCCTGCAGCTGCTTTCATCCCTCCCATCCATCCACCACTGCTCCCCATTTTGGTGTAATCTGCGAACAGACTTACCTTGCTCGCCACCCCGTGTTCAATGTCTGATATGAAGTGCCCAAATAATACTGGTCCCAGCACAGATCCCTGTGGCACCCCACTCATTACCGGCTTCGGAGTTCAGAGCTCCCCTCCCACCACCACCACCCGCTGCAGCCTCCCACTCAGCCAGTTTGTAATCGAGTTTGTCATTTTTGCCCTTACCCATACACCAGTTAGCTTCCCCTCAAGCCACCCATGAGGCACCGAATCGAAGGCCTTACTGAAGTCCAAGTAAAGAACATCCACCGCAAGACCCTTATCCAACTCACCTGTTACCCAGTCATAATATTGTATCAAGTTGGTTTGACAAGACTTCTTCGAAATGAACCCATGCTGCCTCACATCCTGGAGGCCGTTGTCCTCTGGGTACAACACCAGTCTTACCTTTAGTATCATTTCCATGAGATTGCACATTATGGAGGTGAGACTTACCAGACGATAATTACCCGGTTCGTTCCTTGGACCGCTCTTGTGTAATGGTACTACATGTGCCATCCTCCAGTCCAGTGGCACACATCCCGACTCCAGTGAGGTGCTGTACAGATCCACCATTGGCTCCACCAACACCTCCGCCATCTCCCTCAGCACCCATGGGTAGATACCATCTGGCCCTGGTGCCTTGTCTACCCTCAGTCCCTCTTGGACTCTACCTCCCTCAATTCTTCCATCTGCCGCCTCCTCTCCCGGTCCCCACCCTCCCAGCCCATGGTGGTAGCGGTCCCCCCTTTTCTTCTGTGAACACTGAGTAGAAGTATTCATTCAAGTCTTTCTCACCCTCCGTTAATTCCCTGTGCTAATCTCAGCTCCCTCTGGGCCTTGGTTTCTCTCATTTTTCTGGTCACCTCCCTGGACCATCTCACAAGCTCCTCCCTGTCCCCTTCCTTCCCTGTCCTCCTATACCTCTGGTGCGCCTCTCGGTTTGCACTCACCACCTCCACTACCTCAATGTTCAACCAGCATGGTTTCCTTGCTCTGCTCCTCTACTCTGCGTCTTGGTGCAGGATTCCATTGCCTCTGTAATCCCCTGTATAATAATATCCCATTTCTGCTCCGCGTCCATCTCCTGCCTTATGCCCTCCAGTTTCCCTTTCAGTACTTCCCGCATCCTCCCAAAGTCTGCCCCACTGAAGTTTACCACCCGGGTTACTGATTTCTCTGGCTCCCTGCACATCATAAACCACACCATTTGGTGATCGCTGTCAGCTAGTGGGTCCTCCACCCTTATTTCCCATACTGCCTCCGCATTTCACAATACCAGATTTAAAGTGTTCTTTAGCCTAGTAGGTACACAGACCAACTGTGTCAAGAGACCCTCCTGGATCGTGCCCAGGAGCACTTGCTCCCTAGCACTTGAGGTGACTGGAATGCTCCAGTCAACCCCCAGCAAGTTGAAATCCCCCAGGATAACCACCTTCCCTTTTCTACATACCCTTCTGATTTGTCCTGCTAATTCCATGCCAAGCTCCTCAGACTAGGATGGTAGCCTGTATACCACACCAAACCTCAGTTTCCTACCCCTTGAGTTTAGGAACTGCAGCCAGATTGCCTCTGTTCTCCTTTCCTTCCCTTCGTCCTTTGTGCATTTGATCCCATCCCTCACATAGACTGCCACCCCACCCAACCCCTCCTTCCGGTTCTTCCTGTAGAATGTGTACCCTGGGATTGCCAGATCCCAGTCCCAGTGCTCGGTTACCCACGTTTCCGTGACAGCTGCAACATCCACCCTCCACACTGCCAAGAGTGCCTGTAGCTCAGCTGATTTGTTGCCTAAGCTTCTTGCATTCAGCTAGATCACCCTCTATCCTGCTCCCTTCCCTTCATCGCCCTCCATCTCCTCCCTCCCTTTTCGGCCACCCCGAGTCCTTCCCTCCTAGCCTGGGGTGGGGGGGGTAGGCTGTGACTTCACTCTATCAGATCCCTGCCTACCTGCTGTCCACTTGCCACCCCCCCATCTAGTTTAAATTCACCTTTGTCGCAATATACCTCCCCACTGCTTGCTTTAACACCTCCTTCCCCTCCCTTCTCAGGTGCAGCCTATCCCTTGTAAACAGATTGTTATTATCCCAGTTACTGCCCCAGCCACTCACAGCCCCGTACCCCTTAGTTTGACACCATTCTACCAACCACGCGTTCAACTCCCCAATCCTCTCCTTTCTCACTGTGCTTGCGCAAGGTACTAAGAGCACCTCCGAGAAGGCCACAAACTCACCAGTCTTGTCGCACAATCTTTCCACTTCCTCAAACCTCTTCCTTGTTACCTCCACCATTTCCCCTGCTAGGTCATTTGTCCCCACATGTACGACAATGTGTGGTTTCCTCCTACCCCTCTTTGCACACCTTAGGATTGCCTGTCCTGCCTTGTCTGCCTTTAATCTCGGTATGGACTCCGCCCATATCTGACTGTGCCTTTCCCCCTTGCTGCCCCATCTGATCCCCTTGAATATGGAGACCCCCAACACCAGTACACCCCCCTCCTCTTTCCTTGTGCCCATCGCCACCCCCCCCCCAACCAGGTTCTCATTCCTGGGGCCACTGAAGGCAGTGCTGTTACCATTTGTCCCAGTGTCTTCCCCTGCCCCTCTCAACTGAGACCCTCCCTCCTCCTGTTTGACTGCCAACCTCCCTCTCCCTCCTCACCTCTCCAGTATTATCCTCCCTGCCACACATGCTCAATCTCTCCACTAGTATGCCCCTCACTCCCTCCTCTTCGTGAGTACTATCCCTTGCGTAATCGCCTCCTGCGTCCTCTTCCCCATGTGCCACTAGTACGGCAAACATGTTATCTACCCTCTTTGCATTACTATGCTTTTCTCCTCCCTCCTGCTGCTGGGTCCTACTAGAGTCCACCCTTCATCAGGTGGCTTCCTGTCTAGTCTGCCCCCTCCCTGTGACCCCTCCCTTGACCCACTGACTTTCTCTGTGGTGCCCCCCCGATACTCTCAGATGTCAGCCCTTCTACCAACGCAATCCTCCCCTCACCCTTCACCTCCCCAGCTTCCTGCCAAACCACTGAACCTCTTCCTCAAGCCTCCTCATCCTGTGAAGGACCACCCACAAAAACTTAGTGCTTGCTCTTGTTTTACATAGTTATTTTTCTCCATCCTGTACTGTGTTACTAAACTATGCAAAGAACATATGCCATTCCCCCTACTAAAGCTCCAAGACCAGTAGTGTTATCCTGTATAACAAACCTTACGTACCTCTCTTGCACTATGTGTCGTTGGTAGAATCGTATCTTTTCACTGCACCATACATATATTGTATGCTCTCCTCAGTCACAACATACCAGTATTATGCAATGTATAATATAATGTATTTATCTCATCCCCTATCTATTTTGCTACTGTATTGTGTAATGCCCTCCAAATTATCAGGTTGTGCTGGCACCAGTAAATATATAGTAGCTCTTTACAATTATTGTTATACCACTTTTCTATTAAAGTATTTGTAAAAAGTTTGAAATCTATGTGCTGCTAACAGCTTTCTATCGACAGGGTACTGGGTAAGGCATACATATGGTTTATATCTTTGGGCAAATTTCAATAATTGAGGTGACTGGGAATAGTGATCAATTCTAAGGTAATACATGTCTTTCTTTCCCTAAGTCTCCTGCATTCTAATCTGGTGTAACAAAATGGGTTTCTGCTTCTCAAGGAAGTGAGATTTATTTTGGGAAAACAAACCAAGGTATTCTAATGATGAGTTACACCTTAACAGAAGTGGCAGCAGGCTACTGGGGGACAGATTTCTTATGGAAGTTGGGAAAACTTTAAACTGACAACCAGTGGGGGGGGACAATGCATATGCTATAACTAACCATTCGTATCAGGACAAAATAAAAGAGGGTGGAACAAACAATATGATTCAAACTAACAAGTACATGAAATGCAAAAACATTAAAATCCCTTCCCTTAATCGTAGGTTTTCAAACAAACTTGATAAGCTCAGACTTCTAACTAATAATATCAAACCCAAGATTACTGCAGTAACTGAAATCTGGTTTGACCAGGTAGCTACCTGGGGCAGACTCTGAAGTATACACGCTGATAAATGACAGAACAGAGCGTAAGGGAGGAGGAGTCATGCTCTATATTATTAACAATATGACCTATAGATGCATGGGTCACTACTTGAAAATACCATGGCTGGAGCACTGATACTTGCAATGTGCTACAGACCTCCAGATGACGGCTATGAGGATACTACAGCATTATTGGAAGATATCAAACATTATGCAAATAAATCTGATAGTATAATTGCGGGCGATTTCAACTTCCCAGACAAAATGGAATGACATGGTTAGTAATAGTAAACCTAGTAAAGAATTTATTGACGTAGTATCAGAAATGAGCCTAATACACCAACAGGTCCGAGGTTACTTGGCTCATATATGTGGGGCCCAGCTACCAATTCCAGACAAACCTCCCCAATTATATGTTCCTTTAAAGGAGGCACAGTCAGGTCTCTTGAGGCATCATCTCATTGGGCACCACTATCAAAGCCTGCAGAACCTCAACGTGACTATAAGTGAGCACATTCTAGCTAAATGGAATGCTGCATTAGGAACAGACAGAGCATTCCCTGGAGGTATGGACAAAATACGCCTTACCACCTCAAGGTCATGTCCGCCCCTACCTACGACAAACTGCCTGGAAATGCAGAGTAAGATTTTTCCATATCCCTGTAGTGCAGGCAAAATGTATGGACCTGCAGTGGAGTACATGATAAAGGAGATGTGGAGCACTGCAGGTTGACCATATCCATTTTTCTGGACTTGTCACAGTCTACAAACGTATGTGGGGGGAGCCAGGATTTGTAGGCAGTATTTGGGTTAATGACCTAATAACCTCCTCTCTCATTTTGCTCACTAATCCAGATTCAACAATCGAATCAGCGGCAACAGTTCAGCTTTTAAATATTCTTATAACCATAGCAAAAACATTATAACGTGATGATAATTGACAAGACCCCAACAAAGGAAATGTGGTATAGTTTGAAAGTATTTATCAATTATGGAAAGACAAATTGCATTGTTTAATGATTAGCAGCACATCTTCGACCAACTATGGCAGCGTTGGACTATATGTTATATAGACAGAGACTCTACATTTGTTCCATAGTCCGCTCTGCCTGGGACACATCCGGTGGTTTAACACTGTTTAATGTACGGTTGTGCCCGCCGACATTGTCTTCCCCCTCTTACAGATGAAGCAGTACCATTCAGTCTTAGCCTGCAAGTCACGGCCGGCCAACAGATGGGTGTCAAACAAGAATAGATCTGCTTAACTGAAATTTATGTTAGTTCCGTCATAAGTAGCTTGACAACTTCTATATGACAATGTAATGCGTTTGTTTTTTTTTCCACTTGGTCTACTGGCTCAGAAACATACCCTTTCAGTAACTAAACAGTAATGTATGCTACTTATGATTTTCCAGATTACCTCCCTGTCTTTTTAAATATTTTATAATACTATTTAAACAGTGGGACCTAAAAATCACAAAAGCACACACCTTGGACCAATCTCAATCAAACCTGAAAGTTTCAGGTTTTAAAGTCTCCTATTTCTTTAGTTATCGGGTGACAAAAAAAGGCTTAACATTTAAAAAAAAAAACTAAGACTGTTGCATTTTTTTGCACCTCTGTAACTTTGTCTCCCCTGAACCGATTTACATGGAATTTACAGGATCAAGAGTGCCTGACAGAGAAGCTGTGCCCTTTTTTTTTTTTAAATATACATTTTACTTTTTTCCGTGTTTTCTTCCTACCGAGGCCACGGCGCACACATGCGCATGCATGGAGTCGCACGCCCAAGCCAGGATCCGGTGGCCCCTTCTGCCCCACCCCAGACTAGCATCATTGCTCCTGCCGCCTACACATCCCACCGGGCCGCCACCTAATGGGAGCGGGCATCCATCCCTGGAAGGGAGAGCCGAGGCTCAATTCCGCTCTAACCCTCCCCCCCCCGAGCAGGCTCCCTGCCGATCCGAGGTCGTTCCCAAACCCGGGTTGCTGGCATAGCACGAGGTAAGATGCCAGCGCCTCAGCGCCACCGGGCCAGCTAGAGGTTGTGCTTTCTAAAATTCATGTAAATCAGTTGAAAGGGGAGCAAAGGTATTAATGTGCAAGGTTGGATGTAAAATTCACAGATAAAATAGATGTAAGCATCAGTGTACTGCCATCTGTTGATCGGCCAAGGGAATTGCAACAGCAACTACCAGATCTCAAATCTCCTCTGCATTTAAAATATGCATTTCCCATAATGCAAAGCAGCCAAATCCCAAACATAGCACAAAAACGAAGATGATTCCACAGTTTACAAAACTAAGTCAGTCAAAATAAGCACATATTCTGAAATGTTGATCACATCTGCATGTAATCAGTAATTGCTCATTGTTGCATTCAAAATGTAAAAAAAAGTTCAGCATGCACTTTCTCCAGTCAGTTGCAACCCCCTTTCTCTTCCCCATGGTAGGAACCATAATGTCCTCCTGGAATCTTTGTAATTTTGCACTATAAAATTACCTTTACGCAAATGTAACATGAGGAAGAGAAACATATAAAAAGCACGCAGAACCCTTTCTCTTCTCCATGTTGCAAGAGGATTAAGCCACTTCAGAGCATGGGTCTCGGGGATTAATGTATGGCTAGGTGGTTTTTATTTATTGAGTTCTTGGATAACACCTGTGAGCGGATGCATTTTTGTAGGTTCCACGTCAGTTGAACAGAAAATAGCAGAGAACACCACTTTACACATTTACAGAGATGGTATAGTAAGTTACAAAAAGGGTCACACAAGTAGACACTGCTGAGGCACTGTACAACATATGCCTGCGTCCATGACTTTTGAACACCCTGGAGAAGACAGATACAGAAAAGGTAACACACAGAGATGACACAGTGGAGGAATAGAGGGACGGAGGGGTGTGCCATGAGATGGGGGGTAGGCAGGGGCGGCGGCGGGGGGGCATCAGTGAAGTTCTGAGGTCAGGAGGGGCCCCTGGATAAAGAGGTGTGTCTAAGTGCAGCAGGTGATTACTATGGGAGGGGTAAACAGATGCAATCACAGGTGTCCTTGATAATGAAGTGCTGTCGAAGACTTCGCTTATATACACCAAAAGTTAGATGAAGCAGTCACAGTTGTGCTTGGCAATGAGGCACTGACGAAGCTTACGCTTGAAGGCACCAATAGTTGCTACTCTGGAGATTGCTGGTGGTAGTGCGTTGATCCAGTGGGGTGCACAGTAGGAGAATGCACATTGTGTCAATGCAGTGTGGCATCTAGGTTCACTAAAGATTTGACTGTTGGAGCTTCTGGTCAGCCTAGCACTCGTGTGTTGTGTAAGCAGGTTCTGAACTCCTGGTGGCAGCAGAATTAGTGAGGCTTTTTTGGCAAGTAGGCAGGTTTGGTATTTAATTCTGTTCTTCAGTTGGAGCCAACCTGCCCGAGCATAGAGTTCACAGGTGTGCGCTTAGTCCTGCAGTGCCTGCGAGGAGGCAGCAGGCCTTATTTAGTGCCAAAGACATGCGGCAGAGGTCAGTGTCCGTTGCCGACCCGTATATGGCCAGGCCATAATCGATGAGGGAGACAACTGAACTATTGATGGCCAGGTTCAGGGTTTCGTGTGTTAGGCTGTGTTTGTAACAGTAGAGTATCCCGATTCTGGAACTGATGGCCTTTGCAGTATTGTCTATGTGCTGGGCACAGGACAAGGTGGAGTCAACTGTGATACCTAGGTACTTAAAGTGCTGTACGAGATCCAGTGTGTCGTCCCTGTCATTTTTGACAGACAGGGAAGGCCCTGTGCTTACTAAGGGAGCTGGAGTAGATCATGGTCTTTGTTTTTTTTTTGGTTTTTTTTATAGTTGAGTACTAGCCTGTGTTCTTTAAACAAAGCTTTAGCGGAGGAGAACCAAGTTGGAGGTCTGCTTGTAGGTGTGCTCGGGGTGAGGACTGCTGGTGAAAATGATTGTCATCAGCGTACAGGAGCATACGACTGGGGCAGGAGCCTGGGAGTTTGTTTAGGAAAATGCTGAACATTAGGGGCCCCAAGACTGACCCTTGTGGGACCGCTGAGAAGACCGGCCTGCTATCGGAGACGATGTCCCCAGTCTTGACCCGCTGTAAGCGAGTGAAGAGACAGCTGTTGAACCACTGAACTGTATCTGGAGAGAGTCCAGTGTAGGTTAGCTGCTCAAGGAGGAGTGTATAATGCACCGTATCAAATGCTTTTGATAGGTCAATAACTGCAGCCCCCACCAGCTGGCCTAGGTCTAAAAATTGTCCTTCTGCTTCGTGGTCCAACGCCCCCAGCCATACATTATCTCGAGAGACCCACGCCTGCCGTGGGTTAACTTACTTTCAAATCACTTATTTGTGATACCGCCCCCCCCCACCACAAAGGGTACTTAACTTCACTACTCATCTTAGTTATTTGTCTTGCGAGTATTTAATAATTGACTGGCACTGTATTTTCCCATTGTTTATTATACTATTCCCCTGTACTTCCTGCCATTCTTGTTGGGATACTGAAATTATATACAACAACTGGGAGTGATTTTAACAAATGTATGGCTCATAAAATTACACTAAAAATAAATTATAAAAAAATAAATTAGTCTAATACAACATCTTAGGGCAACAACTAAGGGGTCAGCCATTCTGGATCTTGTTTTAACATGAGAGGAGACAACAGTTGTAAACCATAATATTACGGAACCCCTAACATCTAGTGACCATAGTATGACTGCTAGCACTCTAAATCTGACAGCAAGTACAAGTAAGGGAACTACCAAACTTCCTGACTATAATAAGGCAGATTATAACCATATAAGGGCATCTCTGTCAAAATTAAACTAGCAAACCAGATTAAAGAGACTAGATGCAAATGACTGTTAATTAAAATAATTATTTGAACTACAAAACAAATTTGTACCAGTTAAGAAAGAATAGGCTACTCACCTGTAACTGTAGTTCTTGGAGGGATATATGGTTCAAGTCCACACTCTGGCAGTTCCACTGGAATGCGATGATTGGCTGGACGTCTTTAAGAGAAGCTCCTCCCTCCAACCGGGTGACTATATCCCTTAGCTCCACCCCTTGACATCAGATCTCTCACACTGGAAGCAGAATCAGGTTCTACTTGTGGGTCATGAGGATGTGAACCATATACAACTCTTGGAACTACAGTTATAGGTACCTAACCTATTCTTCTAGGGGCATGGACGTGGTTCACTTATCCGCACTCTGGCAGACTCCAAGGAAGTTCTCTGGGAGGAGGGGGCAAGGAGCACACCCCTACTTGGTAAACAGAGACTGGAGAACTGAGATCCCAAGATGCACATCTCCATGTGACTCGAGGTTGATGCTGTAGTGGGAATTGAAGGTATGTGCTGATTTCCAGGTAGCGGCCCTACAGATTTCCTGTATTGGGATATCCTTGGAAGCAGCCACCAAGGCAGCGGTATGTCCAGTAGAATGAGCCCTAATCCCTATGGGAGGCTCCCAACCAGCCAACCTATAGCAGAGGATGATGCAAGATGTGATCCACCTTGCAGTCGTCCGCTTTGCTGACAGTCTGCCAAGTGAGTCTTCAGTGTAGTTAATAAATAGCTGGCAAGCCTGCCCTGAATCCCAAGCATACCCTCCACACAATATGACTGCGTTTTCCGCATGTCCAGGGTGAAAAGCTTGTGGTCAACCTTCAAAGAGGGGCTGGTAAAGTATACTGGTAAAATTGGCAAGTTTTTTTTTTTTGTCTGGGACACCCCCCCTTTATTCTCGGCCTCGTCCCTGCCCACTGCCACTACGCCCAGGTTTGCCCCCCTGGATGGGGCGCCTCCCCCCTTCCAATGGACACTATTGGCAAGCCCCGACTTACCCCGCAGGCGAGGCAGGGCAGAGCGGATCGTCCTGCCAGGTGGCCAGCTTTTTTTTTTGTGATGCTCGATTCCCTGGGGTGGGGATGTGCAATGACGTCCAGTGTCTGCCCCGCCCCCTAACGTTACGGCAGCGGTACCCACAGCCTCTGTCAGGGGTCCATAAAGCACCGGACACACTTCCTCACCCTCCCATGGAGAAAAAGAGCAGTCCCTAGGACGCCCGATCCATTCTCCCCTTGGCCGGCCCTCCGACTCCTGGGTCCATTCCCAAACATGGATCATCGGCATCGCAAGCAGAAATCCAATCGCTGCGTCGGTGGACCGGCTTAAGTATACTGGTAAGTTAATCTCTTGGTGAAGATGAAACGCTGATACCACCTTTGGGTTGAGGCGAAGGACGACTTTGTCCCCATGGAAGACCAAGTAGGGAGACTCCACTGAGAGCGCCTGGAACTCCCACTCCTTCTGGGAGATGTGATGGCCACCAGGAAGGTTATCTTCAATGACAGGTGTGAAATATCACACCTGTGTACTGGCTCAAACAGCTTGCCCAGGAGCACAGCCAGGATCAGCAGTAAGCCCACGGTGGAGGTACTTCTCGGACTGGAGGGGACAAGTGGTCGAGGCCCTTGAAAATGCACCCGACCAACTTCTCCTGGGCCATCACAGATATACCAGCCCATGCCTGGTAAGCAGAGACCTTAATGGTAGTCGCTCGCAGTTCCAGCTGGGGAAAGGACCAGAGGTAATCAAGCATGCCAGCCACATGGCAGACAAAGGGATCAAACTCCTTAACCTGGCACCAAATGGAAGATCTCTTCCTCTGTAGGCACAGCACCGATAGGAACCAGACCGTGAGGTGTAGGGACAGAAGGTCCAGGTGCAGGACCATCCCCCCAAAGTCTGGTCAGCAGGTCTGGGTGGAGAGGCAGTGGCCACAGAGTCCGGCTGCTGAGGCTGAGAAGATCAGGGTACAAGAACTGCCTCGGCCAGTCTGGAGCTATTAGGATCATCCACACCTTGTCCTTCCTGACCTTGACCACTACTCTGTAGATCAAGGGGAAGGGAGGAAAAGCATACACGAGGCGCAGGGTCCAGGGCCTTGTGAAGGCATCCCCCACCAGTGTCCCAGACTGGGGGGGGGGGGTGACAGGTAAAAAACAGTCTCAGTTGGATGCTCTCCCAGGAGGCAAACAGATTCATTGTGCATAAGCCCCACAGGGAGAACAGGTGGTTCACTACCTCCTGATACAAAGACCATTCATTTGACGTCTCTCCCCTACCTGGCTGAGAATGTCTGCCAGCTGACTGTTCTCCCCACACAGTAAATTAATCTTAAGGAGATCGGCATCCAGGCTATGCACAAGGCTCCAGGTGCAGAGTGCCTTCCCATACAAAGAAAGGGAGTGTGTGCCACCTTGTTTGTTCACGTAAAACATGGTCGTGGTTGACCCCTGACCAATGGAGCAAATTCCATCAGAGCTAAGCACACTGCATGGAACTCCCAGCAAGCTTATGTGGTGATGAGACTCTCTGGGGGACCAGAATCCCTGGACCATGCACTCCACCCTACTAGAGACATGTGCATTGTCAGCATGTTGGTTGGCTCTGGGTGGACAAACAGGATTCCTTCCCTCCAGATGTTCCAGGACTAGCCACCACAAGACAGCATCCCACATCGGCTGGGTCACTGTGTCTGTCTGGTCCAAGTGGCCTAATCACTGGGACCACTGATGGTCCAGCTCCTACTGAAGGGGGCACATCCACCAGCAGGCCCCGTGGACCATGCTGGTGCAGGATATCATGTGCCCCAGCAGCCGTAGGAAATTCCAGGCAGGGCACAAGAGCCCAACCTCAGATGACTGGGCAAAGGAGGAAACAGCCTGTGGCTGATCTGCTGAGAGTCTAGCTCTGCTCAGATTAACCTGATCACCTGCCTCGGTACCAGTTCAGACTTGTCTGGGTTAACCAAGAGGCCCAAGTTGCTGCAGGTCTGGACAGCCAGGTCTGCGGATCTCACCAGTGTCTCTCTGGATAAACGAGCTATCAGTCGTTCAGGTAAGGGTCCACTCTAACCCCTAGGTGTCACAAGTGGGCTGCCACCAATGCCATGCACTTAGTGAAGATGCTGGGAACTAAGGAGAGGTTGAACAGTATGAGCTAGAACTGATACAGGGCCCCCTCCACTTGGAACCGGAGGTACTGGTGGTAGGACATGCAGACGTGGAAGAACGCATCCTGGAGATCCAGGGAGAAAAACCACATGTCCTGCTCCAGAGATGGTATAACACGGATCAGAGTTTATCTCAAAATTTAATTTCTTACGTACTGATTGAGATTATAAAGCTCCAGTATGGGACGCCAGCCCCCATCCGTTTTAAGATCTGGAAGTACCGGGACACAGAATCCTGACTGGCCAGAGTGTCTGGGACACAGGCTATGATTCTTTTTACAAGGAGCTGAGCAATGTTCTCCCTGAGGGTGGACAGTGTGTCCTGAGACACCCTGGACACTCAAGGCATGTGGAGGCGGTAGGGCAGGAGAGCCTTGAAAGAGACAAGACCTCTGCCCACTATGTTCAACACCCACTTGTCCATTGTGATAGTGAACCAAGATGGCAAGAAGAGATATAGCCTGACTCTGATGGGGAGAGCAGTTGGGCCAGGAGAGGTAGAGGGATGACCCCCCCAAACCAGTCACTGGGCAGCTTTTGAGGGGGCACCAGTGTCTGCTGCCAGAGGGGTACCACTACACCAGCAAAAGGGTGGTCAGAAAACTCCACAAAGGAGCCCATAGGGACCATGTACTTTCAGACCATATGGGCAAAGGATGCGGCCAGGATACTGGATGCTGCCAAAGCTCCAGGGCCAGTCCTAAGATGGCCTCAGCCACAGGGAAGGCAAGCCCTGGGAATTCATCCCAGTCCAAAATATCCATAAGAGAGTACTTAGCACTCTTCTGGACTGGCCCCAGCAGGATGGATGTAGACTTTGCAATCAGTTGGAGCAGCACCCCGAACAAGACTTGACCCTCGGTCGATGGAGGGCTCCTCAACTGAGCCACAGCATAGGAGCAGAGCCCCAGAGAAGGCCATGGACTCCTGGTCTGAGTCATCCAATGATTCCTCAAAGACAACCTTCAGCCGTATTTTGCCACGGACTTCCTGGAACTCATCACCCCAGGTGATACTTACCGACAACTGGCCTAGCAAGGCAGAGGCTGGACGGTCATTCTCCTTGGTTGGAGCACTGATGTGCAGCTGTTGGGGTGGCGACTCCACTGTGATCGGCAGAGAAACAGGTGTGGAAGCACCCATGGAAGTTAAGCCTGCAGGGGAACCACTGGCGGTAGCCAGGGGACTGTAGATCTTTGGGGTAGAGCCCTACCTTGCCCTGCGATGTACCACTGCTGCAGGATGAACTACTCGTAGCACCAGCGCATTTTCTGGTAGTGCCTCTCCTCACTCGAGGATGAGGAGAAGGAGGATGAAGATCATTGATGGTGGCGCTTCCTGGTTGAGTGAGATCAAGAGTGTGAATGCCTCGGCTGCAACCTCGATCATCAACCACCCAGTCAACAGCAAGTAATGTCTTCCTGGTGCTGGCTGTAAATAATGTGCCGGCCCACACTCAATAACACAAGTGCTGAAACCAGACCTTGGTTAGAGGTTTGTCTCTAAACAGGGTTGGCCAGAAACACCGATCGAACCATGTTTTCTTGGGTGAGGACTGGGAGCACCGAGGTCTGTGAGACCGAATCCTTGGCCTCATCCGATAGATTGACCAGGTTGAGAAAGATCTCAGCAGGTTGGTCAACCAAAGTCGAGGTCAAAAGGCTCACTGGTGATCCGGTGAGTCTTTGACCTGCCCAACCTGCCCCTTAGCCGAAGGGCACTCGGCGCTCGGCAATGGTCAAGCTGTCAGGTGAGTCAAAGGAGCAAGAAGACCAAGATCTCTCCCCATCCCATGAACAGCAACAGTGGTGAGAAGATTTCTTTGACTTGGCCCTACATCAATAGCTATGGTAGGCAGCGTCCTCTCCCACCATCTGAAGGAACCGACACAAATCATGGAACTGGTCCATGAAGGCCCCTCTGATGCTGGCGCCAGCTGGGAACTGTTCCAAGGCCAAGCAGGTGCCCACCGTGGCTGCTGCTGTTTCCACTTCAAGAGCCTCAAGTTTTGCCGTGGAGCCGGAAGCTGCAGAGGCCTTTTTGTTGCCCCTGGAGCGATCCTTTGGACCCTGTTACAAAGGAAAACCCAGTGCGAGCCACAGCTTCCTATCCTCAAGAGTCAGCAAGTACAGACAGGAAAAGGCCACACCCAGCCACGTTGCCTTGCCAGCCCAGGCATCACACGCATGTGTCACGCGGATCTGTGCCCAAAATCTTCTGGTGGCACCAAACACGACATCTGAATCCAGGCTTCTTGCAATCCATTGTAGATCTGGAGACAGTCAAGGAAGCTGCAAGAAAATCACTATTTAGTTTTGAAAACTTTGGAATAATGGCTTGCTTATGTCTCAGAAAATCCTAAGCAGAATGTGAAAGGAGGTGACCTGTTCTTCCAGCAGAAATAAAGCTTTGACATCATGGGGTGGAGTCAGGAGACAAAGTATCCACCCAGCCGGTTGGGGGGGGGGGGGCCTTGCTTAACGATATCTGGCCAATCATCACATTCCAGTGGAACTGCCAGAGTGTGGGATAAGTGAATCACATCAACGCCCCTAGAAATGTACAATCAGAAGGCCGAAATACCACCATGCCTCACCAACAGTAGCAACTCTCTAATAAAGAAAAAGAGTACAGCCGGCCCAGTGTCACTGAGGGTTAAGGTGTTGGACGTCACACCTCATACCACACTGGCGACCCAGGTTCGGGAACGAGCACAGATCGCTGGGGGTCGGTCGGAGAGAGAGAGGATCGAGCATCCAGAGGACTGCTCTCCTCTCCCAGGGTGGATAGGTTGTTGCGCCTGCCAAATGACTATCACCAGGTGAAGGCCTAGAGGGTAGTGCAGGACTGAGAGCAACACGAAGTGAGGGTGTTGCACGTACATTGTGCATCCACAACAGGGGATGGGAGAAAATGGGTCTGGCAGGCTCCATGACAGCCCCTGCTGCAATCCCGATTCCGGCAACCCCTGGGCTTCTGGATTATGCTCCGGAGGAGGGGGAATCACCCAGGGGAAGTACTGATATTGAAAATAATTGACGTTACGAGCCTGCATTAGCAAAATGTAATGTAGGCTCATAGATCTGTTGTTTTGTAATAGCTGCACACCAACATTTTCAACATAGCCTTCTTGTGACCCCACTTCATCAACCAGGGCACAGAAGAAAATGTTCAACTCCTGCCCGGAAGGTGATTTTGAGCAGGTACTGCAAAATCACCTTTCAGGTTATGAAAAAAAACATATTGGCCAGAATTTGAAAAATGCAGCTGTCACATTAATGAGGTGCTGGAAAGATATCACTATGTTGTAAATTTGGGACAAAATATTGAAAATTACCAAAGTTATATATTTATTTGCTTTTGGTAATCAGGTTCAGTGCACTAGATGGAAATGCCAATTTTCAGACACGACCCGGGAGATTACAGATCAAAAACAAGTTACAAGCAGAGATACAGGGAATAGCAGCTACATTTCAGTACTTTAAGAGATCAAGCCGCTTTACAGAGGAGCGGAATTACATAGCACTTAAATGAACAGTACACACTGCATATGCATTACAGCACAAAGAGATAAAACAGCTTCGCAGAAATCAGAGTATCTAAGTGCATAACAGCAGTGCTGATAGACTGGGCATGGGGAAGAGACAGGGTAGGCACAGAGATAGAAATGCAAGACTAGGTAAAGTGGTATAATTCATGAACTAATGACATTAACGTGTCCAGAGAGGTGAGGTAATTAAAGAGGCTTGCCTGAAGGCAAGGTGAGAATTGCAGCATCTAAGATCAAGCGGAATTGAGTTCCAGAATTTGGGGGCATAGAAGGAGAAGGCAAGTTCACCCATTCTGGTGGTGCATTTGGGGGCAGAGATCCGAGCTGAAGTGGTGGACCGGCAGAGTCAGGGGCAGTGAACATGGCTGCTGGGGGGGGGCACAAATTATATTGTCAGTCAGGCAGCCCAAGGAATAAGAGCACCAGGAAGAAGGGGATAACCAGTAGAGGTCAGAGTAAAGTGCACATTGATGTTTAAAGGGAAACACAGGAAAAGGCTCAGCTTTACCCAAGTTCTACAAAAATGCTTGATTAGTGCTTTTTTTTTTTTTTTTTAAGTGCCTCAGAGGAAGCACTGCATGGAGGGATGAGAAGCAGATCCATAGGATCACTACACCAATAGCTAGGAGGGAGCAGCTGGATGTCATTGTCCACCTGGGAGCCAATGACCTGGCCAGGAGAAGGGTGGAGTTAGCCAGAGTCCAGGAAGATTTCAGGAAGCTGGGGGGAGACGGGACCTGAAACAGAGAGCATACTCTGTCTCATTCTCGGATATGCTACTTGTCCAGAGCACAGGGAAGCTAGAGCACTCCACATCTGTACCTTCAACTTCTGGTTGAAGGATTGGTGTGGAAGGGAGGGTTTTGGCTTCATAGGGGACTGGGGTCTAACCTGGGCAGGTGCAAGCTTATATAAGGAGGATGGCCTGCATCTGTCTGAAAAAGGGACCTTGGTCCTTTGTGAGAAGTTTACATGCTTCAGCTGTGAGCATTTAAACTGGCCAAGGGGGGAGAGCCAGAAGGGTCAGGAGGCTCAAGAACACCTTCCCATGGGAATAGACAGGAAAATAAGCTGAATACGGGAACAGCTAAAGCAGGCAGGGAGAGGCAGACAGGTGAAGAATGTATAACAAGTGATGGGGGGGAAGGGCAAGAGCACATAGGAAAGGAAACTGAGGTGGGGGGAAGACGCTGGAGAGGGAGAACAAGGGCAGAGGGAGGGCAGACTGTAAAACATGGAAGGTCATGCTAATGAATGCCCGTAGCCTAGGAAATAACGTTCCAGACCTGGAGGCCTTGTTGGCCGATGCAGACCTTGACATAGCAGCAATAACAGAGACATGGTACTCTGCTAATCATGGCTGGGAAGTCAATGTACCAGGCTATACACTGTTCAAGAGGGACAGGAAGGATAAGAAGGGTTGGGGAGTGGCCCTATACATTAGAGAGTGTATAAATGATACAGAATTTCAGGGAAGACAGGGGTCACCCTGGAGCCAGGGAACGGAACAGCAATATGCACAGGGGAGATCTACAGACTTCCGGCACAGAGGGAGGAAGCAGACAGGAAACTAGTGGAGAACATAAACGACATGGCAGCTAAAGGCAAAATCCTGCTACTAGTGGATTTCAATATGCCAGACGTGGATTCGGACACCCAGATGGCAGTTTCGGCCAGAAGCACAGCCATGCTTGAATCCCTGCAGGGGGTTGGACTCAGGCTGCTAGTGCATGAGCCAACCAGGGACAAGTCAATTCTGGACCAGTATGGACCAATGGGAACACAGTTGAAGAAATACAGGTGGAAGAGCAGCTGGGCTCCTGTGACCACCACATGGTGTGGTTCAGCATGGAGACATGGACTCAATTAAGCCACACAAGGGCAAGAGTATTAGATTTCAGGAGGGCGGATTTCACTGAAATGGGTAGATGTATACAAGCAGTCCTGGGGAAGGGAGAGGTAATAGAGGGGGTTGAAGAACAATGGGAGAAACTGAAAGGAACCATAGTGGATATAACAAACGAATGCGCTAGGATAGTGGCCAAAGGGAAAAGAAGAAGGAAACCATTATGGTTCTCCAAAGAGGTGGGGGACAAAGTCAGGGCTAAAAGGCTGAGTTTCAGAAAATATAAGGGAAGCCAAAGGGAGGAGGACAGGGAGGTGTACCTTGAATGTCTCAGGAAAGCCTGTTAGGAGGGCAAAGGCGCAGACAGAAGAGGGCTTATGCAGTCTGTACACAGAGGATAAGGCATTTTTATAGGTACCTCAGTGAAAGAAGAAAAACCGGGGGACTGTGAGGCTCAAAGGGAGAAGGAGAGTGTAAGGAAGGGGATCTCAGATAGGGCAGAAATACTGAACAAATACTTCTGCTCAGTATTCACTAAGGAGGGGAGGGTCAAGGACCACAGTTGGGTTGCAGAGGCAATTTGGGGGGGGGGAGAAAGGTGGACACTAGTCCATTCACAGTGGAGAGAGTTCTGGAAGAACTCACAAAGCTGAAGGTGGTTAAGGCCATGGGGCCAGACGACATCCACCAGAGGATGGTATAGGAGCTGCAATGGGAACTAGCAGCACCTCTGGAGGCCCTGTTCACAGAGTCACTCAACATGGGTGTCGTTCCAGAGGACTGGAGGAGGCATATGTAGTCCCACTGCACAAAAGCGGCAGTAGGGAGGAGGTGGGGGAACTACAGGCCAGTCAGCCTCACCTCAGTGGTGGGAAGATCATGGAGACACTGCTGAAAGAAAGGATAGTGGCACATATGGAATCCAGCGGTGTTCAGGATCTGAGGCAACACGGATTCACAGCAGGAAGGTCATGTCAAATTAATTTAATATATTTTTTTTGATTGGGTGACTAGGGAACTAAATCAGTGAGGGGCGGTAGATGTCGCCTACCTAGATTTCAGCAAAGCCTTCGACACCATCCCAGAAGGCTGATTAACAAGATGGGTAGTCTGGGCCTGGGAGACAAGGTGGTGAACTGGGTTAGGAACTGGTTAACAGACCGGAGACAGAGAGTGGTGGTAAACTGGGTACAATCTGGGGAGAGGGGAGTGACCAGTGGGGTACCACAGTGATCAGTACTAGGACCAGTCCTGTTCAAGGTCTTCATTAGTGACATTACAGAGGGGCTGGAAGGAAAGATCTGCCGGTTCGTAGATGACATCAAGATCTGCAACAGGGTGGATACTCCAGAATGGGTGCAGAAAATGAAGAGAGACCTGGAGAAGCTTGAAAGATGGTTGGCAATGTGAAAACTGAGGTTCAATGCAATGAAGTGCCAAATAATGCACTTGAGTACAGGGAACCCTGGGGAGAGCTACAGGTTGGGGGGGGAGTGGACTGTCACCAAAGAGGAAAGGAACCTAGGGGTTATCATCTCCGATGACCTAAAGGTATCAAAGCAGTGTACAAAGGTGGCAGGGAGGGCCAGTGACATGCTGGGGTGCAAAGGCAGGGGTATCACTAGCAGGAGGCGGGAGGCGGTGATGCCATTGTGTAAAACATTGGTAAGGTCTCACCTGGAGTGCTGCGTGCAGTTCTGGAGGCCACACTTGTGCAAGGATATAGATAAGGTGAAGACTATCCAGAGAAGGGCAACAAAGATGGTGCAGGGCTTGCACCACAAAACATATGAGGAGAGACTAAGGGACCTCAATATGTACTCACTGGAGGACAGGAGACAGCGGGGGCACATGATTGAAACTTTCAGGTACCTCAAGGGCATAAACAAGATGCAGGTGGGGGACCTTTTCCAATGTAGAAAAGGTACTACAACAAGGGGGCACAATATGAAATTGGAAGGGGGTAGATTAAGAGGTAATGCGAGGAAGTTTTTCTACACAGAAAGGGTAGCCGACACTTGGAATAGTCTGCCACAGAAGGTAGTGGGGGCATGCACAGTGGAGGAGTTTAAGCAGGCCTGGGACAGGCATAAGGGAAGCCTGAGAAGGGAGAGAGTGATGAAAAGCCACTGATCACATAGGGTAAGTGGCCACATACAATGTATAGGGCCTACGGGCAGACTGGATGGGCCTAGCCGTCCTTATCTGCAGACAATTTCTATGTTTCCATGTAATTGTTTTATTAGTGATTTAAACAGTGGCCTTCAACTTTCACTTTCTATTGCTGGCAGCCACCAGTAAGCTTCCTGGGCTCACTTTATGCCAATATGTCCTGCCAACCAATAGCAGAGGTCAGGCAGACATATTAGCATAAAGCAGCTCAGGAAGCTCACTGCTGCTCATGATGAGATAGTTGCTGCCAGCAACAGAAAGTAGAAGTTGTGGGTAGCTGTTTTAAATCATTAAAAAGGTTGTTACTGTCTCACAGCACTAACTGACAGTTTCTGTAGTGTCTGAGGAAAGCTGTGTGTTTTCCTTTAAGATGATGGGCAGACAAAGCAAATCTACAGACATTGTTGTAGGCAACATCCTATGTTTAAAGGACATTTGCCTTTGCCTGTGTGAAGATCAGCAATGCATAGCAAAGATAAGGGAGCCGAAGTCCTTGGGCGACAGAGATTCTGACAGTTACGAGCCTGTGTTCGCAAAATTAAGCGTAGGCTCATAACTTTGTTTTTTGAATATTTTTACACCACATTTTCAACATAGCCTTTTTATGATCCCACCTCATGAACAAGGGCAGAGAACATTTTCAACTCCTGCCTGCAAGGTGATTTCGCATAGGGACCACAAAATCACCTTTCGCGACAGATTTGCCAAATGTGCGTGCCATTGTTCATGAAGTGGGGTCCCAAACAAGGCATGTTGATAATTTGGGCCACAAATATGCAAAACTGCCCAAGTTATGCCACTAAGTTCAAAACACCACTGAAATACACTGAACCGCATACCTGTTTCTTCAGTTCACGATCCGGCTTTGATGAGTGAAGATGTGTCTGCGGTCCAGAGAGGATTACGGCATTGGACTCCTGATCAGTAGGTAAGGGCTTGGGGGGTGGTGGTGGGTACTGAGTGGGAGGGTCAGTGGGGGGAGTCTAACGGTCGCAAAAGACATTGACAGATGCTTTTCTTTTTACAGGTTTAAAAAAAAAAAGTGAGGATTGCTGCGCTGGAAGATTGGGCACTCCCCAGTGTAACTATTATGTTTCTTTGGGGGGTGGGGGAGTGTGGTGGTGGGTGCTGAGAGGGAGGTTTGGGTGGGGGGATATCTTTAACGAAAAAAAACAAAAAAAACAGAGAGAATGCCTGATTCGGACACTGGGGGATTAGGCACCCCCAATGTAAATCGTATGTTTCCAGACACTGGGGTATATTTCCGGGGGTATGCTGAGAGGGAGGATCGGGTGGGGGGATATCTAATTTTAACTATTTTATTTTTTGGCAGTCACGGCAGAACACGGTACACTCCACCATGACCAAGATGGCTACTGAGTGCTACTGCACATGCACTAGTAGTCGCACATGCGCAATGCAGTTTGGTGGCCATCCTGGACATAGCGGAATAAGCCATGTTACGCAGTGATTACCAAAAATAAAAATAGTGCAGTACAGCTGCCTAGAGACAGTGAGTGGAGTGCTTCACAGACACAGAGGCAACTGTGTTGTAGCTCCAACATGTTGCTTGGTCGGAAGGAATGTAGAAGTCCTTTTCTCACAGCAAGAGGTCTGCAGGGCTACGTCCACTGCACCCTAACAAGGAGTCAGGCTTGTACAAAAAACTATAGGCCCAGTCTTACCTCAACTGTCTGCAAAATTCTGGAACAATTTATAAAAGAGCAAATAAAATCCTATATGATGAAAAAAGGTCATGTGGATCACTCTCAACATGGCTTCAAATCTGCATGATCATGTACAATCAATATGATTGCTTTCTGTGAACCTATTTACAGTAGTTGGTCTCTTGACAGTAGAGAGCCTGCAGATGTAGTTAATCTGGACTTCTGCAAGGCGTCTGATGATGTCAACCACATCAAGTCAGTGGAAAAACTAAAACAAACCTTGGGGTTCATAAGAAACTGACCACTTGGATTGCTGGTTGGCTAAGAAACAGATGCCAGAAAGCAGTAATTAATGGTTCATTTCAAACGAAGGAAAGCTGACAAGTGGCATGCCTCAGGCATCTGTCCTGGGCCTATGCCTCTTTGGAATGTACATAAATGATTCAAATACTTAGTCTGCTGGTGTTCCAAGTTTGATGACAATACTAAACTAGGTACACAACTAGGCACATGTGAAGAAAGAACAGTTACATACTCACTTTAACAGTATATCTTCGAGAGAATCACTTTCATCAGGCCACACCTGTTGAACTTATAGTCACCAGGCGCTAGGACCACATGGAAACTTTTGCAAGCAATTCACCAGTAGCCACCCATGATGTCAGATGTAGCCTGCTACGTAAACGTGGGCGGCCCCTTCCATTCTCAGATTCCTATCGGAGATCATGCTCCCTGTAGGGAACCAGGGACAGAACGTAGGGCTCTGCCAACCAGCTGAGGCAGAGAACAGCAGGCAGACCCTCTTGGAGAAGGAGATGGCACTCACTAGTGTCTCAGGATGCTGTAGGGAAGAAGTGAGTGTGATGACGTGGCCTGACGAAAGAGTCTCTCTTGAAGAGCTACTGTTACGGTGAATACATAACTAGTTTCTTGGAGGATATCTCTCATCAGACCACACCTACAGAACGAGTACCAAGCAGTACTGATCATAAACAGTCTGGGGGGCTGGAGCCTACAGGCCTAACAAAGCTGGCCCTGGTGCACAGCTAGGCCAAAGCCAGCCTTTTTTTGAGAAGCACAGTCCAGACTAGTGTTTAGTGAAAGTGTGGACAGTACTCTAGATGGTAGCTGCACAGATGTCGGCAGAAAAAAACATTTTTGAAACAGGCAACAGATGTGGCCATGCCTCTAGTGGAATGACCACGAAGAACCCCAGAAAGTTCCTTACCATACTTCCTATAACACAGAGCAATACTGTCTGCTAACCATTTGGACAGGCATTGTTTAGAAATCGGGGCACCCTCTTTACCATGGGTGAATGAAACAAAAAGCTGCGAGGACTTCCTGTGGTCCTTTGTGCAGTGTATATAGTACCCAAGTAGCCTAAGTACATCAGTATGGTGCAATGCTTCCCCTGGATTTGCATGCTCAGGAAAATAAACTGGTAGGTGGATGGTTTGATTTAAGGTAAACTCAGACACCACCTTTGGTAAAAACTTATGATTACTACGTAAAGACACCCTGTCTTTACGGAAAATCAAAAATGGATGCTCATACATTCTTTTTTTAATTTTTTTACTGTTTACTGGGTAAGTACACAAAGCCAAAGGCCCTTTTTCAGGAATGACCCAGAGCCGCATTTACAAAGCAGCTACAAGATAATACAACTCTACACTTACAAATACAAACACCATGCAAGAAAAACATCATATAATATGCAGAAGTAATACTTAAATACAACAAACACCAAAAGAGACATTCAATTAAAACAAACACAAGCCAGCTGTTTAGACAAGGAAAGCTTTAACTGATTTTTAAAAACAGTATTACTTTTTGCATTGTGAAGAAAATCAGGTAAATTGTTCCAGCATTTTGCAGCATAAACACAGAACACACAATCACCCATTACAGAAGAAAGTGGGTTGGATAACAAATATTTTCCAGTTGACCTAAGGTTCCTACATTTTTACTGAAGTCTAAAAGAGTGAATAACGGAACTCAAAAACTGTTCTCAATGTTTTATCCACAACACAACCTAATTTACATAAAATTAAACCAGCAGAAGACAAATTAGCAAATACAAAAGTGTTATAATTTAATATTGGATCCTGTAGCTCTGAAATCCTTCAAGCAAAAGTAATGACAACCAAAAACAATGCTTTCGAAGAAAGAAAATGTAAACCTCAAGTCGGGGCTGGCTCAAAAGAAGCCAAAGTAAGATTTTTCCAAAACAAAATTCAAGTCCTAAATTGCGACCGGATTGCGGATAGGAGGTTTTGAGTGTAGAATGCCTCTCAAGAATGTACGGACCACCTCCATCTGGACAACCGCACAACCCTCAGTAGGCACATGAAAAGCTTAAATGGCAGCCAAGTGCATTCTGACAGAGGAACAAGGCAGGACTATATCTAACAAGGACAACAGATACTCTAGAATCTGATTAACTGGACAGGTAAACAGATCTAGGCGATGAGAAGTGGCCTACAAAACAAACCACTTCCACTTCATGGAATTTGTGGACCTGGTAGAAGGCTTTCTGGCAGCCACCAGGACATCAGTCACCTTCTGGGAAATCCCAAACCTGGCAATGGCTATGTTTTCAAGAACCATGCAAGAATATAAAGCGATCTGATGTCCTGATGGACCAGTGATCCCTGTTCCTGTGACAGCATGCCCCAGCATAAGTGTAAGAGTACTGGTGGTTCCCCTATCAGCTGTTGCAGCTGAAGAAACCAGATCTGGTGAGGCCACAGGGGAGCAAAGAGGATCAGCTTTGCCCCCTGCATCTGGAGCTTCAGCAGTACCCTCTGAAGCTTCCCTTCCCTTCCAAGAGAGGGACAACATGTCTTGCCAGAAAACTCCAGGCCCTGGAGCAAGCAAAGGGAAAAGCAGCAGTTTTGCTTTGTGTGGGGATACAAAAAGGTCCAACTCTGAACGATTCCACCTGTCGAACAGGTCTTCTACTACGGAGGTCAGCAGTTCCCACAAATGCATTCTGTACTGTGACCTGCTTAGCCTGTCTGCCAGGACATTTTGGGTACCTGAAACATGGACTACCAGTTCTAGATCATGTTCCAGAGTCCAATACTAGACTTTCATTACTTCCCTGCTGGGGGGGCAAGTGTTACCCTTTGCTTGTTGATGTAATGTGTCACACTGACACTGTCCAGCTGTACTAACAGAGGACCCAGGAACAGATGAGCCTGGAAGGCCTGTAGGCCATACAGGACAGCTTGTATTTCTTTAATGTTTATGTGCAGGCTGCTCTCTACTGTGGTCCATGTACCCTGCGTCTGATGGGGCCCTACATGTGCGCCCCTCCCAGCCCATCTCCAAGGTATCTGTCATTCAAATCTGGCGAGGGGAAGGGATCAGGAAGGGAACCCCCTTTAACAGGTTGCTGGGTTCCACCCACCACTTCAGCACTTTTCATACAGGAGAGGTTACTAGAACCCTCTGTTCTAGATGGTCTGTGAGCTGGTCGCACTGGACTCAAAGTCCACGGAGGGATCCTCATGTGCAGCCTGGCCAGAGGTACTGTGACAATGGACACTGCCATCAGGCCCAGGAGTCGAAGGAATATCTTGGCCATGACATACCAGCTGTTGTGGACCATTTGGGCCTGTTCAATCAAGACATTCGGCCCTGTCCAGAGGCAGGAAGTATAGGTGCATCAGCGAGCGTAGAAAGACAAAGGGAGGGATAGTGAGGCTGAATAGAATGAACGGTGGGTGGGCAGAGGGGGACAGTGAAAAAGCAGGAATACTGAACGAATATTTCTGCTCAGTATTCACAAAAGAGGAGGGGGAAGTGCCTAATCCAATTAACAGAAGCACTCTTGATAGGGGGTCGATCCCAGTCCTTTCACAGAAGAAAGGTTCTGCAAGAACCCTAAAACTGAAGGTGGACAAAGCAATGGGTCCTGATGGAATTCACCCCAGAATTCTAAAAAGAATTAAGGAAGGAATTAGTGAAACCACTGGCTACTCTTTTTAATAAATCATGGAGGATGGTGTGGTCCCAGAGGACTGGAGGAAGGCGGATGTGATTCCCTTCACAAAAGTGGGACCAAGACAGAGGCAGGAAACTACAGACCTGTCAGTCTGACCTCTGTGGTAGGGAAAGTGATGGAGTCACTTCTGAAGGAAAGAATAGTTGAGTACCTAGAGGTCAGTGGGCACAGGATCCAAGGCAGCATGGGTTCACAGCGGGAAGGTCATGTCAGACAAATCTAATAGATTTCTTTGACTGGGTGACCAAAGTAGTAGACCAGGGAGGGCTGTGGACATGGCCTACCTAGACTTTAGCAAGGCATTTGACACAGTCCCACACAAAAGATTAATAGTCAAATTAACCAGCCTGGGAGTGGGACCCAGGGTGGTAGCCTGGGTAAAACATTGGCTGGACAAAGGACACAGAAGGTAATTGTAAATGGAGTCCACTCTGAAGAAAGGGCGTAGTTGGGTACCGCGAGGGTTCAGTATTGGGTCCAGTCCTTTTTAATGTCTTCATCAGTGACATTGCAGAGGGACTGAAAGGAAAAGTATGCCTTTTGGCAGATGACACAAAGATCTGCAACAGGGTTGATACACAAGGAGGCATGGAAAGGATGAAAAGGGACTTGGCAAGGTTGGAGGAATGGTCAGACGTATGGCAGCTAGGATTCAATGCAAAAAAAGTGCAAAATAATGCACCTGGGAAACAAGAACCCAGGGGAAGAATACACAATGGGTGGGGAGGTAGTAACAACAACAAAACAGGAAAGGGACCTGGTGGTAATCATATCAGATGACCTTAAGGTTAGTAAGCAAATGTGGAGAATGCAGTAGGGAGGGCCGGGGTATACTGGGATGTATAGGGAGAGGCATCAGCAGCAGAAAACAGGAAGTTGTTATCCTCTGTACAGACAGTTGGTGAGACCCCATCTGGAATACTGTGTCCAGTTCTGGAGACCCCATCTCCGAAGGACATAGACAGGATAGAGGCAGTCCAGAGGAGGGCAACTAAAATGGTGCAGGGTCTGCAAGAGAAGCCATATGAGGAGACACTAAAGGAGCTTAATATGTATACCCTTGAGGAAAGAAGGGAGAGGGGGACATGATAGAAACTTTCAAGTACCTCAAGGAATCAACAAAGTCCAAGAGGGTAGCATCTTTAGAAAAGAGACTTGCAAGAACAAGGGACACAATTTAAAGATAGAAGGAGGGCGGTTCAGGGGCAATGTGAGGAAGTATTATTTCACAGAGAGGGTAGTTGATGCATGGAACAGCCTTCCTGAGGAAGTTGTGGGTCTAAAACTGTGGGAGAATTCAAGAATGCATGGGACAGACATAAGGCAATTCTTGTGGGGGGCAGGAAGATAAAGGCTAGTGGTTAACTAGGATCTGCGCCCTATCCTGTAGGTAGGGAAATGGGCAGACTAGATGGGCCTAGCGGTCCTTATCTGCCGTCAAAGTCTATGTTTCTATGAGCCTTGGGCTGTGCCCAAAACTATTCCTGTGTACTGCAGGCGCTGGCAAGGTGTCAAGACTGACTTGGGCACATTGACAATCACCCCAGAGCATCAAACATCTGCCTTGTTCGAGCTAGGGTGTGCAGGAGTTAAGCCTCTGAGTGGACTTTCAATAGCCAGTCATCCAGGTAGGGAAAGACATTCAGGCCTTCCCTGCTAAGGGCTGCTGTCACCACTGCCAAGCATTTGGTAAAGATGTGTGGCGCAGAGGACAAGCCAAATGGAAGTACTCTGAATTGGTAGTGTTTCTCCTGAACAGGAACCTCAAATACTTTCTGTGAAGTTTGTGAATTTTGATATGAAGGTAGGCATCCTACATGCTGAGGGAACAGTTCCAATCCCCTGATTGCAGTAGTGGGAGCAGGCCCTGTAGCATGACTATTCTGAACTTTTTGTACTCTTTTCAGGTTCCTGAGATGTAGAACAGGCCGCAGGTCTCCTGTCCATTTTGGAACTAGGAAGTACTGAGGACAGAATCCTTTGTTTCTTTGTTCCAAGAGCACAAGTTCTATGTTTCACTTCTGAAGCAAAGTGTGCACTTCCTTCAGGAGCAGAGGTATGCGATCTGGAGGATAGTGTGTTGGCACCGGTGGATGATCTGGAGGACAGTCTATAAGTTACAGAGCATGACCTTGTGCTATGACTTCCAGGATCCAGACATTTAATATCACCTCCTTCCACCACTGATTTGGGTGGAGGGAGAGATGACCCACAAAAAACACCCCTGGGGGTAATGGTGGTTGAGGGGTGTAGAAGAAGGCAGAGCCAGTTGTAGCTCCTCCTGTTGTGCCACCACCTCTAGGTGCTTTTGAGTGTGCACTTGGAGTAGTACCTGCGGTGGACAGGACTCCTGCTGCCTTGCCCTCACCTGGTTGTCAGGTGGCAGGATGGTGTATTGCACCAGCCAAGTGAAAAGGTACCCTCTGTCTACCCCTTGGTTAGGTATGATAGAGAAAATGTACGGACTTCAGGGTTCTACCTGAGGCCCGGAGGTTAGGAGAGGATACCCTGGACACCTAAAACAAATAATCTGTATCCTCTAAAACGGGGCACTGAGAATGGACTGTTGTACGTCATTCGTAAACCTTGCCAATCTAAGCCAGGTGTATCTCTTAAGCATATTCCTAAGCGGATGCTTTGGCCTTTCTACAAAGTGTATTCTGGTTCTTGACCGTATGAGTCTGACAATTAGCAATTCTGAGGCTCAGGGAGCTTGAGATGAGAGTTTTCTTACCTAGCGCATACAACCTCCTGGACTCTATCAGAAGGAAGGGAGCTGAGGTGTTTTGGCACCCTTGAGCTATCATGGGCATCACTGATTAGTACAAAGTCTGCTTCAGGTTGGTTAGCAAAGAAGGGTCTCCCTGAGGGAGCCATATACATTGTCTGCCTTTCTTGGTACGACAAGAGTGACATTCGCCTATGACAGGCACAAAAGGTGGCATCCTCTAGGGCAGGAGGGGTGGTATCACTATAGGGGGAGCATCAGGTAACTCCATGAAATTTATGATTTTTTTTTTGGTAGTATCCTGCTGCTCCAAATCAAAACCCATGGCAACTTGTAACTGCTACATAATGGTAATGAAAGAGGGGTCCTCAGGAAAGGACCGTGGGGTACAGACCACAGAGTCCTCACTGCAGGTGGAGACAGTGAACTAGTTCTCTCATAAGGACTTTCCACATAGTCTTCAGGTTCCTTGTCTTCATTCTACGTCATAAGATCAGGACTATATTCAAAGTCATCATCGGTCTGGTTGACAGGGAGAAGGAAGCATACTGGTGAGGTCATCGGCGCGCAAGGTGGCGACAGACACAGCTCTAGGGTGCATTGTCACAGGGATTTGAATCATCAGCCACATCAACACACCTCCTGTTACAGGAGGAGGAGGCAATAGGTACTGAAGCATGTCCATAAAGGACAACAGCACCACCTAAAAGTCAGCCCCCGTGTGGTAGACGGGTGTGCCAGTGGCACTCAATGGAGGAGGCAAAGCCCCGCCCCCCGATGTCGACATAACAGCCATACTAGGCCTGGTAGCACTCACAGCCTGCCCCAACCCAGAAGCTAGGTTGACGGTTGGTGGGGAGGGGGGGCGGCGAGCAGCATCACCGCCAGAGCAGTAGAGGTCACACCAGGGGTGACGGAGTACACCAGTGAAGTTTTCTCCTTCTCCTTTTTCTCCTCCCGGTGCTTGTGCTTATGGGTCCCAGATGACTTCTCCTGAGGTCTGGATAACCTGGACGAGTGGGCTGGTGACGCGGCAGAACTCTTATTTATTTTATTGGAATGTTTGGAGTAATATCTTTGAGCAGAGCTAGTTCACAAAGGTTCCACATCAGAATTTAAGGTACAGATACAAAGCAATACATGTGTAAAGGACCATGCAAGGTCCTAAATATTACAATAATCAGAAGTTCAATGCATAAGCTTAGAGTGAACAAGTTCCTATATACAGATTTAATACCAGAGCTCCTTCTTGCGAGCTTCCTTCTGTTTCAAAAGGTGCTTCTCTAAAGCTCCTTTCTACGTCACTAGATGGCTGTACAAATCAGGCATGCCTGCATGCTGTGGTCCGGCCAGAGGCAACAGACGCAGACATCAGGAGAATTGCCAGTGTAGATCTTCTCGCTGCATTCCCAATATCAAAACAGTTTTGATGGTTCCTTCAACGACATGCACGCCATTGAAAAATCACTTATTAAAGTGATTACTTAACCACAGAGAGAAAAATAAGGCGGCAGCAACTGCAGCAGAGTTTCCATAAGTGTTCCAACAAGTATGGTGAATGGCAGAAAAAGAACTATGGACAGAAGGGGTCGGCCACGTTTCATGTAGCAGCCACCATCTGACATTGTCATGGGTGGCCCATGCTAGATCACTGGTCAAAGTTTCCACGTGATCTTAGTGCCTGGTGGCAATAAGTTCCATCGGTATGGCCTGATGAAAAGAAATATCCCCAAGGAAGATCATGAGAGTTTACAATCAGACCTGCAGAAAAATGATAAGCTGGCCTGAGAATGGGCCAGAAAATTAAATCTTGATCCTCAATTATGCATTTGGAGAAAATATTTCAAATTATAATTATCTTTTAGGTGGTAAGATATTAAGCGTCACCAAGAAGGAAACTGACCTAGGGAAGGTGATAAAGAACAGTTACGTAAGAACTTATCATAACAGTAGATCTTTGAGAGACTGTCTTGCAGCAGGTCACACCTTAGGAACTATAGCTGTCAGGCACCAGGAACATATGGAAACATTTTTACTAGCAGTCTATCTGGGGCCACCCGTGGTGACATCACCATGTCAGCATCCCCCTATATAGCCACGGTTGATCCCACACCCTCCTCAGTTCCCCGCCGAAAACCATCCAGTAAGGCCTACTCCCAAGGGACTCGAGGGAGAGCCAGAGAGACCCGCCAGAAGTATGTGAAACGGAAGGTTTACTATTCTGGAAAAGAGAAGCAGGAATGGAGAAACTCAGAGCCAAGAGGGAAGGGGAGAAGGATGGCATGACCTGCTGCAAGAGATTCTCTGCAAGATCTACTGTTACAGTAAGTTTTTATGTAACTGTTCTATCTTCTTTGAGGATATCTCCTGCAGCAGGTCATACCTTAGGAACGTGTCCCAAGCACTACTACAGAGAAGACCAGTTTGGGAGACTGGAAAACAGTAATCTACGTAAGGAGGCCATATAACACAGCTAGGCCAAAATTTGCTCACCTGCCAGAAATGGTGTCCAGACTAAAGTGCCTTGTGAAAGTCTGGACAGTACTCCAGGTGGCATCAGCACACATCTCACCTGCATAACCTCCCCTGAAACAGGCAACAGAAGTGGCCATGCCTCTGATTGAGTGGCCCTTAGCCCCAGGAAGTTCCTTTACCATACTTCCTGTAGCAGAGAATAATACAGTTGGTCAACCACTTGGATAGACACTGTTTAGAAACTGGCATGCCCTCTTTCCCAGGGGCAAACTAAACAAACAGCTGCGAGAACTTCCTGCAGTCCACTGTGCAGAGAACAAAATACTGAAGAATTCTATGGAGATCTGAAGTATGGAGCAATGCTTCACCTGGACTGGCATGCTCCAGGTAATAGAAAGGCAGGTGGATGGCTTGATTCAGGGTAAACTCAGACACCATCTTCGGTAAGAACTTAGGGTTAGTACGCAAAGACACACTGTCTTTGTGAAAAATTAAATAAGGTTGCTCACACATGATTGAGCACCTGTAGCTTGGAAATCCTTCCAGCAGAAGTAATAGCAACTAAAAGCAACGCTTTCCACGACAGAAAGCGCAGCTCACAAGTCATGGATGGCTGACAAGGAGCCAAAAGTAAGCTTTTCTAAAACAAAATTTAAGTTCCTTGCCGGGACAGGATTATGGATGGGAGGCTTTAAGTGCAGGATGCCTCTCAGAAAACTATGGGCCATGTCCAACTGGGCCACTGTACAACCTTAGTCGGCACATGGAAGGCAGATATGGTGGAATAGGTCACCTTTAGAGAGAAGTATTTTAGTCCGGCATCAGACAAGGACAGCAAGTACTCTAGAATCTTGTTCATGGGGCAGGTGAAGGAGTCCAGGTGATGGGAAGCAGCCCACAAAGCAAAGCGCTTCCATTTCATGGAATAAGTTGCCCTGGTGGAGGGTTTTCTGGTGGCTACCAGGATGTCAGCCACTTTAGGGGAACCCCAAACCTGACACTGGCTATGTCTTCAGGAGCCAAGCGTGCAGGTGAAGGGACCGAAGGTTTGGATGGACGAGGGATCCCTGTTCCTGTAACAGCAAGCGCAGGCACAGGGTAAGGGGCACCAGAAGCTCCACTGATAACTGCTGCAACAGTAGGACCCAAATCTGACGAGGCCAAAAGGAGGCCACCAGAATCAGAGTGGTGCCCTCATTCTGGGGCTTGATTAGCTCTCTCTGAATCAGAGGAAGAGGGGAGAGCATAGAGGAACATCCCATTCCAAGAGAGGGACAATGAGTCGCACCACAAAACTCCAGGCCCTGACTAGAGTGAGCAGAAAAGCATCAGTTTTGCACGTGTGGGGATGCATAAAGGTCCAACTCTGGATGCCCCCACTTGTCAAACAGGTCTTCTACAACTGAGGTCAGCAGTTCCCACTCATGCATCTGAGACTGCAACCTGTTAAGCCTTTCTGCCAAGGCGTCTTGGACACCTGGAACATAGACGGTCAACAGCTCTAGGCCATGCCCAGTATCAAATCCTCATCGCCTCCCTGAACAGGGGGCAAGAGTGGGTGCCCCCTACTTGTTGATGTAGTGCACCACACTGATGTTGTCAGTCTGCACTAGCAGATGGCCCAGGGACATGTGGCACTGGAAGGCCTGCAGGCCATACAGGACAGCTCTCATCTCGAGAATACTGATATGGAGAGAAGTCTCGAACAGAGCCCATGTCCCTTGAGGTCTGGTAAAGACTCAATGCACACCCCAGTTTGTCCCAGAGACATCCGTCATGAGGTTCTGATGAGGAAAGGAACCTTCTTGAGCAAATGGCTGGGTTTCATCCACCACAGGAGAACCTTCTTTACTGGCGATGAGACCAGACCCTTCTGCTCTAAATTGTCAGTTCTCTGATCCTGCTGTACACTCAAAGACCACTGAGGGATGCGCATGTGCAGCTGGGCCAGAGGAACCATGGCAATGGCTGCTGAAATCAGGCCAAGCAGCCGGATTTATGTCCTGGTTGTGACATAGCGGCTGTTGTTGAGGTCCTAGACTTGCGCTATCAGGCGCTCCGCCCTGTCTGGGGAGAGGAAGGCGAAGCCCTGGGCCATGTCCAGTATAGCTCCTATGTACTGGAGATGCTGGCCGAGCGTCAACACCGACTTGAAGAGGTTGACTGTGAACCCCAAATTGTTGATCAATTGCAGGGTACACATCATGGTCAAAGACAGCTGCTCCCAAGACCGGGGTTTGTGTAACCAATCCTCCAGGTAGGGGAAGATGTACAGACCTTCCTTCCTGAGGGCCACTGCCACCACAGCTAGGCATTTTTTTGAAAACCAGTGGCACCAAAGACAAGTCACAGGAAAGGACTCTGGACTTGGTAGTGCCCCCACCCCCCCCCCAAAAAAAAAAAAAACAGGAACCTGAGGTACTTCTTGTGGAGAAGGCAGACCTTGATGTGCAGGTATTTGTTCTGTATATCCAGGGAATAGATCCGGTCTCCCTTCCGGAGCAAAGGCAACAGGTCTGGGAGGGTGACCATCCTGAAAGTATAGTTACATAAGAACTTGCCGTAACAGCAGACCTTCAAGGGGAGCTCTTGCAGCAGGCCAACACCGGTAGGACTGAAGCTGCCAGGTGCCAAGACCACACAGAAAACTTCTAGTTAGCAGTCTATCATGGGGGACTACCCCCACCGACGTCAGCATACTGACATTCACCTATCCCATAAAGGGGGCAGTCCCGCACACCTACCTCAGTTCTCCTGTCAGAGACCCCGAACACCCGGCGAAAAGGAGAACCAAGGCTGTTCCTTAGAGCCAAGGAGAAATAAAGTATAACAGAAGAAGTGCAATAGAAAAGAAGCCAACAGGGGGAAGTAAGGAGAGAAAACAGAGTCTGCTGCAAGTGCTCCTCTCAAACATCTACTGTTAAGGTAAGTTCTTGCGTAACTGTACTATCTTACTTCAAGGGGGCTCTTGCAGTAGGCCAACACCAGTAGAACTGAGTCCACAGCAGTACCAGAACTGACCAAAAGGGTAGCCGGGAGGAGGCACTAGTCATCAGCACACAGCTCAAAAGAGAAGGCCTTGAGGGACTGCGAGGCCAAAACTGTCCCTGTGCCTAGAAACGATATCCTGACTGTAGTGCCTAATGAAAGCGTGGACAGAACTCCAGGTGGTAGCTGCACAGATGTCTGTAGCAGCCACATTTTTGGAGCAAGCTGTGGAGGCAGCCACATTTCTGGTGGAGTGACCTTTAACCATTACAAGCAAGGGCTTGCCTTGTAACTGCGGTAACAATAAACAATGCAATTAGCCAACCACTTATACAAACAGTTTCGAACCAGGTGCTCCCTCTCTCTTGGGAGAAAATGAAAAACTGGTTAGATTTCCAAACAGACGGTGTGGTGGGTATAACATCTCAGCACCCTATGAACATCTAAAGTATGGTCAAAGCCTGCCCCCAATTAGAATACTCAGGGTAATAAACTGTCAGGTGGATGATTGGTTCAATGTAAACTCGGACACCACCTTGGGCAAAAACTTAGGGTTCGAACGCAAAGGCATCCTGTCTTTGTGGAAAACCAAATAAGGCTCTCTACACATCAGAGCCTGAAGCTTGGAAATCCTCCAAGCAGAAGTAACAGCAACTCAAAATAACGCTTTCCACGACTGAAAGTTCAGCCCGCAACTCATGGCCAGTTCAAAGGGAAGCGAAGCGAGTTTTTCCAGCACAAAAAGAAGGTCCCATGAAGAGACAGGATCCCAAATGGGAGGCTTCAACTGAAGGATGCCCCACAAGAACATGCAGGATACCTCCAGCTGGGCAACAAATTTGCCCTCAACAGGTGCATGGTACACAGAGATGGCGGAAGGGTGCACCTTAAGGGAGCAGTACCCCAAGCCTGAGTAAGAAAAGAAGAGCAGGTACTCCAGAATCAGATTCACCGGACAGGTGAAGGGATCCACGACAAGCAGCGGCCGACAGAGAGAATCCCTTCCACTTTAAGGCTCTAGTGGAAGGCTTTTTAGCAGCCAGCAGGACATCAGCAACCCTAGAGGAGACCCCAAAGCAGGCGATAGCTAAATCTGCAGGAGCCACACATGCAGATACGTATAGATGTAGTAGCAATCAGAGACACCTAGTGCAATGAAAACCAGGACAGGGAAGTAGCCATACCAGGGTATGCACTATCCAGGAGGGACAAGTTGGGGGAAAAAAGGGAGGAAGAGTGGCTCTTTACGCAAGGAAGAACATAAAGGTCACAGTAAAATGGAGGTATTATGGGTCACCCTAGAGACCGGGAGGGGGGCCAGCTATTAGGATGGGGGTGGTCTACAGACCTCCAGCCCAGGGGGAAGAGAGACATAAGGAGATGTCAGAAGAGTTCCAAGGGATGGCTAACAAGGGCAAGGTACTACTAGTGGGGGACTTCAATCTATCAGATGTGGATTGGAGCCTCCCTGCTGCAGTCATCAGTTAGAAGTAGGGGAATCCTAGACTCCCTGCAAGGGGCATTCCTCAGGAAGCTAGTAAAAGAACCCACTCATGAGGGGGCATTACTGGACCTGGTACTAACAGAGACAGTGTCAATGATGTCACAGTGGGAAACCACCTAGGGACCAGTGATCATCGTACAATGTGGTTCAGCATAAGGACTGGGCCAGAACCTAACCACACTGAAACAAGGGTCCTGGACTTCAGGAGGGCAGATTTCAAGAAAATGTGAGAGTGCCTTAGGGAAGCCCTAGCAGGAACAGAGAAAGAGTGTGTGGTAGAGGAAACCTGGGTTATAAGAAAGGCCACTGAAAAGGCAATAGGCTTCTGTGTCAGGAAGGTTAAGAACAGCAAGAGAAGAAGGAGGCCACTATGGTTCTCCAGGGAAGTGGTAAAGGAAAAGAAGCAGGAATTCAAAAGGTAAAAGATGACACAAAAGGAAGAAGACAGGGAGAGTTATCAAGAGAAACAAAGGGAGGCAGGGAACGTAGTTAGGCGAGCTAAGACATAAACAGAGGAAAACATTGCTAATGTAACCCCGCTACAAATGGGGGTTCCCAAAAGGCTTCCGTGAGCTTGCCCAAATGTTCATTGCCAGGCTTGTGTCCTGCGTATAGCGTTTAAAAATACTGCCCGCGAGTGCCTGTGTGGCCTCCGTGTACTGTCCCTTTAAGGGCTGCCTGTTTGCAGTCATAATTAAACAAAAGGGGGGACTGTGTGTTTCCATGCCCAAGTCCCGCACGGGCTGCTGAATACTTGCTCCGTTTCTGCCATCGCTAACTGTGCAGAGGGAGCCCTGCTAAAAGATGTGGCCAAATACTGATGATCATTTAGAGTAGTAATAATAATAATGTGATTTGTTCTAACCTGCCTTATTTGCAGCAAGGACTGTTCAGTTAGCGCCACCATTTTGATCCTGAACTGCTGAACTGGGCCAATCAGTACGTGAGGACTCTAAAATGGAGCCTACTAATGTGGGACTGTGTGGATTACCAGTTGGGACTTGTAGTTTTGGACTGTTGGCACCTTTTGCACCAAAAGGGGGAGCTATAACTGCGACTGACAGCTGGACCCACCAATCTGACCTTTTGGATCCAAAGGAAAACCCCCGAGCTGTCTGCTGGCAAGCCAGATTGAAGTTGGGAGTTGAGGGGGAGCGACATCTCGTGATAGCCGAGCAAGCGGGTCATAGTTCGAGCGGGAGAATTGTGTGAGGGCCTAGTTAACGGCCTGCATTTCGGCTTGTAGTGTGAAGAGGGTGAGAGGGAAAGAGCACGTTTCGGACTGATTCTGATTTTGGAGAAACCCAGCAAGTAACTAGAAAGAGACCAGGCTGCACCTGTAGAAGACTGAAGATCTTGCTAAATGCGATCAGCCTGTCAGGAACTTCAGCTACCTCAGAGCTCCTGGGTGTTAGCAGTGACTTTGCTATCAGGATCGAGGAGCGTTTGCCTGGTACAGTAATATTTTCCTGGTATATAAATGTGCTGTGTACTAACTGGGAATTGTGATTTAATTCCCCTTGTCTGTGAACTGTGTGCTGATTGCTGGAAACTGTATCCAGTACGAAACTGACTAAATTCACAGCTAGATCCATGCGGCTGGGCCTTGCCACGAGGACCTTGCCAAACCACCCTGCTGCACAGAGAAGAGCCATCAATGACAGACCTGCTAGGGGATCAGCCCCCTGCTCCACGACTGAACAGGAACGACATCGTGGTGAATCATGTGAGCCAGCCCTGCTTCTCCTGGCATCCAGAGAAATCATCTGCAGTCTCAATCTTCGTCCATCCTGTGTCCAGTATTGGGGTATCGTGAGTAACCACCAGGGTAACTCTCTGCAACTACCATTTAATCAAAGTGCGTTACCTGATTATCTTGTTGCTTTTCTCCATGAACTGAGCCCTCCGGCCCCGGATTACAATTAAGGAGTGTGCATGTTTCTTTCCTCACAGGGCCTCGACCAGCTGCAACACCGGCCTACCCCGGGCAACGGTCCTGGCTAGCCTTTCCTTCCGTCCTGGGTACCCAGAGAATGCGACTGTTAGGGACTCTGACTGCTTGTATAACCGTATGATTATTAGAGAGAGTAAGCTAATTAACCTGATTGCCCCTACCCTTGTTAAAACCCCCCTGAATAAATCAGATCTACTTTTTCTGCCTTTTAAACAGCCTGTGGATCCTGTTTATGCCTGAAGTATTGCATTGCATGCCATTTGCTCTGTTTAACCTTGTTTTATAGGGGGTCCCCAGGGTCGAGCTGGAGAAACCAATCCTGGTGGTAAGTGCCAAAAGTGTGGCTACGAGTAAAGCATATCGGGGTATTGTGAAGGTCATTGTTATATTCAGTGTGGGCCACTAGCAGGAACTGAGGGGGTTACAGTGTCCCAGAGGGCTGTGCCCAAGTTAGTACAACCACTAATAACCCTGACCTCTGGGTGGAGGCACCCGTTTCAGAACTCAGGCCCCTTAACCTAATGGTTGCCCAGCAGGTAGGGGTAGTAGCCCTTGGGGTAGCGCCATCTAGAGGTTACACTAAACAAGCAAGAAAGGGAGATAAAACATTCTTTAGGTACATAAGTGAAAAGAAGAAAAGAAAGGCAGGAATAGTAAGAATAAAAGGGGAGGGTCGAAAGTGTGGAAGAGGAACAGAAGAAAGCTGACATACTAAATACTTTTGTTCAGTTTTTTTTTTTTTTAGGGCTCAGTTCATGAAAAGAATTTAATCATCCAATAATTAATCTTAATGATAATATCCACATGAACATCACCATCCTCCTATAACTAAATTATCCAGGACTCCATGTTCGCACAAATACAGTATACCAGTTCTACACAATTCTAATACAATAAATTCCTCCAATTTTAAACAAGCAGCTTTATTCATGGAAATGTACATATAAGGGACTCCAAATTTTTCAAAGCACATTAATCTTTTTTCTTTTAAATAAAAAACTCATTCTAATCTCACTGCATCCACAAAGAGATTCAACCATGAATCATAAGAATGGGGAGAGGGGTCCTTCCATCGTAACAAAACACATTTTTTTGGCAAGATCATTGCAATGGCATATAGCTTGCTTTGATGGATAGTCATACCCTCATTCTGATCAGAGTAAGCAAAAAGGCTCAGCATAGGATCCCATCGCATATTCACGGACAGCACCCTATTAAGAAAGTCCTAAATTTTCGCCCAGAAATTAGACAGTCGTTGACAGCTGTGTAGCATATGTACCAAAGTACCAGAGGTATATGTACATCTAGGACACTTGGGTAAAATATCAATATTAATTTTATTTAACTTATAAGGAGTAAAATAAGTTTGATGTAAAGTATTGAGATGTATTTGTAACATCTTACTTTATTTTACTGCAACAAATGGAAAAGCCAATATTTGACCCCAAAGGGATTCCGTTATTTTGATACCCAAATCTTTTGCCCATTTTTCTTTTAATAGAGCAATGCCCCCTCTTATAAAATCATCATTAATAATTAGATTATACAACTTTGATACTAATTTTCTATTTGAGCTTTGTTCCAACAGATCCAAGAAACATGCTGCCTAAGCTACCAGAGTTATTAACTGCTTTAATGGCATTCTTTAACTGTAGATATTTAAAAAAATGAGCTTTAGGAACATTAAATTTAGTTTGTAACTGAGTAAATGATAACAAATTATTATTCTCATATAGTTGAGCCAAAGAAAAGATACCCTTTTCATTCCAATCTTTATAACAGGCATCAGAAATCCCTGAAAAGAGATAGACATTTTTATGTATTGGAGAGTATTTAGTTATAGGGAGTTTAATCTTAAGTAATTTGTGTAACTCCAGCCAACTTTTAATTGCTGCATAAGTAGTTGGATTAATAATTCTCCGCAAATTATTTTTTTTGTTGTAATAACCAGAAAATAAAAACTGAATCAAAGTTTGGGCGCCATGAATACCTTGTTCCATTTCCATAGACAAGGAACCCCATTCTGTTTCCCTCAACCAATACCAGATTTCACATATTTGTGACACCAAATAATAATATTTAAAGTTGGGCAGAGCAAATCCTCCTTTTTCTTTAGGCAAAATTAATTTTTGATAAGATATTCTGGGTTTTTTCCTCTTCCAAATAAAGTTTGAGATCACCCTTCTGAGACTAACAAAAAATTGTCTGGCAGTATAATAGGGATAGCACTAAACTTGGAGAATTTTTGGTAAAATGTTCATTTTGATTATATTAATTCTACCTATAAGAGTCATAGGAAGATGCATCCATTTCTCCAAATCTATTTTAATTTCTCCGGATAATTTTGCAAAGTTTATCTGATAAAGTAATTCATAATTGTTCGATAAATGAATACTCAAATACTTAAAAGATTTCACTTGACCTCCTATTCCTAGTCTAGTCATATCCAAATGAAACGTATGATCTAGTTTCATTAATTGGGTTTTTTTGCCAGTTTATTTTATATCCAGAAAAACTACCATGAAGTTCTGCAAGATTAATAAACTCAGGTATTGATCTTAATGGATCTGTAAAGAACAACAACAAATCATCCGCATAAAGACTAGTTTTATAAATTAGACTCTCCATCTTAATTCCTTTAATATTTACATGTTTACGAATAGCTATGGCCAAAGGCTCCACTGCCAAAACAAAAAGCAATGGAGAAAGGGGGCAGCCCTTTCTCATACCCTATTGAGAAAAATAGGGTCTGACTGAATGTTGTTTAATCTAAAAATAGCCTCAGGGGATAAATATAATAATTTAACCCAAGCCAAAAATTGTTTACCAAAGTTCATCCTTTCTAATATGAACAGGAGAAAGGGAAACTCCACTCCGTCAAATGCCTTCTCGGCATTAACTGTAAGCAAAACTGCATCCTGTTTATTATTTGCCAAAATATTAATACTTCTACGAATATTATCTATCTTTCTACCCTTAATAAATCAGGTTTGATCATGAGGTTCCCCTCCAATCTCAAAGCTAATATTTTAGCAAATATTTTGTAATCTGAGTTTAATAATGAAATAGGTCTACAGGACTCACATAGAGTTGGATCCTTCTCCTGTTTGTAGAATAACAAAATAGCTTTTCGAAAAGAGGGAAAGGTCTCATGAAACCTTACAAAATGATTAAAAAATTTAAGCAATATTGGGGTCAAAATTTTTTTTAATTTTTATAAAAATCAAGTAAGATTCCATCAGGGCCCGGAGCCTTCCCTGAAGCGAGGCTATCTATTGCTCTGGAGATCTCTTCTGTAGTTACTGATTTATCTAAAGCTTCTCTTGTTTCATTACTTATTCTTTGCAATTGAATATTGGAGAAAAATTCTTCCATTTTCCCATGATTTCCATCATAGGCTGATGTATATAACGCCTGATAGTAACCTGTAAACACCTTAGATATCTCAGTAGGGTCCCTTTTCAAATTACCACTTTTATTTTTAATTATATTGATATTATTTTTCCCTTGCTCTTTCTATAACTGATAAAACATGAGTTTCAAAGGTTTATCAGACATCATATAATAATAATTAGATCTGGTTTTCATAATTGATTTTTCTGCATTATCTGTTAAAAGCTTATTAAGAGCTATTCTTTTTTGGACTATCTTTTTATAGACTGCCTGATCATTATTCAAGACAAATATTCTTTCCAAGTTCAAAAGTTCCTCTTGTAAGCACTTTTCTTGTTCATGGCATTTTTTAACCCTTTTATTTTTATATTGTTGAAAAGTAGCCTTAATCCATAACTTAAAGGCTTCCCAGATCATAATTATGGAGGTGTCTTTTTCATTATTTACTTGGAAAAAATATTCCATCTCCACCTGAAATAATGAAAAAACAGCATTTCCATTGAGAAGTGTTGTATCCATCTTCCAGATGTATTTCAAATTACTATTAGACAAAAAATATCCATAATACATGGAAAATGGTCTGAGATAATTATACCCGGATATTCAACATTCCCCACCTGATGTAACAATGAATCAGACATCAGAAAAAAATCTATTCTGGAAAAAGATAAATGAGACGTAGAAAAAAAAGAAAAGCTAATCTCATTTGGTTTTAATGCTGACCATTGATCTGACAATCTTAGGTCCCTCATAAAAGTTCTTTCTTACTTTAATTTGTGAAAGAAAAGTCAAAGGAGGGAGAGATGTTTGCTCTTGTCTTCTCAAAACTAAATTAAAATCCCCTCCAATAATATATGGAGCCCGACACTCCACCAGTTGTTAAAAAAAAAAAAAAAGCAGAGAAAAAGGAAGGAGAATTAATATTCGGCCCATATATAGAGACAAATGAATATGGGTTCCCTTGCATGACAATTTCTGCTATCACATATCTACCACTTATCTGAGATAACCTTATTAATCTAAAGTGAATTAAGATTTTTATGGAAAAAAATTGCTACTCCAGCTGAGGCTCGACTGCCACTGAAAAAAAAAAAACCTGGACCCCACCTTTTCTGTATTCAAAGAAAGTCTGTCTCTTGTAAAAAAAAAAATACAATTTATGTGCTTTCTTTCTAAATATTGCAAAATTTTATTAATCTTAATGGAGGAGGGCAGATGTGATTCCCCTTCACAAAAGTGGGAGCAGGACAGAAGCAGAAAACTCCAGACCTGTTAGTTTAACCTCTGTGATAGGGAAAATGATGGAATCACTTCTGAAGGAAAGAACTGTCGAGTACCTAGAGGCCAGAGGGGCACAGGACCCAAGGCAGCATGGATTCACAGCGGGAAGGTCATGCCAGATGAATCTAATGGATTTCTTTGACTGGGTGACCAAAGTAGTAGATCAGGGAAGGGCTGTAGACATGGCCTACCTAGACTTTAGCAAGGCATTTGACACAGTCCCAACCAAAAGATTAATATACAAGTTAACCAGCCTGGGAGTGGGTCCCAAGAAGATAGCCTGGGTAAAGAATTGGCTGGAGAATAGGACACAGAGGGTAATGGTAAATGGAGTCCACTCTGAAGAAAGGGGGGTTACTAATGGGGTACCACAGGGTTCAGTATTAGGACCGGTCCTCTTCAATGTCTTTATAAGCGATATTGCAGAGGGACTGGAAGGAAAAGTATGTCTCTTTGCAGATGACACAAAGATCTGCAACAGAGTTGATGCACAAGGTGGGGTGGAAAGGATGAGAAGGGACTTGGCAAGGTTAGAGGAATGGTCAAATGTATGGCAGCTTAGATTCAATGCTAAGAAGTGCAAGGTAATGCACCCGGGAAACAAAAACCCAGAAGAGTACACAATGTGGGGGGAGATACTAACAACAAACATGGAAAGGGACCTGGGGGTAGTCATATCAGATGACTTAAAGGTGGGCAAGCAATGTGAGAGGGCAGTAAGGAGGGCTGGGGGGATACTGGGAAGCACAGGGAGAGGCATCACCAGTAGAAAACAGGAAGTTGTTATCCCTCTGATAGCTGGTAAGACCCCATCTGGAGTACTGAGTGCAGTTCTGGAGACCCAGTCTCCTCAAGGACATAGACAGGATGGAAGCTGTCCAGAGGAGGGCAACTAAAATGGTGCAGGGTCTGCACTGGAAGACATATGAAGAGAGACTTAAGGAGCTTAATATGTATAGCCTCAGGGAAAGGAAGGAGAGGGGGGACATGATAGAAACTTTCAAGTACCTTAAGGGAATCAACAAAGTCCAAGAGGGTATCATCGTTCAAAAAAAAGAGGTGTGCAAGAACAAGGGGGCACAATTTGAAGATGGGGGGCTGCTCAGAGGTAATGTAAGGAAGCATTTTTTCACAGAGAGGGTTGTGGATGCATGGAACGGCCTTCCGGAGGAGGTTGTAGAGTCAAAAACAGTGGTTGAATTCAAGCATGCATGGGACAGTCATAAGGCAATTCTAGGGGGTGGGGGTAGAAAGAAGTAGGTTGCTGGTTAACTAGGATCTGCAGCTTATCCATTAGGTAGGGAAATGGGCAGACTGGGTGGGCCAAGGGGTCCTTATCTGCCGTCAAATTCTATGTTTCTATGTTAAGTTTATTTCTTAGTCCCTTAACATTCCATGATGCTACCCTGATTTTATCACCCATTATCAACCCATATCCCAGTACTGTATTTACATATAACATTTGTGCAAAGCCATGGAGCCCTGGACATATTTATAAAAAAGAACATTCCAAAATACCCCTGAATACCCACCCAATTTGGAAAAAAAAAAAATGCCAATTTAACCAATAAAGCCAACTGGGCCAAATTAACCCAACCCCCTCATTAGCAGAGACAATGAAAGGCATCATCTCTATCGCCAAAGTGACTCATAGCAAGAAGGATTTATTTTTATTTTTGTTATAACGCAGCAGTACACAGTCATTTATCCCATGGGTAATTTACTGATTAAACCAAAGCAGGATCAAGAAGAAAGTTTTCGTTTAAACTTACTAATATGGGGACGCTCGTATATTGCTAGATTTAGCAGGAGGATCATTTTGATTATAACATTGTTCATATGCCTCCAAAGCCTCATCAGCATCATCAAAGGTTTGTCTTTTATCTTTGACCAGAAAACAAATTCTGGCTGGGTACTGCATAGTAAATTTCACTCCAGCCTCGTATAATTTATTTTTCAGTGGATTGAATAGTTTAACCTTTTTGTCCCTGTTACAGCTGAAAGATTGGGAAAAACAGATAAAGACATGTCCTTGTATTTTAAACCTTTATCAGCCCGTGCTTTTGCCAAAATAAGTTCTTCATCTTGGAATTTATGAGGTTTTAGAATAACAGGTCTAGGATAAGGTTGCTTCGAAGAGCCAAATCTGCCCCCTGTTTTGTGGGCCCAATCTAGCACGATTTTGTGGTCCGGACATGAACGGCCCATGGCAGATGTAATCATCTTTTCAAAGAACACCAATTTATTTTCTATTCCCTCAACACCCTCCGGAAGGCCACAAACTCTCAAGTTAACCTGTCAGGAATGGTCTTCCATTTCTACAATTTTTTGCTGCATGTTTACAATCATTTTTGATGACCTGCCATAGTACTGGATATAGACTTGGAGGTACCTTCCATTACCATAATTCTGTTTTCTAGTTCTTTGGTTTTCATTGACAAATCCGAAAATTGTGCTGACAAAGAGCCAACAGAATCTGAAACTCCTTCTACTGTGGACTTTAACACCCGAAATGGCTTCTTTCATTTTACTCAAATACCATCAAAACCTGTAGCAGATCTTCCTGAGCTGTAGCTCGCTTAGGAGCTAATTCAGAATTCAAACCCAAGGTCTCCGGTCACTTCCATAGCCCCCCAGGATTTACTCCAATTCCACACATGTAGCCTCAAGCACTAACTTCTTTTAGGCTTACCTTGTCAACCCTCACATCTGTATTAAATCACCTGATTCCCATTAGGCAAAGTCGTCATCTAAAAGCTTTTAGGAGGCATGGCATTACTCTCTGCACCCCGCTTTGCAAAAAATGAAAAGATATTTTTACCTGGAATCGGCGTTCCTGGTATGGGGATATCAAATTCCCACTTACCACTACCGTATAGGTGATATCAGGGAGTACCTGTTGCGGGGAGAGTCTTAACTGAGCTGCTACTTCTGTTTGAAACGAAATATTCGGGTCCGAATCCTGCTTAGTTTTCTTCTGCTTGGTGAGCTGCTGCTTACAGTGTTCCTTTGTCCACCACACAGCTATCTATGGGATGTTTTTGGACATCCCATAGAGCTAAAAAACAGAAACAAAAACAAAACCGACGGTTTTCACAGCTCTTTGGGAGAACCATAAAAATAAAGAGAATGAAAAAACAACATAAAACATAACACCAGCAAATCAGTATTCAATTCGCACGGAACGCCAGTCTTCCTTCTTGCTGCCGCCGAGTCTGGCGTCTGCTCAGCTCCTTCTTCTGCTGGAAACCGGAACAGACATCACTCCTCCTCCGGCATCAGTTTTGTTCAGTATTCACTAAGGAAGGGGTAGGTGATGGGCCGCAGATAGAGAAGGGCATGAAGAGAAGGGAGGTGGACACTAGCCCATTTACAGAAGAGGGTCTTCAGGGAACTAGCAAAGCTTAAAGTAGACAAGGCAATGGGGCCGGACAGGATCCACCTCAGGATACTGAAGAAACTAAAGGAGAAATTGTCTGCACCTCTGGCATCCCTGTTCAATCGATCACTGGATACGGGGGAAGGTTACAGGGAACTGGTGGAGGGAGGATGTGGTCCCACTGCACAAGGGTGGAAAGAGGGAGGAGGCAGGAAACTACCGACCTGCAAGCCTGACTTTTGTGGTGGGCAAGATTATGGAAACACTACTTAAAAGAAAGGACTGGGGAATATCTTGAAACCAGAGGATTGTAGGATCAGAGGCCACATGGGTTCACAAAGTGGAGATCTTGTCAAACAAACCTGATAAGAGTTTTTTGACTGGGTTACCAGGTAAGTAAACCAGGGAAGAGTATTTGAGGTGACTTACCTGGATTTCAGCAAGGCCTTTGACGCCGTTCCACACAGAACCGGCAAACAAGCTTGGCAGCCTGAGTGTGGGTCCAAAGATAGTAAAATGGGTATGAAGTTGGCTAAGTATCAGTACACAGAGGGTGGGGGTAAATGGAGTTCACTCGGAGGAAGGTAGGGTGAACAGCGGGGAGCCTCAATGGTCAGTACTAGGACCGGTCCTCTTCAATGTCTTTATTAATGACATTGTAGAAGGGATGGAAGGAAAGGTTTACCTGTTCATGGATGACACAAAAATCTGCAACAGAGTGGACATACTGAGGAGAGTGGATAAAATGAAGGACGACCTAAAAAGCTGCAAAACTGGCCAAGGGTTTGGCAACTGGGATTCAATGTCAAAAAATGTGAAAATATTAGGTCCAGAGGAGGGCTACAAAGATGATAGCGGGTCAGCAGGGTAAGGCATACGAGGAAAGGTTGAAGGCACTGCATATGTACTCCCTGGAAGACAGGAGAGAGAGAGAGAGAGAGAGAGAAGGACATGATTGGGACCTTCAGGTACTTGAAAGGGATAAATAAAGTTGCTAAGGAGAGTCTCTTTAAGCTGAGTGGCAACCATAACACGAGGGGGCACAGTCTTAACTTGGAGGATGGGAGGTTTGGGGGGAGGTCAGGAAGCACTTCTTCAGAGGGTTGTGGACACTTGGAATGCACTGCTGGAAGAGGTCATCTCATTGAAGACAGTGGTCAGCTTTAAGCGAGCTGGGATAGGCATAACGGAAAGGTCAGGATCATGGGTAGGGAGGATGGGAGGAGGGGTGGGAGGGCAGGGACATTAGCTCAAGCTGTGGACCCTGCAACAAGACTTGATAAACTAAATGGCCTTCTTCTTCTGGCTTCTTCAGATGTTCGTATGTATGCACATGGGGCACAAAAACCCAAGGGCAATGTATCAGTTAGGTGGAGAAGTGTTAACGTTCACAAAACAGGAACGGGATCTGGGGGTCATCATTTCAAATGACCTAAAGGTGGCATAGCAGTGTGATAAGACAGTGGAGAAGGCTAATAGGATGCTGGGGTACATAGGAAGGGGTATCACCAGAAGAAGAAGGAAAGTTGTGTTACCCTTGTATAGATCTATTGTGAGGCCACACCTGGAGTATTGTATCCAGTTCTAGAGGCCCCATCTCAGTAAGGACATGGATCACGTGGTGGCGGTACAGTGAAGGGCAATTACAATGGTGTATGGCCTGCACCAGAAGCCCTTCGAGGAAAGACTCTGGGAACTAAATATGTACTCACTAGAGGAAAGGAGAGAAAGGGATGACATGACAGAAACATTTAAAGACCTCAAGGGTATAAATAAGGTACAGGAGAGAGGTATACTGCACAGGAAAAGAAGCTCTAGGACAAGGGGGCACAATATGAAGCTGGAAGGGGAAGACAGAGGGGATGTGAGGAAACATTTCTTCACAGAAATGGTGGTGGATGCCTGGACCAGCTTCCCAGCAGAGGTGGGCGCACCAAAACGGTAACAGGTTTCTAACATGTGTGGGATAGACACAGGGGGACCTTGGAAGCAGGATGCGGGGGATCAATTAGGGTGAAAGGTAGCACAGTAGGTACGGACTTTAGGGCAGACTGGGTGGGTTTAAGAGGCCCTTTTCTGCTGACCGTTTCTATGAAGATGCAAGGGACTTCAGATCTGGATGGACTAGGGTGCCCTGTTCCTGGGAAAGCAAGCCGGTGCACAGGGGCAAGGGCACTGACGTTTTCACTGCCAGCTGCTGCAGCAAGAGTAAGCAAATCTGATGTGGCCAAAGGGGGGGGACTATATGAAGATTATATCTGCCCCCTTTGACTAAAGCATGAGCAGAGCCTTCTGCAGGAGTGGAATGGGAGGAAAGCCATACATGAACCTCTCTTTCTAGGAGAGGGACAATGCACTGTGCCAGAAAGTTCCAGGCCCTGGACTGAGCAAACAGAAAAGTGGCATTTTTGCACTGAGTGGGGACGCAAAAAGGTCCAACTCTAGATGACCCTACCTGTTGAAAAGATCTTAGGCCACTGAGGACAGAAGCTCCCATTTGTGAACCCTTGACTTGGACCGACTGAGACCATCAGCCAGGACATTTTGGATGCCTGGAATATGGATGGCTGAGAGTTCCAGGCCATGCTTGATGGCCCAGTACCAGACCTCTCATCGCATCATGGCACAGTGGGTATGAGTGAGTGCCCCTCCTGCTTACTGACGTAGTACACCACCCACATGTTGTCCATCTGTACCAGCAGCAGACCGGGAAATATGCGGGTCTGGAAGGCCTGCAAGGCATAAAGAACCGCACGCATCTCCAGCACGTTGATGTGGAGACTCTGCTTCCCCTCGGACCAGGTCCCCTGGGTCTGGTGATCAGCCAAGTGAGCACCCAAGCCGAGGCCAGAGTCCGAAAGGGGACCCCTTGCAGGAGATTGGCAGGGTTCTATTACCACTGCATGATCCTCCTCCTCACCAGACTGGAGATCATGACCGGCTGATCCAAGTCGTCCGTGCATTGGTCTCATTGGACTCTAAGGGTCCACTGGGGAACCCTCATATGTAGGCAGACCAGAGAGACCGTAGCTATGGCCACCTCCATGTGCCCCAACAAGTGGAGAACACCCTGGCTGGGATCTGTTGACTGGAGGAGATGAAACAGGCCTGCTCTATCAAACACTCTGCTCTGTCCTCTGGCAGGAAAGCTCTGCCCTGGGAGGAGTCCAGAGCCATCCTAATATACAGAAGACAATGGCATGGGCAGAGATAAGACTTTGGCAGAATAACTGTGACCCCCAAAGTCTGGAAGAGTCAAAAACTGCATTCCAGAGTCAGGAATCAGGAGATCCCTGGAGGGGGCTGCTAGCAGCCAGTCGTCCAGGTAGGGGAACATGTAGAATCCCCGTCTCCTCACAGCCACCACCGCTAGACACTTGATAGAACCCCTGGGTACTGAAGAAAGGCTAAAAGGGAGGGCCTGGAACTGAAAATGGTCTTCCTGGAAGCAGAAGCAGAGGAAACGGTGGTGGGTCGGAAAAACCTGGATATGGAGTTAGGCGTCCTGCATGTCCAGGGAGCAGAGCCAGTCCCTCTGGTGAAGGAGGGGCAGCAACACTTGGGAGGGTAACCATCCTGAAGTGTTTGTACTCTATGTACAGGTTCAGGAAGCTGAGGTCCAGGATCGACCTCAGGCCACCTGTCTTCTTGGGGATGAGGAAAAAATAGGAGTAAACCCCCCTTCCCTTCCTCTTTGAGCTGGAGGGGCGGGCTCTATGGCCCTCCGGTGCAGGACAGCCTGAATCCCTTCCCGAATGAGGGAGAAGTGGGCCGAAGGATAATTGGAGGGCAAGGGAGGGTGACCTGGAGGAGGTTCCAGAAATTCTAAGGTGTGCCTGTGCTCTATGAGCTGGAGCACCCACTGATCTGTGGTCAATGCTTGCCACCCTTCAAGGTAGAGGGAGAACCATCCCCTGACTGCCTCTCCCAAGGCCTTGGCTGGAGGGTGGGGTCGGACATGGAGTCAGGCAGTGGACCCATGGGTCAGCAGAGTGGCTGTGGGTGCTCAGGGAGCCCTAGGGGCAGCCACTGCTGAGGGGGGTATGAGCATTGTGCTTGAGGGAGGCCTTTGACTGCTGGCCTCTGGTGGGCTGACTAGAGGCCCGACAAAAGGACCAACATTGGTTCATCAGAGGCTGAAAGCGGTTAAGCGAGTAGACTGATCTGAGGGCCTTAACGGACTCCTGGAGTTGGGAGATGATGTCCTGGGCATCACCACCAGAACAGTACCGAGCCCCTAAAGGGGGCATCTAAGATGCTGGCTTGATCATCAGGGGCAAAGCCAGAAACTCTAAGCCATAAATGGCAACGAAGGCAGATTCCTGTCACTGCACCATGCCTCGTGGTGTCAACGGCATCATACGCCACCTTTAGTACGTGAGTGCCAACATCTGAGCACAACTTCAGCAGTTGGGCCAGTTCAGTTTTGGCAGAGTCCTCAGGAAGAGTCTGTACCTGATCCCCCGCCTGGTCCCAGAGGGCATTCTGGTACTGAACCATATGGGCCAAATAGTTTATGGCCCTAATACCAAGGGTGGTAATGCATACAAGGTGTTTGGGCCTCTTAGTGCAGTCATGAGCCACATTAATGACCACAGAGTCTGCCTTGGGGTGGTCCCCAAAGAAGGGCTTGCCAACAGGCACATGGTAGAGGTGGTCTACCTTCTTAGGTAAAGGCGGAGTGGTAGAGGGGTGGTTCCATGCCGCCTTGGTGACATCCTTGTAGGAGTCGATTAGGAGAGGTACCACCAAGGGGAGGGCATCCTTCTTTCATAAATAAACAGCCAAATGGCGACACTCTGGGTCCAGTTCCTCCGTCTCCCATCCCATAAGGGACTGGATATGATGCATAACTTCTAGGAACATTGGGTAATCTGGAGGGGACTTAGGCTGATCCTGCTCCTCAAAGAAATCCTCAGATCCCTTGGAGGACTGGAGAGAAAGAGTCAACTCTGGAATGCTCGCTGTCACGGACCAGCGACAGGGGGAGACGGTCCTCCATATGTGGGTCACAGCTGATGCATTCGGGCCCACTCCACCACCCCTTGAAGACTTCTTGGTGGTAGAAGAGGGGGATAAGCAAGGTTGTGGCAGTTGTGTGTTTGCTGGGCTGCTTGGTGCCAGACCTACGCTGATGGGTGGCACATCGAAGGGCACCCTCTCTACACTCTTCTGGTGGGTGTGGTAGAGGGAGTGAACAGAACACAGGGTTCTCCACGAGGCCTGCAGGTCACTGAGAATGTCCTGCAGATCTCCCCCAAAGAGCTTGTAGGCCCTGAAGGGAGCACTCAGGGCGGACTGTTGGGACATCAGTAGCAAACCCAGACACCCTGAGCTAGCAGTACCTCCTCAGGCAAATTCCCAATGCGGAGGCCCTGGCTAAGGCATCTAAGCCTTCATGGGCAGCCCTCAAGAAATGCCTGGCCACGTCAGCACCAGACTGGAGGGTTTTAGGCAGCTCCTGCATCTGAAGAAGAAGAGGCATGAATCCCCTTGCCCATAAGTTCCAGCTTCTTGGATTCCGCTAGAAGGAGGGAGCTGAGGTGTTGGGGTTTCTTGGACAGATCATGGGCTATGCTGATAATTACCAAACCCATCTGAGGGGGGCCCCGCGAAAAGCAGCTTCCCTGAGGGGGCCTGGTACAGGTTTGTCTGCACTCCTGGGCACAGTTAGACCAAGCAGCCATGGTGGCATCCTCATTTGCATCAGTCATAGAAGGGATAAGAGGAGGGGAATATTGCAGACCTATGCAGTGACCCAGGTTCAGCCTGGTAACATCCTGTTGTGGCATCGAACCCCTATGTCAGCTTGCAGTTGCCGCATCACATTGATGAAGGAGGGGTCATCCGGGGGAGACTGTGAGATGTATTTGGAGGAGTCTTCTCCTGCTGAGGAGACTGTGGAGGTGCTAGAGGGCCCCAGCGTCCTTGTGTTCTTTATCCTCATCATCCGGTAGGAGGAAGTGGAGGTGATGATCTTTGTCATCCCCTGGCTCAGAGCAGGACATCGACGAGCAAGAGAGGGCAGGTCTCAATGATGCCTGATGCAACACCATCGAAGCCCCATAAGGCCCCACCAGCAAAAGGCATTGAGGCGGGACAACCTTTTGAACAAGGTTCCAGGACAAAGGAGAACAGAGACCGGGTGTCGATGGTCACCGTCGTCAGTACAATGCCCTGCTGCAGCAATGGGGGAGGGGGGTTCTGAGGTCCAGGCACTGGAAAGGAGGGCTGAAGCAGCAACAGGATGGGGGCAGGCTGAGGGAACAACTGAGGGACTTGCATCCCCAACATTGCAATGACAGTCAGGAGTGTCAACTTAAGAGGCCTGATAATGCATGACCGTCACCGGCCACAAGCAGGCCAACATCGCTCCCTGACGGTGGCCCTTGAGGAAATGGGGAGGGCATTCAGCAGGGGCAGGCACATCAGCAGGGGTAAAGAAGGAAACCCCAGCAACAAAGGGCCAGCATCAGCAGAGTCGATGGGCCACACTGCCAAAGTCCCCACCGTAGCAGACAGAGTGAGGGAGGCAGTGGAAATCGTCGGCAGAAGAAGGGAAAGGCTCGCTGTTGATGAACCACCATCGTGCTGAGGAGCTCTGGCAGAGAGACCTGCCAAGGCTGACCCTGTAGGTGTGACAGTGTGGACAGCAGTGGGGGTTGTCATCAGTTTAGTCTACGACCAAGAAAAGGTTGGTGCTGGGAGCGGCGACTGAGAATGCTCCTGGGAGAACTGGTCTTTCTCCTGGTGGTGATGCTTCCCCGACAACTTGTCCCAGGCCTTGGCCGAATGAGAACCAGAGGACGGGGCCAGGGAATCAGAGGAGCTCCAAGCCTGAAGCTCCTTCTCCAAGGTGGCAACCTTCTGCTCCATTAGGAAAGATTTTAGCTTTTTCTGGCAATGACGCCGGGTAGCCTGACTGAAGCCGTGGCAGATCTTGCAGGCCTGGACATCATGGTCGTTGCCGAGGTGGCAGATGCAGGCCTTGTAGATATCTTTATTGTAGATCTTCTGTCCGCAGCTGCAGTGATGGAAAAAGATTATCAGATCTGGGCATAAACAAAAGGAAAAAGGGCAAGCACTTTAGGGAATAAAATGATTGGAAACTAGGGTGAGTAATAAAAAACAGAAAGTTCGAGAAAAAAATGGTAGTTGACTGAAGCAACAGTACTCTGTGGAATCCGAGGTGCGATGGTCGATGGTGGGAAAAGAACTGAGAAGGGTGTGAGGTCGCCCACGGCTATACAGAGGTTTGCCAACCTGGTAACGTCAACATGGGCAGCCTCAGAGAGACTGCAAGCAAAAATATTTCTGTGTGATCCTTGTGCCTGATAGTTATAGTTCTTAAGGTGTGACCTGCTGCAAGAGATATCCTCAAAAACTGAATTATTTAAGAACAGCAAACACTGCAATAAAGTATTTAGGAAGACTAATCATAAGGAGATAATGCTTTACAGTATTTGACAGAATGGATGTAACGCAGTGTGCAACTGCCAAAGGACATCGACGGACACTCCTTTACAAAAGCTTACCAGATCATTATGGGGGGTGGAGGGGCCCAAACTGCAACAAATACCCCTTGCACCATCCTGCTTAAAATTACAAGCCCCAAAGTAAAGAAAAGGGTACTAGCTGTGACCAGACAGGTACATCCTCTCACTACAGATGGAAATGACATAAAACTGTACATAGACTTATCTGCCACCAGAAAGAAATGTAAACAATCTGATGCAGTGAGAGCAGAGCTGCATTCTTTGGGCACTCTTTAACTTGCTTTTATTCCTATTTATGCCAGTAGCTGGACAGAGAAAATGACTGTAGAATTCCTTTCTCACTCGGAGGATATGGTGACACAAAGAGAGGAAAAAGAATAGATATGAGGACTTTCAGTTGGACATCTTCACTAAATGTACGACCCTTTCCTCATAACTCTCAGCTGATAAAGAACACCGCTACACTTAGACTTCAGATGAGTGCACTTCTGTACATTTTACTGATACTGCTGTAATACTGGGTTGGGGTGGGGTGGTAATGGTTCCATCTTGCTTTATGCCATGTCTGAAGGGATAAGATACTGACAACCTCAATATGCTTATTGTGGCATATAATATTTGTCGTTTCATTTTGGCTGCTTCAAGGCTTACTCATCATTGCCTTTTGTATTTTTCGTTGAGGTGGCCTTCTCTTCAGCTTAAATTTGCTTACTCGTTGGGATGTCTGATTTATAAAACGCTATATACTAGACACTGTTCTTTATCTGATTTAATTACTTTAAGGGATGCTGCTGTTAATTTAAGATCTAATCAAGGCTTAATCCTTGTTACCCCTGCAGTAAAAAAATAAGTTTGGTGATGGATCTTTTTCTTAAAGTTACACCTAGTCTCTGGAACAAATTACCATAATCTCTGCGTAGTTGTACTTCTTTGTCTACTTTTAGAACAAATTTTAAGTTTTTTTTAATGCACAATCAATTATGTAACTGCTGATGTTTATTATTTATGTTTATTTGTTGATTGTTTGCCTAATTTTTCCATGTTTAATATGCTTTTTGCCCAGGTCGGTCTGGAAGAAGGACTCTGTACAGTGACCTTACCCAGTTAACAAATAAAACAAACAAACCTTGTGGAGCTCCAAGGAAAGAGAGCGGGTGACCCATTAAGTGCTAGTAGTCTGAATGACGTCAGGTACTTCTTTTATTCCATCTTTCTGATGTCATACTGGTTCAAGAATCAGTTTAGGTTAAAACCACTTACATGGTTTTACATGTGGACCTGCAATTAATTTGAAGTGATGGGACTTGGGACCTTCAATTGATTTAATGTGATGGGACTTATTGTTGCAACAAAAGTCTTTATCCTCCTCCAGTCAGACAGGCGACTCTTCTGTCCTTTCTCCAACTCCTGCAGCCGGCTTCAATACCACCATCGCATTCTGGGTAACAGTCTCCTATGGATCCCCCCCTTCCCATGGCAAGGCTGGGGGGGGGCCGCCATCCTCCGCCACCCCCCCGCCATAAAAGACAAACAAATGCACAGGTTCCAGCCCACAGCTTGGTGGAGCAGGCTACAAGGAGACAGGCAGGACTTTGCTAGCGCATCCTCCCATTTTTTATCCCCTTCCCGATGCTGGGACACACATTGTGGAGCATGCATGTGAAGGCACGCATGCTCCACAGAAGTCCTACAGCACCCACCTCTATATATCACTCTTGGCCATCCTTCCACCAAACCTTCACCTGGTGGCAGCCACCCTTCCCCTGAGAGAGTAGAGCAATCAGTCGGACATTCAATCTTCTTCCACCGCGACTGACCCCCAGTGACTCTAGTCCATTCCTGAACCAATGTCACTGGCATGGGAAAAGGTAAGGTGTGCACACAGCACCTTAGCCATTTTCACCACTGTCTATGGAGATTGCAGCAGCTCAGAACCGACCAGCTCATCTCTTTCAAACAGTGGACAGACTGTGCAATCCAGCCTGTCTGCAAGTTCAAAGACCATTTTCTCAGGAAAAATGTGAGGAGTTTGCTCTCTTTGCTGATAAGGTTGCAGACATCAGGCCTGAGATCCGATCAACTCACTCTCTAGGGGGTGCTGGCTGTGGTCAGTGTGAGGTCACTTCACCTCACTTGAGTTGGATGGAGTTCAACCGGTCGTAGATCACAGATGTCATGTGGATTATCCAGACTATGTGGTCAACTTGTTGTATTTTGGACCCAGGTTATACACGCCTATTAGCAGAATGTGCTGAGGTCACTGGCCCTGTCCTAGCAGAGACAGTCTGGTGCTCTTTAGAGTCGGGAGAGTTTTCAAACTCCTTGAAGGAGACGGTGGTTATCCCCTCATCCAGCTAATTACAGACTGGTCTCGAACCTCCCATTTGTGGGGAAGGTTATTGATAAAGTTGTTGCATTACAGCTGGAGAACCATCTTACCATCCATGATATCTATGATCCTGTCCAGTCTGGTTTTCAGAACAGGCATAGTACAGACACTGCTCTGGTTTGCGTACTCAGTGATCTCCTAATGGCGAGAGATCAGAAGAACCATTCTATTTTGGTCCTTCTTGATCTCTCTTCAGCTTTTGACACTGTGGAACATGGGGTGCTGCTGGAGTGTCTGTGGGTGTTATGTGGTCTGACTGGTATTGTCCTTAGATGGTTCTAGTCCTTCCTCACAGGTACATCTCAGAGAGTACTGTCGGGGACTTGTTCTTCTGATGCTTTTCCTCTGTCTTGTGGGATACCGCAGGTCTCTGTGCTGTCCCCCATGTTGTTCGCAGTGTGTCTGCTACCATTGGGAGATATTGTAAGGCGGTATGAGCTGGGTTTTCACTGCTATGCAGACGATACCCAGCTTTACCTGTCCTTTGTACCTGACCACGATAGTGCAGTCTCATATTCAATAGCTGCCTCGCAGAGATCCAAGACTGGATAAATACCAACTGGCTGAAGCTGAATTCTGTCAAGACTGAAGTGACAGTGGTGGATCTGGGTTGCCGGATAGAGAGATTGGCTGCTGGGTGTCCCTCAGGGCTTTGGCTCGGGGGTTGCTGGCTGCCGATCTCTAAACAGGTGCAGGATCTGGGGGTGTTTCTCGATAACGGACTGACGTTTCGTTCACAGGTGTCGGCCATGGTCAAGTCCTCTCTTTACCATCTGAGGAACATCGTTCGGATTAATAATCTAGTTCCATCTGGAGACCTTCCAATGTTAATCCACGCATTTGTGACCTCGCAGCTGGATTACTGTAACTTCCTTTATCTACTGCTTCTAGGTGCTGATATCCACCACGTGCAGCTGGTGCAGAATGCTGTGGCTAGGTTGTTGACTGGATCATCTCGATCCAGTCACACTACACCTGTGCTGCGCAAGCTGCACTGGCTGCCAGTTCAGTGGCAGATCACCTTCAAAGTCGGCTTGCTGACCTACAAAGCCCTACACGGACAGGGATCGGGCTACCTGCAAGAGCTCCTTCATCCTTACTGCCCCCTCTGACCGCTCCGCTCTGCCGATGAGGGATTGCTGGAGATTCTCAGGGTCCGGTTGAAATCTTTGGGGTACAGGCATTTGCATTTGTAGCCCCTACCCTGTGGAACTCTCTACCTCATTATATTCAAGAGTGCCTGACTGTGGAGAGTTTTAAAATGGCATTAAATATACATTTATTTGAGCTGACCTTCGTAAACAATTGATATTGATTGATACACTGTGTTCTGTGGTTTTATTTTATTTACTGGTTTTAATAGCAAGATATTTATATCCGTTTTAAAATGTTTCTATGTTTTTATTATAAGTGTGCAGCTCTTTGATACTTGGTGAACAGCACTTTAAAATAAAGTCTATTATTATTATTATTACCACAGGGCCGGACAAAATGCTGGGACTTAATTTTCTTTCTCATCTCGGGTTTCACCATAACTGCAACATAGTCACATTAGATGCTGTACAACAGTTTGATGGTGAATCATAGAAATGTTCTCAGTCCAGATTTTTTATCGTTAGCCACTACACAGTGTTACAACTAATGTAATTAGCATAGCTTCTGCTCTAAACACACACATTTCTCTTGAATATTAAAGTGTCAAATAATGGTTTACAGTAACAACAGTGTTGTGGTAATAACTATCTTGCGTAATATTTTCCTTAGTCACCACAGTCATTGTCCTGACTGGCATTACTTAATACTGTTACAACAATGCTGATGTGCTTATCCTCCCATTCCTTGCTGTAAAGATCATATGGATATGTTTACTTGCTGTAAAGTGTATGTTGGAGATTAACTTTCTGCACCAATGTGAAAGCCTCATATGACTACACATCTTGTTTCTGCTCGTTCAGTTTACAACAATAATAAAAAAAAAATACAAAAAAAGGGAACCACATGGAGCAAGCCCAAAGCAGGACAGTGGGCCATAATGGTTAGCTCCACACACAGCCAGAAAAAGGTTTTTTTTGGGGTAATAACCAATAACTAAGGCAGTTATAAAAGGTATCAGACTGAAATACTGAGACGTACTCAGACCAATGTTCTTTTAAGTGGTTACAGTTTTTTTCTTTTTAATTATGTAGCATTATTATATTTTAATAAATATTATTTAGCATAATTATACTACAGTTCTAAACCTGTTAGCTCAAGCTGGTACTTGAGCTTAACGGATCTGGCTGAACAGAAAAGTAATGGTGAGTAATCAGGTATAGCATGATACTTAAAGGGAATCCACAGTTTTAAGCCACCAAATGGTGCACTTTGTTACTCGCCCAGTTCTGCCTTCTTTCTTTCCGTGTACCTGTATTCCGACAATCGCAAAATGTTTTCTTTTTTATTTTATAACCCCATATTTAACTGGCCATGCTGAGCTATGTTTGGCCGCTTTCCCTGACACTCAGGCATGCACTGGCGCTTTGTATGATGCTTGTGCCTCACCACTACCGGATTGGCTGTAATTTTCAGTGCGAATCCAGAAGTTCTGTAGAGTTCATCTGCCTGCAGTCAGCGAGCACTGTTATCAATGATAAGTCATAAGTGTGTATTTACTGACAGAATTCATTCCATGTTGTCCATCCTTCTCGAGGCATTTATTGTATATGTGTTAGCTCGCAATCGCTACACTATAAGGCTTATATGTTTAGATGAATGCCCCTCCCAAGCAAAGCACACGTCTAACTCAGTCCACACTTCACAGTATGTTTATTTTTGCAGTTCTATTGCACTGAGTTCTTTATTGTTGTGTCACAAAGAAAACTTACAGTGGTGTTGTTCCTTTCTTTCCATATCTACACTGTCTGCCTAATCAGCACATACTGATTGCTGCCACGTGCAAAATAAAAAGCATAATCTAAGTGCATGTCCCCCATTAGCCTTTTTGGGGCAAAAACATCAAAGTTCTTCCGTTTCAGATTTTTTTCTGGAATACTACTTTAATCAAGAGAGTGTCAGAGTGTTCTATCCACTCAATCTTGCTGCAAGGCACAATTTGTTCAAACCAGAACCTGGCATCAGTCACACTCTAAACCGCAGACTCTGCAGTGCTGAACAATACTGATTGTCACTGACAAGGTTATATTCAAAATGAAAAGAGATAGAAATGTATTTGTAATGAAACGTGGATTCTGTGTGTAACTAACTCCTCCTTCCAGGAAGGTGAGGGTAATGTGTCTCATTATGGGTGCCCAGGTTCAGGTCTGACCATCTCAGCATAAAAAGACCATTTGGTCGGTAGACCTGATAGTAGAAAATGAGGATATCCCCGTGGTGCCCATAGCCATTAGGTTCCAGGATGTGGGTAGGAGCAGGAGTTTGACAGAACTGAAGCACAGGTTGCCCTCACAACATCATGAGCTGCTGGGTGTTGGTTGGCGCAAAGGGAGAAGGCACAAGGCAGTAATGGTAATGCTCTTATGGGCTACTATGACAGCTAATCGAAGAGGACTTCAGAGCTGAGGCACAGATGTGTGCTGTTACGCCAATGCCTGGGACAGATCATGGGGAATGGGACCGGGGATTTTTTATGGTAACCTCGTCACGGGCGGAAGTGAAGCATGTAGTGGGACCACTGGAAGGATATGAGGACCCCAGGTGTTTTCTTCCACAAAGAAAACAACCCAATGGCCAGCTTTTCTGTAGCGAGTACCCCTGAAGACATCAAGGGCAAGCCGGGGGGGGGCTGTAAAAGTGCCCATGCTGATGGCCCAGCACTCAAAGAGGTTAGTGAGTCTCCAGCAGGCAGGAAGGAATGCTGCCAGATAAGGTAGGGGACTGGTCTTTAGTATGGATAACGTAACATGAGGTGGTGGACAACTCAGCATGGCTACAGCTGTCCAGCTTTGCAGGAAAGATTTCCTACAAGGGCACAGTAGCTTGCATGCCTGTGTTCACACACAGCTGTGTGTGGCTGCTGTGTGTTACCCTCCCTCCCTCGTGCTAGGCCAAGGAGAAATCTGTGGAAGGCTGCACATGCAGGTACCAGACTCCCAGTTACTTGCCCAGAACCCCTAATGTCTAACATCAATAAAGTGAAACTCTGGGAACCATGGTTTGCACCTTCACGGTATTGCAGCCCAACAGTATATGGTGAAAATTACCCTGAGTATGAAACTTGTCTTTAGTTCTGAAAGAGGGATTAGAATCCACCTTAGCTTTGAGAGAGGGGGGCAGCAACCTCATCATTGCTCTGATGATGGCTGCAGGGCTTGTCTTAGGAACAAAAGAAAATGCCAGCAGATACATGCCTTATGGTATATCGAGTCTATTTGATTGCGCAGCTAGCATCCCTTATTCTGCCGCTGCCTCTCACTCATATTCCACCCCCCGTGACCCTAACCCTTGTCCTATCCTATACCCTTTCGAAGAAGCCCACTGTTTTACAGGCTACCACTTCCAGAGGCAATGCATTCCACCCGACACAACCCTATCCGTAAAAAAAGTGCCTTCTCATTGCCACCTTGAACCTGCCCCCACTTTCAGATCATTGCCAAGAGTGTCCTCCCCAAAACTTGAAAAGCCCTCCATGCCTGTCTTGTTTATTTTTCATGTACTTAAGGGTTTCACTCATATCCCCATCTCTCCTCCAGGGAGTACATGTTCAATTACCACAGCCTGCTCATGTAGGTTATGTCACATAGCCCCTTGATCATCTCTGTTGCCCTTCGCTGCACCCCTTCCTGTAACCTAATGTCCTTATTCATGCATGGGTGCCAATACTGCACGCAGTACTGCAGGTGTGGCCTAACCAGTGACCTATATAGTGGCAGGACCACCTATAACCTCATGGAAGATATACCCCTGGCAATACAACTCATCATCCTGTTTGCCTTTGTAGCTGCCTTCTGAAATTGTGCAGAGTTACTCATCGAGCCCGTTATGATCACCTCCATATCCTTCTCCTCCTCGGTCGTGCCAAGCGTGGCTCAGTTGATAGCATTTCTGCCTTTGGACCAGAAGGTTGTGTGTTCTCATCCCACACCGGGATTGGACTAGTATCTAAACGCTGGTACCCAAGTGCAGTATTAGGGGGGTGCTGTACTGTTTGGGTGTGTCGTCCTTCGGGTGAGACATTAAACTGAGGTCCCTTCTATCCATCCTGGTGCTGTCCTGGTGTGTGTCCAGGTGGAAGCAAAAGAGCCCAAGGCATTCTTCGCAAATAGTAGGGAACATTCCTGGTGTCTTGGCCAATATTCCCCTTCCCATAAAACTGGTTCATGCAATTGTCCAGGTTGTGTGCGAGTGTTTATGTGCGATATGGCCACCACTACACATTCAGTCACTTCACTACCAGTCTAGCTTTGCTTGTAAAGCGCTTTGCTATACATCTGGTATGAAAATCGCCATATAAAGGCTGATTATTATTCTATCATCCCCCCCAAAAAAAATGTGGTAGCTAGCCCCTCCTTGTGTTTTTTGTAAAGAATATTAGCATCTAGTACTTTTTGGCATTGAAAGCCACATGCAAAGTGTCTGACCAGGTCTCCAATTTTGAACAATCATCTTGCAACCCCTGCCACTCACCTAAGTCATCCACTACTGTTCCCATCATGATGTCATCTGCAAACAGACTGGTCTTACTCTTCATGTGTATCGAGATGTCTGCTCTGAATATCCAAAACACCACCAGCCACAGCACAGAGCCCTGCGGTACCATGCTTCTCACGGCCCGTGGAGATGACGGCTCCCCTCCCACCAACACCCACTGCTTTCTACCTTGAATCCAGTTCACTACCCATCCCACCCTCTTTGCCCCATGCCTTCAAGCTAACATAGAAACACAGACTGACGGCAAGTAAGGACCACTTGGCACACCTAGTCTGCCCATGTCCCTACCTATTTAATAAGCTGCAGATCCCAGTTAACCTACAGCCTACTTCCTCCTACCATCCATCGGAACTGACTTATGTCTGTCCCATAAATTCTTGAATGTACCCACTGATTTTGACCACACAACCTCCTCAGGAATGGTGTTCTATGCATCTTGGGTACTAGAAGTGCTTCTGAGAAAGCTACTGTTCTTCCTGCCTCCTCACATATCAGCCCCAGATCCTCAAACCTCTTCTGAACTACTGTACATGTACCATATTTCCCGCCAGGTCATTTGTTCACAAATGCACAACCATATGAGGTTTCACCCCACCCCTCCAACCATGCTGCCGAACTGACTGACCCACCCTTTCCGCTGTCATACCTGGCATGGCCTCCACCCATATGTGACTATGCCTCTCCCCTTTGCTCGCCATCTGACCACTTGTACTACTGATTATCCCAGCACTAAGATCCCACCCTCATTTTCATGTTAATGTTACAGACTTGAGATATGTCTGAAATGTGAACCAAGAGACTCCTGTACCACAGCAAACAAACTGTACTGTTTACTACAAAGTGAATCAATCTGTTAATGCAATACAGCAAGTCCTTAGAAATATGTAACAGAATAAACTGCACATATGTAATGTACGCATATGCTCTGCAATGAAGTGGAGTTTAAAAAAACAAAAAAAAAAGGAAACCACTTAACTGTATAGCAAATCCTTTGTTAGCAGGGCACCAGATGCGGTGGTCCCTCTATGTAGAACACATTAGGCCATACACACAGACTAAGGGGTCCAAAATTTGGGGGTCCTCCTACCAAATTCAATAAAAATCAAATTGAGAGAATACAAAGAAGGGCAACAAAAATGGTCACGATGAGTTTGGGTGACAAAAGCTACTAGGAAAGATTGTCAATATTTGGGCTCTACAGTTTACAACATCTGAGAATGCATCGAAACGTACTACTAACGCATAAAAATATTAAATAGAGATTACCAACTTCCTTTGGGCTGGAAATAAAAAAATCAGGCATACGGTACCAGGGGGCATCATAATAAACTGAAAGTCAAGAGCTTTAAAACTAATAAAAAGGAAAGCATATTTCACTCAGAGTAAGTAATCTTTGGAATTCTTTACCCAAGGAAATAACTGAAAGCAATACTTCAGACAGCTTCAATATGCCTCAGACAAATTTATGGCTAAGAGAACATGTAATGATTACTACCACTGAGTAGTAGGAGACAGCTGGGCTCTGCTTGTACTGTCCTAACCTTCAACTATAAATTCCAGTAGGCTGCCACCATCAGGTCCAACTTCCACTGAAAGCCAAATTCAGTAAACTACCACCACCACCAGAGCTAACTTCTGCTGTAAGCCAGATTCAGTTAGGGTGAGCACCACTACTTCATGTGCATATACAATCAGCGTGTACAGCACACCGGCAATTTTTTTGTGGAAAACAGAGGGTCCATCTCCAGGCTAAATAACAGCTCTTTCAGAAATTAAACAGCAAGGGGGCCAATAGGCATCTGTGCTAATAATTCTCTTACACATGGATAAGTTAGAGATTTGATCAAAACGTTTTTTTTTTTTTTAATCATCTGTTTCTCCATGAGTCTCGGTCGGCATCCATCCTCTGCCACCCATCCAGCCCACACACCGACATCAAGCAGCATACCCCTCTTCCCCCATGGTTTACCCTCCGTGGCATGGTGGTGAGGAGCCCCCCTAGCACAACTCACCTCGACCAGGATCCAGTTCGGGGAACGCCACCCTGAGTCAAGTCCTGCAGTGGGTGGCTGCTTCATCCTGCATGACCAGGGACCATTTTCTCCCCTTGCATGAGTGGGGCATGCAATGATGCCAGTGGAGGGAGCGCGCATGCATCCACACGTACTCCTCCAGGCGTGTGCCCCATCTCAGCCCTGCTGCAGCATCAGCGCACTGCCCCCAGCCTCCACTAGGGGCCAGTCGCGTTCCAGTCACTGGAGTCTCCCTCCCCCCACCTCCTGGAGTGGAAGAGCAGTCCCTCGGACACTCGATCCCTCTCCTCTCCTCCCAACCCCCGGCGGCCCATGCTCATTCCCAAACACGGGTCACTGGCGTAGCACGAGGTAAGATGTCCAGTGCCTCAGCCCTCAGTGCCACCGGTCCGGTTGATCAAAACTTTAATTGTAAATGATAAAGAGATTACAAATCCACTTGAAACTGCAAACTCCCTGAATTCCAAATGTATTGATCTTTCTTGTTATGATTCTGTTCTGTCAATTACTAGTTTTATTTCTCCATTTGAAAATACTTCTCCTGTAGTTTGACCAGCTTTTTATTTTAGGCAGGTTAGTAACACTGAGGTTGCAAAACTAAACTATCAGTTACCTAATAAGCAAAGTGATTGTGGTGATGGCCTGGATGGTCATTTTTTAAAACCTTTTGGCCCTTTTGTGTCTCCCCTATGTTCTATTTTTAATTTAATTTCTCTCGGATTTCTCAACAGTTCCCTTTAAGTTGGAAATCTGCCAGGATTATGCTTATATCAAAGAGATCTTATACAGTTGCAATTGAGGATTTTAGGCCAATTTCAACTCTGAATCCAGAAAGTGGATTTCGAAAGAGTTATGGCACTGGGACAGCCTCAGTGAGGTTCAGAGACACAGGCCTTAGTGGTATGGACTCTGGACATATGACAGGGACTGTGTTTGTGGGCCTGCCGCCTGACCAAGGCATTTGACCTTACTGATCATAATAAACTTTGTTCAAAGTTGCAGATTTTAGGATTTTCAGGAAATGTAGTTTCTTGGGTGAAGAACTCCTTATCCAGTCAAACTCCGCATGTGGGGGTTGGTTCTGTGTCCTCCAGCCATTGTAAAATCGGTAGGGGTTACTGCTGGTGTAAATTCTGGGTCCTCTTATGTTTAGTTTGTTTAATTCACTTTCTTCCGATTTTAATTTTGTGATTCTTTGCAGATCTCATTTTTTCTTCTGGGAGGGATCTAGGTGTGGTATCAAGGAATTTAGAACATGATTTTTCTTCTGCTGCTTGTTCTTGTTTTTTAAATAATTCTTTGATCTTGAATTCTAATTAGACAAAATGTATGCTTTTTGGTCCTCGTGGTTTGATTAGTAATGTCTCACCTCAGACTTCCAAGATTCTTTTGGAAATCAAATCAAGCAAGTTACCAGTTTAAGCACTCAGGGGTACTGCTGGATCCCACTTTGCTCTGTCCAATCATGTAAAAATGGTTTGTCATACTATTAATCAGAAAACAGGGGCTTTATACAAGTTGAAACAGTTTTTTTTCTTCTCTGGATACTCAAAAAGCAATAGCTGTTGGTTCTTTGATACCTCATTTTGACTATGTTGCTAGTTTTTTTTTTTTTGGTTTTTTTTAACATGAAATAATACCAGAATCTTTCTGTTTACAATATTTGTTGTTTTGTTGGCTCCATCACGTACTCATCACTGTGTTTTGTATTCTCAGCTCGACTGGTTATCACCATTCCTAGGTACTGAGTATTTTTTTGGCTGCTTGGTTTATAAAACTGTATATGATTTGTTCTTGGTGCTCTGGCAAATTTCATTTCTATTACAACTGTACTGCCAAGAATGAGGTCTGCTAAAGGAATTGTTTTGGTCAAAAAATCTTATAAATCTAAGCTTGGGTCTTGTGCTTTTTCTGCTGCTGCACCTCGCTTTTGGAATGGTTTGCCCGATTCGCTTATATTATCTTCTTCATTTTATGGTTTTTAAGACTAATTTTTTTACAGCCAGCCCAGTGGCGTGGAGGGTTGAGGTACTGGACACCACAGGAAGTGGACGCGGATCATCGGGAATCAGCAGGGAAGGGACAGGACTAAGCATCCAAAGGACTGCTCTCCTTTCCTGGGAGGGGGTGGGGACGTTGATCCCGCTGTCTGGTGACTCCCAGTGGAGAATGGGAGGTCAGTAGCAGTCGAGATCCATGCAAGGGGATAGGCCACGGTCGTGCTCCTGTGGGTGTGCGTGGGAGCGCGCATGCACCACGCTGGTGCGCATTGCGCTGCCAGGCCAATGGGGACAGGAACAAGGGGAAATAAACTGCACCCAATAGGTGATGGCAGGACCAGTGGTTGGCCCCCATGCCCAATACCAGGCCTTCCATCTCAGTCACTTCCTCCAACTCCCTGGTCACTCAATTAGATTACAGATAGAGTGCCAGAAGGAGTTGGCGATCCCGCCCCGGGGGGGCTCAGAGCACGGGGTGTCGGGCGGCTGGGTGATGCAGAGGAGACGGGCCCATGTCAGAGCACAGTCTGGAGGCTTCTGGTGGGTTGGAACAGGCCAAACTGTGTGTCCTAGCCGGAGAAAGTTCAGGTAAAACGGTGAAGGGAGGGGCATAAAGAAAATTGGAAAAAAAAAAATACAAATTTTAAACAATATTTGGTAATCAAGGTTTACGTAAACGTAATTTTGTCTAATGTTGCAGTGTAATCTGCATTTGTTTTTCTGTATGTTTGTTACTTGTACTGCAAACACTGCTTGGGTCGAGCCTGAAAAAGGACCCCAGGTCCAGAGCCCTCACCCTGTAAACTAATTAAACAAACAAAAAAAAAACCTGGCACACACAAGGACTGGGGCACCAATGGCTGGACATGAAGAAGGAATTGTTATTATTCCAGGACATGGTAAAATACGTATTTAGGGAAGGGCTAAGAAGAGGGGCTGGAGATGCAACAACCCCCTTGCTGGTTTGTGTCAGAAAGGTATGGCGACAGGTCATGAGAGACACTGGACCGGAGCCACAATTAGCATGGGTGTGCCCTTTGGCGAATCTGCCCGATTTTCCACTGGCACAAACAGATGACATGTACAAGGACTGGCAAAGGCAGAAGATAATCTGTTTAAATCAGCTGTGTACAGCATGACATTAAACTATTCCAGGAACTGCAGCAGCAGTTCAGTATCAATCAAAGAGATTTCTTTCCCTACCTCCGGGTGCGGCATTATCATGCTATACTACCTGTCGACTCAAGACCCTACTAAATGTGCAGTCCTCTTGAGTACTTTAGCCCTACGTGTCAAGCTACAAACCACTGCCCATTTAATCTCTCCTACTTATAAGGCCCTTTAGGCAACCTACTCGAGTCACACTACATAGGCATCCACTAGATGGGGGAGGAGCCAGGCCAGCAGACACAGAGAGAGGAGTGGGGAAAAGGGTGTTACAAGATAGGGAGGGTCACTTCCTCACATATCTGGCAGGAGTATGCCTGGAAGCATCTCATACCTTTCTTTAAAACTCCTGCTGTGACCGCCAGGTATGCGAGGAATTGGGATCGCTGCATGTTGGAGGGCATGCAGTGTCACCCCTGCAACCCACATGCATGTGATGTGGTCAAGTTCAGAGCTCAGATCCTTTCTTCGGGAACTGAAGGGGGCTATTATGGAGGTGCTTCAGACTCCAATCCAGCTAATACCTTGAATGTACTTATTACTAATTATATTTATCCCAGGGGTTTGCAGGATAGGCATGTTAAATACCTCCTTTGCAGCATGCTGACAGCAGCTAAGAAGTGTTTAACCAGGAGATGGTTCACCCCTCAGCAGATCACCTTAGATCAGTAAAAACAGCAGTCAATGACATTTATAAAATGGAAAAAGATCACGTTTAGCCTTAATGACAACACAAAGGTCTTCATCTCTAGGTGGACTGCACGGGTGTTATATATCATGCATCATGATCATTCTTTTGTCCCTTAGATGCCCTCCCAGCTCTCTGGATGGGTTTGATCAAGGGCAGACAAGACCCCCTCAGGAATGATTAGGGAGAAAAAAGGATCCGGGGTAACCTGGGGCCACTCTGCCGTATTTACGCTGGACTCTCTGGAGAAATCTGTCTTATCCCCCCAGGCTTAAGGAGTGTAGCTCCTGTTATCTCCCCCTTCCCCCCAAGAGATATTCTCCTCCCCCAAGAGATATTACTTGAATTTTAGGTTCTTACTGCATGCTGTCTTTTTTCACAACTCTGACACTTGGTTATGGAAATTGCTGCTTCAACATGGTGAAGCCCCAATTGCCGTGTCAGGAGGCATATGTCACCCTACAGTTTATGTTAAATCCCAAACATTCCTACCGACTTGGAAGTTTCTGTACCTCTTTGACTGTTTGGATGAACCTGTATGCACAAAAACGTGTTAATAAACAGATAATTGCAAAAAAAAATCCACTATTACCAAACCAAACTTGTCACCACGTACTCTCATGTAGCCCAGTAGCCTTAACATATTTACAAAACAAACAACTCAAGAAATTTCCCATACCTGTCACCGTTTGGAAAACATGTGATTTGTACACATATTTTCTGTATGTTTAACAGTTGTATCATATCAAATTAATTGTTAAATGTCCTTTTATTTTCTGTATTTTCATCTACACATTACCTGTAATAGAGCTTTTGCTCTACCGTAATGTTCCTGTATAAAAATAAATTTTTAACCATCATGTTCCAGCTTGCATCTAGAAAAGTCACCCGTATGGTGAGGGAAGCAAAGTCCAGTAAAGAGCAACGGCTGGCACAGGGGATACATGGAGGGGAAAAGGGGTTCTTCCGGTACATTGGGGAGCGGAGAAAAACTAAGGGCCATCTCAGCAGATTGAGATCAGAAGAAGGGTGGGTGGAAGAGGCGAGAGACCAGGCAGAGGTATTTAACGAGTACTTTGCCTCTGTGTTCACTAGGGAGGGGGATGGGATATCTACAAAGCAAGGCACAAAGGGGATAGAAGCGGCAGCGAGTGGGATCAGGGGAGCAACAGAAATGGAGCAAAAGGGAAGGAAAGGTACCCCAGGGGTGTCACATCTGGATAAGGATAAAAAGACCAGTAAGGTGGAGGGACAGATGATGCCATCCCCACCAAAGGAGTGTGGTTTGCCCTCAAGGCCCTAAAGAAAGACAATCTCCTGAATGGATGGCATTCATCCGAGAGTACTATGGAATTGGCGGACATACTGGCTGCACCCGTGGAGCTTTTCAACAGGTCACTTGAGACAGGGAGGGTACCTAGGGATTGGCGAGAGGCACATGTGGTACCAATCCATAAAGGGGGTCCGAAGAAGTACCAGGAAACTATATAGACCACCAGTTTAACCTCGGTGGTGGGAAAATTAATGGAGAGTATACTAAAGGAACGATTGGGGGTTTACTTGGGGAGGTGGGAGGTCTGGATAGTCGGCAGCATGGGTTTGTGCCAGGTAGATCATGTCAAACCAACCTTGTGGAGTTCTATGAATGGGTAACATCAGAACTGGACAGGGGTAAGCCTGTGGATGTATTATTCTTGGACTTCAGCAAAGGCGTTGACTCTGTCCCCACAATGGTCTGGTGGAGAAACTGATGGGGTTAGGAGTAGGCCCTTTGATGGTCAGATGGATTGAAAACTGGATAGCTGGACGACTCAGAGAGTAGTGGTCTGTGGGGAGCTCTAACCCTACAGAGGTTGGTAGTGGGGTACCACAGGGCTCGGTCCTGGGTCCAATCCTGTTTAATGCATACATATAGACATCAGGGATGGTATAGGGTGTGAAATGAGTCTCTTGGATGACTCCAAGATGGGAGCAGTAGTTGAGGGAGAAGAGGGAGGTTGGCCCTGCAAGGGACCTGGACACCCTGGAAAGCTGGGCTCACACATGGAAATTAAATTAATATCACCAAGTGCAAGGTGTTGCATCTTGGTCGGGGAAACCCTAAACACAGGTACACCCTGGGAGGAGAGGTGCTGAAGCCTCAACAGGGAAAAAGACCTAGGGGTCATGGTGGATACATGTACAAATAACTCTGAGCAGTGCAGGAGAGCAGCTAGCAAGGCAAACAGGATGTTGAGATGCATCGCAAGGGGGATCACCTCAAGGAGCAAGGAAGTGATTCTGCCGCTGTACAATGGACTGGTTAGACCACACCTTGAGTACTGTGTACAGTACTGGAGACCACACTTGAAGAGGGACATACAGCTCCTGGAGAGGTACAGAGGAGGCAACAAAGATGATACGAGGGCTAGGGATTTGACTTACGAGGACAGACTTGAGGAGCTCTGCCTGTTTTCATTGGAGGAGAGGAGAGACAGGGGGACATGATTGAGGTCTTCAAGTACCTCAAGGAATAAATAGGGTAAACATGGAGGGATCTTTAGACTAAAGCAGGGAGGCATCACCAGAGGGCATGGTTTGAAGTTGGAAGGTGGAAGGTGAGGGGAAAAGAGGAGGAGGTTTTTCACTGAGAGGGTGGTGGACACTTGGAATGCTCTGCCTGGTGAGCTGGTTCAGAGATCCACAGTGGAGGGCTTTAGAGAGGTGGGACAGACACAGAAAGTGGATGTATCAGATGATGGCCTGTCCCGGGGGGGTGGGGATGGATGATAGGGGTTTCTGGAGCACAAGGGATGGGAGGGTCTCTGCACCCAACTAAGGATCTAGGTTCGAGCAGACTTGATAGACCATAAGGCCTAATCTGCTGGCAAATAGTATGTTAGTATGTTAATTATTTATAGCACATCTTTACCTAAACCACTGAGCTTATCGGTTTTTGCTGTAACAAGTCTCATGGCACAAAGTCAAAACCCATATGTAAGTCGACAAATGCCACACACAGCTTTGTTTTCTAAGATGAACATAGTATTTAAAGAGTAAATACATGGTCAGTGATACAGAATGATTCCCTAAATTCTGCCTTGGTTTTAATTACAACGTTTTTTTTTTTTCCATGAACCCAATTCTGAAATCTATTTAAGATTATAACATGGGGTAGGCAAAGACAGGTCCCTGATTGGTAGAGAGCCATCAGGTGACTGCTGATTAATCCTTGATATATGCTCACCAAATGGTGAAGCGTCCGCCCTGAGAGATCAGTCAGAGGTCCCAATCTTGTTATTCTGCCGGGAATGCAGCCTGAGCACCAGCCATGACTATCCTCACTAACAGAGCGAGAGCCGAAGCCTGTCATGTATTGTAGCACAGTGCAGCGACAGTGGCTGGCCTTGAGAGATCAGTCCAGTGGTCCCAATCTTGTTATTCTGCCGGGAATGCAGCCTGAGCACCAGCCATGACTATCCTCACTAACAGAGCGAGAGCCGAAGCCTGTCATGTATTGTAGCACAGTGCAGCGACAGTGGCTGCCCTGAGAGATCAGTCAGTGGTCCCAATCTTGTTATTCTGCCAGGAATGCAGCCTGAGCACCAGCCATGACTATCCTCACTAACAGAGCGAGAGCCGAAGCCTGTCATGTATTGTAGCACAGCGCAGCGACAGTGGCTGCCCTGAGAGATCAGTCAGAGGTCCCAATCTTGTTATTCTGCCGGGAATGCAGTCTGAGCACCAGCCATGACTATCCTCACTAACAGAGCGAGAGCCGAAGCCTGTCATGTATTGTAGCACAGCGCAGCGACAGTGGCTGCCCTGAAAGATCAGTCAGTGGTCCCAATCTTGTTATTCTGCCGGGAATGCAGCCTGAGCACCAGCCATGACTATCCTCACTAACAGAGCGAGAGCCGAAGCCTGTCATGTATTGTAGCACAGTGCAGCGACAGTGGCTGCCCTGAGAGATCAGTCAGTGGTCCCAATATTGTTATTCTGCCGGGAATGCAGCCTGAGCACCAGCCATGACTATCCTCACTAACAGAGCGAGAGCCGAAGCCTGTCATGTGTTAGCAGCACAGTGCAGCGACAGTGGCTGCCCTGAGAGATCAGTCAGTGGTCCCAATCTTGTTATTCTGCCGGGAATGCAGTCTGAGCAGCAGCCATGACTATCCTCACTAACAGAGCGAGAGTCGAAGCCTGTCATGTATTGTAGCACAGTGCAGCGACAGTGGCTGCCCTGAGAGATCAGTCAGAGGTCCCAATCTTGTTATTCTGCCGGGAATGCAGCCTGAGCAGCAGCCATGACTATCCTCACTAACAGAGCGAGAGCCGAAGCCTGTCATGTGTTGTAGCACAGTGCAGCGACAGTGGCTGCCCTGTTCGGTCTACTGGATGCAGAGTGCTGCTTGTGGCCCCCGCAGATCTCCTGATTTTCCTTGCACCACTATACAACTCCTGGCAAGCTACATCATCCTTTGTAGTGTGACACCGCGAAGCCTGCACAGTTAATGACAGAGGAGTTTCTAGTGAGCTTTCCCCAGCCTGTGCAATTAATGACAGAGGAGTTTCTAGTGAGTTTTCTTCATGTGTGGTCCAGCGACAGACAGAGACCAGGAGAAAGAAAATGTAAAACGAAGGTGCTGCAGTGAGTGCGGCATACTTGTGTCTCCAATTTTTTGACAGTCATGGCAATGTGCCATCTGAGTGTCTCACTCTCTCTGCAGTAAGTGGAAAGCACAATATCGGGATGAGTGACAGGGAGCAAGACACAGTCTGAGTGACAGCCACAGAGAGACAAGGGAGCAAGAGAGAGAGAGAGAGAGAGCAAAAGACAGTCCCCCACCCCACGGGTTGCTTAACCATGTGGGAAGAGAGAGACATGGCAGTTGCTGTGACTGAAAAGCAGTGTTGCACAGCACACATTTTGGTGCTCCTCTGTACTTGTGAGGTGCTGGCGGTTGGTGTCAGTAAAAAGCAATGGATCACATGATCTGTACTGCAGTTCGTCCACAGTTGCATATCGAGCTACCTGTTGTTTGAGCAGGTAACGGTTGTACAGATTCACAGCAGTAAACCCCTGTATTCCACACTGTGGTTTACCATGAAATACCAATGTATTCTGTGGTAAACCACTCGATCTTGTTGCCGACACTGTTTGCAGTGTATATGCTGCCCCTGGGAGAGATCATTCGATAATACAGTATGGAGTTTCACTGCAACGCAGATGATACCCAGCTGTATCTGTCTTTTGCACCCAGAACATCCGGAGCTGTCAATGTGCTTAACAACTGTTTGGCTAAAATCAATGACTGGATGGCTTCCAGTTGGCTGAGACTTAACCCGGATAAGACAAAGGTGCTAGTGATCAAGCCTGGTTGTTGGCGTGATGGACTTTCCTCCAGGGGATAGCACAGGACTTGTCCTGGGGTCCACTCCACTGGTGGCTTCCCCAAGAGTATAAAAGTTGGGCGTGATCCTAGACAGCAGACTGACTTTTGAAGATCAGGGGTGTTGTCCGTAGTCAAAAGTATTTTTTACCACTTGCAGAACATCACCAGGATTAAATCCCTCATTCCACCCGAGGATGTGCTGACATTGGTACATGCTTTTGTAACCTCTAGGCTTGACTACTGCAATTCTCTATACTTTGGAGTTATGGGAGGGACCCTCTGCAGACTGCGGCTAGTGTAGAATGCAGTAGCCTGGCTGCTGACAGGCTTTTCGAGGTCCAGGCATGTAACCCCGGTCTTGTGCGCTCTGCACTAGCTGCTGGTCAGATGGAGGGTCCTTTTCAAGGTGGGCTTGCTCACCTATAAGGCCCTATACAGACTGGGTTCAGGCTACCTGTCAGAGCTCCTGACACCGGTGACCTCCACTCCTCTTCGAGGGGCCTCATGGACATTCCCAGGGTTCAGCTCAAGACATCAGGTGACCGTGCATTTAATGTTGCTAGGCCAACCCCGTGGAACTCGCTTCCATCTGCAGTCTGGGAGGCCTCCTCGATCGCTGTGTTTAAGCTGCGACTTAAGGCCCACCTCTTCAGCCTGGCTTTTGTAGATAGCTGATTCCAGCGATGACTACCAGTCTGCTTCCCCTGCAACTTTAAGCTTTTGTAAGTCTGATATGCTGTGCATTGAATGTTATTTTTATTTTTTTGTTGTTGTATTTTAAGATTTTTTTATGTTTGTTAGGCGCCCTGAGCCTCAGGGAATGGGTGCCCCATATAAATAAAATTGCCTTGCCTATTCTCTCCTCAGAGACATGAGCTACAGCATTGCTCCCCCGCATGCCCCCTTGTTTGTCCTTTCCCATCTCGCATAAGTCACTGAATGGTATACTGCTACCAATCCGTGCGACCGTATGCAGGAGTATCACAACAGATGTCAGAGGCGACAACATGTGAGACATTTACATTATTCCTGTGTTCAGTAGCTGAAAAGTGCATTGCTGCAGTATGCTATTAAGAGCTGTAGCAGTGCAGCACGGACGATTACTGACCCGCTCAGTGACTGCTCCCTGTGAGACATTTAATTTTTGTCCCGTGTTCAGTGAAAGTGCCTGTTGTGGGTTTTTGCTTACTTGCTGCAGGGCATTCTGGGATTTGTAGTAATAGAAGATGTCAGCCTAGATCCAAGCAAAATTGACCTGAAACAATCTACTATACTACTATAAGCAGTACCAAAATGTTTTTGCACACAAAGTGCACACTGTGACCAGCCCCACATGCGAGTGTGGAAGCCCTACATGGTGACTGATCCCCTGTAACTACACTAAGCATAGAGTTTTTCCAAACAGTCACACATCTGGAACAGGAAGCTCCATTACCAAAGAATCTATCAGTTCTCCCACTAAAATCCTCAACAATTATCAGATCACCCCTTGGACGTTCAATGACTAATATTTGTGACATTTCTGACAGCAAGGAATCTTGGAAGTAATTATTTGACTGTGAAGTAGACTATGAAGATATATTATATATATATATATATATATATATATATATATATATTTTCAGTATGTCCTCCAGGAAAAATGGAAAGGATGGGAGGCATTTGTCGAGAAACACAGGCACAATTTATGCAACCCTCATCTCTGTTCCTTGGTTTATTTCCCCCCTTTTTCTCCGAGTCCATATACTTTTTTTTTCTTTCTACATGTTACTCTGTAGCCCTAGATCACCTCTGTTTTACTTTCTGAAGTCACTAAGCTGATGTAATTGTAGCAGTATTGGGGTCCAGTGCCCTGCTTTAAACATGGGGGGGGGAGATGGGGGCACCCCATGCATAGATGCTTTAGGAGAAACACTGATATTCATTCAATAACAAACATATACACAAAACAAACTTAACAGTCAAAATATAAGCTTTCAGCAGAACTACCTCGAATTTTGTGTCAAGGCTAACATAGCCAAAGTGCCCAAGGCATGGCCAGACTTGCTAACTTTCTTAGCATTTGTATGGCACCTATGAAATCTATTTAAATGTGGTTATCATCCACTAACAATATTTCATGAGAGCAGGTTATACTGAATTTAAAGGTAAATTGAAATAGATTATTTTGCAATTTAAGACTAAGCCAGGAAACATTTCAAGAAAGTAGCCAATAATCATCCCGAGGGTAAGTTTCTTCCAACTGAGCCCCCATTCTCACTTTCACCTTTTTTCTATTTTCTATTCATTCCTGTAGAAGATGCTCAAGGGATGAAAAGCAGTTCCTTAAAACAGCCCCCGGCATAATAATAATAATGTTTAAAAAAATCTGGTATCAGCATATTCATCTGGATGTGAGGTTTCAAAGACCACATCTTTAACCATATGATCTTCTACACTAAATAGAGCAGTAATCCTAGCATCCACAACATTAATTTAAAGTGAGTCCAGTTTTTCTGCCACATGTATAACTGAATCATCCTACATGTAGAAAATCTTTGGTATGCTACTAATGAAATGTCTACAATATGTGATAATGCTACATGTTCAAAAATCCATCAATATGTTGCAAGTGAAATGTCTAACATGTGATAATACTACTGTGACAGGGTTGGGTAAGACCTGTCTCACTGGTTATGCAGAGAGTGCTAAAAGCAAGGGTCTATTTTGTCCTCTCCTAGTCTGTCTTTTGCCTGTCTGGCTGTGCAATCAAATCTTGTGGCACCTAGGAAGTGGCCACTCCGATGGTCCCACAACTCCTCCACCCCCACCACCCCAATCATCTACCTTGTTTCACTTGCAGTTTCTTTCTTTCTCCCATTGCTTCTCTGTGTTTTAAAAAAAAAATATTGCGAGTCTTTATGAGTCTTGGATCTCAGTTTGCAAATGCATATATTGTTGAAATGATTGCAGACTGCAGAAAGCTATTTGGGTTTTGTGACAGGGTTGAATAAGATGCTGTCCCATTCATTATGAAGAGAGTTTTAAAAGCAAGAATCATTTCTGTCCTCTCCTCTCCTATTCTGCCACTTGTCTATCTCTTGCCTGTCCGATTGCGCAATCACTTTCCTGTGACACCTAAGGAACTGGCCACTCCAAAGGTCCCACAATTCCCTCCACCACCATTTCCCTGCTTTCCCTTGCTGTTTCTAATCTTTCTTTCTCCCTTGGTTCTCTGTGGTTAAAAAGTATACGTGAATCTTTGTGCAAAACTGTTTATGTGAAAGTGGGATCCCTAGGCTTGCAATTGTATGTAGTTGTATTGTTCAAATGATTATAAAAAGCTATTTGGAACTTGGTGGGGGGGGGTTAACCATGAGATGCAGTTTGACCTCCATAAGCTCAATTGAAGAGTTAACAGGAGATTAGTTCTGGGATGCAAGGTTCTATTTTGTTGCACCTGCAGGCAAGAAACTAACAAAGTTCTGACAAATTATGTGAGAAACAGGAGATGTAACTTAATGAGCTTAGGATGCAGAAGTTAATTGCCAGGAAAAGACACATGTAACACCCCCCCCCCCGTTACCCGGGGTTACAAGAATCCCAGTTATACCTAGTGGCAGGCAGGGAAGGCAGCTTGAGAAACTCCAGTTAAATGGATTTCACACTGTCTCACTCTGTTCTCAGTCTCAGCTGAGACTGAGGGATGACATCATTTTAGAACTGTCGCAGCTGCATAAGCCACACTGGAATGTTGCAGTTGGAGGTTAGGATAGAATGTTGGGAGGTTTTGAAGTGAGTCAATGTTAGTTCAGTAGTGGGCGCAGTAGATTAAAGAGGTGTGCTGCAGCTGCAGGCCATCACAGCCCTCAACTCTGATAAAGAGCTATATTTTTGTTGAGGTGTGTGTTCTCACCTGAAGAGGAACACAAGAAGAGCCAAGTGAAGTGGTAGAGACCACTTCCAGTGGTTCAGGACCCCATCCCTACGAAGATGGAGGGAAGGTTTCCACCTACTTCCAGGGGCAATCCCCTGGTCCAGCTAGAGGAAGAAGAAGCTGCCTAAATCTAGGTTCGTGCTGAAGCACCAGAAGTTTTGGTTGAGATTTCTTTGAAGAAGAAAAAGCCTGTGGGGCACCTGCAACCAAGGGGTGAGTGTGCTCTGATAAAGGGCCAATGTGTTTTCACCTGGGACAAGATGAATCTAAGTGACTGTTACTGTGGGGTCAGGAAAAGACAGCCAAGTACAGTTTTAAAAGTTGTGGGAATTGGACTGCTTAACTCTGTGGGGGTCTAGAGAAATGGACACAGCCACTCATTAAGTATGTTTCAAGTTAAGCACAAGTGGGATGGAAGAAACAGTAGATTAAATGTGACACACATTTAAAGAGAATCTACACAATACAGTGTTTTCAGAGGATGAGATGTTAAAGTCCAGAGAAATGGCCGGGTATGAATTATGGGATCGAGAGGTGGGAGATCCCCCATCAGTAGTGACCAAATTCACCTCTACGGGTCTGCTTTGGGACACCTGTTGCTTTCTCTCAGGAACTTGGCCAGTGCCTGAAGAAAGTACCCAGACGTGGGATTACTGAAGAAGATTCCCTTATGGAGCCAGAGGTGGTTTAGGGAGCCACCGAGAAATGTTCGATGCTATATGGAAAGTGTCCAAAGTGTCATGGAAGGAAGGTAGTCCAGATGGCTGGCAAGGGAGCCGAGCCAGGGAAACCGAAAAAGAGTTGAGTAAGGGCAGAGTGCCCAGCGTGTTTCAAAACCTGAGGGTTTCAGTGTAAAGAGGATGTGTTCTGATCTCCATAAATCTGCATTACCAGGAGTGTAGCACCGAGGGGGGTCCATCTATGCTTTGTTATTCTGTTGGATGTGACTAAAAGCCATACTCTAGAATCCCAACTTCTGGTGTTTAACATTACAGTTATTGCTTCCTGTGTCCGGAGTTATTTGGGTGCCCCTGTGCAGAGCAGCCGAACATAATCACCATGCCAAGTGACAACTTTCTCCCTAAATTTCATAATATTATAAAAATGGAGGCACCGCATCATAGCACCTAGGCCCCTCAACCTGTCCATAGCCACACAGGCAGGGGTAGTAGCCCTCTCAGTTTAGCGCCGACTGGGGGTTACACACACACACACACACACACATATACACATATATATGGACAGCAATCTTTTATTGGGGGGGGGAGATTGAGATTTAGAGATTCGCTCAAATGAAGGACTTTGTTTTGTTTGAACTGCCTGTATAAGCGCTATCCTACACAATTTTATTTAATTTTTCTTTGTTGATAATAAAACACTCCTTGCAAACTTTTTGACTTCCCCTAGTTTGCCTACGCTTCCTGACTTATGCCTTGATGACAGGTTTATCACAAAAGATAATCTGGGAGTGGGCACAAATGAGCAAGCTGGTGTGAGGACACAATTTTTTGAGCTCCTAAGTTCCAGCATTAAAATCCCTGGAAATCTTAGGTATCATTAAGATTTAAACTGCATTTCTGGTGCAAAGCGATAGATCTACAATAATGGATGAATATTTGACCGGCAATTCAAGTAAATCAGGCAAAGGATCTGGCAAAGGTGGACGAAAGCAAGGGGCTATCAACCAGGCCCCGGCAGGGGTTAAAATTTCTCTGTCTGTGGCTGAAATGCCATCTTTGGGCCGGGAAGTTACAGAATAGTTCATGACTGCGCTGGATGCTCGTTTGACCAAGCTAGAAACCACCTTAGATTCCAGACTGCAGTTGATTGTGGAGCAGACAGAAGTACTGGCAGCATGTCTCACAGAGGCTGAGGAGTGTGCGCATCTTTGCTGGAGGATGTGGTTGACCCTCTTCTGAGGCAGGTCACAGCCCTTGAGAAAGAACTTGAGGAAACCAAGGATCTCCTGAATTACCAGAAGTACCACAGGAGGCTGAATTTAAGAATTAGAGGGCTCCCGGAAGGGAACAAGGAACCCTCAGTGATGGGAGTTTTGTGCCATTGTGCTTCCAAAGATCCTGGGCCTGCAAGTGAAGGGGGACAGGCTCAAGATCGAGAGGGTGCATAGGGCAGTTGCTCCCAAACCACCAGCGGGGCAGTTGCCCTGACAGATCGTGCTCCATTTCCACAACTATCAGGACTGAGAGAAGGTCCTGGCTGCACACCGCAATACACCTGAACTTCGTTATGAGGAGGTAACATTTGTTTCTGCTGCAGGACTACTCCATCCGATTGCTAAGGCGCAGACGGGCCTTTAATCAGGTGATGGCCCAGCTCAGGGAACTGAAGAGCGAGCACTTTATGATCTATTCGGCCACCCTAAAGATAAAATCAGAGGGTGCAACAAACTCCTTTTGGGAAGCAGAAAAAGCCGAGAGGTTCTTGCAGAGCTGAAGAAGAAGGTGGGCTGAATTGGTCCCTGTCATGAGAACTGCACTAGTAGCGCCTAACCTGGTTCTTGTTGGAAACTTTACAAGTTGTGTTGCGACTCTTTACACAGTAATACATGTGGCTGGACTGTGGGGGCAGAGACGTTTGTTTTTGTCCCCCCTCCGCTCTTCCCGTGTGTTTGTCCTCCCCCCCGTAGCGTCTAGCCGAAGGGTGACTGGAGGTGTTGGTGGCCGGCCCGCGTCTTGTAGGTGTGCAGCTGGCATGAAAATACTTGTGCCCCAGAGAAGCGTGAGAGACAACCAACTAGAACCTGAAGAGAAGAGGACTCTGAGGCAAGGTAGGCCTATGGGTGGGGGGTGGGGGCTGAGTGTTGTCTTCGCAGGCTCCGGTCCCGCTTTCCATGTCCTGGGTCGTGGAGAAAATGTAGATGCAGACTGGGCTCCACTCACCGTTTTCAGGACAGGCAGGGGCTGTCTAAATCTTCTAGAAATTATTGAGCACGCATACAGGTCCAGGGTCGTAGGGAGGGGGTAAATTTGTCTAGACTGCGTTGCATGCTGAGACAGAGTCTGGATATCTTGAGCTACACCACTGGTCCTGGACCAATGCTTCAAAAGGCATCTTCTGCTGCATGGGAAAGGGTGGGGGTGCTTGATTTTACTGTTTTTGATTGCACATGACGCAGGGCCCAGCTGGGGGAGAATGATGAAAGGGACTGAGAGTGGTCCCCTGGAAATCTGGCCATGAATTCTTTTCCTGTTTTTGTCAAAACGCTAGAGCATTTCACATATAAGGAAGCAGATAATAAAGTTACTGGATGCTGGATTTCACATGGGGTGTCTATATTATACAATAACAGAGAAAGCTGGGCTTGGCTCGAACCCGAGTCCACAATATGGTAGGGGTGCAAACGCTTTTGGGGATAGATGGGGGCAAGGGCGCCAGGTTGTGTTGGGGGACAGGTGCTCTCCATGGGGGAGGGGGGTGTTTTACTCTTAATAACTCTGTAGTGGCTACACTCCTAAGTGGGAAATGATAAGGAGAAAGGGGCAATATGGGTACTTTTCGGTGGGGCTGGATAAACACTGTTAAAACTGTTCTTTGTAATGTCTTGCTATTGTTTTATTCCGACATCCTGTAGGCGTTGAATGACTATTGTTGTGTAATGGGCAATGGCTCTGGAATGCCTATAAGGAGATTGGCACATAGGGGGATAACTTGGAGACTGACAGGAGAAAGATGGTCAACAAAGGATGGGTAGCCAAACTACAGTGAAAATAGTCTCCTGGAACATAAGAGGCTTCTCCACACCAGTAAAAAGGAAGAGTGTATTGTTCACTTTAAGAAAACAGGGGGCACAGATTGCGTTATTGCAAGAAACGCACCTTATGCAGCGGGAACATCAGAAGCTGGTGGGTGGCTAGGTGGGGCCTGTTATGCGGCCTCGCATAATTCGTACAAAAGGGGGGTGGCAGTTGTGATCAGCAAACACCTTCCCATACAGGTGCATAGAGTGGTCTCAGATCCCAAGGATGGGAGGTTTATTTTTGTGGAGGGCACCCTCTTTGGGGGAAAAGTCACAGTGGCGTGTGTCTATGCCCCGGCCCAGTTTGATCCACATTTCTATAAAAAAATACTAGACCTGCTAGTGAAGGAACAGTTCGAAGGTTTGATAATGGCGGGAAGGGATTTCAATGTTACTATGCATCCAGTTATGGACCACTCTCAGGGCCGGGGTCGGGACTCGGGAGGGGTAAGGAGATGGAATCAGGGTATGACAGATTTGGACATGGTTTACAGCTGGAGAACAGCAAAACCTGGCGCCAAGGAGTACACCTTCTACTCCAACCCACACAAATCCTGGTCCTGTTTGGACTATCTGTATGTCCCTAGAGGATGAATGCAGCACAGAGTCAGGAAAGTTGTTTGGACCATGCCATGGTCTTTCTGGAATGCTGTTTACAGCTGAGAAATCTGCCCCCCAAACAATGGAAGTTCCCCGGTATTTCCAGAATAACCAGGAGTTCCTCGAGTATTTAAAAAGATAAATGGGGTGAGTATAACTCAAATGATGAAGGAACTGTGGACTCGGCAGGGGTTTTTTTGGAGGCGGGGAAAGCGGTACTCCAGGGGCCTATTATAGGGTATGCGGCCAAGCATAAAAATGAAAAAAGCAGAAGACAGAAGAATTAATGGATAAAGTGAAAAGGCTGGAACAGCTTTCGGTGGCAGACCCTGAGGAGGGATTGCTTAAACAACTTACAGCAGCCAGGGAGGCATTAAATACCCATATGCTGACAGAGGTCTGCACCTCTTGTTTTTTTGCCAGGAATAGACTCTTTGAGTGGGGAAATATGCCGGGCCTGCTTTTGGTGCGGCTTATAAAAGGGTGGAGGATACAGACGAGGATCACTGGTATAAGGACTAAGACTGGGGTGCTGGTCAATAGTAAGAGGGACTTGGAATTGATCCGGATTGATGGATTTGAGCAATTTTACCAGGAGTTATACAATTCAAAAATGTTGGGGTATGGAGAAACAGGCTAGGGCATTCTTAAACAACCTTAATTTGCTGAGATTCTCCCCCAATCTATGTAACGTGCTGGGTAAGGAGATTTCAAAAGAAGAAATCAAAGGGGCAATTCGGAAATTTAAAATAGGGAATGCGAGTGGCCCAGATAACTACCCTATAGAATTTTATAGAGCACTGCAGGACCAGGTGGCTAAGCCTCTGCAGAGGGTATTCCAGGAGGCCGGGGGGGGGGGAGCCTTGCCCATGTCCTTCATGGAGGTGGTGATATATTTAATCCCTAAGCCAGGCTAGGACGTACTGGAATATGCCTCGTAACGACCAAACTCCCTCCTGAACTGTGATGCCAAGATCCATGCCAAACTTCTCACATGTAGACTGGACCAGTTTCTGCCGGAGCTGATTCACCCCGACCAGACAGGTTTTGTCTGTGTCAGACAGTCATATCATAACATGAGAAAAATATTGAATGTGGTGTGGCTGGCTTCCAGGGCAAAAGGGAAAACAGTGGTGCCATCGACGGATGCCGAAAAGGCTTTTGATAGGATCGAGTGGGATTATCTCTTCTTGGTGCTGAGGGAGTATGGAGTTGGGGATGATTTTGTTAGATGGGTGTGTGCTTTATATGCTGCGCCTATGGCCAGGATCTTGGCGAACGGTTCGGTGCCGGGGCAGATTTACCTGCGGAGAGGAACAGGACAAGGGTGGGTGCCCTTTGTCGCCCTTGCTTTTTGCCCTGGCAATTGAGCCTCTGGCGATCAGTATAAGAAATGACCATAAAATTAAGGGGGTGCTCGGAAAGGGAGGTACGAAGAACAAAATAACATTATATGCAGATGACTAGCTGTTGTATGTCAGGGACCCAAGGGAATCTATTCTGCCTGTGTTGGACTTGGTTGCCCAATTTGCTGTCTTTTCAGGGCACGAAATCAATATTGTAAAAAAAGTGGCTGTCTGGGAAAAGTCCGAGGACGATGCCAGAGAGGACACTTGGGGCCTGAAGAGGGTAACAACTTCTTTAAAATATTTGGGGATACATGTAGGTAAAGACCTGAACTCTATCTATAGGCTGAACTTTGTACCACTGATAAAAAAAATTGAGGAGGACTTGTGAAGGTGGAGGGAGAGCCAAATATCTTGGTTGGGGATAATCAATGTCATTAAAATGAATATCCTCCTGAGGATCCTGTATTTGATGCAGCTGTTACATCTGGGTCCTAATAAAGTGGATAACAGATGGTTAGAGAGAGTATTTTCGGATTTTCTATGGAAAGGTAGAAGACCTAGGGCAAGTCTAAAAAGACTGCAGGTGGACAAGGATGGGAGTGGAATGAACTTCCCTGACCTCAAACTTTACCACTTTGCAACTCAGGTCAGGTACATCAGTGACTGGGTCCACAGGCCGGAGGTGGCAGGATGGTTGGGCTTGGAAGAGACAGTCTCTCCAGGTAGACTCTCGGCCTACTTGTGTGTGGAGTGGCTCAGGAAGTATAGAAGGGGGTCAAATAGCAACCCGCTGGTGGAATCGGTTCTCATGGCATGGGAAAAGATAAAGAAACTGGTAGGGCCCCCAGTTGAAACACTGCTATTGCCATTGGTGGAGAATCTGGCCTTCCTAGCAGGACTGGAGGATAGGGAGTTCAAGAGATGGGAAGAGGGCAGAGTTAAATGTCACAGAGATTTTTATATTAGGGACCAGCTAGTTTCTATGACGGACATAAGCAGTGTCTCAGTGCTGCCTATGAGGCAATTTTATAGGTTGGTCCAGGTGAGGGTCTATACGAAAGGGCTAGGCAGAGTGAAAGCCTCAGAGTCACCCATATCCCAAGTGGAGCACATGGTACTGATGGCAAGAAAGGAGATGATGGGCTTGATAGGTAGGGTGGTTAGTTTAGGGAGAACATTCCTGCCGGACTATACACAAAAGGTTAGGGGTCACTGGGAGGTGGACTTGGGAAAAGATATCTTGGAGGAAAACGGGAAAGGTATGTTAAAAATGCACAGGGGAATTTTGATATGTAATAAATACCAGGGGTCTGCTTATAAATTCTTGCACAGACTGTACTGCCCCTCTGTTCTGATTCACAAGTTTAACCCAGGGATCTCCCTTATGTGTGGCAGGTGCAACAGGGATCTAGGAACATACATACACTATTTCTGGAGCTGTCCAAGACTGGCCCAGTTCTGGGGGGATGTAGCAAGGGATATTGGCAGAATGCTGAGTAGGAGTTTGGAGGCAGACCCCCTTGTCACTATTATTTGGGATGGAGGTTACTGGACCTATGTACTGGGAACCCCTGCCCAGGTGGGTGAGGGTCCTGCATACTTTGGTAAGGCAATGTATTTTAATTACATGGGTGTCAGCTGCTATCCTGACGGTGGCACAATGAAAAGCCCTGGCTGTCCACACCTTGGCTCTCGAGAGATTGACCTTTATGCTACAAAACAGGGAAGAAAGGTTCTGGAGGGAGTGGGGGCCGTTCATGGGGTCCCTTTCCTTAGGTGAAATGCAGATCCTTCGGAACGGCTATTAACCAGTAGCCTTGATAGTGTGAAAGGGGAGGGAAATAAGTATATGTATGCCCAGGTCTGGATGAATGGGAGGTTGCCGCCCCCACCCCAATATAAGATACAGGGTGAACTGAATTCTCTCTTAGGTGGATGAGCTCGGGAGTGCATGCCATGTTGCCAAAATCAGGTGCCTAATGTATAAACACAGGACCTCTCTGTTTGTCTTACTGTCTGTAGATGTGTTGTGATATTGTTTAATATGTTAAAACTTATGGAGTGATTGTAATGTTGAATATGGAATAAGTAAAATGTAAGTTACTCCAATGAAGTTTTATGCAAAAAAAGAAAAGATAATCTGGAACAAAGGGGGCTGACCTTGAGATGCATTTTAACCTCCACAAGCTTGTTCAGAGAACCATCAGCAGAAAGCCAGCTCTGGGACAGTTAAGACTAAACGTACTCATCAGGCTGACCTCAAGAAAAAAACTGACGAAGTTTTGGTATATTCTGTGAGAAACAGGAGGTGTAATTTACAGCATCGGGATGCAGAGTTTAAACTGCCAGGAAAAGACATCTTATAAAAAGAGAGTAATGTTTTGGGGGATATTTTAAAGGAAAACTCAGATGAAGGACTTCTTGTTTACTCTGCTTGCATAAACAGCTGTCCTGTACAGTTTTAATTTTTTTCTATTTTATTGATACTAATAATAAAACGATACTTGCAAATTTTATAACTCCTCCTGGTCTGACTGTTTCCCGACCTATGCCTCTGTCACCTACATTATGGAAAGCCTTTTCATGCTACTAGCAAAATGTCAAAATCCTCTGTATGCTATTAATAAAATGTAAAATATGTGATAATCCTGAATGTAGAAAATCCCTTTTTATGCTACTAGTGAAACATCTAAAATGTGCTAATCCTACATGCAGAAAATGATTTCCTTGCTACTACTAAAATGTCTAATATGTGATAACCCCACGTGTAGAAAGTCCTTTGTATGCTACTATACAACAGAAATGTCTAATATGTAATAATCCTACGCACCGAAAATCCTTTGCATCTATTACTTGTTATGAACATTGACACCAAGTGATCTTTTTACTGAAGAAATTGAAAAGCAGCTATTATAAAATAGGTAGGGAAATCCCTTACATCACGATTGAACAGAGCCTGTGCATTGTGAGAGCATCATGCAGCGTAAAAAAAAAAAAAGTCATGCCAACCAAGACACAGCAGCCACTGCAAATCCCTGTACAACCCCTGTAACATTTTTTTAAGTTCACACAGCTGCCATGTTTACAAACCAAGAAAATCTGTCTCAGTGATTTATTCAGTCAGTCAGTTACTGCTGACCAGGTAAGTGTACTAGACACAACACTATTTTCAGGCACGAGGTGGAAGTGGGGTTACAATATGGAAAAAGGAGTGGATGAATTTTACAACTTATCAGCAGTCTTAAAAGCCAATTGACATTAGTTCTGTGGCCTTTATTTCTTTACCTCTGCTGCTATATTTCCATGATTTTAGCATTCTTCCCCCCCTACTGTTTTTTCTCCCCATTCCAGGTACCCACAGGATTCAGGGATTTACCCAGTTTTGGCCTCAGCTACCACCCAGCACTACATACTACTCACCCGACACCTCTGGTGTCCCCTACATGTCTTCCCTCCATAGTAAGGGTCATGGTGGGAGAGGGTCACCCCAGCAGCCCAGAAGCGGAGAGTGTGCAGATCATCATTTAGATGGTATCTACGGTTTTTCACCCTTAAGAGTTCCTCCCTTCTCACTGCACATGACTGACGCTGTCGTCATGGGCTTGCGTACAATGCAGCATGTTCCCTGTGATAGGAGCAAGCTCCCTAGCCCAGCCACAAGGGTTGTTGTGGTGGTGGACTCACAATTAATCCTCCCTAACCAAAGCACACCTGGTCTGCCTCCGGACGCAGAGCGCCAGGTCGCCTGTACAGCAGCAAGACGTTCAGCTGCTGGGCCATCGTGCAAATTTTACCATAGATGCTTTTCATACTGCTTACTGACAAATGGCTACACACCGTGTTTCTGTCATTTCTCATCATTTATTACGATAACTGTGCATATCTGAAGTTTTTGAAAGACTCTTTCCGTAGCCCACCCACAATACTGTGGAGTATTCCTTATAATCCCATAGAAAGGAAGCACAAAAATAATCCCAGTCTCCTATCTCCTCTTTAAGAGCCCCACACAAGGAATGCCTTATCTGAGTAGGGGATAAACGTAAATAAATCTTTTTAAACTAGAAACGGTCAAGAAAACAAATATTATTGGATCGATGTTTACTACCCAGCAGCAACAGTCTAACTTAAGTGGGAGGCAACAATGCTTATCAATGTTGGGAAAATCTTTTTAGCTGTTTTAGTGGTAAAATGATAATAGGTATTTTTGGACCCATCAGTGCCTGAGCAACACTACGCAGCTTGTCAAACTGAAGTTTACCCAACAAATTTGACATGGCTCCCGTGTGTTATATGTCCTCAAAACATGTGCAAGAAAAATCAAGTGCTCTGATAATCAAAACACCAGTACAGCCATGTAATTATGTGCCCATAATTACACATTTGCAACTTCTTTCAAGGTGCCAGCCTTTGTACCTTTCGAAAAGCTTTTGAATATCACTACATTATGCAGTCTCCCCGAATGCACACACAGTCGTCACACTGTCTCTCTCGGATCATGGTTAGAATCATCACTATAAACAAAAAACATAATTACAGCTCCTGCTCACTCTCTTGCCTAGAGCAACACGGTCTAAATCACTTTAAAAACATGTAAGGTTTCCACTCATGCTCTTGCCTCCAGCAGCAGGGGTTCATTATGCAGCTCGCACCAACGGTCCCTCTGTTTCCCTTGAGCCCTCTCGCATGTCAGTGGTCTGGGACAGAACTTTTTTTTTCCTTCCAGTTTCACGATGCTTCCCAGATAAAACATTGTAATTGTTTCATATAACATGCGTAAGAAAAAATTGTTGCAGTAATTTTTCAAACACATTATAAGGGCAAGGCATGTCCAAGGCTGTGTTAACTATAGTCAATAGTCACACTTGTCTCTCAGATGTTTAAAGGTACTTGGCATAAGACCCTCGTGCCTAATACCACCCACAAATGGCATGTGATTACTGACCCATAGTCGCACACCCTGTCCTGCATTACTGCATAATAATTAATAGCTTCCTCTTTTTTCCATAAGGAAACCGTGACGTAATTTGCCGTTATAAAGGAGCGTTTATAACGGCAAACATGCGCATGGTTTCCCCTTCTCTGCGCATGCTCAAACTCCTCGATTGCTGTCCTTCCCGAACTGCAAACCCAACGTGAAGAGAAACTGCCACAGACACTCGGCAGTAAGTAAAATATAATTTAAATAAAATGTACCACATCGCTACCAGATCGATCCTCCCTCACAATACTGTGGGGAAAAAAATGTTTTGAATAAGAGAAAGCCAACCGCCGCCAATGACAGAATCGGACTGCGGCGGCACAACGCTCTTTTTATTTATATAATCGCTGGAAAAAGCTTAATTATATAAAATAATATAGGTCTGGGTGTTTGTAAACTCGAACTTACACACACCGCCGGGGTTAGATGCTTCATATAAACCCCTGGGTTGTGTGTAAATTCTCGTTACACACCCAGACCCATACTTTATTCTATATGTTATCTTTAATAAAACAAGCAGACTAGAACACAGAACTCAGATGGAGATGTGATGATGGTGGTAAGAGTAGTAACAGCTGCATATAAAATGGGTTGGAAAGTTCCTGCTTCCTTATTGCCAAAGTGAGTTCCAAGGCCTATAGTTAATTCTCCAGAAATACACGGTGCCACAAGTTTCGGCAGTGGGGTTTGGAATTTGGGCAAATCACATAACAAATGCATGACCCTTTTGCATTACAAATATGGCTGCCATAATTACTCACTAAAAACATTTAAGCCATAGAAAGTATTAAAAAAAAAAACACACACACAAAAAAAAAACAACATTTTCCTGTCATGATCCCCTTGCTGCACAGTCAGTCTGAATTCTTATATTCCATGACAATAAACATAGTGTGTAGAAAGACAGGTAAGAGAAGGACTTCTTATCAGTTACTTTATAAAAAAAAGGAAAACACCTGTTTTTAATAAAACAAAAGCTGATAATTTTGTTTTCTAAAATTGTTTCTAAATGTACCTATTTTACAGCACAATAAGACACTTGAAGTCACAGTTTTTTTCCCCTCTTTTTGACCCTAGGTCAATGACTGTTGGGGGGGGAGGGGGGCGCTGATATCTTCGGTAATCAACTGCTTAGTCTCCTTGATTTTAGTATTCACTTATTGTTCAGGTTTGCTATAAGTTAATCCACTTTGAAAATTCTCTCAGTGTCCTTTAACAATCTAGAAATATGCCACAGAATATCAGGACCAGATCATGAATAAGCAGTTTATCTGCGTAGCACTGAGACGACCACTCATACTGTGAAAATAAACTTCATAACTACATTATGTAATTGAGTCATGCTTTTTTTCTGTGCGATATGGACTCGTGGTCATGGAACAGTACACTCTCTCAATAGATACATTCATATCAAGTTTCTTCACAAATGGGGCAGATGTGAAGGTTAGAATCAGATGTTAATTTCCCCTTGGCTGAGTGAACAGCACTTATTTATGTATTTTGTAATTTGTGGCCAGGAAAGGCACACACAGCTTGCTTCCAGGTGCATCCTGGGGGTAGGCTGCAGGGACCTGGGTTTTTTTCTTTTCTTTTTATGGCACTATTCTTCTCCGCTTTTCTCCCCACCCCTCCTCAGACGTGTGCGTGTAGAAACACGTGATCAGCGCTTACGGGGCAACTTCCCACTCCTTGCTGCCATCGGACCTCCACCTGGTGGCAGTGGAACTACCGGGAGGGGCACAACCTCCCCAGGAGAGGAGAGCTGCCATTAGGCTGCTCAATCCTGCTCCCCCTTCCCCCATGCCAGTGACCCGAGGTTGTTCCCAAGCCCGGGTCACTGGCATGACGTGAGGTAAGGCATAATGCCTCAGCCCTCTGCGCCACTGGGCCGGCTTGCAGGGACCTGTTTTATTGACGTGGAATCTCTGCACTGAGTGTTGCAACTGACAATATAAAATGCCCAATCGTCCACACTGCAAAATAAATAAATATAATTCGACATCCCCCTGCCCAAAAAAAAAACAACTCCAAAAGCGTACCAGAAGGGTGGATGTAGCAGAAATGAAGTAGGATGAATATATATAATGGGGCATATATTTGAAACAGTTCCATATCACCCTGTATATGTAAACACGGCACTACTATGGTTATGCTGCAGAGGCATCAGAGAACACCAGTAGTTTATTTTTTTGTTTAAATTAAATGTTTATTAACACAACCCAGAACAAAGGAGGCAGTATAGCGCAGTGGTCTAAGGCTCTGAGCTGCAAATCTGGTGACATCCAGCAGACCAGACCTGGGTTTGAATCCCACAGCTTCCACTTGCATACTGTGCGACTCTGAGCAAGTCACTTAACCTCCTTGTGCTCCCAGGTCGCTCCTGTAAAAAAGCTTTCAGCTTAATGTGCTATACCTGGTTAAACAACTAAAACTGGTATACAATTAACAATCAATTTGCATAACAGACAGTTTCTGAAGCAGAGTATAAACAGAGTTTAACATCAATTACAAGCACGTTGGGGAAAGTCTTAAATATCATCACGGCAATAATCTGAAAATGTGGAACAGGTTGGGCAACAGTGGGGGGTAGGGGCTCCCTGGCACAGGGGAGAGATTAAGGGCACCCAAATAAAAGTCATAGGCTCAGAAAAAAATATGAATGTCTATCAAGGTTGTCTCTTACAAAAATAGAAAGGAAAGACAAAGGCCAGAACAAGTGGTGATTATTATGAAGATCAATGCTCATCGATGGATGTGTAATAGAAAACCCAGGGCCTCCAATGCAATTCAAATTCTGTCCGACGGTCCCGTTGCATGGTTGTGAGTTTTTCTTTTACGTCGAGTGCCATGACCTCAGCGTCGGTGAGACAGGTTTCATCCACAGATGAGTAATAGCCTTTTTAGCCGCCAGAATGTAAATCCAGATCAATGACTTGCAGGACAAGCGGGTATTTGGTGGGAGTATGAACATTAAGATAAATTCAAGGGTAACCTGGAAAGAGAAACCTGTCATGTTGGCTACATGAGTTAGTACTGCCTTCTAAAAGGGCTGCAATATTGGACAAAGGGAGCACCAGTAGGTTTGATGGAAAAGCACCATACTGTGGGATAACAGATGGACTAGATACAGAACTTCAGGTTCAACACACAATCTGTGTGTGATGTTTATGTAAAACACAGGGAATAACCTGAGCAAGCATATCCCTTCTTCAATACATCAGTTTGCTGCAACATACTATGCATGTCCTTCCTCTGCAGTTTGTCAGCACCAACTGATCTACTCTTTAGTGAAAATTATTTCATTCCCTATGTTGGTCTTGTGTGTTTGTGATGGGGAGCTCACAAAAGAAAACACCAAAAACAAGCTAAAGATAAAGAACCTCAGGACAGAGTCAATAAAGCCAAGTTTCAAAGAAACGGATCACACATACCCCCATAATGCAAAGTATCATGAGATGTATATGCAAATCACCATGAAATTTTAGGCTGGCGATCTTATGGACTAGAAACTGTAAAGGATAGATTAGGCTAAGAAATAGAAGAACTTGCTGCAACAGCTTTAAGAAAAGATCGGTCTTCAAGAGTGGCAGGATCTCCCTGTCACAGGCACTAACATACGGGACCAAGTCTGCACCTAAACCTGTGCAGCTGTGTCCTCGACCTTGGTTACAAGACTCCCCACTCCCTGCTCCACAGCCACCTCCAGTGGTAAGGTCCAACTGAAAGGAGAAACCAACTTAGTGTCCTGTACACAAGTGGGCAAATGAAACTCAAAAGTTCCTAAACTCATATTAGATGCCCCCAATGGCACTGCTCTCAGCACTCGACAGACTAGTTTTGCGTTACTATGGAGGGGAAATATAGCAAACAAGTATTAATGTTTCTCGTACTTCATGAAACAAACTGTGTCTGCCTACAGCAGGTCCCAAACTATTAAATGCCTTTAAAATGTTGCTCCCAATATACAATACAGAACTCTGTTATTGTTTTTTAATACATGGATTCTGAATTTAATAGTATCCTAAAATATACAAAACATTTCCGGTAACAGTATCGCTTCCAAAGTGATTATACCATCGTTCAGGCCCAATAATAGCATTGCTCAGGATCTGAATGATGGTATTATCACAGAAGCTCAATAGCGCAAGCGCCAGTCTCTCTGCCCACGTCTCCCAAGCGTGCCTTTTGACTGGCCACTTTTCCTCTGTAGGTGGGCAAAAATAGTTTTAAAAACATGGCGGCCAGTCTCTCGCTAACCAAGAGAGTGTCTACTCTGCAGTACTTCACTTCAAAAATGAAACTGCCTGGTCAATCCTACAGCAGTAGAACAGAACAGAGGTAAGACTCAACCAGAAAATGCACAAAAAACTGTTTTGGACAGCTAACGGAGCCGACGAGGGAATGGCAGTGCACCGTGGTGTTCTGACACACTGCGGTGGTCAGCCAGCATGGAGACACTCCTTCACTACAGTGGCCAACCACCCAAATTATCCACAAAATGAGCAAAAACAAACCAACAAGATCCAACTCGGATGCATATATTAAAAACAAAACTATGGCTAGCCAAGCATATATTACCGATGAGCTTCAGCATCTCGAGGTTCTGGACATTTAGAGACCTCTCGAGGTAACTGAGTGTCCAGGACCTCTCGATGCTATTACTCACCGGTAATACATACTTGGCTATCGATTATTCTCTTTATAGACTGCTACACACATAACGTTTTTTTTTTTTTTTTTTTTTAACCAGGACAGACACACTAAGCTGAAAACTTGTTTAAGGTGCAACCTGGGAGCACAAGAAGTTAAGTGACTTGCTCAGGGTCACACAGTATGCAAGTGGGGGCTATGGAATTCGAACCCAGGTCTCCAGGTTTGCAGCTCAGAGCCTTAACCCACTGCACTATACTGCCTTTTATCTCATTATAACCACTGAGCCACTGTTGTATAATAACCAGTGGTGCAAGTGGTAGACAAGAAGTACAGGAACTTGGGCATTGGCAAATATGAGATGCAGAATGTAGATCCTCAATCTGAAGGACAGCTGTGTCAAGACACATCTATCTGTTTCAACACTAGTAGATTCAGTTAGAGATACTGAAGTATTTCTAAGAAAATGGCATTGTTGTACACATTAAATATTGTTATGGAAACCCTGATTTCAGGTCACAGGCTCAGAAACTGTCATTATGTTGCTGGTTTAAGAATTTCAGTTCCAGTGTCAGTGGGAAGAAGTACAGGAACTCTGTTCCTGCTGCATAAAAGGTACAGGAACTGAGTTCCTGTGTGTTCCTGTTCACTTTCATCACTGATAATAACTCTACAGAATAATGTGCAGTATAAATAAAACAGACTGTGTCTAACAATGCAACAGAGTCAACTGGCTGCCAACAGAGGAGCCCTACGGAATTTAGATGCAGTCATCTCATAAGACAATCCCATAGGACAACCATTTTGAATAAAGAATCTCAGTGGATGAGTACTGTTGCCAAGGTAGCTCTGAGTCATCGGGGACAAGAGGAACCGCACATACATTTTGTACTACAGCACCATCAACGAATATGTGGCATTCCAGATGGAATGAAAAAGAGACCGGGGCTGCCCCATAATTCAGGAACAGGTGCAAACTCTACAACATGCACATCCAATCAGAGCAGTCTGTGAGCAATTCCATGTTGATTCCATTGGCCAATGGAAATAAGAAAGCCTGTCCTATGTGGGGTAGGCTGCTAGGAACAGAACATTAACAAGTTTAGGTGACCCCCCACCCCCGAACTTTAATTAATCAAGGGAAGCCTGGTCACAGAACACGTCTAGCAAATAAAATGTTATAACTGTGCATTTTAGTAACAGAATAGCGCTCTCCAGGAGTCATCATGACCTCCAGAGTTCTCACGGCTCAAGTTCTCCATTCTCTCAAACATGCCTACAGTAGATGAAAGGTGCTTCTCTTTTTCACATTTAGTTTTTTCCTCTTTTCTCCAACCCCCACACACACATACTTCCTTACCTTTTCTCCATTTATTTTCAGCCTTTCACTTTGTCCTTTTTACTGTTTCTTCAATCCTTTTAAGGTTGCTTGTAAAAGCAGACTTTTTGCTAGCATAGGGGGAAATGGTGAGAGTTGCTAATACTGGAAAAGGCGATTGGTCCCTCCAATCTGTCCTGTTTAACCCTATTGTACCCTGGACCAACTGTCTAGTCAGGGTTACTGCCCCCACCCCCACGTTCTTCATTGGGGATGGAACCCAGGTCCCCTTCACTTAGTCTTTGTGCACTATCACTGTGTGCTAATTAAGTCCAAGCAGGATGGCCACTCAGCAAGATGTCAACCACAGAACAGCTGCACTACAATGTTACAGAGATCTACCAAATTGCAAGACAGGAGGTAAAGTAAATTGTAACATGGCTAGAAAAGATGGACATGATTCCAGCAACTGCACTGGCACAAACACAACACATGGTACACTGTGAATCGGTGATTAATCCACTAGTAATGCCCGCCTCAGAATGCAGCACTGTTTGCAGCAAGAATGGGAGCGAGCAACAGGAAAAAGTGGACCACTGTTTGCACTGTGGACGAGCTGCAAAACCCTGAGCATGCTCGCCCTCTTCCTGAAGAAAGCCATGGGTGCCGCACTGTACAGGGAGCTGTCACGGCGATGAGCAGCGTTTCTCGCTGTGCAAGGAAAACTGAGGCAAGTTACACAGTCTCATGTAGACGGACCAGGAGAAGCATGCTGTGAGTGATGTACGTGTCCGTAAATGGCGAGTAGGACTATCAGGTATCACTTCCTAGTAAGCAGTGCATTGTGGGGATAGAATGAAGATTTGCATACCTTCAGATTGGCAATGAAGTAAAGTCTCAGGTATGCAAATATTTGTTTTCTCTCCAGAATGCAGCAGTTAAGCAGAAATACAAAACAGTGAAACGAGTCTAAACAGCTTTGTAGATATGAATGAGTTATGTTGTCCGCCAAGATGTGTCACAAAGTGCTTTTTAATCATTAGTAGGAAAACGACAGAAAGTAGCCGGCACAGTATTAACAGGTAGTGAAGTTAGAGCGTGCACGCACCTGGTGGAGATCGAGATATATTGAAAAATACACAGTACAACAGCAGCTGAAATTGTAGAAAACAATATCATAAGTTCCTGTTCACTAATATCCCACAAACCACTCACTTGTAACATAACCGTCTGCACTTGCGATGTTACAAGCGCATTAAGACACTCCGAAGGTGGCATCTAATGGGGAATTAATGCATGGTTGGCCTATTGTAGGCACTCTGCCTTTGGCCTTGTGCCACAACGGTCCCAACAATGCATTAATTCCCCATTAGATGCCACCTTCGTCGTGGCTTAGTGCTTACTTAGCCACACCTCATTCTGCCCTGCTGATGTTCTAATATGCTCCCAATGTGTTCCTTGATACCCTGAGTGTTATTTCAGTTTTAACAATATGCTATTGCACTAATTTGCCTGTTATTTTGTTCTTTATATATTTTTATCCTGTGCCCCCACACACACACACCCCGTATCGCACTTGAAAAAGAGCTTTGGCTCAGTGTGCCTTTCCCAAGTACCAATCATCAATAAAGAAATAAAACAGAACACTGAGCTGCTGTAAATTACAACAGCCGTCTGCTTACTTATCTTCACCAATGGTCGGAAGAGAGGTTGACCAGCTGGCTCCATTTTTTGTTTTTGGTTTTTTGTTTGTTTTTTGGTGTGTGTGTGTTTTGTTTTTTTGTTAATTTTGCTATATAGCTACACTTTGTAGCTCATGGACACTGTTCCTGTGTGCCAATCAGTGCGATTTCGTATCTTCTTAGGCGGGTCGGGAGTGGAGGTGGACCCACAAGCTGCTGGCTCCTTTTCTTTCTTTTTTCATTTATATACCCTATTCCATGCAGGGAGTATTTTGCACAGGGTGGGGGTGTCAGTTGGACAGTAGAGTGCTGGTTTGTTCCCACATTAACTGGGGGTTCTGTATTTTTTTTTTTTATTTGGAACCAAACTGAAGCTTTGAACCATTAATTTCCCCCTTTATGTTCAGTTTGTTCTGAAGTAAACAACTTCCATCCCCCCATATCATCTGTCCCTAATTCCCACTGCGTGTGGGACATGTCCCATTGCCACTGCCTTCTCCCCTCCATCCCAGTCTCCAGTTCCAATCCGTGGAAAACAGGTTAAAGGAACTGTGACTGATCCTTGCTTCTCCATCGTTCCGTATCATTAGGTCATCGTGGTAATGAGAGGTTGTCAAACTGCCTTGCTTTGAGCAAGGCATGGTCCCTCAGCTGGGGGTTATTTAGTTACAGTAACAATTTACGCTGTAGCTCTGGTGCCATAACAGAATTTTGAGGATGCTATGTACGGGGTAGGGCTACAGCATGTTCAAAGTAATGTAGAGGATTGGGGGTGCTGTTTATTTCATTTTTTAATTTTTACCCTTGTAAGTCTCGATGAGCAAATTGCCGTTTTCACAGATGACAAGCATACAATTAACATTACAAAAACAAAATACATAAAAAGTACATAACATACTGACTAACATTAACAAGTACATTCCTGGGAGGTTTGTAAATGCCTCTTCAACATTGACTTAAAACAGTACAGACTTGTAATTTTAATATTTCAGCTGGGAGGGAATTAATAAAACAGTGACCCCTATAAAGCAATGATCGCTGTCCTGATGATTTCTTTAAAAATGGAACATTAAAAGTAAACTTGGATTGAGTTCTAGTTTATAGTAATCTACACAACTTTGCATGCCACATTTCATTTTTAGGGCTTGTATATAAACATGATAGTACCCCCCAAATATGAAAGGTAGCCTTCTCAGTTGAGTAGAATGAAATAATGCGTCGAAATCAAGCTCTGAAACCATTTGCCAGCAGGGCTAGTGAATGGGAAAATCTGAGGGCCCCACAGTTTTTTCCACTTGCCCAGTTCTACTTACTGAAATATTACCATGTCCAATACATGTCAGCAGGGCTAGCCGAAGGAAAATACTTCTACCCCGATACAAAGTCTACCAGAATTTGGCTACTGGGCTAGTACCACTTTCAACCCCTACATAAACCGCTCAACATCACCAATTCTACAAAACACTGAACCTGGTGTTGCCCTATCCCTCACCTGGCATCATCAAAATGCTGATTTTTTTTGGGGGGGGTGGGATCCAAAGCTTACTGAGTACAAGGCTATTATACTCAGTGACATTTTTTTTTTAAACTGCGTCTTCAGACCCCGAGGTAGGCAACACCATGGTGGGTCGTGACTGCCTCAGACTACCACAGATGTTAGCAGCTCTTGAACCATGGCACTGTCCTTATCTGGATCCTACTCAGAGAAGGCTCCTGAGAGACCATTATACATTCAAGAACTTCTACCAAAAGCCAACCCAGTGGCGTGAAAGGCTGAGGCACTGGCATCTTACCTCCAGCCACAATGGTGACCCGGCTTTGGAAATGGACCAGGGTCGCTGAGCTAGCCAGGTGAAGGAGGACTGAGCGTCCCAAGGACAGCTCTCCTTCTTCAGGGAGGGAGGACTCTGAATCCCACGACTTGCCTGCCACACAGCACAGGCTTAGCTGCAGCACCGACAGGACCAGCAGATGTGGCAGGGACATGCGTGGGCACTGCATACAAGTGCCACAGTACACATGTACGTCAATACATGCACACGTGCATGACTCGCAGATGTCCCAGAGGAAAAAATTGAGGAAAATGCTTTGGCTTGCTCTGCATCCCCCACATGACCCCATGTGGCTGGCCACCTGCCGATATGGCTCTGTGTAAGTGGTGATTAACACATACATCCACATGATGGGTTGGTGACAAGACTGGGGACACAAGCGGAGAAGCAAACAAAGGAAGAAAAATAACGTAAATGGAATTCACGTTGGTGATGGGACCAGGGGATGCAGCCAGGATCTGGGATGCAAGCAGAGAAACAAAGGAAGAAAAAGAACTTCCACTACACTATCAAATAAAAAATGGAATTAAAGGAAAGCGGTCATTATACTACTCCTCCCCATTAAGCTTTTCGCATGGTAGAACTTTTTTTCCAGTGTTTATTTACTTAATTTTACCATTTTTAATTATTTATTTTTTTTAGGTCCACAATCCCCAAACATGGTGGACGCTGCTGGGTTCCATTTAATCTGACGGTACGGCACCGCACTGCTCGCTCTAATGCAAAATGTACTGGAGCGAGCAGTGTGGCACCGCACCATCAGATGAAATGGAATCCAGCAGCATCCACCATGTTTGGGGATCACGGACTTTAAAAAAAGTAAGTAAGTAAACACTGGAAAAAAATGTTTCTACCTCGCAAAAAAATTAATCGTGGGTAGACCTTTCAGGGGTGGGAGGATTAGTATAATGACAGCTTTCCTTGTAAAAAAGAAAAGAAATGAGAGTCTTTCTGACACTTCCACTCAGAGTCAAGCCTAAATGAATACCTCAGTTTACAAAAACACATAAGGAGCTGCTTCACTTAATTCAAGATACTACCCCACCACACAAAAAGCACAACACACAGTGAGGCCTACAGTACCCCAGAAGCCGCTATAAAGAGCAACAAACACAGAGGACAGGTTACATCTTCCAAGAAACACCACCACCCTTCCATAGCTGCAAGGGAGAGCTCACGGGTAAATACCAAAGCCACAGCAGGATCTCCTGCAAAACAAAAAAATGAGAACCACCAACCGAAGACAGGAATCATTTATAGTTTTAAACGTTTTTTTAATTCATTTGAATTTTGGTGACTGGGTAGGTAGAGTCCCTTTTTCAGGTGCGACCCAGAATTAGTTACATACTGTCTCTGTACATTACATTACATTACATCAGATACAAAGAGCGTGTTCAAAGGAAGGCAATGGCATTATTTACAAACATTAGGTGAGATTACATAGGTATTCACGAAGGACTTACTCAAAGCTTAGAAGGAAGTACATTATGTACAATGCAGGACACGTTAAGGATATTCTAAAATAAATGGCTACAGACAATGAAATAAGTGTGATTACATAGGCATTCAGAGAGCAGTAAAACCAATACTTTCAATAAAGTAGGTGGAAACAGTAGTAAAAAGTGCAGTAACTAGGATCTTATAATCAATTCATTTAACATTTGCAGCAGCAAGGTGTGAAGGCCCAGGAGAGGGCCTTGAGCCTCTTGTTAAACTGGGTGATGTTGGGGGCTGCATGAAGCTCTGGAGGTAGGGAGTTCCACAGAGAGAGAGAGAGAGAGAGAGAGAGCTAGAGAGAGGAGAAGGTTCTACTACCAGCAGCAGTCCGAACACTAGGAATATTCAACAAGGGGCTGTTAGCTGATCTCTATGGCCTGGCATGTTGCCTGGGCTGAATTAGCGAAGCAAGGCTGGGAGGGGCATCAGGTTACAGCAGTTTAAAGGCCATACAGTGCAGGGGATAGTGCAGCCTAGCTTCAAAAGAAGGTCCACGCCAGCAAGGTGAGCACATCACAGTGGTGGTCCCTGGGTTGGGCACCAGCAGCAAAACATACTATTCTATTATGCAGAACTTTTAGTTTTCATAATACAGATTCACATGCAGACTGCACAACCAGGGCACCATAAAACAGGACTGGCAGCAGGATGCAATTTGCTATTGCTACACAAGCAGGGATGGAGAGGGAGGGGGCAAGCCTGTAAAGGTGGCTGAACTTATGGTTTAGAGATTTTGTCAAGACCTCTGCCTGGGGTTCAAAGGACAAATTTTGCTCTAAAACCACCCCTAGGTATTTGAATGTTTGTACCACATCAAGACTTGCCCCACTGATGGTGGATAGGGTGAGTAGGTGATGTCTTTTTGGACCAAGCTTCTTACTGCCAAATAGCATAACCTTGGTTTTCACTGCACTGAGAACACTTTGTTGCGCAGAAACCAATTTTCTAGAATGTGGAAGTCTTTGCACAGTTGAGTATTAATCCAATTTATGTCCGCTGATGACCTATAAACATTGGCATCATCTGCGTATAATTGTACTGAGGCACCACCACAGTTAACAAGCATGTAATTTATAAATGAGGAGGACAGAAGAGGACCAAGTATTGAGTCTTGGGTACTCCAGCAGAGATCTCCTTAAGTGCAGAGGTCGTGCCCTGCCATTTTACACACTGTTTCCTCCTAACTAGGTAATTCTTAAACCAGACACAGGAGAGGTCATCCAGATCAATCCATCTCAGTATAGTTAGGAGAAGGTCGTGACTGACTAGGTCAAATACCTTTGTGAGATCAACAAAGGCTGCACCAGTAGCCATCCCTTCATCCATGGCATTAAGAATGTCACAGGTGGGGGCGTTAATGAGCTAGTTAGCTTAAAGATACAGTACATCTTTCTACCGCTCCCTGAGCCGCTACAAACAAAAATAAAATAAAACTATTCTAAAGCTAAGTTAAAGTTATTGGAAACCCGGGGAAGTTGTCGGAAGGTAGGATGGATGACTATGTGGTCTCGACTGCAGCAAAAAGTATACGTACCACCGGTAAAATGCAGAGGAAGCAGCCGCCGGCCTTGCAGGAGGAAAATAAAGGCCGTGTGTCTCTCTCAGCTGGGGAAGTGAGCGCCTTAGGCCGCGAGGTCACCCAGCAAGTTTTGGCTGCATTTGAGCCCAAGTTGACCAGTCTGGATACAAATTTCGACCACAAATTGCAAGAGCTAGTTGATTTACACACTACTCATGCAACCCGACTGGGTGAAATGGAGCAGCGAATTTCCGATTTGGAGGATACAACTACCCACTACCGGAACAGCTTACTGTGATGCAGTGGGAGATGGAAGAACTTAAGGAGCTTCTGGATTATCAGAATTATCGTCTAAATCTGTGCCTACGAGGGCTCCCGGAAGGGCTGGAGGGGCCAAATGCAATGGACTCTTGCGCCAAAGTGCTACCCAAGCTCTTGGGTATCTCTCTCAAAAACAGGCGTATGAAGCTTGAAAGGGCCCATAGATCCATTATGCCAAAACCTGGGCCTAACCAACCTCCGCGAATACAGATTACTCACCTGTAACAGGAGTTCTAGGAATGGTATATGTTGTTCATCCACACTTATTGCCAGGTATCCTTGCCGCTTTAAATCTTGCCGGAAGGTCTTCAAGCTGGCTCCTCCCACCCACGGGTGGTAAACTCTCAGCTCCACCCCATGACGCCAGATCTGGCCCGCTGGAAGCTCAGGTTGTCGCGCCAAAGCCGAGAAGAGGATGTAGGATGAACAACATATACCATTCCTAGAACTCCCTGTTACAGGTGAGTAACCTGTATTTCTAGGGACATGGATATGTTGTTCATCCACACTTATTGGCAGACTCTAGCAGTTCTCCGGGAGGAGGGAGGCAAGAGCACACCCGATACTTACTTAGGAAATAAAGACTGGAGAACCGAGGCACCAAAACCAGCATCCCGGCGTGACTCAAGGTTGATGTGGTAGTGGGTAATGAAGGTGTGTGCTGACTTCCAGGTAGCAGCCCTGCAGATTTCCTGGATAGGAGCGTCCCTGGAAGCAGCCACCGATGCAGCAGTATGACGGGTAGAATGAGCTCTTATCCCTCTGGGAGGCTCCATGCCTGCTCAACTCATAGCAGCGATCTATGCAGGAGGTGACCCACCTGCTTATCGCCTGCTTGGCTGCAGGTCTGCCAGGTGCGGCTTCAGTGTAGGTGACAAACAGCTGGCTAACCTCCCTCGAATTCCAGCCGCAGCGCCTTATAGTAGGCGAGCCTTCTAGGGTTCAGAGTATGGAGCCTATATTCGCCTCCGAGGTGTGATTGGGGTAGAACACCGGCAGAGTCAACACCTGGTTAAGGTGAAACTCCGACACCACCTCGGAAGGAATTTCGGGTGGGGCGCAGGACAACCTTGTCCCTATGGAAGACCAGGTAAGGAGACTCCGGGAAAGCGCCTGAGCCTCCCCATCCTTCTGGCTGACGGATAGCCACCAAGAAGGCGTGTCTTCCACGACAGGTGAGAGAGATCACACCTGTGCATTGGTTCAATGGCTTGCCCATGAGCTTTGCCAGTACCAGCAGTAGATCCCACGGAGGTGGAGGTTCTCGCATCGGAGGGAATGTGATCAAGGCCTTTGAAAAGCGCCAGACCACCTTTTCCTCATACGCCACCGACTGCTTCCTGGCCCGCGCCTGTAAGCAGAGATGGCTGCCAGGTGCACCTTAAGGGTCACCGACTCCAAGCCCCTTGCTGAGAAAGGGACCACAGGTAGTCCAATATGCTCGCCAAAGAACAGGAGGAAGGGTCCGGGCCCTTGCCCTGACACCAAATGGAAAATCTCTTCCATTTGAAGGCGTAGCATTTCTTGGTCAATTCCTTACGGGACACCTCAACTACATTGAGGACCTCGTCGGAGAGACCCAAGGCCTGGAACTCTAGCCGCTCAGGAACCAGGTCGTCAGGAGCAGGGATTGAAGGTCCGGATGGAACACCTTCCCCTGATTGACTGAAAGCAGGTCTGGGCAAGCTGGAAGCTACCTCGGGAGCCTGGAGCTGAGGCTGAGGAGATCTGGATACCAGCACTGGCGGGGCCAGTCTGGGGCTACCAGAATCACCTGCGCCTTGTCCCTCCTCGCCTTGAGAAGCACCTTGTGGATCAAGGGAAATGGGGGAAATGCGTAGAAGAGGCCCGGGGTCCACGGCCTCGAGAAGGCATCCCCCTGCAGCGAGCCCTGCTGAGGGGGGCGGGTATGGAACAGCCTCAGCTTCGCGTTCTCCCTGGAGGCAAACAGGTCCACCTGAGGGGTGCCGCAATGGGAGAACAGATCTTGTACTACCTCCGGCAGGAGAGACCACTGTGGGACACAGCCCCTATCCGGCTTAGGCATCGGCCAGGGTGTTGGAGGCTCCTGCCACATGAATGGCTAGGAGATCCGCCTCCAGGCTGCGCAGTGAGTGACCAGATGCGGAGAGCTTCCTTGCATAGAAGCATGGAGCGCGTCCCGCCCTGGCGGTTTAGATAGTACATGGTCATGGTATTGTCCGTCTGGACCCGAACCACTTGACCTCGAAGAAACTGAGCGAAGGCGGTGAGAGCTAGGCGGACCGCTCGGAGCTCCAGCAAGTTGATATGGCATCGGGACTCCCGCGGAGACCAGAGGCCGTGCGCTCGGTGTTCCCCTAGATGGGCACCCCAACCCATCAGAGAGGCACTGGTCGATAGAGAGACCGTCGGCTTGGGGCGGACAAACGGGATGCCCTCCTGCAGGTGCGCTGGAACGATCCACCACTGGAGAGCGTTCCACATCCCCTGGGTCACCGTCACTAGCTGGTCCAAAGGATCGCAGTGTTGAGACCACTGGCTGGCCAAGCCCCACTGAAGGAGGCGCATGTTCCAGCGGGCCCAACGGACCACGCTGGTACAGGCCGCCATGAGACCCAGGAGGTGCAGGAAGTCCCGGCAGGGCGCGATTGCCAACCAGAAATGATCGGGCAAAGGAGGAAAGAACTCGCCCTGTCCGCCGGAGCCGTGTTTGGTCAGAGAGAGCTCCAGCTCTGCCCCGCCAAGGAATTGTATCACCTGTTTTGGCACGAAGTTCCACTTCTGGCCTCATTGATGAGGAGGCCGACTTGAGGAGCAAACCTGGAGGGCCAGATCCCTGACCGCCCACCTCCTGCTTGAGGGGCTATCATCAGCCAATCGTCCAGGTAAGGGTACACCCGGACCCTCGGCCGCCACAGGAATGCTGTCACCACTGCTATGCATTTGGTGAAGACCCTGGAGCTTGAGACAAGCCAAGAGCATGGCTCGAACTCGAAGGGATCCCTCCGCCGAAAGCGAAGGGAACCTCTGATGCGACGGACGGATAGGGATGTGAAAGAATGCGCCCTGCAGGTCCAGAGAGCAGAACTACACGCTGCTCCCAAGGATGGTATTATCTGAGCCAGAGTAACCATCCTGAAGGTTCGACCTTAGAACTTGTTTAGGTCGTGTAGGCTGAGAATGGGGCGCCAGCCCCCCGTCCGTTTTGGGACCAGGAAGTACCTGGACACAAACCCCGGGTCTGAGGGAGGGTCCGCCACCTCCCTGATCACCTCCTTCTGGAGAAGGAGAGCAATGTCGGCTTAGCGAGCCGACAGTGAGGCTGCGGACCCCGAGGCCCCCCGAGGTGCGACGGCTCTGAAGGGCGGGGCCTGCTCGAACTCCAGAGGCAGGCCTTTTCCCACCACCTCCAATACCCATCTGTCCGTGGTAATAACGGACCAGGCGGAAAGGAAGTGACGGAGCCATCCCCCCACAGGGGAACCTGGGGTAAGGCGACGAGGTTGGGGGTGACGCCTTCAACCCGCCACTGGGCAGGCTTGAGGAGGAACCGCCGAGGACCTCCCTGGCCTTTACCTCCTTGCTTCCTGGAGGAGGAAGCGGCCATGACTGGGTTTGGGGTGCCAAGCGCGAGCCTGCGGGCCCTGATGTTGCTGGGCCGGACGAGCCGCGGGCGCAGCAGGACGAAAGGGTTTAGGCTGTGGCCTGCGGCCTTTGTCCCTTTGTGCGGAAGAGACCGAGTCCAGGGTAGCATTGGACTTCTCGATCCTCTGGAGGTGACCTTCCACTCCAGGGCCGAAGAGGTCGGTCCCCAGGAAGGGGACATCCACCAACTTGTGCTGGGTATCAGCTGTGAAGGTGGATATCCTCAGCCATGCCCGACGGCGCATGGCCACTGCAGCCGCGACTGACCTGGCGCATGAGTCACCGATGTCCAAAGCAGTCTGAAGTTGCTGCTTGGCCACTGCCCTGCCCTGGTCCCGCACCTGCTTAACCGTGGTCTGCAGGTCGGCCGGGAGATGAGGGACTACGTTGTCCATGGAGCCCAACAGGGCATAAGAAAAGTGTGCCATCAGCACGGCCGAGCTGGCCCGACGAAGTCCAATTTCTTGGACTCCTTGTCGGGAGGTCTGTCCACGTCCCTAGCATTTCCGGCACGCCGGAAAACGCTGTCGGTAACTAACCCCTCAGCTGAGAGGTGTTCCGGAAAACCGGACAGGGAACCGGTAGGGACCACATACTTCCTGGCCATCCTGGCCGAAGGTACAGGGCAGGAAGCAGGATGCTGCCAGAGCTCCAAGGCCGGACCCACAATGGCCTCGGCTACCAGGAAGGCCTCCATAGGGGAATCCCCTCGGTCCAATATCTCCGTGAGGGGATACTTGGCCCGCTTAGATACCGGCTCAAGCTGCATCCCGGTGGACTCCGAGATGAGCCTAAGTAAGCCCAGAAAGGAAGAAGGGCTCTCGTCCAGCGACTGACCCCCAGAGGACTCCAAGTCCACTCGCTTGGAGAAAAGGGAGGAATCGTCATCGGACTCCGAAGAGTCCGCAAAGAGCTGCCTTGGGCCTGAGCCACCCTCCACCTGCCGAGGCCGATCGGGAGTGAGCATGACAGACAGCCTATGGGGCAGACCCTGAGCCGACCGAGAATTCTTGGTTGGAGCCCCAAATAACAGCTGTGGAGGCGGGGGTTCCACCGGAATCGGTGGAGCAGCTGGTTTTGGCCAAGCAGCCGGCCTGGGAACAGGCGCCTCGGGAAGGTCGAGGGGTCGCTTCGGCCGCTCCCGTGACAGCCACTTAATGGCTGGGGAAGGCGACGGAGTCGGCTTGTTCCCGGTCAGAAGAAGCTGTTGCCACATGAGGTCCTCGTACCGCTGACGTAACTTACGTTGGAGCCTCTCCTCGTCCGAGGAGGAGGATGAGGATGAGCGGCGGCGCCGCTTGCCGTGGTGCCGAGACCGCCTGTGACGGCGGGATCGGCTGGACCGCGAAGAAGTCCGAGACCGAGACCACGAACCTCGGTGTTCCCGAGGGGGGTTCGGAGGAGGGACGGGTGGGACCGGTTCTCCCCTCGGCTCGGAAGGTTCACCCGAGGGCTCCGGAACCGGAGGCACTGGCAAGCCCACGGGATCCTCAACTCCCACTGGGGGAACCGGGGAGAGAGGATTTTCGGTTTCACCAGTCGACAACCCGTCCAACGGGTCGAGAAATATCTCGACTGCGTCGATGGGAGTCTCGGTCAACTGATATGACGGGGATACCGTGAGACCAGTGGCCGAAGCCGAAGGATCGACCGAAGTTGATGGCCGACTACTCAGGGAGAGGGACCTTTCCCGCTCCCAAGAGCATCGATGGAGGGACTTACCCTTGTCTTTCTTTTTGGACCGAGAAGGTCCAGCAGACGTTGGGCCCTCTCCCTTGGTGGAGAGGGACAGACAGAGCTCCTTGAAGGAGGCCGAGTAAGAGGAACCCAGGGAGCGCGGAATAAAAGCCGCGGCCGAGGAAGAAGCGGCACGAGCCGCCTCCTCTTCGAGGGCGATCATCTGCTCAAGCTGATCCGCCGAGCCCGCCGCCGTGGAAACCACCAACCGGGTCTCTTTTGACTTCACCGGAGGAAAACACTTCTCGGGACGCCCAAGTTGTAAACGGGCAGCACGGTCTTCGAGAATGTAGGCTGAGAAGGAAGAGCACAGGTCGCAGGCCTGCGAGTCGTGCTCAAGGCCTAAGCAGTAGATGCACGTGGAGTGCAGATCCGTTCGAGACATCTTCTGCCCGCAAGGGCATCTCCGAAAACTGGGAGTCGATTTGTCCATCACAGCCGCAAGGGATAGAAGACCGAAGTCTAAAGTTGAAAAACTTTTAAATTCGCAAAACCAAAGAATTAGGAACCAGTCTTATACGCAGAGCGTTAAGGAGGAACCCGAGCTACAAGCGGTAAGGAAGATCTGGCGTCATGGGCGGAGCCGAGAGTTTTACCACCCGAGTGGGTGGGAGGAGCCAGCTTGAAGACCTTCCGGCAAGATTTAAAGCGGCAAGGATACCTGCCAATAAGTGTGGATGAACAACATATCCATGTCCCTAGAACAGATAATTACGCGGTTCCACAATTATCCTGATAAGAGAATCTCTCTTGAAAGCATACCGTGAGCATCCTGAGCTTAAGTATGAGGGCCATCGTCTGTTTCTTTCACAGGATTTCTCTGCACGTTGATTAAAAAGATGCTGGGCCTTCAACCCTGTGATGGCGCAGCTACGGGAGGTTAAAATTGAATGCTACATGTTTATCCGGCTACCCTCAAGATCAAGCATGAAGGAGCAGTGTATTCCTTTTGGGAGGTGCCCAAAGCAGAAATATTTGTTCGGGATCTGAAAAAGAAGATCGGATGATCTGACTTGGAGGTACTGAATTGCTTGATGCCTGCAAGAGGCAGGCTACTCGGAGTACTTGTAGCTGACGCTGAATAGTGCAGGTACTGTTGTTTCTTTACCTTTGGAACTGCTCCTTAGAGGAACATGGACTTAGCTGGGCATTACACTCCTCATCTGAACAGGGGGAATCCCCGGGAGAATTTGGACTAATACTGCATTGAACTTAGAGTGATATTTTGTTTTTCTGTGCATGTTGGTTCTTTTTATTTTACGACGTCCATGACTGTAATGGATGGAACCATGGGCCTAGACGTGGAACTGAAGCCTAGCAACACGAGTCCCCTCTTGTTTTGCTAATAGTTTGAAATGACATTGTTTCCGTACTCTGGGGACTTCTGCTCGTCCTCCCACATATGCTAAATATTTTTTTTCCTTTTCTCTGAATTTGTTATAAGTGTGGTTAAAGGGTTCGTGGCAGAGCTCTGTTACTACAAGAAGATGTGGGGAGCCGGAAAGCAATGTAACTTTTTTTTTCTTCTTAGGGGGTAGCCTGAACAGTATGACGACAGATATATGTTCTCCCTTTTGGAATAACTGCTGAGGGTGGGGGGAAGGGGACTGAAACTGGAATGAGAGGTGGGGAGACAGAGAGCAATGTAACCTTTTTCCTTTTTAAGGGTTAGCCTGAACAGTACTGTGACGGGGATGTGTTCTCCTTGAAATAAAATGATGGGGGGGACTGAAATTGGAAAGAGAAGAGGGGCGGTTTGGGGGGAGGGAGAGGCAGTGCCTTATTACTGACTGTGCTGCACCCCCTCCGCTCGGACAAGCCCTGGCTTGATTTATAAATCTGGAAAGTTACCCCGCTGTTATTTGAGTTATGTAAAACTTCGCAGCTGTTTAAGATTCAGCTCACATGGTATATTAGTAAGGCTTGGAAGGAAGGTTCCTTTCCCCTGTATTGATTTTACTGTGTAGGGGTTTCTGACAGATCGGTATGAATGGTTATGAGACTGCTGTTTTTATAAATCAAAGTGTGGCGGCTTGGGGGGTGTTTTGTCTGAAGGAGGGAAGGGAGTGTAAAATTTCTGCTTTTTGCAGTTATTGTTACAAACGAGGGGGACATATGCAGACAGGTAAGGGGGGGAGGGAAGGGATGGGAGGTTTGTATATAGTTACTGTTGGTTTGTTGTGTTATATATTACTGCCAATTTTCAGATCCAAATGCATTACCAGTCTAATGTTGTGGAGAAGTGGAGGGGGGAGTACAAGAAGACTGAATGAAGATGTGCTGGATAGGGAAATACAAAGGGATGGGATATGGCTAGTTTGAAGGATTTGACCATTGTCTCTTGGAGTGTTAGGGGAACAGCCACTCCTATTAAACGCACAATGTTACTGATGGCACTGAAACACCAGAACATCCAAGTGGCGATGTTGCAAGAAACCCATCTTACGGACCGAGAGCATGTTAAATTAAAGAGAGGGTAGGTTGGGGAATGCTATTCGGCTGCCTTTTGGTCTCACAAACGGGGAGTGGCTGTTCTCTTGCATAAAAATCTACCATTTAATAAAGAAAGACTGGTAATTGACCCAAACGCTGGGCGTTATGTCTTTGTGACAGGAACAATACAAGGGGAGAGAGCTACATTTGGGAGTGTATACGGCCCCGCTGTCCATGAACCAGCCTTCTATAGATCACTAATGACCCTCTTGATTGCGGAGCAATTCCCAAATTTGATACTGAGGAGGATATGAACTGTTTATTTAAACCAGCTCTAGATCACTCGAAGGATAGAGGGTCCCCGAAAGGTGCCATTTGGGAATGGCTGGCGGGGATGTGCGACTTAGATTTAATTAATGGATGGCGAACAGCCAATCCCATGGGTAGAGAATATACTCCCCACACACCCACATCGGACTTTGTCTCGACTGGATTACATTTTACTCCCTCGGACATGGTATTTCTGGGTTAATGGCATTAAGCACAGTCAGATTCATATATCGGACCATGCGATGGTTGTCTTGACACTGAAATGGAGAGGGGAGAGAGATACTCCTGGTGTGTGGAGGTTCCCCAATTACTTGTTAGCTAATAAAAAATTTAGAGAGTATATGCAAGATCAGTGGAGGCTGTATGTACAAACTAATTCAGCGACAGCTACATCTCATGCCGTTTTCTAGGATGCCGGAAAAGCGTTCATGAGAGGGGCTATTATTAGCTTTGTAGCCCATCATAAGCATAAAGTTAGGGAAAGGAGGACAAATTTGGAACAATGGCTTAGGGTTCTGGAAGGGAAATCAGCTAGAGGGGAGGGTGGAGAAAATGTACAGCACCTTTTGAATGGAACCAGGGAAGCCCTTAATAATTTGTTGTTGGGTGAGGCCAGGAAGACTTGTCTCTTTGTTCGGAAACATTTTTATGAATGGGGTAATAGACCGGGTAATATGTTGGCCAATTTAATAAGAGGGAAAAGAGGAACACACCTGATCCATGCTGTAAAGAGGGGAAGACGGAGTATTGCAGAAGGACATCGGAGGTACTGGGGACCGGTTTCGGGGATTCTATCAGACACTTTACCGCTCTCAAGTTGGGGAAGGAAAGGAGGAGATGGTGGACTTTCTGAATAGAATTATCTTACCAAAGATTACAATAGTGCAACGGGAATGGTTAGATTCAGTTATAACGAAAGAAGAAATTCTTTAAAGTTATTGGGGCCCTTAAGAGAGGGAAAACTAGTGGACCGGATGGCATTCCGGCCGAATATTATAAAACTATGCAGGCCCAATTAACAAAACATTTAGAGGCCATGCTAAAAGAAGCTAGAGAAGTGAGAGGAGAGTTGCCATATTCCTGGGGGGAAGCAACAATTTGTCCGATTCCAAAAGTAGGGAAAGATTTACTTGATTGCTCCTCCTTTAGACCGATATCCCTCTTAAATTGTGATTCCAAGATACTGGCTAAAGTTTTGGCTAGTAGACTGGAGGTACTACTACCAAGACTAGTTCACCCAGACCAAACCAGGTTTATCCGGGATAGGTATTCCTATCATAATATGAGAACCCTTTTAAATGTGATTTGGGGGGGCTCAGCATCAGCAGGAAGAGGTACATGTCCTCTCGATGGATGCAGAAAAAGCGTCTGACAGAGTTGAATGGCCATATTTGATGGAGGTTTTGACCCGGTTTGGTCTGGGTGATGAATTTATAGGAATGGTACAACGAATGTACACAAATCCTAGGGCCAGAGTTCTAGTGAACAGTAAACTGTCGGACAGTTTAAAGTTAAGTAGGGGGACTAGACAAGGATTCTTTGTCTCTGCTTTTATTTGCCTTAGTGCTTGAACCCTTGCCCACAGCCATTCGGTCACATCCGGACATACTGGGGGTGCTGGGTAAGATAGGTAAAGAAAAGAAGCTGTTATTATATGCAGATGATATGCTGCTGTAGGTTGTCGAGCCAAACCAGTCTATGCCTGTATTACTAAGCTTAATTGAGCAATTTTCTAGATTTTCAGGGTATAAGTTAAATTTAGACAAGTCAGAGGAAATGAGAGTTGGAGGGCCCAACATAGAAAATGCTCTACAGAGCTCGAAATGGGGTCTTAGGACAGTCCAAGAAGCTTTTACATATCTGGGAATTAGAGTAGGCAGAAGTATTGAAGCCCTATACAATTTTAATTATGGTCCGTTATTGCAGACGATAATTGCGGATCTGAATAGATGGCATGATCTCCCTATCACACGGCTGGGTAGAATTAACCTACTCAAGATGAATGTTCTGCCACGGATATTATACTGTTTGCAGATGCTTCATATTGGACTTAGGCGGGCGGATATTAAGAAATTAGAAAAGGCTTTTTCTGTCTTTATTTGGCATGGTAAAAGACATAGGATGGGCTTGGCTAGATTAAAAGCACCAATAGAGAAAGGGTGACTACAATTCCCGGATTTGGGAGTTTACCATGCGGCCATTCAATGCCGATATATTCAAGACTGGGCTGGAAGGCCTTAAGAAGCAGGGTGGCTTGATCTGGAAGAAAGGGAATGCCCTGGCGGGATTTCCACCGATTTGTCTGTTAGAGGATGGAGGGCTTATCTTGACCTGCCCAATTCCTTAGTTAAGGCAGTCTTAGAAAGCTGGAGAGGAATGAGCAGGCGAAGGAAGGTGGGACGGAGGATACGCTATTCTGCCTGAGAGGGAACCCCTTCTTCCTCCCCGGCGTAGAGGATATAGGATATCGGGAATGGGAGGCAAGGGGTGTTTTCCTGCCTAAAACAGCTGTTTACCCAGAATGGACTAAATTCCTATGAAAATATACAGGCTCGGACTGGATTGGGCCGCCAACATTTTTTTCGTTATCTGCAACTCAGGGCCTATATTAGATCTATTGGTAGGCTACAAAACTCTGAGTCTAAATGGGAACAAATTGAACAAATAATAATTGTAGGGCAAAAAACCCCCAAGGCTACTATTCGAAGAAAAGTCAAGGAGGGTAAAACTTGGTTTCCAGATAAGACACAGAACACTAAAATGCTTTGGGGGAGAAAGACCTAGGGATTCCCATACTGGAAGAGAATTGGAAATTAATACTCCAACTCCATCAGGGCATACTGCTGTGTAATAAATATAAAGAGTCTTATTACAAATTATGTCACAGATTGTATTGTCCACCACTGGTTGTTCGTAAATATAACCAGTCAGTATCTCCTGTATGCCCTAGATGTAATAACAATTTAGCTTCATATTATCATTATTTCTGGGCTTGCCCTGTACTACAGGACTTTTAGGGGAAGGTAGTAGCAGAGCTACGAAAGATAATGGGGCAGCAATATGCCAAATCACCCTTGTTACTGCTTTTCGGTGTAGAGGAGGTGGGAGATGGGGAATGGGCCCCGTTAAAAGATGGCTCAGAGTGGTCCTGTTCATGGCTAGACATTGTATCCTTAATACTTGGGTAAATGCGGTGAAACCTACCATATCTCAGTGGAAGGCTCTGATACTGCAAGCCCTCATGTTGGAACGACTGACGTATGTCATTAAGGATAAGGAAGAACTGTTTCAAAGAATATGGCAGCCATACTTAGCATCTCTTACAGTTGCTGATTACATTATGTTGAGGGAAGGATGGTTGTAATAGGGATGATTTCGGATGCTTGCGAGTTATAGATGAACTTCTATGGGTAAAGGGGAAATTTGGGCTCCCCACTCCCGGTCTCCCTCTACTTCCTCTGACAAAGGATGGAATAATAATTTATATGTGATTGATTTTAAGGCATGATTGATTAAGGAACTGGATCGATTGTATATAAGTTATGTATTTAAATGTGTGTGTTATGTAAATGTCATTATGTTGGTATGTTTGTTTATTATAAGAAAATCAATAAACAAATAATGCAAAAAAAAAAAAGAATGTCAGAGGTAACCCTTGCCAGGACTGTGTCCGTTTCATGGTTTTTACAGAAACCATGTTGGACAGTGGACAAGGAATTGTTACGGTCAATTAAGGTTTGTACTTCGTCATATGCCACAGGGATTTATTTAACTCTAAAAATTGATTAGCGTTTTGCTCATAAAAGTGCTAAATCTTTGTGAAAATGCATAGCTCTTGCCTCACTATGTTTAACAAACACAGCACTTCTAGAAAATCTATATAAATACTTACTGTACAGTTAGTGTAGTCCCAAGAAAAAAAACTGCTAATTAATTATTTAAAACCCTGTACCAGCTTCTCCTGAATTTGTGCCAATATAGTGAGCAACGAGACTAGCCAATAGTTTTCAATTAATTCTTTATGCCCACCTTTGTGGACCAGCACAAGTGCCACTTTCTATTTCTTCGGGACAGCACCCAGAAGAGATTTATTGATGAGATGCATTATAGGGGTAGGAATGATAGAGACCTATTTTTTTTTTGCGCCTCCCATCCCCCCAACCTGCCACTCCTTCGGGGCGCCAATGCCTTCCACCACCCTCCGACCCCACACCACCTTCCTTCAGCCACTACAGCAGCCTACCTGAGAGTGACCCCGGTATATCCCTTGTACCTGGAGGGTCCCTCTCCTCCGAGAGAAAACTGACTTTTGCGGCCCGTCACAGCTTCTCAGATGCCGCAGGGCTGGGTCCGGGCTAGCTCTGGGGCTTCAGGTGATGGGGGCCTAGGGTGCTCGTCATCTAGGCCTGATCGGGAAGTATTTTCCTTGTTCTCTGTGCCTCTTGTCCACCGCAGTTCTCGGCCTTGCTTACAGCGCGGAGGGTCCTAGGGTGGGAGCGTGCAGGGGGCGTGTCGAGGCAGCACGTGCCCCAAGCACACTTCCAATCCACCCACAGGTCTCCAGGCTGAACCCACCCCTGGGAGAAAGGCATCCAATGGACGCCTATGGAACCCCCCCCCCCACACCGGACTCTGCTCCTGACACTTGGGCTCAGGCGCGAACCCAGGTTGCAGTGAGTTAGCCCCTCGCTCAGGCGCCATGGAGAGAGACTATTTAAGGAATTCAGGTTCTAGGAGTCAAAGCCAGGGAGGGATCCCCTTAATCCTTTGATAAGCTTAAAGAGAAACGTCCATGTACCATCAGGCCCCACCTGCGTGTGAAGTGGGGCCCAATTAGCAAATACAAAAGTAGTGTTAAATGTGGCACTTACAGTTTAGTAATTTATTTAAATCCATATCTGGTTGATCCTGCGCCCTCCCCGCTGGCATTTTAAGTTCAAACACCCTCCCAGTTGTGCCCACAGGCACCCCCCAGCTGTCCCCGTGATGACGTGGCAGGAGGGGAGAAGCCGGGATGTGTCCATAGGCTTGTCATAGCCCAGGACTACTAAACGGCTCTGGTTTGGAGTCCGTGTACTGCTGTGACATAAGGAGACCAGGTACAGACAGCTACTGTGCCTGTTAGTCTGTACCTGGTCTCAGTACTGCAAGAATACTGTCAGACTCCAAACCAGAGCTATTCGAAGCTACCACAATACAGATTATATGTATTGCGGTAGCTTCAAATAGCTCCAGTTTGGAGTCTGTTGGTATTCTTGCAATACTGAACCAGGTACAGACTTACAAGCACAGCAACTGTCAGTGCCTGGTCTCCTCAAGCTCTGATATTTTACCAGGATCAAGCGAACCGATCAATGATCGGTGCAAACAAACCTGAACAAATCGACTGCTACCTGCTGCCCGCGTCATCACCAGTTGATATCCTGCGGTGGCACGGCGGGCGCATTGAGGTGTTTGTTTCGTGCCGGCGGAAAGCATCAGCTCGGTCGCGGACTAATGAAACTACTAAACTGTAAGTGCCACATTGTACACAATTTTGTAGAGTTTGCTAATTGAACCTTCTTCACTGCGCGGAAGTGAAATAGTCCACATGGACATTTCCATTAAGAACTTCATTTCTAGTTGCTAATTTAAAGTGGAACTCCAGGTTGAGTTGGTGAAACAGATACCTGGGGAGGAGGTAAGGAGCCACTGGAGTTCACAGTCGAGGGGGTCTGAAACCTATCACCATCTGTAAAGTAGTAGTTAAAACTACAGGCAACAGCTATGGGGTCAGAGAGGACTTGTCCATTTACAGATATTTCTTTGACAGAGACATTAGATGACCTTTGAGAAGCCGGTTTCAGTACAGAAACTCTTGGGGTCCGACAGGTTTTTGGCCTGTAGTGTCTTAAAAGTATGACCTTTTGGCACTTTTAAGATTATTTTTACAGGCATTTATCTGGGTCCGGTAGTTGTGTCAGTCAGATAATTGGCCAGTCTTCTTGTACAGTTCCCAGGCCCTGTCTCAAAGTCTCATGCCTTTCCTGAGGTCACTATTGAGCCATTTGGCACATAATCCTTTGGCCCTATGTTTCTTCTGGGGGCATATTTGTTTACTATATTGTTAAAATTGTTAACAAGGTAGTTGAGGGCATGGTCGATGTCTGGTAGGTCATATACCGGCCTCCAATTAATTACTTTTAGGCTATTTATGAAAGCAAATTCATCAATGCAAAATAGGTCGCTGGTAGCTATAATTTTAGGAGGGGGTTTGGCAAGGTTGTTTTTCCAAAAGCAGTATACTGGCAAGTGGTCACTGAGGGAGTCCAGAAGGATCCCCGCTGACCTAATTCGGTCACTTTGCATGACCAGGACCAAGTCCAGAAGTGTGCAATTTCCAGATTTAAAGTCAAGTCTGGTGGAGTCTGCAATTGGTTGAGCAAGGCTGATATCTGCAACAGAGGACTTAAGTTTGTAAGACAACTTGTGAGGGTGGTAAGAGTTTGGGTACCATTGTTAGGGGGGTGATAAACACAGCCAATGTACAGAGATTTAACCATACCCAAATTTATGGATACAAATATGGATTCTCCTGGTGAGTCGTTCAGAGCCAGCAAATCAATTTCCATAGCAGACAGCGTAGAGTGAGTACAGAGAAGACCACCACCCCCTTTTTTATGAGTTGATCACATCTGAAGGCTGTAAACTCGGGGATTTAAATCTCGTGTTTGGATACGAGGCTTTAGGCAGGTTTCAGAGATGCCAATAATGTCAGGTAAACATACCTCAGATTTATACACTTGGCGAACCATGTAACAAAATTCAAATACCTGGGGGTTTGGATAGACCAAAAGCTTTTCTTTAGTGATTACACTGAGGATCTGTTAAAGAAGCTTAGGCAGAGGCTTGGCCTCTTTTACAGGATCAAATACTAACACTGGATGCCAAGAAGAAACTGGTCCAAACCACGTTCCCCACCTTACTGGATTATGTAGATTTCTTTTAGAGCCAAGGCCCCGCAACTGCCCTGACCAAACTTGACACACACTACCAAAGGGCCCTGAAGTTTATAACTGGACTCCCATATGCCACAAATCACTGCTCCCTCTATGGTGCAGTAGGTTGGTCATCCCTTAATTACACAAGACAGAGAAATGCAGCTCTCTGGACATTTAGGGCCATCATGAAGATGCTGCCCCAGTACATCTCAGATTGTCTTCCACTAAGCGTGATAGGAAAGTATTCCCTAAGGAGTTCTTCCTACATCTCTCTCGCAGTACCCAAGTTCAAGTCGCACTTTGGCAGGTCTGCCATAAATCATGCTTTACCCTCTCTGGAACAACCTGCAAAAAACCTTGAAACTGGCCTACCCAATCAGATTATCAGCTTTCAAAGCACATTATTCTCGTTCGATCAAGGAATCCTGTAACTGCTTCCCCTGATGTCACCTGCCCCGGCTGCTGCTTCTTTCCCTTCCAGGTGCACCCCCCTCCTCGTATTCCTGCCCCCCCCCCCATGGCAATGTCCGAACCTACAAGTACCTTACCTGACTGTTCTATCTATCCTGATACTGTGAGTTCCCTTTTTGTGTCCTCCTGGCACCCATCTACATTCCCTATCCTTGCATGTCCCCCGTCACCTGTCTCTTGGTGTCTTGTATCTTACTCTCTAACCGTTGCCACCTTCCCTTGCAATCACAGGCCCTTACGAGCACTCCCTGCACTTAGCCGCATTCCCCCTCATACATCCCCCTCCCCTCCCTTGCCCCAGCAAGTACCGCTCACTCAATATCTGTGTTCAAGCCTGCTCCAAGTACACCCTTGTGAATATAGTTGTATAGGAATATTCTGCAATTACTGTAGTATAGGTGCTGTTATTCTGGCTGTATAGTCCACATGGTATTTAATTTATTGTCTCATTCTAAAATTTACTTTGGTGATGTTACAAACCTCTTGTGTGTATTTCTAACTGTATGTAATTAATATATAAGTGTGTATTCTGTTTATGTATTGATTACGTATCCTTTCCAGGTCCATCTCAAAAATGAGCTTGCTCAATGGTGTTCGCCTGGCTAAATAAAGATTCTGATTGATTGACTGATTGATTGGTACAGCGCAGGGTCCAGGCTTCGAGCTCATGTATCTTAGGTCGAAGGCTGTTGCTGTTCATATGCACTATTTTTAACCCCTTGGTATTACACCAGCCCCAACCAGGTAAAGAGAAGACCCTAGAGTTAATATTCTTTGGGCTAGGATTAACATTATTGGGACTAGGGTTTAGTTCAACATCCTCTGACAGGATTAGGTTAAGGAAGGTGAGAAGGCAGGAGTACAACTCACGACGGGGGTGGTAATAGGCTTGAAATGTTGCCTAATCCCTGCACTAAGTTTGTAGCAAATGCCATTTTTGTAAAGGCCATATAAGATATTGAGAGAGAATTATATTGTGGCAGCATGTAGTATATAGGATATGGCGGTGAGCCTGCATTGCCAGTTTGACAAATAGGTGGCAAGGTACTAGCAACCAGGAGATCACAGCAGAGGAATACTGCAGTGTACCTAGATGCAAGAGCAGCTCCTAATAGTGCCATGTTTGGTAGAAAAAAGTTCAAGAACACAGCCATAAGTGAGTGATGTTAAGTAAGGCAGGGGATGTGCATTAAGTAACTTATACCTTATACTAAAAATGGAGGCCAACTGACTTCTGATTTCGGCATGGTGGAGTGAGACACGGCAGAAAGGAGCTCTCCCGCGGCATCGAATTCAATCCTCCTCCAGACACCTTCCAAACCTCAAAATACAACAACTGCAATGCAGACTAATACCTCTGGACGGCAAAACGTACAAAATTACCCAGCCAAGATGCTCAGGAATCAGGAAAATAGATTCCTACCGTTGGATACAGAGGACACGGATGATCATGGCGGCTTAGACTCCGAACAACCACAGAGATTGACTATAACGGGGGACTCAAAGAAAAGCAACTTGAGTAATAAAAGTGGGGAAAAAACACTGAACTAGACCAAAGAGATGCTATACTACAGGTTATAACAGAATTCAGATCGGAAATGTGAGATTTAATCCATGACCTATGAACCGACTTGGGAGCCCTGCAATCTCGAGTCACAGAAGCAGACCAACAAATCTCACTAAATACCTCCCGTATAGACACCATGGAGGAGACCCTTAAAAACCTAGCTACAGAACAACTACTAAAGTCTCTGCGTCAAGAAGACGCAGAAAATAGGGGTCGAAGAAAGAACATCCATATTTATGACTACCTGAGGAGGAAGAGGGTCGGGACCCCATGACTTAGACTACCTCCTTTGCATGATTTCAGATTTGGAACCAGACTTCCAGCTCGATATTGAAAGAGCCCACCGGGCCTTGGGGCCTAAACCAACGTGACCAGATGCTAGACCGTGTTCATTTGTGATCCGCTTCCAGAGTTTTCAAATTAAAGAACAGCTGCTCAGCAAAGCATGGCAAAAGCAAAAAACCATGCTGGGCCCACATTGCCTAATCTTTGCTAATGACTATGCCCCATGTACGCAGTGCCTGAGGGGAGAGTATGCACCACTACTCCCTACACTACAGGCAAATAAATTGAAATTTAGAACCCCATACCCAGCAAAGCTAATGGTGCTCTTCCCGAATGGCCCCAAAACTTTACACTACAGCGATAGACGCCACAGACAATCTGAAGGCCAAGGGTATTCTTCGAGAATGGATACCAGAACAGCAAAAGCTTAAGTCCCATGGAATCCAGACAACGGAAACAGAAAGGCAGATCCTGAATTTCTCTCTACCAGAAATAATAAGCAAACTGCACCAATTCAGAAATCCTACACTACAAACCTGAGAGAGGTACTGATTGACTTTTTGCTTTCCCTATTCTGTTGATGTCTGGATTGAGAAATGGGGAAGCTGGAGAGGAGTATGAACCCGGAGAGGACCTGTAGACGATAAGAGTCCCTCTCCATCCAGGCTTACTTACTACTAAAATAAATAAAGTAAAATCTAATATTATGGTCTCAGCTGGGTCCCTCTGGCTCACAGATGGCAGGAAGAAATCCAGGCTGATGAGCTGCTGGGGGGGGAGGGTTGATTCGGCCTTTCTCCTGGGTCGCCCTGGGATTCCTCCCCAGTGAACTGGCTCCATTTCTCATCTCTGTCTAGACTCCAAGTGGGGAAGAACCAGACAGAGAACGCATTATAAAACAGGGGAACAGACACAGTAGAATCCCCAGCACACTGTCTGGATGGGGGGCGGGGGGAGGGCTGTTTGAATGAAAAGAAAAAACAAACAGAAACCACATACTGTAAAACAACTTCTTCCCCTGTCTGGACAAAAGGACATACCATATAACTACATCAGTTTATGTGTTGTAAGGATAAGGAGAAGGGGGAAGATTACTAAAAGAGAACATATTACGATCTGAAGAACAACACTTCCCTTCTCTCACCGGACTCCATGTGGGGAAGAAACAGACAGTTTGAGGAAGTTAAAACAGGGGGAGCCAACAGAGAGGTCTTATTCTGTTTATGGACTGACTCAGGGATGGTCCGAATGAAGGGAAAGACCGGGTGAAATAAACTCTGTAAATGAACTTATTCCCCTCTTGGGAGGAGTTTCACCCCTGAATATAACATCAGTAAAAATGTTTGTGTGGGGAGGAGAAGGGGGGAGATTATTCAAAGGAAATGTGCTATGACTTGAAGAATGTTAACCTTGAATTGACAAAGTGAAACTAGCACACGTTAGAAATAGGGAGGTGTTTACAAAGAAATACTTAAGTTTGTCCATGAGATATTTTTACTTAGAAGGGTCTGAGAGACCTCTATTTTCATTTGCCTCCACTCAGACAAAATAAGGCTCGTCATCCCCCTTCTCCACCTAGTTTTGTGGCTTTTCCCATGGTAAGTACCTACATGCCTGGGAAATATTGAAAGTCCAAAGACAAGAAGCAACACTATTGTGAACATTCGGGAGACTTGAGATCTTCCGGTCAGAGGGTCTCCCGAGATAGCCTTCCCATCCTTTAAATGGTGAGCCATGGACAACAAACCCCATCATATTCATAAGGGACACTACTTAAAAGGCTTAACGTACCTCAGAAGTGACCCTCCTTTCTTACCCCTCAGTTTCTCCCTCAGGAGAACAGCTGTGGTGTTCAGTACCCACTCATGCACCTAAATACAGAAGAATTCCAGAGTCACAAACATTTCAGGGCAAGGGTAACAACTGACTTAAATCCACCCAAGCCTGTGGGGCATTCCTGGAGACAATTGCCCCCCCCCTTTTTTTTCCATGCCACAGTCAACTAAGAGCTGGTGCTACAGTGTGGTTCTAGCTCTCTGGAGGACACTTTAGATCCTCCAGTGGGTCTCTGCTCCAAACTTGGGAGCCAGGGCTCATGATTCTGGCCCTAAATTAACCTCGGACTGGAACAACAGGAGGTGTAAAGGTTCTTATACCCCCACATTGGAAGTAAATACGTATATAGTAAAATTTTGTAAACTGGGTAGTTTAAGCCCGAATATTAATAGTCTGAAAGAAGTGGATCAAAGGTTAGACCCCACCAAATTTCCTATTGATTAGGTATATTAAAGAGGGAGGGGGGTTAGGGGATAGTTCAATGGTTTAAAAATTACTGTTGGGAGGAAAAAATGAAACACACAAGTTTGATTTAAACAACACACTAAACTTTATTTGTTCTGGAACAGGGGACGATGTAAGACACGAGTTGGAAATCCTCGGCCCATGGATTCTGTTTCCCAATTCATGTCTGCTGCCTCGGATCCTTAGGGATGTCTGGATTGGGGGCACTCGGGAATGATGCTCCTCTCTGTCTCACTGCTGTAAGAAGAGTGGTCTGGACAGACATAAAAAAGACCTCCCTAGTAAAAATACAAAATGTTAACGCAACCAGTAAGAATTTTCTCACAAAACATCAATGGGTTACATATCCCAATAAAAAGTACCCAATTCATGTAGTACCTTAGGAAACAAGAGGCGGATATACACTTGATACAGGAGACGCACCTGTCCAAAGCCGGGCACTTGAAGCTGAGATGGGGGCAGAGATATCAAGTGGTCACAGAAGGGGTGTGGCAATATTAATCCCTGCTACAACCCCCATGGAGACACACAAAACTTATATAGATGGACAGGGTCGTTCTGTGATAATACAAGGTTAACTTTATGCGCACGAGGTTACCCTGGTCAGTGTACATCCCCCCCCCCCAGTCTAAAACCCTGATGCACAGATCCTTTGTAACCAAGGTGATGGACCATCTCCAAGGACACCTAATACTGGGGGAGAACTAAATATAACTATGTCTGCTGGTTTAGACAGCTCTAACCCACGAATGTACCACCAATCAAGTGCAGCCAAACACCTCAAAGGAATACTTAATCACCTTGGTGTGGTTGATGTATGGCAACAGATGTTTCAATCAGATCCAGGAAATACCTTTTTACTCTAACAGATACCATTCATTCTCCAGGCTTGATTATTTAAGGAATAATGCCTGACAGGGTGGGAGTTATGCTGGAATAACATCCCACCTTGGGTGGTTGGGCCCGAAACCACTGGCCGAGGGCATCCAACACCCGAGAAGGGATGTTATCCCAGCATAACTCTCACCCTGGAGGGGCATTATTCCTATTATACAATGGCTTGTGGCTTATTGCAATTATACCAAGGTTAATTTTTTTACTATAATAAAGAACAAGTTTTAAAGAGGTGGCTTTGTGTTTTTATTTTTATTGTATTTATTCCTGTGCTGCAGTTGATGACCACCACCCTTTGCTCATCAACAGCCAGTGATTATCTGAGGATTTACACCGGTGGTAAACTGCTAGTCTGACCATTTGATTGGCTGTTCACTTATGTCCACGGTATAATTCCTATTATACAATGGCAAGAAAGAATGTTGGTCCCTGATTGGTCAGTCTGAGGCATGACCCGTGATGTTATCCCAGCATAACATCACGGATCTAGTCCCAGGACAAAGCAAACCGCATCAAATGTGAAAATAAATCACTCCATGCAGCCCCGCTGGTCTGTCCAGCCCCCTTCACCGACTCCCGCTAGAAAGCCGCTTATTCTATCCCCGACTCACTTGCTGCATGCCACTAGACACAGTAACAACAACCCACCAACACATACACACACACACACACTACTTCCCGAAACAAACTTTTTTTATTTTTTACAAAGCCGTCCTCTCGGACAGCATTTCGTTTGTTCCCCCGATGCACCACGAGTGCTTCCACACAGCCACGCTCCTCGCTCACTCGCTAAACAGACCAACCGCTCACATTTTAAAATAACCGGCTACATGGAGACCTCCTTTTTAAAACCACACAGGCTCAAATTTCTACTTGCAAAGAGCACCAAAAAAAAAAACCATCAACAGCAGGACCGAGTGACTTAAATCACTTGTGAAGCAGAATTCTCTCGGTCCTCGTAAGTCAGTCAGCCAATCAGCTCTCCATTTTGTGATCCGGACTCCACATTAAATTCACCTCGCTACACTAACATCAGGGACAAAACCACAGACAACATAAAAAAAAGAGAGGAAGGCATACAACACAGAGAGGAGAGTGGGTAGAGAGAGAGACAGAGAGGGACATAAAAACTCTGACAGAGAGGAATGCTGCACCACCTACTGGCCAAAACAGGAACATCAGAACTTATTTTTTAAACAGCATACTTACACTTACAAAAATACCACAAAAATATATCTTAAAACTGCATTTTTTTTATCTTTTTTCCCTTTTTTTTTATATAAAACAGAGCCTTTGTACAATAGGAATAATGCACTCCAGGGTGTGTGTCGTGCTGGGATAACGTCACTTCTGGGGTGACTGGTGGCACTCAGCCTGTGGCCTCGTGCCCAATCACCCCAGGTGTGACGTCATCCCAACACGACACACACCCTAGCATGCATTATTCCTTTAATGATCTGTGAACACTTCCCTCTTGTACAGGGATTTAACAATAGGACCCAAGGTGCTATCAGACCACCACCCACTGATATTAAAACTGGATCTAGAAAAAGTAATCTCTATGGCGTCTAAACCCTATGCTCCTGAAAGACCGCCTTTATCTACATAGTATGAAACAAAGGATTCCCCAGTTTCTAGCACATAACTCCTCTTCAACACATTCAGAGGCAATCATTTGGGACTCTTTAAAGGCAACACTCCAGAGAGAAACAATTGCGTTCATGGGGGGGGAGGGGAAGAAACCAACTCAAAATATACCGAACTTTTAAGACACCTTCAAAACCATCAGTTATTGTATACGGAAGGAGATAAAGAAATTCAACAAAAAAATCAGGGAAACCAAAGCTAAAATACAAAAAATAATGGATATCAGAGTTCAGCAGATACTACTCTACTTAAAACACACTAATTATGAAGGAGGAGCCAGAAGCACCCATCAGCTGGCCCTTCGACCAGACCTTGAAGACGTACAGCAACTATACTGAAAGTTAGAAATCCAACTACTGGTCAAATATCCCACAGATTCAGAAACTGGACAAATTTTTGCAGACTATTACAAAAAGTTATACCAACGGGAAAGACCTACAGACCCAGAAGCAGGAATACAATTTTTAAGAGACCTGCACCTTCTTCAATTGACAATCAAATACAATCACTGGAATCCCCAATAATATCTGAGGAAATTCAAAACCGAATACAATTGTTATCTACCCACCATTGTCCTGGGCCTGACAGATTCACGACAGAATGGTATAAAAAATTTAGTGTGGAATCAACCCCAAAACTCCTATCGCTATACAAAGAAGTGACAAATGGAGACAGGCCCCCCCCGCCCCTTCTTGAAATTATGCAACCCTAGCTGCCATCCCTAAACCGAATAAAGATACCACCGACCCATATACCTATAGTCCAATATCCATTTTAAACATGGACTATAAAATATTTGCCGCAATCTGGGTCTCAAGACTGGATAACATTCTACCGTGTATTATACAACCAGACCAGGCGGGATTTATCAAACATAGAAATACGGTGGATAACATTTGAAGAACTTTCACACTGGTAGAATATATCCAAACCAGGAAAATCCCGGCTGCTCTAATAAGTTTAGATGCGGAGAAGGCTTTCAACAGGGTGTCCTGGCCTTTCTTATGGACACCCTGTTGAAACTACATTTTCCAGATTCTTTTATGACCTGGCTTCAGAACATCTACGCATCCCCGCAAGCCTATGTAAGAATTAATGGTGAGGTGTCTGCCCCTATCTCCTTACAATGGGGCAACCGGCAGGGCTGTCCATTATCTCCCCTCCTCTTTGCACTTTACATGGAACCTCTGGCGGGGGCCCTCAGGGAGGCAGTAGGTGTAGAGGGAGTTCTCATAGGTCAGAGAGAATACAGGGTCAGTCTAATCGCAGATGATGTCCTCCTCACCCCGGATACTTCAGTCTCAATGGTCCGACAACTCCTCAACAAATTTGAGGATGCAGCTGGATTTAAATTAAGTGCCACAAAGACAGAGGTTCTATTATTCCACTATACTCCATCTAATTCCCTACGCCAACTTTGCCCGCTATGTTGGAGAACTACAAAAATCAAATATCTGGGGATTCAAGTTCCCTTAAATTTGGAGGTGACAGAGGTAATCAACTATGAACCCCTGACACAAACAATACAAACTGATTTAAATATGTGGTTGACCCTTTCCCTTTCAACGTATCGAAATAATCCACATGACTATACTGCCACGTCTCTTATACTTATTCCATTATGTCCCCTTCTTTCCCTCCTCCTGTTTTTTAAATCCTGGGATAAAATGATTTTGAACTTTGTGTGGGGAGGCCAACGTCCTAGAATTCACCTGTCCATACTAAAACTTTCCCTGGCCCAGGAAGGAACAAACTTACCTAATCTAATACAATATGCTAGGGCAGCTTTCCTTCAAGTGCTTTTCCTATGGATAACAAAAAAATACAAGGCCCCATGGAAAACACTAGAATTCCATATCAAGGATATGCATGACATAAACTCCTCTTTTCCTCGGTAACCAAAACCCCACACAACAGTGTCAGTGGCTCAGTAGGTAGCACACTCGCCTCTGAGGCCGGGAGATCAGAGGGCTGTGGGTTCAGTTCCCATATCTGGCACTTGGGTTAATATCCCAGTACTGACACTGTAGTGCAGCATGAGAGGGGTGCTGCACTTCTGAGGTGCCGTCTTTCGGATGAGACGTTAAACCGAGGTCCCATCTGCCTGGATTGGTGGTAGTTCAGGTGGATGTTAAAGATCCCATGGCACTTATCGAAAAGAGTAGGGGAAATTTTTATTCAATATTCAAAAACAAAATCCAGATTAAATAAACAATATCTTCATTCAATACAGAAAGTCACAAAAAACAATATTCGAAACACAAAGAAAAAATAAACATACAGTGTCCCATAACAAAGAATAAATCCTATACAATTGTAACAGACATCCCTCTATCCCACCCAATCAACATTCCTCCAGAGCTTTACTGATAAGTCTTGTCCTAAAGAACGCTTTTCATATTCATAAACAGCATCCAATTCTTTCTGTATTTGGAAGAAAACATCCTGTTGTTGAACTACCTTAGCTTTCAGAAATCTAAGACATCTTGCTTGCCAAATAGACCATTTTATACATACCAAAATAATCTGGATTGTACTGTTAGTCCATTTTGCCCAGGTGGCCGGGATTTGCCCTAAAATCAAAACATCATAATTTATTAATACCAATAACTGCTCCCCATAAAATCGATAACGCTTCCAAAAGCCCTGCATATGGGAACAATCAAAGAAAAGACTGCATTGTCTCCACAATCCCTGCACAATAGGCTCTCCACACCCCCTTTCCGTTATCTGCTTATGTTTCTGATTGCTCTTTACTTGCAGTTTCTGATGACCACAAAGCCAAGCAAAATCTTGCATCTTTAAAGGTATTCGAGGATTAGTCATACCTTCCAACAACAAGGAAGTCTTAATAAAAGGAGGTACCATAAACACCGGGTCCTCTCGATACCATTTATCCACTATCATTTTGTAAAACATTTTCTTCCCTGTATCCCTACACCACGCTAGTTCTATCTTCCAAGTTCTAATGTATCGAAGAGTGGTTTGTACATAACTCGAAGTAATCGCCTACAGGATGCCATCTCCTCTCCCCATGCTTCTAAAAAAGATCCTCCCCAAAGCTGCATGCTAATTTGCCCTATTCCCATAGTTTGCGAAAATAAGGGAATGATAGAGCTAAAAAAGAAATTACCAAATAAATACACTATAGGATGCAACATATTCAAACCCCTTCTTTCCGCTCTCTGTATGTATGAATCCTCTTCACTGGATTCAACCTACCCCCATAAAACTGAAAAAATAAACCCAAAAGTTTGGTATGCATACTAAGCGGCAGAGGAAAAATATGTGACATATATAAAACATAGGAGCAATGTATGCTCTTATGAGATACACTTTCTTTTCCTGGACATTTTCCAAGTTAACCACGTCTGTACCTTAAGCTTTGCTTTATCATAAACATCATTCCAATTACGTATCTCAGACTCTTTATTACCAAAAAATAGGCCCAAAATCTTTACTTGGTCTGTTGTCATCAGAATCGGAAAATCATCAATAATTTTACTATCCCCTAAAGGCAAAACAACACTTTTACTTGCATTTGTCCTAATACCAGTTGTGGTATAGGCCTCATGCAATACTGACAAAACTTTAGCCCCTGATCTAACATCTGCCACAGTAAAAATACAATCGTCCGCATAAGCTGAAACTTTTTGAAAAGCAAATCCAGCCACAGATTCTATTGCCTTAATGTCTCTGGCCTGCTCAATCTTCCTTAACAAAGGGTCTAAACCAAAGACATATAACAAGGGGCTCATTGGGCAACCCTAGCTTGACCCCACTTTTAAAAAATTGGTGTCCCCAAAAACCATTCACCAAAGGCACTGCTTGTGCTTCCGTGTACAACACTTTCCCAAGTTCTATAAATTCTTGCGAATTCCATAACGTTGTAATACACTCCAAAGATAATTCTGTTGAATAGAATCAAATGCAGTTTCCTGATCTACCGCTATTAAATATCCACTTAAACCCTTCCTAACCCCTGCTCTATAATTTCTCTAATGAAAGTCAGATTCTGTATTACCTTCCTTCCTGGGACTGCACAAGTTTGCTCCTGAATAATCAGCTTACTTGCTACAACTGCCAGTCTTTGATTTAATATTTTAGCAAGAATCTTATAATCTGAATTAAGCAGCGTTAAAGGCCTCAATTTTAATATCATACTGATCTCCTTTCTTATAAAGAAAAACATTAATCCCAATTGCATCGAGGGGCAAGCGTCTCTCTTCCCAAATAGCATTGTACAATATTTCTAAACAAGGAACCAGAAATTCAACAAATTGTTTATAAAAATCATTCGGCAATCCATCCCTTCCAGGCGTGGATTTAGAGTCAATGGAGGATGGCGTGAATTTCCATTCCTGAAATAGGGGCAACCAACCTGTCCTTCTCTTCCTGTTCAGTCCTGGAATATCTAGGCCAGTAAAGGAAACTTACTTTCCTTCCTAACAGTCTGAAACTTATCTACCATATATTGCTGAACCAAAAACAAGATATCTTGGATGTTCTCTTTTACCTTACCCTGTCCATCTCTCAGACCTGTCATTAACACCTTTTGATACCCTTGTCTTCCCTTCTCATAAGGGTTTACCTCTTCTTTTGTACCTTGAGTCTTATATTTTTGTCGTATAGCCATTACTCGCACAGAGTCATGCAAATATTTCTTCATTTGAGATTTTATATCCTGCAACCTTTTTACCTTAAGGTCCCCCATCTCACTTTGTGATAACGTTTGCAAATATTTTGCTCGTAAGCCTAAATAAGCAATACACTTTTCCCTAGCCTGTCTCTTTGTGTATGCACCATACCATTCTTGCACATCCCTCTTTATATCTTCCCACCATTCTATCGGACTCTCATACAAATAACAAATCATCTGTCGTGCAAAGATCAATTTCCTTATAGTATGTTCTACAACTGTTTCCTGTAACTTTGAAGTATTCATTTTCCAATAACCCCTCCCAACTAACAAATTCTGCCGATTTCCCAACTGGAAAACCACCATCAGATGGTCTGAGGTTTCCAAAGGTACTACATCCACTGACTGACATGTAATTCTTTCTGATACTAGCCAAAAATCAATTCTAGTAGACAAATGCCCCTTATGGAAGGTATGAACTGGTTCCCGCTGTAAAATATTATAAACATCCTGTATATCATTACGCTCCATAATAGCCAAGAGGGCATTGGTATCATAGAAGACTTTTTTTGTAGCTCTTCCCCAATCCCTATGGGAAAGACCACAATTAAAATCCCCCAAATAGAACTATCTTGGACGTATGTAAATAAGGCTCCACATACCTAAACAAAATAGACCTATCAGCTTTCAGTTGAGGAGCATATATATTTATCAACGAAAACCTCATTTTGCAATAATACATCCAGAATCATAACCCTCCCGGTACTAAATCATAAACATGCAACACCTTAACCTGACTCTTAAACAAAATGCCCACACCAGAGCACTGCTCTTCACCGACTGACCAATATGAGACACCCCACCTCCATTCCTTCTGTGCAGTTGTCACCTCAGCTAGAGAGTTCAACAGTATCTTGTAAAAAAAACACACTCCCACCTCCAATACTGAGGCTCAAAAGGTATTGTGCCTCTTCCATATGCTTTTATACTATTAACATTAACAGTACAAAGGAAATAGCCATCAACAAAATGAACACAGAAACACCTGCAATCATCTTTTCTTTTTCCTTTTCCTCGATTTCACTTTCTCAGAAGGGCCAGGCTCAGCAACACCCTCAGCCTGAGAGGATGCCACCGAGGAAAGGTCCGACTCACACCATCCTCCTCCATATCATCCTCAAGTAAAGGAGCATATGAGTTCTGTACTACTACCTCCCCAATGTTTCCGTCTGGATCAAGGCAGCTGAAGTATTTTCCCTGCCTTTGATCTAGTCACTCTTTGGAAGCCTAGCTCAGAATGTACTGTGGGGGGCATAGACACGACCGCCACCCAAGACGACCGTCTTTTCCCCTACCAGAACCATAGCCCCCTCCGCCTCTGTGACTATTGCCCCATCACTGACCCGCACCACTGTTTCACCATCACTCACTACAGCCTGAGCATTCATTACTACGGTATCGTCAGCCTCACTCGGTAACACTGACACTTTGTTTGATGAATGAGTAGTAGCCGGCCCTTGTGATAATAAAGCCACCACTTTTAATTGCTCCTTTTGAGCAGCAGCTACGAAATGATCCTGTTCTGCTCTAACTGAGCAATCCACATTGTTATGTGAGGCCCAGGAGCAGGTCCGAAAGAGTGCCCTGTTCCTCACATAAATTACACCTCAAAGGTTGCCGACAATGAGCCCCCACATGCCCCAATCCCACATAAACCACATTTTGTTTATCACAGACATTACTCAAATGCCCCACATCACCACATTTGAAACAAGCTCTTGGCTGACCTGGGTAAACACCACCCCTATCTCTACCCAAAAAGAAACAGTTTGGTAGATGACTAGTTTGACCATTTACTAGATGTAATACCACAAGATAAGTCCATCCCCGTCCATAATTGCTCTTCATCCAGTATGGGTTCAGGAAAACCTTTAACAGTACAATGTTGCGCAACCAGTACGTAATATCTGCAACATTTACCCCTCATTTTAAAAAAGAACTGTAATTTTTAGTCAATGGTTTAGTAAGTGGTATTGCTAAAAAAGGCTTCCACAAGGGAGAGAGCTTTAACAGACGGTACTGCTTCCAAAACCGTTCTAAACCCCCAGGATGTGTAAAACTAACATCAAAAATCACATCCCCCGGAACATGTATCAAAGCGTAAATTTCATAAGCAAAGAACTTCATGCTATTTTTTAATAGTACACGACCCACAAATCTTCTGTCCGGAATTTCTTCAGTACTACCCCTAAATTTTAACCTAACTGCGTTCCTTCTTTCTGCAGGCTCCAGCAAAGGCCCAGCAGTATTCGAAATAAATGTTCAGTCACTTTTCCATGCCATACTTTATCAGCCTTATCTTGTACCGAATCTTGCTCCAGTGTACTTTCTTTTCCTGGTCTCTAATGACTTGTAACAAGGGATGAGTATCTTCCTGAAGGGACAATTCTACAGTAGATTCAGGGAGGGCTGTCCTGGGGTATAAAGGAGTAGCCATACTATTTAATAGTGGGGAGCCATCCGGGGGTATCTGCAACATAGTAGGAGAAGTAGCAACACCATCTTTACCAAAATTTGCATCCCACCCCTTCCCAGAGGGGTTCTTCACCCAACCTGCAGCTTGCAAGGCCGTCACACCAGTCCTTGGTTCTTTCCCACAATTACACTGTCTAGAGCCTTTGAAGAGTCATTTAGTGGAAGGTCCTTTTCCTCACTACATTTCTCCCTTCCACTAAAGAGACAGGAGAGTCTTTAAAGTAGACCCACACAAAACAGCCTCAGAAGATACTCCACTCTGTTGTATGGCAGTTAAGTTTTACCTGGAACTGACTGAGTTGATCTCCATCTCCTCCCCAGATGAGTCCATTGCATTTCTTCAAATCCCTGTGCACTCATAGCGTGAAACTCTCTTCTGTAGTAGTATTCACACCATCTACTGGGACCTGCTGATTCACCTTCTCCTCTGTTCCTCTGCGATGACTTGTGCCTCCATTGCTCCTTCTTCCTTTCGTTGTTCCTCTTCCTGTGCAACCTCCAATTCCGTCCTACCACCTTGCGCCACCAAAAAACGTAACCTCGCTGCCCGATAATGTTGTTCCGCTTCTACAGCCTGTTGATGCAGCACCGCCAATGATTCAACCTCCTCCAATTCCAAACTTGATTTCCGTGATAAAACCTGGGGAACCTCGTCCTCTGGTAAGAACTGTGCTCCTGTTTCCATATTGAGAGCCACCAGCTGCTCCGTTTCCACTATTCCTTCACCAGATCTCTGCATAATTCCGTTGTAAGGGAGCCAAGGAGGAGACCGGCTCCTCAGCCCCACCGTCCCTCCTAGTGCAAAGCTCCAAACACCACTGAGCAGAGCATCCACTCCAGCCACACAGCGCCTCTGCCTCCTCAGAGTAGGGGAATTTCCCGGTGTCCTGGCCAAATTTCCCTCATTCACTAAAAAAATACCACCAACAGCTTAATCTGGTTCAAGGTCAGTTGGCATTCATCTGTATCCCCCTCCCCCGGGTCGTGCCTGAAAATAGGCAGGATTTGTCTAGTGCACTTACCCGGTCAACAAAAGCTAAATAAATAAAATAAATAAGATTTCACACCAATAACATCAAACGTACTTAATATTATGGTATAGAATGCGAAAGAGACCAGAGTACGTATCAATATATGCCTACTATAAAGTACTCTCCAAAGATAAACTCTTCCACTCATCCCAATCTGACCTGGCCTTCTCCAAATGGAGACATCTGGGGCTAACACATGTATTCCAACTCCTGGGATCGGAGGGGATTCTCCCCTTTCAGAACCTGAGGAAGGACTTTAGTCTTAGTAAGAGGGATTTCTTCAGATACTTACAGGCCCAAAATGATTTTTTGAGGCAACAAACTACTGAAGCTAAACTACCCTCTCCAATGCCACCCATACTTAAACTACTCATAGACGCTCTACAGAGAAACACTTGGGATCACTTAATTGTGACCCTATATGGCATACTAAGAGACACGCAGGGAGATACCACAGAACCAATCCTGGAGAGATGGAATAGAGACCTAGAGTTGAAAATACCAATGACCACATGGTTAAAAACCACCCTGTCGGATATGAAGGTGACACCCCCCCCCATGGAGGGCGTGCTCATGGAAATGCAGGAGCCGATATTTCCACTCCACAGCAGTCCTAATAAAATACCTTTCCAGACCGATATGGCCATTGTTGGAGGGAATGTGTCTGCAGGTTGACCGACCTTGGTCATATCCTGTGGCTCCGCCCTTCCCTAATGCCCTTTTGGTGTGTCCTTCAAATTGAAATAACAGGTTGTCTGAGGGAACCTAACAGCAGAGATGGTCTTGCTGTCAGTCTTTTTTTTTTTTTGTTAATATATTCTTTATTAAATTTTTAATAGTTAGGGGGAGGTACAGGCATAGTTGTCACACTTCATTATTACAGTATCATTTGTTACACAGGATAAGGAGAAGACCGAGTTATGTACATTGAGTCAATCAGAAGCATATATTTACAGACAATGTTCTTATGTTCTGGCAGTCCATCAATTACAAGCATTTTCTGTTATATATATATATAAAAAAAAATAAATACATTCTGATTATATTGTATACTAAGGGTAATTAAATCTCATTGTTTCCATTATATCCAGATCTGAATTCTTTTTTTTCCTTTTCTCAGGCTTGTTACTTTATGATTTATGTTTCACTTCATTCCTACTCTTAGTTATCCCCAACTTTTCCTCCCTTTTTTTTTCCCTCTTTTACCAATCCATCTTGTCTATAGTTCTCCCAATGGGTGATATAGTTTAGTTCCTCTTTATACCCTGATAATTTCATGGAACGAAATACAGATCCTTTAAGCTTATATATAGAATCCATCTAAACCATTTCATTGTGCATAGGTCAGATTTATCATTCAAGTGGTACGTAATTTTTCCCGCTCTATATATATTAGTTAGTAGCTCCCTCCATTCCTCTACTGTTGGGATCTTAGAGGACGTCCAGCGTCGAGTTAAGGCTTTCTTTGCTGCCAAAAGGGCAATCCCCAGCAGATATCTTAAATTAAGATCTGTCAACCCATCTGGAAAATTATGTAAAATAAACAAATCGGCAGTTAAGTTAATCGGTGCAGTAAACAACTCCCTCAACTCACTTTGTAAGGAGTCTTTGAACTGTTGTAATCTGGGGCATTGCCAGAATACATGAGCATCATGTGCCATTTGCTCTCCACACTGATGCCAGCAGGCCCCATGGTTGGCAGCTGCAAAGTGTGCAGTTATAGCTGGTGTTCGAAAATATCCAGTCAATATCTGCCAGGCAAACAGTCTCCAACTGTGCGAGATGGTGAGCTTGGACATTGATAAACGGCATTTATCCCACTGCTGTGGGGAGAGGTCCAGTCCAGTCTCTCGGGCCCACTCTGTGTTTATCTCGGCAGTATTCAAGCCTCGTGTGTCCATCAGTGCCCTACATATAGCAGAGATTGTATGGGGGGATCCCACCCTCTGTTATTCCCTTTTGAAGGAGGATCACCAGGGAAGGGGTTGAGTCATCCCCACGCAGTTCCTCCGAGATTAATAAAAGTGTCTCACCTGCAAAAACCGGTAAAAATCAAGCCTTCTCAGGCCATACAGCCGACTTATATCTTGACAGGATCTAAATATCCCTGCCATAAGAAAATGTGAGATATTATGAAGTCCCATTTTTTCCCGAATTGGTAAAAGTATGGTCAAGCCTGGCTGGTAGAAACCCTTCGAGCATAGTTATTGGGGTTAACCGCCACAAATAGGGGGTAATGGCAAAATGTCTTCTAATTACCCTCCATGTTTTTAACTGATGCAGGATCCATGGATTATTGGGTTCCTGCTCTGCAAGAGAAGGGGAGAACTGTACATTATGGTACCAATTAGATTATGGGTGGTCAAGCATCCCTCTTCAATTACACTCCAATGAGTGGAGCTATCCATCGTCAGTCTCTTCAAGATAAACAATATGTGCACAGCCCAATGATAATTTTTAAGATTGGGTAAGGCCAGCACCCCTTGCCTCCTTGGGAGGGTCAAAATAGAGAATTTTACTCTGGGCTTCTTTCCCGCCAAGATAAATCTGCTAATTAACTTGTTCCAGTTGTGGAATTTTTTGCTGGGATATAAATGGGGAGATTCTGAAACAAGTATAGGGCTCGTGGTAAAACCACCATCCGTATAACCTCAATTCTCTGGAGAAGGTTTAATGGTATTACTTTCCATCTCTTCAAGTCTGACTGGAGTTTGGCATTGAACCGGGTATAACATTTTCCTTCTCAGTTTCCCTCGCGCTATGTGCAAGGTAAATACCTAAGTACTTTAATTTGGGTAAATCCCACTGGAAAGGGTATGTTTGTATAAAAGATGGCTGGGGGACAAAATTAAAGGTTAGTGCTTCAGTTTTGTTAGTATTTAGTTTATATCCTGAACGTGATCCGAACTGTTCCAATATGCTAAAAACAGCAGGGACCGATCCCTCCAGATTAGAAAGAAAGAGCAATTCGTCATCAGCGTACAAAGCGACACGATGTTCCAACCTGCCAGTCTGCACCCCCTCTATCTGACTGGAGTTCCTGATGGCTTGTGCCAGAGGTTCAATGAAAAGAGCAAACAGGCCGAGGGACAGGGGACATCCCTGCCTCGTTCCCCTATATAGGGGAAAGTACGGGGAGTGATGTCCAGAGACCTTTACACATACGTAAGGGTGGGTGTACAGATTTTTAATCAGGGTAACAAAAGGTAGGGGGAAGCCCATCTTTGTCATGATGGAATACAAAAAGGGCCATGAGACCCTATCAAAGGCCTTCTCAGTGTCGAGGCTGAGAAGGACTGAGAGGGCCGGTCGCAATTGCATCTCGTGGACCAGGTGTAATGCTCTCTTTATGTTGTCTGTGGTTGACCTAGCACTAACAAATCCGGTTTGATCTATATTGATTAAAGTGGGCAGGACCGCATCCATTCTTTTGGCCATAATAGACTTAAAAATTTTATAATCCATATTCAAAATTGAGATTGGGCGATATGATGAGCATTGTTGGGGGTCTTTGCCTGGCTTGGGGATCAGGGACATTACAGCATAAGACCAGCTCAGAGGGGGATCAATCTGTCCCTCAAGTATTCCGTTATATACCTGTAATAGGAGTGGGGAGATCTTTTGGGTAAATTTTTTATAAAATTCGGCCCCATATCCATCAGGGCCAGGTGCTTTCATAGTTTTGGCTCAGGAAATAGATGCTGTCAATTCAATGCTGGTAATCGGGGAAGTCAACATTTCTTGTTGATCACTGGTTAGCTGTGGGAGAGCTAGGGGTGTAAGAAATGCAGCTATGTCTTTGGGGTCGGAGGGGTGGTCTGGGGAATATAACTTTTTTATAGTAATCACAGAAGGCTTGGGATATGTGGCTAGTTTTCATTCGGCAGACCCCAGTATCTGGGTCCCTTACAATAGCTATAGTGGAAAAGTGTTTCTGTTTGCGGAGCATGTAACGCTAACAGACGCATGGCTCTTGGACCTGTTTCTCCATATTTTTGCCTTAAAAAGGTTAGGGCAATCTCAGTGTTCTGAGTCACTAAGATGTCCAACTCTTGCCTGTTTTTTTTTTAAGTTGGGGAGGACGGTATCGTCTCCCTGTTGATGCACAATCTAGAGAAAATGGAGAGTCTGTTCTAACACTGTTTGTTTTTTGCTACACTGTTTTTATAGCATAGCCGTGTATTTAATTAGGTGGCCTCGGAGCACCGTTTTCAGTGTCCCAGAGGATTGAGGAGGAAACTTCAGTATCAGTGTTGTCCTGGAGGATTTCCCTTATCTTTTTCTCAATGAATTCTTTAAAGAGAAGGATTTTAAGATAAAATGGATTGAACCTCCCTGTTGTATTCCTTTTTTCAAGGCCCAGTTCCCATTTATTAATCACCAGAGCATGGTTTGTACCGAATATATCACCCATTGTTGCCTCCTTCAGTATCCCCAGGTTCTCCTTCTGTGTATAACACTGATCCAGCCTGGAATAGGACCCATGTACTGTTGAATAAAACGAGTATCCTCTGTTCCCAGGGTGGAGGGCACGCCATACATCTATCCAGCCCATTTCTTGCACAAATCTCTTAAAAAATTTATGTGAAGCTGGTTGTTTGCCTCTATCTCCCTTAGAAGTATCTAAATGGGGGTTTGGGGCAATATTGAAATCACCAGCGAGGATAAGAGTACCTTTAGAGAGCTGAACTATCTTGTTCAGGAGATAGTTGACTTTGTATAGTGGAACCTGGTGGGAAATGGGCATTGGCCAAGGTGATTTCCTCATCTTGCAAGAGGCCTTGTACCACCACTAGGCAGCTTTCTGGATCAGCCCATTCGTGGGTACTTTGAAATGGGGTATGGGTGGAGACCAGTATGGCGACCCCTCTTTTTCGCCCCTTGGAGCATGAAGAAGAAAACACCTGTTTGAATCTTCCCCTTACTAGTTTCTTATGTTCGTGAGCATTCATATGTGTCTCTTGTATGTATACAATTTCAGCTTGTGCCTTTCTAAACCTAGAAATCATACGGGTTCTTTTCACAGGACTGCCTAGCCCATTAACATTCAGAGAGTAAATATGAAGTGGTGTTCTAATCTTTAAACATACCAATTCATTTTCTTAATTAAAACTGGCCATTAAATGGCCCCACTTTCCATTTAAACTTCTTCTGTACTCAATTTCCCTTAACAAAAAGTGTGACTGCCTGTTTATGGGGTAGTGGAAATAGTGAGGAACACATTCCTCAAACTGCGGGAGATTAACTTTAAACTTTAACCAGAATACAAACTTGTAGCAGTTCCTTACCAACTGGGCAGGGGCTGCTGAACTGCTGTGGGCTTCCATGAGACTGAGGCTAATAAACCTCCAGTCTCCTAAGTTGCCAATACGTGGCTGTGTCTATCTTTTGAAAGACCAGACGTTAAAATGTCTCGGTTTAGATAGGCGGAGTAAGGGTAGGTGATCATAGCCCTTGCTCCACCAAGGCTGAATAAAAAGTAAACTGTTCAGACCTCTTTAGTAATTATACCTGTGCGATTTGGGGGAGAGAGTTAAGGACCGAGTGAGAGGTTAGGAGAAATAAGTACATCTCATTTCCAATAAAGTCTGAGTACTCCTTTTCAACTCCCGAATGTCTTTTCCAGAGTTTGAGCTTTCTCTGTGGCTAATGTCGCTCGAGACAGCTAGTATTTATAATTCACTCTGGAGAGGCAACCGGACACTCCTGGCTATATAGTACACATAAATTAGCATTAAATGTTGTGGGGGGGGGGGGAGATCCTCGAGTGAGAGTTTTTAATTTGGAGATGCATATTCCATATAAGTGGTTATTCGGCAAGGGAGGAGAGAAAGACCGTAATCAGGAGGGCCCAGTTGGAGTATGGGGCCTACATGCGTGAAATCACCTCCGGTCAATCCTATGCCCAACCTAGAGCCAGTCGGACAGGCCTCCAGCTGTGCCAATCCCACCCCTACTCCCGAGCCCTTCCCAATCGAATGCGAGTTAGGGAAGGGGGGGGGTGCCTAATGAAATTCGAGCCCAACCGTGATTCAGCCTGACTCTCTCATGGGCATGAATTGCAATACCAAAGCCTTGATCTCCAAGGTCAGTACCCAGCGGCTCGGTCTTGTTTCAGATAGTGGGTCAATCAGGGAAGTATCCCCAATAATAACAATAAGCTGGCAGACCAATGTGTGTGTGGGGGGGGGTTATCTCATCTAAATTAGAAGAAAAGACAAATCACTCATTATTTAGTCTCTATTTCATGCTGTGGAGCATTCTCAGGGTGTGTTCTGGCTTGTTGCTTAATCTCCTCGATGATACACTGAATTATTAGGGCGCCTTCTCTTCGGCGGTTTTCTTTCTGAGGAATCTTGTTCCATACTCTCTGCACCAGTTTTGCTGCCGGTGAGTCTCTTATCTGTTTCTGGGTAATAGTTATTTCGAGTCCCCTTTTATTAAGATCTAATGCTGCCTCGTCTGCTGTTTCATAGATTTTAGTTCCATCGTCATATTGGACCGCCAATCTCGAGGGGTAGGGAGTCCGGAGTCTGGAGTCTAATTTTTGCTTCCTTTAATTTCTTGAGGATCGGGGCATATGCTCTTCGTCTTGCTGTTATTGCCACAGGGTAATCACTGTCCACATAGATCCTGTGCCCCGAGTGAGTTAAGTCACCTTGTTGCCATGATTTATGCAGAACTAGTTCCTTTTCCCCCCGATACTGAAGAAACCTGACCAGAATAGCCCGTGGCCTATTCCTGTTCGGTGTACTCTGTCCATCTCTAAAGTACAGGAGTCTGGTAGGTCTAGTTTGGTTTTAAAGAATTGCTGGATAAATTGAATTGGGTCCTTATTTTCCACTCCCTCTGGAAATCCATTGATCCGCAGGTTATTTAGTCTGTTTCTTGCCTTCGCATCTTCTGCCCTCTCCTGTAAGTCACTCAGAGTTTGGTACATTTGGACTATAGCTTGTTCTACAGTGTCTACTCGCGAGTCAGTGTTTGTGGCCTGTTCCTCCACCTTCTCGAGTCGCTTTTCCATTTTCCCTAAATCTGTCCGGAGGGCAGTTAGCGTAGAATGGGTTTCTTTTCTGCAATCTCTCAGTTCCTGTAGCGCTGTCCATTTGTCTGGTAGATTAAGGTGTTTTTTTGCCACCTCCTCACGACCGCTCACTTCTCTCGGAAAATTGCGAGCTATCGCTTTCAGAACCATCTCTTTCCATCGTAGAGCCTTCTATTTGCGGTTTTGTTAAATCTGTTTTTTTCTTTGGCATTCTGAAGAAGTTTAATTTTAATATTGAGTAGGTCAGAGGTCTATTTATTGTATTTTGTTCATTTAAGGCCTTGGTGGAGACGGAGCTAGGAGATCGAGCTGCTCCTCAGGGCATGACATCACCAGAAGTCCTTGCTGTCAGTCTTTCCAGACAACTCTCCCTCCTGGGTCAAGACTCTGATACCAATACACCTGATAGTAGCTAAGAAATCACTCACCAGAAAATGGATGACAAAGGTGGTACCATCTATACAAGCTGGAGAGAGATAATGAAACAAATTTACCAGATGGAGAGTCCTACAGCAGTCCTGCAAGACCATCTCACGGCCCATCAGACCAAATGGAGAAGCTGGCTTGTCCATAAAATTGGGGGTGGATCCAGAATTTGTACCTTAGAGGGAGTGGAGATGCACTGTGAAGGATTGTGGTAACACTTAAAAGATATCAAATATATGGGAAATGTACTCATGATGTTTTCTTAAGGAAAAAAACTATTCTATAACTACTTGGATTTCATTAGAACAATAAGAACAAGAGAAAACTCTGTACCTTATTTGAAAACATGTAGACACAGAGGGATAGAACTGAGGGGAGCAGGGAAAACTGAAGTAAGGTGCCTGCCTGGTGCCATGGCTTGGAGAGACAGGAAGCGCATCCTCAGGATCACGAGAACAGCAGCACGGGAATCTGAGCTGGACGTCAGATTGTCCACCTAGGGACAAATGACTTGGCTAATCATGAGATTAGAGCAGTGCAGAAGGACTCTGTAGAATTGAGGAGGGGCCTAAGACAAGTAGCACACACAATATCCTTCTCTGAGGTGCTGCCTGTCAATGGCATGAGTGAAGCGAGGGTACTTTGCACCATGCAGTTTAATGAATGGTTGAAAAAATGGTGCGGGGCACAGGGGTTTGGCTTCATTGGGGACTGGGGTTCCACCTGGAGGAACACCAGCCTATACTAGCAGGATGGTCTGCATCTGTCCAGGAAGGGAACAAGTCTTTTGAGCAATCGGTTTAAAGGCTTCATTGGCAAGCTTTTAAACTAGTCAAGGGGGGAGGCACTGATAAACAGCAGGAAAATCCCAGCCTCTCCCTACAAAACAGGGTACTAAATGAGAAAAAGACCGAAGTAGACAGGTCAGTGGGGGATGCTGCAAAAGAAGGTAAAGCCATCAAAAAATGGAGAGCAATGAGTACCAATGCCCGTAGTCTGAGTAACAAGCTTCCTGAATTAGTGGCCTTGATGGAGGAGGAACATCTGGATATCGTGGCAGTCATAGAAACATGGTACACACAAAACCATGACTGGGACATAAACATACCAGGATACACTATCTACAGGAGGGACAGGGAGGGTAAAAGAGGAGGAGGAGTAGCTCTTTACATAAAGGAAGGAATCAAGGCAACAGAACAAAAGGGAAAACAGGGAGGAGGAGAAGAAGCACTGTGGGTAAATTTGGAGACCGGCAATGACACCACAATCCGCACAGGGGTTGTATACAGACCCCCTTCTCAGGGGAGGAAATGGACAAGGAAATGATAGAAAGAATACTTAGAATGGCAGAAAAGGGAGATATTGCTAATGGGTGATCTGAATGGCAGATGTTAACTGGAATGCAGTTAGCAGCCACTTCAAAGAGTGGGTTATTCTAGATGCCCTACAAGGCATGCCTTAGACAGCTAGTATTGAGCCCACCGACAGGAGCAATCTAGACCTGGTTCTCTCAAATGGAGATGAAGAGAACACAGATGTAGAAGTGGGTAGCCATCTGGGAACTAGCACCATCGAACAGTATGGTTCAAAATAAACACAGCAATAGAGTCAAGCCATACAAAGGCAAAAGTACTGGACTTTAGGAGGGCTGACTTCAAAAATGGGTGAGTGCCTAAGGAATGCACTAGCAAATGGGCAGGAAGGAGGGGTGGAAGAACAATGGGGAATAATAAAACTGCCATCACAGAGGTAACAAGCCTTTGTGAAGCAAATTAACAAAACGAACGATGAAGAAACCACTATGATTCTCAAAGGAAGTGGCAGTGAAGGTTCAAGAGAAAAGAAAGCATTCAGGAAGTACAAGGAATCACAGAAGGAGCAGGACAGGGAACTGTATCAGTTAAAGCAAAAAGAAGCTGGGAAGGCAGTCAGAACAGCAAAGGCCCAAACCGAGAAAAGATAGCCAACTCTGTTAAGAAGGGGATAAAACCTTTATAGGTACATCAGGGCGAAGGAAGACCAAGGGAGGGCTAGTGAGGCTTAATAAAGAGGAGGGAGGGTGGGCAGAGGGTGACTGTGAAAAGGCAGAGATACTAAACAAATATTTTTGCTCAGTATTTACAAAGGAAGTGGGGGAGGTACCTAAAACAAACAGTAGAAACACTCTGGATACAGAAGTTGATACCAGCCCATTTACAGAAGAAAGGGTTCTGAAAGAACTCTTAAAACTGAAGGTGGACAAAGCAATGGGGCCTGATGGGATTCATCCCAGAATTCTAAAAGAACTAAGGGTAGAACTAGTGACACCACCGACTACCCTCTTTAACAAATCATGGGAGGATAGGTGGTACCGAGGACTGGAGAAGGGCAGATGTGATTCCCTTCACAAAAGTGGAGCAAGGCAGAAGCAGAAAACTACAGACCTGTTAGTTTAACCTCAGTGGTAGGGAAAATGATGGAATCACTTCTGAAGGAAAGAATTGTTGAGTATCTAGAGGCCAGAGGGCTCAGGACCCAAGGCAGCATGGATTCACAGCGGGAAGGTCATGCCAGACAAATCTGATAGATTTCTTTGACTGGGTGACCAAAGTAGTAGATCAGGGAGGGCTGTGGACATGGCCTACCTAGACTTCCAGCAAGGCACTTGACACAGTGCCACACAAAAGATTAATATACAGTTAGCCAGCCTGGAGTGGGTCCCAAGATGACAGCCTGGGTAAGAATTGGCTGGAGAATAGGACACAGAGAGTAATAGTAAATGGAGTCCCTCTGAAGAAAGGGGTTACTAGTGGGGTACCACAGGGTTCAGTATTAGGACCGGTCCTCTTCAATGTCTTTATAAGCGATATTGCAGAGGACTGAAGAAAAGTATGTCTCTTTGCAGATGACACAAAGATCTGCAACAGAGTTGATGCACAAGGTGGGGTGGAAAGGATGAGAAAGGACTTGGCAAGGTTAGAGGAATGGTCAAATGTATGGCAGCTTAGATTCAATGCTAAGAAGTGCAAGGTAATGCACCTGGGAAACAAAAACCCAGGGAAGAGTACACAATGGGGGGTGAGATACTAACAACAACAAAAATGGAAAGGGACCTGGGGGTAGTCATATCAGATGACCTTAAGGTGGGCAAGCAATGTGAGAGGGCAGCAAGGAGGGCTGGGGGGATACTGGGATGCATAGGGAGAGGCATCACCAGCAGAAAACAGGAAGTTATTATCCCACTGTACAGACAGTTGGTGAGACCCCATCTGGAGTACTGCGTGCAGTTCTGGAGACCCATTCGCCGCAAGGATACAGACAGGATGGAGGCTGCCCAGAGGAGGACAACTAAAATGGTGCAGGGCCTGCACCGGAAGACATATGAAGAGAGACTTAAGGAGCTGAATATGTATAGCCTCGAGGAAAGGAGAGAGAGAGGGGACATGATAGAAACTTTCAAGTATCTCAAGGGAATCAACAAAGTCCAAGAAGGTAGCATCTTTCAAAAAAAGGGGTGTGCAAGAACAAGGGGGCACAATGTGAAGATAGAAGGGGGGCGGCTCAGAGGTAATTTAAGGAAGTATTTTTTCACAGAGAGGGTTGTGGATGCATGGAATGGCCTTCCGGAGAGGTTGTGGAGTCAAAAACAGTGGTGGAATTCAAGCATCCATGGGACAGTCATAAGGCAATTCTAGGGTGTAGGGGTAGGAAGAAGTAGGCTGCTGGTTAACTAGGATCTGCAGCTTATCCAATAGGTAGGTAAATGGGCAGACTGGGTGGGCCAAGCGGTCCTCATCTGCCGTCAAAATCTATGTTTCTATGTAGATTCTATCCTGACATTATTAATTGTATAAATGTGAACTGCTGTAGAATAATGTCAATTTATTTAGATTTTGATAACCAGGTAAGCCCACTGAGACCAGAGGTCCCTTTTTCAGGGGCGACCCGGAATTAGTACAGAAAAGACATTTCGAGACAATAATTTTTTTACAGTAGTTACATATGTTGCACAAATAGACTTTAGCGACAGAATATATTATCGACAGTATACAGGGGTAAAGGATACACAGTACAGACTCAAGTGTTATTTACAATAGTTACAATATGGTACACAAGTGTAGAGTAGTAACAATATACTGAAAATGATTCGCAGACAGGCTCTTATGACATCAAGTTTCATCTCCATTTAGTAGGGAAGAAGGTAACAACAGTAAATTGACATAAAAGCTTAGGAGATACTTCCAGGAAAGAGGGAGGTTCAGGCAGTGCAGAGGAGAAGAGACCTGGGCTTGGGAGCTAGCAGTTACAGCCACAGAGACTGAGGTTTAGACGATATAGCTTGAGCCCAGACTTGAATTGGGTAAGGGTGGATGAGTCAGCCAGGCTAGGTGGAAGAGAGTTCAATAGGTGGAGGCAGCAAATTTGAAAGAGCTGGTTGTTTTGGTTGGAGCAAATCCTAGGGATGTTGAGGGGATGATTCGCTGATGATCGTGGATTCGGATTTGTTCTTTGGAGGAGAGTAGTCCTCTAAGGTGGGGAGGGACCGAGGTAGTGAACTGAAGGCAAGGCATGCAACAGGGTAAGCTAGTTTGTGTCGAAGTGTGGGCCAGTTTAGATCCTTAAGTGCCTCACAATGATGCCTCCTAGGAGAGGAATTTGTGGTGAAACGAGCCACATGGTTATAGAGTACGGAAAGTTTGCTAAATTCCATCTCTCTGAGGGACTGCAGTAGAGGGGCTCCATATAGGATGGAGGGGAGGAGATTGCAGGTAGCAATTGCCCGTCTTGCAACCAAGGATAAGGAGTTTCCCAGACGGAAAAGGAGGCCAAATTTTTGGTGGGCGGACCTAGTTATGGAATCGATGTGGGGTCGGTAGGTCATTTCCTGGTCAAGATGGATCCCAAGGTATTTGAAGCTGTCATCCTGTGTTTTTAAAACCTTTAATAAAAAAATTAAAAAAAAAGAAAAAAGGAAAAAGGCCAATTACTTCCCACCAGAGTAAAAGTATTAATAGTTGAAAGCCAATGAAAGGTATGTTGTATCTACTTCAGCCTAGTTATCTGAGGCCCCGAATGGTATTACTGTAGAGCGGACTGGAGTTCCACTAGCAGTTAGTCCTAGGAAGAGCTACATCAGGGGTTTCTCCAGAGTGGACACTCCGCGTTTTCCTGAGTGCTTAGCAGGATTCACTGATTGAAGGCAGAAGCAGCCTTCCAGATTGGATGATTAATGATCAAGGAGTGTATAAAAATGGTCTGCAGACCTGGAGGAGGTGTGTGGGGGTGATACTCCTGCTGTGGCGCCGCTCGCATTTCACCACCAGATGCACTGTGCTGCTGTATGCAGATATACCTTGCTGCCTTCAATGCTCCACTGGGGATGGGAGAGGGCAACTGACCCTCGCAACCTCGACCTTCTCAGGGAGACGACAGCTCACAACTGGACCGGTAAATAGCTGGGAAAGAAAAACAAAGAGTAGTGGGCAGGGTGAAATGCAGATATGATGCAGAAGTAAAAATCAATCAACCAATGTCTGCCGACCACAATTAAAGAGGGAAGGCACTATGTTTGCAGACACTATTTAAGAGTACTATGGCAAAACCATGCAAATGAGTGTTATCCAAGAAAAGATTTTTTAAACGCCAGAGCTTGTTTCCAGGTGTGACCACACACAATCCTTCACTGGAATTATCTGAGCTAGTAATGAAAGTGACTTCTGCTTATTGGTAAGAATCACAGATATAGAAATACACACAGCGACTGCACAAAAAAGACCAAGCGGCCCATCCAGTCTGTCCACCTTACTTAACTAAGCTGCAAGGCCCTAGTGGTACAGTTTAAATCACTACTGTAACTAAATAATAAACCCCAGTTGAGGGATCCTACCTTTGCTTACAGCACAGGAGTGCAACTTCTCTCTACTACAACCCAGCAGTACAGTGTGATGGAGCAACAAAGGGCAGTTTCATATCTTTTTCTGGGTTCCTATGTACCGGTACAAAATTCTTGTAGCTACCAGAGATAGCATTTAGACAAGCACAAAACACAGCAACCACTCCGAAACACACTCTTAAGAACAAGCAGTTAAAATAAAACTATCATGTTTACAAGAATTATATTTTACTATTACTATTTTCTAGATTTTATGCATATTTTTCTGTTATTAATTTTCTAAATATTTCAAGTATGTCAGTACTTATTTCACTGTGCCTTTAACAAACCTAGACTGCTCCGAACTGATCAAACAATTGCTGTGTTTGTAACATCACAGCCTGCTGTCATGGGAAGCACAATGATGTAATAAACAAAGGCACTATGAGGTCAGTTGGGGACTGTTAAATGCTTTATAAGTGCTGAATTGCTCTTTAACCCTAGTAAAAAAATAGAGAATAATGCACGGGGTGCAGTGTATTTCAAGAATTTAATACACACCCAAGCTGTGTGATGTAGCAACAGGTTTATGAAAGCAACACACACCGAGGGTGTGTATTAAATTCAATTTTTGCACTGCCCCACAAGCACAGCGGTAGTGCTACTGCTTGCGATGCTGGCGACCTGGGTTCGGGCCAGATTGCTGGAGGGCCGGCGGACTGAGTGACCTTTGTATGCTATCCACCTCCAGGGGGGTTGTGTCTTCAGTGTAGGGCTCCTGGGTCACCACAGGAAATCCTGTCACTGGCAACTCAGTGAGAGCTGGCAACAGGGAGTGTGTCAGATGTGTGGTGTGCTTGCGCTGCAGCGTCACTGCACGCCACGCCTCCCATCATTAAGGAAAAATACCACCGGATGACCACAATGACACCCTTGTCACACCACCGCCACGCCTACCCGGGGCTCCATGCCCGAACACCAGATGTGGCATCTGAGGAGGCCCCCACCGGGGGTAAGCCAGGGTGGGACATCAGGTGGGATGGCCTCGCTGTCGCTGCAATGGTGGACAAGAGCATGATACATGGGCCAATGAGAGAGCTGTCCTGGTTATAAAGTACAGTAAGTTAAAAGAAAAACCCAACAATTCGAGTTTTGCACTGAACCCCATACATTATTATTTTTTATATATATAATTTCTGGCCATCAATTTTTTCCTACCCCCCCAGCTAAAGGCATGGGAGTCCTGTCTATGCTGTGTAGAAGTCTGCCTTGTCAGCTCACCCCTAGCTCCTCTTATGGAAGACTGCAGGTCTAGATTTCAAAATAAAACTATCTGTCTGCTAGCGCCCAATCTAAACTGCATTTTTTTTCTGTACTGTGTGATGACCTTAGTGACGCCTTTTGGTTTGCGTTGGAAATGACATTTCACACTGGCCACTCCCCCCCCTTCCCCATAGAGCTTTTTGCCCATCCACCGCCACCTACTCCTGCCATCAGGCCCAGTACCGAGGGACCTCCAGTCCCATCTGCCACTCCCCTGGCAGTCTCATAAGCAGGACCTGGGAGTCCCCTGAGGGCCATCACATACGGTGATGGGAGTACATAGGCTTTTTCCTGGTTTTGTTTCCCCTGGCAACCTGCAGAATGTGCAATGGCATAACGACAAGCTCCACCTCAGTGGAGACATCCTCAAACGCTCATGATTGGTTGTTGCTGTGCGCCAAGCTGCGTTACTACCTGGACACCTCCAGGTGGTAGACAAGCAGCAGGTCACACTACCCCCGAGGGAGGAGAGATGTCCGTTGGAACACTCAATCCTCCCTCCCCAAGCCGATCCCAGAGCAACCCCTGTCTGTTCCTGAACCCAGGTCGCTGGTGTGGCAAGAAGTCAGGTGCCAGCGCCTCAGCCCTCTACGCCACTGAGCCGGCCTCTGACCACTTTTACTTTCTTGAGTAGCAGGATACCAAATTTTTCTTAAAAGGTTAGTCCATGTTTTACAAATATTATTTACTGAGACCTGCTTAGTGGTTTGAAGGATAAAAAGGGCCCACAATGTGAGAGAATGTTGCGCGCTGAGCGAGTCTTGAGTGAAGCTGCTTTCTGAGTTTCAGCACGTGCTTGCCATAATAACCAGCCAGTTATTATGGCGAACAACAACTGGTCATCACCATTAAAAAAATTGAAGATCAGCTATAATGTGTTAAGGTCCAAGATCTGTAACATGTACAGACATAGCTGGGTGCGATGGTGTACATTCTCTACACACAATACGATGTACATGCTATTATACTAAGTTCATATACCGATTTAGGGATTTAAAAACATACAGATATGTGGTATGTGAAGAAAAAGTAAAGTTACGTAAGAACTTACCGTAACAGTAGATCTTCGAGAGAGGCTCTTGCAGTAGGTAACCTTGAGGACTGCGCCCCCTGGAATCAGGACTACATGGAAACTTAAGTCAGCAATGTCTGATGGGGGACTGCACACCTGACGTCACATGATGGACGTCAGCATGACCTATACAGTGGGTGATCCCCACGCCTGCCTTCCAGTTCTCCTGCCGGAGACCTCAAAGAAGGAGCAACAGGGGAATGGAAAAGAGGCTCCAGGAGCCCAGAATGAGCTCATAGAAAAAGAGCAACAAATAAATTTGGGGGATGGAGGGAGGGAGGGAAAAAGGTCACCTATTGCAAGAGTCTCTCTCGAAGATCTACTGTTACAGTAAGTTCTTATGTAACTGTACTACCTTACTTCGAGAGGGCTCTTGCAGTAGGAGGTAACCTTGAGAACTGAGTCCCAAGCAGTGTGAATCAGAAGAAAAATGAACACGGGAAGCAGGAATGGATCTGCGAAAGGCAGACAAATTAGGACAGGAGACCCTGGAGAACAGCTAGGCGAAAGCCTGCCCTACACCTAGAGGCAATGTCTAGACTGTAATGCTTTGTGAAAGTATGGACAGAACTCTAAGTAGCCGCAGCACAGATGTCAGTGGCTGACACATTACTGAAACGAGCAGTAGAGGCAACCATGCTTCTGGCAGAATGCCCTTTAAGATCCCCCAGGAGGGTTTTACTATGTTTATGGTAACGGAAAACAAAAGTTTGCCAACCATTTGGATAAACATTGTTTGGAAACTGCGGCACCTTCTCTTTTGGGTGCAAAGGAAATAAAAAATTGGTCCAATTTCCACACAGATTTTGTCCCGTTAGTGTAATAACGCAAGATTCTATGAATGTCCAGTGTATGGAGAATTGCTCCCCCCCCCGGATTATAATGCTCGGGGTACTACACTGGAAGCTGAATCAGCTGGTTTAACGTAAATTCTGAAACCACTTCTGGCAAGAACTGAGGGTTGTTACAAACGGCCACTCTTGTCTCTATGAAAAATTAAATAAGGCTCCTTTACAAATCAGGGCCTGAAGGTCGGAAATCGTTTGAGCAGAACTGTCTGCCCCTAAAATGAGCGCATTCCAGGACAAGTAGCACACATCACAGGAACCAGCCAGTTCAAACGGTGGCAGAGTCAACTTTTCCAAAACAAAATTAAGATCCAAAGGAGGCGCGGGGCTGCACACGGGGGGTTTTAGGTGGAGGATTCGTTTGAGAAAGGTTTTGGAAACCTCCAACTGAGCCATTGTTTTGCTCTCCACCAGAATGTGGTAGGCAGAAACAGCCGAAAGGTGTACCTTCAGAGACGGGCTGTTCAGGCCTAGGTCACAGAGGTGCAGGAGATGCTCCATGATGTGAGGAACTGGACAAGAAAAAGGGTCCAAACCCTTTCAGGTGGCCCAAATGGAGAAACGCTTCCACTTCATGGCATAGGCAGTCCTCGCAGATGGCTTTCTAGCCTCTACCAGGACCTGTGCCACTCTGGAAGAGACTCCAAATTATGAAGTGGCTATTTCCTGAGGTGCCACGTGTGAAAATGAAGGGATATCAGCCCTGGATGAACCAGAGTGCCCCTCTCTTGAGTCAGGAACCGGGGGGGGGGTTCCACCACTAGCTGCTGAAGAAGCAGAAACCAAACTTGGCGAGGCCGAAAGGGGGCAATCAGAACCATGTGGGCCCCGTCTGCTTGGAGTTTGAGCAGCACCCTCTGTAAGACCAGAAAGGGAGGGAAGGCATACAAAAACCTCCCTGTCCAGCAAAGAGATAGCACGTCTCGCCAAAAAACACCATGCCCAGGAGTGAGCAAGCAAAACTTCAGCAGTTTTGCATTGTATGGGGAGGTGAACAGATCCAGGTCCGGCCGACCCCACAGGTTGAAAATGTGGTAGACCATGTCTTGTTTGAGCTCCCACTCGTGGGCTCTGACTCTGGTGTGGCTGAGACTGTCCGCTAGGATGTTTTGCACACCCAGAACATGAACTGCTGTGAGGTGAATCCAATGTTGGACTGCCCAGTTCCACACCCGCATCACCTCCCTGTAGAGGGGATACGAGCAAGTGCCTCCTTGCTTGTTAAGGTACCAGACTACACATATATTGTCCGACTGAGCCAACAGTGTGCCCTGGTGGAGCAGGTGCTGGAACGCTTGAAGGGCGTACAAAACCGCTCTCACCTCCAGCACATTTATGTGCAAGGAGAACTCTAACTGGGATCACTGACCTTGAGTTTTGTGGTTCCCCAGGTGAGCACCCAAACCCATCACTGACGCATCTGTGGTCTGAGTCTGGGTGGGAGGAGGGGACTGGACGGGGATCACTTTGGTGAGATTGGGGAGATCCTGCCACCATAAGGGATTCCCCTGCACTGAATCGGAGACCATGACCACGTGGTCCAGGTTGTCCAGCCTCTGATTCCACTGTGTCCTGAGCATCCACTGAGAGATTCACATCTGGAGCCTGACTAAAGGAATGGTGGGGATGGTTACTGCCATAAGGCCCAACAGATGAAGAATCGACCTGGTTGAGACTGTCCTGCTGAAGGCTATCAAATGAGCCTGCCTCTGTAAAGTGTCCACCCTGTCCAGAGGGAGGAAAGACATACCTTGTACTGTATCCATAACAGTTACAATAAATTGGAAGCGTTGGGAAGGGGCAAGTTGGGAGGTTCACAGTGATTCCAACCTGCATAAAAAGATCCAGGATAGCAGAGAGGGAGAGTTCCAGCTGCTCCCTCAACAGGGCCGACAGGAGCCAGTTGTCGAGGTAAGGGAACACACAGAACCATGACACCTCAGGGCCGCCACCATTACCGCCAGGCACTTGGTGAAAACCCGAGGTGCCAAAGATAGGCTGAAGGGGAGGGCCTTGAATTGGTAATGTTCCCCCTGAAAGGTGAATTAGAGGTAGCAGCAATGGGCCTGAAAGATTGGAATATGCAGGTAAGCATCCTGCATATCTGGAGCGGACAGCCACTGTCCCTCATGCAGGAAGGGGCAACAGACCTGGGAAGACTCAGCATTCGAAACCTCTTGTACTCTATTGTACAGGTTTAGAACACTGAGGCCCAATATGGGACTCAAATCTCCCATCTTTTGGGGGACCAGGAAGAAGTGGGAGTAATACCGCTTTCCTACCTGGCTGGATGGAACATGCTCTATTGCTTTCTTTTGTAACAGAGCCTTGACCTCCTCTCTTAGTAGAGGAATGTGCACCTTTGAATAGTGGGACACTACCGGGGGCCTGTCTGGAGGTTTTCCAGAAACTTCAGAGTGTGGCCCTCTCCTACAAACTGAAAGACCCACAAGTCAGTGGTTACTGCCTGCCACCCTGGCAGATGACTGGTGAATCTTCCACCCACCAGCACCCCTGAGGGACATGGAGGAGGAAGGAAGACCGCAAGTCAAGGGAGGGGTTAGGGAGAGCTGCACCAGAGGCTCTTTACTCCTTTGGGGGCAGCTGTGGCCGATGGAGCCCAACGTTTGGACTAACACCTGGCTATCTGTTGCTGTTTCACCTCCCGCTTCGTTTGGTGATGAAAATACTTTTTAGCCTGAAACCTAGGGTGCTAGATAGTATGGACCAACCTAAGGCCCTTGCCCTTATCCTGCAGGCTAGTGATGATGTCTTAAGCATCACCCCCAAAGAGGACTGAACGCCTGAAGAGAGCGTCCTGGATGGCCATCTGCACATCCTGTGCTAGACCAGATATCCTCAACCAGGAAAATCTTCCATAGCAGTGCCCCTGGCAGAGGAATCCACTGCATCACAGGTGGCCTTGAGAGAATGTCTACATGCCACTTTGGCAGACTGAATGGGGTCTGCCAGAATGGATTCTGACTCAGAGTCCGGTAGTGCCTCAATGGCCAGCTCCTGTTGGTTAAAAAAGAGATTTTTGGCAGACCAACATATGGGCTTCATAGTTCAAGGCACGCATGGCCAATGTTGATGAGGAATAAAACTTCCTCCCATATTGGTCCAGCTGTCTTGACTCCTTGTCAGGAGGAGAGGTGCTCATTTGCCTTGGCTTGGAGGACCGATCGTGGGCTGCAGCAACAGAGTCCGTATTAGGATGGACACTAAAGGTGGTCCTTCCCCTCTGATGTCTGAGACATCAAGTCGGCCTTCCTAGCTACCATCGGTATCGAGGAGGGAATCATCCAGATGGTGGATGCTAGGTCCTCATGCAGTTCCAACCGGGGGGGAAGGGGGTGAGGATAGGAGCTTCCTCCTGCATGAGCAGATGCTCTGCTAGCCTTTGACGTTTTTGGTCCTGAGCATCAGACTTCCATTCATAGACTTCTGCTAGTTTCTTGAGCAGGTCTGTGAATGAGGGGTCCCTCAGGTGGGGATTTAGGGGACTCCTTAGATTGAGGCTACTCCATAGGAGGAGTCTCAAACCCCAACCCTGCCGAGGATGAGGAGTCAGAATCAGAGTCCGGATCCGAATCAGAGGACCAGATGCTTGGTCAGGCCAGTTCCCGGGCATCAGGAGGTGCTCTCTCCCGTGTCTGGCCCTAATTGCAGCTCCTCCTGAGGGCCTGGTGTCAGAGGACATATGGGCATAGTGGCAGGCCTGCGTGGCTGGACCTCTGGACTCTGGGAAACCTCCCGGGAGGTTGGTGGCTATCCGGCTCTGATACAAGCTGAGCCTTGGTCTCAGACCACCAGGACTGGAGGATAGCCCTAAAGTCAGTCGGAGCCCGAGAAGGAGGCTTGGGGGGATGGGGGCTGGTAGACTGGCAGGTAACCCGGCGAATGAAAGGAGTGCGACAGGGTACCCCAGTGGAGGGCAAGTGGGCGAATACCCTAGCATCTGGACTCCCGACAGGGGATAGCCTGATGGGGTGTACCATCGTGAAATGTGGCATCGGGTATCCCGATGGAGGGCCCGACTGGGGGGGAAGGTAACCAGAAGGAGGGCCTGACAGCGGCGCCGGTGGCCCTGATGGAGGGCCCTGGGATGCCCCAAAACCAGAGCCTGAAGGACCCAGAAGGACCAGGTCAGACATCAGATTGGTTGGCGGCAGACGTGGCATTGGGAGTCAGAGTCTCTGTCAGAAAAACTGGCAGCAGGGACCCCTGAGGGTTACTTGGGACCTCCGTTAGATGTGGAGGCGAGCCTGGAAAAGTGCCACCAGATGGATGACCCCTGTCGCTAGCCCCTCTCCGGTCTGCGGAGGGAGCTCTTCCACTGGCAAGGAGGAGGAGGCCTGGTGGGGGGGCTCAACCGGGGAGAGCTGAGCAAAATCCAGCAATTGGGCAGCATCGGGGCCCTCGTTGGTCCCCGACGTCAGATCAGTCAAGCAGACGTCAGCTGAACCGACACCAGACTTATCGGCCGTAGTGGTTGGGCAGACATCAGAAGAACTGACACCCGATTTATCAACCAATGCTGGGTGGGCCCAGGGGTCTTTGGACCCCGACAAAACAGCTTGGGCCGGGCACTTGTCAGAAGACCTGACCAGCGACTTAGCCCCACTGGACACTGTAGACCCACTGGTGGAAAAGGGCGTAAGTGCAGCAGAGGCCTCAGATGTAACAGAGGCGCCCATGGTCACTGTAACTAGTGGCAGTGGGGGGCTCCTGGGGGGGGCAGGCTTGGCCACAGTGGCCAACTTCCTGGTGGAAGAAGACCGCCGCTCACCCAAGGGCTGCCGCAGGTGGGAAGGGGACCTGTCCTGGTCCCGGTGTTTCTCCTTTTCCTTCTTCTTCTTATGCTGGGATGATTCTGGAGGTGAAGAGGAAGCGCTACAGAGTTTTTTAAGCTATTTTTCCAACAAGGCCATTCTTTGCTCGAGTAAGTGAGCCTCGAGGGCCTGCTGGCATTGCTTCCATGTGGCCTGGCTGAAGCTGGAACAGGCCTCACAATCCTCAACCGTGTGCTCCAGGCCTAGGCAGAAGAGCATGGGAGTCTTTATGCGGGAGCTGCGTGCCGCACAAAGCGCACTTATTTTTATGCTCGATGCTAGACAACGACATGCATAAAAACTATGAAATACTGATAAATTAAAAAGAAAAAATGGGTACACATCCAATAAGCAGTCGAACTGCAGCGTACAATCTCCGCAAGGTCTGATGTGAACAGATCGATGGCGGGAAAGAACTGGAAGGTTGGCGTGGGGACCGCCCACTATATAGGGTCATGCTGACATCGGGTGGGCGGTCCCCCATCAGACACTGCTGGCTAAAGTTTCCGTGTGGTCCTGACCCAGGAGACGCAGTCCTCATGGCTATTACCTACTGCAAGAACCCTCTTGAAGAAAGAGCTGTAAAAACCATCAGGCAGGTCTGTATAAATTTTAACTTTTCGTACCTGTACAGCCATGTTTGTGGATGACTCTGCACATGCCCATTATCCTTTTACAATGGAACTGGCCCAGTTTTTGTACTTGCCCTTCATGTAAATGTTATGTCCTGGCCAGGTACAGTCCTGCTGTCAGGACACACACATACACACACACACACACACACACACTCCCTCTGCCTTAATTTTGCTTTGCATAGCAGCTCAGATGCAACATCAAATGTTCAGTTTCTACCCAATGTTACAGTGGAGAGGCACTGAGGCACAGGGCAGTTCAGGAAGTTGCTCAAGGATACACAGTGAGCCAGTAGCTGTGGTGAAATTCTAGTGCATTATCTCTCTCATGGTTCACAGTTCAGCGCTCCAACCACTAGACCACACTGCCTTCCTAATAGAATAGCCAGACTAGCTGGCACCAGTGAGAGAACAGCACTACTCCCAGAGGACTCCCTCAGTTTTAAAGGACAAACTGAAGAGAGACACTTCACCCTTACCAAAACAAGTACATCTAATTGAGTCTTAAAGGTCAGTTTTGAAAATGCCCAAGATTGTGGGAAGTAATGGTTTCAAAACTCATAATATGACCAAAACACAACACACAGAAATTACAGTCATACAATGTAAAAAAGCCTCTTCCCACCATTATTTTAATTCTGTGTTATACAATTCTGTTAACAAGGATATAAACAATCTGGAAATTTGCTCTCTCCAGGTATCCTCCAAGTCCTGCTCAGTTTCCCATGTGACGCTCTGGCACACTGTCTCCAAGTGCGATAATTACAACACATCTTGTCTTTGTTTCAGGTAACATTCCTACTTGTATAATTAGCACTTAAAGGGAAAGTCAAGGTGGGTCATGTGATGTGCCCAAGCTAAAAGCGGCCTAGTCCTGTGAGCCCCATCAGAGGCGGAATTAATCAAAAGCAGATGTGCCCTCCCAGACAAAAGGAATAGCAGAAAACCTCTCTCACCAGCAGAAGAGACAGCACTGATCATGGAGACTGAGGCATCTGAGGACCTGGTGTCCCCACAAGCATAAACTTTCAGCTTTGCTGACAGGATTTCAAGCAAGAAGACAGCTCTCAAAACAGCAGAGCCAAGATATGAGATGGAAGTGGGCATATTAAGTTGGAAGCTCTTTGAAATTAAGAGCTTAACGGGGACCATCCGCAGCACATTAGGTGATGCCCTGTCGGCAATGAGGATATCAGTGTAGGGCCTCAGAGAATGAGCAGGGGAGACTATTTTATTTATTTATTTATTAGTACAGCGGTTTGGGAAGGCCTTTGAGCCAGAGACTCATTTACAAAGGTACCTTTTCACATAAAGGTAGGTCACATTACAACAGCATGTAAACAATAACAGGTACAAAACAATGGGTGGTACATCAAGTGAAAACAATAGCGAGTGATAAAGAGAAAGTATCATCCAGCAATCAACATACAGTAGTCATAAGCAGCTTTCAGGTGGCCTTGTCATATTGTTGACAAAAGAGCATATTAGTAGGCTCGAGGACTGGTCGACCCCAACAGAGCAATGGCTGTCAGTAGCAGATTCAGAGATTCGGGCCGGGGGAGGGCTGACGATCAGGAAACCAGAAAACGGCAGGAATAATGTGCAGTTGTTCAGCCAGCCACAGAAAGTGGAGGAGCCAACCCAACAGACATTTTGCAAGAAATGTATATGCAGCTCCTGAAATACTTTTGAGACTCACCGGTGGAAACATCTAAAGAACATCGCGCTAATACTAGGGCCACGCTACAATAAACTGAATCTTCAACCACAGTCTGTCATATTTATGCTTTTACAGTTATCAGGTCAGAGAGACCATGTCAACCAAAGTAAAGACAATTAAAGATTTGAACAGGAATAGAGCTCGAGTATCCCTAAAGCCAAGCTTCCCCAATAGTGTGACTGACCACCTCAAATCATTTGACTGAATCCAAGATCTGGCTTGGGAAAAGGAGATCAAGTGCTCATTAGGACCCCCCGCAATATCACGGGTGGCTATCAGGAAGGAAGTCATGTTGTTTACCTGCCCACAACTGACAAGACAGTATATTCTGCAGAACATGGCGCCCTTCCCTGTGAAAATGGTGAATAAATGGAGCACCGGAGATCAGCTGAAACCCAAGAGGGCAACAGGGGCCCAGAGACATGGAGATGGATTGGGACCACCTACTGTCAGTGGGAAAGCAAAAGCAAACAGAGGAGGAGACCCACGAGACCAGGAGGAATTGACAGAGCTCAGCAGAGACTCTGATGGGTTAAGGGACTAGCAGTGTGTGTTAAGCTTCAACCAAAGCTGACCCTTTTTTCTCTGTGAGTGAGACTTTCATAAACAGCACAAACTAAGTGCTTCAATGACTCAGGAAATATAGTGGCAGGCAGCTTCATTCAAGTGCACTCTGCTGTCTTAACTTATTCATCTGCTACAGGGGCAGGGGGCAGAGAAGCTTATGCTGGCACTGGTGTTTCCCTTATCCCCCTTTCACATTTTGATTCTTGGTGAGACTAAGTGAAGAAGGAAGCCGAGGAGTTGGGGGGGCATATTTTTTAAGCTTCTTTTTTTTTTTTTCAAAAGCAAGGGTGACAATTTTGTGTGGGAAATGTGTCTCAGAGGTGGTCAAAAAGGACAAGGAGGGTAGAACAGTCCTTGTAAAAGGACAGCTAGAGGCCGGCTTAATGGCATGGAGGGCTGAGGCAGCGATGCCTTACCTCCTACCATGCCGGTGACCAGTGTTCGCAGTGCGAGCAGGCCTTCAGGGGCTGGCCGGGGTGGGAGAGGATCAAGCATCCAGATGACAGCTCTCCTCTCCTGAGGAGGGTGGGGAACAGAGGCCGGCATTAGCCCGACACCTAGTGGCAGCTGGTTGTTGGCACATCTAGCCCAGTACAGTGGGGCACGGAGGTGGAGCAGCCAGCGGGCGTGCTGCGTGTGGACACGTGCTTGGCACACCCACTGTCAGCACTGAATGCTCTGCCGTCGAAAGAAACGTGGAAAATTGGCAGCCCGGGTTGAGCAACTTGATGGCCATCCGAGAACACACCATCTCCAGAGGGCATCACCTGTACTGGATCCAGTCCTGGTGGGTGAATTAGAGGGCTCCCCACCATGGGGGGTAAGCCATAGGGGTAGCAAAGTGATGGCCCAAGTTGGAGGATGGGTGCAGGACGGCCGGTGGCCGGATGAAGAATGCCAGAAAGAAGGAGCCGACCAGGGGAAAAAAACAAAACAAAAAAAGGACAGCTACATGGTGCCCTGTGTTGTTGGGCTCAGAGTATGATGCCCTTTTTTTTTTGGGTTAATAGTCTACTGCAGGCCATCATAGATATGAGGGATGCGGACATCCCCCAGTTTCACTGGGATCATTGACCTCTTTTGTGATAACAGTGGGGAGGGGGGGGTATGATCAGCTTGCAGGGGGCCATGGCCTTGCTTGCCATAGTATCACAGTAAAAGCCAGCAGAATAGGCCCCATGGTCTATCGTGTCTGCTTGGAAACCAGCCCCCTACTAGGAGCTCGCTCCTCCACCCCCCACCCAGCCCCAGAGGTGGTCTTTTCTGGCTTCAGTATCCCCCTGTACCTGTCCCAACCCTTCTTGAATCCATGATGGAGGAGAATGGACTCCAGGATGTGTGGTGTCTGGGTCACCCCTCGACATGAAAGTACATCTTCTATTTGCAGATTTATGGATTCTGTAATAAACTGGATCATTTTCTGTTGTCTGGGAGCTTAGTCACGGAAGCACTGAGTGCACACAGAGTCGCTTTTTATCTCTGATCACTCTCCAGTCATGTTCACCATCCAACAAAAGGGTCAGCGTTGTGAGCAGAAAAATGGAATGCAATGTGACTTCGTTGGGGGATTCAAGAGTTTAAAATAAGGTTCAAAAAGGTAGTAAAGAAATACTTAAGCGCATAACACTATGGGGAGGTGGATAACAAATGGGCGTGGGAGTGATATAAGTCACATCTTTAGGGGAAAATATCTACCTATGCCGCTATCAGGAAGGAGGAGAGGGGTAAGGAAATGAACTTGAAGCAGGAACTGGGGGCCCTGGAAAAAGATGCAAGGGAAGGGAACTCTGTGCCCACTCGGCTTCACACAGAAACATAGAAATTGTCAGCAGATAAGGACCGTTAGGCCCATCCAGTCTGCCCATAAGTCTTCAGACATGAAGGCAATCTGGTATAAAATCAATTTGATAAGCACCTTACAGGCCAAATTTGGCCTCTACCAGACAAGACAAGAATACTTGGGTGGGGTGAGATGGCAGGGAGGTTTCACACTCTCAAGATGACCTTTGTGGTCGATATGTAAGCACACTCTCCCAGTGTCGGCATGATGGAAGGTCGACCCTTGATGGCCACCAGTTTGTTTTTTTCATGCTGTGTTTTGCTGGTTTCCTAAGTTGGCTTTAGTTTTAAGCCCCTTCTAGTCCAGCGAGTCCGATACGACAGTAGTTTTGCTTTTCTACGAAGTGGCAGGGGTTCTGGGGACACTTCCTTTCAGCCAACTTTTGTCTATATGGGTGAGAGAACCTAGTTGTTACCAGTTTTAGCAGTTCCATATTTTTGAAATAAAGCTTTCTGTGAATATTTTGCAAACTATTGTTCTTAATGTCCTTTCAGTTCTGTTGGTACTGACCTCACTACAACAAAGTAGCTAGTCTGCTTTAGTTCTTTATTTTGAAATTGTTTTATGCTCTGAGGTATGGTGCACACACCTGTCTGATGAGTCTCCCTGCTTCTGAGTTTCAGGAAGCACTGAATGGTACAATATTAATTGCATTTTATTTACGAGGGTGTGATGTGCGTACACAGGTATCTGAAATACAATTTACAAAGGACAGTGAGGAGCCATTTTCTCATTTTCCAGTTCCCCCTCCCTCTGGATCCTCTTGATAGTAACCTGTGGGCATCCAGTCACTGACGCTCGTGCGTCGAGTCACTGATATGCATGGATCCAGTAACTGATGCACATGCACTGTGTCCCTCCCCCTCCCCAAAATAGTATTTCCCAGCTCACTGTGGTCCTGAAGCTCAGGGTGTTGACAATACTTCAAGAACCTCTTAGCTTAGCCACAGTAAGCACTGCAGTTCCAGCCACTGGAGTGTGGGGATGTGTGTTTGTGATATCAATCTAGGTCACCCACAAGCATGGTAGCATGACGTGTTACCTCTAAGCCATCCAGCAGCCACACTTGCAGCAAGTTTAAATGAAGACTGCTAAAATGAAAGATGCACTTGAAAAAGCCCAAGCAAGGAGCGGCAGTGTGCTGTTGAGCCCGAGCAAGATGGCTGCACTTTGATAAGGCTCTGATCATCAAGCTATAAAAACTAAACTTTTAGAGCGGTAATACTCAGAAAATATATTTCCAGAACTTCAGTGTTGTGTGTGAAGGTCGGCTGGCAGTAATGGGAAACCCGAAAAAAGACAAAGGGTCATGAGAAGGAGCTAGATCTAAAAATGTAACGGGTGCACCGACTCAGGCCCGAGATCATGAACAGGATGGTGGGAACACAGAAGGATCGTCTGAAGAGACACTACAAACTCTAGGAATCAAACTTAATCATCTGATTGCTTCAGTCACTGGGCTATCAAACAAGTTTGATACACTTACTAATAGAGTGGCAACGGTGGAGTCTAATATCAAATCCATTACCTTGGTGTCAGTGGAAACATCTAAAAAAGCGGACGCCACTATGGGAGAGGTTGCGGCAGTTCTAAAAGAAAACAACCATCTGAAATCTAGACTAGAGACTTTGGAAAACCAAGCAAGGTCTCAGAATCTAAGGTTGCTAGGTTTGGCGGAGGGAAGCGAAGGCAATCACCTCATGCTCTTTCTCCAGGACTGGTTGGTACAGCAGCTAGGCGAGGAGGTGGCTTCTACTGTGCAGCGTTGCCAGAAGGCCTATAGTTACTCCCCGGGGCTGAACAGAAGATCTGGAGACACCCTGGTCGGTGGTAATAGTGACAGAGGGAGCAGGCTCTAAGGATCGTTTACTGGCTCAGGTTAGGCTGAAGAAAACATTTCTACATGATGGTCAGCAAGTATGAATGTTTCCAGATTTGGGGTATGCCACCAGGCAAAAACGCAAGACGTTCGAGGGGGCTGGCCCATCGCGCCAGCAGTTGGATTTTTGATTGTGACGCTGGCGACCCAGATTCGGGAACTGACCCGGATCACTAGAGGGCCAGCCGGGGGGAGAAGGATGGAGCATCCTACAGATGGCTCTCCTTCTCTGGGGAGAGGTGGGCAGTGCCTGGTGCAAGGAGGATCCCTGCCGGAGGCCGGGAGTTGCTCAAGCTACTGGCGTTTGCACGTATGGGAGGCAGGGCAGACGCTGGAGTCATTGCACGTCCCCTCCTCCAAAAAGGAAAATCGCAAGAAAAAGGGGAAGGCAGGTGGGTCCACTGTCTATGTGAAGCCCTCCCTGTGGCTTCAATTAACCACCATCGCCACCATTCTCCTGACCAGTGACTAGTTCCGCGGCTCGGGTTACAGGGGACCAATGCCGCGGCCCCACCCTCCAGGGGGTAAGCCGGGGGAGGATGCAACAGATGGTAGGTGGAAGCTCCAGGGGCCGTGACCAGGACTGAGGGACTGACAGTAGGACCTGCCAAATAAAGAGGACAAAAAAAAAAAAGAAGTAGTTCGAGGGGGCCAGAGCACTCTTATGGGAGGCTGGAATACCACACGGGTTGTTTTTTTCTAGCCAGCTTATGGATTGTACACCGGAGTTGAATCTACATTTTTTCCGACCCAGCTGATGCCATGAAATGGTGTCAGAAAAATGATCCTTTGCGAAAACGAGCATTACAAGAAGAAGAGTCGGAGGAAGATTTCCCTGGCAGCTGAGGATTAATAGCTTAAAAGGTACTGTCTAAACAAGTTTTGGGGAGGGAGAATCAGTTATGCCCTAATGTGACATTACGTACTTTTTCCAGTGGTCTCACTGACTTTCATTTATCTTCGGCTGATTTAACATCCCTCCTTCTGTTGACAGTTTTTCTTTGAGATCTGTAATAAACAATGCATAGAATCTTGCCCACTTGCGGTTGTTTGTTAAAAAATAAAATGTTTCTCTTAAAATATTCCTAGCTGAAGACCTAATTAGATTAAGAGCCTTGTTCTCATTACATGAAACGTACCTTTTTAGTTCTACTCTGATATTGGTTCTAGAAGCCTAAGTCTAATTAGATTTATCAGTACTTATCAATCGATCTTTGCACTTTATGTGCATTTACTTTGGTTTAGCATAGTGGATACATTTTTCACCCCCAGGGCAGGTAGGTCATTATGGACTCTGGACTTGAACAACATTTCTTTTATTCCCCCATGCAACTCCTGGGTTCACTAAAGCAGCTTTATTCGAACAGCCTTTAGCTGATATTATTATATATTTGATATAACCCCCCAATGTCGTATGTTTTAACATTTGATGGGATTTTATTTATTTATTGAAATGTTCCACCAGGAAAGATACACTGAGCTAACTTAATACTTGTCTCACGGTACGTCCTGGGGGAAGGGGTAGAGGGATAACAGTAGTAATGACAATTCGTACAGCAATACAGAGGTGCTAATAAATGCTGTAATACAGTGGTAGGATTAACATGCAGTAATACAGTAGTACACTAGATATAGTACAGTTCATACATGGTAATAAGTACATTTATGTGAGGGCATCATTTGCAATACAGGAGGTTTACATAGGTGACAGGTATACACAGCATACTACATACAATTGATAAGTGCAGTGCTGAGCCATGCGCCTGTAACAGGATTTGTAGGAGGTACATGCAGCAGTTACAGTAACCTTCCACGAGGAACATGTCTCGGGGTGAAGTGCTAAACTAAGAGGGGGTGAGGTAAGTGCATGAGGAGGGGGCAGGGAGTCGGAAGCAGGCACAGGAAGGGGTGAGGTACTTGTGTAGAGCAGAGGTAAGAGAAAACAGGGAGAAGGAGAAGCGGATTTGAGGAGGCAGAGAATTCCACAATTTAGGCAGGTGATACAAGAAGGCTTTCTGTCCTGAGGATGTGGTTCTGCCAGGGATTGACAGGGTGAGAGTGTCAGCAAGAGATCTAAGGTGGTAAAGAGAGGGGGAAGGGGTACCAAGACAGGAGGTGATGTAAGAGGGGAGTGAACCAAGCCAGAATTTAGAGATGAACTTGGCACCGCGTAGAACTCTCCGATTGTGGAGGGGAAGGAAGTTGAGGGAGCGGTACAGGTCACAATGGTGGGTTAGGAGGGGGGGCGTCAAGAGCAAAACGACAGAAGGAGTTGAAGAGAGAGTCCAGTCTGGATAGGTGGGACTGAGGGGCGGCACTATAGACTATGTCGCAGTAGTCAAAAATGGGCAGGATCATCTTCTGTACCAGCTCATGCCTGTTGGCAAGGGGGATGCAGTTGCGGTTTCTGTAGAGGGCACTGAGCTTAGGTCTTCATTTTTTCAGAACAGCATCTATGTGTACAGAGAAGTCAAGGTATCTATCCAGCCAAATGCCGATATACCTGAATGAGGAGACGTCCTCAAAAGCAGTCCCATCAAGGGTGTGAAAGGAGGGGAGTTGGTTTAGCTGAGCAAGTCTTTGCCTTGTGCCAAAGGTCATGGAGACTGTCTTTTTGGCATTTAGAAATAACTGATGTGAGCAGACCCAGAGTTGGACCTTGATGAAGTCAGCCTCAAGGCTAGCAGTGACATCAGGGACTGATTTACCAGAGATAAGCAGCACTGTATCATCAGCATACATGTGGATGCTGGATGATGTGCAAACCTGAGGGAGCTTGTTTCAAAAGACGGAGAACAGGATGGGGCCAAGCGCTGAACCCTGGGGGACTCCAGTGGTAATAGGCAAGGGGGGGGTGAGACGACATCAGCTATTCTAACTGACTGCGACCTGCCTGCCAGGTAGGAGCTGAACCTGCCTGTGGCAGTAGGGGAGAGGCCAGCAGCTGATAAGCTGTGAAGGAGGAGGGGGTGAGAGACAGTGTCAAAGGCCTTGGACAAGTCAACAAAGATAGCTGAGGTGATGTTCCCTTTGTCAAAGCCTGAGGAGATGGCCTCAGTTAGCCACAAAAGGGAGGTGGTGGTGGTGGAATGGGCTTTCCTGAAGGCAGACTGGAAGGGTGTGAAGAAAGCACAGTCAGAGAGGAACTGGGAGAGTTGAGCGAGCACTGTGTGTTCTTGGAGTTTGGCTAAGGTTGGAAGGAGAGAGACAGGTCGATAGTTCCCAGGAGCAGTGGAGTCACCCCCCTTGGGAAGGGGGAGGACTACCGCATGCTTCCAAGTCAAGGGAACAGTGGCAGTCACAAAGGTGAGATTTAGTATCAAAGATATGGGATAGGCGATGGCAGGAGGTGAGAGGGAGAGAAGCCTAGGGTCCAGGCCATCAGGTGAGGAGCCTTTGGTAGAATCAAGTGCCAGGAAAGCTGATAGAGTAGCCTCAGGAGAGACAGGAGTGAAGAAAAAATGAGGGGAGTTCGGGGTGAGGAGGGTGGGGCAGCAACACGGGGGGCAGGATGAGGTGGGAGTAGGTAGGGGAGCAATGGGTAGGGAGGTAGACTGTGACACCGGGGGAAGATGTGGGTTAGGGAGGGTGCTAAGCAGCACAGAGGCACAGGAGGCAAAGTGGGAGTTGAAGCAACTGGCAGTGTCCATAGGTTCAGTAAGGACAGCCTGATTGTACCTTAGGATAGGTGGTGTAGTGTTTGAAGCAGATGAGAAGAGGGATTAGATGACCATCCATAATTTGGATGGGTTGTCTGTGTTAGCTTGGAAGTTGGACTTGAAATGCTCAGCCTTGGATAGGCGGATAGCTTTGGTGCAGCCATTTCTGAGTTCGCGATAACGTTTGAGGTCACTAGTACAGTTGGTTGATTTCGCCCGATGCCATGCAACGTCACGAGCTCGTTGGCAGGCCAGTAATGCAGGTGAGACCTAAGGAAGGTGTGCGCCACGTACCCTAGTTTTACGGAGCGGAGCATGGGAGTTCCAAATTTGTAGGAACTTGGATTTAAGATGGGCAAGGGCCATGTCCACAGAAGGAGCAGAGGACAGTGGGGACCAATTAATTTGAGAGAGATCCTGAAGCAGAAGTTGTAGGTCTAGGGTTGTGAACAGTCGAGTGAGAATTGTTTTTGCAGAAAGCTTGGGCCTATGTATTTTTCGGACTACAAAGGTCATGTGGTGGTCGCTGATAGAGTCAGGTAGTAGCCCTGAGGCCACTACAAGATGTGGATGGGAGGTGAGGACTAGATCAAGCAGGGAGTGGTTTAGTGTCTTATAGTTTAGTTGAGTGGGTTCCAGTATAAGTTGCCGGAGGTTTAAAGCATCTATGGTGGAGCGAGTGTGAGCCAGGGACGGGGCTAGCCAGTTTAGGTTTAGGTCACCCAGAATGAAAGGTTCGCCACCGCTAGCCAATGAGGAAAGTGTAGTGACCAAGTCAGTAACTTTAGAAGTTGGCTGCCCCGGGTGACAGTATACTCCAGCAATGAAGATGGGGATGGTATTGGGATAGGAGATACGTAAAAGGTAAGGCCTCGTGGGAGGACAGGACGGTTGAAGTGAAGGAGGGAGTGCACTGGAGGGAAGAGGAGGTGTAGACAGCCACGCCGTCACCTCTCCCTGCCCTGTCTAGAGATGGTGAAGCCTGGGATGACGATAGCATGATCAGGAATGTTTTTAGTCAGCCAGGTTTCAGAAATTACGATTATATCAGGGGCATATGGCAGTACCATGGGTTGAAGTAGAGAGATTTTGTGGGCAAGGCTCCTTATGTTTAGGTAAATGATTTTAAGGCTGTTTAGTAATGTCAGAGGGGTGGTAGTTGGGCGGGTAACGGCTGATGGGTTATCTACGACCGGGCCTGGGTTTGGGTGGATATCCCCAGATGTTAGCAGGTGCAGGAGGACAAGGAGAAGGGGTACCCTCTTACCCTTGTTGGAGCTACGGAGTAGCAATTTAGCTTTTTTATATGGGAGCGAATGAAACATGGGGTAGGATGTCAGCTTGAGGAGGGTGATGAAGTGGGTGGGCACCGAGGTTAATGAGGCACAGGGGGCCACTGTGCAGCAGAGGAGGGGTAAGGTCTCAGTGTGGAGCACTGTGCCAGAGAGGCAGATTGTGCTGTTACCCATGGTTGACGGTTTAACCAACATGGGTGAGCCCCTTGGCAGCTTAGTAGGGAGTGTGATAAGTAGTGCTATGGACAGAGTTAAGGGTAGATACCAAAGTTGTAGTACCTGCCAGGACACCATGGTACAGTCAAAGTGCGGAGCCACTGGCAGGAAAGAGAGGGCCAGTAAGCTTTTTTATAGTGCGCTTCACTGGCAGAGACCCTCTAGTGGTAGAGTCCTATAAGCAGCCAATGGAGAAGTGGGCTGTTAGAAACAATTGCAGCGATAGGGTATAAAAGTGTCGAGCTTGGGTGGTGGCTGGGGTGTGGGTGGGGAGCCAGCGCACAAAGCCGGTGAGGGCAGAATGGCTGGTGGCAGAGCCGTACCCTGAGAGGCTATGGATCCGGGGCAGAGAGCTTGGGCGGCAGCTTGGGAAGCACCGTCGGTCCGGTGGCCATGATGGCTCGGTGTGGGAGCTTGCGGTCCCTGCAAAGTTGGGCCCAGCTGAGGAGAAGAAGAGAAGGGGGATTAAGTAGGCCGTCTCTGGCACAGAGGCACCATCAGCCCAGCAGGGAGCCCAATCTGCACAACAAAGGAGCTGTTAGTTTGGGCGCCAAAGTATGAAGCAGCACAAAACACTACAATAAAGGCATGTAATCACAGCTCTTTTTCAGAGAAATTGCATTTTAAACTGTAAACTGGCTGTGAACAATGCAGACATACAACAGATCTTCAGCTTTCTTAAAATATGCCGTTTTTTGAAGAGCAGAGCTGAAGGAGAGCTTCTGGCCAGACAGAGCAGGTCCAGGAAAGGTGCTCACGGTCTGATTGGCTGGCGGCAGAGCCGTACCTGAGAGGCTATGGATCCGGGGCAGAGAGCTCGGGCGGCGGCTTGGGAAGCGCCATCAGTCCGGTGGCCAACATGGCTCGGCGTGGGAGCTTGCGGTCCCTGCAGAGGAGGGCCCAGCTGAGGAGAAGAAGAGATGGGTGACTAAGTAGGCAGTCTGTGGCACAGAGGCACCATCAGCCCAGCAGGAAGCCCAATCTGCACAACAAAGGAGCTGTTAGTTTGGGCGCCAAAGTCTGAAGCAGCACAAAACACTACAAGAAAGGCCTGTAATCACAGCTCTTTTTCAGAGAAATTGCATTTTAAACTGTAAACTGGCTGTAAACAATGCAGACATATACAACAGATCTTCAATTTTCTTAAAATATGCCGGTTATGAGTATATTAAGAGAAGTGGCACCCTCCTGGTAGAATTAAATGGACATCTGTTAAATCAAATGTTAGTGAACGGAACTATATGTTTGTATAAAACAACAAACAAAGTTTGTGCCAGCCCGGTGGCGCTGAGTGTTGAGACGCTGGACGGCATACATCACGCCACGCCGGCGACCCAGGTTCGGGTACTGACTCCGGTCAGCGGGGGTCTGTGGGAACAGGAAAAGATTGAGCATCTGGAGGACTGCTCTCCTTTCCTGGGAGAGGGTGGGTTCACTTTCCGCAGTTCGAGGGGCTCCTGGCGGTGGCTGGGGGATGCCACAACCTGTGGCACGCTGGCAGGGCTAAGAGCAACAGCGGATGCCTTATGCACAGGTGTGGGAACGCAACTGTTGCATGCAGGGTGTCTCTGCATGTCCATGCTCTCAGGGAACGCACATAAGAAAAAAATGGCCCTAGCCCCAGTAGGCGAAGGTGGGTCCAGGGATGACGCATCCACGCCTAATGCTGGGTCCTCTATGCAGTCTCTGGTGGTCTGCTGAACCTGGACGCTCCACTAGATTTTTAGAGCACCAGTAAGTGATGTGGTCCCACCCCGGGGGACTCAGAGCCATGGGGTTGGGTAGACCAGGTGAGGCAGAGGAAAGCTACACCAGAGTGGCGGTGGTGGACTTCAGGCAGGCAGGAGAAATCGTCATCAAACGACCCTCCCCCCGAGAGAGACCGGGTGATAGAGAGAGGTAAGGAGGATAAGCAACACCAAAAAAAAAAAAAAAACGTGAAGAATCACAAGTGTATGGTATGCGCATGGTTGACTATGCTAGCAGGCATCAACTATAGTACCAGGAAATGCCCCAAAGCATAAACTAAACTGGGGTACAGTTGGACAAAGAGGATACATGCTGCTTGAAATAAGACAGTATTCATTTAATAAAAAGGTGTTTTTTTTTTGTTCCAGAAGATGGCAGGTTTGCAATAGCAGCAGCAATAATCCCCTCAGGCTGTTGGCAGGGCATGGCAGGTTAAGATTAGCTGAAGGATAGGGTTAGAAGCAACCACTCAACTAGTCAATAAAGAGGACTGTCCATCCTCCCCCTGATTAGCACTTTCAGTGCTACAGAAAAATGTGCACTAACTAGCTGAAAAGTTAAACTTCATCTGATTGATATCCGCCCACACCTACAGTACATGCTGTAAACACAGCTGCTCAGGGGCATCCCAAAACGCCTAGAAGATGACATCCACAACATGGGGGCAACGGGAGGTTCAATTAAAGAGAATGCACCCAAAAGCTTTGTAAAGCTCTGACACGCAAGGTACCAGTTACACTCTGCTCCCAAAGCTAAGTACAGGTCATGCTAACTGTGGGGACAGCCTGTGGGTAGAACGACTGCACAGAGCCACTGCTGACAGCATGACTCCAGAAGAGTAGCAGGGTGGGAACTACACATATTTGACACTATTCACACCCATATCTGAAAACTACCTTTCACCAGCTACAACCACAGAACGAGATCATAAAATGTGTTTTTCTTTTTCCTTTAAATATATCGCCAGTGCCAACTGGGGAACATACATTATTAAGAAATATGATATGGGTCCCACAGACTGCTCCACACTGAGCAGAGACAGAGAGTACTGGCCTTCACCATGACAGGCTTGAGCAACATTTCCCCTGGTTTTCTCCCTTCATTCCACCAAAATCAATGACACCACTGAATGCCCCAACAGCTTCACAGGTACACAGCGTCCCTTGTGGCTACCACGAGGGTCGATGTGGTTGTGGGAAGTGCGGCATGTCCCTACCTAGATGAAGATGCCCTGCCACTAGAACGCCTCAAACATAGCTCTGCTTGCCAGTGCCCTGGGCTCAATCGCATACATAGGTCACCGACACAGTAGTGCAACGTGCTATCACTGGGCCATCAGCCGCCCCGTTCCCCACACATCTGGATATAACGTGACACCACTCATGGGCTGTCCTTTGTGAAACATGTCACATTATAACAGAATTCATGCAGAGTAACCCACACATGCACATACACACTGCAGCATGTTTGCTGTGCACGCCCCCCCCCCCCACACACACACATTTTTACTGCATTTTTTGGTTTTGTTTGTATAATTATGTTTCTTAGACATTTTTAAGATTGGTAATACATGTACAAAATTTTATTTCGGAATTGCCACTGAAGACTATATAGCATAAATTAAGATTTTCCAATACAGTTTCCTGTAAACGGCTACAGTGGCTGTCCTATCCAAGGTTAAACATTAGATGGCATATTGTCATATTTATAGGCCATTCTACTCTCTTTAATAAAACACAGCTGTGCTATGTTTTTTCAGCAAATTTTCTGTCTTTTCCAGAATGCAAACGGTCCCGGGACAACAACCCGCCACTTCGTATTTCCAACACCCCTATGGTCTTATGGCAACATATCCAATCTATGTGCCATAATCCATATCATCTTTAATGCATTTTTTTTTCCATACAGGTTTTTGTCACCTTACGTCCCTTGCTGCCCCTTCTGATCGACCCCCTCAGGCCTGTCACCCCGGTATCCCAGGGACTTATCCAGAGTTCTTGCCCAGTTACCAGGTGGGGATCCTGCGGAGGGTTGGTCGCCATCCGCAGCCAGGATTTTTTCCCTCCGTTTTCTCCCTTCCCCGATGCTGGGGCACACACGCCAGCTGTGCATGTGTGGAGAAACGTGCAAATCCACGGAAGTCCTGCAGCACCCTCTCTTCATTTGCACCCTGCAGACCCACACTGCCCTCAGGCCACCACCCGGTGGCAGCCATTTGTCAGGAGTGCCAATCCTCCCTCCCTCCCGGGAGGGGAGAGCAGTCCTTCAGATGCTCAATCCTCTCCCTTCCCAGCCAATGCCTGGCAGCCTGCTCGCACCACGAACATGGGTCGCCAAGGTGGCAGGAGGTAAACCGAGCATGCCTCAGCCCTCCACACCACTAGGCCAGCTGTTAATGCATTTCTTAATTGCATTTAATTTAATTCACTAAAAATACCACCAACAGCTTCATCTGATTCAAGGTCAGTTGGCATTCATCTGTATCCCCCTCCCCCGGGGTCATGCCTGAAAATAGGCAGGATTTGTGCACTTACCCGGTCAACAAAAACTAAAATTAAAAAAAAAAAAATACTGGACATCTGCCTCAAATTCATGGGTAAATCCATATCATTAAAGACTTTTATCATGCTACATTTCTGTTGCTTAGTAATTTGTTTCTGTGTGGTAAGTACAGACACATGACCAGCAGTCAGTTCTCTCTTCATTAGCATTTTTAGAGCTGGTAGGTGAAGTCCTGCAGCTCATCTGTGATCATACTGCTCTATTGAGGCAGTCATCAGACAACAGAGCTGAGTGGAGAAGTATTATTTCTGTAACATTCCATCTAGGAAACCAGGTGAACAGACTATACAGATTAGGCAAACCATCACTAAAACCCCTAAAATCTGAATGGATGTATGTTGTTCCAACTCATGTGGTTTTGTCTAGGGTAAACTATCTACAGCTGTTGGCTAGTTGGTAAATAAAGATTTACGTATATACGTATCTGCATTACAGAGACTGCTTATCCTGTGGATGCTGGGTGCATACTACTTTTTTTGAGTACGGTGCTGTGTTGCTCAGATAGAATTCTGGCATTGTACAGTAGGGTACAGGAGTGTCCTGTGCAGAGTCTGAGTGTGACCAGGTTAATGTCATCTGCACTATTGTTGACCGTATGTCTGCAGTGGCAAATATAAATAGGAAAGGAGATCTACAAACCCTGGCATACAAGCAACAACAAAGACCAACATACCACTCCCTTTCCATGGGGAAAATCATTTATCCAATTAATTTATCATAAAGCACTACAAAGGAAGCCCTCCTAATGGAAGAGGGAGTTGTGTAAATAGAATTACATGGCTACAAACAAGGGATGAAATCCTGCCACCACTGGTGCACTATAAGATCTGCAAGCAATAAGGTAAGACAGTGTGGAATTATGGGCCAATAATTGCACACCTTGGATGTGTTCTTAGGCTCAAAGCTCGATCATAACAACATATCCCTGAAGTGTCTTGTATCACTTATTTTATTTATTTAGTTTTTGTTGACCGGGTAAGTGCACTAGACAAATCCTGCCTATTTTCAGGCACGACCTGGGGGAGTGGATACAGATGAATGCCAACTGACCTTGAATGGTTTAAACAAACAGTAGATTTAAAAGTGAAGGGGGGCTTGAACAAGATAACTGATAGAATTTCATGCTCTGCATATTGGACTTCTTCACTAACTTTAAATCTTGTCTGACTGGCCGGACTGGTGGTGCTGAAGGTTGAGGTGCCACACCTCATGCTACGCCGGCAACCCATGCCTGGAAATGAGCATGGGCTGCCAGGGGTCGGCAGGGGAGGAGAAGGACTGGGCATCTACGGACAGCTCTCCTTCTCCGTGGAGAGGGGCGACCAGCATTCAGTGCATACCTAGCCCCTAGCAGTGGCTGGAGGCTGGCGCACAGCTGTAGATGTGCCAGGTCTGGAGTGGGGCAGATGCTTGAATGGGTGCGCGCTGAGCTACGCGCAGTGCAGTCATTGGCCACTGCACACTCCACTCCTGAAGGGGAAAGAAAGAGTAACGCTCACAGTGGATGAAGGGGGAGTTCGCAGATCCTGTCCCCAACTAACCATGGTGCCAGGCGCATCGATCCGCTCAGTGGGGTGGCCCCCCCCCCGCCGACCCCACCAAAGGGGGAAAGCCCTGGGGGTATAGCCAGCATTGGCTGGCAGACATTTGGGATGATGATGTTGCGACTCCCCCAGAGTGTGAGGGACATGGGGCAGGAGCATAAAATAAAAAGAATCTTGTTTTATTGAGTACTCTGACAGGTGCAATAACACATTTTTGTCTTTGGAAGCCTTTCTGAACAAATATGGGAAACCCAAAGAAGGATAAAGTACTGCCCAATGTAACAAATAGTAAAACGCTCCCGGATCTCCAGCTACGCTGTCTGCTCAAGACCGCATACTTCCTGAAGCCGCTGATGACAGGGATTAAACCCTGCAGGATCTTGAGCAGAAAATTAATCATCGTATTGCTTCAGTGACAGGACTGTTAGAAAAATTCAACTAACAAAACCAGTCAGTACTTTGGAAACTGATGTCAACCTTGTTAAAATGGAATCTGTTGACACCCACAAGCACTCCAACATGGCTCTGAGGGCTACAACTATTCTCATAAAAGGGAACATGCTCCTCAAGTCTCGTCTTGAGACTTTAGAAAATCAAGCCAGAGCAGCTGAACTCTGGGTCGTGGGTATGCCGGAGTGGAGTGAGGGGTGACCATTTGGGAGTCTCTCTTGTGGAAAAGCTTGAGCAGCAATTAGGACAACCCCTAATTGACCATCATGTTGCCACTCAGAAAGCATACTGAGTGGCTTGGAGAGGGCATCCGGACAATCCTAATGCTCCCAGAGCTATTGGAATGGTCCTGGATGGTTGTGGGACCAGGGACTTTATTTTGGCACTAGCCTGCTGCAAACAGACTTTGCTCCAGGATGGTCACCAGGTCTAGCTCTACCTTGACCTCAGCTATGCCACACACCAGACAAAAAAAAACATCAGTTTGATGGTGTTTGCGCCATGCTTCGGGAAGCCAGGGTTTCACATGGCATGTTATTTCCAGCTCACCTGTGGACTGGCCACTACGGGAAGGTCTTTGTGTTTTTTTGATCCATCTGAAGGTTTGAAATGAGCCCAATGTCATGCTTCGCTACAACGCCGCAAGGATGAGCTTTCCCAGTCTGAACAGCAGGGAGACGACAATGGTGGCTCCCGATTTGAACTGCAGACCTTCAGGCTCAGGTTTGCCTAATGAATGAGTCTACAGTGCCTTAGCCCACTTCTAACTATTCTGAATTATTCTCTTACCTTTATTGTTAAAGGAAATTTCTGATGTAAGGCAGCCACTCACACACACACACAGACAGTGGTGGCTGCCCTCATTGACAGTCATTCTATCCTGGTTTTAATGATAAAAAGTATGTGGTACCTGAAGGAGATGCCTCGTACTTTTTATTTCTATACTGGAAGTTATTCTGCAGTTTGAAGGTCCGGGTTCGGCCACCACGCCCCCATGCTCAAGCACGTAATGACACGTGGCCAGGGAGAGCGTGAAATTAATGGGGCTTGATTTCCAATTCATTTTTAAACTACAAAATGGTCATTTAGCGATTAATGAAGAACACCGCTCGACTAACATAACAGGGCGCGCCCCCGCACTCTCCCTGGCCACACGTTATTACATGCTTGAGCGCAGAGGCATGGTGGCCGAACCCGGACCTTCAAACTGCAGAGGGCTCCAGTATAGAAATAAAAATTACGAGGCATCTCCTTCAGGTACCTCAAACTATTTATATTTAAAACCAGGACAGAATGTCGGCCGATGATGGCAGCCACTACTGTGTGTGAGTGGTAGCTGCTGTCAGATAGGTCAGAAATTTACTTTAAATATGAGGGCCGTTTTGGCAGACTATTTTCTCAACAAGTCTTATAGTTATCATTAGGATGGCTGTTTTGTTTGGGGGAGTGGGGTTTTATGTTTTTCATGCACTGCATTTCCCTTTCCTCATGTCTGGGTTTGTTTTGTATATTTACTGCTTGATGGCCCGTTTAAGTCTGACTACTGATGATAAGCTAAAATACTATTCCATTGATACTTTTAGTGGCATTACATTTTGGGTAAAGCATGATTTCCTTATTTCCTTTACAGGAAGCAGAGCCTGATTAGTTATACAGCATTACTTTTAAGTTTAAAATATTCATGCAGTTCTTGGACTCTATACTACAGCATATCCTTAGCTATTCATCTGTATTAGCTTATGGACGATTTACCCCCAAAGATGCATCTCACTGATGCTGTCCGTTTTTTTAATGGCACATACTAAGAGGGGTGGTGCCCTCATCAGTTCACTGCTTACAGTCCTTATGTACTGCATGGATTGTACGAGTAATACAAAATCAATAAAAATAAAATTAAAAAAGTTCACCTGGGTAATTAGAATTATTTACAAAATCACATGACAAACAGAAGAGATTGTACTGTGGCTTTATGGAGCCGGTCGTCCAATCATGAACCCCTTCCAAGACTGCTGTCTCCACCCCCGTGCTAAGAGGTCATGTAAAATTCCAGTTTTGAGTGTATGGGCGTGCTCTCTCTAGATGTTTGGGTCTGTTTTTCACATACATTTTTATATTTCATTTGGTTGTTTGTTACCAATAAAAGACACCATTCAAACAACAGCCTTGTTGGTGGACTGTGGCTTTTATTTTTTAAGAAATGGCCTTCTAAAAAATAAAACGTTAGGCGGCCCGCCGGCACAGCGGTTGGATTGTTTAGACGCCAGCGCTTAATTCGGATTCAGGAACGAGCCCGGGGAGCTGAGGGTTGGCTGGGAGGGACTTGAGCGGCCCTAGGGACCGCCTCATTCCTCTGGTGCACAGCTCGGCTCTTGTCTGGCCCTGGGTGGAGACCCGAGGTACAGCAAGTCCGATGCTTAACAAAGGGCGACGTGCCGACGGCGTTTGCGCCTTGACGTCCGGGGACATGGCACGCCGAGAGAAAAACGGGAAAAAAACGTGCAGCCTCCCAGTAGATGGAGCACCAGGCCCTGACCTTCAATGCCCCTACCAGGCCCGGAGACAGCGTTCCGACGAAATACAGATGTCTTGGGGTATAGAGCCCCCGCCCCATACCCGCCTGGGGGGTATAACCACGGCTCCATGGGGGACGGACTGCACCGGTCACCAGGTAGGTGAGCGAGGGCTGAAAAGGCTATAGGTGTCTCCCAAAGAGGGGAGAACACTAGAGAGGGAGTATAAAAAAAAAAAAAAACGTATGAAAACAATCCTCGTTAACTTCAATACAGTACACACATTCACCAACCAGACATCACAATAAGTCTGAGCACAGAGTCGGTCCAGGACTACAGGAAGTAGAAGGGATTTGGTGACTGCCTCCAAGGAGCCCCAATACTAACCCTTCCCTATATGAGGCACTTAAATTATCTACACCTTTGTAATGCCTTCCCAGGGAATATCCTGCTACTGTAATTTAAAGAAATTGTTTCTCTTTAAATATCTATACATAGAAATTAATTCTTTACACCATCAATCACATTCTGCTTTATGAGATACTGACTTTATTTAAAAAGGATTTTACTACTTTATTTACTGCTACAGAGCGTGCTTTGGATTTTGGATCTTACACTGTTTTTTTACATGGTCTGTTTCTGTTTTTTTTTTGACATCCATTGATGTCTGTATAATAGCGTGATCAGACTGTGAATCTCTCAGAAGTGAAAGCATTTAAAAGGTAATAAAATATATATATTTATTGTTAAATATCTTGATTAAAGGTTTTTCACCATTTACTCATCCATACCAATATCATTATACAGACTGGATCATGTCTCTTGTGTTACAATAACAGCTCCTGCACCTAAGACAAATTTACATGAGACAGATAATTTGATACATTGGTTAGACTAGTAACTTTCCAATAAAGCGGAGAGACTGCATGCCCAGGAGTAATACAAACTTATGAGCAACAAAACTGCCCAAACATATCAGAACAGCAGATAGCACTGAATACAGAAAGTTAAGACTGCTTTTTAAAAACTTTTTATTAAAAAAATGTCCACATAAATCAAACATTTAAGTGAATCCCCCTGGTTTTGGGCATTAGTAGTCAATTAAAGTACAGTTACATAAGAAGTTACTGTAACAGTAGATCTTCAAGAGAGGCTCTTGCAGTAGGTAATTACTTATAGGACTGCACCCCCTGGCATCAGGACCACATGGAAACTTTTGCTAGCAGTGTCTGATGGGGGCACTGCCCACCCAACGTCACGTCACTGATGTCAGTGTGACACTATATAGTGGGTGGTCCTCACATACGCCCTCCAGTTCTCCTGCCGGAGACCAGAAAAGTTCACGACAGGAGACGGATAAGAGGCTCCTGAATCAAAAAAATGGCTTTCTGGAAAGAAATGTCTCGCTCCCCCCCACCCCCCTTCACTCAAGTCTTTTCTGTCTGTAGGAATTAGCTTCGGCGCCAATTCTGTGCCCCCTGCTTACTTGCAATAACACAGTTTCTCTCCCCCTCCCCTTTCTGCTGCTCCCCACCATGGGCTTTGTTCTTCGAACCCAGCCCCTTGCTGATGCTTCTGTGAGTGGCCTTCTAATCCCCTGTCTGCCCTTACCCATTAGGGTCCAGATTCTGAATGGCAGGGAAGATCTCCGGAGGGCTCGGGACGTTGTCCCAGGTGCAGCCTGCCCTGCTTACTGAAACAGGTACGCCATATAAATAATTCGTATTGCCCACCGCGCCATGACTGCTTAGCCTGAGCAGGGTATTCCAACTGGACAAGTCTCCTCGCTGTACGCTGTGGATTGGCCCGCTCCCTGAATTGTGTCCACGGCGCTACTTTTGAAAAACCCTTTGTCTACATGCACTAAAATTAACTGCACTTAGCGCACTGCACCGCAGGGCACTCCATTAAGCTCCTCCAGGGATTTTCTCCCGCCCACCACACCGCAACCCCAACCGCTATTAAATGCCCCTCCTCCCTCCCACATTAAAGTTATTCCGCTAAGCCCCTCCCTTGGCACACTCTACTCCTGTCCGCCCCTTAAAAAGACAGCATCCCTACAACACTTCCTCTCCTTAAAGCAATCCTCTCATCCCTCAAAATGTGTGTATACACAGCTTTATCCATTTCTAATACCATTACCTCTTGTATCACTCTTTATCTAAAACTTCTCCCGACACCTTAAGCATAGTCTGTTTCATTTTTTTTTTCTTTTCTTTGTTTGCTACAGGGGGCTTGACTCCCTTTGTAGACCCCAGCACTGTTGCCAGTCATACAAGGCCAGTCAGAAGGTGCTCTTGTATTCTACCTATCAGTACCTCAGAAATGGCGTACTCCACCTCCCTCCTTCTCTCCGGATGTATCCTTCTGTTTGCATTTGAGCCTGCTATGGACCTAATGAAAGACACAAACTGCCTGAATAATAATACATGCTGGGCCCTAAGCTGTAAGGTATCTGCAAACCATTTAATTCTCTCCAAGGGCAGTAACCCCTACACAAGTACGACATTACACATCCCCTGCTGCCCTTCACCCCCAATTCAGACACCATTCGCCATCTCCGTTAGGGTAGTAATTCTTGCTCTGACCAACTCTCACAGCCCCACTAAATCCTGCACTGATGTCCCAAGCAGTGACCATGCAAACAGCCAAAGCATTCCCGAGATTCCTGGTTAGATGTCTCAGGAAATTACTAATACTGCTGTTATTCTGTGCAGGTAATGTGGAATTCAATTCCCCCCCTCCCCAATCTGCTAGCAGCCCCTTGGGAGCTCCCTCAGCTAAAAGGTCTGAGCATTCTGCATATGAACGTATGCAGCCTTGCTAACAAATTCGACCAGGTCCAAGCCTGGGTGCTACACGCCTTGCCTGATTTAGCAATGTTCTCAGAAACCTGGCTGAAGAACAGCGTACCTGACAACTTGATTAGCATCCCTGGCTACAACCTGTTTAGGTGTGACAGACTGACCAGAGGTGGCGGGGTTGCCATATATATCAAAGATAAATTCATTACCACCGACACTGCTCGCACATTGATGCCTAAAGAATTTGAGTGTCTTGCCTTCAAAATTACCCCATCTAAGGGAGTTGCTCTTCTGATAGCAGTATGTTATAGGCCGCCTGCAACTGGCCTGCGCATATTGCCTCATCCACATTATCTCCTGGAAAAAGCAAATACGAAATGTATCATAATGGGGGACCTTAATCTTAACTGGAAGATGACTATGACAATAGGCTTAAGGACTTTTGTGACGAGCACGGCCTAACTCAGACTACCCCCCCCCCACCGAGGTTACCCGACCAAATAAAAAGAACCCCGACCGTAGCTCCCTAATGGACCTTATACTGGTCAGCAAAGCACATAATATCTCTCATGCAGGGGTCTTCCACAATGACCCGAGTTATCACTGTGCGATCGCCTGTGTTAGGTGTTCCCCACACCTCCCTTCCACCTCCGCGTTTAAGTTAAAGCGCAGCCTGAAGCAGTTCTCGCTCCCTGACTTTCTGACTGATCTTGGAAATATCTGGCAGGACTTCTACCTCGCACCCTGCGTGTCTGAAGCTTTCTGCATCTTTCAGGATCTGTTATTAAAGGTTATCAACAGAAGCCGGCCCGGTGGCGCTGAGGGTTGAGGCGCTGGTCGCTACACCTCGTGCCACGCCGGCGACCCGTGTTCGGGAACAAGCACGGGTTGTCGGGGGTCGGCGGGGAGGAGATGGATCGAGTGTCCGGAGGACTGCTCTCCATCTCCGGGGCGGGGGGATTCAGGCGGCCGGTGCTTGCCTGACCCCTAGCGGAGGCTGGGGATCGACAGCACGCAGCCACAGAGACAGGGGGGTGGTGGGACGTGGTGGACGCTTGACTGGTGCGCGCACGGGAGCGTGCGCGCACTCAGTCACTGGCGTCATTGCACGCCATGCCCACCAGGAGAAAAATTCCGGAAAAAATGGAGCCTGGCAGCACGACGTCGTTCCCCGTCGCCATTCCCGGAGTACGCCTCCCTGGCATGGACCTGTTCTGGTGGGTTGAGTCGTCCCACCACCCTCGCCGGGCGGGTAAGTCGCAGTGCTGAAGGGGGTCTCTCAAACTGGGGATGGCGCTGAGGAACGGGCGGAGGCGGGCCAGAGTCTCTAAGAAAAATAACATCCTAAAAAAAAAAAAGGTTATCAACAGACATGCAACTTTAAGAAAAATGAAAAAAGGAAACGTGCTCCTGATTGGTTCAGCCCAGCACTGAAGAGGGCCCTTCAGCATAGAGACAATCTATGGAAAAGGGCAAGAAAGTCGCAGTCTGACTCAGACTGGCTCTCCTTCCGAGTAGTCAGAAACGCCTGTACCAAACTGGTCAGGTTGGAAAAATCTCATTACTTCCAGTCTGCCCTTGAGGGAAACAAAAATTGCTCAGCCAAATTCTGGCAGATCCTGAGAGGTGTCGAAGGACATTCTTCTGCCACCCCATTCCCAGCCAAAATTGTGGCAAACACCACCTCCTACACAAACAGGGCTGAGATCCTGGATCAACTCAATAACCATTTTGCCACTGCAGGCCTCACCTTCGATGCATCGCCTGTTAGTAAACTGAGGACCACGTGTACCGACAGCAATATTACGTGCCCGACTCCCGCCCCCAGTACCGACAACCCTCGATTCATGTTCCAGCCGGTATCCTATAAACAGGTGGAGGATCTTCTCCTCTCACTGGACATCAAAAACAATGCTGGTGCTGACTTGCTACAACCCTTCTTCCTAAAAACAGGTTATTATTATCTAACAGCATCAATTGCCCATCTTTTTAATAGCTCACTAATCCAAGGGGAATTGTCAACTAGCTGGAAAATTGCACACATTATTCCCTTGTTCAGATCAGGAGACTCCACAGACTTAAATAATTACAGGCCAATTTCACTACTGCCAGTTTTATCCAAATTACTTGAAAAAGTTGTCAACTCTCAATTAAGGGAGTTCTTGGAGAGTGAAAACACCCTTAACCCTGTCCAATCGGGTTTTAGACCCATGCACAGCACCATATAAGCCCTAGCCAAAGTATCGAATGATTGACTAAAAGCTCTGGGCAGTAAGCAGCACGTCTATGCATTCTTCCTCGACCTCAGCAAATCATTCAACATGGTTGATCATTCCTTACTACCTGATTCACTGGGTTGCATTGGTCTAAGCACCACTGCAATAAAGTGGTTCCGCTGCTACCTTACAAATCGGAGACAGCAAATTAAAGCTCAAGGCGAACTCTCCCCTTTAAAAATCCTGCCCCATGGTGTACTGCAAGGTTTTATCCTGGGGCCTATCCTCTTCGCCCTTTACATCAATCACATTGACTCTGGCCTTCTTGCAGGAAACATTTACCTCTTCGCAGATGACATAGTCCTCTACACAACAAGTCCCTCTTTGGACCTTGCCTACAAGGACTTACAGCAGGACTTTAACAACCTCCAACATAATCTGCTGAACCTGACGCTCTTGTTAAACGCCAAAAAAACTAAAGCAATGATCATCTCCCCATCCACCACCCATAGTACGACAACGCCTATTACTCTCCAGATTATCACCCTCCTTGGCGAACCATTAGAGACAGTGGACAAGTTTAAGTATCTGGGTATATGGCTGGATGACAAACAACTTCAGTGTACACCTAAGTGAGCCATCAAAAAAGCTAAGACAGCGACTTGGTATATTCTACCGTATTAAACAACTTCTCACCCTGGAAGCTAGAAAGAGGCTAGTCAAAACAACCTTTCTTCCCCTGCTTGACTCCACCAACTTCCTCTACAGTCACCCCAAAACGCACTCCAAAAGCTTGACACACTCCATCATCACGCATTGAGATTTGTTCTTGGCCTGCCCTTGCAGAATCACCACTGCCTGTTGTACCAGACACTAGACTAGCCACCCCTTTTCCATGAGGAGGCAAATAAGCGCCCGCATGTGGCTCTTCCGGGCTATGTTAAATAAGCTACCATCCTATATCTGTAACCTATTTGTGTGCTCCAATGGTGCCGATAGCCTAAGAAACTCCTCACTTATCTTACTCAAACCACCAAGGAACAGGACTCGCCCTGGCTCTACTAGCATTAGCTTTTTTCTACCGACGCTATAGACTAACACACAAAAAGCACTTAAAACTCTCCCTGCTGCCTAGCCCTCACATGTTCAGACAGCTGCTTTACAGATGCCTGAAAAAGGCGTGTGATTGCCTCAGGTAAGCAGTACTTACTTATTCTGAACAAGACACTAGCTCTTGACTCACTGGCCAACTTATTCCCTCATCAGCCAGCATCCTGCTAAGGTATTACCCCGACACCTCCTCCCTCCCTGAGCTATCTCACTTGGGGTCTCCACTTTATCAGGCTGCCCTTCTCCCTCTCCTCAGTCTTGTGTCCTGTTTACTACCTTTTCCTCTGCCCTCCACTGTGTCACCCACCCCCTCCTCCCTCAATACTCTAATGAACTTAACTAGCATACGTTGAATTGTTGTCTATTTACTTGTTACATACCAAGCCTTGCGCTCATGCTTACTGACCTTGTATTGTTATAATTTCCTGTATTACTGTCTAGTGTACCATGAACCGTTATGTTATTGTGAATGAATTTGTCCTATGTATCCAGGACCATCCTGAAAATGAGCTTGCTCAATGATGTAACTTGCCTGGTTAAATAAAGTTTGATTGATTGAAATAAAGAAGGTAAGGGGGATGGGAAAAAGGTTATCTACCGCCAAGAGCCTCTCTCAAAGATCTACTGTTATGGTAAGTTCTTGTGTAACTGTACTTGCTTACAACGAGAGGGCTCTCGCAGTAGGTAATTACTTAGAGGACTGAGTCCCAAGCAGTAGAGTCTCAGGAACACGAAAACTATACAGGAGGCTGGAACAGAATCCCAGTAGGTAATCAAGACAGGAGTCCATGAAGGACTGCTAGTCCAAAACTGGCCCTACACCGTGAAGCAATGTCCAAACTGTAGTGTTTAGTGAAAGTGTGGACTGAGCTCCAAATATCTCCTGCACAAAATATCAGCAGCTGAAACAGGCTATGGAAGCAGCCATTCCCCTGGTAGAATGTCCTTTAACCTGACCCAGCAGGACTTTACCATACTTTTGGTAACAGAAAGTAATGCAGTTTGCCAGCCATTTCGAAAGGCACTGTTTGGAAACTGCTGCACCCTCCCTTTTTGGTGCGAAAGTAACAAAAAACTGATCTGTTGTGTGGACATCCTTTGTCCTGTTTGTATAATAATGTAAAATTCTGTGGACATCTAACGTATGCAGAAATTAGAATGCCCAGGGTAGTATAACGGCAATTCAAGAGACTGATTAAGGGTAGTGTCCGAAACAACCTTAGACAGAAACATAGGATTTGTGCGCAGAGCCACCCAGTCTCTGGAAAAATTAAATAAGGCTCCTTACACATCAGGGCCTGGAGCTCGAAAATTCTACAAGCAGAGGTAACTGCAACTAAAAAGAGCGCTTTCTGGGACAAGAAGCGCAAATCGCAAGTACTTGCCAGTTCAAAGGAAGGCAAGGTCAATTTTTCTAACAGAAAATTAAGGTCCCACGGTGGAGTAGGGTTATGCACCGGGGGTTTCAAATGTAAAATACCTTTCAAAAAGGTTTTGGAGACCTCAAATTGTGCCATTGTCGTGCCTCTTATTGGATTATGGTAGGCAAAGACGGCTGCTAAATGCACCTTTAGGGCTGAATAACTTAAACCCAGGTCCGACAGATGGAGAAGGTACTCCATGACCTGAGGAACGGGGCATGAAAAAGAATCCAGATCTTTTGAGGTGGCAGAGATGGAAAAAACTTCCATTTCATGGCATAGGTAGTTCTGGTAGATGGCTTTCGCTCCTCTACCAAAATCTGAGCTACTCTATGGGAAACCCTATATCGAGAATCAGCTATGTCTTGAGGTGCCACGCATGAAGATGAAGGGACTTTAGCCCCAGATGAACCAGTGTGCCCCTTTCCTGGGTGAGGAGATCGTAAGACAGAGGTAGAGGGATCGTAGCTTCCGCAGCTAATTGCTGAAGCAGTGGGAACTAGATTTGTCAAGGACAAAAAGGAGCTATCAGTATTATCCGAGCTCCTTCAGACTGAAGCTTGATCAACACTCTCTGTAACACTGGAAAGGGAAGGAATGTGCACCGAAATCTTCCTGTCCAAGAAAGCGACGGTGCATCTTGCCAGAAAGCACCATGCCCGGGATTGAGCAAGCAAAACTTGGGAAGTTTTGCTTTTGATGGGGCTACAAACAGATCCACTTCCAGACGACCCCAAAGGTCGAAGATGTGATCCAGAACTTCTGGCTTTAGCTCCCATTCGTGAGCTCTTGCCGTGGTGCGACTGATACTGTCTGCTAGAATGTTCTGCATGCGTGGGACGTGAACTGCCAGGAAACAGACACTGTGCAGAACCGCCCAGTTTCAAACCTGCATCGCTTCTCTGCAAAGAGGATACGAGCGGGTGCCCCTCCCCCCTCGTCTGTTGATGTACCACACCACGCACATGTTGTCTTTTTTTTTTTTTAATACTTTCTTTTTAACCCCCTCCCCGGCCTGCGGCAATCCACTCTTCAGGAGTCACCATGCCTTGTACGTCCCCACTCTCCTGCCTTACCTTCCGAGCGGTCCATCCCCCACAGAGCCTTGGACCTACCCCCCAGGTGGGGCCCATACACCTTGTACTTCTTGCTTTGTCAGGATGCCGGTTCGGAGGCAGGCAGGAGGGGCTGAGGATCGGGCAGCGCTCCGTCTGCCGGAGAGTGCCGCGGCCATTTTCGCTTTTCTTTTCCTGCAGTGTACGCCGCGTCAAAGGCACAAGCGCTGATGTCCACCACATGGCCCCTCTACTACTGGCTGGGTTTCCGTGACCGGTCTCCACCTGGGGTCAGCCAAGCACTGAGCCTTGGTCCTCCCTCCCTCCCAGAGAAGGTGAGCAGTCCCTGGGACACTCAAGCCTTCTCCCCCCAGCCGGCCCTCCAGCTTCTTGGGCTCGTTCCTGAACCTGGGTCGCTGGTGTCACGAGTGGTAGCACTACCGTTGTGTTGGCAGGCCAGCCTCATGTTGTCTGTTGGAATCAACAGGTTCTTTTGTAGGAGGATGTGCTGAAAAACCTGTAGGGCATAAAGCACTGCTCTAATTTCTAGCACATTTATGTACAAGTGTGCCGCTATAGGTGACCACAGTCCCTGAGTGCTATGGCATCCCAGATGGGCACCACATCCCTGTCCCAATGCATCTGTAGTCAGTATCTGGAAGTGAGGAGGAATCTGGAAAGGGACTCCTAGAATCAGATTGCTGGAGTCCTGCCACCACAGGTCCTGTTGCATTGGGCTGGAGATGATGACTGGACTGTCCAAGTTGTCCTCCCTCTGATCCCACTGAGACCTTAAAAGTCCGATGTGAAATACGCATGTGGAGTCTGGCCAGTGGAACCGTGGGGATAGCAGCTGCCATGAGGCCAAGAAGACAGAGAACTGCCCTGGCCGAAATGCGTCTGTTGGAAGATACCAGCTTGGCCTCGTCTCTCCAGGGTATCTGCCCTGTCCAGCAGGAGAAAAGGCATATCCTGCACTGTGTCTAACACCACCCCTATAAATTGAAGGTGTTGGGAAGGAGCAAGCTGGGGGAACTTGTTGTAACTGACCGTGATATCGAGACGCTCGAAAAGGTGCAGAGTAGCCGATAGAGATACTTCCAATCCCGCCCATGACGATGCTGTGAGGAGCCAATCGTCAAGGTAGGGAAAAACATAGTACCCTTGTCTCCTCATGGCTCCAGCCACTACCGCCAGGCATTTGGTAAACACCCGTGAGGTGGAAGATAGGCCAAAGGGGACAGCTTTGAACTGGTAATGCTCCCCTTTTAAATAGAACCTGAGGAATTTTCGATGTGGACGGAATATTGGGATGTGAAGATATGCATCCTTCATGTCCAGAGCACAAAGCCATTGTCCTTTGGAGAGGAGAGGCAGAAGACCTTGCAGTGTCAGCATTCAAAACCTCCTGTACTCTATGAAGCGATAGAGAGTACTGAGATCCAGAACTGGGCATAAATCCCCTGTCTTTTTGGGGACTAAAAAGAAATGGGAGTAAAACCCTGTCCCTCTCTGGTTTGCCGACACTGGCTCTATTGCTTCCTTGTGAAGAAGAGCCGTGACTTCCTCCCTAAGATAGGGGATATGCATCTCTGGGTAATGAGAAGACCTCGGTGTTTGGAGGTTTTTTCCTGAATTTGAGAACGTGACCAAGCTTGATTATTTGATGGACCCAGGCATCTAATGTGATGGACTCCCAGTCTCCCGGGATGCCTCACAAATCTTTGTCCCACCTGTTTCTCCAGAAGAGGAGGTGGGAGGGCAGTCAGCAAGTCAGGCATGGTAGGGGGGTTCAGGAAGGCCGCATCTGAAGATCTTTGATTCTTGGCTGGGGGTGTGGCGGCAGTATTTATTTATTTATTTGCTTTTGTTTACCGGATGAGTGCACTAGACAGCCAAGTGCCTATTTTCAGGCACGACCTGGGAGGGTTACAATAGTACAATACATGAACATTGAGCATAAACACGGTTAACATACATTAGGTTCAGGCACATAATATAAACACAAGAATAAGGTACATAGATAAAGGCACTTATGTAACATACGAATAAAGTACATAGATCACAATTTGACCACGCACACTGAATAGAGTCATCAGTGAGGTAACATGGATAACTACATGAGGTGGAAAACAGCCGAGTACAGGAAATAGGCAATGGTACACTCCCAACAATCCGGAAGAATACCAAGGTACAAAGCAGCAGGATAAGTCAGATCAAGGTACAAAGAGCTTCAGGTAGATTACCAATCAGGACCAGTCACTTCAGGGTAATAGAGCACCAGTCATGGTATGACAGGTGACACGGGCTAGAGTGCAGGTTATAGCCACAGACTGGCCACCCAGTGGTAGATACCAAGTGAAAGCAGCTCAGGTACAGAGACACGTAGCGGCCGACTTCAGGAAGCCCCATAGGGAGGTTCTGAAGTAGGAATGTGATGGGGAGGTGCAAGTGCAGGCTGGCAGGGAGTTCCACAGCTTCAGTGCGAAGGCAGGGAAGGCCTGGTCGCCCATTCAAGTGCGGGTTTTTGGAACCAGGAGGACCTGAGAGTTGCTGGATCTTCGGTGGTGGGGGGGAGCTGCAGGAGTGAGGGACAGGGAAAGTGCAGAAGGGGTGGCAGTAAGGATGACGCTGTCTAAAAAGTTGCCAAGGATGAAGGTATGGTGGAAGTCCGGTGGGAGCCACTCCAGCCGGGAGTAAAGGTCACATCGATGTGTGAGGCGGGGAGCAGAGACAGCAAAGCAGCATATATTGTTGTATGCTGTGTCCCATTTTGAGAGATTGGTTTTAGGGACATGGTCAAAGGATACAAGACCATAGCAGAGCGTGGGTAGGAGGATGCCCCTGGCTAGGGCCAGTCGAACCACTGGGGTGAGGCAAAAGTTAGCTCTGTAAGCCAGGCCCAGCTTGCAGTTTGTAGCTTTGCCGGTGTTGCCGATGTGCAGAGTGAGATCCAGCTGGGGGTCAAGAGTAACCCCCAGGTACTTAACCACTTCAGTAACAGGCAGTGGGGACCCGTCATCTCCTAGGATTTTAGGAGGAGCAGGGCAGACTTTTAACTTGGCAGAGGAGCCAAAGAGCATGACTCGAGTCTTCTTGAGATTAATGGAAAGCTTGTGATCCGTAAGCTAGGATTGGATATGGTTAAAGTCAGAGTTTAACCAGGTGTTTATGGTCTTTTGGTCCCGAGAGCTTGCCAGGATGACAAGGTCATCTGCGTACAGGGTAGAGTTCCCAAAGGCAAAGGCCGAGGGTAACTCATTTATAAAGAGGGAAAACAAGATGGGTCTGATGACGGAGCCCTGGGGGACAACACAGGTCACTGGAGCGAGGTCGGAGAGGGCCTTGTTAAAGTTTGTATACTGCTGCCTACCCGAAGGTAGTTTGTGAACCAGGCGAGGGCGGGGGGCCAACCCTTGGTCCAAAGGGTGGATCGCAGGAGCGAATGGTCGACTCGGTCAAAGGCTTTGGAGAGATCTACAAAGATGGCTTCAATCAGTCTGCCTTAGTCAGTGGCGAGCCGGATAGCAGAGGTAACCACCGCAAGGGCAGTGGAAGTGCTGTGCCTTTTTCTGAACCCATGTTGAGCTGGAGAGAGGAGCTCGTAGCTCTGAAGGTAGTGGGTGAGCTGGGAGGCTACCAGCTTGTCGAGTAACTTGCTGATAACAGACAGGATCGCAATGGGACAATAATTGTTAAGATTTTTAGGGTCCCCTTGTTTGAGGACCAGGACAACCTTGGCCACCTTCTAAACGTCAGAGATGATGCCAGAGATTAGGGAGGCATTAAAGATGTAGGAGATAGGCCAGGCGAGGGGGGAGCCCCCAAGAAGAGCAGTTTGGGCTCGACACTGTCGTGCCCAGCTCCCATGTGAGGAGAGAGACCCGCTAGGAGCCTTTGAGTCTCCTGAACAGTGACTGCTTTTAAGTAGAAGGGAGGACGGCTGGGGGTGCACTGAGAGGGGGACCAGTGGCCATGGGGACAGGGGGTTGGGAGGGAGGAGCAGGGGTTGGAGGACAGGACAGTCAGGTCGGGAGAACTGATGGTTGAAAAGCATTGGCGATAGTAAGGGGTTACTGCAACCTCGCCCTTCAATGAAGCAGGTCAGAGACCTGGGTTGAACAGACCTGCCAACTAAGTTTTTAATGTTTTGCTATAAGCTCTTCAGATTTGAAGACCATGGAAAGCAGGGCTGACTGAAATAAGCTCTTGGCAGAGCGGATGGCTTTTTTACAAGAGTTTCTCAGCCGACGATAGTCAAGATGGTCAGCGCGGCAATTGGAGGACATGAATCGAGCCCAACATTTGTCTCTTTGTTGCATGAGGGATAGTAGACCCTCATGGAGCCACTTGGTGACAGTGCCCCTCACCCTTCTCTTGGTGAGTGGGGCATGTTTATTTTGCAGGGACCCAAAGACAGCAAGGAAGTTGTCAAGGGCCACTGAGGGATCATTAGAGGCAGTGACCTGGGACCAGTGCACTAGACGCAGGTCAGCAAGGTAGTTTTCAAAGTCAAAATAGGAACAGTCCCACATCTGGATCACTTTGCTAGGTATTTTAGGAGAGGAGACGCCCCAAAAGCAATAGGTAGGAGAGTGGTCAGAGATGGCATCGGGGAGGATTCCTGAGGAGACTATATTGCCGGGTCTGTTACTCAGAACCCAGTCAATGAGGGAACCCTTCATTCCATGGGAGGAGAGCCTCGCAGGCTCTGCAATGAGCTGGCTGAGGGTGAGACCAGACAGCAGAGTCTCGTAAGGCTTGGCATTGCCCCCTAGCCAGTTCAGGTTGAGGTCGCCCAGAACAAGCAACTCATTTGAGCCAACTTTGTCTCTGAGACAGTCAAGTAGGGAGGAGAGCCCAAGTGTTCCTCCCTTTGGAGGGTTATAGGCGCAGACCAGGTGCACCTTTTTGGTGTTACCTAGGAGAAGGAGGGTGTGCAAAAACTCAGACAGAGGGAGGGAGGGGAGGTTGTCTGATGACAGACACCTTTAAGTGCCCCTTGTAGTAGATTAGCACACCACCTCCCTGTTTACTTCCCTCTCTGTCATGCCACAGTAGGTTGTAACCTGGGAGGGCACACATGGAGTCTGGGATGTGTGGCTTCAGCCAGGATTCTGTAATCCCCAGTACATCGGGACTGTAGAGGTCCACCCAGGCGGTTAGGTCAGTGAGGCTGGGTAAGAGACTGTGCACGTTCATGTGCACCATTTTTATGCCTTTGGCAGACTGCCAGGTCGCAGTCAAGGGAGAGGTGGCCCTGGGAACCGAGGCGACGGCGGAGCCCCGACTGGGCTGGGGGTAGCCCAGCACCCACTGTGGGGCGGCATCTGGAAGGCCAATAGCTGCAGTAAGCCGGCCCTGGGGGTGCTGCACTAGTTTTATGTGGCCAAAGGTTAAGTGACAGTGCAGGCCAAGGCTAGGGCAAAAATGACAGGGTAATCCACATAAATAAGGCAGAGAAGGTAGATGGCAAAAATGACAGGGATATACACATAAATAAGGCAGAGAAGTTATATGGCCCCAGGAGCTAGACAAGCAGTAATAGTACTGTGGACTAGGCAGCTATCTCAAGACAATGCAATGCAGTTTTTAGCCTTAAGCAACAAGGGCTACAATGGTGGTCATGCACAAATGTAACAGCGTGGATTAGAAAGACCTAATAGCACAGGTAGCACATTAATACAAAGTGGTCAGAGAGTTAGATTACAGAATAGCAACAGGCCAGTAGAGTAAGCAGATTACAGCCTCTCCAGGACAGGAACAGGGATTTAGAATTAGTATCGTAGCTGTACAAAGAGGGAAAGTAGGCTACAATATTACTGGGGTACCAGACTGCAGAAGAAATTATTGTACAGGGTTCAGCAGAGTTCAGCAGTAAAAGTCTTATAGGCTGCACAAGATTGTTGGTGTCACAGACCCTAATGTGGGCAACTAGGAAGAAGCCTGTTGAGCAAGTAGGCGGGATGAGTGAGCATTTAAGGGGAGGAGGGAACGGGGTGGGGAGGAGGTAGGTCCTCAGGAGGATTCCTTGCATCAGGGGAGGTCTGCCCGGCACAAGCTTCTCGCCGGCACCTCAACCCCGACAAAACTCACAGTTTGTGTGTGTTTGGGGGACACCCTCGTCAGTAGGTCTCCCACACCTCCCCAGGCTGCAGGTCCAGTGAAGTGTAGCGCTGTGGGGCTCGTGTCGGCCTGAAGACCTGAGCCAGACCGAGCGTCACAGCAGGAGGGACCAATAGGCGTCAGCTGCTGTATTTGAACTTTGTGCCGAAAACAAACAAAGCCCCAGCAGCAAGAGTTCTTGTCCCCGGCCGCTGCAAAAGCTCCCCGTAAGTCCTCAGGAGGATTCCTCGCGTCGGGGGAGGTCCGCCCAGCACAAGCTTCTCACTGGTGCCTCAACCCCGACAAAACTCACAGAAAGAGTGTGTGGGGGGGGGGGGCACCGTGGCGGTAGGTCTCCCACACAAAGCCCCTACAGCAAGAGTTCTTGTCCCCGGCAGCTGCAAAAGCTCCCCGTAAGTCCTCAGTAGGATTCCTCATGTCGTATTGGGAACCCTGCATTTAAATTGGTGCTTGGGTCCTTGCTGGGTTTTCACCTGACGTCTATTTTGTCGATGAAAAGGATGCTTTTGCTGCTGCTGTTGTTTCAGCCTGTATATATTATGTACAGACCGAAAAGCTGTGCCCTTATCCTGCAGGCTGGTAATAATGTCCTGGGCATCCCCGCCGAACAGGACAGAACCTGTGAAAGGTGCATCCAGGATTGCCAACTGGACATCAGGGCTAACCCCGATACTCTTAGCCAAGAGTACCGGCAAAGGCTTACAGCTGTGGCCGTGCCTCTAGCAGAAGAATCCACCGCATCAAAGGTGGCCTGCAAAGAATGGCATCTAGCTACCTTGGCCATCTGTACTGTGGATGCCAAGGAGGATTTAGTATCCGAGTCCGGTAATGCCTCGACGACGGGCTCAATCTGGTGGAACAAGGTCTTGTGGTACTCTAGCATGTGCGAGATGTAATAATAATAATAATAATAATAATAGGTCTATTTATAAAGCGCCTTTCATTTTTCAAGGTGCTGTACATATTAAAACAGTAGAATCAAACATTAAAATTCAATAACAAACATAGATAAAACCACAACATAGTTAATAATTTCATTACAGTCAGCCATCCAGAAAGGCCATTTGCCAAAAGTGGGTAGTAATGTAGTTCAAAGCAAGTATAGCCAGAGTAGAAGATGCATAGAACTTTCTCCCGAACTGGTCCATCTGTCTGGACTCCTTATCAGGAGGGGAAGTACTGAGTTGCTTAGGCTTAGCTGATTTATCATGGGCAGCCATAATAACCACAGAGTCTGCCTTAGGATGGGCACTCAGGTGGTCCTTGTCCTCAGGGGTTCTGTAAACCCGGTCAGCTTTCTTTGTTATGGCCAGGATAGGGAAGATCTCTGCCAGATGGTCGAAGAAAGGTCCTCATGAGGTTCCAGCCATGGAGGAGTGAGAAAGGGACTTGTATCTGGGAAATCAAGATGCTCTGCTGTCCTGTCTTTTAGGATCCAGAGCTTCTGACTTCCATCCCTGGGCCTCTGCCATGCGCTTGAGGAGGTCAATAAAGGAAGAGTCTTCAGGTGGTGACTTCGGAGACTCACGAGGGACTACATTCTCGGGGGGGGGGGGTCTGAAAATCTGAATTGGTGGATGAGGAACAGTCCACATCGGAATCTCCCGTATATTCATGAATCTTTTTGGGAATTGGAGGATCTGGCTCTGAAATTATGCCCAACGGCAGGGTTGTCATAGCTAACGTGTGGCCTGATGCTACAGGATGAGACGGCACCAGAAAGGACGCCCAAGGAGGATGAGCTGGGCGACCTGCATCAAGGACAACTGTAGGTCTGCTATCTAGTTCTGAAACCAATTGGGACTTGGTTTCAAACCACCAAGACTTAAGAATGTCCCAAACATCGACCCAACGTTGTGGAGGTGGAGTGGGAGGAGATGGAGGATGCGAGAATCCAGAGACAGGACCGTGTTCCCCAAAGCTAGGAGACGGGTAATGCATGAAAATAGCCAGGGTAGCCTGAATAATAATATGAAGAAAAATACGGCACCAGAGCTGACAAATGATATGCAAAGACGGACGTCAAGCCCAAATGAGGGAAACCTGACAGCGGCCCTGATGGGTGATATCCCAATGGTGGGACTGACAGAGGATATGCCGATGAACCTGATGGAGGGTAGCCTGAAGGCAGCCCTGACACGGGTAACCTGATGGTGGTCCCGAAGGAGAGAAGCCAGATGGTGGCCCAGATGGAGGGATGCCCGACGGCCCTGCCGGGCAATCCAATCCAGAAGGGCGAGGTCCCAAGGAAGGTCCCATGGGTGGCAAACCTGAAGGGAGCCCTGATGGGGGCAGATGGTTTGGAACAGGGTCAGGTACCACTACAGGCGTCGGAGCTACCATGAGGTCCAGTGGAGGCCTTTCTTCAGGAAGATCAGACGGAAGGGGTTCATCCGTTGGACCTGGCGACAGTGGAGGAAGGTCAGATGAAACCGAAGAAGAGGTTTCTCCATGGAGGGAGTCTCTGGGAGACCCAATTCCTGCCACAGGGATGTTGCCAATGTCCGGCAACATCACGTCAGAGCCTGATGGATACAAAGAGGTCGTGCAGTTGTCAGAAGGTCCAACGATCGACTGATCGATCTGGGTCATGCAAGAGTCAAGAGGGTCTGACCCCTGGCTTACCAACCCCGGCCAGGCGTTCATCGACAGTACTGACGAGTGATTTATCAGCCGTGCCTGCCGACTTAAGAGCCCAGGGTGGAAATGGGCCTCAGAGCAGCGGCTCTCTTGGACGAATACAAGGAACCCACCGACACCTTAAGGAGTGGGGGGGGGGGCGAAACCTGCTCTGAGGATAGCGCAGGTTTGGCCATGGCACTTACTTTCCCAGAGGAAGAGGGCCCAACCTCTGATGAAGGGCCCATGGGTGGCTTCGAAGGAGGGAGGGACTGCTCAGAGTCCCGGTGTTTGTCTTTATCCCTTTTCTTCTTTTTATGTTGGTCCGATGGCGAGGAAAAAGCACTTTGGAGTTTTTTTAAGTTCTTTCTCCATAGTTGACATTTTTTCCTTCAGGAGATGAGCCTCGAGCGACTGCTGATGCGGTGTCCTCATGACCTGGTTAAATTTAGCACAGGCCTCGCACACCTCAATGTTATGTTGAGGGCTCAAACAGAAGAGGCAAAGGGAACATTGGTCCTTGTGCGGTAGTGCAATAGTGGACGTCACAGGAATCGCACTTGTTTTTATGTGATTCCGGTGGAGTGGATGACATACAAACAATGTACTGTAAAGAAGAAAATAAGAAATAAACTGATACTCATCCGAGTAAAAAAAGGCACTCGAACTGCTGCGACGAGCTTCAGTCGGTCTGACGTGCACAGGTTGATGGCGGAAAAGAACTGGAGGACAGCCGAGTGGACCACCCACTATACAGTGTCATGCTGACGTCACTCATGTGACGTTGGGTGGGCGGAACCCCCGTCAGACAGTGCTAGCAAAAGTTTCCATGTGGTCCTGATGCCAGGGGGCGCAGTCCTATAAGTAATTACCTACTGCAAGAGCCCTCTCGAAGTTAGATACAGCAATATTTTTAGCATTTGTGACCTCTCATCCACTGTTACAGATATTGGGGGGACTGCATAATAAACCAAACCCACAGAAGTACTCTGCCAAGTTAAGGATGATGATGAATGAGCAGCTGTGGCAAGACAATGGAGCTTTATGGAAGCTGTCCTTTAAAAGACAGTAATCCCAAGTGAAAACCACTCAAAAGTCACAAAAGTCATGACAATGTCCATGTGTCATAGAAGTTGGTGATAACTAGTGAGTTACAACCTTAATGCAGAGTCCATATATCCACACATCAAACAACTTACAGAAAGTGTTTAAAGGTAGAAACCTGGGCCACTGATTAGATTAGTAAGCGCAATAACACTATCAAATTTGGGCAGATTAGGTAGAAAAACACTGTCAGTAAAACAAACAATCCACAGGTACAGCAATTTAAGACATTAAACATACAGCAAATATTTAAAACTGGTAAGAACTGCCTCTAAGTACATCTAAGAGTACCTACGAAATGATTACAAATATGTCCCCTCTCGAAACCACAGGTGCCTCAGAAAACATTGTGAAGGTTTTGCTATTTCATTCATCCAGGCTAGGACTGCTATGTACTGGGTGTCGGGTGTGCAAAGTGCACATTTACCACTGTGCAAATGGCTCCCGCCATGACGCGTTGGCCCTCCTGTAGGGACTAGAAAACTCTCCTCCCTCCAGTAAGCCTGAGCTGCGCAATACCAATATGTGTAAGTTGTTTAAATTTATGAGCACAACTCCAACTCCAGTATAACTTAAGTATGATCGTATGTTACATTAATGTAACCCCGTGCCGATTTGGGGGTTACCAAAATGATGCCCTGTTGGCATCAGGAGGCTGTATTTGCACTGCCAGGTTGGCTGGAGGGCAGGGCTTGCGCAGTGTGAGGGTATTTTTCAAGTGCCAACTGGCGCGTAGGTAGTCCATTGGGGTTCAAAAGGAGTTGTCGTGAAGGAAGGAGCGGTTGGAGCCAGCTCCTAGACCCTGCAGGGAGGGCCTCCAGTCAGGGCAGAGCAGGCCCAGGGCCAGGGTGGGGAGATTGCCCCCTGGCCCCCACCACAGCCGCAGAGCCCCACAGTCCATTGGTGGGGAGAGCAGATGTACTCCGAGGCAACAGTGTATGGAGGGAAGCCTGTTTGGAGCCCATCCAGTTCTGTTCCTGTGAGATCTGTGAGATGTGGCTGCCATGGAAGGACTTAAGTGTTGAGGTGGCAGCGAGGTTTCAGATGGGTCTGCAGTGGCAGGGCAGACCCCCTTGCCTGACCAAGTCCATTTCAAAGTTGAAGTTGCTGTGTGGGAAGTCTGTAAGGAGAGTGCTGTGCCCAGAAAGGACAGTGGCTGCTGCCCTGCGTGAACCCTGCCCGCGGATCAGCAGGTGCATGCAGTCAGAGGAGAAAGGACTATGCTCAAAAGTTACATCAGAGCCCCGGGAGAAAGTAAAGGTCTGAAGTATGTTTTTTACCCCACTCCCACTGGCAGGGAGAATTTGAAGTAAAGAGACTGCCTGAGGAGATTCGAAGGAGTTGAAGTAAACGGAGGAGCCCCTCATGGCTCACAAATGGGAACTGTTGTGTGGAAGATCCAGGTTCAAATCCAGGGTCCCCCTTCTAAGCGTTGGTGCCAGGGCTCTCTGCCATTGTCTGAATTTAAAGATGAACTGTAAATAATTGCTGGAGTTCTCCATGAAGCAGAAATGCAGATTGAGCCTTCTTGGTTTAAAATAAAATGCTGTTTGTTACACCGCAAGTTCTGACTGTGCTGAATCATTAATGCCAGGAACTTTTGTACTATGTTATTTTTTTCAAGTGCGTTTTGAGAGTAAAAGCCACCAAACAGAACCCCAGGTCATACAGGGTGAGAAAGGCGCCACCGGAATCGTCTCAACGGAGCTCACGCCGTCAACAAAGAATCCCATCATCAAGGAAATAAGGTACTGTGTGTTTATCCTGCTGTTAAAAGTTTACTGCCCAATCTGGTCTACTGCTGCCCTCCAACCCCTAGACAGGGAAGGAAGGGGGGGTAGCCTCTGGAATTTGTCACCTGTGGACTGGAAGTAATTGCCTGTCTGCCAGAACAAACTGAACAGTACCAAACCCCGCCCCCAGGCAGGAGCAAGAGAAATTTCATGCTGAACTGTGAACTGCTTCCCAAGTTTAACACATGAAGCACAGCAGAGGGAGCAGGGGTTACATTAATATAATAACAGGAGTCAAAATTGGCACCAGTCCACTAGCCAAATGCTAGCAGATTTTGTATTTGGCTAGTAAAATTTTCCTTCAACTAGCCCTGTGGGCTTCTACAGGAGAAGGTAATACTTTAATAAGTACAACAGCTGAGCGAGTGGAAAAGCCAGTGGGGCTAATAGATTTTCCCTGATGGCCAGTGGCTGCAAAACTTAATTTCAACTACTGAATAATAATCACACAGGCAACTGACAGAGGATATTCCCAGAGGTACACATACAATAGGCTAAACTTTTGGGGAGATTATAACAAGTCAGTTCAAGTGTTATCCACTGATTCTCGGTCTTCATCTCGTGTAGCAAAATCTATTTTCACTTTCTGCTTTCTGTTGGGCCACTTCCACGATATCTGTAAAAAGAAAGGTTTTACCTGAAGAGGTTACTTTCAGCTGTGCTGCATGTTGTAGGGAGTGGGATACACCTAGTTCTCTGAATCCCACCTGTATACCATCAAAACTCTTCCATCACTGGCAAGTAATGAAGCTGATGTTGGGAAACAGAAATACTGGAGAACCATCAGCTAGTTGTAAAGCACCTTACTGTCTCACCAGGTATAACACCTCATCCCTTACATGTGCCCTGGCAGTCACAATCAGGATAATGCATAGCAAGTCAAGTGTTCGTAGGACTCCTACGAGAGAGGATACAGTACGCCTTTAGCATAGAACCAGAAAGGTCCAAGCCCAACACAGTTTACAAAGTTTCTTTAAAAATTCTTAAAGATCAAATGCAACACTCTGCATTGTCCTTCAGAGTTAACACAGCAGTACAAAACACTTTTCTAAGTGGTGTCCTGTTAGTGCTGTGCAGTATCTGTTAAAATAATGTGTTTTACTTCACTTCGAACTGTTGCCCCATTAGGTTGTACTGTCCCCTCGCTGGCCCGGTGGCACTGAGAATTAAGGCACTGGACGCCACACCTGGCACCACGCCGGCGACCCGGGTTCGGGAACAGACTCGGGCTGCCAGGGGAGGAGAGGATTGAGCGTCCGGAGAACTGCTCCTCTCCTGGGGTTTGTGGTCAATGCTCCTCCTCTAGTGGCCCCCAGCGAATGCTGGAAGACTGCAGCAGACGAGAATATGTACTGAGGTACAGAGCCGACGGCAGATGTCCTGCAGGCGAAAGTGCAGGGAGGCGTCCGCGGGCTTACGCTGGATGTCACTGCACGTCCGCACTCCTGGGGAAACGGAACACATGGAAAATGGCCCTGGCACCCGGTTAGGCGACGGTGGGTCCAGTGGATGGTCCCCATGCTCAACGCCAGGTTACTCCCAGTCTCCAGCCCTCCTCTGCACTCAGACAGCCCCATCCATATTATAGATAGAGCGCCAGAGGAGTAGGCGGTCCCACCTCGGGGGGCTCAGAGCCAGGGGAGCTTGGGGTGGTCGGTAGATGTGGAGGCAGGGATGGCCCACCGGAGACCTGGCATGGAGAGAACCTTGGCAGTACGGGAGAAAGACCGATCAGGGTGATCACACCAGAGAGAGACCTAAGGGACCAGTGAGGTGGGAGGATAAAAAGAATTGGGGGAGGTTGTACTGTCCCCAATCTGCACAGACACTGTTCAGAAGACGTTAGAAGCATGATGACGTCGTTTGTTGTGTAAGCAGGACCGTGGAGGGACAGACAGTACTGTCCCGTGCTGTATTAGCTGCCTTAGTAAATGTGGTAAATGAATAAAGTCATGCCAGCAGTGTATTTTACACTATCCTCCCTCACTCAATCCTGCTGTATATATGTGGCCTGTGAAATGACAAGTGTAACTTACATCCAACGGAGAAGTGAGAGGAGGCGCTGTCAGTATGGGCCTGGGAGAAGCAGAGGCCTGGAAAGCAGAATACATTAGTGCAGTTGCAGCTGACAGAGTGCCCCCGGAAGAGGAAGAAGAAGCCGGAGATCGAGAACGCCGCTGGAGGGAGCAGTCTCATTGGCAGTCTTTTTTGTGACTTTTCCCTGAGGACTTGTCTCTTGCCTTCAAGGCCTGGGAGCTCAATGAACTCACCGGCGACTGGGAAGGAGGGACCCCAGAGTACCCCTGCTCAGAACTGGCTACGTGTTGCTCCAAAAGAAATATCTTCAAAACCTTTTTGCGTCACCTGAGGGTTGTAAGGTTGAACTTCTGGCAGAGCTCACAGTCAGAGACGTCATGGTCAGGCCCAAGACAGCAGACACAGAGGTCATGGTCGTCTGAAAAAGCAATCTTCTTTCCACAGCAGCAACGGAAGAGAGATGTGAAAAGAGAAACTCTCGACATAAACAAGGTAGAAGAATCTCTTGTTGTTTAAGGGATTAGATAACTGTCAAAGAACTCTAGTTCTATAAACCAAGTAGCCTTTAGCAGGAAATGATTAACTGAAAATTATTTTAACTATGTCATATCACGAATGGATACAATGCCTGTAACACATAAGATATTCCTACAGTTTATGTTATCTGTTTTATGTTCCCATTTCCCTTTACCCCTATCAGTTGTAAATTAATTGAAAGTGGAACTATACAGAAACTGCATAATGGAATGTTTAAGAATTCAGTTCCAATAAAGTATATAAAAAAAAAAAAAGAATCTCTTACATAAAAGAGATTTGATTCTAAAAGTTAGTATAAAAGAAAAAAAGGGTGGACAAAAATGGCACAAACTGCGATGGAGCTTCCGTGGAGACCCATGTGATCAGAGTCAATGATGGGAAAGAACTGAGGAGGGAGCGGAGCCACTCATGACATCAGCAGGTCACATCAACATGGGTCGCTCCAGTGGCACTGCTGAAAAATCTTCCATGTGGATCCTGCTTCACCAACAGTGACGTTCCTACGATGTGACCTGATGACAGATATCCCCAAAGAAGATCTACAAGGTAACCAACAAATTCTGCTGCTTTTATTTCCTAGCACAATTTTTCTGTCAGAAAAATGATTTGCCGGAATGTATTTCTACAGCCATCACCAGAATTGACAATCATAAATTCTGATCACTTGTGTCATCCCCCAGAAGCTCTGGGCAGCCAGATTTTAAAATCTACAGAAGCGCCCAAACTGCATGTGGAAATTTTTTTTTTTTTTCTCCATATAGATTTTTATCCTGATTTTCAGGAGCTGGCAGGCGGGGGCTCACATCCAGCCTGATCTACGTCCCCTCATGTGGAAATGTTTTAAAGGGAACAGTCATCACCAAGAACCCCCACACACAAGGGAGCTGGTCCCAATGTGCACTTTGTGTGCATAAACATTTTGGTTTACTTTCTGTTTACTGTAGTACAGTATGTAGTAGATTGTAACAGAGTAGTGTTGCTTATTTGTTGGCTGTTATCTTCTTTTATTGCAAATCCCAGAATCCCTTGCAGCAGAAATCAGAGCAGTAGGTAGCAGTGGGAGCCTGCAGTGCATGTTAGAGCTTTTGTGATCTCTGATTAGATGTTTTCAACTCTGATTGTCTCCAGGGGCTAAGTACAGTCCTCTGTGGCTGTACTTAGCCCAGGGAGGACAGCGGAACCAGCAAACAAAAGAAAAGAGCCAATATAAACTCTAACATGCACTGCCGGGTATAGTCTAATTACTACAGTAAAGTTGCAACTAGCCCCACGCTTGAGGGTAGTGGGGCCCTTTGTGATGATTGTTCCCCTTCAAAAGAGAACTGCACTGAACCTGAAAGTAATTTTTACCTGTGAAAGCTAATTTTTAAATACTGACTCTAATTCTGTTACTGTTCCATCTCTACAGGCTTATTTATTTAGTTAAAAGTTGGTAACCGGGAAAGGCACACTGAGCAGAGGCTCGTTTCCAGGTGCAACCCGGGGAAGAAAACGCATACAGGGGAGAAACACAGATGGTACAAATAAAAACAGTAAAATATATGAGATACACAGAGACAAAGAATAACAGGCAAATTACAATAGCAACATGGGTAAATTACTGCAAATTACAACAGCAACATGGGTGGTACAGAATAAAACAGTAAATGCATGAAGTACACCATTTATCAGCTATATAATTATCCTTGTAGGTGTTTCCAATTTACACAAAGGTAGTAAGTACCATTTTAGAACTGTACAATAGAAGCAGAGAAACACAGAAACTTTAGGTAGAAAATGACCACTTGGCCAACTTAGTTTATCCCAAAAATGTCCCTTGCTCAGCTCTTTGATTGTTCGTAGAATGCACCCATGTTCTTTTTTTTTTTTTTTTTTTGATATTTCCCTTTATTCCCCTCCTTCTGTCCCATCAGAGCCACTCCATCAAAAGTCAACTATGAAATCTGACCCTGCCGGTGCCTTACCCGACAGTCTCCAGTTCCTCCATCAGGCCTCGGAAACCCCCTAGGCGGGGTCGGGGTGGGGACGGACCCCCAAATCTTACATATCTCGTCAGGGTCCGGAGCTGTAGGCAGGCACATCGGAACCCGACTCGGCACTCTTGTCTTCTCGGCTCCGATGAGGGTTTTTCCCCTGTTCTGTGGAATGTTATGGGCCCTTACATCATGGCGCGTGCATGAATGTCAACAACGTCCCTCCTCCTTCCTCCAAAGGAGCAGCCCCTGTGTGGCGGGTGGTTGCGGCCTAAGCCTGCGACCAATCATACCCAGTGACTCCAGCTTGCCGTCACTCCCCAGGGTCGCCGCTCACTGGGTTGAAAGACCCTCCCTCCCCCGGAGAAGGCGAGCTGTCATCGGACGCTCCAGCCAGTCTCCCCTCAGCCAACCCCCAAGGGGCCCAAGCTCGCTCCCGAACTCGGGTCACAGTGTGGCGCGAGGTGTGGCGCCCAGTGCCTCAACCCTCAGTGCCACCGGGCCAGCTATGCACCCATGTTCTATTACAGAACTATGTGACTGAATTTGAGGCAGAGGACAATTAGAATTTAGGCATAAATCAACTCGAGGGCAGGTAAGAACCATATTAATCGAGTGGTGGTGTTAATGTATATGTAATGTTGCATTAATACATACATTACAGGGTTTCAAAGTAGCCCCCACTGAGTTCAATAAAGTGTGTCCCTGCACTCTCCCTGGTTAGCTGTCATGAACCCTCTTAGCGCGGAGGCGGAGCTGGCACAACAAAAGTGGAAGGGACTGCCCAGCCGGCATCTCGGGCTAATTTATAATCCCTTTCCTCCTGAAGGTAACTGCAAACCAAAAATACAGGTTACTCACCTGTAACAGGAGTTCTAGGAATGGTATATGTTGTTCATCCACACGACCCACCCGACCTCCCCGGCTTCGACGCACAACCTGAGCTTCCAGCGGGCCAGATCTGGCGTCATGGGGCGGAGCCGAGAGTTTTACCACCCGGGTGGGTGGGAGGAGCCAGCTTGAAGACCTTCCGGCAAGATTTAAAGCGGCAAGGAACCTGCCAGTAAGTGTGAATGAACAACATATACCATTCCTAGAACTCCTGTTACAGGTGAGTAACCTGTATTTCTAGGGACATGGATATGTTGTTCATCCACACTGTCTGGCAGACTCCTAGCAGTTCTCCGGGAGGAGGGAGGCAAGGCGCACACCCCCAATACTTACTTGGGAAATAAGGACTGGAGAACCGAGGCCCCAAAACCAGCATCCCGGCGTGACTCAAGGTCGATGTGGTAATGGGTAATAAAGGTGTGTGCTGACTTCCAGGTAGCAGCCCTGCAGATTTCCTGGATAGGGACGTCCCTGGAAGCAGCCACCAATGCAGCAGTATGACGGGTAGAATGAGCTCTTATCCCTCTGGGAGGCTCCATGCCCGCCAACTTATAGCAGCGATCTATGCAGGAGGTGACCACCTGCCTATCGTCTGCTTGGCTGCAGGTCTGCCAGGTGCGGCTTCAGCGTAGGTGACAAACAGCTGGCGAACCTCTCCCCGAATTTCAGCCGTGCGCTCCTTATAATAAGCGAGCGCCCTTCTAGGGTCCAGAGTATGGAGCCTATATTCGGCCTCCGAGGTGTGACTGGGGTAGAACACCGGCAGAGTCAGCACCTGGTTAAGGTGAAACTCCGACACCACCTTCGGAAGGAATTTCGGGTTGGGGCGCAGGACAACCTTGTCCCTGTGGAAGACCAGGTAAGGAGACTCGATGCAAAGCACCTGGAGCTCTCCCATCCTTCTGGCTGACGTGATAGCCACTAAGAAGGCGGTCTTCCACGACAGGTGAGAGAGATCACACCTGTGCACTGGTTTGAATGGCTTGCCCATGAGCTTTGCCAGTACCAGCAGTAAATCCCACAGAGGTGGAGGTTCTCACACCGGAGGGGAAATGTGATCAAGGCCTTTGAAAAAGCGCCCGACCACCTTTACCTGCGCCACCGACTGCTTCCCGGCCCGCGCCCGGTAAGCAGAGATGGCTGCCAGGTGCACCTTTAGGGTCGTCGACCTAAGCCCTTGACTTGAAAGGGACCATAAATAGTCCAAAATGCTTGCCACAGAACAGGAGGAAGGGTCCAAGCCCTTGCCCTGACACCAAATGGAGAATCTCTTCCATTTGAAGGCGTAGCATTTTCTGGTCGACTCCTACGGAGACGCCTCAACAACATTGAGGACCTGCTTCGGAAAGACCCAAGGCCTGGAACTCTAGCAGCTCAGGAACCAGGCCAGGTGCAGGGATTGAAGGTCCAGATGGAACACCTTCCCTGATTGACTGAAAGCAGGTCCGGGCGAGCTGGAAGCTGCCTCGGGAGCCTGGAGCTGAGGCTGAGGAGATCTGGGTACCAGAACTGGCGGGGCCAGTCTGGGGCTATCAGGATCACCTGCGCCTTGTCCCTCCTTGCTTTGAGAAGCACCTTGTGAATCAAGGGAAATGGGGGAAAGGCGTAGAAGAGGCCCGGGGTCCACAGCCTCGAGAAGGCATCCCCCTGCAGCGCGCCCTGCTGAGGGGGGGTGGGCATGAAACAGCCTCAGCTTCGCATTCTCCCTGGAGGCAAACAGGTCCACCTGAGGTGTGCCCCAGTGGGAGAACAGATCTTGTACTACCTCCGGCAGGAGAGACCATTAATGAGATGCAGCCCCTATCGGCTCGGGGCATCGGCCAGGGTGTTGGAGGCTCCTGCCACATGAATGGCTAGGAGATCCCCTCCAGGCTGCGCACAGTGACCAAATACGGAGCTTCCTTGCATAGAAGCATGGAGCGCGTCCCGCCCTGGCGGTTCAGGTAGTACATGGTCGTGGTATTGTCCGTCTGGACTCGGACCACTTGACCCCGGAGAAACGGAGCAAAGGCGGTGAGAGCTAGGCGGACCACTCGGAGCTCCAGCAGGTTGATGCGGCATCGGGACTCCCGCGGGGACCAGAGGCCGTGCACTCGGTGTTCCCCAGATGGGCACCCCAACCCATCAGAGAGGCATCGGGTCGAGCAGAGAGACCGTCGGCTCGGGCGGACAAACGGATGCCCTCCTGCAAATGGAATGGAGCGGTCCACCACTGGAGGCGTTCCCATCCTGGGTCACTATCACTAGCTGGTCCAAAGGATCGCAGCGTTGTGACCACTGGCTGGCCAGTCCCCACTGAAGGGGCGCATGTGCCAGCGGCCCAACGGACCACGCTGGTACAGGCCGCCATGAGACCCAGAAGGCTCAGGAAGTCCCGGGCAGGGCGCGATTGCCCAACCAGAAATGATTGGGCAAAGGAGGTAAGAACCTCGGCCCTGTCCGCCTGGAGTCGTGCTCTGGCTCGAAGAGAGTCGAGCTCTGCCCCGATGAACAGGATCACCTGCTTTGGCTCGAGTTCCGACTTGGCCTCGTTGATGAGAAGGCCAACTCGAGAGCAAACCTGGAGGGCCAGATCTCTGGACCGCTCTACCTCCCGTCTAGAAGAGGCTGCTATCAGCCAATCGTCCAGGTAAGGGTACACCCGGACCCCTTGGCGCCGCAGGAATGCTGTCACCACTGCCATGCATTTGGTGAAGACCCTGGGAGCTAGAGATAAGCTGAAGGGCATGGCTCGGAACTCGAAGAGGGATCCCTCCGCTCGAAAGCAGAGGAATCTCCGATGTGACTGACGGATAGGGACGTGAAAGAACGCGTCCTGTAGGTCCAGAGAGCAGAACCACACGCCGTGTTCCAGAGATGGTATTATCTGCGCCAGAGTGACCATTCTGAAGGTTCGAGACCTTAGGAACTTGTTCAGGTCGTGTAGGTCGAGAATGGGGCGCCAGCCCCCCGTCCGTTTCCGAACCAGGAAATACCTGGACACGAACCCTGGGTCTGAAGGGGTCCTCCACCTCCGTGATCACCTCCTTTGGAGGAGGAGAGCGATGTCGGCTCAGCGAGCGCCAGTGAGACTGCGGACCCGATGCCCCAGTGCGATGGCTCTGAAGGCGGGGCCTGCTCGAATTCAGAGTGAGGCCTTTTCCCACCACCTCCAGTACCCACCTGTCCGTGGTAACAGTGGACCAAGGCGGAAAGGAAGTGTCTGGGCCGTCCCCAGAGGGAACCAGGGGTGGTGACAGGGATGAGGCGACACCCCTCAGCCCGTCACTGGGCAGGCTTGGAGGAGGGACCGCCGAGGAACCTCCTGGGCCTTACCTCCCTGCTTCCTGTTGGAGGAAGCCCGGCCAGGCTTGGGCTTGGGATACAAGAGTCGAGCCTGCTAGCCTAGCTGCTGGGCCGCGAGCTGACGCAGAAGAACAGGGAAAGAGGCTTAGGCACACACAACCGTCCGCCTACAGGCGAAGGGCCGAGGTCCAAGGTAGCATTGGACTTCTGATCCTCTGCGGCGACCTTCCCCAGGGAAAAGGTAAGTCCCAGACATGCCAACTTGTGGCTAACATAAAGGTGGAGATCATCAATAAACCCGGAAACCGCACAGCCCTGCGGCCGCCACAGACCTGGCACATGATCGATGTCTAGCAGTCTGGGCTGTGTTTAGCCACTACCTGCCTGGTCCGCACCTGCTGACAGTAGTCTGCAGATCTGCGGAAGATGAGGACAACCTCATCCAGGGAGCCCAACAGGCGTGAGAAAAATGTGCCATGAGGACGGCCGAACTGACCTGACAAAAGGCGAGAGGATGCAGCATAGACTTTTAGCCCAAGCATAATCCAATTTCTTGGATTCCTTGTCGGGAGGTTTGTCCACATCCCTGGCGTTCCCGGCACGCGAGGCTGTCGGTAACCAACCCCTCGGCCGAGGTGTTAACACAGACAGGGAACCGGTAGGGACCGCATACTTCCTGGCCAACCTGGCCGAAGGCGCAGGGCAGGAAGCTGACAAAGTTCCAAGGCCGGACCCACTATGGCTTCGGCCACCGGAAAGGCCTCCGTAGGAGAATCCCCTCGGTCCAAAATCTCCGTGAGGGGATACCTGGCCCGTTGAAACGGGTTCGAGCTTCATCCCGGTGGACTCCAAGATGAGTCGAAGCAACCCTAAGAAGGACGAAGGGCTATCGTCCATTGACTGTCCTCCCGAGGACTCCAAGTCCATGCGCTTGGAGAAGAGGGAGGAACCATCATCGGACTCAGAAGAGTCCTCAAAGAGCTGCCTCGGCCCTGAGCCACCCTCCACCTGCCGAGGTTTATCCGGAGTGAGGGTGACCGACAGCCTATGGGGCAAACCAAAGCCGACCGAGAATTTTGGTCGGAGCCCCAACTAATGGCTGTGGGGCGGAGGTTCCACCAGAATCGTGGGGCAGCTGGGATTGGCCGAACAACGGCCTGAGAACAGCTCCTCGACTACAATGAGGGGTTGTTTCGGCTGCTCGGTGACAACCACTTAATAGCCGGGAGAGCGACTGGGTGGCTTATTCGATCAAAAGACTATTGCCACATAAGTTCTCGTACCTCCGGCGCAACTTAGCGCCGAAGCCTCCCTCGTCCGAGGAAGGCGTGGCGCCGCTTCGTGGTGCGAGACCACCTATGATGGCGGGATCAGTTGGACCGCAAGGATGACCGAGAGGCTCGACTAGGCCGAGGAAGGCGAGGAGAAGTGTCGGAAATCGGCACTCCCCTCGGCTCGGACGATCCCACCGAAGGCTCCGGAACTGGAGGCACAGACGAGCCGATGGGATCCTCAACTCCCACCGGGGGAACCGGGGAGAGGGGATTCTCAGCTTCTCCAGCCGACAACCCGTCTAACGGGTTGAGAAAAATCTCGACCGCGTCAACAGGAGTCTCGGCCAACTGGCCTGACGGGGACACCGTGAAGCCAGTGGCCGGAGCTGAGGGGTCGACCGAAGTAGACTGTCGACAAGGGGAAGGGGATCTTTCCCGCTCCCAAGAGCGTCGACAGAGAGACTTACTTTTGCTCTTTTTGGACCTGGAAGAAGGTCCCGAAGAAGTTGGACCCTCACCTTTGGTCGAGAGGGTCAGACAAAGCTCCTTAAAAGAAGCCAAGTAAGAGGCACCGAGAGAGAGCGGGACAAATGCCGCAGCGAGGTGAAGCGTGCGCTGCCTCCTCTTGAGGCGATCATCTGCTCAAAGCTGATCCATGAGCCCGCCCGCCCGCAGACACCGCCAATCGGGCCTCTTTAGATTTCACCGGTGGAATTCTTTTCTCGGGGCGCCCCAGTAGTAATCAGGTAGCATGGTCTTCAAGGACGTAGGCCGAAAAGGCAGAGCACAAGTCGCAGGCCTGCGGGTTGTGCTCAAGGCCCAGGCAGTAGACGCACGTGGAATGCGGATCCGTCCTAAACATCTTCTGCCCGCAAGGGCACCTCCGAAATCCGGGAGTCGATTTGTCCATCACAGCCGTGAGGAGAAGAAGACCGAAGTTTTTTTGCAAAAACTTTTCAATTTCGAACTTTTCGAAGAATTAGGAACCAGTCTTAAGCGCAACGCGTTAAGGAGGGAACCTGAGCTTCCAAGCGGTAAGGAAGATCTGGCGTCATGGGGCGAAGCCGAGAGTTTTACCACCCAGGTGGGTGGGAGGAGCCAGCTTGAAGACCTTCCGGCAAGATTTAAAGCGGCAAGGAACCTACCAATAAGTGTGGATGAACAACATATCCATGTCCCTAGAATCTACTTCTACAATTATAAGACTCCAGCTGCATTTAGCAAGAAATTTAGGATTTGAAAGTGCCCAATTTTTGAAAAGTGAAAATCTTACACTACTCCTTCAATAACAGAATTAAGGGAAAACTGTACAAAAGCATCTTTTGTCATGAACAGCTGTAAATCATCCCCCCCACCAGCACCACCCATTAGGGGTTTCGAGTATAAATGAATTTTTTGTATCCTTTTTCTGTGCTTTTCTTGCTATGCTTATACAACGCCATAACTTCCGAGAGTTCGCCATGAACCACCCATCTTGCAGCTAGCAGCCAACTTCCTGTGCTCTCAATATGCTATTGACAGCTGCTGCCCTCTGCCATTGGATGGCAGCACTCATTAGCACACTAACAGCACAGGAAACAGACTAGTGTGCACGAGATGCCCACGAGCATGGCTTAGTTTCAGAAGTTACTGTTTGGTATGAACACAAAAAGCACAGAAAGGGTTAAAAAAATACCAGTTATATTAAGAACTGCTAATTTGGGGGGTATAGTAGTTCATGGAAGAACAGGCTGATGTGCAGTTTTTTTGTTTTTTTTTTGAATCCACAAAGCTGTTTCTCATTCCGATCTCATCCAGCGCCTCCCCACCCCAAAGCCCTGTCATTGACTTCTTATAGACCAAAAGTTTATCTACCACTTGCCCAGGACCACATCATGGTGGGTGGCCAGCTGTGTCGATCATGCAAAAGCCTGAGTGAGGGTGTCAACTTGGAGAGTTTCCACTTTCTTCTTTCCTAATGATTTCTCTAAGGTGCCAGCATTCAATGACGCCATTGTGTATGCATGCGTGACACGTGTCCAGCAGCAATACCTTCCCTCCTGGTTATCCCAACCGGTCTCCACCAGTCAGTAATCACAGAGCAGGGAAGGAGATCATTCCCTGGAACGCTCAATCTTTCCTCCCCCAGCGGCCCACACAGGCTGTATTTGTTCCTGAACATGGGTCGCTAGCACAGGCATTTGACTCTGTACCCCACATGAGGTTGATAAAGTTGGCTGATCTTGGGGTTGGGAAGATGATGACCAGATGGGTGAAAAACTGTGAGGAACAGGACCCAGAAGGTGGTGCGGGGGGGGAGGGAGAGTTATCCAGCGCCACAGGACTTGGTGCTACGACCAGTGTTCTTCAATGTCTTCATCATATTACTGGGGATAACATTAAGGGTAAAATGTGCCTATTTGCAGATGACACCAAGTTCTTTGGAGGATGAACACAGCCGAATGATAGGGGACATAAGAGAAGATCAGGAGAAACTTGAGAGGTGGTCTAGGATTTAGCAGCTTGGCTTCAATGCAAAGATACACACATTGGAGCCAAGAATCCCAAGACAGAGTACAGCCTGGGAGGGGTTTGGTATCTGCAACAGCGGAGAAGGATCTGGGAGTGATAATAACTAGTGACCTGAAACACTCCACAGAGTACAGGAAAACAGCAGCAAAAGCAAATAAACTGTTGGACTGCACAACCAGAGGGATCAGCAGAAGATGACGTAGGTTATACTGCCTTTGTACAGGTCGCTGGTGATGCCACACCTGGAGTATGGAGTACAGTACTGATCCCACATCTTCACAAGGACATTAATCTGCTGGAGGCGATCCAGAGGAGAGCATCGAAGATGATCCCGGGCCACCAGGGTAAAGCATACGAGGAGAGGTTGGGGGTTGTTGAATATGTACTCCATGGTGGGGAGGAGACACGATTGAGACCCTCAAGTACTTGAAAGGGATAAGCAGAGTGGATAAGGAGGTTCTCTTTTTTTTTTCTTTTTTTTGCATTATCTGTTTACTCCCCTTCCCCTACTCTGGTGAACCCCACTTCTTTGGGCTCTACAAGACCCCCAGCTACCTCCACCAACCTCTCTTGAGCTTCACCATCTGGTCTCATATCGCAGCCGGTCCCTGGGATATCCTGCATGCAACACTCCGCCAGGAGGGTCCCACTCCTCTGAGGGAGAAGGCACTGCGGAGGGCAATCCCAGCGCACTCTCATTAGGGTCCAGGGACGCTGCTGAGGACGACGAGGCTCCCTGGAGGTTCCAGAGGTGTCGTGAGTCGGAGGGCCATCATCCAGCGGACACTAAGCTGCTTTTCCATTTTTTCTGATTCCCGCATCGCAACGCTTCAGTCGCACCTCCCAGTCTCCACTAGGGGCCGCTGCTGAGCAAAGCCTCCCACTCCCCCCACCCAAGGAGAGGAGAGTCGTCCTCCGGATGCTCAATCCTCTCTTGCCCCTGCTGTCCCCCGACAACCAGAGTCCGTTCCCGAACCATGGTCACAGGAGCTTCTCTTTAAACTAAGTGGAAACCGAAACACAAGGGGGGCACAGTCTTAAGCTTGGGGGGGGTCAGGAGGGAGGCTAGGAAGCAATTCTTCAAGGAAAGGATGGTGACTAGTTAGAATGTGCTACTGGAAGGCCGGCCCAGTGGCGTGGAGGGCTGAGGCATCATGCCTTACCTCCTGCCATGCCGGCAACCCATGTTCGTGGTGTGAGCGGGCCACCAAGGGTCAGCTGGGGAGGGAAAGGACCGTGCATCCAAAGGACAGCTCTCTTCTCCCGGGAGGGGTGGGGACAGAGTCCACTGCCTGCCTGACCCCTAGTGGTGGCTGGGGACTGGCACAGTGGGCCCACGCGTAGGGAGTGGATGTGGGGCAGACACTCGGCATGCCGCGTACGGAAGCGTGCGTGGCTCAGCCACTGGCGTCATTGCATGCCGCCACGTTTCAGGAATGGGCAGAAAAAGGAGGAAGAAAAAATCGTCACCCAGCAGGATGAAGACAGGCCCTCACAAGCTCCGCACCCAGCTAGCTGACACCTTGCTAGTGTGAGAGGTGTGTCCAGTGAACGCTGGGGTGACGGGGCTGGGAGGACCAGATGGTAGGGGGCCAGGCTGCAGGAGCATAAAGAGAGTAAGGGGAAAAAAAAAGAATGCGCTACGGAAGAGGTGTTCTCGATGAAGACATTTGGGCATCTTCAGGGTCATGGAGAGGCGAATGGAAAGGAATAGAGGATCGGGGGACAGTACCTAAACTGTGAACCCTGCAGCACAAGCAGACTAGACAGACCAAATGGCCCTATTCTGTGAGCTTTGTATGTTTGTGATTTATGTGGTGCACACATCTCGGGTATGTAACCAAACAAAACTGATTACACACTACTGCCCATACACTATTCAGTATATCTTGCATTTTACACATGAGCCATCATAAATATATCAACCCTAGAGATACTAACCAAGCATTGTAAATGTATGATGTAATCATGTAAAATTCGGTCTTAATGTGTTGTTCTGCTTAATGAGGTTTGTTCAAAATTGTCTTAAGTAATGTGTCCATTTTGTATTGACGTGGAGCCTTTGCAAAGGAGTCTTCAACTCAAAGGACTGTAATTCCGAAACTTTAATAAAATAAAAAAAATAAATATAAGTAATGCACAATGCAAAGTCACACAAGTGCTTGACACGAAAGCTTAGCTCTAAAGTACAGCAGAAGCAGATCTGCAAGAGAGTCAGCAGATATTTGAAGCGAATACTCTCACTTGATAGGAAGTTGTTCAATGTGTTTAGCTTCCTGGAACAGGAAATTATAAACTAAATGATAAATCCAATTCAGCTAGACAACCTATTGCAAGAAAAAAAGAACAAAAAAATGCAACACCATATCTATTGTCCCCTTTTTAAGAAAAAAAATGTTTTTGGGGGGGGACACCTAGCGGTGTGTAAATTTCCCAATTACAGCATTTTTAGTTAGTGTTTTGACTGTTAACCGGATTGATTCAGTAAGGGTAGAAGTGTATATTGCAAGTTCCTCAAAAACTAAATCCTTTCATACACAGATAGCAACCCCGCCCCCTCTCGTCAATTCTCTTTATATACAAGGCTGTTCCCATCTGTGGATCTGTCCCAAACTGTCTTTTCACATCAACCACATTTCTGTTACAGCCACAATATATACTTTTTTAAACCTTATTTTTAAATCATTATATCAAGAACTAACAGATACATGCTTGGTTCAAGGGCATAGCAATTGACAGAGGTACAGACATATAAATCAGGACAAGTTTCTTCTCTCCCAGGGTTACATCATAGGAGGAGAAGTACTACTGAGTTTCCAGCTTGAGTAAGAAAAGGTTAACAAATTGCTAATTGCAGCCGCGACCACAGACTGTATACTAAATAACCAAAAGTCCAATAAGCCCTGGGGTGCAAGACACAATAAGTCAACCAGTGATTTACATCAAAGTCCATGTATAAACCCAAAATATGATAACATCTTTAAATGAGGCAGATCATCAAGTCTGCATTCCACCTGAAAAACAAACATTACAATAAAATAAGCAACATCCACAGAACTGTACTACAATATAGGCAAAAGCCATAGTCTATTAACAAGAACTCTGACAAGGTTCGGGATACTACGGAGCCATAGTGGCAAACCTGCTTAACCACAAATCAGTACTTTTAGGCTTACTTCAGCCCTCGTCAGTCTCTCTCCAGGGATCATGCTGCCCTGCGTGTAATCCTCTGATATTAAGCAGCCTTTTGCCTGCCTCAGCAGGATGGGTGAAAATAAAATTTCTACCTGCACAGGAGATCTTGAGTTTCGCAGGCACCAACAGTGAATGAATGATTGACCCTCAGTGACTTTAGTTCTCCACGCACAGCATCAAAGGCCTTCCATCGCTGATGGGTGGTGTAGCTAAGGTCCAGAAAGAAAAAATTAAGAGTACTGTCAGACAACTGAAGCAGACCTTTATTTTTCGCTGCCTGGAGGATCCTGTCCCTAATATGCTGCCCCGCTGCAACAAGCAAAATGGTATGGGGTAAGAAAAAAAATGCCTGTTCAATGCCTACATACATAAGGAAGGGTATCAGGAGTGAGATGTCTCTCTTTGCGGATGACTAAAAACTGGGGGCGGTGGTGGATGGGGAGGAAGGGAGGGTGGCCCTACAGGGGAACCTGGAGGCTCTGGAAAGGTGGTCTAGAAAGTGGAAGCTGAGGTTCGATGCAGGGAAATGCAAGGTACTCCACCTGGGGGCCAGAAACCCAGGCCAAGTGTACACCTGGGGGGGAATGCTACAAGTCTCAATGGCTGAGATGGACCTGGGGGTGGTGGTGGATGTCAAGATGAACAACTCGGAGACTTACAGGAGGGCAGCGGCCAAGGCCAACAGGATGCTGGGATGCATCGCTAGGGGGAACACCTCCAGAAGGAGAGAAGTGATACTCCCTCTGTATAACTGCTTGGTGAGGCCGCACCTCCAGTACTGTGTGCAGTTTTGGAGGCCACACTTAAAGAGGGATACTGAACTCCTGGAGAGTGTCCAGAGGAGGGCAAGCAAAATGATCTGGGGCTTGGGGGGCTGGACCTATGGGGAGAGGCTCAAAGAACTAAACATGTACACATTGGAAGAGAGAAGGGACCGGGGGGACATGATAGAGGTCTTCAGGTACATGAAGGGGGTAAATAAGGGAGGAGCAGTCAGGGTGCTCTGAAGGAAGGAGGAAGCAACTAGAGGCATGGGTGGAAGCTGGGGGGATTCAGGGAGAAAAGGAGGTGCTACTTCACTGAGAGGGTGGTGGAGCCAAGGAATCGCTGCCCTGGGGGTTGGTGGAGGGTTCAAGAGGGGGTGGGACAGGTACAGGGGAAGGGTTCTGGTAGCAAAGTCCAGTGCAGCGAGAATATCCAGGACTGGGAAGAGAGAAGCCAGAGAGGGCGAGGGGGGCAGCAGGGTCAGCTCCCAGGGTGGGGGCTGAACAAACGAGCAGACACGAAAGACAGTTAGGCCTATTCTGCTGGCATTTTAGTATGTTAGTAAGTCCTGATCAGCGTTTTTTTTTTCTGAGGTGTGATCCTCCGGTAGACGCTGAAAATAGATTCAGCAAGGGAAAGGTTTAGTATGCTGGAAAGCAACTGGACAACGACGTGCTACAAGTCATCCCCCTAAGAGCCTTCAGGGACACCGAGCAAGCGGACATGGGCTAGGTGGGCTTCGTTCTCTACATGCTCTAATCGGAGCCCAAGAAGTTTATTTTCCAAAAGCAGCCCTGCTGTCACTGCGGAGGTCTTAACAGCCGATTCCTTCGCCATGTGCGATTCCACCAAAATGGTTTCCACCTTATTCTCCAACATAGTTACTCTTTTATTGTAAAGATCCATTTTGGCATCCAATGCTTGTACCGATTTGTCGAGAGCTTGGACAGCCTGTAGCACAACACTGTTAGAAGGCTCACAGTCTCCGGTGGCACCAGCCACAAGGCCACATTGATCGGCACCATCAGGCCACTTGCCTTGTTTCCCGTGGACAGAGTCTGCCTGCTCAGCTTTGCGAGGGTTCCCTATAATATTTGTTGAAGAAAATTAGACAGCTGACTCCCACTAACTAGTAAACAAGAATTCTGCCATTCAGTACAGTTCCAGCCTCAGAAAAATGAAGAATTAAACGCTGCTTTTAGGTGGTAGTACAGGAGCTCTCCGGAGTGCGACCAATGCTGTCGGTTGCTAGCCATGCCCCCTAGCCACAATATCTGGCTTATCTGTTGATAACTTCAAGTTCTTAAAACTTTTTAACAATACTTCATGCACTGAAGCTATTAATTTTTAAGGTTTTGAGTTTTTGTCCAGCTTGTTCTACAAAATATAAAAAAAAAGCTTCTGTTTTCAAATGAAAATGATAATTTTCATGACTATTGCAAAGAAATTAAACTATATAGTGGAAAAGGAAATCTTATTTTGGTAGGAGATTTCAATCTACCAGATATAAACTGGGCTACCAATAAGGCAGATAATAGAGTAAAGTCTACTTCGACACTACAGAAGACTGCAGCCATAATCCAACAAGTCACCCAATCAGCTAGATGGGCTAACATTCTCAACTTAGCATTCACAAACTTCAGAAGAGAGTTTAACTGCAGAGTTGAAGAACCCCTAAGTACCAGTGACCATGCACGTATAGTTCTCCAAGTAAGCAATAAGACATGACAGGGTGTGCATTAGACGCTTCTAATGTACGGCAAGGGGCATAGCTTCAGCCCCTGGCCGTGCGTTAGAAGTCTCTAATGCACACCTCCGAAGTGTCTTACTGCACTTATAAAATGGGGATCTGCATTTTACAAATATGTAGATGTTTTAATTTGTTGGTTTAAACACTAAATTGGTTAAATCTTTGATGTATTTTGATCTAAAATAGTTCCTCTGCCTGCATCAGCTTGATGTAATTTATTTTGTCTTTTGGAGTTTTGTGTTACTGTGGCCACCAGTACTCTGTGTACACCCCCCACCACCACCACCACCACCAAACTGTATGTCATGACTACACACACACACACTTACTTAAAATTACCTGTTTGTTTTTGATTTTCCTTTTTATTTATTTTCTGAATAAGCAATCAATATGCATATTTCTCATACATGGTAAAAGAGCAGGTACAAAATAAGTTACATCCAGAAACCGATAGCTATCACAATAGGTTACCATGTACTCTGTTACAGTAGTAGTAGGGGGAGTCCAAGAATAAGTCTAGGATAATCATAATTTTCAAAAATATCCAAACAGTTGCCAGCCTCTTCAATGGTTTTAGGTGGTACCATTAACAACTGTAACATGGCAATATCAGCAACTGCAAAAATGAGTAATTGTATTGGTTAAAACGGATCACATGATACAAGTAGGAGACAGCATTAATTTCCAAGTAATGCCCGCTCCAACTTGTAATATTAATTGTACCACTAATTGTTTTGAATAAATACCGTTGCACTCATATTTACAGAATTTCCCACCCACCACCCAGTGGCCACTTGCGATCGCACCAAACGTGTTGTGTCTATATATCGCGGCTTAAAGTTAAGCAATGGAGAAAGTGAAAATTACCTCTGAGATATACAGATTCGCAGGAATAGCAGGATGGATTGATGGCAAGTTTGGGTGTAGTGCGAGTAGTCCGAGCGATGACACGGCAGACAATCCCAGTATTGGTTACTCTTAATAAAAGCATAGCACTTTTCTTAGTTTTGTTATCTAGTTATGCAAAAATGGCACGGTATACATCCCAGCATACAGTGCTCCAGTATGCAGCAGCGTGTACAACTGTATATTTATGAAATATTGAAGGATTTAGCACTAAAAGTACCATTTAGAAATGTAAAAATTAAAAACTGTTGTAGCACAGTGCAGATCTTGTTTATCGCTGTATGTTTCACAGCATAAGTATCATAATAAATGTTGCTGTCTTTTTGACGTCTTGTCTATTTCAACATTAAAATACTGAAAGCACATACAACGTTTTCATAGTATTTGTCAAAGAAAAACAACAGAATTAATCAGTCCTTAACAGCACTTGCCATGTTACAAACGCATTAAGCCACTCCAAGGAAGCTTCTACTGTGGAATTAATGCATGGTTAGGTAGTTGCACAACCCCACCACAACAATGCATTAATTCCACAGCAGAAGCCTTCTTCATCGAAGCGTAATGCTTACATAAGACTAGTAACACAATCCATATGGACAGCTGTTTAAATCCGAACAACAAGATTAGGGATTTAATCAGCAACTATAGCCCCTAACCGACCCTCCTTGCAGGCACATGCTATGTTTCAGAAATACTCATTATTTTATAAAACACATATACAGTAAGCACAAACAGGAAGGTAAAGGGAACTGTTTAAAGTGAACATCAAAACATTGCAGCTTAAACTATGATGCATTAACTGTGGCAGAACTTAGTACAAGATTTCTTACAGAAAAAATATTATCTAACTCGAGTAACTGAGAACACTAGCGGGTGAGAGACTTCGATGACAGCAAACAAGAAACCGCTGTGACGGTAAGTCGCATTCCCCAACAAGAAAAAAAAACATTTTGTGAATAAAGGCTCCCCTCTCCTATGTTACTACTTTAAAAAATTCCAACATATAACTAGCTTGCTCTGGACATTTCAGAGAAAGCCAACCATGACCATCGAGCACCTGATTCCTTAACAGGATAAACTCTCAAAGTACTGTCTCACTTGGGTCAGTCTTCAGCATCCTCGGACTCCTGCGTCCCCTGTAGCTCCTGGTGTACTGCAAATTCGGCCTCCCATTTTTTTTGTCCACTGACCAACATCCTGGGGGTCTGAACTGCCACGTTTTAACCCCGTACACTACATGGAGACGAGCTGGGAGAAGAAAAGAGTGCACTATTCCTAGTGCTCGAAGCCTCTGATGCACTGCATCAAACCTCTTGCGACGGGCCCTTGTCTGAAATGATCAATACGGAAACAACTTAACATCTGCTCCTCCATCAATCTGAATACGGTATGTTGCTCTAGCTGCAAAGATCACCACGTCCCAAACCTCCAAATCCTGATGTTTTGACTAATATGGTGCGTGGCTAGGTCGGTGATTCAGGTTGGACATGTGGATTCACCCGGTAAGCCCTCTTACATGCTGACCAATCCATATCTGGTAAGTTTGGTAAAGCTTCTTGTAGCCCGTATGTACGAAACTGTAGTAAGTTGGGGCCTTCGGAACCCTCTGGTACTCTCACTACCTGAATATTGCCAGAAAGGATTTTATTTTTTTATGGCTTTCATGCTGTATCCAAGTTGCCCGTTTTCTTTGATGAGGTTGGCCAGTGCTGTAGAATTAGTCGTGAGCCATTTTTCGGAATTGGCTACAAAACCAGATACAGCCTGAAGTGCTAAATCGTGGGACTCCAATTTCTGCAAGGTGCTTTCTATTTTAGAATACATTGCCTGAGTAGACTCTGACATCGCCTGCCATGGGGGCTCTGTTGCTGGCATGGTAGAATTTCAGACAACGCCTGCGGCCTTACTGGTAGATTACTGCAAATCTTTAAATGGTTCAGGCTGCTGCCCCTTTGGTCGACCCATGGCAAGTAATCTCTTTCTGCTCCAAATAACATGCTGCAAAGGTTGATTCACTGCAAACTGCAAAATTTTAAACCTGATATTTTTTTTTTCTGAAAACATCACACTGCCACAGGGCTCAGCAGTCTAAGTGCATCCTGCCTGGAAGATGACTCTCTAGCACCCTCCCCTGGCTGGTTTTTGCCTTTTTTATTTTAATTAATGACAATAAAACGCTGGCACAGTGTGTGAGCAAACAAGACCATAGGGTACAGTACAGTACAGTACAGCCAAACCATGTACAGCTGATACCTGCATTTTTGCTTGAAGTTTTAATCTGTCTCTTTTAAAATACACGGAGCAACTATTTAACTCTAGATGTAAGTGGCCCGAGTGGTGGGTGAGTGCAGAATATTGGCTTCCTTCCCACTCGTACTGCCTGATATTAGCTTTGGGCAACGATTACCAGCAACCTAACATGGGGTGAGCATTCAGACTCATCTCTCCCCCAAGTCCGAACTCCACTCGGCCAGATTGCACTCAACACCTTGCTGGCCAGTATAAGCACCCTCACCAGCCTGGCAGGTCTCACTCACTTAGATCGCCTAGCTGTCCTAATCGAAATGACACACTCCTCAGCTCTCCTTAACCTGTCTCCAGTTAGCCCTGTAATCAGGAATGCAGGCTAACCTTGCAGCTGCTTGACACCTCAGCTCTGAGCGACTGTGCGGCTGCACAACAAAGCCCACTGACACGCAACCTACAAATCTAGTGCTCTACCCTCCATGTCATTCACATCCAAATCGGTGACTGCTGCCTAATACCCTGCTGGCCCCTGAACTTACTAGATCACTGAGCCTCTAACGCTCCCTCAAGTGGCTGTCACTACATCCTCCCTTCTCTCGGACTGTCACTCTCTCTCCCTGTCAATCCTCCTTGCTGCAATCTACCTAGTTGACACTATACCTGTGCTCACACCCCTAGCTATCCTCCCACCTCCCTAATCAACTACAGCACCTCCAATACTCATAATGCATCTGATCCAACCCCATATGCCCTGGGCCTTCTAACTCCAAAAGCACAGCACTTACTGTTGCGGTTCAAAACCAGAGTTTGTGGGTGCTCTCTGCCCAATTATAAGTTTCTTAAGCGGCTACAAATTATTCTAATTTTATGGTTGTACCAGCTACTGCTAACAGCTGGTGACACTGAACTCAACCCTGGACCAGGTCTGACCACCACTCAACTATCCTTCCCACCATGGCAGTGGCGAAGGGGCTTAAAATAGTTCACTTAAATGTAAGAAGCGTACTCCGCAATCTTACTGAGCTTACAGCAGGGACGTCCCATGACCAACCAGACATCTTGTGCATCTCTGTAACCTGGCTCAAGCCCTCAGTCTCTTATAACTGTACAACATAGCTGGTGGCTACAGCTTCATCAAGAGTGACAGGCCCCCTCCCAAAAGAGGCAGTTGTACTATGATCTACTTCAAATCCCTCCTCCATGTGTCTACTCCTACACCTCCCCTAATTCTCACTGCCACCACCTTTGAAGTTTTCCATTGCATACTAACTTTAGGCAGCTCTAAGAAACTGCTTGTCCTCCGTGTTTACCTACCCCCAGTTACGAGTTACCATGGGCTCCCCTATAAAAACAGTTGGCCCTGTTGTACTTGGCAATGACCTCGTGATCCTTGGCGACTTCAATATCAGTTGGTCTGGCAGCGCTAAAACAGAAACAGAGTCCCAACTACATAAGTTACTGCTCACCCAAATTATCTCCCAACCAGCCAGATTATCCAACAATGCCACTACTACTACCCTTATTGACTGGATTCTTGTCCCTGATACTGACAAAATAACCAGCTCAGGTGTCCTGTTGCACTCCTTAAGTGACCACTCAACTGTTTTCTGTGTATGGTGCACCAAAGTGCCCAAAGCACCATCCTGCATCATCCACTTTTGAAACTTCTCTCTCCTGGACCCAACACAATTTAAGACTGGACTGGCCAATCAAGACTGGTCAGCCCTCTGGGCCACCTCAGACGTCAACACGGCTATATCTCACTTTAATACCATATTACTCATGCACCAGAACAAACATGTTCCCCTTGCTAACAGGAGAGTTAGGGGTTAAAACACTAAGTGGCTCACTCCACCCTTCCTGTCTCTTATGAAGGAAAGAGACAAATGCTGGGTCTCCTTCAAAACATCCAACATCCAAACTGACTGGGCTGCTTACAGAGCCCTAAGAAATAAATGTAAGCAAGCCATTTGGCAGAGCAAAAGCGGCTACTATAAAATACCACTGGCCTCCTCACACAATAGCCCTCGCCAATTTTGGGACCATCCTAAACAAGCCCTTGGATACTCCAAGCCCATCACACCACACTTTGACATCAATGGGGTAAATTGTAACAATCCTCTTACTATCTCTAACACCTTCAATAAACTATTCACTGATCTCTCCCCAACCCTTGAGAAGCTAAATGGGCATAAAAGGAGTCTGTCCCCACCACCATCACCTCAGGCTGAGCAATACCACCTCCCCTTTCTATTCAAAGAGGTCTCCACTAAGGAGTTCCTCAAACTACTAAGGTTGATCCCAGAATCCAAATCGGCCGGTCCATACGGATTGGAGCCCAAGTTAATCAAACTTGCAGCCCACGAACTGGCCATCATACTAACCAGAATTCTCAATCAATCTCTCTCTCTCTACCTCCTCCGTCCTCGCAGCATGGAAACAAGCAAACATAGTCCCCGTTTTTAAAAAAGGAAATAAAACCATATCCAATTACAGACACATCGCCATTCTACAGGCCTTAAGCAAAATACCTGAAAAAACTGTTGACACCAAACTTACTGCATACCTGGATAGACACAACCTACTTTGCCCTTCTCAACATGACTTCCAAAAACACCACAGTACGTCTACTGAACTATTCACTTTAACAAACACCATTTACACCTCCCTTGATAATGGAAAATACACTGGTGCATTATTCATAGACCCAAGGCCTTCGACATGGTTGACCACCAGTTACTACTTGGTAAATTAAGCTCTCTAGGGATCTCAGAACATGCCCTACCTTGGTTTGCCAGTTATTTTGCAAATCGGACACAAAGGGTTAAGGTAAGATCCACCTAGTCTGACCATCTCCCCACTGCCCTAGGCACCCCCCAAGGCTCAATCCTTGTACCACTGCTTTTCTCCCTGCATGTAAACTCTATATATCATTGCTTCAAGCACAGTACCCCTCTCCTTTATGCTGACAATTTAGTGTTTTTCAGTCATGCCTTGGATACAATCAGGATTAACAATGCTCTATCCTCTGATCTCCAGGTAGTCCATCCTGGCTTAACAATAATGAACTACTAATGAACTGCTCCAAAACTCAGGCAATGCTCTTTGGAACACTTCCTCAGTTGCAAAATATAGACACTCCCCTCTTGGTGTCCTGTGTGATTGGTTAACACAGTAAGATCCTTCAAATACTATCACCCTGGACCCCTCCCTGGATTTCGCCCTATACATCTCCTCCACATGTAGGGACACAAACGCTAACATACTAAAATGCCAGCAGAGTAGGCCTAACAGTCTTTTGTGTCTGCTCGTTTGGTCAGCCCCCACCTTGGGAGATGACCTTGCTGCCCCCCCCCACCCTCTCAGGATTCACCATTTCCAGTTCAGGATATTCCCCTTGTGTTGGACTTTGCCTGCACAACCCTTCCCTTCTCCCCTAATGGCTAGGGACAACACTGCACACACGCTATTGCTCTCTAAATTTACATACAGCCTTTCAGTCTTCGCCAGCATTTCTAACACCCTCATGTGCAAATGGACAGTAGGTTATAACAATATATGCTGCTTCACTCTTGGATGCAATGCCTTACTCATCACTATCTCCTGTACAGCAAACTAGGCTGGCCCAGCCCTAATGGACCTTACTCTAGGGGAAACTGTCCATAGTACATTAAACAAACAAAAAAACTCTACCCCCTTACCTCATACCTTTGACTCTCCGCTAGTCATTTCTCCCTTAGATCTTCTTACACTGACCAACTGAATATCCCCAGGTCACATACCAAGTATGGTGAGATATCCTTCTCTTCCACTGCACCTATGCTGTGGAATAGCATACGTCATCTGTGCAACAGAACAAAACAGCTGGTACCTTCAGTCAACATCTCCGAGAATATCTGCTGCAACGTTTCCAATGTACCTGTCCTAACCCTTAATGTGCTACCACTTGTCTAAACCTACAACTACTTTGTTTCACTCTGCAGCAACATTTCTGTAAAAAAAAAAAAACACAAAACTGTACCTCTCTTACGCATTGCCACTTGTATGTACCTTTGTGCCCTTCCTTACAACTCTGCAATTACTGCTACTCTGTATGACTTCATACGTATACCTGCCTTGTAATTTTTGTATTTTCATTGCTGTTGTAACCTCCTAGGTTGTGCCTGAAAATACGCAACTGTCTGCCTAGTGCACCTAACCTGGTTACCAAAGACCAAATAAATAAATAATAGCATGTACCAGGTAGAAGTACCAGGAACTGCTGTCCGCTTTACTGCATTTGATTCTGTATGCAGTGTGAAGTCAGAGCATGATCGCTGAAGGCAGTCAGAATACACGGTATTTTGGATATTCAAATCGTTTTAAAACAGTTTGACAATTTCTACCTTGATTTCTGTGTTGATCTGCAAATATGTTGATCAGATGCAGTTTGGATGGCGAGTGAGGCGCGCAAGTTGTAGCTTGACAGAGTGAGGGAGTTGTGGCACAATTTTTTTTTTGTGCTGCGTCCTGACTTTAGAGTACTTGTTTTTACCTGTGCATTAGACAGATCTTATGCACAGGAAACAACCAATCCAGGTGCAGGATTTTCCTTGCCAATTTTATAATTTAGATTATTTTATATAAAAAGGGAAAAATGAAATATTTAATTTCAGTAGAGGACTCTCTGAAGGAATAAACTGATGTACTGCAATCAGGACGTAACTGAAGTAGTGAAATGACTGAAAGATACAGATGAATGAATGCTGAGATATAAAAAAATGATCTGCAGAACAAATTTATCCCTATAATTTCTATTTATAACAAAAAAATGTGGTTCAATACAAAGATACAACAAAAAATAGCTAAGAAAAAAGTCTCTACAAAATATGAAGAAATAACCCAACTAATGGAAGCAAACAGATTATCTGATAACTTAAAAAGAATGCAAAAAATTACTACAAAAAGCAAAACACAATCTAGAGATAAAACTGGTAACCAACTAAAAATCCAAAAGCCTTCTATGCTTGATCAACTCTTGGACAAAAGACAACAATACTACTGGACCACTTCTCATAAACGAGAAATAAATCAAACATGAAAAGTGTATAGAACAGGCATTTAATAATTATTGTTGCTCCTTATTTTGTCAGAATCAGAAAATTACAAATTCTGACACTATTGGGGGACAAACACTTCATATAAAAACAGATGATGTTTTAAAGGATCTTACAAACATAGACAAGAATCAATCCTCAGGACCTGATGGCCTGACTCCATCAGGGCTTAAGGTAGCAGCTTTACAGATAGGTAAGCCCTTAACCCACAGACTAAATCTGTCTCTCAGTACTGAAGTTCCCAGTATATTGTTATTCCAATCCATAAAAAAGGTTAAAACAAGTGATGTATCCAACTACAGACCAATAAGAATAACATTAATTCTCTGGAAGATAATGGAGAAAAGGGTTACAGACACACTCTAAGAAGACTGTGCTACAAAAAATATCTCAGATCGTAGCCACCATAGCTTTAGGGGAGGGAGATCAAGTACCAACAACTAACAAGTTTCTATGAACCCATCAGTAACAGAGGGCAATATAGAGAGAGAGGCTAGAGGGCGGATTCCATTGGCTCAGTTGAAGTCTCGTGTCCGCCATATTAGAGGAGGGTTGAGGTGCCAGCAGATAACAGGAACACTTCTGGAAACTTAAGATAGCAGCACAGGCACACTGTTTTGACAAAAATCGAGTATGAGCATACCTTGTTTTTGTCACCACAATGTGCATCTGCTTCATCACTTCCATGCTGTCAACTGTGTTTGTTCCCAACTGGATCAGCAGATTTCTGTCAAGAGTCTGCTGGTCCCGCTATCTAGCCTCTCTCTCTCTCTCTCTACACTGACTTCTATGATCAGTAAAACACAGGGACAAGAAACTCCACTGACTGAGTGGACAGTAAGGCAGTAGCGTGGATGAAAGCAGACTGCCACATCAAAAAAAACAGAAATAATTTGGGGGCCTTTTGTACAGACAGATCATGCTAGCTGGAGTAGCACTGGGAAGGGGGTACTCAGCAAAGGTTCAGACCAGCTGGATATTAGATATGTTTCTGCCTGCTAGAAGCTGCAAACTGATCAGTTGTATTGATTTTGTGCTACCCACTGGTTATAGTGTCACAATCTAATGGGTAAGAAACTGTCACAAACAACCATGTTACAAGATTTAAACTGCCTATTTTATTACTGTGAACCAACTCAGATTACTGGATTTTTCATGCCCATTTTATAAAAATCGGGTCTACTGCCGTTCTCCCAGGATGTGAGCAGGCTGATCTGGTGAGTTCCCCAGCAGCAGAAGAGTCTACTCACAGAAACAGAGACGTATGCCAGCAGAAGGCGACCTTACAGTCTATCAAGTCGGCACAGTGTGGAGGTACATGCTTTTTAAGGGTGTCCACCCACCACTCCCTCCCCTCCCCCATTGCACACATCAGCCTGGTACAAAGCTCACTCTTGACATACCCCACTTAAGTGCCTGAGGGAAGGAGTGTTGTGCACACAGATCCTGGGGCCACCACAAGGGACCATTCGTATCCAAATCCAAACAAACACAGTTAGTGATGTATGCTTTTGTGTTATCACATTAGCAGATTTGAGTAGACTGTTCAAACTGTCCCCCTGTCCCAATCTATCGGTTTTTAAAGAGAAGATGATTTCTGGTGACCACCAGTAAATAAGGTGGTGCTTTATTAACTTTAGACTTTCCCCTGCCTGCTGCTCTCCGACCTGCTGCCCGCCTGCAGTAGGTGTCCAGTGGGAAAGCAATTTAGAGAGGGCAGAGGGGTCACGCAGCCAGGGTGCCAAGAAACTTCCTTGCCCAAGAGCCACCCTTCACTGCAACAGAAAAAAAAAGGCATGAGGGAAAACCATTTAACAATGATACACTGGTTGAAGAAAGGCAACTATGTAAAAACAGCGCTCTGCAGGAAAAGCCACATACTAACACATTAAAATGTAAGCAGAATAGGCCTAACGGTCTTTCGTGTCTGCTCATTTGGTCAGCCCTCATCCTGAGAGCTGACCTTGCTGCCCCCTCTCCCTCTCTGGCTTCTCCCTTCCCAGTCCCGGATATTCCCACTGTACTGGATTTTGGTTCCAGAACCCTTCCCCTGTACCTGTCCCACCCCCTCTTGAACCCCTCCACCGTCTCTGCCTCCACCAGCCCCCTGGGCAGCGCATTCTATGGCTCCACCACCCTCTCAGTGAAGTAGCACCTCCTCCTTTCTCCCCTGAATCTCCCCCCCTCCAGCTTCCACCCATGCCCTCTAGTTGCTCCCCCTTCCTTCCTTCCTTAGGAGCACCCTGACTGCTCCTCCCCTATTTACCCCTTTCATGTACCTGAAGACCTCTATCATATCCCCCCGGTCCCGTCTTTCTTCCAATGTGTACATATTTAGCTCTTCGAGCCTCTCCTCATAGGTCCTATCCCCCCAGCCCCAAATCATTTTGGTTCCCCTCCTCTGGACCCTCTCCAGGAGTTCAATGTCCCTCTTTAAATGTGGCCTCCAAAACTGCATGCAGTACTCAAGGTGCGGCCTCACCAAACAGTTACACAGTAGGAGTATCACCTCCCTCCTTCTGGAGGTGATCCCCCTAGCGATGCATCCAAGCATCCTGTTGGCCTTTGCTGCAGCCCTCCTACAAGTCTCCGAGTTGTTCATCTTGACATCCACCACCACCCCCAGGTCCCTCTCAGCCATCGAGATTTGCAGCATCCCCTCCGCCCCCCCAACCCCAAGGTGTACACCTGGCCGGGGTTTCTGGCTCTCAGGTGTAGTACCTTGCATTTCCCTGCATTGAACCTCAGCTTCCACTTTCTAGACTACCTTTCCAGAGCCTTCAGGGCCCCCTGTAGGGCCACATGACAAAGTAACAAATTGTTTACTGCAGCAATGTGTTGTTATAAGCAAAAAACACTGAAGTGCTAATTAACTGTGAGAATTTGTAGCACATGGCACAGACAGATTAGCAAAACCGAAAATGATATTTAGAGTCATGCAGTCTCGTATCACGGGCTCATTTAAGCATGTTTCACAGACTACTGCAATGCATTTCTGGAAAAGGTCAGCTCCTTGTTTTGTACAGCATTTTGTTGCATTATACCAGCTGTTTATGTCTTAGCTGTGGTGAATCACACGGCTACATTAGTCATTACCTAGCTTAAAATACAAAAGGCTATTCACGAATTTACCAAACACAGAAACAATTTAGAAATAAACAACTCAGTTATTCCTAATCTCAACAGTCGACAGAATCAGCCTGACCTGGATAAAAACAAAACTCTCAAGTAATTACTGAGCCATCAACATGAATTCTGCATGAAGAATGGAAAGAAATACACTGGCAACTAACATCTGTATGCAAACAAAGCACAAACAACAACAAACCGCAGAGCAGTCCAGGTGGAAACAAAAGCCAACACAATGCTCTCCGTCGCGCACCAGCAGAAGCCTAAGGACGTCTCATAAAATAATTACAGTGAATGCACAACAGATCATGTTAAGGTCATCAGTGTGGAGGCATCACAGAGAACCAGCAGCAATGGGCAGTATAAAGAAAGCAAATCCATTAAGCTTCTGGAAGACTATCACCACCTTGAATGTAAGGCAGAGAATACCTAAACTGAGGTGCCATCCTCCAGATGAACATTAAAATGATGTCCCCTTCACTCATAACTGGCTGCTGTTCAGGTAGACGCTGAAGATCTCATGATGACACTACTGGAAACGATTAGGTCATATGCCCCGCTGTACCGGAAAGCAGTCTCCATTTTAATGCAAGGATAGATTGCTATCCCCCCCCCCAAACACCAGCTTTCTAATAACCATGGTACTAACCCCAAATACTTCTGAAAGATAGTAAAAAGTACCAAGGGCTGTTCAGTCCAAGTTTCTTCTAATTCCTCTGAAAGAAACAAACACTGATGGCAGAAAGAAAGACCACTGGTCCATGCATTCTGCCCATAAAACCATAACAAACCCAAGACCTATTGTCCACGCAGGTTTCTAACCCACACTATATACCCCCGTGCTTCCCACCTGCCCTACCACTACCAGCCTATGCAACCACTAAGCCTTTCATTTCGTCCCAGTGGTATCTGAAACCATAGATAGTTTTGGCACCCACCACATCAGCTGGTAGATTGTTCCATGGCTCCACCACCCTTTCTGTAAATAAAACGTTCTCACTTCCCTCTTCAACTCACCCAATCAGTTTTCACTCGTGCCCCCATTTTCTTGGTCCACTACTTATGCTAAATAGTTCTTTGCAATTTACCGTGTTCATTTTTTTCGGGAATCTGAAGGTCTCTATCATACAGTATATCAATCAATCGAAACATTACAGCCCAAATTAAATACATCTTTTATATGGTTCAGTATCTATTTGATAAGAAGTACTATCCCTGCTAAGTACACACATTCAATAAACCCAATTTTTGACAATTTACACAATGGTATGCTATATTCTTTGAAACTGATACATCTCTTAGGGATGCAATCAGCATTAACCGCTGCCTGTAAGAAAACCCAATGAATCCAAAATTCTTCACCCTTCTCTTGGTGCCCATGTAATGTACTGGTGAAAATGACTCCATCCTCTAAATAGTGTTAACAGAATGCCAGGCCTCCCTCTTCAGGGGATCCCTACAGAGCCAAAGGTGAGTAATGGCCTTTTTAGCTGCCAAAATTAAGAGCAACTTCAGGGTTGATCCCCAAACTCCCTTCCATGGCTCTCTCCCTGGAGATGCCCTACAGAACTTATGATGGCATCAAAAGATCCTGTTAGGAAAACGTAAAGTTTAAATCAATCCAAACTGCCTCCCAACACCTAGCCAATTGAGGGAATGACCAGAAAATGAGTGTAACTAGCTTTAGTTTTCCCACACCTTCTTTCCCACACCTTCTCCAACAGCCACCCACTTGAGGGCCCTTGTACTATGCCTGGATAGCTGGCGTATAAAAATATTGGGACCCACATTTCCATGCAAAATTTCACCAGAAAACCAAGCCCGTTACCCTATAATTGCAAACAGAGAATTTCAATCAAAGTTTCATGCTGACTTATTCCGTAATTCTGAATTCCATTTATCAAGAATAAAAGCCAAACACTCTGAGCCCCACCAGACCTCTGTACAGCGATCCTATTAGGTGAGACCAGTTAACTCCATCCACCCTGATAGTCTTTTAAAACTGTAAACAAAATGGAATGTTTCTCCGGAAGTTGTTTGTATGCAGAACCCAGGCCCAGTATATAGGATTTAAACTGTATATATTTAAAATGGGACAGATGAGGGAGGGCATACTACCTTTGAAGTTCTCGAAAGGGACAAATACCCTTGGTGGTGAACAACTGGCACATATACTGTATTTTAAGCCCTGACAGTTCCATGACTATAGGCCCGCATCATATGCATTGGGGTAGGGGGAATACTGCATCGTACATCACAGCCCTGAGCCAGGTCACTTCTTCGACACAAAGATATTGCTTACAGTATAATTTCCAACATTTTAAGGAAAGAGCTGTAAAAGTGGCAAAATGAGATGAGATATTCTTTAAAGGATAAGAAAATAAATCTGCATTATCCAAATCATTAATCGTAAATTTATGGTTTTTCAGTGGGCCTGATATTAGGGATTGATACAACATATTATTCGTATCTGTGCTGCTAGGGCATAATAATACAGATTAGGAAGGTTAAGACCTCCCACCGACCCCCCAGCAATCGGCAGCTGCAGCATCAAAAATATAATGCAAGGGCGCCCTCCTCTCCATAAAAATATAGATATAATAGTATTCCAATAGTGGAAATAAGAATTGCCAGGAGCTGAGGTTTAATCCTCTGGCATAGTTTTTTAGACGACTCCCCGCACAAGGAAGAAGAGCTTTGGACATTTTACTTGGACTATCTACAGGACAGAAAAGTGTCTGCTTAGTATGAGCCAAAAAAGTGGTTAAATATGCAAGAACAGTTGAAACCATCTTCCTTGGGGATATCTTAAAAGCATAGTTCAACAAAAGTTCTGGAGCCACAGTGGATAGACTAATGTCCACTGATGAAATATAGCTGATGAACAATTTTTTAAATGATTTTACGGATATGATTTCAACTTTATTTGTGTAACTGTGTGGCCAGTAACGTGTCTTCCATGTATTCACATAATAAAATTTGAAATATTAAACAAAAGGTTTGGCAGGAACAATAGGTAATGTTTGAAAAAGGTAAAATAACCTGGGTAGCTGGACCAGTGGCATGGAGGGCAGAGGCATCCGTGTCTTACCTCCTGCCATGCCAGCGACCCGTGTTCGAGGTGCAAGTGGCTGCTGGGGGTCGGCTGGGGAGGGAGAGGATCGAACGTCTGGAGGGCAGCTCTCCTCTTCCAGGGAGGGGTGGGGATGGAGTCCGCTGCTTGGCCATCCCCTAGCAGTGGCTGGGAGATAGCGCAATGGACCAAGACAAAGGGGGAGGGGATTTGGGCCAGATGCCCAGTGTGCCACGTGCGTGGTTTGGCCATAGTCACTGCACGCCTCTGCACCACATTCGGGGGACGGGAGAAAAGCGAGAAAATATCCCGACCAGCGGATGATGCCGACCCTTCAGAGCTTATACCCGATAAGCTAGCACCTGCAGAGATCCAGAGGTGAGTCCGGTGGATGCCGTGGTGACAGGGTTTGGGGGGCCAGTGGAAAGAGGCTGGTCGGGAGGGGGAGAAACATACAAGCAAAAAAAAAAAATAACCTGGGTAAAACATTCTGCTTGATCACCTCTACCCTCGACAGAAAAGGGAGTGGAAGCTGAAGCCACTGTTGGATATCCTCTTTCATTTTTGTGTAAGGGACTCACAATTTAATAGCTCCAGGTGAGACAAATCTTTTCTTAAAATAACTCAGAAATCTACGTGCTCCCCTATTCCAAGCACTGGGAACCTTAATTTGAAAACTGTGGAGGGACAAAGTTAAATGTCAAGAGAGTTTCCGGGCAGCAGTCCAGCCAGAAGCAGCAAAATTCTAGAGCTCCTGAGAAAAACCTTAATTTTTCTGTAAAAAAACAACTTTTCAACCTCTGAGTTGCTATAAGAAAACATTCAATCTCTGGGGATTTGTTCTCTGTATCATTAGAGGTACAATTTTTGCCAGTATGGGGAAAAATAAGCCAGATAAACAGGATTTTTTCCAACTGCATGCTTCTACATCCAAACTGCTAGATTCAGTAGATGGAGCCACTGCATCACTTCCCGCGGAGCTAACTTCGGCATCACTGCATTCCCTACAAATCACTGTAAATGCTCTAACAAAAACTGTTCAAGGGATAGATCAGAAGTTGGACTCTTTCTCATCGAGATTTCAAGCTATTGAGACAAGACTTGATGCGATGGGGGAAACCTCTAGAAATGCTGAGGTAATGGCAGGGAAGGCCCTTGTGGCCACCACCACCTCAATTAAGGAACAAGCAGCTTTACGGAGTCCGGTGGAGCAGCTTGAAAACACAGTACGAGCTGCCAACGTTCAAATTTTGGGACTTCCTGAAAGTACGGAGGGGGATAACCTTGCAGCTTTCTTAGGTTCACGGCTTACTATACTAACAGGCCTGGATGCGGTGAAACCCTTGCGGGCATACAGGATTACACTCCGCAGGCCATCCTCTAACATGGAGAACCCTCATACTATTCTGGTCACTCTATCATCGGCAGCAGAACGTGATTTGGTTTTGGGGTACCTTCGAAATAAAGGCCCCATCTACTACGAGGAATCTAAAATCCTGTTCTTTCCTGATCTGGCATACGCTACCTGAATGCGTTGTAAGGCCTTTGATGGAGTAAAACTCAAATTGAGAGACCTAGGTATCCTGTACTCAATGGCATTCCCGGTCTGACTCTGCTTCTCAGACGGCCGCAAACAGTACCGTTTTACTGATGCAAAGGAGGCAGGGGCCTGTGTGGAGAAGACTGTGGTATGTAGAGTCCATGGGGAACGGCTCTCCGATGAAAAATCTGGTGAAGACTGATCTTTGGGACAATACTGACTGTTTACTGTCCTCTTAATATGTCGAGCTGGTTTGCCTAACTTTATTCTTCATAGCAAAATTATTTATATAAATCCTGTTGATATTGTTTAGGGGAGAGGGCGCTTAAGACCTTACCTCGGTGGATTTAACCTAACTCCTTATTAGGAGGTATACGATTTATTTGTTTTTAGTGCATCTTTCCCTTATGGATATGGACGTTCATATCTAAATATGATGGACGCTATGCAGTTTCTGAATCTAAAGGCTGGATGACCTACTTGGGCTTACTGTCGGTCTCGACGATTACCATAATGATTTATGGTACCTGTACATTCTGAAGCAGAGACAACCACAATTGTTAGTTATAATCTGAGGTTGTTGTTACTATCTTAAAGTTACCAACTGAGGTTTTTTTTTTTTTTTTAAATCTTTATTTCCCTGCAGTTTGCCAGATATTTCCTCGTTTAAAGAATTATATCTTATAAAAGAGACGGCTTTATTAGTTAAAGCTTTCATTTAGCCTGTACCATCCCAGTGATGTGGCTCGGAGCCAGTCTCGAGATCACCATATTACCTGTTATTTTAACTTATTTAAGTGAAATGCTAACATATGCTGTTAGTATATAATCTCCTATCATATGGTGCTCTGGTTAAACTTTTACTTTAGAGGGCTATAAAGGAGCACTGGAATGTAGAAATTCAGGACAATACTACTTAGGACCTAAAGTTAAGGACCTTAAAAGGTCGGTTATAATACAATGTTTTTTATCATACAGGGCAATTACCAATTTGGGCATTGACTGCTAATTGGGTTACTAATGTTGTCTACCATTCTTATACTAGTATTAGACTTTTACCTCCAAACGCTGTACCAACTGTAGTATGTAATCACACTCCTTAGTAATATATATTGTTGGCATAAGATGTCTGATACATACTCTGGAAATCAATGTTTTATGCATACGTATAAAATCATAAATAAAAAGTAAAAAAAAAAAAAAAAAATAGAGTTTCCAGGAAAGCAGGCGTCAAGATGATACTATCTGCAAATAAAGCTGTTTTGAAAGAGTGGCCCACCCGAGGGGAACACCATCTGCTATACAGATAGCTGCCGCCAGCAGTTCAATATATAGAGCAAACAGTAATGGGGAAAGGGGACATCCCTGCCGGATCCCCCCCGACTGAGAAATCAGGTTAAACAGACCCATAACCATGATGTATGCTTGAGAAGCACAATACAGGGCCTGTGGGTCTCCAGAAAGCCATTGGGGTGTCCCAGAGAAAAGTCCAGAACATCCTATCAAAGGCTTTGTCTGTATCTAAACTCACCACCACCTGAAGGATGGAGCTGTATCGCATAATCTATTAAGAGTAGGGTGCGATGGACATTATCATGGGTCTGCCATCTGCGAACACAGCCCATCTGATCTTTATCCAACAAATCTGGCAGAATATGATCCAATCTCCTAGCCCAGAGGCCTGAAAAAATGTATAATCGATATTTAATACGGATATGGGCCTAAATATGCTGAAGGAATTGGGGGATTCTTTCCCAGTTTCAATAAGACAGAAATAGATGCAAACCTCCAAGAAGGTGAGGGGAGGTACCTTCCTTCACCTCCTGAAAGACCCAGTGAAGAGTAGGTAAAATAAGTTCCTGAAATTTTGTATAAAATTTTGCCAGGAACCCGTTGGATCCCAGACAGTTTCCCGGTTTAACTAATTTAACTGCCACCCATAACTTCATCAAGGGAGATCGGCACTAAGACGCAGCATGAAGCTCTGGTGATAATTTTCTAAAAACTGCTTAGCTGCTGTCAAATATATGTATGACCTGAAGCATCCTGAGAATACAAGTCCCTATAAATGTCAGCCAAAATCCATCAGATGGTATTTTGATCCTCGTCATTTCCTGTCCACGGGACACAGCTGCAAAATATATGACTTTTTGGGGATCAAGCTGCCTTGCTGATCTGTGGGACCCCTCAAGTGCCTCCCTCAAAGAAATGTTACCCAAGGTAAATGAGAGGTGCTGTTTTTGCTGATCCATTCCCAGCTGTTAATTCCCATTTAGTCTGGGAGATTTGGTAGGCTACCACTCTGTACCTGGGGTGTATATAAGCTGCAATGTGGTTAGCCTGTCCTATAACACTAATCAGAAAACCTTTTTTTACCATGATTTTTCAACTGAGCTGCAGTCTAAAAGACAGTGCGTACTGCTGCAAAAGAAATCAAAAAGATCGGCATTAAAGCCCAAATTAACTTTCCAGGCAAACTGAAACTTCATTTGGATTTGGGCATGAAGGTATATGACTTGCTACTAGATGAGGACCATAAACTTAAGGAATTGAAGACTGCTGTCCCAGATCTGCGGATGAAGATCTCAAGGCAAAGCCAGCTTGAGCAGCATGGGGGAACAGCAGGCCAATCTGGCCGGAAAAAAACACAAAGACTGATGCTACATTGCCCCAGCACCTCACACAAGAATTGGATGGCATCATTCAGTGCTGCACACCTCACAGACAGTGACAAGGGGGTTCCAGAAAAGTGCTAAAGAGGCGGACATCTGACTGTTCTGCATGAGCTGGGCTATAAATGCTTCAACATTTTTCTTTTTCTATTTCTTTATTTCGTTTTTGTTGACCAGGTAAGCGCACTCAGACAAATCCTGACTATTTTCAGGCACGACGGGGATACAGATGAATGCCAACTGACCTTGAACCAGATTAAGCTGTTTAGATACTGCAATCTTTAATGACAATCATTTTACAGTGGATTCCACTTGATCTCTGGCCGAAGACCACTCACCCAGGCATGTGGGCACTGCTGAAACACTCAATGCATTAATGGATGTGCTTGGTATGGCAGATATCTGGAGGCAGCTGCATAAAGGAAAAAAGGATTTATGTAAATGATTCACCAGGAAGGCATACTGAAGTGATCAGCAATTGCTTGTTTCCAGATGCATCCTGGGGGGAAGGCAGAGAAGCAAACCAGGAACAGTATAAATATAGTTACAGTTGCAGCACAGAAACGAAACATACTGCGTAACAGTACATATGTGTGGAAACGGTTACAGAGCAAATGGTTCCATAGTGGAACGAGTACAGAATAATTATTAGAAATTGCTGGAGCAATACGGGTTAATAGATATATGGTGTTACTCAGAACAGTAAGGGCATGTAGCCTACAGGATGTTCCAGGGAGGCAGCTTGGAGGGTGGAGATCCAAGCAGCTGCCAACTGCATTTTCAATACCCCAGGTGGGGGAGTAGGGATTTGGTGGAATGTGTGAGGACAGTTGCAGATTGGGGAGAAAGACAAGGGGTGTGGGCAGAGTGGATGCCTGATGGAAGCTTCTTGGAGGACACAGATGCAGTCAGCAGCCAGAGTCTAACGGACAGCTGCAGACTGGGGAGATGGAATTTCGTAGTTGGCAGGAAAGGGATTGGGGGTGGAGGCAGAGCACATGGCCATGGGGAGGGTATTCCACAGCTTAGTGCCACGATGCCAGCAGCAGTGGACCTGGGAGGAAGGGCTAGGGTTCTGAGGCCGGTGATTTGAAGGGTGTAGGTGGGGGGTGGCAAGAATGGTAGTGGCATAGGAAGTTAGGGACCTGAACCAGAATTTTGCTACAAAGCTGGTACTGTGGGCAAAGTGCCCCTCTTCCAGAGCTGGGAAGAAGAGGGATTTATAAAGGTCACAGTGGTAAGTCCGAAGTTGGCCATCTACTGTGAAACAGTTGAAACAGTGAAAAAGGGTATCCAGTCTGGCTAGGGTGGATTTCAGAGTGGCACTGTAGACTATATCACCACAGTCGAAAGTTGGGAGGATTACTTTCTGTACAACTGCACGTCGAGCCAGCAGAGGGATGCACCCACTGTTTCTATAAGGAGCGCCAAGCTTGGGGTGCAGTTTCTTGTGGACATCATCTATATGCACAGAAAAGTCCAGATGCTGGTTGAGCCAGACCCCCAAGTACCTAATGGAGGCAACATCATCTAACATAGTCCCGCCCAATGTGTAGAAGTAAGGGAGGGAGATTAGCCTAGAGTCTCTGCCTTGTGCTGAAGGTCATGAAGACTATCTTCTTGGCATTTAGGAAAAACTGATTTGAGCGGAACCAGAGCTGAACTTGATCGAAGTCCTGCTAGAGTCTGGTTGCGATATCGGAAGGGGAAAGGGCAGAGGTGTATAGGACTGCATTGTCCACATACACAGGAGCGGGAGGAGGTGCAGACCTGGCAGGTAAGAAGACAGAAAATAGAAGTGGACCAAGCAAGGAGCCCTGAGACACATACTGATTGGGGGTGGGGAGATAGGGGCCACCAATCTTGACTGATTGTGACCTACCTCTAAGTAGGAATGGAACCAGGCAATAGAAGGAGCAGAGAGTCCAGCATCTGCTAGTTTGCTTAGGAGGAGGGAGGGGAACAGTAGCAAAAGCCTTGGCCAGGTCGACGTAAAATCGCTGATGGAGTATGGCCACAGTTCATATTTGAGAGTATGGAATCGGTAAGCTGAAGGAGAGAGTGGAGGATGAGAGATTTTCTGAGACCATAGATACATAGACACTGTCGGCAGATAAGGGCCTATGGCCCACCCAGTCTGCCCATATGAGCTTCTAAGTTCCCTTTATGTTTTTTTCTAGAAGCCTGTTGCCCCTTACCCCTGACCTCCAGAATTCCCTTATGTCTATACCATGCATTCTTAAATCCCGTGATAGTTTCAGGCCCCACCACTTACTCTGGCAGGGTGTTCCACTTGTCCACCACCCTTTCTGTGAAGAAATTCTTCCTCACGATTCCTCTGAATCACCCTCCCCCCAACTTCATCCCATGCCCTCTAGTCCTAGAACATCTTTTTCACTGTAAAATAGTGTATTCCTACACCCTGTTCCTCCCTGTAAGGTATTTGTATGTCTCTGTCTTATCCCCTCTCTCCCTCCTCTCCTCCAGGGAATACACAGTCAAGTCCTTCAGCCTGTCCTCATAGGACTTGTGATGCAATCCCCATACCATCTTTGTTGCCCTCCTCTGAACCTTCTCTACCCTGTCTATGTCCTTATGTAGGTAAGTCTCGAGAACTTTATACTGTACTCCAAGGTGGGGCCTCGCTATTGTCTTGTATAGTGGAATTATGACCTCCCTTTTCCTGCTGGTGATGCCCCTGCCTATGCATCCCAGCATCCTATTTGCTTTACCTGCTGCCTTGTTTCACTGTTTCCCTACCTTGAGGTCATCAGAGATGATAACCCCAAGGTCCCTTTCCTGCTTGGTGCATGCTATATCCTCACCCCCCTCCCAACTGCTATGTTGTTCCAGGGTTTTTGTGCCCTATATGAATTACCTAGCACTTCTTTGCACTGAATTTCAACTACCAAACCCTTGACCATTACTCAAGTTTCTGCAGGTCCCTCCTCATTCTGTCTACACCCTCTGGCGTGTCCATTCTGTTAGAGCTTCATGTCATCAGTGAACAGGGAAATTCTGCCTTCTAAGTCCTGCGCAATGTCACTGATGAAGACGTTGAATCAGACCAGTCCCAGCACTGATCCCTGTGGTACCCCAATGGTCACTCTTCCCTCTGTGAAATGACAGCCATTTACCACCACATTCTGTGTCCTGCCACCCAGCCAGTTACCTACCTACTGCACTACTGTCCTGCCCACTCCATATTCCCATTTGTTTAACAGCCTTCTATGCAGCACAGTGTCAAAGGCTTTGCTGAAGTCCAGATAGGCCACGTCCCACTGCCCTTCCCGATCCACCTCTTGTCACCCAGTCACAAAATTCAATGAGGCTGGTCTGGCATGACCTCCCCCAGTGAAACCATGCTGCCTTGGGTCCTGTAGTCCGTTGGCAACCAGATGTTCCATCAATCTCTCCTTCAGTAGTGCTTTCATGATCTTCCCCACTACCAAGGTCAGGTTGACTGGTCTGTAGTTCCCTGCTTCCTCTCTGTTCCCACTTGTGTATAAGGGGACTACATCTGCTGTCCTCCAGTCTTTGGGTACCTCCCGTTTCCAGTGATCGGCTAAACAGGATTGTCAGAGGTTCAGCCACCACCTCTCTCAGTTCCTTTAGGACCCTGGGGTGCACCCCCATCTGGCCTCATTGCTTTATCGACTCTTATTCCTTTAGGACCCTTTCCGTGTAAAGGGACTTGTGTCCATTCCTGCACCGTTCCCAGCCCTTGTACTCCCCTTCAGAACCATTACCCTCCTCTTCCTCAGTAAAGGCTAAGCAGAAATATCTGCTCAGTATGCCAGCTTTTCTGTTGTCATCCTCCATGCAGCCCCCATCCCCCTTCAGTCTTACTATCCCTCCCTTTGCCCTTATTTTTTCACTTATGTACCTGCAAAACGTTTTGTCTCCTCTACCCACTGATTTTGTGATGCTCTTCTGTCTGAGCTTTGACTGGAACCAGACTGGAAAGGGGTGAAGGGGGAAGAGATGAGGAAAGGAGCAAGCTGGGAAAGAACAGTGCACTGCTGGAGTTTGGCGAGGATGAGGAGGAGGGAGATTGGTTGATATTTACCTGGGCTAGAAGAGCCACCACCTTCAGGGAGAGAGATGACTGTAGCCATCTTCCAGGTTGCAGGTACTGAGGTGAGGCTCGAGAAAGAGAGGTTGAGAAGTTAGGCAACTGGGGAAGCGATGGCAGGGGCAGAGAGTTAGAGGAGTTTGGCATTAAGACCATCTGGGCTTTTTCCCTTGCAAGGGTTTAGGGAGAGGAGAGCCCCGAGTGTCTCAGGCAGGGAAACTGGTGATAAGGAGAAAGAGGTGGGGGGGGATTTCAACCTTTTATTCCCACCCACATGCAGCTTATTCTAGAATGGACTTTTTTTTTTTTTTTTTTTTTTTACAGACAGAGAGCTTACTTGTATCAGACTGAAACAGACATACATAACATATCATTATCTGACCATGCTACTTTCACTACTAGTGTGTCATTGGGCAGGCAGCAAAAGTGCTCAATTTGGTGTTTGAGCTCCTCTCTGTTTAATGACCCCATATTTAAAAGAAAAAACATTACGACATTAAGGAAAATGTCAGTATTGAATCAGGATCCTAGTATGTCAAACACATGGTCTGGGAAACCTCAGATAAAAACCAAAAGCAGTGCATGAAAAACTTTTAAACAACATACTGGAGCTGGAGACAGGCACAAAGTCTGCCCTGGCAATGCATGGCTCTTAGGGGTAGGGTCACTAGAGGGCACAGTCTGAAGTTGGAAGGTTCAGAAGGGAAATGAGGAGGCACTACTCACAGAGAGAGTGGTGGCAGGATGGAATGCAGTGCCAAGGAGTCAATCGAACAGAGGACAGTGAAAAGCTTAAAGCGGGGTGGGATAGAGTCGGGGCAGACAAGAGCACAATGGAGGAAAGGACCGGAGAGGGATTGGGTTGGGAGCTGCAGTGGTATTAAACTGAGAGCTGCATAATCGCGCAGACTTGACAGACTTGTGAGCCTTTTTCGTCATAATTTTGCATGTTCCTATATAAACTTCAGAAAGCAAAGGACAGAAAACCTGAGGGTCTTCCTAGATATGGCAATTACAAATATTTATGCGAAAGGGGGCAAGACCACTAAACTACTAGCATTTGTACTCAAAAATATGGTGGCAGACAAGAGTGGCCCCAGGTATCAAGGATAAGTATAATCCGGCACAGGTGTGGGTCACTCCCACTAAGACTGGTTAGATCTTTAGAGTTTTTACAAGAACCTTTATAATGAAAAAGTTGCCGGAGGAATTGCAGGTATGCACAAGTTTATTTATTTATTTATTTATTTTATGTAATCAGTTTACAACCTTTGAGCCAACGACTCATTTACAAAGGTACCTCGTCAACAATGGTAGATAATACAGTTAAAATAGAAAGCAGGGTACATACAAAGAAGAGCATCAGTATAAACAGACACGATTAATGGCACCTGGTTACAGCAAACATTGGTAGTGTAATACAGAGCAAAAAATGGTATAATTGACAACAGTAGCTGGGTAGCAAGTAAGTTATGCATAGGTAGTATCGGGAATGCAACGTGGAGCTACCAATCAGTAGCGATTTAGTCGGTAGAGGGAAAAAATTGAAGTAGTGAGGTTGTTAGGAATAAGGAGGCGAGGGGATGGAGCAGCCCAGAGGGCATTGTCAGGGAGGAGGGGGTGGGGTTAGGGCATCCTTTAGGCACAGGAGCAACAGCGTTTGCTGAATAGCTCGCTTTTGAGTTGGTTTCTGGAAGGTGTAACCCCCTTGCAAATGGGGGTTCCTAACGTGCCATATGCCTGGTTGGTAATCGGCATAAAGCCGCCTAAATGGGGACCTGGTGAGTGCTCTTTTAGGGCCTCCGTATTCTGTCCCTTTAAGGGCTGCCTGTTGCAGTCAGAGTCAGTTGAAATGGGAGGGGGGTTTTAAGTGTTGCTATGCTCGACTCCCACCTGGGCTGCAGAATAATCCGCTCTGCTTTCTGCCATCGCTAATTGCGCAGAAGGAGCCGTTAGAAGATGTGTTTGGAGCCGTTAGAAGATGTTTGTTTGCTGACTATCTATTAAAGTAGTAATGATACTGTGGTTGTTCTAACCTGCCTTCCTTTGCAGCAAGGACTGTTTCGACCATCTCCCCAATTTGGTCCAGAACTGTTGAATTGGACCAATCAGTACCTCGGACCCTACAGAGTCGGCTGACCAATAGAGGAACTGTTTGTATTTGGAAAGGCATTATGGGCTATAGCGCTTTTCGCACCAGTGAGAGGCAGAGGAAGTGACTGGCAGGCTCCACCAGCCAATTGGACTGGTCGCGCCCGAGTGGAGAGGAGCGCCCCAAGCTGTGGAGAGGGAGATGTGTGGTGGCTAGTGAAGAGTGAGGAGCTGTGTGCTTCTGCGCTGAAGAGTGTTCGCGCAGGAAGCGCGTGAAGGCCTGAAGCGGCCGTTTTGTGTTGTCGGCTCCAGCGGACGAAACCCGTCAGCAGGGGGGTCAGAGGAGGCTGTGCGCTGTACAGCTACCCATCAGGCTCGACCTGAAGGAGGACTGGAGAAAACTGCTGAATCGCGCTCGGTCCAAAGACAAGTGAAAGCTGCCGTTTGCAGTATCTCAGTGACGGTGAGTTTGTGGGAGCACTGGAAGAAGCTGCCTGGTGTGGTACCCCTCTGTTGCTGTTTACCCTATAAATGTGTGAGGAGGCTTGTATAGCTCGAGTAAATCCTGCTGCCGTTAAAGGACTTTGCCTGTTGCTGTTTACCCTATAAATGTGAGAGGAGGCTTGTATAGCTCGAGTAAATCCTGCTGCCATTAAAGGACTTTTGCCTGTTGCTGTTTACCATATAAATGTGTGAGGAGGCTTGTGTAGCTCGAGTAAATCCTGCTGCCATTAAAGGACTTTTGCCTGTTGCTGTTTACCATATTAATGTGTGAGGAGCTCAAGTTAACTCCTGCTGCCATTAAAGGACTTTGCCTGTTGCAGTTGGCCATATAAATGTGTGAAGAGTCTTGTGGAACTCAGGAGTAGCCCTGCTGATGGTGAAGGACCCTATCTTGTCTGGAGGTTGTGAGTACTAATTCCGGGTAGCTCCCTGTTGAATTGCCACATTAGATCCAAATGGAATTACTGTACTGCTGACTGCTTAACTAATTTTTTCTTTCCTCTCTGTGAAAGGGCCCCTACCAGCTGCCACGGTTTGGACTAGCCACTAGGGCTTGGGTACCCAGGGACAGTAACTGGTAGGGATAGGCCTGTGCACAGAGCCCTAGGTAGATGAGTATAGTGATAAGCTAATTAACTTGATTCCCCCTATCCTTGTTGTTTCCCCCTGAATAAATCAGATTGTTTGGTACAGCTACACCCTGGCTATTGTGTACATTAATGGTGAACTGCTGCTTGGTGATTGCAACATAACTGTGCCTTACTTTACAGGGGGTCCCCGAAGGGAGCTGGATTATATTTTCCGTGGGGTAAGTGTACTGGTGAACAGAATTGTTGGTACCCAGTGGGAGTCACTAGTGGGACAAAAGGGGGGTTGCTGTAGCCCAGAGGGCTGTAACCGAGGTAGTCTTACTTGGGCTAACCCCGACCTCTGGGTGGAGCATCATCACGGATCTGGGCCCTTCCCTGCCTCAGAGGAAGGCAAGGGTAGTAGCCCTAAGGGTAGCACCCCCTAGGGGTTACAAAGGGATTCGCCTCAACTCCCAGAAGGAGACAGTTCATGTTGATTTGGAAAGATCTATAGCGGATGAGAAAACTGATACAGTGATCCTCGATTCCAAAAGCAATAAAGCACCCGGGCTGGACTGCTTCAATGCCGAATTTTACAAAACATTTAGGCCCTGTCCACACTATGCCTCTGTAATGTTACAGAGTGCCCAAACTGTTACCGCAACGGTTTTAGTTGACACCTGTAACGTTATAGAGCAGATGATAACCGCTAAGCCAGCCATATGAGGTGGTTTCAGGCCAACTGTTGGCGAAACCGTTACGCCGGTAACGCCACTGCGCGTGGACGCTGCGGTAATGGTCTCCGCAGGCCCGTAGTTTAGCGCAAGCTGCATCCTGGGAACTGGTGTTGCCATAATGGTCGCCTGCTCCCCTAGTGTGGACTGGGCGGTAACAGTCCCATAACGGACACCACCTTAATGTGATGACACTGCACCGCCTCCCGCCGTAATGGATTGCATCGTTACCAGGCTGGAGCGGTGTAGTGTGACAGGGCCTTAGAGAAGAGCTCACTCCCATTCTCAGGCAAGTACGAGCACCTGCTTAACAGACGGCATTACCTCACTCAGATGGCAAGAAGCCTTAATAATGGTCCTTCCTAAACCAGGGAAGGGTTGAGATACTTTGCAGCATATAGACTGATTTTTCTTCTCAAATCAGGACATTAAGTTCTTCACCAAAATACTGGCTAACAGATTTAAAACTGGCACCGATGCCTTGGTACCAGGATTTATTCCCATAAGATATTTACACAATAACATCAGATGTCTGTTAAATATCATGGCCCCTCATAGTCATATGCCTACCCCCAGTTGACATTATGTTTGGATGCAGAAAAAGCCTTTGATCGCTTGAACTGGACTTATTTTCAGAAAGTGATGAAGTTCACAGGTTTCGGGGAGAGCTTCATGTCCTAAAGAGGAATGCTATATGCACACCTGGTGGGGGAAGGTTAAGGTTAATGGTACCATCACTGCAGAGTTCAGGGTAAAGAGGGGGAGGTATCTGCTGTCTCTTTTGCACTTCACTCTCAGCACAGAGCGACTGGCTTCTGCGGTGAGATAGGCAGAGGCACTTCAGGGCATTCGGTTTATGAGCAGGATAATAAGATATCCTTTTATGCAGATGATACCTTGATTTATGTAAGTGAGCCTCAACAGTCTAGTCTCATGCTTCTAACTATATCAGATAGCTTTGGGCTTGCATCTGGCTTTAACGTTAATGCAGATAACTCAGAAACCCTCCTAAGTAGTTCCCTGACAAACCAACTTCAGGCATTTTTATTTGTACATAGTGTCGGGCTGTTTGCATCACCTCCACTTGTATGTTGCTTCTAATGTACTGTTTATTTGTTTGAACTGTCTGACTACAGGTATCACCATCAACTCTAGTACTGCATGCTGAATCTTATGTACTGTATGTGTGATCTAGATGACACGGATCATTCCTGAAAACAATCCTTGGACCAGTGTACCTATCCAGTTATCAAATAAATAAGTAAAGGCACAGCATCCTTTCAAGTGGGTGAAAGACAAAATTAGTTATTTAGGTATTCAAATTCCACCAGTTTACAGGGCATTAAATAGCTGGTAACATAGCAAAGCGTTCGCAAAATGGGGGTAATGCTAACCACTTCCAGAATTGTTGTTGCAGAATTATTCAACTCTCTTCTCCACCTGCACACTCCCCACCACCCCACCCCTATTCCACCAACCCACTTCCTCCAACCATCCCTTCCTCCTCCCCTTTTGCAGGTTTCTGCTTCCCTGACATTACTGCTGAAGAAGTCTACAATGCACTTATCTCTCTAAACCTATCCAAAATGAGCCCAAACAGACTCCACCCCAGGCTTCTCCACATCTCCGCTCCTGCTACAGCCTCCTCCCTGGCAGACACTCTAAACCTCTCACTCTGTACTGCCACTGTCTCGCAGGCCTGGAAACTCGCCAAGACTCTACCTCTACACAAAGGGGGTGACCCATCCTCTCCTGGTAACTATCGACCCATCTCTTCTTCCTTCCCTGGCCAAACTTCTGAGTCACTAATCCACACCAGATTATCAGAGTCCTTTTCCTCAAATGGCACTCTATCCCCAGTCCAAGCTGGTTACAGAAAACAGCACTCCACGCCTCCTCCTTGATGCGTGTCACTGGCGCCATTTTCACAGCCATGGACAAAGGCCAGCTAGAACAGCAGCTATTTTTATCGAACTGGCCAAGGCCTTTGATTCAGTTTCCATCCACTACTACTACAAAACTGGTCTCTGCTGGCCTGGCAGCCTCTGCTGTTCAATGGTTCAGCTCATACCTGTATAACAGGCAAAAAGCAGTCCAAGTTAGTGACTGTCTCTCTCCCCCTCTACCTATCCTCACTGGTGTTCCCCAAGGCTCCATACTGGGCCCCATCCTTTTCCCTTCTTTATAAATGACCTTCCCTCTGTTTATTCTTCCTCACATGTCCACATGTACACTGACGACAACACAATTTTCACATCTGGCTCCTCCACCTCCAATGTGCACTCCCCCCTCCAAGAAGGTTTTGATAGGGTTCAGAGATGGTTCAAGGTAAACAAACTTAACACACAGAAAACAGTCACCATGCATTTTGGAACTAGACAGAAATTGGCCACACTCCAGTCCCCTACCCCTTTTTTCTCCACCCTAGACGGCTCCTCTCTTACCAATGTCTCCACCTGCAAATACCCAGGCATTTGGCTTGACAGCCATCTAGACTTCTCCTCACACACGGAGTCCATCTACACAAAACTCCAGCCTTAAACTGGCTGTCCTCTGTCATCATAAGGACAGCTTTCTTCTCCTACCCATAAGGAGCTGGTTTCCAAAACAAAATTCTCACAGTCATAGACTACGCCGACATAGTCTATGGCTCTGTCCAGCAACAACCCTCTCTAGGCTCTACACACTCCTTAATTAATTTTGTCACTTCGCCACTGCTGCTCCACCTCTCACTCACTACTGTCTTCTGTACTCCACCCTCTACCTCCTACCACCACCTCAAAAGGAGAATGGTCCACAGTGTCTCGATCATAGCAAACTCAACTCGATTTGATTGCTACTCTTTGAACCTGTACAGTGATTCTGCCAACCGTTTGTATACCTTGTTTACAATTCTCTAGTATGATATTGGAATCCTCATGATCCCCAGGTCGATCCTGAAAAAGGGACAAGTTTGTCTCAGCAGGCCCACTCGGTCATCAAAATTCAAATAAATAAACAAAATACTGGTTTTGGAGCCTGCCACAACACCTTTCCTCACTCCTCTCACCAGTTAACCCCTCAGTTTACTCCCTTTGAAGCAGGGACAAACGCTCTTTCACTCTGCCACGTCCACACGCAGTTGCGGGCCAGTCATCCTTCTCCTATCACATTCCTTTCCTCTGGAATCAGCTCTCCTCTGACCTTCGCCTTTCCCCTTTTCTCCTTTCCTTCAAAACTCAACTCAGGCTACTCCCCCCTACCCAGTGCTCTTATCTCCCCTCCCCCTCCATCTGACTCTCCCCAATAAATTCTTAGTTCACTATCCCTGCTATGTAACCCCTGCAGCTTGCAACAGATGATCCTGCCAATATTTTTGATTGCTGACATTTACTTGAAGTGTGCTGACCTATGTTTTGTAACACTGTGTTTCAGATCCTGCTGTTAGCTGACCTTAAACTGTATTTAACTTTGTAATGTGTTTGTTCCAACTATGCTGACTGTACATATTCCACTCTGTATCCCTTTTCCCCCGGGTTGTACCTGGAAACGAGCCTCGGCTCAGTGTGCCTTTCCTGGTTACCAAATGTTAAATAAATACATTTCCAGAAATGAGTAGCAGTAGACTGCTAACCACTGTTTCAGCAAGTCCATGGCACAGTACACAAAATTAATAAAATGAAACTTTTTTATGTTGCTAATCATTCTGTGCCAAGTGCTGTGCATTTTTGCATCTGACCAGCACGTTCAGACATAAAACTGCAGATCAATTTTTTCGGCTTATTTAATACCCTGGATTACAGAGGTTATATAATATTAACTGCCGTCCCCTCCAACTGAAAGTGTTTGCCGACTTAAATAGGTGGTGTTCCATTCCTTTTTCTTTTTCTGACAGAGTTAAAATAAATGTCCTACCTAAGCACCTGTTTTTACACACCTTGTTACCTTTACCTATTCCACAGAAAGACCGGAAAGAATTAAACGCAGCAGTGCCTGTTAACAAACATACACATTTTTCAGTAATAAGGTTTGTCTGGCAAAATATCAAAATACACAGTTTTCTTTAATTTTCTCTCATTCCTGAACCAAGATATGGGGACTTGAAGTTTTTGAAAGTTGCCATACCCACCATTAAACAAATTTAAAATGTTGTGCTGTTTACTATCGGAAACATGCAGAAGAATCATCCTAATGCAACTACAGCATGAATCTGGCATGCACATTCAACAAGTAACACCAGGGGAAGAGATTTTGTAAAAATGGTGAATGGTGGCCATCATTAATGACGTGAGTCATTAATTACAAGATCAGCTATAAAAAAGTCATACCACACCTGAGAAAACAAAAAATATACTGAGCATGAATCTTAGTTTGTCAGAAATACATTTATGCTAAAAAAAAAAAAAAAAAAACAATATGATGAATTTTTTCACTGACTAACCAATACTGCTGCTTTAAGGAAAATAATTTCCAAACTTCATCTGGGATGGTTGCAAGCCCAGAAATCAATGGAATGTCCTCCCAGAGAGTAAGGAAGAGAGGGGTATGGGCCTCATGAGTTTCCTGCAGTACTACAAAGCCACACAATTAGTCCATGTAGCAGAGCTAATGAGCAACTCTACAGACAGGGCTGCTGCTGGAACAACAAACTCAGCCGCTGCAAGTTTTGCTGTGGGCAGTGGATCAAGATGGCCTGGGGAACATAATAGGTGGACCAAAATAAGTCCAGTGGCTTCAGGTCACAAAACGGTGGGGTGGTGCACCCCATCTGGCATAATATCTGACATGCTGGCTCCCAGGATTGCTCTTGCTCAATGGGACACAGGAGTTCATGTGTAGGGAGGAAGGGTTGGTATATTTAACTCCGTTCCTGGCAGGAAATGTATTTTATTTATTCCATCTCGGACTACAAAGTACATTTGAGCCAAGCAGCTCATTTACAAAGGCTCCACGTCAATGGGAGAGTTTACAAACAGACAAAGGGAGAACAAACATAGTAATTGTTACATCAAACACAGTATAATCTTAAAACAATGATCGAATACAGTGATCAACTAAGGGGGAAGAGGTCAGGAAGTAGGTAGGGAGGAGGAGGGAGTATTAGAAGGTGTGGTAAGTGAAGGAGAAGTGCTATATCTGGATAGAGTTGGAATGTAGCAGCCAGTGGCTTTGTCAGTGTTGTAAGCAGGGGCGGGAGGTGAGGAGGAGGGTGGCAGGAGGGGTAGTGGGAGAAAGACTGGAGAAAGTGGTGGCCAGGGGGCCTAGTAAGTGCAGAGAGGAGAGATCAGGGGAGAAGAGCGAGGTGGAGATGTAGGTTAAGCAACAGTGGGATTAGGTGCTGCAGTAACAGGCACTTTCAGCTAAGAGATGCTGACAGAGCATTTGCTTGAATTGGGTAAGATTAGGAAGCATAGTCAACCGATTGCTCAGGTCATTTAACCACAGTGGGGAAAGGAAAACTTAAAAAGTTTTCCGGCATTCCAACAAGAGTTTGGACTGCATCAAAGGAATTTTCATAAATATTTACAGTGTACTGCTTTTAAGCTTGAGCTGCCCACTGACTACAGCGGCTATTACATTATAATGATTTATGGTACCTGTACATTCTGAAGCAGAGACAACCACAATTGTTAGTTATAATCTGAGGTTGTTGTTACTATCTTAAAGTTACCAACTGAGGTTTTTTTTTTTTTTTTAAATCTTTATTTCCCTGCAGTTTGCCAGATATTTCCTCGTTTAAAGAATTATATCTTATAAAAGAGACGGCTTTATTAGTTAAAGCTTTCATTTAGCCTGTACCATCCCAGTGATGTGGCTCGGAGCCAGTCTCGAGATCACCATATTACCTGTTATTTTAACTTATTTAAGTGAAATGCTAACATATGCTGTTAGTATATAATCTCCTATCATATGGTGCTCTGGTTAAACTTTTACTTTAGAGGGCTATAAAGGAGCACTGGAATGTAGAAATTCAGGACAATACTACTTAGGACCTAAAGTTAAGGACCTTAAAAGGTCGGTTATAATACAATGTTTTTTATCATACAGGGCAATTACCAATTTGGGCATTGACTGCTAATTGGGTTACTAATGTTGTCTACCATTCTTATACTAGTATTAGACTTTTACCTCCAAAGCTGTACCAACTGTAGTATGTAATCACACTCCTTAGTAATATATATTGTTGGCATAAGATGTCTGATACATACTCTGAAATCAATGTTTTATGCATCATTATAAAATCATAAATAAAAAGTAAAAAAAAAAAAAATAGAGTTTCCAGGAAAGCAGGCGTCAAGATGATACTATCTGCAAATAAAGCTGTTTTGAAAGAGTGGCCCACCCGAGGGGAACACCATCTGCTATACAGATAGCTGCCGCCAGCAGTTCAATATATAGAGCAAACAGTAATGGGGAAAGGGGACATCCCTGCCGGATCCCCCCCGACTGAGAAATCAGGTTAAACAGACCCATAACCATGATGTATGCTTGAGAAGCACAATACAGGGCCTGTGGGCTCCTCCAGAAAGCCATTGGGGTGTCCCAGAGAAAAGTCCAGAACATCCTATCAAAGGCTTTGTCTGTATCTAAACTCACCACCACCTGAAGGATGGAGCGCTGTATCGCATAATCTATTAAGAGTAGGGTGCGATGGACATTATCATGGGTCTGCCATCTGCGAACACAGCCCATCTGATCTTTATCCAACAAATCTGGCAGAATATGATCCAATCTCCTAGCCCAGAGGCCTGAAAAAATGTATAATCGATATTTAATACGGATATGGGCCTAAATATGCTGAAGGAATTGGGGGATTCTTTCCCAGTTTCAATAAGACAGAAATAGATGCAAACCTCCAAGAAGGTGAGGGAGGTACCTTCCTTCACCTCCTGAAAGACCCAGTGAAGAGTAGGTAAAATAAGTTCCTGAAATTTTGTATAAAATTTTGCCAGGAACCCGTTGGATCCCAGACAGTTTCCCGGTTTAACTAATTTAACTGCCACCCATAACTTCATCAAGGGAGATCGGCACCTAAGACGAGCATGAAGCTCTGGTGATAATTTTCTAAAAACTGCTTAGCTGCTGTCAAATATATGTATGACCTGAAGCATCCTGAGAATACAAGTCCCTATAAATGTCAGCCAAAAATCCATCGAATGGTATTTTGATCCCTCGTCATTTCCTGTCCACGGGACACAGCTGCAAAATATATGACTTTTTTGGGGGGATCGAAGCTGCCTTGCTGATCTGTGGGACCCCTCAAGTGCCTCCCTCAAAGAAATGTTACCCAAGGTAAATGAGAGTGTGCTGTTTTTGCTGATCCATTCCCAGCTGTTAATTCCCATTTAGTCTGGGAGATTTGGTAGGCTACCACTCTGTACCTGGGGTGTATATAAGCTGCAATGTGGTTAGCCTGTCCTATAACACTAATCAGAAAACCTTTTTTTACCATGATTTTTCAACTGAGCTGCAGTCTAAAAGACAGTGCGTACTGCTGCAAAAGAAATCAAAAAGATCGGCATTAAAGCCCAAATTAACTTTCCAGGCAAACTGAAACTTCATTTGGATTTGGGCATGAAGGTATATGACTTGCTACTAGATGAGGACCATAAACTTAAGGAATTGAAGACTGCTGTCCCAGATCTGCTGGATGAAGATCTCAAGGCAAAAGCCAGCTTGAGCAGCATGGGGAACAGCAGGCCAATCTGGCCGGAAAAACACAAAGACTGATGCTACATTGCCCCAGCACCTCACACAAGAATTGATGGCATCATTCAGTGCTGCACACCTCACAGACAGTGACAAGGGGGTTCCAGAAAAGTGCTAAAGAGGCGGACATCTGACTGTTCTGCATGAGCTGGGCTATAAATGCTTCAACATTTTTCTTTTTCTATTTCTTTATTTCGTTTTTGTTGACCAGGTAAGCGCACTAGACAAATCCTGACTATTTTCAGGCACGACCGGGGGGATACAGATGAATGCCAACTGACCTTGAACCAGATTAAGCTGTTTAGATACTGCAATCTTTAATGACAATCATTTTTACAGTGGATTCCCACTTGATCTCTGGCCGAAGACCACTCACCCAGGCATGTGGGCACTGCTGAAACACTCAATGCATTAATGGATGTGCTTGGTATGGCAGATATCTGGAGGCAGCTGCATAAAGGAAAAAGGATTTATGTAAATGATTCACCAGGAAGGCATACTGAAGTGATCAGCAATTGCTTGTTTCAGATGCATCCTGGGGGGAAGGCAGAGAAGCAAACCAGGAACAGTATAAATATAGTTACAGTTGCAGCACAGAAACGAAACATACTGCGTAACAGTACATATGTGTGGAAACGGTTACAGAGCAAATGGTTCCATAGTGGAACGAGTACAGAATAATTATTAGAAATTGCTGGAGCAATACGGGTTAATAGATATATGGTGTTACTCAGAACAGTAAGGGCATGTAGCCTACAGGATGTTCCAGGGAGGCAGCTTGGAGGGTGGAGATCCAAGCAGCTGCCAACTGCATTCTCAATACCCCAGGTGGGGGAGTAGGGATTTGGTGGAATGTGTGAGGACAGTTGCAGATTGGGGAGAAAGACAAGGGGTGTGGGCAGAGTGGATGCCTGATGGAAGCTTCTGAGGAACAGATGCAGTCAGCAGCCAGAGTCTAACGGACAGCTGCAGACTGGGGAGATGGAATTCGTGAGTTGGCAGGAAAGGGATTGGGGTGGAGGCAGAGCACATGGCCATGGGGAGGGTATTCCACAGCTTAGTGCCACGATGCCAGCAGCAGTGGACCTGGGAGGAAGGGCTAGGGTTCTGAGGCCGGTGATTTGAAGGGTGTAGGTGGGGGTGGCAAGAATGGTAGTGGCATAGGAAGTTAGGGACCTGAACCAGAATTTTGCTACAAAGCTGGTACTGTGGGCAAAGTGCCCTCTTCCAGAGCTGGGAAGAAGAGGGATTTATAAAGGTCACAGTGGTAAGTCCGGTTGGCCATCTACTGTGAAACAGTTGAAACAGTGAAAAGGGTATCCAGTCTGGCTAGGGTGGATTTCAGAGTGGCACTGTAGACTATATCACCACAGTCGAAAGTTGGGAGGATTACTTTTGTACAACTGCACGCCGAGCCAGCAGAGGGATGCACCCACTGTTTCTATAAGGAGCGCCAAGCTTGGGGTGCAGTTTCTGTGGACATCATCTATATGCACAGAAAAGTCCAGATGCTGGTTGAGCCAGACCCCAAGTACCTAATGGAGGCAACATCATCTAACATAGTCCCGCCCAATGTGTAGAAGTAAGGGAGGGAGATTAGCCTAGAGTCTCTGCCTTGTGCTGAAGGTCATGAAGACTATCTTCTTGGCATTTAGGAAAAACTGATTTGAGCGGAACCAGAGCTGAACTTGATCGAAGTCCTGCTAGAGTCTGGTTGCGATATCGGAAGGGGAAAGGGCAGAGGTGTATAGGACTGCATTGTCCACATACACAGGAGCGGGAGGAGGTGCAGACCTGGCAGGTAAGAAGACAGAAAATAGAAGTGGACCAAGCAAGGAGCCCTGAGACACACATACTGATTGGGGGTGGGGGGGAGATAGGGGGCCACCAATCTTGACTGATTGTGACCTACCCTCTAAGTAGGAATGGAACCAGGCAATAGAAGGAGCAGAGAGTCCAGCATCTGCTAGTTTGCTTAGGAGGAGGGAGGGGGAAACAGTAGCAAAAGCCTTGGCCAGGTCGACGAAAATCGCTGATGGAGTATGGCCACAGTTCATATTTGAGAGTATGGAATCGGTAAGCTGAAGGAGAGAGGTGGAGGATGAGAGAGATTTTCTGAGACCATAGATACATAGACACTGTCGGCAGATAAGGGCCTATGGCCCACCCAGTCTGCCCATATGAGCTTCTAAGTTCCCTTTATGTTTTTTTCTAGAAGCCTGTTGCCCCTTACCCCTGACCTCCAGAATTCCCTTATGTCTATACCATGCATTCTTAAATCCCGTGATAGTTTCAGGCCCCACCACTTACTCTGGCAGGGTGTTCCACTTGTCCACCACCCTTTCTGTGAAGAAATTCTTCCTCACGATTCCTCTGAATCACCCTCCCCCCAACTTCATCCCATGCCCTCTAGTCCTAGAACATCTTTTTCACTGTAAAATAGTGTATTCCTACACCCTGTTCCTCCCTGTAAGGTATTTGTATGTCTCTGTCTTATCCCCTCTCTCCCTCCTCTCCTCCAGGGAATACACAGTCAAGTCCTTCAGCCTGTCCTCATAGGACTTGTGATGCAATCCCCATACCATCTTTGTTGCCCTCCTCTGAACCTTCTCTACCCTGTCTATGTCCTTATGTAGGTAAGTCTCGAGAACTTTATACTGTACTCCAAGGTGGGGCCTCGCTATTGTCTTGTATAGTGGAATTATGACCTCCCTTTTCCTGCTGGTGATGCCCCTGCCTATGCATCCCAGCATCCTATTTGCTTTACCTGCTGCCTTGTTTCACTGTTCCTACCTTGAGGTCATCAGAGATGATAACCCCAAGGTCCCTTTCCTGCTTGGTGCATGCTATATCCTCACCCCTCCCAACTGCTATGTTGTTCCAGGGTTTTTGTGCCCTATATGAATTACCTAGCACTTCTTTGCACTGAATTTCAACTACCAAACCCTGACCATTACTCAAGTTTCTGCAGGTCCCTCTCATTCTGTCTCACACCTCTGGCGTGTCCATTCTGTTAGAGCTTCATGTCATCAGTGAACAGGAAATTCTGCCTTCTAAGTCCTGCGCAATGTCACTGATGAAGACGTTGAATCAGACCAGTCCCAGCACTGATCCCTGTGGTACCCCAATGGTCACTCTTCCCTCTGTGAAATGACAGCCATTTACCACCACATTCTGTGTCCTGCCACCCAGCCAGTTACCTACCTACTGCACTACTGTCCTGCCCACTCCCATATTCCCATTTGTTTAACAGCCTTCTATGCAGCACAGTGTCAAAGGCTTTGCTGAAGTCCAGATAGGCCACGTCCACTGCCCTTCCCGATCCACCTCCCTTGTCACCCAGTCACAAAATTCAATGAGGCTGGTCTGGCATGACCTCCCCCCAGTGAAACCATGCTGCCTTGGGTCCTGTAGTCCGTTGGCAACCAGATGTTCCATCAATCTCTCCTTCAGTAGTGCTTTCATGATCTTCCCCACTACCAAGGTCAGGTTGACTGGTCTGTAGTTCCCTGCTTCCTCTCTGTTCCCACTTGTGTATAAAGGGACTACATCTGCTGTCCTCAGTCTTTAGGTACCTCCCGTTTCCAGTGATCGGCTAAACAGGATTGTCAGAGGTTCAGCCACCACCTCTCTCAGTTCCTTTAGGACCCTGGGTGCACCCCATCTGGCCTCATTGCTTTATCGACTCTTATTCCTTTAGGACCCTTTCCGTGTAAAGGGACTTGTGTCCATTCCTGCACCGTTCCCAGCCCTTGTACTCCCCTTCAGAACCATTACCCTCCTCTTCCTCAGTAAAGGCTAAGCAGAAATATCTGCTCAGTATGCCAGCTTTTCTGTTGTCATCCTCCATGCAGCCCCCATCCCCCTTCAGTCTTACTATCCCTCCCTTTGCCCTTATTTTTTCACTTATGTACCTGCAAAACGTTTTGTCTCCTCTACCCACTGATTTTGTGATGCGCTCTTCTGTCTGAGCTTTGACTGGAACCAGACTGGAAAGGGGTGAAGGGGGAAGAGATGAGGAAAGGAGCAAGCTGGGAAAGAACAGTGCACTGCTGGAGTTTGGCGAGGATGAGGAGGAGGGAGATTGGTTGATATTTACCTGGGCTAGAAGAGCCACCACCTTCAGGGAGAGAGATGACTGTAGCCATCTTCCAGGTTGCAGGTACTGAGGTGAGGCTCGAGAAAGAGAGGTTGAGAAGTTAGGCAACTGGGGAAGCGATGGCAGGGGCAGAGAGTTAGAGGAGTTTGGCATTAAGACCATCTGGGCTTTTTCCCTTGCAAGGGTTTAGGGAGAGGAGAGCCCCGAGTGTCTCAGGCAGGGAAACTGGTGATAAGGAGAAAGAGGTGGGGGGGGATTTCAACCTTTTATTCCCACCCACATGCAGCTTATTCTAGAATGGACTTTTTTTTTTTTTTTTTTTTTTTTTACAGACAGAGAGCTTACTTGTATCAGACTGAAACAGACATACATAACATATCATTATCTGACCATGCTACTTTCACTACTAGTGTGTCATTGGAGGCAGCAAAAGTGCTCAATTTGGTGTTTGAGCTCCTCTCTGTTTAATGACCCCATATTTAAAAGAAAAAACATTACGACATTAAGGAAAATGTCAGTATTGAATCAGGATCCTAGTATGTCAAACACATGGTCTGGGAAACCTCAGATAAAAACAAAAAGCAGTGCATGAAAAACTTTTAAACAACATACTGGAGCTGGAGACAGGCACAAAGTCTGCCCTGGCAATGCATGGCTCTTAGGGGGTAGGGTCACTAGAGGGCACAGTCTGAAGTTGGAAGGTTCAGAAGGGAAATGAGGAGGCACTACTTCACAGAGAGAGTGGTGGCAGGATGGAATGCAGTGCCAAGGAGTCAATCGAACAGAGGACAGTGAAAAGCTTAAAGCGGGGGTGGGATAGAGTCGGGGGCAGACAAGAGCACAATGGAGGAAAGGACCGGGAGAGGGGATTGGGTTGGGAGCTGCAGTGGTATTAAACTGAGAGCTGCATAATCGTGCAGACTTGACAGACTTGTGAGCCTTTTTCTGCCGTCAATTTTGCATGTTCCTATATAAACTTCAGAAAGCAAAGGACAGAAAACCTGAGGGTCTTCCTAGATATGGCAATTACAAATATTTATGCGAAAGGGGGCAAGACCACTAAACTACTAGCATTTGTACTCAAAAATATGGTGGCAGACAAGAGTGGCCCCAGGTATCAAGGATAAGTATAATCCGCACAGGTGTGGGTCACTCCCACTAAGACTGGTTAGATCTTTAGAGTTTTTACAAGAACCTTTATAATGAAAAAGTTGCCGGAGGAATTGCAGGTATGCACAAGTTTATTTATTTATTTATTTATTTTATGTAATCAGTTTACAACCTTTGAGCCAACGACTCATTTACAAAGGTACCTCGTCAACAATGGTAGATAATACAGTTAAAATAGAAAGCAGGGTACATACAAAGAAGAGCATCAGTATAAACAGACACGATTAATGGCACCTGGTTACAGCAAACATTGGTAGTGTAATACAGAGCAAAAAATGGTATAATTGACAACAGTAGCTGGGTAGCAAGTAAGTTATGCATAGGTAGTATCGGGAATGCAACGTGGAGCTACCAATCAGTAGCGATTTAGTCGGTAGAGGGAAAAAATTGAAGTAGTGAGGTTGTTAGGAATAAGGAGGCGAGGGGATGGAGCAGCCCAGAGGGCATTGTCAGGGAGGAGGGGTGGGGTTAGGGCATCCTTTAGGCACAGGAGCAGCGCTGGCTGAATAGCTCGCTTTGAGTTGGTTTCTGAAGGTGTAACCCCTTGCAAATGGGGTTCCTAACGTCCATATGCCTGTTGGTAATCGGCATAAAGCCCTAAATGGGGACCTGGTGAGTGCTCTTTAGGCCTCCGATTCTGTCCTTTAAGGGCTGCCTGTTGCAGTCAGAGTCAGTTGAAATGGGAGGGGGGTTTTAAGTGTTGCTATGCTCGACTCCCACCTGGGCTGCAGAATAATCGCTCCGTTTCTGCCATCGCTAATTGCGCAGAAGGAGCTTCGTTAGAAGATGTGTTTGGAGCTTCGTTAGAAGATGTGTTTGTTTGCTGACTATCTATTAAAGTAGTAATGATACTGTGGTTGTTCTAACCTGCCTTCCTTTGCAGCAAGGACTGTTTCGACCATCTCCCCCAATTTGGTCCAGAACTGTTGAATTGGACCAATCAGTACCTCGGGACCCTACAGAGTCGGCTGACCAATAGAGGAACTGTTTGTATTTGGGAAAGGCATTATGGGCTATGGCGCTTTTCGCACCAGTGAGAGGCAGAGGAAGTGACTGGCAGGGCTCCACCAGCCAATTGGATGGTCGCGCCCGAGTGGAGAGGAGCGCCCCAAGCTGTGGAGAGGGAGATGTGGTGGCTAGTGAAGGTGAGGAGCTGTGCTTCTGCGGCTGAAGAGTGTTCGGGCAAGAGGAAGCGCTGGAAGGCCTGAAGCGGCCGCTTTTGTGTTGTCGGCTCCAGCGGACGAAACCCGCCAGCAGGGGTCAGAGGAGGTGCGCTGTACAGCTACCCATCAGGCTCGACCTGAAGGAGGACTGGAGAAAACTGCTGAATCGCTCGGTCCAAAGACAAGTGAAAGCTGCCGTTTGCAGTATCTCAGTGACGGTGAGTTTGTGGGAGCACTGGAAGAAGCTGCCTGGTGTGGTACCCCTCTGTTGCTGTTTACCCTATAAATGTGTGAGGAGGCTTGTATAGCTCGGAGTAAATCCTCTGCCGTTAAAGGACTTTGCCTGTTGCTGTTTACCCTATAAATGTGAGAGGAGGCTTGTATAGCTCGAGTAAATCCTGCTGCCATTAAAGGACTTTTGCCTGTTGCTGTTTACCATATAAATGTGTGAGGAGGCTTGTGTAGCTCAGTAAATCCTGCTGCCATTAAAGGACTTTTGCCTGTTGCTGTTTACCATATTAATGTGTGAGGAGCTCAAGTTAACTCCTGCTGCCATTAAAGGACTTTGCCTGTTGCAGTTGGCCATATAAATGTGTGAAGAGTCTTGTGGAACTCAGGAGTAGCCCTGCTGATGGTGAAGGACCCTATCTTGTCTGGAGGTTGTGAGTACTAATTCCGGGTAGCTCCCTGTTGAATTGCCACATTAGATCCAAATGGAATTACTGTACTGCTGACTGCTTAACTAATTTTTTCTTTCCTCTCTGTGAAAGGGCCCCTACCAGCTGCCACGGTTTGGACTAGCCACTAGGGCTTGGGTACCCAGGGACAGTAACTGGTAGGGATAGGCCTGTGCACAGAGCCCTAGGTAGATGAGTATAGTGATAAGCTAATTAACTTGATTCCCCTATCCTTGTTGTTTCCCCCTGAATAAATCAGATTGTTTGGTACAGCTACACCCTGGCTATTGTGTACATTAATGGTGAACTGCTGCTTGGTGATTGCAACATAACTGTGCCTTACTTTACAGGGGGTCCCAAGGAGCTGGATTATATTTTCCGTGGGGTAAGTGTACTGGTGAACAGAATTGTTGGTACCCAGTGGAGTCACTAGTGGGACAAAAGGTTGTTGTAGCCCAGAGGCTGTAACCGAGGTAGTCTTACTTGGGCTAACCCGACCTCTGGGTGGAGGCACCCTTCCACGGATCTGGGCCCCTTACCCTGCCTCAGAGGGGGAAGGCAAGGGTAGTAGCCCTAAGGGTAGCACCCCCTAGGGGTTACAAAGGGATTCGCCTCAACTCCCAGAAGGAGACAGTTCATGTTGATTTGGAAAGATCTATAGCGGATGAGAAAACTGATACAGTGATCCTCGATTCCAAAAGCAATAAAGCACCCGGGCTGGACTGCTTCAATGCCGAATTTTACAAAACATTTAGGCCCTGTCCACACTATGCCTCTGTAATGTTACAGAGTGCCCAAACTGTTACCGCAACGGTTTGTGTTTACACCTGTAACGTTACAGAAGGCATTTTCATAACCGTTGTTGAAGCCACATGAGGTGGTTTCAACAACGGTTATGAAACCGGTTACGCCTCGGTAACGTTACTGGGCAAAGTGTGGACGCGTGGTAATGGTCCCCTGCAGGGCCCGTAGTTTAGCGCAAGCTGCATCCTGGGAACGGGTGCTGCCATAATGGTCGCCCGGCTCCCCTAGTGTGGACTGGCGGTAACAGTCCCATAACGGACACCACCGCAATGTGGACACACTGCACCGCTCCCCGGCCGTAATGGATTGCATCGTTACCAGGCTGGAGCGGTGTAGTGTGGACAGGGCCTTAGAGAAGAGCTCACTCCCATTCTCAGGCAAGTACGAGCACCTGCTTAACAGACGGCATTACCTCACTCAGATGGCAAGAAGCCTTAATAATGGTCCTTCCTAAACCAGGGAAGGGTTGAGATACTTGTGCAGCATATAGACTGATTTTTCTTCTCAAATCAGGACATTAAGTTCTTCACCAAAATACTGGCTAACAGATTTAAAACTGGCACCGATGCCTTGGTACCAGGATTTATTCCCATAAGATATTTACACAATAACATCAGATGTCTGTTAAATATCATGGCCCCTCATAGTCATATGCCTACCCCCAGTTGACATTATGTTTGGATGCAGAAAAAGCCTTTGATCGCTTGAACTGGACTTATTTTCAGAAAGTGATGAGTTCACAGGTTTCTGAGAGCTTCATGTCCTAAAGAGGAATGCTATATGCACACCTGGTGGGGGAAGGTTAAGGTTAATGGTACCATCACTGCAGAGTTCAGGGTAAAGAGGGGGAGGTATCTGCTGTCTCTTTTGCACTTCACTCTCAGCACAGAGCGACTGGCTTCTGCGGTGAGATAGGCAGAGGCACTTCAGGGCATTCGGGTTTATGAGCAGGATAATAAGATATCCTTTTATGCAGATGATACCTTGATTTATGTAAGTGAGCCTCAACAGTCTAGTCTCATGCTTCTAACTATATCAGATAGCTTTGGGCTTGCATCTGGCTTTAACGTTAATGCAGATAACTCAGAAACCCTCCTAAGTAGTTCCCTGACAAACCAACTTCAGACATTTTTATTTGTACATAGTGTCGGGCTGTTTGCATCACCTCCACTTGTATGTTGCTTCTAATGTACTGTTTATTTGTTTGAACTGTCTGACTACAGGTATCACCATCAACTCTAGTACTGCATGCTGAATCTTATGTACTGTATGTGTGATCTAGATGACACGGATCATTCCTGAAAACAATCCCTTGGACCAGTGTACCTATCCAGTTATCAAATAAATAAGTAAAAAGGCACAGCATCCTTTCAAGTGGGTGAAAGACAAAATTAGTTATTTAGGTATTCAAATTCCCACCAGTTTACAGGGCATTAAATAGCTGGTAACATAGCAAAACGTTACGCAAAATGGGGGTAATGCTAACCACTTCCAGAATTGTTGTTGCAGAATTATTCAACACTTTCTTCTCCACCTGCACACTCCCCGACCACCCCACCCCCTATTCCACCAACCCACTTCCCTCCAACCATCCCTTCCTCCTCCCCTTTTGCAGGTTTCTGCTTCCCTGACATTACTGCTGAAGAAGTCTACAATGCACTTATCTCTCTAAACCTATCCAAAATGAGCCCAAACAGACTCCACCCCAGGCTTCTCCACATCTCCGCTCCTGCTACAGCCTCCTCCCTGGCAGACACTCTAAACCTCTCACTCTGTACTGCCACTGTCTCGCAGGCCTGGAAACTCGCCAAGACTCTACCTCTACACAAAGGGGGTGACCCATCCTCTCCTGGTAACTATCGACCCATCTCTCTTCTTCCTTCCCTGGCCAAACTTCTGGAGTCACTAATCCACACCAGATTATCAGAGTCCTTTTCCTCAAATGGCACTCTATCCCCAGTCCAAGCTGGTTACAGAAAACAGCACTCCACCGCCTCCTCCTTGATGCGTGTCACTGACGCCATTTTCACAGCCATGGACAAAGGCCAGCTAGAACAGCAGCTATTTTTATCGAACTGGCCAAGGCCTTTGATTCAGTTTCCCATCCACTACTACTACAAAACTGGTCTCTGCTGGCCTGGCAGCCTCTGCTGTTCAATGGTTCAGCTCATACCTGTATAACAGGCAAAAAGCAGTCCAAGTTAGTGACTGTCTCTCTCCCCTCTACCTATCCTCACTGGTGTTCCCCAAGGCTCCATACTGGGCCCCATCCTTTTCCTTCTTTATAAATGACCTCTGTCTATTCTTCCTCACATGTCCACATGTACACTGACGACAACACAATTTTCACATCTGGCTCCTCCACCTCCAATGTGCACTCCCCCCTCCAAGAAGGTTTTGATAGGGTTCAGAGATGGTTCAAGGTAAACAAACTTAACACACAGAAAACAGTCACCATGCATTTTGGAACTAGACAGAAATTGGCCACACTCCAGTCCCCTACCCCTTTTTTCTCCACCCTAGACGGCTCCTCTCTTACCAATGTCTCCACCTGCAAATACCCAGGCATTTGGCTTGACAGCCATCTAGACTTCTCCTCACACACGGAGTCCATCTACACAAAACTCCAGCCTAAACTGGCTGTCCTCTGTCATCATAAGGACAGCTTTCTTCTCCCTACCCATAAGGAGCTGGTTTCCAAAACAAAATTCTCACAGTCATAGACTACGCCGACATAGTCTATGGCTCTCGCCCCAGCAACAACCCTCTCTAGGCTCTACACACTCCTTAATTAATTTTGTCACTTCGCCACTGCTGCTCCACCTCTCACTCACTACTGTCTTCTGTACTCCACCCTCTACCTCCTACCACCACCTCAAAAGGAGAATGGTCCACAGTGTCTCGATCATAGCAAACTCAACTCGATTTGATTGCTACTCTTTGAACCTGTACAGTGATTCTGCCAACCGTTTGTATACCTTGTTTACAATTCTCTAGTATGATATTGGAATCCTCTCATGATCCCCAGGTCGATCCTGAAAAGGACAAGTTTGTCTCAGCAGGCCCACTCGGTCATCAAAATTCAAATAAATAAACAAAATACTGGTTTTGGAGCCTGCCACAACACCTTTCCTCACTCCTCTCACCAGTTAACCCCTCAGTTTACTCCCTTTGAAGCAGGGACAAACGCTCTTTCACTCTGCCACGTCCACACGCAGTTGCGGGCCAGTCATCCTTCTCCTATCACATTCCTTTCCTCTGGAATCAGCTCTCCTCTGACCTTCGCCTTTCCCTTTTCTTTTCCTTCAAAACTCAACTCAGGCTACTCCCCCCTACCCAGTGCTCTTATCTCCTCCCTCCATCTGACTCTCCCCAATAAATTCTTAGTTCACTATCCCTGCTATGTAACCCCTGCAGCTTGCAACAGATGATCCTGCCAATATTTTGATTGCTGACATTTACTTGAAGTGTGCTGACCTATGTTTTGTAACACTGTGTTTCAGATCCTGCTGTTAGCTGACCTTAAACTGTATTTAACTTTGTAATGTGTTTGTTCCAACTATGCTGACTGTACATATTCCACTCTGTCCCTTTTCCCCGGGTTGTACCTGAAGCGAGCCTCGGCTCAGTGTGCCTTTCCTGGTTACCAAATGTTAAATAAATACATTTCCAGAAATGAGTAGCAGTAGACTGCTAACCACTGTTTCAGCAAGTCCATGGCACAGTACACAAAATTAATAAAATGAAACTTTTTATGTTGCTAATCATTCTGTGCTAAGTGCTGTGCATTTTGCATCTGACCAGCACGTTCAGACATAAACTCGCAGATCAATTTTTTTCGGCTTATTTAATACCCTGGATTACAGAGGTTATATAATATTAACTGCCGTCCCCTCCAACTGAAAGTGTTTGCCGACTTAAATAGGTGGTGTTCCATTCCTTTTTCTTTTTCTGACAGAGTTAAAATAAATGTCCTACCTAAGCACCTGTTTTTACACACCTTGTTACCTTTACCTATTCCACAGAAAGACCGGAAAGAATTAAACGCAGCAGTGCCTGTTAACAAACATACACATTTTTCAGTAATAAGGTTTGTCTGGCAAAAATATCAAAATACACAGTTTTCTTTTAATTTTCTCTCATTCCTGAACCAAGATATGGGGACTTGAAGTTTTTGAAAGTTGCCATACCCACCATTAAACAAATTTAAAATGTTGTGCTGTTTACTATCGGAAACATGCAGAAGAATCATCCTAATGCAACTACAGCATGAATCTGGCATGCACATTCAACAAGTAACACCAGGGGAAGAGATTTTGTAAAAATGGTGAATGGTGGCCATCATTAATGACGGAGTCATTAATTACAAGATCAGCTATAAAAAGTCATACCACACCTGAGAAAACAAAAATATACTGAGCATGAATCTTAGTTTGTCAGAAATACATTTATGCTAAAAAAAAAAACAAAAAAAAAAAACAATATGATGAATTTTTTCACTGACTAACCAATACTGCTGCTTTAAGGAAAATAATTTCCAAACTTCATCTGGGATGGTTGCAAGCCCAGAAATCAATGGAATGTCCTCCCAGAGAGTAAGGAAGAGAGGGGTATGGGCCTCATGAGTTTCCTGCAGTACTACAAAGCCACACAATTAGTCCATGTAGCAGAGCTAATGAGCAACTCTACAGACAGGGCTGGACGCTGCTGGAACAACAAACTCAGCCGCTGCAAGTTTTGCTGTGGGCAGTGGATCAAGATGGCCTGGGGAACATAATAGGTGGACCAAAATAAGTCCAAGTGGCTTCAGGTCACAAAACGGTGGGGTGGTGCACCCCATCTGGCATAATATCCTGACATGCTGGCTCCCAGGATTGCTCTTGCTCCAATGGGACACAGGAGTTCATGTGTAGGGGAGGAAGGGTTGGTATATTTAACTCCGTTCCTGGCAGGGAAATGTATTTTATTTATTCCATCTCGGACTACAAAGTACATTTGAGCGCCAAGCAGCTCATTTACAAAGGCTCCACGTCAATGGGAGAGTTTACAAACAGACAAAGGGAGAACAAACATAGTAATTGTTACATCAAACACAGTATAATCTTAAAACAATGATCGAATACAGTGATCAACTAAGGGGGAAGAGGTCAGGAAGTAGGTAGGGAGGGAGGAGGGGAGTATTAGAAGGTGTGGTAAGTGAAGGGAGAAGTGCTATATCTGGATAGAGTTGGAATGTAGCAGCCAGTGGCTTTGTCAGTGTTGTAAGCAGGGGAAGCGGGAGGTGGGAGAGGGAGGGTGGCAGGAGGGGGTAGTGGGAGACCAAAGACTGGAGAAAGTGGTGGCCAGGGGGCCTAGTAAGTGCAGAGAGGAGAGATCAGGGGAGAAGAGCGAGGTGGAGATGTAGGTTAAGCAACAGTGGGATTAGGTGCTGCAGTAACAGGCACTTTCAGCTAAGAGATGCTGACAGAGCATTTGCTTGAATTGGGTAAGATTAGGAAGCATAGTCAACCGATTGCTCAGGTCATTTAACCACAGTGGGGAAAGGAAAACTTAAAAAGTTTTCCGGCATTCCAACAAGAGTTTGGACTGCATCAAAGGAATTTTCATAAATATTTACAGTGTACTGCTTTTAAGCTTGAGCTGCCCACTGACTACAGCGGCGAGACTGGGAGCCCGCCTGCTGCCACCCACCCACTGCTCTCCATGCACAGGCTTGCTGTCCACTCGGGCAAGCATCTCATCCTCGCAGCTGCTTTCAAGCTTGAGCTGCCTGCCGACTACAGCAGCGAGGCCGGGAGCCCGCCTGCTGCCACCCGCCCACCGATCTCCAAGCACAGGTAATTGCTGAAGCCAGATCTTCAGCCCTCAGCTGATGCTGCAGCGAAGATCCTGGAATTTTTTTTCCCCCAAATTCCTGGCGCCATCTGACTGCAGTGCCCCCACTGGCTGCTCACCATCTTGGTGAACTCCGAGTGGCTAGCTCTGGAATCCAGCGTGGCTGCTTTCCCAGGACTATGCCGCCAAGTCTGAAACAACATTCCCTTGCTCCAGTACAGAGAAACACAGTTCTTGCCTAATTGCACATTGTACATAATACCAATTACAGCTAAACTGAAAACCGGGATTCCTACTGCTGATTTATGTTTGTTTAAGGACTGTTATTACTATACTAGCCTATATTTGCTCATTCTGGTAGAAAAAAAAAAAGAGAGTAAAATACTGTTTGTTTGTGCTTTGCTAGTTACCGCTGTTTAAGCCTAACCATACCCCTTAATCCTCCCATTCTCTCCTTTGATGTGTCTCTGTGTGATTTTTGTCTACCCCACAACTTCTTAAATACACCTAAACCATCCTCTTCTGTGCACCTCCTCCCACTGGCCATCTTGTCCTACACAAATTTAAACTGCAGAACACCTCCTAGAGTGCGGTCCTGCCCCACAGAACTACATTTCTAACAGCCCTTTGCCTCACCACTCCCTCCTCTCCCCCTTCATAAGGGTGACCACGCTAATTCTCTCCTACTACTTCCCCTTGTCCCCCACTCTCCCTCAGAAAGATGAAGCTGGCACTGCCTATATTATGGGCCATCTCCCTAACTACTGCACTGGTACTGACAAGACTTCTGTGCTACGGTGCTGGCCTGCGATCAACAGCGCCTCTTCTTCCTATTATCCCCCGTCTCAACCTTCTTCACTCACTACTAGGGATAAGTCCACCCTAGGGTACATCCCTCTCTCATCCTACTCACTAAAGGAGAACGCCGTCTCCTTGGCCACTACCTGGTTAACCTCTCCTGGTCTCCTACTATTCCCTCCTGCCCATATATTCTCCTACTATCACTACTCTCCCTTGCTGGGGACATTGAGTGCAACCCTGGCCCAACAAACTCCCATATCACCCCCTCCTCCAGCATCTGGACAAACGCCCCTGGTCTTAAAATCGCACATATCAGCCGGCCCGGTGGCGCAGAGGGCTGAGGCGTTGAACGCCTACACCTCGCTCACGCCGGCGACCGGACTGAGGCGGACTGCGGGTGGCGGTGGGTCGGCCGGAAGCTAGGCTCGGCGTCCGGCGACAGCTCGCCTGCTCCGGGGTGGGATTTGGCGCATTCGGCACTTGTGGGCCCAGCGGAGGCTGAGAAGTGCAAGTCCTTGCGAGGGATTGGCGGGTGGCCGTTGAGCAGAGCAGGGCGTCGGCGTATGCGTCCTTGACATTAGGGATCGCAGTCTGCTTCGGGAGGAGAAAAAGCAGAGAAAAGAGCCTGCCTCGTCTGGGAGGAAGCGAGGACCGGGACGTACCAGTGATTTGCCAGCGCCCACTTCGACAGTCCACGGGGCGGCGTGAAACACTAAGTTCTGGGTTGTCCCTACACTGTCCCTGCCGGGGGGTAGCGGCTCCATGGGGGCCTGTGGACTGTTCGTGTAGGGTTGCGGGTAGTGGGATGTTCGCGGGTCATCGCCGAAGTGTCAGAGGAGGCAGGCTGAGGGAGGAGGATAAATTACGATTTCAAAAAAAAAAAATCACACATATCAGTGTCTGCAGCCTTCCATCTAAATTCACTAACCTTGAGGCTTGGATTGAGCTACACAAGCCCCATATTCTGGGACTCGCTGAAACATGGCTAAAGCCACACCACACCGAAAACACCTTCAAAATACCTGGCTACTCCTAGCTACGCCTCGACAGGCCAGGCAGAAAAAAAGGCGGCGGTGTGGCCCTGCTCCTAAGGGAACCCCTCTCAGCTAGCATTGTCCTACACTCTGACCCTTCCTAGCCTAGTGAATGGCTACTCTTCGAACTGACCCTGAGATCCTGCAAAAAACTCTATATTGGCTGCTGCTACAACCTCCTCCCCCCACCCGTGACTGGAATCACTGGACTCACCAGCCTCCTCCAAGGCCTGAGCTCTCTAACTCCCCACAGGGAATCTATCCTTCTTGGCAACTTTAATCTAAACTGGCTGACAGCCTGACTATGTATCCCTGTTAAAGCAGCACAGCCTGGTGCAGGCGATCACTCTCCCCACCAGACTTAATCCACGCCCGGCCACCCAGACTCTTAACAGACTGGATGCTCATAAACAGGGAGGACTGAACATTACACGCTGGCACCATGGCTGACTCTATAAGCAATCACTCACCAACCTATCTCCTCTGGTCTTCTAAACTAAAGCGCCCCTCACCCAAATACCTCTCTCTCAGAAATTTCAGCTGCCCAGTCTCCACAAATCTCCTCGAGGAGGCCCAGTCCTTGGACTGGTCCATGCTTTTTTCCCTTTCCAATGCAGCCACGGCAGTTTCCACATTTACCCAGACTCAAATCCACTCCAGGACCGCTTTTTCCCTGTCACCATTAGACGGGTGCTCACGCTGGGTCTCTAAAGACCTTCTAACCCTTATGAAGGCCAGAGACCACGCCTGGTCCACTTTCAAAGCAACCCCCCTCTCCTGCCCTCTGGGATACTTACAGGCGCATGAGGAACAAATATAAACAACAGGCCAAATTTTTGAAACAGACCCACTTCAGCAATCCGCAAAAGGCCAACCTTGGGAGACCCTAGAAAATTCTGGGACTCAATCAGCTCCCTCCTAAACCCCAGCCCCAGCTATGCTGCACCGCATCTCAACTCCAAGGACGGGCTGCTGACTGACCCTCTTGATGTATCCAGTGTCTTCAACTGTAAGTTCACCAATTTATCCATGTACCTAAATAAGCTGCCAACTGCCCAACCTCAAAGCTCAGCCCTAATACCTGATACACTGCCATCCTCCTCCAGCTCTGCCACTCACCCGCAAATACCCCCATTCTATTTCAAAGCCCTCTCCATACACGACACAGTGAAGCTACTCAAAAGTCTACCCAACCATGGCTCCTCCAGATCCGATGGGCTATCTCCAGTCTTCCTTAAACTTATCTTTCCGGCGACTGGCAGGCCACTCACCTTTGTCTTTAACCTTGCCTTTTCCATCTCCTCCATGCCTGACCCATGGAAGATAGCTAAGGTTATCCCCATTCTTAAATCTGGTGACCCCAAATCATTTGACAGTTACTGTCAGATATCCATCCTCCCTCATCTCAGTAAACTACTCGAGAGAGCAGTCCACAATCAGCTCACTGAGTACATAGGCAAATACACCCTCCTATGCAACCAACAGCATGGCTTTCACAAGAATCATTCCACGGCCACTGCCCTCGCCCTTCTGACCGACCACATCCTCTCTAACATGGATAATGGTAATGCCACCGGGGCTGTCTTCGTCGACCTCTCAAAGGCTTTTGACATGGTTAACCATGCTTCTCCTTACCTCAAGCTTAGCCTCCTTGGTTGTTCTCAGAAAGTCACAAGCTGGTTCACTAACTACCTTACCGATCACTACAATTCGTGTGTATTGGTCAAACCTGTTCCCCACCCTGCTTGTCTCTTGTGGGGGGTCCCTCAAGGCTCAATCCTGGGTCCCTCCTTTTCTCCTTATTCGTTAATGCACTTCCCTTCGACTGCCTCAACTGTCACTCTCTCCTGTATGCCGATGACCTTGTCCTCTTCCACAGTGACAAATCCTCGGCCGCAATCTCCTCAGTTCTCTCACACAACTATGCTGCGGCCCACAGCTGGTTCTCAAAAAAAAACTCCTCTTAGTAAATGCCAAAAAAACTAAATCCATGCTGTTCGGATCTAGTCCTTTCTGACCAAAACTAAAAACCATGCCCCCTTACGCATTCTCAACCCAGACAGCCCAGCCCTGGAGGATGTCAACACCTACAAATACTTAGGAGTACTGCTCGACCCCTCCCTCACCTTCACTGAGCATGCAAATTCCCTTGTCAGAAGGTTCCATCAAAAGTTAGGTGCCGCCTATAGATTCAGGCAATACCTTACCCCTGAAGCCAGACTAGCCATTGTCCAGGGCAATCTTTTCCCTATTCTTGACTACTGCTCCCCTATTTATGCCAGGACCTCAGCTACTGCCATGGCTAAACTCTCCGCTGCCTACAACAGTGCCTGTTGCTTTGCTTTATTGGCCCCGTTCTCTATCCACCACTGTACCCTCTATAATACCCTTGGATGGCTACCACTACAAGGTCGCTTTGACCTAGCCCTCTGCTGCATGGTAGACAATGTCATCTGCACGGCTCCAGAATCCCCCGACTGCCCTTCTGAAAACCCAAATGCTCCTCCGCAACCTCCACTCTAATGGTACTCCCCCTCTAGCTGTTCCTAGGGTATCCATCAACATGGGTAGCAGATCTTGGTCTGCAGCTGCCCCTCTGCAGTGGAACAAACTACCGGCTGAACTCCGTTCCATTGACACACTCCAGTTTCAAGTCTCGTCTTAAAGTCTGGATCCTGGCAAACTCATCCTGCCGCTGCTCCCTGGGGTCTGACACCAACCTACACTAGTCAATTCCCCTGCCTACAACTGTTATATTGTATTTTTCACAGTAATATTTGACTTCCTTGCCTGTACATATTGTATATATTTTTTACTGAGTATTGTGTGTATTACTTGCTCACTGGACGATGCAGTCACACATTGTACACTGTACCTACGATTTGTTTGTTTTGTACCAAATCTCATGTTCGATATTGAAACCTTGTATCCACTGTTCTCAAAATGGACCTATGTATCAAACCTGTATATTGTGCTTACTATTGTTGCTTGTATCAAATCTGTTTCATGTGTATTACTGTTACCTTGTACTCCACTGTCATCCTGCGCCATGTGTTATGGCCCGGGTTGTGCCTGAAGACGGCCCCTGGGATCAGTGCACTCACCCAGTTATCAAAGTCATAAATAAATAGAGATTTTGTACTTACAGGCCCAGGTGTTACTCCCCTTACGGCAGCCCGACCTGCCGGAGCCTCTTTCTTAGGAAACAAAGCACAACTCCTGGACCAGAACGTTTTTTGTCTCACAAGCATACCCTTTACTTGTGGCAGGGATAAAATTATGATACAGCAATCTCAAGATAAACGAGCAGCAGAGGGCAATATTAAATTGATCCCAAAGGATTGGAAAAAAAATTGGTAGGGGGGTACATAAAATCAGAGCCCCCCTCATCTTGGGAGACTTTTGGTGGAAGATAGGTTTTAGGTTCATCACCCCAGTAGCGTCTAAACATTATGGCACGAATGCCTCAGACTGTTGCTGGAGGAGACGTGGAGAGCAAGGAACACAATATCTTATATTTTGGGGCTGTCCAAAGATAGGGGCATTCTGGTCTGAGGTAGGAGAAGATATAAAAAACACACTGGCTATTCCTAGGGTTGCCACCTAGAGGAGCCCGCTCATCTCATAAAAATATTTTCATACTGATAGTAGATGCTTGTAAAGTCTTAGCTCAATTTCGGCTGACAGCTAAAAGTCCATCACTAAGGCTATGACTCAATGTTTTAAGGTCACAGAATATGGAAGCAATTATGGCTTTTCTGAGGTTGTAGCAGGAGAAATTTAATTCTATGTGGTTACCTTTTTTCCACTTTAGGGAGGACAGACAACCTTGCTGTCTTAGAGCATTTACTGAATTAAATGAAACATGCTCATCAGGCATAACTAATTTCTATCTGACTTATGTGCGATATGTTGAACGCACTGTTAACCAGACACACACACAGCACACCAGCTTGGTTTCATTGTTTATTTAATTGGTATGACAGTTTTTTTTTTTTAATGTTTAAAGATTTGTTACAGGTTGGACATGGCATACAGGAACCTTCATGGGCAGGGTTTAAAAGTTAGACTGATCTTTTGCTCATTACAAGCCAGGCACAGCACAATCTTGCTGGAGTCGGCAACTCCACCTAAGCAAGAAAAAAAGACTGATTACCTGACAGACTGTCATAGAGACTTTTCCATTGTTAACAGGACACTGAATAATGGCCCTTACGGCTAAACATTCTGATGTCTGGAAATGACACTTACTGTTGTATACTGCAACTGGTACAAATCTTTTATTAAACTATACAAGTTCAAAACAAAAAAACAAGAGAGCAAAATGGTAACTGATTGCATTGATGGTTCTAAAACCTGCCTGCCCTTTGTGCAGAATGTGATGAGGAGTCCATCCATATTTTCAACTTGTCAAAACAAATTTAGGGTAAAGACCTTAGCATGAATATCTATAAGACATGTGGGTTGGAAATACACAGTCTCGAATCTGGAACAGTTTCGTGACTTTCCTTTCTGATGGGGGGGGCAGTAGAGAGGACTGCATTAAAAATTTTTTGTGCTAACTGGACTCCACCAGTCTGCGTCAATAAGTTAGATCCCTATAGGCATGCTATCTTAATCACAGGCTTTTTCCTAGCATGCACGTATAAATGCTGCCAAAGTCATGACATTAGCCCAGTCTGTTAAAGACACATGATGAGCTTGTCCTCCCTTGGTGGTTGTAGTCACCATGGAGTAATATTACAGTCAGGATCAAAAAATGACTTTCCGAAGTGTGCTTCCTTAATTGGAATATTAGGGGATAAATCTGATTTATAGTTGCCAGTGATTTTGGACATAGAGAACCAGAATCATTATATATTTCTGGTTGACACTGCCTCTGCAAACTGCTTCCACATTAACTTTCAAGTGAGGAAGCCAATTCACCAAATATGGCTGCACTTATATGTGGGGGTGAGTAAATGACACCAATAGTTGGGTTCATCTTACGCACTTTTACCAACAACCCTCTGCTGTCAGACAATAAATACAGGTTACTCACCTGTAACAGGAGTTCTAGGAATGGTATATGTTGTTCATCCACACTTATTGGCAGGTTCCTTGCCGCTTTAAATCTTGCCGGAAGGTCTTCACGCTGGCTCCTCCCACCTACCCGGGTGTTAAAACTCTCGGCTCCGCCCCATGACGCCAGATCTGGCCCGCTGGAAGCTCAGGTTGTGCGTCAAAGCTGGGGAGGTTGGGTGGGTCGTGTGGATGAACAACATATACCATTCCTAGAACTCCTGTTACAGGTGAGTAACCTGTATTTCTAGGGACATGGATATGTTGTTCTTCCACACACTTATTGGCAGACTCCTAGCAGTTCTCCGGGAGGAGGGAGGCAAGACGCACACCCCCTACTTAGGGAAAAGAGACTGGAGAACCGAGGCCCCAAAACCAGCATCCCAGCGTGACTCAAGGTCGATGTGGTAATGGGTGATGAAGGTGTGTGCTGACTTCCAGGTAGCAGCCCTGTAGATTTCCTGGATAGGGACGTCCCTGGAAGCAGCCACCGATGCAGCAGTATGGCGGGCAGAATGAGCTCTTATCCCTCTGGGAGGCTCCATGCCCGCCAACTTATAGCAGAGATCTATGCAGGAGGTGACCCACCTGCCTATCATCCACTTGGCTGCAGGTATGCCAGGTGCGGCTTCAGCATAGGTGACAAACAGCTTGAACCTCTCCCGAATTTCAGCCGTCGCCTTAAGATAGTAGCGCCCTTCTAGGGTCCAAAGTATGGAGCCTATATTCGACCTCCGAGGTGTGACTGGGGTAGAACACCGGCAGAGTCAACACCTGGTTAAGGTGAAACTCCGACACCACATTCGGAAGGAATTTGGGTGGGCGCAGAGACAACTCTGTCCCTGTGGAAGACCAGGTAAGGAGACTCAATGCAGGCGCCTGGAGTTCTCCCATCCTTCTGGCTGGCGTGATAGCCACCAAGAAGGCGGTCTTCACGACAGGTGAAAGGTTCACACCTGTGCATTGGTTCGAATGGCTTGCCCATGGCTTTGCCAATACCAGCAGTAGATCCACGAGGTGGAGGTTCTCGCATCCGAGGAAATGTGATCAAGGCCTTTGAAAAGTGCCAGACCACCTTCTCCTCACACATCGACTGCTTCCCGCCCACGCCTGTAAGCAGAGATGGCTGCCAGGTGCACCTTTAGGTCAGCGACCTGAGCCCTTGCTGAAAAGGGACCATAAACAGTCCAAAATGCTTGCCAAGAAAGCGGAGGAAGGGTCCAGGCCCTTGCCTGACACCAAATGGAAAACCTTTTCCATTTGAAGGCATAGCATTTCTGGTCGACTTTACGGGCATCTCAACTACATTGAGGACCTCGTCGGAAAGACCCAAGGCCTGGAACTCTAGCTGCTCAGGAACCAGGCGCCAGGTGCAGGGATTGAAGGTCCGGATGGAACACCTTCCCGATTGACTGAAAGCAGGTCGGGCGAGCTGGAAGCTGCCTCGGGAGCCTGGAGCTGAGGCGGAGGAGATCTGGATACCAGCATTGGTGGGGCCAGTCTGGGGCTACCAGAATCACCTGCGCCTTGTCCCTCCTCGCCTTGAGAAGCACCTTGTGGATCAAGGGAAATGGGGAAGGCGTAGAAGAGGCCCGGGGTCCATGGCCTCGAGAAGGCATCCCCCTGCAGCAAGCCCTGCTGAGGGGGGCGGGCATGGAACAGCCTCAGCTTCGCGTTCTCCCTGGAGGCAAACAGATCCACATGAGGTGTGCCCCACTGGGAGAACAGATCTTGTACTACCTCCGGCAAGAGAGATCACTCGTGGGATACAGCCCCTATCCGGCTTAGGGCATCGGCCAGGGTGTTGGAGGCTTCTGCCACATGAATGGCTAGGAGATCCGCCTCCAGGCTGCGCACGGGTGACCAAATGCGGAGAGCTTCCTTGCACAAGGGCATGGAGCGCGTCCTGCCCTGGCGGTTTAGGTAGTACATGGTCGTGGTATTGTCCGTCTGGACCCGAACCACTTGACCCCGTAGAAACGGAACAAAGGCGGTGAGAGCTAGGCGGACCGCTCGGAGCTCCAGCAGGTTGATATGGCATCGGGACTCCCGCGGGGACCAGAGGCCGTGCGCTCTGTGCTCCCCCAGATGGGCACCCCAACCCATCAGAGAGGCGTCGGTCGACAGAGAGACCGTTGGCTCAGGGCGGACAAACGGGATGCCCTCCTGCAGATGAGCTGGAACGATCCACCACTGGAGAGCGTTCCACATCCCCTGGGTCACCGTCACTAGCTGGTCCAATGGTTCGCAGCGTTGAGACCACTGGCTGGCCAGCCCCCATTGAAGGGGGCGCATGTTCCAGTGGGCCCAACGGACCACGCTGGTGCAGGCTGCCATGAGACCCAGGAGGTGCAGGAAGTCCCGGGCAGGGCGCAATTGCCCATCCAGAAATGATCGGGCAAAGGAGGAAAGAACCTCGTCCCTGTCCGCCGGGAGCCGTGCTCTGGCTCGAAGAGAGTCGAGCTCTGCCCCAATGAAGAGAATCACCTGCTTCGGTTCGAGTTCCGACTTGGCCTCGTTGATAAGGAGGCCGATTTGAGAGCAAACCTGGAGGGCCAGATCTCTGGACCGCTCCACCTCCCTGTCTGGAGGGCTGCTATCAGCATCGTCCAGGTAAGGTACACCGGACCCCTCGGCTACTGCGAGGAATGCTGTCACCACTGCCATGCATTTGGTGAAGACCCTGGGTGCAGGAGACAGGTCAAGGGCATGGTTCGGAACTGAAAAGGAGTCCTTCTGCTTGCAAAGGGGAACCTTTGGTGAGACGGACGGATAGGGACGTGAAAAACGCATCCTGTAGGTCCAGAGAGCAGAACCACACACGCGTTCCAAGGATGGTATTATCTGAGCCAGAGTGACCATCCTGAGGTTCAAGACCTTAGGAACTTGTTTAGGTCGTGTGGAGTCGGGAATGGGCGCCAGCCCGTCCGTTGGGACCAGGAAGTACCTGGACACAAACCCGGGTCTGAGGAGGTCCGCCCTCTCTGATCACCTCTTTCTCGACAGCAGAGCAATGTCGGCTCGACGGCGACAGCGAGGCTCTGGACCTCGAACCCCCTGGGCGACGGCTCTGAAGGGCGGGGCCTGCTCGAACTTCAGAGGCAGGCCCTTTCCTACCACTTCCAACACCCACCGGTCTGTGGTAATAGCAGACCAGAAGTGGGAAGGGCGTGCAGGAGCCGTCCCCATGGGGGGAGCCTGGGGTGAGGTGGCGGAGTTGGGGCAGCACCCCTCAACCCGTCCACTATGCAGGCTTGGAGGAGGACCGCCGAGGGACCTCCTGGGCCTTTACCTCCCTGCTTCCTGGAGGAGGAAGCAGCGGGCTTGGGTTTGGGATGCCAAGCGCGAGCCTGCTGGCCCTGATGTTGCTGGGCCGGATGTGCCGAGGGCGCAGACGGATGAAAGGGCTTGGGTTGCGGTCTGCGGCCCTTGTCCCTCTGAGCAGATGAGACTGAGTCCAAAGTGGCACTGGACTTTTCGATCCTCTGGAGGTGGCCTTCCACTCCAGGGCCGAAGAGGTCGGTCCCCAGGAAGGGGACATCCGCCAATTTGTGCTGGGTATCCGCTGTGAAGGTGGATATCCTCAGCCATGCCCGACGGCGCATAGCCACTGCGGCGGCGACTGACCTGGCGCATGAGTCTCCAATGTCCAAAGCAGTCTGAAGTTGCTGCTTGCCACTGCCCTGCCTCTGGTCCCGCACCTGCCTAACCGTAGTCTGCAGGTCAGCCGGAGATGAGGACTACCTCATCCAGAGAGCCCAACAGGGGCATGGGAGAAATGTGCCGTTAACACGGCCGAACTGGCCTGATGAAGGCCAAGGGCGGACGCAGCGTAGACTTTTCGCCCGGCATAGTCCAATTTCTTGGACTCCTTGTCGGGAGGTTTGTCGACGTCCCTAGCATTTCCGGCATGCCAGAAAACGCTGTCGGTAACTAACCTCTCGGCTGAGGGATGTTCCGAGAAACCGGACAGGGAACCGGTAGGGACCGCATACTTCTGGCCATCCTGGCCGAAGGCACAGGGCAGGAAGCAGGGCGCTGCCAGAGCTCCAAGGCCGGGCCCACAATGGCCTCAGCCACAGGAAAGGCCTCCGTAGGGGAATCCCCTCGGTCCAATATCTCCGTGAGGGGATACTTGGCCCGCTTGGATATGGGCTCGAGCTGCATCCCGGTGGACTCCAAGATGAGCCTAAGCAAACCCAGAAAGGATGAAGGGCTATCGTCCAGCGACTGACCTCCAGAGGACTCCAAGTCCACTCGCCTGGAGAAAAGGGAGGAATCGTTGTTGGACTTGGAAGAGTCCACAAGGAGCTGTCTCGGGCCTGAGCCACCCTCCACCTGCCGAGGGCGATCGGGAGTAAGGGTGACAGACAGCCTATGGGGTAAACCCTGAGCCGACCAAGAGTTCTTGGTCGGAGCCCCAAACAACGGCTGTGGAGGCGGAGGTTCCACCATAATCGGTGGAGCAGCTGGTTTCGCTGAGCAACAGGCTGAAACAGGCGCTCGGCTAAGCGTAGGTTGCTTGGTCATCTCGTGACAGCCACTTAATGGCCGTGGGAAGGCGCATGTCGCCGGGTTTGTTCCCGCCAGCAGAAGCTGTTGCAACATGAGGTCATCGTGATCGCCGATGCAACTCTGGCCGAAGCTTCCTCATCCGAGGAAGACGACGAGGACGAGCGGCGGCGCTGCTAGCCACGGTGCCGAGACCGAGACCGCCTATGGTGGTGGGATCGGCTGAACCGCGAAGAAGTCCGAGACAGAGACCGCGAACCTTGGCTTTTCCGAGGAGGGTGCAGGAAAGGAGCGGGGGAAACCCGCCCTCCTTTTGGCTCGGAAGGAACACCCAAGGGCTCCGGAACCGGAGGCACTGGCAAGCCCACGGGATCCTCAACCACCACCGGGGGAACCGGGGAGAGAGGATTTTCGGTTCACCGTCGACAACCCGTCCAACGGGTCGAGAAAGATCTCACTGCGTCGGCGGGAGTCGAGGTCAACTGACCTGGCAGGGGACACCGTGAAGCCAGTGGCAGCAAGGGATCGACCAAAGTCGATGGTGACCACTCGGGAGGGGACTCTCCGCTCCTAAGAGCGTTGATTTGACAGACTTACCCTTGTCCTTTCTTTGGACCGAGAGGAAGGTCCAGAAGATGAAGGTCCCTCTCCTTAGTGGAGAGAGACAGACAAAGCTCCTTAAAAGAAGCAGAATATGAGGATCCCAGAGAGAGCGGGACAAATGCAGCGCGAGGGAAGATGCGCCTCACGCCTCTCTTCGAGGGCTATCATCTGCTCTAGCGATCCGCCGAGCCCGGCCGTCTGGAACCGCCAACCAGGCTCTTTCGACTTTACCGGAGAGTAACGCGGGTCACCTAAGTTGTAGACGGGCAGCACGGTCTTACAGGACGAGGCCGAAAGAAGACACAGGTCGCAAGCCTGCGGGTCGTGTTTCAAGGCCCGACAGTAGACGACGTGGAATGCGGATCCGTCCGAGACATCTTCTGCCCGCATGGGCATCTCCGGAAACCGAGTCGATTGACCACGCGAGCCGCTGTAGGAAGAAGGACCAAGTCTAGAAAACCTTAAAGTTTAATTTCGGAAACCAAGAGTTAGGAACCAGTCTTATACGCGGAGCGTTAAGGAGGGAACCTGAGCTTCCAAGCGGTAAGGAAGATCTGGCGTCATGGGGCGGAGCCGAGAGTTTTACCACCCGGGTGGGTGGGAGGAGCCAGCTTGAAGACCTTCCGGCAAGATTTAAAGTGGCAAGGAACCTGCCAATAAGTGTGGACGAACAACATATCCATGTCCCTAGAAAATACAATTTCTGGTTGGTACATCTGTGAATTCCTAGTATCAGCCAGCTAGACTGCACAGCAGTAGGGCTCCTGCTTTCAATACTGGCAACCCAGTGTCAGGAATGAGCCAGGGTCACCGGGTTGGGGAGGTACTGTCCTCCTCCAGAAAGGGAGGAAGACATTCGCTGCAATATGACCAACACCTGGTTGGATAGAGGTGGAGCTGCAGTGAACACTACCACTGGGAGGGCGATGTTGGTTGGTGCTATGTGTGCATGCGCATTCTCCCCTCTGATGTCCATGGGCAAGGAGGAAAACAAGATAAAAAACACACCCTAAGTGATGCAGGAGGACACCTGCCTCCCGCAGGCCCCAAACTGGTGAACTACACACCTCTACCAGATACAATTCTCTGAAGGGCCTGCAGAACTCATAGGGCCCCGCCACTAGGGTTATACCTTGGAGGACAGAGGTGGGGTAATTCTGAAAGAAGCCAGGTGATGGTGAGAGGGGGGAGCAGTAGAAGGGGGAAAGTAGGTGAAGGGCAGCATACAATAAACCAACAGCCCTGGTATCTCTTTGGTATAGAATTCCAAAAACCGTGTTACCCAAAAAAGGAAATGCTGTCCCTCTCAATGCAAGTACAGTCAAAGAATGTTTTAACCTGGATCCTAACCCCCCAACCCCATCCTGGGTTAACACCTTTCCTAACCTCACTGTAGCAGCTCAGAAATCCACCAAAAAAAGATCCTGCTATGGACCTACCCAGGTTTCTTTAAGCGTAACAATATAGAAATTTTCAAAAAAGAAATAAAATTGGCATATGGTAATCTTGAGTCTTAGTCATGCTATGTTCCAGGAAATAAACACACAGTTTATCATCAACATCCTCAAAAACAGACTGCACCTCTGGGGAACTAGTAAAAGATTTGAAGTCTCTGTCCCATTTCAATCATAGATAAATAATGCTGACCAGCTTGTTTACTACTTTACTTAATAGAGGTCAGTTACTCAATAATGTATGACGGGGTGGGCTGTTGTAGGATTTACCCACGCCTTGTGTGGTGGGTCATGAGGTGCAGCCGTGTGACTTTAACCACACAAAAAGTGTGTAAATCTCACTACTTCACAACCCCTGAAGTGCACTATTGCAAACATAAAATAAATCTCTACAAAAATGAAAACAAATTAGGTTCAAAGAAAGTAACCATTTGATCACTGGGATCTTTAACAGTTGTCTGTAGCAGGATTTGTTCACAGTCACGTGACATGTTTTGACCAATGAGGTTACAGGTTTTTCATAACCCATTTTATAATGAGGACCATTCAACAGCCCGGTGGAGGTGCACTGCTCTTCTAAGCATGCAACCCAGGTTAAGCAGCAGGCTTGGGAAGCCAGGGTTGGAGCGACCAGTACCGTGGAATGCTGCTGCCTGCAGCCCAAGGTATCCCAAGATGCTCACTGTGAGCAAGGGGGCTTGCTCCGTTGCCTTGGGTTGTGCATGCACACACTGGGCTGCACTGTGCGATGCCGACTGGTGACTATAGCCGATGGGGGAGTGGGTGGGAGAAAACTAGGGGGTAAAAAACATACTGCTGCCAGAATTATGTCTAGTGGTGTCCTCGGGTTACAGGCTGCATGGATACTCACCAGTGGGAGCAGTGGGGCTAATGGAGGGCAGGTCTGAGGATGCCATGGTGGGGGTGCAATCTCCCAGGCCTGAGCTGGCATCAATGAAAGAGAAAGAGCTTACGCAAAGAAAGAGGTCAATGGCATTCCCCTCTAATCAGATCCAGTCATTTTTGTAGAACATCTATAGGACTGTAGTAATGGTTTATGTGCCGTCTTACACTGCTGTGCTTTCTTTTTCGCTTTGTAAACCAGTTCACCTGAAGCTGTACTAGAATGATGGGAGGGATATTACTAAAGACACACCTAGAATATATGTAGTACATGAAATGCTCTGCATTATCAGTAATGTAAAAAAACACAGCAATATCATTAGAAATCAGGGTTATGTTTTCACTACTTCAAAATGATGAGATGACCGTGGGTAAAGTCCTGCAACAAGCACTTGGACTGCTACCAAACTCTCAATTCAGTGCTGCAATACCAAGTTCGACTCTGAATCTGTGTGCAATAGAACATAAGGATGAAACTGGCACTGGCCCACTAACCAAGTGCTGGTCGATTTATATCGGGCTAGTAGGATTTCCCTTTAATGAGCCCTACGGACTTGTGCTGGAAAAGATAACATTTCAAGAAGTAGACCAGCTGGGCCAGTGGAAAAGTCTTGTGGCTAGCACATTTTCCCAGTCACAAGCCCTGCTGGCTAAGGGCAGCAAAACTTAATTTTGACCCAGTCAGTGGTGCATTCCAAGATGCTACAGCAATGACTGTAACTACACCAGAGCCAAAACTGGCACCAACTCACTAGCCAAATGCTGACAGATTTTGGACCAGTAAAATTCTCCTTTAATTAATCCTGCTGGATTTTACTGGAGAAGAAGATAAAATTTCAATGAGAACACCAGCTGGACAAGTGGAAAAGTCTGTAGGGCTTTCTGATGTTCCCAATCACTAGCTCTACTGGCTAGAGACTGGCAGGGCTCCGGACTGGGAAAATCCCATTGCAATCCCCTGCATAAAAGTGGCATGAAACTTTCAGAGTGATTTGGATCAAATAAACTACTTAATCTTTAACTGACCTGCCAGGGAAAAAGGTTAAAACAAGCACATAATGAGTAATGACCAACATAGTTCTGCAGATCAAAGCAGAACATTTCCATCTCAAGCCTTTGGAAAAGAAAGTTTGTGAGGTTAACAGTCACTGTTTATCTGAGCTTTTGAAGCCAATTAAATGTCCCAAGTTGTGCAACATCTCATCTGCACAACTTGTTTTCAATGAAAAATAGAATGCTAAACAAACTGTCCTGCATAACCATGAACCAGTGGATTACATTTTACTTACATTTCCAAATTCAGCACGAAGAGCGGCTTTTTTGCTGTGTGTGTGTGTCTCGGGGGTGGGGGGGGTTCCTTACAGGAGCTGAATCACATCAACAAACTAGGGTTACCAATTCCTTAACAAGTGACAAACTTGCTTGTTTTTGGGCCAATTGCATTTTCACTTGCCACTGTGCACCCTTCGTGACAGGGATAAAAAAAAGAGCTATTCACTCAATTACAGAGCTAAAGTAGAACAAACAAATACGACTAATGAGTCTAAGGGCAAAACAACTGCAGCTTTGCCTACAAGAGTTACACAATCAAGCATCAGTCACAAAAAAGCTTGGATGAAATGCATCACAGACATGACTGATAAAGATCTTATTTCAACATCATCTAATAAAAAAGAATTCCATAAAAATCGATTACTGGAAATTTTATGGTTAAGTAACATTATTAAGCAAAGACCCAAGACACGTTAGGGATCTCATGACTTGATCAGTTACATATCAAGTTTCAAGTTGATTTGTTAATAGGAATTTCATGATTTGATTAGTTTCATAATCAAGTTTTTACACTGATATATAGTTTATAATTCACAGATGAGAAAAATGCTAAATGTAGCGCCCACCCAAGACCCTCGGGGTCCACCGCTGAGGGGGCTGGCCCAGGTTGCTGGAGGCTGTGCTACACTGGGTCTCAGATCTAAAAGGGATGCGGTGCCACCACCTGGGGCAGCAATACAGGGTACCTGGATGTTGAAACACAAGGCTATCACCCCCCAAGGAAATACTTGAGTACATACATACACTGGCCCACACAGTCCCTCCCCACAGCAAATAACACTAACAGCAATAACAACCCCCTAAAGAAAGGCAGCTCAAATAAATTATTTAAAGGGAAGGTAAGGAAAGAACAATGGGACAGCAGCAGAAATGGGAGCAATTGGGGGGGGGGGGTGCAGCAGTTCAGTCTTATACTCCTACACTGTAAAATGGCCTCACACAATCTGCTCACCCGCCAGTAGTCATAAGTCCCCAAATGTGTGAACCAGATTTTTTTACACACACACACACACACACACACAAAGGCCATGAACAGGAGCTCTTGAATGTTTCACTGGGTACCTCACTGGGGATGCGGGGCAGGTAGCTTGCTGGTGTGCTTAGCAAACTGTTGCAGGCCAACTGTAGCAGAAACCCAAACTGCAACATTTAAACAATAGGGCCCCAATGTTTTTTTTTTGTTTTTTTTAAGTTTTTTATTAAAAGATGTTTTGTGCGGTCCTGTGGCAGCGGAGGGTGAGGGCTGGACGTCGCACCTTGCGCTACACTGGCGACCAGGGTTCAGGAACAAGCCTGGGTTGTCGGGGGTCGGCAGGGAAGGGAGAGGATCGAGCATCCGGAGGACAGCTCTCCCAGGAGGGAGAGGGGCTCCTGCCCAGCGCTTGGCTGGCCTCTGGCGGAAGCCAGAGGCATAGCAAGTGTTGGAGCGTAGAGAAGGGTCAGGAGTGGCTGACGTCGGTGTCAACGCCTTGACGTTGGGCGCTAGCCACTCCCCTATAGAACAGAGAGAAAAGACCTTCCAGCTCTGGTGGAGACAAGAGCACCGGAGCTTGCCCTCGATTTGCAGCCCCCTTCCTGGCACCCCTTGACCAACACAATCAGATGTTCGGGGTGTTCAGGCCCCACTTCATCCCCGCCCGGGGGGTAAGCTGCAGCTCCATGGGTGAAAGAGGTCGACCAGGTAGGGCGGTCCGCAGAAGGATGATTCCTAGGTGCACCTGAGGATACCAGAGCTGGTGGGAAGGAGGACAGAAAAATAGAAAGTTAAAAAAAAAAAAAAAAAGATGTTTTTGTACGCTTCATACAGAGATCTGTGAGGTACAATGAACACTGATTTATTAACATCGTTCCATGATCTAAACGGGAAAAATCTCGGGGTAAGGCAGTGATTAGGTAAGAGCCAGGGGAAGTTTGCAATGCATATACATCTATACTAGACAGGTACCTCAGGATGGCCTTAGGGCTAGCACATTTGTCACAATAAACCTCATAATATTTGGTGATAAAAAAAGGTACAAACCAAACATATAACAGGAGAAAATTTAAAACCATGAGAAAGTAGTAATAACAACTAGAGTTTAACATTATGGGACAAAAGTGGGTCCATTTTCATATAACACATTTGCCAGGGCCTTCAGGTCTTGTGAAAAATGTCCTCCCTCTTATCTGGTAAGTTCTTCCAATTGATAGACGGAACTACAGTATCTGGTGCCACGGATGAACTGTGGATGGGGCAACTTCAAGTCACTGTCGAGTTAATGCTTTTTTGGCTGCCAAGAGCAGGACTGGGATGAGGGACCAAGAATAGACCCTGACTCCAGGAAGAGGGATGGACAGCGATATCGCTGAGGGGGTGAGTAAACTAACATCGATTCTAGAGAAAGCTCAAGAAAACGCTGTGCCATGTTATGGCAGAATCCAGATGAGGGCGCACTGCCAAAAAATGTGGGCATGGTCAGCGTCCACAGCGCCACGTTTTCTTCAGCAGTTTCCATAATGCAGTCCATGTACTTACTTGCACTCTAGGAGCACCAAAGTACCATGCCCTACAATTCCAGGCAAACTCTCACTACAAGGGGGAAGAAGTTACCTTCAAGGCTGACTAGTATCGGATCCAGGGTTCTGGGATGGGAATGAAGTTCTCCAGGTCCTGATTTCAGTTATACAAAATGTATACATTTATGTGACCATACCTCCTGCAGGCCTTGGTAAAAGGTGGCTGATCAGATGTTGCTAGGATTTCACCTTCAGAAGAGTCCTATATAACTCCCTACTGGAAAAGCCATCTGTTCACTCTAAACACTGTCGTCTTCTCCTCCTGCTCTATTTATTACTAGGCAGGGGTGCCACAGAACCTTGTAATAGGCAAGGGTCTCAGTCGGTCAGTTCAGCCTCTGTGGAGTTCGTCCTCTGGGAGGGAACGATCCCATTTTGGGTCAGAAAAAAAATCTGCTTTGACCGGCCCGGTGACGCGGAGGGTTGAGGCGCTGAACGTCACACCTCGCACTATGCTGGCGACCCGGGTTCGGGAATGACCTCAGGTCGCCAGGGTGCCAGCACAGAAGGGGGAAGGTAGGAGCAGGATTGAGTGTTGGCTCTCCTCCCCCAGGCAAACGGGGATGCGTGGAGTAGGGGCCAGGAGAAAACCCGTAAAAACTCAGAAATTACATATGAAGAAAAAAAAAACCTGCATCAAGTTGACGCGTTCCTCTTCCTTAGTTTAGGTTAAAACTGCTTCTTTAGTTTGGGTTGAAACTGCTTTATTCAGTGTAGTTGTGCTGGGTACCAAATCTTCGTGGCCTGCAAGGACTGCAGTTCCTGGCAACCAGTGTAACTCTGGCTAAAGGCTTCCCCATCTTGCACACTGTCACAACTGAGCCCAGAACCTCAGTGTCAGCCCCTTTTACTCAAGCTGAAACTCAACGTCCAATTGGTCAGTCTTTTCCTGGGCTAACAAAGCTTTGGAACGTTGATCCGGTCAAACAGGGCATGCATGCAAGCTCTGGCGCAAAACTTCATCCAAGCTGGCTGAAATTCATGGGCACTCTCTGCTGTTCACTTTCGACCTTTTCCCAGCAGCCTATGCAGGGTCCAAGGGATGAGGAGACTCATGGTAGCTGTCATGTGTTTATATAATTTGCCCAGTTTTACAAGCCTCCTGCCGCTTTGCTTTATGCTCTAGGAGGCCCCTTTTCCCCACATCCTGACCCTGCTGCCTGCGACTGTTCACTGTTGTTGGCTCTCTGTACATCTGTTTCTCAGGGCAATGAGCTTTCTCGCTCTCTGGTGCACATGTGAGTGCACCCATGCAGAGTTGTTCAGTGTTGTTTGCAGCCCTGCCTGCCACAGGACTGGAAAACATCTGGACTGTGTGCCCGGTGCCCAATGGTGATTCCAGCTTCAGTCCCAGCTACGCTGCCTACCCTGGGGTCCAACACCCATTTTAAGTGCAGAAGCATGACCTAGTTTCTTTTTGTGGAGCTCCAGTTCAGTTTTCTGGCTGCTGTACATGCACAGCAGTGATCGCTTCAGCCACCATCATTCTTCGTTCCTCAAACCCACTGCCAGTCTTGGGGTCACGGAAAAACTTCAGTTGCTCCCGATGGAGCTAGTTCCAGCATTCCAATTCCATCCCCACTGCCACGCCTAGGGCCGGTTTGCAGGACCAGCCCAGCAGCACCGGCCATGAAGTCTGAGACAGCCAGTGCTTGACTCCTGTTCTGGGTTCCTTGTGATGCTGTCTGTTGCCCTGCCAGTCCCTCACCAACAGAAGTCCAGTCCTTGGGGGAACCAGAAAGTAAAGATCAGTGCAGAGGGCTGGTACATGCAAGCTGTGGTCAATGATACCAACCTGTAACATGGGCAACAAAAATAGTTGCGCACGACTACACAAAAAACATCATACGGTTGCAACGTGCTCATGCGTTAACTCTCAATTACTGTATGAACACGGCAACAATAATACATGGTGCAGTACATAAAGTCGACACATGATACAGAACAGACAGCAAAAGATATGCGCCTCAATGTGTAAATATAGAATATACAGAAATAGTAAAACAGTAGTGGTATCCTAAAGGGAAGTATAGTAGGAAGTGTAAAAAGAATGAACGTCTGAAAATGCAAAATAAGAGAGAAAATGACATGTACCTTCTGTCTCCTGCGTCATTATTGCAAGTGTCATGGTAATAGTAGTCCAATTTACAGCTGAAGCAGAATGAATACTGGACTAGTACTATGATGCACATTAATTCATACACTAGAGTAGTAGATTATCTATGACGAACAAGACAGAACATAGTGATGGAGAAAAGCAACAAAATAAAAAAAAAAAAAATGAAAGTCTCATTTAGCATGCTCGACGGGGTTCCGTTTTGGAAGTGGTTTGAAAATTAAATAATTGAGAAGCAGAAATTTTGCGATGAGGACAAATTCAAAGCATGGTTCTTCAGGTATAGGAGTTGGGCTTTGTTAAGAATCATACGTCTGTCAGTTGAGAGCTGGGAACAGCGAATACAACGCTGCTGTATAGCAAAGCAACGGTTTGCTGAACAAATGCAGTCGGACACAAACCTGCCGTCACATAGTGGTATTAAAAGTATCAGGAGATCCTACTTTAGAAAAGAAGAAAACGAACAATGCAGAAGCAGTTCTTATTTTCAGTATACTGTCAAATGTCAGGAAGATAGGACATCAGACAATGTACAGCAGAGGAAAGGCCAAGAATGCTATGAGTCAGAGAAAAGGTGTAATAAGTACACACAGTATAAATCCACAATAAGACAGTGTAGAGTACAAAGTGTAGCACAACTTCCTACTGAAGTACAAAACCAGATTTATTTATTTATATATTTTTTTTGTTAGCCGGGTAGATGCACTAGTTATAAAATGACTATTTTCAGGCACGACCCGGGAGAGTACAACAAAGAATGGAATACAACATTTCAAGAGTGCACGACATTTCAAGTATGGTTGGTTAGGAAGAGTATACTACGGTATAAACAGGAGTAAACAACCATTTCAGGAGGTAACAAATGACTTAACATAAGTATTCAAAGCAATACAGTATGGTAGGTTAAACACAGTGCCAGAGATATAACAAGCGTATACAGAACAATACAAGGGGGTATAATGACTTTAACAGGTTCCAAAAAAAACAATAACTTGTGGTAAGGATACCACGAGTAGTACTGAAACATACTGCAGCTTGGAAAAGCCAGAGTGGAGATACGACACAGCAAGGTAGGTGTAACAGAAATAGGGGGAAGTCAGTGCCGGGAGGAAGAAGGTGAGGGTGAGCGCCATAGACAAAGAGGTTAGGAAAGAGTACAGATGCCATACCAGGCTGTAGCTGGAGTAAGAACCTGGACTGGTCCTAGAGATTACGGGAAAGGATTAGGGGAGAGAGGGGAGAGGAGGAACGGTAAGGAGGTATAATAGCAGTGTGATTGAGGAGGGACATTATCGGCAAAGGGTAAAGCAGGCGAACAGTGATATCAAGTACAGTGCAAGCCTGTTATAATGGACACATCTGTGCACACAGTATTTGCCCGTTAAATCCAGTGTCCATTATATCCAGAGGAGGTGGAGCCTATGCGTTAGGTGCGCCTGTGTGTGTGAGCAGAGGCTCAGAGTGACTAAAACCCTAATATAAAGACCTCATAGGTTAATCAAAATCCTGCCTAGCAAATATGTTTCTGTACTGTGTGTGTTTAGAGTTATTTAACTGTCAGGGAAAATTAGTTGTTTTTTTTTAAATGAAGTTTATTGCAGAAAATAAGAAGACAGAACGTCTAGTGACTGGATGTTGCGGTTCTTGGACAGGAAGAACAAAGGGAATTGTACTGTAAGGGTTTTATCAAAAAATAAAATCACTTCTTTTTTAGTGTAATCATCTAATGAAAGTTTACATAGCTTTTGGAGAATTATTTTGTAAGAAATTTAGTTTCTGTAGTGCCTTCATCTAAATTCTACATTTGCCAAATCTCCTCACCAGCTCTGCACCCCCAAATGCACTACAAATACCTATAAAAGCCTCAAAGTGTCCATTATAAGCAAAGTTTCTGTCCATTATAACCAGAGGAAAATGCATTAGATTTGATATATCTGGTTTGGGAAATCAATTTTTGTCCACTAAAACTGATTGTCCATTTTAATAGTGCATGTTATAAGTGGAGTGCACTGTAGGGTCAAAACAAGTGCTTGGGCCGGCCCGGTGGCGCTGAGGGTTGAGGCGCTAGACGCCACACCGCGGCTGCGCCGGCGACCCGGGTTCGGGAACGGACTCGGGTGGCCGGGGGTCGCCGGGGGGAGGGAGGATCGAGCGTCCCAACGGATGCTCTCTTCCCTCAGGGGTGGGTTACCAAGAGCGCATTGCGCTCTGCATTCCTTCCATAGCCGGTGGAAGCACCGGCAGAGGAGAAGGGTGGAGGCGGCAGCCTGTCGGAGCGTGAGGGAGGAAGTCTCGGCGCATGAGGGTCTGCGTGCGTGGCACGCACACCACTCGGGGACGTCGTCCCTAGCGCAAGGCGTCCCTGGGGGAGTGGGGACGTCAGGAGAAAACCGGAAATACCCTCCAGCAGCCCTAGATGAAGTCCGCCCGGACCACCTACAGGACAGACCCCAATGTGCGAGGAGAGGAGGATGGGCACTCTAGGGGCAGATCCCTAAGGTAGGTACCGGGGGACATGAGCGGACGGAAGGAGGGGGCACCGGAGGCAGTAAGGAGGGATAAAGATGAAAATAAAAAAAAACAAGTGCTTGAGTCAGCGAGCGATAAGTACTGGGGCAGGTCTCTTTTGAAACAAAGATGGGACTTCGACGGTTTGAGGCCTGGGGGAACAGAGTTCCATAGTTGAGGGGCAAGAGACTGGAAAGCACTCAAACCTTTAGATGTACGACATCTAACTACATTCAGTAGACATTTATCTGCTGATCGAAGTCCATGAGAGGAGTTGATACGAATCAACAATGCTGCAAGCGAGGAACGAGTTTTTTCCCTGAAAATAGAATCGGTAAGTGAGCCAAGAGAGTATTGCCTGAAAGCTAAGGGAGACAGCCATTTAAGCTCACTATACAGTTGGCAATGATGCTTGAGACAAGGAGATGATGAAGCATACCAACGCATATACTGTTATAGTTAACTTCCATTTCTGCAAGGTGGTTTTGTGAGCTGCTGCAAAGATAGGAGCACCATAGATGAGGACAGGAAGCAGTATCCCTCTGGCAATAGCCAGCTTGGCTGATGGCGCAATTAAGTAGCTGGTTTTGTACGGCACACCCAGTTTAGCATTGACAGCTTTACAGGTATACTGTATATGAAAACTGAAATCAAGGGATTGGTCAAGTAGAACTCCCAGGTATTTCAAAGGACTCAATGGATTCAATTTGTGTCCCACCCAGATCACTCACCATCAGGGGCACAAAACAAGCCTCCAGCTTAGGCGCAGAACCGAAGAGCATGGTTTTAGATTTCTGTGCATTCAGTACAAATTTGTAGGCACTCAGCCAGTTTTGAACATTTTTGAAGTCAGTGGTAAGAGATGTGTTTATACTGGCAACATTTGTTGAGCTGGTGTAGAACCCCAGGTCATCCGCATAAAGAATGGGTGAGCAGTACTGAAAGATGTCTGAAATGTTATTTATGAAGAGTGAGAAGAGAAGGGGCCCCAGGATAGTGCCCTGAAGCACACCAATATTAATAGAGGAATTGTCAGATAGGGAGGAGTTAAATTTAACAGATTGGGCCCTATCCAACAGGTAGCTATCAAACCAGTCAACAACAGGAGGAGAGAGGTTCAATTTACGAAGAGCAGTGAGAAGCAAGGGGTGATGTACAAGGTCAAAAGCCTTTGTAAGGTCAATGAAGACAGCTCCTGTAAGTCATCCAGCATCCACGTGAGAATTTGAGCACAGCCGCTTACGTACTGTGGTCTTTTCTATAAACATGCTGGGTTTCAGAGAGAAGGTTCCACTTCGTTAGGTAGTCAATGACTTGGCTAGCCACGAGCTTCTCCAGGATTCTGCTCAGGACCGAGAGAATAGCAATGGGCCTGTAGTTGGTGATTTCATTCGGCTCACCTTTTCTGAGGACTGGTGTTATGCGTTCAATCTTCCAGAGATCAGGTACTATCCTGAGGCAGAGAGACAGCGTGTACATTTTTGCTAGTAGGGAGGCAATGAGAGGAGCGGCAAGCTTCAGAAGCCATGGTTCAATTGAGTCTGACCCAGAGCTGGTACTGTCAGAGATGGTCCTCAGTAGTTTCAGGACTTCAGATCTAGTTATGGCCTTAAAGTAGAAGGGTGCACCATTGGGTGACATATCCGATCCGGTGTTGGCGGTGGCCATCTGGCATACGGGTGTGGACTGAGAGAAAGATCTGGCTTATAAGAAGGAGACTGTATACTGGGACAGGTCAGAGAAAATATTGTTAAAAGCACTGGCAATGGTGCTGGAGTCATTACAATGTCTGCCATTTAATATAATTTCCCCGGGAGTAACTGATTGAGAGGCACCAACAAAGGTTTTCACATGAGCCCAGAATTTCTGGGTCACCAGCAGAGTCCTTATAGTATTTACCTTAGATGGTCTGATTTGTTTTTACATAAGTTCCCCAGAGATCTATATGTATTTAAAATCTGATTGCAGTCCAGTGCACCTGAACAGCTTCCATTGTTTGTCCCTAGTACGCATATTAGCGAGAAGATCTTTATGTAACCACCTGGTCTGTGTCCCTCTGACAAGTCTTGTAACCTCTGGGGCATGCTTACTCTGTATAGCCAGGAATTAACTGAGGAAAAAACACAGGGCATCTTCTACAGCACAGGAGTCACAGACTGATCAGTCAATTCTGGAGACATAATGAAGGAATGCTTCACGGTCTAGGTTGGCGAAATTAGTGAAAGTAACAAGACACGGTGGTGGTGATGGAGTTGCAGCCATAGCCCAAATACAGAAGGTAGGAGAGTGGTCAGTTATTGCATCAGCCAGGATGCCAGGAGCAGGTACATACTGCACGAGGTTCACCAAAACCGAGTCTATGAGTGTAGACGATTGTAGTCTCGGCGTGATTCTTGTAGGTTCAGTTATCAGTTGGTAAAGGTTGTAGCTGTGCATAAGAGACAGTAGTGAGCTATTAGATGTACCTAGCCAGTTTAGGTTGAGGTCCCCTGAGATCACTACCTCATGTTGGTTGTATACCTGTGAAGATTCGTGAAGCATGTCCTTTAAACCTACTAGGCCTCCAGAGGGAGGGTTGTAAGCGCAGATAATATGTAGTTTCCCTGCCCCTAGAGCTAAAGTAGCATGCAAGTATTCACAACGTGATAGAGAGACAGAGCCAGGGATGTACAGTATACAATATTAAGGTTTTTTTTGTGGAGTAGGGCAACTCCACCCCCTCGCTTTGAAGACAATTTGTCCCGGCGAATCGTCGAGTAGTTTGCCAGGGAACAGAGAGATTCCGGTATATCAGGTCTGAGCCAAGTTTCGATGAGGCAGAGAATGTCTGGATTGTAGACTTTTACCCACACCTCCAGCTCAGAGATGTGACGAGTAAGGCTTTTAATGTTCATGTGTGCAATAAATAGCCCCTTATTGGAGATATTGGGCATGTCAGTTGTGGAGTAATAAGCCGAGGGACCCGGATTCTTTTCTATATCCCCCAACAGGAGTATAGTCAGGATTGCAAGGAACCAGGGCCTACCACAGTGGAAGGTGAGAGGTATGGCAAGTCTTAGGGTCACCTTTTTTAGAAGCCGAGAAAGCACAGTAGGTACATCCCTTGCTATAAAAGAGGATGTTCCAGGTAGGCACAGAAAAATGTTTAGCAGTTAAGTTAGAAAAGTGGAAGTCAGAGAGTTCTGGCGAAGTGACACTTGGCTTCTTGACGCAGGGGATGGATAGCGTAATCCAATTTAAGCAAAGCAGAAAGGCAGAGAGCACCCCCCCTCAGGAAGCCAACAGCCATGCTGTAACTAAGGAATTATGGAGGCAGTCAACTTAGTAGGGAAAACCCAGCTGTTTAGTAAAACAAAATCCCAGCTGCAGAATAGTCTGGGATAGGCGACAGCCCTTGTAAGACAGTTTTAAGTGGCCCCACAAAACTTGCCTTTTGTGGTTCAAAGACTCCCAAACAGGAGATTAGTTTGTGTGTCAGAGAGCAGTTTTGTAAAGGCTCTATAGTGGTAGTAGTCAACCAGTGCAAAGCATATGGCAGCTAAGAGGCACACAATAGAGTTTAATGAAACAAAAAATATGGGGAGAGATAAGACAAATAGTTGAAAGCATTACAGAGCAGCAGAGGCCGCATATACGTCGCTGTATTTGGGGTTAGAAAGTGTTCAGAGCAACCATGTGTTACGATTTTGCGGCTCAGAAGCTCCCCTAGCATCCGAGTAATATAAGGAGCCAATGGAAATTTAGACAGTCATTTGACTAAGCCAGGACACTATAAGAATAAGAGTCCACCCAGGGTGGGTGCGGTGAGGGGAGCCGGCGCACAGCACCAGCGGGAAGTACCTGAAGGGCTTAAGGCTTTTCGCCCTGTGGCTCCAGCTGAGCTACGGGGAGCTGTTTCCTTCATTGGTGATGCAGGCTTACTTCTCAACGAACCAGAGTTCAGAAGTAAGTTCAGCAGTGGTGAAAAGCCAGGCAGTCTGCCAAGGGTGCAGTCGGGACCACGGCGCCGGCTTATTTCAATAGTCCTCAGGCACTTTCGGAGGTCTGAGCCCCAGTGGGCAGCAGTAGATCTGAAGGGCAGAGGAAGGGGGAGACAGATTAAGTAGGAACTCAGAGAGGAGGGCTAGGTCTGCGAACAAAAGAATAGAGAGGACAATTCAGTTTTGTGAGAGGAGGCCACAAACAAAGAGGGTCTGGCTAAAGAGAATAGGATTAGACAAGGTGGAGAAGTCAGGTTTGGCAGACAGCAAGAAAGTAGTTTAAACACTAATAACTCTAAACAGATGTAAAAGGGCTATAATACACTTAAGTGATTAACAAGCAGATATTCAAGGTAACTAGGACTGATAAAATAGTTAACAAAAGTAAAGTTTCAGTACACCAAAAACCAAACACCTAGTCTATCTCAAAATGCTACTTGCAATGGGACTGAAGGCAAGGTTTTAAAAAAAAAATGGCACCACTGAAGGAGTAATGAATTTCTCAGGCTGTGGCATAGTTACAAAACGCAGGTAGTGAGGAGAAATGCTTGGAGGTTGCAGACCAGTCAGTGAGCTGGCGACCACCAATCAACCTGAAGGTGCCAAAGTTTCAAAAAATGCTCCCAAAGCTCAGAGAAGCTTCACATACCTGGAGAGATCATGGCTTTTCGCCCATGGCTCCAGCTGAGCCAATGGGAAGCGAGTTTTCTTCAGTGGTTATGCAGGTTTACCTCAGCAAACCAGAGTTCAGAGGAAAGTTCAGCAGCGGTGAAAAGCCAGGTAGTCTGCCAAGGGCACAGTCGGGACCACGGCATCAGTTTATTTCAGTAGTCCTCAGGCACTTTTGGAGGTCCAAGCCCCAGCGGGCAGCGGTAGACCTGAAGGGCATACGGCTTTTTGCCCTGTAGCTCCAGCTGAGCTATGGGGCAGTGGGTGCTGTTTCCTTCAGTAGTGATGCAGGCTTACTCCTCAGCAAACAAGAGTTCGGAGGAAAGTTCAGCAGCGGTGAAAAGCCAGCTGGTCTGCCAAGCGCACAGTCGGGACCACGGCATCGGTTTATTTCAGTAGTCCTCAGGCACTTTTGGAGGTCCAAGCCCCAGCGGGCAGCACATACACAGAGAACAGACAAAACAAATGTAAATATAGCTATTGAGTCAACAGGAGTAGATAAGTCTGTAACAAAGTGTGGCGACAAGAGTAATTTGATGTCAGTTTGTGATAGTAAAAAACCTGATAGTGAGAAAACTATTAGTGAGAAGAAACCAATGAGTAATAGAAAGAGAGACATGCCACACTATGTAGCAGTGAATTAGATGAAGCGGAGACCAAAAAAAAAATGAACATAATACACACAAAAATACAGCATGGGCTGTAAATGTATCTGAAGACTGGTTGATTCTAAAAGTCTAACAGTCAATCCAGAGAGAGTAAGCAATACAGACCTAGCCACAATATTATGTCGATTTTATGGAACAGCATGAACCATTAATGGAGAGCATTACACCGTAAGTTCTTATATTGGTATCTGTGCTGGCCTAAACCAGCATTTTAATAGCCCATCATTTAAAAAGAAAAGGAATATAGTGACAGACGTAGAGTTACAGACTGCTAACAATTTGTCTACTGCAGTCTTAAAAGAGTACCGGAGAGCGGGAAATGACATCAGCACACAGCATCAAAGAATATCAGATAGTGACTTACATCACATATGCTGACGTGAGAAACTTAATCTAGATACCCCTTACGGGCTCATAAGAAGGGTGTCTTTAGCGACGCAGCTTGGGCTCGCCAGACATGGCAGGGAAGGTTTAACAAAGCTAACACAGGAATCATTCACTTTGAGCACAAATGAGAGTGGCGCAGAATGCATGTCTCGCCTTTAATGAGGCGACAAAAAAATTATGCAAAAATAAATGAGCACCATTGACAAGCACTAAGAGGTTAAGAAGAGGGATAAAACCTTTTTATAGGTACATCAGGGAGCTCAGAAAGACAAAGGGAGGGATAGTAAGGCTGAATAGAATGGACGGTGGGTGGGCAGAGAGAGACAGTGAAAAAGCAGGGATACTGAACGAATACTTCTGCTCAGTATTCACAAAAGAGCAGTAGGGGGAGTTGCCTAATCCAATTAACAGAAGCACTTTGGATTTGGGGAGTTCATCCCAGTCCTTTCACAAAAGAAAGGATTCTGGAAAACTCTAAAACTGAAGGTGTACAAAGCAATGGGGCCTGATGGAATTCACCCCATAATTCTTCAAGAATTAAGGGGAGAACTAGTGACACCACTGACTACCCTTTTTAACAAATCATGGGAGGATGGTGTTGTACCTGAGGACTGGAGGAAAGCGGATTTGATTCCCCTTCACAAAAGTGGGAGCAAGACAGAGGCAGGAAACTACAGACCTGTCAGGTTGACCTCTGTGATAGGGAAAATGATGGAACCACTTCTGAAGGAAAGAATTGTTGAGTACCTAGAAGCCAGTGGGCCACAGGACCCAAAGCAGCATGGGTTCACAGCAGGAAGGTCATGTCAGACGAATCTAATTGATTTCTTTGACTGGGTGACCAAAGTAGTAGACCAGGGAGGGGCTGTGGACATGGCCTATCTAGACTTTAGCAAGGCATTTGACACAGACCCACACAAAATATTAATAATCAAATTAACCAGCCTGGGAGTGGGTCCCAAGGTGGTAGCCTGGGTAAATCATTGGCTGGACAACAGGACACAGAAGATAATTGTAAATGGAATCCACTCTGAAGAAAGAGCGGTTACTAGTGGGGGTATCGCAGGGTTCAGTACTGGGTCCAGTCCTTTTTTTTATAAACTTTTATGTTTATTGTTTTGACTTAAACATAAAAGTCCATATTACAATAGTCAGACATCAAATTGTCATTATATAAAAAATGTAGTTAAAGACAGAATCTCTCAGTCTAGACATACGATTTACAAAAATCGGGAGTATATCAACATTGGTCCAAACTGAAAATATGTCCCAAAAGCTGCACTACTACAAGAGAAGTGGCCACTCCAGATAATAATGTCCGAAAAGAGGAGGAATTCAACTTCCTACGTTGATTAGGTCACTGTACCGAACAACTGTTATAATCAAGATCTTAGTGTGCTCCCTCACACTCTTACAACTTTCATAACCAAATTAATTACATACATTGCCCAAATTGAGATATAGATAACAAAACTATATTGATTAACAGGAACATAAAACCCTGTCCCCCTACTAAACAATCCTTATGCTAGGAAGGCAAAGGACCTTCCTTAGTAACAACTCAATTAAGTTGGGAACCTTTTAGAATCTTTTTAGGCAGTCCATGAAAACGTTTTAAGCTGTCATAAGAATTAACTGTTGTAGTTGGCATCTTAGAAAACTTCTCTAACAAAAAAAAAAACAACTGTTATCACACAAGTCCTCTAATATTACCCCCTTCAAGTGTCCTCATTTTCTGACTCTTGATCCAAGTCTGAGTGAGTTGCAGCTTCAGAAGCCTCAAATTCCCTCTATTTGCTGTACACGTTTGCCTGCTTCTTCTGGGTCGGAGAATTGAAAGGTACGACCGCCACAGAAAATCCTCAGGCGCGCCGGCATCATCAGTGAGTGGGCCACCCCTAAACTCCTGAGTGTGGCTCGAACCCCATTGAATCTTTTTTTGCAGGCCCTCGTGGCATATGATAAGTCCGGAAAGCAGCGTAAGGTGTGGCCTTCAAAATGTAATCTTTCTGCATTTCGAGCAGCTTGGAGTATTTGCTCTTTCACAGTTGCTCTCGCCGTTACCAGCAGAACTGTACGAAGACGGTCCTTCTGTGCCCCATCTGATCACGGTGAAATCCTATATGCCTTTAATAAATGTACCCCCCAAGTTCTTGTCAAGCTGCAAAGCCGAAGGGAGCCAGGATTGTAAAAAGGAGAGGTGGTCTGGATTCTCCGATCCCTCTGGCAGCCCGATTATTCAAACGTTCGGTGCTCTATTGGCATTTTCCAATGCCTCCAGTCAATATTTCAGTTGCGCATTCTCTTGGGTGAGTTTAGCTGATGTAGAGAGGGCTCTGATCGCTTGGCTTTCAGCTGAAGACGCGGTTTTGGCTGCCGCTTCGATCTTCATGTCTTGCTTTTCCAATCTCTGCAAAACGGATTCCAACTTGTTTTCGATGGCCTGCAGGGCTTTCCAGGGCGGTTCGCCAGAGCTGCTAGTAGGTACGTTGAGCGTGGCCTGTTGATCTGTTGGAACCTGTATTTTTGCTCCTCCCGGGCCGCTTTAGTTTGTGCAACCCATCCTTAGTTTTGGTATTTAAGGCTTCAGGAAGATTTCAGGAATTCAAAGATGCCAAGTATACAGAAGTAGCTTCTATATTATTCAGATTATTTATGTATTTAGTTATTCCAGCTTCAGAGCTCGAGGGAACCACGTCTGCTCGGTAGTAGTGCTCATTAGTGCCCCCCGGTCAAATCCTTTTTAATGTCTTTATAAGTGACACTGCAGAGGGACTGGAAGGAAAAGTATGCCTCTTTGCAGATGACACAAAGATCTGCAACAGGGTTGATACACAAGGAGGCGTGGAAAGGATGAGAAGGGACTTGGCAAGGTTGGAGGAATGGTCAGAAGTAAGGCAGCTTGGATTCAATGCAAAGAAGTGCAAAATAATGCACCTGGAAGCAAAACCCAAGGGGAGAATCACACAATTGGTGGGGAGAGGCAGCAACAACAACAAAATGGAAAGGGACCTGGGGTAATCATATCAGATGACCTTAAGGTTAGCAAGCAATGTGAGAAGGCAGTAGGGAGGGCTGGGGAGATACTGGGATATATAGGGAGAGGCATCAGCAGCAGAAAACAGGAAGTTATTATCCCTCTGTACAGACAGTTGGTGAGACCCCATCTGGAGTACTGCGTCCAGTTCTGGAGACCCCATCTCCGCAAGGACATAGACAGGATGGAGACAGTCCAGAGGAGGGCAACTAAAATGGTGCAGGGTCTGCAGCAGAAGCCATACGAGGAGGCTAAAGAAGCTTAATATGTATACCCTTGAGGAAAGGAGGGAGAGGGGGGACATGATAGAAACTTTGAAGTACTTCTGTGGAATCAACAAAGTCCAAGAGGGTAGCATCTTTCAGAAAAAGATGTGCAAGAACAAGAGGACACAATTTGAAGATAGAGGGGACGGCTCAGGGGCAATGTGAGGAAGTATTTTTCACAGAGGGTGGTGGACGATGGAACAGCCTTCCTGAGGAGGTTGGGGTCTAAAACTATGGGAGAATTCAAGAATGCATGGGACAGACATATGGCAATTTTGTGGGGGATAGGAAGAAATAGGCTGTTGGTTAACTAGGATCTGCAGCTTATCCTGTAGGTAGGGAAATGGGCACACTAGGTGGGCCAAGCGGTCCTTATCTGCCGTCAAAGTCTATGTTTCTATGTTGCTGCGAACACCGAAAATCCACACTGTCCAGTAAAGCTATATAAAAAGTATACTGAGAAATGTCCTGCTAATCCTCCATCACTGTATTTACACCCGAAGAGATTTCCCCAATATGTAATAGATGACCAAGAGTGTTGGTTCACAACGCAGCCAATGGGGAAAAATTTTCTTGGCAACATGATGTCTCAGATTTCTCGAGATGCTGTACTAAGTAAACGTTATACTAACCACTTAATTCGTAGTACTGCAGTCCAGCTCCTTTCACAAGCTGGACTAGCATCTCAAGAAATTATGAGTCACTAGACAGCGGTCTGAAATGAGTCTTTGGAGCTACTGGGCACCCACACCTAATGACAGAGAGAAGTGGTCTAAAATACTGTTACATAGCTCTCCACATGTAGCACAAGAGAAAAACCGAGACAACACAGATACCACATAAATAATTATCTGCACGTACACAAAAAAACTAAAATTAGACTAGGGTTGTCACAGTACACCGCGGTGTCAGAAGTCACGGTATTGATACCGCAGACAATTTCTGATACCGCGATAACCATAATTAGTGGTATTGAGACCTTTCAACTAGTTGTTTCGCATTTTCAGGGACAATTGTCCCTTACACGCCTATTTTCCCTGATGCAAAAGTTTAAGGAGGCTTCTTTTTCATGCAAAAATTATTTTGTGGATGAGACATCCACTGTCTGCTGCAGTGCTGTACAGATTAGTAAGGTCAGGTTCAGGTGTCCTCAGGTGACCAATCCATAAGTGGAATAATGATGTTGGTTGAGAGATCTTCAATAAAATTTGTCAGTCTTTTGACTTCTTCCTCCCATTTTTTTTAATTTTCGATGTTCAGTTTCAGGACACAGGTTTTTTTGTTAGTCATCATGTAATTTGTGTGTGTCACACGGAGTGCCACACAAGGCAAACAGAGGCCAAGTGAGTATTAAGCCACCAGTTATATACAAGTAATACCTGCTTTTTAATGGTAAATGATGAGAACAGACCATGCGCAACAGCACACAAAAGTCAGTGTACTGTGTGAGTGCGACTGTATCACTCATACAGTGCACACTGATTGCACAGTACACACGAAGTGCAGCACACTGCTTGCACAAAAAGCCACACTGTAAATGCACAATGAGCATCTTCACTGTCTTGTCTTCTGCTGTTCTTTTGAAATAGAAGCAGAAAATGATGTACTGGTTTCAAACTGAGTGACATCCCTCCAGAAAAGTTGAACAACAAAACACGTTTGTTGAGGGTTACATTCCCCTCTGCGACAATTCCACAGCGCCCGACACTACAGTGACAACAGCACCGGGTCACTGTAGTGTTGGCGCGGGACCCCACCACTGCATTCGGGGTATGCATCCCTCCCAAAACCACTCGGACTCGAGAGTTGGTTATTTAAGTAGGGTGGGCGGACATACGGTGTTTACCAGCCATCCTGAATCGGTTTGTTGATTGGGCTTGAGCAATGGGCATGAGGGAGGGACCCGCAGCAGTAACCAGGCCCAGCATCAAAATCTGTTGCGTTATTTTGTTAGCAGTAACACTGTGTAACATACTATACCTAATCTCTGCTGACAGCTAAATGCACTCGGACCTCCCTCTTTTACCATTTGCCCATGTATAGCCCTATCCTGTTGCTGCACTATTCCACTCACAGCACTTACTCCCTTATCCCTTTCCCATTCCTGCCCTCTTTTCATCCTACCTCATCCCCCCTTCCTTTACCCCTCCACTCCCACTTCCTCCCCTCTCTCCTCTGTTTCCTCACCTTATTCTCTGCCTCAACCCCCCACCCCAGTGGGTCTTTCCTGCTTAAGCTTCATTGTGGAATTTCCCTCCTTGCTCTTATTTTGCTCCTTCCACCCCCCAATTCACCCCCTGTACTTCTCTCCTAGTAATCCCTTTCACCCCTCTTCAGACAAGGCTATTGGCTGCACATAACACAATATTTATCTTGCCATATTGTTCTTTGGTTTATGTAATTACTTTCCTCATGTTGTACTTACTTACTGAAACCATTGTAATTTGCTATTCTTGTGACTTGACGTGGAACCTCTGTAAGAGGTCTTTCCGATTTAAATAAATAAAACAAAAAAAATAAACATGTCTGTCATGTCATGTAATGATCAAGTTAAGTTTTCTTATCTTTATGGGTAACAGTTTTAACAAACTGCCTGTGGTTGGTTGTCACTGTGCGTAGAGACTCAGACTGGTCAGTGACCTCAACGGTGGGGACAGTGGGTAACAGACGAGACAGTGATCGATCATTCATTCACGTGACTTAACTGTTGTGCTGCTGGTGCTCTGTCTCGAGTGGTCATGCGTGTTCATGTTCATTCATTGTAAGTCTGAACTACAGCGAGTAGACAGTCCTGTCAGTCTGTCAGATGCACAAAACTGTCAAGGTTAGTCAGACAGAGAATGAGATACACACCAAGAACTTTTTCAGGTTCATTTTTTATCATGTCACTCTTTTTCCCCAGGTCGAAGCGGTCCCTCCGACCCCTGACCACCAGCACCCGCACCTCTGGACTCTGTCTGGTGTGCGAACTTATACGCCCCATCACACTGCCGGCCAATGGCAGGACCCCCCCCACACACACATAGGGACCAGCAGCACAGACCTGGTAAAGACGCCTCTCGAGTCCAGGGGCGAAGGGCTTGGCCATCAGCTGTGGAGGTCGCCCCACCTATTTTCCATTTTTCGCCCACCGAGGAGCCAGATGCAATGACGACGCACATAGTGTGTGCAGATTCCCGCCAAGCCACCCCTGTGCATGCATGCAACTGCGGAGCACCCACCTCTGCTGGGTGTCACTGCAGTATGGTGGTAGATCCTCACCCACCCTGGAGGAAGGAGAGCAGTAGGTCGCCAATCCTCCCCCCACCAAGCACCTGAGGTCTTAGTCTGTTCCCCAACCCGGGTCGCCAGTGCAGCGCAAAGTGTGGTGTCCAGCATCTCAACCCTCACCACCACTGGGCCAGCTTCAGGTTAATTTTTTATTGTTAACTAATAACGCAAAAATTGCCATGATGCCAGTGCCATTTGCATTTGCAAACTGCAGTTTTGCATTACACTTACAGTCCGTGTTTTTCAGTTTCAGTGATAAGAACTGGCACCAGTAGTCTGTGTGTTCCTTCAGTTTTCATTCCCAGTTGTTTCCTGCCCTTCCCTCTGATTCTGCAGCACAAAGTCACTGCTGCCCAGCACACCTGCAGTGTGGATAACGAATCTGACGCTAGCCAACACATGCCATATCCAGAGTGCACTCTGCTCGCTAATCCAAAGTCTACCTGACATCTGCTGCTATTGCTTCCTGATTTCTTAATTACTTAAATAGCTAGTGACAGAGAAACATAGACTTTAACGGCAGATAAGGACTGCTTGGCTCTCCTAATCTGCCAATTTCCCTACCTACAGGAAAAGCTGCAGATTCTAGCTAACCAACAGCCTATTTATTCCTACCCCCCACAAGAATTACCTTATGTCTGTCCCATGCATTCTTGGATTCTCCCACTGTTTTAGACCCCACAACCTCCTCAGGAAGGCTGTTCCATGCATCCACTACCCTCTCTGTGAAAAAATACTTCCTCACATTGCCCCCAAGCCATCCCCCCTCTATCTTCAAAATGTGTCCTCTTGTTCTTGCACATCTCTTTTTCTGAAAGAGGCTACCCTCTTGGACTTTGTTGATTCCACCGAGGTACTTGTCCCCCCTCTCCCTCCTTTCCTCAAGGGTATACATATTAAGCTCCTTTAGTCTCTCCTCGTATAGCTTCTCTTGCAGACCCTGCACAATTTTAGCTGCCCTCCTCTGGACTGCCTCCAGCCTGTCTAAGTCCTTGTAGAGATGGGGTCTCCAGAACTGGATGCAGTACTCCAGATGGGGTCTCACCAACTGTCTATACAGAGGGATAAAAACTTCCTAGTTTCTGCTGGTGATGCCTCTCCCTATACATCCCAGTATCCTCCAGCCCTACTGCCTTCTCATATTGCTCGCCAACCTTAAGGTCATCTGCTATGATTACCCCCAGGTCCCTCTCAATTTTTGTTGTTGTTACTACCTCCCCCCCACCCCCTCACTGTGTACTCTTCCCCTGGGTTCTTGTTTCCCAGGTGCATTAATTTGCACTTCTCTACATTGAATTCAAGCTGCCATACTTCTGACCATTCCTCCAACCTTGTCAAGTCCCTTCTCATCTTTTCCACGCCTCCTTGTGTATCAATCCTGTTGCAGATCTTTGTGTCATCTGCAAAGAGGCATACTTTTCCTTCCAGTCCCTCTGCAATGTCACTTATAAATACATTAAAAAGGACTGGACCCAGTAATGAATCCTGCAGTACCCCACTAGTAACCCCCCCCCTTCTTCAGAGTGGACTCCATTTACAATTACCTTCTGCGTCCTGTTGTCCAGCCAAAGTTTTACCCAGGCTACCACCTTAGGACCCACTCCCAGGCTGATTAATTTATTTATTAATCTTTTGTGTGGGACTGTGTCAAATGCCTTGCTAAAGTCTAGGTAGGCCACATCCACAGCCCCTCCCTGGTCTACTACTTTGGTCTCCCAGTCAAAGAAATCAATTAGATTTGTCTGACATGACCTTCCTGCTGTGAACCCATGCTGCTTTGGGTCCTGTGCCCCACTGGCCTCTAGGTACTCAACAATGCTTTCCTTCAGAAGCGATTCCATCACTTTCCCTACCACAGAGGTCAAACTGACAGGTCTGTTAGTTTCCTGCCTCTGTCTTGCTCCCACTTTTGTGAAGGGGAATCACATCCACCTTCCTCCAGTCTTCAGGTACCATACCATCCTCCCATGATCTGTTAAAAAGGGTAGTCAGTGGTGTCACTAGTTCTCCCCTTAATTGTTTTAGAATTCTGGGGGTGAATCCCGTCAGGCCCCATTACTTTGTCCACTTTCAGTTTTAGGGGTTCTTTCAGAACCCTTTCTTCTGTGAAAGGACTGGGATCGACACCCCCTTTACAAAGTGCTTCTGTTAATTGGATTAGGTACCTCCCCATCCTCGTCTTTTGTGAATACTGAGCATAAGTATTCGTTCAGTATCCCTGCTTTTTCACTGTCCCTTTCTGCCCACCCAGTCCCTCTCTGCCCACCCCACCGTCCATTCTATTCAGCCTCACTATCCCTCCCTTTGTCTTACTATACTCCCTGATGTACCTATAAAAGGTTTTATCCCCCTTCTTAACCGAGTTGGCAATCTTTTCCTCAGTTTGGGCCTTTGCTATTCTGACTTCCCTCCCTGCTTCCTTCTGGCTTAACTGATACAGTTCTCTGTCCTGCTCTTTCTGTGTTTCTTTATACTTCCCAAATGCTATCTTTTTCTCCCTAACCTTCCCCGTCACCTCTTTTGAGAACCACAGTGACTTTTTCTTTTGTTTTGATTTATTTGCTTCACACAAAGGCTTGTTGCCTCTGTGATGGCAGTTTTGACGTTTCCCCATTATTGCTCCACCCTTCCTTCTTGCTTGTTTGCTAGCACTTTTCTAAGGCACTCTCCCATCTTGCCAAAGTCAGCCCTCCTGAAGTCCAGTACCCTCACTTTGGTATGACTTAACTATGTAGCTGAGTTTATCATGAACCACACTGTTTGGTGGTCACTTGTTTAGTTGCTTAAAAAACAACAAAAAAGGCAGAGAAATGAGTGCCTGCCACTGCCACGGCATTGAGGATATATAAGCGAATTCCTTTAATGCCAGACTGCACTCATGTCACAGTCATACGACTCGACTTACAATAGCATGACTCACTCAGCCAAAGCAAGTCAAGCAAGCAACTTACATTGGCTCACTGCCTCAGCTGGAGGCTACTGTAGTTAAATACTTATTACCTACCATAAAAAAAGAAAAAAGCAGCCAGTGAGTGCCTGCCACTCCCACGGCATTGAGGATATATAAGCCGATTCCTTTACAGTCAGACTTAGACTCATGTCACAGTCACACAACTCTACTTGAGTCACAGTATAGCATGACTGACTCACAACCTAAGAAAGTCAAGCAAGCAACTCACATTGGCTCACTGCCTCAGCTGGAGGCTACTGTAGCTAAATACCTAGGGTGGGATATTCAGAACTGCGCCAGGCAGGGGCGCAAGCCGGGCGCAGTGCAACTGGGATGCGCCAGGGTGTGGTCTGTGAGATATTCAGTGGCGCTGCACCATGGCTCTGCACCATTGAATATGGCACCCTGGCTACCTGCACTGCGCCAGCACAAGCGGCCAGAGAGGAGCAGGGGGATGCACTAGCGCAAGTGCCGTTGCGCTAGGCGCATCAACAGCGATATTCAGCGGTGGCCATGCAAATGTGGCCAAAATGTATGCAAGGCGCAAATGATAATTTTATTTGATATAGCGCCTTTCAAGCATCAAGGCACTGCACAATCAGGTAAAACAGAACACACTAAATACAAATAAAATCAATTGTATTCAGGGTAAGCTTTTCCCCTACAAAAAAGTCTTTAGTGCCTGCTTAAAGCACCCCACAGTCCTGCACTCCCGGAGCTGACAGGGCAATGACTTCCAGAGGGTAGGTGCCACAAACCCGAAGGCACATGCACCAAATGACTTCAAATTTACCCTCTGAATCTCCAGCAACCCCTCGTCAGCCGAGCAGAGCTGTCGCACAGGGGTGTAAGGAACCAGGAGCTCTTTCAAGTAGTCAGGACCCTGTTCATGTAGGGCTTTGTAAGTCAATAGACCTACCTTAAAGGTGATCTGCCACTGAATAGGCAGCCAGTGCAGATTGTGCAGCACCAGGGTAATATGCGTTCTCCTAGAAACCCCAGTCAACAAACGTGCTGCAGCGTTCTGTACTAGCTGCAAGCGGCAGATATCAACCCCAGGAAGCCCTAGGTAAAGGGAGTTGCAGTAGTCAAGGCGTGATGTCACAAAAGCGTGGACCAAGACAGACAGGTCGCTGGACGGAACAAGGTGCTTGATCCTAGCAATGTTCCTAAGATGGTAAAAGGCCAACTTGACTACTGCCAACACCTGAAGACGGAGGGTCAGGCCATCGTCAAGTACCACTTCCAGGTCACGCACCCGTTCAGAGGTGAGAATCTGAGCGCCCCCCCCAAGGACTAAACCAGAGGGGAGCTCAGTCCTCAACCCCTCTGTCCTACGACCCGGGTCCACCACCAAAACCTCAGTCTTTCCTGGGTTCAACTTTAAGCCGCTGGCACTCATCCAGTGTTGGATTTCTATGAGGCAGCTGTTCAGAACTGAAATCGCACTAACCTGGTCGGGGCCAAAAGATAGGTAGAGCTGGGTATCATCAGCATAGCAGTGAAACCTCAGCCCATACCATCTTACAATGTCTCAGAGGGGCAGCATGTACACTGCAAATAACATGGGGGACAGCATCGAGCCCTGAGGAACCCCACAAGGCAGAGAGAAAGTCTCGGAAGAAAAAATACCAGAGACAACCCTCTGCGTACTGCCCCAGACAGCCCACAGATGGTCCTCAAGCGCTCGAGCAGAACCCCATGATCCACAGTGTCAAAAGCTGATGATAAATTCAGGAGAACCAAGACAGAACGATTTCTCTGATCTCACACCATCAGGAGATCATTGAGCACATGAACCAGAGCAGTCTCAGTACTATGCCTCTTATGAAAACCTGATTGGAGAGGTTCGTACAAATTATGGATGGTTAAATGGTTCCCCAGTTGAGCTGCCACAACTTTCTCAATAACCTTCCCCACAAAAGGAAGGTTAGAGATAGGCCTGTAGTTTGCCAAGCTCTCCGGGTCTAAAGAAGCTTTCTTCAGGAGGGGTGTCACCAACCCCACCTTCAGGGAGCTAGGAAACTCACCTAAGTCCAAAGAGCACCACACGATCCGAGCTAAGACCGGGCCTATGATGTCACTACAACCCAAAATCAGGGAAGTAGGGCCCGGATCTAAACTACAGCAAGTGGGACGCATCCCCTGGATAATCCTCATAATATCCATGAACTCTGGCAGATCAAAGGTACTCCAGGAAACTCTGGGTTCTGTGACAGGACACCGACCAACAGTATCCCCCGAAAAATGAAGCTGGCGGCACTCCTGCCTGAGGTCAGCCACCTTATTCGCAAAGAAGTGGGCGATCTCATTACACTCATTTTGTGAAAAAACTTCAACAGAACTGCTGACAGGCTGGGTTGCACAGCCTGTCAACAGTTCTGAAGAGTTGAGCCGGTCAGTTCCGTGTGACAGAAATTTCCTTGGACAGGAATTCTGCCTTCTTACGGGAAATTTCTGTTTGATAGAATTTATAATGTTCTAACAAAATAAGGTGGTCGGCATCTAAGACTGTCCTCCGCCAGCAACGCTCTAACCTACGCCCCTGTCTAGGGAAAACTCCCTTAGAGTCCCATCAAACCATGGGGCCCCAGGGCGAAGCGAGAGGGGCAAACTCGGACAGGAGCAATCAGATCGAGAGCTGAAGAAACAGTTCTATTATAGGCCGCAACTAACTGCTCAGGATCTGTGCTAGTCTCGTCCAACAGCGAGAGGTCAATCACCGCCATCAGATCTTCAGCGACCACATCCCGCAACGGGCGGTAACTGACCATCTCCACAGGGGCCTATCTACCAAGGGGGGCCGAAAAATTGAACCCAACGGTGTAGTGGTCGGACCAACTGACAGGTTCCACCACCAAGTCAGAGTCCTTGACCCCTAGGAGGAAGACCACATCAAGAGAGTGACCACCATGGCGGGTAGCTGAGGAAACAACCTGTGTGAAGACCAGAGTTGTCATTACCTGGAGGAAGTGTTGACCAACAAGTGAGGATTCGTCATCGACCCAGGCATTGAAGTCGCCCAGAACCATCAGTCTCGGTGACTCCAATGCCATGTCGGCGGCGAAGTCCGCTACCTCCTGCAGGAACAGCTTCTCATCACCTGGTGGACGGTAGATGAGAGCTATCCTGCACCCTGCAAATGGGGCCATTAGCATGTAATTATGCCTCCATTTGCATGCAGGTGCACTGATCCCTGGCAACTTGCGCCCTGCCAGGCAGCAGCCGTCAGGGACCGACGCCACCTGCCCCCACCGGCAACGCGCTCCAATGCCCGATCGCGGGCATGAGTATTACCATAAACTGTCCAATATCCCTGGTGGTCCAGTGGACCGCTTCACGCCCGATCGCAGGCTTAAGTGTAAAACTATACCGTCCAATATCCCTGGTGGTCCAGTGGACCGCTTCCAGCCTGATCACAGGCATAAGTATGAATATATGAACATCCAAACCATCCCTGGTGGTCCAGCGGTACCCCTCCCCACTGGAGCCCACCTCACCCACTGAGCCTCACCACCGCCTCCCCGGTCAGCAGTGACCTTCGCCTGCAAGCCCGACCGACTGCTGGCTGCATGGCTGTACATCCACCGGTCCACTGTGGGACAATGCAGACCGCATCGCATTATTAAGTACGGCACGGTGCCCGTCGCCCATTGGCCCACGCTGATGACCAATGGGCGTGACAGCCGTGAGCTGTATGCAGTCAGTCGGCGGGCGGCTTGCGGGTGGGAGCTGCCAGCTGACTGGGAGCAGGTGGTGGCTGCTCAGTGGGCGGTGGGAGGGGGTACCGCTGGACCACCAGGTTTGGTTTGATGTTTACATATTCATACTTATGTCTTGATCGGCTGGAAGCGTCCACCGACCACCATGGATATTGGACGGTATAGTTTTATACTTAAGCCCACGATTGGGAGTGAAGCGGTCCACTGGATGACCAGGGATATTGGACGGTTCATTTCTATGCATATGCCCGCGCTCGGGCATGGGGGGGCGCTACCACGACGGACGGTGCTGTGAGAGTTCAGGTGGCCACCCACAGCTGGCAGCTGCCATGTTGCGCCCTGCAATACGGCAGCTTACCTGTGGGTGGCCAGCTGTTCCTGTTTTTGTCGGCTCAACTGTGTGTGGCGCAGGTAGGGGTTGCACCTGCATCTGCTCAGCACATCCTGGGCTGAATATCGGGATGTGCGGCATATGCATGGGCACGCCACTCCTACTTGCACCGCACACATTACTGATGCACCCCAGTGCATCGGGATTTGTGCCATGCACTTTCCTCTTTGAATATCGTGGTTGGAAGATCAGTGAGTGCGTGATGGCGACCTGTGTTGGCGCACAGTAACCCTTCAATATCCCACCCCTAGTATATTAAAAAAGGAAAAAATCAGCCAGGCAGCCACCATGGCATTTGGGATATATAGGCTAATTCCTTTAAATGCCAGCATCTCTCACAGTTGGCCTAGCTCAGCCGATTGGCTCTGGCTGTTGGCTTGGCTTGGCGTCATGGACACAGTGAGTGGTGAGTGCAGGCAGGAGCTGTGTTGTGGTTGTGGTGGTAGGGTACTACATTGAGAAAGTAAATATGAAGAACATAAATCTCTCCAAATTTATTTGCACTACTCACTATTACTTTTACTAACTTGAGGGGACTGGGCGGGACTGGGTCTTGGAGGGAGCCCCAGGCTGTGAGATGAGGATGGAGGAGGGAAACTCAGCCTAGTCACAGCCAGACAGTGAGCCTTGATTTTCCAATCAGAACTGTTCTGATTCTAAGTAGTGCTCTTGCTGTGCCTGCTTCTAAAGCTAGTAGCACACTGCTTCAGTGAAGTGCAACTCTGTCTGCATCTGCAACTCTAGTCTGCACCATCACCAGGACTGGAGTGACTGGACATTGCTTTTGTATTCCTTAACTCTCATCAAGTTATTGACAATTTAACATAACAAAAATGTAAATCAAACAACTTACTACTCATACTCATTGTGCTATTTTTGTGTAGTACTTTTGGTATTGGCAGCAATTTGTGCTGTAAGCTAAGAGTACAATAAAATACTTTACTTATAACGGTATGTCACACATTTCAGACTGCAATGAAATTTTTTTTTTTTACATATAAATCTACTTGTAGTGCTTGAAGCTCCATGATCATCATCAGGTCAGGAGGAATCTGACTTGGTCAATAAAAAATATTTTTTTTCTTGTACATACTTGACATCTTTATTTTCTCATTAAATTCATAATGTGTCATTTACTAGTATTTTAACTACTTTTACGTGTAAAATTTGGTTAAAATTGCATTATTTTTAAATATTTTAGATTTTCCCATTGGAATGCATTATACTGTGTTATCACAATAACCGCAGGATCACACACTGCGGTTATCATACTGTCAAAATTTCATACCGTGACAACCCTAAATTAGACAACAGAGAAACAAGAAACACCAAAACGAAAGATGACAAGACAGCAACAGCGCACAATGAAAATGTACATAAAGAAGTCAGAAATACTACTGTAGACCAAAGCAGCAAAAACAATATGAGAAAAGATGTGGATTTCAAATCACAGATGACAAATAGTGACTCTTCAAAAATATATGAAGAGAGTAAGAGTAATAAGGGACAACGAAACCCCTTTAACCTGCACCATTTCACAATCCATGGATGTCAACTTTCAACACTATTCAAAGGAGCCGCTGGACCGTGGCAAACAGTAATACATAGTAAGGCAGCAAACTATTAACAGCCAATAATATACTGTATGGCTATATTATAGAATGTATAAGTCAGTCAATTCTAACGGATAACAGTTTCTCGTAACAGCTTTACTATTACAACAGCGAATTGATACTTTATCTGTAGATAAAAAACATGTTGTGAAATAATACTAATAGTTTTAAATGTTACAGCATTCGTAATCTTAATTATAGTAGAAGATTTCTATTGCAAATGTCTGTTAAATCTTAACTCTCTTACAAAACATGTTACTGCTGCTATGATGTATGTCAGCTGTTCTGACAAAAATATTTGTACCCTCACTGTATGTCCTACTTTACCATGTAATCCCAGGTTGCCCCTGAAAGAGGGACCTTTGGGGCTCAGTTGGCCTACCCGGTCACCAAAATTTAATAAATAAATAAATGTTAGTGAGCCTTTTAACACAAATCAATGTTTTTTTTTTTTGCAGACCTATAGGTGCAAATAGGAAATTCTAGTAGCTAAAATCTTCTTTTGTATGCTCTGAAGCTATGTATGTTAGAAGACGGTATTTGTAGTACATATATTGCTATCCAGATTTTTAAGTTTATCGTGCCTGTCTTACAATCAGAAAATGTTATCAAGACTTAATATAAAAAAAATATATATGTTGAGACATCTGAACTTAATTTGTTTGTATTAGTAATGTTACTCATGGCAGATAATTCATAACATATATCTTACTGAGCTTTAGTATAATACAGATGTAGTTGTCTATTTGCACAGTTAGTCCTGCAACTTGCAAACCGTTATGAGACAGATATTTTTCTTTCTGTATTCCTACTCAAGGTATGTGTGTGAGAGAAACATCATATACGTCTTCTATTTGTGAATCATAATAGAGCAAATCTTTATATACTCACCCTCCTAAATCTGCCCGTTACTGTGTAGCTGTTGAATAAATAGTTTACATTTGAATAATTAAATGCGTCTGACGTTACATGTTTAATATGAAAACAGTAGAGCCCCAAACATCCGCAGAAATCTAACTTGTTCAGATACAAAGAAACCGGAAGCTGACCAACAAGAACCGATAAAGTGTACGTGTCTCAACTGTTCAGCACAGGAATAAAATGTAACTAGTTTCATTCTTATAACTGTCATTAAATACAAATATGCTGCCATTACCTTGCACACAACTCGCAATTTACCAAAGTGCACGGCCCGACATAAAGGAAGTTAGAATGTCGCCGAGAACAGGTAGGAACTCTTGTGCCATCTACTATTCTGCCATCTATTACTACGCCTAGATACTCCATACTTGCCGAATGAAGTACAGAAGATACAATTAATAACTTGTAACATCGCCAACAAACAATTACATACAGGGAGCCAAACAGTTTTTGTTGCCCATGTTACAAGTGGGTCCCTTAGGGATTAATGTATGTCTCTGTGGTTGGAACCACTGACCTTATGGTCCAACCCCCAAGAAAAAAAAAAACATGCCATCTCGAGAGACCCCATCTGGCCTGGGTCATTCCTTACATGTAAGCCCCCAGGAACTTGGGGGTGAGGGTCTTATACAAAACCAGATCAGAAGTCCCTAATCCTCTAGATTATGGCTTTTTCAAGGCAGGTATATGCTTTTTAGCCTGCTTAGTATACATATTGGCAGCCATTCACTAAATCAGTGTTTCCAGATCAGTACCACTAGCACCCAGCTGACTGTGGCTTGTCTCAGATTTTTCACCTGAAAGCCAAATTTTAGGCCAAGGCAATTGTAGTCTAAAATCTCTGAAAGCACAGCACACAGGACATTATTATGAATACAGTTCACCTGTAACTTCAAGGTTGGAAACAAAAAGCAGACATGCTGAACCTTGGAAAATGCACACATTCTGAGTTCAAGTTACACTGAGGTGTTTCATAAACTTTGTTTTGTAGATTTTATTTATGCTAGGCTTTTAAAATTAACATACAGTACTATCAGGTTACAGAATATGGAAGGGAAAGCAAAATGATAAAATAGCTAGGGGAAGTAAAGGATAACACAGCTGCAACATTTATATATTCATATATACATATACATAGTACGGTGGAACGTAGTTCACAACTGATTTTAATGACTTTCAAAATGTTGTTCTGCATTAGTAGTGACGTCCTCAGTGCAGCAGAGTGACTTTGTTCTGCTGCAGTACGGATGTCACACTTGAATGTCCTCATGCTGTAAGTTTTGACAGTTGTCAATACCTAGCCTTTTGTTCTACCACCGCAAAGCTCACGTAGTCGGTATCTTAATCAGTAGCCAATACAGTCTCCCACTGGGCAGGGCAATGTATTTTGGGGTGTAGTCGTATTTTATTTGTTTTATTTATTTTACTTTTTGTCCCAGCCAGCGTCGGGACATCTGCCCTGGTCACGGCCCCCGCTGCAACTGCTCCCAAATTATCTGTGCTCCCCCCCCCCGTGCCCCGTGGCTTACCCCCAGGGCGGGTCGCGGCACCGGCAAGGTGCGAACGCCGGGTTTGGGTCGGGAAGCCAGCCTGAAGCACATGGAGAGTCAGCAAGGAGGGCATCATAGGCGCTGACTGGGATTTATGTCCCCGGAAGGAAGTTTTTTCCTCGGGTGGGACATGTAGACGCCCTGTGTCCGCCTCCCGGACATCCACGCACCAGTTGGGCAGATCCCCCGCCCGCTCGTGGTGTCCGTAATACACCGGACATTCTGCCCTCCCCTAGAGAAGGAGAGAATCCGAGGGATGCTGCATCCATCTCCCCTGCCAGCTCTCCGGAGACCCAGGTCCATTCCCGAACCCGGGTTGCCAGCGCTACAAGTGGAAATCCAACTGCTGCACTGATGGGTCAGCTTTTTTTTTTTTTTTTTTTTATGGCAGGTCACGGCACTTGGTGCGGGTGGTGGAGGAGAAGCCAACTGATTGTTTTACCGTAACCATCTGACTGGCTGTTCATTTAGAAAGCAAAGTAAGTCAAGCAATTTGTATGTTAATTGTGTTCCCCTTCTCATCTCGTTTCTCCTCAGATAATGAATCGCTGCAGCAAAACCGTGAGTCTCCTCGCATTTCTGTGTTGAAGTTTGTTATTGCCATTTACTGATTCGCCCTGTTGTGTAAAAAAAAAAAAGTAAAGTACAGTTACGCAAGAACTTACCGTAACAGTAGATCTTTCAGAGAGGTTCTTGCAGTAGGTATTCACAAATAGGACTAAGCCGCCAGGCGTCAGGACCCCACGGAATAATCTCTAGCTAGCAGCCTCTGGCGGGGGACCGTCCCCCACATCAGATGACCTGTGTCAGCTGATGTTAGTATAAAAGGGGCAGTCCCCCACGCCGGCCCTCCAGTTTTTTCCCCAACAAGAAGTCAGAAGGCGTAACAGGAGAGAAGAGGATATGCCCCCATAGATGAAAGGAAGAAATTGAGGGGCGAGGAGGGAGGGAAGGAAATGTCTACTGCAAGAGCCTCTCTCAAAGATCTACTGTTACGGTAAGTTCTTATGTAACTGTATTATCTTACTTAGCGAGGGCTCTTGCAGTATGTATTCACAAACAGTACCAAGTCCCAAGCAGTCTGGAACAATGAGAAAAACCGGGAGGCGGAATCATCATCCACAAATGACTGAAATTCTGATCAGGGATCGGGAACACGAAAGGAGTCCCTGCAGAACAGTCAACCCGAAGCCTGCTCTGCGGCGAGAGGCAATGTCCAAACTGTAATGTTTCGTAACGATATGGACGGAAGTCCAAGTTGCGACTGCAGATTTCTGCCGCTGACACCTTCCTGAAACAAGCAGCAGAGGTGGCTACCCCTCTAGTGGAGTGACCTCTGACCTGACCCGGCAAGGTTTTGTGACACCTGTCATAACAGAAAGTGATACAATTCGCTAACCACTCAGAGAGGCATTGTTTGGAAATAGCATTGCCTTCTCTTTTGTGAGCAAAAGAAACGAAGAGCTGATCTGTTTTTCTGAGATCCGTAGTCCTGTTAGTAGTATCTCAGAATTCTGTGTACATCCAGTGTATGCAGAAGGTATTCTCCATAACTGGAGTGCTCCGTGAAAAAGGTCAGGACCTCAATGGACTGATTCAGCGTAGATTCAGCTACCAGTTTTGGAAGAAACTTGGGATTGGTATGCTTGGCCACCCTTTCCTTGTGAAAACTCAGGTATGGGATTTTGCACATTAGGGCTTGCAACTCAGAAATCCTCAGAGCGGAGGTAATGGCCACTAGAAACAGTGTCTTCCATGAAAGAAACTAAGTCTGCCTCAGCTGCCAGTTTGAAAGGAGGCAGAGTGAGCTTCTCTAGGATAAAGTTTAAGTCCCAAGGAGGAGCAGGATTGTGAATTGGGGGTCTTAAATGGAGAACCCCTGTCAAGAAACTTTTAGAGACTTCCAGTTGGGCAAAAGTCCAGTCTCCGAAGGGGATGTGGTAGGCTGAGATGGCTGCTATATGAACTTTCAGCCCAGGTCATACAGATGCCTCGGGTAGTCCAGGACTTTATTTGCTGGGCAGGAGAAAGGTTCCAGATCCTTGGAGCCAGCCCAAATAGTGAAGCGCTTTCACTTCATGGCGTAGGCAGACATGGTGGAAGGCTTTCTGGCCTCTACCAGGATATCTGCTACTAAGGGAAAAACTCCAAAGTGTGCCTTGGCTATGTCTGAAGGAGCCACGCATGAAGGTGAAGTGATTTGAGGCCTGAATGGACCAGGGTCCCCTGATCCTGGGTCAGCAAGTGCTGCAACAGAGGTAGAGGAAGAGGAGATTCCTCGGAAAACTGTTACAGAAGAGAGAACCAAACTTGCCTTAGCCAGAAGAGAGCGATGAAAATCATCCGCACCCCTTCCGCCCAGAGTTTGTTGAGCACTCTCGAATCAAAGGAATGGGAGAGAAGGCATAAACAAATCTGCCCTTCCAACACAGAGACAGGACGTTCCACCCAAAAATGTCTCGCCCTGGAACAAGTGAGCACTAGATGGGAAGTTTGCAGTTGTCGGGGGAGGCGAAGAGGTCCACTTGAGGAGTCCCCCACTGCTGGAAGATGTCGTTTACAACAACTTAATAGAGTTCCCACTCGTGAGACCTGGCTGACAAGCACCTGAGGGCATCTGCCAGAGCGTTCTTCACTCCTGGCATGTGGACAGCCGTTAGGTGGAGGTTGAGCTGAGACACCCAGTACCAGACTCTCATTGCTTCCTGGCAGAGGGGACAGGAATGAGTTCCTCCCTGTTTACTGAGATACCAGACTACGCACATGTTGTCTGACTGGATCAGTAGATGACCGGGAAGAATAACAGAAAGTAGAGCCTGAAGGGCATAAAGGACTGTCCTCAGCTCGAGGACGTTTATGTGAAGCTTCTGCTCAGACTGAAACCAGCTGCCCTGAAACCTGTGGGACCCTAGATGGGTGCCCCAGCCTGATCCTGACACATTTGTCATCAGAGTCTGGGTGGGGGAGCAGCACAAAACTGGATCCCTTGACTGACGTGATCCTGAACCATCCACAACTGCAAGACCCTGATCATCAGGTCCGACACTAGGACCTCGCGGTCCAGGTCATCTCAAGATTGGTCCCACTGGGCCCCGAGGGTCCACTGGGAGATCCTCATGTGAAGTCACGCTACAGGAACAGTGGGAATGGTGGCCGCCATTAGCCCAAGAAGGCGAAGAACCTTCCTGGCCCTGAACCTTTTGAGACCAGACAAGAGTCGAGCTTGATTTGACAGTGTCTCGACTCTGTCTGGGGCCAAAAAGGCTTTGCCTAGGGTCGTGTCCAATACTGCCCCTATGAACCACGGCAAGGGACCAGATGGGACTTGGCTTGGTTGACAGTGACACCCAGGTTGGAGAAGACTTGTAGAGTGAGAGAAAAGAGCGTGCAAGAGTTCCTCCCAGGACGGAGCTGCTAGAAGCCAGTCGTCCAGGTATGGGAAGACTTGAACCCCCTGGGTACGCAGGTAGGCTGCCACCACCACCAGGCATTTGGTAAATACTTGGGGAGCCGAAGAAAGACCAAATGGGAGGGCCCTGAACTGGTAGTGTGACCCCTGAAAACAAAAACGGAGGTACTTGTGGTGGGAATGGCATTTGGGGAGATGGAGGTATGCATCCTGCATATCCAAGGTACATTACCATAGTCCTGGCCGAAGCATGGGAAGAAGCTCCGGTAACGTGAGCATCCGAAACTGTTTGTACTCCACAAACTGATTGAGGGAGCTGAGGTCCAAAACGGGTCTCAGATCTCCAGTCTTCTTTGGTACTAAAAAGAAATGGGAATAGTAAATAGTCAATTTGGTTAATGTCCTTGAGAAGGTGTGGCCTCCAGTACTGCACGCAGTACTCCAGATGTGGCCTAACCAGTGTCTTGCCTTTTTTTTTTTTTTTTAAACTTTCTTTTATTCATTCTGCAATGATCATATAGAAAGTGTTACATTCAGAGGAGCGAGGTTACATAAGCTCCAGCTTTCAGTGTAGTACAGAATCATGTTAGCATCAGGATATTAAGTCCTCTGTCATTTGATGCATCATTTGGAGTATTAACCATAGTTTAAAAATAAAATATTTCTAAACATTTGTCTAAGAATTACATTTAGTATGGCTAGCCACGTTAAACCCTGTGGGGTCAAAAAGACAACATTAGGTACATTTTATTTAGGAAAAATATACTATGATCTCAAGGATCAATATCCCCACTATGAACGTCTGGTTTAAAGGAACATTAACTCTCCCTGTAGCTACTGTACATCTCACCCACCAACATCTTCTAACAAACCTCTAGTAATAACTTCATCAACTTAATTACCTATATATTCCCCAGCATATAATACTGATGGAGGCCCTACTAGCTTCCCTTTAGCCTAGCTTAACGTCAAAACATGGAATTATCACTTGCTAGACTTTCATTTATGTTGCATTGCAAGTGCCATGCTCTGTATATTCACCGCCATCAGAAAAGAACTTACAAACATTTAGCTGTAGTTCTCAGTTTGAAGTTAGTTATGGCAATAATGTCAGCTTAAGGTATAAGGCAACCAGGAAGGAGAACAGAAAAACTGAGCAAAACATTATGGAATCTCCTTTTACAGTCAGGAAATCTTTGTTAAAGGATGAGGTTAAATCAACAGTTGCCAGATATTTATAGTCTCAATCTTAGTGCTGACTGATTAAAGAGCCATATGTGCCGGGAATAACAAGCTCCTGGAAACTGGATGATTTACCCACCACCTATCAGTCCTCACCATCCTCCGATTCTGAAGGTAGGCCATGAGTCTCAGGGGTTCTTCGTCTAAATTCTGCAGCAATAGATTCTACTTTCTTCTGTGCCTCTGCAGGGTCGTTGTATTGGAAGATTTTGCCCCCATAGGTCATCCAAAGTCGAGCAAGTGCAAGGAGGGAATGAGCAACCCCCAGGCTCCAAAGCCATTTCCTCACGGGGTCAAACAGTTTGTGCTTCGACTGGGTGGCATAAGACCAGTCAGGAAATATCTTGAAATCATGTCCCTCGATGTTCACAGGATGATTGGCTCTCGCTCACTGCAGTATTCGGTCACGGATTGCTGGGCCTGTGGTTATGAGCATAATGGTGCACGGGGTGTCTTTACTGGCCTGTGTTCGACAAAAGTTAATTCGGAAAGCTTGGACCAAGGATTCCTTATCCACTTACAGCTCAGTAGGTAGGTTGTTTTGGAGCCAGTTCTTGAGAAACTCCAGCAAATCATCTCCTTCAATGCCCTCCGAAACCCCTACTAGCCTCAGATTCATTGCCCTTGCTGTATTTTCCATCGTTTCCATGCGTGCCTTCAGGTGATTCAGCTCTGTTATTGATTTAACGAATGCCGCTTGTGTCTTGTGTGTTCGATCATCCACCTCCTGGGCTAGTTTGGATGCAGTCTCGATTTTAATATCTTGTGCTCCTAAGCGATCCAGGACTTTCTCGAGCTTTCTGTCCATTTCCCTCACAGCAGTCAGGACAGTGTCCCACGGCGGTACCTCTTCAGCTCTACTTGAACCCGTTGCTTGGTCAGGCCCACCATGTGGAGCCTGCGTGGGCTGTGTCGCCGATTTTTGGCACAGTCCTGTCGCTGCAGCCTTCTGCCTTCCCAATGCTTTTTTAGTCTCTTTCGAATTGCAATCAATAGAGCTGTCTGAGGAAGAAAGTTGATTTAGATTATATTTTATAAAAATTAAACTTTGCAAAGATGTTAGTTTTGCAGTGCACAGAGCGTCAGGAAGGTGCTTCCAGTCGAGAACGCGACTCTCTAGCGCCCCCCACCAGTGTCTTGTTAAGAGGGATTATTACCGCCCTCTTCCGACTTGTGATACCCCTACTAATACACCCCAACATCCCTCTAGCCTTACCTACTGCTTTAGTGATCTGCTTGGATGATTTCAGGTCATCGGTGATGATGACGCCCAAGTCTCTTTCTTCCCTTGTGACTGCCAGCAACTCCTCTCCCAGCCTATATGTGGCTTCAGGGTTTCTTTTCCCTATGTGCATGATCTTACACTTCTTTAAGTTAAACCCCAGTTGCCAATCTTCTGACCATTTTGCTAGTTTATCCAGATCTCTTCTCATCCTGCCTACCCCATCTGGATCATCTACTCTGTTGCAGATCTTGGTGTCATCTGCAAACAGACAAACCTTACCCTCCAGTCTATCTGCAATGTCACTGATGAAGATATTGAAGAGGACTGGCCCCAGGACTAATCCCTGAGGTACCTCACTTGTGACTTGGATCTCTTCTGTCTGTATACCATTTACCACCACTCTGTTTTCTGCCCGTCAACCAGTTTGCCACCCAGTTGATCAATGTCTGACCCACCCCAAGTCTAGCCAGCTTATTAATCAATCTTCTATGTGGAACAATATCAAAAGCTTTGCTGAAGTCAAGGTAGGTGACATCAACTGCTCCCCCTTGGTCCACCACTCTGGTTACCCAGCCAAAGAAATCTACGAGATTAGTCTGACAGGACCTTCCTGTTGTAAACCCATGCTGTCTTGGATCCTGTGCTCCTATGGATTCCAAATGTTGCACTATCCTTTCCTTAAGGAGTGTCTCCATAATCTTACCCACTACTGAGGTAAGACTGACTGGTCTGTAGTTCCCTGCCTCCTCCCTGCTACCACTCTTGTGGAGCGGGATCATATGAGCCCTTCTCCAGTCTTCTGGGACCTCTCCTGTGCTCAGAGACTCACTAAACAGTACTGATAATGGCTCTGCTAGTTCCACCCTTTGCTCCTTTAGTATCCTGGGATGTATGCCATCAGGTCCCATTGCCTTGTCCAACCTGAGCTTATTGAGCTCTTGTAGGACCCTTTCTTTTGTGAAGGGACTAGTGCACAGCTCCCTCCCCCCTGTGTCCATGGTGCTGAGCTGTAGGCCCTGCTCTACCTTCTCTTTAGTAAATACTGAGCAGAAGTATCTATTTAGGATAGATGCTTTTACAAGGTCCTCTTCCTCACACGCCCTCTTATCCCTTTTGATCTTAGCAATGCCCCCTCTGGACTTTCTCCTTTCACTAATGTATCTACAGACAGTCTTGTCACCTTCTTTTACTGTTCGTGCTAGTGTTTCCTCGGTTTGGGCCTTTACCTGCCTTACTGCCTTCCCTGCTTCCCTTAGGGAAGTTTGGTATGCCTCCCTATCTTCATCCTGCTGAGTTCCCTTATATTTCCCGAAGGCCAGCCTTTTGGCTCTGACCTTTTCTGCTACTGTGTTTGAGAACCAAAGTGGTTTCCTCCTTTTGTACTTCCTTTTCTCACTAACACAATGGGATGTTGCTTCAAGTATTGCATCTTTAATACTTGCCCACTTTGCCTGTACCCCCTCACCTGTATTTCTATTTGCCAGGGCTAGCTTATCTCTGTTGGCCATCTTATCAAAGTCAGCTCCTCTGAAGTCCCATATATTTGCCTTGGAATGGGGTGATTTTGTTCTAATGGCCAAATTGAACCATACCATGTGTTGGTCACTGGCACCCAGGTGACCTTCTACCTGGAGATCTGTGATCCTTTCCCTGTAAGTCAGTACTAGATCTAGGATAGCCCTGTCTCTTCTGGGTTGTTGTACCAGTTGTTTGAGGCCCTCCCCCTGCAGGGAATCCACAACGTGTTTAGTTCTGGCAGACGTCCCTGCTGGTATTGACCAATTTGTATCTGGCATGTTGAAGTCTCCCATTATCAGAACCTCTCCTTTAGCTGTCATGTTTTGTATATCTTCTAACAGTAACGTGACTGTGTCCTCCTCCTGGTCTGGAGGCCTGTACACAACCCCAGTTCGTGTGGTTGTCCTATTTCCTGTTTCCAGGGTGACCCACAGTTCTTCTGGCTCTTTATGTGTATTTTGAATTTCTGTAGCTTTGATATTTTCATTGACATAAAGGGCCACTCCACCCACCCACCCCCTTTTGCACATTGGTCTCTTCTGAACAGTACATAGCCAGGTACTGAAGTCTCCCAAGTGTTGTTACTGGTAAACCATGTCTCGCTAATGGCTACTATGTCCAGTTTAGCCTCTGTCATTATTGCCTGCAGATCTGGGATCTTGTTTCCCAGACTGCGAGCATTTTGTGTATATGATTTTCCATTGGCCATATTTTGTCGTGTTAGTTGTTAGGCGAGGTCCAGCGTGTCCCCTGTGTGTCGTATGGGGAGCCGGACCTTCTTCTTTACCTGGTGATCCAAATGAACTACAAACATGCTGAACTCCTGTTTGACCATTAGCTGAGGGTAGAGGGGTGTTCTTCCCATTCGACGTATGGGGTGTTGCACCCTCTCCCAGTCTGGCAGATGGGAGGAAAATCTCTCCCCTACCGGTTCCTCCAACGCTGACACAGGCAGTGGGAGAGGCAGGGAGTCAGTAGGCAGAGTTGCGGCCAGAGCTCCGGAGACTATTTTGCTGGGAAGAGCTTTGCCTGCTGATGCAGCTTTACGTTTATTTGGGCATCTCACTTGCGTTTGTTTTTGTTTTTGGCGATTTTGGTGCCAAAAAGGACTTTTCTGTCCTTGGGACGATTTGTACATTGTCTGGACAGATTTCAATGCCAAACCCTTCTCCTGCAACTCGGTGATGATGTCCTTGACATCACCCCCGGAAAGCACAGATCCACTGAAGGAAGCATTGTGAACGGCAGTCTGCACTTCAGGGGCCATACCGGACACACTGAGCCAGGTATGGCGCCGTAAGTCTACGGCGAAAACCAAGCTCCTATTTGCTGTGTCCACCGCGTCGTAGGTAGCATGAAGCATGCGTCTACAGGCCAAATGCGTGAACGGACCAGGTCTCCTAGTTCCTGTTTAGTCTGGGAATCTGGGAGGGAATCCAGTTTTGTTTCCAGCTGATTGAGGACAGACTTCTGGTAGTCCCCCATATGACGGACATAATTAAGGGCCTTCATACCCAAAGTGGAAGAAACATAAATCTTCTTCCCATAATGGTCCAGAAGTCGTGATTCCTTGTCAGGAGGGGATGAGTTGAGGTGTTTTGGGTTGGTGGATCGGTCATGTGCAGTGCTAATCACCACTGAATCCGCCTTGGGGTGAAGACAGAGAAAGTCCTTACCCTCCAGAGCCTGGTATAGCCTATCTGCCTTCCTAGGGAGAGGAGCTAATGAGGAAGGTTGTTTCCAAATAGGGGAAACAAGATTCGCGTGAGGCTCTATCCAAGGTGGAATCAGGATAGAAGAGGTCTCCCGGAGATCCAGATGAGCAGTGAGCTTTTTACGCTGTGGATCTGGCTCCACTGATTGCCACTCACAAGCAGCCTGGATCTTCTTCAGCAGCTCCAGAAAGGAAGGAAGGGTCCTCCAGAGGAGACTTCAGAGACCCCTGCGGCCTGGGGTTTCCTGGAGTATGAGGCTCATCCTCAGGATCAGAGTGGCCAGAGTCCGAATCTGAATCTGATGGCTCCAATGGAGAAGAAGAGTCCTCCCTAGGAGGGGGTGGATCTTCCCCTCTAGGGGTTCCCCGGGGAAGCGCACCCTCCCTAGCCCGAGATCCAGATGGTTCAACCCTGATGTCAGGTAGAGGTGAAGGAGTCTCTTCTTGCTGATGTAAGGGGTCTGCCGTCAGCAGATGGCTTTCGACCTTCCTGGTGAGTTGGGTCTTAGCCTCAGCCCACCAGGAGACCGAAACCTCCCACAAGTCCACCTGAGGCTGCGCGGTAGGTGGAAGAACGGGGGGGGCTTGGATACAGGTAGCCTGGAAACCCGTAGTAAGGGTACCCATAACCCGACAGTGGAAGGTCCGGCGTCAGGTACTGCGGCGTCGGGTATCTGGGCGCCAGCGGCTCCAGTGGAGTCGAAGGTCCTGGAGTTGACCCTACAGGCGGACCAGACGGGTCAGGCATTGGCCTGGAGAGCATGGGGCCCAGAGTAGGTGGACCTACAGTAAGGTCCAGGAACCCAGCTAGCCCTAACGGCGGATGGAGTCTGCCGTCAGGGAGTGGAACAACAGAGGGCAATGTCGGGTTATCTTATTTAGTGTGGGTCCGGTGTCTGAGGGTCCGGCATTCCAGTGTCCTCGACCCCAGCAGAGGAGGGAGGAGCAGACTCCTTGGGAGGAGTCGGAGGAGACGCAGGGACCTCAGAGGGCAACGCAACCGGTGTGCGTTGCAGCAACTCCCGGACACCAGGTGTGGTATCAGAGCCTAATGTGGGGTCATGGGCTGGGCAGTCGTCTGAGGGTCCGACAGACGACTTATCAGCCATTTCTGGGCAGACGTCGGTGGAGCCGACACCCGACTTATCGGACCCACTCTTACCGGTAAGCCAAGGTTTTGAGGCCTATAGCAGGAGTGGAGGCCTCCTTTTCCCCGGAGGCTCTGGCGGGCCCGAGTAAGCTCCGTCCGGGGTCACGACACCGCTTGGATACCACCAAGGAAGCCATCGAAGGATGATCCCCCAGTGGGGAGGTCACCTGAAGGGCCGTGACTCCAGCCGAAGATGTGGCTGCTGTGGATGATGGGTCCCAATCCCAGTGTTTCTCCTTGTCCCTCACGAGAAGTTGACACCTGCCTCAATTTCTTCAATTCTTTTTCCATGGATGCAGTTTTCTTTTTTAACAAATGGGCCTCCAGGGACTGCTGTCTCCGTTTCCCGGATGGAACAAATTAATTTTCTGCAGTGCTCGCACTCCTCCACGTGATGGTCCAGGCCTAAGCAAAAAAGACAAAAAGATTGGCCGTCCTTGTGAGGAAGCTAAGATCCACACGAGTCGCACTTGTTTTTATGCGGTTCTGATGGCTTCGGGATGACATGCACAGCGAGGTAATACAACACTTTTTTGAGAAAAAAGAAATTAAATGTCGAAAGAGATTACATCCAAAATGGCGAGACAAGTGAGCACTGTTCTTCAGCGAGGCACTTTCGCAAGCCAACGGCAGGAAAGAACTGGAGGATGGGCGTGGGGGGGGTCACCCCTTTATACTGACGTTGGCTGACACAGGTCACCTGACGTGGGGCGGTCCCCCACCAGAGACTGCTAGCTAGAGGTTTTTCCGTGGGGTCCTGACGGTGTAGTCCTATTTGTGAATACCTACTGCAAGAGCCCTCCTCAAGATCATGTGTTGTGTCATAGTAAAATTTCTCACCTGCTTACTACTGTTTCTGTGCATTTGTTTAGCATACATGGTTAGACCATATACTATAAAGAAAAGCGTATGACTAAGTGTTCACAACAGGGCTACTCTTTATCCTCGTTGTTACTGTGACGACTGAAGGACCTCTTGAGCTGAGCTCTCGAGGTCATCAGTCATCACAGTAACGACTTGGGTAAAGAATAGCCCTGTTGTGAACACTTAGTCATACACTAGCCTATATATTTAGGTCACGGCGATATCCAACATATCGTTCACCCTACTCACAAGGTGGGGGAAGTGTGACCCTACTGGGTCACCACTACTGAGAGACTGAAGACCCATGGTACAATATAGAACACACACTGATGGAAGGTCATTAGGTAACAGGAGCCTAGGAGATGCCATTACCAAGCTGAGGTCCAGATACTGTAACCCCAGGAATACCCGCACAATGGAACTAAGTTCCTCTCAATAGCACTGATAATGGATCGCCATACCGCTTAAAATTTTGTATTTGAGTGCTAACACACCAAACTGAATCCTTTACAATTTAGCACAGTTTGCAGATATTAGGCTAAGGGAGAGACCGGGGCGGGCATATTTCAGTAAAGCCTTTGACAGTTCCACACAGCAGACTGGTAAACAAGTTGGGTAGCACAGGGTAGACAATAAGGTAGTAGCCGTGGTAAGAAATTGGTTAGGGGATACAGTCAGAGAATGGTGGTAAACGAAGCTCACTCCGAGGAGGGGAGAGAGACCAGCGGGTACCTCAGGGGTCAGTCTTCTTTAATGTCTTCATTAGTGACACAGCAAAGGAGCTGGAAGGGAAGGTCTGCTTCTTTGCAGATGACACCAAGGTCTGCAACACAGTAGACACTGGGGGATGGCCCCCCCCAAAGGATGGTAAGAGATTTACAACGGATGGGTGGAGTGGTCAAAGGTTTGGCAGCTAGGGTTTAATACAAAAAAGTGCAAAATAATGCACTTGTGCCACAGAAACCTGGAGTGTGGTACAAAATGGGGTAGGGGGGAGAGAGATACTTGCAATGACCAAGCAGGAAAGGGACCTGGGGGTAATCATATCGGTTGACCTAAAAGTAGCCAGACAATATGACAAGGCAATCAGAAGAGCTGGTGGGATGCTTGGGTGCATAGGCAAAAGCATCACCAACAGGAGGAGGGAAGTGATGTTGCCCCTGTATAAGTCACTGGAAAGACCCTACCTGGAATACTGTGCCCAGTTCTGGAGACCACATCTCAGGAAAGACACAGACAGAGTAGAGGCAGTCCAAAAGAGGGCTACCAAGATGGTGCAGGGTCTGCATCAAAAGCCCTACAGGAGAAGCTCAAGGAGCTCAATATGTCCACCCTGGAAGACAGCAGGGAGCAGGGGGATACGATCTAGACCTTTAAATACCTCATGGGGTGAATAAGGTAAAGGTGAGAAGTATTTTTCAAAGAAAAGGGTGCTCTAGAACAAGGGGTCATGATATGAAGCTGGAGCGGGGTTAAATTCAGAAGACATGTGAAGAAGTACTTCACAGAAAGGGTGGTGGATGTCTGGAATAGCCTTCCGGCAGAAACAGTGGTGAAGTTCAAAAAAGCCTGGGACAGGCACAAGGGGAATCCTAGAGGAAAGGAAGGGGGTGGAAGAGACAATGCTGTAGATCAAGCATAGTCTGCAGCTTAAGCGACCACAATGAAAATGGGCAGAATGGATGGGCCATGCGGCCCTTGTCTGCTGTCGGTTCTTTGTTCCTGTTTCACCCCCACAAATCCAATACTGAATGACTGTCTTCATGGCATTCACCAGTGATGGGTTCTACAGAAGGTGCTTCCTTCCTATTTGTCTGGAGAAGTCCACTCCCAACAGAAATCCAGAAGGGAGTCAGAGAGAACGGTGCCCAGGACCCCGACATGATACCATGGATCTCCCTCCAAAAGGAGTCGACCTGCAGGCAGATTAGCACTATGTGAAGAAACATCCCTTCAGCTACTCTGCATTTGGACACAAGGGGTCCTATCAAGCCTCATTCAATTTAACCCAACAGAGGGGTAGACTGTTCTGTGGAGGAATGAGTATTGTATCTGCCTAAGTTTATTGCTATGTGAGCATATCCAGACATGGGCCATTGGCTCATTGCCCCTCTCCAAATCTCCCAAGAGAAATATATCTGGGGTCTTCATTCCACAGTGATTGAACTCCATTCATAGGGTAAGCCCTTCAGCAGAAGTGTGTAGAATGACATGAAGGGTCCAATAGTTGAGGCATGGATGACATAACAGCTTCAATTGGTGACTCAAAGTGGGTATGATTTGAGGTTTCCAAGGCCAGCACCTGATAGGATCTCACTTTGAAAAAAAAAGCAAAGAAAGACTGGGGGGGAAAAACGGAGAATTTTTCAGTTGCAGAAATAACTGGAGGCTGCCCCCCCCCTCCAAAAAAAGAAACAGCGGAAATAGTGTGTAGCCCCCTGCCTTCTCCTCTTCAACAGCTCTCAATGTACAAAAATATTGTGCAACTTGCAGTATTTAAAGGCCTCGGTTATATCAACACTTGGGGATTTGGGGATAACCCCCAGGGGAGTGTCGGAATCAGTGGAATAGCTAACCATAAAAGAAGCGTTTAGTAAAAAGGACTCTGAACCTTAGATGTTGTCATCAACCACGAGGCAGACAGAAAGGCGTCCAGAGACGAGAGCACCCAAAATCAAACTCTATCTCCCGCCATACAGGAGTGACTTATCTCCCCCCCAACCAAAAAAAGGCCATCTGGGCTACTACATAATAACAACAAAAGTTTGGGAGCGAGAGTTTCCCGTCAATCTCAGGTGCCTGCAGAGTAGTGGCTCATACATGGTCAGCTTGGCCCTCCACAAAATGGAGTGGATGGTGCTATTCTAAGAATTAAAAAGTTACTCAGGATCCAGGCAGGGACTGAAAAAGATGGAGAAGGCAAGAAAGAATGCACATCTTCACAGTGTTTATGCAGCCAATTAGAGATAAACGAAGGGAGGTCCAGTGCTCGCAATCCTTGTAGATTAATTTGAACAGAGGGAGAAAGCAGAGTTCATAAAGTCAAGACAGATTCCAAGGGACCTGACCCCTTCAGGCATTTAAAGGCATCTACTACCCCTTAAGGGCAGCATATTACAGCATTAAGAAAAGAGATTATTCTTCCCTACCAGCAACAGCTTACTCTTGTCCTAGTTCACTTTGTGCCCAGCTGGTTTACCGTACCGTCCTAGAACCTTACTAAGTTCAGGGATGGCCTGTCATGGGTTGGAAATGTAGAGGAGAATGTCACAGGCAAATAGGAACAGTTTGTGAGAAGATGGTCCCACAGTTAGCCCACGAATTTGAGGACTGAGGCAGATGGCTGCTGCAGATAGCTCAAGTGAAACTTACTCTGTAAGAGCAAGAGTGATTCCAAGTACATTATAAAATGGACTGGATCAAACAAGCATTCTGACTGGTTAAAACTGGTCACATGTGTTTTATCCCATGGGTCTCATAAATCTTGGTATCAGTTAAAGCAAATGCTGCCCCTCTCCCATCTCAAGAATGCACAGATGTTAGTCTTTTGTTTTTAGTTTAACATTTTGTCTTAATTTTTTGTGACTACTGTCTTGATAATTGAATGTCTGCATTTACTCTGTGTTAGATGACGTGTATTTTACTGCGACAAGCTCAAACTTCCGGCTGCAATTTTGCTCAGCAAAATCAATGACCTGCAGCCAGCCTGACAGCACAGCGGCAGTGCTACTGCTCACTATGCTGGGGACTCAGGTTTGGGAACAGCCGGGGTAGAGAAGAGCAAGTGTCCCAAGGATAGCTCTCCTCCCTTCGTGACTCGAACACCACCTACTGAAGACCAGGTGGCAGCACAGTGGGAGCACCCAGATGTGGGGAAGGGGCAGCTGCCAAGGTTTTTGCTTTAACTGTATCATATACTCACGCACCTTTGCAGATGGACACCTTTATATGTCTGCATTTGCTGTAATAAACCTGCTTTGAGAACTCTGAAATCAGTAGCACCCTGTAACTTAAAGAGTTCATGCCACCTCCTCCTGTTTGTCTGCAGTAACAAAGGCCTACTGCAGACAGCCGATGCTGGCGCGCCTGCTGGTACTCTGGAGACAGCAACAACTAGTGTAAAAAGTGGGAACAGCAGCTTGTATATTGTGGAAGTGCCACCCACTTGTCAATCTCTTTCATCCATCTTGTTAGGATGCGTCTCCGTGCAGCAGACTACCCCTGTTGTCACATCCTAGGATGGAATGACATGGGGATGATTTTACTTATACATCTGAACTGATCCAATAAGTTACATTTTAGTCAATTTTTAAATGTCCAGGTCTCTTCTCATATGTGCTGTGTAAGAATATTCTAGATATTAGAAGCCATCTATCCAAAAGAAAACTGTCCCGTACGAGTTTTGGAAAAAGAAATAAACAGGAGATTATCTGCTGATGATCTCAGTAAAAGTCTAGCATTTGTTTTAAGCCCTTAACACAAACCATCAGGGGAAACTACAGCATTTAAATAAAATGACCCATCAATCAAGTATTTCAATCTTGCACCCAAAGGAAGCCATTTTAGATCTCAGTAAAGTTTACAGTAATGCTTCTTTCTACTGTAGACATGGCATAACGTCCAATTTGTTTGTACAGTACTCTAAGCCTAGCAATTTCTTTTATCAGCGAACTGGGTAAAAAGTACAGCACCCTATCTAGCAAGGATAAAAGGGTATCATTAGCCATGGCTATCCCAGACACCAATTTTTTATTTGTCCCATTAAGTAGTCCAAGTGATCCCTGTATGTTAAGACTGTGATCCAAGAATATGCCTAGATATTTTGAATTACTAACAACCTTCAATTTGGATTATTATGGAAATATCTTGAAGCCATGTAAGACAGCCACCCTAGCTACAGTGCCAAAAGTATATCTTTGTTGTCTGCTTTTTTAGCGACAATTAGTTCCAAGCAAGCTGAGTTTCTAATTGACTAAAATTGTGACTAAAACTTTGATTATAAGCATGCTAATAACACTCCAGGTATTAAAGTATAGCATCATCGGTGTTAAGGAAGCACATCTGATTTTCCATAGTGAGATGAATGGGATTGGTAAATATGATGGCACCCAGAAGGCCCCGTCCAGTGGGACTGCATTCAGGACCCCATGTCCTCCCCATGCCCAGCCTTGCCCCCCTGGATGGGGCCGCTGGCGTTCTCCCTCCCCCCCAGGACACTGTAGTCAAGCCCTGGCTTATCCCCCTGGGTCAGAGCCACAGGAGCGGGACACTCCACCCGGCAGACGGTGGAGGCAGTGGAGAGGGTAGCAGAGCAGGGACGTCACTGCCAGGGAGCTGACTTCTTCCGAAAGCTGGATCGAGGGGGGGCAGGAATGTGCAATGATGTACAGCATCTGCCCCCCCCCCGAACGGCGCCAGCACAGCGGTACCCCTAGCCTCTGTTAGGGGTCCATAAAGTGCTGGACACTCTTCCCCCTCCCCCCCGGGGAGAAGTCCCTAGGGTGCTCAATCCTTCTTTCCCCGGCCAGCCCTCTTACTCCTGCATCTGTTCCCGAACCTGGGTCGTCTGTGTCACAAGCGGAAATCCAACCGTTGCGCCAGTGGGTCAGCCCAGCACTCAGGACGTTTATATTCAGGAGGATATATTACCATTAATATTTGTAACTTAGGACCCATTTCACAGATGGCTCCTTTCTTTAGATGCAAGATAGGGAAGGGAGCCACCACCTGGGAGCATGAGGGCAAGATCACTGAGCTGCCACATAGCAATCCAAGAGTGCTTTAGTTTTAAGGTACAAGGTAGTGCAGTTTGAAAATATACTTCCAAATACTACTTGGTTAGAAGAATTGAGGAAAGGAATACAGCTGCAGAAAGGCAGAATGCAGGACTGGAATACCGCCATGGTGAGAAAGAAATCAGGGCTGTTGTGGTGAACTGGACCCAAACCGAGGTGTACTTCATCAGGTTACTACATTTCAGGCATGCACAACAGTGATAAAAATTTAAACCACTTAAGATAATAAAAACAGTACTGCCTGGAGCCGAAGAGTGCCTTCATCCGAGACAGGAGGTCAAGGACAGAGAGAGAGATACAGGGCAAGTGTACTGTATGAGGCGCATTGCTCATTCAAAAACAGGGCTGCTGAAAAACAGTTACTAAATCTTCTGCTGCCACCCAACTCTGCCGTTGAAAGCAGAGATGTTCAAGAGGCCCACAGGAGCGAGTCAAAAACAGAATATGAACAGACAAAAAAAAAATGCTTTTTTTTGGAATACCCTGTTAAAAAGGGTTTTAGATGCAGAATAAATCTTTTCCACTTTTAGAGGTTAGCCTTGAGAGTTCTTGGGATGTGTGACACAGAAGCTATATGAATGCCCTCTTCAGATCAACCTAAAACAAAAATTAGATCATTGTCACTTGTAAGGCTGCCTGGTTCAGGGGTGTAGACAGGCATTCCCGCCCTACACAGTACAGTTTTGTAAGTACCTACAGATCCAAAGCATTTGCCTTTTTCAAATCATTATCATTCTACTTTGGACTATAGTTGCGTATGCCACTGATGAATTTTAAAGTCACCAGTAGTCAGTGGCTGTATCAGTTTAAATTCTGATGTTCAGGATATAGATAAACCAGTTTTGAGATTAGGTGAAACAATGTGCTTTAATTCTGCAATCAGTTCAGAAACATGAGATTATAAACTGCTGGCAGCAATATCAATGTTTAAATCCTAGACCCAGTTCCTATTGTACGTATTCAGATGCCCAATAATACATGACCACACCACACAGTTAGGGATTCGGGGGGGGGGGGGTTGTAAGTAACCAGAGTGTGTACAAAACTGACATTTTGCACTGGGCTAGTCAAATGTTCTTTTTACTAGTTCTGCTGGCTTTCATTAGAGAAGCTAACACTTCAATAAGTACAACTAGCTGGGTAAGTGGGAAAGTCTGTGTACCACTGGATTTCCCTGCTCACCTGCCCTGCTACCTTCTAGCTGCAGAATTTAATTTGGACCCTTGAATGAGTTGGAGAAGACCCGTAATAATCAGTCCTGATTAAACCATAAATGATGTCCTTAGGTATGGGGTATGCAATAACATGCCTAGGATGTTTGTATACTGGAATGTACGTGGGACTGAAGAGTTACTGAAATTAATAATTTGCGGGGCATTTGGCTCTACTTGATGGTAATCAAACAGCTCAGTTTTACATTAATACCACCTCAGTCACTACACTTCCTGTGGTTATCAAGGTTTACCCCCCAAATTTCAGGTTCTTGTGATGACAAGGGCACTTGTACATCAGTGTAAAATTAATTAAAAAATATATATTTTATTAGTTTCTTGAATTACACATGGGTATATTATTCACAAGCCCAAACCAGGCTCTCCACTTCAGCCGAGTGGCCCTGGCACTGCTACCTGCTGGCGGTCGGACCTCTGCATCCAGCCCGCCACCCCCTGACCAAGGAAAGCAGCTACAAGCCCAAACCAGGCTCTCCACTTCAGCTGAGTGACCCTGGCGCTTCTACCTGCTGTTGGTCGGACCTCTGCATCCAGCCCATCACCACCGACCAAGGAAAGCAGCCACAAGCCCAAACCAGGCTCTCCACTTCAGCCGGGTGGCCCTGGCGCTACCACCTGCTGGCGGTCAGACCTCTGCATCCAGCCCACCACCCCCTGACCAAGAAAATCAGCCACAAGCCCAAACCAGGCTCTCCACTTCAGTCAAGTGGCCCTGGTGCTGCTACCTGCTGGCGGTTGGACCTCTGCATCCAGCCAGCCACCCCCTGACCAAGGAAAGCAGCCAGAAGCCCAAATCAGGCTCTCCACTTCAGCCAAGTGGCCCTGGCACTGCTACCTGCTGGCGGTCGGACCTCTGCATCTAGCCCGCCACCCGCTGACCAAGGAAAGCAGCCACAAGCCCAAACCAGGCTCTCCACTTCAACAGAGTGACCCTGGCGCTTCTACCTACTGTTGGTCAGACCTCTGCATCCAGCCCGCCACCACCGACCAAGGAAAGCAGCCACAAGCCCAAACCAGGCTCTCCACTTCAGCAGGGGGGCCCTGGTGCTACCACCTGCTGGCGGTCGGACCTCTGCATCCAGCCCGCCACCCCCTGACCAAGGAAATCAGCCACAAGCCCAAACCAGGCTCTCCACTTCAGTCAAGTGGCCCTGTTGCTGCTACCTGCTGGCGGTCGGACCTCTGTATCCAGCCCGCCACCCCCTGACCAAGGAAAGCAGCCAGAATCCCAAATCAGGCTCTCCACTTCAGCCGAGTGGCCCTGGCGCTGCTACCTGCTGGTGGTCGGACCTCTGCATCCAGCCCGCCACCCCCGGCCAAGGAAAGCAGGTATGTTTGGTCAGCTCCCAGCTCTGAGCTGTGAGGCTTCAATCCCCGTAACTGGACTGGCTCCTGGGGACTGTGGCTGCTTCCCAATTGGATGCTGCAGATCCCCACTGAGAAAGAAAGCATACAAGGCACCTTTTTCAAAACACAGCTCGGTCACTGCCTTGCTGTACTGCTTTCCGGACAATTTATTTTTCATCCACCCCCTGTCCCCCTCCTCCCTCCTTTATTAAGTACACTTCCCCAGTGATCCCGGCCCCCTGAGGTCTCACACTAGTCAATTACAGCAACTCCTTAAAGGGGCTGTCCTTTCTGTAACTTCTTAAAGGGGTGATTCTCTCTCGTGCTGAAATAACTTATCATACTCAATGTATCCGGGATCAAGTGCATTGACACTGACTATGGTCCTCCTCCTACTTCCTACACCAGCCCCACCTTATTTAGGACCATCACCCTCTACGCATAGTACCCCCCATCTGCAACACCTCTACCAGACCCCGCCTACACTCGATCACCTCCCACCTCGAATACCCCCCAACAATTCAACCCTGCACTCTTACTCCCACTCATACCTTGGTCTCTTCTCCTCAATGCCTTTCCCACCCTTCGTACTCTACCCACCCTTTGCACCCCAGCACCCTGCCCCGTGTCCAGTTGCAAGGGGAGATGCCACAATCACTACCACGCTTTGGTGTGACTAATCACCCTCCTGTTGCTTCTATCAGGTAACATTCACCCAAACCCTGGCCCCATGCCCAACCTTATGAACAAGCCTACCCAGGCTCAAGGACTCCGCATAGCTTCTATTAATATTTGCAGCCTCCTTAAGAAGGCTGCTGCATTCCAATGCTGGGTTACTCAGCACCAACCGGGCATTGTCGCACTCGTCGAAACCTGGTTATCCAAATCTACCCCCGACTCCTTTGTCTCCCTCCCTGGTTACACCCTTTTCGGGGAAGATCGGGTGGGTAAGCGTGGAGGTGGTTGTGCTGTCTATATGTGTGACTCTCTCCTCGGACATGCACTTCCTCCACCCAAGCTCGATAACTGGGCACAAGCCCTCACACTAAAAATCTCCCCCAACCCTGGTAAGGGCTCACTTTTTCTCACCGCTGCCTATATTCCCCCCAGAAAGCAAGACCTCACCATTCAAGCACTTGCTGACTCCCTCTCTGGCCTACCACCCAAAATGGCCCAGATAATTGTTGGTGACCTAAATATCAACTGGCTCTCTGCCACGCACTCCCAAACCAGAGATATCTTTGCTGCCCTTGACATTTCCCAGCTTGTCACCACCCCAACTAGATTCAACTCCTCTACTGGCTTCAGCACCCTCCTGGATATCACCATTACCAACCGCCCCCAGAGGGTGCTCGATATTAGTGTACTTCCCAACTCACTTAGTGACCACGCCCTGGTTGTATTCTCTTGGTCCACTGCCAACAGCGAACCTGCACCACAAACCACCCAGGGACGTCGCCTACTCCCAGGCAGCCTGCATCGCCTTAAACTTTACCTCTCACAACTGGATTGGTCCCCAATCAGGCTTGCACCGTCCACAGATGAGGCACTGGATTTGTTCACTCGCACTTTTAACACCGCCTATGACCTCTATGCCCCCTTCGCTAGAAATCGCACCAAAAAGCAAAACATGCCCTGGGTTACCCCTTCCCTCCTTCACAAACTTAAAATGAGAGATAACCTATGGCACACTGCCATGGAATCTGGCAAGCCAGCTATCAGGTAAGCGTATAACGCTGAGCGCAATAAGTGTACTTGGGCCATTCGACAGGCCAAAGCCCAGTACTACCAATCCACTCTTGTCTCCTCCTGGGGTCGGCTAGAAACTTTTGGGATAATGTCAAGGAGCTGAAAGGGAAATCTCGCTCCCCACCCCCCTCTCAACTCTCCTTTAATGAAACTGTCTGCTCTGACCCCTTTGGCATTACAGACTGCCTAAACCACACTTTCTCAGACCCGAGTTCAGTCCTGCCCAGTAACTTCTTTGACCTCATCCCAATAGCACCCCTACCCACTCTCCAGAGACTTCCTTTCTACCTACATACCATCTCCCCGTTGGAGGCTAGACCCCTTCTGCAAAAAGCCATTAGTAGAAACACAGAAACATAGACTTTGTCGGCGGATAAGGACCACTTGGCCCACCTAGTCTGCCCATTTCCCTACCTAGAGGATAAGCTGCAGATCCTATTTAACCAACAGCCTATTTCTTCCTACCCCCCCCAACAAAAATTGCATTATGTCTGTCCCATGCATTCTTGAATTCTCCCACAGTTTTAGACCCCACAACCTCCTGAGGAAGGCTGTTCCATGAGTTCACCCTCTCTGTGAAACAATACTTCCTCACATTGCCCTTGAGCCGTCCCCTCCTCTATCTTCAAATTGTGTCCCCTTGTTCTTGCACATTTCTTTTTCTGAAAGATGCTACCCTCTTGGACTTTGTTGATTCCACTCAGGTACTTAAAAGTTTCTATCATGTCCCCCAACCCCCCTTTCCTCAAGGGTATACATATTAAGTTCCTTTAGCCTCTCCTCGTATGACTTCTCTTGCAGGCCCTGCACCATTTTAGTTGCCCTCCTCTGCACTGCCTCCATCCGGTCTATGTCCTTGTGGAGATGGGGTCTCCAGAACTGGACGCAGTGCTCCAGATGGGATCTCACCAACTGTCTGTACAGGGGGATAACAACTTCCTGTTTTCTGCTGGTGATGCCTCCCTACACATCCCAGTATCCCCCAGCCTCCCTACCGCCTTCTCACACTGCTTGCCAACCTAAGGTCATCTGATATGATTACCCCCAGGTCCTTTCCATTTTTGTTGTTACTACCCCAGTTCTTTGCATTGAATCCAAGCTGCCGTACTTCTGACCATTCCACCAATCTTGCCAAGTCCCTTCTCATCCTTTCCATGCCTCCTTGTATATCAACCCTGTTGCAGATCTGTGTGTCATCTGCAAAGAGGCATACTTTTCCTTCCAGTCCCTCTGCAATGTCACTTATAAAGACATTAAAAAAGACTGGACCCAGTACTGAACCCTGCGGTACCCCACTAGTAACCCCTCTTTCTTTACAGTGGACTCCATTTACAACTACTTTCTGTGTCCTGCTGTTCAGCCAATGTTTTACCCAGACTACCACCCTGGGACCCACTCCAAGGCTGGTTAATTTGACTACTAATCTTTTGTGTGGGACTGTGTCAAATGCTTTGCTAAAGTCTAGGTAGGCCATGTCCACAGCCCCTCCCTGGTCTACTACTTTGGTCACCCAGTAAAGAAATCAATTAGATTGTCTAACATGACCTTCCCACTGTGAACCCATGCTGCCTTGGGTCCTGTGCCCCACTGGCCTCTAGGTACTCAACAATTCTTTTCCAGTGAAGTGATTCCATCACTTTCCCTACCACAGAGGTCAAACTGACAGGTCTGTAGTTTCCTGCCTCTGTCTTGCTCCCACTTTTGTGAAGGGGAATCACATCAGCCTTCTTCCAGTCCTCAGGTACCACACCATCCTCCCATGATTTGTTATAAAGGGTAGTCAGTGGTGTCACTAGTTCTCTGCTTAATTATTTTATAATTCTGGGCTGAATTCCATCTGGCCCCATTTGTTTGTCCACCTTCAGTTTTAGGAGTTCTTTCAGAACCCTTTCTTCTGTGAAAGGACTGGGATCGACCCCTCTCTCCAGAGTGCTTCTGTTAATTGGATTAGGCACCTCCCCCACTTCCTCTTTTGTGAATACTGAACGGAAGTATTCATTCAGTATCCCTGCTTTTTCACTGTCACTCTCTGCCCACCCACCATCCATTCTATTCAGCCTCACTATCCCTCCCTGTCTTTCTACGCTCCCTGATATACCTATAAAAGGTTTTATCCCCCTTCTTAACCGAGTTGGCTATCTTTTCCTCAGCTTGTGCCTTTGCTATTCTGACTACCCTCCCTGCTTCCTTCTGCCTTAACTGGTACAGTTCTCTGTCCTGCTCCTTCTGTGTTTTCTTATACTCCCTAAATGCGATCCTTTTCTCCCTAACCTTCACTGCCACTTCTTTTGAGAACCATAGTGGCTTTTTCTTTCGTTTTGATTTGTTGCTCACACAAGGCTTGTTCCCTCTGTGATGGCAGTTTGACATTTCCCATTGTTGCTCCACCCTCCTTCTAGCCTGTTTGCTAGTGCTTTCTAAGGCACTCTCCCATCTTGCAAAGTCAGCCCTCCTGAAGTCCAGAACCCTCACTTTTGTATGGCTTGACTCTGTAGCTGAGTTTATCATGAACCACACTGTTTGGGGGTCACTTGTTCCCAAATGGCTACCCACATCTAGATCTGAGATCCTCTCACTGTCCCCATTTGAGAGTACAAGGTCTAAGATAGCTCCCTCACGAGTAGGTTCCAAAACTAGCTGTCTGAGGCATGCCACCTGAAGGGCATCAAGAATGGCCCTGCTTTTGGATGTGGCTGCAGCAAAGGTGCTTCAGTTAACATCTGGCATATTAAGGTCCCCCATCAACAGTATCGCCCCTTTTTCTGCCATCCTAAGTATGCCTTCTATCATATCCTTGTCCATTCCTTCCCCCTGACATGGGGGTCTGTATACAACCCCAGTGCGGATTGTGCTGCCATTTCCAGTCTCTAAGGTGACCCACAGTGCCTCCTCTCCTCCCTTTTTACTCTTTTGTTCAGTTGCTTTTATCCTTTCCCTTACACAGAGAGTTACTCCTCCCCCCCTTCTGTCCTCCCTGTCTCTCTTGTAGGTTGTGTACCCTGGTATGTTAACATCCCAGTCATGGTTCTCTGTGTACCATGTTTCTGTGACTGCTACGATATCCAGGCATCCCTCTTCCATCAAGTCCACCAGTTCAGGGAGTTTCCTGCCCAGACTATGGGCACTGGTACTCATTACCCTCCATTTCTTGATGGCCTCACCCCTTTTTGCCCCATCCCTGTCCTTACTGCATTTGCCACTTTCTCCATTTACCCCTGCACTTCTCGTTATTGATATCTCTATGTTGGTGTCTACCTCACTTAGTACCCTGATTTTTTTTTTGGGGGCTAGGATTTCCCTGCTCCTTTCCAGTGCCTCCCCCCTTGGCTAGTTTAAATGCTTGCCAATGAAGTATTTAAACCTATCACCTAGGATCCTGGTTCCCCTCCTGGACAGATGCAGACCATCATGCCAGTATAGGTCTGCATCCGTCCAGGTGGACCCCCAGTCCCCAATGAAGCCAAATCCCTGAGCTCTGCACCAGTTTTTCAACTACTGATTGAATCCCATGGTGTGGAGCACCCTAGCCTCATCCGTGCCATAGACAGACAGCACCTCCAAGAAGGTTACCGTGTGTGCTATTTGTCTAAGGCCCTTCCCCATCTCCACAAATGCTTATTGGACTGCTCTGATCCCTTTCCTAGCCAGGTCATTTGTCCCTAGGTGGACAATGACATCCAGCTCCCTCCCCTGTGCAGCTGCTCCTGTGATCCTGAGGATTCGCTCCCTGTCCCTCCAAGCCATGGCGCCAGGCAGGCACTTTACCTCCCTCTCCCCATCCTCCCCCAGTTCTACCATCCTAACAATGCAGTTCCCCACCAGGAGTTGTTTCCTTCCCCTGTGGGGTCCCATGCCACCCTCCTGTGGGTCTCTTTTGTGGAGGTTCCCAGCATCTTCCTTGGTCTCCACTGTGGGCGCCTCCATAGAGGAACCACACTTTTCCAGAACAGCATAGAAATTGTGGAGAAGTCCAACTGGAGGGATGCGCCTCTGTTCCACCACCCTCACCCCCCCTGAGCCCACCCCAGCACCGACCTACTGGCCACTAGGCTACTTCATCTGACGTTGCATGCTATCCTGGTCCCATTTACCGAGCTGCTCAACCGCTCTCTGTGCCTGGGGCAGTTCCCCAGCACATGGAAAACCACCATCATCACTCCTATCCTAAAGAGTGGCGATCGAGCGACCCCAGGTAACTATTGACCTATCTCCATCCTTTCCCCACTCTCTAAGGCCCTTGAAAAAGTAGCTGCCAACCAGCTTGCTGAATACCTGGCCATGCATAATATCCTGTGCCCTGAACAGCATGGCTTTTGTGCAGGTCACAGCACCATAACCATGCTACTTGAATTCTTCAACTTCCTGCACTCTGCTCTTGATGCCTGAAGTCCTGCCGGTGCCGTTTTCATTGACCTCTCCAAGGCCTTTGACACAGTCTGCCATCCTCTCCTGCTGGACTCCCTCAGATGCCTTGGTTTCTCCCCCGGCCCCCTTGCCTGGTTCACCAGCTACCTCTCTGCCAGAACTCAGTGTGTGAAAATCAATAGCACCCTATCTGACACACAACCTGTCCACTCTGGGTTCCCCAGGGCTCCTTTTTAGGCCCTCTCCTCTTCAGTCTCTACCTCAACTCCCTCCCCATGGCCTGCCCAAGTAAGATCCTCCTCCACGTGGATGACGCTGTGCTCTTCGCCGCTGACCCCAACACACTCCAGGCCACCCTCAAACAAGCGTTTGATAGAGCTGAACATTGGTTCACATCACGAAGGCTAGTCCTGAACCTAAAAAAGACCAAAGCTATGCTATTCTTGCATCGCCAAAGCAAAGCCAGTGGTGCCCCTCTCGTGATAGATACTGCCTAGCACACAAAACCCCACTGAGCAGGTTTCCTCCTACAAGTATCTGGGCATTACCTTTGATTCGGCACTCTCCTTCCATTCCCATATCAATGCCCTTTCTGCTGCCACCAATGTCAGGACTGGACTGTTATACTGCCACAGGGACTGCCTACCACAAGAGGCCCTTAGACTGGCAATCACCTCCTCTGTCCTGTCGCTAATAGACTACGGGCTGCCCATCTATGCTGCAGCCAACAACACTGCACTTGCAAGAATCCAGCTCTCGATAAACAAGGCCTGCAGGCTACTGCTGGGAGCCTCTAGGTGCACCCATACATGCCTGCTGTACTCCACCACCAACTTGCTCAACCTTTTAGAAAGACTCCGCTTCCAAATCTACCTTCTTGTAAAAAAGACCATGCTAGGCTCTCCCTGCAGCATGCCTCCCCTCAGTCTCCACCCACAGCACTGTCAAAACCTCCGTTATTGTCCCCAGGATAAGGACCTCTATGGCCCAGAGATCGTTTTGCTATTGGGCTCCCTTCTGGTTCAATTCCCTCCCAACTAACATAACTGACTCCACTAAGCTTGGTCCTTTCAAGGTCTCCCTCAGAAGCCATCTGACAAGTTCTCGCTGCTGCAACTGCACATAATCCCCCACCTGCCCCTTACCTTCATCCCACGGCTGGGTCTGCCCTGTCTACTTTTGCTGTATATACCTGGGGTCTCATGCAACATCTGCTCACTAATGTAATAAAATATCTCTGGTTGCTACCTGACGTGGTACTTGTGTACCTATATTATAACTACTGTGATCTACCCATTACCAAGCGTGTACCACCAGTGAATGCCTGTAACACTGGTCGCTTTTTTTAATTTAAGTGTTATGTACTGTACTGTTTGTTTGCTGTGATGTATCGCTCTCTTGAAGAGGTGCCTTTGTAAATGAGTCTATGACTTAAAGGTCTGTAAACCAATGATCTAATAATAAATAAATAATTCATTTTTCATATGCACCATAGATCATTACACGACGCAGCTTACATCATAGTATTAGCTCTTCATTACATATAGAATAATGGATGGGGAGGTGGTTAAAACGAGAATGTTACACACCCCCAAGGTGTGGGATGCCATATAAACACTCTCGGGGTTTGTACAGGCATCCAACACCGAGGGGGTGTCTAACATTCGAGTTTCACACACCTCCCCAGCTTTTCTATTTATTTTTATACATCTTTATTTCTGCGCCTACTGGCGGGGGCATCCAGCCGCTGGCCCTACCCGCGGGGAGAACAGGAGGCTCACTCAAATGATGAGGGGGTCCGGCATGGCTGTGGCCTACCCACTGGAGGGGTCCCCCGTCCCTGCCAGCTGGACCGGTGCCGAACCCCCGCCCCCCGTGATTCCATTACAGTCCTCCCAGCAAGGCAGGGAGCACCCATCAAGCTGCACGGTCACACCGAGCCCTTTTTCCATTTTCGCCCCAATGGGAGCACGGGGACATGCAAGGCCATCGAGCAAAAGTGTGTGGACATCTGCCGTGCTCCTCCCTCTACTAAACACTGCACATCTGCAGTACCTCCGAGCATCTCCAGGGACCACCAGAGCATGGTGTGGATCCCCACCCATTCCCCAGGACTAGGAGAGCTGTCATCGGACGCTCAATCCTAGTTCTCCCCTGCCAAACCCAGGTCATCGGCATGGAGCGAGGTGTGACGTCCAGCGCCTCAACCCTCAGCACCACCGGGCCGGCCCAAGCTTTTATTTTATATAATGGCTGGGGAACACTTTTTCGCCTCAGCAGTTATATAAAATTCATTTAAACTAACTTACTGCTGTTTCCAACTGCCGGTGAACTGCAGCGTGCTGTGTATGGAAAAGGACCAGAACAACACTTTTTGCGCATGCTCACACACGTTATAACCCACAGGTTCTAACGTGAAATTTATAACTCCCTTCCCCTATGGGACAAAGCGGTCCCCAGTTATTATTAACCAATTATGTCATTACATTCACATCACTCAAGCAATTACTTAACTTGGCAAGCTTCAGGGCCAAAAATTAAAGTCCATTTTGGTTTGTCGGATAAGCCACCTGCTCCATCTTGTTGTAAACCTCCGAGACTGATTCCTCAAATACGCACTCAGGTTTTCCATATGGTAAATGTCATACGTAATATTTCTCCAATCATTTACTGTTGGAATGTTTGCTGTTGGAATGTTTGCTGTTAGCCGTTTCCTGGTTACTGCTTTCTTGGCAGCTAGCATGTATACTGGGAGTGTAGTTTTAGCCCGCGGTGGGGAATGGTCCAGATATATAGCCAGGAGAACCACTTCAGCTGTTAGCTTGCCCGGTTCCCCCAGGCAGGATGTAAGTTCGTCCCGCAGCATGACCCAAAAGGGCATTAGGCAGGGGCACTGCCAAGTGTAAAATTAATCTGGACTTTGCCAGAGCACATAGAATAAATAAAAAACTGTCTACCAGAGGTGTTGCCATAAATTATTTGAAAGCAGAGTCCTGACGCTGCCTTCCCCATGAACCCGGGGTAGGAAGCCCATTTCTAGTGTATGTTTTCGAAAATCTTATGCATGTAAGAAACTATTCCAACAGAAAGGTATTTTGCCAAATAAAGCCTCCTCTTTGGTGGTGTAGACCTTCCAGATGGCCAGAAACACGAGTGTAGCCAGAAATATACCAGCAACTGGTTAGTGGGCCTCTACCAATTTCAGCCCTGACATGGGATGATGCAACTCATTTCTCTTCTTCTTTTCTTCAATGTTATTACTTTAGCATTTGAAAATATCACAATACAGCACCATGAACAGTAGAATATATATACTGCATCTCTGTTGCACCAGGCTATAAGAAATGAGAAAAGGGAAACAGACTACCCCCTCCATGAAGTACTTCTCTCATTAGTATGGTTCCTCAGAGATTAAAATAATTTCACCTGAATAGTGACAAACAAAAGTCATTGGCCCAGATACTCAAAGGGTTGGGCGTGAGCAACAGTGTTACACCATGCACAACCCTCTAATCTGCTCCAAACGCGATATTCAAAAGGGAAAAGTGCAGCAAATCGATCAGAGCGCATCAGTAATGTATGCAGGTACAGGTAGGTGGGGTGTGCCCATGCATAACCTGCAGAGCCCGATATTCAGCCCTGGATGTGCAGAGCCATGCATGTGCAACCCCTACTTGCGCCTGCATGAAGTTAAGCCAAAAAAGGAACAAATGATGGCCACCCACAGGTGAGCTGCCGCATTGCAGGGCGCAACACGGCAGCTGCCACCCGAGTTCCTGGCGGCACCCCTCCCATGCCCCATCACAGGCATCCGTGTAAATAATTTTTCAATTTCAACTTTATTTTTAAAAGGCGCTTTTCTTAAATCAAAGCGCCTATACAGATAAACATGACAATAAATATAATAAATCCAATCAACAGAAATCCTTAAAAGCTATATTAAAAAGGTGGGTCTTCAACTCCCTTTTAAAACTAAGGACGGTCGGGCAGTCTCGCACCTGACGAGGTAGAGAGTTCCACAGGGTAGGTGCTATAAAACTAAATGATCTAGCACCAGATGTTTTCAAACGTACCCTGGGAATCTCTAGCAATCCCTCATCAGTGGATCGGAGGGGGCGAGAGGGACTATAGGGGCACAGGAGCTCTTTCAGGAAGGCAGGTCCCAGATCATGTAGGGCTTTATAGGTCAGCAAACCGACCTTGAAGGTGATTCGCCAGAACACGGCAGCCAGTGCAGTCTGTGCAGCACAGGCGTTATGTGACTGGATCTAGAGACTCAGTCAACAGCCTGGCTGCCATTCTGCACCAGCTGCAGACGGCAGGTTCAACCCTGATAGCCCTAGGTATAGGGAGTTACAGTAGTCAAGTCGGGAGTAACAAAGGCGTGGATTAATGTTGAAGGTCCTCTGGAGGAACCAAGTGCTTCACCCTGGCAATATTCCTCAGATGAAAAAGGAGTCTTCACAACCGCTGACACCTGGGATTTGAGTGTGAAATGGTCATCAAGTATTATGCCAAGGTTTCACACCTGGTCTGAGGTCGTCAGCTGGACACCTCCAAGCCATAGGCCTGAGGGTGATCCTTCTGGCAGACCCGCCTCACAGCGACCTAAATCCACAACCAACACCTCAGTTTTCTCCGGATTTAACCTCAGCCAACTCCCATTCATCCATTCTTGGATTTCTTCAAGGCAGTTATTAAATACCGACAAGGCAGCGTCCTGACCGGGCACAAAAAACATATACAGCTGGGTATCATCAGCATAGTAGTGAAAGCCCAGACCGTACCGTCTAATAATCGCCCCTAATGGTAGCATATACACTGAAAACAACATGGGTGCTAAAATGGAGCCCTGCGGTACCCCACAGGGCAGGGAGAATGAACCCCCCCCCTCCAATATCCCTGGTGGTCCAGTGGACAGAGTGCTACCCGATCGCGGGCATCTGGTTGAATAAACACCCCCCCATATCCCTGGTGGTCCAGTGGACCGCTATGTTCCCGATCGCGTGCATTGTCTACAAAAAACATCCTTGTCTAATATCCCTGGTGGTCCAGTGGACCGCTATGTGCCCAATCGCGGACATCAGTTTAATACACAGCCCCCCCATCCAATATCCCTGGTGGTCCAGTGGACCACACTCTGCCCGACCGCGGGCATCTGTAAAACATAAAAAAGTCCTATTACCCTGGTGGTCTAGTGTAACACCCTCCCCACCTGCCCATTGAGCCCAACCGCCCCGCTCCCCCCCGGTTAGCCGGCGGACGGCAGCACCCCACCCACCTGCCACCCCACCGACTGACAGCTCGGTAGGGCTGCATGCCCATTGGTTCACAGGCGTGAGCCAATGGGCGGCAACCATACCGTACATACAGTCCAGATATGTGAATGAATCATTCACATATCTGAATGTGTAGAGAGTGGCTGCACGCCCATTGGCTCACGCCAGAACCAATGAGCGGCAGCCCTACCAAGCTGTTAGTCGGGCGGGTGGTGGGTACTGCCGCCCCGCCGCTGACCGTGAGCCGGGCAGTGGGGTCTCAGTAAGCAGGTGGTGAGGGGGTATTACTTAGACCACCAGGGTAATAGGACTTTTTATGTTTTACAGATGCCCGCGATCGGGCAGAGTGCGGTCCACTGGACCACCAGGGATATTGGACGGGAGGGGGGTGTATTATACCAATGCCCGTGATCGGCCACATAGCGGTCCACTGGACCACTAGGGATATTAGACGAGGATGTTTTTTGTAGACAAATGCCCACGATCGGGAACACAGCAGCCCACTGGACCACCAGGGATATAGGACCGGGGGGGGGGTTATTTAACCAGATGCTCGCGATCGGGCAGCACTCGGTCCACTGGACCACCAGGGATATTAGACGAAGATTTTCTTTAGACAAATGCCCGCGATCGGGCTGCAGGGAGCGTCGATCCCCGACAGCTGCTGCCTGGCTGGGCGCAAGTCGTTGGGGATTGGCGCACCTGCATGCTAATGGGGCCATAATGACAAGCAAATGGCCCCATGTGCACCTTGCATAAATTATGGCCCCATTTGCATGTCCCTGTTTGAATATCGCAGGTGCTTTGCATGGCGCAATAGCACCTGCGCTAGCGCATCTCCATGCTCCACTCTGGCCACCTGCGCTGGAGCAGTGCCACTGCGCCATGCACAGTGGGGGTGGCCAGGGTGCGATATTCAAAGCTGCTGAGCCATAGCGCAGCTCCGTTGAATATCGCCCAGGCCACACCCCTGCGCAACCAAGTTGAGCTGCGCCCAGGCCTGCGCCACAGCCTGGCGCAGTTTGAATATCCGGGCCATTCTCTCAAACAATCTGCCACAAGGCAAGGTGGGGGAATTCTGGTGTTTATGCACAACATATCAACAGGTACATGGCAGAAATAGATCATCTACCTCATAAAATACTTGCAGAGTCACATATTTAGTCATACCCCAAAAGCTAAACCTCACCACTTAGGGGTCTACAATATTTAACCTCTGAACAGCAAAGGGTAGTAGTAAATGGGATGAAAGCTGAAGAAAGGTGGGTGTCTCAAGGATCAGTCCTGGGACCAATCCTTTTCAATGTCTTCAATGGTTACATTTTGGAAGGGCTGGAGGGAAAGGTTTCCCTATTTGCAGATGACACCAACATCTGCAACAGGGTAGGCACCCCAAAGGGGGTCAAAAGAATGAGGAAGAACTAGGTAAGCTGGAAAGATGCTCCAAAATGTGGCAATTAAAATTCAATACAAAGAAGTACAAAATCATGCACCTGGGGCACAGAAACCCTGCAGCGAGTTACAGGTTTTTATTGGGGGTGGGGACTTGCTAACGGTTACCAGGAAAGAAAGGAGGACATTTAGGGATAATATTCTCAGATGACCTAAAGGTGACCAAATAATGCAACAAGGTGGTGCGGCAGGGCCAGTGGGATGTTAGGGTGCACAGAAAGGGGTGTTACTAGCAGAAGAAGGGAGGTGGTGATGCCACTGTACAAAACAATGGTGAGGCCTCATCTGGAGTACACAGTGAAGTTCTGGAGGCCGCATCTTTGCAAAGACATGGACAGGGTGGAGGCATTCCAGAGAAGGCCAACTAAGATAGTAAGGGGCTTGGCACCAGAAGACATATGAGGAAAGACTGAAAGACCTCAATAAGTATACACTAGAGGAGAGGTGGGGAGATATGATTGAAACCTTCAAGTATCTCAAGGGCTTGAACAAAGTCCAGGTGGGTGACATCTTTCAGTATAGGAAATGTATAAGGACAAGGGGGCATGATATGAGATGAGAGAGGGGGCAGGATAAAGGGGAATGTGAAGACGTTTTTCTTCACAGAAAGGGTGGTGAATGCATGGAATAAACTACCCCAGGAGGTGGTGGGAGCTAGCAAAATGGGGGTTCAAACATGGGACAGGCACAAGGGAACCCTTGAGGTGGGAAAGAGAGGTGAAAGCCAATGACCAAGTGGGGTCAACGGATGCTAATGCAGGCAGGGATAATGGGCAGACTAGGTGGGCCTAGCCGGTCCTTATCTGTCGTCATTTACTATGTTACTACGTTGTACAGGTGTAGGGAGAACTGCCATAGAATAAAACATATGTTTGGACCTACTCTGAAAGGTAACAAGGCATCTTTCATTTTGGGTCATGTCACAACTGATACCTAAAAAAGCTGGGTACATCACAATGGAATACTGAACAAAATGTTTCACAATTTTGGTGACATCACAACTGTCATGTGAAGCACTGAACCCAGCAGCTTATGTCAAAGGAGAGGCAGTACAGCAGTGGTTTAAGGCTCTCAGCTGCAAATCTGTACACCTGGGTTTGAATCCCACAGCCCCCACTTGCATACTGTGTGACCCTGAGCAAGTCACTTAACTTCCCTGTGCTCCCAGGTCGCACCTGTAAACGAGCTTTCAGCTTAGTGTGCGACTCTTGGTTAAACAATTGGAAAATAAGAGAAACAGTTAACTACAAACAAGATTTAAAAGCTGTAACAAGCAAACTGATGTGCCAATCAAATATGCAACAAGCTGACTGAAATTATCCAAGGAGCAGGATTTTTACTAATTTATGGCTCCACCACTCATGAGTTATGCTCCTGCCCCTCGTTTGTGAAAATAAACTGCATATTTTGTCTCAACTGCTTGCATATCTCCAGTATTATTTTTATAAAAATTTAAACTGGAGAAAACACAACCCCACAACTTAAGTACTGTTTGATCCCTGCTATGTTAATAACTGTAACAATTGCTTTCAGCCTACTGACCAAAACAGTAGTTTGTAGATCATATTAAGTTTTTAAAAATAGCAATATTTACTGTTAGTAAGGCTTCCAGTTACTCATCTGCACTCAGTACACCTAACCATGTCCCAGTTAAAAAAAAAAGAAAAATAAGTATTACATTATGACTGACCAGACTAGGAGGGATTCTGCAAGGGTCAATTTTAACATTAATTTACTAGTCCAGGACTTGGAATAAACTGGCAAGCTCTACCGCACTTGAATGGAGCTCCTGAAGATTCATACAATCCCTGCCAGTCAACCACTGCAACGGTATGGCATTAACTGTGAGTGCAGCCCCCTGATCACCACGGTGGTGGACAGGAGGAAACAAAAGGCACAAAAATGGGGACAAACAAAATACTCCAACTTGGACTTCTTACCTGAACTCCTGTGGCATAATCTATGACAGGATTTGTATTTATTAACTCTCACAGTGTATTGATATAAGCCACTCTGCGTGGGAGGGTATATCTGTGTAGCGCCACCTAAAAACATAGAATATGATGGCAGAAAAGGACTGATTGGCCCACCCAGTCTGCCCAGATGATCCTTGCTTAGTCCATACCTCTCAATCTTTTGTCCCCCAAATGTGGTACACTGCCTCTCAAAATGTGGAACAAATGAACAAAATGTGGAACACAATCAAATCTTTGCCTCTGAGGCTCAGAACACTGTTAAAATGTTTGCATTTATGTTCAGAAAGTCTGTTATTAATTAAATATTTTTTTTTTAATCATTTACTATAGATTTTTGCTTTAAAATGTTACTACTGAATGTGGAACAAGTCCTCACAATGTGGAACAGGGAGCTTTTGTGAAGTAAAATAGGAGGCAGTATAGCGCAGTGATCTTAGGCTCTGAGCTGCAAATTTGGTGACATCCAGCAGAGCAGACCAGACCTGGGTTTGAATCCCACAGCTTCTACTTGCATACTGTGTGACCCTGAGCAAGTCACTTAACCTCCTTGTGCTCCCAGGTCGCTCCTGTAAAAAAGCTTTCAGCTTAGTGTGCTATACCTGGTTAAACAACTAAATTAAAAAAAAAAAAAAAAAAATTGAGGAACATTCCTCGTAATGTGGTACAGTTGAGCGGTATGGCTTAGTCTGTCTCTGCAGACTAACTAGTCTCTGGCAACCCTCTCTCATCCCTGCCTGCCTGTTTACTAATATTCTCTTCGATGTCTATCCCAAGCTTGCTTGAAGCCCCCTACTGTTTTCATGTCCACTGGCAGTCTGTCCCAGGCATCCACCACTTTCAATGTAGTAGTACTTTCTAACATTACTCTTAAGACTGCTCCCTCCTCCAGCTTTACTGCACGCTCTCTGGCTCTGGTGCTCTTTCTCATTTCAAAGAGACTCCCCTTCTGCACCGTGTTAAGTGGCTCTTTTCTGCCACTTGCTGACCTCTCCTCGAGTTTCCCCAAAGGTCCATATGCATTCTTTCTACCCCTCGAGTGTCTAACATCTACCCTATTACAGATTTTGGCGTCATCCACAAAAAGGCATATACTCCCTTCCAGTTCTTCTGCAATGTCACTTAACGATGATGTGGAAGAGGACCAGCCCAAGGGCTCTGCCCAGTGGCACCACACTGGTCACTCTCCCCTCATTAGAGTGACTGCTGCTAACCACCACCCTCTGTCGCCTTTCCGTGAACCAGTACCTTGGCCCAATTCACTACTCTGGATCCCACTCCTAGGCTGCTTAATTTCTTCACCAGTGTGTGGCATACTGTTGAAGGCCTTGCTAAAGCCACTGCCTTTGCCTGATCCATTTCCCTAGTCACCCAGTCAAAGAAATCAATCAGATCGTAGAAGCATGACCCCCCAGGCTGCCTCTGGTCTTGTAGCCCACTGGATTCCAGAAACTCTACCAACCTTTCCTTTTATGGGGTTTCCATTAATTTCCCCACCACTGATGGGAGACTGATGGGCCTATAGTTGCTAGCCTCCTCCCTGCTGCTGCTCTTATGGAGATTGACCATGTCTGCTCTCCTCCAGTCCTCAGAACCATGCCTTTTTCCACTGAGCTGTTGAATAAAGCCATAAGCGGGGCAGCTAGCACCTCCCAGAGTTCCTTTAGGACCCTTAGGTGTATATTGTCCAGTCCCATATCCTTGTCCCTTTCACAGCTGCAAGTCCCTTCGTGGCTCTTTTTTCTGACTATGGACTTGTGTCTCCCCCGCCCCCCACCCACTGTGAAGACATACATAGATACATAGATACATAGACAGTGTCGGCAGATAAGGGCCTATGGCCCACCTAGTCTGCCATTTGAGCTTGTAAGTTCAGTTTGTTTTCCTAGAAGTCTATTTCCCCACGACCTCTAGAATTCCTTATGTCTATCCCATGCATTCTTAAATCCTGTGATTGTTTCAGCTCCACCACTTCCTCTGGCAGGGTGTTCCACTTGTCCACCACCCGCTCTGTGAAGAAATTCTTTCTCATGTTTCCTCTGAATCGTCCTCCCTCCAACTTCATCCCATGCCCTCTAGTCCTGAAACATCTTTTTCGCTTAAAATAGTGTTTTCCTGCACCCTGTTCCTCCCTGTAAGATACTTGTATGTCTCTATCATATCCCTCTCCCTCCTCTCCTCCAGGGAGTACATGTTCAGTTCCTTCAACCTGTCTTCATAGGACTTGTGATGCAACCCATGCACAATCTTTGTTGCCCTCCTCTGAACCTTCTCTACCCTGTCTATGTCCTTACAGTAGGTATGGTCTCCAGAACTGTACACTGTACTCCAGGTGGGGCCTCACTAGTGTCTTGTATAGCAGATTATGACCTCCTTTTCCTGCTGGTGATGCCCCTGCCTATACATCCCAGCATCCTATTTGCTTTACCTGATGCCTTGTCACACTGTTTCCCTACCTTGAGGTCATCAGAGATGACAACCCAAGATCCCTTTCCTGCTTGGTGCATGCTATATCCTCACCCCCCAACTGATATATTGTGCCAGGGTTTTTGTACCCCATATGCATTATCTTGCACTTCTTTGCATTGAATTTCAACTGCCAAACCCTTGACCATTCTTCAAGTTTCTGCAGGTCCCTTCTCATTCTGTCTACACCCTCTGGTGTGTCTACTCTGTTACAGAGCTTTGTGTCATCAGCGAACAGTGAAATTCTGCCTTCTAGATCCTGTGCAATGTCACTGATGAAGATGTTGAATAGGACCGGTCCCAGCACTGATCCCTGTGGTACCCCACTGGTCACTCTTCCCTCTGTGGAGTGACAGCCATTTACCACCACCCTCTGTGTCCTGCCACCCAGCCAGTTACCTACCCACCACACTACTGTCCTGCCCACACCCATATTCCCCAGTTTGTGTAATAGTCTTCTATGTGGCACAGTGTCAAAGGCCTTGCTGAAGTCCAGATAGGCCATGTCCACTGCCCTCCCCTGATCCACCTCCCTAGTCACCCAGTCAAAAAATTCAATGAGGTTGGTCTGACATGACCTCCCCCTGGTGAAACCATGCTGCCTTGGGTCCTGTAGTCCACTGACAACCAGATGTTCCACCAATCTCTCCTTCAGTAGTGCTTCCATGATCTTTCCCACTACCGAGGTGAGGCTGACTGGTCTGTAGTTCCCTGCTTCCTCTTTGTTCCCACTTTTGTATAAGGGGACTACATCTGCTGTCCTCCAGTCTCTGGGTACCTCCCCTGTTTCCAGTGATTGGCTGAACAGGATAGCCAGAGGTTCAGCCACCACCTCTCTTAGTTACTGAGCAGAAGTACCTGTTCAGGATATCTGCTTTTTATTAATTCTCTTCTGCACAGTCTCCCGCTGCCACCCTCCTTATCTTCAGTATCCCTCCCCTTACTTTCCTCTTATACAGTACACGACTGCAAGAAAAATCCTGCGTGTGGATTGTTTTGAGGCCACCTTCAACAGCGGTGTTATCAAGCAAACAATCACTGGATGAAAAAGAGCTCCAGCCTATTCCTACACTGTACGTCCACTGTCCCTGTGGATCTACGCTAAATCCTCCATCGCCACCATGAGATAAATATGGGATATGACATGGGTGAGAGAGATAGCTTCACCATTCGTGGAATATCATAAGCTCAGAGACAGCTCATGGAGATATTTCTACTATCTCACTGCCACCCATGTCATATTCGATTTATGCAACAATTGTGGGTCTCTCTTTTTTCAGTTTTAAAGTTATTTGCATTTGTTTGTTGCAAAAAGTGAAAAACATTTGGATTTTGTGCTGTTTTTGCTAATTATACATAAAAACTAAAAGGTAGCTATAAATGAAACACCACTCATTTTGTAGACCTTTTTGTGCTGAACAAATATCGTGCTCACATGCTATCGTTTTTCGTTTAAAAGTTATTTGCATTTGAATACAGTTAGTATTGCTACCGAGGCCAAACATTCTTTTTTTTCTCTCTCTCTCTCACCTTCCCCCTGCTCCTGATCAGCCACTCCTTCAGGCCACCTAGGTCTCCCGCTAGCACCCCTGCTCAGATGCCAGCCACCACCACTCCACACTGCAGCCCCCCAGGGTAATCCGGCCTGACCCTTCGTCAGAAGGATCCCCTCCTCCAAGGGAGATGGGCACCAGTGGGGGGTGGCCAGCATGCTCTACATATCTCCCCCGGTGCTGCTGAGGTGGTTCTTGAGCCACATCAAGGGCTCGGCTGCAGCAGAGGCCAGCGACTATCATCCAGCCGGCTATGAAGCACTTTTCCCATTTACTCCCCAGGGGCATGGTGTGCCATTAACGTCAAGGCGTACACCAACGTTCACCACATCCCCTTCTTGGTCTTCGAGACCTCGCACGTTGCGGTACTCCCAGCCTCCGCCAGGAGTCAGCAAGTGCCAGGTCCAGCTCCCCTTCCCGGCCCAAGAGCAGTCTACAGATGCTCAATCCTTCTCTCCTCAGCCGACCCTCCAGCTTCCCGGGTCCATTCCCAAACCCGGGTCACTGGCATCGCAATCGAAAATACAACCTCTGCGCCAATGGGCCAGCTAGAGGCCGAACATTCTAAATGAGTTCCGAACCTTTTGTGGCATGCCCAACTGACCAAGATAACCATTGTGACATACCTAACTGTGAAAATATAAATGATATCTCACATGTGGTCAGTGGGATCTCTCTTTTATGTTCCCGAAAAGAGAACCACACATGTTGTATAAATGACCCCAGAGGGAAGATAAACACAATATGCTCACTCGAGGTCTGACCATCCTCAAAATATTGAAAATGTTTGCCCAAATTTATCTTCACAAGCACGGCCTAAACATATACAACAACCAGAATGCATAAGGAGTAAAAAGCCTTAATCTAATAACCAATGATTCACCTTCCTTTATAACTATATAGGCAATAGTCCAGCCTGATGGTGCCCGCAGTAAGCATCCAATGCTCCCATGTGGACAACAAGCCCTGGTTTGGAGAAGGCTCCAGGATGGGAGGAAGAACTCATCCACTAGATCAGCACCTTCTGTGGGACGCTGGGTAAACTTAACGGTCTGAGCGATAATGCAACATCAGCCCCAGTCAGGTGCTTAACAGGTCAAGGACATATCTGCTTCTGGGGATGTGGGAGGGTGGAAAGAAGGGAAAATACTCCCAGGCACAACAGATGCCAGCCCCCGCCCCAAGTCACCAGCTCTGGCCACACCACTACTCCACCATCAGCCTTGAAAGTGAACACATTTCCCTGGACCCCACTGGAACAGGCAAGCTGGGACTTTGCCGGCACTGGTCAATGCTGTGCCAGTAACTCGATCAGTAATGCTGTGGGTAGTAGCGGGCCAATGATAAGGAGAGTCAGACTGGTGCCTGAGGTAAGGCCATAAGGGTGTATTAAATTAAAGGAGAAAAACAATATAATGGCAACAAAATATACACAATGAAATTCTACATCCATTCTCTATATACAGTATATTAGCACTGTAAAACAAGGAGTTAAATCCATTAGAGACACATCAGACAAAATAAGAAAGTCGTACAAATTATCTTGCATAGTTACAGAAACAAGACTGCAATAGCATATAACCGGCAAGTTCTCATAATTCGCCACACTGAATTACCCTCAGACTTTTTTCCTGCAAAAAAAAGTATGAACAGCTGAGCACATTTTAGCCGTTTTGGCTACAGGCATCGACTGGGCTCCTAATACTGTACAGAACAGAAACTGTTTTATGCTGGGACTCTGTTCTCAATAAGAAGTGTACAGCTACACATGTTATTGGTAATGTGCTACATAACAAACATACTGCAGGAGTGATTAGTTAAGAAGTTCAACAATTTGGACAGTGGGACTCAGTTTTTTTTTTTTTTAATATTCTTTTTGTTATTTTCAGCATATCAGCAAAGATACAATATACACAATGACAAGTGATAAAGACATTCATCGATACTTTTACATAAATATAGCAGCCTGGGAATAAAAAATCTTGAGACTGCAATAACTACATTTCATAAATCAGAATATGCTTTCAGGTTAATTATCCATCCTTCTACAGTACTCAAGGAACAAAGGATACATCTATAGAAGAGATTTAAAACACCCAAGGCCTCCAAGCAAGTTCAAAATGTTTAGTTCTACTAGTTATTTTGGCAATCACCCGTTCTAAATAATAAATTTCAGACATCACCTTATGCCACATGTCCAATGTAGGGATAAGCACTGGTATGCCAAAGGAGAGTTATTACTTTTTTTGCTGCAGCCAAATATAAATACAGTTTACTTTTACTAGGAGGAACAGAATCATCTTCATTTACATATAGCAATACCAGCTGTGAAGAAAGTGTAAAGACAATGCCCATTATAACATGGCTATCTAAAATACAATCATTTAATTGGTCAGAACACATCACCTGACCATTGATCAATCCCAGATATACCCACAGTTGCCTTGCCGGTCAACAATATCCTGACTGACAGCAATGTAAACTGACTTGGAGAAATCACTCCACCATAGACGCATTGAAAAAGAGAAGGCTGATAACGCATCCTCATAACAAATCTACATAGTGGACAACTACTAAGACAGCATCCTCTATACACATTATTCATTAGGCAGAAGGACTATTTTAGTAGAAATCCATGTTCAAACACATATATTTTAATATTCCTTTGCATAAACTGTAATATAATGCAGCTCATGTTATAAGAGGATTAACCCACCCCAGGGTATGGGTTTAGTGAGCATTAATCCACACCTGGGTGATTGAAATCACTCGGCCTGCGGCCTTGTGATTCCAACCCCAAAAACAGGTGTGGATTAATGCTCAGTAAACCCATACCCTGTCATGGGTTAATCCAGCCTTAATTATCGTAAACTAGATTCAATGTCTCGCCAGTACCAGACTATCATTGGACAGGTAAAGATGATATGGGACATATTAGCTAGTGACTCCCTGCATTCTCTCCAACATATGCGATAGCTGGCTGGCAGAAACGTAACTAATTTGTCAAGGGTATTAAAGAATCGAAGCCTCCATGTCCATATGAATTTAACCCAGTATGGTGCTTGAGAAACTTTCATAGAGGTTAAAATTGGCTCTAACCACTTCTCATAAGTCAGGTGTGCTTGTAACTCTATGTTCCAGGCCTGTAATACATCTCTTGTGGATTCTGGCCAATGTTCCCTGAAGGCCTTATAAATAAGACCTATCCAGTGTTTGTTATCCCGGCCTTGAATGGCCTCTATCAGAAGGCCCATCAAAGGGGGTACAGGGTTTGGAAGAGCATTCGGGGGTTCTGACCCAAAAATGCTCTCATCTGTAAATATCTAACTAGTAACCGAAAATAATAAAAGGTTTCCTCTAACTGTGGGAGGGCCCTCATCTCATACCAGGTTTTTAAGGTGTTATGAGTTCAAAAAGTAAAATTCCTGAGCTGTGGACGAGGAGCAAGAGGGGCAAACACTATAGGAAGGATACTAAATAAGTAATTTATCACAAATTCAATATGTTTCCAGGTTGGGTTCAGCTGTCCACTAGGCCAGGTCATAACTGTTTTGCAAGTTACTACTCAATGATAATCCCTCAAATTTGGGACACTAAGGCCGCCTTTGTCTGTTGCTAGTTGTAGTAGTGATCAGCGAATCCTAGGTTGTTTTCCAGCCCATACAAATCTGGACAGCATTCTGTTCCATGACATAAAATAAAACAGGGGAGGAGGTAGAGTCCGGAAAAAATATAGTATCTTAGGAAAAACTGTCATGCGGATGGCATGTATTCTAGAATAAAAGGACAAAAATAAATGAGACCATGTTCCCAATAAAGATTCAATTTCAAAAGACAATGGTTCTAAATTAAAGAGGTCCAGGTATCCCAATTTGTTAGGGATAGTCACCCCCAGATACTTTATCTTATTATTTCTCCAACTGGCAGGGAGAAGTTGTTTCAATTCTTGGGTCGGGACAAAATTTAAGGCTAGTATCCCAGTTTTCTGTTTATTTATTTGATAGCCAGATATAGCAGAGAAAACATTAATCACCTCCAGTGTTGCTGGGATAGAAGTATCTGGGTCCAATAATGTCAAAAGTATATCGTCAGCATATAAGGAAAAGGTAAGACGTCTCCCACCAAGTGGTATCCCTTGGATCAATGGGTGTTGTCGGATGAATTCAGCTAAAGGCTCTATGTAGAGAGCAAAGAGCAGGGGTGATAAAGGGCAACCCTATCTTGTCCCCCAGCTAAGAGATATTAAGGTGGAGAGTTGGCCATTTATTTTAAGATATGCCTTAGGGGAAGAGTATATACGCTGTAGTAAAGCTATAAACTCCACTGGGAATCCAAATATGGACAACATCTGCCATAAAAGGGCCACCTAACTTGGTCGAAGGCTTTGTTAGCATAGAGGCTGATAAATACTGCTGGTATCTTCCTCTGATTTATATGATCTAATAAGTGTATTGTCTGACGTACATTATCTGTAGTTTGACAGAACAAATAAATCCTGACTGATCAGGGTGTAAGAGGGATGGCAATATTTCATCTATTCTAAAAGACAAAATGGACATAAACAACTTGTAATCCATACTGAGAATGGATATGGGCCGATAAGAAGTGGGTTAATCGGCTGGTTTATTGGGTTTAAGAATGGTGGACATATTAGAGTAGGCCCAAGGGGGGGTCCTCCCCCGGTATGCCCGGGGGGCCCTCCCCCCAGAATCTCCCGAAACACTGTCAATAAGGCTGGAGCTACTTGTTTAAAAAAACATTTTGTCCCATTCAGAAGGTAGGCCGCCTGGGCCTGGTGTTTTCAAGGTTTTACTATATGAGACTACTCTCTCTATTTCTTCTGCTCTAATTGGGGCTTTTATTCTCTCCACCATATCCTGTATAATTTTAAGAAGGGAAATAGATTTAATGAAGTCCTCATATACCTGCTGGTTAGGCTGGGGGTACCATACAATTGTGAATAGTAGGTCCTGAAAATTTCCATTATCTGAGGGGTGTTCCTGGCATAAATATGATGCGGATCCTTAAGGTGGGTAATAAAAGTAGCACTTCTAGGATTTCTAAGTCTATGTGCTAAATTTCGAGCACCTTCGTTCCCCCTTCAAATTTATATGACTCAAGATAGAATAATGCCTGCCGAGTTTTTTACGTCAAGAATCTTTTGTAGCTCAGCCGCCTTTCTGGTTAATCTGGTCTCTCACCTCTGTGGAGGCTAAATTTTGAGAATATTTTACATTTTGTAATTCTGCATGGAGTTTAACATATTTACTATCCCACTGCCTTTTCCTATGGGCTGTATAGGCAATAATCTCCCTGGATAACAGCCTTCAGAGTGTCCCATATAATAGAGGCAGAGATTTCAGGGGTAGAGTATCCTACTAGTATCTGTGTGATCTTTTCCTTAAAATGAGCTTTAAAGGTCTCATCTATAAGTAATAAGGTATTCAGGTACCACACAGTGGTCTTTTTTGGAATCTTGAAATCTAACTTCAAAAGTAAAGGGGAGTGATCTGATAAAAATCTGGGGCCAAGTGTTAAATCCTGTAATCAGTCTATATGTTCTTTGGATATAAACCTAGACTATGTATTATACCTAGAAGAATAAAAAGTGTATGCTCTGGTAGTGGGGAAAAAATGTCTCCAGATATCAATTATTCCAAGAGAGTGTTGTTCTGGGTCCGAAATGTATTTATTTATTTAGGAAATCTGAATTACAACCCTTTGAGTCAGACTCATTTCCAAAGGCTCCACGTCAGAAATTGTTTCTGTGATGGGGAGAGGCGGTACTGGGAAGGTGCTGAGGAATCAAGTTGGGGCATCAGTGTAAGGCTGATATCTCTTCCCATAAACAACCCTGCATATGATCCAGTAACCTATTAAAAAATGTTGAAGCCTCCCTGGAGCATGTTGTGGTGGAAAATATACATTCACCAAGGTTACTTGTTTTCCATACAGTAGGCCTTTAAGGATCACAAAACAGCCCTGAGGGTCTATACACTGCAACTCCAGGTGAAACTGGGTAGTGGATGGGCTCAGAATTGCACCCCCCCCCCCCCAAAGATATGACGAAGAAGACTCGGTAGCGACCCCCTAGACCAATTTCTGATGTTCCTTGTCAGAAAGGTGCATCTCTTGTAGATAAGTTATATCACTAGTTTGTTTTTAAGATACTGAAATAATCTGGATCTCTTTATCGGATTATAGGCGGTGGTGGATGGAGAGGAGGAGGGGGACCTGGGCTCTGGAAAGATGGTCTAGAAAGTGGAAGCTGAGGTTCAATGCAGGGAAATGCAAGGTACTCCACCTGGGGCCAGAAACCCAGGCCAAGTGTACACCCGGGGAATGCTACAAGTCTCGATGGCTGAGAGGGACCTGGGGGTGGTGGTGGATGTCAAGATGAACAACTCTGAGACTTGTAGGAGGGCAGCAGCCAAGGCCAACAGGATGCTGGGATGCATCGCTAGGGATCACCTCCAGAAGGAGGAAGTGATACTCCCTCTGTATAACTCTTGGTGAGCGCACCTTGAGTACTGCGTGCAGTTTTGGAGGCCACACTTAAGCGGGACATTAACCTCCTGGAGAGGGTCAGAGGAGGGCAACCAAAATGATTTGGGGCTTGGGGACAGGACCTATGAGGAGAGGCTCGAAGAGCTAAATATGTACACATTGGAAGAGAGAAGGGACCGGGGACATGATAGAGGTCTTTAGGTACATGAAGAGGGTAAATAGGGGAGGAACAGTGGGGTGCTTCAAAGGAAGGAGGAAGGGCCACTAGAGGCATGGCTGGAAGCTGGAGGGGAAGATTCAGGGAGAAAGGAGGAGGTGCTACTTCACTGAGAGGGTGGTGGAGCCATGGAATGCACTGCCTAGGGGCTGGTGGAGGCAGAGACAGTGGAGGGTTCAAGAGGGTGGGACAGGTACAGGGGAAGGGTTCTGGAAGCAAAATCCAATGCAGCAAGAATATCCGGAACTGGGAAGGGAGAAGCCAGAAAAGGCGAGGGGGACAGCAAGGTCAGCACCCAGGTTGGGGACTGACCAAACGAGCAGACACGAAAGACCATTAGGCCTATTCTGCTGGCATTTTAGTATGTTAGTATTATTAATTCCATTTATGTTAAGTGAAATTTTTTTTACAGTGCTTATTACCATCTTTAATGGTATAAAAAATGAGCTGTATTGCAAAAAATCCAAGTCCTACAATGTTTCCCGGAGTCGCAGTATATATCCCATCCTGCCAGCTTTGGCTGCCACCATTTTTTTGTATTCCCACTGTCTCCTGAAAGTCTCTCCCAGCTGACTTTAGCTTGTACAAAACTTCTATTACCGTCTTTATGGTTTCAATGTCATATAGATCATTACAATCTAGTTGTATCCTACTGAAAATTATATAAAAGATGCAGACACCACAGCTGATTACATTACAACAACATTTCAATCTATACAACTGAGCCAACAGGGCTAACAATATATTACTGGGGTCGAGATGATGTTGTGGCCACCCCCTGGATAATATTTAGGATCTGTATCAAACTGATCCAAGTAAACTTGATACATGTATACTTGCACTGAACTTCCAATGTGGGGGAGATCTCATTTGTTCTCCCTTTATGTGTCACCATCAAAAAGGAGGTGTGCATTGAAGGAAATCCGGAGATAATTATCTCTCGGGCCCCTTGGGGGTATGTTGTCCCCCAAAATAATAAATTAAAGGTGGGCCAAGAACAAAGCATACAAAGGTATACATATAAAAAAAAAAAAAAAAAAAGTCAGCCGTGCAACATAATGCAATTTGAGCTATCCCTCTCCAATGCATAAGTGCCCACCTTCTCCCAAAAATATGTTTTTAAAGTAGAACCATTCTATCTTGATCTTACTAATAGTACTCCTCATTAAGTTAAATTATTCAGCTGCCCTAACATTAACTCCAGGCAGAGTTTCCAATCATAAAAACTAGAGCTTCTATCATCTGATATATAGTGGTGTAATTATCACTGTTAAATGTCTAGATTATCAAACATTTTTAAATAATATATAAGTAATTGTACAAATTTTTATGCAATACTCATGTCCATGTCTTCTGATTGACATCGACAGTCATAGGAAATCCCTCAGTTTGAAGAAGCATGCATTGCTTCGGTAAACATGTCCCCAGATGATCTGTGAAGTTCAGGTCTCCAGTACCCCAGAGGCCGAGGTCTAGGTCGCAACAGGCCTAACACATAGTAGTGCCAAAATTAGTTTTCCTGCCCTTCAGGTTCGTCCACGGGCCGACTGACGAAATTCAGCCAGTCTATTAGAGACAGACAATACTTTCTGGGAAAACACCCTTCACAGATTCCGTATGTTCATCGCGGTCTGCCAACTAGGCGGATCCTGTGATTGTTGTCTCTGTTCTAGCCTCGTCTTAAACTGTAGTCCGTGCTTCTGAAGTGCCTCCCTGGCCTCCTCAGCCATGTGGAATTCTTGCTGACCCGATGGAAGCTGTACCACAAGTCATGCTGGATATGGCGTGGTAAATTTAATAGATGCTTCCTTCAGTGCTGGTAAAATATCTGAATATGCTCACCGATTTCTTGTTGTTTGTGGGGCACAGTCATTGTCCAGATATATACAGGTCTGCCCGTAGAAAACTTTTCCCCTACGCCATACGGTTGTTAGCACTTTCTCCTTAACTGCATAACTTAGGAACCTCGCAATAATGGACCGAGGTCTAGTGTTTGGATCCGTGGGGGTGAGGGCCCAATGTTCTGTGAACTCTTTCCATCTCAATTTGAAAGTCTGAGAGCAATTCAAATGGCGTTTTTAATAAAGTAGTGGTAAAATCAGTGATGTCTTGCCCCTCAGAGCCTTCAGGGATATAATATAGCCTGATATTTTTACATCGTGCTCGGTTCTCAGCATCCTCTTGTCTTGCTTGTAATTGTGCATATTGGTCTTGTAGATTTTGTATTTCTAGTTCCGTATCATCGACTCAGTTCTCCACTACTGTGATCTGGTGCTCCAATGCATCTGTTCACTGCTCAAAATTTATTACATGCTTTCTTAATTCCCCATATAGATCTTTAATCTCAGCTCTGAAAAACAGAAGCTCTTTATAAATCATGTCCATTTTAATGAGCTTGCTCTTAGCTGGTTTCCGTCTACCTGGAGTGTTTTGGTCTGGTTGTTCTTGTGGGGCCTGCGATCGCTCGGAGTCCGAGGCCTCCACCGCCGACATTGTGGCTGCGTATCAAGTTCGAAATAAATAAAGCAGGAGGCTCCAAAAATACTTGGTAGGTATTCCGATGTAAAGTCCCCAAGGTATCAATGTTTTTAATTGCTTTCCGGTATAGCTTACTGTAGTCGGGGAGCGTTTTAGTGAGAGGTGGGCACGGAGATCGATGTTTAAGCAGCCATCTTCGAGAGAGCTCAACCGGAAGTTGCTCGGGCTCACATAATTTTTTTGTTAAAAGCTGCTAGGCACAAGCTGGCCCAGCTAAGGAGATCCAGAATTAATTCCCAATCACAACTCCTTCTTCCACACTTGGTGGGGTACAAAGTGCATAGAACTCAAGCTCCAGAAGGAGATGGCTCAGATTTTGTGCTGCAGATGTGTACCCTAGCAGCTGTGCACAAAGTGGCTGACGCCCCCATTCGCACTGCCTGTGCAGTGGCCTGAGGCAGAGAGGGTAGTAGTCAGGACACCAAGTAAGGCAAGAAAGGCTTATTCTTGGACAAATACCCTAGTCATTAATGAAGGCTTCATGATACAATCCTTGACCTTCTGACCCAGCTGAAGAGGCCCGCACTGCAGACTGTAAACCACAGGCAAAGCTCTTGAAATGCTAGGTGAAGAGTGGGACAACTGGGACAGAAAGCAATTGGCTGGTGTCAAAAGCAGAATGTAAAAAAAATACTGAGTCCTGGAAACAGTATCCCATATCATCATAAAAGCCTACGTTTCAATAATCAAAGATTTCAAATTAAGGAAAAAAAAATCTAAAGAAATAAATGGTTTTATTTAGACCCCAAATACAATTCTACTTGATGCAAAATAATGCAATTTCTCTGCACCTGTGGCAGATTAGGAGAAGAGGACTCCAGCACTGAAGCACACACTTCATTTGACCTCTTACTGGCTAGATTTGTTTTAAAGGAATGTACTCTGTATCCAACCAAAGCACCAAGGAATTTACGTAACAAAACAAACAGTGAAATTAAAAAAAAAATCCCACACACAGCAAGAAAGTTCAAAACAGAACCCAGATGCGAAAGACATGCAATATAAACACACAACACAGGCTTGCATATAATTATAATTAAAGAAATAGACTGACTGAAAATGGGACTGTCCACTCAGCCACATGTACTAGGCCAATCAAATTTTCCTTGTGCAAGTCCTTCTGGCATGTATTGGAGGAGGCAATGCTTATAGTCGTATGTAGCACACATTTATTTTAATTCATTGCTTTAGTCTCCTTCCCAACACCTACCACCATTACTGGCAGACTTACAGTCTTCCCAACCAGATTCCATTCCACTGTTCTCACCACTTATTTTGTAAACCAATTTATTTACTGAAATAATTTTACCAAGAAAGGCCTACTGGGACATGACAGCTCATCTGCAGAGGTGTCCTGGAGGAAGTGGGTATATGGGAAGACAATGGAGCAACAAGAGCACAGAACAAGTAACTATGTTACAACAGTAGGAACAAGAATAGCCCCAGCATCACTGATACATACACAAATTACAATTTATAGTTTACCACCACTAGGTTAAAACAGTCCAAGCGAATGAGTAGCTGTGAGAACTGAGCAGGCAGCAAGAGTGGTGCGGACAAGAGTACCAAAAGTAAAAACATACCAAAACAGCTGAACAATTTGTATCCCATGTAAAGCAGCATTTTTGAGTATACACAATGGGGTCGGAACAATATACAAGACGTAGAGGCATAATGAGCCTTCTTGGCAAAGAATTAAGTACAAGAACAAAAAACAGGTTGTGGTGTAGGTATGGAGATGGGACTTTAATGAGGATGGGGAGTAGGCAGCAAGGATGGGAGTGATCTTGAGCATACACTATGCAAGCCTCTTCTTTTTTTTTCCCCCCTCATCCCTTCAATGTTTTGAAGTATCAGTCATACAAGAAATACCCAATAGGGGAGGCTGCACTGCAGTCCAAACCAGCCCATCTCAGTCATGTCCAGTAAAGTAAAGCCCCTACTTCTACCCAAGAGAGGTCACTGCCAATCAGGTGCTTCAACTCGTATCTAAGATAGATGAAAAAGGTGCTATGGGGATTGTTGTGCAATCACTTAGTCTTGCTCACAGCTGCCATGCCAGCAAGATCTAAATCAGTTGCTTCGCTGTTCAACCTTTCACTTACCTCTGGCCTCGTGTCCAATACCTGGAGAAAGCCACTTTGATTCTAATCCATAAAGCGGGTCCTAACCTCGCTATTGGTAACTATAGACTTATCTCTTGTCTCCATGTGCTTGAAAAGCTAGTAACCCAGCAAATCATTCATTTAATTAATTCCCATAAGCCCTCTCTCCTAGTTAGCACAGGTTCAGAAACCCCATGGGACATGTAATGTCTTGGTTACTCTTGCTGATGATCTTTACCAAGTCACAGGCAAAGGCTCCCTGTCCAGTCCCAGGATTTTAGACACGTCTAAAGCTTCTGATCCATCAATCATCAGCTGCAGACCCAAACTTTAAGCTCCGAGTTTCTGTTATTCACCCTCAGCTGGTTCCATGTCTATCTAACCAATCAGACCCAGGCTGTCAAATTGCAAGGTGTCCTATTCCCCCCCCCCAATCAAACATAATGTCCTCCACAGGTCACTCCTAGGCCCAAGGCTCTTCTCCCTTATCAACATCCTAACTACATTAGAATATGGAAGCACTCCAGGATACTACTGTATGCTAATGATGATGAGGTACTATACTCAAAGTCTAGTAGCGTTGGTGAAATAAATTTGGGACTGTGTTGTGCCCTCCATCTTCTCCAGCTCTGGTTTCAAGCTAGTGGGCTTTTGCTTAAAGAGCCCCTGACACCATTAGAAAAACTTGGAAAAAGTATGAGATTTAGACAGTTCAGTTTATATTTCATGTATTTTCTGTAATTATTTACCTTTTTTTTCTTTCTTACCGAGGACAGCTGTATGAAAGAGGCTTACTGTCCCTTAGACTTTATCTGCTCTTTCTGCTATCCTACCTAGGACATCATAATTCAGATTGCACCTGGAAATGAGCTTCTGGTCATGGTGCTTTTCCTGGTTACCAACTTCAGGGTTTTATTTAACTTTAAAAATTGATAAGCGTTTTGCTCATAAAAGTGCTAAAACTTTGTGAAAATGAATAGCTCTTGCCTCACTGTGTTTAACAAACACAGCACTTCTAGAAAATCTATATGAATACTTAGTGTACAGTTAGTATCATCCCAAGAAAAAAAAATGCTAATCAATTATTTAAAACCATGAACTTTTAAATAAATAAATAAATAACCCCTGTTTAAGGCATTGTAGTTATCCCTACAGTAACAAACTGTGATGTCATAAACAGAATTGTGATGTCATATGTAGGTAAGCAGCCAGAACAGATAGGGCAGTGATCCTGTTTACATGCAAATGTCCTTAGTAATAAAGAAAAATGAGAAATACAGAAACAATATTAAAATATGAGCTCACTTGTGCTAAACATTATATTTTCTCAAAGTCGTCACAACGGTGTCAGGGGCTCTTTAAAGGTGACCTGCTAAGTTTAGCTGCAGCCAGCCAGCTCCTGTTCCCACATGCTTTGCCACGCTGCCGCAGGAGTCAATGGCTACTATGACCAAAGTTATCCGAGCTATGCTTATATTTTAACTCACTACCAAAATAGACCACCGAACCTGGAAGTGCCACACAGTCCCAATCGAGTGCGCCCAAGGCCTCATGGATATTCCAACCCTTTAAGTGACTTGGATAACACCACTGCTGTGAATGTAACAGCAGTGCCTGGAGCTTACTACACTTACTTTGGTCCTTTCACAGGGGGTGCTGATGCCCAAAATAATACAGCAACATCCTGTCTTCTGTAATCTTGATAATGTATATCAATTTTTCCACGTGATAAATTTCATACAATGTGCATCACTATTCCTCCCTGGTTTGGGGGGTGCAGTGCTAACATGCACCAAAGGGGTAAAATTACAACCTGCCCAGAAATTATTTCCTTTCCCAAAGTCAGTAGGTCCAGAGTGATGTCCCTGCCCTATAACAATAGCTGAGGAAAGAAAAATGAAAATAAGAAAACAAAAAAAATCTTCTAACAATGTGTGGCTATTGTGCCGGGAAAATCTACATTTTTGTGGTTAAACTTTTTACTCAGTTTTTAGACAAAACAGTGCATTACAAAAACAATTACGACAGTGGGTACAATCAAGTAAAAAAAAAAAATACAGGATATAGCAGCAATACATATTGAGGTGTTCCCCAGGATCTAATTATCATGCTACAGGCAGCAAAAGCTCCAGCTATTAGAATGACAAACCTAGAACAAAACAAAACACAAACTATACTCAGAGGTAACAATCATGCAACTATAAAAGGAAACGACCCATGATAATTTTACAGCAGATGGGATGCTAGCCTTCAGGTGTCTTCTGGGCTCCTGAATGATCTTCCAGGTAAGGGAAGAACAGACACCAGCACCTATCACAGTTTGGTAGGGTTCCAGATGCCAGGTGTGAGAGTCTTTCAAACACAGATATCTGGGATAGGCTAAAGAGTTCACTGCATGTATGTTTTTCTGTGGTGTCCCACCTACAGAGGAGATGTTATGTTGCAATAATAGTTTGGCCAGCCACAGATTAGTGCTGGACAGAAGGGTAAGGAGCAAAAGAGTACTTCAATTCCAAGCAGGTGGACTTAGAGTCCAGAAGGCGGTGAGTAGTGGATAGAACCACAGAATGTGTAACAGATTCCAACCCCGGCCCCAAGAAGCATCTCTAGCAGTGATCTGTTGGAAGCATTTTCAGAGCACAAAGAAGAGAGGATGTCCTTTACCAGGACTGCAAGATCTTATTCTGTAGTACAAGACTCTTGTATCTTTAAAAAGCTGCAAATGAGGGACCAGCAAGTGTCTCAGTCTTCTTCACGAATGGGGACTTGTAGGGCGGTTGCTCACTTGTCCCTGGCAAGGAGGGTCTGACTTGGGATAAAACGAAATTTCAATACTTAAATTGTCTTTCTCCGACGGCTGGTCTCCAGGTTTCCATACAGATGGACTGTACCTCCTGATGCAGATAAGCAGGCAGGAACCAAGCTCTGCAGCTAGGGATATCCAGCTCTCCATTTCCTGTTTCCACCAGTTCTTCCGAAAGCAGTCGAAATGTGGCAATACTATCTGAACTTGGAAACAAAAACAAATTAAAGCCATACATGGCCGACTGGTCAACTCTGTATTATCTGGGAGGGAAGCCAAAGCCCGGAGACCAGCCGTCAGGAGAAAGAAAATTTACAGGTATTAAAATACAGGTTACTCACCTGTAACAGGAGTTCTAGGAATGGTATATGTTGTTCACCCACACTGTCTGGCAGGTTCCTTGCCACTTTAAATCCTGCCAGAGTTAAAACTCTCGGCTCCACCCCATGACGTCAGATCTAGCCTGCTGGAAGCCAGGTTGTGCGTCGAAGCAGGGGAGGTCGGGTGGATCGTGTGGATGAACATATACCATTCCTAGAACTCCTGTTACAGGTGAGTAACCTGTATTTCTAGAGCAGCGGTTCTCAAATGGTGAGGCCAGCCTCCTTGGGGAGGCCCCAACCTGTTCCAGGGGAGGCTCAAGCAAGTCTGAAAAAGTACTGTATTTAAATTTTGAGTTTTATATATTTTGTGTGAAGAGATGAAGCAAACTGAAAGAGGATAGTAGTAGGTGAATGTTATGTATTTATTTAATAATAGGTGACAAGGGAAGGTGAATGAGACAAGGCTCATTTCAGGTGTACCTGGGGAAGGGTAGGGGAATACATTTCAAAAGGTAACTGCAGAACAGTCAAGAAATACACAATGAACAATAGTGTAAACAAATATGAACAATAAACTTATAATGAGTGGTGGTAATTGATCAGTTTGTAGACTGATGGCAGATCAGTCCAAATACAAGGTTGAGCATAGAAGTGCTAAGAGCAACAATAGGAAGGATCAAAGTAATCCAAGAGAAGCTGCTTAGGAGCAGGGAAGGAGGAGAGTCAAAGTAAGTAGGAAGGTTTTTTCATATAGAGAGGAAAAAGAAAAAGTCTTATCCATGAAGGTTCTGCAACAAGGGGTAACAATGGTTCAAGAATGAAAATAGCAGAGAACGTAGGTTGGCCTGTTAAAGTGGAGAGAGTTACAATAAGCTGAATAAGAATTATTTTTATTTGTTATTCAGATAACACCTTTGAGCACATGAGCTCTTTTTCAAAGGTTCCACGTCAGTATAAGACAAAAACTGAATATAAGCCAAGTACTCAAAGGGGTTTCAATTTATTCATGGCGTACTACGCAAAGTACAGTATGCTATTTTTCTTTGGGGAGGCCCAAGATTATTTCAGTTTTTTGGGGAGGCTCAAAATCTTTTCCATGGATTTGGGGAGGCTCACTGTGTCAAAGTCTGAGAACTATTGTTCTAGAGACATGGATATGTTGTTCATCCACACTGTCTGGCAGACTCCTAGCAGTTCTCCGGGAGAAGGGAGGTAAGGCGCACAACCCCTACTTAGGGAATAAAGACTGGAGAACCGAGGCCCCAAAACCAGCATCCCGGCGTGACTCAAGGTCGATGTGGTAGTGGGTGATGAAGGTGTGTGCTGACTTCCAGGTAGCAGCCCTGCAGATTTCCTGGATAGGGACGTCCCTGGAAGCAGCCACCAATGCAGCGGTATGGCAGGTAGAATGAGCTCTTATCCCTCTGGGAGGCTCCATGCCCGCCAATCTATAGCAGAGATCTATGCAGGAGGTGACCCACCTGCCTATCGTCCACTTGGCTGCAGGTCTGCCAGGTGTGGCTTCAGCGTAGGTGACAAACAGCTGGCAAACCTCTCCCCGAACTTCAGCCGTCCGCTCCTTATAGTAAGCGAGCGCTCTTCTAGGGTCCAAAGTATGGAGCCTATATTCGAGCTCTGAGGTGTGATTGGGGTAGAACACCAGCAGAGTCAACACCTGGTTAAGGTGAAACTCCGACACCACCTTCGGAAGGAATTTCGGTTGGGGGCGCAGGACAACCTTGTCCCTGTGGAAGACCAGATAAGGAGACTCGATGGAAAGCACCTGGAGCTCTCCCATCCTTCTGGCTGACATGATAGCCACCAAAAAGGCGGTCTTCCATGACAGGTGAGAGATGTCACACCTGTGCATTGGTTCGAATGGCTTGCCCATGAGCTTAGCCAATACCAGCAGTAGATCCCACGGAGGTGGAGGTTCTCGCACTGGAGGGGATATGTGATCAAGGCCTTTGAAAAAGGGCCCAACCACCTTCTCCTGCGCCACCGACTGCTTCCTGGCCCGCGCCCGATAAGCAGAGATGGCTGCCAGGTGCACTTTAAGGGTCGTAGACCGAAGCCCTTGCTGAGAAAGGGACCACAGGTAGTCCAGAATGCTTGCCAAGGAACAGGAGGAAGGGTCCAGGCCCTTGCCCTGACACCAAATGGAGAATCTCTTCCATTTGAAGGCGTAGCATTTTCTGGTCGACTCCTTACAGGATGCCTCAACGACATTGAGGACCTCGTCGGAAAGTCCCAAGGCCTGGAACTGTAGCCGCTCAGGAACCAGGCCATCAGGTGCAGGGATTGAAGGTCCGGATGGAATACCTTCCCCTGATTGACTGAGATCAGGTCCGGGTGGGCTGGAAGCTGCCTCGGGAGCCTAGAGCTGAGGCTGAGGAGATCTGGATACCAGAACTGGCAGGGCCAGTCTGGGGCTACCAGAATCACCTGCGCCTTGTCCCTCCTCGCCTTGAGAAACACCTTGTGGATCAAGGGAAAGGCATAGAAGAGGCCCGGGGTCCACGGCCTCGAGAAGGCACCCCCCTGCAGCAAGCCCTGCTGAGGGGGACAGGCATGAAACAGTCGCAGCTTCGCATTCCTCCTGGAGGCAAACAGGTCCACCTGAGGTGTGCCCCAGTGGAAGAACAGATCTTGTGCTACCTCCGGCAGGAGAGACCACTCGTGGGACGCAGCCCCTATCCGGCTTAGGGCACCGACCAGAATGTTGGAGGCTCCTGCCACGTGGATGTCAAGGAGATCCGCCTCCAGGCTGCACACGAGTGACCAAATGCGGAGAGCTTCCCTGCACAGAGGCATGGAGCGCGTCCCACCCTGGTGGTTTAGGTAGTACATGGTCGTGGTATTGTCCGTCTGGACCTGAACCACTTGACCCTGTACAAGCGGAGGCCCCGGCGGTGAGGGGCTGAGCAGACGCTCGGCTCAACGAAGGTTGATGTGGCATCGGGACTCCAGAGGGACCAGAGGCCGTGCGCTTTGTGACTTCCCCAGATGGGCACCCCAACCCATAAGAGAGGCATCGGTCGATAGAGAGACCGTCGGCTCGGGGCGGACAAATGGGATGCCCTCCTGCAGATGTGCTGGAATGGTCCACCACTGGAGAGCGTTCCATATCCCCTGGGTCACTGTCACTAGCTGACCCAGTGGATCGAAGTGCTGTGACCATTGGCTGGCCAGCCCCCATTGAAGGGGACGCGTGTACCAGCGGGCCCAACAGACCACGCTGGTGCAGGCCGCCATGAGGCCCAGGAGGTGCAGGAAGTCCTGGGCAGGGAACGATTGCCCAACCTGAAATGACTGGGTAAAGGAGGAAAGAACCTCGGCCCTGTCCGCCAGGAGTCATGCTCTGGCTCGTAGAGAGATGAGCTCTGCCCCAATGAATTGTATCACCTGCTTTGGCACGAGTTCCGACTTGGCCTCGTTGATGAGGAGGCCAACCTGAGAGCAAACCTGGAGGGCCAGATCTCTGGACTGCTCCATCTCCGCTCTGGAGGGGGCTGCTATCAGTCAATCGTCCAGGTAGGGGTACACCCAGACCCTACGGCGCCGCAGGAATGCTGTCACCACTGCCATGCATTTGGTGAAGACCCTGGGAGCTACAGAAAGGCCGAAGGGCATGGCCCAGAACTCATAGAGAGATCCCGCCCTTCCAAGGAGGAAGACGAGGACAAGCGGCGGCGCTGCTTACCTCGGTGCCGAGACCGCCAATGTCAGCGGGATCGGCTGACCGAGACGATGTACAAGACAGAGACTGAGATCCTCGGTGTTTCCGAGGACAGGTCTGGGAAGGGGCGGGGGACACCCGCTCTTCCCTCGGCTCAGAAGCCTTAACCGGGGACTGCGGCACCGGAGGCGCAGGCAAGTCCTCGGTCTCCACCGGGGAAACCAGTGAAGAAGGGTTGTCAGCTTCACCAGTCAACAGCCCGTCCGATAGGTCAAGAAAAATCTCGACCGCGTCAATGGGTGTCTCGGCCGGCTGACCTGACGGGGACGCCGTGAAGCCAGTGGCCTTAGCCGCAACCTCGACCGAAGCAGAGTGTCGACTGTCCAGGGAAGGGGACCTCTCCCGCTCCCACGAACGCAGATGATGGGACTTACCTTTTGAGTCCTTCTTTCTGGACCGAGAGAAATGTCCCGATGGCCACTCTCCCTTCGTGGAAAGGGACTGGCAAAGCTCCTTGAAAGAAGCTGAATATGAGGTACCCAGAGAGAGCGGGATAAATGCCGCGACCGAGGAAGAGGATGATTTGGCCTGAGCCGCCTCCTCCTTGAGGGCGATCATCTGCTCGAGTTGCTCAGCTGAGCCAGCCGCAGCAGTAACCGTCCAACGGGCCTCCTTCGACTTCACCGGCGGGTATCGTTCCTCGGGGCACCCAAGCTGTAACCGGGCAGCGCAGTCTTCCAGGACGTTGGCCAAAAACGAATAGCATAACTCGCAGGCCTGCGGGTCATGTTCTAGGACAAGGCAGTAGACGCACGTGGAGTGCGGGTCCGTCCTGGACATTTTCTGCCCACAAGGGCACCGCCAAAATCCGGGAGTCGATTTGTCCATCGCAGCCACAAGGGAGAAAGTTGACCGAAGTCTTGAAAATTTTAAAATAAGTTTCAGGGGAACCGAAGAATTAGGATCCAGCCTACACGCAGAGTGTTAAGGAGGGAACCTGAGCTTCCAAGCGGTAAGGAAGATCTGGCATCATGGGGCGGAGCTGAGAGTTTTACCACCCGGGTGGGTGGGAGGAGCCAGCTTGAAGACCCTCCAGCAAGATTTAAAGCGGCAAGGAACCTGCCAGACAGTGTGGATGAACAACATATCCATGTCCCTAGAAATGTTGTTCTCTCTCTCTGTCTCTCTCTCTCTCTCTCAAGCTGGCTTCCATACAGATGTGATAAACGAAAGCAGTACATCCCCAGATATCCCGGGTGGGAAGAATGCAATTGCCCTTAAGGGTCCACCACCACCTGAAGAACTTGGCGGCCAAAGGACGCCTCTGCCGAGGTCGTCACATCCACTTTGTAAATTCTGTGAATATGTGAATGGATGACCATGTGGCCACCCTGCATAGGTCTGCTGGAGATGCTTCTCTTAAGTACTCCCATGAGGTGGCCATAGCCCGGGCAGAATGGGCCCTCACTGGGCCAGGCAACATTACTCCAGCCTGATCATAAGCAGTGTTGATGACAGAACGGATCCATCTGGCTACAGAGTCCTTCAAAGCTTTTTTTACCCATATTTTGACCTGTAGTCAGAATGAACAAACAAAGTTTTTCTAATAGAATCTGTTCTTTTGATATACATTTTCACAGCTCATCTTGAATCTAGTGTGAGAAATTCCTTTCCCTTTTCATTTTTTTGGGGTGTGGGCAGAAGGAAGGCAAAATCAACTCCTGGTGGCAATGGAAAGGAGACATTTGAGGCAGTACAGCGCAGTGGTCTAAGGCTCTGAGCTGCAAATGTGGTGACATCCAGCAGACCAGACCTGGGTTTGAATCCCACAGCTTCCACTTGCATACTGTGTGACCCTGAGCAAGTCACAACCTCCTTGTGCTCCCAGGTTGCTCCTGTAAAAAAGCTTTTAGCTTAGTGTGCTATACCTGGTTAAACAACTAAATATATATATATATATATATATATATAAAAAACAAAAAAAACCCATAACTTTTCGTAAAAAAACAGGCTCTGTTCAGAGCACCATAGAGTCCTGATTAAACGCAGTATATGGCTCTTTGGTGGACAAAGCTCCTAGCTCGCCGATTCTCCTGGCTTAAGCAACAGCTATGAGAAAAGCGACCATCACTGTGAGATGCAAGAGGGATATCTGCTTGCAAGGCTCAAAAGGAGCCTTGGTCAAAGCTTTGAGAACCAGATTAAGCCTCCAAGGTGGTACCGTTGGCTTGATTGGAGGGCGTTTTAATGTTGCTGCCCTTAAAAACCTCCTGACATGGGGATGTGAACCCAATGATTCGCCTGACTCCACCAACAAGTGCACCCACAGCACGGAAACCTGAACCCTTAAAGTGGTTGGCTGCAAACCTTTGTCAAACCCATCTTGAAGGAACTGCACCTGTACAGGCAATGATACTGTCTGGTTCTATATGTGTTTGGATTGAAGCCAGAACAAGAATTTCCTCCAAATTCTGTCATATAATTTAGAGGAAAAGGGGCAACATGAGTTCACCATCATTTCAATAGCAGGAGCTATATAGGCTAGCTCTTTGAAAGTTTCCCACTCAATCTCCAGGCTGAGAAAGAGAGAGGTTACTCAGATTGGGGTGCAGTACCGGATTCCGCTGGAGAAGGTCCAGGCTGAACTGGAAAGTTAGAGGTGGTCGCCTTGAAAGATGAATGAGAAGCAGGTACCATGGACGACAAGGCCATTGGGGACAGACTAGAATCAGTTCTGCTCGGTCCTGAACCACTTTGTGGAGGACTCTGGATAGAAGCGATACTGGAGGAAAGCCATACAGGAAACTGAACCGATTCCAGTCTAGGGAAAAGGTGTCCCGAGCCACCGCTAGTTCGTCCTTGACCACGGAGCAGAATTGCTTTACCTTAAGAGTTTTGACGGCAGGCAAAAAGATCTATCAGAGGATTGCCCCACCATTCTGTTAGGATGTGGAAGGCACTGTCCTTCAGCTCCCATTCTCCTGGTAGATCATCTTAGCGACTGAGCCAGTCTGCTGTGACATTTTCCTGCCTGGCACGTACACTGCCCTTATGCTTGCCAGGTGGTGCTCGGCCCATTGAAAGAGAAGCAGGGTCTCCCATGGCATTTTTGAGCTTCTGGTTGCACCCTGATGGTTGATGTATGCCACTGTTGTCCTACTGTCTGTTAGAATCAGAACGTCCTGATTGAGGACTTGCTGTCTGAAGTGCATCAGGGCTAGGCGTACTGCTCTCATCTCGAGAACGTTTATGCTGTACCTTGTTTCTAACAGCGACCACTGGCACTGAGCTGACAGCTGATGCAGGTAAGCCCCCCCCCCAGCCCCTGTGGCTGGCATCAGACGTGATTCGGATTTGGTGTGGATGGTCCAACTTGTGATACCTCATGACATTTGTCCTCAGGGTTTGCCACTGGAGGGAAGTTTTTATCTGTTGAAAAAGTGGGATGAGTTGGTACTGGCTGTGTCTGGATTGGGACCACAGTCTGAGCAAGTGTGCCTGAATGGGCCTCATGTGGACCACAGCCCAAGGGATTGAAACCACCAGCGATACTAGAGTCCCAATTAGCTGCATGAAGGAGTGAACCGGCAGCTGAGGAACTGTGTGAAACTTCTTAATGAGTTTCAGCAGGTCCCTGAAATTTTGCTTCTGGGGGGAAAAGACCTTGTTGGCTTGTGTCATGAAGTCTGCCCAGGTGGTTCAAGGTCTGGCCTGGAGTTAGGGAACTTTTTCCCCAGTTGATGACAAAACTGTGGGTGGACAGGCAAAAGGCCACCTCTGCCACTGCTTGGCTGAGCTGCAGGGCCTTGATGAGAATATCGCCTAGAGAAAAGTTCTATCATTTCCAAAGGTGAGCTATGGCCACTACTAGCACCTTGGAGAATGTCCTTGGGGCTGAAGAACGCCCAAATGACAGTGTTTTGAATTGGAAGTGCTGCTCCCCCACCTTGAACTTGAGATATTGCCTGTGTAGTTCCTGAATGGGATTATGTAAATAGGCATCTTGCAGATCGATGGATGCCAGAAAATCCCCTTGCTGCAACTCCCTGAAGATTGATAAGGTTTCCATCTTGAAGGGTCTGCTGCGAACAAAATAATTCAGAAATTTGAGATCTGGGACTGGTCTGAATCCCCCTGTGCGTTTTGGCACGATGAAGAACAGGTAGTAGACCCCCAATTGATCTCTGTGGTGGGAACTTGCTCTATAACCCCTGCCTGAAGGAGGTTTGTAATGGCCTGTAACATCTTCCGTCTCTTGGACGGGTTGCCAAAGATAGGAGATGGCACCACATGAAGTAGTGGGGGCTTGGATTCAAATTCTTTTAGGTAACCCTTGCTAATGATGTCTAGACCCATCTGTCCAACGTGGTTTGGACCCATTCCTTGAGAAAAAATGAAAGTATGCCCCTACTCGAGGATGGGTCTGGATAGCTTCATTGTGACTTACTGTTGCTGTTCCTGGCATCTCTGATGCTACCACCGGATCTGCCTCCTCTGAAGTTACACTGGTTACGCGAGGAGAACCATGTTCTTTTTCCAGAGAAATTAGAGTTCTGACCCTTGTTGTAACCTCGGTCATGAAAATTGTATCTGGAGCCTGAGGATCATGATTTGCCCCTGCCTCTTGACTGGGGCATATGCACTTTAGCTGTCTCTCCAGATTCCTTCACTGCCTCCTTCAGAGCTGAGCCAAACAGGAGATTACATTCATTGGGGCGTTAACCAAATGGCTCTTTGAAGAGGCGTCTGCTTGCCAGGCCCAAAGCCAGAGGCTGTGGCGAGCTGAAGATTGATGAAACATGGCCCAAGCGGCGCACCTGACTGCCTCCTCAGATACGTCTGCTGCATAAGCCGATGTCAAATTTATTAACTGCAGTGATGAATAATATCCTTGTTCTTCTCTGGGTCTTCAGCGAATTGAAAAGCCAATTCTGAGGCTCAGGGCAGTTCTGGCTGAAAAAAGATTGGCAGCTGCTGCCTTGAGAGATAGGTGTGTTCTGGACCCTGCTATTCCTCTTTTAGCAAATCCTCTATGGCTGGAGAAATAGGAAAGGCTGTGGCCAGTTTGGTGGCAGATGGCTGTGCTGGAGCTACTGGGTAAGAATCGAGATGAATTTCAGCTATGACCTTCTTGAAGAAAAATTCTAGGTCCTCTCCAGGTCAAAGTATTAGAGTCCGAGGATGAGTCCCCTAGCTCCCCTCTTCTAGAGAAGAGGAGCTGGAGTCTGAGAAGTCCGGGGAACAGTCCCTATGACACTTCCCCTTATGGATGCCGCTAGATCTACTCAGAGAACGAGAACTTCTCTTTCTCTTGTGGCGTGAGGAATGCTTATTATCCTCATCCGGGTATCTGCTCCTGTATGGGGATTTTTCCTTTTTATCATAGTGATGCGAGGAAAGCTGCCCCTCTTTCGATAAGGACAGGGACGGGGTCCTCTTTCTTTTTGCCTTCTTGTGAGGCCTCACATCTGGTGATCCCAGAGGTTGCTAGTCGAAGCATGCAGGGTCCAGAGCAAAGGCCCTATTTAGCTTGTCTATGAGGTCTGGGGCTAGAGAGGGGGCTGCGGACTGCTGGGTCTCCCTGGTGGCTGGTGCTCGCTCAGACCTGCCTGTCGGCCATCTGTCTGAGCAGAGGAAAGGAAGGCTTCCCTATTTACAGATGCTGCCTTCTCACATTTTAGGCAAAGCGAACTTGCTGAGGTGATTAGAAGAGGGGATTTGCACTGCTAGCATTTTCTGCCCCTGGCAGGCTTGTCTGAGGTCATGAGTGAAAATGCCTCTACTCCCCATTGAGTCCACGTACCCGCCCCCCTCCCGGAGGATTCCTGATAATACGGGAGGCTGTCTGGAAGAATGCTGAAGCCCTGATGGAACACTGCTACTGGCTCTTTAAGGGCACAAAGCTGAGCTATTTAAACTGTTGGTTGATTAGTTAATATTTTCGTGCTTCCTTAATTCTGGGGGGCCTGCAGTATGAGTGAGAACTCCATTTATTCCTAAGCAGCACTCCTTGAAAAATGCAATCGTGCATCAAAAGATAGCACTGGAACACTGACGAGCGACTGATTTAGAGCTACAGGCCCACCATCGACGAGCGGCTGAAAGAGTCAGGAAGCCAGCCATCGACAGGAGAAAAATGGCATTGCCGTTGATAAGGGGAGAATCCTCTCAGAGCACTGAGGTGCTAATATAGTCCGATCGCCATAAAACCGGCATCCGTCAACGAAATCTACCAGTAGACGAACTCCAAGGCTACAATGAACACTGGGTTGGGCCCAAAATCGTGTGAAAAACATCCGCGGTAAAGTGGGGTCAGTCTGTGCAGCTTGCAAGGCTGAGACTGGGGCCCACGCAGGAGTAGGAGTGCTCTATAGTGCTGAGATTCTTCAGCAAATCCAATTAAATTTTGTGACTTGTAGTCTGATGTCTTCAGCCCTGCCACATGGTGACAGAGCTCTGCTGCAGAGTACATGCAAGTTGGAAGGCAGGAAGTAAACTGGTGGAAATAGGAAATGGAGGGCTGGATATCCCAAGCTGCAGAGCTTAGTTCATGCCTGCATATCTGCATCAGGAGGTACAGCCCATCCGTATGGAAGCCCAGAGACCAGTTTAGGAGAGAGAAAGTCTCCTATTTTACCATAAATTATCCCTGTTAGGTATTTGCTCATTTTTACCCAGCAGGAAGGCCAAGAATCTGCTAGAGGATGGGCAGCTGGCATGCATGTGTAGGTCTGGATCCATAAGTCTGATAGGCTATATCTCTGTTTAAGGTCTTGAAGCGTGTCTAATACTGAGGTACTGGGAGCCATTGGGTCCGGCCCCATATGAATACTTATGCCTGTCCTCTGCCAGGATGGATAACTGTGGTGTTCTAAAGAGAAGCAAGCAGAGCAGGCTTGTGGTCAGTACCCAGCCATTTATGTAATCTCTTCCAATAGTTCAACGAGGGGATGATGGTAGTGTGGGTTCTAAGCTGATGGGGGAGTGGGGCATAAGAAGAGGGAAGGTGCACTACTGGCATTTAAAGATCTCTCCATATGTGGACTCACTGCGAGTTCGAGTCTTGGAGTGGTTGAAACCATTTTACAGTCTGAGCACCCTGAACTCCCACATATAGCCCAAGATTTACCACAAAAGCCCCTATCCCCTGGTTTTTCAGTGCAATCCGAGCTGGTTTCTGCTGTAAAGTGGCTGTTTACCTTCCCGTATACTGTTACCAACTATGGTGTCAATCATTTTCACCAACCTGGGGAACAATATGTATTGCTAAGTGGGAGAGAATATGGAACAATTTGGGAACCGTCACCATTTTGATTGCTTCAAGCTTCCCTGCCATGGATAGCTGTAATGACTTTCAGCAGTCACACTGCATCCTCAGCTCTGCCAATAAAGGGGAAAGATTAAGGTCACAGAGTTTAGTTAGATGTATCAGAAGTTATCCAGATGCAAGTGATTTAGGGGACCGTTTCAGCCCATGTGCTGTAAAAATTGTCGACAGACCTCAAGAGTTTAGTGGGAGGACTTCTGTTTTTGATTGATTTACAGTGAGCTCCAAGATATCTGTAAAATACTTGAGGAGTAACAAAAGGTGTATAGCGATGTGGGAGCTTCCCAGTAGGACAAGCAAGCTCTCCGCATACATCAGGGTGAGACAGTCTATGGAGCCTATGCGGATTCCCTGGACCAGGGTTCCTGGAAAATGACAGCACCAGAGGTTCAACTGCGAGCATGAATAGTGGGTGGGATATGGGGTATCCCTGCCTTGTGTCTTTGTAGTTAGGAAAGTGTGTGGGGGGGGGAGAGAGAGAGAGGACAGAGTTAGTGAGAACTCGAGCAGTAGAAAAGGAGTATGGACCCAAGCTTGAAATCGGGAGGCCAAAGCTGGCCCATAGACACAGTGGTAGGACTACCCCTTGCAACACCAGCAACTCAAGTTCGGGAACACACCTGGGTCGTCGTCAGCTGCCTCAGGAGGAGAAAAAGAAGGATCGAGCGTTCCGGGGACACCTTCCTCCTCTGGGGGTGGAGGAAGGGGAAGGTGCCACATCCTGCAGCACAGAAACAGGGAGGAAGGGAGACACACATACCATGCTAGAGCACGTCGATGCATGCTCACATCAGGGAGTACATCCCAATGCCAGCATCCCTACGGGGCTCGGGGACACAGGATACAGAAAGAGAATGAGGGAAACTAATAAATAAGAGAAGAACACTCCTCTGCCAGAAGCTCCATAAAGTCTGGTACATCCAAACTGAAGGCAGGTAAATCCACCAAGCCAGAACAGGGAGGTGTAGTGGATAATGAAGAAACAAAGCAAGCAAGCAACTAAGCAAGGGCCAAGGCCCATATGTGCTATGACCCAGTGGAGGTAACCGCATTCCACTGAGACAAAGGCCTTTTCAAAGTTGATGACCACGGGAGAGTTGGTGTGGTGTGGGATTTGGTTCAGTGTGTGAGATTCACAAGGGAGCCGATATGATCTGAACCGAGTGTGCCACACACACACACACACACACACACACACACACACACACACACCCACACTTGGGAGGGGAAAACGAGGATGGGGAGCAATTGGTCCAAGCCAGCAGCAAGGGCATTTGTGAATATTTTACTGTCAACATTTATACTTACATTTTTGTTGTTGTTGTTAGTGATAACATGTAATACACTGCTTTACATACAAGATGGTATCCAGTCTGTATCATGGGAAGAACAAATGTAGCAATTCATATCAAACGCTTAACATTTTTGACTATTCTAAAGTAGCTAGCAAACAATTCATTATAAAAACAGGTCTGTAATAATGTATTCTAAACTCCCTTAAATATGGATTCAGTCTGGAGCGTTAACATATACAGTAGTCTAAGTAATAAATAGAGAATAATGTATGGGGAGGTGGTTATTATGAGAATTTTACACACACCCGAGGTGTGGGATGCCCCATAAACCCCAAGGGCGAAGGGCATCCCACACCGAGGGTGTGTGTAAAATTCTCATGAATAACCAACTGTCCATTACTTTATTTTTTATAATTGCTGGTCACAATTTTTTCAGCAGTAATCTATTCTATTTGCAAAGAAATGAGTAAGACAGTTGTGCTATAATGAAAAAATTATTTGTGGTGTTGTATTACACTGAAGTTTTTAATGGTTTGTGTTTTTATAACATCTTTTTTATGTTTGGAAAAGAAACATCAACAGTTTTTAACATAACATTTGTCAGCATCTTTAAATGTTTTAACTTACAGTTCGTGAATGAAATTACGTTAGTTTTAGATGGCTTCATTAATGTGGAGGAACTGTGAAAGCTTGTAAAGTCTTAACAATAAAAAAACGCTTCAAACTTTTAAACTAAGAGTTCAAACTGTTAATTTTGTTATGTAGTCTGGCTCAAAGAGGTCTTGGCGCTCATCTTCATTTGCTTGCTGTGTAGATCTGCGTGTCTGTACCTGAGAGAACAACGCTGGATCTGACAGGACACCTGGAGCTGCGAGAAGCGTGAGTGAGTGAGTTGTTTTCTTCGCTCTGCAGCTGTTTGTGTCTCGCGCTTGTCTAGAGAAGCGTGGCGCATGTTTGCCGTTATAACTGGCTGAGGTAGTTATAACGGCAAATTATAACTCGGTTTTTGCATTGGAAAAAACTGTGGCCAGTAATTATTAACCCATTATGTATTAGGTTCTCATTCTTAAGCACCCTATGCCAGAAGATTAGTGGGTTCTACTAATAATCTAAGATAATATATGGCAAATAAACAAAATCTACCGAATATCAGGCTTCCCATCTTATAAATTACAGTGTTAACCTTCAAGAAAGTTCAGCAATTACACAACCACAATACGTTACAAGTTTTCATAATTCGTATTTTCATACTTTCATCGCGCATTCCTTCAATATCTAATGATGTGGCTGAGAGCTCTTTAAGAGGAATCTGCTCATACTGTGAACATAAGAAAGTAACCAGTCAATTTAAATAAATAAATAAATGCATACATACAAATAAAAACACTTGTAAGAGAAACCAGCACCTCAGCAGGTGCCAGCAGCTGGAAAGGACTGCCCGTGCCCCAATACCTCTTGACAATATGTCAATTTCCTTTGCTGCATCTGGAAGGAAACGTCAGGATATATATCAAATCTATACTGTCAGCATGGTCTTTGCCCTTTTTCGACAGCAGAATAATAATGGCTTCCTGGAGAGTAGGGAAGAGGGTCCAACTGTTCCACCTCAGAGCAGACTCCAAACAGCAAGGGGCAGATGAGGGAGGCAACCGGTTTGAGAAACTCCACAGGGAAGCACCCACCCCCCACACTTTACTGGACTTCAGAGACAACAGCGCTTGGTGGATTTCTAATACTGTGGGAGATATCCAACGGGCTTGGAAATCTGCATTTTTAACTTATTCAGATCCAGCAGGTTCCTGTTGTGACCCAGCTTTACTACACCAGTGGGTCTGATTTGACCCTGGTTTTAAACACCCCACCAATGTCAATGGCTGGACAGGAATTTTTTTAACCACTTTCTAGGAGATAAAGACAAGATCTGAAACCATTAATTTGACCATGCATTTAAAAAAAACAAAAACAAGTAGACTGATAAATTAAGAAGTCTGTAATTGCATCATAAAGGATAGCAGACATGTTTTAGTTTCAGTTTATTTGTTATTGTAACCCCTAGATGGCGCTATCCCAGGGGCTACTACCCCTGCCTGATTTGCCACTAACAGGTTGAGGGGCCTGGATCCAATGGCGGGTGCCTCCACCCAGAGGTCAGGGTTTGCAATAGTTAAACTAACTTGGTCACAGCCCTCTGGGACACTGCATTGCCTCCTTTCTTCCCACTAGTGGCCCACACAATATATCAGAATTACCTTCACAGTATACACTTACCCCCAGGACTGGTTCCGGCACTGGGACCTCCTGTGAAATGAGATACAGTGCAACAATCACAGTACAGTACTTTAACATAGACAAATACCTCAGGCAGTATAACTTTGCTGAAACAAGCAGCTCTGATTTATTTAGGGGGATATAACAAGGACAGGGGGAAATCAGGTTAATTAGCTTATCACTCTAATAATCTACCTATGGCTCTGTGCACGTGCCTATCCCTATCAGTTACTGTCCCTGGGTACCCAAGCCCTAGTGGCTAGTCCAAACCGTGGCAGCTGGTAGGGGCCCTTTCACACAGAGAAAAGGAAAATTAAACAGTCAGCAGTACAGTAATTCCATTTGGATTTAATGTGGCAATTCAACAGGGAGCGACCCTGAATTAGTACTCACGACCTCCAAATAAGATAGGGTCCTTCAATATCAGCAGGGCTACTCTTGAGCTCCAAGAGACTCTTCACACATTTATATGGTTAAAAAAAAAAAAAAAAAAAAAAAGTACTATACCAGGCAGGCTGCTTCTCTATCCCGATCGCAATTACTGCACAATACCCGGGAGAACACACAGCAGATTCAGTTCCTGACAGACAGAGTGCAATTCAATAATTTCTCCAGTCTTCTACAGGGTGAGCCTGGTTTCTACTCTTCAGAGATCCTTGATTCTTTTCACAGGACGATTCAGTCCTAACAAGCAGTTACACAAGCTGCAGACGGAACTCTGGGCCTTACACACGTTTTTTGACTAAAACTGCACACTGAAAAGCACAGGGCTCCTTCCTTCTTCACTGCCAAAGCTCAACTGAAACTCCAACCGACAAAACCGGCACTTCCTTTGAGTTCCTCCCAGTTCTTGACTGGATTGGCGTCACTCACAATAGACTGCTGCTGTTGGTCCAAAAGGCACTGAAGTCTAAACTACATCTCCCAGAGTCACTGCCCATACAATCCTCTTGTGGCTGGCTCAGATTATGAGTCAAGTTCTGATTAGTCCAAGGCACCATTTTAGAGCTAGCTTACCCCACACTGATTGGTCCAGTTCAGCAGTTCAAAACCAGAATGGGGAACTAGGCAGACACTGTTCTGACTGCAAAGAAAGCAGGTTAGACAAACTGTAATTTCATTATCACTCTAAATGGTTTCTGCAAACAGTTACATCTTTCAGATAGGTTCCCTTTGCACTCCTAGTGACTGCAAAATGGAGTGAATTGGCAGCAGCTTGGGTGGTACTCAATCAAAGAAACACACAGTCCCCATACAACTAATTATGTCTGCAAGCAGACAGCTCTTAAAGAGACAGTACCAGAGGTTCTAAAACACTCACTGATAAATGGCTAAGCATCAAACACCATTCAGGCTTGCAGCATTCAAGCAAGCTCCTGGAAGTCTTTTGGGAACCCCCATTTGCAGGGGGGTTACACCCTTCCTGGCCTGGGAAAGCTTGACGTCCGCGTCAAGCAAGTACCCCCATAAGTTTCAACTGCAACCATATACATTTGCATTAGGCTCGCACGTGTAATCATCAGTCAATATATCATTTTACCAAGAACACATTTCAAAAATATTGCAGTACGTCACTTTTTACACAGTATTACATACACATTGTACCATAACTCAAGTTATTACCTCTTGTACATGAAACCTGAAGAGAGGGGGCCCTTCCCTATCAGTTACCTTGGGGCTGGACGGGACAAGGGCACCATACTTAGAGGGCAACACAAGTAACTTGGAGTTAGCACTGACGCTCAGTTTGGGCAATGAGATCAGGGACACATACACTCCTTTATGGACAACATTGAGAGGCAAATCCACAGGCCTCCCAAAGGGAATCATAACTGAGGTGCACCACAGGCTTTACAGCTCGACCAGTCTTTCTAGGGGAACTGTTATAGTCTCTGCACTCTGAGCCTCATTTTCAGCATTGTCCTCACTTGTCAGGAGTCTCCATGGGGTAGGCGCTAGAACTTGGGGCACTTTCAGCTCCAGGAGTTACAGTTTCTGAGTCCACAACATTTGGCTCTGGGGAGAGCTTTCGGACACTGGCAGTGGACTGTCAGGGCACTCAAAATACTCTTCTTGTTCTGGTGCATCACCAGTCTGACCCAATCCATCATTTTCCTCCCTGAAAGCTCAAACAGTTCAACCATGCACAATGATTCCATTTCATCTGATCTGATGCTTTGCACTTCACTTTCTGGGAGCATCGGCTCCAGGGACGAGCTGGGGCTTGGACAGTCCAGAAGGCCCAGCTTCATCTCCAGTATTGACTAGGGATTGCCCCGAAACAATTGACTCAGTTCGTAAGAAGGATAGTATTCAAAGTCACTCTCACTTTCTTCCGATATGGACTGACAGTCATGCTTAACTGGGACTTGTGGAGGGAACACTTTAACTTTGCTTCTGTAGGTGCAGACTTTCTTGATCTTTTCTTAGCAGCGGCTCTAGTCACTGGTCCAGAGGGGCATCTTCTAGGGCTCAGACTCAATTAAGATTTGTCAATGGGCAGTAAATGATTTCTATGCATTGTTTTACATCTTTTGAATTATTCTCAGGCCTTACTTTGTACACTGGCAGATCATCTACTTTGCCCACTACAATGTGAGGAGATGGTGCCATCTGTCAGCAATCTTGTGCTTGCCATGCAGTCCCAGATTTCTTAGCAATACCGATCTCCCTCCTGAGTTCCTGTGCTTTCACCTTTTTATCGTACCTTTCTTTGTTGGCCAGATTTCTTTTGGCAGCCATGGTTTGAGCCAGTTAGTGCGATGAGTTAGCTGGGCCTTTAACTTTTGCACATACTGTAAATAGTTGTCAGCTTGAACCCCATCAGGAGAACCCCAAAACACACATCTACTGGTAGTCGAGCTTCTCTTCCAAACATCAGGCGGTAGGGGAGAATCCAGTGGCATCACTTTGGTGCAGTTATAAGCATGTACCAGGGTGCTAATTTGTTGGCTCCATCTAGGCTTGTCCTTTGGGTGCAGGGTGCCTAGCATATCTAGCAAAGTGCGGTTGAAACGTTCAGGCTGTGGGTCCCCTGGGGTGGTAAGGAGTGGTTCTGGACTTTCGCACTCCCCACAGAGAAGCATCTCTTTGATCAGGCGACTCTCAAAGTCTCTCCCTTGATCAGAATGGATTCTTTGTGGAGCCCCATAGTGAACAAAAAGTTTTCTACAAGTACTTTGGCCACAGTGGATGCTTTCTGGTCTTTGGTGGGGAAAGCTTGGGCATATCTCGGTAAATGGTCCAGTGACCACCAGCACATTACTGATATTTCTTTGATCTGACTCCAAACTCAGAAAATCAATACAGACCAGCTCCATGGGTGCACTGGTGGTGATGTTAACAAGGGGCAGCCCTCTGAGGCAAAGCTTTCCTCTGTAAGCAGCGACAAGTTCGAATGTGTTGCTCCACATCAGCCCCCATCTTAGGCCAATAGAATCTGGATCTCACCAAGTCAAGTGTTCTGTCTATACCAAGGTGCCCCATGTGGTTGTGCAAGGACCTCAGTACTGAGTCTCGAAAGGCAGTGGGCAGCACTAGTTGTTGTTTGTCTACTTGTCCCCCTCTGTATAACAGTTTGTTGATCAGTTTCAACTTAGGACCTTCTTTGTATAACAGTGCAGTTCTCAAATCAGTGGAGCGTAATTTGGACACATCTTTTCCTGCATAGAGGGCTTCTAAAGCTGCTTTGATCATGGGATCGCGGGATTGAGCCCGCCGAATACTGTCATTGTCCAGCTGAGGCAGTGCACCAATGTCTATTGCAGAAAAGTGGCAATAAGCAGCAGGTATGCAATTCTCAGAGGGTCCCAAGCAATCCACCATGCAGTCCACTGCGTCCGTGGACATTTGTTCCTCCCTGTCAAACTTCCGGCAGAGTGCCGAATGTCAGGTTCTGCCAATCGGACCCAATCATTCTGGGAACAGGCCTCGGGAGAGAGCATCAGCATCTATGTGGTTCAGACCTGCTCGGTATTCGAGAGCACAGTCATATGTAGATAATGCAGAAAGCCACCTATGGCCAGTGGCATCCAACTAGCTGAGGTCTGCACATAGGTCAAAGGTTATTGTCAGTTTTACTAGTATTTTAGCCCCATACAAGTACTCATGGAATTGGTCAACAATAGCCCACTTCAAAGCTAGGAACTCTAACTTATGTACAGGATAGTTCTTTTCGGATGGGGTCAGGCTTCTACTGGCAAAGGCCACTGGTCTCAGGCCATTCTCGTGCTCTTGGTACAACACAGCCCCCCCAACCCTTGCAAGCTAGCATCAGTGTGCAGGACGTAAGGTTTTCTTGGATCGGCATAGGCCAGCACTGGAGCATGGGTAAGTTGATATATGATCTCATGAAAGCAGTCTCACAATCAGGAGTCCAGCGGGCCCCAAATACTTCACTCGGATGAAAATACACTCTTTCAGTCTTGAGGGACGCTGACTTTTGGTATTTTTTGTGGGTTGGGGGATACCCTTGAGTAAGGTTAAGTAAAGGGCAGATCACTCTTGAATAGTCCTTGATGAGACGCCGATAATAACCACAGAATCCCAGGAATCTTTGCAGTTCTTTTAGATTTTTGGGCTGTGGCCAGGTGGTCAAGGCCTCAACTTTACTTGGGTCGTTCTCTATTCCTCGGTGGATACTATTGTCCACATACTTTACTGATGTTTGAAAGAATTGACACTTATCAATGGACAGTTTAAGGCCAAAGTCCTCCAGTCGGTCCAATACCTTAAATAATCTGCTCTCATGTTCCTCCAGTGAGCTCCAAACACAATAACATCATCTAGGTATACCAGGCACTCTAGTAAGTTCATGTCCCCTCTGCACGCTCCATCAATCGTTGAAAAGTGGCTGGGGCACCTGAAATCCCTTGAGGCATCCTCATGAATTCATAGAAGCCAAGCGGACAGATAAAGGCCGTCTTCTCACGGTCCTCTGGGGCCATCGGGATCTGGTAGTACCCACTACGGAGATCCAGCACAGAGAACCACTTGCTCCCGTTAGGCAGTCCAAAGCATCCTGAATGCGGGGCATTGTGTACTGATCAGGGATAGTCCGCGGTTTAAGGTCGATAATCCACACATCCTTACTGTTCCATTCTTTTCCTCACTACCACAATGGGGAAGCATAAGGGCTTCTGGATTCTTGTATTACACCAGCAGCTAACATCTCTTGCAGATGCCGTCTCACATCATCTATGTCAGCAGGTGCCAGGCGTCGAGACCTCTCACGAAATGGTCTTTCGTCATGCAGCGGATATTGTGCTCAGCTCCTTGCACGCATCCTACATCCCATTCCTTTAAAGAAAACACCTGGTCTCTCTGGGCAAGCTTCTCACTGATCCTCACTTTCCATTCAGCTGGCAGCGGAGTCGCTGAAATCAAACAAGTCAGGCGTTACTCTGTCATTCTTCCTTGAACTCTTGCTGCTGGGTAGCACTGCAGTGTCTGCACAATGCACATTAGCCAGGATGCAACCTCTGTTTACTCGAATGTCTCTTTCAGACACATTATGAACTTGGACCATTACCCTTCTGGCATAAGCATGGGCTCTAGCGGGCAAAATACTAGACTTGACCAGCAGTCCCTCTGGCAATTTTCCATCGCCTGGTGCATCCAACATTAATATTTTATTCTTAACATCCTTTCTGATACGGACCTCCCCTGTAAGGTACACTGGGCATTTGGTGCCAGGATCAGAGACTCAGGATCCTTCTTCCATACAATTCCGACCGGTTCCTCTGGTTCTGTTTTTCAGCATCTCTCTGTGCCTCATAGGCCTTCTTAATTAAAGCGGAACTCTTAAAGCTCTACTAGTCTTTGACCCCTGTTTTCATAACACAACTGTGCCAGCCTTCCGAACATATGAGCATTTGTTCCAATCAACAAAGGACACCATCATACAGTCCAGTGGGGGACACACTAAGGCTAGGGTCTCTACTTGTTCGGCCACTCCAGCCACGGAGGTAGGAAGACAGCCAAATCGGATATACCGGAATAGGGGTAGGCCTTCTCACTTAACCCCATACATGCAGTCCTTCTAATGGTTGTAAGGACGTCTGACAAATGCTTCTGATACCAATCCTGGAACATAATTGTCACTTGGGAGCCACTGTCTAATACAGCTCTTGTAGACACTCCATTCACCTTTACAGTGGTCTCCATGGAGGACCCACTATTCTGGACCAGTCTGGAGGCGGTAGTGGGGGCCTGGGCAACTGACCTTGCCACAAAGGGCGTGAATTAGCATTTTGGTGCCCTCACTGGGATCATGTCATGCACCTCTTAACCACTGATTTGTTCTCGAAGCTCTCCTTGTAGCCTATATGCAACTTTGTCAGTGTCTTTTGGGACTGGCCTCCTTTTCATGTGCCCATCTTTCCCACAATTATAACAAAACATACTTTCTGGAGTTTGAGCTGGCCGAGGTGCCACACTGGGAGCCAGGGCGGGGTATTACTAACTGGAAACCTGGGTGCCATCTCCGTCTGCGGTGATAAGCATTTGGAGACATCTGTCAGTTTCTCCACTTCCATGGTCAAGGAATTGAGTTTGGAGCTGTTATCAGCAGGAGATACATGGGTGGTACCCCCACCCCATAGCAGATGCAGTCGGATATAGGTCAGGGCCCATACTTGCAGGCGTGGCCTTCATAAAGGGACTGTTTTTGAATTCCCGGATCTCTCTCAACAGTTCGCCCAATTGTAGCATATCTTTTTCCTTGTCAGAGCACTCATTGACTGTCAACCTCTGCCCCTGAACTTCACTTGATGGGTCATCCTCAGTCACTCAGGTCGTAGCCACAGCTGTTGGTGCAGGTCCCTCCCGAGTGCCTTTCTCAACTCCTCGAATTTCTCATTAACTCATCATAGGAGGGTGGGATTCCAGTCGATTTGCCAGGCGTAACTGAAGCAACAGCAGTTCTGAGAAGGGGCAGACTTAAGGATTCTGTCCAGTCTGGTTCGGTCCAGTTCAATCGCTGGCAAACTACCCTTTCTGAGGCATTCTTGCAACAATTTTTCCAGCCGAGAGACATACACAGACAACAACTCCCTTGGTACTGTTGTGCATTTCTTACTCTCCACCATAGGTCCTCATCAGAATCTGGGCTCCATACACATTCTCCAAGGCCTCAAGATAGGCCTGTGCAGTCGCTTCAGGGTTACTGGCCCGTTTGCTTACGGATGGTAGCCAGGGCAGGACCTCGGAGGTTCTCACTAACCCTCTTTCGCTTTCGCCTCCGAGCATTGCCATTCTAGCACTTGGGGCAACATGGTCTATCCAGGTCTCCCAGTCATCCTCCCCTTGGGGGGTGGGGAGGGTGCCAGAGAAGATCCTCAACCTTCGGTAAGAGTCGTGACTAATGGCAGGTGCAGAAATAGGAGTCTGCATTGGTTCAGCCACCATTACGGGCACTGGAGCAGGAGAGGGTGTTGGGGGAGGAACACCCCCAGGTGGCAAGAATAGTTTCTTCAAGTCCTCCACAGTTTTCCCTTCTCCCAGCAACCATTTGCAAATTTCTCCTCAAAAGTTTCAGATAGTGGTGGGGGCTGATTCCCCAGGTCTTCTGTCCTTAGTTATCACTCTCCAAGCAGTGAGGGCTCCCTCTGGGAGTAATGGTCTGTGGCACTTTGGAGCTATCTATGGGATCCTTAAACTCTACTAGGGCCAGGAAAGTGTGGGTGAGCAGATTAGCATGCCGACCCACCACCACAGGGTTTTGTAAACCTTCCACCTTGAAAGTACTCCTGCACAGTGTCCGTGTGATACCAGGGGATGTCCAGGATAAGCATAGCATTTGGGGTCGATCTCCTCCCCAGTACACCACTCCACCAGCCGGTGCACAGCCACTTCTGTCGGGTACCCATTTTTTCTTAACAGTGGTTCGTAAATATAGCCACTAGGGACACACAATCCCAGCGGTGAGCCTCCAAGATGTAACCCCTAGATGGCTATCCCAGGGGCTACTACCCCTGCCTGATTTTGCCACTAATAGGTTGAGGGCCTGGATCAATGGCGGTGCCTCCACCCAGAGGTCAGGGTTTGCAATAGTTAAACTAACTTGGTCACAGCCCTCTGGGACACTGCAACCCCTTTCTTCCCACTAGTGGCCCACACAATATATCAAATTACCTTCACAGTATACACTTACCCCAGGACTGGTTCCGGCACTGGGACCTCCTGTGAAATGAGATACAGTGCAACAATCACAGTACAGTACTTTAACATGACAAATACCTCAGGCAGTATAACTTTGCTGAAACAAGCAGCTCTGATTTGTTAGGGGGATACAACAAGGACAGGAAATCAGGTTAATTAGCTTATCACTCTAATAATCTACCTATGGCTCTGTGCACAGGCCTATCCCTATCAGTTACTGTCCTGGTACCCAAGCCCTAGTGGCTAGTCAAACCGTGGCAGCTGGTAGGGGCCCTTTCACACAGAGAAAGGAAAATTAAACAGTCAGCAGTACAGTAATTCCATTTGGATTTAATGTGGCAATTCAACAGGAGAGCGACCTGAATTAGTACTCCGACCTCCAAATAAGATAGGGTCCTTCAATATCAGCAGGGCTACTCTTGAGCTCAAGAGACTCTTCACACATTATATGGTAAAAAAAAAAAAGTACTATACCAGGCAGGCTGCTTCTCTATCGATCGTAATTACTGCACAATACCGGGAGAACACACAGCAGATTCAGTTCCTGACAGACCGAGTGCAATTCAATAATTTCTCCAGTCTTCTACAGGGTGAGCCTGGTTTCTACTCTTGAGATCCTTGATTCTTTTCACAGGAATGATTCAGTCTAACAAGCAGTTACACAAGCTGCAGACCGGAACTCTGGGCCTTTACACGTTTTTGACTAAAACTGCACACTGAAAAGCACAGGGCTCCTTCCTTCTTCACTGCCAAAGCTCAACTGAAACTCCAACCGACAAAACCGAGCACTTCCTTTGAGTTCCTCCCAGTTCTTGACTGGATTGGCTGTCACTCACAATAGACTGCTGCTGTTGGTCCAAAAGGCACTGAAGTCTAAACTACATCTCCCAGAGTCACTGCCCATACAATCCTCTTGTGGCTGGCTCAGATTATGAGTCCAAGTTCTGATTCGTCCAAGGCACCATTTTAGAGCTAGCTTACCCCACACTGATTGGTCCAGTTCAGCAGTTCAAAACCAGAATGGGGAACTAGGCAGACACTGTTCTGACTGCAAAGAAAGCAGGTTAGACAAACTGTAATTTCATTATCACTCTAAATGGTTTCTGGCAAACAGTTACATCTTTCAGATAGGTTCCCTTTGCACTCTAGTGACTACAAAAATGGAGTGAATTGGCAGCAGCTTGAGTGGTACTCAATCAAAGAAACACACAGTCCCCCATACAAACTAATTATGTCTGCAAGCAGACAGCTCTTAAAGAGACAGTACCAGAGGTTCTAAAAACACTCACTGATAAATGGCTTAAACACCAAACACCATTCAGGCTTGGAGCATTCAAGCAAGCTCCTGGAAGTCTTTTGGGAACCCCCATTTGCAGGGGGGGTTACACCATACTGGAAAGGCGTGTGAACAAAAACTGCCTGTTTTCACAAGCATCCAGTTTTGGGACAAAACAAGCAAATAAATTATGTACAATAACAGAGAGGCGGTAAACAAAGGAAACATTACATAATAAAATACACAAGGAGGAGGATCAGTAGGGGTAATACAGCTGACCACTGACAAAATATCAAGTGCATAACATTATGACAAGTGCTAAAAGGCAGTAACCATAAATTTTCACAAGACCAGAATGACCGATCATATGTTGGTGGGAGTTCAAGCAAAGTGGGAAAGAGGGGAGGTACAGGAGAAGAACTAGGGGGATAGTCAGATCGAGGGACAGCAGCAAGTGGAGGTAAGGGACAGGTGTTTTCTTAGGCTGTATTGGAAGGCAGAAGTGGAGAAACATTGGATGAGGTCAGGAGGGAGAGAGTTGCAGAGTTTAGGACCTGTTAAAAAGAGGGTGTTTTGGACATGGGAGGTGCAGCAGAAAGGGACGGAGAAGGACAGCCTCGTGGTCCTGGGGTGGACTGTCTTCGACAAGAGAGAGCTGATGCTGTCAGACAGGAGACCCAAGGAAAGTTTCTGAAAAAAGGTGACAATTTTGCTATGGAATCGATTCTCAAAGGAGGACCAGCTAGAAAGTCTATACAAGTCGCATTGGTGGGTGAGTCTGGGGAGACCAGAGACAAAGCGGATAATGCTGTGATAGGTGCTACAGAGCCTACTGACATTTTTGTGGGATGGGGTGGAAAATAGACTAAAGCTCCACAGACAAATAGGGGGAGCAGGAAACCACAGGCAAGGAGGAACTTGGATTCCCTGTTAAGGAATGGGTTCACTCTGTAGAGCATGCCAAATCTTTGGTGAGCCTTCTTGATAGTCTGAGTGATGTTAGAGTCAAAGTTGAGGTGACAGTCAAGGAGTAAGGCAAGGCATTTAAATTCTTGTACTCTCTCGATGGCGTTACCATCATTGTTGTGTAGGGTGAAATCAAAGGTTAGCGTCTCCAGGGACTGGCAAAGACCACAGCTTTGGGTTTTTTTTGGAATCTGCTAAAGCTTCATTTGTGCAGCCCAGTAATATCAGTGCCCCCCCCACCACCACCACCACCACCACCACCACAGGCTCATATGTGACCAGCAACTAACCTCTGTTCGGTGTGATGCACAGTTTCATAAGTCTGATTGTTTACAAGTTTAATAAAAGGTCATGGACCACAGCCAATCCTCAAGCAAATAAGTAGGTCAAGTCTAACGATAGGACTGGTTCTCTGGAGTAGCAAATGTGGTTGCGAAATATGAAGTATGACTCTGCACAGTAAGAAATTAATCTTCTGTATTTCATAATTCTAGCAACTTGCCCAACATCCCCGTACTTAAACAGCTAGTGTATGGGAATAACTGTTTTAAGTTTTAATATGGTCATAAAATAGATTCAATGCTAGTGGGTTCATGTACTGGTGTGAACAAGAGTTCTGATAATTGTAACTTTTTTCTATTTTTACAGATTAGCTATTATTGGAGTACTCAAAGGACATGTAGCACCCTTCTCTGAAAAGGAGACCAGAGTGACGTCTTTTTGGGGGGGTGGCTGTGTTTATGTGGAGCATATATGTAATACTGATTACTTGATAAGAATTTATTTGGTATTTCACTTCTAGACACTTAGCTTGCACTGTATAATACAAGCGCACATGCAGGTAGGTACAGTATGTTTAACAATAATAAAAGCAGGTCAACACGGTGGCGCTGAGGCACTGGATGCCACACCTCATGCCACGCCAGTGACCCAGCTTCAGGAACGAGCTTGGGTCATCAGGGGTCAGCAGGTGCATGACAGGACTGAGCATCCAGAGGACTGCTCTCCCCTCCTGAGGGCAGGTGGGTAGCGTATGCCGCTGTGTTAACGGCTCCTGGTGGAGACTGGGGGCAGCGCACTTATGGCACGCTTGTACGGGGGTTGGGTATCAACACACACCTTAGGCATGGGTGCGGGAGTGCGCCTGTCACGTGTAGCGCATCACCGCACGTCTGCACCCCCCGAGCAACAGAACAAATGTAAAAAGCCCCGACACCCGGGAAGGTGATGGTGGGTCCAGGGGACGGCTCCCATGTCCAGCGCCAGGTCTATCTTGGCCAGGCCTCCGGATCTCCTCCCACACTGCAGCAGCCCATCTGGATTATAAATACAGTGCCAGAAAGGACTGCGGCGGTCCCACCCTGGGAGGCTCAGAGCTGGGGGGCTGGGAGGTCGGAAATGTGGAGTGGAGGGAACTCCCAGGATGGAGGCCGGGCTCAAGAATACCTCAGGCAGGATGGGAAGAAAGCCTGTCTGAGCTGACCACACCAGAGAGAGTCCTATGGGGCCAGCGAGGAGCAGCAATTAAAAAGAGTTAACCAAAAAAATAAATAATAAAAGCTAAGTTTGCTGTTTAGAAAGTGTGTTTGTATTTTTCCCCCATGCTGAGTCCCTGAATTGGTGATTAGTCTGACTTCCTGCATGAGCATGTGGCCCCGTTTCAATCAGCGTTAGTCGAAGTGTACTCCAGTTGCTCTCAGCCTTTTCCCTCTTATTATGCAGTTATGTTGAGAAGTAATATAAATGTGGTGTAATCTGTGCAAAATGTAAAGTGGAGTGGAGAACTGGTTAAATAAATGATAAACTACGAACACTGTATCTCATGCTGCAGCACTTATCGGTCTACCAGAAAGCTGCACTTCCCGAGTTGAGGGTAGTTGAATTTCGACTACAATGCTCATGTATTTTTTAAATGGTTGAGTGAGAGGAAATTAACACATGAAGTAGATGATTCAGATTTAGCTTATCGTAAATATCACTTACTCGCTTGGTATCACTGTTAGTCACTGATTGCAAGTCTCCTTCAATTTACTGTGAATTTCTTACATTTAGATTTCAAAAATGCTATATTTTTTTTTTTTGCACTTCCATGTTGCATCTGACCAGTTGGAAAATGGCATAATCCCACTCAGCACCACCCTCTCCCCCAGATGCATACCCATCCTTGTAGCCCCCCCACCCTCACCATTCAGTGGTGACTGGCACAGATTCTTCCTCCCTCTGGAGCCAGAGCGCTGTCTGAATGACAATGTCAGTCACAAACTGACTGTAGAAAATGGTTTTCACAGCTGGTTTCGATCATAAACTACTATTGATGTCCGGTATCCACAGAAGTAAGTAGAGGACTATGCTGGTCACTGCTGAAAAGCGAAGGGGAGGCCTACCGAGTATGGGTATGTAGCGAGGGGACAGCAGTGTGGACTTGGAAAAGGCAATTTCAAACTGGATAAGTGGAATATATGACATCAAGGACCACAAAAAAAGAATCACAAGTGGTCAATATGGGAGCTGGGGGTGCATTGGTTTTATATCGCATCCGAAATGAATGTCTGTAAATGGAAGGGGAAGGGTGGTTGAGGTTGGCGGTTAGGCTCACATTTGTAAACTGTTATTTTCCAGAAGGTTTAATACAGTAGTTTGCAAGTTTGAAGCTGAATAAAGCACTTGTGTAAAGTCATTAGCATGTTCTTTGGAATGCTAACAGATCAATTGAAAAACACAGCCGTCATGAAGATGACTAAATGGTAGTGAACAAAGACTAACCCCACAACACTGTATATTATTTAAACAGACCTGTGCAAATACATTAGGAGGCAGGATGAATAGTACATTTAGAACTTACACCAGAAAATGACAGACAAGCAAACAACTAATTATTCAATGCTGCCTGCTGATCAAAGCCACCAACAGCCCGCCCAGCACGAACTCTTCACAGGACTGGCTAGAGCAAAATCTCCAACTTGTATAGCACAACAATATGAACAGTTAGTTAAATTGCCCTATGTTCTGTTAGAACATTAATAACTACACCTTACATCTGAAAAAGTGTAGCCAAAAAAAACCCAAGTTAGTGAACCGGGCTGATTCTCATTCAGTCCCCAAGAATACAAGTTTGTCTGTGTCAAGTCAGGGCTAAAATTATTCATGATGCGAACAACAATACTGAGGGATGTTTCAACTGACAGGAACCACACCTCTGCAGGACAGTCACACAAGTAAGCAATAATATCAGACAGGGTGGGTGGTACGGGGCAATACCAGACTGCTCAGGGACGTAATGAGGCCTGCGCTGCAGGCAGAGGCCTTATAGCTCCTGGAAGGTTTGGTATTGCCCATTACCGCCCACCCTGGTGGGGCGTTATAAAGTAGTCCCTGTGCTGTTATCTTTGCCAGAAGAGGGCACTGTTTATTATTCCCCCTTTCAGTCAGGTGTTCAGGATTCCGTCTTTTAGTCAAGTTCTCTGTTACCCTGGCACCACCAACCCCCCTTCTGTGTTGCAGCGTTTGGGTATGGGGCTACTGTCTAGGATTGTGTTCCTGTGGCGCATGGCAGCTCCCTATCCCGACACTTACAGTGTTGTGCTATTTTACACCAAGTACCGAGTTCCTTATTGGTGAGCTGCTCTGAAGGACTTGGGAGGGACATGTGTCAAACACCCTGTAAGCTCGCAGTGCGGAACAGCATGAGGTATCGTCGACTACATACTGTCCGTACTAGGTAAAAACTCAGTGCACACAGACTGATATGGTATTTTTACTGTAACTCCAGGGCAATTTCCCTGTATTTTCCTGTAAATTACATTATTTCCTATGGAAGCCTAATTGCTCTATTTTCATGTATAACCAATACAAGTCTACGGAAAGAATCTCCCCTGTAGATGGCTCCAAATCCCTGTAAAATACAGGAGTACCTGTAGATCTGGGAGGTCCGAAAACTGCTGATACTGATGAAGGTTATATTTTGAATAAGTAACAGGCGGGAAAGTAGCGGGGCAGTATGGATTGAATCTGTAAGCCAGGCCGAGCGACCAGCAATTTCAAAGATTTTTTTTTTTTTTTTTTAAAACGAAGTAGTCTGGGGAAAAATGTCGATAACTTACTGACGGGCAGGGGAGAAGGACCGGAGTCGTGTGGCTTGAATATCTGAGGCAGGCAAGTGTGCAACAATTTAAAATCATTTTCAACACAAAGTGGCAGTTCTGTTAAAAATTCTTTTTTTTTTTCTTTTGTAATTGTTCACTTTTCTTGACACAGCAGTGCAATTCAGTTGTAAGACTGGGTGGGGTGGGAAGGGCTTTTCTGTGAGGCTGCTTAGAGTACAAAAAACGTTTCTGTCCCGCTGTTGCAAGTACTTCGTGCTGGTGTTGCGAGGTGCATTATGTGGCACCTTGATACATTTGGGTGATGGGGCACCACCCTATGCAGGATCTAGTTATTTAGCAGGCTCAATTGAAAAATACCCACCCGCTAATGTTTCTGTCCTAGCCAATCAGAATGCTAGGATTTACTTTGCCATTTTCTAACATGCATTAAATAACCTGGGTCCAGAGGCACGCACAAATAAATCAGACTGTTAGTTCAGTCCCTGGGTTCAGTCAGATGCCGGTAGATGCACGGCACAGCTTCCCCCTCATCATCATGAACTTTTCCCGCCACTATGTGTGCGAGCTGCCCACATCAGTACTGCTTTGGCACCAGGTCATTCTCGATCACACTTTGAAAACCACCACATTTAATTGCAGAAAGCCTTCTATGCCTACATTCTTTTTTCAAATGTGTTGTCACAGTAGTCTAGGCAGAACAATTGTACAAGTAGTATTTGATCCACTAGCTCTTTAATTTTTGTCTACAAATCTATTTAACACTGTTGTCCTAGCCAGCCCCGGTGGCACTGAGGGCTGAGGCGCTGGTCGATGCAACTTGCACCATGCCAGCAACCCACGTTCGGGAATGAGCACAGGTTGCCGGGGGTCAGCAAGGAAGGAGGTGGATCGGGCATCCAATGGACTGCTCTCTATCTCCAAGGAAGGAGGGCACCTTCGGTCGGTGTGAGTCTGACCACTGGTGCAGGCTGGGGGTGGGCACAGCACTGCCAATACAACATGCGGGTGGGAGCCTGGCAGACGCACGGATGTGTGCATGTGCCCGGCGCTGGCGTCACTGCACACCATGCTCTCAATGGGGAGAAAACGAGAAAGACCCTGGTGCATGGTCGTGGCGGCTTGATGGCTGTCCCCTGGTGCTCTGTTCCCGGAGGTAACACCCTGAGCCACATCCTGATTGGGACAGGTGAGTAAGGGGTTCCCCGCCATGGGGGCTGCAAGGGTGAGGGCCTGAAGGGAACAAAGGCGAGGGATGACGGCCGGACGAGGAATGCCAAACCGGGGCAGGGAGGGAGAAAGCAAAAGGCAAAAAAAAAAAAAAAAAAAAAAACACAAACCAAACCACTGTTGTCCTGATTAATAAATTCTGGTATTAGGTAACCGATATTGACCATAACTAGGTCTTTTGATGTATTTGTAATGTTTTGTTATTTATTTATAGTTTGTATGAAACCTTATTCTTCATCAGTCTCTCACAATTCCCATCTCTGTACTTAACCTCCTTATTAAATAATTAAACAATAACTTGAACCAGCCAACAAGCGGGTACATCAAGTTTGGCCCGGTGGCACTGAGAGTTGAGGTGCTGGATGCCACCTCGCGCGCCTGTCAGCGACCAGGTTCGGGGAATGAGCTCGGGCACATAAGGAGGAGAGGATTGGGCGTTTAGGGACTGCTCTCCTTTCCTGAGGAGGATCAAGGAATGCCTAGCGAAGTAGTGGCTCCCGGTGGAAGCCGTAGGCACTACACACGTTTGAGCTGACGAGTGGGAGGAGTTCGAGTGCGGCAGACATCTGCGGTGTCATGCCACGCCGTCATTGCACCGTTGCGCTCCTAGGGGGAAAAAACAATACTAGAAAATCCCTCTACGGCACCACAGAGATTATGGGGACTCCAGGGGTAGGCCCATATCCCAATGCCAGCCCATTGCTCCAGTGGACTCCATGCCCGTCCCAACGCTCAGGTAGGCCTCTCTAATTTTAGAAAGGGTGCCAACCACCCTAGGGGGGTGTTCTGGGGGGGCGGGGCTAGACCTGCCTGGGTGTTCTGGGGAGGAAGTCGTTAGCGATGGGTTCAGGCAGGGAGCAGAGGCCTTGTCAAGGGAGTACCTCGGAAGGATGCCCGGGCCATGGGTTGCAAAAAGAAGAAGTCTACAAAAAAAAAAAAAAAAAAAGTGGGTACATCTAACACAATGACTCAAACGTATCTTCTTTTGCAATTATAAAATGCATCACAAGTGTAAAACAAACACACACACATAATTTTTCCGACCTCTCTACATCCCCTTTCACATTCCTCACATCCTCTGCACCTGCCACCCTACCACAAAGTTTGGTATCATCCACAGGAGAACACCTTGCCCTGTAACCCTTCATCTATGTCACTGATGTACACGTCTAAGAGGGTGGGATGGGATCTAGAAAACACCTCCATTGTATGCCACTGGTAACCTCCTTTACCCCAAAGTACTTACCATGCCGAACCATCCTCTGGATCCTGCCTGCCAACTACTTCACTAGCCACCTATTGTTAGTTCATCTTCCAGCCCCAAGTCTCTCACCTTCTTTATCAACCTCTTGTGTGGAACAGGAACAAAAGGCCTTATTGATATGTACCACACCAGTCCAGTGGCACTGCACTAGTGCTACCACCTGTCACACTGGAGACCCAGTATCGGAAGCAGTCTCGAGTTGCTGGGAGCTGGGTGGGGTGGAAAGAATAAGAGCATCTGATGGACTGCTCTCCTTTCCCAGGGAGGGGAGGCTGTCAGCTGTGCCACGTGACCACCACCAGGTGGAGGCCTGATGGTAGAATGATTAGGGAGCAGCAAGAACAGAAGGGAGCTGCAGGATTTCTGCACTGCATGTGTGCCTCTACACGCCTGCATTGACATGCACGCCCTAGCAATGGGAGGGAGGAAAAATCAGGAGGAGTTTCTAGGGGCCTGGGCTATATGAAGCTGTGCCTGCATCTCAGCGGTCTGCCCTACCGCTCCAGTTCCACAGTGATCTGGATGTGTGTGTGTCGGGGGGGGGGGGATCCATGTGGGAAGTAACTCTCAGACCAGGACTGAGGTAAGGTACAGCCATGGAACACAGGAGCAGGGCCGTTGATAGACACCCAGGTCTGGTAGGAAGGATAAAAACCCTTTATAATAAAAAATATATACAGACAGAGAGACACAGACAAGACAGGTAGGTTGGAGGAGTTAGAATCTAGTTGAGTAACAGAACACAAAGAGTGGTGGTAAATGGGGTTAGCTCATGGGAGGGATGGGTAACAAGTGGCGTACCCCAGGGATCAGTGCTGGGACCGGTGCTCTTCAATGCCTTCATAAGAGATACTGCCGAGAGTCTAGAAGAGAGGGTTAGCCTGTTCGCAGACAATACAAAGCTATGTAACAGGGTAGATACACAGAGAGGTATAGAAAAAATGAGGCGGGATCTGAAGAGGCTAGAAAACTGGTCCAAGGAATGGCAGTTGGGTTTCAATGAAAAAAAGTGCAAGATTAGGCACCTAGGGAGAGGGAATCCTAGGGTCCAGTATGAACTAGAGGGGGTTACACTGGAGGCCACCACAGAGGAAAGGATCTAGGGGTAGTCATAGAAGATTACCTCAAAGTGGCTAAACAGTGCAACAAAGCAGTCAGAAAGGCTAACAGAATACTAGGGTGCATAGGGAGGGGTATCACAAGTAGGAGGAGGAGGAAAGTGGTGATACCTTTGTACAACTCCCTAGTAAGGCCTCATCTGGAGTACTGTGCTCAGTTCTGGAGGCCCCATCTCCAAAAAGACAGACAGGATGGAGACGGTACAGAGGAGGGCGACAGAAATGGTGTCCGGGATGCAGCAGAAGTCATATGAGGAGAGACTCAGAGCTCTCAATGCCTGGAGGAAAGGAGAGAGAGGGGACATGAGAGAGACCTTCAGTTATCTAAAGGGGATCAACAGGGTACCAGGTGGGAACATCTTTCACATGAAAGGAAATAGCAGAATAAGGGGGCACAGCATGAGACTAAACGGGGGAAAACAGGGAATTTAAGGAAATTCTACTTCACTGAAAGGGTGGTGGAGAGATGGAACAGTCTCCCCCAGGAAGTGGTGGGGGCGGCCACGGTTCAGGGATTCAAGAATGCGCGGGACAGGCACATGGGAATTATCAAGCTAGGGCGAAAGGGGGGGAACTTGTAGCATCTAGGGTACCTTAAGCATTAGAAAGAGGGATAGCGCAGAGTGGATGGGCAACAAGGCCCTTATTTGCCAACAATATCTATGTATCTATAATGTACCACCTGGAATCTGTCCACCATTTGTGTCCATGAATAGAAGAAAAATGAAAATTATAAAGGATTACAAAGGAGCCACTCTTTTAAGAGCTGGTTTGCTAGACCCAAATTTAGTCACTCATATCCACCAAAAAAAGTGTACGACACTAAATGCATCAAAAAGCACTACCTGTTGTGCCATCCAGTACTGCTACCACCTGTTGTGCCATCCAGTACTGCTACCACCTGTTGTGCCATCCAGTACTGCTACCACCTGTTATGCTCACTGCCACCCTGTAGTGCTACCACCTGTTATGCTCACTGCCATCTTGTACTGCTACCTCCTGCTGTGCTCACTGCCATCCTGTACTGCTACCACCCATTGTGCCCATTGCCATCCTGTACTGCTACCACCCGTTGTGCTCACTGCAACCCTGTACTGCTACCACCTGTTGTGCTCACTGCCATCCTGTACTGCTACCACCTGCTGTGCTCACTGTCTTCCCGTAAAGCTAACACCTGTTGTGCTCACTGCCGTCCTGTACTGCTACCTGTTGTGCTCACTTCCTTCCTGTACTGCTACCACCTGTTGTGCCATCCAGTACTGCTACCACCTGTTGTGCTCACTGCTGTCCTGTACTGCTACCACCTTTTGTGCTCTCTGCCACCACCTGTTGTGCTCATTGCTATCCTGTACTGCCCACCCATTGTGCTCACTGCCATCCTGTACTGTTACCACCAGTTGTGCTCATTGTCATCCTGTATAGCCACCACCTGTTGTGCTCACAGCCATCCTGTACTGCTACCACCTGCTGTGTTCACTGCCATCCTGTACAGCTACCACCCGTTCTGCTCACTGCCATCCTGTACTGCTACCACAGGTTGTGCTCACTGCCATCCTGTACTACCACCTGTTGTGCTCACTGCCATCCTATACTGCTACCACCTGTTCACTGCCATCTTGTACTGCTGCCACCTGTTGTACTGACTACCATCCTGAACTGCTGCCACCTGTTGTGCTCACTGCCATCCTGTACTGCTACCACCTGTTGTGCTCACTGCCATCATGTACTAACACCTGTTGTGCTCACTGCCATCCTGTACTGCTACCACCTGTTGTACTGACTGCCATCCTGTACTGCTGCCACCTTTTGTGCTCACTGCCATCCTGTGTTACCACTGATTGTGCTCACTGCTATCCTGTAACGTTAACCACTTGTTGTACACACTACCGTGCTTTACTGCTACCACCTTTTGTGCTCACTGCCATCCTGTACTGCTACCACCTGTTGTGTTCACTGCCATCCTGTACTGCTACCACCGGCTGTGCTCACTGCCATCCTGTACTGCTACCACCGGCTGTGCTTACTGCCATCCTGTACTGCTACCACCGGTTGTGCTCAATGCTATCCTGTACTGCTATCATCTGTTGTGCTCACTGCCGTCCTGTACTGCTATGACCTGTTGTGCTCACTGCCATTCCGTAACTACCACCTGTTGTGCTAACTGCCACCACCTTTGGTGCTCACTGCCATCCTCTACTGTTACTACCTGTTGTGCTCACTGCCACCACCTTTTGTGCTCATTGCCATCATGTACTACCTGTTGTGTTCACTGCCATCCTGTACTGCTACCACCTGGCTGTACTCACTACCATCCTGTATTGCTACCACCTTTTGTGCTCGCTGCCACTACCTGTTGTTCTCCCTGCCATCCTGTACTGCTACCACCTGTTGTGCTTACTGCCGTCCTGTACTACCACTTGTTTTGTTCACTGCCGTCCTGTACTGCTACCACCTACTGTGCTCACTGCCGTGCTGTACTACTACCCACTGTGCTCACTGCCATCCTGTACTGCTACCACCCGTTGTGCTCAATGACATCTTGTACTGCTACCAACTATTATGCTCATTGCCATCCTGTAATGCTACCACCTGTTGTGCTCACTGTCATCCTGTACTGCTAACACCCACTGTGCTCACTGCCGTCCTGTACTGCTACCATCTGTTGTGCTCACTGTCGTCCTGTACCATTATACTACTACCACCTGCTGTGCTCATTGCCATCCTGTACTGCTACCGACTGTTATGCTCACTGCCGTCCTGTATTGCTACCATCTGTTGTGCTCACTGCCATCCTGTACTGCGACCACCTGTTGTGCTCACTGCCATCCTGTACTGCGACCACCTGTTGTGCTCACTGACATCCTGTACTGTTACCACCTGTTGTGCTCATTGACATCCTGTACTGTTACCACCTGTTGTGCTCATTGACATCCTGTACTGTTACCACCTGTTGTGCTCATTGACATCCTGTACTGTTACCACCTGTTGTGCTCATTGACATCCTGTACTGTTACCACCTGTTGTACACACTGCCATTTTGTATTGCTACCACCGTTTGTGCTCACTGCCACCACCGTTTGTACTCACTGTCATCATGTACTGCTACCTCCTGTTCTGCTCACTGCTGTCCTGTACTGCTAATACCTGTTGTATTCCTACCAATCTAGCTTAGCCCTTATTCCCCCCTCCCCATCTGTGTATTTTAGACTCCCACCCTACCAGGGTGTAGCCCACGCTCCCCCTAAATTGTTCATTTAGTCTCACGCCCAATTTGCCCAGTTAGGCTTCCGTTCCACCTGGGTGAAGCCTACACTCCTCTTTAAATTTGTTTATTTGGGCCTTCCAGTCTATCTGGGTGAAGCCTGCACCCCACGGAAACTGTCCACTCTCCACGTTCATTTTTATTTTTAGCTGCCACCTGGTGTTGTGTGCTTCTGCTTACCTAGAAGCTTCACTGCCAACTGCAACAATGTATTTTTGTTACAGCTTGATTCATTCGCCTTTTCAACACCCTCCCTGGGTCACCCTAATCTACTCATTTTTCTGCCTACTGTTGAACGCTTTAACTGCCCAGATAAGTTATCGGTTTTGTGCAGATGTGCCAAGTTGTCACTTTCCTGTTACAGGTTAGGTTGACTGCCTTAGGTTGTAAACTGCGCAATTTTTTTTTTTTTTTTGTCATAAAGCTTTATTTCCCCACATGAACTAATGAAAGTGGGCTACTCAGTGCTGTCCCCACCTCCCCTGCTGGGCATCTGCCTCTGCCAGACTCACCTTGCCCATTCTTCCCCTTACCAACTGCCATCCCTGCCATGGCAGTGCCAGGAAGGGGAGGGCCTTCCTCCCCCAACTTGGTGTCTCAGCCAGAACAGAGGTTGGTGGTCTAGGTAGCAATGCAGGGGGCCATAGCAGACAGACAGGGCTTCGCCAACCATTTTTCTCCCCGTGTTCCCCAATCACAGCAGCACATCAGCATGAGTGCGTGGAGGTGCACACATGCTACAAAACTATATCCCTTCCCTTCAACACAACTCGTAACTCCTGCACTACCAGGTGGCAGCCAAGAACCAAGTCGGTGTGCCCCCTCACACCGGGAGAGGAGAGCTGTCTGGCAGACTCTTGATCCTCTCCCCCAGTCCAACTTTCCACAACCCAAACTCATTCCCAAACTGTGGTCGCCGGCGTGGCAAGAGGTAAGGCGCACAATGCCTCTGCCCTCCATGCCACTGAGCCACTGTAAACTGTGTAATGGACAGTTACATATCCTAAGGCAGCTAGGTACAGTCTTTTTTTTTTTTTTTTAGGTTCAGTACAGGGGTGAGGTACAGAGGGGAGGCAGTCCATTGCAGCGGCTGAGGGACGCTCTTCTCTAGGGTTATGATCTGTAGGGGGCCAGTGCCCCATCTTCAGGACCATGGTAGATGTCCATACTCAGCTGGTGGCAGGAAGAGAAGAAATATCTGAGCTAGCTAACATCATCAGCTCAGCTGGAGCCCACTTCCACACCCACGCCACTCCCCCAGAGGCCAACTGGTCCAGGAGGTGGAACGTGGTGGGGGAGAGAGAAGGGAGGCAGCATTAGCCACAGGGAGATTGTCCAGCCCAACACCATCCAGATGGTGAACCACTTCAAATCCCTGCAGGAAGCGCAGGTACCCGACTCCACCGGGGGGGGGGAAGAGAGACTCAAGAGTCAATAGGAGGAAAAGAGCAGGACATTATGATGGCACCCAAGGGTCTGAACAGGAGCAAGTCTACCAAGAGAGTCTTAGTGGTCAGGGACTCAATGATTAGGAGTGTGGAGAAGGTGGGGGGTTTGGACGTAATGGGGATGGTCAGGTGCCTTCCTGGTGCATCAGTCATCCAGGATTCAGACAGGGAAGGGGGAGCTTGGGGTGCTGGTACACCTGGGTACCAAAGATCTGGCTAACCTGTTGGTGAAGATGATGAGGCAGAATGTTCGCAGACTGGGGGTACAACCTGTCCACATACTCAGCCTGTGTGGGGAGAGGATGGGAAGGGGAGTAGTTTCATGGGTGACTAAGACATGGTGTTAGGAGAGGGGGTACCATTTTGCTGGGACCTGGGGGGACTTCTGGGGCAGGAGGTTCTTCAGGGTGACAGATTCCACCTGACAAGAGATGGGGCCAGTGTGCTGCGGCAGACGTTTGACATCTGTATCAGACAGATAAACTGACTTCAGGGGAGACTGGGACTAAGGTAACCACAGTAACAGGCAGCAGAAGGGGAACCTAGTTACTACCCCCCAAAATATATGGGGGCTGGTAGCAATACAACAGGCAGAAATGGTGATCAAACTGTGCTACGGGAATGGACAATGGGGGAGAGTGGGGACACAAACTGTAAAACCACCACAAAAAACAAGAAGCTAAGTGGACCAGGAAAGAAAAAGGGAGAAAGCCAGGCAGACAGAAAAAAAGGGGCCAGGTGTAAGATTGAGAGATATCTGCCGTAACACCAGCAGCCTGGGTAATAAAATCAGCAAGCTCCTGGCAATAATGGTAGACACCGAGATGGACCTCATGGGCATTACAGAAACTTGGGACCTCAGAAAGCAACAACTGGGGCCTCATGGTCCCTGGGTACACAATGTTCAGGAGGGATAGAGGAACAGGTTGAGTGGGAGGACATAGCCCTTTATGTCAGGGAAGGCACCGAGGTTGTGGAAGATGGGTGCATCAGGGGTAATAAAGGGGGACACTGAGTCACTGTGGATGCCACTCTTGGTAGACTCTGGCAAGAAACTACTCCTAGGTGTGATCTACAGACCACCAGGGTAAGGGGAGGAGATGGACAGAGATCTCAGGGAAGAACCAAAAAAGGGGAGTGGCAAAGGAAGAAGTACTGGCAGAGGGGGAACCTGAACCTACCATCGATTAGGATGTTCCAGTGCCAGAAGTCAAACCTTGCTGGACACATTCTAGGACTGTCTACTGGACTGGCACAGTTATTTAAGGAAACTACCAGGCAGGAGGCCATTCTAAATGTGGCACTCGCCAACTCGGAAATGTGAGAATTGTGGCTCTACTAGGGAACAGCGACCACAACTCCATTTGGTTTGAACTGGTCCTTGGAAGCAGAAAACTCCAATATAGAGCCGAGGTCCTTGATTTCAGAATTGCAGACTTCAAAAGGTTGACAGAGTTGGTTTGAGACAAATTAGTCAGGGCTGACAGCATAGGCGGATTGGGGTGGGGGGGGTTGCAAAAAAGGAGCCATTCTCAAGGCATCAGAATTATGCAGGAAAATGGTAATTAAAAGGAACAAATTCAAGAGACCATTATGGTTCTTGGCAAAGGTCAAGGATGCAGTGAGGGTCAAGAAAAGGGCCTGCTACAGACACAAAGAAAACTAAGGGGAGGAAGAATGGGGAGAATACTACTAAGAAATAAGGAGGCAAAAAGGGCTGTTAATGAGGCAAAAGCAGACAGGGAGCTGCATATCCCAAAGGGGGTCAAGGACAAAGAAAAACTTTTCTTCTGGTATATTAGGAAAAAAAGAGGGGGAATGATTACGTTATCAGGGAAGGGAGTAGGGTGACAGAGGAGGACGGGCCACGGGCAAAAGGTTACCATCCTAAAGGATTACCTTTGCTCTGTCTTCACTAGGGAGGATGATAGGCCTCTGCCAGAGTGTGGCATCAGAGCAGCTACAAAAAGGGGGTCCTGGAGATGAAGCAGCCAGTTTATTTACAAGCAAAAGGGTCTGGAAAGGGCTAGCTACCCTACAGAGAAATAAGGCCCCGGGGACCGAATGGGATGCACCCAAAGATGCTCAGGAAACTGGCCGGAACTGGCTGAACCTCAGCAGGGCTATTCAAGCTCATTACATACAGGGGTAGTACCAAAGAACTGGAGGAGACGTAGTTCTGCTGCATAGAGGGAGGGGTAAGGAACAAGCCAGGGACTACAGACCTGTCAGTCTTACCGCTGTTGTAGGGAAGCTTATGGACGCACTGGTCAAAGGGGATCTCGTGGACTACCTGAAGAGCAATGATCTCCAGAACAGTAAACGGCACAAGTTTGTGGCAGGAGGTCTTGTCAAACTAACCTGATGGTCTTCTCTGACTAATGCACTGGATAGAGGCCACACTGCGAAATTACTCTACTTTGACTTCAGCAAGGCTTTTGACTTGGTACCTTACAGATACCTGTTGAAGAAGATTGAGGATTTGTGGTATAGTTAGGGGCTTTGTACGATGGGTAGGTAACTGGCTAAGTTGGAGGTAGCAGAGGACTGTGGTGAATGGGGTCAGGCCAACAGAGAGAGAAGTCATGAGCAAGGCACCAAAGGGATCTGTCCTGGACCCAGTACTCTTCAAAATGTTAATCAGCAACACTGGAGTGAGAATCCAGGGGAGGTTGTGGCTCTTCTCAGATGGCACCAAGCTATGTGGGAAGGTGGATAGTGACAAGGAATCAGGGACATGCAGAGTGACCTGCAAAGAGAAACGTGGTCTAAGGCTTGGCAGGTGAAATTCAGCACCAAAAAGTACAAGGTGATACACTTAAGGAACAACAGCTCCAGGACTGGCTAGTGGAAAAGTAGGATAAGACTCAGCACCACAGTTGAAGAACAGGAACGGGGGGGGGGGGTTATCAGCGACACCCTCAAACAATCATGCCAGTGCAACAAGGCCTACAGTAATGCAAACAGGAAGCTGGGTATATCAGGAGGGGTACTGACAGCAGAAAGAAAGAGGTAATTCTACCCCTTTATAGATCTTTGGTGAGGCCTCACCTGGAGCACTGTGCCCAATTCTGGAATCCTCACCTCAGGAAAGATAAGGACAGGTTGAAGATGGTGCAGCGAAGGGTGACAAAGGGCTCCACACTAGGCACTTGGGGTAAAATCCCAATCCTGACACTGTAAAGCATCAAGAGGGGGATGATGCACTCCCAAGGTGCCATTTTTCAGATGAGACATTAAACAGAGGTCCTGTCTGCCTGTTCTGGTGGTTGGTCAGATGGACGTTAAAGAGCCCATGGCACTTCCTGAAAAGAGTAGGGGAATTTCCTTGGTGTCCTGGCCAAATTTCACCCATTTTGCTAAAAATCCCAACAGCGGCTTAACCTGGTTCAATTTCAGTAGGTTACCATCTGTATCTCCTCCCTCCCCTTAGAGGAGGCTGAAAATAGAAAGAATACCTAGCTCTCCTTTCCCAGTCAACAGAAACTTAAAAGAAGAGCAGGTCCTTCAAGAAGTACATCAAGGCACTGAACATGTACTGGCTAGAGGCAAGGGTGAGGGGCACATGGTACAGGCCTTCAAGTTCCTGAAATAAATAAACAGGATGGACTGCGGCGAATTATTTAGCATGCGTAACAGTTCAAGGCCATGAGGGCCCAAGTGGAAACAAACAGAATGCAGGTTCAGGAGGCATATGAGGAAGTACTACTTTACAAAAAGTCACAGAAAGGGTGGTGGAACCATGGAGCAGTTTACCAGCCTATGCGGTGGGTGCTAAACTCATTAATGGTTTCAAGCATGCCTGGGACAGAGTGAAGGTATAGCAGTTATTCGAGGCAACAGGAGCTGGAAGGGGAATGGGAGAGGATGGAGAGGACTAGGATCCTGGATGGACAATAGGTCTCAGAGTTAGAAGGGTACCATGGGCAGATTGGATTGGTCTTTTTCTGCCCTTACCCTCTATGCTTCTCTGTTTCCACCTCAGCAACAGGATGAACAATACCTCCAGTGCCGGTCCCTACTCCAACACCACGAATGGTGTCAAAAGGGGGCCCCAGCATAGTCTCCTGCATTGCCCTACTTGTCGTGACCACAAACAGTAACAGCAGCACACGCGGCACTAGAAGGGGACACCATGGTGTCCATCACTGTAGACTGAGCATACAGCCTTGGCCTTTCCACTTCGGACATCTGCTGCTCAGGGCAGACAGACTGTGGGGTGTTTGCAGTCGGCCATCCAGAAGGAGCTAGCTGTCCACCAGTCCCACCCTCCAGGGCCTCTGATGCCTCAGCATGGTGAGTTTGAGTAGGACCCCATGATTGAGGCCTAGGGGAAAGGCCTAACGTCCATACCTTGGTCGCAGGTGTGCAATACCTATCTTCAAAAGGTGGAGATAGGATGACCCCACCTCATCACATAGATCTCTAGAGTACAGCAGTCCATAGAGAAGCAGGCATTGCACACATCCATTTCATGCTCTGGGCAAAGGCAGGCTACTAAGGACTGATATTGCTTTGTCGCAGCAATGGGATTCCCACAGGGCACAGACACATAATGGGAGGATGCTGGACTTTCTTCAATGACTTGTCCCCTTTCTTCTCGGATTTCAGCATTGCGGAAAGAAAATAAAGAGCAAAGGCACCAAAATCATATTAAAAGTTATGACACACTTGTAAAAGCATCAAAAACAGAGGCATTGTCACTCCCACAGCATGCATTTGATAGCAGGAAGAAAAGAACTGAGATGCATGAGGGAGCAAGCAACAATTATTGGCTGGCGCACACCACCTTATGAGAGTGGGAAGGCACAGTGCTCAGTAGCAGATGACTCCTTCCCTGCAAACAATTTGCTTCTGTAAGGTTCTAGTGCCTCCGGACCCAGAACCATAAGTGGTATCAGTGGTGAAGATAGATTCTTGGAAGATCAGATTTGTCTGACATGACCGGCCCCTCACAAACCAAAGGTACCTCATGTCCTGCAGTCTATTTGTTTACAGAAATTCTTCCTCCCTGACAATAACTCCACTAAGGAAGTTAGGCTTCACTGGTCTGTAGTTCTCCAGGTCCTCCCTATCCCCACCTGGTGAAGCAGCATCACAGCTACTGTTCTCCAGTCTCTTGGAACTCTCTCTGTTTCCAAAGAACTGTTGAACAGTTCTTCAAAGAGTATCACCAAAGCCTGTGTAGTCTCTTTTAGCACCCCTGGGTGACTCCCATCCAGTCAGAAGAATTTTTTTAAATTTTGCAGTCTTTAGCTCACTCTTTTTGCAGAAATGATCCTACATCTAACCTCAGTTCCAAGAGACTTTGAGATTTCACCCTGCTTTCAGACATGAGCCTGAGTCTCTACCATGAACACGGAGCCAAAAAACGTGTTAGGGAGATCCGCCGTGTCTACATTATCCACCATGCTCATCCTGTCCTTTCTCATTCTTTCAGTGCCCTACCTCATCTGCCTTTTCTCCCTCAAAACATTTTTCATCACTCTCATTAACCCTTCTGCAATTCTTCAACTCCGTTTTAGACTTTGCATTTCTCACTGCCGCTTCAAGTTTCCCTTTGTAATCCTCCCTATTAGTTTCAGTCTGGTCCCCCTCCCCCCGTATCTCTTGAAAACCTGATTCTAAATTCTAACTCTACTTTCCATTTTCAGCATGCATTTAATATTACCATTCTGTTTTGTAACATACAAGACACACACTGGTGTGGCCCCAACACAGCTTTTTTTTTTTTTTTTTATTTTATTATTGCTCATTTGTTCTCCACTCCCACCATCTTTTTATTCCTTTTAACCTGTCCTTCAGTACTGCTCCATCCTAACATAATCTGCTGCCTGGAAGATAGGGATTGCTGTGCTGGAGTTTAAGCACATGACCTCCAGCGTGATGCTAAAACACGCAGTGCTATGGCTGCTTTGCCCAAAGGGGTTCTCTACACTCAAATCGCTTATTATGTCATAACTGGACATTACATAGTACAGGATTGAATTCCCTTACTTTCCCCCTGTAACACATTGAGTCAGGAAGCAATTTATGAAAAGTTTTTCATTTAAAGACAGAATTATATAAATGTATAGTGACAAATACTTTTTATAATACAGAATATTTAATTTGCCTGTTTTAAGCTAGAAGCGTATGCCAGGACTAAAATGACATCATACTGTATTGCTTCGAGAGCTCTGGGCAGAAGCAGCCATAAACAGCACCACAAGTTAGTGATACACATGAAACTTCCACATGTTTTTTTAACATAGAATATTTAATTACAAGTTGACTTTAGGTGACGTCGCCGCTAGGGATGCAAGGGTGAAGAACTGCTCCAATCATCGTGGACTATAAACAGAATCTCCCATACATATTTAATCAACAAAAAGCAAAGAAATTACTAGGAAAGTCGCAACAGTGAATGGGTGGTAAAGAGAGAAACGCTTGCACCTCCAGCGCTAAGGATTCAGTTGGATTCACCGCGGGCTCTACAGACAACCAATACGGCACGGCGCTAGCCACAGGCGCCTCCGCCCTACAACCAAGCAATGCCACAATACTGAACAAACTACAGGACTTCCGAACTGAGGTATGCACCTTTAGGATTGAACTGCCACAAGAGTAACAGAAACAGAAACTCAACAAACTGAAATGGATGTACGAACGGATAGGCTTGAACGCATGTTCGTACACCTCCTAGATGAGCAGCAAACTTTGAGGGATAAATGTGAGGACTTAGAAAACAGATCATGCAGAAACAATATGCGTAGCCATGCGGTCCCCGAGGGTGCAGAGCGGAAGGATATGCCAACGTTTATAGAAACCATTCTCCAAGAATTCCTTCAGCTTGATTCAGATTACAAGCTTGAAATTGAGAGGGTACATAGGGCCCACGCACCAAAACCTGACCAACCAGACCTGCGGCCATGATCCATAATTCTGAAATTTCTGAACTATGCTACTAAGCAAACAATTCTTACCAGAGCCTGGAGAATGAGGTAAACCAAATCCAAGGAAAAACAAATATACTTCGATAATGATTACTCCCTAGTGGTTTGGGCCAAATGGAGGGCCTATGCTCCAGTGCTGCTCCTCTTAAAGCAACAGCAACTCAAATTTATAACCCTGTACCTAGCTCAATTAACAGTTATATTTACAGATGGCCTGCAAACATTTGCGACTCCAGAAGAAGCAACCAAAGTACTACAGGCTAAGGGACTAGTGCTGCCTCCCTCGGATGGCCTCACGACCAGAAAAGTACAACAAGATCTGCGAGACACAACCTGGGCCACTATAACAGATTCCAGCACGAGAAAGAGACAGGGCCAGGCAGCCCTAGAAGACGCCAAGAAACTCCTGCAAAGATTTCAAAGTACTGCACCTGTGTGATGGGTGAGAAGGAACCGATAGGAACTTTAACCTTTCTTAATAGTGTACCTTATTCCGCATGTTTGGGTGTATGCCTTAAATAGTTGAGGGGGTTGGTGACTAATGGGGGTTGTAAAGGGGGGGGGGGGGAGATCCCTTGATGTTCCCTAGCTGTAACTGAGAAGAGGGTCTATTGCCTGTCTCCCCCTCCCCCGGAAACTTTGCAGACATTCACATAATTCAAAGTGACCATGTTATTTGTAGCCCAGGAGAGCAGGGTCGAGTAAATTTTTTTTTTTTATTTAGTTGTTTAACCAGGTATAGCACACTAAGCTGAAAGCTTTTTTACAGGAGCGACCCGGGAGCACAAGCAGGTTAAGTGACTTGCTCAGGGTCACACAGTATGCAAGTGGAAGCTGTGGGATTCAAACCCAGGTCAGGTCAGCTGGATGTCACCAAATTTGCAGCTCAGAGCCTTAGACCACTGCGCTATACTGCCTTTTTCTTTATTATCAGTCTGGACACTTGACCCTCCATCAGTTGGAGAAACCTCTCTGAGCGGCTGACGAAAATTATGACCACACTAGAGAGGGGGAATGCAGGGGCCATTCTCTGGTGGTCGCTGCTCCTTTTAAGTATCTCCAGTGCGGCCTGTTGCACCACTAGGAACCAGGGAAACAGTGGTGCTGGGGTCCCATGGCTTTGCTACGATACTTCCCCACCGGGCGCTTCCAAAAGCCCTAATACAGGAGGTGAATATTTCCTCTCCCTACCTTGAGAGCTGTTTAAATGTTCTGAAATGGCCAGAGGGAATTGGAATCTGGCTCATCGTAAAATTTTATTTCAGTTACTGCCCAGTTGGCAGCCAGTTACTATTTGATGCTACTGAACAAAACAAATTTAGAAACTTATCGAATTGACAGCATCTTGTTTAAAGTTTTACGCCTGCAAGTAGGAATTGTAAATTTATATGTTGATGTTTTGAGTTGGGTTAGTAATGGGTTTCAAGATCTCTAATTAGGCAGACATTTCAGGCAAATTAAATAGATAAGGAAAGAACAGATATGAACAAGGTTGCTTCTCCAGTTATAAGAACAGCATGGTATTGGCCTCTTGTAAAGTGGGAGGGTACAGCCTGTGGAGAGAGCAGAAAGCCCATACAGCACAGAATATTAAAACTGAGGCACTCACATCCATTACTACAAATAAACACCAAAGCTCAAATAAGAAAAGGAACTAAAAAAGCTGCTACTGTCATATCCTTTACTAGGTGGTAAAAATGGATAGAAAATCTATGATTTTATTCTTGAATATAAATGGGGTAGGCAACCCAATTAAATGACACCGCTTCTTCCAGTTTATTAAAAAAAAAAAAAACAACATATTATATTATTACAGGAAACGCATTTGTCCTCGGAAAAGCACAAAAAATTCCAGAGACTTAGATACACAGTGGCTGCTGAAACAGCGTACCAAAAAGGGAGAAGGAGTGGGGTGATGATAATGCTACCAAATGGAGTGCCCTTCGAGAAGGGAGTGGAGGTTGTGGACCCGGGGAGGCTGTTACGTCATCATGACAGGAAAACTGTATTCAAGACCTGTCACGCTGACATTGGTATATTTCCCACCGGGATTGCCAAAAAGCCTAGCAGTGGGATTTTTTTCTCAGTTACTGTCAGTTTTAGATGGGCAGCGCTTGATGGGGGGAAGATTTAAACGTCACGACGGACCCCTCATTGGACTCAGCTAGACCACAGGCCCACAGAACGAATCCACACCAAAAATATACCAAACAAACAATTTCTACTTTGGGCATTGTTGACACTTGGAGACATTACTCTCCTAAAATGAGGGAATATACTCATCGAACCCCGCACTCTGGGGGAGAAGCCCATCTAGATTATTTTTTCACTACGGTGGAACATCGAGACTCTCTGTGTGATGTTTGCACGGGAGTACCTTTATATCTGACCATGCGACTTTGTACGTTAAAATGGATTTGGGGCATTATTTAAAAAAAAACATACTGGTGTTTAAACCTCTTTTATCTTAGGGATCCAGAGTTCTTGAGGCTGATCCAAGAGGCCATTCCAGAATCAAACAAAACAACTCTCAACCTGATGTCTCCCCAACGATACTCTGGGATACATTAAAAGTAGTTTTAAGCGGGCAAATCATTTAGTATTCAGTAAGAAAAAAAAAAGAGAATGGGACAATGGGGTCAGGAAGCTGTAGGAAAAATTGCTCCATTTGCAACACTGGCCTGACCAGAGGGACCCACAGATCCAGATGAATATTAGGTCCACCAAACAAAAGTTACCAAAGATCCTGGATCAGCAAATGGAACAAAAATACAGGTTACTCACCTGTAACAGGAGTTCTAGGAATGGTATATGTTGTTCATCCACACTGTCTGGCAGGTTCCTTGCCGTTTTAAATCTTGATGGAAGGTCTTCAAGCTGGCTCCTCCCACCCACCCAGGTGGTAAAACTCTCGGCTCCGCCCCATGATGCCAGACCTAGCCCGCTAGAAGCCAGATTGTGCGTCGAAGCCAGGGAGGCCGGGTGGGTCGTGTGGATGTACAACATATACCATTCCTAGAACTCCTGTTACAGGTGAGTAACCTGTATTTCTAGGGACATGGATATGTTGTTCATCCACACTGTCTGGCAGACTCCTAGCAGTTCTCCGGGAGGAGGGAGGCAAGGTGCACACCCCCTACTTAAGGAATAATGACTGGAGAACCAAGGCCCCAAAACCAGCATCCCGGCGTGACTCAAGGTCGATGTGGTAGTAGGTAATGAAGGTGTGTGCTGACTTCCAGGTAGCAGCCCTGCAGATTTCCTGGATAGGGACGTCCTTGGAAGCAGCCACCGATGCAGCAGTATGGCGGGTAGAATGAGCTCTTATCCCTCTGGGAGGCTCCATGCCTGCCAACCTATAGCAGAGATCTATGCAGGAGGTGACCCACCTGCCTATCGTCCGCTTGGCTACAGGTCTGCCAGGTGCGGCTTCAGCGTAGGTGACAAACAGCTGGCGAACCTCTCCCTGAACTTCAGCCGTCCGCTCCTTATAATAAGCGAGCGCTCTTCTAGGATCCAGAGTATGGAGCCTATATTCAGCCTCCGAGGTGTGATTGGGGTAGAACACCGGCAGAGTCAACACCTGATTAAGGCGAAATTCCGACACCACCTTCGGAAGGAATTTCGGGTGGGGGCACAGGACAATCTTGTCTCTGTGGAAGACCAGATAAGGAGACTCGATGGAAAGCGCCTGGAGCTCTCCCATCCTTCTGGCTGACGTGATATCCACCAAGAGCGGTCTTCCACGACAGGTGAGGAGATGTCATACCTGTGCATTGGTTGAGATAACGCTTGCCCATGAGCTTAGCCAATACCAGTAGTAGATCCACGGAGGTGGAGGTTCGCACTAGGAGGATATGTGATCAAGGCCTTTGAAGAAGCGTCCACCTTCTCCTGCGCAACCGACTGCTTCCCGGCCCGTGCCCGGTAAGCAGAGATGGCTGCCAGGTGCACCTTAAGGGTCGTCGACCGAAGCCCTAGCTGAGAAAGGGACCACAGGTAGTCCAGAATGCTTGCCAAGGAACAGGAGGAAGGGTCCAGGCCCTTTCCCTGACACCAAATGGAGAATCTCTTCCATTTAAAGGCATAGCATTTCCTGGTCGACTCCTTACGGGAAGCCTCAACAATGTTGAGGACCTCGTCGGAAAGACCCAAGGCCTGGCACTCTAGCCGCTCAGAAACCAGACCGTCAGGTGCAGGGACTGAAGACCCGGATGGAATACCTTCCCCTGACTGACTGAGATCAGGTCCGGGCAGGCTGGGAGCCGCCTCGGGAGCCTAGAGCCGAGGCTGAGGAGATATCGATACCAGAACTGGCGGGGCCAGTCTGGGGCTACCAGAATCACCTGCGCCTTGTCCCTCCTCACCTTGAGAAGAGCCTTGTGGATCAAGGGAAATAGGGGAAAGGCGCAGAAGAGGCCCGGGCTCCACGGCCTTGAGAAGGCATCCCCCTGAAGTGAGCCCTGCTGAGAGGGGCAGGCATGGAACAGTCTTAGCTTCGCATTCTCCCTGGAGGCAAACAGGTCCACCTGAGGTATGCCCCAGTGGGAGAACAGATTTTGTACTACCTCCGGCAGGAGAGACCACTTGTGGGACGCAGCTCCTATCCGGCTTAGGGCATCGGCCAGAATGTTGGAGGCTCCTGCCACATGGATGGCAAGGAGATCCGCCTCCAGGCTGCGGACGAGGGACCAAATGGGAGAGCTTCCCACACAGGGGCATGGGCGCATCCCACCCTGGCAGTTTAGGTAGTACATGGTCATGGTATTGTCCGTCTGGACCTGGACCACTTGACCCCATACAAACAGAGCGAAGGCGGTGAGAGTTAGACGAACCGCTCGAAGCTCCAGCAGGTTGATGTGGCGTCAGGACTCCCGAGGGGGACCAGAGGCCGTGCGCTCTGTGCTCCCCCAGATGGGCACCCCAACCCATCAGAGAGGCATCAGTCAATAGAGAGACCGTTGGGTCAGGGCGGACAAACGGGATGCCCTCCTGCAGATGAGCTGGAACGATCCACCACTGGAGAGCGTTCCACATCTCCTGGGTCACTGTCACTGGCTGATCCAAAGGACCGGAGCGCTGTGACCACTGGCTGGCCAGTCCCCACTGTAGGGGACGCATGTGCCAACGGGCCCAACGGACCACGCTGGTGCAGGCTGCCATGAGGCCCAGGAGGCGCAGGAAGTCCCAGGCAGGGCGCAATTGCCCAACCTGAAATGATTGGGCAAAGGAGGAAAAACTTCGGCCCTGTCCGCCGGGAGCCGTGCTCTGGCTCGCAGAGAGTCGAGCTCTGCCCTGATGAATTGGATCACCTGCTTTGGCACGAGTTCCGACTTGGCCTCGTTGATAAGGAGGCCAACTTGAGAGCAAACCTGGAGGACCAGATCCCTGGACTGCTCCACCTCCATTCTAGAGGAGGCCGCAATCAGCCAGTCGTCCAGGTAGGGGTACACCCGGACCCTTCGGCGTCACAGGAATGCTGTCACCACTGTCATGCATTTGGTGAAGACCCTGGAAGCTAGAGAAAGGCTGAAGGGCATGGCCCAGAACTCGTACAGGGACCCCTCTGCTCTGAAGCGGAGGAATCGCTGGTGGGATGGATGGATTGGGACGTGAAAGAACGCGTCCTGGAGGTCCAGAGAACAGAACCACACACCTCGTTCCAAGGATGGAATGATCTGAGCCAGAGTGACCATCCTGAAGGTTCGAGACCCTAGGAACTTGTTCAGGTCGTGCAGGTCTAGAACTGGGTGCCAGCCCCCCCATCCATTTCGGGACCAAGAAGTACCTGGACACAAACCCTGGGTCTGGTGGAAGATCCGCCACCTTCCTAATCACCTCATTTTGGAGGAGCAGGGCAATATCAGTTCGACATGCCAACAGAGAGGCTGCGGACCCCGTAACCCCCCGTGGGACGACCGCTCGGAAGGGCGAGGCCTGCTCAAACTCCAGAGGCAGACCCTTTCCTACCACCTCCAACACCAAACGGTCCGTGGTGATAGCGGACCAGGTGGAATGAAAGTGGCAGAGCTGTTCCCCCATGGGGGGAATCCAGGGGGAAGTGATGAGGTTGGCCCTCAACCCATCATTGGGCAGGCTTGGAGGAAGGACCGGCCGAGAGACCTCCTGGGCCTTTTCCTCCCGGCTTCCTGTTAGAGAAAGCTGCAGGCTTGGCTTTGGGGTGCCAAGTGCGAGACTGCTGGCCCTGATGCTGGTGTTGCTGGGCCGGACGTGCCACTGGGGCAGAAGGGCGAAAGGACTTATGCTGCTTTCGGCGGCCTTTGTCCTTCTGAGTAGACGTGACAGAGTCCAAGGTGGCACTGGACTTTTCAACTCTCTGGAGGTGGCCTTCCACCCCAGGCCCGAACAAGTTGGTACCCAGGAAGGGGACGTCTGCCAACTTGTGCTGGGTATCCGCCATAAAGGTGGATATTGTTAGCCAAGCTCTGCGGCGCATGGCCACTCCGGCCGCTACTGACCAGGCACAGGAGTCTCCGATGTCGAGAGCCGTTTGGAGCTGCTGTTTTGCCACTGCCCTTCCCTGATCCCGCACCTGCTTGACCGTAGTCTGCAGATCAGCTGGGAGATGAGGGATCACCTCATCCAGGGAGCCCATAAGGGCGTGGGAGAAGTGCGCCATCAGTAAGGCCAAACTGGCCTGACTGAGGCCGAGGGAGGACGCAGCTTATACTTTACGTCTGGCATAGTCCAGCTTTTTGGACTCTTTGTCAGGGGGCTTGTCCACATCCCTAGCATTCCTGGAACGCCGGAAAATGCTGTCGGTAACCAACCCCTCCACGGAGGGGTGTTCCGAGAAACTGGACAGAGACCCGGTAGGGACCGCATACTTCCTGGCCATCCTGACCGAAGGAGCAGGACAAGAAGCCAGCCGCTGCCATAACTCCAAGGCTGGGCCAACAATGGCTTCAGCCACCGGAAAGGCCTCAGTGGGAGAATCCCCTCGGTCCAGTATCTCCGTGAGGGGATACTTGGCCCACTTGGATATGGGCTCGAGCTGCATCCCGGTGGACTCCAAGATGAGTCAAAGCAGACCCATGAACGATGATGGGCTCTCGTCCATCGACTCCCCCCCGGAGGACTCCAGGTCAAGGGGCCTGGAAAACAGGGAGGAGTCGTTGTCAGACTCCGAGGAGTCTGCGAAGAGCTGCCTAGGGCCTGAGCCACCCTCCACCTGCCGAGGATGGTCGGGAGCGAGGGTGACCGACAACCGGTGGGGCAGTCCCTGACCCAACCGAGAACCCTTGGTCGGAGCCCCTGATTTCGGTTGTGGAGACAGAGGTTCCACCACAATCGGTGGGGCAGCTGGTTTCGGCCAAACAACCGGCCCAGGTTTGAGCACCTCAACCACTGCGAGGGGTTGTTTCGGCCTTTCGGGTGACAGCCACTTAATGGCCGGGGAAGGCAACGGTGTCGGCTTGTTCCCGGTCAGAAGGAGCTGCTGCCACATTAAGTGCTCATAGCGTCGACGTAATTTGCACCTAAGCCTCTCCTCCGAGGAGGAGGAAGATGAGGACAAGCAGCACTGCTGCTTTCCTCGGTACCGAGACCGCCGATGCCGGCGGGATCAGCTGGACCGAGACGAGGTCCGAGACCATCAGTGTTTCCGAGGGTGGGTCTAGGAGGGAGCAGGGAAAACCCGCTCCTCTCTCGGCTCGGGAGCCTTGACCGGGGACTCCAGCACAGGAGGCGCAGGCAAGTCCTCGGTTTCCACCGGGGGAATCAGTGATGAATGGTTTTCGGCTTCACCAGTTGACAGCCCGTCCGACGGGTCGAGAAAAATCTCGACCGTATCGACTGGTGTCTTGGCCCGGCTGACTTGACAGGGACACCGTGAAGCCAGCGGCCTTAGCCACAACCTCGACCGAAGTAGAGTGTCGACTGTCTGGGGAAGGGGACCTCTCCCACTCCCACGTACGTTGACAGTGGGACTTACCCTTCGAGTCCTTCTTTTTAGACCGAGAAGAATGTCCCGATGGCCCCTCACCCTTCATGGAGAGGGATTGGCAAAGCTCCTTAATAGAAGCTGTGTAGGAGGATCCCAAGGAGAGCGGGATAAATGCCACGACCGAGGAAGATGAAGATGCAGCCTGGGCCGCCTCCTCCTCGAGGGCGATCATCTGCTCAAGTTGCTCAACCGAGCCAGCTGCCGCGGAAACCGTCCAACGGGCCTCCTTGGACTTCACCGGCGGGTAACGTTTTTCGGGGTGCCCAAGTTGGAGCCCGGCAGCACGGTCTTCGAGGAAGTTTGCCGAAAAAGACCTGCACAACTCACAGGCCTGCGGCTCGTGGTCAAGCCTGAGGCAGTAGACACACATGGAGTGTGGATCGGTCCTGGACATCATCTGCCCACATGGGCACCGCCGAAAACTGGGAGTCGATTTGTCCATCGCAGCCGCGAAGGAAGAAGTAGACCGAAGTCTAGAAAATTTTAAAATTATTTTCGGGTGAACCAAAGAGTTTGGATCCAGTCTAGACGCAGAGCGCTAATGAGGGAACCTGAACTTCCAAGCGGTAAGGAAGATCTGGCGTCATGGGGCGGAGCCGAGAGTTTTACCACCCGGGTGGGTGGGAGGAGCCAGCTTGAAGACCTTTCCGGCAAGATTTAAAGCAGCAAGGAACCTGCCAGACAGTGTGGATGAACAACATATCCATGTCCCTAGAAACTATTTCATCTAAAACTATGATCTCATTGGGGGGGGGCAAAGCCTCCAGAAATTTAGCAAGAAAGTTTGGGGAACACTGAGCCAGAGCCTGTGTAGTGACTATGTTAGACCCCAAAACAGGGAAGACAGTCTCGAGCCCCAAAAAGGTTAGACATAGTCTAATGCAATGTTATTGGGACCTCTATACTACAGACCTGGAGACTTCCCTGGCTAGGACTGAAGCCTATCTGGCTAACCTGGCTATACCATGAATTAGCTCAGACCAAGCAAATGCTCTTTTGACACCGACTGGGGAGGGAGAGCTACTCCAAGTGCTTAAAAAAGCTTCAAATCTGAAGGCCCCGGGCCCAGACGGCTACCCCTCTGAATTTTATAACAAATTTAAAAAATCTCTCTTGCCCATTATGATCACGGCCCTCCAAGCGATTCAGATCGGAGAACCTCCCCCTCCTACTTGGCAATATGCAGTTATAGCAGCAATTCTTAAACCCCAGAAAGACCCCAAACACCCTTTCTCATATCGCCCAATCTCTATGCTAAACTATGACTACAAGCTGTTTATACCTGTTATGGCATCCAGAATAGACCATCTGCTTCCAAATATTACAGACCAAGACCAGGTGGGTTTTACTAAAGACAGGCAAGCACAGGATGCTATTAGACGTACTCACTTGCTAGTAGACTATGCCCTCTCTAGAGAAATCTAGTTAGTGCTATTAGGACTCGATGCCGAAAAGGCATTCAATAGGGTCAGTTGGCCATTTCTATGGCAGACTCTCCTTCACTTTGGTTTCCCAGCTCAGTTTATAAGGCAGTTAATATATATATATATAACATATATATATATATATATATATATATATATATATATATACATACACACACACATATATATATATATATATATATACACATATATATACACACACACACACATGTATATATATATATACACACACACACATATGCATACTGTACATACATACACACACACACACACGCACACCCCTCTCCTAAAGCAAATGTTAGGGTAGCTGGGGCCCTGTCACACACGTTTCAATTATCCAGAGGGACACGGCAGGGATGCTCCTTGTCCCTGCTTTTATTTGCACTTTACCTCAAACCCTTGACAACAGCCATTAGGTCCAGCCAAGTGATAGAGGGTATTCCACTGGGGGGACAGCAGCAGAAGGTATCACTTTTTGCTGACTGTATCCTGTTAACCAGAACAGATCCTGAGACATCAATCCCAGAAATGGGGGAACAACTGCAAGCCTTTGGTGAAATAGCTAGATATAAAATAAAACAAAAACGGAAGTACTAACCTATAATTTTGCCCCCTTCACCAAGCTTAAGAGAGAATTTTCATTGAAATGACAGACAAGAGATGTGATATCTAGGAATAAAGCTGACAAGAAACCCTATACATGCTGAAATGCTAAATTTAGAACCTCTGACACTAAAACTGACTGAAGATCTATCAAAGTGGTCTCAACTCCCTTTAAGTTTCTTGAGTAGAATATTAAGTATCAAACAAAATGTGTTCCCCCGGATACTGTTTTTTCTCCAGAACCTACCATTCCTCCCCTCTAAAATCTACTTGCAGGCGTGGGAAAGAATAATTTCTTGCTTTATTTGGAGAGGCAAACCCCTAGAATTACATATACTGTCCTACAGCTGGCTAGCGAGAAAGGTGGCCTAACTCTCCCAGACCTCACAAAATATGCAATGGCAGCCCAGTTAGAAGTGGTCCTCAGCTGGATAAATCCACAGTATGAGGCCCACTGGAAACTAGAATTAACATGGGGGAGATTTGTACAACCCCAAGAACATCTTTTCAGCAACCAACCCAAATGCCGTACGCTTGTAAACTACCCAAAATTCACCAGGGAGCCCCTAAAAAACTGGCTTAAACTTTTTAATGACTTATTAACTTTCCCTGAGAGGCTGTTATTGGAAACACTGGTCTTTTAATGCCGATTTTAGCAGTGGTCCAATGGGTCCCTACTTGGCAAAATGGCAACGGTATAGGGTATATTATATTTATCAGTTGGTGGGTCACTGGGTTGCTCCCCTTTATTTCCTTGCAAGCAAAATATAATCTTCCCCAAATGTACTTTATATCTTATTTACATGTTAAATCTCATCTACTCCCTTATGAGGGTCCACTGGCGGCCTTGATAAACTGTCCCACACAGCTACTGCAATTAATACTGGCTCATTTCATGGGAACTACTTCAGAACACTTAAGTAACAAAATTTATAAGGCACTTAATAAGAGAAAGGGAGGCTCGACAATCTCTATTAGAGTCAGAAGAGTTACAAGTGGAAATAAATGAATTGGCATTGACAAAGTCAGCACTACCAGCATTTAAAACAGTCCCTTCACTATACTGGAGGGAATACATTTAGAAGCTCAGGTCTCGCTTTTTCAGGACCCCAGCTGTACTAGCCAAATATGGAGAAACAACAAGGGGAGAATACTGGCGGGGCTATGGGGGCAATATGGCAGATCAGAGTCCTGTCCTCTGGCTTTGTCCGGGGGTGGTGAACATTTGGACCAAAGTCATTGAGGAACTAGTGGCAATATATGGGACCCCTGAACTATTTACCCCAACTTACATTTTAACATTTATTAAACCAGCTGGGTTTCGAATTGACAAGAAGATACTTAAATTATCAAATTAATCATAGCAGCCCATAAGACTATTACACGATTATGGTTCACTAATAAGTCCCCTTCCAAGGCAGCATGGCTGGCTCCGACTAGGAAGATATATGCCCTGGAATGCCTCTCCGCCAGACTGCTAGATAGAATTGAGAAGTTTGACATTCAATGGCAAAAACAGGTGACATACCAACTTGAACAGTACATGGACTTTGTCCCATAGAGGACTACATGTAAGCAAGGGGTATTTGTTTTAAGAACAGCGGGCTGGGGGTGAGAAACCTGAAAGGGGTAACTAACACCACACAAAAGTCTGGAGACTGGGGAGTGAAGCTCAAAATTTATACTGAATTCAATATGTAAATTAAGATAAGAATGGATTTCATCATCTAAGAGATAAATAATTGAATGTCATGAATTGTTAAATCACTGAAGAAGAGAGACTGTCTGTCATAGTAACAGGAAGACAAAAAGTAGAAGGAACTTCCTTATGTCAAAGTGGAATATATGATGTATCAGGCTGAAACAAGGCAATGAGACTATTTGTATCCTTCTCATATGCTATTATTTTTATGTGAAATTCTCTAAGATGAACTGACTGATTCAAATAGCTATGTAAGTTATCTGTGAGAAGATGAACCCAATAAAAAAAATATATATATATTTTTTAAAAAGAATATTTTGTTACAAATCTGCAGTAAAAAAAATAAGCACAGTTTTACAATTCCTATTACCTTTAATAAAAACAAAAGAACAGTTATGCAAGAACTTACCGTAACTGTAGATCTTTGAGGGGATCTCAGTCATCCGGTCACATGTAGGAACTTCACCTCAATGAATCAGCATCCACATGGAAGATTTTCCAGCAGTACCACTGGGGCCACCCATGCTGACATCACCTGCGAAGTCACCAATCCTATAAAGGCATGAGCCTGCTCCCGCCCCCCCTCAGTTCTTTCCCCAAGAGACTAAGGGAGCACACCCATGCCATGGGGGACTGAGGAGAGATAGGTGCCCAGGTCAGAATAAAAGGCTGGATACATCAGTTCTGAGAACAGAACCCCACAAGGGGGGGGATGGTGGGAGGGAAGGCAGACCTGATGACTGAGATTCCCTTGAAGATCTGCTGTTATGGTAAATTATTTTGTAACTGTTCTATCTTCTTCAGGGGGTATCTCAGTCATCAGGTCAAACTGTAGGAATGAGTCTCAAGCAGTTACTGGTGCAGCAAAAACAGTCTGGGAGGAATGTCAACCAAATCCTAGGACAGGAGGCCCTGCAAGACAGCCCAGCCGAAGCCTGCTCGAGCTCTAGAAGCAATGTCCAGACTAGTGCTTGGTGAAAGTGTGGATGGTACTCCAGGTGGCAGCAGCGCAGATGTCAGCAGCTGAGACCCCTTTAAAACAGGTCACACAGGAAGCCATGCACCTTGTAAAATGGGCCTTCACCATCCCCAGCAACTGTTTGCCATGCTTGTTGCAGCAGAACACAATACAATGTGCCAACCATTTGGACAAACATTGTTTGGAAACCTTAGCACCCTCTCTTCCTGGGGTGAAAGAAACAAAAAGCTGTTTTGCCTTTTGCAGTCCTTAGTTCGGAGCAGACAGTACTTCAAAATTTTACACACATCTAATGTATGGAGCAGTGCTTCCCTGGACTGGCACGCTCACAGAAAATAAACTGATAAGTGGATAGATTGGTTCACTGTAAATTCAGACACCACCTTAGGGAGAAACTTAGGATTCGTGCAGAAAAAGACCCTGTCTTTGTGAAAAATGAAATAAGGCTCCTCACACCAGAGAGCCTGAAGCTCGGAAATCCTCTGAGTAGAAGTAACGCCAACAAAAAATAATGCTTTTCAAGAAAGAAAGAAAGTCAGAAAGTCAAGTCAGAAAGAACTGGAAGGGGACAGGATCAGTTGTGTTCCAGGACAGTAGCTGCTGCTGTTGTTTTCACAGGGTTCGTGTGGATTTTACTTGGTAGATTAGTTCTTTTCTTTCTTACTTCTAAGGGGCTAGCAGGGTATTGTTTTGGGGACTGCTGGATGTTTGTAAACTGATTTGGTGGCTGTAAGTGGGGCTCTTTTTGTGGATGTTTCACTGTGTAACAGGCCGCTGGTAGAGGCCTATTTCTGCTGATTTAAAACCTATTTGGTGGGATTTGCTTGGAGATGGTTATTTGAATTGGAGACCTATATCTGTTAATTTCAAGCCTATTTTGATGTGGCGTTAGTGAAGCTGATTAAATTGGAGACCTGTTTCCTTTGGCAGCAAACATATTTTGGGGGCTTTGACTTGAATTTTGATTCCTTGTGCTGACTCCATTAGCTGTAAAGGTTAGTTCATAGTCGGGGAGGGGTGTTAATGGTCTGGCCAGGTCTCACTCAGCCAATTGACTGGAGGCAGAGCTGAATCAGGTTGAGGTGTTAGCTGCTTTGTCTTCTCAGAAAGAACTGGAAGGGGACAGGATCAGTTGTGTTCCAGGACAGTAGCTGCTGCTGTTGTTTTCACAGGGTTACGTGGATTTTACTTGGTAGGTTAGTTCTTTTCTTTCTTACTTCTAAGGGCTAGCAGGGTATTGTTTTGGGGGCTGCTGGATGTTTGTAAACTGATCTGGTGGCTGTAAGTGGGGCTCTTTTTGTGGATGTTTCACTGTGTAACAGGCTGCGCTGGTAGAGGCCTATTTCTTCTGATTTAAAACCTATTTGGTGGGATTTGCTTGGAGATGGTTCTTTAGCTGCAGGGCTTGGAGGGAGACACAGGGCTGATACACTCTCTCTTGAGTCAGGTGTCTGCCCAAGACCCGCCCTCCCACCCCTCACTCCCCAGAAGTCTCCAAATTTATAAGGGAACACCTGCCCTGCAATTGGAGGAAAAGGCTGCTGGTGCAGCTCTAGCCACTGGGGGTTGGATTTAAAGGCTGGGAGAGAGGAGCTTAGGGAGTTGTTCATTTCCCTTATAAGTTTAATGTGTTGTACTGCACCTAGTAACAGGGTTACTGGTGTACAGTGGGACTGTCTCTAAGATTAGTGGGTGACCTGATTAGGCAGTAGGGGTATCTTGGACTGGGGGGAACCTGGTGCCTCACCCAAGGAAACCTATTTGGAAGGGGATGGAACCACACATCATTAGGGCCGGCATCTTTGGGAGGGTGGTGGGGTGCACAGGGGTGTGGAGCAGCCATGATACTGGACTGGGCAGAAGTTTGTTGGTTGCCCAGTGGCACTGCAACTAGCACAAGCAGGGAGGAAGTTGCGGGATGAGGAGAAAGCTGGGGAAGGGGGTGGTATGGTTGGGGAGGGGCTGGGAATCTCCACAGGGTTGCACCAAGCACTGGGGTGGGGGTATAGGGAAAGGAGTGCAGGACAATACTCAGGGTCACATAGGGACCCTGGCAGAGGGTCAAAGGACACTACCAAGGAAGCAGGCAGGTAACTGGGACCCTCACAAAGGGGGGACAGAGGACAACATTCTCAGGAAGTAGGCAGATGGCCAGGGCTGGACAGAAGGAAGCAAAGGCGGGGAGGTGGATCAGACCTTACACTCAATAACTTTCCTTCAATTCTCTTCTTATGAGATGGGGGGTGATGTAGCCACGACAGGAGGTGGTTAGAGAGCGGAAAGGGAGTGGGAGGCAGGAGGCAGGGGCCAGATAGCAGGAAGAACAGGGGGACCTGGAATGCAGGAGAATGGGGGAGCAGTGAATCAGAGCAGGAGGGCAGGGAAGAGGGAGGAAGCACAAGGAGAAGGACCAGTTGGGAGGAAAGGTAAGGAGAAGGACCAGAAGTACAAGGAGGATTCCAGTAAAGGGGCTGAGGGTTTCCATGAAGACCTGACGAGCAAGGAGGAACTAAATGGAGACAAGAAGGAAGGGAGGATGAGCCAGGCTAGTTTGGCAGATGGGGGAGAAGGACCAGTTGCGAGGGCAGTGAGAGGGAATTAGCAAGGTACAGAAGGATACTCAGGAGGAGGAAGGTAGGATTGGAGGGAGGGGTGGCCATGGTAAATAGGAGGGGGTGGCATGTGGCACCCAGATAGGGGAGGAACAAGGAGCCAGCTGGGTGGAGGGGCCTGTAGAAAGGATGAGGGACATGGAGGGAATGGAGGAAAGAGGTGGTCAGAGTGCTCCTGCTGGGGATTCTATGATCAGGGTATCAAATGGGATAGGGAGGAGAAGCCTGGCCAGTTAGAACAAGATGCTTCCCTGGACTAACGGTGCACAGGGCTAAGCACAGGTATATCAGCTGGCAAAGGATTGTGGGGTTCCCAGACATACTGATCCACCTGGGTACAAATGACATTGAGGGAAATGCGAGCTAGAGATACAGGCAAGATTCAGAGAGCTACTCAGGGTCTGTCAAGACATAGGATGCACAGTTCCTTCTCAGAAATCCTGCCAGTGCCAAGGGCTAGTGGGGAACACAAAAGGAAAATTAGGAGATAAACCAGTGGCTCAGGGAGTGGTGTGAGGCCAGAGGGTATGGGTTGATGGGGATTGGGGAGACCTGGGAGGATAGGAGCTGTATGCTGAGATAGACTACATCTCAATTTGGAGGAGGAATCCTTAGTTGAAAATAGAGGGTTCATTGGTGAAAAGTGGGGTTTAAACTTGTGAAGGGGGTGGGATGGGAGAAAAGGCTGTCAAGGGGTGCGATAAAGGAGGGACTCTGTCTCCACCCCCTGGGGACCAGGAGGATTGCAGGAAAAGGCCAACTGGCAAAGTGCAGACCAGGAAAACAGAATCCCCATGGGAACACGAGCAGGGAAATGGAACTATAGGGAAAGGGTGGAGGTAGTCCTGCAAATGCCAGGAGCTTGGGCAATAAAATGCCTGAGCTCCAGGCGATGTTAACTGAGGAGCAGTGGATGTGGCAGCGGTCACTGAGACTTGAGCCACTGCAAGACATGACTGGGACCTGAACCTGGAGGTTACACTATGTTCAGGAAGGACAGGGGAGGGAAGGGAGGAGGGTAGCAATGATAGTCAAAACTGCATTGGCATAGGGGAGTAGGGGAGGCGGAGGGAACCGTGGGAGGCGATTTGGGTCACCTTGATAACAAGGGGGCAAGAGAGTAAAAATAGGAGTGGTGTATAGACCCCCTGCCCTGGCGGAGGAGCTGGAGGACAGTCTGGTGGCAGATGTTAGGAGACACTGCAGACTGCAGAGGACCGTGGTGGTATTGGGGACTTAAACATGACAGGAACAGACTGGGAGACTATGACATCCTCTGTGACCAGGGAACAGAGGTTGTTGGATGTCTTTCAAGACGCGTTCCTAACTCAGCAGGTGAGGGAACCAACCAGGGAGGCACGGGTACTGGATGTGGTCCTGGCAGACAGTGACCAGATTGGGGGCCTGGAGGTAAGGGACCCATTGGCGGGGAGTGACCATGCCACGGTCTGGTTCTGCCTGGACCTAGAAGGGGTAGAAGGCTGCACAAAGATGGAAGTAACCGACTTCAGGGCGGATTTTAAGGAAATGGGAAGGATCCTTGAGGAGCATTTGGATGGGATTGGGTCAGACATGGAGCTGATAGTAGGTGGGAAATCATCAGGAGGGGGTGCAGGATGCTACCAGCACCTGTGCAAGAGTAAGGCAATCTTGGTAGGGCCCAAAAACCCTGTTGGTGGACCAGGGAGGTCCAGGAGGTGGTGCTGGGGAAAGAAAGCAGCCTATAAGCAATTCAAGTGCTCAAGGGTGAAAGGATCGAGGGGAGTACAGGCTGATGGCCTAGAAGGGCCACTAGAGTGGTGAGGGCGGCTAAGGCAAGGAAGGAGCAGAACCTGGCCAGGGAAATTAGGAGAGGGAAAAGGGGTTCTTTAGATACACTGGGGAAAGGCGAAGGGTGAAGGGGCAGATTAGCAGGATTAAATCAGGGAGAGATGGGCACAAGACCCGGAGAGCAGGCTGAGGTACTAAATGAGTGCTTCCACCTCAGTTTTCCACCAGGGAAAATGGGGGTGCTGCATCATACATGGGAGAGACAGAGATAATGAGAGGGGACCCTCACCGATCGGCAGGTCTGGGAGAGGGGAGGCATCACTGGCAGGTGGGGGGAGGGCTAAGCAGGGAGAAGAGGTACCGGAAGTGGAAATCACAGCAGAGAGAGTGAGGGAAGCCCTCAGCTCCCTTAAGATGGAGAAAGCACCGGGGCCAGATAAATTACATCCTAGAATGCTGAAGGAACTTGCAGATGTCCTGGCGAAACCCCTGGCAGAGCTTTTCACCATCTCTCTGAGGACAGGGTGGGTGCCCCAAGACTGGAAGGTGGCGCATATAGTGCCTATCCACAAGGGGATCAAGGAGGTGGCAGGAACTACAGGCCTGTCAGCCTGACATCGGTGGTGGGCAAGGTGATGGAGGCATTGTCAAGGAGAGGCTAGGGGGACCTGGATAAGTCAGGGTGCCTGGACGATAGACAGCATGGATTCATCCGGAAATCGTGTCAAACAAACCTGGTGGAGTTCTATGACTGAGTGACAAGTGCCTTGGACCTGGGTAGACCAGTGGATGTCCTCTTTCTAGACTTCAGCAAGGCATTTGACTCTGTTCCTCACGTGGGCCTGTTGGATAAGCTGGGAGAAATGGGGTGAAACCAGATGATCAGATGGATAGGCAATTGGCTCCAGGACCCGGACCCAGAGGGTCGTGGTTGAGTGGGATAGTCTCATCCCCAAGGAGGGTCATTAGTGGGGTCCCACAGGGATCAGTCCTTGGGCCCCTTCTGTTCAACGCCTACGTATCTGACATAAGGACAGGAATCAGGAGTGAGATGAGTCTCTTTGCAGATGACTCGAAACTGGGCGGTGGTGGATGGGGAGGAGGAGGGTGGCCCTGCAGGGGACCTGGAGGCTCTGGAAAGATGGTCTAGAAAGTGGAAGCTGAGGTTCAATGCAGGAAATGCAAGGTACTCCACCCGAGGGAATGCTACAAGTCTCGATGGCTGAGAGGGACCTGGGGTGGTGGTGGATGTCAAGATGAACAACTCTGAGACTTGTAGGAGGGCAGCAGCCAAGGCCAACAGGATGCTGGGATGCATCGCTAGGGGATCACCTCCAGAAGGAGAGTGATACTCCCTCTGTATAACTGCTTGGAGGCCGCACCTGGAGTACTGCGTGCAGTTTTGGAGGCCACACTTAAAGAGGGACATTAACCTCCTGGAGAGGGTCCAGAGGAGGGCAACCAAAATGATTTGGGGCTTGGGGGACAGGACCTATGAGGAGAGGCTCGAAGAGCTAAATATCAATCAATCAATCAACCAAAATCTTTATTTATTCAGGCGGACATCATTGAGCAAAGCTCATTTACAAGATGGACCCGATAGGTCGAGGAACAACTTGAAGGTACAAAAGCAGACATACACAAAACACATCTATATAAACAGATACAATAATATAAACATATATACAAACAGGGTAGCCGGAGATTACAGGCTCCAAGGCAAGCTAAACCAGACAGTTATGATTGATGACTACTAAAAAGTTGAAAACAGCCTCTGAAAAATGACAGAGGGGCTGGTGGGAGTTTTGGATAGGGAATAAGTCTACTAGTAGTGAGTGAATGGGGTAGAAGTAAGTGACAGGGGTAGCTGTGGAGGTCTTGGTAAGGGCTAGCAAAACTGCAGTAGAAAAAAAGGGGGGGTAATGAATGTGATTGGACTAAGCCTTGTGAAAGCAATTGCATATCTCTGGGAAGAGACTTGTGTAGAGCTTTTTAAAGGATGTTAGAGGTATAAAGGTGGTCAACTTTAGTGTCTTCTACAGAGAATTCCATTCCATTGCTAGAGAGTAACTGATTGCAGATCTCCCATGCCGGGTGCTGGCTTTGGGTAGCTTCAAAGTGATGAGGTTGTTGCTTCTTAGGGCATATAACCTAGTTGGCCAGTGTAAAGCAATCTAAAATATAGGATGGAAGCTTGTTAGACAGGGTTTTGTATATCCACAATGCAGCATTTTTGTTCCTTCTGAGGTGTAAGGATGTCCAGCCAACTGCAGCATAGAGAGAGCAATGATGAGTGTTGAATGGAAGATCTGTGATGAACCTGAGAGCTCTATGGTACAAGGTATCCAGTTTACTTAAATAGGAAATAGAACAGTGGCCATAGAGGAAGTCTGCATAGTCAATAAGTGATAGAAATGAGGCCTGGATTAGTCTCTGTCTTGAATCTCTGGTTAAATAATGTTTAATTCTGAAAGAAAAAGGCAAGCCTCTGTGAAATATTTTCAAGTTCTTCAATATGCTGAGTATAATCAAGCCTGTTGTCAATCCATACCCCTAAATATTTGAATTTGTCAACATAGTCAAGGCTTTCTCAAGGATGGTGGATAGTTGGGGAAGATTGCTTGAGTGAAAAGTGTTAGTATAGTAATTAGTGGAGAAGAACATAGCTTTTGTCTTCTTTGCATTTAGGAGGAGTTTTTTTTTCAAGTAGTTGGTATTGCAAAAGGGAGAATTCTGATTGTAGTATTTCACAGGCCCTTGAAGGTGATGGGTTACTGACATAAGACAGTGTCATCTGCAAAGAGGTGAACATTGGCTTTGGTGAGATTAGAGTCAATACAAAATCACACATGCCCCCACAATGCAAAGCATCATGGGCTGCATATGCAAATCACTACAGAATGTTTAGCTGGTCCAACTTTAAGCAGAATTGCATGGTGCCGAAAGGCCTCTCACACAGTTTGCAAAGGGTGCTAACAGAAAACATAGACACGTGTTTCGTCCTACCAGGACTCATCAGTATGCCTCGTCTGTTTGACACCCCAGTGGAATGGACCAGCTACCCCTAAGGCAGTGTGCCTGGGATATATTGTGGTGAACCCATTAAAATAAAAAACTATTTCCAACAGAAAGAAGGGTTAAAAAGTCAGGTTAGTTGATATCTTGGAGGTAGAAGACTTGGTTTGCTGGCCAAGGCACCTAGCTTCACCTGAGCTCTTTCCTTCTAAGACTGCTTGAAAGGCAGAGTAGAGAAATTTACCAGAGCAAAGGAGAAGGATTAAGACTTAGTTTGGCTAAGCAGATTTACTGTGTGGTGGTGTTTTTATTTTCTACTCACAGGGATTGCTACTGTTTGTTGCTAACATTTCATTGCTTTATTTTTTCTCTGATTCAATTGTTGTTGCTGGTATACCTTCTTCTGCATTATTACAAGGTGTGCCTACAGGTGTGTGCTAACAGATTACTGCTGTAATCTTCTGATTCAAATTGTCTTTTGCAAGGTATATCTTCAGTTACTGCTTTATTTTCTCTGGAGCAAAGTGTTTCTTACAGGGTATATCTTCTCTGAAATTACTGTATATTACAGGTGGAGCTTACATTTTATGACTTTATCATTGGGCTAAGCAAAATTACTGTTTGACACTGTGTTTTATTTTATTCTTGTTTGTTGAAAAGGTTTGTTGTCTCAGAGGTGTTTCAGTCTCCTTCTCACATTGAAGGAGCTAATTGCTTTTCCTCCACAGCTCTTCCAAAGGATTAGGTGTGTATGTAGAGGTGGAGCTGGCAAACTGTCAGTAATTTCCAACAGAAAGAAGGGTTAAAAGTCAGGTTAGTTGATATCTTGGAAGCAGAAGACTTGGTTTGCTGGCCAAGGCACCTAGCTTCACCTGAGCTCTTTCCTTCTAAGACTGCTTGAAAGGCAGAGTAGAAAACTTACCAGAGCAAGGGAGAAGGATTAAGACTTAGTTTGGCTAAGCAGATTTACTGTGTGGTGGTGTTTTATTTTTCTACTCACAGGATTGCTACTGTTTGTTGCTAACATTTCATTGCTTTATTTTTCTCTGATTCAAATTGTTGTTGCTGGTATACCTTCTTCTGCATTATTACAAGGTGTGCCTACAGGTGTGTGCTAACAGATTACTGCTGTAATCTTCTGATTCAAATTGTCTTTTGCAAGGTATATCTTCAGTTACTGCTTTATTTTTCTCTGGAGCAAAGTGTTTCTTACAGGTATATCTTCTCTGAAATTATTACAGGTGGTGCTTTACAGGTTTTACAGTTTTATCTAACATTAGGATAAGCTTTCAGGGTTACTGCATTTGTTGTTGACTGATTGTTTCTGCTCTTACCTCCTTGTTCTTTCGTCCGTGGTTCTTCTTTTTAGGCGGGAAGGGCCCAGCCACCCACCCCATCCAACCACCCACACTACACTCCTTTTATAGGGTACCACAGTTGTGACATTTCCTGTGGCAGAGCAGGAAGGGGCGGATCAGTGGGGCCTCCACAAGGTGATCTCATTTACAGGGGCACTAATAATTTAACTTGTAATAACAAGTTAAACAAAGCACAATTAAACCATTACTTGCATTTTTTCCTTTTTTTTTTTCCTTCTAATTACTCTGACTAGGTTACAAACCCAGCAACTTATTTGGAATGGATTTCATTAACTGCAGGTACTGTGGAACAATTTTCAGAAGGACAGTCTTACAGGATTTAGGACACTGTCCTACATGCTGGGCCTTTGGAGATCTTAGGGCTCAGCTCCGGGCAGCATGGGCAGAGATTGCACGCCTCAAATTTCATATTGAAGAGGAAATACATTATAAGAACCACCCGCCATTTCCCCAGCATCCAACAGAAAAACCTCAACCGCAGAGGGTAGTTGGTCCAGGAAGTTGGCAGGTGGTTAGAAGGAGCAAATCAGGTGCCCCATCACTCTGCTCCATCACACTGCCTCCAAAACCATATAAACACTACAAACAGGTATCTGCCTCTATCTCTGAAATCAAATAAAGAGGCAGAAGACACTGCAGAGCAGGACACTCTCGGCACAGAGCTAGCACAACAAAACTCACCCAAATCGAGAACAAAAACTAAACAAGCACAAGGAAATCCAAAAACTTCTGATCATAGGAGACTCCATGATTGAGGAGTTGATACCATCTCCAGCCAGGGTGATGGTCAGATGTCTCCAGGTACATCAGCATGGAGAGACACTGACCGCATTGCTAAAATTGTTCACAAAGCAGGAGAAAACATTGATGTCCTAGTACACATAGGGACTAATGATCTCGCCACGCGGTCAGTTGTGGAGACCAAGAAACACCTGACTAGGCTGGGTGACAAACTATCATCTATTTGTCAGCATCTCCTTCTCTGAGATCCTGCCAGTCTGGGAGAGGAAGCAGATGGACGGAAGGTCAGAGAAGGGAGATAGGGGAGCTAAACACGTGGCTCAAGGACTGGTGCCAGGAAAAAGGACACAGATTTGAGGGAACTGGCAACAGTTCTGGGGCGGAGTTCTTTAAATTTGATGGACTGCATCTGACTAAAGAGGAGTCAGTGCATTGGGGCAGAAGTTTGCGTCTTTGCAGAATATTTAAACTAGCAAATGGGAGGGTGCAGCACCCATCGCTCGAATGGGAAGAACACCCCTCCCCTCAGCTAGTGGTCAAACAGGAATTCAGCGTGTTTGCCGCTCATTTGCATCACCAGGTAAGAAAAAGGTTTGTCTCCCCATACGATGCACAGGAGTAATGCCAAACTTCACCCAACAACTAACACACCAAATCTGGCCAATGGAAAATCATGTACACAAATGCTCACAGCCTGGAAATAAGATCCCAGACCTGCAGGCAATAATGTCACAGGCTAAACTGGACACAGTAGCAATTAGTGAGATGTGGTTTACCAGTAACCACACTTGGGAGACTTCAGTACCTGGCTATGTATTGTTCAGAAGAGACCGAGGTGCAAAAGGGGGAGGAGTGGCCCTTGTATTAATGAAAATATCAAAGCTACAGAAATTCAGAATACACATAAGGAGCCAGAAGAACTGTGGGTCACCCTGGAAACAGGAAATGGGACAGCCATAAGAACTGGGGTTGTCTACAGGCCCCCAGACCAGAGGAGGACACAGACACATTACTGTTAGAAGATATACAAAACATGACAGCTAAAGGGAGGTTCTGATAATGGGAGACTTCAACATACCAGATACAGATTGGTCAATACCAGCAGGAACATCTGCCAGAACTAGACTCATAGTGGATTCCTGCAGGGGAGGCCTCAAACAACTGGTACAGCAACCCACAAGAGACAGGGCTATCCTAGATCTAGTACTGACTAACAAGAAGGGATCACAGATCTCCAGGTAGAAGGTCACCTGGGGCCAGTGACCATCACATGGTATGGTTCAATTTGGCTACTACATCTAAATCATCCCATTCCAAGGCAAAATATGGGACTTCAGAGGACTGACTTTGATAAGATGGCCAACAGAGTTAAGATAGCCCTGGCAAAAGAAACACAGGTGAGGGGTACACGAGCAAAGTGGGCAAGCATTAAGGATGCAATACTTGAAGCAACATCCCATTGTGTTAGACAGAAAGGAAGTGCAAAGAAGAAGGAAATCACTTTGGTTCTCAAATACAGTAGGAAAAGGTCAGAGCCAAAAGGCTGGCCTTCAGGAAATATAAAGAACACAGCGGATGAAGATGGAGGCATACCAAACTGCCCTAAGGAAGCAGGTAAGGCAGTAAGGCAGGCAAAGTCCCAAACTGAGGAAACACTAGCACGAACAGTAAAAGAAGGTGACAAGACTTTCTAAAGATACATTAGTGAAAGGAGAAAGTCCAGAGGAGTTATTGCTAAGCTTAATGGAGAAAAGGGAGCATGTGAGGAGGAGGACCCTGTAAAGGCATCTATCCTAAATAGATACTTTTGCTCAGTATTTACTGAAGAGAAGGTAGGGCAAGGCCCACAGCTCAGCATCATGGACACAGTGGGGAGGGAGGTGAGCACTACTCCCTTCACAAAAGAAAGGTTCCTACAAGGGCTTGCTAAGCTCAGAGTGGATAAGGCAATGGGACCTGATGGCATACATCCCAGGGTACTTAAGGAGCTAAAGGAGGACTAGCAGAGCCATTAGCAGAATTGTTTAGTGAGTCTCTGAGCACAGGAGAGGTCCCAGAAGACTGGAGAAGGGCTCATGTGATCCCGCTCCACAAGAGTGGTAGCAGGGAGGAGGCGGGAACTACAGACCGGTCAGTCTTACCTCAGTAGTGGGCAAGATTATGGAGGCACTCCTTAAGGAAAGGATAGTGCAACACCTGGAATCCATAGGGGCACAGGATCCAAGACAGCATGGGTTTACAAAAGGAAGGTCCTGTCAAACTAATCTCATAGATTTCTTTGACTGGGTAACCAGAGTGGTGGACCAAGGGGGAGCAGTTGATGTCGCCTACCTTGACTTCAGCAAAGCTTTTGACACTGTTCCACATAGAAGATTGATAAATAAGCTGGGTAGGCCGGGTGGGTCAGAAGTTGGTCAACTGGGTGGCAAACTGGTTGACTGGCAGAAAACAGAGAGTGGTGGTAAATGGTATACAGTCAGAAGAGATGCAAGTCACAAGTGGGGTACCTCAGGGATCAGTCCTGGGGCCAGTCCTATTCAACATCTTTATTAGTGACCTTGCAGATGGACTAGAGGGTAAGGCTTGTCTGTTTGCAGATGACACCAAGATCTGCAACAAAGTAGATGAGCCAGATGGGGTGGGCAGAATGAGAAGAGATCTGGATAAACTAGCAGAATGGTCAGAAGAGTGGCAACTGGGATTTAATGCAAAGAAGTGCAAAATCATGCACATAGGGAAGAGAAACCCTGAAGCCACTTACAGGCTGGGAGGAGTTGCTAGCAGTCACAAGGAAGAAAGAGACTTGGGCATCATCATCACTGATGACCTAAAATCATCCAAGCAGACCTCTAAAGCAGTAGGTAAGGCTAGGGGGTGTTAGGGGTGTATTAGTAGGGGTATCACAAGTTGAAACAGGGAGGTAATAATCCCTCTGTACAAGACATTGGTTAGGGCCCCATCTGGAGTACCTGATGCAGTATTGGAGGCCACACCTTCACAAGGACATTAACCAAATTGAGGCAGTCCAGAGAAGGCAACCAAAATGGTGCAGGGACTGCATCAGAAGACATATGAGGACAGATTAATGGAGCTCAAATGCTATGCACCTTGAGCAAAGGAGGAGAGAGGTGATATGATCAGGGGCATTCAAACACCTTAGGGCATAAACAAGGTGAAAGAGTCTAACATGTTTAAATATAAGAAAATAGCAGGACAAGAGGACACAGCATGAGATTACAGGGAGGCCGATTAAGGGAGATGTGAGGAAATTCTTTTTCACAGAAGGGTGGTGGATGCATGGAATGGCTTACCACAAGAAGTGGTGGCTATGAATACAGTGCAGGGCTTCAAACAGGCATGGGATAGGCATAAGGAGCAATACAAATGACTATGAATAGATAGGTCACTGACAGAGCAAAGGCCGATGGCACATTTATAAGGTAGAAAAAGAAATGGGCAGACTGGATAGGCCTTGCGGTCCTTATCTGCCGTCAACTTCTATGTTTCTATGTTTCTAAAAGACAAAGAACCTCTGTGCATAAACACTGAGGCAAGGGTTACCCCAAAGGGCATTTGGCTGGGAAGCCGAGTTTCCAGAAAATACAAAATCACACATGCCCCCACAATGCAAAGCATCATGGGCTGCATATGCAAATCACTACAGAATGTTTAGCTGGTCCAACTTTAAGCAGAATTGCATGGTGCGAGGCCCTCTCACACAGTTGCAAAGGGTGCTAACAGAAACATGAACACGTGTTTAGTCCACCAGGACTCATCAGTATGCCTCATCTGTTTGACACCCAGAGTCGAGATGGACCAGCTACCCCCTAAGACAGTGTGCCTGGGATATATTGTGGTGAACCCATTAAAATAAAAACTATTTAAAAAGACAAAGAACCTCTGTGCATAAACACTGAGGTAAGGGTTACAAAGGGCGTTTGGCTGGAAAGCCAAGTTTCAAGAAAATACAAAATCACACATGCCCCATGTGGTGATTTGCATATGCAACCGATGCTCCAGCCAAATGCCCTTTGGGGTAACCCTTGTCCTCAGTGTTTATGCACAGAAGTTCTTGTCTTTTTTAAATAGTTTTTATTTTAATGTGTCTACTATTAATATATCCTAGGCACACTGCTTAGGGGTAGCTGGTCCATTCCACTGGGGTGTCAAACAGACGAGGCATACTGATGAGTCCTGGTAGGACTAAACACGTGTCTATGTTTTCTGTTAAAGCACCCTTTTGCAAACTGTGTGTGAGAGGGCCTTTTCGCACCATGCAATTTGCTTAAAGTTGGACCAGCTAACATTCTGTGGTGATTTGCATATCAGCCCATGATGCTTTGTATCGGGGGGCACGTGTGATTTTGTATTTTCTTGAAACTTGGCTTCCCAGCCAAATGCCCTTTGGGGTAACCCTTGCCTCAGTGTTTATGCACAGAGGTTCTTTGTCTTTTAGAGTCAATGTTGTTAATGTAAATGGCAAAAAGGATAGGGCCCAGGATAGATCCTTGAGGTACTCCTCTTAGGAGAGGTTTTGATGAGGATAGGTCGCCTTCATTTTTCACCTGCTGCATTCTATCAGTGAGATAACATCTGAACCACTTAAGAGAGGGTGGATCTAGGCCTATGGAGTGCAGTGAAGAGTGTAGCAGCTCATGATCCACTGTGTCGAAGGCTTTGCTTAGATCAAGAAATACAGCACAGACGCTGTTCTTTTGTCTAGCTCAGCTTACCAGTCATTTGTGACTTTTGCCAGTGCAGAAATGGTGCTATGCCTAGTCCTAAACCCAGATTGAGCGGGGTTTAAGAGATTATTAACATCAAGGTAGTCTCTTAATTGGATGCTCACTCAATTTTTCTAGCATTTTGGAAAGCACTGGCAGGATGGATATGGGCCTGTAATTGTTGAGATCATAGGGTCCCTGATTTTGGGAGGAACACTTGTGCTGTCTTCCACAGCGAAGGAATAGAACCAGAGGCTAAAGATAGATTAAAAAGATGTGTTAAAGGGACTGCAAGCATATGTATTGCAAGTTTTAGAAAATAGGGGTCAAGAGTGTGCACCTACGCTTTTTAGTGTCCAAATGCAACAATAGATCCTCTACTTGCTTCAGTAAAATTGGTTTGAATGAGAATGAAGAATCAGCCCTCTGAGCCTCAGTAGACTGGGATTTAAGTTGTGCCGCAGTAGATTAGCTGGAGAGGAGTCAAAAGCAAGGCCAGCCGTTGTGAAGTGATTGTTGAATGCATCCAATACTTCCGTTTGTCAGAGATAACAACCTTATTAATGTGCACTTGAGATGGCAGAGGGTGCTAGAGTCCTGCCCTAAGATCCCCTTGATGGTGCCCCAGAATCTAGCAGGGTTGTGATAAGAGCATCAAGTTCAAGCCGTGTAAAAGCAGCCTTAGCATCCCTTACTTTTGGTGCAGCTATTTCTGGCTTTTCTGAACAGCAGCCAGTCATTTGGTTCCTTAGTCTTCCTTGCCATTTTCCATAGCTTATCTCTCTCAAGCAGTGCAGATTTAAGGTTGGCTGAAACTGGCTGACAGATTTGCTTTATTCTAACACTAGTGATTGGTGCATGAGTATTGAGGGCACCTATGATTATGTTGTTTAACACCTGAAGTGCTATTTCCACAGAGTATGTAGGTAGAACTCCTGCCGCGTGCAGAGTGGCATGAGTCGTGGAGATATCCCTCGATATTAGGTTTTTTTAGATCTTCTGGGAGGAATTTTGCTGGGTTAGCTGGTTTGCCTGATGATCTTATTCCTGCAATAAGACAGTGATCACTTATGTCACTGAATAGTACTCCAGCGTGTGAGAACAGGTGGGGTTTGTTTACCAGCATGATGTCAAGTAGGTGCTACTACTTCTGTTCTTTAAATTGATTCTTGTCGGTTCATTTATTAGTTGAGTAAACCCATATGTATCACAAAAGATACTAAGGGTGCAGCTGTCTTGGAGAGCCAGTTTAACTCAGATCACCTAAGATAATGATATCTTCAGGGCCCAGTTTGATTATGTTCCCCAGGTGGGTTAAGAGCTTATGATCAGCAGAGGGGCTATAGCAGCCAACTAGTTGAAAAGCTGCCATGTTGGGAGAGCTATTTTAAAGGATAAACATTCAAATTCTTTGGGCAATGATGTGTGCACTAAGGCAAGATGCAGATATATTTGATTTTATATAAATAGTTACTCCGCCCCTTGACAGGCAGTCTGCTCTGAATATTTGGTAGTTGGGTGGATTACCTCCCTATCTGTTGTTGCAGGTTTTGAGCCATGTCTGGATATTACCAGAAAGTCTGGCATGGTGTGGGCAACCCAGGCTTGCATTAATGAAAGCTTTCAGGAGGCTGCATGCATTGATATGAAGGAAGCTTAATCCTTTGATGGATGCTAGATCTGCTGGGAGGTGATGCCCTCTGGAGGTCCTGGATTGATTTCAACATTACCAATACAGATCAGCAGAAAGAATAAGAGTTTTGTGAGGGCTTGAGAGGACAGGAGGATGGGACAGTCAATGGGCCTTCTCTTCTTGCTCGATGGCCAATGCTTTGAGATGATCCACTCTGGTTAAAGCAGTAACCTGTCACAGAGTGCTAATTTGGTGGATAGGTATAAGGGGCACTGTAGATCCAATAGTGGAGCATCAGAGTAAAAAGTACATGACAGGTTGTGAGACTTTTTGAGAGTTACCCACTGATTATGATGAAACAACGGTAGGGCATATGTGAGGAACCAATCGGCACCCACTGGAGGTGTCACATGAAAAGCTAGGCTGGTGAGCCGCATTATTCAGTAAGGTATGGGTCGGTATGGCATCATCCTCAAAGAACACCATAGCTGAGAGAGAGAGAGAGACAGTAGAGGGCTTCCCCATTATGATCACGGTAACTAGGGTTAACTACAATGAGGACAAGGGAGGACTGCTGAGCAGGTGACACACGGGAGCCGCTGACAGGATGTGGACAGAATTTTGCTGTGGGCGGAGGTAAAGAATTGCAAGGGAAGATCGTATAAAAGAAACACCCAAGAGGGGAAGGGGTGGGCAAAAATTTGCGACTTTCCTTACACCTTCCTGACTGTCTCTCCGGCCTCCTGGTCCTCCTGGCGGCCTTGCAGTGCCGACCGCCCGCCACGGAGCGTAGCCCAGCGCTCACTGGGTGCTTGAGGCAAGGACGGCTAGAGTGGAGGGAGACAGAGGAAAGCACAGTCACCTAAATAAAATAGCACAATCAAGTGATTCTGCAATTAGTGTGAAGTTACTTTGCACAACAAAAGGCTGGGGGGGGGGGTTCGTCGCCTTAGCGACTGGCCCACTAGAAGTCCCACCAAAAGACTGTAATCACATAAACATTTTAAAATTACAGCAGAAACCTTAGAAATTTAGCAGTAACAGGAAAACAGCTCTTTTTAGGCAATTTAGTTTAAAAAACACACAAACCTCGACCAACTTCAGCAGTACAAAGTAAAACAGCAGTCTATGGAGCAGGAGGACCAATCGGAAACAAGGCTCAGATAGCGCTCGCCTTCCGATTGGCCGCGGCTTTCCCGTACCTTCCTGGCTGTCTCTCCCGGCCTCCTGGTCCCCTGTCTGACTCGGGCCTCCAGTATTCCTCCAGTATATGTACATATTGGAAGAGAGAAGGGACCGGGGGCACATGATAGAGGTCTTCAGGTACATGAAGAGGGTAAATAGGGGAGGAACAGTCAGGGTGCTTCGAAGGAAGGATGAAGGGGCCACTAGAGGGCATGGGTGGAAGCTGGAGGGGGGAAGATTCAGGGGAGAAAGGAGGAGGTGCTACTTCACTGAGAGGGTGGTGGAGCCATGGAATGCACTACCTAGGGGGCTGGTGGAGGCAGAGACAGTGGAGGGGTTCAAGAGGGGTGGGACAGGTACAGGGAAGGGTTCTGGAAGCAAAATCCAAATGCAGCAAGAATATCTGGAACTGGGAAGGGAGAAGCCAGAGAAGGCGGGGGACAGCAAGGTCAGCACCCAGGGTGGGGGCTGACCGAACGAGCAGACGCGAAAGACCGTTAGGCCTATTCTGCTGGCATTTTAGTATGTTAGTAAAGGAAGCATAGCTCGCAAGTTGCGGTTTAGCTCAAACGGAGACAGGGTCAATTTCTCCAAAACAAAATTTAGATCCCAAGCCAGGACAGAGGAACACATTGGAGGTTTCAAGTGCTGGATGCCCCCGAGAAAGGCACGGGGTACATCTAACTGAGCCACGGTATGATTGCCCACAGGATCATGAAAGTCTGAACTAGCCAAAAGATGTACCTTGAGGGAGGAATACTGGAGGCCCGAGTCAGACAAGGAGACAGGTAGTTCAGAATCTGGCTCACTGGACAGGTGAAAAATGACTGGCATCCCAGAAGACAAACCTCTTCCACTTCATGGCATAAGTGGCACCGATAGAAGGCTTTCAAGCTGCCATGAGGACACCTGCCACTTTCTGAGATACACTGAACCGGGCTACGATGACTATGGCCTCAGGAGCCAAACATGAAGATGAAGGGACTTGAGATTCGGATGGACCAGGGTCCCCGGGCCTGCATCAGCAGATCCCTGCAGAGAAAACAGTGGTTCCTCCGCTAACTGCTGCAGTAATGGAAACCATATCTTCTATGGCCAGAAGGAAGCACCCAGAATCATGGTGGACCCCTCCATTTGCAGCTTGATTAGCACCCTCTGAATCAGAGGAAATGGAGGGAAGACATAAAAGAACCTCCTACTCCAGGAGAGGGACAACGCGTCTCACCTGAAAACTCCAGGCCCTGGATCGAGCAAACAGAAACTGGGCAGTTTTGCGTTGAGTGGGGACGCAAGAAAGTTCAATTCTGGATAGCCCCATCTGGCGAACAGCTCTTCTGCAACGGATGACAGAAGTTCTCATTTATGCATGTGGGACTGAGTCCAGCTGAGGCTGTCCACCAGGATATTTAGCATGCCTGGGACATGGACTGCCAAGGGAACAAGAATGTGGTCCAGTGCCCAATACCAGACTCTCCTGGCCTCCCTGCACAGGCAGTACGAATGTGTTCCCACTGCTTGTTGATGTTACAAACAACACTGAGGTTGTCGGACTGAATCAGCTGATCTAGTAGGAGATTGTTCTGAAAGGCCTGCATGGTACACAGGACCACCCACATCTCCAAGACACTGATATGCAGGGACATCTTGATCTGGGACCATGTCCACAGAGTCTGAAAGGGACAAAGGTGTGCTTCCCAGCCCAAACTGGAGGCATTCGTGGTAAGGATTTGCTGGGCAGAACAGCTCTGGAATGGAACCCCTTGTAACAGGTTCTAGAGGTCCATCCACCACCGGAGCACCTTGAGGACTAGGGAAGAGACCAGCACTAACTGTTCTAAGTTGTCCGTGCATTGGTCCCATTGCACCCTGAGTGTCCACTGGAGCACTCGCATGTGCAGTCTAGCCAAGGGTAACATGGCAGTGGCCACTGACATAAGTCCTAATAGCTTCATGTATAACCTCACAGGAACATAACAGCTCTGGGTGACCTCCTGAGCCTGGGAAATGAGGCACACTGCCCTGTTGAGAGGCAGGAAGGCTTTGCCCTGTGCAGAGTCCAGGACCACCCTATGTACTGCAGCCTCAGGACAGAATCAAGACAGACTTGAGTAGATTGACAGTGATGCCCAGGGAGAGAAAAGTACAGTTACGCAAGAACTTACCATAACAATAGATCTTTGAGAGAGGCTCTTGCATTAAGTATTCTCATATAGGACTGACCAGCCAGGCATCAGGACCCCACGGAAAAATTTCTAGCTAGCAGTCTCTGGCGGGGAACCGCCTCCACATCAGGTGATGGGCATCATGCGGCGTCAGCATAGGGGCGGTGCCGCCTGCCTTCCAGTTCTTTCCAAAAGGGCCAAAGAGCAAAGACGGGAGACAGGATATTTCCCTCACGGAAATGGAAACCAAAAAGCTTAGGGGGATGGAGGCCGGGAAGGCAATACCTACTGCAAGAGCCCTCTCGAAGATCTACTGTTACAGTAAGTTCTTATGTAACTGTACTATCTTACTTTTCGAGGGCTCTTGCAGTAGGTATTCACATAGAGGACGGAGTCCCAAGCAGCCAGGAACAAGGAAAAGCATTTGGGAGGAGGACTGTTATCCATAGCATGGAACCTCAGGCTGAACAGGTCTCATGAAAGGATACCTTGTAGTACAGCCAACCCGAAGCCCACTCTATGGCTAGAGGCAATGTCCAAACTGTAGTGTTTCATAACGGTATGGATAGAAGTCCAAGTTGTGGCTGCACAGATGTCTGCAGCTGACATATTCTTGAAACAAGCCACAGAGGCAGCTACTCCTCTGGTTGAGTGACCTCTGACTTGACCCGGCAGGGTCTTGTTGTACTTGTTGTAACAGAAAGTGATACAATGAGGCAACCATTTTGATAGGCATTGCCTAGAAAAAGCATTGCCTTCTCTTTTGTGAGCAAGAGAGATAAAAAAAGCTGATCAGTTTTCCTGAGATCCTTAGTTCGAGTGGTGTAGTATCTCAGTATTCTGTGAACATCCAAAGTATGCAAGAAGTATTCCCCTTGATTGGAGTTTTGCGTAGAGAAAGCAGGTAGCCCAATGGATTGATTCAGCGTAGATTCAGCCACCACCTTAGGGAGAAACTTAGGATTGGTGCGAAAAGCCACATGTTCCTTGTGGAAAATCAAGTATGGGATTTTGCACATCAAGGCCTGAAGCTTGGAAATGCACTGAGCAGAAGTAATGGCCACTAGAAAGAGTGTATTCCAAGAAAGGAACTTTAAATCTGCTGTAGCTGCCGACTCAAAGGGAGGCGGGGTAAGCTTCTCCAGAATAAAATTCAAGTCCCAAGGCTGGGCAGGAATGCGGATGGGGGATCTCAAATGGAGAACCCCTCTGTGCAAAAGTCCCATCTCCGAAGGGAATACGGTAGGCTGAGATAGCTGCCATGTGGACTTTCAACAAGGAATGGCCGAGACCCAGATCGAAAAGGTGACGCATGTAGTCCAGGTCTTTATTGACTAGGCAAGAGAAAGGTTTCAGGTCTTTCGAGTTAGCCCAAATAGAAAATTGTTTCCACTTCATGGCGTAGGTGGATCTGGTGGAAGGCTTTCTGGCCTCTACCAAGATGTCCGCTACGAGCGGAGAAACTCCGAAGTGGGCTTTTACTACGTCTGCAGGAGCCACGAATGTAAATGAAGGGATCTGAGGCCTGGATGAACAAGGGTCCCCTGATCGTAGGTCAACAATTGTTGTGACAGAGAAAGAGGAAGTGGAAGTTCCTCTGAAAACTGTTGCAGAAGAGAACATCAAACTTGCCTGGGCCAGAAGGGAGCGATGAGAATCATTCAAGCTCCCTCTGATCTGAGTTTGTTCAGGACCCTCAGAATTAAGGGAATAGAAGGGAAGGCATAAACTAATCTGTTCCTCCAAGCAAGAGACAGAACGTTCCACCAAAAAATGTCTCGCCCTGGAGCGAGTGAGCAGAAGGCGGGAAGTTTCGCGTTTTGGGGAGACGCGAAGAGGTCTATCTGAGGTGGCCCCCATTACTGAAAGATGCCACTTACGACTTCTTGATCCAATTCCCATTCATGGGAACTGGCTAAGGACTGGCTGAGTTGGTCCGCCAGTGTGTTTTCCACTCCCGGAACGTGGACTGCAGTCAAGTGAAGGAGATACTGGATTGCTCAAATCCAGACTCTCATTGCTTCCCGGCACAGAGGATAGGAACGTGTTCCTCCCTGCTTGTTGAGATACCAGACTACGCACATGTTGTCTGATTGTATGAGGAGATGGCCGGGAAGGATAAAGGAGTGTAGAGCCTGAAGGGCATAAAGGATTGCTCTCAGTTCAAGCACATTCATGTGCAGGTTTTGTTCGAACTTGGACCAGCTGCCCCGAGTCCTGTGAGACCCGAGATGGGCTCCCCAGCCTTCTCCTGATGCACCTGTCGTCAACGTCTGGGAGAGGGGTTTGGTACTGAAGTGAACTCCCAGGCATAGATTCTCCTGCACCATCCACCACTGCAAGTACCTGATCATGGGATCGGAAACTAGCACCTCTTGGTCTAGATTGTCCCGGGTCTGGTCCCATTGTGACCAAAGCATCCACTGAGAGATTCTCATATGGAGCCAAGCGTGTGGGACTGTTGGAATGGCAGCCGCCATTAGCCCAAGAAAGCGAAGGACTGACCTGGCTCCGACCCTCCTGTGACTGGACAGAAGATGGGCTTGAGTCTGAAGGGTGTCCACCCTGTCCGGGGCCAAAAAGGTTTTGCAGATGGTCGTGTCCAGAATCGCCCCTATAAACTGGAGGCGCTGCAAGGGACCAAATGGGACTTTACCGGTTCATGGTGATACCCAAGCTGGTAAAAACCTGCAGGGGAAGGTGAAGGGAGTGCAGGAGTTCTACCTGGATGGGGCCGCCAGGAGCCAATCGTCCAGGTACAAGAAAACCTGAACTCCCTGGGTATGCAAGGGGGCCACTACCACAGACAGGCATTTGGTAAAAACTTGGGGGGCAAAGGAAAGACCAAATGGGAGGGCCCCGAATTGGTAGTGGTCCCTCTGAAAGCAAAAACGAAGGAATTTGCAGCGGGGGGCCAAATGGTAATATGCAGGTAGGCATCCTGCATGTCCAGAGTGCATAGCCACTGTCCCTGCCGAATAAGTGGTAAAAGGCTCTGCAAGGAGAGCATTCTGTAGTGCTTGTACTCCACAAACATGTTCAGGGAGCGGAGGTCTAGAACAGGCCTCACTTCTCCTGTCTTCTTTGGAACAAGGAAGAAATGGGAATAGTAACCTGTCCCCCAAAGATGGGTGGGAACTAGTTCTATCATCGCCTTTGAGAGAAGGATGTGATTTCTTCTAGGACCAGAGGAAGATGTTTCGGGGAGTAAGACGACTGGGGGGTGGTCTTTGGGATGGTTTCTGAAGAAACTCTATTGAGTGTCCTGCTAATATGAACTGGAGTACCCAAGTATCTGACGTTAACCTCTCCCAACCCTGCAGATGGAAGGAGAATCTCCCCCCTACCGGTTTCTCTGGATCCTCCAGAGGCAATGGGAGAGGGAGGGAGTCAGGAGGTGTGGTGCAGCGCAGCAGCGAAGGCTCCCCTGGCTTTTTTGCTCAGGGGAGTCATGGCTGCTGGAGGGGCCTGACATTTGTTGGCCCGTTTGCCCTGTGGTTTTTGTCTTTGTCGGTTTTGCCTACGAAAAGGATGTCGCTGCCCTTGAGGGGGCCTGTACATAGAGTTGACAGACTTGAGTGCAGTGCCCTTCTCTTGCAGTTAGGTAATGATGTCCTTGACATCACCCCCGAACAACACCGAACCCCTGAAGGGGGCATCCTGGATAGCGGATTGCATTTCAGGGACCAAACCTGAAACACGGAGCCAGGCATGACGCCATAGGTCTATGGCAAAAGCCGAGCTCCTTCCAGCTGTGTCCACTGCGTCGTAAGTGGCATGAAGCATGTGCCGACTGGCCAAACGAGCATAACGGACAAGATCCACCACTTCCTGCTTAGTCTGAGACTCAGGAAGGGAGTCCAATTTGGATTCCACCTGACTAAGGATGGTCTTCTGGTACTCCCCCATATGTACCACATAATTCAGGGCCCAAATACCCAGGGTAGAAGAGGAATAGATCTTCTTCCCGTATTGATCCAGAAGCCGGGATTCCTTATCAGGCGGAGATGAGCTAAGGTGTTTGAGATTTGCGGAGCAGCCGTGAGCAGCGCTAATGATGACCAAGTCCACCTTGGCGTGTAGGTTAAGGAAATCTATACCCTCAGGAGCCTGATATAGCCTGTCCTCCTTCCTGGGAAGGGGGGCTAATGCAGAAGGTAGTTTCCAAATGGTGGAAACAAGATCCGCGTGAGGCTCTATCCAGGGTGGAATTAACGCAGGAGCGGTCTAGGGCAGGCCCAGATGAGCAGCGAGTTTCTTGTGCTGCGGGTCTGGCTCCAGTGATTGCCACTGATGGACTTTCTGGATTTTCCTCAGTAACTCCAAAAAGGAGGGATCCTCCGGAGGGGTGCTTGGCCTAGGGCAATCTGGAGTACGTGGCTCGTCTTCGGGATCAGAGCATCTAGTCTTCGAGTCTGAGTCAGACGAATCTGATGATGAGGAGGAGGAAGACTCCTCCCTATGAGGGGGAGGGATGGCCCTTTTGAGGAGTTCCCTGGGGTGCGTATCCTCCCCTCCTCGGGTGCCAGAGGGCTCTCCTCTGGTGTCGGGAACAAGAAGGGAGTCTCCCGTCTCCGATGTGGTTGATCCTGTGCAGGTTCCGGCATTGGCAGACAACTCTCGACCTCCCTAGGTGAGATGAGATTTGGCCTCAGCCCACCAGGAGGCCAGTGTCTCCTTCAGGTCCACCAGCGGCTGGGGAGTGGGTGGCGGAGGTGGAGAAGGAGGGAGATACAGATATTGAGGATATCCATAGAAGGAGTATCCGTAGCCTGGCGTCGGGTACCGAGACGCCAGATACTGCGGAGCCAGGTATTGTGGCACCAGGTATTGTACTGATGAGTTCATGCTCACATCTCTGAAACCATGAAGTAACAGTCAAAACTCCAAATTCTTGGTTCCATGAAAGGAACTGCACAGAATGTTGTCCATACAAAGAAAACAATTCAAAACACAACTAACAGCTTCAGCTTTTATTCAGGCACAGTTAAGGGATCCTTTAGAGGTATGAATATAATTTATGAAAATAAAGACATTACAAATAGCTGCACATAAGTAATCAATTCCTGACCAATTTAAGAGTCAATATAAAGCGTCACACCTGAAAACATTTAAATCTGTCCCTCGCTCTAAGTTCACGAATACACATTAAGTACACTATAAGATCACAAGTGTAAAGAAATTTGCATTCATTTATAATCACGCTGCTTGTTTTATTTGGATCATCCTAAAATTACTCAGCACTGCACTGTCAGAGACAATAGGTTACACAGGATCTCGGCTGAACTTTTATCCATCTTGTACAATGGTTTTACTTTCTATCCGAGCAGCTGTAATAATGTCAGTACATCTGCTTATGTTCTCAACTGTCAATATAATCAACTCAATTTCCCTGGTTAAATCTTTCTCTAGATAGATTTTCCTTGTGGAATTTCCCAACTAGAAATATAGAATCTGATGACAGATAGAGACTACTTGGCACACCTAGTCTGCCCATATCCCTACCTAAACGGATAAGCTGCAGATCCTAGTTAACCAACAGCCTACTTCCTCCTACCCCCCACTAGAATTGCCTTACGTTTGTCCGATGCATTCTTGAATTCCCCCGTTGTTTTTGACTCTATGACTTCCTCCTCAAGAAGGCTGTCCCATGCATCTATAACCCTCTCTGTGAAGAAATACTTCCTCACATTACCTCTGAGCCATCCCCCCTCTATCTTCAAATTGTGCCCCCTTGTTCTTGCACATCTCTTTTTCTGAAAGATGCTACCTTCTTGGACTTTGTTGATTCCCTTGAGGAATTTGAAGGTTTATATCATATCCTCCCGCTCCCCACCCCTTGCCTCGAGGCTATACATCTTAAGCTTTTTTAGTCTTTCTTCATATGTTTTCTGGTGCAGACCCTGCACCATTTTGGTTGCCCTCCTCTGGACAGCCTCCACCCTGTCTATGTCTTTGCGGAGATAGGGTCTCCAGAACTCTACACAGTACTCCAGATGTGGTCTTACCAACTGTCTGTACAAAGGGCCAACAACTTCCCGTTTTCTACTGGTGATGCCTCTCCCTATGCATTCTAGTATCCCCTCAGCCCTCCTTACTGCCTTCTCACATTGCTAGCCCACCTTTAGGTCATCTGATAGGACTACCCCCAGGTCCCTTTCCATTTTTGTTGTTGTCAGTATCTCCCCCAAGTTGTGTACTCTTCCCTGGGTTTTTGTTTCCCAGGTGCATTACTTTGCATTGAATCTAAGCTGCCATACATCTGACCATTTCTCCAACCTTGCCAAGTCCCTTTTCATCCTTTCACCTCACCTTGCGTATCAACCCTGTTGCAGATCTGTGTGTCATCTGCAAAGAGACATACTTTTCCTTCTAGTCCCTCTGCAATGTCACTTGTAAAGTCATTAAAAAGGACCGGCCCCAGTACTGATTCCTGCAGTACCCCACTAGTAACCCCCCTTTCTTCACTGTGGACTCCATTTACTACTACCCTCTGTGTCCTGTTGTCCAGCCAGTGTTTTACCCAGGCTACCACCCTGGGACCCACTCCCATTAGAAATAAAACAATCAGAAAATGCATATTTTTTTTAACATGCCTGGTTTAATTATTTTATGTTGAAATTCATTTGTAATCATTTTTAAAACTGTATTGTGATATTTAACCTGGGTTTAATGTGGTGCCATCCTGCTCCAGACTCTTCAGCAAAAGCTTTTCGACTACGCATGCTAAACTTGTCATTAAACTAACCTATAACAACCAGGGTTCAGGAACAAGTCTGGTCATCAGGAGGCTGGAGGGGGGGAGGAACTGAGTGTCCCAGGTAATGCTCTCATTCTCCAGGGAGGGAAGGAGTGTGATACAGTCACAGCAGCACCAACTGGGTGACAGGGGAGACGCTGGCTGATGCCGCACAGTAGCACACGCCGCATGCACACTCACATGTCACAACAGACGGCGTCTTGAGGGGTGTCCATGACAGTAGACCCCAGAACCCAAAGATAGACCCTGACATACTTGGGCCCAGCCCTGCTGTCCCAATGCCTTTTGATTAACCACTTTCAGGGGTAAATTCTCATACCCCGATCCCACCTGGATGTAAACAAGGGCTCCGTAGTCGACAAGCGACAACAGGTAGTCAGGAGTGGGGACCTGGGTATCTTGGGGGTCTATCTTGGCAAATGCTGAGGGAGTCGGGTGTAAAGGACTGGAAGAAGGCACATAAAAGTATGGGGGTATAACATTAAAATATTTGCTCATCAGGGGGCTGAGCTAGCAGTCGACCTGATCGGACACATGTAACTGGAGCTTGTACTCGCTCTAGCCTATAAATGACAAAAACTATATATTTTACCTTAAAAAGAGCAGCTTGTCCAACAAATTCAGACTCTACAGAAATTCCGGAACAGAACGGTACCTTTCAGTCCAGGATGGGTCGCACTACACATGACGGGAAGTCTGGAGAATGCGCCCACCCAATGATAACTCCAGAAGCAGGGAACAGTGAACAGCAGACTCCGCCATGCACCAGTGACCTGGCCCAGCCATCACATGCTGCCTTACTAAACGCCATCCAGGCAATGGATGCCCAAACTGGAATCCTTGGTCGGGAAAGTGACAGTTCTGGACACCAAAGTGTCGGGTGTTCAAGAAGAAGCCAAAGCAGCCACTGACACAGCTACAAAAGCTCTCACCATGGCTGCGGGAGTAGTTAAAAGAGAACACGGTGCTTCGGATGTGACTCGAACATTTAGAAAACCAAGCACGGTCCTCAAACATCAGACTGATCAGCTTGCCAGAGGGCGCAGAGGAGAGAGATCTTAAAATGTTGATACAGAGGAGGGAGATCTTAAAATGTGGGTATAGAGATGGCTCCGCAAACAACTGCAACTCGCATGGGCTCAAGTTAAAAATGTTTAAAGAGTCGCTCCCCGTCACGCCAGGGGTATTGACCCCCCCGGCCCATACAGTAATGATAGTGCTGGCTGATTCATCAGAATAGGATGAAGCTCTTCAAGCTGCAAGGTATGCTGCAAGTCTGGTTTGGCACAGGGCACGACTCAGACTATTTGCTGACCTCAGCTTTGCTACTCGCACTAAAAGAAAGGCCTTTGATGGGGTGCGTGGTAGGCTCCGGGAACTGGGCATATAACATGTGTTAATGATGCCAGACCACCTTAAAATTGTCTACGGAGACAAAATCTACGTCCACAAACGATCCTGCTGAGGCAGGGAAACTGGCGGCCAAGATTGCTACTAAAGTTGCTTCCCGAATGGAAGCGACTCTTTCAGATGAGGACTAAAGGTACTGATCTGACAATAGACTCTTTTCTATGGGAAGAGAGGAATGGTTGAGCCGTTGCAGAACTGCCACAATAAAGAGTATTTCCAGACTGTGTATCTCCTGAGCCAGTTTGTTGTTAATGTTATTAACCTGGACTATGTACTGACACTACTCGGAGTACCCACGTTTGAGTTGAAATGGTGACCGCTACATAGCTGACTAGTTTCCCATGCAACCTCTCGATTGGGAGGACTCCATAGACTATCTTTGTGTCTATGTTTTTTCCATGGAGTTAGCACCTAGAGTTCTAAATTTTTCCAGAAATCTGCTTTAGGTTCCACTAGCATAATATAGCTAGTCTGTTTAAAAGCTTAAATTTCATATATTATAACTGCTTCTCAGATGGTTGATGTGGTATTGGGGCTGGAGGGAGTCCGCTCATCTGCTATGTGGTCCTTTTTCTTTCTCCTATATTCTGTAATTGAGACCTTGACACCCCCTCCCAAGCAGGGAAAATATTCATACTGTATCCTATAATGTTTTACTGGTTGGGAAAGGTTCTCGTTCTTCGCAGCATTTGCTCTTCGGATTTCTCTAACAAACATATACTTGAGGGTATTTCCCCATTATGTAGTAACTTAAATCTGTGATGTATCAAACCCTAACATTACATGTTGTTGTACCAATTCACTGTACATTACAGAAGGTATGGAGCTTGTATTGCATTGTATTTTAAAATCAATAAAATGTAAGTTGAAAAAAATATTTGCTCATCTCTCCTTACCCTTCTTCTGCAGCTACCCACACACACTAGTTCTGGTTGATGTATTACTTTCCTCTGCCTTCCACAACAAGCCAGACACACACATACTAACATACTAAAATGCCAGCAGAATAGGCCTAATGGTCTTTCATGTCTGCTCGTTCGGTCAATCCCCAACCTGGGTGCTGACCTTGCTGTCCCCCTCGCCTTCTCTGGCTTCTCCCTTCCCAGTTCCGGATATTCATGCTGCATTGGATTTTGCTTCCAGAACCCTTCCCCTGTACCTGTCCCACCCCCTCTTGAACCCCTCCACTGTCTCTGCCTCCACCAGCCCCCTAGGCAGTGCATTCCATGGCTCCACCACCCTCCAGTGAAGTAGCACCTCCTCCTTTCTCCCTGAATCTTCCCCCCAGCTTCCACCCATGCCTCTAGTGGCCCTTCCTCCTTCCTTGAAGCACCCGACTGTTCCTCCCTATTTACCCTCTTCACGTACCTAAAGACCTCTATCATGTCCCCGGTCCTTCTCTCTTCCAATGTGTACATATTTAGCTCTTGAGCCTCTCTTCCTAGGTCCTGTCCCCCAAGCCCCAAATCATTTTGTTGCCTCCTCTGGACCCTCTCAGGAGGTTAATGTCCGCTTTAAGTGTGGCCTCCAAACTGCACGTGAACTCAAGTGCGGCCTCACCAAGCAGATATACAGAGGAGTATCTTCCTCCTTCTGGAGGTGATCCCCAGCGATGCATCCCAGCATCCTGTTGGCCTTGGCTGCTGCCTCCCCAAGTCTCAGAGTTGTTCATCTTGACATCCACCACCACCCCCAGGTCCCTCTCAGCCATCGAGACTTGTAGCATTTCCCCAGGGTGTACACTTGGCCTGGGTTTCTGGCCCCCAGGTGGAGTACCTTGCACTTCCCTGCATTGAACCTCAGCTTCCACTTTCTAGACCATCTTTCCAGAGCCTCCAGGTCCCCCTGTAGGGCCACCTTCCCCTCCTCCCCATCCACCACCGCCCCCAGTTTCGAGTCATCTGCAAAGAGACTCATCTCACTCCTGATTCCTGTCCTTATGTCAGATACGTAGGCGTTGAACAGAAGGGGCCCAAGGACTGATCCCTGTGGGACCCCACTAATGACCCTCCTTGGGGATGAGACTATCCCACCAACTCGACCCTCTGGGTCCGGTCCTGGAGCCATGCCTATCCATCTGATCATCTGGTTCCCCACCCCATTTCTCCCAGCTTATCGAACAGGCCCACGTGAGGAACAGAGTCAAATGCCTTGCTGAAGTCTAGAAAGAGGACATCCACTGGTCTACCCAGGTCCAAGGCACTTGTCACCCAGTCATAGAACTCCACTAGGTTTGTCTGACACAATTTCCCCGGGATGAATCCATGCTGTCTATCGTCCAGGCACCCTGACTTATCCAGGTCCCCCCCTAGCCTCTCCTTGACAATGCCCTCCATCACCTTGCCCACCACCGATGTCAGGCTGACAGGCCTGTAGTTCCCTGCCACCTCCCTTGATCCCCCTTGTGGATAGGCACTATATGCGCCACCTTCCAGTCTTGGGGCACCCACCCGTCCCTCAGAGATGGTGAAAAGCTCTGCCAGGGTTTTGCCAGGACATCTGCAAGTTTTTCAGCACTCTGGGTTGTAATTTATCCGCCCCTGTAGCTTTCTCCGCCTTAAGGGAGCTGAGGTCTCTCACTCTCTCTGCTGCAATTTCCACTTCTGGTACCCTTCTCCCTGCTTAGCCCTCCCCACCTGCCAGTGATGCCTCCCCTCTCCCAGACCTGCCGATCGGTAAGGGTCCCTCCTCAGTATTCTGTCTCCTCCATGTATGATGCAGCACCCCATTTTCCTGGTGAAAACTGAGGTGAAGTACTATTTAGTACCCAGCCTGCTCCCCGGTCTTGTGCCCATCTCTCCTGATTTAATCCTGCTAATCTGCCCTTCACCCTTCGTTTTTCCCCAATGTATCTAAAGAACCCTTGTTCCCTCTCCAATTTTCCTGGCCAGGTTCTGCTCCTTCCTTGCCTTAGCCGCCCTCACCACTCTAGTGGCCCTTCTAGCCATCAGCTCGTACTCCCCTCGATCCCTTTCACTCCTTGAGCACTTGAATTGCTTATAGGCTGCTTTCTTTCCCCGCATCACCTCCTGGACCTCCCTGGTCCACCAACAGGGTTTTTGGGCCCTACCGCATTTTCGTCTTACTCTTGCACAGGTGCTGGTAGCATCCTGCACCCCTCTCCTGATGATTTCCCACCTACTATCAGCGTCCATGTCTGACCCAATCCCATCCAAATGCTCCTTAAGGATCCTTCCCATTTCCTTAAAATCCGCCCCTGAAGTCGGTTACTTCCGTCTTTGTGCAACCTTCACCCTCCCAGGTCCAGGCAGAACCAGACCGTGGCATGGTCACTCCCCGCCAATGGGTCCTTTACCTCCAGGCCCCCAATCTGGTCACTGTCTGCCAGGACCACATCCAGTACCCTGCCTCCCTGGCTGGTTCCCTCACCTGCTGAGTTAGGAACGTCCTTGAAAGACATCCAACAACCTCTGTTCCTGGTCACAGAGGATGTCATAGTCTCCAGTCTGTTCCTGGCATGTTTAAGTCCCCAACACCACCACCGTTCCTCTGCCCAGTCTGCAGTGTCTCTAACATCTGCCACCAGACTGTCCTCCACCTCCTCCGCCAGGGCAGGGGGTCTATACACCACTCCTATTTTTACTCTCTTGCACCCCCTTGTTATCAAGGTGACCCAAATCGCCTCCACGGTTCCCTCCGCCTCCTCTACTCCCCCTATGCCAATGCAGTTTTTGACCATCATTGCTACCCCTCCTCCCCTTCCCTCCCCCCGTCCTTCCTGAACATAGTGTATCCCTACAGGTTCAGGTCCCAGTCATGTCTTGCAGTGGCCCAAGTCTCAGTGACCGCTGCCACATCCACTGCTCCCTCAGTTAGCATCTCCTGGAGCTCAGGCATTTTATTGCCCAAGCTCCTGGCATTTAACAGGACTACCTTCCACCCTTTCCTATAGTTCCATTTCCCTGCTCATGTTCCCAGGGGATTCTGTTTTCCCTGGTCTGCACTTTGCTAGTCGGCTTTTTCCTGCAATCCTCCTGGTCCCCAGGGGTGGAGACAGAGTCCCTCCTTTATCGGCACCCCTTGACAGCCTTTTTCCCATCCCACCCCCTTCACAAGTTTAAACCCCACTTTCACCAATGAACCCCTCTATTTTCAACTTAAGGATTCCCCTCCCCTCCAAATTGAGATGGAGCCTATCTCTAGCATACAGCTCCTTATCCTCCCAGGCCTCCCCCCAATCCCCTATCAACCCATACCCTCTGGCCTCACACCACTCCCTAAGCCACTGGTTTATCTCCCTAATTTTCACATACACACTGATTTATTTCGATTCACACTGTTAATTTTTAATTTTATTTTGCAAATTTGTACCACTACTTTAATGTTTCCAATCCACTACTTAAGTGATTAAGGACCTGTACACCACTGTTGTTTTTTTAAACAGCTGAAGGTTAAACCATTGTAACATGTAACATGGTTTACGTACAAACACAAATGGCACTTCAACACAGTTTACATAATCATGTTAAAACCCTGGTGGTACGTAGGCTACAGACCACTTTTAAACAATCATAAGGGTAAGCACATCACTGCCAGAGACCACAACGGGGAAAGGAGGGCTTGCAGCTGTACTTCACAAGAAACCCTCACCTGCACAGCGCCAAGATTCCCCAAGAACTGAAATCTATGAAAAGACCTGCCTGCTGCAAAAAACAGCCTCAAATCCCACAGCTTCGCTGCCTCTCCAGCAATTCACAGTGCCCACCAATCAGTTCCCTGGCTGTGACTCCTCTTCCTTGCTGGGCAGTCAATCGTGTGCCACCGCTCCAAGCCTTCCATTTTCTGCCTTTAAGAGCCTACTCATCAAGCGGCCCACCACACTATGGTCCTCTGTGCCAATGCCAAAGTGCAAAGAACAACAGGGTAGTCAGCCCAGGCAGATATAGCACAACAGCCAAACATACTGCCCAAGCCACAACAGCCATTTGGTAAGAACTATTTCGGGCAACGGGGCTATTCACAGACTCACTGCTGTACTTACATAAATGTTTATCCTGACTCCATTATCTAGCTACTCATATGCTGGTCTAGCCTCAGGGTAATATACTGTAGGTTGCTTCCACTGCACTGTCTTATCTGCCATTCTATACCATCAGTATTTTGCGCTATTGTTTGCTAGTCACTTGCATTCTTATTTGGACAGAAGCTATTTTTCAGCCTGCTGCAGCCCGTATCTAAATGTATTAATCTTGCTGCAGACTATATCAGAGCGTGTGATGGGGTTGCTCCTGTTGTATCTATATTGTTAATGCCTCTAACAGATACACCCTACCTGGGTGGGTGCTGCTTTCTCATCAGTAACTGCACCACAGCTTGCTCACTACACTGGTTGTAATCAGTTACTTGCTATTACTTGATATCCAGAACATCTCTGTTTAGGTACCATATTGCAGCAGAAGCCTTAGTTCAGTTATCTTGCTTCTCTTAACATCAACCAGGAGTACCTTTCTGAAATTCAAAGGTTAGTGTAACCATATTACTGTGATTGTGTGTCCCAGCAGATAAGTGTTCACTAAATTCAAGGGCACCCAAGTTTCTACCTACCACCTGATGGGTCACCTCAATTAATAACCGACTATTATTATTTTTTTTTTTGTTATATAGCTTTTTCCTAGTTTTCTTCCCGTCCCGTCTCTCCCCAAGCCCTGGAACATGGCTGTACATACACATGAAGGTCGCTGCGCTCACCAGAAGCCAGCTCAGCCCCTTTTGCCCGCCCATACTGCCACCCTGCCTGACCACTGCTACTCCCACCAGACCTTCACCCAGTGGGGGAATGGGACCACGAGAGGGTCAACAACCCACCTCACCAGGAGGGGAGAGCAGTCTAACGGCACGCCGATCCCCGCCCTCCCACCCACCCCATGCCGGGCACCCCCGACAACCCAAGGTCGCTCCTGAACCCGGGTCACCGCATTGCGCAAGATGTGGTGTCCAGCGCCTCAACCCTCAGCGCCACCGGGCCAGCTAGTAACCGGCTCTTCTTGTGCTGATCACAGTCATGCCGGAGTTAATCTGGTAAGACCAACTATTCTTGTTACTGCCTCCATTCTGTGGCCAATAGCTCTGACAAAGACAAATAAAATAAAAAAAACTGAGACTGCTAGTAGCACTGATTTTCTTTTGATGCCTGCCTGTGTCTTAGCCCTGTGGCTGCACCCCTTCTCCATCCCCAATGCTTAGTTTTCAAACCCTTCCAGAGGGCCCTGCTCCATTCTGGTGCCCAAATACAGCCAGACTGGCCTTGTATAACTGCTGCCGAGCCTCTCTTTCTGTTAATTTATGCCCTTTACCTACGGAATGTAACCGTCACACTGACAACACCAATAATAAGCTCAAATCCATTACTCACTAAACAGGTGCTCAGTGTCAACCTCCATATGTGCAACTAAATTATTTTTATCTTGTTATTACGCTCGGAAGAGGAGGACATTAACCCAGGCCTACCATCCACAGTGCTCCTCCTCACTGAATCTGCTACACTGAAAGGCCTAGAATTTAGGTCTACAGATGTGCGTAGTCTACTAAAACAAATGAAGTTAAAACCTGGGCATGTTCTTTTTTGGATTTTTAGCCTCACTGTTGTACTACTGCATTGTATAAACATTTTCTAATAAAAGGAATAAAGTTTAAAAAAAAAAAAACCTGGGCATCATGTACTAGTCCACATATATTCCTTCTCACTGAGACCCGGAAAAATGGATCTCTGCACCTCAAAAGATTACCATTCCCAATTTTAATTTTTCCACATGGACAGACCATCTAGAGGTGGTGGTCTGGCAGTCTACATCAGTGACAGGTTTACATCTGCCTTGGACAGCTCCCTCTCTGTATACAAATGGGGGTGCTGCATCATATATGGGAGGTGACAGAGATACTGAGGAGGGGGGGACCCTTACCGATCGGCAGGTCTGGGAAGAGGGGGAGGCATCACTGGCAGGTGGGGGGAGGGCTAAGCAGGGAGAAGGGGTACCGGAAGTGGAAATCACAGCTGAGAGAGTGAGGAAGCCCTCAGCTCCCTTAAGACGGAGAAAGCACCGGGCCGGATAAATTACATCCCAGAGTGCTGAAGGGACTTGCAGATGTCCTGGCAAAACCACTGGCAGAGCTTTCGCCATCTCTGAGGATAGGGTGGGTGCCCCAAGACTGGAAGGTAGCATATAGTGCCCATCCACAAGGGGGGGAGGGAGGTGGCAGGGAACTACAGGTCTGTCAGCCTGACCTCGTGGTGGGCAAGGTGATGGAGGGCATTGTCAAGGAGAGGCTGGGGGACCTGGATAAGTCAGGGTGCCTGGACGATAGACAGCATGGATTCATCCCGGGGAAATCGTGTCAGACAAACCTGGTGGAGTTCTATGACTGGGTGACAAGTGCCTTGGACCTGGGTAGACCAGTGGATGTCCTCTTTCTGGACTTCAGCAAGGCATTTGACTCTGTTCCTCACGTGGGCCTGTTCGATAAGCTGGGAGAAATGAGGGTGGGGAACCAGATCAGATGGATAGGCAATTGGCTCCAGGACCGGACCCAGAGGGTCGAGTTGGTGGATAGTCTCATCCCCAAGGAGGGTCATTAGTGGGTCCCACAGGATCAGTCCTGGGCCCCTTCTGTTCAACGCCCACGATCTGACATAAGGACAGGAATCAGGGAGGAGATGAGTCTTTGCAGATGACTCAAACTGGGGTGGTGGTGGATGGGAGGAGGAGGGGTGGCCCTACAGGGGACCTGGAGGCTCTGGAAAGATGGTCTAGAAAGTGGAAGCTGAGGTTCAATGCAGGAAATGCAAGGGTACTCCACCTGGGGCCAGAAACCCAGGTCAAGTGTACACCCTGGGGGAAATGCCACAAGTCTCGATGGCTGAGAGGGACCTGGGGTGGTGGTGGATGTCAAGATGAACAACTGTGAGACTTGTAGGAGGGCAGCAGCCAAGGCCAACAGGATGCTGGGATGCATCGCTAGGAGGATCACCTCCAGAAGGAGGGAAGTGATACTCCCTCTGTATAACTGCTTGGTGAGGCCACACCTGGAGTACTGCATGCAGTTTTGGAGGCCACACTTAAAGCGGGACATTAACCTCCTGGAGAGGGTCCAGAGGAGGGCAACCAAAATGATTTGGGGCTTGGGGACAGGACCTATGAGGAGAGGCTCGAAGAGCTAAATATGTACACATTGGAAGAGAGAAGGGACCGGGGGGACATGATAGAGGTCTTTAGGTACATGAAGAGGGTAAATAGGGGAGGAACAGTCGGGTGCTTGAAGGAAGGAGGAGGGGGCCACTAGAGGCATGGCTGGAAGCTGGAGGGGGAAGATTCAGGGAGAAAGGAGGAGGTGCTACTTCACTGAGAGGGTGGCGGAGCTATGGAATGCACTGCCTAGGGGGCTGGTGGAGGCAGAGACAGTGGAGGGGTTCAAGAGGGGTGGGACAGGTACAGGGAAGGATTCTGGAAGCAAAATCCAATGCAGCAAGAATATCCGGAACTGGGAAGGGAGAAGCCAGAGAAGGCGAGGGGGACAGCAAGGTCAGCACCCAGGTTGGGGACTGACCAAACGAGCAGACACGAAAAACCGTTAGGCCTATTCTGCTGGCATTTTAGTATGTTAGTACAAATTTGAGTGCCTGGCTGTTAAGATACCCCTTTCCAAAAATGAAATAATCAACGTGATTGGCTGCTACAGGCTGCCCAATGGTGGCACGGAGCTCCTGAACCACATCACCAATATAAGTAGCGCCAACTCAAATGGAACCCTAACCTTTAGAGATCCATATTTGCACTGGCTCTCTCATAAATTCATTAATCAAAAAAAAAAAAAAAAAAACTTTGTGATAGACTTGGTCTTGTCCAACTTATGACTGAACCAATAAGCCCTAACCCTTTAAATCCTTCAAAAGCCTCCTTATTAGACCAGGTGGCGCTGAGGGTTGAGGCACTGGATGCCACACCTCATGCCACACTGGCGACCTTGGTTCAGGAACGAGCCCAGGTTGTCGGGGGTCAGTGAGGGAGGGGAGGATGAGGGGTTTCCCCAGCCCCTGGCTGCCACCTGGTGGAGGACGGATGGCAGTTTGGCAATGGGTAGCCTGGCGATAGCCAGGTGTGGCATGGAAGGGGCCGGTACACGAAGTGCGTGTGCACCTCCACGCACACACACTGCTGTGTCTGCCCCGGTCCCAAAATCTTCAGGGAGGAAAAACCTGCAAAAAGTACTAATTAAAAAAAAAAAAACACTCTATATTAAACCTTATCCTATCAAGCTGGCCACATAAATTTACTCATTCGACTGTCTTCCCCAATTATGTCAGTGATAATAATGTGGGTGCCTGTGTAAGGGAGTCTAAAGCTCTTGCGCTTCAACCCAAATTCATCATCTAAAGACGTTCTGTGACCTTTAATATCCAAAAGTTTCTACCTGGCTGCCATTCGGTAGCAACAGTTCTATCTTGCCCCTTCGGTTCATGAAGCAATAACCATCTTCAATAATCTACTTCTGGGGGTTATTAAACATGTACCCCTGGTTAAACATAGAGCAAGGAAGGTTTCCTATCCTTGGTTCAACAGAGACCCAATAAGAAAACTAAAAGAAGCCCTTAGGGAAAGGGACATGCTCTACGAAAACTGATCTGGACTGGGCTCTTTTCAGGCGAATGAGAAATCGCAGCACCAAACTGGTAAGAGCCACCAAGTCAACGTACTACCTAAATGATTTGGACAGTGCCTACAATGGTATGGCTCAGTTCTGGAACACAGAAAAATCTACTGAGGGGGCCACATCTACTCCCTTTCTGCCTCTACAAATCGCAGTTGGTGGGAAGCTGATCTCAGAAAAACATGTCATTTTGGAAGAAATAAATACCAATTTTGCATCAGCAGCCTAGCCTTCGACAAATCTCCAGCTACATCTCATCCCATCCCTTACCAGGAATTCTCACATTTTCATGACATTATGTCTAATATATTACCTTCCAAGCAATCACCCTCTAGCAAATGGAACAACTTCTACTAGGCTTGGACACCAAAAACAAATTGCCGATGGTCTGTACTGACAGCACACGTACTTGTTACAAACTTTCTAATCGCTCATTTACCAGCAGCACCTTCCCTGTGCTCTGGGAAAACTCTACACATTATTCCCCTATTTAAATCTGGTGATACCCGCAATCTTAACAATTACAAACCAATATCAATCCTCCTTATGTTGGTCTAACTGCTTGACTCTAAGCATAACACTACATCAGCCCTGGCCAAGGTCACTAATGACCAGTTGGGTGCCACTGATCGTCAACAAGTTACAGGGGCCATCTTCCTTGACCTAAGCAAGGAATGCAATACTGTTGACTACCAAATTCTTCTACATTAGCTGCATAACATAGAGATTGGTACTGGATCCCAAAGTTGGTTCTCAAATTATTTAAACCAAGAGGCTGCAACACATAAAAGCAGAAGGTCTCTTCTCAGAGGTGTACCCAAGGATCTGTACTTGGCCCTTTACATGTCATGCTATACATAAACAACTTCAGATCAAACATCAGTGACACCAATCAGCATTTCTATGCAGATGAAACTGTCCTTTCTATCACAAGGCCTAACATGGTCACTGCATGCTCAGACTTCCCAACAGCATTCCACCAGCTTCAAAGTAATCTCATCTCTTCCACTCTAAGCTGGTTCTAAATGCCACTAAAACAAAGGTACTGTTTTTCTCCTCAAATACTATGACCTCGCCCTGTATCTCATCCCACTACATTACTGGGGATACCCCCAGAGATGGTTGATACATTTTAAATACCTTGGCATCTGGCTTGATAATAAACTGTCCTTTTCAATGCACACTGAGAAGCTATGAAAAAAAAAAAATAAATAAAATAAAATAAGACTGCGGGACAGGCTTGGGTTCAATTATAGAAATGGGCACAGTTTCTCGGTAGACGCTCGAAAATGTCTGGTCCAGATAACCTTCCTCCTGTTGCTAGATTATGTAGACCTAATGTACAGTCGTTGCTCCTGCACCTGCCTAGCCAAACTGGCATGCTCTACCATAGGGCTCTTATGTTCATAATGGATTCATCTCACAGGACTCATCATTGCACATCTCAAACCATCTACTGGTTGGTCTTCTTTAGCCACTAGGAGGCTAAAAAATATTTGTACTTGTTGGCCTACAAGGTCCTGCTGATCAAGTTACCATGTTACATCACTGCAGGTCCCACAGCAACTACACCCTATCAAAAAACAATCTCGAACAGACTCGGGAGTTGAAGGGCCAGCTGGGCAGAAAAACACTGAGCACCCAAGTGGCGGCTCTCCTTCTCTGGGGGGAGGGGTGCCCGGCACACAGTGGCCCCTGGTGGAGGCTAGGGGATTCACAGGGGACCGGCACCAAAATTGTGGGAGGTGGGACAGATGTTGGGCGTGCTCGCTGACGTCACTGCACGTCCCGCCTCCAGGGAATAGCAGCCTAAAAAGGTGGGCCTGGCCCCTGGTCTATGACGCTCTGCCTCAGCCACCACCCCGCTGTCACCTGTGTCCGCTGGGGGTCCTGCTCCTGTGGCCCCACCCTGGGGGCAAGCCAAGGCTAAGAGACCATTGTCCACGGGAGGGGCGTCTGCTCTTACAGCCCTACCCAGGAGGGTAAGCCAGGGCATTTGGGGTGGCGGTGGGGCAGGGCTGAGCCCCAGCCCAGAATGAAGGACTGGGGTGAAGGGGGCCGGGCCAAGAAAAAAAAAAAAAGAAAGTCTCATCCTCTTGGACATCCCAAGGCACACCACACTTTTGGGAAATCTCTAATATTGCTGTATCATTCCCATAGCATGGAACTCACTGCAAAACTCAGAAAAACTTAACTCCCTGGCTGGCCTGTCAGCGCAACGGTAGCAGTACCGCTCACGACACTGATGACCCAAGTTTAGGAACAAGCTTTGATCGTTGGAAGCCAGCTGGTGGGGGAACAGGATAGAGCATCCCAGGAGATGCTCTCCTTCTCTGGGGAGGATGGGTACCCGGCCACACTGCAATACTGACACCTGGGTGACCACAGGTGGCAGTGCAGTTGATGGCGCCGTTCGAAGGACTGATGCAGGCTGGAGGTTTAGGCAGTAGCATGCTCACTGTGCACACGCCCCTTGAACTTCCACTGCACATCTGCATCTGTGGGGATAGAGTGAAAACACGGAAAAGCCCCACTGTCAAGATGGATGATGGATCCTAGTGGGCTGAAGGAGACAAGCTCTGAAAACTCATGTCAGCCCGACCCCCCAAAAAAAAAAGAAAACCCACAATGCAGCGGGGGGTTCTTCCCTCTTCCCCACCCTGGGTAGGTACAACCGAGGCAGCATGGAGGCAGGCAGATGATGGTGGTGGTCAGAGTCTGTGGAACCTAGGGAGTACCTGAGGGAGGTTGAGGCAGTGGTGTAGGAGGGTGCAAAAACAAAGAATAACAACAAAAAATGGTATATTATCAGGTCTGCTTATGTGGCTAAATTACGTATCTGCTCATGCAATTAAACTATATTGTTATTGTCCTCTACAATGGATTTTTTATATGTGGCACTTTTCATATTGAGTATAATGTTTGGTTATATTGCTGTCGCGTACATTTTTCAGTTTATGTGCTGTGTTTTCTCCGATTATATCAATGTACACAACTGCTCTGTATCTTGAGCCTAACTGTATCCTGTTGTCTATCACTGCTGCTTGACCTTTTATGCTGTCCAATCCAGGACCTCCTTGTAAATGAGCTTGCTCAACAGAGCCTTTTCCTGGTGAAATAAACACAAATACAAACTTTCCTATGTGAATGCTCTTCAGAAAAGGGCTTGCCACCGACTATCATCCAATGCCCCACAGTACATATCAGTTCCCATGATGCTGTTCAACTAGGAGCTCATGTGCAATGGTGGAGTAAATGAGAAAGTATGATGCAAGGTACCAAGAGCAGACAGGAACAGCAAAGCTCTAGCGCAGTTTGTAAAAGAAACACATTTCAGCGTGGCTCAGTTGGTAGCACATCCGCCTCTGGACCAGAAGGTTGTGGGTTCTCATCCCACACCAGGATTAGACTTGCACCTAAAACGCTGGTACCAGAGTGCAGTATTAGTGAGATGCTGTATTGCTGGGGTGTGTCGTCCTTTGGATGAGACGGTAAACCGAGGTCCCTTCTACCCATCATGGTGGGTGTCCAGGTGGAAGTAAAAGAACCCAGGGCACTCTTCACAAAGAGTAGGGGACATTCTTGGTGTCCTGGCCAACATTCCCATTCCCATAAACCTGTTCATGCAATTGCCCAGGCTGTGTGTGGGTGCTGATGTGCGATATGGCCGCCGCTACACATTCAGTCACTTCATTACCAGTCTAGTATTTCTTGTAAACCACTTTGGGACACATTGTGTATGAAAAGCGCTATATAAATACTAATTATTATTTTTCCTCTTATGAGAAACTGTGAAGTTTTATACAAAACAAAATGGGTGACCATGCAGCAAGTTGATCCAATTACATAGCGTGTCTTTTAATATAGACTACTGGTCAGAGGAGTCCGTTCAGGATGAACTGAATCATTTCGGGAGACACACTCACATGTAACAGAAAATGAGCAGTTACAGATGGTCGTGAGGGCCAGCATCGTGGTGCCCTCCCTCCCATAAAACAGCAAGTATTGCTCCGTTGTGCAGAACTTGAGGATAGACCCCCCCCAACCGGGCGGATGGTCGTGAGGGCCAGCGTCGTGGTGCCCTCCCTCCCACAAAACAACAAGGTACAGATCCAAACAAGAGAATCAGCCAGAAGACCCCTTTGCTGCTGCTGGCTTGTTTCACTTGAGGACTCTTACCATCGGGAGGTCAAGGTCAAGCTGCCCTACCTCAACCACCACCCTTTTGGTGGACCTCTTGTTTTACAGGGTAGACCCAGTAGACCTCGTGCGCGATTTAGCCTATCAGTTAATTTCTTCATTTGCAACTTATCAGTTGCCACCACCAGAGGTTGCTATTTGCCCGCCTGCCTGTCTCTTCCTTCGGTATAAGTTTGAAATTTTTTTTTTCCCCAAATACTATCAGCCCTGGCTACAGTCCCAATGATGTGCAGCTCATCTCAGACTGCATATTCCTGAAACTCCAGACTGGCGTAGCTAACTCTAGATCCAGTGTAAGGAATTGGAATAGCCCCTTTGGATCCTCTAACCACTGTCTGAAGGCTTTGATAAACCACATAGTACTGGCACTACCAGTGCCCACTGGCTCAGTGCAACATGCTTCTTACAATAGTAGCGCAGTCATGATGAAGGGAGCTATGGAGAACGTGGCTGAACCCAATCCTGCCCCATTACAGGGTCTACACCATGCTTATCCTTTACGTCTCCACGATTGCCTGGGTAGATGCTCAAATGGGTGCACATCGCGACCCCAACTTATTCAGATGCGCACAGGTCTATCATCTACCGCACCTAAAAATCTGCCCTGTAACACCGTCAATGGACTGCCTGCTCCTACTGCACATGTTAGCCCACAAGGGAACGTGCTACATTATCTTTGCTAGGTGGACCGATAAGTGGACAAATCTGTCACCCACTACCCGGCATGGGATCCCCAGACTGATTGCCTTGTTGTTATTGATGTGCTCAGGTGTGACATCCACCCTAACCCAGGATTCCAACTCGCTAATTTATCTCTAGGATCCCACAATGACCCAATGTGGTGTAGTGCCAAGGGCCTGAGAGTTGCCTACATAAATGTCTGCAGCTTGCGACCTAAGCTGCATGAGGTACAATCCTGGGTCGAGATTTACAAGCAGATGTGCTAGCCATCTCTGAATCTTGGCTTAAGCCTCACATTCTCCCCCACGAAGTGGAGCTTGCTAATTACGACACCTTCCATAAAGACGGAGAGGGCAAAAAAAAAAAAAGGGGACCTCATCTATGTATCTTCCTCGCTGGAGGCTTCCCTAACCCCCCTTTCACTGCCAAGCTCTTTAAAGCTTGAATCTCTATTCATCAAACTTGTCCTAGGCCATGCAAAACACCTAACCACTGGTTGTATATACAACCCTCCCAATGGTGGTAACTTGGCACTTCAGGACTTAACAAGCACCCTAGCAGTGGCTCCCCAGCAGAGGTCCTGATCCCAGGGGACTTCAATCTCAGGTGGGAAATGGCTACTGAGCAAGTCTATTGGGCCTCGCTCCTTGAAGCAAACTTGACTCAGGTAATCACCAAGTTCACCAGGCAAAACCTAAAAACTGGGAACCACTCCACCCTTGACTGGATCCTGGCCTCTAAACCAACGAACATCCAGGCAGCTGGTGTAATGTCGGATGTCTTGGGCGATCACTCTCCCACCTTTTGCATTTGGAAAAACAGACCCCCTAAGTCCTCCCCCCCCAGGCTTATAGTAGCTAGGGACTTTCTAGGTTCTCTCTGGAGGCCTTTCAGTATTGTTTGAGAAATACTGACTGGACACTCATCAGACTGCTTGACTCCATGGAGGAAGCCGCTCAGTTCTTCCAGAATATTCTCCACTGCAATCAATCTCAATGCTCTAGTAAGGAAAAGTCACACAAAAGGCCAGTGCCATAGATGGATCACTCAGGAACTGAAATCTCATGCTAGGCAGAGACAAGGCCTGGAAAAAGGCACGGCACTCTGCCAGCCCTGTACATTTGACCGACTACAGGTCGCTTAGGAATCAATGCAAAAAGACCTCTAAAACGGCCAAAAGGGACTACTTTAAATCAATCCAGCGGCAATCCCTGACAGACCCGAAGTCTTTCAGGTCCAGCATCAATTCACTGATTAAAGGCCAAAACAAATAACCTCAGGGCAATATAACCTGCTCTAGTCAAACCTTAACAGAGGAAGGCGAGGCAGCTGCTGCCTTCAATAGCTTCTTCACCGACCTGGGCTCATACAGAACTAATCTGCCAGTCTTCAACCAGGTCCCCCTGGTCACTGAAACTCAGGAGTCTCTTACTCCCCATTTCCACCTAAGGACAGTTCATGTCAAAGAGGTGTTGCCCCTTCTACTATCCTCAAAGTCCTCTGGTTCTGCGGGGCCAGATGGATTGTAACCTAGACTGCTTAAGGCTACTGCCCATGCTACTGCCTTACAAGTCACCTGGCTTATAAACAGATCACTGCAGTAGGCAGTAGTTCCTAAAGTATGGCAACAGGCTCATGTGGTCCCTCTCCACAAGGGTGGTGTTAGGGAACCAAAAGGTCACTATATGCCTATCTCTATCCTTTGTTCCCTTGCAAAGGTCCAGGAGTGGCTGGTGTACTCCCAACTCAAGGATTACCTGGAAGTAAACCAACTCCTAGCCCCCTCACAACATGGCTTCCGACGAAAACATGGGAATGACACTGCCCTCATCAGGTTCACCTCTGACATCCTCGCAGCTTTGGACAAAGGCATCCCTTCAGGGGCAGTCTTTATTGACCTTACCAGGCCTTTGACCTGGTAGGCCACCCCCTCCCGCTAAAAAAGCTGACCAAATTTAGACTTGATCAACATTCCCTGAATTGGTTTCACAACTACCTGACTGGCTGTGCCTAACAGGTTAAGTGGAGAGGTCCAACATCTGGTATACTACCTCTAAACAAGGGAGTTCTACAAGGTTCCAGCCTGGGCCCACTTTTGTTCTCCCTCTTTGTCAATGACCTCTGTCGCCACTGTGGGAGTAGCTCCATGGTGCAGTACACCGATGACGCGGTGCTCTACAGAACCGCACCGCAGCTGGAGGACCTTGGGCCCTTGCTGCAATCTGACTTTGCCATGACTGAGGCTTGGCTATTCAAAAACCACCTGGTCCTTAATGCAAATAAGACCAAGGCCCTGCTGTTCGGGCCAAAATTCCTGGGTCTTCCCAGGCTCACCTTCTCCCACCGATTACCATATCTGGCTCCACTATTGAGGTGGTCCAGTCCTTCAGGTACCTGGGACTTACAACAGATCACGGGCTTACCTTAAAACAACATGTTGACTTAGTAACAAAAAACATACACCAAAAACTGGGCCTGCTCTACCTCCTAAGCTCTAATAGGATTCCTGAAACCAGACTGGCAATTGCAAAGAGTATCCTCTTCCCCACCCTTCTAGGCCTATCAAAGCATGACCAGTCCACTGTAGACTACAAACTCTGTATCATAAAATTGCTAGATTCGCCATGAAAGCTCATCCTAGGACCCATCACTGTGATGTCCTTGTCTCAGTAGTAGTAGGGAGCAAGATGGCGGCCACGCTGGGCTAGCCACTGCACTCTGCTTGTTTTCTGACTGTTTTATTTGAGCTCTCTGAACGTTTTTTGAATGCCTCCTAGTGCTTCTTATCCATTTATTTGTTGTTTTATTCGTTGTTAAATTTTTGCATTATTTTATTGTTTTGGAGACTGAATCGGTTTGGCAATTTGGTACGGTTGTATTGCTCCTATGTTAACCCTGAATAGGTTGAGCGTCACGGGCTACGGTTGTGGATTGTGGATGAGTACTCATCGGCAGAGCTGGACTGAGTCTTGAATTGGACTGCAGCTTTTGATGAAGTGAATCTTTTTGGACTGCTGCCAGAATGAATGGAGGATTGTAAATTGGAACTGACTGGAATGTGAGGCAGACTGTCGTATATATGGTATTGTACATATGGTTGCTGGAGTTCTGGAGGAGAAGAGCATGAATTCGCTGATTTGGTGCGGTGAGATTTAGAAAGCCTGAGATAGGAACCTGCACTTGTTTGCTTCCGCCGTGTAAACTGTTTGTCCCAGGTTTTGGTCCTGGATTCTCTAAGACAGCGGGTTTTTGGGGAGCTGCCTGGGGTGGTTGCTATTGGCTGGGTTCAGGGCTGGCGACGCCGGCCTTGGGCCAGTTGAAGGGCGGGTGCGAGTTGCCGGTATTTCCTAGACACACCAGAGGGGTCTACCGGTGGGTGGACACTGCTCCGGGGTTCGTTGCTCTGGATCCGGCCTGATTAGTGGCTGCTTTCAGGGTTTCTTCCCTTACATTTTGATCTCTGAGCCCTCAGTGCCATTGGTTTTGGACCTGCTTTTTTGACTTTCTGCCTATGAATTATGGTCAGACTTTAACTTTGGCTTTTTAGTGATTTACACTCCTTTGGTTTAAGGCAGTTAGACTGCCTGTTTTCTCTCTGATCCCCCGGGTTGTGAGAGGGTCTGGGGATCTGAAGATTTAAAGACATTGGCTGCCTTTAGACTCATTATCATCTAATTTTATGTTTTGTCATCTGAATATGCCTTCTTTCTCCAGGTGGTGAGAGTGTCTGGACGACTGAAAGACTTTGGCTGTGTTGCACTTACTCTCGCTTTTAAGTGAGAGCCTGTGCTTGGAAATCATCTGCACTCATTGGTTTTATTTACAGCCTTGAAGACTTATCCACTTCCTTGTGACTTGTGTTCTGCAGACTTATTTGATTTGGACTCTGATGTTAGGTTTAATAATCTACATTTTAGTGATTCTTAGTTTATTTATTCTGTATTTGTTGGGGTGGGTTAGAGGAAGATATTTTATTAATTTGTGTGTTCATTATTTTTTTTATAGTTCGTTATTATTATTAGTACAATATTTGTTTATGTGAGGGTTATTTATTTTGGGGTTGGGTTTGAAGTTGAGATAGTTAGTTTGTTTGTTGGGTTTTCATTGATTGTTTTAAGATGTGTTGGGGGGGCTTTATGACGGTCAGGCGCTATTCCCCCACTCTGCTCCGGAGCCTCCACCCTTTTCACTGTCCCCGTTTACCTGCCGATGTTTTTATTAAGTGTCGTGCACTGGGGATAGTGAGAAGGCATTCGAGGGGTGGATGGGCTGGTCTGAGTGGGAGAATGGAAAGGAGTGGGCAGATAGGGATAGTTGGGACTAGGAGACGCCCTGGGGTGAAATGGGATCAGGAGAGGGGCCCTTCCTGCCTGATTCCCATACCCAAGGGCTCCGCAGATTGTGGGCAGGTACTGCGCTCCTCCCTGAAAACCCATCCAACCCGGGCAGTGTTATGTAATGCCAGGTCTATTAGGAACAAGACTGCAATTATTGCAGATCTTGTTGCAACATCTGACCTGGCATGTATCACCGAGACCTGGCTTGATGAGAATGCAGGCCCTATACTAGCTTCTGCTGCTCCAGCTGGGTTCTCGGTGATGCACCACCCGAGACTGGATCATTGAGGCGGGGGAGTAGACATCTTCTTTAGAACGGAGCCGAGTCTTGGGGATGTGCCAGTAGGAGGTACTCGATCCTTTGAGTGCATTTTGGAAGCAGGTGTAGGGTTCAGGATTCTCCTCATCTACCGTCCACCCGGTGATGGTTTAGAATTCCTGAAGGAGTTCGTGGACTTCACTGTCGACATGGCATTGGAGTCGCCCAGATGGTTAATACTAGGTGACTTCAATGCCTGGGTCGACGATGAACTCTCGCATTTTGGAAAGAATCTTCTCCAACTTATGACTATGTTGGGCCTCTCACAGGTAGTTACCTCTGCTACCCATATAGGGGGTCACTCATTGGATCTAGTGTTTCTATTGGATTTGGAGGGCACGCATTTGGGGGTGGAACCGAATGCATGGACGGACCATCATACCATAAGATTCAGCTTCAGGGCACCCCCAAATAGGCCTACCTCTACGGAGATGTTCCAGTATCGCCCGTTAAGGGGAGTTACCCCAGAGGGTCTACTGGCGGTACTGGATCTATCGGGTATTTCAGGTGAGTGCATGGGTCCAGGGGACCTCGTTCTTTCCTATAATAAGGCAGTGGGTGAGGCCTTGGACTTAATTGCTCCTGTCCGTGTTCGCCCACTCACTTAGCGCCCAAAGACTCCATGGTTTGATGAGTCTTTAAAAGGAACTGAGGACAGTGGAGCGAAGGCTAGAGAGGGCTTGGTGGAAATCCGGCCTTGATGCAGACAGACTTAGGTTGATGGACCATTATGGTTCCTATCAATCAGCAATCGCCCGTAAGAAGGCAGAATTCCTGTCCAGGGAGATTGCTGCTGCGCGGAACCGACCAGCTCAACTCTTTCAGACTGTCGACAGACTGTGCAATCCACTCTGTCTGCAGTCTAGAAGAGATTTTTCACAAATAAAATGTGATGAGCTTGCTCGGATCTTCACGGATAAGACTGCCAACATCAGGTCGGGTATCGGCCAAGCTCCCTCTTTAAGGGGTTGTGGTGATCGGCGAGAGGAAATAAACACCTCTGTTACCTGGTCTGACTTTGGTAAGCCGGAGCTCATGGATATTGTGAGGATTGTCCACACTGTACAACCAACCAGCTGTAGTTTGGATCCTGGCCCTACGTCACTATTATTAGGTTGCGTAGATACCATCTGTCTGATCCTTGCTGAAATTGTCTGGAAATCTTTGGAGCAGGGGGTCTTTCCTGATCCCCTAAAGGAGGCAGTCGTTTAACCACTCCTAAAAAAGCCTTCATTGAATCCGGACTGCTTAGCTAACTACAGACCTATCTCTAACCTGTCCTTTGTGGGTAAGGTTATTGAAAAGGTGGCTGCACTACAACTGGATGACCATCTTATAAATCACAATGTCTATGATACTCTTTAATCGGGATTTAGGAAAAAAGACATAGCACTGAGACCGCCCTTGTCCGGGTTTTAAATGATCTCCTGATTGCGAGAGATCGAAAGGCTCGCACTATTCTAGCCCTTCTTGATCTCTCTGCAGCATTTGATACTGTGGACCATGGTGTGCTTTTGGAGCACCTTCGGCTTTATTGTGGACTGACTGGTACAGTTCTGCATTGGTTTCAATCTTTCCTCACAGGTCGGAGGCAGAGGGTTGTCACTGGAATTTATTCCTCTGACGCCATCTCCCTGTCTTGTGGGGTGCTGCAGGGCTCCATTTTGGCACCCATGTTGTTCACCATATAAATGCTGCCATTGGGAGACATTATTAGGCGATACAATCTGGGTTTTCACTGCTATGCAGATGATACCCAGTTGTATCTGTCCTTTAATCCCGGACAGGAAGATGCGATCTCTATGCTTAACAGCTGTCTATCTGAAATCAAAGATTGGATAAGTACCAGCTGACTGAGGTTAAACTCGGATAAGACTGAGGTGCTGGCTGTGGACCCTGGTCACCTTGAGGCGGGTTGCAGGGCTGGGGTTCCATCGGGCATATGGCTTGATGGTATCCAACTCCCAACCTCAGACCAGGTACGTAATCTGGGCCGACAGCTTGACCCTAAAATCTCAGGTGTCGGCCATTGTCAAATCCTCATTTTACCATTTTAGGAATATCGCTCGGGTGAAACACCTGGCTGACCTTCCCACCTTGGTCCACGCCTTTGTGACCTCTCGCCTTGATTACTGCAATGCCCTGTACCTAGGGCTACCAGGGGTTGATATCCGCCACTTGCAGCTGGTGCAGAACTCAGCGGCCAGGCTTTTGACTGGGACACCTAGAAATAGTCATATTACGCCTGTGCTGCACGGACTGCACTGGCTGCCGGGTTCAGTGGCAGATCACCTTTAAGGTCAGGTTACTGACCTATAGAGCCCTACACGAACAGAGCCCACGGTATCTGCAAGATCTCCTTACTCCCTACTGTCCCTCCCGCTCACTCCGATCCGCCGACGAGGGATTGCTAGAGATTCCCAGGGTTCATTTAAAGACATCTGGGGCATGTGCATTTTCTTACGCTGCCCCCACCCTGTGGAATTCTCTACCTCGCCGGATATGAGGCTGCCTGACCGTTGAGAGTTTCTAATCTGAGCTTAAATCCTTTTGGTTTTTAAAAGCATTTGAAGAATGATTTTATTGTTAATACTATGTTTATTTTAAATGTTATCGTACAGCGCTTTGGTTTTGAAAAGTGCTTAAAAATAAAATTTTACTTACTTACTCACTCAATTGGCCTACTCTAAGCCACAGGCTTCTGTACCCCCTACTAAGCTGGACTTACAAGCTTCTCGATGCCGATCCTCCATACAGGCTAGCTGGGCTACTTGCCCCAAAGCAGTCTAGCAGACCACTCCACACTTCGGGCAAACTACTCCTGGAATTGCCTAGGGTCCGCTCTGCAGCAGGCTCTAAATCATTTGCCTATACTGGCCCTGTACAGTGGAACAAGCTCCCTGCACACCTACAGGAAGCCCCCTCCCTAGAGACATTCCTGAAGGGACTGCACTTGCACCTCCTAAACCACAGTCACTGCCCCTGCCCTGATGGCTATGTAACTCGTACCCTGTAGTCCGGTACTATAACTTTTGCCCTTTGTCTCTCAATTGCTACTGCTGATCTTTGTACAATTGCTATTTATAATTGCTTTTTACTGTGAATACTGTACACTGTCACTGAAACTCTGCATGCTATGTCCTATAATGTACTACCTGTATGTACTGCCTTGCTTTATGTAACTAACTCCGTGTCACTCCTGAAAAAGGGACCCTTGGGGACCAGTGGGCTTACCCGGTTAACAAAATTTAATAAATAAATAAATAAAGGAGTGGAACAGTCCACTTAGTGCAGTAAGATCATCAAATAGTTGAAGGTGCACTATCACTGGCCAGAGATGGCACAGGAGGTCAAGTAACATGCCCATTCTATGAAGAAATGGATAAACTTTTTGGCACATGACCAAGTTCTGAAACCAACTTGGTGCTGCAGAGTTCTGAGGTTCAAGATGGGGCAAATTCGGAGGAGGACGTGAATTTTGATATTCACCTTCCAACCTTTTTGCAGGTATCAACTGTTTCATTGTTTCTGAAATGTTACGTTATATATACACAGAATAATTCACCCCCAGTGTAAAGAACAAGCAAGTTCTTACTCCAAGTAGGCACAGCACCATCATAATGCACAAGAGCAAAGCTTGAGTGTTCTATGCCGACACTGTACCTACTTGGTGTGAGATACAGCTTGTTCTTCACACTCAGGGGTGAACTTTGTGTATAATACGTGAACAACTTCTTATATAAATACATTTGAGACTTACAGCACCTTGCAGTTTTTCACTTTGATCATGGCTGGTAAAGTACTGGGGCATGCTGGGGTTCTTCTAGTGACATTTTTTTTCTCCAGTCTCAGGATTTACCAAGTTGTCAGAAGATGTGATATGTGCTTCATCGATGTCAGCAATGATTTCAGTTTTAGTTCCTGCTAAACTCAATGGCCCGGGTTCAGTGTTGGAAAAACTTCTAGGCAGGATATTAATATTCAGTCTAGACTTAATATCCACAGTGATGTTTTCTGGCTACTCAGATTTTCAGTTACTGGTTTTAAAGTAACTCATAGGGTACCAATGTAACACTCACAGCTCCTGCTCGCAGCTGCTCTTGAACAGCGTTTGAAGTTGTTCTGCATGTTCCGAAAAAAGTTGCTCTCAAATTCTAACATTGAGAACTTTCAGAAACACTGAAACAATAAGATGTTCAGTTTAGTATACAGTTTAAAGAAAAACTGCAATGAAGCAGGAATGAACTGTGAAGACTTTTCAGACAAATATAAGCGGGCTGAGCTACAGGGCCTTCAGAAAGTATTCACCCCCTTGGAGTTTGTCACATTTTGTGATGTTGCAAACTCAAATTTAAATACATTTATATGGGATTTTTTTGTCACATATCTACACAAATTACTCCATAATATCAAAGTGGAATGAAACTTCTGGAATTTTTTGTACATGTCATTTAAAATAAAAACCTGAAATGTCTTGATTTGATAAGTATTCACCCCCTTTGCTATGACACTCCAAATTGAGCTCAGGTGCATCCAATTTCCTTGTGAGATCACTCTAAAACTTGAATGGAGACCACCTGTGGTCAGTTCAAATGGCTGACATGATTTCAGAGGAAATGCACCTGTCTATGTAAGGTCCCACTATTGATAGTGCATGTCACAGCAGAAACTCTACCATGAAGACCAAGAAGCTGTCCATAGAACTCCGTGATAGAATTGTGAGGAGGCATAGATCTGGGGAGGGGTATAAAAACATTTCTAGGGTGTTGAAAGTTCCCAGGAGCACAGTCAACTCCATCATTAGTAAATGGAAAGATTACGGAACCACCCAGACTCTTCCTAGAGCAGGCCGTCCTCCCAAACTGAGCAACCGGGCAAGAAGGACCTTGGTCAGAGAAGTGACCAAGAACCCAATGACCACCCTAACAGAACTACAGAGTTCCATGGCTGAGATGGGAGAACCTGTCCAGAGGACAACAATCTCTGCAGCACTTCACAGATGTAGCCTCTATGGGAGAGTGGCTAGACGGAAGCCATTCCTGAGAAAAGGCCACATAATAGCATGCCTGGTGTTTGCAAGGAGGCACGTGGCAGACTGAGACCATGTGGCAAAAGATTCTCTGGTCTGATGAAACAAAAATTGAACTCTTTGGCCTGAATGCAAAGTGCTATGCCTGGCGCAAACCGAACACAGCTCAGCACCCGTGTAACACCATCCCTACCATGAAGCATGGTGGTGGCAGTATCATGTTATGTGGATGCTTTTCAGCGGCAGGGACTGGGGCACTTGTCAGGATAGAGGGAACAATGAATGGAGCCAAATACAGGCACATCCTTCAGGAGAACCTGCATCAGTCTACAATAGACCTTGGACTGGGGCAAAGATTTACATTCCAACAGGACAACGACCCCAAGCATACAGCCAAAGCAACACTGGAGTGGCTTCAGAACAAGAAGGTGAATGTCCTTGAGTGGCCCAGCCAAAGCCCAGACTTGAATCCCATTGAGAATCTGTGGAAAGACTTAAAGATTGCGGTTCACCGACGCTCCCCATCCAACTTGGCAGAGCTTGAGCAAATCTGCAAGGAAGAATGGGCGAAAATCCCCAAATCCAGATGTGCAAAGCTGATAGACATACCCAAAAAGACTCAAAGCTGTAATTGCTGCCAAAGGCTTCTACAAAGTATAGACTGGGGTTGAATACTTAAGTAAACAAGATATTTCAGTTTTTAATGTTTCATACATTTTTGTTAAAAAGGACAAAAATATTTTTATTGTGTAATTGTTGAGTATGCTGTGTGAAGCAAGGGGGAAACAAATCATTTCAATGCATTAAAAATTCTGGTAGTAACACAACAAAATGTGACAAAATCCAAAGGGGGTGAATACTTTCTGAAGGCACTACATGACTATTCACGTACTCCTCCTTCACCTACCCATATTGCACTCCACACAAACCATGCTCACACACATGAAACCACAACCATTATCACTGACAAATGACATCTCACTAAAATAAATTGTTTATATCACTGAACATTTAGTGTGCTTTGATGTTACTGAGCTCAGTGATAAGCACTGTTTTTGCAGTCTGGTGCCTATCAAGACAGGGGAGAGACACTACTAATGGAAGCTGTGAAAAGTTGCCAACCTGAATTTTTTTTTTTTTTAATTCAGTATTTCTCCGATTTTGTGCGAGTGTGAATTTTTCTTCAGGGAGCTACAGTCATATGTTCTTGCAGCATTTTCAAAAACTGAAACCACTGGCCCGTCGGTAGTGCTGTCGCTCACAGTACCGGTGACCTGGGTTCGGGAATGAGCCCAGGTCATCAGAGGGCCAGCTGAAGGAGGATGGCAGAGTGTCCTAGTAGATGCTCACCTCCTCAGGGTAATGGGGCTCCTGGCCTCTGCTGCAGTAGTGCCACCTGGGTGACCATATGTGGCAGTGCAAACTGGAGTCAGAAACTGAGGGAGGGGAAGGCTGTTGTGTTCTGGTGCACATTGCACACTCTATGCATGTGCACATGCATCAGACAGGCGCTGCCACGATTTTCACAGGTTAGGGTACAGAAAAGTAGAAAACACCACAACCCCGCAATATGCCGTCCGCCACAGGTCCCACACCACTGACTGGACTCGTGTTCCTGGACCAACCCTTAAACTCTGCTGGGGGTATCCATGGGGGAACAAGGGAACGAAAGGTAAATCCCAGAAATGGCAGATGATGGGGCTGGCAGAGGAGCATATCAATGTGAGCCAGTCAGGAGTGCTAGGGTGAAAGCATAGTAAATTTAAAAAAAATAAGCTTTTGAAAGCTACGTGGTAATGGAAAGGGTGACATATTCAAGTTTCAGTACTACATGTCATAGTGTTATTTACCACAATGCAAGTTGTAGTTCACTCTCTCGAAATTAAGAGTACAGACAGCAAATGCTGTATCTCATATGATGGTCTCAGAGTCCAACTGTTGGTATTCTTCCACGATATTGTCAGCAAGCCAATCAGCTGAATTCTTAAACTTGGTCTCACAGATATTGTGCCCCCACTGAATCACCATCACCTTTCGCTGCACCGTCTCCAGCCTGTCCTCATCTTTCCTGAGGTGAGGTTTCCAGAACTGGGTGTAGTACTCCAGGTGAGGCCTTACCAAAGATCAACTAAAGAGGCAGAATTACCTCCTGCCTTCTACTGTCAACAGCCCTCCTGATACACCAAGTGTCCTGTCTGCCTTACTGTAGGCCTTGCTACACTGGCCTGATTGTTTGAAGGTGTCACTGATGATAACTCCTAGGTCCCATTCTTCAGTCGCAGTGCTAAGTTTCACCCCACCCATACAGTACTCATTCCTGGGGTTCTTGTTCCCCAAGTGCATCATTTTGCACTTACTGGCACTCAGTTTCAACTGCCAAACCTCAGACCACTTTTCTAGCCCTTGCAGGTCATTCTGTACATCCCCGATTCCCTCGTCACTATCCACACACCCACATAGCTTAGTGTCATCCGCAGGGAGACACAACCTGCACTGGCTGCACTCTCCAAAGTCACTGCTGAACATGTTTAAGAGGACTGGGCCCAGTACAGATCCCTGTGGTACCCCACTTGTGACCTCCTGGAACTCCTAGAACCAATTAATATACTAACATACTAAAATGCCAGCAGACTAGGCCTAATGGTCTTTCGCGTCTGCTCGTTTTAATAAATCCCAGGAAAGGCATGTCCTTGGCACAAGCCCCTTCAGCTCTGAAAGTTTCAGAACAAAATTCCATACCACCTTGGCTGTAGGCCAGAGCAGAATAACGGTGATATTTATGTATTTCTGATGTTTCCGGATGTCAGAATTCGGTAAAGTGGCCATCACGAAACTTCCCACATCTCCAGCCTGACAAACGGATCACACATGCCAAATAGGGAAGTCACGGTATACCAGTGTTACAGTACACTACAGTATCAGAAATCACGGTATTGATACATGGGGAAATGTCCAATACCACGATAACCGTGATTCATCATATACCATAGTATGCACAGTATACCATGGTATTAAGACTTTTCAACCAATTTTTTTTTTTTTTTTTTTGTATTTTCAGGAACAACTGTCCCTCCCATGCCTACTCTCCCCAATGCCTTGTACAACAATTACTTATGTTGTATCGCAATTTAACGGTAACTGTGGTATTACAATGTCGGTTATCATACAGTCAAAATTTTGATACCATGATATCCCTAATGCCAACTATCTCACAATTTTGTCAAATGCTGCAATAGTGCTTAAGGTGCAAAGACTGGGGTTTAACAATGAACACGCTGCTCAACCCTAACCATATTAATGCTACCGTACAAGTATAATATATCTATGCAAATATATTATGAGAGAGTGGTTACCTCCTTTGTTAGTCTGACTGACTCTGTGATAAGCTAAGAAAGGTGAATTTTACTTACAAGAGAATTTAGAGTTTTTATCATACCAGTCCAGATTAAATTCACCCACTAAAATTATTTCATTCTTCCCACTTACTGAGGACAGGTAGTCAGTCAATTACCTCAGATAGGCCAGCCCTACTACCCTTGGGTGGGCTGTATGCGCACACAATGTGATATTTCTTTGGATGCCCTAGGACTAATACGGAGTTTAGGACTTTGCAGAAGGATAGGGTGTTGCCTGGCAGGGCAGTCAGGTGTAGGTGATTCTTACAAGAAATGACTATGCCCCCACCCCTTTTTGTGGAGGGATGGTCAAATCTGAGCAGCTTGTATCCTGACGAAGAGTATACCATGTTAGGTACCAAGGGTTTGAGTCGTGATTCAGTAACACCAAGTATATCAGGTTTGTAACGTGAGACACAGACTTCAAGTTCATTAAGGTCACCCATAAGACTCCGAATATAAAGGTATTAAACCATAGGGAGGGATTTTTGGGACCTTACTAGCAAGATAGTCCGGGACTGTTTCAATGTCTCCTGACAGGGTTATTAAAAGAGGCACCACAGGTAAGATCCAGGAAGTGGCCAATAAAAAACATACTCAGTGAGGCGCTGAAGCATTAAAAAAAAAAAATGCCTGGTTCTGAAGCAACAAACAGAGGATTGTGTATGATCGGTCACACACAACAAGGGTATTTTTCACTCGAGAGGTTTCCATGGTAACTGGAGACCTCCAGAGCGCAGCTCGAGAGGTCTCGTTACCATGGAAACCTCTAGAGTCAAAAAATACCCTTGTTGTGTATGAGTGACCATACAGTATAAAGACTGTGTATGATCATTCATAAAAACACTGTCCTTACTTTTTTTGAGTTTCATGTGTGGTTTTCGGTTCCTTCCAGCCTGTTTCAATGCCGCAGCCATTCTGTACGCTTCGCTGGTCTCCTGATCACACATGCGCACTCAGCTTCCATGCATGTGCACACACCTTCTAGGTGTTATGCTGCACTAGCTACGTAGCTAGTGCAGCACAACAGCTACGACTACGTAGCTAGTACAGCACAACAACGCTGTTGGGAGCATGGATTTCTATGCTCAACAGCGTTCTACCATACAGTACATTACAGATGGACAGGAAGCTGAGAGAACCACGGAGTTCAAGACTTGGAAGCCCAGGGAATGACTAGCAGGAAGCAAATAGCAGTAATCAGGAGGAGGAACTAGGAAATCAGCAATGACCATAAAACTTACAGGTAAAACCAATTAAGACAAAGCAACATGAACAAGGAGTAGAAACAAAATTTACAAAAACATGGCGAGTTAAACAGGGTGTTGAAAGGTTACAGAATACAGAGCACCCACAACTGCTACACAAAGCAGAAATCAACAAGACATGTCCATAAAAAGTGGAGCAAATTCCAGCAATACAAACTGTATAAACAAACATACGAAATTGCCAGCAGATACAGGTCATTCGGGCTATCTAGTCTGCTCAAGTGTGTGGCACTTCAGTACATTAGACTGCAGCTGCCCCCATTCCCTCATATGCCCTCCCACACCCTCCCGATTTGTACTCTCCTTGAATCTATCCCACCCCTCTTGAAGCCCCCATGCTGCAGTTGGAAGAATCCCAGAACCCCCGCAAGCAGTAAAATCCAGAGCCACTGCGTTGCAGGAAACCACGCAAAACTTTTGTTCCAGCATTCATTTATTTTACTACTTTGCAGATCCTGCCCGTCCTGGGATTTTGGAAATTACCCATATCAAGCCAAGGTATGGTTGCCAATGTCTCCTTCAGCTATGTCCCTGATCTGTGTAGGGAGAAGAGACGAAGCATGCTGTGTTAAAATCACTCCGGACAGCGTATCTCTCAGCTATCCGCTACTGAAATTTTGGGACACTGGTACTCAGTGTGGAACACATCAGGCACAGAGATGCTCAGAACACTCTGTGAAAACCAGTTATCTGTGCCCAAGCTTGATTTTGCTTTAGCATTTCAGTATTGTGAATTTCTGCTTTAAAGTCTGAGGTAAAAATACATGCTCTGTGCCATGCATGTAGTAAACGTAGTCATCTACTTTCTCTGTCTCAACACCCATCCTCTGGACTACTACACCAGCTAACCTACAGCATAGCTATGCTACATGCACTTTTAAAAATCAGTATCGCTCTCACTTACTACCAAATGCTTTATGTACCTGTTCCTAGCTTCATATTCTGACATACTCCTGTCAACTTAGTATAGAAAAATTACCTTTGCAAGCCGGCCTAGTGGCACAGAGGGCTAAGGCGCTGCAAAGCACGTTACCTCTCCCACACCAGCAACCCGGATTCGGGAACAAGCTCAGGTTGTCGTGGGTCAATCGGGAGAGGACTGAGCGGCCAGTAGGCAGCTCTCCTTTCCTGGATTAGGGAGGTGAAACTTACTGGCGCTTGCCTGCCACCAGATCAAGGTTAGGTGGCAGTGCCAAAGTCGGGGATGGCATAATGTCGGGTGGGTGGAGTAGGACTGGTGATTCTGGTGCACATGCACTAATCAACTATGCCATAGTCCTGGGGTGCGGGAGAAAAAATGGAAACCTAGGCTGGTGCAGGATCAATGAAGCCCTGCCCGCCTGCCTCTGTTCCATGCTGCCCAAGTCTGGAAGTGTGTCTGGGGTGGCAATCTGTGGGGGATTCCTGGCTCCACAGCTGGGGGGTAGGCCATGGAAGACTAGAGGTAGGTACAGGGCTGACAAGCTGCCTGCAAAAATGCCATAGGAGAAAAACTTCTATGAGAAAAAACAATAAATAAATCGCCTTTGCACTTCTCTTTGTATACATGCTCCACAGTTATTACTGAATGCTGTACCTGTTCCTAGCTTCATACTCAGACACACTTTAGCCAACTCTGTCACCTCAGTGTATAAAAATCACCTTTGCACTTCTCTTTTGTACACGTGCAATACTCCATAGTGATTTTGCACATCAGTTTGTATCCTGGATAACCAAACTTGCTGTATCATTATTCTGATGAGTATTTGTCATACACTGAATTGTCCAACTTGTTGTACTTTCTCGGGTCATGCCTGAAAACAGCCAAATGTTTGCCCTAAATAAATAAAGGGAAGGGCTATCATGAAATTTCTAGCTTTTTTGCACATAGTGAACACAGGGAATTTGTGAACTGAGAGAGACTAGATACCTTCTGATAAAGAAGTTACAGACTAGCCGGGGGCAATGGGAGCAGGCCACCTCCACAAGGCAGTGGAACCAGAACTGAGGTGCAGGAAGATGAGATGATGACAAGGTCACCTGGACCAGGTAGAAAGGGAATAGTAAAGGAATTGGGTCGCACAAGAAAGTTAACTGGGATGGGGGCGGGCGGGGAAGAGGCAGGAGAACAAAAACAGAAGGGGAAGGAGAACAGGCAGTAAAACCTGGAAGGCCATGACGACAAATGCCTGCAGCCTAGGAAATAAAATTCCAGACCTGGAGGCATTGCTAGTAGAGGCAAACCGGGACATTGCAGCAATAACTGAGACTTGGTACACTGCAAATCATGAATGGGACATAAATATACCAGGTTATGCACTGTTCAGGAAGGATAGGGGAATTAAACACAAAAAAGGGGGGGGGCCCTGTACATCAGAGAAGGTACAAAGGCTACAGAGGTACAGGGTAGCCAGGGGGAGGCCAAGGCACTTAGGATCACCCTCGAACTTGTCAATGGCACAGCAATATGCACAGAAGTGACCTACAAGCCTCCAGTACGGGGGTTAGGGGAGTGGGAGGAGGTGGACAGGGATGAAATGCGCGTAATGGCAACAAAAGGAGAAGTTCTGCCACTGGGTGATTTCAATTTGCCGGATGTGTATTGCATCACCCCGGCTGCTGCTTCAAGCAGAAGCAGACACATCCTAGATTCCCTACAGGGAGCTGGCATCAGGCAGCTAGTGCTTGACCCCACCAGAGACAGGGCAGTTCTGGACCTTGTACTGTCCAATGGGGACAGATCACAGAAGTCCAGGTAGAAAGTCAACTGGGGTCCAGCGACCACCACATAGTGTGGTTTAGCATGGGGACAAGGACGAAGTCAGTCACATAAAGGCAAAGAAAGGTCTTGGATTTCAGGAGGGTAGATTTTGCCAAAATGGGGAGGTGTATCGAAGAGGCCCTGGCGAGGAGGGAGATAGGAGGGGGAGTTGAGGAGCAGTGGGAACACATGAAGGGAGCCATAGAGGAGGTGATGAAACAATGCATCAGGATGGTAAACAAAGGCAAGAGAAGGAGAAAACCACTATGGTTTTCGATGGAGGTAGCAGCCAAGGTAAGGGCCAAAAGGGCGGGTTTCAGGAAATATAAGGAGACTCAAAGTGGGAAGATAGGGAGGTATACCTAGAGAATCTAAGGAAAGATTGTTAGGAGAGCAAAGGCACAGACTGAGAAAAGATTAATGCAGGCAGTGTAAAAAGGGGATAAGGCATTCTACGGGTACGTCAGCAAAAGAAGAAAGGCTGGGGGGACAACTGTAACGCTCAAAGGGGATACAGGGGAGTGCAAGGAGGAAGACCTGGAAAAGACAGAAATACTGAACAAATACTTCTGTTCAGTATTCACTGAAGAGGGGGGAGGGTCAGGGACCACAGTTGGGTAAAAGATACAAGGGGGGAGTTAAACACAAGTCCATTCACAGTGGAGACAGTCCTGGAGGAGCTCACAAAACTGAAGGTGGACAAAGCAATGGGACTAGATGGCATACATCCAAGAATATTAAGGGAGTTGTGAAGAGAGCTAGCAGTGCCTCTGGAAGCCAAGTTTTCAAGAGTCACTCAACACAGGAGTGGTTTCAGAGGACTGGAGGATGGCAAATGTAGTCCCTCTACACAAAAGTGGTAGTAGGGAGGGCCAGGGAACTATAGGCCGGTTAGCCTCACCTCAGTAGTGGGTAAGATCATGGAGGCACTGCACAAAGAAAGAAAAGTAGCACACTTGGAATTCAACTGTGCCCAGGATCAGAGGCAACAGGGATTCACAGTAGGAAGGTCATGTCAGACAAATCTGATAGATTTTTTTTTTTATCTGGGTGACGAAGGAGGTAACTCAAGGGGGGGGGGTCATCGCCCACCTTGATTTCAGCAAGGCCTTCAACATCATCCCACATAAAAGGCTGGCTAACAAGATGGTTAGTCTGGGCATGGGACACAAGGTGACAAACTGGTTAACGGACAGGAGGCAGAGGATGGTGGTAAACAGGATCCAATCTGAGGAGAGGGGGTGACCAGCAAGGTACCTCAGGGATCAGTCCTTGGGCCAATCCTGTTCAATGTATTCATCAGTGACTGCGGAAGGGCTGAAGGGAAAGGTCTGTCTGTCTGCAGATGACAGCAAGATCTGCAAAAGGGTGGATATTCCGGACGGGGTGTAGAAAATGAGGAGGGATCTGGGTAAGCTTGAAAAGCTGTCCGTGGTTCAACTCAAGGAAGTGCAAAATAATGCATCTGGTACAGGCGAACCCTGGTGAGGGATACAGGATGGGAGGAGGGGAGTTGCTGACAATCACCAAGGAAGAAAGGGATCTGGGGGTTATCCTTTCAGATTACCTAAAGGTGTCAAAGAAGAGTACAAAGGCTGCAGGGAGGGCCAGTGGCATGCTGGGGTGCAGAGATATCACTAGCAGAAGGAGGGAGTCGATGATGCCACTGCATAAAACACTAGTGGGGCCTCACCTGGAGTACTGTGTGCAATTCTGGAGGCTGCACCTTCATAAGGATGTGGACAGGGTGGAGGCGGTCCAGAGAAGGGCAACAAAGATGGTACAGGGCTTGCACCAGAAAACATAGGAGAGATTGAAGGACCTCAATATCTACTCGCTGGAGGAGAGGAGGGATGGAGGTGACATAATAGAAATATTCAAGTACCTTAAGGGCATAAACAATGTGCGGGGGGGGGGTGACATCTTCCAATACAGTAGGAGTACAAACATGAGGCGGCATGATATGAAATTGGAAGGTGGCAAGTTAAGGGGAAATGTGAGGAAGTTTGTCTTCACAGAGAGGGTGGTGGACAAATGGAACAGTCTGCCACAGGAGGTGGTGGGTGGGAGTGAGCACTGTGGAGGGATTTAAACACGCCTGCGACGGGCACAAGGGAACCTTAGAGGTGGGAAGAAGTGGTGAAAAGCCACTGACCAGGTAGGGTCAGAGGCAGCAAACAAGTGTAGTGCTTACAGGCAGACTGGATGGGCCTTGCAGTCCTCATCTGCTGACAGTTTCTATGTTAAGCTTGGAACTGTAAATGGCTACTAACCACCAGTTAGATTGGTCAGTCTATATTACACCTATATAATAACTGGTAAGCAATTGTTTTCCTATGGGCTCAACTGGTTATTACTAATAATAACCAGGTAGTTATTACAGGAAACAAGTACTGCTTCAAACACTCTTAGCGACAGCACCGTTCTTCCAACCATGCAGCTACTGTCATTTACCATTCCCGCAGCAGATGCGAGAAACTGGAAAGCAACAGTGCAAGAAAACTTCAGGTATGTTAGTTTATATATGTTTTGGGGACTTTTAGTGTAAAACACAAAATACTGTTAATACTGGCAGCACTTTGCCAAAACCTGCGTACTCTGTGTTGCTGTTTCCCATTTTTTCATTGGTTTAGTTACTGACCCTGCAATTACAGACTTAGAAAACTGCAATCCGTGTATTTGTAAATGTATCTGCAATAACATTTATGTTAACTACAAAACGCTGACTGCCGACGGTCTAATGGTTTCCATTATATACTGCACTGAGTTACAAAGGCTTTTGTTTTTTATAGTTTCTGGCTGGAAAAAATTGTTACACCAGAAATTATAAAAACGAATACATGAGGTGGAGTATATCATGTGTGATGCTTGATAAACCCCTCGAGCTTCGCTCTTGGGGTATATGTGCGAACACACACCTCTGTTGTGTATTAATTTCTGGTAATACACTCCATCCCATCCATTATTCTATTTCTTACACCTTGCGCTGGAGGCCTGCAGTTAGAACCTACTCCCACCACCCCTTCAACTCTCTTCTAGTCAACCAGCTCCCCAAGAGTTAAACTCTCTACATACCATGAAATGCAGACTGGTGTAAACACTACAGACTAGAGGTACTGAAAGATCTGCCAATGTGCTTTTACTACACTAATTATTCTGCTGCCTCCAGAGGTAAACTACTCCAAAAGGAGATGCTATCAGGATTATTCTGGTAAGGGGGAAAAAAGCAGGATAGTACTAGGCTAGGGTTGCGCACACTGCTTTTCAAACCTAAGGAAGACTGCACTTTCCAAGAACTGAAGCAGAAGAATGCAACTTGGTGGTCACCAGCGCTTCACTCGGCGAGCAAAGAATACATTTTGTTCAAATTGCAACTGCTGAGCTGGGGACCCCCAAGGTACTGCCATCTCCTGATGAACACAATACCTTCGAGGTGGAAGGGGGCGTACTGGACCCAGCAACCCGCCAGCTGGTTTGTAAGAGGATGTTACCATGCATTAAGTGAAAAAAATATTTAGACCCAGTAACCACCTGTATTCTCTGAGCAACACATTCCCCATGTGAACCAAAATCTTCAGGTCGGTTCGAACAGCAAGCCCCGCGTCCTATCCTCAATAGTTACAGCCGTTTGGGTGCCAGAAAACCGTGAACTTCATGAAAAATGTCATAATCTCACAAGTTATAACGTATCTTATAGCCACCACTTAAGCGGCAACATTTCTGATAGAATAAAGACGCGAATATATTGCTTCTGGCACCACTAATACGCGCGGTTAACCAGCAGCCGAAAATACTGTGTTAAAAAAAAAAATACACGAACATTTTCGCGTTTCATCTCAATAAATGCAACCTACGGGAAAAAAACCTATAAAAATAACCGACTTCAACAGAACCACTTATAATCATTTGGCATTGCATTAGCACATTTTAACAAAAAGGGCTGAGGACACCCCTCCCCCAAAGAAGAGGCAAGACCCTCATACACAATTGTGACTACAGAAATTATTACCGAACGATGCACAAGTCGTGGAGTTTACTGTGTTCGCCCTCGGAGGTTGAAATACAGTGCTGTTACTTACAGGGAGGCTCAGGTTTTGGTTTTTTTTTCTATTTTCGCCCCAAGCTATATCTTGCTGAGCTCGGCTAACTTTGCCTGCTGCTCCTAAACCAAACAAGTTGCTAGCAGCGCCGTGCCGCTAGCATGGCGGAAGCTTCTGAGAGGAGTGAAGCGGCACACCAGCTGGGCCGGGGGAAGGGAGGAGAGAAGCGGGGACGGATGAAAACAAAAACTCGTAGATAAAATGACAGCACTTCACACTTTGCCATGAATTCCTTTGTACCTGGGGCTCACGATATCTGTTGAAAGTGCTGTAGCTCGGTTTAAAGCTTCAAATACAATATGCAAAACTTTTATTTCAAGTATGCTTATCTTTTAAAAAAATATGCCAAGAAAATATACTATCATGCCACCCTTTGCCTCAATCAACCAGATGCTCTGACACGTTTTGGACGTTCACGAAGCCGACAGTTATACAACTCCTGTGGAAATAATGTTCTGTTACGAAAGTGTTGCCCTAGGTTATTTAATAATAAGGCAGGCATACCTCTCGACTCTTCCTGATTTTCAGGAATATCCATGATTTCGCATTACAAATTTCCTCTGTCCCTCCTAAATTTGCGATTTTTACAGTCTAGTTCTCCATCAGAAAATATCATTCAAGCAATACAAAAAAGACAGGCAGAAGGGGACAGGGAGAGGCACCAGGAGAAACAGAGGGAGACAGGGAGGGCAGTAAGAGAAGCCAAAGCACAAACAGCGGAACACATTGTGAAATCAGTGGTTAGAGGTGACAAAACCTTTTACAGGTACGCAAGTTAAAAAAGAAAGGCTAAGGGAGGGATAGTGAGGCTGAAATAGGGGGAGGATGGGGGGGGGGAAGAGCGGAGGATGACAACAGCAACGTAGACATACTGAACAGATATTTCTGCTCAGTCTTTACAGAGGAGGGGCGGGTAAAGGTCCAGAAGGGCGTATAATGGGTAGGAAGAGCACAGAAATGGATAACAGGTCCTTTTCCATGGGTAAGGGGTCCTAAAGGGACTTGAATGAATAAGAGTCAGTAAGATTATGGGGCCTGATGGAGTACACCCCAGGGTGCTGAGGGAGCTAAAAGAGGTGGTGGCTGAACCTCTGGTTACCCTGTTTAGCCAGTCACTGGAAAAAGGAGAGGTACCCAAAGACTGGAGGACAGCTAATCAATCAATCAATCACATCTTTATTTATTCAGGCGAACATCATTGAGCACAGCTCATTTGCAAGATGGACCTGATAAGGGCAAGGTTCAATATTTGGTACTTATACAGGTATATTTAACCTATATAAAACCTTTTACAGGTACGCAAGTTAAAAAAGGAAGGCTAAGAGAGGGATAGTGAGGCTGAAATAGGGGGAAGATGGGGGGGGGTAGAGTGGAGGATGACAACAGCAACACTAATATAGTCCCCCTATACAAAAGTGGAAACAGAGAGGAAGCAGGAAACTACAGACCAGCCAGACTGACCTTAGTAGTGAGAAAGATCATGAAAACACTACTGAAAGAAAGAATAGTGGAACACCTGGTTGTCAACGGTCTACAAGATCTAAGGCAATATGGTTTTACTGGGGGGAGGTCATACCAGACTAACGTCATCAAATTTTTTGACTGGGTGACAAGGGAGGTTGATGGGGGGGGGGGCAGTAGACATAGCCTACCTTGGTTTTAGTAAGGCCTTTTACACTGTGCCACATAGAAGGTTGTTAAACAAACTGGGGAGGATGGGAGTGGGAAGGATGGTGGTGCAGTGGGTGGGGAACTGGCTGGATGGCAGAACACAGAGAGTGGTGGTAAATGACTGTCACGCCACAGAGGGAAGGGTGACCAGTGTCTGCCTCAGGGATCAGTGCTAGGTCCAGTCCTCTTCAACATCTTTATCAGTGACATTACAGAAGACCTAGAAGGGAGAATTTACCTATTCGCTGATGACACAAAGCTCTGCAACAAGGTGGACATGCCAGAGGGTGTGAACAGAATGAAGAGAGATCTGTAGAAGCTTCAGGACTGGTCAAATGAGTGGCAGTTAAGATTTAATGCAATGAAATGCAAAATAAAGCACATGGGGCACAAAAACCAAGGAACAACGTATCAGTGAGGGGATGGGGCTATAGAATGCTGCAGGCAGGAAAGGGACGTAGGGGTTATCATCTCTGATGACCTCAAGGTAGGGAATCAGTGCTCAAAGGTGGCAGGATAAGCAAACAGAATGCTTGGTTGCAAAGACAGGGTATCACCAGCAGGAAAAGGGAGGTTATAATTCCACTACACAAGACACTAGTGAGGCCACACCTTGAGCACAATGTCCAGTTCTGGGGACCTTACCTAAGTAATGGCATTGACAGGGTGGAGGCAGTTCAGAGGAGAGCAACCAAGATGGCACAAGGATTACATCACAAAGTCTATCAGGACAGGCTGAAGGACTTGACTATGTATTTCCTGGAGGAGAGGATGGAGAGGGTGGATATGATTGAGACATATAAATACCTCAGAGAGAGGAACAAGGTGCAGGAAAACACAATCTTTTATAGAAAAAGATGTTCCAGGCCGGCCCGGTGGTGCTGAGGGTTGAGGCACTAGACGCCATGCCTCGCACTACGCTGACAACCCGGGTTTGGTGACTGACTTGAGTTGCCGTTGGGTCAGCTGGGGAGGGGGAGAAAGGGATTAAGTGTCCAATGGTTGCTCTCCCTCTCCGGGGAGGGTGGTAAGCTAGCCACACCACATTACTGCTATCACCTGGGTGAACCTAGGTATTGGTAGTGCAGTTAGGGAAGCCAATAGAAGGAAGGGGCTGATGTCGGCTGAGGACCTTGAGGGGAGATGCATTTCACTGCACCTCTGCCTCATTGGCCCTCCCCGAGAGTTGACATTTGTAGGGGAAGCACAACAGAACAAGAAAAAAATCCTCGTCGCTCCTGGGCAACGATCCCTCCCTCCAGCCCAGCACATCCACCTGCCAAGGGCAGACTCCGCTGTGCAGGTGCATGCTTCCCTGAATGTTGAGGGAGGTAAGGGGGATCTCTCCTCACCCCACCCGGGGGGTTATATGGGCCTCTAGAATTGCAAGAGTAGCATTGTTTGCACTCTAGGAGCAGACTTCTCGGCAATAGGATTGTGTGTGTGGCTCTGTGGGGATCCGAGAGAGTGGAGAGACTGGGGCAGTAAGGCAGAAAAAGAATAAGTAAAAAAAAAAAGGAAGAAAAAGATGTTCTAGGACTAGGGGATATGGGATGAAACTGGAAGCGGGGAGGTTCAGTGGGAACATGAGAAAGAATTTCTTCACCGAGAGGGTGGTGGACAAATGGAACGCCCTGCCAGAGGATGCAGTGGGTGCTGACACAATTACAGGATTTAAGAATGCACAAGAGAGGCATCAGGGGTTCTTAGTAGTCAGAGGAAAGGGACAACCTAGTTCTAGAGAAGCTTGAAGAAGCTAAGTACGTGCACCCATGGGCAGACTCGATGGGCCATAGGCCCTTATCTGCCATCAACATCTATGTATCTATGTAAAATGCTTTTATCATTAGGCCACTGATTGCAACAGCTTCATGGACTGATAGTGCCGTTTTCTAAAATCTGTCCCTGGCTGGCCCACTGGTGCAGAGGCAAGGTGTCCGTCTGTGACACCAACAACCCAGGTTCAGAAACGGACTCAGGACGTCAGAGGCCTTGCCGGGGGAGAAGTATTGAGCATCCTAGAGACTGCTTTCCTTCTATGAAGAGGGGTAGAGTGTCTGACAAACCACAGACTTCTGGCCGAGGCTGGGGGGACCCATTGTGTTGGTGCCATTACCTGTAGGGGCAGGGCGGACATGGGATGTCATTACACGTCCCCACCCTCAGGTACTGCCACAAGCTACAAAAAATTCCAGAACCCGAGTATGATGCCCGGTTCCGCCGCCATCCCCGCTGCCAGTAGTGTCCGCTTGGGGAAGGGGGCCCACTTCCATGGCCCCAGCCTTGGGGGGTAAGCCAGAACACGATACCAAGAACTATGGGAAGGGGGAGCCCGCCCAGCGGCCCCATCCAGGGGGTAAGTCTGGGCATGGGGTGGAGGCATGCAGACAAGGCTGAGCTCCCTTCGGAGAAGGGGGGTGGACCACAAAAAATAGAAAATATAAATAAAAAATCTTTTCCTGATTTTAGTCATGTGTCCATGATTTTATCCCTGATTTTTGAGGCATGGGGTTGAGAGGTGTGAAGGCAGGACAGGACGTGGGCTATTGGGTTATCTACTTATGCCTCATATAGGCTTTTTACAAGGGACTTGATGAAAACCAGAATGCCAGACCCAGACCAGATCAGTACATGCCGAACTGGTTGGTCTATACCAGGCTCAACTTATGCAAATTTTGCTGGACAGGCAATAGAAACATAGAAGTTGATGGCAGAAAAAGACCATTGGTGAATCTAGTCTGCCCTTAATATCTTATCCTACCCCCAAGACCTAGTGTCCCTATGGGGTATATGCCTACACGACCCACACCCTGTTCCCTGCCTTGCTGCTACCCCTAGGGTGACTAGTGTAATGGATCTGCTTGGGCGGGCCTGTCAGCATGCACAGAAACCTTGCAAGGGAAGGAACTATAGTAGGCTTCTGGGGAAAGAGGGGGCAACAGATTCTGGTGCCTTTTCTATGTGCCATGGGTTGTGAAGTTTTTGGAGTGACAGCCCCAGACACAAACCAAGACAGACTCTGTGAAGGGCCTATAAAGGCTGGAATGTGCCAGCCCGGTGGGGTTGAGGGTTGAGACACTGGATGCCACACCGGTGACCCATGTTTGGGAATGAGCCGAGGTCATTGGAGTTCGGCTGAGGGTGTGTGAGAGCTGAATCGAGTAGTGCTGCTGAGACAGAGGGAGAGAGAGAGAGAGAGACAGCCAGAGCTTCCTTAAATCAAGGAGGTTATTTTTTAGACTACACTGAACTGAATTATTACTTTTTGGAACTGTGTAAGTAACTAGTATTGATTCTGATTTTGGAGTTGACTTGTCTTAGTTTTAACTTTAATTTGCCAGGGAGGAACTGTAGCTGGGAGATATTTGCAGTAATTTGTGACTAGACCTGTTACTTAACCTCTGTGAAATGGGTGTCTCAAAGGAAGGAAGTCACTCCCCGAGGTGGAGGGTCAGAGTTGTAGTTGATTGTTTCTGGACGGCATAGGTTTACTCCCTCCCACCTACCCTCACCCTAGTCACCCCAAGAGCATAACTTCCTTTATATCAGGGGTTCTGACATCACTTCCCCAAAACTGCTAACAACATATACCTGTTCCTATCCTTAAAGGTACAGCACACTGAATAAGGGGTAGAGACACTCACAAGCTTGCACTCACTAAAGCAAGGACAAAAAATGACAAACGAAAAGCATCTGTAACAGGAAGGGACACAGACATGTAGGGAGTGGTGCAATGTACTGGCTGTGGAGCAGCAGTCTTCCGGGAGACATTCTGGAAACTGCGTTGCTGCCCTATTTGCAGGCACAGCTCTGGTCTGAGGGAGGAGGTTGCTCATCTGGCAATGATTCGGGAAATCTGCTCCCCACCCAGGCCACCGCCACTACTTCAGAGGTTGCCAAGAAAGTGGAGTGGTTGGAACATGGTGTGCTGAGGAAGGGTGAGGGTGGTGGAACCAAAGTGCATCCTTCCAGTTGTGCCTCTCCACAATTCATTCGCCACTCTGGTGGAGCATGGTTCCTCTATGGAGGCACCCGCAGTGGAGACCAAGGAGGAGGCTGGGATCCTCCACAATGGAGACCCACAGGAGTGTGGCACAGGACCCCACAGGGGAAGGAAACAACTCCTGGTGGGGGACTGAATTGTTAGGGCGGTAGAACTGGGGAGGGAGGGAGGGAAAGGAGGTAAGGTGCCTGCCCGGCACCATGGCTTGGAGGGACAGAACACGAATCCTCAGGATCGTGGGAGCAGCTGCAAGGGGGAGTGAGATGGATGTCATTATCCACATAGGGATGAATGACCTGGCTGAGAATGGGATCAGAGCAGTGCAACAGGAGTTTGTAGAGTTGGGGAGGGGCCTTAGACAAATAGTACACACAGTAACTTTCTTGGAAGTGCTACCTGTCTATGGCATGGATGAGGCCAGGGTACTCTGCACCATGGGATTCAGTGATTGGTTGAAAAACTGGCACAGAGCTCAGGGATTTGGCTTCATTGGGAACTGGGGCTCCACCTGGAGGGATGCAGGTTTATACAGGTGCGATGGTCTGCATCTATCCAGGAGGGGAACCAGGATCCCAGGTAATAGGTTTAAATGCTTCATTGGCAAGCATTTAAACTAGCCAAGGGGGGGCACTGAAAAGGAGAAGGGTAATCCTAGCCCCCCCCCCAAAAAATCAGGGTAGTTAGCGAGGTAAACACCAAGATAGAGCAGTCAACAGGGATAAGGGCAGGGGTAAATGGTGAAAAAGACAAAGGCAGTAAGGACAGGGATGGGGCAAAAAGAAATAACGGCATAAAAAATGGAGGGTAATGAGTACCAATGCCCGTAGTCTAGGTAAAAAGCTCCCCGAAATGGTGGCCTTGATGGAAGAGGGATACCTGGATATTGTGGCAGTCACAGAAACATGGTACACAGAGAATCATGAATGAGATGTCAACATACCAGGGTACACAATCTACAGGAGGGATAGTGAGGGAAGAAGAGGAGGAGGAGTAGCTCTCTATGTAAGGGAAAGGATCAAAGCAGCAGAACTAAAGGGTAAACAGGGAGGAGAGGAGGCACTGTGGATCACCCTGGAGACTAGAAATGGCTCAACAATCCACATAGGGATTGTATACAGACCCCCCATCTCAGGGGGAGGAAACTGACAAGGAAATGATAGAAGGCATCCTTAGGATGGCAGAGAAGAAAAAAATTACTCACCTTAGTAATTATGTTTCTTCTAATGGAGTCTTGCTGTATTCTGACTATTGCAGTTAGCCCCAGCCTTTAAACTGCCCTGGAGAACAAAGGGTTAACTTTCTATGCAGAGTATAGAATGCTGAGCTCAAGCTTGGTTGAGGTCTCTGTCTGTAGCCCTTTGAAATTCAACCTTCAGATTCTTACGAGCAAAAAACTAACTATCCTATGTGGAAATTGTAAAATTTTTACTAGCCAACTGGCAACTAGAGTTTTAAATTCCGAAGGAAGACTCAAGTCAGGAAACCAAAAAACAATCCAAATAATAATAATAAAACAAACACCAAAACAAAAAGAGGAGGGTGTAAAATAAGCACCCCTGAGGTGCAACACAGCACCTGCCCACCCACTTCCCAAAAACAGATTCTGAGAGGGGAGGCAGGGAGGGAGGTCAGAATACAGCAAGATTCCATTAGAAGAAAATAATTACTAAGGTGAGTAATTTTTTCTTCAAACAACATGAAGTCTTGCTGTATTCTTACTATTGCAGACTACCAAGCAGTACCTCCCAAGGAGGAGGGACAGAACCTAGTTTGGGAATAGGCTCTGAAGTACTGCTGTGCCAAACCGAGCATCACTCCTAGCCTGGATATCCAGAGAGTAATGCTTGGTAAAGGTATGGACTGTTTTCCAGGTGGCTGCGTAACAAATTTCTAAGAGAGGAATATACCTGGCAGCAGCCAGGGAAGCAGCTGTACCTCTGGTGGAGTGAGCCCTCAGGCCTGAGGGTGGAATCTTTCCTAGTTTCTCATAGCAGAATTGTATACAAGACACAATCCACCTGGCAATAGTTCTCTTGGTGGCAGGTTTGCCCTTTCCCACTTCATAAGTGAGGAACAACTGGAGGGAATCAAACCTGTGACCCTTGGTATGCTCTATGTAGTAGCTAAGGGCCCTTTTAACATCTAAACTGTGTAGTCTCCTCTCTCCTGAAGAATGATCAGTGAAGAAGACAGGAAGAGACATAGATTGATTCAAGTGGAAATCTGAAACCACTTTGGGGAAGAACCTTCTATTGGTTCTAAGGACCACTTTATCCCTATGAAAGGAGATAAAATCAGGTTCCACTGACAGGGCTTGCAATTCACTGATACGTCTGGCAGAGGTAATAGCTACTAAAAAAACAGTTTTCCAAGTCAAGTACTTAAACTCTGCTGAGGACATAGGTTCAAAGGGAGATTGCATAAGTAGAGCAATGCAAACATTTAAGTCCCAGGCAGGGGCAGGGTTTCTAAAGGGAGGATTGGTATGACGCAATCCCTGAAAAAATTTACCGAACACAGGATGAGATGATAGTGAGGAAGACTTCCCCACTGACAGAAAAGCAGAAACAGCTGACAAGTGTACCTTGAGAGTCACTGGTCTGAGGCCTAAGCCATTCAAATGGACCATATAATCCAGAACTGTAGGCAATTCAGCAGTGTCTGGGGAAATATGTTTTCTTGGAACACCAAATGCTGAATCTCTTCCATTTGGAGTTATAGGTTTTTCTAGTGGCGGGCTTTCGAGAGGCTTTGAGAATATCCAGAACCCCCTGAGACAGATGCAGATTTGCATATTCTAACTCTTCAAGAGCCATGCCTTGAGATTGAGAGGCTGAAGACTGCGGTACCAAATCCTCCCCTGAGAGGAGATTAACAGATTGTAATTCCTGGGAAGAGATAGGGGAAGATGGACTGCTAGGGACAGCAACAGGGGGTGCCAAGGCTGTCTGGCCCAGTCTGGAGCAATAAGAATCACTTTGCAAGGTTGTGACCTTATCTTGACTAAAACTTTGAACAGTAGAGGAAAGGGAGGGAAGGCATACAGAAATGTTCCTTCCCAGTTCAGAATCAGAGCATCCAGAGGGACTGAGCCCAAGGCTGGGGGGTCTGCAACAAAAGACAGGAAGTTGGTGATTGTCTGGGGCTGCAAAGAGATCTATCTCTGGAGTGCCCCATCTTGAAAAAATCACCTTCAACACCAGAGGGTCCAGGGACCATTCATGATGGCCCTTTGAGATCCTGCTCAGTGCATCTGCTAGGACACTGTCCTTCCCTGGAAGGTGGACTGCTATCAGAGAGGTTTGCAAGGAAAAAGCCAGGGACCACAACTTCATAGCTTCTGTGCACAAGGCTGTAGACCGAGTGCCTCCCTGCTTGTTGATGTACCACATGGTGGTGGTGTTGTCTGTTCTGACCTGAACCACCTTGTTCTGCACTGACTGAGGGAAAGCTTGCAGGGCCAGAAAAACTACCCTGAGTTCTAGGAGATTGATATGGAGAAGGGATTCCTGAGGGGACCACAGTCCCTGGGCAGTGAGGGCCCCCAGATGGGCTTCTCAGCCCAGAAGGGAAGCATCCATGGTAAGGACCACTGAATGAGACTGAGTGACAAATGGAACCCCTTGCCTTAAATTGTCTTGATCCTGCCACCATTGAAGGGCTAGGATCAGGGTCCAAGTCACTGGAATCAGTTTGGTAAGGGGATGCGTCCTCTGGGACCAAAAGGCCCTCAGATGGAACTGAATGTCCCTCATCTGGAATCTTGACCCTTGGACCACTGCTGTAGAAGCTGCCACGTGGCCCAAGAGCTGAAGGAAATGCCTTGCTGGTCGGGACAACTGAAGGCTGAAGGAAGAAGCCAGTTCTATAAGAACTCTTGCCCTTTCCAGGGGAAGAAAGGCTCTTGCTTTGATAGTATCCAGCTCCACCCCAATAAAGGTTAAGAAGCTGCACTGGCTCGAGAACTGACTTGGGAAGGTTGAGAAGAAATCCTAGAGAAGTGAGCACCTGCTGGGTCACTTGCAGGTCTAACTTGACTTGGTCTGGAGACTGGCCCACTATAAGCCAGTTGTCCAGATATGGAAAAATGGAAATCTTTCGTCTTCTTAGAAAGGCAACAACTACTACCAGGCATTTTGTGAAAACCCTTGGGGCTGATGTTAGGCCAAAGGGCATTGCTTTGAACTGATAGTGGCCTAAGGGCAACTCGAACCTGAGGTACTTTCTGTGGGAGCACCTGATGGGAATGTGAAAATAGGCATCTTTGAAGTCCAGGGAAGCTAGCCAGTCCCCTGGCCTTAGAGAGGGAAGAATTATTCCCAGAGTTACCATCTTGAACTTTGGTTTTAAAAGATGTTTGTTCAGGTATCTTTAGGTCTAGGATGGGTCACCACTCCCCTGTCTTTTTTGGGGGTAAGGAAGTACCTGGAGTACAGACCTTTGCCCCAGTGTAGGGTAAGAACTCTCTCTATGGCTCTTAAGGCCAGAAGAGATGAAACCTCTGCCTCTAGGACAAAGCTTTCTGAGAGACCTGCAGGTGGAAAAGATCTGGCTCTCATCTTCAGAAATTTTTTGAAGCTGAGAACCAGTCCCTGGCTTACCACTTCCAGGATCCACTTGTCTGACATAATAGACATCCAGTCCTGGACAAAGTAAGCTAGCCTGTCCCCTACTGGAATAGGAGAGTTGACCTGGGCAGGCCCATCAGGGTGTCTGCTTGGCCGGGGCCTTAGGCTGAGGAATGGATGGAGCCATGCTCATCCCCCTTCTGCCTCTCCCTCTGAAGAACCCCCTCTGTGAAAAGGGGGAAGAGGCCTGTGCTTGGTTAAAATGCCTTTGAAAAGGCCTGCCCCTGCCCCTTGACTGCTGCCTTTGAGGAGTTGCCTGCCTTTCCTTGGCCTGAGCACTCCTATAAGTGGTCCTGTACTCGTCCATTTTCTTCATGTAATTCTCTGTCTGCTCCCCAGAGAATTACCCACTACAGGAAAATCCATGGCCTTAGCCTGGGTGTCCTGCGAGAGGCTAGTACTTCTGAGCCAAGCCATTCTCCGAAGAGCCACAGATGTAGCCATGGCTCTTGATGACACATCACTGGAGTCAACAGCAGCATGAAACTGTACTTTTGATGCCTCAATCCCATCAGCAGCCACCTCCTCCAGTTCCTTGGCTAGCTGGGGGGAGGCCTGTTTAGCCAGTGCCAGTACAGTGTCCCACCTGGACTTCTGGTACCTGGCTGCATAGGCCATATAGTTCACCTGCCTGAGTCCCAAGGAAGATGCCATGTACTGCTTTTTTGCCATTGCATCAATCTTCCTGGAGTCTTTGTCTGGGGGGTGTGAAGCCAAGGGAATATTTGCCTTTTCATAGGCAGCAGCCTGCACTACCCCAACATGGCTGCATTGTTGGTATAAAAACGCCATATCTGAGCCTGATAGTGTGTACCTCTTGTCCATTCTTCTGTCAACAGGAGGTACAGTACTGGGAGACTTTAAGATTTTGAGTGTCTGCTTCCCAAAGGATTTGTGGAGGGGAATAGACAGTCTCCTGGACTCTGGGATGTCCATCATCTCTACATAATCAGGCTCCTCTTGATCCTCCATGGCATCCTTCATAGGAAGCTGGAGGGTTTCAGCCACCTTTCTGTAAAACAGAAAGTGGGTTGGGGACTCAGAAAGCCTAGGAGGGGAAACACCGGAAGGTATGTCTGGGGAGATGTCCGGTTCCACAGGCACATCCAGACTTTCACCGTCGTCACCATCATCCTCAAACTCCCCCTCCTCCTCAAACTCCGGTTCATAAAAATCTTCAGGGGTATAATCTTGAACCGGGGGAACCGACTGAACCGAGCCCCTGCCAAATGGTACCGGATCGGTCGGAACTGGGTGAAGCGATTCCACAATCCGAATAGCTCTGGCTATTTCTTTGGCGGTCAGAACATGAACCTCTGGATCCAAACCGGTCGATTTCTCTTTGCGTTTCCTTTTTGTAGGAACCGACCCCTCAGGATCAGCTCTCCTTTTGCCCGAAGAAGTATTGCCCTGGTCAGAGGGCACTGCTTCTGTTTCGGTCGGAACCGAACCGGGATGGCCATCCGGGTCAGCGGACTTCTCGGCCTACTGTTCCTTCAGTCTACCTAATCTCTTTTCAAAGGTAGATTTAGGAAAATTTTTACATATTTGGCAGTCTGTATCAAGGTGTTCAAAGACAGTAAGCACAGGTGGTTTGGGGATCGGCCTTAGCAAAGACCTCCCACACTAACCGCAGTGCTGAAACCCAGTGGGTCCGGTTTTCTTCTTGTGTTTCTCAGACATGGCCAACCTAACCAAACTTACCCTTTTTATGGCAGCCACCAGGCAAGACTCCCTTATCGGTTCCTAACCGTGTCACGGGTGTTGGAAAAAAACATTCAAAACACGTTTTTTTAAGAACCGATAAGGACCGGTAACCACACTCTAAAGTAAAAGACAGAAATTCGCTAAAAGTGATCGGTTCAGCCGAACCGATCAAACAAGTTTACTATTTCCACACAGAAATAGATAAAACCTTTCTAGTACTCACAGTAACACAGACAGAGGCTGAAGCGACTAAGCAGAACAAATTCGCCTTAAAACTGACACTTTAACCAACACTTTAACTGACTTTTTGAACCAAGCTGAAGGAGAAATCTCCAGAGCGACTGTTCAGTGAGGCGGAGTAAAGAATCTGACAGTTGTATTTCAAAGGGCTGCAGACAGAGACCTCAACCCAGCCCGAGCTCAGCATTCTATGCTCTGCATAGAAAGGTAACCTTTTGTTCTCCGGGGCAGTTTAAAGGCTGGGGCTAACTGAAATAGTCAGAATACAGCAAGACTTCATGTTGTTTGAAAGGGGAGATATTGCTGATGGGGGACCTGAATATGCCAGATGTTAACTGGAGCACCTTTGCTGCAGCCATATCCAAGAGTAGGGCCATTTTCAATGCCCTACAGGGGGCATGCCTCAGACAGCTAGTTTTGGAACCCACTTGGGAGAGAGCAATCTTAGACCTGGTACTCTCAAATGGGAACGGAGAGAGGATCTCTGATCTTGAAGTGGGTAGCCATCTGGGAACAAGCGACTACCAAACAGTGTGGTTCACAATAAACTTAGCTGTAGAGTCAAGCCACATAAAAGTGAAGGTACTGGACTTCAGGAGGGCTGATTTTGTTAACATGGGAGAGTGCCTCAGAAAAGCACTAACAAACAGGCAAGAAGGGGGGGTGGAGCAACAATGGGGAAACATCAAAACTGTCATCACAGAGGCAACAAGCCTTTGTGTGAAGCAAATAAATAAATCAAAATGAAAGTAAAAAAACACTATGGTTCTCAAAAGAAGTGGTCGGGAAGATAAGGAAGAAAAATATATCATTCAGGAAGTATAAGGATACACAGAAGGAGCAGGACAGAGAACTGTACCAGTTAAAGCAGAAGGAATCAGGGAAGGTAGTCAGAATGGCAAATTCCCAAACCGAGGAAAAGATAGACAACTCCGTTAAGAAGGTGGATAAAACCTTTTATAGGTACATTAGGGATCAAAAAAGATAAGGGCAGGAATTCTGAGGCTGAATAAAGAGGAAGGTGGTTGGGCAGAGACCAACAGTGAAAAAGCAGGGATACCAAATGAATGCTTCTGCTCAGTATTCACAATGGAAAAGCAGGGAGAGATACCTAATCCAGTCAATAGAAGCACTTTAGATAGGGGTGTTGATATTAGTCCTTTCACAGAAGAAAGGGTTCTGAAAGAACTCTTAAAACTGAAGGTGGATAAAGCAATGGGGCCTAATGGAACTCAACCCAGAATTCGAAAAGAACTAAGGGAAGAACTAGTAACACCACTGACTACCCTTTTTAATAAATCATGGGAGGATGGTGTGGTACTTGAGGACTGGAGAAGGGTGGATATGATTCCCCTTCACAAAAGTGGGAGCAAGACAGATGTACTAAACTACAGACCTGTTAGTTTGACCTCAGTGGTAGGGAAAATGATGGAATCACTTCTGAAGGAAAGAATTGTTGAGTACCTAGAGGCCAGTGGGACACAGGACCCAAGGCAGCATGGATTTTCAGCAGGAAGGCCATGTCAAACAAATCTAATTGATTTCTTTGACTGGGTGACCAAAGTAGTAGACCAGGGAGGGACTGTGGACATGGCCTACCTAGACTTTAGCAAAGCATTTGACACAGTCCTGCACAAAAAATTAATAAATTAGGCAGCCTGGGAGTGGGTCCCAGGGTGGTAGCCTGGGTAAAACACTGACTGGACAACAGGACACAGCGGGTAGTAGTAAATGGAGTCCACAGTGAAGAAAGGAGGGTTACTAGTGGGGTACCACAGAGTTCAGTACTGGGGTCAGTCCTTTGTAATGTCTCTATAAGTGACATTGCAGAGGGACTGGAAGGGAAAGTATGTATTATTTATTTATTTGATTTTGGTAACCAGGTGAGTGAACTAGGCATAGCAATGCCTATTTTCAGGCACGACCCGGGAGAGAGACAGTTGAAACATACAAAATGAGCATACATGTGACGCAGCACATGAGAATGGTGAACACAATTAGAATGTGACCAGTAACAAGTCAACTAAACAGTTAATTTAAAGAGTAAGCCACATTTGAATGTAAGAGATAATGTTACAGTAAGAGGCAGAAACAGGAAAAACATTTAGTTAAAATACACAACTAAAGTTAAAACCATAAGTGAAACAGGCATTTGCAAATAAAGGTAACACACAGCAAAGTACAGTAAGTGCCAAAACTGAGGATGAGATGAGAGAGGGAGAGGGAGAGGGAAAGGAAGAGGAAGAGGAAGAGAGAGAGAGAGAGAGGGGCGTAAAGGTGGGGATGAGAGAAACAGAACATGAGAGCTAGGAAGTTGGAGAGGAAGAGAAGTGGCATACAGGAGGAAGGTAGTTTAATGGAAGAGAGGTGGAGATGAAGTAGTCTAAAGGGATTAAAGCAGGTACATTGGCTGATTGTTTGCAGATGTTCCCGGTGACGTGATTTAAAGCTAGTATGGGTAGGTGCTTCATGAACATTTGGAGGTATCGAGTTCCAGTATTTTGGGGCCATATGTGCAAAAGCGCATGTACCCATATTAGTTTTGCATCTGGGAATGTGGAAGGGGGCTAGGTCAGCAGATCGGAGCCCATAGGAGAGAGAGTGAGAGTGGAGCAGACAGGCAAGTGATGAAGGGATGCCAGTGCGGACAGTGTTATCTATAAGTGACCCAAGGGACTGGAGCCGATGGGCAGAAGGGCAGGGCCAGTTTAGGTCAGAATAGAGTTGGCAATGGTGTGTGAAATGAGGGGATGCTGAGGCATAACGGCAGATATTGTTATAGGTGGTGTCCCACTTGTGAAGGGAGGATTTGGAGGCAGATAGATACGTAACTGATCCATAAGCCAGGGCAGGGAGCAGAAAGCCTTGAGCCACAGCTAGTCTAGCCGAAGGGGTAAGGGCATAGCTGGTGCGGTAGGCACCACCTAATTTTGTGTTAACAGATTTACAGGTGTTAGTTATGTGTAAGTCAAAATTAAGGGATTCATGCAGAGTAATGCCCAGGTCTTTGAAGGATTTCGTGCTAATCAGTGTGGAGCCATCAGCACAGGTGATTTTTAGGGCATCTGTGTTTGTTTTAAGTTTGGCTGAGATCCAAGAGCATAGAGTGAGTCTTGCTAATGTTAAGAACGAGGTTGTTCTCCATTAGCCAAGACTGAATAGCAGAGAAGTCAGAGTTAAGAGGTTGGTTGAGGTCAGGTGTGTTCCTTGCACTGTGATAGATCACTAGGTCGTCTGCATAAAGCAAAGTTGAGCAGGTTGAAGCAAGCAACGGAATGTCATTTATGAAAATAGAGAAGAGCAAGGGGCCGAGTATGGAGCCCTGGGGCACTCCAACATGGATAGATGAGGGATTGGATGTGGCTGAATTGAAAACAACGGCCTGCTTCCTACCGGACAGATAGCTGTTAAAGCAGGCCACTACATCAGTAGAGAAACCTAAGAAGCGAAGTTTAGAAAGAAGGAGGGAATGGTTTACCAGGTCAAAAGCTTTTGTTAAGTCAATGAAGATAGCACCTGTCAGGAGGCCAGAGTCCATACCAGAAAAGATATCATTAGTGAGTTTGAGGAGGGCAGTAGACGTACTGTGTCCCTTTCGGAAACCATGTTGGGAGCTGGACAGAAGGTTATACTTCTGCAGGTAGTCTAGGGTTTGGGTTGCTACAAGTTTTTCCAGGATTTTATTAAGAAGGGAGAGGATAGCTATAGGACGGTAGTTCGTGATTAATTTGGGATCACCCTTTTTAGGATGGGTGTGACCTTGGCTATTTTCAGATGCTGGGGACCGAGCCGTGGCGTAGAGATAGATTGAAGATTTTGGTTAGGGAGAGGCTATAAGCGGGGCAGCAATTTTAGAAGCCTGGGTTCCAGCCGCCGGACCCTGAACTGGTATTGTCTGGAGCTGAGAGGAGTAGTCTCAGAACTTCAGTTTTTGTAATACTCCGGAAACGGAAAGGGGGTGTGTGGATTGGGGTTTATCATTGCCATTGGGTGAAAAGGCGTGAGTATTAGGGAAAGAGGCCTGGTAGCTGGTGAGGTCAGAAAAAAGGTGGTTAAAAGAGTTGGCTATAGTAGCAGGATTATTGCAGTGTATACCGTTGATCAGCATGTCATTTGTGTGTGCTGTTTGATTTGCTCCAAGGAGGGTTTTTATGGTAGCCCAGAATTTTTTTGAGTCCCCCACTGCTTTAGTTAGCAAATTTTTACAGAAGGAGCTTTTAGCTAATCGAATTTGCCTTTTGCATATATTTCTCTGGGCTCGGTAATTATTATAATCGGCCAGGGCCCAGTGACCTTGAAGCGAGCCATGTTTTATCCTGGCCCTAATTTGCACAAGTAGGTCTTTTGAGAGCCATTTTATCTGTGATCCACGGATCCAACGAGGTGACACAGGAGCATGGGTGTCTTGGAGCACGAGTAGGCAAGGAAATGGTCTAACGCTAGTTGTGCATTATTAGAGGTGTGAATGGGAGACCAGTCAATCAGTGTGAGATCATGTAAAACATTTTCTTGGTTAAAGTTGGCCAGGTTTCGGAAGGTGATAAGTTTAGGAGGTGGAGAAGGTTTACTAGTAGCACGCCAGGTACAGTAGATTGGGGAGTGATCACTGATTGAGTCAGCTAGAGTCCCAGCACATGCTATACTGTCCGGGCGGTTTGTAAGGACCCAGTCTATGACAGTACTAGCCGGGGGGCATGATCCTGGTAGGGTCCGTAATTAGTTGGTGGAGGTTTCGCCCTTGGACCATGGTATGAGAGGACTGGTTTGATTTACAAGTCCAGTTTAGGTTCAGGTCCCCGAGTATGAGGACTTCATTTCGGTCCAATGGCCTTATCCACCTGAGATAGAAGTTCCTCCAGCCCAGCTCTACCGCCAGCAGGAGGGTTATAAGCGCAAACCAAGTGAAGTTTCTTTGGGCCGAGCTTTAAGGTAGCATAGATTGCTTCACAGTAAGATAGGGTAGGTTGGGCAATGTGGGATATTAGAAGGTGAGGTTTGAAGAAAATGGCAACCCCCCCTCCCCTCTTAGTTGATGGCCTATCCTGCCTCATGATGTTGTAGTTAGGCAGTGAGCAGAGATGATCTGGGGTGGAGGGTTTTAGCCAGGTTTCGGATAAGCAGAGGATATCAGGGTTGTGCTGAGCAACCCCGCCTCAGAGTTCAGCCTTGTTGTGAAGCAGGCTCCTGATATTAAGGTGGACAATGCGGATGCCCTTGGTGTCATGCCAGTTTGTACCTTACATGATAAGTTAATTGGAGGCCCAGGATTTTCTCAATATCCCGGCTAACATCAGGGTTAGATGAAACAGGTGCAGGAGTTTGCGACGGATGTAGGAGGTGGATAGGATTAGGTTATGTACGAGATTTATTCAGAGTGTAGAATAAATGATAGGGAGTTTATAATGAATAAGAAGGGGAAAGTGGCAGGAGTCTGGTGTAGTGGTCTACGTATAAGATAACCTGGAATAGTCAGGGTAGGTTTGGTAATGGTTATTGGATATAGGGTAGTATAGTATAGGGAGCCATAGAAGGCAGAGAGCTGTAGAGGCTATTAAAAGTATGACACATGGAGTGTTGGCCATGTTTGGTACTGTTATAAGTAGCCTTAGGATTGTTAAGAGTGTAAGAGTGGAGTTTACAGTGTAAGTGTGGCACCAGTAACAATTTAAGTTTGATCAGCCCTCTAGCAGTCAAAAGGTATAGGCTGCTAATGGAAAAGTAAGGAGATAGTTAATTTTTGCAAGAGGGCGTGTTTATGGGCGTGGTTCCACACTATATAAGCAAAGTTGGACAAGGGTGGGTGTGGTGGGGGCGGACGGGGTTTCACCGATCAAGTACCTGGGTAGAGAGTTTGTCCGAGGCGGTCCCCTACTTGCACAGGGCAGGCAGTTCAGTTAAGAGTGCCTAGTGCCCGAGGAGCTGCTCGGCGGCTTTGCGGTTTAAATTACTGGCTTCCCTTCCCCAAATTTACAGCTGGGCTGTGCAGTTTCAACTACGGCTGCCCTTCCCCAAATTTTACATGCTGAGGCACTTGCAATTACTGGCGCGCTCTGCAGCCGTGGGGATTAGCCGAAAATACAGGACTGTAAGCCCCTGAAGCTACCAGCAGGCAGGTTGCCTTACGGTCAGAGAAAATTGCAAACGCTGAGGCGCTTTGGAGCTACCAGCATGATCAGCAGCTTTCAAAAGGGGCAACTCAAATAAATCAAGCTCCACTAGGTTCAATCAGTACTATAGCTACAATAAGCAACATGGAACAGGTCTTTCTTATCAGTTCTTATTCTCGTTTGAACGTTACAGTATACAGAAAAGTACAGGTCTTTCTTTGTGGTTCTTGTGTTTGTTTGAAACGCTGGGCAGAATTCCTGTGGTAAACGGCGCCAAAATTTAAATGCACACAAAGCAAGGAGGTGCTGAAAAGGCTGACAAAATTACCTTCAGTGCCTCAGGGACAACGATTCCGCGGTGGTCAGGGGAGTTCCAGGGCAGTTGTGCCCTCCAGTAGCCGAGGCTAAAGGGAAAGAAAGATGGTAAGCAGGCAGGTTTTATAGGGAGGGGGAGGAAACAAAGCTTATTACTTAAAGAGTTTGGGGGAGGGGGGTGGAGAGAGTAGAGCAGGTGGTGAAATCAGAGACAAAGAGTGAAACTTAGGGTAGCAATGGCATTACAGTGAGAAACAAAAACAGGGCTATGCAAAAAATGTTAACATTCAGGTTCAGAAGGACTAACCAGCTTGATAAACTATAATAGTCCCTACTATGGATCTGTGTCACATTTAGTTCCTTATCAATCCCAGGCAGTTTCAGTAAAACGGCCCCTAGGTAAAACTCGAACTGGAGTACAGTGCAGGTCAGAGAAAAACCTTCCTGCAATCAAGTACCCGGGTAGAGAGTTTCTCCGAGGCAGTCCCCTAGTTGCACAGGGCAGGCAGTTCAGTTAAGAGTGCCTAGTGCCTGAGGGCTGCTCGAGTGGCTGCCGGTTTAAATTACCGGCTTTCCTTCCCAAATTTACAGCTGGGCTGTGCAGTTTCAACTACGGCTGCCCTTCCCCAAATTTTACATGCTAAGGCACTTGCAATTGCTGGCGCTCTGCAGCCATGGGATTAACCGAAAATACAGGACTATAAGCCCTGAAGCTACCAGCAGGCAGGTTGCCTTACGGTCAGAGAAAATTGCAAACGCTGAGGCGCTTTGGAGCTACCAGCACGCTCAGCAGCTTTCAAAAGGGGCAACTCAAATAAATCAAGCTCCACTAGGTTCAATCAGTACTATAGTTACAATAAGCAACATGGAACAGGTCTTTCTTATCAGTTCTTATTCTTGTTTGAACGTTACAGTATGCAGAAAAGTACAGGTCTTTCTTTGCGGTTCTTGTGTTTGTTTGAAATGCTGGGCACAATTCCTGTGGTAAAAGGCACCAAAATTTATTAAATGCACACAAAGCAAGGAGGCACTGAAAAGGCTGATGAAATTACCTTCAGTGCCTCAGGGACAACAATTCCGCAGTGGTCAGGGGAGTTCCAGGGCAGGTGTGTCCTCCAGTAGCCGAGGTTTCAATGCCTCAGGGACAACGATTCCGTGGTGGTCAGGGGAGTTCCAGGGCAGGTGTGCCCTCCAGTAGCCAAGGCTGCAGTGCCTCAGGGACAACAATTCTGCGGTGGTCAGGGGAGTTCCAGGGCAGGTGTGCCCTCCAGTAGTCGAGGCTTCAGTGCCTCAGGGACAACGATTCCGCAGTGGTCAGGGGAGTTCCAGGGCAGGTGTGCCCTCCAGTAGCCGAGGCTTCAGTGCCTCAGGGACTACGATTCCGTGGTGGTCAGGGGAGTTCCAGGGCAGGTGTGTATCTTTGCAGATAACACAAAGATCTACAACAGGGTTGATATGCAAGGTAGGGTGGAAAGGATGAAAAGGGACTTGGCAAGGTTGGAGGAATGGTCAAATGTATGGCAGCTTAGATTCAGTGCAAACAAGTGCAAAGTAATGCACCTGGGAAACAAAAACCCAGAGCAAGAGTACACAATGGGGGGTGAGATACTGTGAGATACTGACAACAACAAAAATGGAAAGGGACTTGAGGGTAGTCATATCAGATGACCTAAAGGTGGGCCAGCAGTGTGAGAAGGCAGTAAGGAGGGCTGGGGTGATACTGGGATGCATAGGGAGAGGCATCACCAGTAGAAAACAGGAAGTTGTTGGCCCTCTGTACAGACAGATGGTAAGACCACATCTGGAGTACTGTGTACTGTTCTGGAGACCCCATTTCCGCAAAGACATAGACAGGGTGGAGGCTATCCAGAGGAGGGCAACCAAAATGGTGCAGGGTCTGCACCACAAGACATATGGGATGAAAGACTAAAGGAGCTTAAGATGTATAGTCTCGGGAAAGGAGGGAGAGGGGACATGATAGAAACTTTCAAATACCTCAAGGGAATCAACAAAGTCCAAGAGGATAGCATCTTTCAGAAAAAGATGTGCAAGAACAAGGGGTACAATTTGAAGATAGAGGGATGGCTCAGAGGTTATGTGAGAAGTATTTCTTCACAGAGAGGTTGTAGATGCATGGAACAGCCTTCCTGAGGAGATCATAGAGTCAAAAACAGTGGGGGAATTCAAGAATGCATGGGACAGGCATAAGGCAATTCTAGTGGGGGTAGGAGGAAGTAGGCTGTTGGTTAACTAGGATCTGCAGCTTATCCACTAGGTAGGGAAATGGGCAGACTAGGTGGGCCAAGCGATCCTTATCTGCCGTCAAATTCTACGTTTCTATGTTAGGAGGTAGCTTTCTATCCTCGACCCTCCTGCCACATGACCACCACTGGGTGGAGGTCTGGTGATGGTGCAGAATGAAATACGGTTTGCATTGGGAGGGTGTCGTGGGTACACAGCATGTGCAAGCCTCCACATGCACATGCACAGCCACGACTGGGGTACGGGGAGAAAATGGATGGAAAATTGTGACAGCTGGAAGGATGATGCCAGTCCCCCACAGGCTCCCTACCCAGCCAGCTGGGCACCTCCATGCCAGGAAGGTCCTGTCAAACTAATCTCATAGATTTCTTTGATTGGGTAACCAGAGTGGTGGACCAAGGGGGAGCAATTGATGTCACCTACCCTCGCGTCAGCAAACTTTCGATACTGTTCCACACAGAAGATTGATTGATTAATAAGCTGGGTAGGCTCAGGGTGGGTCAGAAGTTGGTCAACTGGGTGGCAAACTGGTTGACAGACAGAAAACAGAGAGTGGTGGTAAACAGTATACAGTCAGAAGAGATGCAAGTCACAAGTGGGGTACCTCAGGGATTAGTCCTGGGGCAAGTCTTCTTCAATATCTTCATCAGTGACATTGCAGATGGACTGGAGGGTAAGGTTTGTCTGTTTGCAGATGATACCAAGACCTGCAACAGAGTAGATGATCCAGATGGGGTGGGCAGTGTGAGAAGAGATCTGGATAAACTGACAAAATGGTCGGAATAGTGGCAACTGGGTTTTAACGCAAAGAAGTGCAAGATCATGCACATAGGGAAGAGAAACCCTGAAGCCACCTATAGGTTGGGAGGGGAGTTGCTGACAGTCACAAGGGAAGAAAGAGACGTGGGCATCATCATCACAGATGACCTGAAATTATCCAAGCAGACCACTAAAGCAGTAGGTAAGGCTAGGGGGATGTTGGGGTATATTAGTAGGGGTATCACAAGTCGTAAGAGGAAGGTAATAATCTCTCTTTAGAAGACACTGGTTAGGCCCCATTTGGAGTACTGCGTGCAGTACTGGAGGCCACACCTTCACAAGGACATTAACCAAATTGAGGCAGTCCAGAGAAGTGCAACCAAAATGGTGCAGGGACTGCATCAGAAGACATATGAGGACAGTTTAATGGAACTCAATATGCATACCCTGGAGCAAAGGAGGGAGAGAGGTGATATGATTGAAACATTCAAACACCTTCAGGGCATTAACAAGGTGAAAGTGTCTAACATGTTTCAATGTCCTATGTCCTGAGCAGCATGGCTTCCGAGTGGGCCACAGTACCAACACAGCCCTCCTAGAGTTCTCCAACTTTCTCCACTCCTCCTTAGACACTGGTTCTCTGGCTGGTGCTGTCTTCACTGACCTCGCTAAAGCTTTCGACACTGTCTCCAACCCCCTCCTTCTTGATGCCCTTAGTCTCTCTGGTTTGCTGCTGGGCCTATCTCCTGGTGCACCAGTTATCTGTCTGACCGCTCACAGGCGTATATAAAATTAATGGGACCTACTCAGACATCTGTCCCATCTTTCTGAGGTTCCCCAGGGCTCCATTCTGGGCCCCTTACTATTCTCCTTTACCTTAACACCCTTCCATGCTCTTGCTCGGGAGACATTCTATTGTACGCTGATGATGCAGTCATCTTTGCCTCAAGTCAGAACCTATTGCCCTCCAGGACTCGCTGCAGAAGTCCTTCGCTGAAACCGAGGGCTGGTTCAAGGAACATAGATTGGTGATAAATCTTAAAAAACCAAAAACCATGTTCTTCACTCATCCTCAAAGCAAGTCCTGCAACTTCAAACTCCTCATTCACTCTGGGTCCTCTTTCCCACTCGAACAAGTTTGCTCCTATAAATACCTAGAGATCCATTTTGACCCCTTGCACTCCTTCCATGGACACATCGCTGCCCTAGCCACTGCCACTAATATCCGATTGGGCATCTTACATCGGTATAAACACTACCTCCCCCCGGAGGCTCTTTGACTCGCAGTCACCTCCTCTATCCTGTCCCTAGTGGACTATGGACTGCCGGTGTATGGTGCTGCTGATCAGACCACACTCCATAAAATTCACACTACTCTGAATAAGGCCTGCAGGTTAATTACTGGGGCACCTAGGCTAACACACACCTGTCTACTGTACGCTAAAGCTGGTACTTGATCTTGATGAGCGCCTCAAATATCTGACCTGTACCCTTACAAAAAAGACCCTCCTTGGGCTATCCCCGCCAGGATTGACCACCACCATATGCCGCTCTGTCCCACTAGTTCATACTCGGACCTCTGGAAAAACCTCTCTTGTTATCCCTAGAGCTAGGACCTCTCACGGCCAAAGAGCCTTCAGCTTTAGGGCCCCCTCCTGGTTCAACACACTGCCCCCCTCCATCTCCAAAGCTCCACCTATATCATGCTTCAAAACTTCCTTACGTAACCACCTTATTAACACCCGAAGCTGTAATTGCCACTAGTCAAAGCCGTACTCAATACTTATGACAAAGCTTACTACTAAGCTGCTAAGGACAACATAACTCTGGTATTGTTTGCATCAATCCTACCTGTACCAGCTTGTTTGTATCTATGTCTTAAGTTACTGTTATACTGTGTTGTACTGTTATACTGTGTATTTTCGTTTGTCTTACTGTGACAAGGTACCTTTGTAAATGAGCCTATGGCTCGAAGGTTTTCCAAACTGCTGTTTAAATAAATAAATAAATAAATAAAAGAAAAATAGCAGGACAAGGGGACACAGCATGAAGTAGAGGGAGGCTGATTAAGGGGTAATGTGAAGAAGTTCTTTTTCACAGAAAGGGTAGTGGATGCATGGAATGGCCTACCTCAGGAAGTGGTGGATATGAATACAATGCAGGGCTTCAAATAGGCATGGGATATGCATAAAGGAGCAATACAGATAAGTATGACTAGATAGGCCATTGACAGAGCAAATGCCAATGGCACATTCATAAGGTAGAAAAAGAAATGGGCAGACTGGATGGGCCTTGCGGTCCTTACCTACCATCAACTTCTATGTTTCTATGAGGTAAGTCCCAGTGGACATTGGGGTGACAGGCCTGGGGGGACCAGTAGAAGGGGGCCAGTCGGCATGGGTTGGAAAAATGTAACTTCAAAAAAAAAAGGCTGGACTGTGTTGGAGGTGGAGAGATGTGGTGGAAAGGTCTACTGTCCTGGGAGTGGGTGCAGGCTGTGCAATCCCAGGCCTCAGAAGCAGAGAGCAAACTGTGAACAGAGTTGTTGATTTCTGGAGCGGAAGAGAGTGGCAAGCATGGAGAAGAAGATCAAGGGCTACTAATCCGGTGCTGTAGCAAGCACCACAGTATGGTGCCAGCTGGGCTACCTGTGACATAGAGGTTTTGAAGTCAGGATGTGTGAGGGCCAAACTGGGGCCTCAGCAGTCTGGAATGAGTGCAGAGTTTTATTTAACTCTAAAAATTGTTTAGCGTTTTGCTCATAAAAGTGCTAAATCTTTATGAAAATGCATAGCTCTTGCCTCACTGTGTTTAGCAAACACAGCACTTCTAGAAAATCTATATAAATACTTTTTGTACAGTTAGTATCATCCCAAGGAAAAAAACTGCTAATCAATTATTTAAAACCCTGGAGTGTAAGGAGGTCGATAGAGCATGCAGCTAGTGCCCGAGGTAGCTGGTTCAGCACAGAGCAGAGGGAGGAAGCCTACCTGCCTCGTAGATGACCTGGGAAAGCAAAGATCAGTGGCCTGCTGCATCAGGAGGAGCCATCCAGGTCCATGAACCGTGAGTATGCCACAGTGAGTGTAGCATTGTTTCAAAGGACGGTGTCTGTTCTTGCACCGTGTGTCACAATTTGGATTACAAATACCCCGTGTTGAGGGGTTTTCTGCCATTAGGCATCTGCATGGCCTGTGAGGTTTGGGAAACTGAGCAGGCAGCACTGTTTAAAGTGCACCAGTACCAGCCACAACAGCAACATCTACAGGCCTGCAGCTGTTCTACACCTGTGGTCCCTAGGACTGATTTAAGGGAGCTCCCATTTATGCCTGTTTAATACCTGGTACCTGGTGGTAAGTGGGTCGATCTGGCCTGCCTAGGAGGGCACCTAAGAGGGTCATGTTTAAAGTTGATATTTGCACTAGCCTTTCTTCTTGCAGGTGGTTGGTTGTTAATAAAGCTGTGTTATTCTGTTAAACTTGGGCTGGTTGCTATTGACTCCCTATGTGGTAGAGACATTAGTGTTTTTTGTACCGAGCCCACTAAGAGCCGAGGGCTCAGTCAATTGGCATATCTCCAGCACTTGCCAAAGGCCGATGGCACATTCATAAGGTAGAAAAAGAAATGGGCAGACTGGATGGGCCTTGTGATCCTTATCTGCCGTCAACTTCTGTGTTTCTATGTTTCTACTGTATGTTTCTTTAAACTGCAATTTACCGGACTGCACTGGATTATCAAAGGCGGTAGCAATGCTGCATGTACAGACCAGGCATGACTTGCGCAGAGTCTGTCGGATTGATGGTAGAAGTGGAATTAATTGCAGACAGGTTCTCTGGGGAAAAGAAAAACTGTTACTGTGTGAAATGTTGTTATGTTGTGTTGCAACTAAAATTAAACATATCTCAAATAGGGTGAACTGGTAACCCTGGTAGGGAAGATGTGAGACAACCTGGTTTTATGCCTGATTCCTTTGGTAGAAAGAACTGTGTTTTTTGTTAGAAGGTGAGAAGAAGGGGGAATCTGTTCAAGACTCTAAGAGCCCTGTGGCACCTGGTAGGCAAAGCCATTCCAGATACTGGCTCGGCCATCCAACACCTGCTGGTCCAAGACCACTTTTTTTCCCCTGAGATTTTTATATAGAACATTTAAACGTGGTTAAACACATCAATGCACATTATTTCTTTTTTTTGAATTATTTATTTATAAGTTTCAAACAAGAAACATTACAAAAACTATCAGATGTAGAAGAATATGCCAGCTATAACAATGTCAATATAAAGGTCTAGGATGCACCAAACCACCCTCCCTTTAAGTACATCATAGAGGGATGTATTCAATGGAGAATATAGCAGCACAGAGTACTACAGGGACATTTTCTTTCTTTCTTTCTTTTTTTTTTGTAACTTTATTGCATTTTTCTTTTTTATTTATTATACTTTTTCGTCCCAGCCAGCGTCAGGACTTCAGCCCTGGTCACAGCCACAACCGCTCCCTGCTCCCCCATGAACCGCACTCCCCCGATGGCCCCTGTCTTACCCCCCCCAGGGTGGGGTCACGGCACCGGCAAGGTGTCGCGAATGTCGGTTTGGGTCGGGGGGAGCAGGCCTATGAGCATATGTTCCCCCTACCTCCCTGGAGAAGGAGAGCAGTCCAGGGGATGCTCCATCCATCTCCCCCAAGCCGGCCCTCCAGTGACCCAGGTCCATTCCTGAACCTGGGTCGCTGGCGTCACAAGCAGAAATCCAACCACTGCACCAACAGGCCAGCTCCAACTTTATTGCATTTTAGTAAAGCAATGACAAATAGTGCATTCTCCTGTAAGGCATCATACAATATAACTCACAAATACATCCAATGTACTAAGGATACAAAGCCTATACAGTCTTACTTAAAGAAGTGGGGGTAAAACCTAAAAAGAGAGAGAAATCTATTATATTATACTACACTGTCCATAAAACTACAGCTTACTAAGAATTTTGGGGATCAAGTCCAAAATATGGAACATCTTATAAATGGCAGTAATGTAACATCCAGTGTTGATGTGTCCCCAAGTCAAGAAAAAGGTGCTCCTAACATGGTTAGCACTAATAAAGACATCTTGCACATTATTAATGTCATTATTTAAGCAAGAAAGAAGAAACAAAATCAAGAAACTCCCCATGAAGTGATCCAGCCCTTTTAGAATGAATACTCTGGCAATATTAAACCAATCAGTTCCAGTAAATAATTAAATCATTCAGTACTTAAGTTTTAACAACTGAAGTAGTCCCAGAGAACAGTTAGGTCTCTTCATCTGAATCCAATGCTTGTTGCACCTCCATAGATTAAAATTCACAGGTGATAGCTTCAGCCTTTTTTCCAGCCTCCACAGGGTCACTGAGCTGGAAGGTATGACCACCATAATGAATATGGAGTTGCGCTGGCATCAGGAGGGAGTGAGTAAACCCTAGACATCTAAGACGAGTACGAACCACATCAAATTTATTTTCCGGGTCCGAGTGGTGAAAGATAAATCAGGGAATAAGTGGATTGTTGCTTCATTATAGGTAAGGCCCTCCGCTGATCTGGCGACCTGAAGAATATTGTCTCTGGTGACAGAATTAGTGGTTACCAACACCACCACTTTGGAAGCTTCCCCACATGGTCCATCTGCTCTAGGAGTAATCTGAAAGGCTTTACAGAGTTGACCGGCAATAATGTCCCTGGGCAGGTTCAATACATCAGGCAACCAAGATTGTAGGAAGGTTAGTAGGTCTACTTCTTTCCTCCTTTCTGGGAGACCAACGATATGCACATGCGAGGCCCGATTTGAGTTTTCTAACGCTTCTAGTCTATATCATAGTTGCGTGTTTTCTTGTACCAACTTAGAGGTTGCAGCCATGGCTTGATTAGCTATTTTTTTTCAGCCAAAACTGCGGTCTGTGATACTGCCTCCAACTTTGCATTGTGCTCTACAAATATTTGTAGAACTGATTCAACTTTCACGTCCGTCGCCTGCATAGAGGCATGTAGAGCTCTCCAAGGGGGATCCGTGCTGGCTAGAGTCATCAAGGAAGTTGTGGCCTGATCTGCAGTCACCACTGAACTTTTAGCACTGCTTCCACTTGCCTTCCGATTGCGGCCCATGGTATTTTTTGGTATCCAACAACGCCGGACGATGTAGACTTTTCAATGCTGGCAATGATATCTTCAGATTCTTAACAAAAAGGAGGTTTTCAATGTTTTAATCTCCAAGATATGCAGAGCTGCTTTAGAGTATGTCTTGCCTCTCAGCTGCTCAACAGTGCCCCCCGGGACATTTTCATAAAATAAAAGTAATTCCAAAATATGACCACACTGGCTATTTAGCCAAGAATGACCCTGGTAAATCATGCTATAGTGAGGTTCTGCAGCTAAAAGAGCCCCCACAGGTGAACCCAAAACATAGGCCAAAGTATAGATGAAGCAGAAACTACCATTAGCACAAATCAGGCATAGAAGTATTTAGGCTGCATTGAAATGGCAATAAAGAATGACAGAGTTTTAACAGTGTACACATTTCCCCTGCAAAATGGCCATAGAACAATCCCGTAAACAGGCAGGCAGGGATGAGAGACGGTTGCCATAGACTAGTTAGAGTCTGCAGAGACAGACTAAGCAAGGATCATCTGGGCAGACTGGCTGGGCCAATCAGTCCTTTTCTGCCAACATATTCTATGTTTTTAGGTGACGCTACACAGATATACCCTCCCACACAGAGTGGCTTATATCAATACACTGTGGGAGTTAATAAATACAAATCCTGTCATAGATTATGCCACAGGAGTTCAGGTAAGAAGTCCAAGTTGGAGTATTTTGTTTGTCTCCATTTTTGTGCCTTTTGTTTCCTCCTGTCCACCACCGTGGCGATCAGGGGGCTGCACCCACAGTTAATGCCATACCGTTGCAGTGATTGACTGGCAGGGGTTGTATGAATCTTCAGGAGCTCCATTCAAGTGTGGTAGAACATGTCAGTTTATTCCAAGTCCGGGACTAGTAAATTAATTTTAAAATTGACCCTTGCAGAATCCCTCCTAGTCTGGTCAGTCATAATGTAATACTTATTTTTCTTTTTTTTTTGAACTGGGACATAGTTAGGTATATTGCATGCAGATGAGTAACTGGAAGCCTTACTAACATAGTAAATATTACTATTTTTAAAAACGTAATATGATCTGAAAATGTCTGTTTTGGTCAGTGGGCTAAAAGCAATTGTTATAGTTATTAACATAGCAGGGATCAAACAGTACTTAAGTTGTGGGGTTGTGTTTTCTCCAATTTTAATTTTTATAAAAATAATACTGGGGATATGCAAGCTGTTGAGACAAAATATGCAATTTATTTTCACAAACTCATGAGTGGTGGAGCCACAAATTAGTAAAAATCCTTTTCCTTGGATAATTTCAGCCAGCTTGTCGCATATTTGATTGGCACGTCAGTTTGCTTGTTACAGCTTTTAAATCTTGTTTGTAGTTAACTGTTTCTCTTATTTTCCAATTGTTTAACCAGGAGTGGCACACTAAGCTGAAAGCTTATTTACAGGTGTGACCTGGGAGCACAGGGAAGTTAAGTAACTTGCTCAGGGTCACACAGTATGCAAGTGGGGGCTGTGGGATTCAAACCCAGGTCTACAGATTTGCAGCTGAGAGCCTTAAACCACTGCTATACTGCCTCTCCTTTGACATAAGCTGCTGGGTTCAGTGCTTCACATGACAGTTGTGATGTCACCAAAATTGTGAAACATTTTGTTCAGTATTCCATTATGATGTACCCAGCTTTTTTAGCTATCAGTTGTGACCTGCCCCAAAATGAAAGATGCCTTGTTATCTTTCAGAGTGGGTCCAAACATATGTTTTATTCTGTGGCAGTTCTCACTACACCTGTACAATGCAGTAACAAAGTAAATGACGACAGATAAGGACCGGCTAGGCCCACCTAGTCTGCCCATTATCCCTGCCTGCATCAGCGTCCGCTGACCCCACTTGGTCATTGGCTTTCGCTTCTCTTTCCCACCTCAAGGGTTCCCTTGTGCCTGTCCCATATTTGAACCCCCACTATGCTAGCTCCCATCACCTCCTGGGGTAGTTTATTCCATGCATTCACCACCCTTTCTGTGAAGAAAAACTTCTTCACATTCCCCTTTATCCTGCCCCCTTTCTAATCTCATATCATGCCCCCTTGTCCTTGTACATTTCCTGTACTGAAAGATGTCACCCACCTGGACTTTGTTCAAGCCCTTGAGATACTTTAAGGTTTCAATCGTATCTCCCCACTCCTGCCTGTCCTCTAGTGTATATTTGTTAAGGTCTTTCAGTCTTTCCTCATATGTCTTCTGATGCCAAGCCCCTTACTATCTCAGTTGGCCTTCTCTGGAATACCTCCACCCCGTCTATGTCTTTGCAAAGATGCAGCCTCCAGAACTTCACTCTGTACTCCAGATGAGGCCTCGCCATTGTTTTGTACAATGGCATCACCACCTCCCTTCTTCTGCTAGTAACACCCTTTTCTGTGCACCCTAACATCTCACTGGCCCTGCCCACCACCTTGTTGCATTATTTGGTCTCCTTTAGGTCATTTGAGATTATTATCCCTAAATGTCCTTCTTTCTTTCCCGGTGACCGTTAGCAATTCCTCCCCCGCCAAATCCTGTAACTCGCGGCAGGGTTTCTGTGCCCCAGGTGTATGATTTTGCACTTCTTTGTATTGAATTTTAATTGCCACATTTTGGAGCATCTTTCCAGCTTACCTAGTTCTTCCTTATTCTTTTGACCCGCTTTGGGGTGTCTACCCTGTTGCAGATCTTGGTGTCATCTGCAAATAGGCAAACCTTTCCCTCCAGCCCTTCCAAAATGTAACCAATGAAGACATTGAAAACGATTGGCCCTAGGACTGATCCTTGAGACACCTCCCTTTCTTTGGATTTCATCCCATTTACTACTACCCTTTGCTGTTCAGAGGTTGAGTATTGTAGACCCCCTAAGTGGTGAGGTTTAGCTTTTGGGGTATGACTAAATATGTGACTATGCAAGTATTTTATGAGGTAGATCTGTTTCTGCCATGTACCTGTTGATATGTTGTGGCATAAACACCAGAATTCCCCCACCTTGCCTTGTGGCAGATTGTTTGAGAGAATGACTTTTGTTTGTGATTATTTAGGTGAAATTATTTTCGTTTCTGAGGAACCATACTAATGAGAGAAGTACTTCATGGAGGGGGTAGTCTGTTTCCCTTTTCTCATTTCTTATAGCCTGGTGCAACAGAGATGCAGTATATATTCTACTGTTTATGGTGCTGTATTGTGATATTTTCAAATGTTAAAGTAATAACATTGAAGAAAAGAAGAAGAGAAATGAGTCGCATCATCCCATGTCAGGGCTGAAACTGGCAGAGGCCCACTAACCAGTTGCTGGTATATTTCTGGCTACACTCATGCTTCTGGCCATCTAGAAGGTCTACACCACCAAAGAGAAGGCTTTATTTGGCAAATTACCTTTCTGTTGGAATAGTTTCTCACATGCATAAGATTTTCAAAAACATACACTAGAAATGGGCTTCCTACCCGGGGTTCATGGGGAAAGCAGCGTCAGGACTCTGCTTTCAAATAATTTATGGCAACACCTCTGGTAGAGAGTTTTTTATTTATTTATTCTATGTGCTCTGGCAAAGCCCAAATTAATTTTACACGTGGCAGTGTCCCTGCCTAATGCCCTTTTGGGTCATGCTGCAGGACGAACTTACATCCTGCCTGGGGGAACCGGTCACGCTAACAGCTGAAATGGTTCTCCTGGCTGTATATCTGGGCCATTCCCCACCCTGGACTAAAACCCTACTCCCAGTATACATGCTAGCTGCCAAGAAAGCAGTAACCGGGAAATGGCTAACAGCAAACATTGCAACAGTAAATGTTTGGAGAAATATTACGTCTGACATTTACCATATGGAAAACCTGAGTGTGTATTTGAGGAATCAGTCTCGGAGGTTTACAACAAGATGGAGCAGGTGGCTTATCCGACAAACCAAAATGGACTTTAATTTTGGCCCCTGAAGCTTGCCAAGTTAAGTAATTGCTTGAGTGATGTGAGTGTAATGACATAATTGGTTAATAATAACTGGGACCGCTTTTTCCCATGGGGAAGGGGGTTATAATTTTCCCATTATAACTTGGGTTATAACGTGTGTGAGCATGCGCAAAAAGCGTTCTTCTGGTCCTCTTCATTACACAGCACGCAGCAGTTCACCACCAGTTGGAAACAACGGTAAGTTAATTTAAATACATTTTATGTAACTGCTGAGGCAAAAAAGTGTTCCCCAGCAATTATATAAAATAAAAGCTTGGGCCAGCCCGGTGGTGCTGAGGGTTGAGGCACTGGACGTCACACCTCGCTCCACGCCGATGACCTGGGTTCGGCAGGGGAGGACTAGGATTGAGCTTCCGATGACAACTGTCCTAGTCCTGGGGAATGGGTGGGGATCCACACCGCGCTCTGGTGGTCCTTGGGGATGCTCAGAGGTACTGCAGATGTGCGGTGTTTAGTAGACGGGGGAGCATGGCAGATGTCCACACGCTTGTGCTCAGATGTCCTTGCATGTCCCCGTGCTCCCATTGGGGCAAAAATGGAAAAAAGGACTGGGTGCGACTGCGCAGCTTGATGGCTGCGCCCTGTCTTGCTGGGAGGACTGTCGTAGAATTGCATGGGGGGTGTTCGGCTCTGGTCCAGCTGGAAGGGATGTGGGAGCCCTCCAGTGGGTTGGCCACAGCTGTGCCAGACCTCCTCATCATGTGAGTGAGCCTCCTGCTCTCCCCACTTGTAGGGCTGGCGGCTGGATGCCCCCACCAGTAGGCATCGCAGCAAGAGCAGAAATAAAGAAGAATAACAAATAAATAAATAAATAAAATAAAAGCTGGGGAGGTGTGTGAAACTCGAATGTTAGACACCCCCTCGGTGTTGGATGCCTGTACAAACCCTGAGAGCGTTTATATGGCATCCCACACCTTGGGGGTGTCTAACATTCTCGTTTTAACCACCTCCCCATCCATTATTCTATATGTAATGAAGAGCTAATACTATGATGTAAGCTGCGCCGTGTAATGATCTATGGTGCATATGAAAAATGAATCATTTATTTATTGTTAGATCTTTGGTTTACAGACCTTTGAGTCATAGACTCATTTACAAAGGCACCTCGTCAAGAGAGCAATACATCACAGCAAACAAACAGCACAGTACATAACGCTTAGATTAAAAAAGCAACCAGTGTTACAGGCATTCACTGGTGGTACACGCTTGGTAATGGGTAGATCACAGTAGTCATAATATAGGTACACGAGTACCACATCGGGTAACAACCAGAGATATTTTATTACATTAGTCAGCAGATGCTGCATGAGACCCCAGGTATATACAGCAAAAGTAGACAGGGCAGACCCAGCTACGGGATGAAGGTAAGGGGCAGGTGGGGGATTATGTGCAGTTTCAGCAGCGAGTGCTTGTCAGAGGGCTTCTGAGGGAGACCTTGAAAGGACCAAGCTTAGTGGAGTCAGCTATATTAGTGGGGAGGGAATTGAACCAGGAGGGAGCCCAATAGCAAAAGAATCTCTGGGCCATAGAGGTCCTTACCCTGGGGACAATAAGGGAGTTTTTGACAGTGCTGTGGGTGGAGACTGAGGGGGAGGCATGCTGCAGGGGGGGGAGAGCCCTAGCATGATCTTTTTTACAAGAAGGCAGATTTGGAAGTGGAGTCTTTCTTCAAGGTTGAGCAAGTTGGTGGTGGAGTACAGCAGGCATGTGTGGGTGCACCTAGGGCTCCCAGCATTAGCCTGCAGGCCTTGTTTATAGAGAGCTGGATTCTTGCAAGCGCAGTGTTGTCGGCTGCAGCATAGATGGGCAGCCCATAGTCGATTAACGACAGGACAGAGGAGGTGATTGCCAGTCTAAGGGCCTCTTGTGGTAGGCAGTCCCTATGGTGGTATAACAGTCTAATCCTGACATTGGTGGCAGCAGAAAGGGCATTGATATGGGAATGGAAGGAGAGTGCCCAATCAAAGGTAATGCCCAGATACTTGTAGAAGGAAACCTGCTCAATGGGGTTTAGTATGCTAGGCAGTATCATGAGAGGGGCACCACTGGCTTTGCTTTGGCGATGCGAGAAGAGCATAGCTTTGGTCTTTTTAGGTTCAGGACCAGCCTTCGTGATGTGAACCAATGCCCAGTTCTATCAAAAGCTTGTTGGAGGGTGGCCTGGAGTGTGTTGGGGTTGGTCAGTGGTGAAGAACACAGCGTCATCCGCATAGAGGAGGATCTTACTTGAGCAGGCCAATTTGGAGGGAGTTGAGGTAGAGACCGAGGAGGAGAGGGCCTAAAATGGAGCCCTGGGGAACCCCAGATCGGACAGATACGGTGTTAGATAGGGTGCTATTGATTTTTGCACACCGAGTTCTGGCAGAGAGGTAGCTGGTGAACCATGCAAGGGGGCTGGAGGAGAAACCAAGGCATCTGAGGGAGTCAAGCAGGAGAGGATGGCAGACCGTGTCAAAGGCCTTGGAGAGGTCAATGAAAACGGCACCGGCAGGACTTCTGGCATCAAGAGCAGAGTGCAGGAAGTTGGAGAATTCAAGTAGCATGGTTATGGTGCTGTGACCTGCATGAAAGCCATGCTGTTCAGGGCACAGGATACTATGCATGGCCAGGTATTCGGCAAGCTGGTTGGTAACTACTTTTTCAAGGGCCTTAGAGAGTGGGGGAAGGATGGAGATAGGTCAGTAGTTACCTGGGGTCGCTTGATCACCACTGTTTAGGATAGGAGTGATGATGGTGGTTTTCCATGTGCTGGGGAACTGCCCCAGGCACAGAGAGTGGTTGAGCAGCTCAGTAAGTGGGACCAGGATAGCATACAACATCAGATGAAGTAGCCTAGTGTCTAGTAGGTCAGTGCTGGGGTGGACTCAGGGAGTGTGAGGATGGTGGAACTGAGGTGCATCCGTCCAGTTGTACCTTTCCACAATTTCTATGCCATTCTGGAAGAGTGTGGTTCCTCTATGGAGGCACCCACAGTGGAGACCAAGGAGGATGCTGGGAACCTCCACAAAGGAGACCCACAGGAGGGTGGCATGGGACCCCACAGGGGAAGGAAACAACTCCTGGTGGGGGACTCCATTGTTAGGAAGGTAGAACTTGGGGAGGAAGGGGAGAGGAAGGTAAGGTGCCTGCCTGGCACCATGGCTTGGAGGGACAGGGAGCAAATCCTGAGGCTCACAGGAGCAGTTGCACAGGCGAGGGAGCTGGATGTCATTGTCCACCTAGGGACAAATGACCTGGCTAAGAAAGGGATCAGAGAAGTGCAAGAAGCATTTGTGGAGATGGGGAGGGGCCTTAGACAAATAGCACACATGGTAACCTTCTCGGAGGTGCTGCCTGTCTATGGCACAGATGAGGCTAGGGTGCTCCACACCATGGGATTCAATCAGTGGTTGAAAAACTGGTGCAGAGCTCAGGGATTTATTTGGCTTCACTGGGGACTGGGGGTCCACCTGGATGGATGCAGGCCTATACTGGTGTGATGGTCTGCATCTGTCCAGGAGGGGAACGAGGATCCTAGGTGATAGGTTTAAATACTTCATTGGCAAGCATTTAAACTAGCCAAGGAGGGAGGCACTGGAAAGGAGCAGGGAAGTCCTAGCCCCCAAAAATCAGGGTACTAAGTGAGGTAGACACCAACTTAGAGATGTCAATAGGGAGAAGCGCTGGGGTAAATGGAGAAAGTGACAAACGCAATAAGGACAGGGATGGGGCAAAAAGGGGTAAGGCCATCAAGAAATGGAGGGTAATGAGTACCAATGCCTATGGTCTGGGCAACAGACTCCCTGAACTGGTGGCACTGATGGAAGAGGGATGCCTGGATATCGTAGCAGTCACAGAAACATGATACACAGAGAACAATGACTGGGATGTTAACATACCAGGGTACACAGCCTAAAAGAGAGACAGGGAGAGCAGAAGAGGGGGGTAGCTTTTTATGTAAGGGCAGGGATAAAAGCAACTGAACAAAAGAGTAAAAAGGGAGGAGAGGAGGCACTGTGGATCACCTTAGAGACTGGAAATGGCACCACAATCCACACAGGGGTTGTATACAGACCCCCATGTCAGGGGAAGGGAATGGACAAGGGTATGATAGAAGGCATACTTAGGATGGCAAAGAAAGGGGAGATACTGCTGATGGGGGACCTTAATATGCCAGATGTTAACTGGAACACCTTTGCTGCTGCCAGATCCAAAAGCAGGGCCATTCTTGATGCCCTTCAGGTGGCATGCCTCAGACAGCTACTTTTGGTACCTACTCGTGAGGGAGCAATCTTAGAACTTGTACTCTCAAATGGGGACAGTGAGAGGATCTCAGATCTAGATGTGGGTAACCATTTGGGAACAAGTGACCACCAAACAGTGTGGTTCACGATAAACTCAGCTACAGAGTCAAGCCATACAAAAGTGAGGGTTCTGGACTTCAGGAGGGCTGACTTTGGCAAGTTGGAGAGTGCCTTAGAAAAGCACTAGCAAACAGGCTAGAAGGAGGGGTGGAGCAACAATGGGGAAATATCAAAACTGCCATCACAGAGGCAACAAGCCTTTGTGTGAAGCAAATAAAAAATCAAAACAAAAGAAAAAGCCACTATGGTTCTCGAAAGAAGTGGCAGTGAAGGTTAGGGAGAAAAGGATCGCATTTAGGAAGTATAATGAAACACAGAAGGAGCAGGACAAGAAACTGTACCAGCTAAGGCAGAAGGAAGCAGGGAGGGTAGTCAGAATAGCAAAGGCACAAACTGAGGAAAAGATAGCCAACTCTGTTAAGAAGGGGGATAAAACCTTTAATAGGTATATCAGGGAGCATAGAAAGACAAAGGGAGGGATAGTGAGGCTGAATAGAATGGATGGTGGGTGGCAGAGAGTGACAGTGAAAACGCAGGGATACTGAATAAATACTTCTGTTCAGTATTCACAAAAGAGAAAGTGGGGGAGGTGCCTAATCCAATTAACAGAAGCACTCTGGAGAGGGGGGTCAATCCCAGTCCTTTCACAGAAGAAAGGGTTCTGAAAGAACTCCTAAAACTGAAGGTGGACAAGCAATGGGGCCAGATGGAATTCACCCCAGAATTCTAAAAGAATTAAGCAGAGAACTAGTGACACCACTGACTACCCTTTATAACAAATCATGGGAGGATGGTGTGATACCTGAGGACTGGAAGAAGGCTGATGTGATTCCCCTTCACAAAAGTGGGAGCAAGACAGAGGCAGGAAACTACAGACCTGCCAGTTTGACCTCTGTGGTAGGGAAAGTGATGGAATCACTTCTGACGAAAAGAATTGTTGAGTACCTAGAGGCCAGTGGGGCACAGGACCCAAGGCAGCATGGGTTCACAGTGGGAAGGTCATGTTAGACGAATCTCATTGATTTCCTTGACTGGGTGACCAAAGTAGTAGACCAGGGAGGGGCTGAGGACATGGCCTACCTAGACTTTAGCAAGGCATTTGACACAGTCCCACACAAAAGATTAGTAGTCAAATTAACCAACCTTGGAGTGGGTCCCAGGGTGGTAGCCTTGGTAAAACATTGGCTGAACAACCAGACATAGAAGGTAGTTGTAAATGGAGTTCACTCTGAAGAAAGAGAGGTTACTAGTGAGGTACCGCAGGGTTCAGTACTGGGTCCAGTCCTTTTTAATGTCTTTATAAGTGACATTGCAGAGGGACTGGAAGGAAAAGTATGTCTCTTTGCAGATGACACAAAGATCTGCAACAGGGTTGATACTCAAGGAGGCGTCGAAAGATGAGAAAGGACTTGGCAAGGTTGGAGGAATGGTTAGAAGTATGGCAGCTTGGATTCAATGCAAAGAAGTGTGAAGTAATGCACCTGACAAACAAAAACCCAGGGAAAGATTACACAATGGAGGGGGGGTAGTAACAACAACAGAAATGGAAAGGTACCTGGGGGTAATCATATCAGATGACCTTAAGGTTGGCAAGCAATATGAGAAGGCGGTAGGGATTTGTTATCCCCCTGTACAGACAGTTGGTGAGACCCCATCTGGAGTACTGTGTCCAGTTCTGGAGACCCCATCTCCGCAAGGACATAGACAGGATGGAGGCAGTTCAGAGGAGGGCAACTAAAATGGTGCAAAGTCTGCAAGAGAAGCCATACGAGGAGAGGCTAAAGGAGCTTCATATGTATACCCTTGAGGAAAGGAGGGAGAGGGGGGACATGATAGAAACGTTTAAGTACCTCAGTGGAATCAACAAAGTCCAAGAGGGTAGCATCTTTCAGAAAAAGAGATGTGCAAGAACAAGGGGACACAATTTGAAGATAGAGGGGGGATGGCTCAGGGGCAATGTGAGGAAGTATTTTTTCACAGAGAGGGTGGTGGATGCATGGAACAGCCTTCCTGAGGAGGTTGTGGGGTCTAAAACTGGGGGAGAATTCAAGAATGCATGGGACAGACATAATGCAATTTTTGTGGGGGGTAGGAAGAAATAGGCTGTTTTTTAAATAGGATCTGCAGCTTATCCTCTAGGTAGAGAAATGGGCAGACTAGGTGGGCCACGCGGTCCTTATCTGCCATCAAAGTCTATGTTTCTATGGTTTAGTATGCCATAAATCTCCAGGTAGCACCCTATTACAGTTCACACGCCAAAGAACGTTGTGGAAGGATAGTCCAAACTAATGAAAACTCAGCTAGCAATAACACAAAGTCTTTACAATTAAAAATAAGAGTAGTCCATCCAGATCCATTTGAGCAGGGTAGCGGTGGATATACTCACAAAGACCAAAGTCACACGTCATTATAAGAGTCATTCTACTCCTTCATTATCGGCCCCCAGTGAGGATTCTTCCTCCTCAGCCAATTCTTTTTTGATAAGTACAATGAGCTTTGCCACAACGGAGGGCTCATGGAACAAATCGGTATAATCTTTCCAATAGAGCTTAAGCCTAGCAGGGAATAAGAGCTGTTGTTGAACTTTTAACCAGAGGAACTTGGCCTGAACCCTCTCAAATGCCTTCTTCCTCTGCTGTGTAGTGTAGGAGAGATCGAGGAACAATTAAATATCTGCATCTCCAAAACAGAGTTGCCTCTGTCATTGAGCCAGACCTAGTAGTCGGCCATGAACCCCCATCCCATTGCAAACCACTAAAAAGTCCTCAGAACCATAGCGCTGTCAGCAGCCCTATGAGGGGAGGGGGGTGATCCCATAGGCCTTCTCCAGTGCAAACACAGGATCCTCCTCGGACTGTCCCAACAACTGTGACAGTAGAGTCTGAGCAAAGGTCAAGGGATCCTCACTCTCCACATTCTCTGGGAGCCCAGTAATATGTATATTTTGCTCCCTACTTTGATTCTCCACATTCTTTAGGCACATCTGAAGCAGGGAGTTTTCTCTGATCAATTTATTCGTCGTGTCAACACAATTCAATAGTGAGCTCTCAGAGTGTTGAAGAGATTGCTCCATAGCATCTACACGCTTTTCCAAGGAGCTTACTCTAGGTGTTAGGGTGTCTAATTTTTTGTCCATATCCCGGACAGTTTTTTTTATAATTATATTTTATTATTTTTTGAAAATACACGTCTTTGCATAAAGAAACATTTTACATAACATAAGATCAAAGGAAAACAACAACCTGGTTAGTTTTCTTTTCTTATGATGTAAGGCGTGTCTAGCCCAAAACATTAAACCTGAGGCTGGAGGTTTATTTATTTAACTAAGAACATTGACAGGTCTAACTGCTAAATTTCAAAAATTACCAGGCTATAATTTTATACAGATTCATGAAATATTAATCTATGATTAACCCCAAAGTTCAGTTTTTTACATTGTTTTAATAGACTTCATCCCAATTTTAAGTGTCATCTCCACCCACCATTCCCTCCACATAATACTACTTCAAAAAAAGCTGAAAAACAAAACATGTAATTTAAATTATGTCACTTTTTATCATTTCATCTTCTGAAAGTGTTGGAGACACAGTCCTGTCTTTCCTGTCTTGTTCACACTGGGCTCGAATAAAGGCAGAAAGCTGGTCCATGTCGTAGAAAAGATGTTGAGCTCCTTTATACTTAATCAACGCTTTAGCAGGGGCAAGAAGCTGAAATTCCACCCCCGTTTCCAGTATCTCTTGCCTAAATTCTGAAAAGCGTCGTCTTCTCTGTTGGGTTCCAAACAATAGTCCAGAAAAACTGAAAATTTGAAAGATTTGTATGCCAATGGTGATCTAATTCTTGAAAGACGCATTATTAGATCTCTGTCGGACTCGAAAGCAAAAGTGACCATAATAGATGATTTTTTATGAATTTCAGGTTGTGTCTGCGATTTCGTTTGTAATGGATTTATTTATTGTTGTTTAATAGGTATTCTGTAGGTTCTTATAATAAACAGTAGATTAACTTTAGATAAATTAAGTATTTTGGCAAACATGTCTTTCATCATGTCTCTCATAGATTCAAATTCAGAGTCTATAGAAATAGTCAAACCAAATAAATCTCAGATTTTGTACCGTTATTAGTTTTCAAGCATTTCTATTTTATGAGACATTGCATAATTATCTATAATTAAGTTCGCAGTTGTTGCCTCTAAGCCGACAGATTGATTCTCACATTTAACAATGTCCTTTTTTCCCCCCACATCTTTTAAAACTGCCTCTATCTTTTCCCTATTTTGTTTAGTGTCTTGTTGCAGGAAATCAACATTCTCAGATAAAGCTTGGACCTTATGATCAAATTTCTCACTCTATGTAAGCAGTTTCTCCAGTGTGTCCCACAAAGAGTCTATCGTCCTGGACAGTTTTATTTTATTTTTTTTAACTTTCTATTTATACTTCTCCCTCATGCCGGAACCCTGCTCCATCAGGAGATGCTCATGTGTCAGCCCTGCTTTGCCTCCTTACCTGACTCCATGGTGGACCCCCCATGGAGCCGTGGCTATACCCCCCCAGACTGGTACAAGGTGGGGCCTGTACATCTCGAGACTTCTAGTTTCATTGGGTCCCCGGTGGTTCAGGCAGGAAGGAGCCATTAGGGTCTGCACTGACACTCCTTCCTCTTGGTGTTTTGGCATTGTCTTTCTCCTGTTCTGGGAACGTGGTGTGCACCCGACATCAAGGCGTCACCGCCGATGTCCACCACGCCCCAACCCTCTCTGTCTGCTCTGTGCTTGCTGAGCCTTTGACTTCTGCCAGAGGCCAGTCAAGCACCAAGCCTGGTCTCCCCCCCACCCCTGGACAAGGCGAGCATTCCCACAGAGACCCGAGTCTTCTCCCCCTGGCCAGCCCTCCGTCTCTCCAGGCTCATTCCCAAACCTGGGTCAACAGTGTCGTGAGCGGTAGTGCTACCACTGCACCAGTGGGCCGGCCTCATCCTGGACAGGTTTAACCAGTTGAGTTAGTGTTGTGTTAACTGTAGCAAGATACGCCTATGCGCCACCCGAAGCATTATCCCCCGAGGCTCCATCTTGCTGTGCAGGCCTGCCATCCCGATGCTGCAGAGGTTTTGGCTTAAAAAAATCCATAGAACCCGCCACATTCTTTGATTTCCCCGTCACTGCAGCGCTTGGTTTCCTACATCCAGCAAAGGTAGAAATATTTCAAATATGAAGCCCAAATAATAACTTTAAGCAAGTTTAAGTTCTACATTAGCGGACCTCAGTAAAGGAACATCTGTGCTGTTCTGCTGCCAAGCCATGCCCCTTATTCTTATTTCTGTTTACATATGAGGTCATATAATACATTGAGGATATACAATGGTCTGTGTTCAAATATGGCATTTTTTTCATGAGTGAGGGGGTGGGACCATAACTCACAAGTGGCAAACCCACGAGTGAGTTATGAAAGTCCCTCTACCTCATGAATGGAAATTAATGGCATATTTGAACACAGGCCATTGTACATTCTATGTATACAATATCTGTGTGACAACTGAGGGCAGATTCATTGTGGGATTGGCAGAATGGTCTGTCATTCAAGTTGAGTGTGATGCAGGCATAGATACATAGACAGTGTCGGCAGATAAGGGCCTATGGCCCACCCAGTCTGCCCATTTGAGCTTGTAAGTTCAGTTTGTTTTCCTAGAAGTCTGTTGCCCCTTACCCCTGACCTCTAGAATTCCTTTATGTCTATCCCATGCATTCTTAAATCCTGATTGTTTCAGCCCCCACCACTTCCTCTGGCAGGGTGTTCCACTTGTCCACCACCTGCTCTGTGAAGAAATTCTTTCTCATGTTTCCTCTGAATCGTCCCTCCGTCCAACTTCATCCCATGCCCTCTAGTCCTGGAACATCTTTCTCGCTTAAAAATAGTGTTTTCCTGCACCCTGTTCCTCCTGTAAGATACTTGTATGTCTCATCATATCCCTCTCTCCTCCCTCCTCTCCTCCAGGGAGTACATGTTCAGTTCCTTCAACCTGTCTTCATAGGACTTGTGATGCAATCCATGCACCATCTTTGTTGCCTCCTCTGAACCTTCTACTACCCTGTCTATGTCCTGCGTAGGTATGGTCTCCAGAACTGTACACTGTACTCCAGGTGGGGCCCTCACTAGTGTCTTGTATAGTGGAATTATGACCTTCCTTTCCTGCTGGTGATGCCCCTGCCTATACATCCCAGCATCCTATTTGCTTTACCTGCTGCCTTGTCACACTGTTTCCTACCTTGAGGTCATCAGAGATGACAACCCCAAGATCCCTTTCCTGCTTGGTGCATGCTATATCCTCACCCCCAGCTGATATATTGTGCCAGGGTTTTTGTGCCCATATGCATTATCTTGCTCTTCTTTGCATTGAACTTCAACTGCCAAACCCCTGACCATTCTTCAAGTTTCTGCAGGTCGCTTCTCATTCTGTCTACACCTCTGGTGTGTCTACTCTGTTACAGAGCTTTGTGTCATCAGCTAACAGTGAAATTCTGCCTTCTAGATCCTGCATGTCACTGATGAAGATGTTGAATAGGACTGGTCCCAGCACTGATCCCTGTGGTACCTCACTGGTCACTCTTCCCTCTGTGGAGTGACAGCCATTTACCACCACCTCTGTGTCCTGCCACCCAGCCAGTTACCTACCCACCACACTACTGTCCTGCCCACACCCATATTCCCCAGTTTGTGTAATGTCTTCTATGTGGCACAGTGTCAAAGGCCTTGCTGAAGTCCAGATAGGCCATGTCCACTGCCCCCGATCCACCTCCCTAGTCACCCAGTCAAAAATTCAACGAGGTTGGTCTGACATGACCTCCCCTGGTGAAACCATGCTGCCTTGGGTTCTGTAGTCCATTGATAACCAGATGTTCCACCAATCTCTCCTTCAGTAGTGCTTCCATGATCTTCCCACTACCGAGGTGAGGCTGACTGGTCTGTAGTTCCCTGCTTCCTCTTTGTTCCCACTTTTGTATAAGGGACCACATCTGCTGTCCTCCAGTCTTTGGGTACCTCCTGTTTCCAGTGATAGGCTAAACAGGATAGCCAGAGGTTCAGCCACCACCTCTTAGTTCTTTAAGACCCTGGGGCACCTGCCTGGCCCCATTGCTTTATCAACTCTTATTACTTCCAGTTCCTTCAGGACCCTTTCTCGTGTAAAAGGACTTGTGTCCATTTCTGCACCATTCTCATCCTTTGTACTCCCTTCAGACCCATTACCCTCCTCTTCCTCAGTAAAGACTGAGCAGAAATACCTGTTCAGTATGTCAGCTTTACTGTTGTCATCCTCCACGTGGCTCCCATCCTCCCCCTTCAGTCTCACTATCCCTCCCTTTGTCTTTCTTTTTTCACTTATGTACCTGTAAAAGGTTTTGCCCTCTCTACCCACTGATTTTGCAATGTGTTCTTCTGTCTGAGCTTTGGCTTCCCTTACTGACCTCCCTGCCTCCCTTTGCTTCTCCTGGTACTTCTCCCTATCCCCTTCTGCCTGTGTCTTTTTGTATTGCCTGAATGCAATCTTTTTGGCTTTCACTTTCTTTGCTACCTCTTTGGAAAACCATAATGGTCTCCTCTTCCTTTTCCTCTTGCTAACCTGCTTAATGCATAATTCTGTTGTTCTTGTAATCCCCATTTTAAATACTGCCCACTGTTTCTCAACCCCTGATTCCTGTCTCATTCCCCTTAATGCCTCTTTCAAGTATCTCCCCATTTTCCCAAAGTCTGCCCCCCTAAAATCCAGAATACGTGTTTTTGTGTGGTTTGGTTCTGCTCTTTCTGTGATTTCAAACCACAATGACTGGTGGTCACTGTTTCCCAGGTGCTCCCCCACTGTTACCCCCATCACACTGTCCCTGTTTGTGAGCACAAGGTCCAGTATTGCCTTCTGCCGAGTTGGTTCCATGACCAGTTGCTTGAGGAAGGCACCCTGAAGGGAGTCCAGGATAAATCTGCTCCTAGTTGATGCTGTTGTTGGATGCTCCAGTCTCACGCCTGGAATATTGAAGTCTCCAACCAGTACTACTCACTCTTGTCTGCCATCCTTTGGATGGCTAGCATCAGCTCCTCATCTGTTTCTTCCTCCTGGGCTGGTGGTCTATAGACCACACCTGTGCGGATGGCTGTCCCCATTTTCCTTTCCAGCTTAACCCACAGTATCTCTCCCATTTTGTTCCTCCTGGATCTCTGTGGCCCTTATGTCATTTTTCACATACAGTGCCACTCCTCCCTTCCTGCCTGCTCTGTCTCTTCTGAATATGTTGTAGCCAGGTGGCCATCTCCCAGTCATGGTTATCATTACACCAGGTTTCAGTGATGGCCACAATGTCCAGGTCTGACTGTACCATGACAGCCTCCAGATATTCCATCTTGTTGCTAAGGCTCCTGGCATTTGCACACATGGCTTTCCATGATTTGACCTCCCTAGACTGCTTCACTGTTCTACTCCAGCCCCTTCCTTGGTTGTCATTTATAACTGGTTCTCCTTGCTGTCTGCCCTTCTGCTGAATTTTGCCCCTTTTCTACTTATCCACCTCTTGGGCACTAATCTCCATCTTTTGCACACTGCTTTGCAGAGATAGCCACTCCTCTGGTTCACTGGTTCCACTGCTAGCTGTGGGGGGTGAGCAAGTAGGTACCCTCCTTGCTGGCCTGCCACCCCTTTGCTAGTTTAAATGCTTGTCAATGTAGCATTTAACTTATCATTGAGTGCTTGATTCCTCCAGGATGGATGCAGGCCGCCAGGCTTGAACAAACCTCCATCCTCCAGGTGGGTCCCCAGTCACCAATGAATCCAAACCCTTCCTCACAGCACCAGTTCTTCAACCATGAGTTAAAGTTCCTGGTGCATGCACTCTATGCTCTCCTTGCCTCTCACAGGTAGTACTTCTGAGAAAGTGACAGAAGTAACTACTTGCTTGAGACCCCTCCCAGTTTCCTAAACTCTTCCTGAACTTCCTTTGGCTCCCATTTGCCAGGTCATTAGTACCTAGGTGGATAATGACATCCAGCTCACCCTCCCGTCTTGCCTTCCCAGTGATCCCAGGATCTTCCTTCCATCCCTCCATGCGTGGCACCTGGTAGGCACCTCACCTCCCTGCCCCTCCCTCCTGTGTTTCCTAGCTGGATCCCTCTTATGATGGAGTCCCCACCAGGATTCACTTCCTCCTCCTCTGGGGTCCACTGCTTTCCTGCTGAGGTCACCTCCTTGGCTAACCTCCACGCCCTTTCCTTCCACTTCTCTGGGTACTCTATTTGGTTGTCCTCATTTGCCAGTGTGGCATATGAGTTCTTGAGTGGAATAGGATCTGGGATGTGCCTCTGCCTGACTGCTCTAACCCTCCCTGAGCCCACTGTCATCCAAGTGCTCCTCGCTCGGCATCCTTTGAGGCAGTTGCATTGGACTGGGTGGTCCCTGGATAGGGGTGATGGTACTCTGACCCAGTTTACTTCCATTCTGAGTCTGGCTACCTCATCCCGCAGTCCAGAGAGATGCATGCAGATAGGGCAGCACCTCAGTGTCCAGAAGGTCTGCCTGAATATGGCTGCCCCACAGCCACTGCATTGCACCACTCCCCACATTATACTGCAATTCCACTACTTGTCTGCTACTGAAGCTCTCCTAGTTCCCTTTTTATTAATTTACTGTACTAAAAATCCTGCCACTGATCCTCAGATAATTTATTTATTTTTTTTAAGAAAAAGAAACCAATAAATAAATAAATGAGTCAAAACACTTGTCGTGCTGAGGGTGGGCTTCTTCCCCCTTATGCCCCTCCTACTTCACACCCCTTACTATACCCTGTGTTTAGCTCCTGTCAATCAGATTTAACAGGGCATATATTTAAGAGTTGGGCAAGTGAAAAATAAACAGTGTTATTTACCCATTGGGTGAATATCATTGTTTATATTTTACTTGGGTCAGAATCTTGGAAAAACATCTTGGGAAAATAATGCATTTATTTAAGTAGTTGAATCCCCACATACATTGTATACATGTTTATACAGTTTGTGTAGAGTGAGCATTGAATATCTCCAACTGTAAGCCATTGGTGGTACAGTCTGTATCATCGCTCTAAAGTATATGGAAAAATAGCAGTAGTTTGGAGGGACTGGAATACTCGAGGAGTCTGATAACTTAGTATAGAAACATGAGGAGCTTCTGAATTCTGGGGGGTCTGGCTGTTAGTGGGTTCCACCCTTCCCTCCCAGAATGGTTCAAGAATCAACATGGCCCAGGGTACTCAGCACTCCTCCCCTCGGAGTCAGCCACCCCTGGTGCAGCTGTCAGGAAGGGGATCCAAATCTTCTGAAGTCTATTTATGAACATACAAAGAAGCCAGCAGAGTAAGGCCATTTAGTCTATCTAGTCTGCTCCCATATCCAATCCTCCAATCCTTTCCATCCACCCCTCCCATGACTCTTATGTTCCCTGTATGTCTATCCCAGCTTCTCTTGAAGCTGCCCACTGTCTTCAACGAGACCACCTCTTCCAGCAGCGCATTCCAACTGCCCACTACACTCTCTGTGAAGAAGTGTTTACTAACCTCTCTCCTAAACCTCCCCCAACTTAAGACTGAGCCCATGTGTTTCAGTTGCCACTTAGCTTAAAGGGACCTTCCTTATCCACCCTATTAATCCTATTCAAGTACTTAAAAGTCTCAATCATGTCTCCTCTGTCCCTCCTCTCCTCTGGTGAATACATGTTCAGAGCCCCTAACCTCTCCTCGTCTGTTTTATTCTGCTGACCTGCAAGCATCAATTTATTTTTTTTTAACTTTCTGTTTATGCTCCCCCTGCCCCCTGCATGCGGCACCATTGGGAGTCACCGATGGCATCTGTTCCCTCTTCCCTAGAACCTGTGGTAGTCCCCCCATGTAGCCTTGTTTTTTCCCCCAGGTGGGGACGAGGTGGGGCCTGTACACCCTGAGCATCCTGATTTCGTTGGGGCACCGGTCCAAGGCAGACGGGGGAGTTTGGGATCTGTGCCGGTGCTCCATCTTCCCGGAGTGCATGGAACCATTTTCCTGTGTTCTGGGCATGATGTGAGCTCAGATGATAAGGTGTTTCCACTGACACCCACCATACCTCCCCTCTACATGGCTGGGTGCTTGCTGTGTCACAGGCCACCACCTGGGGCCAGTCAAGCACCGAGCCTCATCCCCCCCCCTTCCACGGAGAAGGGTGCACAGTCCTTGGGATGCTCAAGCCTCCTCTCCCTGGCCGGCCCTCTGACTCCCCGGATTCATTCCTGAACCTGGGTCACTGGCGTCACGAGCAGTAGCGATACCACTGTGCCAGCAGGATGGCCTGACCTGCAATCATCTTCGTTACTGTCCTTTGGACCGTCCCCAGCAGGTTAATGTCTTTTTTAGGGTGTGGACACTAGTACTGTACTCCATACTCTAGATGTGGCTCACCAGTGACCTGCACAAGGGCAGTATAACCTCCTCTTGCCTACTGTTGATCTCCCGGCTATGCATCACAACATCTTATTTGTTCTTGCTGCTGCTTTCCTGCACTGCGTGGCGTGCTTCAGGTCACTAGTGATCATCACTCCCAGATCCTTCTCCTCCACTGTTACAGATACCTGGACCCCTTCCAGGTAGGACTCTGTCCTGGCATTCTTGGCTCCAATGTGCATAACTGTGCATTTCATGGCATTGAGGCCAAGCTACCAAATCCTGGACCACATCTCATGTTTTTCCAGATCCTCCTTTAGATTCTGTATCCCCTTTGGCCATGTCCACCCTCCCACAGAGCTTAGTGTCATCTGTGAAGAGGCACAGTTGCTTTAGTACCATCCCTAATATCATTAAAGAAGACCTTGAACAACACAGACCCTAACACCAAGCCCTGCAGAACCCCACTGATGACCTCCCTGGTAATAGATAACTCTCCCCCTACCATCACTTCTGGATCCTGTTCCCTAGTAAGTTTTCCACCTATATGGTGATCTTCTCCCCAACCCTGAGATTCATCAACTTCCTAATCAACCACTTGTGGGGAAGAGCCAAAGGCCTTGCTGAAATCCAGGTATGTCCACCACGTGGCTCCTGTCTGCTGTGTTGGTGACCCAGTCAAAGAAATAAACCAGATTCGTTTAACATGACCTCCCTCCCTCCCATAAACCTGTGCTGCCTTGCATCCTGAAGAACATGCTCCTCTAGATACTCTATTACCCTTTCCTCAAGTATGGGCTCCATGAGCTTGCACTCGATTGAAGTCAGAATCACTGGTATGTAATTCTCTGGGTAAACTTTGGGACTGCTCTTATTGAGGGGCACTACATGTGCTGTTCTCCAGTCCTGTGGTACCACGCCTGACTCCAGTGAACTATTGAACAGGCCTACCAGTGGCTCCGCAAGCTGCTTTGCCAGGTCCCTCACCACCTTTGGGTGTACTCCATCTGGGCCTGGTGATATAGCTACCTTCAATGCTAGCAGCCCTTTCCTCACTCTATCCCCCTCTACCATAACATCTGAGTTCCCCTCTCCCCTGCTCCTCTTCTTCCCCTGGTAGCACCAGCCTGTCTTTCTCCCTGGTGAAGACAGAAGTTTCATTCAGTACCTCTACTTTTCCCCCATTTAATGAGTTTTGTGACAGGTGAGATAGCCTTTCATACTCAGCTCATTTTGAAACCACCCCATCCATTCCTGCTGGAATAGTGGGGAGTTTTGGTGCCATCGAAGGGGCAGCCATCTTATGTCCTCAAGTACCACTGGGAGGAGTCATTTTCAGGTCCAGGGTTCTATATGGGAGAGAGCAGAATCATTCCCAAGGATTCATATGGAGGGGTCTCTAGGGAGGGAGGATTTCTGGACTATACTGCTAAAGTCTAATATCTTTTGCTAGCATGAGGTAATACATAGGCAGCTCCACAGTATGTGCCGCATGGTACCTGATGCTTGGTTACATCTCCAGCATAGTTTGTGTGGAAGGAGGCCAATCTTATGCAAGACCACTGGTGTTCTGCACCACCTATGAAGGATATTCTTTTGGATTACTTGGTAGCAAGTATCCTGAAAGGCTGTGTGTGTGTGCCCTTAGCAACCATCTTCTCCAGCTGTCCTCTGAGATGGGAGTGCCAGTTTCCTCTCCCCAGTCTAGTCTCTGTGAACTGTAGCTATATGAGGTTCTAGAAGGAAGCTATAAATCTTACTTCCCAGTCTCTTTGGAAAGGCCATCCATGTCATGATGTGGGATATCAGGGTCTCTTAATCTTTGGCAGTGTTGGATTGATACCTGTGGGAGATAGCATGTCTAAGTTGCAAGTATCTCCAAAGGTCCCCTCTGGGGAGAACAAAGGTGGCTGCTATCTATTGGAAGGTAGCCATGGTACCTAGCTTTTTATCCAAGAGATGCTGCAAGGTGTTAGTTCCCTTGGAGCACAAGGATGGCCACCAGCTGGTTTTACCTTCTATTTGGATATATGGATTGAACCAGAGTGGTTCCCATATGCCCAAAGTCATTGTCTTCCAAGCCGGCTTATGCACCCGTGTGTGCAAGGTCCTTTCAGCATAGGCAAGATTGCCCATGTTATGTGAGCATCATATGTTCCCCGTGTGCTCCAAGGGGATATGGATGCTCCATTCCTTTCCAGGCTCACCTATAGCTGGGTATGTATCGGGACTGGTAGCAGCCAGTGTAGGGTCTGACAGATTTCAAATGCCTGATGGGAGGCCCACATGGTAGGCCCACAACCGAAGACCACATCTCCCTGTCTACCTGGTGTGCGTAGTTTGATACTGAATCTGGGCCATTTTCCTTGCAACAAGTATTTGAGAAAGACCGTTTCTAATCTGCGGAATAGAGTTTTTGGTATATATAAGGGAAGGTTATTAAGGAAGAAGAGGATTTTGGAGAAAACTCTCATTTTGAAGGCTGCAATTTTTCCTCCAAATGTTAGGTTAAGTTTTTTCCACCTATTGAGGTCCAGTTCTAAATCTGATATGACCATATGGAACCTGTTTTGCACCATTTGGTTCGGGTTTGGTGTGAGGGTCATGCCTAAATATTGCACCTGTCCAGGGCCTATCTCAGTCCAAACTGTGCCAGTGACTGCAGTGTGCAATATTTATTGAGGGGCAGAACCTCTGTTTTAGACCAGCTGATCTTCAGTCCATTGAGGCTATGGAATTCTGAAACAGTGGATAGCACATTAGGGATAGAAACAGCTAGACTGCATAAGAATAGCAGCAAGTCATCTGCATAAGCCAATGTCTTCAGGGTGCTATTGCCAACTCGTATACGTATTGGCTGTCTGGGTTTGCACAGGAGAGGTTCCATGGCCAGTAAGTAGAGCAGACAGCAAAGGCAGCAACTCCGCTTAGTGCTCCACTGTGGAGAGAATAGTGTTATCTGCCCATTTGTTAGGAGCTTAGCCACTTTTTTTTTTTTTTTAGTTCACTTTTTCCACCCCTACCCAACTAGTAGTCTAAACCCATGCACTCAGCTCCATCACCCACCTTCTCTGGGACTTACCTTGACTCCATGGCACCCTGACTTGCCCCCAGGGTGGGGCCACCAAGGGTTTCCCCTCTCCCCCAACAGAGACTGGGTAGGTATAGGGGAATGAGCACCATGGTTGGCAATATGGGGTGGACGTCCTCCTGCAGTGGTCATGCATTGCTTTCCTCAGTTCATCCCCCCAGGAGGCATGGTGTGCAGTGACGTTGTGGCGCACATGCCAACATCTGCCCTGCCTCCCCGTCTTGAGAGTGCGAGCTGTCAGACTCCCGACGTCCACCAGAGGCCAGTCAAGTGCCAATGGCTTGTCCCCAACCTCAGAGGAGGAGGAGAGCAGTCCTTGGGAAGTCCAGACCTCCTCCCCCCTCAGCTGGCCCTCTGACACCTTGGGCTCATGTTTGAATCTGGGTTGTTGGCATTGCGCAATGATGGCCTAGGAGCTTAGCCACTTTATTGGTATATAGCAGTTTGGCCATTGCAATAAATATAGGTCCAGTTGTCGTTCTCTGCATACTGGCATAGAGGAAGTCCCATCTGACCGAACTGAAGGCCTGCTCTGTATCCACACACATTAGGAGGGCTGGATCTTTCTGTGTGGAGGCCGATGCTGAGTGCAGTGATGACTGCTGTCACATTGTCCATGGCCATATGCCCTTTAACAAACCCCGTCTGGTGTTTGTCTGCCAACGTGGGACTATGGGGCTGCAAGCTAATGGCCAGCATTTCGGCCCAGACTTCAACATCCATGTTTAGCAGAGAGATGGGTCTGTAATTGGTTACTAGCTGTGTGTACTTCTGGGTTTAGGCAGGAGGACAGTTAGGGCCCCCAGCATTGAGGGAGGAAATGTTCCTGATTCAAGGGCTGAGCAGTAGATTTGAAGAAGCCTTTTCCCTAGTTGTGGCTGAAAGGATTGATAAAATTCTGCGGGGAGTCCATCTACTCCAGGTATCGTCCCTTTGGAAACTGCTGAAATGGCAGTTGTTATTTCCTGGAGGGTAATAGGATTCTCCAGTAGTTGCTACTGTCCCAGATAGGCTGGATAAATGTGTCATCACCAGGAACTGTGCTAGGTCATCCTTTGGTAGGGTTCCTTTGGACAATATAGTTCTGTGAAGAACGTGAGAAAGACAGTGCTAATGTCAGGTGGTTTAGAGGATATTTTGCATTCTTTCAGCTTTATACTCACTATGTATCAGTTAGGCTGAGCTAGTCATGTCCTGTTTGCTAACAAGCAACCAGCACATTCACCGGATTCCCAGTATTTGTGTGCCATCCTGGTTACTGCTCTTTGAGCCACACTCAAGGTATGCATGTTAATATGGAAGTGCAGCTGTTGTATTTCCCAATGAGTGGATCTCCTATGTACATGTTATATACATTTTCTTTGGCTTTTAAGCACTTCTCAAGATCTACTACTTCCTTACCATTTTTTTTTTTCTAAGTGACATATGCTATTATCTAGCCCCTAATGAACACTTTAAAGGTGTCACAGAGCATGACACTCAAGACCTCTGGCATGTCATTAATACTAAAATATGTGTCTGTTTCCACCGTTAACCATTTTTGAAATTGTGGATCCTTCAGCAGGAAGCAGTCACGTTTCCATCTGCAGGTGTTGAGGACCATTCTGCCTGCTGCCATTGTGAGATGGGTACACACATGATGTGAACTTATGATGGGCCCTGTGTGCACTTCCTGCACTAGTGCCATGTGTTGTCTTTGCAGAAGAAAGAAATCTATTCAACTGCTATTGTTGTGAGGTATTGAGTGATAGGATAAATCCCTATCAGAGGGGTGAATTGCCCTCCATGGTCAGTTAGGCAGAGTTCATTTGCCATCTGGTATGGAGTCAACTGCATTTTTACATGTGTGTGTGTGGGGGGGAGATGGTATGCAACTGACATTGTCTATAAATGGGTCCCATACTTCATTAAAGTTGCCTCCCTGGGGTGCTGTTAAGCAGATCGACGAGAAGCAGCAATTTTTGGAAGCTCAGGCCCTCGAGAGAAATTAAAGTGAAAAAAGTCAACTTTACTGCATATACCCTGATTCTTCACTGTTCGCTAAGTGTGTTAATCTCTGTTACAAATGAAAATGAGTAAAACGAAAGGAGCAGTAGCTGCTTCCTCGGATTTTTTCCAGCCGCGAGGTTGGAGGGATTGGGGGCCTGCATGCGATGGAGCGGCAAGGGCCTCTAGTGTGGAAGAGCCTGAAGCTGTATCTCTAGCTACAGTCAGTGCCACTCTACTGCTCCTAGTACACACAGTCCAGGAGCTGGACCATAAGTTTGACCAGCTAACTCCGTGGGTTGCAGCTTTGGAAACCCAAACGGACTTGCACAAGCAGTCACTACTCACGCTAGAAGGCAGTTTAAACAAAACTGTGGACGTTTCTGCAAACTGATCAGGGAGTATACTTGGATGTGTCAAAGGCTGGAAGTGTTGGAGAACCAGATACAGGAGAGGAACATCAGAATCTTGGGTTTCCTGGAAACGGCAGGAGGGGAAGATCCTCTCGAGTTTGTGCGCACCTTTTTGCCAACACTACTCGGTTTCAGCGAGGAGGAGCCATTGTTGTTACTGGAGAGGGCTTATATACTTGCTCCTTGCAGGGCACAGAGTGGGAACACTGCCCTCGAGCACTGGTGGTGGTCTGCCTAGGTGTTGGTGACAGAGACCGTATTTTGGCTGTAGCACGAAGATGCAGGAGGCTCAAGTACAGGGATTCAGACATTTCTATCTTTCTGGACTTATCTTTCAGTACCAGACAGCGGCATAAGCTGTTTGATGATATCCTGGCCAGTTTGAGAAATTTGAAGGTACAGCACCAACTTTTGTTTCCGGCAAGGCTGCGGGTCTCATGGAGCAGTAATGTATAATCAATTAGATGACTTGAACGGCACAGAAACGCTTTTGGCCATCAAAGAACAGGAGGAACCCACGGGATATACAGACTTAGAAGGAGATTGACTGTTCTTTGCAATTTTATGTATTATGCTGTTCCTGTAGTATTGATATAAAGCTCCAAAAGTTAAAATGGGAGTTCAGTTGTGTTGGTGCCAAGTTAAAGGAGGGTGGCCTTGCAGATAATGTGGGACTTTGTAGGAGGTTGGGATGATCCACGAGTAGGAGTGCTCCTCCATTGGAATGTTCATGTGACTATAAAAATCGGGGTCTGTAACATCTTTCATGTTCTGGGGCCTAACGTTTACATTTTGTTTCCCTGGCTTCTCCTATTAAAAGAGTATATGTACCTCTTTGATTCACATCAGTTTCAAGTATAGCAATGTTTGCTTTTGAAGAAGTATCGAGGATATATTGTAGTTCTGAAGCTGGGAAAATCAGTAATTGTGAGGTATTAAAGAAGACTTGTGGCATGTTTATTTGAGCCATCTATATATTCTCCATGTACCCTACAGGGAGAGTTGTGGGTGGCCCACACACTGGATGGTTTCTTCTGAGGGACTATCTGGTGTTTATCTCCGTCTGGGGTTTTCTTGGAGCTGTAGACTTTAGAATTTGAATTGGAAATCAATATGGCCAATTCCTCCACATATGAAGGGTTAACAGGGGTGACTCATGTAAACTACTTGTATGATTATGGCTTCTGTACAATATCTGTATGACTCACTTGTGATTATATGCTTTCTGTAAGAGAGATCTTGCTAAAGCTTAATAAAAACATTATACAAAAAAAAATGTTGCCTCCCATAATCACTATATCATCCTGGGAAAGTAGGGAAGTCATCTTTTGGGCCCCATCTGGGAAGAAGGTGGTTGAGTCAGTATTAAGGCCATAGATGTTCACCAGAAGGAGGATCTGGTCATAGATTTTCACTCATACCATCACCCATCTTTGCACTGGTTGAACTGCAGCACTTGCACCAGGAGTTTTTTATGGAATAGGATAGCAAACACTTTAACCTTGGACAAGAAGGAGCTCCTGAGGACTTGCCTTGTCTAGGCTCTCTTTAGATTAAGGGTTTCATTAAGCAGCAGGTGTGTTTCTTGCAGCAAAGCTATGTCACACCAAGTTTTTTTTTTAATCCATCAGTACGTTATCCTGATCGAGACATTTGAATACCTCACAGGGGTGAATAAGGTACAAGTGGGAGGTATTTTTCAGAGGAAAGAGTGCTCCAGAACATGAGACAATGCAATGAAGCTGGAGGGGTGTAGGTTTAGGAGAGATATGAGGAAATACTTCTTCACAGAAAGGGTGGTGGATGCCTGGAACGGTCTTCCAATAGAGGTTGTGGGGCCAAAAACAGTGGTGGGATTCAAAAAAGCCTGGGATAAGCACAAGGGAGTCATAAGGGATAGGTAAGGGGGTGGCAGAGAAAGTGCCATAGACCTGGAGGGGTCTACAATGTAAGCAATGCAACATGCAGGGCAGATTGGATAGGCCATGCAACCCTCATCTGCTGTCAGTTTCTATGTTTCTGTCCTCCTTGGCTAGGACCAGGCATGCTAAGCCCTGTCCCAGGGTGCTGACGATCAGCCACCTACCTCTTCCTCTGCAGCCACTTCTGTGGCTCCGTCAGGGCAAGTCATGGCATCCCGGGCAGGGCTTCATTGATGCCTGGTCCCCCCCCATCCATTTTCCACCTTTAATTTTTCTCGTCCCCAGGGCTATGACAAACTTGGTCATGCATGTGAGCTGGAACTGCTAACCCCGTTACACCCACATGGTGCTACACCAGCCTCATGAGTGTCGGTGCTACCACCGGTCCTCCATCTGGTGGAATCCAATAGCCGGAACAGTTTGCCTCCCTGATCTGGGAGAGACAAGGTGCCAGACATTCACTCCTGTCTACTCCTGTCCCTCCCCTTGGCTGACCCCCAGTGACCCAAGCTCATTCCCGAACTTGGATGGCTAGCATGAGAGTGGTAAGGCATGTAACAGTGCCTTAGCCCTCTACGCCACTGGGCCCATTACACCTAGCTTTCTTGAAATGATAAAGTATTTGCTCATGTTTTGCTGAGGAGTGATGCTCCTTAACATTCCAGGAGGAATATCTTAGAAGATCCAGCCCTGGGTTTTGTGTTCTACTAACCATTGTATTTATAAACCTTTGGTGTTACTGTGTTAGTTGGAATTGGGGTCCCTAACATCCAGAGGTTGGGGTGAGGGCTCCTCACTCCAGTCTCTTGTAGGCCACTGCTTATTTTCTAGGTATAAGAGTCACTACTATAGGACCTGGAGTATTCTTGCACTTTTAGGCTGGACCATCTAGAGAACAAAAGGGTGTTAACCAGTCTTACTATATTTAAAACAATCACTAGATTCACAAAAGATTGTATGTGCAAAATGTTAAGGCTAATCATTACTCTGGTAAACATGTCAACAACTAGAACATTGTAATGACTGTCAAAGCTGATAAACCTAAGAGGAGGAAACAGACCACAAAACCTTAGCCCTCAAGAACAACTTGTTCTCCTTATGGGACTGTAGGCATTGCCTAACGAGCCCAAGACTAACCATGACATCTGCCATCCCTTCGAGGGGGAAGAGAGGAGGTAGTTGTATCAGCCCATATCTGGTGGTGATTATGGGTAATGTAAAGATCTAGATCTAGACTGGTTCACTTCTGTGGATTGCAGATGATTTCAGTCTCTCAGACTGGTCCATGGACAATCATATTATGCAGTGCATGGGGAGGGGAATGTGTTGGTGTTGCAGCTAGAAGGATAGCAGAGTGAAGTCTGTGGTCATGTCTGAACAAGAGGCTCGAAGGCTTCAGAGTAGGGTGGGAACAGCAACACCCCTGAGACCCTGGAGTCAGGAAAGCAAGAACTCATGGGGTGGGGTGCATGGTATTGGAACTGATGATTTAGCCTTTTTAGATTCATTGATTCCTTCATGGCCAATGGTGGGGGGGATGGTGATAGAATTGTGTTTTCACTTGTGTTTTTGTGGTTTCTCCTTATTGCTGCCCTATCCTTGACCTCCACTCGTCCAAGGAGGCCACCCATTCATGGACAGGCTCTGCCTCCTTGGGGTGGTGGGTGTTGAGCTGATGGGCTTAATTTATTGGAGGAGAGCCAGAAAGTGATATGCACCAGGTGGGGTGTTGGAAACTTTGAGGAATGCTTACACTGGTCCCTTGTAACTTTGAGGCATGCTTACACTGGTCATGTGTAACTCTGAGACATGCATATACTGGTCCCTTGTAACTTTGAGGCATGCTTACACTGGTCCCTCGTAACTTTGAGGCATGCTTACACTGGTCCCTCATGATTTTGAGGCATGCTTACACTGGTCCCTTGTAACTTTGAGGCATGCTTACACTGGTCCTTCATAACTTTGAGGCATGTTTACACTGGTCCCTCATAACTTTGAGGCATGCTAACACTGGTCCCTCATCATTCTTCCAACTAAGATAGCACCTGTTGAGGATGTAGGCTAATCCATGAACTCCACAATGGCATCCTGGGGCAGAATGAGATATGAGATATGAGCCTCGGTGTCCCAATGAGGGTGAACTACTGTTCTACGGTTTACATCAGGTGCTGGGCACTCCTGGTACTTCCATGGGGCCCGCCAGTTCACCTCACATCTCCTCTCTCTTATTGTAGATGCTGCCACCTTTTGAATATATATATTTATTTCACCAACTGCCTTTACTTTATGTCCTGTGTTGGAGGGAAGGGGCAGGTGCTGCTGGGGCTCTGGTGGTCCTCCAGATGAAGGCTCCCTCTAGAGGAAGACTGTAGATCTGCGTTGAGATTTCTGAAGGGTTGAGCACGAACTGCAGCTGTGTATTATCATTTAGGCATAACCGCATCACTCTCTAGCCAGGCGTCATCTCCCCATCTTAGATTTCCTGTTTAATTAAGAGAAGGCATTGCATTTTGAAGGGAGTGTCTACCTGTGTTATTAATACCTGAGGTCTTGACTTGTAACTCAGGAACCATCTAACATTATGGCGCCTCTGTGGGAGTGTTAACCATTTCCCTGGGTGGCTGTTAGAAGCATAGCCACTGCACTGTGATGGTGACTCTGGCCTTTGTAATTTGATCTTGCCATGAAAATATTGATGAGTGCTATAACCCGGGGCTACTAGATTTCAGGGGATGGACACGTTTCTTTGAGGGTTATTAGAAATGGGGTTATGGGGATGGGCAAGGTGGTAATTTACCTTCACCACGATTATCTCTCTCCCCGGTTTTTTAGAGAAATCACTATTTGGTTTACAGAGAGCCAGTTCTGAACACCAGTTTCCCCTAAAACAAAATTTTCCTTACACTGAGATGGTGACACCACCACATTTAACTGTGCATGGGATAGCCGTGTCCTGTTCTGTAGGATTTCCAGTACAGAGGGGGACTGCTACTAAAATTTATAAAAGGGAAGGGATACGAGGGGATTTTTGTGCCTTCTCTAGACCACCTATGTCTCCTATGAACCTGTTCTAGGGATGGGGGGAAGTCAGCGGCGGACATATATTAGTCCTGGGTTTTTGTCTTGGCTCTTATTTATGCAGTTCTTAGGGACTGAAGGGGCAGGTAGCCACCAGTATAAGACTTCCTTGCCCTGACTGATCCCTATGTTTTCAGGAGAGAATGTCTCCTAATCAGGGTCTCATACAAGCTAATCTCCTGTCCTGGGTGTATGTGGGAGGGAGGGAGTGGGGGGATACAGTTTCCTAAATTACCCTTTTCATTACTAGCCATGCTAAGCCCTGCCCAATCCGAATTGCAAGAGGGGATGGGGAAGGGTAGCATATGCAAGTTAGGTATCTCTCTGAGGCAGTATGTTCCTTAAGTGAGTTCTGTGGGTATTTGCCTATAGTTGGGGGGGCGGGGGTAGGGGCTATTGAGCTGAATTAGTGACTGGCCTTTATATACCTGCAATTTTTTCACCTCAGCGCGAGTGGAGTGCTACGTTCCATGTTGTATATGAGTCGTGTAGGTAAGGGCATTGTGAGTGTCACTGTTGGTAGGATCTTTGGCCCCAAGTTTCCTGTGCCTAAGCGCAGCATTCTAAATGGATTGTTGTTGCCGGAATGTTCTGCCCTTGTGCATATGGCTATTGAAAAAGGAGACAAAACCCCTACCTTACCGCTGGTCCTCCCCTCCGGTGGGGAGAGGGAGCTGTGAGTGTCTGATCAATGGGGGGGCTTGGTTCTTGGTTTTGGTATCACGTACCACCAAATGATTTTCTGCACAGCTGAAGTTGGCAGAACCTCATGCCTTTCCATCTTTGACATGTTTTCCAGCTCCCCACGATTAAACCCCTTCTCCAGTATATTCAGGCCACTGTTGCGCATTAGGGTAGTGACAGGAGAGGTTCACATTATAAAATTAACTGTGGTCAGATCAAGCTAGGAAACCTGCTGCCATTCTAGGGTAGCTTGCCATCGGCCTTGCTGCTTACAGGTAATAGTGATACATGGAGGGCTAGTATTACTCGGGCCATAGCTGGTGGTCAGTCACATAAGTTGCAGGTGCTTCAGGGCTACAGCCCTTTCCTCTCCAGGACTGCAGGAGGGGACAACTCTTTAGCTTACCACATGTCATGTATAGCCGTGGATGAGTATGCTTCTGTGAAGGCTCCTGAGGGAATAGGTTGGGGGGGATGCATGACGCAAGTTTTGTACAGTAGGGGATAGGTTGACACTCAAGGTATTCCTCCCTGTACCTCCGAGACCTTCCCGATCTTCACTCTAATCAGATTTAACTTCTTAGCCCTCATAGTCATTTTGGTATCATGAGTTGGTTCCACCAAGCCACAGCGACAACAGTGTTGTCAAAGTGCGGCACAGGGACACAAACAGTGCTGGCAGGCAAATTTCACCTGTCAGACTTTGAGTGTGTTTTTGTGGGGAGCTTCACCCACCGCATCACCCATGTGGGGGGCTTCACCCCCCTGTGCCCTGCTACTTTTAGATAACAAACTCCGAGTTGGAGTTCGTTTGTAGGGGGGCGAAACAGTGGCAAAAAGGCAAAACTTTGATATTGGGTCCTTTACAGTTACAACCTCAAGTTGTCACTGTAAAGGTTTTTTTTTGAAATTGTAGTTTATCTCTCCTCTCAACATCGGAGCCCCGCTTCATCGAGTCACATGGTATTACCGCTGCCTTATCTGCAACCCCGGTAGACCCCCATGGAGCTGCGGATATGTCCCCCAGGCAGGTACGAGGTGGTGCCCGTACACCCCGATCAATCAACTTTTGTCGGGTCTCCTCTGGCGGTCAGGCAGGCAGCAGTCATTAGGGCCTATACCCAGCGCACCTTCCCCTCGGCGCTCCGATGTGGTTTTTCCCTTGTTCTAAGGGAGTGGCTATGCCCAGATGTCAAGGCGTCCCCGCTGACGTCCTCACTCCCAACCCTCTCTGTGTGCTCGTGTGCTTGTTGTGCCTCTGGCTTCCGCCAGATGCCAGACAAGTGCCGAGTCTGCACCCGCACCCTCCCGGGACAGGAGAGCTGTCCTCCGAATGGTCAATCCTCTCCCTCCCCTGCTGAACCCCGACAGCCCGGGCTTGTTCCCGAACCTGGGTCGCCAGCATGGCACGAGGTGTGGCGTCCAGTGCCTCAACCCTCAGTGCCACCGGGCCGGCCCCCACTGTAAAGGGTTTTGATGTCGAAATTTCACTGCAGCAACAGTATACACTGTGGGTCTCAATGTCTCACTTCCCCCCCCTACACAAATGCATCCCTACACTGTAGTCTACTGTAGAGGTTAGTACCTTTCAGCTATTTTATTTATTTATTTAAGAGTTTAACCAGGAAAGTATACTGAGTGGGGAGCCACTCAATTCCAGATGCGTCCTGGGGGATGGGTACCAACAGTAGCATATGCAATACAAAACATTACAAAACAGTCATGAGCATATAATACAGAGAGACAATATATTACAGTGCACAAGAAATGATACAAACAATTACAAATTTCCAGTTGAACACGTGTGAACTGGTGGACCAGCTCTGCGGCTATTCTCACAGTTGCCTGTAGCCCCCACTTAGTGAGAGCCGGACGTTAGTGATTTCCAAAGCTAGAAGCATGTACAGCTGATGGAGAAATGGGCACTGAGGAGGAGGTTGAGGTGCTGAGAGTTAGTGGTATATCTAATGTCAGCAGGCACCGCATTCCAGAGTTTGGGCATACGGTATTTGAAAGCAGTTTGACATTTGGCTGTGCCCATGAAAGGGATATGGAGAAACCTGGAGTCCATGTTCCTGAGGGTGTATGCAGGTGGAGGCTGTGTTGAGAGGGCATATTTGAGGTATGGGGGAAAGGACTGAGTCCAGTATTTGGCTACGGTCCTAGTGCAGTGAATCTGTCTGCGGTCCTGGAGTGACGGCAGGGCTAAGGAGCTGTATAGGTCACAATGGTGGGTCGTTTGTGGGAAGTCCAGAATGAGGCAACAGAAGGAGTGGAAGAGTGTGTCTAGGCTGGCTAGGGAGGAGAGGGGGAGCACAGCCACAGACTACATTGACATAGCCGAGTAATGGGAGAATCATCTTTTGAACAATTTCCTTCCGGGACGGTGTGGGGATACTACCCTTGTTGCGATATAAGGTGCCAAGTTTAGGATGCAGTTTCTTGTGAATAGATTCAAAGTGTGTGGAGAAATCAAGGTGCTGGTCAAGCCAAACCCCTAAGTATCTGAAGGTGGTGCACACTTCCAGGGAGGTCCCGTCCAAGATTTGGAATGAGGGGCAAGTGGCTTGGCGGGAAAGTCTTGCCTGCAAGCCAAAGGTTAGAGAGACGGCTTTCTTGGAATTTAGGAACAGTTGGTTGGAGCGGAACCAGTGCCGAACTGCGTTGGAGTCCTGTTGTAGAACATTGGCCACCTCCCTGGCGGAGGGGCCTGTGGCATACAGTACTGTGTCATCCGCGTACATGTGGATGGATGTGTGGAGGCAGGCCATCAGTAGACCATTTAAGAAAATGGAGAAAAGTGACGGTCCCAGGACTGAGCCTTAGGGGACACCGGTAGTGACTGGCAGGGGATTAGAGATGTGGGTGCTGATTTTTACAGATTGGCGTCTACCTACCAGGTATACATGAAACCAACTGGAGGCCGGGCCGGAGAGTCTGGCAGCATTTAACTTGGATAGTAGCAGTGAGTGGGAGACGGTATCGAAGACCTTGGCCAGGTCGATAAAAATGGCTGAGGTGATGTGCCCTTTGTCCATGCCGGTGAGTATGGCATCGGTGAGCCTTAGTAGGGAGGTAATAGTTGAGTGTGATTTGCGAAAGCCTGGTTGGTAGGGGGTGAAGAAGGAGGATGCATCTAGATAGGAGGAGAGTTGGGCAAGGACAAGATGTTCCTGCAGTTTGGCCAGAACTGGAAGGAGGGAGATGGGGTGACAGTTTCCTGGTGAGGAGGGGTCGCCACCTTTGGGGAGGGGGATGACGGTTGCCTGCTTCCTGTCAGCTGGTGTTTTAGCTAGTGAAAAGGAGAGGTTGAAAAGGTCAGCCAGTGGGGTGGCTATGGCAGAGGCAGACAAGTATAGCATTTTGGCGTCCAGGACCGTGGGGCATTTGCCTTTGTTAGGGTTGAGAGCCCGGAGTGATTTTAGCACTTCAGCCATGGAGACTGGACAAAACGAGAAAGTGAAAGGCTGGCAGGTGGGATGAGGATTCGGGGGGTTACTTGGTGTGGATGGGTGCTGGAGAACAGATAGGAGAGAGTCTGCACAGCTGGTGAAGAAGGTATTGAAGGCAGAGGCAACATCACCAGGATCAGTGGCGGTAGCACCCTGGATGGTTAGGGTCAGAGTCGGTGGTTGGACTTGTGGGGGGGGGAGAGGAGGGATTTGATTGTTTTCCAGAAATGTGTTGGGTGGTTAAGATTTGAGTTGAAGGCCATCAAGAAGTAGTTCTTTTTGGCCTGACGTATATGTTTGGTGCAGGACCTGTGAAGGGCATGGTAGCACTGGAGAGACGATTGGGTGCCTGTTTTCTTGTGTGTTTTCCATGCCTAATCCCTGGTGTGGCATTGGCTAATGATAACGGCAGGAAACCCAGGGAAGGTGGGTGCCTCTCACCTTTTTTTTCTCAGAGGAGCATGGGAGTCCCATACTGCAAGGAATCTGACCTTGAAGGTTTCGAGTGCGTAGTCAATGGAAGGTGCCTTCGGTATGAAGGACCAGTCTTCATGTGCTAGGTCATGCAGGAGAGATACTAGATCTAGAGAGTTATAGGACCTTGTGAGCAGTGTCCTGGGGGGGGGTGCGGTGGGCCTATGTACTTTCCTGACCATGTAGGTCACATGGTGATCTCTTAAGGAATCTGGGAGCAGACCAGCACTTATAATCCTGTGTGGGTGTGAGGTGAGGGCCCAGTCTAAGTGAGAGTGGTTTTGCGTTTTATGGTTTAGAGGGGTGGGGTGCGCGATTAGCTGGGTGAGGTTTAGGGCATTTATTTTGGTGCGTAGCTTGGCATTGTCTTAGGCTAGCCAGCTGAAGTTGAAATCATCGAGGATATGGAGCTTGCCTGTTGATGCTGAGGACTTTAGTGCATCCAGATGTACTAGGACGTTGGGCAAGGGGGTGCCAGGTGCACTGTAGGAGCCAGTAACATATACTGGGGTAGAGTACGGAAGTGAAAGTTTGATTTGTAGAGAGTCTATTTCTGCCGAAAGTGAGGGAATTTGTACCAAGGTAAACTGTAGCCTGGTGGAGATAAACGTGGCAATACCTCCACCTCTTTTCTTGCCTTGGTGGTCGTGCCTAATAATTGAGTAGCCAGGGCTGGTTAAATCAGAATCTGCGTGATGGGGCTTTAGCCAGGTCTCAGTTATAATCAGAACATCTGGATGTAATGATAGGACAATGGGTTGCAGCGCGGTTATTTTGTTTAGGATGCTGCAGATGTTGAGGTGCAAAAATCTGAGACCTCTGGGAAGAGAAAGTGGAGTGGAGGTGTTGGGAGGGGTGGGTCCAGGGTTGACTTCGATATCCCCTGCCAGGAGGAGCAGCAGCACTATAAATTGTTTGGTTTAATGCCAGAAAGATTTGGGTCTAATGAAGGAGGAGGGTTTGTGAGGGGTAGGCGGAGGCTGTGAAGCAAAGAACAGTTTGCCCCAAGTGAAAGGACGGAGGCAGAATGGTTGCACTAATAACCCAGTTGTGGAAGTGGTCATGGGGCAGCTATTGTAGGGTGTTGGTAGAACAAAGGGTCTAGGGGGTTGTGCAGGAGAAGATAGGAGGGGGGTTTGGTTGCCATTGTGGGTAGATAGCTGGGGGGAGGGAGACTAGTGGAATCAACAGGTAAAATAGCGAGAGACAAAAAGGTAGCACTGTGCCTAACTGACTGAATCAAGCAGGAGCTGAGTGTAGCGACCACTAGAGGCTGCAGCTGATAAGCTGCTAGTGGAAGAGTAGGCTGATGGGCTGTGGCGAATCACGTGGAACATGTTATATAACCCAATGCTGACTAAGGGTGGTGGGGGTGGGGGTAGCCATGTGTAGTGCCAGCGGGCAACACTCTCGCCGATTGCAGCTGCTGGCGCTGGTGCTGGGGTATTTTGGGGGTAGATTAGGTTAGGATATACCATGGAGTTAGGCAGGGCTAAGGCATTCTGAATCATTCCCAGGGTGCATGCTGCAAGCATTACTACTTACAGGTAGTAGTGACACATACAGATAACTTGTAGTCGACCCATGGGGTAGATAGGTACAATTATGGGAGGCAGACTCAATCTGCAGCCCTAGTCACATCAAGTAGGCTAGCCCAGCAGTAGGGGGTCCAGAGCAGGAACAGTATTTTACTTCCAACCCTGTACTCATAATCACCATGGATTTATTTTTTATTTTAAGTAGTAATCAGAATTACAACCCTTTGAGTCAGGGCCTCGTTTACAAAGGCTCCTCATCAGGAAGACAAATCCATTAATAGCAAGCAGCAGAAAACAAAGTAAGTGAGCTCAAATAAAAGCAAACAGTCACAATTAAGGGCTGGTTACGAAGGCCCCATGTCAAGGTAAATTAGCAATAAATATGTATATATGGATGCATATGTATGTATGGATGGCCATACTGTTGGGAAAGGGTTGTGTTTAAGGGAGGAGTATGTCATGCTGTTGCAGTATTCATGAAACAAGAAACCCTGTACCTCCTAGTTTTTTTTTCAGTACTTCCAAGCTATACCCGCTCACTAGACAATGTCCATAGACAAGACCTTCCTACTTACTAGGCAGGTAGTGTTGTAAGGATCATTCATTATGCCCCTCACCCCTCCTAGGCTCTGTACTATGTTGTATAGTGAGGTATTGAGTCACAGATTTCAACTGCATAGGGAATGGTGTCTTCACTGGGTACTGACCCAAAATGGGCTTAGGGGAGACACTTTCTGGACTTTATATAGGTACTTGCCACAAGCTGTATTGCTTACACCCAGTAATGAAGCACACAGTTCAGTCCTACTGGTGGCAAGGGAAGTTTGCGGCGAGCACCCATGGATGTACCCTGCATCTTGCCAAGATGTTTAACATTGGGGGAGGAACACCCCGTACTTTATCTCATCCCTTATCCAGTGATGCCAATATGCTCAGGAGAAGGGGGGGGGGCTATTCTGGTCAAGAAAAAATGACAGTTTGGGGTATCCAAGGTATTCATTAGTAACCTGGCATGAAATAGCCATTTGCCTATCTTGTATTCCCAGTTACAGGAGCAGGGATACCTATTCCTTGAGCTTCTGGCCACCCTACACCTGTATCCACCCCAAAAACCAAGATCAGGATAACATTATAGCGGTAATCACAACAAAAGTCAACAAACTGATCAGAAAAGGCTATTGTGCCCCAAAGGGGCTTTAGTTTAGGTTCAGCGCTGAAGCAGTCTTGGCAGGATGCTCTGTTGGACAGTTCAGGCCTGCTGGAGGATCTGGGAGGGGTATAAGCATGCTGTACAATGTCCACCAATGAAGGGGCTTGTGGAGGCTGCTGTAAGGTGAGCTGGTCTCCCGTGATGAGTTGCATGACCTGGATAGTGACAAGCTTGTACTTTAGATTCTGGAGGTGGAGTCTATTCATGGGAGAAATATCGAGAGAGCTGCTAGTGTCTTGTCTGGCAGTGTCCCTGGCTTTCTGATATTAGCTTTACTTAGTATATTTAAAGGGTGGCTGACCTTTCAATGCTGTACTTTTCCTGTTCCTGGATTTTCACTGTTGCCACTACTGGGGTGGTACAGAGCTGATAGATGGGCAGGGGAGTATGGATGTGCGTCTGTGTTCTGCAGCTCTTCTCTGCTCTCATGGCTGGGGGTTTTCTTGGATTTTCAGACTGTAGGACTTGCGCATTCCAGACTTTTGTGGTAAAGGCTGCTGCAGGTTTATTGGGCTATAATTTCTTTCCATTTTTATTTATTTATTTATGCCTTTGGTAAAAGAGTAAGTGAGCTGATCCAAAGGACCATTTTCAGTCACGACCCAGGCCACGTAGTGGCAGTCAACAAGCAGAAATACAATACAATACAATGGTGCAGGCAAACAGAAAATACATTACATGGTACAGTGCACACCTCAACATGTGGTCAAAAATACACGCAGAGTAGTTCATGCTTACATACAGTAAAAACAGAATACAGGCAAGCAGATGCAAGTAAACAGAAATTCAATAAGTGGTACAAGGCACACCTCAGCCTTAGGCATCCTGAATACAGCTGCGCATGTCATATTACATCTGATGCCTGCTTTCTGTAGTTGGTGCCTCAGATGTAAAAGCTGCTCAGTGTTTATTGACAGAAGCAGAGAAGTCCTGATATAGGGAGCTGTGGTACTGGTGCCACATCAGAGGCCCCTTCTCCCTAGCCTTTTGAAGAAGCATCTCCTTCACTGAAAATGTCAAAAACAGGGTGAGCAGAGGTCAGGGTCTCTCCCCAGCCTTTCCATTTCAGGGCTAAGGATCTATGGGCCCTCTGGACATCAGGAGGTGTGTTCTGAAGTCCCAGGCTCTCACAGAGCAAGTGCTGAATAAAGGCTGGCATATTCTTCCCTTTAGCTCCTTCAAGCACTCTTATTATTTTAATATTTTGTCTCTGACCCCTGCATTTAAGGTCATCAAGTTTTTCCCACACCAGTGAGAGTTCCTGTTGTAGGCAAGCTACCTCTGTATTGGGGTCATCAGTCTGTTGGTCCAAAGTCTGGAGGGCACTTTCATTGTCAAAGACCTTCATATTTAAGTGCTCCATTCTGCTTTTGATGCTAGAGAGGAAGGCTTTAAATTAAAAGATTTCATCCACACTCTGAGTTCATATAGTCTGTATGTAACCCCTAGGTGGCGCTATCCCAAGGGCTACTACCCTTGCCTGCTTGGCTAGTAGCAGGTTAAGGGGGCCTAGGTTCTGTAACGGGTGCCTCCACCCGGAGGTCAGGGTTGGTAGTGGTCAAGCTAACCAGGACACAGCCCTCCGGGACACTGTAACCCCCCTCTTTCCCTGCTAGTGGCCTAAACTCTGCACAATAATTACGTTCACAATACCCCTTGTACGCCACACAAGTACCCACACTGTTTACACTTACCTCCAGGGCAGTTTTCTCCAGCTCGACCCTGGGGACCCCCCTGTAAAACAAGGTTAGGCAAAGCAACTAGCAACAGTACAGTTCTCTTAGCACAAACTGCAACCACAGTCAGATTAAATGCAGAAAAGATTAGATCTGATTTATTCAGGGGGACTTGAACAAGGGAGGGGTGTAATCAGGTTGATTTGCTTAAAGGCTCTATCAAGCAAACAGTTATGCATGCACTTCAGAGTCCCTAAACAGTCACACCCTCTGGCTACCCAGGTGGAGAGAAAATGGACTAACCAGGACCGTTGCCCGGGGTAGGCTGGCATTGCAGCTGGTTGGGGCCCTGTGATGGAAAAGACAGCATGCACAGTACGCACTATTTGTAATCCGGAGCCAGAGGGCTCAGTCTGTGAAGAAAAAAAAACAACAAGACAATCAGATGACACACTTAGATTAAGCTGTTGTTGCAGGGAGCTACCCTGATATTTACTCACGATACCCAAGACTGGACACAGGCGGGATGAAAATTGAGACAGCAGGTGGTTGATCTGGAGTGCTAGGAGAAGCAGGGCCCACATGATTCACCAAGGTGTTGTTTCTGTTCAAGGATGGAGCAGGGGGCTGATCCCCATGCAGGTCTCTCGTCTGTGGCTTTCTCTGTGCAGTGGGGTAGTCTGGCAGGGCCAGCGTGGCATGGCCCAGGCCGAATGGAGATGGACACGGATTCAGTCCGATTAGGCTGGATAAAGCTTCCAGCAAGCAGAACACAGTTCACACACTGGGGAACCAAATCACGACCCGCTTTCAATACACAGCACATTTACATGTAAAGGATTCTACGGTATCAGCAAGCAGAATACAGTTCACACAGTGGGGAACCAAATCATGACCCACTTTCAATACACAGCACATTTACATGTAAGGAAATTCTACTGTACCAGGCAAACTGCTCTCCGGTCACAATCGCAAAGTCTCTGCACAAACCGGGGATTCAAAAGCAGCTGGAAATCCTGACAGGTCAATTGCATTCAGCAAAATCTTCGGTCTTCTTCAGGTATGAGCCTGGTAAAAAATCAGTGGCTTACTTCATTCTCACATACTTGGATTTAGTCCAGAATAATTCTCTTCTCTCCCTCTCAGGGGCAGCAGGCAGACATGCAGGCCACAACTCAGGCCTTTCCATAGTTCTCCCGTGTGAAACTACTCAGACGGCTGCTTGATTGTCTCAAGCTGTTGCCTCTTCAGCTCCCAAATTAGATCTGACTCAACTGCCAGCAAGCCTGGGAATTTTCCCAGAATCCAAAAGATTCGGTTGGCTGATCTGTCTGTCAGTCACAACAAAGGCTCCCCCTTCAGGTGCAAAAAAGGCACCAAAAGCCCAAAACTACAAGTCCTACTGATTTTGACTCCAGACAGCTCCTGTAGGCTGGCTCCATTTTAGGTTCCACCAATACTGATTGGTCGAATTCGGCAGTCCAGGATCAAGATAGTGGAGATAAACAAAACAGTCCTTGCTGCAAAGAAGGCAGGTTAGACAAACTACATGATCATTATCACTCTAAATGATTTTCAGCAAATACTGTAGTTACATCTTTCAATAGAGCTCCCTCTCAGATTACTTATGACTGCAATCCAGGCAGCTCTTAAAGAGACAGTACACAGAGGCTATACAGGCACTCTCTGGCAATCACATTTAAACTGCTAAAACACAGGACACCAGTCACCAGCCTGGCAGTGAGCATTTAGGCAAGCTCAAGGAAGACTTTTCGGGAACCCCCATTTGTAGGGGGGGGTTACATGTATAGCCCCCAAGTCTGCGTTGTTTGGAGGAGCCACAGTGCCCGCCATCTCTGTGGTGCCAGTTGAGTTTTCCCTTGTAGGTTTTGACAGGGAACATTTGAGCCCTTCCCATTTTCCAAACTGATGTAATTAGAAGGGAATAAAAAGGAAAGAAATCGAAAGAAATCTGTGGGAAAAAAAATAAAAAAATACGATTTGTACATAGGCCATTTTAAAGTTTGGTGCCTGAGGGTTGGAGTGTTTGTATTATGTGGCCATCTTAATTGTCAGTGGCTCAGTAGGTAGCACACTCACCTCTGAGGCCGGGAGATCAGAGGGCTGTGGGTTCAGTTCTCACATCTGGCACTTGAGTTAATATCCCAGTACTGACACTGTAGTGCAGCATGAGAGGGGGTGCTGCACTTTGGAGGTGCCATCTTTCGGATGAGATGTTAAACCGAGGTCCCATCTGCCTGGATTGGTGGTAGTTCAGGTGGATGTTAAAGATCCTATGGTACTTATCGAAAAGAGTAGGGGAATTTTTTATTGTAACAACATCAGCAAACAAATAACAAATAAATACAACAGTGTTAAATCACACCAATCATAGACAAAGGGGAGGCAAAGGAACAAAAATGAATACTAATAACAAAATACATATGGTATAGTACACCCATAATCAACCAGAACTACAGTGAGGTATTAACCTCCTTAGGCATCCTAACCTCAAGCCTCCTGACTACTATATACATAAAAAAAAAAAAACTCCCAATCTCCTGATGGTTAATTTGTACAGAGTATACGAATACATTTAACTAACCCCATATCTTAAGGCAACCTATTTATATTTTATGAACCTTGTGAATCCCTTCCACCAATTCAACACCTTCCTAGCAGTGGCTGGTTCACAATCCTTATGATAGATCCTTTCCATTGCCCCGTGAATTAACAAGGCCACCGTATCATAAAGCATAAACTTTTGGTACAAAACCCACTGGCATCTAGCTTGCCATAAATAAAAGGTTAGGCAACTACAAAAAAGTCACCAGGTATCTAAGTGATACCTCCCCCTTAACTGGGGGAACTTACCTAAAATTAATATTTCATAATCTAACCGTAATAACCATGTTATATTCCACTTTGAGGCCAAGAATTTCCAAAGAGAACTGGCATAAGTACATGAAAACAAGAAATGTTCCATCGTTTCTTCCTTAGTTGCACACTCCAGGTAAGGACAAAATCTTTCATGTAATGCTTTATGTTTCACATTACCTCTGACCCCAATTTTACCATAAACCAACAACCAAATAAATTCCCACATATATTCAGGTAACCTGGAATCATTTAATTTCTGAAGTACCCTCCGTGTATCAAGTGAAGGACAGTTTTTAAAGGCTGGTTCATTTACATATATCCGGGACATCACTATTTTGTAAAGCTGAGGACCTGTACTATTCTTAATCAATTCAGCCGATAACCCCCATTTAAAAGGTTTTTTCGCTACTGGCAGAAAATAATCTGGAAGTAAATATTGCTGAATGGGTTTTGGCGGAAGTACCCGCCAGGCATCATAATAATGTCGAAACACCTGATTGGTTAATGACCCGGACACAGTCCTACTTGATGATAAACCTATACGTACACTCTGTGATAAAAATAACGTATGAAAGAAAACTACTGGGTCCACCATCCCTAGTCCCCCATTGTTTTTATCCAAATAAGTATATTGCCATTTTATTGGATTAAGCCTGTTGCCCCACAACATTTGGAAAAACAAACTATAAAGACGTGTTTCCAATTTTATAGGCAATGGGAATATCATTGCAGTATACAATAAACAAGGGATAATAAACTTTTTAATAACCTGTACTCTTTTCAATTTTGATAATTTCCAATGTTTCCACCTATTTATTTTCTCCTCCATCCAGACTAATGCTTTTTCCCAATTTAATTCAGCCAAATTCTGAGGACCATACACTAATCCCAAAATTTCAATCGGATCAGTTGAAATTCTTAATCCTTGAAAAATTATATCTGATATCTCCCCCCCCCAAAAAAAGACCTTGACTTTTTTTATTTTGAATTTTAGAATTGGAGACTGTCGAATAATAATTCATGAATTCCAAAAAATTAGGTACTTGTTTATAATTTGAAAAAAACACACACAGGTCATAAGCATAATCCTGAATGTATAAGTTTTTCAAGGGAGGTCCCAGTACACCTGCCCATAGTGGAATTTGTAAAACGGCTTGTAGCAATGTATCTATAACAAAAGAGTACAATAAAGGGCTCAAGGGCACCTTTATGCACCCAGTAGATACCTTAATCTCTACCCCATTACTTCCTCGCACTATAGGATAACTAACCGCTCCCTTATAGAGTAAGTAAATCCAATTTACAAATACTACAGGGACCCCATAATGTGTTAACGTTAGAAACAAAAATGGGTGATAAACTCTATCAAAAGCCTTACATTGATCCACTGAGACTATACAGCCGAATTGTTTGTTCCTACCAGCATATTCAATCACACCACGTAATATCACATGAGCATGCTGAATCTTTTTTCCCGGAAGCCCACAATATTGAGAAGGTGAGAGTATAGTCACAGCATATTGTTTAAGCCTGTTATTCAAAATCCCTGTGAAAAGTTTATAATCTGTATTTAAAATAGTAATGGGCCTCCAATTTTCCAGAAGTGTCTTATTCCCCGATTTATAGAGAAAAATCAATAATCCCTCAGAGAACCAAACCGGAATTGCTGTTACTGATAAGAAAAAATTAAAAACTAATCCTAAACATTCAGAAATTTTCAAAGGCAAAGCCTTATATAATTCGGAAGTCAACCCATCTCTCCCAGGTGATGTACCAGATTTCAGAGATTTAATTGCATCTATAATTTCCGATGTCATAATTAAGGCAGTCAGCCCTGATTTGTCGAATTGAGACTCTGAAAGTTTAATTGACTGCAAAAATGTCTTCATCTCCTTAACACTAGGGGGCACCACAGGTATGTGTGATAGTAAAAAAGTCTGAATAATTTTCTGTACACCCTCAGAATCCTCTACTAACTTTCCTTCCTGATCCAGTAATGCCCCTAAATCCATATTCCTCTTAAATGTCTTAAAGATCTCATATGGATCCCCCTGAGGTTGTCGTTTTACCCCAAATTGCAAAAGGATTTGTGATGTTTTGGCTCTATTATATTGTACCTTTTGTAATTGTAGTTTTAAGGGTTGAATTTGAGCAGAATAATCGATTTTAGAGGTATTGGCCAAAGACATTAAGTAATATAATTGCTGCCTTAATGATAAATACTGCAGAAATGTGTGATTTTCCTTGGATCTCCCTTTTTTTAATAGTTTACATAAATCCTCCTTAGTATCCAACCACCATTGCCCCAAGTCCTCATATAGAAAAGAAACTGAAAGCCTTGCCCCAAGTAAAAATTCTACCATCTGAAGTACAGCAGGGGTCTGTAATAATGGAGCACTCAGTTTCCATCTATTTTTCTGCCATTTTGGGAGAGAATAAGGAGCAAAATCACACTGAATCAATAAATGGTCCGAAAAAGAAACAGGTATTGTGTAAAAGGAAAAGGGGAGAGTATCTGATAAAAAAATATAATCAATAGTAGATGTATAATTATTTTTTTTAAAAGAAAATTTTGCCCCGTTGGTGACTACTACCTAGAACCAACCCAGATGAGGCTATCAATGCATCTAATGCATGAGAATCGCAGTAAATCTTCCTCCCAGTAGCCTTTGAGGGTTTCTGTCTATTTTAAATTGCAATTGAAATCACTACACAGAAAAACCTCAAAGGTGTTCACCAAAAATGGTTTTATCAGCTGGAACAAAGCCACTCGTTCAGCCTTCACCTGTGAACAATATACATTAATAAATCGGCACACATAGATCTCCAAACCCCATCTAATATCATAAGCCTCCCTGGAATAAGATCCACTATTTTCAATAAAGAAAACTCATAAGAATTAAAAAGAAAACCCAATCCATCAGCTGATTGTTGTCCGAATGACCAATATGAAGGACCCCAGCACCATTCTCTTTGAAAAGACCTGGCCTGGTCTAATGTATACATCCATGTTTCTTGTAACAGACAAACATCCAAAAAATTATTATGCAGATAACCATAAACAACCTGTCGCCTTTCAAAGTTCAGTATAGTATGCACATTCACTGAACCCAATCTAAAACTAATCATTTAGAAGTCCGAGATCACCCATCTTTCTTCCTTCTTTTTTTCTTTTTACTTTTATATCCCTCTTGTACCACGCAGGGGAATGGTGGACTATCCTGCACAGATTGAGAGTCTGAATCCTGACAATCCATCCCGAAATCCTCTTTTTGGCCAGATAAAACCTCAAAAGGGTTATTGGTTTCAAGAACCACTGCCTGAGGGGGTAGCACCGGGGGTTTTAGATTCCTGGAGGACCTTCTTAGCTTAGGCACCAGGGATACACCTAACCCCTGAGGCAAACTCTTCTGCTGTGGTACATCACCCACCGGAGCAAGAATGGAAGAATTCTCTACTATCCCCACAGAAGAATGGACTTCCGATGCCGCTTGAGAGGTAGAATGATCTCCCCCCCCTCTCCTAGGCCCCGGGCCTGCTGGATCAACACCTAAGGTTAAATCTTGTGCTCTCTGTATTAGGATATCCGGGCTGCTGACTGAAGCTTTATTTTTGGCAGCCCATTCACATTCCACAAAAACATGGCCTGTATCATCACATAAATCACACTTAGTAGAATTTTGACAATATAAGACAGTATGTCCAATTTCCCCACAGTTCTCACAACGAGGTTTATCACAAGAACTTGATATATGTGTCCTAGAACCACATTTATAGCAGGCCCTAGGCTGCCCGGCATAAAAACACCCCCATCTTTCCCCAACAAGAAAGAATTCGGAATATGTACAATTCCATCCATGGTTTGTCAAAGCTTAACTTTAAACCTCCACCCCCCTGTCCAAAACTGTTCAGCATCTAATATAGCTTCTGGGGAGCTTAATATCTCACATCTTTGAGACAGCCAATACTGAATATCATCAATATGTACCCCCTCAATTCGAAACATTATAGTTACAAATTTGATTAATGGCTTTGTTAGAGGAATTACCAGAAAAGGTGTCCAGAGAGGAGAAAATTTCACTTGGTTATATCGTTCCCAGAACAAATCAAGAGCAGCATTAGATCTAAAGCTCACATCAAAATTATCTTCCCCTGAAATATTTATAAATGCAAACACCTCTCGGGGAGAAAAATGAAGAGAATCTTTCAGCAAACATTTCCCCACATAATGCCTATCCAGCCTAACCTCCAAACCTCCCTTATATCTTTATCTTACCGCGTTTCTATGTGGTGCAGTCTCATTTTTATTTTTAGAAAATAAATCCGACATTAAAGGCTTTTCCTTCATAGTATTACATGGAACAGGTAAAGCCTGTGTCTCAGACCTAAGATCAATCAAAACTTCTGTAGGAGTGGAACCCACCACCCCATGAGCCGGTTCAAGTCCCCCTTGGACCACCTGAGAGTCTTGTAGGGTCACGGGTAAATCAGACAACTCCGGTTGCCAAGATGGCTCATTTTGCGAGAAGTTCAGTTTAGGGTCCCAGTCTGGGGTAGGTCACCATGTACCTTTGTTCAAAGTCCAGCCTGCCTCACTCAGTGCTTTTTCAGGCATCCATGGATCAGGCAAAATTGGTTCTATCACAGGCACATTCCCAGGTGGTCCTGAAGTAGAAGCAGTTTTAAATGGTACTAAGACAGTTTGGCCAGCCACTAACACCCCCAAGTTCCGTTTTGCCGAGAACACTGCTGCCCGTTTTTTCTTCCCTTCTTCACCCAATTTGTCACAAAAGGGTACATTTCGCCTTAAAAAAGAAAACTCAGACACTCCGATCTGGTTACCTGGCTCTGTCTGAAAGATGCAGCTTACCTCCTGCCGCTGAAACTCCAGAGAGGTAGCCTGGTTAGGGGCTCTAAAGACAAATCCCGAGTCTTTAGACAAGTGAATCACTGGCTCGGTATCAACCGAGCCTCTTCGATCCTCGATCAGCACATCCGGGACTCTATCGGTCAATACGGTAACCGAAGAAACATCAGCCGTAACCTCCAGCGATAGATTCTCCTCAGCCGGCTCTTGGCACTGAATCTCTCCAGATTCTGAACTGCCAGCCATCACTGTAACACTAGGGGTTTGCTCAGACCACATTTTCAAAGGCTCAATACCTGCCGGTAATAACTGCTCTTCCGACTCTCGTCTACTGATCTCAGTACCCGGTTGTTGCAGCACCGCCACAGGTAAGGCATTATCAGCAGAACCCTTAAACTGGTCTTTTACTTGCTCGTTTTCCCGAGCCAAATCAGCGATCCGGCTCATCAGTTGGGTATGCCTGTTGACCATAATTTCTGATTTTGTAAGGGTTATATTCGTTTCCATGGTAGCTGCAAAATCCTCTTTGCGAGTCAACTTTCTGATTTCATTTCCTTTAATCCCCATGACCTGCGGTTCAGGAGTCGACTCCTGCTCGTTCATAGCCCTTGCACTGCATGACCGTCCGTCATGCTCCATACCGACCGTCCACCTCCAGGACCAAGTTGTTAGTGAAGCGATCAGTAACCAGTCCCCCTACTGCCTGCAATGCAGTAGGGGAATTTCCCCGGTGTCCTGGCCAAATTTCTCTCATTCACTAAAAATACCACCAACAGCTTAATCTGGTTCAAGGTCACTTGGCATTCATCTGTATCCTGCTCCCCCGGGTCGTGCCTGAAAATAGGCAGGATTTGTCTAGTGCGCTTACCCAGTCAACAAAAACTAAATAAAAAAAATAAAAAAAAATAATTGGGGGCCCAACTGGAAGTCAGGTCCGAGACCATTTAATTGTTCACGTGGAGAGTGGAGAGGTCCATTTCCAGCTACAGAAACCCCCAGGGCTAGAACAAGCAATCCAGTGTTCCACCAAATTGGAGTTTGTGCAAAATTTGGGTCCCCAGGTTCAGGTTAATGAAGGGTCCCCAGAGAATGATATTCTTAACAAACTGACTGGAGTTGTTGTAGAGCTACAAAAGGAAATGGTGCAGGCTCTTGCAACTCTGTACGATGAACTTGAAAAATTGAAAATGAAGCTTGGGGCCCCTAGGACTCCACAATCAGAGATATTGACTGTGCAAAAAGAGACCTTTGGGAAAGCCACATCCTAAGTTTGTGAATTTTCAGAATAGAAGGCTGGATGATTTGGCATGTTGGAGGTGTGGAGGCTTGAACCACTATGAAAAACAGTGCCCCCAGTGGAGAGGTTCATCTGGACCAGGAGCTGTGTGGGCTGCAGTTGAGGACCAAATAACTGACAATGGACAGAGGTGCCCCTCAGCAAATTTGATCCATCCTACAGTGGGACTGGGCTACTATCTTTTTGGGGTACTAGAAGGTATTTTCTGAAAATTTGTGGTGGATTCTGGTGCACATGTGTCTATTGTAAATGCCCAGGTGTGGGGAGGAGCAACTAAAAGATTCTTGCAAAGCTTATAGCCTTATGAAGGAACAGTTCACACAATGAATGGAACTGCCCTCAAAGTGTTGGAAGTGTGGCAAACAGTGATCAGCCTGAAGGAACTATGATTAGCCTGCGACTTCTTAGTGGCCGAAGACACAGCCCGGAATGCAGTATTTGGGACTGACTGGTTGCAGCAATACAGACCCACATTGAACTTTGCCGAATATGCTTGCACTGTATTGGGGAGGATGTTTTCTCTGATGTCTGACACTGAAGGACAGAGGTTCATGAGACTGTGGCCAGCAGCTATGTGACTGTTCCACCAAGAAGTGAAGTGGTTATCCCTGTCCAGATCGGAGGAAGTAAAGCCAAAGAATGAGAAGGGCTTGTAGAACCCCAGCAAAAGAAAAGTCACAACTTCCTCATTGCTCGGTCAATGAGTTGAATAAAATAGGGACAAGTTCCAGTACAGATTGCCAATGTGACAACAGAGCCACAGACCATCTACCAAGGGATGGTGACTGGCACGTTCCACTCTATGGTGACAGTATTGCCTAAAGACTCAACCCCAGTTGAAGGCTTGCAAATCAGACCCCAAGAACCCCAAAAGGAGAACAAGCACCAGATTAGACAGAACAGACCTTATCTCGAAAACTCCAACTTGAGAAATGAGAACTGACACCAGAGCAGATGTGAACAGCCCATGCTACAATGCGGGAGTGCATCGATGTATTCAATTCAGGCTATGACCTGGGATGTACTGGGCTATTCAAGCACTGGATTGACACTGGAAATGCCCTTCTGATCAAGCAAAGACCTCGGAGGATCCTGCTCCATTATTAGGGGGAGTTCGAAGAACAGTTACAACAGATGAATGATCAGTGAGTTATTCAGCCCTCCACAAGCCTAAGGGTCACCCCAGTACTATTGGTATGAAGGATGAAGGCATACGAGTGTGTGTGGACTGTCCCCAACTGAATGAAGTTACCATGAAAGATGTATACCTGCTACCTTGTATCGATGACACCCTTGATCTGTTGGCAAAGACTCTCTGGTTTTCCACCCTAGACTTGGCTAGCGGGTAACGTGAGTGGAGGTTTGCCCCGAGGACCAGCGAAGATTGCATTCACAACCATACAATGACTGTTTTAGTTTAATATCATGCTGTTTAGATTATGTAATGCTCCGGGAATGTTTTAATGCCTGATGGATATCATGCTGGTGGATCTATAAGGGACATAATGCCTGATATACCTTGATGACATAATAGTTATTGACAGGACTTTTTTTTGTTTAAAATATTTAAGTAGCATCAAATCACAACAGAAAATGCAATAACCATGCAGTCAGACAACCTGGCAGGGGACGAAACCCCTTGGAGTTATAACACTAATATTAAAGAGTAACTATCAAAACAAAATACATTCCCTGAGCTGCACAATACTGATATATATAGCCGGCCTAGGTGGCGCTGAGGGTCAGGTGCCAGATACCACACTTTGCACCAAGCCAGTGACCCGGGCTCAGGAGCGAGCTTGGGCTGCTGAGGTTTGGCCGGGGAAGAGAGAATTGAGCATTCAGAGGGCTGCTCTCCACTCTTGGGAAAGGTGGGCTTGTTGTTCCCCGGCATCAGTGACTCCCAGTGGATGCTGGGGGGGTGCTACAGCCAGGGGTCATGGCAGGAAAGGGTGGAGGTGATGGTGGACGTCTGCAGGAGGGGTACAGGAGCGTGCTTGTCTTGCACAGGTTGTCATTGCATGTCTGCACCTCTTGGGGGGGTCATGCTCACATCACAATAAAGGAAACACCCTGTGCTCAGGAAGGACAAGGACACAGAGCAGTCCCACACCCACCATCGGATCCTACCCACCGGAGTCCCTGATATCCTCTGACCCTCACCCTGCCTGCAACACAACTGGATTTAAGGAGCACCATATGGTGGAGGTGGCTCCACCCTGGGGGGGTACATGCCAGAGGGCTGGTTGCAGTTAAGGAGTGGGGTGTTCAGAGCACTGGGGGGGGGACTTACAGTGGGAGGATCTCAATCTAGGTGGGCGACGTCTGAGGGAGGTCCCTGAGAGTAGTGATGAGAGGGAAACAGAATGGGGGAAAATACATATATGTGTGTATATATATATTTATATATTTTTTTTTTTGGGGTGGGGATTTCTTAAAAAATTTCAGTTGCTGGACTGGAGATGTTGAGGGCTGAAGCACTGCTGAGCACCTTACCTGAGTTTGGGAATGAGCATGGGGCAGTCAGTGGGGAAGGGGGTGGGATAGGAGTGGATGCAGCAGCCACCAGGTAGTTCTCCTCTCCCGGATGAGGGAGGCTTGTTGACTCAGCTCTTGGTTGCCACCAGGTGGAAGTCTTGTGGCAGCACCAAACGTGCAAGTGGCAGACATATCTACTGTATGTTGTCAGGGTGGAAGGGGAGCTGCAAGTTCCGTGTCGCATGCATGCCTCCATGTGCATGTGTTGCCAGTCTTGCCCTGGCTTGATCAGGGGTAGAAAATGGAAAACAGGATGGGGGGGCGCTGTTGAGCCCAAGCAGTGAGCAGCAACTTTTTGGAGCTCTGTGCAGTATGATACCAGATCTGCACTAATCCACCCTTTTACATGCATCAAATCAGAATTTTGACAGCACCAATCGAAAGAACACCCTCAACTTCATTAAGATGGGGAATCCTAAGCGCGAAAAAGTAGCTGGTCAGACCAGAAGAAAAAGGGGCCTAGTAGACCAGAAGAAATTTTGCGTGTAGAGGAGGCCTCCAACTCAGGAGAAATACTGACAACTTTGGGGAGCAAAATCCAAATGTTAATTGCTTCTATCTCGACCCTCAACCAGAAAATAGATGATTTTAATGGTCGAGTGTTGGTCCTAGAGTCATTGGTGGACAATCTAAAAGGGGAAGTGCAGCAGATTAGTAAACAGACGGATGCATCCACCGGAGCCATGGCCTTATTGGCTAAAGAATTACAGCACATGCGGGCCAGATTAGAGACATTGGAGAATCAGTCTTGTTCAGCTAACATTCGAATTGTGGAGCTACCTGAGGGTCTGGAAGGTGATCACCCAATTCTGACCATTCAGGAATGGCTGATGGAGAAATTACTCCCAGATGGCGTTCAGGAGAACTGGGACATCCAAAAAATGTATCAGGTGACCCCTCAAGGATGGGCTTCCAGTACAGAAGAACCTTATACTTTAATGTTAATTACATTGAGTGTAGGAGCCAGGGATAAGATTCTCCGCTACACTCGTAGAGGTGCCCCGTTAATACAGGATGAAAATTCTGTGCACCTCTTCCCTGATATCAGTTATGCCACATGGCAGAGCTGTAAAAAGTTTGATGCTGTGAGGAGAAACCTTCGTGACTTGGATATACCATATACCATTATCTTTCCAGCGCAGCTTCGGATCATGTATCAAAATAAAACTTAAATTTTCTCAGATTCTATCGAAGCTGGTAAATGGGCGGATGGTAGGAAGGCGGCCTTGAGACCAACACCGGAGGAATCGGAAGATGAAGATGTTGTGGATGTACCGGCAACCTGAGAGACATTATATTCTGAACTTCATAGTGCTTGCTGTTTTGTCAAGTATGGTTTGTTTTGGGACTTTAATATGTAGATTGCTTCTAAAGTTTAGAAATAATTGACAGCAGATTATAAGGTAGGTCTCTCATTCTTTTTTGGGGAGGCTTAGTTTGTGGGTAAACAGATCAGATTGGAGGGTTTCTTCTCTCTCTTTGAAGCTGTACTGGCTTTATTCTAAGCTATAATTTTTGGCTTGGTGGGAAAAGTGTGGTAGATTTCTGTACCCATCATGAAAAGTTTGCTGCAAAAAATGTTTTCTGTGTTCTTAATTTTCATTTCCATTAATACATGGCATCAATTGTTCCATATAGGGACCCTGATATTGTCGGAGTCAATTGCTGGACAATCCTGTTTCATTAAGGCAAGCCATGTTGCTCACGGACTCACTAATGGCACAAATATGGACTCAATTTTAGGAAGTCTTTGACTTTATAGTAACCCTCCTATGATGTACTACTATACAGTAGATGCATAATGTACCTTTTTATTAAGGGAAGTTTTTCCCAAGTGTTGTTTAAGCAGATGGTCTGTTTGCTGTATGTAATTCTTGTCATAAGACTTGATTATGATAAAAGATTAAAAAATAAAGTATAAAAAACAAAACAAAAAGGAAAAAGAAAACAGGACCCAAATGTTAGCTGGCACACTGCACATCTCTCTGGACCCACACCATCAGCTGGGCACCTTGAGTGCTATCTGGATGTGTTCACTGGGGAGGGGGACGGCCCTCCTCCCAGGCCCACCATGGGGGGAATCGGTGGTGAATCACACGCAAGTGGTAAGTCCAGTGGATGTGGTTGCCAGTCTGGGGAGGTGGGGTTGGAGCAGCTGACAATCTGAGGGGTAAAAAGCTATATGAAAAAAAAGATCAAATGATTTTAATATATGTTATGCAGGAGCCAAGGTCATGTTTGCAGCAGTACAGAATGTTTTAAACAAAACTGACGGATCAGCATTGATTATCAATTTACCATACAGTACATAGTGGTATGGGTAACAGGATAGAAGACGTCTGTACCTGAATTCATATACTCAGAACACCTATGTACCTACAGAGGGATAAAGAAGACAACAAGAATTAGTGAAGACGTGTCAACAAATTAATCAGAAAGACCAAAACTGGCATCCTATAAAGGCAGCAGTATTTTCAAACAAGAAAAAAAAATTACAACACTAACTAGCCAGTAAGCAGATTAACTTGGCCTAGCTGCAGTAAGGTTCAAACCTACATTATCGCATTCACCATATTTTGAAGCAATGCAGTGAGAACCCCCGCGCAATGTTGGGTAGTAAAGTTTTGCAAGTAACGCATTACTGTCATTTGATTACATTATCATGTAACGTAACGGTAACGGATTACTTGAAACAAAATGTAATCTGTAACACATTACAGATTACATTTTCTTCCAAGTAAAGCAGTTACTGTAACACAATTTATTATATTACTCAGGGCCGGATTAACACTTACGCCAATTATGCCATGGTGTAGGATCCCTTGCTGCCCATGAGTTTGATTTTCCAAAAATTCCTGGGTCGGCTGCTGCTGGTGGAGTGATGGAGGGAAGTGCGGCGTGGCCCTTTTAAGGGGGAGGGCAAGCATGGCTGCAGTGCATGGGTGGTTGCGTGGAGATTGAGTGCAGGAAGAAGAACCAATACACCAGCAGGGTCATTTTCTTTTTCCCAGTGACCATCCATCCCAACTCGACCTCAGTCACTGTCATGGGCAGCCAGGTTAGATTAAGAGACACACCAGGTTTGAATTACCTTCTTTTGCAGTTAGCTAAGGATACTGTTAATGTTTGGATTGTTGGAGAGCGAGACTGGGAGTGGGACCCAGCACTTTTACTGAAAGATTACCACCCAGTTTCACAGTTTACAACTGTTCCCCTGACTGGGGCAAGGGATCTAAGGCTGACGCTGACTGCTGCGCTGACTGAACTTTCGTTTGTGAGGATCTGGAATCACTGCAATGTCACTGTTTTTATTTTTATTTATTTATTTTTTTTTACTTTCTGTTTATTGCTTTAGAAATAAAACAATACAGACAGTAATCTCTTGCAAGAGAACAGATAAAATACAACAGTTACATCTGATGTAACATTTTACACTCTCACAATCTGGCACAATAGGAGTTGGGGGATAAAACGAAAGTAGTTAGGAAACATTAAAAGTCCATAGGCAATGCCAGCCGCTTCTTGGCATAGGTCAAAGTCCGTAGGGAGAATGAGCTAGGGAGAACAACGCACTAACCAGTAGTGCTATAGCACCTAAATGTCGGTTTGGCATGACACAAAAATGTAACCTTCATCCCCCTCCCCGCCACAATACCAGACATCCTCAACTCTAAGTGTTCAAAATGATAATACTTTCCACAATTTATAAGGTACTTATTCAGCTCCAACAGGGAACTATGATATATGTTGTATCTTGCTAAAACAACTTTGAAAGGAGTAGAAGCCTCCGGGAAATAAATGGGGAAACAATTAAACAATACAGTAGAAAACAGAGATACTTATCTTATAGCCAGTAGCCCCCATCTCCCTGGAAAAGCCTCAGCTCCTATATCAACTATAGTATCGAATATGCAGGTACAACTGAACTAATAAATTGAACAACAGAATGGCATTAAAGTTCTTTCAGTCCCCTTCTGATTCTGAACTCTCTCGTTCCAATTGCCGAGATGAATGCGCTTTAAATTCTAATTCTGTTTTCTCGGCCCACCGGCCTGCATCTCCCAGATCAATAAATTGCCAGGTCTTGCCCCCGTAAGTCACCCTTAGTCGAGCAGGTAGGAGAAAGGAATGAACAATACCCAGATGGCGGAGTTTTTGGCGCACCGCGTCAAATTGCTTGCGGCATATGCGAGTCTGGAAAGATAAGTCCAGATAAAGTTTAACATCCACACCCTGCACTGACAGAGGGTAGTCTGCCCTAGCAGCATTTATTAGTAAGTCCCAAATTTCTGAACCGGTTGTTTTTAAAACCACCGTATGTGTGGCATTAGGACTGAAGGGCCTAATGCGAGGAGTAATTCTAAAGGCCTGCCACAAATCTGACCAGTCAAAGTCATCTGGGAGGGTCAGTGATTCAGTAAGCCATTGTTTTAAATATAGGAGCAGATTCGAACCCTCGCTGCCCTCAGCTAAGCCCACCACTTGCACATTTCCAGCACGTAGCAAATTCTCTGTGCCTCCATTCTGCCACGCAGTTGTTGGTTCTTCTTTGCAAGCTGTACTGCAGTGGCCTGCACCAACCAGGAACGTTTGTCATCCTCTGCCATGGAGGATGTAAGGGCGTTAATGGCGGCATCGTGTGATTCGAGCCTCGTTAATGTCCTTTCAATTTTGGCATCCATAGCACGGACTGATTCCAATATTGTCTGCCAAGGCAGTTCCTTAATGCCAGAAGATGTAGCACGGTCTGGCGTCTCTGCATCTTGGTTAGTGGTATTGGTAGGCAGAGCAGGCCGTTGCGATCCAGAGGCTTGAGTCAGTACATTTTTATTACGTCCCCATATTCAAGTTTAGTATCGGTCGATGTCTCAGAAGGTGAAGAAACTGAAGAGCCCTTCTAAACTTCCCTTCGGAGCCTTGAAATTTAATTATATTTGTTTTTTATAGAGAAAGAAGGGAGGAATGAATGAAAGTGCTTCCTGCCTCGAAGCTGGCTCTCTGGCACCCCCCCCCCTGTTTTTATTCTTTTGTCTGTGCATTTTTTCCTTTTTTCTTCTTGTTTGCTTCCCCAGGATTAATGAGCAGGGGATGCTGCATGGGAAGTGGCAGGATCAACTTGAGAGCCCACCTCACTGCTGCCTTGCGGAGCCCACCCCAGGAGTGCTAGTGGGGGACTGAAGCTGCCACTGGTCTGGGGGGGGGGGGGGGACTCCAGGATGGTGTGACTCAGGCAAACAGGGCATGCTCTATGGAGTCCGTGTTGGCCCTGGAATATTGTGGATAAGGCAATGAAGATTTAAAGAAACTGGTTAAAACTGGTAAGAGATAGGCCAGCCCGGTGGTGCTGAGGGTTGAGGCACTGGATGCCACACCTCACTGGTGACCCATGTTTGGGAACGAGCACAGGCCACCGGGGGTTGGCAGGGGAGGGAGAGGATCGAGCGTCCAGAGGACAGCTCTCCTCTCCCAGAGGAGGGAGGCTTGGTTGCCCTGCCGCATGACTGCCCCCAGGTGGAGGCCTGAGGGTAGGATGGGACGCGGATGCCAACGGAAGGGTGGGTGCTGCGGGACTCTGCACTATGCATACACCTCCGAGTACACACATTGATGTGTCGCACCCAGCAGTGGGGAGGAAAGAAAATGGAAAATCCCTCACAGCAGCAGGATGAAGACTGACACTCTGCAGACTCCACACCAGTGGCCAGGTGACCGTCCTACAGCCAGGGCAGTCTGCGGTAAGACCCCCAGAGGGGCTGGGTCATGGGGCTGGGGAGGTCAGTCAGATGGGGGCTGCCGCAGGAAGCACGGGAGCATAAACTACAAATGAAAAAAAATGGTAAGAGATGAGCTGCTTTTTGTTGCTTCTTTCTGAGGCTGTATGATACAGCTGGCTGTACAGTACGGATTGAGTGGGTAAGAATATTTAGGTAGAAAGTGAGTTATTTTCCAGAATGATTATTATGGCAATTAAGGTACAGTTGTAGTGGTGTCAAAAATCTTAAGAAAGGTAACCGATTAAATAAGCTTTCATAGCCTGCAGACTGCAAATTCTGAGGCAGTCCATATTGGAAGTGTCTTTTTAACTATACCCAAATGTATGGATGCACAAAATTTAACTCACAACCGACGTAATAATTGCAGCAGTCTGTGCGTACGTTGCAAATTATAGTGGTTGATTAAAACACCTGTTCCGCTGCATTTGTGTTTTCATGTGCCAATCTGCTACTCCTGTCAGGCCTACAACAAACTGATTTGTTCTGGATCTGCTGTAGACAACTGGGTGAGTTGTTTTCTTTGAAAGACCAGACCAGGCAGGAATTTAAACAGTCAGACTAGGGAACCATTGTGCCGGGCTTTTTATGAGTTGCTTGGGGTACGTGGTTACTGGATCAATATCAATATTGTCAGCAGATGTGCATTTATGGAGGCATGGGATTAGGGGCTTACATGGGTCACAAATGGAGGTTTAGGTGGTAGGATTGACTAGTAAGCACATGTAAGCCAAGGGAGAAACTTTTTATTTTGAAAAAAAAAAATGCACTGGTAAGCACTGAGCTTCCTGGAACAACTTATCAAGAGTAATAGAAAGAAGTAATATGCGTTACAGTTACAGTTACTTATTACTTTTTATATAAAAATAATAAGTAACTATAACTGATTACATCTATTTGAGAGTAACTAGTAACTGATTTTTTTTTTAAAGTAACTTACCTAGCACTGTCCCCCTGTGCATCATACAGGAAAGTTTGTTCAGCTACTGGAGGTAGAAGGCAGGTCCAAGGTGTTTCAAGGTCAGTGTCTTGCCATTGGGCATTGGAGCGTGTCAGCCCAGATGGTGGATTGCAAGGAAAGAGTGGTTGCCTGTGTGAGCTGGATTCTAAGCAAGGAAGAGCGCAAGTATGGCATGACAAGAAAAGAGCTGTTAGCCGTTGTAGTCTTTACTCGCCATTTCTGCCACTTCCTGCTTGCAAAGATATCAATGCCACAGGTGGACAGTGGCTCACTCTGCTGGCTTCGCAATTTCCATGAGCCTGAAGGACAGCTTGCTCATTGGCTGCGGTAGTTAGCACAGTTTGATTATCAAATCATACATTGCCCAGGAACGTAGCATGATAATACAGATGCCTTATCCAGGAGGCTGACATCGAGCACAAAGACGCCAGGAGAGCTCCTGGCCCTGGGATGTGCTAAGCCCCTGGACCCTGCCAATATGGAAGAGGACACAGAGTGGCCAAGTTTGCTGGACCACCAACAGGAAGATCCAGTGGTCACAAGATTGATTTTCCGGTTGGAGAAAGGACTGTATTCCCCAACAAGGCCTGACATAATCCCGAACTTTGCGAGTACCAAGTGATGTGGCCTTACCTTCATGTGCAAGAAGGACTTTTGGTGCTGAAGGTCAAAGAGAAGGAGGACAGGCCTGATCACAAACACATTGTAGTCCCCAAGGGGGTGGTTCCAGAGGTCCTTAAATCATTAAATGACACCGGCACGGGAGACACTTGGGGGTGGAGAAACTCGCATAGAAAGTGCAGGTCAGGGCCGGCCCAATGGCGATGAGGGTTGAGGCGCTGTGCACCACACCTCACGCCATGCTGGTGACCAGTTTGAGTTGTTGGGGGTCGGCGTTGGGGGAGGGAGATGATAGTAGCAGCCACTGGGCTGCTCTTATCTCCCAGATTGGGGAGGCAAGTTTCCTCACTCTTGGCTGACAGCTGGTGGAGACTAGGTATCAGATCAGAGGTTTGGGTGATTGATATTATGTCAGGAGGGTGGTTTGAGAATGTGGTTCTGGGAGACATGTCATGCTACGAGATGCCCTCTCTTCATGTCACCCCTTCCCGCCTACGCCATCACTGGACTTCCACTTGGCGGCGGCAGAACTATGGGGTGGACAACCTCCCCGGGAGAGGAGAGCTGCCATTAGACAGCTTGATCCTACTCCTTCCCATTGGCTCCCCGACACCCAAGGTCACTCCCAAACCCGGGTCACCAGCATAGCGCGAGGTAAGTCACCCAGCACCTTAACCCTCAGTGCCACCGGGCAGGCAGGAATGCCATAGTTTTGCCTGCGATGGTCAGAGGTGGAATGGCAAACCTACTTTGGTGGCTTAGTCCTGTAGGAGGGGCTGCCAATTAGGCCACCATCTCCTAGAGTGCCCAGCACAACCCTTTTCCTTGTTTTGGGCCCCAGCCACTACTCATATGCATGCTACACAACAGTGTCATAGGGCAGGGGTGCTTGGCAGCATGTGGTCACCCATACTCACAAGAGTGCCTCCACAAAGCTGCCTCAGGAGTTGTTATTGAAGCTGAGTGCAGCCACCCACCCTGTAGGAAGGAAGCATAAGACAGACACTCTGAATCACTCTCGGCCACCCTCCACTCCTGACAACCCATGCTTGGGGCGTTAACCTGGGTTGCCAGCATGCCAGAGCGATGTACCATTGCTCAGCACCATGTAGCCAACTTCCAAGCTGTCTTTTTAAATGCAAAGTCCAATCACCTCTGCTGCTGTGGACTTTCATGCTGTCCTATAGTACCACGTAGGAGGGAGCTGCCTCCCTACTGTCTCTGCTGCTGTTGTCCATCAAGTGGAGTAACGGGACCGTCAAACGATTTCCCTCAGATGGAAACACTGCTGTAGTCTGCCCCCCACAAGGGGATTTACAACTTCCGTTGGAAATTGAGGAAGATTAGCCACTGGATTGAGATTCTGACTGAAGGGGAGGCAGGCAGCACAAGCTGGTGAGACAGCTTCAAACCTTAAAGGTTAACTACTTTGGTCACTCCCCGTGCTTCCTTTTCTCACTGGCCATCATGCACACACTCCATGGCTGATGTGCCTTCCTCTTCGGGACTCAGGCTAGAATGCTTCACACTCCTCAAGCTAGTAACAGATCATTCTGTTTTTAAAATCAGTACTCCCAATGCTCTGGGGAACAAAACACAAGCGTTCCCAGCGTGTGGTGGAAGTCCCTGAAGGCCCTGCCAGGGGGAGGGTGGGAGGGATTTATTTATTTGAAATAACTCTATAAACAGGATATCCCCCAAGATTCAACATCTCGCTTCATTGGGGTTGGGGTGGGGGGTCGGTCACAGGGAAGATAGTTGCATACAGGCTAAAACATACACCAGAAGAAAATGCTAAGGTATGTATATGCAAACAGAAATCAAAGCAAGCTAACAATGTAGGGTCATGGCAAACAAAAAATATGAGCATTATTATGCAACATGATCATAGTCGGGAAGGGGATTCTGGACCAAGCCAGGTACATGAAGTTCTAAGGTGGCTGGAAAAGCTGGACTTGAACACTTGCAAGCTAGAAACATTCTTCAGCTGGAGAGGGAGTTTATTACAGATGTCTGGTGCTGCAAATGCAGAGGTCTTTCTACCAAATTCAGTGTACAAGAGGGGAGTGGAGGTTGTATTTATTACAATATATCGTGTATGTATATATTTTTTTAAATTTGTATGTTTTTTTTCCTGCAGAGGTTCAAAGAAAGATCATGGAGAGCAAGCGAGATGCAATTGGCAGGTTGGGGAGAAGAAGTGGAGTGCGAGCTGCTGACACTGAGAGAAACCACAAGACCACAAGATATGCAAAACAGCAGAAGACTCAATGTGCTAATGGGGTTAGGAGCAGCTTACAGGTACAGGGCAGCTTTTTATATTTTAGCATGATCACGACTTGACCTTCAGAGTGAGATTTTAAGGTGGAGCTGTCTCTGGTGGATGTTTGGTCAAGTCTGCGGCTTGTGCAACGGGCTTTGTGGCAGCATCCTCGTGAGGATTTTTGGCTGACTTTCCATTTTTGCTATCTGCCGAGAAACTTCAGATAAAAGGCCCCGTATTCTGAAGGTTAGCATGGCACTAACTGAGTTAGAGCCCACTCTAACCTGAATTAGCATAGTGCTCAGGGTGGGGCCATATTCAGAGGCCCCTGGTGCACTGTCCAAATCTGACAGCATGATCAGGCTAACCATACCACTGTGCCAATGCAAACAAGTGATTGCCTCATGCATAATGGCGCAGCGGCATATTCAAAAGGTTTCAGTGGTGCTAAATAACCCCCAGTGCCGTGTTGTGCTGTTTACCACCACTGAAAAAAAGAGGTCATAAGGCAGCACTAAGGCCACCCCGCCACCCCCAAAGGCAGGGGCTGTACTGCAGCTGACAGCCCCTGTGGCTAGTGGACTTCCTCCTCCTGATCGCCCCTGCCATAACCTTATTTTCACTTCCCAGTGTCTAGTGAACCCTCTCCCCTCAACAGCTGTTTTTATGTTACTTGCAATCATGCTCTGTGCAGGACAGACAGTGGCCAGCAAAGGAAGTGAGCGGAGGGTTATGCCAGTCATCATTGTTGACTGCACAACCAGATACTGGTGTGAGAGGAGTGTGGGGTGGGGGGTCCTAAGCAGGTAGATGGGGTCATTCAGATAGGAGGGTTGGTGGCATTCAGTGTGGGGGGAGGGGGCACTAGCCCAGCGGGGTTCATTGAGTGACATACATAAGAACTGGGGTGATCGGGGGGGCCCACTGGATACCAGGGAAGCTGAAATAACATTATGGCAGGGGCAATAAGGGGTGGAGTGGGGTCCATTAGACACCAGGGAATTGTATCTAACATTATGGTAAGGGCGATCAGGGGGAGGGGGTCCACTAGACACCAGGAAATTGGAAATAATGGAAACATGTGGAGTTTTATATCAATAATCTTTTTTTTAATCATATTTCTATTTGTCCTCCTTCAGCGGAGCGGTGCAGTGATCTCCGGCCACTGATGCCCGCACCCCCTGACCTGGTCGTGTGTGCGGGTGACATGAACCCACACACACAGGGGCTAGCCTTTCATCGCTCCACACCCCTGGTTAGTCGCCTCTCTCATGCCCCCCACAATTTTCCGCTCTTCGTTCCCCTTTGGGAGCCAGATGTGCTATGACATCCGAGCTAGTAATGCAGATGCCCGCCATGCTCCCCCCCCTTGCTACTCATGCCACTGTAGTGTTGTTGGCCTCCGCCAGTCACCACTGCAGGGCAATGCGATACCCCTTACCCACCCCAGAATAAGGAGAGCAGTCATTGGGCACTCAATCCTTCCTCTACTCTGCCAGCCCCCGGCGGCCCGAGTCCATTCCCGAACCCGGGTCTCCGGTGTGGCGTGAGGTGTGGTGTCCAGTGCCTCAAACCTCAGAGCCACTGGGCCGGCATATCAGTGATCTTTTTGACAAAGCTAAATATCTTTTCTCTCACCCTTTGGGAGACCTGGACTTATAGGATTTTTCCATGTTTACAGCAGTAACCCCACGACAATAGCTCGACTTTCATGAGACAACCTCCCACAAGGCACTTGAGTGGTACTGCCGACAGATTTCAGGTGCTAGGGAATTTACTCAACTGCAAATGGATACCACTTTCTCTAGCTGAAGGCGCTTGGGCCTGTAGTATCTTTATCAAGTTTCTTAATGAACAAGCTATCCTCCTGTTTCAGCACTCTCAGGAGGTGTATGGACTCACTGGTTGAGCACATTTTCTAAATTGGGAGCATTGTATCGCCACTGCAGCTGCATCCCGCTCCTGACCTGTAGAGCTGTTGTACAGAAAATTATCCTCCCCATTTTCGACTATGGTGACGTAGTCTACAGCATTGTCCACAAATCTACCCTCTCCAGACTCTCTGTTTAACTCATTCTGTCATTTTGCCTTAGACTGCCCTACACGTACTCATCATACTAACATACTATTTACATACTATTTGCCAGCAAATTAGGCCCTACGGTCTATCGAGTCTGCTTGAACCGTAGTTCCTTAGTTGGATGCCGAGACCCTCCCATCCCTTGTGCTCCAGAAACCCCTATCATCCATCCCCACCCCCCTGGGACAGGCCATCATCTGATACATCCACTTTCTGTGTCTGTCCCACCCTCTCTTGAAGCCTTCCACTGTGGATCTCTGAACCAGCTCACCAGGCAGTGCATTCCAAGGGTCCACCACCCTCTCAGTGAAAAACCTCCTCCTCTTTCCCCTCCCCTTCCACCTTCCAACTTCAAACCATGCCCTGGTGATACCTCCCCTGCTTTAGTCTAAAGATCCCTCCATGTTTACCCTATTTATTCCCTTGAGGTACTTGAAGACCTCAATCATGTCCCCCTGTCTCTCCTCTCCTCCAATGAAAACAGGCAGAGCTCCTCAAGTCTGTCCTCATCGTCAAATTCCTAGCCCTCGTATCATCTTTGTTGCCCTCCTCTGCACCCTCTCCAGGAGCTGTATGTCCCTCTTCAAGTGTGGTCTCCAGTACTGTACACAGTACTCAAGGTGTGGTCTAACCAGTCCATTGTACAGCGGCAGAATCACTTCCTTGCTCCTAGAGGTGATCCCCCTTATGATGCATCCCAACATCCTGTTTGCCTTGCTAGCTGCTCTCCTGCACTGCTCAGAGTTATTCATACATGCATCCACCATGACTCCTAGGTCTTTTTCCCCTATTGAGGCCTCCAGCGCCTCCCCTCCCAGGGTGTACCTGGGTTTAGGGTTTCCACGAGCAAGATGCAACACCTTGCACTTGGTGATATTGAAATTTAATTTCCATGTGTGAGCCCAGCTTTCCAGGGTGTCCAGGTCCCCTTGCAGGGCAAACCTCCCCTCTTCTCCCTCAGCTACTGCTCCCATCTTGGAGTCATCCGTGAAGAGACTCATTTCACACCCTATACCCTCCCTGATGTCCGATATGTATGCATTAAACAGGATCGGACCCAGGTCCATGCCCTGCGTACCCCACTACCAACCTCTCTAGGGTTGAGAGCTCCCCACAGACCACTACCTCTGTGTGCATCCAGCCAGCCAGTTTTCAATCCATCTGACCATCAAAGGCCTACTCTAACCCCATCAGTTTCTCCACCAGACCATTGTAGGGGACAGAGTCAAACGCCTTGCAAGTCCAAGAATAATACATCCACAGGCTTACCCTGTCCAGTTCTGATGTTACCCATTCATAGAACTCCACAAGGTTGGTTTGACATGATCTACCTGGCACAAACCCATGTTGCCGACTATCCAGACTTCCCACCTCCTCCAAGTACACCCCAATCGCTCCTTTAGTATACTCTCCATTAATTTTCCCACCACCGAGGTCAAACTGATGGGTCTATAGTTACCTGGTACTTCCCTCGACCCCCCTTTATGGATTGGTACCACATGTGCCTCTCGCCAATCCCTAGGTACCTTCCCTGACTCAAGTGACCTGCTGAAAAGCTCCACCAGGGGTGCAGCCAGTATGTCCGCCAATTCCCATAGTACTCTCGGATGAAAGCCATCCGGCCCAGGAGATTTGTCTTTCTTTAGGGCCTCGAGGGCTAACCACACCCTTTTGGCGGAGATAGCATCATCCGTCCTCTCCACCTTACTGGCCTTTTTATCCTTACCCAGATGTGACACCCCTGGGGTACCTCTCCCTCCCTCCCTCTTGCTCATCACTGTACTCTTTATACCTCTCTCTCTTTTCCATCTCTTGAACCAAGATGCCTGGCATACTGTTCCTCATTTATTGCCAAGTATTGGTTTGGCTCCCTTCCTACCTGTCCTCTTCCCTTTCCCAGCCCCCCAACTCCTATGCCCTCCACAGCTCCCACTCTCTTGCACTCCCCCCCCCAGGGTCCTCCACAACTGGCCAGTCCACCTTTTCCTACAGCTTCCCTAAGCTCTGGAACTCCCTTCCTCTCCAAATTCATTCTGCCCCCTCTCCCTACTCTCTATCCTCCCTGCTGCAAAGTCACTCCTCCCACACTTGCAATTGTAATCTGAAATTGCACCTAGTCTCGTCCCTATTTTTCTTTCCTACTGGCCCTTCACCCCCCCACCTCTCTACCCCTTTCCCTACACCACTCCCTTCTCCTCTCCGTTCATCCTCCTCCTCCTCTCATTACCCTTCCCTACTCCTAATCTCTTTCACTCTCCTACTTCATCCTATCTCCTACCTCTTTTCCCCCTCTATCTGATATAAATATTCACTGCAGCGGTGTATGGTATATAAGTTCACACTGCTGGTTATTTATTTATTCGTTTTGCATGGGTTAAATCTATGCATCCAATTTACTGGACTTAGTTGTTTACGTATTTATTTATCTGCTGTACATAGTTACTCCTTGATGTTTTCTAACTCTGTGTATTCTCATGTGTACTCCCCTTCCGCTTCCCCCAGGACGCATCTGGAAGTGAGCTTTATTGTTAACTCAGTATGCCTTTCCTGGTGAAACTTTTAAATAAATAAATACATTTTCAATACATTCAAATTTGCTCTCACCTGCTGCATTTGCACCAGGGTTCCCATAATCTCCCTGACCCAATGCCCCCAAATACTATGGATTTTCTTAAGTTTCTTAAAGGAGGAGACTTGGCAACACCTGAGTGGTCACTTGTATAGGGGCCTGCAAGAACTGTTGCCATGGACTTCCAGTTCTACCTTCAACTTATGAATATGTGAGGAAATTCGGCTCCAACCCCTGGGCTACAAAATCCACTAAAATGCACCCTAAATAGCAGCAACTGGTGTTGAATACATACTCAGATATCTTCAATGAACAGATGCCGGCCAAAATAAAACCCAAGGAGTGGCTTCTCAGTTACAAAAAGTGATTCCCGATGGTGGAGACCAGAGACACTGGGGCCCAAAGCAGGAGCCACTCAGTGTCCTTGGCTTCAGGTCACCTGAGTGAAGCCAGCAGAGAGGACGCAGAAGAGACTTTTACTATCTCCTCACGATGGCTTTTCTTTGAATTAAATAAGGTCAGTTCCACCATGGACAAGCTAGAGAAGGCTGTTAGGGAGGCAACGCATGTTCTAGCTGAAGTCACACAATGAACAACGGACCTTGAGTCGGGCCTGACCGAGGTCACTGAGACTACTGATACTCATGATCTGTGCACCCCTTCAGGTTGACACCCCGATGGTGAAACAGGAAAAGGGACCATTACGGTATCATTCGCAGTAATGGTCCCTTCCGCAGCCTCGCCTACCCTCAGTGTTCTGCTCCTCCAAGGACCAACTCGACCTGGAGTTGGAAACTTAAAGTCCGGGGGTGCAGGGGGCATAGCCCCCCCACAGAAAACACTGTTAGAATAGGTGGCACAATACCTGTGTTGGTATTGTGTAGTTGCTGTGGGGGAGGTCGGCATTTTCACTGTCGACCTCCCTTGGTGCTTCTACTCAAGATACAGTACTTAGATATTTACAGTGTCGGGAGCAGGAGCTTACAGAAAAACTTGATGACTTGGAGCTCCACTCCCATAAAGACAATCTGTGAATTCATGGGCTCCCTGAAGGCACAGAAATGATACCTATGGAGCCTTTCCTGGAGTCCTTCTTGAAAGAAATATTAGACTTACCAGCAGCCGATTCCCTAAACATTTTGGGCTTAGCCCCAAAACCATTGTACCTCGAAGCAATACCTTTCTTCATAGTCCTTAAATTCCTTGATTTTTAGAACAAAGACAAAAGTACTCTTCATAGGATCAGGGAAAAAAAAAAGATCTTGTTTGGTGATGCCAGGTTCTTTTTTGAGCATGACCACATAAACCCTTCAAAAACACAAAACACTGCTGGCAATCAGGAAACACCTCCAAACAGTCAGAATTGAAGTGCATCTAATGGCACCAGAACAATTTAAAATCTTTCCCAAAGATGGCTCACAGTTCGTCCAAACACTTGCAGATGCCAAACCCACACTTAGGAGGCTGGTGGTTCCACCTGAAAAGTACACCCAGCCTAAAACCCAGATGCTGCAGTTACCAAGTAAAGCCCCCTGTAGAGGAAGGCCTCCCATCCCCCCCAAAAAAAGAAATTGCTAACAAAACACCCCAGACAAAGCAGCAAACGAGAAGGCAGCAAGAGAGTCTCTTGCAAAAACTGTCCCAAAGCCCCAGACAGTAGTCCATGAACAACAGAGTCTGACGCCTGAAATAAAATATTACCTTTTGGTGGCCAGAGAAGAAATGTTCCATGATGAAAAGAAGATTTGTTCAGAGAACTCTCTCAGTGATCCTGGTATCCTTTGTTGCTTTCTTAATCTAGCTGCTAGCTTGCACGTGGCATGGAAATGTACACTGTTTTGGGGTATTTTGGGGTGATCCATTGCAACAAATCTGGGGGGGCAGAATGGAGCAAAATAATGTGGGGTCTGGAGGTATTAAGAAGACCTCAAAAGACTACCAGTGACGTCAGGACCCGACATGGTGGCTTGATTCGCTCGCTTTGCTGCCCACTGAACATAATCCAACTTAATCGCCCCAAAGAAGATGTCATCCCCAGCCAAACCCAAAAGAAACAAAGCAGGGAAATTGCTTTTAACCCCAGCGCAAAAGCTTAAAGACCTCCTGCAAGAGGAGCCTCTTGAGATGGAGACTCGGGAAACGCCTGACCAATGCATGCAGCTCTTCAAGGAAGTGAGCTTGCTGAAACAATCAAACAAACAGCCCGCACGGTATCTAAAATAGATCGAACTCTCTCTCTGAACTCCAGTCCGATCTGGGCAGAATAGAACACAAAACTGACCAGATGGAACTTTGTCTCACAGTGGTCTCAGAGCAATCCGACAGGCAAGACCGGCTTTTACTATATCTATTGGCCTGGGACCACGGGTTAACACACAAACTGAATGACCTAGAGGGCAGAAGCCGAAGACAGAACCTTAGGATCCATGGGGTGCCCGAAGGGCTTGAAGGCGAAGCAACTAATACCATAAACTTCATTCAGGGGCTGCTCAGATCGGCTATTGATCTTCCTGAGGGCCTAGATCTGAGTCTCGATCGTGCGCACCGCTCCCTGGCTCCAAAACCAAGCAACCGGGAGGCTACACCTCGATCTTTTGTGGTGCAGTTCACCAGATATGCCAGCAAAGAAGAAGTACTATGAAAAGCTTGGCTACAGAGTCCTTTAGATTTTAAGGGCCACAAGATTTCTGTCGATAATGACTACTCTGCTGAGGTTCAGGAGGCCTGGAAGGTGATCTGGCCGATTGTGAAGTCACTGAGAGCTAAAAATATCAAGCCCCAAATACTGTACCCAGCAAGGCTAAAAATCACATCGGACCAGGGCACAAAAATCTTTAAAGACCTCCTTTCAGCCTCTACATATTTGGAAGAGCTGGGGATCACGACTCCCCCCAACAAAAGAAAGGCTTGAAAGAGATTTACTGGCCTCGGCATGGTCTGTTGCACAGAAGGGAATTTCCAGGTCGGGCTCCTCGGGTCAAAAGGCACAGACCTCCCTGCAAGCTGATATTGGATCTGTGCTGCGCAGACTTGGAGATCCCACATTGATAAACAACAACGCCTCTCACCTGAAATTGGCGCTGTCGGCAAGTGAAACGGAGGATACTGGCTTTCCACGCTCCCCGACTACCTGAAGCAACAATGAAGTGAAGGATACGCTGTGGATGTCTTTTCCCTCCCGAATTATCCCACGACCTATTCCCCATGATTGATGGGCCTACACGATCTTGCTGCATCCTCGAGGTGTCCCCACCTGAAGTCCACTTCTGACTCTCCTGATCCCCCCCTTCCAGATGTTGGGCCTGCAGTGAGTAACCTTATCTGGACATGGTGGCCTGACTACCTAGTTGCCCGATGACTTTCTGTTTGGTGTAAGCATTCAAGGACATGGAGGTCGATGCATTTTTTTCTTATTCTAATTCTGTTTTATTATTGCACAGATCAGTTTTGACTGGGCTTGTCGCCTCGGGAGGGGGCCTCATAAACTCAAACAAGTCAGTCTGACTGGCCTGGTGGGCTATCCAGGCTCATATTGTCTGTATTTATCTTTGTCTATTGCCTTATTGGTCTGTGGGGAGGGTGAGGGGATGGGGTCTCCTGGGGGCGGAGTGGGGAACACCAATGCAGACACCTTTGTCTGGTAGTGTACTCCTGTTTCTCCCTGAAATGGCATCCTGGGTTCGACGGGGCCTTGCTTCTACCCCTTTCTCAGTTTTCCCACCCCGCTTGGGTACTCATCCCCATGACAGGCAGCATTTTGCAGGCGGAGAGCTCCCGGGGCTCAGTTTGGAGTGGTTATCCACAGCACCTGATGAGGCCCCGATGAGTTGCTGCATAGTTTGCTTTGGTCCCACTCATTTGGGGTGGTTGTTTTGGTTTGGTGTGGTCAGGAGTTCTGGAGGGGGGAAGGGTCTGGGGGACTTGTTGTGCAGTGGGGGTGGCGGTGCCTCTCTTCCGGCGCTGGAGCCCCCGATGGATTGTGGGGTGCAGTCGGGGACCAGGCTCTCCATGGTGGTGGCTGGCTCGGGTCTTGAGCTGTAATGCAGCCACGCAGATGGGAGGGGCTTGCCATGGAGTGCCCGGAGGCCCTGGCACACCTTCTTTGGTCCTACAAACCATTTCTATCCCCCTGAGCGTGTATCTCCACATACAAACATAGATGCACCCTCTATAGATGAGTGTAGTTTAAGGGCTGGTGACCTGCTGGAGGGGGGAGTAGGCACTTGGGCTCCAATGCCAACTGATCTTTCTATAATTTAGGAGTCTGTGCGATTGGGCTTTTTGACCAGATCGGTGTGTTGCCTCCGGGTCCCCCACTTCAGCCTTGACCAATATATCAATCAGAGGGTGAACTGGGGCTTAGACTCCAGCTGGGTTTGGGGGTGTTGTACACATGTACAGGGTTTCTTCACATCAGAGTGAATTGTACTCCCTCTAGATGAGTTGGCTTAATCGCTCAGTGGGAGTTGGAGCCTGGATGGCGAGGACCCCTCTCTGCGAGGGATTGGATCACAGCTGGGTGCTGTTGATGGGGTGATCCTTCTCTTTTGGGGAGGATATGATATAAAGATCTGGAGGGTGGAGGTAAACCCTCAGAACAAGAAGGGCTGGGAATAATAATAGAAACGGTTTACTTTTGAAATAGAACCTGGGGCCAATCATAACTAATCCCCGAGGGGAGCTATCTCTCTTCCCTCGAGGTCCTCCTGTTTTGTAAGTTCGGGTGGGTGGGCATTGGGCACATGTTGGGGTTTTGTCTTCTCTGTAGTTATGCAGATTAATACTGACAGAGGGGGAAGGGTCTTTACTCCTGGTTATACCAGGACCCTGCAGAGAACACTCATTGTACTTCCGAGTGCTCTACATTGGTCTGTTTTCTCAGACACCCCTTCACTGGTAAACATCAGCCAGCCCTGCCTTGGAAGTCGTTCCAACAAGCTCTGGGTAACCAGGCCGAGAGGAGTCTCGGCCGAGGTAACTCATCATCTAAGTCAGCTTACGGCTCGAAACCAAATGAAGCCGGAGCAAACATTTGGTTGTTTTAAAACAGTAAAAAGTTATTCATTTAGTTGTGTTAAAGGTTGCTACTTTATAAGAAAAGCTCTGCAGACTTGTTACATATGTAAATTGCTATTGCAAGGAGAATCCATGCTACAGACAAGGAATGCTAATTTCGGATGGAGGGACTATGGTTAGCTGTACTACTAAGTTTATGTCCCTGAATGTAAACTGGTCGTCCAGCCCAGTGAAGAGGAAGAGGATTCAACATTTTATCGCATCTCAGGGTTGTGAGGGTGTGTTCCTGCAGGAGACCCACCTTTCTCCTCAGGAAGCCCAAAAACTTAAGTCTAAGTCCTTTCCAGTGATATACGAGTCTTCCCTCCCAGATGGCAGAAAGGGGGGTGGGGTGGGGTGGCGATATTACTGTCAGCAATGCTACAGTTTCAACAACAGGAAGTGGTGGAGGATCCAGAAGCTAGGTTTATTATTGTGGTGGGGACCATTCAAGATACGCCAATAACTTTAGCCAATATTTATGTTCCCCCGGGCTCTCCATTCAGAGTGTACTCGAATATTTTACAGTTGGTGGTAGAAGAGGCCAGAGGAGTACTAATAATGGGAGGTGATTGGAACATAGTTTTAAACAGGGCCCTAAACTCAACCTCCCAGATACCAAAACTAGATGTAGCTAAAGCTCGATCTCTCAGAATTCAGCTACAGCAGATGGGCTTGTGTGACATCTGGAGGGAGAAATGTCCCAGAGCACGGGAATACACATGTTTCTCCCCCAGGTTCAGGGTGTTTTCCCGGTTGGACATGTTTTTCACATTCAAGGGAGATTTGAATAGATTTCCATCTACATGGGAGGGTACAATCGTCATTTCAGATCATAGCCCTGTCTTCTTAGAGGTGGAGCTGGGACTGCCTAAACGAACTACGCACTGGAGACTGAATAGCTCCTTACTCCAGGACAAAGAAGCACTGAGGGAACTTAGAGACTTCCTGAAAGCTACCCTAGACGAAAACATGAAACAAGAGGTTTCACCACAGATACTATGGGATACCATCAAGGCCTCTCTCAGAGGTAAAATTATAGCAATAACATCCCACAAAAAGCGTGAACTAAAACAAAACCAACAGAAATTAATATCACAGATTAAAGAGCTTGAGGACGCCCAAAAGATTAAGTGGGAGGAACCTAGGGGTAGGGAACTACAAAAGTGCAGGGTGGCTTTACATAACATCCCAAAAACAGAGGTAGAAAAAGCTTTATTTTATTTAAAACAAAGATACTAAGAGGGCGGGCCTTGAGGCACCAAACTTCTAGCATGTTAGTTGCGCCATTATGCAGCAAAAATTACAATAACTAAGATAGTCTCACCTCGCACAGGCCAACTAGTCAGACAATCTACCCAGATAGCGTAATCATTTGTGGAATATTACTCCAATCTATACAGGTTGGCGGAGAATACCTCTAAGCAGGACAAACTTGATTATTTAAATTCCATCCCACTCCCTCCCCTGCCACCAGATATAGTCCAAACATTGATTAGGCCCATTACTCAGGAAGAAATCATCTCTTCAATCAAAAAACTTAAGCCAGCCAAGTGTCCAGGCCCAGACAGGTTCGGTCCCGAATTTTATAAAACCCTGGCCCTGGAGGTGGTGCCTCTCCTCCACAAGGCCTTCTTGAATATTTGGTCCGAGGGTGGACCCCCCCCCTTGGCAATATGCAACCATTACAATCCTACATAAAGAGGGAAAAGACCCCTCGAAGTGTGAATCTTATCGCCCCATATCCCTGCTAAACCAGGATTACAAGATCTTTACTTCTATAATAGCCTCGAGAATTAACCCCATACTACCAGAGTTAATACATCCAGACCAATCTGGCTTTGTGATGGGCCGACAAGCACCTGACGGAGTGCGTTCTGCCCTGGACATGATAGATAAGATTCAACAAACCCGAGTTTCGGCCTGCCTGCTGAGTTTAGATGCCAAAAAGGCCTTTGATAGGGTCTCATGGGACTTTTTGTTTCTGGTTCTTGAACACAGAGGGTTTCCTGAATCTTTCATTGAAGCCATGAGATCTCTATACACAGGACCTCAAGCATATGTCAGAGTTAATGGGGGGTTGTCTAAGAGGTTCCATCTGGGCAGGGGCACCCGCCAGGGCTGTCCCCCCTCCCCCCTTCTCTTCGCCCTTTATATTGAACCATTGGCTGAGGCTGTCAGAAGGGTGCAGTAAGTGACAGGAATAGAGGTTGGGGGCATTCAGAAGAAGATTTTGTTGTACACTGATGACGTGCTGTTGTCATTATCCCACCCACATAAATATATAGAACAAGTATGGCCTATCTTGGAGAACTTTGGGAAGCACTCAGGCTATTCCCTGAATAAATCGAAAACAGAGGTTTTGAGTTTCTTCTTTGACCCTCCTGAACGTATCCACCAACTCCTTCCCTTAAACTGGGCAGCTGAGGGGATGAAATATTTAGGAATTCACATCACTAAACACCCATCCAAGCTGTTTAAAGCAAACTACACACCCCTGACTGATTCCCTTAAGAAAGATTTTGAGAAGTGGTCCCTGATTAATCTCCCTATGTATACCAGAATTCAAGCTATAACCATGAATGTATTAATTACATTTCTGTATCTGTTTCAATGCATATCCCTTTACATCCATAAATCTATATTCCAGGAGTGGCACAAGATGATTTCCAGATTTATCTGGTCAAATAAGAGACCAAGAATCAGACTGAAAGAATTACAGGCCCGGCAGGGAGGCAGGGGTAGATCTCACCTGATTTGAAGGATTATTTCCGTGGTGCAACTGAAACAGTCTCTTCAGTGGTCCGTCCCAGCTCCACCTTGGGTTGGAGGAAATGGAGGGGAGGAGGAGGGGGGGGTTGCCTCTCGAAGACCGGGTGGTGACTCCTTTGCTGATCCGTCATCACCCTATGCCCAGGTTAAATTCAGTGAGTGAGACCCTCCGCTCGGTACATAGACTATGGCAAAATACAAATTGTTACCTTCACTGTGGACCCTTAAAAAATTGGCCTGGGCTGAAGACTTCCTCCCGAACTGAATAGATCTCACAAATGAGACATTGGACTAGGATGGGTCTGATTTACTTGGGACAGTTTACCCAAGGGGCTTTGCTCTTGGATTTTGACTCTCTTAAGAATAGATTTGGCCTTAGGAACACAGACCATTTCAGGTTCCTTCAAGTACGAACATATATATCTGACAGATTTCTTTGACTGGGTGACCAAAGTAGTAGATCGGGGGGCTGTGGACATGGCCTACTTAGACTTTAGCAAGGCATTTGACACAGTCCCACACAAAAGAATAATATACAAGTTAGCCAGCCTGGGAGTGGGTCCCAAGATGACAGCCTGGGTAAGAATTGGCTGGAGAATGACACAGAAAGTAATAGTAAATGGAGTCCACTCTGAAGAAAGGGGGTTACTAGTGGGGCACCGCAGGGTTCAGTATTAGACTCAGTCCTCTTCAATGTCTTTATAAGCGACATTGCAGAGGGACTGGAAGAAAAAGTATGTCTCTTTGCAGATGACACAAAGATCTGCAACAGAGTTGATGCACAAGGTGGGGTGGAAGGATGAGAAGGGACTTGGCAAGGTTAGAGGAATGGATGAGAAGGGACTTGGCAAGGTTAGAGGAATGGTCAAATGTATGGCAGCTTAGATTCAATGCTAAGAAGTGCAAGGTAATGCACCTGGGAAACAAAAACCCAGGGGAAGAGTACACAATGGGGGGTGAGATACTAACAACAACAAAAATGGAAAGGGACCTGGGGGTAGTCATATCAGATGACCTAAAGGTGGGCAAGCAATGTGAGAGGGCAGCAAAGAGGGCTGGGGGGATACTGGGATGCATAGGGAGAGGCATCGCCAGTAGAAAACAGGAAGTTATTATCCCTCTGTACAATCAGCTGGTGAGACCCCATCTGGAGTACTGCATGCAGTTCTGGAGACCCAATCTCCGCAAAGACATAGACAGGATGGAAGCTGTCCAGAGAAGGGCAACTAAAATGGTGCAGGGTCTGCACCAGAAGACATATGAAGAGAGACTTAAGGAGCTTAATATGTATAGCCCCGAGGAAAGGAGGAGAGGGGACATGATAGAAACTTCAGTACCTCAAGGAATCAACAAAGTCCAAGAGGGTAGCATCTTTCAAAAAAGAGGTGCAAGAACAAGGGGCACAATTTGAAGATGGGGGTGGCTCAGAGGTAATTTAAGGAAGTATTTTTTCACAGAGGGTTGTGGATGCATGGAATGGCCTTCCGAGGAGGTTGTGGAGTCAAAAACAGTGGTGGAATTCAAGCATGCATGGGACAGTCATAAGGCAATTCTAGGAGGTGGGGGTAGGAAGAAGTAGGCTGCTGGTTAACTAGGATCTTCAGCTTATCCATTAGGTAGGGAAATGGGCAGACTGGGTGGGCCAAGCAGTCCTTATCTGCCATCAAATTCTATGTTTCTGTTTCTATATAAATTCTCTCCAGAGGAGAGTGCTGGACCCGGAGAGGGTAGCTCCTCTACTGGCAGCCATTCAACAAATAAAGACATCAACAGACCAGAAGGGACAGATTTCTGCTCTATATAAGGATTTGAGGACCATTAGGCCAGACCCCCAATTAAAATTAAAATTAAATGGCAGGAGAAGGCAGCGCCCGGTTTTCCACCCCTTAACTGGAAATTGAGTTTCGGTATAGCCAAATTGGCAACCAGATCACCTCTCTGGCAAGAATTTGCCTGGAAGGTAAGGATCCATTTTTTCTTCACTCCTGAGATGTTAAATAAAAGAAATCCAATTCTGCCGACTGGCTGCTGGAGGGGATGCGGGGAAGACAAAGCAGGCTACCTACACATTTTTGGGGCATCCCCCAGGCTTACTGGGTTCTGGGCTGACATTACATCAGGAATAAAATAAATTCTTGCTATTACCCAGCAACTGAATTGGGTTGAATTGATTTTAGGGGTGCTTCCACTGGAGATCAGGGGACCAGATGTGCGGCATCTTTGGGCTATCTTAACAACAGCGGCCCATAAACGATAACTAGAGCCTGGCTTAGTCCATCTGTGCCCCAAAAACAAGATTGAATTTTGATCATCAAAGGCCTGGCTGACCTGGAGGAGCTCACCTTTAAAATAAACCAGAAGACTCCTCTTTTTGTTCAAAGATGGTCCAGGTGGATAATATGGCAACAGCCAAATGGAACAACAATGGCAGAAAATTGAGGAGGTGCAGGGTTCCTCTTCCTGGGCTAGGGCAACCTGTACCTGTATTGGTGTTTGTAAAATACAAGTCCAGGCAATGTTATATACCAGAAGTAGGCCTCTTTCTGGCTGGAGGGAAAAGGGGAGGTGACTAAGGGATGCTCTCTGTGTGCCCCCCACTGACTGTGGCTATGGAGACCCTCAGACTTATACACAACTGGAACAATAATGAAATAAGTTGTAACTGTATACATTATACTAAGTCTGTACCAGTGATTCTTGAAAATGTAATCAAATTTACTGCAGAGCATTACTAAAGATTAAAGTATTAAAAAAAAAAAAAAAAAAGGAAGACCTCAAAAGTCTTGAAAGATGGTCAAATGTGTGGTAGCTGAAGTTTAATACAAAGTAATGCACCTAGGGAAAACTAACCCTTGGACAGAGTGTCGGGGCTAAACTTAATACCACTAAAGAAGAGTGGGACCTGGGAGTCATCATTTGTGACACCCTAAAACAATCAAGTCAGTGTAGCAAAGCATACAGCAAAGCAAGCAGGATGTTGGGGTGTATAGGGAGGGGAACAAATAGAAGGAGCAGGGTGATCCTCCCCCTTTATCAATCCCTGGTGAGACCACACCCGGAGTACTACGTCCAGTTCTGGAGCCCTCACCTTTGAAATGACAAGGACAGGATAGAGGCCGTGCAGAGAAGGGCAACAAAGATAATACAAGATTTCCAGGGAGTCTCCTGCCAAGAGCAATTGATAGAGCTGAACATGTACTCATGAAGGCCGGCGGGGGGGAGGATATGACTGAAACCTTTAAGTTCCTGAAAGGCATAAATAGAGTGCCCCACACAGTGATATTCAATTAGAGCACCAGCACAATGACATGCAGGCGTGAGTGGAAGCTGTAGGGAGGGAGCTTCAGAAAGGATTTGAGGAAACACAAGAAAGGGTGGTGGAGTCTTGGAACAGCCTGCTGGATAAAGTGGTGGATGCTAGGACCATGGTGAGTTTCAAGCGGGGGTGGGAGACAGTAAAGACACAGATAACACGATGCATCTGGAAATGAGTTATACTGCTCAGCATGCCTTCCTCGTGAGACACTCGAATAAATAAAATAACGAAAAGGTAGGCATGGATGAGCTATTGGGAAGGGATAGGTCCTCGGATTGACACTAGGTCCCAGGTAACTTATGGGCAAACTTGATGGACCCTCAGTCTTTTTCTTCTGACACTTTCTATGGTTCTGTTATTTAAGCCAGGGGCAGGGACTTGCCTTAGTGTAATTACACCCTTAACAGATCTGGCTAATCATTCCTAATGGCTGCTTTCTACCCTGATGATTACCGGATGATACGGATTACTCTTCTCCCCATACCCTGCCACGGATGCATCAAGATTGGGGAAGGGGGACGAATTAGGGGTACATGGACATATCAGCACTTTAGACTCATGGGGAGAAAGAGAGAGAGAGAGAGAGAGAGAGAGGTGCCATTACAGGAGAATCCAGTGGGAGTTTAGCAAATGGTACCTGACAGAAGCTGCAGTCTGCAGTAGTGAGGAACCTCATCTTAACATGCTTCAGTGGGGACCTTGAGGACTGTGGTGACAAGTGGTGCACTTTCCTTAATGAATGGCTGGCAAGTACTATCCCCAGAGATATCTCACCCTACAAGAGACAAAGGCTGCAAGATTTCAGGTCTAGTTCAAGTTCAAGTTTATAAAATGGCAGGGTAAAATCCAGTAATCTGATTGGCTCTTATTTATGTGTAAAATATGGTTTTCACATGATTAAAAAAAAGGACTGCTCAGCAGTGAAGAGCCTGCAACACAGATCACTGGGCATTTGGAACACAAGCATTTCAGTTAGCCCCCTACTGCTAGAACTGATCTTCCGTTCCTCCACAAACATGGCTGCTACCTTTACACTGTAGAAAAAAAACTTCAACTGGGACCTAAAAATAAAACTACCTTAAATAAAAAATAAAACAAATGAATTAAATGCTGTTTCCCTGATTATCACACTCTCCTTACATGCATAAACCAATTAGAAACAATAAGTATTGTTTATAGTTTTCACTAAAACTGTTTCTTTGCTGACAGTGAAAAATCTGCCTTCTATCTTTACTTGCTTATCAGGGAACTCTCTTCTTCTTGCCCTGACAGTGAGATAACTGAGTCTCTGGCTGTAGCAGAGGCCTTTGTTGTTTGTGTGTACAGTGTGTTGGGAGAGAAACATTCTGCCAGTGGAACCAAACAGAATTTTAAATCCATGTATTCCATGGTAAACATTCCATGATAAACATTTCATATCTTGAATGTGGAGAACAACAGAGAAAAAAAAACAGGAAGAAGAAAGTTGGTAATAATACAATTACATCATCAATGACATCACTTGCAGTGGGTGGAAAGACTATTTTATCAGAAATGCACACAAGTAAATCTATTGTTTCTACATATAAACATTCTTTTCCAATAGTCAAAAGTAAAAAAAAAAAAGAAGCCAGTTTTATAAGTGCAATAAGGCACTCAGGGGTGTGTGTAACCCATGTCTTTACAGCACAGCCAGCAGCTGAAGTCACTCGGCCTTCAGCCTCGTGCCTTACTACACCCCTGGCCATGCTGTAAAATATGGTTTACACGCACCCCTTCGTGCCTTATTGCTTACTTATTGCAGGAAAAAACTCCATTGAGCTTGCTCATTCACAAGGAGGTCCTGGTAGACAACAATACACAAGTAGTACAAATTGCAGCAAAATGCACAAATGGTTTCATGGCAAAAATGGTTTCACAAAGCCGCATTGGCATGAATTGTGTCGATTGGCATTACAGCGACGGCACAATGCCAACAGTCAGGATTGAGCCATCTGGGGAAGCAAATGTTTTTGGTGGGGGGCTTTGCCCCCCCCACATGATAGATGATCAACTCCGAGTCTGAGTTGATTCGGGGAGGGGGCAATATCCCCGGAGACAGTAGTGTCGGGAATACTGCAGACCATTACAATGATCTACCTCAAGGGAATCAACAAAGTCCAGGAGGGTAGCATCTTTCAGAAAAAGAGATGTGTAAGAACAAGGGGGCACAATTTAAAGTTAGAGGGGGGATGGCTCAGGGGTAATGTGAGGAAATTCTTTTTCACGGAGAGAGTGGTGGACGCATGGAACCGCCTTCCTGGAGAGGTTGTGGGGTCTAAAACAGTGGAGGAATTCAAACATGCATGGGACAGACATAAGGCAATTATAGTGGGGGGTTGCAGGAAATAGGCTGTTGGTTAACTAGAATCTGAAGCTTATCCAGTAGGTAGGGAAATGGGCAGACTGGGTGGGCCAAGTGGTCCTTATCTGCTGTCAAAGTCTATGTTTCTATGTTTCTATCTGCCGATTTTGTCACTGTAATGGTCTTCACGATTTTCCCATTGCTGTTACAATGTGATACGAGCAAAAACATACATCACAGTATAATGGTGAATACAAACAGGAACATATTATTGGTACAACAATTAGAAATACATAAAGCATAATATACAATCAATAATACAGTGCAAGAACATACATCACAGTAAAATGGTCAGTACAAACAGGAACGTGTCATTGGTACAGGGCAATCAATAGGTAATACAATTATTACAAAACATTAGGCAGCATAGGCTGTAGAGGAGGGAGAGGGTGCTGAGGTGAAATGGTGAGCTAAGTGCTTATATGCTTAAATAGGTTGTGATGGGGAGAGGGCTAGCCATGGTGACAGTGGCAAAGATCATAGAGGGTAGTGTAGGCCAGGGATTTGATGACATATCAGGAAACAGATCACGGGTTGGATTAATGCCACTAAACAGCTGTCAGACCAAGTAAAGCTGTGGAAAAGGGGAGGGGGGTTCAGGGAAACTGGGGAACCAGATATAAAACTCTTGTCTGAGAGTGAGAGAAAGAGCACTAGCCATTGCGACAATGGCAAGCTTCTTTAAAGGTTTTGCTAGCCAGGATTTAAAGAGATTCGAAGAGACAAGTTCAGTCAGTCTGAGCGCAGACTAGATTTTGTCCCAGATGGACAGAATAATATAACTAATAGCACCTCTACCATGCGGAGTACGTACTCTGGGCACATCCAGAAGGATGAAGGCAGATTTACTTAGTGAGTAGTTACTTTGTGTTCCATGAATTAGTGAGCAGATATACTGTGGCAGTTTATTCCACAGGATTTTCAACATCCAAGAGTCAATGTGGAGCATCCGTCTTGTGGCAAGGTATAAAGAGGGTGGGGTGGGAGGCCCAATGGGTCCTGGGGAAGGGTGGCACAGAGTCATGGCTTCATCAGTGTTGCAGACCCTCCTAACTCTGAAGTAAGAAATAAATAAGCAGCCTAAGATGCGCAAAGCTTTGGTGTTATGGGAATATTATGCTTTAGTAGTGTGCCTGGAAGCTAAACATAAGGTTGTCATAAATGATGAAAAAAACTAGATGCTAGTAAGAAAAGGTAGAATAACCTACTAGGTAGGAGAATCGAAGGCAAGAATCAAAGTGGGTAAAATCTTGGTCTGGCAGTTAAGGAAAGAAGCAGCAGGTAGGACTGTCCTGCGCCTCAGCAAAGGGGGCAATTGCAGCAATTTTAAAGTGACCCAGGAAAAATAGCAGAAACATTCGACTGTTTCTATAAAAACCTATACTATCAGGAGCAGGTACCCCACTTTCAACAAAAACATGACACGAAGAGCACCACTAAGGTTTCCTATCAAGTTCCTTTCTGCTGGTCAAGTCAAGGGCAACAGGCATTCATGTTCAGGGCACCTTCCTGGCTAAATGGCCTACCCACCCACATTCTGTCTGAAAACAAGTGAGGCTCTTTCAAACTCAAACTCAGGCAGCACTTCCTCGCACTTAGTAGCTATGATTGCTCATAATACTCTGTCGAGTCAGTTTGCCTAATTGCCCACAAGCACCGCTTCCTCCCTGCCTCCACCCTTTCCTCTCTTCACCCACCGCTCCACGCTCTCCCCTGCTACTCCCCTTTCTCTCCACTAATTTCTTTTTCTACCTCCCTACCCAACCTTTTCTACTCCTCCTAATCTCCTCTACCCCAACACCACTCAGTTTTCCACACCTTTACCCTAAGCTAATTTATGTGACAGACATTATTATCTGCCTTGGCTCTCTATCTGCACTATCTACTTCCTACCTGGTCTGCTTCTGATGCACATGCATTCAGAGCTTGACGCTATTGACAATGTCACCTTACTGATAGCATCCCCTACCTACCCAACTTTTATTTTTTTTTTTTTAATTTCTTTTTAGTGTTTCATGGTGACAGATATATTAAGATTTAATTCAATCACAGACTTTGTCACATATGACATTAGAGAATACAGGCTTTTCTTTAAACTTTTTCATGTAGAGGTTATTTTTGGGTATGTATTATTTTCAGTTAAAACCTTAACAGCATATCTATGGTTGATTTTTAACAGTGAAGACATAGTGCTCCCTTGTTATGATACAGTTGATGGTTCCCCTCGAACAAGGGCAAATCATCAATGTTTTGCCTACTTCCTTAAAATTCAACTGATCCCCCAAGGAGGAGGAGATAGGGACTTGTGAGGGGAGGCGAAGAAGTGGCAAAAGTCATGGAGTGGAAAGGAAAGAACAGGTTACTATGAAGAGAGAGGGAGCGGGCATTTGTGAAGGGCCTTCAGAAAATAGTTGTGCACTGCTAGAGAGGAAGAAGATGGAGGAGGGAAATGATGAAATTAGAGGAGTAATTGATAAATGCCTGGACCAAACTGGAGCGGGGAAGTTCTGCTGGGAGAATTGCAAAATAGGGAAAGGGGGAATAATGCAGGAGGAAGAAGAGGAGCTGGAAATGAGAGAGGAGATGAATGGAAGCAAGCAGGAGTAAGAGGGTGGAATCTTAGTGCTGGGGACTCAATACTAAGAAGAGTTAGGTGGGTAGCAAGGGGAGAGGCATAGTCACATTTGGTGGAGGCCATGCCAGGAATGACAGCGGAAAGGGTGGGACAGTCTGTTCTGAAATATGCTAGAAGGGGTAGGGACAAGCTCATTTAATTATACATCTTGGGACAAACGACCTGACTGACAAGACAGTAGATACAGTCCAGAGGAGGTCTGATTTAACTAGCACAATTATGTGAGGGGCAGGGAAGATCAGTAACTTTTCAGAGATACTTCCTGTGCCAAAGGCAAGCAACAAGAAAGCTGAGAATAGAGGAATTTAACGGATGGCTAAGAACCTGGTGTTGTGCTAAAGGGCATGGGCTGTTGGGGGTGGGGAGGACCTGGGAGGACAGTAGTCTCTATGCCAAGGACAGACTACACTTGAGTGAGGAGGAAAGAAAGTGTTGAAACAGAGGATGGAGGAGTACATGAGGAAGTTGGGAATTTAAACTAGGAGTGGGGGTGGCAGTTGGGGAAGAGATATGCAGAGACCACAGGTTGGGAAACCATATGAGCTTACCCTCCATAACAGTGACAAACGACAAATGGCAAGTACTGTTGGTGATGCTAGGAAAGGAGGGCAGGATGGGGGGGGTGGAAGGTGGTTACCCTTAATGCTAGGAGCCTTGGGAGGAAAACTGCAGAGTTACAGGCTCTCATGGCAGAGGGAGAGGTGGACATTGCAGCCATCACGGAAACATGGGCCACCCAAAACAATGACTGGGACCTGTCTGTACCAGGGTACAGGTTATTTCGTAGGGACAGGGGTGATTGGGTGGGGGGTGGCACCTATGTGAAGGAAGGACTGAAGTGTGTAAGGGAGGAAGGGGAGGAGGGTAGTATGGAGTCACTTTGGATGCAATCCAGGATTCCAAGAATAGGATTCTTAGAATGGGAGTGGTGTACAGGCCACCATCTCAGATGGAGGAGTTAGACAGGGAACTAGCGGGACAGATCAGGAGGACCCATGAGAAGGGTAATGTGGTGATTGTGGGGACTTCAACATGCCAGGAGTGGACAGGAGCACCCAATAACTAGGAACAGAAGGGAGCAGGTACTGCTGGATGCCTTCCAGGACAGCTTCCTGCTGCAAATGGTCAATGAACCAACCAGGTTAGGGAATACTCTTGGACCTTGTGCTGGCAAATGGGACTTTGTGAGAGAACTTACAGTGAGGAACTGTCTGGCGGAGTGACCACCACTCAGTATGGCTCACATTGGATATGGGCAAGGAAGGAGGGAATCTGTCACAATAGTGCTGTACTTCAGGAGGGCCAACTTTGAGAGGATGGGGGAAGTGTGTAAAGGGACCTGGCCAGAATTCAATCTAGTATGGACACTAACCAGAGGTGGGAGCTCAAAAGCTGGGGATAGTGGAGGCAACCAAACCTGCTGCAAAGCCCAGAGCAAGAAGGCTAGGGGCTAAGAAACCAATCTGGTTGAGCAAGCAGGTCATGGAAAAGGTAAGGAGGAAAAGAGCTGCCTTTAGGAAGCACAAGAAAGCAGGGAGGGGGAGACAGGGAGGAGTACTTGACAGAATTGAAGGAGGCAGACAAGGGCAGTAAGGGAGCCAAAGCATCTATGGAACTCAGGCTGGGTACAAGGCATTAAGAAGGGGAGAAGGACTTTTAAGTACATCAGTGAGAAAAGGAGCTATAAGGACCACATAGTAAGGATTAGGAAGGAGGGGTTGGGTGGAAGAGGGTGCATAAGGCGGAAGCACTAAATGAGTACTCTCCTCTGTATTTACTAAAGAGAAGAGGGGGGGTCACACCCAAGGTGGGAGAAATGGCAGAAGCAGGTGGGAAGTGGCAACAGATGGGGAAATCAAGTGGAGAGGAGTCTGCGAGGGGTTGAAGGCACTGAGGGTGGACAAGGCGCAGGCCCAGATGGCATCCACCCCAGGGCACTGAAGGAATGGCAGAGGTCCTTGCAGGACCTTTGGCAGACCTAATTAATGCCTCACTGCATTTGGGGGTGTGTACCTCAGGACTGAGGATGGCTTTGTGGTGCCCTCCACAAGAGTGGCCCTAAGGATGAACCAGGAAACTACAGACCAGTGAGCCTCACATCCATCGTGGTGTAAGCTAATGGAGACTATCCTGAAGGAGAGGCTGTGGCCTCCCAGAGGCCAAAGGACTACAGGACAGCAGACAGCATGGCTTCCATACGTGGCAGATCCTGCCAAACTAGCCTGAGTCAAGGTTCTATGACTGGGTAACTGAGCAAGCTGGACAGGGGCCATGCAGTGGATGTCCTGTATCTGGACCTGCAAGGCATCTGACCCAGTGCCACATGGAAGGCTGGAAATGGCTAGTAGGGCACAGGGTGGGCAAAGCTGGTGAGATGGGTGGTGAAACTGGCTGCAGGGAAGGCAACAGAGGGTGGTGGTGGGTGGGGAGCCTCACACCCAAGGGCAGTGATGAGCGGTGTTCCACAGGGCTCGTGTTGGGACCAGTGTTGTCTGGGATATTCATTGCAGACATATCATGGGACATCAAGAGCAAGATCAGTCTGTTTGCTGATGATACAAGGTAGGCGTGGTGGTGGATGACCTAGGGGGATGGCAGGGGTTGCAGGATGATCTGGCAAAGCTTGAAACCTGGTCAGACACCTGGCAACTGGGCTTTAATGCCAAAAAGTGCAAGGTGCTGCATTTTGGGATGAAGAACCCAAGGAGGAGGAGTTACCAGCTAGGGGGAGTGCAGCTAGCCCAGACAGAGGAGGAGAAGGATCTGGGTGTGCTCATTACAGGGTCAATGAACAACTCAGCACAATGTAGGAAGGCAGCTGCAAAGGCCAACAAAATGCTGGGTTGTATTGCAAGGGGTATATCCTCGAGGAGGGAAGAGGTGGATTCTGCCACTGTATAGGTCATTAGTTAGACCACACCTGAGTATCATGGCATTACTGGCGTCTGTGATCTGAAGAGGGACATTAAGTTACTGGAGGGGGTGCAGCGCAGAGTGACAAAGATGATCAAGGGGCTGGGGGACTTATCATAATGAGAGGAGGTTGAAGGAGTTGAACATGTACTCACTGGAGGAGAGGAGAGACAGGGTGACATGATTGAAACCTTAAATACATGAAAGGAATAAACAAGACAGGTACAGAGGGCTGTTCAAAGTAGGAGGAGGGCCACCAGGGCCATGATATGAGACTGGAGCGAGGAAGGTTCAGGAGGGAGATGAGGAGACACTTTTTTACAGAGAGGGTGGTGGCTGGGTGGAATGCGTTACCTGCTGAAGTGGTATGCAGTAGAACAGTGGACTGCTTCAAACGAGGATGGGACAGGACAAGGGGGAGGGTTAATGAATGGGAAGGGTGGAAGGGAGGGGCAGCTGCAGAATAAGGGGTGCTAGCTGCACATTCAAGCAGACTTGATAGACCTCTAGGCCTTTATCTGCTGGCAAATTTCGTATATTCGTATGTTCGTATTTTTCTCTCCAAAATCCCTTCTCCCCGGTTGTGAATTGATTCAAGGGACAAAATCAGGATCATACAAGGGAATATACATTACCCATGGTCTCCAAAAGAGTTCAAAGTGTCTCTCTTTATTATGAAGGTTAGCAGTTAGAGATTCCATGTGATAAATGTCTATCACCAATCCTTTCCAGTCATTAACTGTTGGAATAATTGTGGAGTGCCAATGCCTAGTTATTGCTTTTTTAGCTGCCAGAATAAATATGGGAAGTAGAGTACGGTGCCACTGAGGGTTATGTTGGGGATAAATGGAGATCAGCACCAATTCGACCGTAAGTTCGATCAGTTCCCCCATGCAATCTGAAATTTCTTGTTGTAAGGAACACCAAAATGGTGTTAATAGGGGACAAGACCAGAAAATATTACCGTGGCCCACTATTTTGCAAGGACATTTTCTCCAGCATGCTCCAAATGAGGGTGGAAGATACTTAATTAATATAGCAGGAGAACAGAAAAAGCGACTCCTGCACTTCCATGCAAATTCTCTCAATATAGTGGTGTGAATGATTTTATATGCCTGAATTGAGGCCTGTAGCCATTCTTGTTCCTGTATCTCTACTTTGAGATCTTGATTTCAACTATTCATAATAGAGATCGTGGAGTCTCCCATTCCGTCCCTTAATATTTTATATAGAAAGCCCACCTGGTGTGGCCATAAGCTCCCATTAATGTTGTCGTCCAGATATTTCCAGGCCAGAGGCAAAGGTTCTGGCCACCTGGTTAGTATATCTTTTTGATGTAGTATGTAGTTTCTTATCTGATTATACCTGAAATGGTCATTATTTGATAATCTGAATTTTATTTGCAGGGAGTCGAATGGGATAATCCCTGTGGGGGAAAGAAATTGTTTAAAAAATTGAAGACCCACTTGTCTCCACTGGGAGAAAGTATGGTCCAAAGATGCTGGAAGAAACCTATCGTCTTCTGAAATGAGTGTGTAATAAAAGAAGAAATTCCGGAAGGCTTTTGTTGTTTTATTCTGTACCATAGTTTTAGCACTTGGGCCGTAAATGAAGAGAAGTCTCTGAGAGGGGGTAACCTCACTTCAGAAACTAATGTTACCTTTGCGGTATCGTAAAGGTCATTTATGGAAAACTCTAGATCTTTCCAAGGGGAATGATATGTTGGTGATAGCCAAAGAGGTAACATTTTAAAGAAAGATGCCATTGAGTAAAACTTTAAATTTGGAAGGTTAGTCCCTCCCGAGGAAAGTGGTAACTGGAAAAGGGACATTCTAATTCTAGGTTTCTGACCATTCCATATAAAATTTGAGATAAGTTTGTCCCATTATTTAAAATAAAAATTAGAAGGAAAGGTAAGGATATTTTGGAAGAGATACAATAATTTTGGGAGAATTATCATATGGATAGTCTCGATTTTTGGAAAAAAGGTCAATGGCAACCGAGCCCACGCCCCCAAATCTTTTTGAATCTGGATGGATAAAGGTTCATAATTTAACTGTTACAGTAGATTTAAATTTTGGGGGATCGTGATGCCAAGATATTTAAATTTAGTTTTAATCCATTTGATCGGGTATTTCTTTTTAAGGCCCTGAAAGGGGGTGAAAAATATTGGAAGCAAATCTGTTTTGGCTATGTTTAACTGAAAGCCCAAAACCTTTTTAAAGTCTTTTAATAATTGCCATATTGCGGGAAGAGAAGTTTCAGGGGAGAGGGCCGTAATCAAAATGTCGTCAGCAAATAATGCTATTTTGTAGTCCCTTTGACCCACTGGGATCCCTTCAATATTAACATTTTTCCTAATGGCTTCAGCTAGCGGCTCTATATATAACGCAAATAAGAGGGGAGACAATGGGCATCCCTGTCTTGTGCCTCTTTGAATATGTATTGGTTGAGTAATGGAACCGTTTACCCGGATATAGACACAGGGTTGCGCATATATGCTCTTTATGCAAGTAATGAAAGATTGCGGGAAGGAAAATTTTGATAAGGTAGCCCATAAATAGTCCCAATTTACCTTGTCAAATGCTTTGTTGGCATCTAAACTGATTATAATGGATGGGATCATCCTTGTCTGTATATGTTCTAGTAGAAGAGTAAGCCGGCTCAAATTATCAAAGGTGCTTCTTTGTTTAATAAATCCTAATTGATCCTGATGGATTAAAGTAGTAAGTATGGGTTCCAAGCTCTTTGCCCAAATGGCCATAAATATTCTATAGTCCACATTTAATATTAAGATTGGACGGTATGAAGATGGGAGGGTAGGGTCTTTGTCAGGTTTAAGTAAAGGGGATAACACTGTGTAGTTCCATGAAGGGGGTGGTGTCTCTCCCTCTGTGACTGTACGGCAGGCCGACAGCAAACCAAGAAGAAGTTGTGGGACAAAAGCCTTATACCACTCTGGACTGAACCCATCAGGGCCTGGGCATTTTAGAGGCTTTAGTTGTTTGATCTGAAAAATAATCTCTTCAGGTCTGACAGGCCTTTCTAATATTTATTTTTGAGAATCTGTTAAGGTGAGTAAAATAATATTTTTGAAGGAGGCAGCTATAAGTTCCTCCTGATTTTGTGATGAGGGAAGGGCCATATGTAGTGTTTCATAAAATTGGTAAAATGCCTGTTTTATGCTCTCCTCTTTATAGGTGAGGGTGTCTGAGGTCGTAGATTTTATTTTTAGTATTGTAGAAGCCCTTTTATTTGCTCTTAATTTCCGAGCCAATGATCTAGCTCCCCTGGCTCCCCCTTCATAGTTGTATTGGCACAGATAGTTTAGGCTCTGTAGGGTCCTGTAGTCTATTATTTTTTGTATGTCTTGTTTTAATACTTTTATTCGATGTTGTAATGTTTGGTCCCCCTCTCTATATAACATTTGGCAGGATGCTAAGAGATCTACTAAGTAGTTCAATCTTGCTTGAATCTCTTTATTTTTATAGGATGAATATGATAGCATCTCCCCTTGGAGGACCGCCTTCAATGTATCCCACTGAACTGGACATGTGACTTCTGGGGATGAATTATCATGGATTATCTGTGGAATCCGTTCCTTAAAATGTTCTAAAAACTTTTGGTCTTTTAATAAAGATTTATTGAATCTCCAAAGTTTGAGTTTCTTTTGTTTTCCTAGGTTAATTTTAAGAATGAAAGTATTGTGGTCTGACAAGATTCTGGACTCTATTATAATGTCTTGAATTAGGGTGAGGTGCTCCTCTGTAACAAAAAAATAATCTCGGCGTGAATATGTACTGTACTGTGCCTCCTGGAGAAAAAAGCATAGCCAGGGGTAGATGGAAAAATCCTTCTCCAGGCATCCTCTATACCTAGGTGAGACGAATTTCCTTTTAAATATTTAATCGCCTTAGAAAGCCTTTGTGGTTTTAGGTTTGAGAAATCGAGATGGAGGTGTAGACAAACATTGAAATCACCACCTATTATCATTATACATCCATCACCTTTTGCAGGAAGGTTCTAATTATTGGGAGTGAAGTTTGTGGAGGCAGATATGCATTCACCAAGGTCACAGTTTGTGAATAAAGTGTGCCTGTTAGAATTACGTATCGACCTTGAGGATCAAGATAAGTGTCTTGAATTTCTAAAAGTGTAGAAGAAGGGATTAGAATTGCCACTCCCTTTATGCGTCCGCTTGGATGAGAGGAAGCCACAACTTGGTATCGTCCTCCCCAGTGAAGTTTTGTATGTTCCAAAGTGGACAGGTGGGATTCTTGCAAAAAATATAAATCGGCTCCCTGTTTGCCTAAGTGCTGCATTATTTTATATCATTTGATAGGGGAATGTAGGCCATTCACATTATGAGAGAAAATTTTTACTGGTATATTAACCATAGTCTTGGGGAAACATCATCTCTTTCAAATGTCTGGCCAGCGAGCTGAGACACCGAGGGGCATCTAATAAATGACTTAGGAATAAACTATCCCACTTCCCATCCAAGGGTCTGAAAAGACCTATGCCAGCTTGCCTGGATGGTAGGGTAATAGAATTATTTCCTTCGTCCCTTGGTCCCAGGTGACTCTAGCCAGAAATGGACGTACTTGTCTGCTCATGTACATAATGTCACCAACATTTTTTGTTATTAGCAATAAAAACATAAAGATAAACAACGCTGACTTTCTAATTTCAGAACAAACACAACTCTTCACCTCAAATCTCCCAAAAGGGAGAACTATATACAAGTGTACTTCCACGACGGGGAGAGATCTGTCCATCTCCATCCCGACTCCCGGGGAAAGAAAACTCTTTCTCCGGGTAAGTGGGGCATCAATCCACTTGTGTGGATTGGTGCCCACTTGAGAGGGAACACTCTTTCAAGGAACCAGCTCATCTAGAGACTAGTCCTAAGGTGGTGGGATATGGGGTTAACCTGAAGTCAAACCATTAAGTGACTCTTCCAGTTAAGGGTAAGAGCTCCTCGCTCGCCAGTAATATATACCTAGACTTGATGGGTGTTGAAAGTTATTTCAAAAATAAGAATGAGATCCTCATGCCTAATCTGAGGGACTCTTTATCTTGCCATGAATTGTACAATATATAGCTTTGTCCGTTCAAATAGAAATGAAGAGAAGAGAGTTGGAAAGGAAAGAGCCCTTTCAGAGTTATTCCTGTTTTGAGTTCACTAAAGTACCTGAAGTCAAGGGTTAATGCTGCCCTATGGCACAAGTAGGATTCATTTCCTCCAGCTAGTGCCGTTATTGTTCAGGTAGCCAAGTCTAGGGTGGGAAATCTAGGGTTTACCTTGTAGTTGCCCCCTTCCCCTAGCTTTTGCTCAAGGTTTCGCGCTGTAATTGTAAATTATTGCTATTCCTTTTTTTTTTTTTTGAAATATTGGGACGGGTTTGTCATCGTCCTATAGGGCAATTGAACACTGGGACTTTATAATATGTGATGGTGAAGGATTTAGATGGCCTCGTTCCTTCCATAAGCACATTGCCCTGTGGGATCCTCTTTCTATCTGCATTAAGCCTCATAAGTAGTTATTTAAGTAGGAATGTTACGACACTGCCATCTAGTGTTGCACTGTTCAAGTGAGATAAACTTAAGTAAAATAAAATAAAAAAAAAAAACTCTAATAACCCATAGGTTCCTATTAGAGCATTCCTAGGCGAAATTTATAGGAAAAGAGAAGGAAACACCCTTGATTGCCCTTTAATCCCTTCAGAGTTTATGGTCTAGCTAATTAACTTCGCAACTCGTTGTTCTATTGGGTCTTATAGAAGGTATCACAGGTTAACATTTTAAGATGACCTGGTCCTATATTTATTGCTGCTGCACTCATCAACAGTATCAATCATTTTATTTGTTCCTAGAGTTATTTATTAGATTTAGGTAGGGCTAGATACTGTCATCCCTTAAGGCCTTTCTGTGTTCTTGCAGGTTAGTTCCGACTGGTTGAGGGACTCTGCCAAGAGGGATTTCAAAAGAAAAGACTCTCTGACACAGGAGATGAGGCCTAAGGGGGAGAGAGGAGGGACACCAGTGCATAAATATGCACCCTCAAGGGGAAAACAAGCACCCCAAATGGCTAACCCTAGGCCTTTTATGAGATAGATGCCCCTGGTATTAAACTAAGATTGCCTTTAGAGGGGCTATAGCTTACTCTCGACCCTCGAGGCACATGAGCGACCAGTAATCATCACTCTCCCCCCCAAGCCCCACCGTCCCCCCAGCATAAAATTATAACCTTCTAGAGTACTTAGTGTTTCACGTTGATTGAAGCATAGGGTTTCTGAGGGATTTCACTTTGTTCAGCAGATTCAATATCTTCTGTTCTCCTGTATTTGTTTGCTCTGAATCTTGAATTGTAGGATCTGAAGATGGTTGCCAGTCCCTGGATGATCATTTAATATCCTTGTTGGAGATTAATCCATGCTGTAGAAGGTCAGTTTTCGCTTCCACTGCTGAGTTGTAGGTGATGGGGCCATTAGGGAGGATGACCATTAGCTTGGTGGGGTAGGGTGTCCGGAATTTCAGGTTTTTCTCTCGTAGGAGGGGAAATAGTGGGGAATACTCTCTTCGTTGGTGTTGAGTTGCTGGGGCATAGTTGTTGTCAAATAAAATATGGCAGTCTCCCAACATAACTTTTCGTTTATGCCATGCTTTAGATAGGATTTGATCTTTTTGATGAAAACTGTTGAAGCGAATTACAAAAGATCGTGGCCTGGCGTCTGGTTTCATGGGGCGAAGGCCGAGAGCTTGACGGACCCTCTCTGCATCAATTTGAAACTCTGAGCCCAGGTCCAAAGTAAGGCTCAAGAAGTAGTCTGTAAAAGCATTAGGGTCACTGCCCTCTTCGCTCTCTGGAATACTATAAAGTCTGATATTTTTACGTCGCCCCCTGTTCTCCATGTCTTCTTGCCTTAAAGAGAGATACAGTTGTTCTTCAGCTATTGAATGAATTGCTTGCTCTATTGAGGCAATCTTAGAGGTATTCTCTGATATCAGGGCATCTGCTTCAGTTACTCGAGACTGCAGGTCACCTAGATCTCCCGTAAAGCATCCCTCATTTTGAATCTGAATTTGGAGATCGCTAAGAGAATGGCCTCTGAGGGTGAGTTCTCTGATGTTGGCTTTCTTCTGTCCCCTCTTTTGCCCCATTTAGATTCTGGTTGGGGGGTTATGCTAGAGGGAGTGCCAGTGTCTGGTAGGTCTGTTTCTTCGGCCTCGGGGAGGTTGTGTAGAAGCTGGTAGTGGTTCCTATGGAGATGTGCCATTTTTTAAGCGGCTAGGTTTTTTAGTTTAGAAGTCTCTCCCGCTGTACCTGAAGGTAGTTGGTGTAACTTTAAAGTTATTTTTTTTGTATTTACTGGGAGAGCGATGGTATTGTAAGAAGGCTATGTGGAGGAGCTCAGTTTCCTGCATGTTCACGCTGCCATGTCTCCACCGGAAGTCTACCCAACTGCTTTTAATGCTTCTGCAACTTATCTGTAGGAGTCATTGCTGTAACTGACTCTGTAACATGCTTGGAAACTCTGTTAGTGTTAAATCTATAATGATGTATAAATGTGACTCGGTACTCTCTGTATTGCCTGACTTGAATTGTTGTATGATGTTTTATGAATAATTGTATGATGTTGTTGTGTGTGTGGGGGGGGCAGGAGTGGCAGCTGCATGATGAGGGGCTAGCTGCACTCTCAAACAGACTCTATAGACCATGAGGCCTGTTTCTGCTGGCAATTCTGTATGTTCATATGTTGTATTATCCATTTGTCCCTGTACACTCTTGACGTGGGACCTTCATAAATGAGTTTCTGGCTCAAAGGTACTGTAATTCCGAGACTTAAATAAATAAAATTAATAAATAGCAACCTTTTTTAACAAAATAAAGCTTAAAAACCTCTCAGAAGAAGTTAGAGAAAACCTAGATAATCTGGTCACCATAGAGGAGGTCCTTAATATTATTACCATGCTCAAAACAGGTAATGCCCCTGGCCCAGATTGGCTAGCCTCAGAATTTTATAAAGAGTTCAGGGAAATACTGTCAACACACCTCTGCAGAGCAAGTAGGGCACTCCAAAAAAATGAGGGTGCATCCCCATTTGGCAGTTCACTCAGATTTCAGTAATAGTGAAACTGGGCCAAGATACCACTCAATTCAAGTCATACAGACCCATCTCTCTAATAAATGTAGATACAAAAATCTTTACATCTATTTTAGCTAACAGATTGCAGGGGGTCTTGGGATCCCTAGTCCACCCTGATCAGACTGGCATTGTAATGGGGTGGCTGGTTCATGACGATGTCAGATACCTCTTAAACCTGATATCCTGGCAACAACAGTCCCTGGACCTAGCCACAGCTGTGTTCATGGTTGCAGAAAAAGCATTTGACTAGGTGAACTGGGGATTCCTACACAGTACCCTGATGGAGATGGGGATGGGGATATTTTTTGAACATATGTCCAGGCTGTCTTTGCCTCTTCTCAGACAGTAGTCAAGGCCAATGGGATCCAGTCCCAATGGGGCACAAGGCAGGGCTGCCCACTGTCCCCTCCCAACATGGGGACTATGGGGTCATGTGCATGTGCAAGTGCAAATAAGCTACTACCGCAGGTTCATAAAAGTCTATTCAAAGGTGATTCGCCCACTTTTGAACCTTACCCAGGTTTACCCTCCTTCCAATCGTAAATACAAAAAAGGGGCTGTTAAAGAACCAGAAAAAGTATACTTCCACCCAGGTGAACTCTTCGAGCCCCGCTGGATGCCCGACTGTGAAGCAGCCTTCCATGAGATCATATACCAGCTCACCCACGCCCCCATCCTCGCCTATGCTGACCCCACCAAACCCTATGTGCTGCATACAGATGCTAGTCTGCAGGGTCTAGGTGACGTGCTGTATCAAGACCATGAGGATGGCCTGAGACCAGTAGCTTTTGCCAGTAGGAGCTTGACCCTGTCCGAACGAAACTACCCTGTGCATAAGTTGGAGTTTCTTGTGCTTAAAATGGGCCATCATTGACCAGTTTCATGAATACCTCTATGGGGCAAAGATATTGGTGAAGACTGACACTAACCCGTTGACCTATGTACAGACTTCAGCTAAGTTAGATGCCACTGGGCACTGGTGGATTTCTGCATTATCAACCTATGATTATGCTGTTGAATACAGACCGGGTCTGAACCATATTGATGCTGATGCCCTATCATGAAGGCCCACTTCCAAGAGTGATTGGGTCAGGCTGTCTGAACCTGACATCCGAGCATTGTGTCAAAAGTTTGATAGAGATGAACAGATGTCTGCGGACACAGTGGACTGTTTAGTAGATTGCTTGGGCCCTTCTGACACCTGCATACCAGCTGCTCATTGCCACTTCTCTGCTCTAGATATTAGTGCACTACCTCAATTTGACAATGACAGCATTCAGTGGACTCAATCCCAAGATCCTATGATTCAGTCAGCACTTGATGCCCTGTGAGCGGGGGAAAGATGTGCCTAAATTACGTTCCACTGACTTGCGAACTGCTTTATTGTTTAAAGAAGGCCCCAGACTGAAGTTGCTCAATCAGTTGTTGTACAGAGAGACAGTAGATCATAGTCAGGGCCCCAATCTTTCTGCGGCACATCGGAGCAAATTTCTGTGGCAGGGTTCTCATTTGCTGCAGAACGTCCGCGGCACTCAACACCAATTTCTGTGGCAATTCTGCGGCACGTTTTTACCCTTGATTTTTTTCCTTTTTTTGTTTATTTTGCCATATCTGACACAATGCATGCTTGTAACACAGTCATTTTATAGTCATTTGTCACCAAATTTTCAACATAGCCAGTTTAAGACCTCTGCTCATGAACAGTGTCACTGTGATTTTCTTAATCTGTCCCGAACATTGATTTCGCACATCGACTGCGCCATTATGCGCTACATGTGCAAACACACATTTTGGATGAGATGAGAAAAATGACAGTAGTACTGTTCATAAAGAGGTGTGGTAAAATGGCAATACTGAAAATCTGGAGTGAAAATATTAAAAATGCTCAAAGTTCCGAGAGTGCGTAGGAACTGCGCAACACATGCTCGTAAAACAGTCATTTTATGGGTGTTTGTCACCAAATTTTCAATATAGCCAGTTTATGACCTCTGCTCATGAACAGTATCACTGTGATTTTCTTACTCTGTCCTGAACATTGATTTTGCACACCAACCGCGCCATCGTGCTCTCCATGTGCGAAAACACATTTTGGGTGAGATGTGAAAAATGACAGTTGTACTGTTCATAAGAAGGTGTGGAAAATGGCAATACTGAAAATATGGAGTGAAAATATTAAAATGTTTGAAGTTAAGAGCGTGCTAGAGTAACTGTGCAACGACGCCAGAAACAGTCATTTTGGGAATATTATCAATTTAACATAGGGTTTTTGAGTTACTCATGAATTGACATCATTTCATTAATCATTCTGAGAAAGGTGGTTCCCACGCAGTGACTGTGGAACCACCTTCGGACCGATTAACGAAATAACAGTGTCACAGTTCATGAGGTGGGGCCCCAAAAACCCCATGTTGAAAATTTGGTGAAAAAATTCCCAGAAATGGCCGAAATATGTACCCAAAGTTGAAAAAACAATTTATGCCATTATACAGCTTACCGGCATTTCTTCAGTTTGCGGTCGGCTTTGAAGAGTGCAGATGTGTTCCGGTCCACTGAGATCATTGCGCTGGGCTCTGAGGTAAGTATGGGTTGAGGTGGGGGTGAGGTGGGGTGTGGGGAGGTGGGTAGAGAGGGTTGGTGCAGGTTGGGGGCAAAGGAATCAATGAGGGAAGGTTTTTTTGTTGCAGGTTTTTTTAGATACAACGAGGGACTTTTTGCCATGCTGGGGTGGGTTCCCACGGGCAGCAGGCAGCTTGGGGGCAGTGAAGCCGATGGGATTGGGCACCTCATTAGCAATGGAGTTTTGCCATGCTGGGGTGGGCTCCTGGCATGGCACCAGGCAGCTTGAGGGGGGGACAGTGAAGCCGACGGGGATTGGGCACCCCATCAGCAACGGAAGTTTTTAGCCATGCTGGGTGAGCTCCTCAGCATGGCATCAAACATTTGGGGGCAGTGAAGTTGACGGGGATTGGGCACCCAGTTAGCAAAGGACATTGTTCCGTGGACGGCCCCGAATTCCGCGGGTGACGGCAAATTCCGTGGATATTTCCATGGTTTGCAGCACCCATGGAATTGTGGAAAACTCAGGGCCCACATCATAGTGGTGTATACAATGTATACAGGCCCCCGTCTCAGGGGGAGGAAATAGACAAGGAAATGATAGATGGCATTCTTGGGATGGCAGAGAAAGGGGAGGTATTGCTGATGGGGCACCTGAATATGCCAGATGTTAACTGGAGCAGCTTTGCTGCAGCCACATCCAAGAGCAGGGCTATTCTCGATGCCCTACAGGGGGCATGCCTCAGACAGCTAGTTTTGGAACCCACTCAGGAGGGAGCAATCTTAGACCTGATACTCTCAGATGGGGACGGAGAGAGGATCTCTGATCTTGAAGTGGGTAGCCATCTGGGAACAAGCGACCACCAAACAGTGTGGTTCACGATAAACTTAGCTGTAGAGTCAAGCCACACAAAAGTGAAGGTGGTGGACCTCAGGAGGGCAGATTTTGTCAAAATGGGAGAGTGCCTCAGAAAAGCAGTAGCAAAGAGGCAAGAAGGTGGGGTGGAGCAACATTGGGGAAACAATAAAACAGCCATCACAGAGGCAACTAGCCTTTGTGTGAAGCAACTAAACAAATCAAAACAAAAGAAGAAGAAACCTCTATGGTTCTCAGAAGAAGTAGCGGGGAAGGTAAGGGAGAAAGAGATAGCATTCAGGAAGTATAAGGAAACACAGAAGGAGCAGGACAGAGAACTGTACCAGTTAAAGCAGAAGGAAGTGGGGAAGGCAGTCAGAATAGCAAAGGCCCAAACCGAGGAAAAGATAGTGAACTCAGTTAAGAAGGGGGATAAAACCTTTTATAGGTACATTAGGGAGCAAAGAAAGACTAAGGCAGGGATACTGAGGCTGAATAAAGGGGAAGGTGGTTGGGCAGAGACGACAGTGAAAAAGCAGGGATACTGAACAAATACCTCTGTTCAGTATTCACAATGGAAAAGCAGGGGGAGATACCTAATCCAGTCAATAGAAGCACTCTGGATAGGGGGGTTGATATTAGTCCTTTCACAGAAGAAAGGGTTCTGAAAGAACTCTTAAAACTGAAGGTGGATAAAGCAATGGGGCCTGATGGGATTCTCCCCAGAATTCTACAAGAACTAAGGGAAGAACTAGTAACACCACTGACTACCCTTTTTAATAAATCATGGGAGGATGGAGTGGTACCTGAGGACTGGAAGAGGGTGGATGTGATTCCCCTTCACAAAAGTGGGAGTTAGACAGAGGCAGGAAACTACAGACCTGTCAGTTTGACCTCAGTGGTAGGGAAAATGATGGAATCACTGCTGAAGGAAAGAATTGTTGAGTACCTAGAGGCCAGTGGGGCACAGGCCCAAGGCAGCATGGATTCACAGCAGGAAGGTCATGTCAGACAAATCTAATTGATTTCTTTGACTGGGTGACCAAAGTAGTAGACCAGGGAGGGGCTATGGACATGGCCTACCTAGACTTTAGCAAGGCATTTGACACAGTCCCGCACAAATGATTAATAAACAAATTAGCCAGCCTGGGAGTGGTTCCCAGGGTGGTAGCCTGGGTAAAACACTGGCTGGACAACAGGACACAGCAGGTAATAGTAAATGTAGTCCACAGTGAAGAAAGGAGGGTTACTAGTGGGGTACCGCAGGGTTCAGTACTGGCACCGGTCCTTTTTAATGTCTTTATAAGTGACATTACAGAGGGACTAGAAGGGAAAGTATGTCTCTTTGCAGATGACACAAAGATCTGCAACAGGGTTGATATGCAAGGTGGGGTGGAAAGAATGAAAAGGGACTTGGCAAGGTTTGAGGTATGGTCAAATGTATGGCAGCTTAGATTCAACACAAAGAAGTACAAAGTAATGCACCTGGAAACCAAAAACCCAGGGGAAGAGTGCACAATGGGGGGGTGAGATACTGACAACAACAAAAATGGAAAGGGACCTGGGGGTAGTCATATCAGACAACCTAAAGGTGGGCCAGCAATGTGAGAAGGCAGTAAAGAGGGTTGGGGGGATACTGGGATGCATAGGGAGCGGCATCACCAGTAGAAAACAGGAAGTTGTTGGCCCTCTGTACAGACAGTTGGTAAGACCACATCTGGAGTACTGTGTACAGTTCTGGAGACCTCATCTCTGCAAAGACATAGACAGGGTGGAGGCTGTCCAGAGGAGGGCAACCAAAATGGTGCAGGGTCTGTACCAGAAGACATATGAAGAAAGACTAAAGGAGCTTAATAATAATAATAATAACTTTATTTTTATAGCGCCTTTCTGTAAACAAGGCACTGTACAACTTTAAGAACAGATAAAATCCAGTAAAAAACATAAAATTCACAAACAGCAGAATAAATAACTGTCAGAATACAATTAATCCTGTTAGGCAAGATGCCATAAATGAGTCTTTGAGGCCCTCTTAAAACTCTCCACAGTCGTGCACTCATGAATCTGATGAGGCAGAGAATTCCACAGGGTCAGGGCCGCATACATAAAATCATGGGCTCCTGATGTTTTAAGATGTACCTGGGAATCTCTAACAACCCTTCATCAGCTGAGTGGAGTGGTCACCCAGGCAGTAAGGCAGCAGAAGCTCTTGCAGATAGCCCGGGCCCAGTCCGTGAAGGGCCTTAAAGGTCAGAAGCCCGACCTTGAAGGTGCTCCACCACTGAATTGGCAGCCAGTGCAGTTCACGCAGCACCAGTGTGATGTGACTGGAATGAGAAGTCCCCATCAACAACCACACCTCAGCATTCTGCACTAGCTGCAGCGGTGGATATCAACCCTGGTAGCCCTAAGTACAGGGGTTGCAGTAGTCAGGTGCGAGGTCACAAAGGTATGGATCAGCATTGGAAGGTTGCCGGATGGAACAAGGTGCTTAATCCTGGCAATGTTCCTGAGATGGTAGAATGAGGACACGAATGCAGTGTCAACCAATCGTCAAAAACCACCCCCAGGTTTTGCACCCATTCAGAGGAAGGCAGCTGGACACCCCAGAGACAAAGTCCAGAGGGTTGTCTAGACACCAACCCCTCTGTCCGGGAACCCGGATCCACCACCAACACCTCATTCTTTCCAGAGTTCAGTTTCAACCAGCTGGATTTCATCCAGTCCTGGATTTCTTTGAGGCAGTTATTAAAGACTGAGCATGCATTATCCTGGTCGGCTGCAAAACACAGGTAGAGCTGGGTATCATCAGCATAGCAGTGACACCTCAGCCCATACCATCTTTTTTTTTTAACTCTTTTTCCCTCTGGTCACAACCCACAGAGCCTCTCTCAGGTATCCTGCCTGTTCCTGCCCACCTGAGGTCCCCTCGGCCCCCAGCCTCCTCTCTCCCCCCCCACAGCCAGCACCCCCATCTTAACCCCTCTGGGGTGGGGCGCCTCCTTTTGGGCACTCTTACAACATAGACTCTGACTGTAGGTGAGGCCCGGCGGAGGAACTGGAAGGCCGGCAGGTGGATCTGGAGGTGGGCATGGGGGTCAGGTGCCATCGCCTACCCAGCAGAGCCAGGCTTTTCCATGTTCTTGTGACCCTCCCCCAGGTGTGGTGCACCCCTGATGCAGTGGCACATGGCAACCCTGCCTGTGTCAGCCACACTGACTGATGTGCTGCTAATGTACTGCAGTGCGCCCGATCTCCACCGGGAGCTGCTGGTACGCTGGACAAGCCCCAGCCCTCCCCCGGGGGAGGAGAGCAGCCCTATAGGTGCTCGATCCTTGCCCTGTCCCTGCTGACCCCTGGTGCCCGAGCTCACTCCCGAACTTGGGTTGCTGGCGTGGCACGAGGCATGGCATCCAGCGCCAACCTCAATGCCACTGGACTGGCCTAGCCTATACCACCTTACAATGTCTTCGAGGGCAGCATATACTGCGAACAACATGGGGACAACACCGACCCCTGAGGGACCCCACATGGCAGAGAGAATATAGATATATATATAGAGAGAGAGAGAGAGGAGACAGAGAGATGGTGGGTGGGGTGGGGTATATCCCAGATGGAGATTTGTGTAACCCTAAATGGATTAAAATAGTGTGCTAAGGTATTTCTGCACTGAGGGGTTTGAGACATCCCTGTATTTTCAGCAATGTCCTTGAAATGTTAGCAAAGGTATTTACTTCTCACAATGTGTTTTCTGCTTGGTGACAAAATGTCTCTTGTGACCGCACAGCAATTTCCATTGCCAGGATGCTTCCAGGGTGTTTTTCCACCCGCTAGTGGCATGTAAAGGGCCCAGCCCAGAACCTCTGCAAGTGAGTTTCAGTGTGCTCTCTCTAAATTACAGTTCTGAGTTCCAGACAGAACCTCTAGGTTTTGAGCATCTCTGCATGTGCTTCTGCAGCTGCGACCGCTGGATGGGGCCTGCAGATCTAATAATGGTGGCTGTGTCCTGGGCCTGGGTGGCACTGGCTCCTTCCCATGTGGGTCTCCAAGGCTTGGGCCCAGACTGGGGTCTGTTGAAGGTCCACCCTAAAGGAGGGCCTCCATGACTTTCCTACCATCTGGCTAGGTTCTGTAGGAATGGCAAAGGCATTGGATGAGAAGAACCTGTTCTGGCAGAGGCCTGTGGCCTGCAAAGGCGCTGATTGTGAAGGCATGTAAAGCGCGGAAGATTCAGGGCAGTTGGTGGCACCAAAGATCTGAACCCAAAGGGAAGGGAATGGACCTAATCAGCTGGAAAGCTGCTGTTGCTGTGACTGCTTTGGCTGTGGACTCCAAATCCAGGGGAGGGATGCAGCTAGGGGCAGCAGCCAGTGAAAGGTAATCTATTTCATTACTAGTTCACATCCAAGCTGGATGCGGTGTTCAGTTTAGGAAGGTATATATCTCTATTTGTTTGACCTCTACCAGAACACTGAAGCTGTTCCTAACAAGAGACACTGTGGCTGTGCTGTGCCTAACAGGGCCAGAACACCTCAGTTCCCCTTGTCTTGCTTGTGGCCACACAAGGATGCACAGTGGGTATCCATATTTGGCATTAGCACTTAGGTATCTGGGCAAATGTGTTCACTGCAAATATGTTAAATATTGATGATGCTGCTAAGGTTCAAAACTGCGACTGACTGATCAGAAACTATACATGAAAATGATTATGAATGATAGTATGACTGCTGAATTCCAGTTTGAAACTGGGCCTTAGATGTGAGATGTGGTCAGTGGCTGTTTTTTTTTTTTTTAGTCTTTGGAAACTGGGTAAGGCCCACTACACACAAATGCACAAGTGCCTGTGTTCAGGGGTGACCTGGGAGCACTGGGTGGTTAAGTGACTTGCTCAGAGTCACACAGTATGCAAATGGAGGTTGTGTGAATCAAACCCAGGTTTGGTCTGCTGGATGTACCAAGGTTATTCACAGCTCGTTACTCTAACCTATAGGCTATACTGACCAGTCAGCTCTCTGTAACAAAACTAGATGTGTGTACTTGCTGCTGTAATTAAATTGTTGAAGTTTTGCAAGAAATATTATAAAATGGGTCTTGAAAATCCTGTAACCTCATTGGTCAAAGCATGTCACATGACCATGTGTAAAGATCCTGGTAATCAAATGCTTACTTTCTTTTAACCTAATTCTTTTTTTTTAAGTTTCAATAACAGATCAATTTTATAATTGCAATAATGCACTTCAAGGCCTGTGTAATAGTGGGATTTACATACTTCTTGTGCGGTTAAAGTCACTTGGCTGCACCTCATGACACACCACACAAAGTGTGTATATATCCCGCAGCAACAAATGCCCTGTTGTGCATTATTGCTTAATTAACGCCTAAGTGTTGTGTCCTGTGTCCACTGTTTTTCTAAAGTGTACAGCATTGCACAAGTAATCACAACAGTAAATGCAACCTAAAAATAATTTATGAGCTAAAGCTGAATCAATTAAGTTACTCCAAGTTACCAGGCAGGAATAGATTGTGTACAGTGTAATGCAAGGATAAATCTATTTTTTGACCACAGAAAGGTGGCTCCTGTCCCTGATCAGGAGAGTGGAACTCTATGTAGATTCGAGGGCACCCCAAAGCTAGATTATTTATCCAAAATTGGGAAAAAGCATATCAGGATACGTAACTGCAATAAGAAAATGGGATGGCAGTAAACCATGTTAAAATAATTTCCCATGACCTTAACAATTACACATTTAAAGAAAGGACATTGTTTATGAATGATAAAATTAGTTACAAGAATTTTACAACATGAAAAGGGAAGTTATATGTTTCTCTTATCGGCCTACCTCTGGATCAGTTATTTTGTTTTTCCTTGTTGCAGACTTAACATTATTATTGCAGACTCCAGGAAGGATTAAGGTTTCCTGCCTTCCCATTTTTATATACATTTAATTCATAAATAGATTATTTTGGAACTGTATTAAATTCAGCATCTCACCTTCACAAAAGGAACACAAGCAGTATCACAAATATTTTTCTTTAGTGAATACTTTGTACATGAAGGGTCCGTATATTTGATTGTAATTAAACCCGGGTCACTCCAGAAAAAAGGGAATCTTTGCTCTTAGTGGGCCTGCCTACCCAGCTACCAAAATTCAATAAATAAATAGAATTTGGTGCGGGGGGAGGCACACTGAAGCTGGAGCTCATTTCTAGGTGTGACCCAGGGACACAGACATTTCTTATGTCCCTCCTAAATTTGGCATTTCTGTCACTGAGGAGTAGGGATTTGAATCACAAAATAATGCCAGCCATTGCTGTTACAGTCTAGTTCTCATTAAGAAAATGCTATCCAGGGGCCAGCCCGCGGGCACTGAGGCTGAGGCGCTGGACGCCACACCGCTTCTCCACGCCGGGTGACCCGGGTTCGGAGCCGGACTCGGTCACTGGGTGGGTCAGCCAGGGAGTTAGGCTTGAGCATCCCACAACTGCTTGCCTACTCTGGGGAGGGTTGAGGCCATAGCCTGAACATTGCTCTGACTCGAGCGGAGGCTCGAGTACTGCAAGCCCCAACATCAGGGGAATGGGTGGTCGCTATACAGCCTGATGTTGGCGCTTGACACCTTGATGTTGGGGGACCTATGCTGTAAAGGGGGTAGGGAGAAAATGGAGAAAATTCCTGCCATCGCTGGGAAGATGGAGCCCCCAGAGACATGCCCGTGATGTGCCTTTGCCTGCCTGATGGCCCTCGGACCGACGAAAGTTGATTGATGGGGTAAGGGGGCTCTGCCCCATCCCCTCTCGGGGGGTAAGCCGAAGCTCCATGGGATCCAGTGGGGTCGTTTGGGCAGGGTGGAAGGTGAGGGATGTCTGCCTTGGGGCTCCTGAAGGGTTGGGGATGGCAGGCTGGGAAAGGTGGATAAATAGTGATTTCAAAAAAAAAAAAAAAAGAAAATGCTATCCAAACTAAGAAGCATGTATGGCCTTGAGGAAAGGAGGGAGAGGGGGGACATGATAGAAACTTTCAAATACCTTGAGGGAATCAACAAAGTCCAAGAGGGTAGCATATCTCAGAAAAAGAGATGTGCAAGAACAAGGGGGCGCAATTTGAAGATAGAGGGGGACGGCTCAGAGGTCATGTGAGGAAGAATTTCTTCACACAGAGGGTTGTAGATGCATGGAACAGCCTTCCTGAGGAAGTTGTAGAGTCAAAAACAGTGGGGGAATTCAAGAATGCATGGGACAGACATAAGGCAATTCTAGTGGGGGGTAGGAGGAAGTAGGTTGTTGGTTAACTAGGATCTGCAGCTTATCCGTCAGGTAAGGAAATAGGCAGACTAGGTGGGCCAAGCGGTCCTTATCTGCCAGTCAAATTCTATGTTTCTATGTTTCTATGTGGCAAAGTAGACAGGCAACAATTGGTCCTACCCACAGCCTTTAAAGATTTGGTACTGAGGTCCCTCCACAATCACATGGGGCACCTTGGTATTGACAGAACCCTTGACCTGGTACAATCTTGCTTCTATTGTCCTAAAATGGGGGCCGACATTGAGCACCATGTAAAGACTTGTAGTTGCTGTCTGCAAAGAAAAGCCCTGCCTCAGAGGGCTGCCCCCGCTAATATTATTACCAGTGCCCCCATGGAACTAGTCTGCATAGACTTCTTGTGTTTAGAACCTGATCAGTGAAAAATTGGCAATGTGTTAGTGGTTACAGATCATTTCACATGGTATGCACAAGCTTTTCCCACCAAAGATCAAAAGGCATCTTCTGCGGCCAATGTGCTAGTGGAAAATTTTTTTCGTCCACTATGGTGCCCCCCAGTGGATTCATTCTGATCAAGGCAGACTTTGAGAGTTGGTTAATCAAAGAAATGCTCTCTCTATGGGGGGTTCGAAAGTCAAGAACCACCCTCTATCACCCGCAGGGAGACCCTCAACTAGAACATTTTAACCGCACCCTTCTAGACATGCTGGACACCCTCCACCCAAAAGGCAAGCATAAATGGAGCCAGCAGATTAGCACCTTGGTACACACATACAATTGCATGAAAAATGATGGTACTGGGTTCTCCCCTTACTGCCTCATGTTCGGGAGAGAGGCCCGGCTGCCAGTTGATGTCTGTTTTGGGGTCTCTCCAGATGGGGTCTGAGCCAAAAACTACTTGCAATATGTACAAAAACTGAAAGCTCAATTGAATCATGCCTATCAACTGGCCCAGACAATGGCCACCAAGAGAAATCTAGCCAACAAAGAGAGGCATGATAAAAAAGTAAAGGCTCATGAGCTTCGACCTGGAGACCGTGTGTTGTTACGCAATTTGGGATTGCATGGTAAACACAAAATTGCTGATTGGTGGCACCATCTTCCCCATGTAGTAGTTGGAAAGTTGGATGATTTACCTGTGTACAAGGTGCGCCCAGTGAACAACTCCAAAGCTGTCAAGACCATGCACCGTAACCACTTGCTACCTATCGGCCAAGTCACGATTGAGGCTGAACCCTCCAGAAATTGAGCCCCCTGGGCTGGTGACTTGTGCTGCTGCAAGAAAGAGACAGAGTCGGTCTACCCCAGTGGTCATAGATTTAAGGTTTCCTCTGCAGCAGGCCCAGAATGATAATGACTGTCAGTCCACTTCTGACGAAAGTGAATACAACCATGCCTGTTACCCCTCTTATGAACTGAGTCAGCTGTTTTGAGGTAACCCCCCTGATACATTGTGGGGATGAAGCTGGGCCTTCTGGACTGCCTACCCCCCCCAGCTTCGTCCTTGGAGCCAATGCTCCCAGAAAGCGAAGTGCAAAGTATCATGTCTGAAGATGTTGAATCTCTGTGTATTGTGGAACTGTATGATTTGCCTGAAGAAGGGGCTGAGGGTTTGAGTCTTTTTGGTGACATACCAGAAGTTGAAGAACACTATGAGAGTGCTGACCACCCCCCCTTCAGTGCCTCAAAGCTTGATTGTGCCTGAGCCTTTGCAAAATGAGTGAAGTGTTGTAGAAACAGAGCCTGCAGAGCAAGGAGCCGACAGTGCCCCAAGTTTGGACATTCCCACCCAGGCAGAGGTACCCCTCACAAGTGATGAGAGTCCCCAGACCAGTGCTGAGAGTACAGAGATTGTAGTTGTCCCCCTCAGAAAGACTGGCTGAGCTGTCAAGCCAGTAGTACACCTCAGTTATGATTCTCCCGGGAGGCCAGTGGATTTGCCTCTCAACGTGGTGCACAAAGGTGTTTATGTCTCACCAAGCTCTCTGCCCAAATTGAGCTTGACAGCCAATTCCAGGTTACTTGTCTTTCCCTCTCACCATGGTGCCCCTGCCCCCTCTAGCCCCAAGTTAGCTGATAGGGAAGGGCCCCCTCTTGCATTGTTTAAGGTACAAGAAGTTATTACCTGATTCAGTATAGTAATGTTCAATTTACCTGTGTGAAATATGCACAATGTGTTGTCAGAATGGATATAGTATCATGAAGTGTAGTGAATATGTATAATAAAGTAATAAGTTTATGTTAACTGATAAATGATAGTACAGACTTGATGCGGACACCAAATTTTCTGCAGGCAGGGAAGGGTGTAACCCCCTACAAATGGGGGTTCCTGAAAAGTCTTCCTCGAGCTTCCCTAAATGCTCACTGCCAGGCTGGTGTCCTGTGTTTTAGCAGTTAAATGTGATTGCCAGAGAGTGCCTGTATAGCCTCTGTGTACTGTCTCTTTAAGAATTGCCTGGATTGTAGTCATAAGTAATCTGAGAGGGAACTCTGTTGAAAGATGTAACTATTTGCTGAAAATCATTTAGAGTGATAATGATAATGTAGTTTGTCTAACCTGCCTTCTTTGTAGCAAGGACTGTTTTATTTATCTCCACTATCTTGGTCCTGGACTGCAAATTGGACCAATCAGTACTGGTGGGACCTAAAATGGAGCTGGACTACAGGAGCTGTCTGGAGTCAAAATCTGTAGGAATTGTAGTATTGGGCTTTTTTGTGCCTTTTTGCACCTGAAGGGGGATCCTTTCTGTGTGACTGACAGGAGGATCAGCCAACCAAACCTTTTGGATTCTGGGGAATTTTCCAGGCTGCTGCAGCTAGTTTCACTTTTGAGCTGAGAAGTGAAGAAGTAAAGATCAAGTGATTTTGAGCAGCAGTTCTGTGTAGTTTTGCATGGGAGAACTGTGAAAGGGCTGAGTTTTGGCCTGCCTGACTGCCTGCTGTCATTGAGAGGGAAAATAGAGTTTATTCGGACTGAATCTGAGTTGTGAGGACTATTTAAGCCACTGGACTGTGACCAGGCTTTAACCTGAAGAAGACCGAAGATTTGCTGAATGCGATTGGCCTGTCAGGATTTCCAGCTGCTTTTGAATCCCCGGTTTGTGCAGAGACTTTGCGATCGTGACTGGAGAGTGGTTTGCCTGGTACAGTAGAATTTCCTTACATGTAAATGTGCTGTGTATTGAAAGTGGGTCGTGATTTGGTTCCCCACTGTGTGACTGTGTTCAGCTTGCTGGAAGCTTTATCCAGACTAATAGGACTGAATCTGCGTTCATCTCCATTCGGCCTGGGCCATGCCATGCTGGTCCTGCCAGACTACCCCACTGCACAGAGAAAGCCACTGACGAGAGACCTGCCTGGGGATCAGTCCCCTGCTCCACGCTTGAACAGGAACAACACCTTGGCTAATCGTGTGGACCCTGCTTCTCCTGGCACTCCAGATTAACCACCTGCTGTCTCAATTTTCATCCAGCCTGTGTCCAGTCTTGGGTATCGTGAGTAATCATCAGGGTAGCTCCCTGCAACAACAGCCTAATCTAAAAGTGTGTCATCTGATTGTCTTGTTTTTTTCTTTTCACGAACTGAGCCCTCCGGCTCCGGGTTACAAATAATGTGTGTTGTGCATGTTGTTTTCTTCCATCACAGGGCCCCAACCAGCTGTAACGTTCCTGGCTAGCCCACCATTCTCCATCTGGGTACTCAGAGTGTGTGACTGTTTATGGACCCTGAAGTGCATGCATAACTGTTTGATTGACAGAGCCTTTAAGCAAATTAACCTGATTACGCCCCTCCCTTGTTCAAGCCCCTTAAAATAAATCAGATCTTACTCTTTTTTGGATTTACCCTGACTGTGGTTCCAGTTTGTGCAAGAGTACTCTACTGCTGTTATTTGCTGTGTGGAATCTTGCTTTACAGGGTGTCCCTAGGGCCGGGCCAGAAGAAAGCCCTGGTGGTAAGTGCAAACAGTGTGGGTACTTGTGTGGTGTATCAGCGGTATTGTTAAAGTGATTATTGTGTATTGTTCTGCCCACTAGTAAGGCAAGAAGGGGGGTTACAGTGTCCCAGAGGGCTGTGTCCAGGTTAGCTTGACCACTACCAACCCTGACCTCCGGGTGGAGGCACCTGTTTCAGAATTCAGGCCCCTTAACCTGCTACTAGCAAGCAGGCAGGGGTAGTAGTCTTTGGGATAGCGCCACCTAGGGGTTACACTCATTATAGGCTATAGTTATGTAGCATGCTCCTGAGTCATCTGTTTTAATAATAAATGAGTCCTTTCTCAGTTGTCTCTGCCCTTCCCGACTGTGCCTGGCCATGTATAGCTGAATGTCAAAAGATACTTTCACAACCAGGCCAGGCGTGGTATCGGAGGATAGAATGGCTGAATGCTTTAGCTTTTCTAAGTCACTGGCAGAGATAGGAGAATGGTGAGCCATTACATTTTTGTGCTCCTTTCTCAGTTTTTTCAGTATATAATACAGGATGTTGCTGGCAGGCTTGAATGTGGCATCACCCACAGATAAGGCTTATATTGCGGCCAATGTCCGGTGCATTGATGTGCCTGTTTAGCCCTGCTTGCAGGACACATTACCCCGAGACGGAGTACAAATCACCAGTGCTGATCCCAACCTCTGGATAAAACTTGCAACGGTGATTTGCTATGGTTTCTAGGCTGTCAGTTTTGAAATTTATTTCAAGGTCATTGTACTGTGCCCATGGATTAAAAAGAAATAGTGCCCACTGTGTGTTTTGCTGGGTATTTACTTCTTGCTGCTCATTCTTAATGACATCAAGCTGAGAGGTGCTGACTGACACAAATCTTTCCTCGATGTGTTTCTCTTTTTCCTTTCATTTCTGTGTCCATTGTTCCATAGAGGAATCTTTAGGGAATAGCTATCCAATATTTCTTTCAGCTGTCAGGTTAAATCGAACTTCATAGACGTTTGACATTGTGAAGAGATTTCTGAACTGTCACTTCTGTCACTAACGTCAGTTTTCAAGATGGCTGACATAACAGAATAAAAATCTGTCTGGCAGCAGGATTCCAGTTTGGTGGTTGGTATGCCTGGCACTTTTTATTGGTGGGGCGCTAACTGTTAATGTACGCCCCCCCCCCCCCAGAATGTTTTCAGCCAGTCAAGTTTCTTTTCTTTTTAAGCCCATTTTCTAAATACTGAGATATCAGGCTCACATGGCAACAGCCTGAGGATCCCACAGTCAGAGTTCTTTCTCCAATTGCATATCCTGCAACTAGAAATAATTGCGATGGTAATTAGTTAGTGGTGCTGTAATAACCACTGCAAAGCAATTGGAATGTAAATTTTAATTAGAAAAAATAGTAATGTGTACTAACTGGGAATTGAAACCATGCCTCTGAAATATCATCATGGCCCGCTACCACTGAGCTATTAAGTTAATATTCCCACTGTACCACTAGCTAATTACCAAGGATTGCAAAAAAATTATGCATGCCTTTTTCTGGTGTGAAAAAACAAGATAACAACTGAATCAATTTTTCAAAAGTCAAAATAGTGTACTGATTCTGACACTTTTTGTGTATAGAAAAACAGGACAGCTGGTTCTTTATCAGTGGGTTACGGTAGAATTTACCCATGAGCAAAAATGTCATCTGACCAATCAGGAGTCATTAATTTAAAACCCAACATGTAATGCAGTTTAGAGTCTGTGTTTACTACAAGTGCACTACTTTAATCAATCAAAATGAACTACTATATATAATGGTGGAAATGGGAGGAGGGGGGCACAGGAATTCTGTGCAGTCAGTAAAATTAAATGTCTGACAGTTCTAGGGAAGAAATGGAGAAGGACTGGTGCAGTTTAAAATGTGTGCTCTGAATCCTTATAACTCCAGCAACTAAAGGTAAAAACTGCAACATTGTTAACAAGCATTTGTCACTGCCGAATGTTGGCTTGCTGGCACTAGCATTGATAGTGCAGGAGTTCAAGAGATGCACAGTAGGACTGGCAGTGAAGCAGTGAACTGACGCCGACCCCAGACCCAACATGCAGAGAGTGACAGGCATTGGGGTGTGCTTTTGGGTCGTTGGCCATAACGCTCATGCCATTTCACCTCACCCTACCCCGCAGAGACAGACAAGTGCCACAGTGTGCCTTGGGGTCTTTGAGCCTTATGCTCACCACATTCCATAAGGAAATATACTGACATGGGTGCAGTGTAGGAGAATGGGGTGAACATTGGGGCTGAAGAGTCCAAGGCACATCTCGACGCCTGTCACTGACTGCAGGGTGGGAGTGGAATAGTGTGAGCATTACAGCCAACAATGCCAAGTCACACCCCTGATACCTGTCAGTCTGTACAGGGTGGGGCATTATGGTTGGAAACTCTAATGCCCAGGGCATTTGTTAATATTTTCACTCAAAATTTTCAACATGGGCCGTTTGTGACACCCACCTCATGAACAGTGGCACTATGAGTTTGTTTGCCGAAAGGTGATTTTGTACAGCAACTGTGCATTTTGGCACCACAGGTGTGAAAACACATTTCGGGCAGGATGTGAAAAGTGACAGCTGCACTGTTCATGAGGAGGTGTAAAAAAATGGCATTGTTGAAAATCTGGAGTGAAAATATGAAAAATTGGTGACATCACGAGCGTGCGTAGAAACTGCACAATGCACGCCCGTAACGCAATTATTTTGGGGATTTGTTTAACCAGATTTTAAGCATAGGCATTTTGGGAACTCTGATCATGAACAGTGTCACTGTGATTTTGTTAATCTGGCCCGAACATTGATTTCCCACAGCGACCGCGCCATTGTGTGACATGTGCGAAAACTTCGGGCAGGATGTGAAAAATGGCAGCTGTACTGTTCATAAGGCGGTGTACAAAAATGATAATAATGAAAATCGGGAGTGAACATATGAAAAATTGGTGACGTCACGAGCGTGTATAGAAACTGTGCAATGCACACCCGTAACGCAATTATTTTGGGTATTTTTTTACCAAATTTTCAACATAGGCATTTTAGGACCTCCACTCATGAACACTGTCACAGTGATTTTGTTAATGTGTCCTGAACATTGATTTTGCACAGCGACCGCACCGTTGTGCGCCACATGCACGAAAACACATTTTGGGCAGGATGTGAAAAATGACAGCTGTAGTGTTCAAAAGGAGGTGTGAAAAAGCATAATGGTGAAAATCTGGAGTGAAAAATATTAAAAATTGTCAAAGTTACGAGTGTGTGTTGAACCTGCGCAATGCACGCACATAACACAGTCATTTTTTTGAATTCTTCCGCCAGATTTACAAGATAGGGTTTTTGGGACCCCACCTCATGAACAGTGGCATTGTCATTTCAGTAATCAGTTGCGAAAGGTGATTTTGCACAGTGACTGCAAAATGACCTTCCGGGGCTGAGTAATGAGATGACAGTGCATGTGTTCATGAGACGGGGTCCAAAGCACCCCATGTTGAAAATTTGGAGGCAAGATTCCAAAATATGGCTGATATTTCCACCTAAGTTGAAAAAAAAACATTTATGCCATTATACAGCTTACTGGCATTTCTTCAGTTCGCAGTCGGCTTTGAAGAGTCCAGACGTGTTCCCGGTCCAGTGAAGATTGTCGCACTGGACTCCGGAGGTAAGTATGGGGAGATGGTGTGTGTGTGTGTGTGTGGAGAGATGGGGTGCACAGAGGGTGGCTGCGGGTTGGGGGAGGGGACCCTACCATGAGGACCGCTTTTCTTTCAGGTAATTAAAAAAAACACCACGGACAGTTTTCTTTTTACAGGTGTATGAAAACGGTTGTGCACACCTGTGGTGGGCTCCCAGTGTGCCCCATGACTTTGGGGGGGTGATGTTGGTCACACAAAGGTGGGCTCCCAGTGTGGCACAGAATGGGGTTGGGGGCCGGAACATGCCGATGACAGCCGGCTTTGATTACGGGGAGGTACATTGGTGTGGGCTCCCAGTGTGCCACACAATCTTGAGGTGGTGTTATTTAGCATGCCGACAGGGGGATTGGGCACCCCTTAAGTCCGATTTGTAGGCATTGTGCGGCAGGCAGTGGCGACAGCCACTGCCGCCATGTTTATTGAAATACTTCACCAGGAAAGGCACGTTGGGAGGCGTGTTATTGTGCTGCTGCATGATGAGCTTGTCTCTCATTGCAGCGGCACTTTCTTTACAAGGTTTGACCACTTTACATATTTCTTGTGTGAGCGCCTGCGTGCTGGCTTATTGGGGAATGAGGGACGCACCTACTAAAGCATATCCTGCATTCGCCCACACTGATGCACCTCCGAAATCTGCTACTACCACAAGATGTTGGCTTACACCTGCGTGCAAGCCAACATAAAAATAGCTAAAAGTGACCAAACCACCATAAGAGATGTTCTTTCGTACGTCAAAGGTGGCTGATTTGTCCAGGGGAATTTTCTTTATTTACACTACTGACTATGCTGGCATCTCCCAATAACTGTAAATCCAGACCATTACCATACAGTTACATAGAAACAGAATTTGTTGGCAGATAAGGACTGCTTGGCCCACTCTGTCTGACCATTTTTTTCCTGTCTATACTGTTACCGCTGACCCTATTTGATGTCGGCACTCCCTTCCTATCACGATTCCTTTGTGCCTATCCCATGCATGCTTGAAGCCCACCACTGTTTTCACATCTATCACCTCCACTGTTCCAGGTGTCCACCACTCTTTCAGTGAAGAAGTACTTCCTCATAACCCTCCTAAATTTACCCCTTCCAGCTTCATTGCATGCCCCCTTGTTTTTGCGCACCTACTCTTCTTTTTTTTTTTATTTATTCTTTTTGCGCCCTGCTTCCACTACCATCCATCCACCAGGTCATGGACCCTGTGCTGTGGCTTCCCCATATCAGCCATCCTCCCGGGATCCCCTAGCTTACCCCCCAGGGTGGAACCATGGCACTAGAACCCCTTAAAGGGTGCCACGGTCAACAGGATAGGGCGGGAGTCGGTCTGGGGAGCCGATCGCAGCCATGGGGCGGGCATCACCAAGGCAGTGGGCAGGCTAATTTTTTCTTGTTAGGCCCTGGGGTGGGGACGTGCAATGACGTCCAGTGTCTGCCCCGCACTGCCCCTCAATGTGTTGAGGGCCAGTTGGTTCATGAGCCCTCCAGCCTCTGCTAGGGGTCTCTTGATCGCTGGGCACTAACCCTTCCCTCCCCCCAGAGAAGAAGAGTAGTCCATAGGATGGTCCATCCTTCTTCTCCCGGCCGACCCTCCAGCTCCCCAGGTCTGTTCCCAAACTCAGGCTGCTGGCGTTGCAAGCGGAAATCCCACTGCTGTGCCTATGGGCCAGCTGCGCGCACCTTCTTTTCTGAAAAATACTCCCGTCCTGTACCTTATTCACCCTGTGAGGTACCTGCAGGTCTTTATCATGTCCCCCTCTCCTTCCTCTTTTCCAGGGTGTACATATTGAGCTCCCTCAGTCTCTACCCAATGGGGCTTATGATGCAGTCACTGCACCATTTTAGTTGCCCTCCTCTGGGCAGCCTGTACACTGTCTATGTCCTTCCTGGGATGTGGTCTGTAGAACCGGACACAGTACTCCAGTTGGGGTCTCACCAACAACTGATACAGTGGTAACACCACCTCTCTCCTTTTGCTGGTGCTACTCCTTCATAGACAGCCCAGCATCCCACTGGCTCTACCTACTGCCTTGTCTCACTGTCTTGTCACCTTTAGGCCATCAGATATAATTACCCCAAGTTCCCTTTCCTATTTAGTAACTTCTAATATCTCTTCCCCCATTTTATACTCTGCTACTAGGTTTCTGTGCTCTAAGTGCATGATTTTGCACTTTTTTGCATTGGAACTCAGCTGCCATGCATGCCCTTGACCACTCCTCGAGTTTTCTCGGGTCTCTACTCATACTCTCCACCAGTTCCGGAGTATCAATCCTATTGCAGATGTAACCCCCACCCCCCTGCCTTTTTGCAAAATGACAGGTGGCATGCTGTTGAAGCTGACAGCAGTACCTGGTGGGGACTGGGTTCAGGGAGGATGAGGTTACTCGGCACAGGGGCACCCAAGTAAATCCGAACACAGGAAGCAATGACTGTAATGTCCAGAACCAGGAATGGGATTCTACAGTGTGGCTTTTATTCACATACAAGCTGAACAAACAAAGCATAGACGGACCCCCATGGGGCTACATTCCTGGTAATGCAGATTAGAGACAACAGAACACTTCTTCACATTTCCAGCCCTCAGGCTCTAAACCCACAAGGCACATAGCCTGGACTTGCATGCAGCTTTGGGTACACAGCCCGACTTGTACACTACTTGGGTTTTCCCCACTGGCCTGGCTCCCTCGCCGGCCACTTGATCCGTGGTCCATTATGGGAATGAACCAGTTTTCCAATTGGTGGCTCCCCAAACCACCTTACAGCCTTTGACTCCTAGAGGGAATTTTCCTTCCAATCCCATGTCTGGGTACTTCCGTCATCACTGGCCAAGTGCATGAGGCAAAGTAGAAACCACAGAGCAAATCCATAGAGGTGGACCTGGTTACTAAAGATGGGGGTCTCCCACCTCCAGCTCCACAATCCATACCCGCCATTTCTTGGAAACTAAACAACTCTTTTCTGAAAGCTTGGCAATGTAGATTACTGGGTAGGCATTATGTCACATCTCCTCTACATGTCTTGACTTCCCTATGTGCTGGACTTGAACATACTTTTACTTTTGGCTAAGCCTATTACTCTAGGCCTCCCACTACTTCAGTAGTCCAATCCCCACTATCACACAAGTCCCAGGGTGAAAACATGGGCCGTTTAGAAAGAGCAGAAACTCACCCTCTGGTTGCAGGTGCCCCACAGGCGAATCTCGAAATCTTGTTTCCCAAAACTCTTGGACCAAATAAGGCAGCTTCTCCACTAGCAGTAGCCAGGGGGTTGCCCTTGGAAATGCAGGGTAAACTTTCCTACACCATTCCCTGAGGGATGGGGCACTGAGACCCGATTCAGCGGTCTCCACCACTTTAAAACTAGCTTCTGTGTCTCTCTTTAGGTGGAAACAAACACCTTTTTCCTAAATGTATCAAGGCTGAGGCTCCAACAGCCTAACACAGAGCTGCTGTGCTCCTTTCACAGCAAGCTTCAAACTCCAACTGACCTACAGACTACTGTTCAAACCTCCCAACATTCTACTCCAACTCCCTGCTGCAGATTCCATTGTGGCCCATGCAGCTGCGATAGTTCTATGGTGATGTCATCTCTCAGTATCAGCTGAGACTGAGAACAGAGTGAGACAGTGTGAAACCCATTTAACTGGAGTTTCACAAGCTGTCTTCCCTGCCTACCACTAGGTCTTACTGGGATTCTAGTAACCCCGGGTAACAAGGGGGTTACACAGATTTTGGTGTCATCTGCAAAGAAGCATACCTTCCCTTCCAGCTCTTGTGCAGTGTCACTTATAGAGACATTGAAGAGGACTGATCCCAACACTCAGCCCTGATGTACTCCACTGATCACTCTCCTCTCATTAGAGTGAGTGCTGTTTACCACCACCCTCTAGCGTCTATCCATCAGCCAATTCTGTACCTAGTTTACCATCTTGGATCCCACCCACAAACTGCCCAGTTTCCTTATAAGCCTCCTAAGTGGTACAGTGTCGAAGGCTTTGCTTAAGTCTAAGTAGGCCATGTCCACCGCCCCCCAATCTATTTTCCTGGTCACCCACTTGAAGAAAATTATCAGGTTCATCTGATGTCACCTCCCCCTTCTGAAGCCGTACTGCCTCAGGTCATATAACCCACTGGATTCCAGATACTGCACTATCCTTTCTTTTAAAAGTGTCTCCATTAACTTCCCCACCACTGACATTAGACTGACTGGCCTATAGTTGCCAGTCTCCTCCCTGCTACCACGTTTATGAAGTGGGACTACATCTGCCCTCCTCCAGTCCTCTGGAACCACTCTTGCTTCCAGTGAGTTGCTGAATAGGGCTGTCAGAGGTGCAGCCAGTACCTCCCTGAACTCCTTCAGTACTCTTGGGAGTACCTCGTCTGGACCCATAGCGTTATCCACTTTCAGATTCACAGGTCCTCTCATGACTCTTTCCTCTGTGAATTGACTTGTGTCTACTTCCCTGCCCCAGTGATCCTTCTTCTTTTATGTGGTCTGTCCTCCTCTCCCTCTACTGTGAAGACTTGGCAGAGATATCTGTTTAGGGTATCTGCTTTTCCTGATCCTCCTCTGTACAGTCTCTCCCTGCTCTTCTTAACCACACTACTCTTCCTGTTGTCTTCCTCTTTTTGCTTCTGTATCTAAAAAATGCCTTGCCCTTTTAGTTACCTCACTGGCTATTCTTTCCTCAGTCTGTGCCTTTGTGCCCCTCACCAACTTCCCTGCCTCCCTTTGCTTTTCCTGGTACCGCTCCCTATATCTTCTTCCCACTATGTCTCGTTGTACCTCCTTAATGGTATCCCTCTTAGCCTTTACCTTCGCAGCCACTTCCCTTGAGAACCATAGTGGTCTCATTTTCCTCCTGTTTTTGCTCACTTCTTTCACATAGAGATCTGTTGCTTTCACTATGCCATCCTTTAGTTTTGCCCACTGCTCCTCCACCTCATCCAAGGCAACCCCCCCCACACACACACACCGTTAAGTCATCTCTGAGGCAGCCACTCATTTTCTTTTTAATCTGGTGTCCTGAAGTCCAGGACCTTTGTTCTTGTGTGGTTTGCCTCTGCCACCTTCCTTATGTTAAACCAAGGTGGTTGCCAGTCCTCAGGTGGCATTCTACCAACATCTGCAGTACTGTGCCTGTGGAAGCAGAGCTAGCAGCCCAGCAGGGAAGATGATGCACTTTTTGGAGCTCCTCTTCACACTTTTTAAATAGTGTATTATAACTTGTTTTTTCTTCAGAATTGCAATTACTGATTAAAGAAATTTATTTGCTGTGTTTGATAGAGGAGAAATATCTTCTTAGGAGTCGATGGGTCATCAGAGAAATCCTCCAAAAATGATTCATCTGCTGTGGGGCTGTTGACATCAAAGGGGCCTGCTCCACCGTAAACTGCGACGGGAGAAACTCTCGCTACACTGGAGTCTTTACAGTCTGCGGTGCTGGCCCTAACACAATCAATTAAACTGATGGATAAAAAGCTGGATACGTATTTGGGGAAGCTTTATCAGCCATGTTAATACCTCTCAAGGAACAGAGGTACTGTAGGCGAGAATAGAGCAGCTGGAAAATGCAGTCCACTCATTGAACATCCGACTATTGGGTATGCCAGAAGAAACTGGTGGTGAAGACCCAACAGCTTTCTTGAAGCACTGGATGCCAGAAGCACTTGGCCTGGGATTCCTACCGATGTTGATCAGGCCTTACAGAATTACTCTTTAGCAGGCCCGAGGGGCAGAGTAGGGACCCCAAACTTTACTTTTAGTAACCCAGTCCTCGGGGATGAGTAACAAGATCCTTAAAGCGGCTAGAGACCAAGGATCAATCACCATGAAGGGGAACAGGCCACCATTATTCTTTCTGGACTACTCCTTTGCTACTTGCAAGTGAAAAAAGAATGTTGAAGGTGTGAGCCAGAAACTAAGGGAAATGGACATAGAGCACAGACCGAGTTTCTTGGCCCAGCTCCAGTTTACACTCTGTGACAAAATTATGTATTCACTTACCAGTCTTAAAGTGCTGGTTCTTGTGTGGCTACTTTTCAGGAAAATACTGGAGACTGAGACTGGGAGGACCACTAGTCTAACGATGAAGCAGAGTGACAATTTTATTATGAAACAGGTCTTGTGTGAGTACATTCTGAGTTTTAAATTCAGAGAGCTACACTGGGACCTGATGTCACTGTACTTGACTCTTAGCACAGTCCTGCTAACAAATTTGAGGACTATACAGTAGCTTTTATATTGTATAGTAGGGAGTGTAGTAGTAAAAATCTTTATTTTTATACAGGATTTGTTGGTAAAACACAACATTAGGACCAGTTGTCCTGTTTACAAGGTGGTCCTGTGTAATATTTATGTGCTGAGTGCTGCACTTATGATATCAATACAGGGATGCATTGCTTAAATTTTCTCTGAACCTGTTATAAATGTTTTTATTTTAAAGTTGCAGAATGTTACTTGATGTTTAATCATGCTTTTTTCCTGTTAAAAGTTAAGGGCTCTGGCATATTAGTCTGGTGCACAGTTTAAATAGCTGCTGCTGGGGGGGGGTGGAGAGTCTATATTAAAGGAATAATGCCTGACAGGTTGGGTGTTATGCAGGGATAACATCCCACCTCAGGTGGTTGGGCCCGATGCCACAGGCCGAGGGTGTCCAACACCCGAGAAGGGATGTTATCCCAGCATAACACCCACCCAGGAGGGCATTATCTCCCTTCCTTGGTCTGTTCCCTCATCCCTTCTTTGTCCTTTCTTTCCTGGTTCTACTCCTTCCTCCTTCCCTCCCTCTCTCCTCCCTCAGGTCCACTCCCTATGTTCTCTTGGTCTCTACTGACATCAATCCTCACTGGTGTTCACCCCCCCTTCTCCCTGTATCGTTTTCAGAGCTTAGACCCTGATACCATGGTACCTTAGGAATTAACCTGATTGTATTTACCCATTTTAATTATTTTATTTGAATGTCCATTTATACAAACATTGCTTTCTACCAGAAGGCATAGTACTCTCTGTATAATTATGTATATAATCAATGTACTCTATTGTTTTTACTCATCTCGCATTGCATATATTTTTGTAATCTTTTTTTATGTTTTGCACTCTATTCTACATGTGTTTCAGCCCTTTGTACTCATCTGTTTTACAATATTGTTCATACAGAATGGCTCTTCGAGCTTTGGCTATTTCTATATTCTCTGGTGAATTTGCCATGCTGAACGTAGACACTTAGTTGCTGTCAATTCCCAAGTGCATGCGATTGTCTTCTGTATCTCATAACGTGTCTCTGTATTGTTCTTTATTACTGTTCTCTCCTGGGTCGCCCCTGAAAAAAGGACTATAATTGTCTCAGTGGACTTACCTGGTTACCAAAATTCAAATAAATAAATACATTATTCCTATTATACAATGGCTTGTTGTTTTATAATAAGAAAAATAATTTTAAGGAATATTTTTGTTGGTGTGAAAAGATATTTTTGTTTCTTAAGAGAAGATGAAACAATGGGAATCCAAATGCAAACAATCAGTAGGGATGTTATGCCAGGCTAACCTACCTGCTGTGACAGCCAACTGACCAATCAGACGCCAGGATTCTTTCTTGCCATTGTATAATCACAAATATGGCATGTCGGCAACTCTTGGTTGAAAGGGGGAAACTGTGCCATTAAGATGGCTCTCCAAATTGTTTTGGCACAAACACCCTTTCTCTAGACTCTAAGGGGGTTGGAGAAGTGCGGGAAGTAAACAACATATTTTACAATGTAGCATTCTCCTCTAGTGTTCTCTGAGTAGTCCCCTGATCATAAGATACCACCATCGAGCAGGTATTTTGTCCTCACTCAGGGGCTGGTGTATTGCAGACTTTCTGCTACAAATATCAGCACACTGTGATACCTATTCTCTTTGCTAGAGCATTTGAAGGTTTGCTGTTTTTTAATAATGCAGTTCTAACAATTAGCTCTGTAAAAGGTATATATATTTTTTCTTAGCAATCCAACAATCAAATGTGTGCCTGTAAAAAACTGGCACATCTAAAGACTATGCTTTGTACAGAATCTGTTTGAAACTACTCTAGAGTGACATACAGCAGAGCCAGTAATCTTAAAGATCTTAAGGATCGGTGACAGGATTTTCAGGACAGTAAATTAATAAAGAGGGAACTACAAGGGGAGCTTCAGTAACAGACAAGCACTGGAATAACAGTATGAGTGCAGTATAATGTGGAGAGTGGTGCAATGCAGTGTGGATGTGGGGCAGCCGTATTCAGGCAGACCTTCTGGATGCTGAGGTGCTGCCTTATCTGCAGGCATCTCTCTGGACTGTAGGATGAGGTAATCAGACTCAGAGCAGAAGTAAACTGAGTCAGGAGTACCTTCACCCCTATCCAGAGACCACCCAGTCCAATGCCACTGCCTCAAAAGATGCCAAGTACAAGGAGCACTTGGATGACGGTGGGCTTGGGGAGGGATAGGGCAGTCAGGCAGAGGCACATCCTAAATCCTATTCCACTCCAGAGCTCATATGCCGCACTGACAAACGGGGACAACTAAACAGAGGCACACAGAGAAGTGGAAGAGAAGGATGTGGAGCTCAACCAAGGAGGTGACCTCAGTGGGGAGAGCAGTGGACCCCAAAGGAGGAGGAAGGGAAACCTGGTGGGGGACTCTATCGTAAGAGGGATCCAGCTAGAAACACAGGAGGGGGAGGACAGGGAGGTGAGGTGCCTACCAGGTGCCATGGAATGCAGGGATGGGAGGAAGATCCCAGGGATCGCCAGGAAGGCAAGACGGGAGGGTGAGCTGGATGTCATTATCCACCTAGGTACTAATGATCCTGCAAATGGGGAGCCTAAGGAAGTTCAGGAAGAGTTTAGGAAATTGGGGAGGGGTCTCAAGCAAGTAGCTACTTCTGTCACCTTCTTGGAAATGTGCCTGTGAAAGGCATGGGAGAGTGTAGAGGCACACGCACCAGGAACTTTAACTCATGGTTGAAGAATTGGTGCTGTGAGAAAGGGTTTTGATTCATTGGTGACTGGGGACCCACCTGGTGGGATGGGGGCTTGTTCAAGCCTGATGGCCTACCTTCATTCTGGAGGGGAATCCAAGCAATGATAAGTTTGAATGCTACATGGACAAGCATTTAAACTAGCCAAGGAGGGTGGCAGGCCAGCAAGGAGGGGACCTAATTGCTCACCCCCCACAGCTAGCAGTGGAACCAGTGAACAGGAGGAGTGGATAGCTCTACAAAGCAGTGTGCAAAAGATGGAGATAAGCACCCAAGGGGTGGATAGTCAGAAAGGGGGCATAATTCAATAGAAGGGCAGACAGCAGGGAGAACCAGGGATAAAGGACAACCAGGGAGGGGGTTGGAGTAGAACAGTTAAACAGTCCAGGGAGTGTACATCATGGAAAGCCATGTGTGTCAATGCCAGGAGCCTTAGCAACAAGATGGAGGATCTGGAGGCTGCCATGGTGCAGTCAGAACTGGACATTGTGGCCATCACAGAGATCTGGTGTAATGATAACCATGACTGGGAGATGACCATACCTGGCTGCAACATATGCAGAAGAGACAGGGCAGGCAGGAAGGGAGGAGGAGTGGCACTTTATGTGAAAGATGGCAGAAAGGTCACCGAGATCCAAGAGGAACAAAATGGGGGAGAGATACTGTGGGTTAAGCTGAAAAGGAAAATGGGGTCTGCCATCCACACAGGTGTGGTCTACAGACCACTAGCCCAGGAGGAAGAAACAGATAGGGAGCTGATGCTAGCCATCCAAAGGATGGCAAACAAGGTGAGGTGGTGCTGGTTGGAGACTTCAGTATTCCAGATGTGGACTGGAGTATCTCAGCAGCAGCACCAGCCAGGAGCAGATTTGTCCTGGACTCCCTTCAGGGTGCCTTCCTCAAACAACTGGTCATGGAACCAACTCGGCAGAAGGCAATACTGGACCTCGTGCTCACAAATGGGGGCAGTGTGACAGGAGTAACAGTGGGGGAGCACCTGGGGAACAGTGACCACCAGTCACTGTGGTTTGAAATCACAGAAGGAGCAGAACCAAACCATACAAAAACACGTATCCTGGATTTTAGGGGAGCAGACTTTAGGAAAATGGGGAGATGCTTGAAGGAGGCATTAATGGGAATAGGGAGAGAATCAGGGGTTGAGGAACACTGGGCAATATTTAAAACAGGGATTACAAGAGCAACAGAATTATGCAATAAGCAGGTTAGCAAGGGGAAAAGGAAGAGGAGGCCATTATGGTTTTCCAAGGAAGCAGCGGAGAAAGTGAAAGCCAAAAAGATTGCATTCAGGCAATACAAAAAGACGCAGGCAGAAGGGGATAGGAAGAATACCAGGAGAAGCAAAGGGAGGCAGTGAGGTCAGTAAGGGAAGCCAAAGCTCAGACAGAAGAGCGCATCGCAAAATCAGTGGTTAGAGGGGACAAAACCTTTTACAGGTACTTAAGGGAAAAAAGAAAGGCAAAGAGAGGGATAGTGAGACTGAAGGGGGAGGATGGGGTCAATGTGGAAGATGATAACAGTAAAGCTGACATACTGAACAGATATTTCTGCTCAGTCTTTACTGAGGAAGAGGAGGGTAATGGGTCTGAAGGGAGTACAGGGGTTGGGAGCAGCGCAGAAATGGACACAAGTCCTTTTACATTGGAAAGGGTCCTAAAGAAACTGGAAGGAATAAGAGTCGATAAATCAATGGGGCCAGATGGGGTGTACCTCAGGGTCCTAAAGGAACTAAGAGAGGTGGTGGCTGAACCTCTGGCAATCCTGTATAGCTGATCACTGGAAACAGGGAAGGTACCCAAAGACTGGAGGACAGCAGATGTAATCCCCTTATACAAAAGCATGAACAAAGAGGAAGCGGGGAACTGCAGACCAGTCAGCCTGACCTCAGTAGTGGGGAAGATCATGGAAGCACTACTGAAGGAGAGATTGGTGGAATATCTGGTTGCCAATGGACTATAGAACCCAAGGCAGCATGGTTTCACTGGAGGAGGTCATGCCAGACCAACCTCATCTAATTTTTCGACTGGGTGACAAGGTAGGTGGATCAGGTGAGGGCAGTGGACATAGCCTATCTGGACTTCAGCAATGCCTTTGACGCTGTGCCACATAGAAGGCTATTAAACAAACTGGGGAATATGGGAGTGGGCAGAACAGTAGTATGGTGGGTAGGTAATTAGCTGGATGGCAGGACACAGAGGGTGGTGGTAAATGGCTGTCACTCCACAGAGGGAAGAGTGACCAGTGGGGTACCACATGGATCAGTGCAGGGATCAGTGCTGGGACCAGTCCTGTTCAACATCTTCATCAGTGACATTGTGCAGGACCTAGAAGGCAAAATGTTCCTGTTTGCTGATGACACAAAGCTCTATAACTGAGTGGACATGCCAGAGGATGTAGACAGAATGAGGAGGGACCTGAAGAAGCCTTAAGAATGGTCAAGGGTTTGGCAGTTGAAATTCAATGCAAAGAAGTGCAAAATAATGCATATGGGGTACAAAAACCCTGGAACAATACATCAGTTGGGAGGTGAGGATATAGCATGCACCAAGCAGGAAAGGGAACTTGGGGTTATCATCTCTGATGACCTCAAGGTAGGGAAACAGCGCAACAAGGCAGCAGGTAAAGCAACTAGGATGCTGGGATGCAGGAAGGCACTACCAGCAGGAAAAGGGAGGTCATAATTCCACTATACAAGACACTAGTGAGGCCCCACCTGGAGTACAGTGTACAGTTCTGGAGACCTTACCTATGTAAGGACATAGACAGGGTAGAGAAGGTTCACAGGAGGGCAACAAAGATGGTACAGGGATTGCATCACAAGTCCTATGAGGACAGGCTGAAGGACTTGAATGTCTACTCCCTGGAGGAGAAGAGAGAGAGGGGATATAATAGAGACATAAAAGTACCTTACAGGGAGGAACAAGGTGCAGGAAAACACTATTTTCCAGTGAAAAAGATGTTCCAGGACTAGAAGGCATGGGATGAAGTTGGAGGGAGGGCGATTCAGAGAAAACATGAGGAAGAATTTCTTCACAGAAAGGGGGGTGGACAAGTGGAACACCCTGCCAGATGAAGTGGTGGGGGCTGAAACAATCACAGGATTTAACAATGCATGGTATAGACATAAGGGAATTCTGGAAGTCAGGGGTAAGGGGCAGCAGACTTCTAGAAAAGCATAAAAGGGACTTACAAGCTCAAATGGGCAGACTGGGTGGGCCATAGGCCCTTATCTGCCGACATTGTCTATGTATCTATGGTTACGCATAGTCACTTTGAACCTGAACAAGTTAGAAGGCCAATATGGAAACCCTTGAAGCCAGTTGGCTTCCATATCTGTGGGCGATGCTTTGTGTGCAAACATAAAATTCAGGGCAATAAATTGGAACTTGATAGAATGACCATCTCAACTGACATCAGGGAATTCATGTGTTACTACATGATCTTTGTTGTGTATGTCATTGTCTGTACCTGTCCTCAGGTGTATATAGGTCACACTGTTAGACCTGTATAATGAAGAGGCTGCAAGAGTACATCTGTAACAGTAATGGCAGGTCATGAAGACTCAGCATTTGGTCCAAACTTTAAAATGGTACATAGTTGTGACCCACAAGAGATGAGATTTTGTTCAATAGAACATGCGCCTTAAAAACAAAGCGTGGGTGACAGAATCCAGTTGTTTCTGCTAAAGGAATCGTGGAATTTTTGTCCTAAAAAGCCTCCAACTGTTGAGTCTTAGTGGAGAGTGGGACCTATCCATGTTCTTGTATCAGTTTTCCATGTCAGTTTTGATATTTGTGAAGTGATAACGGTACAGTATAGGAACTGATAAATGCATTGGATTTCAGATATTCTGATTATAATAATATATTTAGTAGTGCAGTTAGAATTTCTACATCCTGCTGTTTGTGGTTTCTTTTGTCTCCTTAAAGGACTCAGATGATTTTAAGTTTACAAACCCAGGATGGCAGTGTAGTTCAAGTTCAAGTTCAAGTTTATTGCGGGAAAACTCCGTTGAGCAAGCTCATTCACAAGGAGGTCCTGAGACATTCGTATATTCACAATGAGGTCCTGAGATAGATGTACAATCAAATAAGTTAAGAGATTATGTAATAATACACAATATACATAAGGAGCTCAGCTCCCTGGGTACACAAAGTTCATAATGGGAGGTGATTCTGTTTATAAGACAATACATTACATACATTAGGATTTCCTCAAAGAAATTAAAGTTCCTGGAGAAAGTAACAGTAGTTACATAACAATAACTAGTATGTTAATAGGGATTCCACCTGAGACACTGAAAGTAGCTCGAGACAGAGCTAATGAAGTGGGGAGATGGAACCTGAGATATCATGGGGTCATTAAATTGGTGCCCCAGGGACAATATTCAGTTTAAAAACAGTTACAGGTATCTTTTAGTTTAGTCATGGCTAGCCTTTTGAAAAGGTTAACAGGGACAATACTGGGTAATTTCAGTGAGGATTGTAATCGATTCCAAATTGTTGGCAGTGAACATGATATAGCGCATTTTCCAAAGGAAGTACGGGTCCTAGGTACATCGGGAAGGAGAAGGTCTGTATTCCTAAAGGAGTAAGCACTATGCGCTATGTGTATTAAAGAGGATAGATATTGTGGTAGTTTGTTCTGGAGAAGTTTTAAAGTCCAGATGCCGGCGTGGACTGTCTGTCTAATGGTGAGCGAGGGCCAGCCAACTAAGGCATATAGATCACAGTGATGAGTTAGGGGAAGGGAGCTGGTGATAAATCGGAGGGAGCGGTGGTAGAGAACATCTAACTTATGAAGACTAGTAGAAGCTGAAGAGTTGTAGATTATATCACTGTAATCAAGAAGGGGGAGGAAAGTGGCCTGAACCAATCTGGTTCTGATCTCCGTGGGAAAGAAAGATCTATTACGGAAAAAAAAGCGTAACCTGGCTTTAAGCCTTTTAGCCAAGTCATCAATGTGATCATTGAAGGAAAGCCTATTGTCGAGCCAGAAACCGAGATATTTGAACTTTGAAACTATTTCCAAGTGCTCGCCTATGGAAGTATTTATAAAGTCATTAGGTGGAACAAGAGTAGTAGAGTGGGAGGAGCATGGCCAGAGGATCATGGCTTTCGTTTTTTTGGCATTAAGGAGTAACTTTGCATTAATTAGGTTTTTTTCTAGTTGTGCAAAGTCTGCTTGAAGGGTGTCCCTAACTCCTTCCAGTGAGGGCCCAGATGTGTACAGGACTGTATCATCTGCAAAGAAATGTAAATGGGACTTGGTAATCTGATGATCAAGGTTGTTTATATATAAGGAAAAGAGGATGGGGCTTAAGATAGATCCCTGGGGGACTCCCCTTACAGTAGGTAAGGAGGACGAAAACAAATCTCCTGATTTAACTTTCTGTGTCCTGCCTGTCAGTTAGCTATTGAACCATTGGGTTGCGGATGGAGTAAAGCCAAGGTTAGTAAAGCTGTGAACTAATAGATTGTGGTCTACTGTATCAAAAGCTTTGCTTAGATCCAAGAATACTACTCCAGTAGTTTTCTTAGAGTCCATTGCAGAGACCCAGTCATTAGTAACCTTGGCTAGAGCTGTAGTGGTGCTATGATTTGTGCGAAAGCCAGATTGGAGAGGGTTTAAGAGAGATTGAGTTTCGATATAGTTTTTCAATTGGGCGTAGATCAGTTTTTCGAAGGTTTTTGAGAGTATGGGCAGTATTGAAATAGGTCTATAATTATTGAGATCACAGGGGTCCCCCGACTTTAATAAAGGGAGAATATGGCCGGATTTCCAACACGAGGGAACTGTAGCAGTTGAGATAGAGAGGTTGAATATGTGAAGTATTGGGGCAGTAAGATACGGGTAGCCAAGTTTTAGGAATAATGGTTTAATGCTATCCTCCCCTGCACTTTTTTAGTATCCAGGTTAATAAGTGACTCCTCTACTTCCTTAAAGCTAAGAGGGAGCAACTGAAATGAACAGGCTGGGGTATGCGGCGAATCATACATGTTATTGATGTTCCTTACTTGGGTGGCATGTGGAGAGGTATCAAATGCTAGGCTGGCAGAGATGAAATGCGAATTAAGTTCTTCCAGTATTTGATGTGTACTTTCAATAACTGATCCATTGGTATGGATCTTTGCTGGGACAGATGGGGCAGTTGAGCGACCCTCGATTGACTTGAGGGTCTTCCAGATTTTGTAGGAGTTCCCTTAGCCTGCTCTAGAGTAGAAACATAATAGCTTGATTTGGTTACATAAATGCATTTGATGCAGGCATTCCTGGCTGCCCTAAATGCCTGCCAATTTAAAGGGCTCTTGGTTCGCCTTGCCTGGGCCCATAGTTTGTCGTGGTTTGACAGTGCAAGCTTGAGTTCTGGTGTGAACCAAGGGTGCGAGTTTTTGCGTATCCGAACCTTAATAGTGGGAGCATGTCTATTAACTATAGAGGTAATGTTACAGTTGAGAACATTTACAGCCTCGTCTACTGATTTTGCAAGAAAGAGGCCTTGCCATCTGATATTGCTTAGATCGGTCAAATAGTTGTCAGTATTAAACTTACGGAACAACCGTTTGGTTATATATTTAGGGGGGAGGTTGACTTTAGCTTGTGATCTAGTGCAGACTACAATGTTGTGATCACTCATATCATTATGAAACACCACTGTTTGTAGGATTTTATGTGAGTGTGTAGTTAGAATAACGTCTAGAAGTGAGCTCTTAGCTGAATTTTGGGTGTTAATCCTAGTTGGTTCACTAATTAGTTGGGTGAGTCCGAGTTCGTCACAAAGTGACTTCAGGCCGGAGGATTTTGATGATAACCAATCCAGACTGAAATCACCAAGGATTAGAGTTTCTGTGTTAGCATTAATGATTAGAGTTTTGAGGGTGCTAAGGATGTCAGTTCCGGCAGTAGGTGGTCTGTATCCACCTATAATGGTAATGTTGTCAGAGGAAGGGAGATGGATCTTCAGTGAAACAATTTCATATTCCTTGTGTTTAGTTTTGGTAATTATGTTACTAATTGTGTATTTTGATTTGGCATAGATAACTACTCCGCCCCAACCCCTTTCTGACCTGAACAGGACATAATCCACTATATTAATTTGCTGGTCGGTTATGTTTTTATTAAGCCATGACTCGGTGACAATGATAATATCAGGCTCAGTATGTGCAGCCCAGGCTTGTAACTGAGATAGTTTTTTAATTAGACTCAGTATGTTAACCATCATTATTTTTAAACCAGGTACATCTGCAAACTCTATTGGGGAGGAGAGCAGTGATGGAGGGCCTGGATTTAGCTCAACATTGCCTGAACAGAGAAGGAGGAGGAGTAGCAATTTCTTTAGTGAGATCAAATGTGACCTGAGGTCTTTTTTCCTTTCTGGCTGCCTATTATTTATTTTAGAGGGTAGAAACTGTATGTTAATTGTGCATAGGCTTGTGTTACAGTTTGGGACTAGGAGAAGGAGTGCTTTAAGAGGGACAATGGAGAAGGGAGGAGGGAGAGAAAGAAAGAAGAGGGTTACGAGTGGATAAAGGGAGGGGGGCATGATGAATAGTGAAAGGTAAAATGGCCAAAGGCATAGTGGGTACCATTTTTCATGGCAGTGCTCGCCTGCTGTGTGATGTTAGTGTAGGATATACCAGGAACAAAGGTTAACATTAATAGGCATACTAAGGTGTAAAGTGTCATGGCTCACTGAAGACTGAGTGAGTATGTAAGAAAGGTTTTTTTTTTTTTTTTTTTTATCAATTAGGTGAAAACCTATAGGATGGCTCTATAGCCAGAGAGGACGTGGCAACAGTGTGTTTAAAGGAGGCCTGGGAGGGGGTGGGTCGAAAAACCACACTAGAAAATGCCTCGGGGGACAGCCTGCACCAAGGTGGAGGACTGGACCAATCGGCGGCTTTTCAGTAAAGGCGCCTGGGATCCGATTGGCTGGCTTGTATGCCGTACCTTTCAAGGAGCTTGATCCGCTTTTGGAGCAGCTGCCGTCGGCTGCCTGGTCGCTGGTGGGCCGGTGACCAGGGATCCTGGGGCTCGCCCTGTTCAGGGGCTGCAAGTAATAGAGAAAAAGGCAGTGATTTATAGGGAAACCCAAAGCAGTGGGGAGTTAAGGAGCCAGAGATCAGAGAGATGAGCAGAACAATAGGACACTTAAAAAAAAGGCTTGTATGGACACTATATATTAAAATATTGTACTTGCTTGAAAGCCATTCACTGTGCCTACTAATTTGTTTTCATTGGCTTGTTTATAATTTCATTTGTTGGTGAATGAATGTTATGATGTGTATTATCATCCCCCACCTTTTTACAGCACTCCAAGTCCTCACCAGTGGGTTTAGTAGCGTTTTCCTGTAGGCTGATGCTCAAAAAGAATTTGAATGTTGGAAATCCGACCCCACTCAGCCCCTTGTCTTAGTGTGGTTTGCCAGTTCTCTTTGTGCATCTCCTCAGGCTGGTCTCACATTTCTGGCTGTCAGCCAACTAGCCGCAAAACTTCAAAGGGTTAGAAACACAACCATCTCTGTCAGCACCCACAACCTAGACTGTAATATTTTCTATAACAAAAAAAAAGGGGGGGGGGGCAAGTTAGACATTGGAATCCCTTAAGATTACTGCAGGGGGGTCAGAAAAGAAACAATTCACCCCAAGTATCAAGTAGCATTTAGCCACATCATACACAAATACAACACAGTTTAAAGGGCTGGTAGTATGTACTTCTGTCATTTCTTTTTCCTACCCTGCCATGCTACAGTTTAGGCTAGATTTTAAATTTTGGCACCAGGGCAAGGACATTAGGGACCCCTTCCTCCGCACTTCAGTAGCTGGATAAACTCAAGTATTACTGAAACATGCGGTGTTACCCCCCGGCTCACCTTGCTCGGCAAAGGGGGACAGGACAGAGGTCCCCCTTATGGTCATAAGCTCACCCTCGGCCTACCTCGATTGGCTGCGGAAGAGAGCTAGAATCGGGCATGATTCAATCCATTTTCCCAAACCTCGATGTGAGCCCAACAGGTCAACCTTTGTCACCGGAAAATACACTACCGGCTTACCTTGTTGAGCCGGGAGCTTGCTGGGGAAGATGGCTCGATGCCCATCCTATTCCCAGCTTACCTTGCTCAGCTGGGGTAGAGATCAGAGGCAGTCAGGAGAAAAAGTCCAACTAAGTTTATCAGGGACAGGCAGACAGCTCTATGCCACAACACCCCATTGTTTTTTGTAAAAAACAAAGAACCAGCTGCAGCTCTGACTCCTGGATCGGTCCCCTGGGTGGACAGGATGCCCACACAAAGAACACTCCAAGTACTTGCCCGCCAGCTGCGCAGCAGGGGGTCACAAGCACCATTTTCCTTACAAAGCTACACAGGCAACTCTTCTACCCTATCAAGGTGGCGCTCGAGATCTTCTGAGACTTGACTACATGTCGGCTCTTAAAGGGACAGCGGGCAGCCGGCCCGGTGGCACTGAGGGTTGAGACACTGGACGCCACACTTCATGCTACGCTGGCTACATGCTCTATAATTTCTGCAACCATTTTGCTCTAATTGACTCAGTTGAGTCCACCAGCTTCTCCCGAAAGGCCCTGTATATAGAACTAATAAGATGCTCAGTCGGCATCCCAGTGATATGAGACTGAATCAATAAGACTAAAAGTGATGGCTTCTTTGCTATACCAGATAACTCCTCCTCAGAGGATTGCAAATATGATTTTAACTGCAGATATCTATGAAAGCTCCTCTGTGGGAGGTGGTAGGAAGTTTGCAGTGACATGAACGGGAGAGTGCCAGTGGGGCCCACCAGCTGAGAGACAATTCTCAAGCCATATTGCTACCACCAAAGTAGTGCTTTATCTTTTTTGCTAGGAGGAAAGGTAAGATCATGGGCAAACGCTCTTAGATAGAGTGCCTCAGCCTGAGTGAAATATTTACGTGTAACAGAGAGCCACTGTGGAAACTTACTAATTGGGATATATTGCAGGAGGTTGCCAAACAGATAACCTGTGATGTCGAATAAATCATTTAAAGTGAGTTCTATCTGCTTCCAGTGTGTGTTTTACTGGGGGTTCAACCAACACAGGAGAGTTCACAACTGAAAGGCCACTGCATATTGCCTGAAATTAGGCAGATTTAGGTCGCCTCCATCATGAGGTAATTGAAAAATAGAGTACCTCACTCTAGGAGGCCTACCTTTCCAAATAAAGTGGGAAATTAATCTATCCCATGATTAATAATAGGGTTTACCAGGGAGCACAAGAAGCATCCCTAAAAAAAAAAAAATACGGAGTAGTACATTTTGTTGTATAGCCTCCACTCTGCCTAAAAAACTTAGGGGAAGTTGGGACCATCTCGAGAGATCTTTCAGTTGTTGAGTCAGGGATTTGTAATTAAGCAAATCAGCATATATAAAATTCATAGTTAATTTAATTCCTAGATAACGCATGGCCAGTTTGTGCCATTTGAATGGAAATGCCTTTTTATTGACACTGGGGGGGACATCATTGTAAAGAAGAACCTCAGTGTTTTTTTCATTCACCCTGTACCCCGCTATGGTTCCAAATAAAGTTAACTGTTCCCAAACCACAGGAATGGAGTGTTCTGGTGAGGTTAGGGTGAGCAGAATATAATCTGCAAATAGTGAGATTTTATGTGAGTGACCCCCCCGTGGGAATCCCCTCTATGTCAGGATGGGTTCATACAGTTTCCGCTAGTGGCTGTAAATGCAGGGCAAAGAATAGGGGGGATAAGGAACAGCCCTGCCTAGTCCCTTGGGAAAGTGTAAAGGGGTCAGACAGGGAATCATCCAATTTCAGATAAGCTTGGAGGGAATGATATATATTTTGTAGTTGGGTAATAAGTTTTTTTGGGAAACCAAAATGTGACAGGGTCACCCAGAAAAAAGTCAAGGCAACCCTGTCAAAGGCCTTCTCTAAATCCATCCCCAGAGGGACTAATGGAATTTTTCAAGTTGTGGCCTGATTAGTCAGTAGGGGCGTATCTTGGACTAGTGGGGAACTGTGGCTCACCCAAGAAAACCTACTTGGAAGGGGATGGGACCACACGTCATTAGGGCCGGCATTTTTAGGAGGGTGGTGGGGTGCACAGGGTGTGGGGCAGCCATGATACTGGACTGGGCTTGGAAGTTTGGTGGTTGCCCAGTGTGCTACCAGCTGGCACAGCTTAGGGAGAAAGTTGCGGGGATTAGGAGACAACTGGGGGAAGGGGGAGGTATGGTTGGGGAAGAGGGAAGGGGATCTCCCACAGGGTTGCACCAAGCACTAGGGGTGGGGGCATTGGGAAAGGAGTGCAGGAGAATGCTCTGGGGTCACATAGGGGCCCTGGCCCAAAAGGAGGACACTACCAAGGAAGCAGGCAGGTAACTGGGGACCCTCACAAAGGGGGGCCAGAGGGACAACATTCTCAGGGAAGTAGGCAGATGGCTGGGGCTGGACAGAAGGAAGCAAGGTGGGGAGGTGGATCGGACCTTGCGCTCAGTAACCGCTTCAATTCTCTTCTTCTGCTTGAGGATGAGGGGGGTGATGTAGCCATGACAGGGGTGGTTAGAGATGTAAAGGGAGTGGGGGGCAGGAGGCAGGGCCGGATAGCAGGAGGAACAGGGGAACCTGAATGCAGGAAATGGGGAAGCAGTGCATCAGAGCAGGAGGGCAGGGGAAGAGAGGAAAGCGCAAGGAGAAGGACCAGTTGGGAGGAAAGGGCAAGGAGAAGGACCAGAAGTACAAGGAGGATACAGTAAAGGGAGCTGAGGGTTTAGGCCAGGGGAGCACGACAAGCAAGGAGGGACTGAACAGAGACGGGAAGGAAGGGAGGGAGGGTGAGCCAGGCTAGTTTAGCAGATGGGGGAGAAGGACCAGTTGCGAGCAGTGAGGGGGGAGTTAGCGAGGCTCAGAAGGATACTCGGGAGGAGGAGAGGCATAGGATTGAAGAGGAGGGAGTGGCCAGGGTAGATGAGGGACATGGAAGGGGGGGAAATGGAAGAAAAGGAGCGGTCAGAGTGCTCCTGTTGGGGGATTCTATGATCAGGGGTATCAAATGGGATAGGGAGGGGAAAGCCTGGCCAGTTAGAACAAAATGCTTCCCTGGACTAACGGTGCACATAGCCAAGCACGAGGTATATCAGCTAGCAAAGGATTGTGGGGGTTCCCCGGACATACTGGTCCACCTGGGTACAAATGACATTGAGGGAAATAGCGAGCTAGAGATACAGGCAAGGTTCAGGGAGCTTGCCAGGGTCTGTCATGTCATAGGGTGCACGATTTCCTTCTCGGAAATCCTGTCGGTGCCAAGGGCTAGTGGGGAACACAAAAGGAAGATTAGGGAGATAAACCAGTGGCTCAGGGAGTGGTGTGAGGCCAGAGGGTATGGGTTGATGGGGGATTGGGGGGGAGACCTGGGAGGATAAGGAGCTGTATGCTAGAGATAGGCTCCATCTCAATTTGGAGGGGAGAGAAATCCTTAAGTTGAAAATAGAGGGGTTCATTGGTGAAAAGTGGGGTTTAAACTTGTGAAGGGGGAGGGATGAGAGAAAAGGCTGTTTAGGGGGGTTCGATAAAGGAGGGACTCTGTCTCCAACCCCCTGGGGAGCTGGAGGAATGCGGGAAAAGGCCGACTGGTAAAGTGCAGACCAAGGGAAAATGGAATCCCCATGGGAACACAAGCAGGGGAAATGGAAGTATATGGAAAGGGTGGAAGGTAGTCCTGCTAAATGCCAGGAGCTTGGGCAATAAAATGCCTGAGCTCCAGGTGATGCTAACTGAGGGAGCGGTGGATGTGGCAGCGGTCACTGAGACCTGGGCCACCGCAGGACATGACTGGGACCTGAACCTGGAGGATTACACTATGTTCAGGAAGGACGGGGGGAGGGAAGGGGAGGAGGGGTAGCAATAATAGTCAAAACTGCATTGGCATAGGGGGAGTAGAGGAGGTGGAGGGAACCGTGGAGGCGATTGGGGTCACCTTGATAACAAGGAGGGGGCAAGAGAGTAAAAATAGGAGTGGTGTGTGGACCCCCTGCACTGGCGGAGGAGCTGGAGGAGAGTCTGGTGGCAGATGTTGGGAGACACTGCAGATTGGGCAGGGGAAGGGTGGTGGTGTTGGGGGACTTAAACATGCCAGGAATAGATTGGGAGACTATGACATCCTCGGTGGCCAGGGAACAGAGGTTGTTGGATGTCTTTCAAGATGTGTTCCTAACTCAGCAGGTGGGGGAACCGACCACGAAGCCGTAGGTACTGGATGTGGTCCTGGCAGACAGTGACCAGATTGGGGGCCTGGAGGTAAGGGACCCTTTGGCGGGAAGTGACCATGCCACGGTCTGGTTCTGCCTGGACCTAGGAGGGGTAGAAGGATGCACAAAGACGGAGGTAACTGACTTCAGGGGCGTGGATTTTAAGGAAATGGGAAGAATCCTTAAGGAGCATTTGGATGTGATTGGGTCAGACATGGACGCTGACAGTAGGTGGGAAATCATCAGGAGAAGGGGTGCAGGATGCTACCAGCACCTGTGCCAGAGTAATACAAAAATGCAGTAGGGCCTGAAAACCCTGCTGGTGGACCAGGGAGGTCCAGGATGTGGTGCGGGGAAAGAAGGCAGCTTATAGGCAGTTCAAGTGCTCAAGGAGTGAAAGGGATCGAGGGGAGTATGAACTGATGGCTAGAAGGGCCACTAGGGTGGTGAGGGTGGTAAGGCAAGAAAGGAGCAGAACTTGGCCAGGGAAATTAGGAGAGGGAACAAGGAATTCTTTAGATACTATGGGGAAAAACGAAGGGTGAAGGGGCAGATTAGCAGGATTAAAACAGGGGAGAGATGGGCACAAGATCTGAGGGAGCAGGCTGAGGTACTAAATTAGTACTTCACCTCAGTTTTCGCCAAAGAAAATGGGGGTGCTGCATCATACATGGGAGGAGACAGTAATACTGAGGAGGGGGACCCTTACTGATCGGCGGGTCTGGGGAGGGGGGGCATCACTGGCAGGAGGGGAAGGCTAAGCAGGGAGAAGAGGTAGCGGAGGTGGAAATCACAGCAGAGAGAGTGAGGGAAGCCCTCAGGTCCCTTAAGACAGAGAAAGCACTGGGGCCGGATAAATTACATCCCAGAGTGCTGAAGGAACTTGCGGATATCCTGGCAAAACCCCTGGCGGAGCTTTTCACCATCTCTCTGAGGACAGGGTGGGTGCCCCAGGACTGGGAGGTGGTGCATATAGTGCCCATCCACAAGGGGGGATCAACGGAGGTGGCAGGAAACTACAGGCCTGTCAGCCTGACATTGGTGGTGGGCAAGGTGATGGAGGGCATTGTCAAGGAGAGGCTAGGGGGGGGACCTGGAAAAGTCAGGGTGCCTGGACGATAGACAGCATGGATTCGTCCCAGGGAAATCGTGTCAGACAAATCTTGTGGAGTTCTATGACTGGGTGACGAGTGCCTTGGACCTGGGTAGACCAGTGGAAGTCCTCTTTCTAGACTTCAGCAAAGCATTGACTCTGTGCCTCATGAGGGCCTGTTGGATAAGCTGGGAGAAATGGGGGTGGGGAACCAGATGATCAGATGGATACACAATTGGCTCCGGGACCGGACTCAGAGGGTCGTAGTTGGCAGGATAGTCTCATCCCCAAGGAAGGTCATTAGTGGGGTCCCACAGGGATCAGTTCTTGGGCCCCTCCTGTTCAACGCCTACATCTCTGACATAAGGACAGGTATCAGGAGTGAGATGAGTCTCTTTGCGGATGACTCAAAACTGGGGGCGGTGGTGGATGGGGAGGAGGGGAGGGTGGCCCTACAGGGGGACCTGGAGGCTCTGGAAAGATGGTCTAGAAAGTGGAAGCTGAGGTTCAATGCAGGGAAATGCAAGCTATACCTGGGGGCCAGAACCCTGGCCAAGTATACAACCTGGGGAATGACCAGTCTCGATGGCTGAGAGGGACCTGGGGGTGGTGGTGGATGTCAAGATGAACAACTCGGAGACTTGTAGGAGGGCAGCAGCCAAGGCCAACAGGATGCTGGGATGCATCGCTAGGGGGATCACCTCCAGAAGGAGGGAAGTGATACTCCCTCTGTATAACTGCTTGGTGAGGCCACACCTCGAGTACTGCATGCAGTTTTGGAGGCCACACTTAAAGAGGGACATTAAACTCCTGGAGAGGGTCCAGAGGAGGGCAACCAAAATGATTTGGGGCTTGGGGGACAGGACCTATGGGGAGAGGCTCGAAGAGCTAAATATGTACACATTGGAAGAGAGAAGGGACCGGGGGGACATGATAGAGGTCTTCAGGTACATGAAGGGGGTAAATAGGGGAGGAGCAGTCAGGTTGCTTTGAAGGAAGGAGGAGGGGCAGCTAGAGGGCATGGGTGGAAGCTGGAGGGGGAGATTCAGGGGACAAAGGAGGAGGTGCTACTTCACTGAGAGGGTGGTGGAGCCATGGAATGCGCTGCCCAGGGGGCTGGTGGAGGCAGAGATGGTGGAGGGGTTCAACAGGGGATGGGGCAGGTACAGGGGAAGGGTTCTGGAAGCAAAATCCAGTGCAGCGAGAATATCCGGAACTGGGAAGGGAGAAGCCAGAGAAGGTGAGGGGGGCAGCAAGGTCAGCTCCCAGGGTAGGGGCTGACTAAACGAGCAGACATGAAAGACCGTTAGGCCTATTCTGCTGGCGTTTTAGTACGTTAGTATAATCCACCAGCAAATAGGAGCATCACACTGCATCATGGGCCTGTCAACCTTTAATGAAACCAACTTGATCAGGGTCAGTGAGAGACAGTAATAGGTTTTTAAGCCTATGAGCCAAGATGGTCATGTATAATTTATAATTGTAATTAAGCATCGATATTGGGCGATACAAGGCAGGGTATCTGATGTCCTTCTGGGGCTTGGGGATGACTGCTATTATGGCATATCTCCATGGGGGGGGGTCACCTTTCTGGACAACATGATTTGCTGACAACAAAATAGGGAGAAATAAATCTTTAAAATGTTTATAAAACTCAAAGAGGTATCCATCTGGGCCAGGTGCCTTAAGAATTTTTGCATTTTTGATGACCATGTCCACTTCAGCCCTTGAGATTGGGATTAAGAGGCACTTTCCTTGCTCGGGAGTCAATTTGGGCAGGGAAAGTGTCTGCAAAAATGATTCTGTTTGTGCGTGGGATGTGGTAGGGTCTGCTGTATACAAATTTTGATAACATTTTTTTGACTTCTGGTGACGTCACCAGGATGGCTACATGCTAATCTCTACAGCTCCTCGACCTTCTCCCGAATCGAAATCCACCCTGCAGCATTAACTGACTTTTTGGCTTGAAATCAGGATCCCTCAATAGCCAACAATGGCGGGGAAACATCACCAAGGAAAGAGCCTGAAAACTAACAATAACTACCAAACTGAAGCAATTGGTTATAGACGAGGACATAGAGGGATTTGCAGCCCAGTCACTGCGCCGGTGGACCCACTCTGAGTCCTCGGGAGATCGAGAACTAATAGAGGCGATCGATCCAGAAAACCTGCAACAAACGCTATAACAAATCCTCTCTACAGTTGATAAAATAGATGCCTTACTATCAGATTTAAAGAAAGATGTTCAAGTACTTGATAAAAAAGTTTCCACCAATGCTGCTAATCTCAGCTTGATTTCCAACGCCCAAGAAAGTTCCGATCGACTAATGGTATTCTTACTTCAGAGGGACAGAGAAACTCAAAATCGCCTGGAAGACCTAGAAAATAGGTCACGGAAAAATAATTTTAGAATACACGGCATACCAGAGGGGGCATAAAAAGGGTTCCGGTCCACAGCCGACTTTATTCAGCAAGTCCTCCGTTCAGTCCTCTCCTTGCCCTCAGACATCAAACTTGATATTGATCGGGCACATCGCTCAATTGTAGCAAAACTGCAGGATCCCTCTGTGAGACCAAGATCATGGATCATTAGAATGGTAGTTTTTCAGAGCAAAGATTTGATCCTGCAAGAAGTGTGGCGGCACTGGGACCTCCAATACAAGGGGACCCCAATTTACTTTGATCAAGATTTTTCACCGGCGCTACAGATGGATCGTCAAAATGTTAGAAACGTTATCAGGGACTTAAAGATTAAAAAGGACATCAGAGCCTAATTGTTATTCCCAGCTAAAATCAAAATACATCTGGAGATGGGCCTGAAAATATTTCCATCCTTGATGGAGGCCTCACATGTGCTGCAACAACTGGATAGTCCACTCCTCAACCTGGAGATTGAGTGATTGGAGAGTAAACTGAAAGCTGGGCTGTGGTTAGTGGTCCCCGCCAGTCAAAATTGGAAATGAGTGGTCCCAGGAGCGATACCCCGTGAAGCTTTCACAGACATTATGAGTCTACTGAAAAGGGCAGGCCAACGATCCCAGGAAAAGAGCACTCATCCTCCATAACCAAAATCACTGTGCCGCTGAGGAGGGAAGAGACTGGCTTGAGAAGATAAGAGTGGCTATTTCATACCGCTGCCTCTACAGAAGGGACTGATATGGACCTAAGCAATAAATGCATGGAAGGGACACATACTCTGTACTGATTAACGTTTTCTGGAACATGGTATGTTGAAACTTGCGGGGGGGGGGGTAGGTAAATAAATAAACCAGTGAATGGGAGCTGTATTCCCTCTACACAGAGAACTGTTTCCTATCTTAGAGCTGTTATCTCCGCAAAGGAGAAGATGGTGACCTGATGTGAGTGCAGCTTTCTTCTCTGTCCAGTGGAGAATACAGATAGGAAGGGCAATAAGGTAAAGGCAGCAGGGTAAACGAGTTAGGGGGAAACCAGGCATTTATATCTTAATGATTCAAAGGGAAGGGGATTCAAGGGAATCAGAGGCCCGCCTAAAATAACCAGGGGCTTAACCTTGGCGGACAAACGCTGGAGAGATGCCTAGTGGTAGCCCATACTATGGCAAAAAAAAAAAAAGAGGTTGCAAGGGACAAGCTGCTAGAAAAAGAAAAATATTGGGAGGGGGGAGAATCAGAGAATGGATGCAACTTAAACTATAGTTGTGTGGCCTGGAGTCTTTTTTTTTTAGTGACGGGTATAGAGGGGTTGTAGGTGGCTCCCTCTGGGGGTCAACCTATACCACTCACTCTTAATTTACAGGAGCACTTCTTGGGTCAAGGATTTGACCCCCCCACGGATTTCCCGTGGGCTTCACATGGAAGTCACAATATCACATTGTTCAGGTTGTTTGTATAGTTCAGTTTTGTTTAATGTTAACTGTTTGTTATTTACAAAGGTACCACACTTTTGTACCACAGTTAGGAGAGGTTCTATGAAAGTTAACATTTTAGTTTTTTACTGTAACTTCTTTTGTCTTTTTTCTTTTTTAAGGGTCCTTCTGATCAAACTAACAAAAAACTGGACCGAGGGGGTCCTAAGGAGGTATCAGGTAAGAAACAACATGAATAATTATTTGCCATGGCACACTTGAATATAGTCTCGTACAATGCTAATGGTGTTAACTCCCCAATTAAAAGGGCCAGATTACTAACATAATTACAGCATTTACAATGTGATGTGGGGTTCCTTCAGGAAACCCATGTATCAGAGCAAGAGCATGTTAAGCTCCAGAGATGGTGGGTAAACCAAGTGATAGCAGCCTCACACCCCACAACTAAAAAAGCTGGGGTCGCAATTTTGATTAGAAGGAATAGCCCTTTGAAAGTCCAATCCATGGAGGAGGGTCTTCAGGGCAGATTTCTCAGAGTAACTTGCTCTCTGCAGGATAAAACACTGCATTTGATTAATATTTACGCTCCTAATGTGGACACAGAGGGGTTCCTCATGGAGATTTTCGGTAAACTGGCCAATTTGCCAGGGGGTCACTTATTGTTGGTGGGGGGGATTTTAGCACAGTCATCTCTCCAGGCTTAGACTGTTCAACGGGCAGTATATCCATGAACAAAGCTGCTACTAACAGACTTAAGGCTTTGATGGCAGAGGCAGGTTTGGTGGATATATGGAGGTCCCAACATAATTTGGAAAGGGATTATTCCTTTTTTTCACACGCTCAGAATTCTTACTCCTGCACTGATTTATTTTTTACATATAAGACAGACCTACACCTGTTCTTAACCTCCAAAAATACACCCAATCACCCTATCGGATCACAGCACAGTCTCTACTAAATTATCACTTGGACCAGAAAACAAAACTGCCATGTGGAGGCTAAATGTATCATTGCTAAATGAGGAGTCTTTTAATAAACTTATGACTAAAACAATAGCCTCTGTTTATATTCCACCCAAACTTACAACAACAAGCCTGAACCCATTCCATACCTGCATCAGTAGTCTAAAGCGTAACTCAGAAGTTATATTGCTAGGGGACTTTAATGTCAACTGGCTTGCCCCCAGTGCAAGCAACTACAAGGATGCCTTGGCAGCTGCACATTTTACACAGCTAGTTACCTCACCCACTAGGATCAACTATAGAACAGGGACCAGTACCTTACTGGACTGGGTTCTCTGAAATCGCCCTGCCCATATTAGCCACACTTTAGTTCTCCCTGATGTCATTAGTGACCATTCCCCAGTCCAGTGCATATGGTCAAATAAATTCAATAAACCCCCCGCAAAAACTATCAACAATTGGATGCTAATCAAGGGACACGTTGCACCACTTAAGGTAGTCCTGCAACAACAAGACTGGTCCCTGATTGACACTGCTCTGGATGTTGATGCTGCACTTCAATACTTCATCTCAAAGTTCAATGCAGTGTGTGATATCCATGCACCCTTTAAGAAACGCAAAATTAAAGGCCTTGACAACCCTTGGATCACAGGCAAACTCCTAGACCAACTAAAAGCTTAGGACCTGCTATGGGCTTGTGCTACAGCCTCTTGCAACCAACCAGACTTTCAGGCATACAGTGCCACCAGGAATGCCTGTACCAGAGCTATCTGCACTGAAAAAGCCAGCTACTACAGGAGCACCCTGTCAAACTCATGGTCAAATGGAAGGAAATTCTGGCAAAGTCTCTCTGAAGTGATAGGGAAAAAGTCCAAAGCAACTCCTAATATGCTAAAGGTTGAAGGCAGCAACACCCTGGACTCCACCACAATTGCCAATACTTTTAATCTGGCATTCACTGACCTCAGCCATGTGCTTCCCTCTAACTTCTTTGACACCAACCAAACCACGGCCTCCCAATGTCAACAGACTCAGGATACAAATCATCCACATTTCTATTTCAAGGCAGTTACTGAAAGGGATGCCAAAAAATACCTCCTCAAGGTGCTCGGAAAATCCAGATCAAGTGGGACACACTTGACTTGAAGCTCATCACCCTCGCCCTTGACAATGTCCTGCACCCTCTTACCAAGATTATTAACTGGTCCCTCACACTCTCCCAGTTCCCACTCAAGTGGAAGTCCACCCTGGTGACCCCAATACACATGTCTGGGGATAGGACATTACACTGTAACTACAGGCCCATCTCCATCCTACCCCCTTTATCCAAAGCTCCTGAAAGAATTGTTGCAGACCAATTGCAATGCCCACAGCAACATGGCTTTCACAAAGGACATAGCACCACCTCTGCCCTCCTTGAATTTACAGGCCACTTTCATCTAGCACTAGACCAAGGACAACTTGCTGGTGCCACCTTTATAGACCTCTCGAAGGCCTTCAATACAGTCAACCATCGATTACTACTGGAACAACTTGGCAACTTAGGGCTTTCTCATGACACTTTACAATGGTTCAACAGTTATCTCTCCAACCGGTCACAAGTTAAGATTGGTGACTCCCTCTCCTCCAAACTACCTGTCTGGGCTGGTGTTCCCCAAGGGTCAATATTGGGACCCCCTTCTTTTCAGCATCTTCCTGAACAATCTCCCTTCTGCCTGTGATGAAAACATTATTCTGTATGCTGATGACGCAGTGATTTTCTCTAAGAATTCTGACCCATCCCTCTTGGAGAAACAACTGCAGGAAAGTTTCAAGCAAGTAGAGGCCTGGTTTGTCTCACAGAAACTAGTGCTAAATTAGAAGAAAACAAAGACTATGCTGTTCCATGGCACACACAACAAACATAAACACCAACAGTTGGCAATTAAAAACAGCTTGGGTGTGACCCTGAATCAGATGCAGACATTCAAATACCTTGGAATAACCCTGGACCCTACGCTGTCCTTCTCCAGCCATATCGTTTCAGTAGCAAAATCTGTAAATATCCATGTAGGCCTTCTCTATAAACATAGACACTGCCTGACACCAGATGCCCTTAAGCTAGCAATACACAGCTCTATTGTCTCTCTCATTTGTTATGGGATTGTTATCTACGTAGCAGACACACCTACAGCACTACGGCGACTTTTTACAGTGCTGAATAGGGCCTGCAGACTGCTTACTGGTGTTGCCTACCACACGCATACCTGTGACCTCTACGAACAGTCAAACTGGCTACAACTTCAGGGAAGGATTGCTATCTGAACCTGCCTACTAGCAAAAAAGTCATTAATGGGACTCATGCCCCCTGGGGTTCAGTCTCTCTTAAGCCCAGCCAACCACCCTTGTTACACAAGAAGCTCTGGCAACTATTCTCGGCTGTTCCCCGCTGTCACACCGCCCAAGGCCAGCGGTCTTTTGCAGGTAGAGCCCCTAAGATGTTTCACTCCCTGGGCAGCAAACTCACCAACTTAGGCACCCTCTGCTCATTCAGACACAAGCTATATCAAATGCTTGTGTCCAGAGCCACCTGTGACTGTTTCTTCTAACCTCCCAGGTAGTCACTTCTGTTCTTCGCACCTCTCTACTATTATCACCTCTGCCTGCCTCCTCCACCCTCCTCATATCTGCCCCCGCCTCTCTCCCTAGCCCAGGTCCACCACCTTTCTCTTTTACCCCCCTTCAACTCCCTTCCTCTCTCCCTTTTCTAACCTGCTCGCTCCACCCAATGTTGCACTTTTCCCCCGATCTTTGCCTCCCACCCGCCTCTCCTTCTACCTCCCTCCCAGTTACCTCTCTACACCCACTTCCACTACCTCCACACCACCTCTACACTTCTTCCACTTTCCTACGCTACATGGCACAATTGGCAGCAACTCAGTTTTTTCCCTACTCTACCTTTCCCTTTGACAATGCCCTTCTGGCAGCTTTAATCATGTAAATATTATTTGTTGTGACTCATCATTCTTAAATGTATGCCTGATTATGTTGTTCTGTTATTTATATCACCTGTAGCTTTAGATCATGTATACCCTGTACTGAATTTTTTATTCAAACTGCTTCCCTGCTAACCTCACACAAACTGTACTCCTATTCTTTGTATACTGACATGGAACCTTTGTAAAAGAGCCATTGGCTCAAAGGTATTTATCTGAAATTCTAATAAATAAATGAAAACAGAAAATCTCGAGCAAGATTCACCAATAGATGAGCGTGCTCCACTAATTTGGTGGGATACTTTAAAAGCTGTTATTAGGGTTAAATAATTAGATATTCATCAGCTAAGAAAAAACAGGCTAGGGCAGTTGAGCTTAGGAGGACAGTGGCAGAACTAGAGGCCTGCCATAAGAAAAAAAACAGGTTCCAAAAAGATATTAAAGGAAGTAACCCAGGCTTGAGCAGAGCTCCAAGCATTGGAATATCTGAAAGCGGAGGGTCTTCTCCGATTTTCAAACCAAAAATATCATGAGACGGGGGAAGGGCTCTAAGTCTACTGGCCTTTCGCCTTCGTAAGAAGCAAGCTGAGAGACATGTTTTACAGATCTGGGACACATTAAACCCCGATAAGGTGTGGTGCAAACCAGGAGACATTGGTTCCCAATTTATAACCTTTTATAAGGGACTATATACAGAGGACAAGATGGAGCAGAGGGTCTCGGAGGAAGCATGACGCTTTATAGGCTCCCTTGCTTTACCAACTCTACCACAGAGCGCACAGGAAGCCCTTTCAGCCCCAATAATGGTCCAGGAAACACTGGAGGCCATACGGAATCTCCAAACGGGTAAAACACCTGGCCCAGATGGCCTTTCCACCGAATGGTATAAGAAATTAAGCAAAATACTGGCCTCCAGATTAGTACACATTTTTTATGTCAGTCTGCAGGAAGGATATTTCCCTGACTCATGGTGAAAGGCCTTAATATCAGTAATTCCAAAACCCAGGAAACCCCCCTCCCAATGTGATTCATATAGACCCATTTCCCTCCTTAACCAGGATTAAAAATTTTAACTCGCATTTTGGCTACCAGAATGCAAAAGCACATTGAACTGCTGGTGCACCCAGATCAAACTGGGTTTATCCCACACAGGCAGTTACATGATAACATCAGGAAATTACTCAATATCATAACTTATAAACATTCCTCCAACTGTACCCCACTGGCAGTTTTTCTTGATGCTGAAAAGGCATTCGACCGACTAAATTGGGTCTATACGAAAGAGGTGCTGTCGCATGTGGGAGCAAGGGGCAACTTCCTCAAATGGGTATCTATGTGTTATCAGAATCCTAGGGCCAGAGTTAGAGTAAATGGCACAAATTCAGATCTTTTTATTATATAGAAAGAGGAACAAAATGGGTGCCCCCTTTCCCCACAGCATGGAACCCCTTGCCCAGGCCACTAGGGAAAATCCTTCTGTATGTGGGATTTCTATTAATGGAATAGAAAACAAAGTCTCCCTTTATGTGGATGGCACAGTAATATGCATAGATAAACCCAAGACTTCCATCCCTGAAGTGATGCGACTTTTAAATCACTTTGGAAACCTTTCTGGTTTCAAAGTCAACATAGAAAAATTGAAATCATGAGCATTGGGGTTCCCCCACAGAAAGTAATACAGAGGCTTATTCCTTTTAAATGGATTAAAGAAAAGATCAGGTACCTGGGGATATTTATCCCCAGAGAGACACAAAACTCCACAAATGCAACTATCAGCTGTTAAAGGAGCAAGTGTTTGAAGACTTGCATAGACAGCAGAGCCTTCCCCTCTCTCTCATGAACAGAGTAGAGACAGTAAAAATGAACTTTCTTCCCCGATTTTTATTTTTATTTGCGACTCTTCCTCTCCTGATCCACAAGTCTGAATGGAGAGAGTTGAGGGGGAAGTTGTCCAACTTTATTTGGGCAGACTGCTGCCCATGTAAAAGGTAGCGCCTGCTAACTGAGACCAAAGATAAAGGGGGACTGGGTACCCCAGACCTGCAGAAATATTACATGGCGGCACAGACAGTATCTATATTAAAGATGTTGACCTCAGAGTACAGAGGAGGTTGGTACAAGCTGGAGGACTGGGCACACCCGCAGAGCCCTCTTAATATTTTGCCATGGGTGATCAGTACCCCAGACCTGAGAATCATAACCAACACCTGGACTAAACACTCCCTCAAAACCTGGCTTAACACCAGGCAATGGTGGGAAATTTTCACTCCAATGTGGAGATACATTCCTCTGAGGTATTTACCCCAATTTCCAGCCAGTTGTGAAGACCCCTGCTGGAATCGATGGCAAACTTAAGGATCAAATATCTATTTCAGATGGTAACGGGGAAGGTATAAAGCCTTTTAAAATGCTCCAAGATGAAGTCAATATTCCTCACAAGGACTTTTTCAGGTACCTTCAATGTTGACACTATATAACCAGTACAGCAGGGACTTTGGCCATACAAGGAGATCCTGCTTCCTTTATTAACATATATATATATATATATATATATATATATATATATATATATATATATATATATATCAAAAGAGTCATCAAGCAGACACTAGGAAATTTATCTCTTATATGTAGTAAACCCTACAGGAGGGAGTGGGCACTCTATATGTACAATCAATAGAAAACAAGTGGCAGACAGAATATGAGACCCCAATCTCAGACAAAGCTTGGACCTGGATATGGCAGGGAATACATAAAACAACTAATTTCCCCATGTGGAGGGAATTCAGGTGGAAAATCTCGACCAGGTGTTTCATCCCACCAGCGATTTCTTCCAAATATGCCTCCTGTCACACAGACAGGTGTTGGAGGGGATGTGGGGACCAGGGTTCTCACTTTCATATTTTCTGGAGCTGCCCAGTGATTAGGAATTACTGGATAGAGGTAACTGAGGCTGTCAGGGATATTTTACAATTGGAAAATCCACCAGAGTTTCCTCATATGGTACTGGGTCTCCCCCCACAGGGGTGGGTTCTAGGGCGCAGAAATACTTATTTTTTGTCCTGGTGGCTGCAGCCCTGAAACCGATCACCCAGCACTGGCTTACCCCAAATACACTTTCCTACTCCTTATGGTGGTCTAATCTGTCTAACATTAAAGAAATGGAGGCAATGACAGCACAGCTAAGACTCCAAGCAGAACAATTCAGTTCTAGATGGCTCCCCATGTTTGAATATATGGAGGCGAAAAGGGGTACTCCAATCTTAGATTAATTACTGGTAAAATAGGACAATCGAGCCCCCCCCACATTCAAAAAAGACTTATGATTTTTAATTAATGGACCCAAGACTCTGTATAAGAATTTTATTTTTATTATTTTTAAGTTAAGAATGTTCTATTGTATTTACCCTAGTTAGGGTACTCAAGTCAAATTTACGTATCATATGTTAATTTTTGTGATAAATGTTGTTTACAAAATGGGCCTATGAAAAGGTAAAACGGGATACACAAGAATTAAACCAAATGACTGGATATCCAAAATATAACTTTATTCTGTAAACCACAGACATATTACAGGCAAGACTGTAGGGGAGGTGGGTGGTCGCTTGGACCTCACAGCTCTCTGGCTAGGCCTGAACAGAAGGTGGGTCGGATGGCTCTTGAGGGCGAAAAGTGAACTTCTCCACAGACCTCACCTGCAAGACAAAGAATTAACTTGTTAAGGTTGTCTGTCAGGTAAAACCGTGATAATAAACTCAGAAAGGTGTAAAAGATCTGAAAAATCTAAAGACTGTATGTATTACTGAATAATTCCCTGTAATGTAAACAAAAAATAAATAATTCAATAAACATTAAGTTAAATAAAAACACAAAAAAAATTTTGATAAAATTTGGCTAAGGCATTTCTGATTGCTTGAAGCTTAGTGAGCAGGTTACCTGTAGTAGGAACGGACATGCTGGTCACACAAGCCCTGTTTTTGCACTACCTGCGCCAACGTGCCAAATTCCTAGCCCCTCTAGGTCCCTCTCCATGATATGAATGTTTTAAATAAAATAATTGTTGCTCTATTTTTTGGTCAGTAATTTTTTTACAGTTTTTGTTTAACTACTTATATCCTGCTTTTCACCATTTGGTCCCCCTGGGCAAGGAAGGACTGCAGCATCCGAAGCTCATCCTGTAACCCCCTTAAACAAATATCTCTATCTTTTTTCTTTCTGGCCGAGTATTTTATAATTTCACCCCGAACAACTATTTTTAGGGTATCCCACAATTTTGTTGGGGATACCTGAGACTGCAAATTTTCAGAGAGAATTTGTGGTATTCATCTTGGACCATCTGTTTAAATTCAGGGTCTTGCAGGTGTATGAGATTCAGATGTCAGTGAGACAGCCGCTTACCCTCCCAAGAAGAAACCTGGCATACACAGGAGCATGATCTGGAGAAAGGTCATAGCATGCCATACATCATGTAGGGTTTCCAGATGCTCGGCGGTAGTGAATAAATAATCAGGCTGTGAGGCAACATCTTTATGTGTTGTCACATAGGTAAAGCCTCTTGGTTGTGGTGTAGCAGTGCCTCCAAGTATCTATGATGCCCAGGGAGGATGTGGTGTGTCACAGATACTTCTGCAAAGGGTTGACCTGATGTGGCATGGTCTTGACACATCTAGGGAGGGATTAAGGGTGACATTTAGGTCTGCCCCCATGCGTAATTGTCCCTGTAGCACAGCCAAAAGTTGTGAACATTTTTTTTTGTGCCACCAGCTTTGAGAATTCTGTGGGAAAATATACCAACACCAGACTGGGCAGGCATATAATGTGCCTGTGGCAATAGCATATCGACCCTCGGAGTCCACCACCTGGTCTAGGAGCTCAAATAGTGTCCCCCTAGGGTTTAAGATAGCCACCCCTCACACCAGATTTCAGTGCTAAGGCCGCCACTACTCTAAAGCCAGATAATTGTAGTTTGCCATGTTCTGCAGGAGACAAATGAGTCTCCTGCAGAAAAATAATTTCTGGTTCATCTCTCTGCAAGAACTGGATCAGCTGGGAGCATTTAATAGGATTATGAATTCCATTAATATTTAAAGACTTTATTAATGATTGTTTAACCATGGGGAATGGTATAAATATTTCTTAGCATGTCAGTGACCCCTCTCTGATTAAAGAACAACACAATAAAAAAGAAATAGAACATAATCATAAGCAAATGACAACTATGAATAAATTCAAGACCTTATTCCTCTAAATATTTTCCTACACGATAATGCTTAAGAACCAGCATGAATTTAAATAACTGGTTAACAAAACAAATTAAGTACGTATCCTGATAATAACAACTGGGCAAATACCGGGGTGTAAGAACCAGAGCACAGCAGATACAGCACACGTCTGATGAATTAATGTTAATGTCGTCCAACCATAACCATCATAAAGAACTAGGTACAAACCATACCTTAAGTTAACTAGTCTTGAAAAACAATAATCATAGAAAGAAGAGGAAAAAAGAGAAAGACTCCCAAGGTTGGGAGGGATTCTGTTTCCCTCCTGTGTGGAGATAGTCTGCTCTCCCAATGGGAGTATGTCACAGTCAAGCTGTGGGCCCTCATCACAAGTGCACAATTGTGCTATAGTGGTGAGCGTGGCTAACCAGCATAGAGTGAGCACAACCAGCAACAAAGTGGCCATAACCCCTCCATCCCAAACAATTTCAGCCCAAACTGTCAACCCTCAGGGAGATACGGCTAATGCCCCAGCAGCAAGAGCTGAAATTGAGGCACTTCTGTCATTCCAGTGCACCTCAGGTCATTTTAATTAACTCATTGTACCCAATAGCTCCGTATGAAGTCCGAACCATCCATTGATTCTCCTAATACAAAATTGCTGCCCCGGGTATAATGAGTTTAACAGAAAATAATTTTTAATTTACATTGGGGAGAGTCACATCAAGTTGCAGTCCTCAGAGGAGAACTGGGGGGGTGGAATTCTAGATCAGAGGAGCATGGGGGAGGGGCCAATAGGACAAGGTAGAGCTGAACCTCCAACTTGATCGCCAACTGAGTGCTACTTTTCTGCATTTGGCTAATTCCCTAAATCATTCCAGCCTTTCTGTGTACTGCCTAAAGAGTACTGAGGAAATTCAATTTATTATATTGTTTCCCATCTCTTCGGTTTCTTAGTGGGAACATTGATAGCAGACTTATTTACATATGCCCATCAGCTCCAATCGTCCCCCCCCCCACCACCAACAGCCCAAACATCATTGCAGTGATTTACAATTCAAGCCTTAAAAACATAGCTGTTGTTTAGTCATATCTGCAAAGAATATTAGCCCCCAACCAGTTCCAACCCCCCAACACTTAAGTGCCACCACCTGAAAAGTTCCAAAATACTGTTATAGCAAACAAAAGTTCCAAAATACTGTTATAGCAAATGAATGGCCCCTAGAGTTGGCAAAGAATGACCACTACCTGTAGGTATCTGAAAAACAGTTAATTCAGCATCAGTCAATCAGGGTTCGTACTCTTAAACCTCTGCAAGAGTGATTTGACATCTTGTAATGTGGATAGACCCTGTCTTTTGCGTGAATGATGTTCTGTCACACGTTCCCAGGTAATCTCTCTTAACTTCTGCTCTTCTCCACATACACTGGAACAGTTTGGCAAGAGAACTGTAATGCCTTTCACATTCAACACTTTAATGTCACTTCTGGAGAGTCAAAAGTTTGGGGTCCCTCTGTGAACATCACTGTAAGTTTAGATGAGTAGGGAGCAATGAAGTGTAATTGCTGCTGTTTTAAAACACACAAAATTGGAGCATAAGCTCTCCTTTGGGCCGTAACTGAAGGAGAAAGGTCATTATTAAAATAGATTCTCTTACTGTTATACAAGGACTCCTTCATTCCCCTTACATGTGTTAACAACTGTTGTTTTACAGAAAAATGTAATAGGCACTATAGAGCGTGGCTACTGATCAGGGTGCTGCGGCTTCGGAATGAGGGCCCTATGTGTCTTCTCAATGTCTGATGAGAAGGCAGGGTCCAATTGCACAGTGTCACAAAGAAGAGAGTCTGCAAAAGCGAACATGTCCCTACCTTCCTCATCCTCAGGGACGCCATGTATATGAATGTTGTTATGGCGTGATTTATTCTCAAGATCTTCTCATTTATTGGATAACTCCCTGTGATCATCCAGAAGTTGCACCACGAGGCATTCCAGTCTATCAGGGCAAGTGTTCAGGTCTGCATGGTTCGTCTCAAACTCCGTAACTTTTTGAATCAGTTTGTTCAATTCAGCAGCAAGTTGCGTTCTAAAGGCACTAACTTCGCTACGGAAATCTTGTAGTTCCAAAAGTATGGTAGCATTACTAGGCTGTATAGCGTGTTGTTGCTGAGCATCAGCCATGTTTACTGGGTCCATGGGAGCTGATTGTTGATCCCCTGGCAATCCAGTGGCATCCGATGGGCTTAATATGTTCTTTTTCTTATGGCGACCTCCCATTCAGTTGCAGGACTCCTAGGATAATACTTTTAAATTGTTTTACTGAAAAGAAGCTTGTTTTGGAGTCCTTTTTAGACTTGAGGTGCCGAAGCTGCTATTTCAATATAACATATCCCTCAGTGATGACACCGGAAGTCGTCATTGCTAAAAAGATTAATGAAATATTGATGATGTTCATGAGGGCCTTGACTGCAGTGGTGTACACAAGGGCCATCTTGAGATGGCTAGAGACCATCCAAACGGACTTACAAAGGACAGCACTCACAGACCCACTATGCAATATGCCATACAGGCAATTAAGTATGTGGCAGATGCTGCTATAGATGCATTCAAAATGTCTTCCAGGGCTGCAGCTACTGCAAATCGGGCCAGAAGGCACATTTGGTTAAAAATCTGGAATGCAGACCAGGGATCAAAGAACAAAATCCTAAAACTGCAATTCCAGGGAGACAAGTTATTCAGTCCAGGCCTAGAGGAATTTGCCACCAAACCGGGGGATGGCAAGGATCAACCACAGAAACTAGCCACCCTACCCTCCTTTTGACTAAACCATTTTCAACCCTTTCACAATAAAGGCAAGCATCACCAAATCTTCCAAGGAAATGAGAAGCGCAGTTTTGGGTTCAAGTAAAACTACATTAACAAAAAAGGCAACTACAGCAACAGGAGACTTAATGTATGCTCCAGACCCAGAGGAGGGTACAAGCACACTAATGAGTTCAAGAACTACCAGGCATGACATAAGACAGGCCCAGGAAGAGAACAAGGTGGTAAGAGGCAGAGTTCAGAGGTTCTCCACTACCTGGGCCAAAACGATAAACGACAAGTGGGTTCTAGAAGTAGTAACACAGTGATATGCAATAGAATTCTCAATGGTACAGACAAGGTCAAGGTTTCTGCCCTCAAATGTCTCACCCACCAGGACTCTGATCCACAAAGTCAGGGTGTTACTAAACTATTTATTGGCAGTAGGGGCCATTGCACCAATGCTTGAAGCAGAGAGAAAATCTGGCATCTACTCAGTGTTGTTCTTGATGTCAAAGAGCACAGGAGACCTCAGACCAGTGCATGACCTCAAATTTCTAAACAATTCTGTGAAATACAGAAAGTTAAAAATGGAGACCCTGCGTACGACAATCGCGGCAGTACAAAAAGGATGACTGCCTCACCTCCATAGACCTCAAAGATGCATACTTACACATACCCATCAGACCGGCCCACCACAGGTTCCTGAGGTTCTGCATCCTGGGCCAACATGTTATATATCAGTGCATGCCGTTTGGTCTCACATCCACTCCAAGAGTGTTCACCAAGGTGATGGCTACTCTAATCACAAAGTTATGTATGGAAGGAATCCATATCATACCCTACTTGGATGACTGGCTGATAAGGGCAAGATCAAGGGCAGAGTTGGAAAGGGCAGTAAACCGAGCAAGGACTCTATTGGCACAACATGGTTGTATAGTCAACACAGAAAAAAGCCACCTCCGGGCCGGTAGCGCTGAGGGCTGAAGCGCTGCTGACACCTTACCTCGTGCTACGCCAGGAATCCAGGTTTGGGAACGACCTCGGGTCATCGAGGAGCTGGCGTGGGGGGGATGGTACAGGATTGAGCAGCCACAGGGCAGCTCTCCCCTCCCAGGGGTGGTTGCCTGCACCCCTCGTAGTTCTGCTCCCACCAGGTGGTGGTCCAGCTGTGAAGTGTAGGCAGGTGGGGTGGCAGCGATTGCAAAGGGGTGGGTGAGGCCGAGCTGGTTCACAAAGCCCACGATGCGTACATACATGTCTGCTGGGGTTCCGGAGAGAGAAAACGGGCCAAAAACACCAAAAATGTATATAGAAAAAAAAAGAAAAGAGCAACCTAGCACCACCAAAGTCCCTCGAGCATTTGGGAGTGGTGTTCAACACCAGACGGGGGACAGCCAGACCCACAGAGACATGCATTCAATGCATAAGGACGCAACGCCAACAGCTCAAGTCGCGTCCAAGGATAACACTATCAGATCTGATGCAGATTCTGTGACTCATGGCTGCATGTTCTGTGGGAGAGTAGGTGGGAAATGGGGGCTTATTTTTCTATTTCAGCCCCCTTCTTGATGCTGTCGCAGCAAAACATTCCATTGTTTTAAGGGGGCCCTTTAAAGAAATACACTTCTCAGTGCAACAAGTAGATTTCAGTCTTGTTTATTTTTCGTTCCCCTACGTTTCACTCCCCAGTGGAACTTGTTCATGGTATTTAAAAGTTGTTTTCTGTTGATACATAAATATTTTTCAATTATTTTTTATGGTGTTGTTTATGTACATCTTCTTTTCTATCTTACATAAACATTTCTACATTTATTTTAAATTCAATGTAATGCCTCGCCATCAGAATTGCATATTTTCTACCTTCTTACTGCTTTGCTTTCTCTGTGTATAAGGTAGTGCTCCTGTTATATCACATAACTTGTTTCACATGCCTATTAAGACAAGAAAAAACATTTTTCATGCTTTATATCTGTCCCTCATTGAGGTCAAAGGAAATGCTGGTATGTTTTAACTGCTGCTTATTTAAAAGCCTGACCCCCGCCGGCCCGGTGGTGCTGAGGGTTGAGGTGCTGGATGACGTATCTCGTGCTACCTGGCGACCCGGGTTCGGGAATGAGCCTGGGTTGTCGGGGGTCGGCAGGGGAGGACTAAGATTGAGCGTCGGGAGACAGCTCTCCTAGTCCTGGGGTGGGCTGGGGAAATCACACTGCGCTGCAGCGACCCCTGGGGATGCTCGGTGGTACTGCTTGTGATGATGTGACTGGGGGAGAGCGCGGCAGACGTCAGCACATATGTGCACAGATGTCACTGCCTGTCCGCACTCCCAGTGGGAGAAAAAGTGGAAAAATGGCTGGGCGCGACCATGCAGCCTGATGGCCGTGCCCTGCCTCACCGGGAGGACTCATGTGGAATCGCACTGGTGGGGTCTGGAGCCAGTCTGGCTGGATAGGGTATGGAGAGACCCTCCAGCGGATCGGCAACGGCCATGCCGGATCCCCCATCATGTGAGTGAGCCTGGTGCTCTCCCGGCGGGCAGGGCCGACGGCTGGATGTCCCCGCCGGTAATTGCCGCAGCAGCCGAATAAAGAAGATGATAAAAAAAAAAAAGCCTGACCCCCAAGTTACTTAGCATAGTGGCATACCTTAGTCTGTTTGGAGCATTTGTCTCCTTTTGCTTGAGGAGACATAATTTGCAAATGCTATTTTTACTTTGGGTGTTTAGACAGCTTCAAAGCAGGAGCGCCATTTTCAAACGAACCAAGCCTTTTTCATTTGGAATAAACCTGATTTAAGGTAAGCAAACTGAATGCTTTTATAACATATTTAAAGATTGCAAGTATTGAAACATAAGTAAAACTAACAGTGCTAAACAGCCAAAGTAAAAATAGCATTCGCAAATTATGTCTCCTCAGGCATAATTGTAAAATATTTATGTATCAACCGAAAACAATTTTTAAACCCCGTGAACAAGCTCCACTGGGGAGTGAAACATAGGGGAAAGAAAAATAAACAGGATTGAAATCTACTTGTTACACTGAGATGTGTATTTCTTTAAAGGGCCTCATAAAACAATGGCATTTTTTACTCATGGCTGCATGTCTAGATCTGCACAATTGGGCATGATTGCACATGAGGCCAGTGCAGCGGCTGCTGCTGGACCATTGGGACTGCGTCACACAGAATTATGCCCAAACCCTGGTCATCCCACCTTCGGTCAGAAAGTCTACCCCATAGTGGATGGACCGGACAACCTAAATTGGGGCGCCACCATAGACAGAGACACGACAAGAACGGTATGCACAGATGCCAGCCTGATGGGCTGGGGTGAAATAACAGGGACCAGAACCATGCAGGGAAAGTGGTCTGCACAAGAATCAAATCTGTCTATAAACATACTCAAAATGTGGGCCATATGCCTAGCTCTACAACACTTTCTCCAACTAATCCATCACCAACACGTCAGAGTCAGAACAGACAACATAAAAGCCAATGTATGTGTGAACAAACAAGGTGGAACAAAAAGCGAGGCAATGGCAGAAGAAGCCAGAGTCCTACTAAATTGGGCAGAGGAGCACCTACACAGTATCCAGTTACGTACTCGATAGCGACAGTTCGTCATTGAAGTCCCCTATAGCGACTACAGCACCATGCTGCTATAGGGAACCCGCTGGAACCTGGCGCTGTCTGTTGGGGGTCCTCCACCCCCCCAAATCAGCTCTGACTCAGAGTTGATAATCCTAAAGTGGGGGTGGGGTACAGCCCCTGCATGGAGGGTCGGGGTAAAGCCCCTGAAGAAAACACATACAACCACAGGGAACCGGCAGCCGACTGCAGAATGTAGTCGACCTGCTGGTTTCGCTGACAGGGCATTCAACAAATATTTTGTTGAACACCTGTCATGGATCCCGCAGTATCAACATAGTACACTTAGCAGGGGAGCTAAACACAAGCGCAGATTAGCTCAGTCACCAGACCTTGCATCCTGGAGAGTGGCAACTCAATCCAGAGGTATTTCAGCTGATCCACAAGAGGTGGGGTCCACCACAAATCGATCTGATGGCCTTGGCCCAAAATGAGCAACTTCAAACCTTCTTCTTGAGATTCAAGGAGAGAGGCTCAGCAGGAGTGGATGCACTCTCCATGCCCTGGAATTTTCACAAGAACCTATGTGTTTCCACCACTGTCCATGATTCTAAAAGTGCTAAGAAGAGTACAAAAAACAAGGAGCACAGTAGTGCTTGTGGCAGCAAACTGGCAGAAATGGACATGGTATGTGTCCATCAGGAGGAAGATGATAGACCACCCAATGAAATTACCGAACCAACCACACCTCCTCAGGCAGGGACCCATCCTCCACCAAAACCCTTGTGCAATGCAGCTGATGGCCTAGCAGCTCGGAGGGATAGATTGCTAGCCCTAGGACTATCACATAGGGTTATGAACACATTACTGCAAGCACACAGACCCTTGATAAATCTAGCTTATCAGAGGCATTGGGTTACATTTAATAAATGGTGCATAGCTAAACAACTACAGCCCCAAGAATGTTCAATTACACAGATTCTGGATTTCTGCAAGATGGTTTTGAGAAAGGACTGTCTGCCCCATCGCTAAGAGTGCAAGCTGCAGCCATTGGGGCAATAAGGGGAAAACCAGATGGACACCTTCCTGGTGCACACTGTCTAGTCGAGTCTTTTGTCAAGGCAGCTGTAAATATTAGATCCAGACAAAAGGCCACAGTGGTGCCATGGCACTTGAACCTTGCATTGGACACCATTACTAGGGCTTCATTTGAACCACTGCAAACAATTCCCTTACAAATTTTGACATGGAAGGTGGTGTTTCTGGTAGTCATATGCTCCACCTGGAGAATCAGTGAACTGCAAGTGCTGGCCTGCGTAGAACCCTTCCTGCACATCCAGCCACACAGGATGGTCCTGAAGACAATCCCCTCCTTTTTGCGTAAAGTGGCATCTTCTTTTCACATGGCCCAGGAAATATTCTTGCCTGCTTTTGAACCACATGCAGGCAACATGCAGCAGGAGACTTTAAAGTTACTAGACCCTACAAGAGCAATCAGGATGTACCTGGAATGAACAGCCCTGATCTGGAAGGCAGAAAGATGGTTCATCCTAACATTGGGGCCAAAGACAGGCTTACCTGCTTCCAGGTCCACCGTAACTAGATGGTTGAGGAAGGCCATAGATGAGGCTTACAGGGCCTCAGGTCAGCCATGACCAGCCCACTTCAAAGCCTACTCTACCAGGGCCGTGGCCAGCTCCAGGGTAGAAAGTAATTCAGCATTGGTGGCAGATATCTGCTCAATGGCCACCTGGTTAACACTACATATCTTCAAAAGCTATTACAGTCTGGATACTTGGGGCTAGAACAAGCTGAGATTTGACAGGATAGTCCTACAGACAGTGTTTTCACCACTTCCTCCCTGCCCCACCCCAGTAGCCAGGGACACTGCTTCCTAATTACCCACTGATGAGGACTTGGAGTGCTGTAAAAAGGTGTGGATGACAATGGTAGTTTACTCACCTGGTAAAGGTACTTATGGAAGCACCTTTTTACAGCACTCCATATACCTCCCAATAAGGAGGAGCGAGAGTAGGGAACGAATATATGCCTCAGGACAATCACTTGAGCAGGAGCTCTACAAGGGTTTTTTGACTGGACACTAAAGAATAAGGGAAGGAATGTATGTTGTTTAATGACAATCATTCCAGCATGTTTACTACATGTTTTTTGAAGAAATATTAAAGAACTTTTAGTCAGACCTCAAATAATCTCATAGTACTTTGTACCACAGTCCCTTTATCGAATGCTGCATTTTACTGCTGAAGTAACCATTTCTGTTTTTGGAACACAGCTAGGGAAGGCATCACACTGGCAAACCGCACCAAGACAAGGGGCGGAGTAGGTTCGAATTTCCAATATTCAAATTCTTTGTGCATCACCTACAGGAAGACACTACTAAACTCATTGGTGAGGACTTGGAGTGCTGTAAAAAGGTGCTTCTATAATCACCGTTACCAGATGAGTAAACTACCGTTTCCTTATATGTAGAAATAACCAGTCCATCTTTGTTCAGATGACAACCTTAAAATACTAAAAAATACAAAAACATGCACTGATGTGTAACCCAGGGCTGGTATGCCGTATGTATCTGACAGCTCTACCAGGTGGGCTGGGTTCGGGGAGGAATAGGCCACTCGGCACAAAGGCTAGGTTTGCCTACTCTGCACAGGGGCACCCAAGTAACTCCGAACACAGGAAGCAATAACTGTAATGTCCAATACCAGAAGTGGGATTCTAAAGTGTGGCTTTTATTCACATCCAAACAGAATAAACAAAGCATAGATGGACCCCCACGGGGCTACACTCCTGGTAATGCGGATTAAAAGAGACCAGAACACTTCCTCATCACTTTAGCCCTCAGGCTCTACAACACACTGGGCACACAGCCCGGACTTGTACGCTGCTTTGGGTTACACAGCCTGAACTTGTACACTGTTCTGGGTTTTCCCTGGCTTGGCTCCCCTGGCCAGCCACTTGGACACCTTCCATACTTCATGGAAATATTTCTGGTGGCTCCTTAAACCACCTTAAGAGCACCTCGCTCCATCAGGGAATCCTCCTCTTAATCCCACGCCTGGGTACTTTCTCAGGCACTGGCCAAGTACCTGAGGGAAAGAAAAAGGTGTCTCAGATCAAACCAAGTAGGAGGTGAATTTGGTTACTACTGATGGGGGTCTGCCACCTCTCGCTCCCACACTTCATACCCGGCCATTTCTCTGGACTGTAAACATCTCTTCCTTTAGCACTTTGCTGTGTAGATTCTTGCTAAATGTATTTCACATTCAATCTACTTGTCTTGCTTCCCATTTGTGCTGGACTTGAACATACTTAAAAATAAGTGGCATTGTCCATTACTCTAGATCCCCCACAGGTTAAGCAGTCCAATCTCCACATCTTTCTTTCCATTTTGTGCTGGCCTTGAACATACTTATAAGTGGCTTTGTCTGTTACTCTAGACCCCCCACTGAGTTAAGCAGTCCAATCCCCACATCTTCCAACTGTACTTGGCTGTCTTTTCCTGACCCCACAGTAACAGTCCCTTTAGTTTTCTTCTGTTTCAGGTGAAAACACTTGGCCCTTTTTCAGAGTGAACTCACCCTTTGGTTGCAGGTTCCCCACAGGCGTTTCCTCCTCAAGGAATCTCTTACAGAGCTTCTGGTGCCTCAGTACAATTCAGACAGGCAGCTTCTTTCCTTTAGCCGGACCTGGGGGGGGGTTGCCCCTGAAAAAGAGGCAGACACCTTCCCCCCATCCCATCAGGGATGAGGCTCTGAAACACTGAGAGCAGTCTCCACCACTTCAATTACCAGTTCCTGTGTTCCTCTTCAGGTGGAAACACACACCTAAAACAAAAGTAGCTCTGTACCAGAGCTTAAAGCTCTGACAGCCTGCACACACTCTGCTGCACTACAGTCTCTGTCTAAGACTGCACACAGACTGGCTTCAAAATCCCCAACGCTCTACTCTAACCTCCAACTGCAACATTCCAGTGTGGCTTATGCAGCTGCGACAGTTCTAAAATTATGTCATCCCTCAGTCTCAGCTGAGACTGAGAACAGAGTGAGACAGTGTGAAATCCATTTAACTGGAGTTTCACAAGCTGCCTTTTCTGCCTACCACTAGGTCTTACTAGGATTCTAGTAACCCTGGGTAACATTTAAGAGCGACCATCTTTATATGGCTGTACCATTTGAGTGCAATCACTAGAATGGAGCCTTACAAATGGACAGTAGCAGTTTTATTGTACACGTGCTGTGTTATGGTCAGTATTTGTAATTGTAACCATTAGATTACAACAGCACTTATAAGTCCTCCATTTTCTCAACTCTCTCTCTCTCCTACTCTTTTCCTTGCCCTTTTCACCCATTTATTTCTCACTTTTCCCACCTCCTGCCCCATCATCCTACATTTTGACCTTTCCTTACCCCTCATTGTTTCTACTTACCTTTTTTCTACTTTTTTTCTTATTTAGGAAGTTTAGACTGCCTTCTGATATACTATTAATTACCTGAACTTAATTGGGGAATTTTAGGCATTGTGTGGTATAGCTTTTACGGATCGTAATTTTTGCTGATTCTTTTGTCATATACTCCAATCAATACAGTACATTAAAATCTTGACTGGCCAGTCAACTTGGGGTATGGCAGTTTTGAGAGAGTTGAATTTCTCTGCTGGCCACACACCCCTGATGGAGAGTCAGAGTGACTCAAAGTGCCGAGGTTAGCAGATGATATAGCATGTTTTCTGTGTGTGTATATTTATTTGATTCTGCATTGAGCACTTGGTAAAAAAAGGTATACTTTCTTATTTGCCTCGTTTATACTAGACCTGGAACTGACCCAGCTGTTGGTGGAATTCCTGGGTCCAGTTATGGTGAAAATTGTTAGGTGTTCCTTTCAGGGAGTCTTCCCTGCCGCACTGAAGAGGGCAGTAGTGAAGTCCCTCCTAAAAAAGTCATCTTTGGACCCTGATGTCTGGTCCAATTACAGGCTGTCTCAAATGTTACCTTTTTGGGGAAGATTATTGAGAAGGGAGTGGCAACATAGCTTGAGCAGCATCTGGAGAAATTTTCAATCTATGAGTCCTTCTAGGTGGATTTCAGGAGGTGTCACAGCATGGAGACTGTGCTTATCAGAATGCAAAATAACCATCTCTTAGATAGAGATAGAAGACAATGGTCAATTCTTGTTCTCCACAGTTTCTCGTCATCTTTTGACTCCATAGAACTTGGAGTTTCAACAGCTTATCTGAGGCACGTAAGAGGACTCACAGGCACTGTGTTGAATTGGTTTGGGTCCTTCCTGTCCAGCAGGTTGCAGCAGCTAGCGCTAAGAAATTTTTCCTAGTGCCCTGCTGCTCTTGATTACGGGGTGCCTCGGAGTTCAGTCTTCTGATTCACGTTGTTTGTTGTGTAAGTGCTACCAGTGGAAGAAGTCATTAGACAATAGGTCCACTCTCTATTTGTATTAGCTGCATTCTTTTTTATACTTGTTTATTGATCAAAATCAGATTACATACATTTTCTCTAGAATATATTTTCCTTTTACAAGACCATGCTTCTCATTATACAATATTGTTACATTCTAAAGGAGAAAAAGCTTAGAATGCAACCACAATACTTCATTTATGTAGATCTCAATTAAATGAAAGAAGAAAATGTCATAAAACTTTTAGGGAGAGTAAACAATTAATCAAACAGATACTGTCATGCCTATGGGAAAACAGACCAGCGTAGATTAGGGAGTTGGTAAAAGGAAGTGGGGAGGGGAGGGAAAGGGGGTCGTGGGGACACAGATTGCCCAAGTCTTTCAGTTGGTTATTTTACTTTATCTTTGTATAAGTCCCACCTGTTCCATCATTTGCTGAACTTTTCATTTTGGTGGTTTACAGCAAAGGATATTGTTTCTGTATTATGGATCTGGGATATTATTTGTAACCAGTCCTGGGTCTTTGGAGTGATCTGTTGGAGCCAATTCTTAGTTATAACTTTTAAAGCTGCCACTGTGAGGATGGCCCATAGACATTGAGATTCCTTCCCCTTAATTTCATCTGGGTATAGCCCCAAAATGCAATACTCTGAGAACACCCGTGCAGTTAGCCCAAAGAGTTCTGTCAAATGGGTGCTTATCAGAGTCCAGAAACCTTAAATTGTAAGGCAGAGCCAGAATATGTGTTCCTGATCATCTGACGTGGCTCCACATTGCCTCCAGCAAGTCCCCTGTGGTTGTAAACCCACTTTAAACAATTTATAAGGGGTGTAGAAATACCTGATCCTGATCTTCCAGGCATATTCATGCCAGTTTGGTGAAGAGGTTGTTTTCCAAACATTTCTAAATATCTTTAACCAGGACCAGGAATTCAATGTAAGACCCAACTCCTGTTCCCACTTCCTATGGGTTTGTTGTAAGTTATGAGCTTTGTCAGCAGTTAGATTCCCATATAACATGGTAATTGCCCCCTTCCCATGAGCTCCCCTCCATACTGACTCAAAGACCAGGGGAAAGGATCTCTCATCCTGCCAGGTCATTATTTGCCTAATATTGGTATTCGCACAATCCCTAATCTGATAGTAATACATGCAGTCTGATGGGTCCCAGTTAGCACTGGTTCTGAGTGCCTCAGATGGTAACATATCTTGTCCCTTAAGATTAGAACCAGCTAGGGGGCACACAAGCTGTTTTCCATCTGTATTCTATACCACCTGTAGTGAGAGGCAGGGTGGAAACCTACATCAGAGCACCACCATCTATATTTCCACATGTTTCTGGCCGTGTATCCCTTTTTAGTTCCTTGTATCCAGCCCTTTAAGATTGTGCGGGCTGCATAACCTTGGTATGCTGCTATGTCTATTTGAGAAGGGGGGTTAACAGTTATTGCTGGGAGAGGTACTATAGCTTTGTTATCAATTTCTATCTGCTGCTAGTGAGCCTTATATGTTGGATGTGACCAGAGCAGGGCTATCTTCATCTGGGCTGCTAGCCAATAGTCTTGTAAACTGGGGCAAGCCCTCCCTCCCTCCCTTCCTCCTGCCTGGGTAGGAATAAGGTTTTTCTTGAAACCCTCGGGTGAGAATGTGCCCAAAGGAAAGACATTATTTTTTCTGCAATCCCATTAAATCTCTCTGGGGTATTGGGCAGAGTACTGCCTGGAATAAATAAAGGAACCTAGGTAATATGCTGTGTTTGTTTTAAGGGTTTGCAGCCTCGAGTAAAAGGGGAGGGGCAAGAGATTCCATCTTTGTAGGTCAGCTCAGACTTCCTTCAAGAAAGGTGGATAATTATCTCTATAAACGTTGGTTGGTATCTTACCTAGCCGCACTCCCAAGTATTTGATACTGGTGCAGTCCCACTTCATAGGATATTTAGCTTTCTATTCAGATGGTATATGGGCTGTCAGTGCCAAGACCTCTGTTTTGGACCAGTTTAGTTTAATATCCAGAAAGTCGGGAGAAGGCTTCTATCCAAGTAAAAACTTAAGTGAGTGAATTCTCAGGGTCTGTCAGATATAATAAAACATCATCTGCATACAATGCGATTTTATGACAGGTGTTGCCCCAACTCACCCATGTATCCCTATGTTCAATCTCATGCTCTGAGCCAAAGGCTCAGTATAAAGGGCAAAGAGGAGAGGTGACAAGGGGCAACCCTGCCTAGTACCCCTGGCGAGCCTGAAAGGCTGAGATGTATAGCCATTCATTCTCACATAAGCCACTGGGCTGGCATACATCTTGACTATAATTTAGCAGAAAAGTTTGGGAAATCTGAAGCCGGCCAGGGAGCCTTGGAGAAATTCCAGGAAACCTAGTCAAAAGCTTTCTCTGTATCTAAACTCATAATGTATGCTGGCTGGGGTGAGTCTTGCAGGTATTCAATGATGTTAACTGACCTCCTAACATTATCCATTGTTTGTCTGCCTGGAACGAAGTCCACCTGGTCCCTGTGAATGAGGCCAGGAAGGATTTGCTCCGATCTCCTGGCCAGTATGCTTGCCATGATCTTATAATCTGTGTTCAAAATAGAAATGGGACAATAAGACGCACAGTTAGTGGTGTCCCTGGCCGACGACGGTATCACAGATATGATTGCCTGAGATCATGAGGGAGGCATCTTACCTTCCTCAGTGTGCAGATAGTTATATGCCCTGCACATCAAGGGTGCAACGTCTTCCTTAAATTGTTTGAAAAATTCACTAGGTAAGCCATCCGATCCCGGGCACTCGCCTGTTTTGAGCCTCCTAATTTCTGCTTGAATTTCTCCTTCTGCAAAAGGCTGAATCAAAGCCTCCCTCTGACCCTGTGAGAGATGTGGGAGCTGCAGTGGGCTTAAAAAATCCTGTATTTCCTCTTTAGTGGGAGAAGGCCCATTACTATACAATTTTTCATAATACTTTTTAAAAGCCTTGGCTATTCCTTCAATAGTATATTGCAGTGTATGCTTAATAGGATCCCTCACTTTGGGGATAGTGGCTCTAACCCTATATTGACAAGTCTACTAGTCAATAATTTAAGTGCGCTGGGCCTTCCCTTATAAAATCTGACTTTCAGCTTTATCAGCTGTTTCCCCCTACTTCTATCAACCTTCTGATGCTATTGCATCTCTAGGTCCCGTATTTGCTCTTGAAGATCTTTTTGTCTCTGTTCTCTCTGTTTCTTTAATGTAGCCAAAATTTCTATGAACTTCCCCCTGACAATGACTTTTACTGTGTCCCATAAGATCCCCTGGGAAATGTCCGGGTGCTGGTTCTATTGCACTGCCTGCTCTATTGTTTGTGTAATAATGTCTTGGGTTTCCTCATTTTGTAGGAGAGAGACACTAAGCCTCCAGAAAGTGGAGCACTTTGGCGGGCCCACTGCAAGTTTCAAATATATATATGATAGAGCCCCAGTCCCTGTCTCTGAGGATTTGCAAATTTCCAGTGACTCCTTAGGTGTAAGGAAGCAAATCCAGCCTGTAAAAAGTTTGGTGAGGGTGTGAAAAGAAGGTATATTGTCTGGTGCTTTTGTTTGGGTGGTGCCAGATGTCAATCAAACCAAGCTCCCCTAGTAGTTTAGTTACCTTTCTAGTCACTCCCCTCTCCCCTTTAGTGACTTGTGCTGATGAGTCAAGTGTGGGATTAAGTTTTAAATTCAGATTGCCTCCTATCACCAAATGACCCTTTCCCCAGGCTATGATCTTAAGAAAAAAATCTTGAAAAAAGGAATATTCCGTGCTAAGAGGGGCATATACAGAACCAATGAAGTGGCACTTAATCCCTACAAATCTGCCCTCTTTGTCTACTAGGGTGTCCTTTGGTTCAAAATGCGTGGTATGGGGGATCAGTATGGCTGTTCCCCAACTACGACCTTTCCCATATTCAGAGGAGACAATTTTTTTATAGCCAGATTTCGATAGTGTCCCATGCTCTGCTTTACTCATGTGAGTTTCTTTTCTTATAGCAGAATAAGGGCCGCCCCTGTTTTTCATAAGTAAGACATAATTCGGCTCCTTTTAATAGGGTGGGCCAATCAGTTTACATTGTAGGACAGAACCAGTAAGTCTGACTTATCCATGATCTCTAACTTCAGTCCCCAAAATGAGTATTACCCCTGTATTTCTAATGTGCTCAGTATCTCTAAAAGTCCCCCAAGTCCATAATCTGACATGACAGTAAAACTTTCTCCCTTTAAGAATGCATAACAGGAAAAAAGCAAATTTTCTAACTTTCTGCAAACATGCATCAATTGTTAACAACATTTGGCTTTCAAAAGTGGAGAACCATCAAACCTTTAGGAGATATCTGTTCGCCCGGTAGCCCACCTTTAAATAAGGCAGGTCACCCAGCTAGGGAGATGAAGTGATGACTCCTTGCTACTTAGGCAGTAGCTCTCTCAATGAGCCCACAATGGTTGCAAATGGCTCTATAGCTGCAAATAAGCATGTATGTGACGTCTAACATTTAGCTGGGTGGAGAAACTCAACCTCGATGTGGGAGCAGCTGTGGATAGGCTGCTGTAGCAGCTGTCTCTATCAAAGAGTTCCCCCCAGCCCAGATTAACTCTTAAATGTAGAAACACCAAAAGACCATTGTTATACTGATCTAACAATTTGGCAATAATTATGTATTAATATCAAAACTGGATTTAGCCTCTGCCTCAAAGAGAAGACAGGTGGGGATCAAGATTATTATCAGGTAACATCATTAATCTCTCTCTTTTTTTAAAAGACCAAATAACTGTCTCTGCAAGTCCTGCAAGAACTTCAAGCAACAAAGTGGTCGGAGCTCAGTGTGCTCTTTAGACAGTTATAAGATCAAGATCAAGCACTGCCGTTATGAACTTTAAACTGGCTTACCACCTACAGGTTAAGGCGACGGTCAGATCAGGGTCCAATTCAATCTTGGGTGTCTGCAGTGAGATTTCTTGCCTTCTTGTGCCTTCAGGAGGGTGATCGAATCGCAGTTAAGGGTGCTAGTGATGATGTAAGAGGCCCATGACCTCTTTTCTTCTTGCTTAGTGCTATCAGTCAATCAGAATAGCCCCATGCGTCATGCTGGGAATCTGAGTCCTGAGGGGCATTAGCTGGTGCTTCCAATAGGTCTCTTTCAATCAAGGCCTTCCTCCCCTCTTCAGGTGATTCATACATTTTAACCCCTTCAGACCAGAAGATCCTAAGGCGAGCAGGGTAAGGAGTGTTGAACCGGATGTTTTTAGCTCGGAGGACTTTCAGAATATTTACATACTGTAGCCTTTGCTTTTGTACTTCAGGAGGATAATCATGGTCGAAGTACAGCCTGCTTGTAAGGCATTTCACTTCTTTCTGCTGCCATGCCTTCATCAAAATTTCTTTCTTTACCTTGTAGCTATTGAATTTGATAATGATGCAACGAGGTTTGGCATCGGGGGGGGGTCTGTTGGAGCACCCGATGTGCACATTCTATGCCCAGCTGGTAGCCCAGGGGCAGTTGCAGGATGTCGGATAACAAGTCCATTGTGAATTCTGTCATTCAGCCGGACTCGGACCCCTCCCGTAGCCCGTGTATGCGTATATTCTCACGCCCGGAGCGACCCTCCAGGTCAATACATTTTTGTTGTAGCTTCTCCGTATGTTAAAGGAGGACCTGCATTACTAGGCCCATTTTTGTACTGTCATCCTTTGTGGTGCTGACTTGTTCCTCGACCTCACCAACTCTCTTTTCCAGGCCAGTTAAGTTCTGGTTTAGCTGTTTAAACTCAGCCCTATTCTCCACCCACATTTCTTCCTTTTTTTTATACTTTCTATTTTTTCCTCCTCTTTCCCCTCAGCTCCGGTCTCCTCAGGAGTACCTAGGAGTCATTCCACTATGGTTTGCTCCTACCTGGTCAGTTCTCCATTGCCCATGTAGCCTCGGTTTGCCCCCCCGGGCAGGGACGGGGTGGGCTCCAACACCCCGGAATTCTCTGGTGGCATCGGTTGCAAGGATGTCAGGAGGGTGGCCGTAAATCTGAAGGGTGTTTTTCCCCTTTTTCCTGGGAGTGGCTAGCACCCTGACGTCAAGGCCTCACCGACGTCTGTCACTCCCTGCCCCTTCGCTATGCCTAGTGCTTGCTGTATCTCCAGCTTGCACCAGAGGTCAGCCGAGCATTGAACAGGGATCCCTGTCCCTCCCGGGAGAGGAGAGCTGTCCTCTGGACGCTCAATCCTCTCCCTCCTCTGCCGACCCCCCTGCAACCTGGGCTCGTTCCCGAACCCGGGTCGCCGGTGTGGTGCGAGGTGTGGTGTCCAGCACCTCAAACCTCAGCTCCACTGGGCCGGCTCGCCCACATTTCTTTTAGCTCCTGGAAGAGCTTTTCGAAGTGGGAGCGTGTAAGGTGGTCCTGCTCCTCATCCATGTTGGGCAAGCTTGCGGGGGAAGGTCTCCAACTACTTTCTCTTACTGGCAGTTGCAATCCAGGTGCATCGTGCCTCCTCGAGGACATTTTCATCTTAGATCTGCTCCGACTATCCTTATTAGGTCTTGTATTTGCCATCTTATTGGTTTTGGTGTTTGTCAAGCTTTGATTTTTGTAAGTTAAGGGCTCTCGGGTTGGTGAGCTCTCTCTAGTGTGCTGCTGCTAGTTCCGTGACATGACCGGAAGTCTAATCTCTTCATTCTAAGGCAGAAGAAGGCTGCCAGGCCCATCGGGACTGCATCCCCACTCCGTGTGTGTGTGGGGGGGATTATCTCCCTAACATAAATTTGTCTAGGGGGGCAGAGCTAGCAGTCTAGCCAGAAACAACATTTTTTCTAGAGCTCCTACTTTGTGGCTTAAAAATGCTCATTAAAAACTGTATTTTATACGGAAATACTCAGCCAAAGGTCTAACTTGATAGAGGGAGGTTTCAACCTGACAGAGAAACTACATTCTAATGAAGATGGGTCGAAATAAAACGATTAAACAAGATTTCTTCACACCACGAGGTTTCAGTGCAAAGCCTCCAGAGGAAACGGCAGGGCCTCAACAATCTACCAGCGCTGACTCAGAAGGGGCTACTTTAAAAACCCTACAAACAGCAGTATAAGCCTTAACAAAAATGGTCCAACAGATGGACCAAAAGCTTGATGGCTTTTCAGAAAAATTCCTGAACAATGAACATCATTTAGATGCCATGGGTGAATCAACTAAATCGGCGGAAGCCACAGCAGGGAAGGCGCTGGCCGCTACTGCTACCTCCCTGAAAGAACAGGCAGCTTTGCGTTCTTGAGTCGAACAGTTAGAGAACACTGTTCAGGCAGCCAATGTTAGAATCCTAAGTCTTCTTGAGGATTTGGAGGGTGAATCCCTCATACAATATCTGCAGACTTGGTTGACAGACTTAACAGGAATATCTGATTTTTGAGTCATCAAGGCTTATAGAATAACCCCCAGAAGTCCCCAGCACAACATGGATAATCCCTGGACAGTGCTTTTTACGATGGGATCCCCAGGAGAATGCGATGAGCTGCTCAGAGTAATACGAAGGAAAGGCCCGATCTATGTACGGAAGGCCCGAATCTTGTTCTTCCCGGATCTTGCTTATGCGACGAAAAGCATTTGATGGAGTTAAGAATTGCCTCAGGGAACTTGATATTTCTTTCACCTTGACATTTTCTGCCTGATTATGCTTTTTGGATGGCCGCCAACAAAACCGCTTCACAGATGCGAAGGAAGCTGGAGCCTGTGTGGAGAGAATAACGGCTAAGAGACTCAGAGAGAGGTGCTCTTCAGATGAAGAAGACTTAGACGAGGACTAAATTACCAGGTTCCTTCATTCAGCGGTTTGTTTCTCTGTCATATTTTGAGACTGTTGGACTAAATTAGGACTTTCAATCAGCACTGTTTTTTTTTCTTGCCTTTCAATAGGAACTTTGGGTGGTCACTTCTATTCGACCTACAGTGAACACTAATTAAAATGGATTCCCCCAGAGGACTGTTTATTACCAAAACTGATATAAGGCTGAAAGTCCTTACCCTTTAAGTTTCAGTTTTAAAGGCTGGTAAACAATTGCTTGTTAAAGTTCTTAGTTATCATCTTTAATGTTATTACTAATATAAGTAACTGTTTTTTCCTCTAGATGGATTTTCCTACTAGAAATACTGTACTACTTCTCGCTGCTGTAGTAGATGCGATAAGTTGTGGGTCCAATGGAGTTAATTGACTCCTTTGTGCTTTTGCTGTTCAGCAGTTCACTGGGAGCCCCGGAGACATAGTCTCCCTTCATTTGGTGCCTTTGGGTCACTTATTTACTGGCCCAAGCAGGTCTTTGTGCTGTTTTGCACTAGTCAGACACCAGACACCCCCTATTTGAACACTTTTAAAACACTACTGCACTTATACCCATTAAGCCTAAGGTAGCTCTGGGAATCTTTATGATTGCTGTATAGTTTTTTTTACTATAGACCTTAAGGGTCGGCATGTTATAAGTTTTTCCTTATTAAGCTTCCTGTTTGTCAAGATTAGGCATTGGTTGTCGTATGGCTCCTGAATAGATAAGAATGGTTAATTGAGTTCACCATGTTTGTTGGATGACCCCTAAAGCCGTACCAAATTGAATTGGTAGTCTGCATCCTATGTAATGTTTTTCTTTGCCTGCCACAAGGTTATACCAATTCAGGTTGTAAGTATGTGTATGCTTATGTACAAAATACTATAAATAAAAAGTTAAAAAAAAAAAAGAAATTTGTCTAACTCTATCTTAAATTTACTAGAGTCACTGATATCCACTAAGTATTGTGGCAACAAGTTCCATACTCTACATGTCCTTATTGTAAAGTAATGATTTCTTCTGTAAGTGTGTTCCTTTTAAATAAGTAGCTGTTTATTATGGAATCTTAAATAATCTGGTTTCACTGCATAGATAATATTGCATTCGTCCATCATCTTTTCATCTCTCAGAATGTTGTGTAACATGAGTAGATCACCCCTCTTTCTTCGTGTTTCCAAATCATAGAAATTTAGCCCCACCAGTCTATCCTCATAAGACAGACCTTACATCCTGGGGATTAACCCAGTGGCCCTTCTTTGAATTCCTTCCAATAGCTTAATGTCCTGTACCAAATGAGGCAACCAAAATGAAGTAGCATAATCTAAATGTGGCCTATTATATAATTTGCATAATGGAATGATACAGTTTTTGCTCCTGGTTACAAAAGCCTTATGAATACTCCTTAGGATTCTATATGCATTTTTGTAGTATTACAGCAATGATCCCCTTCTGTTAAGAGTATTGTTGATGGCTACCCTTAGATCCCTTTCAGTTCTTACTGGTTTAATTATGTTATTTGTCATATATTCAGATTCAGGATTATTTCTTCCGAGATGTAGCATGTACATTTTTCAACATTAAACTTCATTTTGTTCTGTTTAGCCTACATTTCAGTTTGTTTTAGATATTGCTTTAGTGTCTGATACTGCCTACATTTCAATTTGTTTTAGATATTGCTTTAGTGTCTGATACTTAAGTTCACTGTTGACATTTTGTACGTTCATGCAGATCACTAATAAATATATTAAACAAAACAGGACTCATAACTGATCCCTGAGGGACCCCACTGTCAACCCCTACTTCCTGCGAGATTGCATCTTGCTGTGTTCGACCATTCAGCCTTTCACTAATCCATCTGATCAAAACTGGATTGAGATTGAGTTTGTACATTTTTTTAATTAGCTCTCCATGAGGAACAGTATCAAAGGCTTTTTGTAGGTCCAGGAAGATAACGTCCACAGGTTTACCAGTATCTAAAGTATGACTCACTTTTTCATAAAATGCAATCAAATTAGTTGTGCAGAATCTGCTGGATCAGAAACCATATTGTTTTGGATCCACCAATTCCTTATCCCTCAGCTCCTTCTCCAATCTTACTTTTTTTTTTTTTTGCTTATTCTTTCTGCTTATTGCTTACCTGGTCTGCTCCCATCCAGGCAACCTCGGGGACTCCGTCCACCGTCCGAGTGCCCCCCTGGAGACCTTGCAATTATCTCCTGCGGCTTACCCTGCAGCAGGGTAGTGGGGAGCCCCCAAACTCACCCAGGCATCTGGATCCAGATTGGCAAGTTCCCAAGCCAGCGCACCAGAGGACGGCCATCAAGCCGCCCAACCAGGAAGCCATTTTCACTCTTTTCTGTCCCCCTGAGCTGGTGGGTGTGCAGTGATGCCGGTGGAGGGGAGTGTGCATGTGTATGCACATGCTCCCTCCTGGTGTCTGCCCCCAACTCCTCCCCAGTGTATAGTGTGCGTCTTGTCCCCCAGCCTCCACCAGAGTGCAATCAGGCAACAACTGTGATGGAACCCCCCAGCTCAGAGAGGGAGAGCAGTCCATTGGATGCTTGATCCCTCTCCTCCCCTGTCAACCCCCGGTGACTTGTGCTCGTTCCTGGACACTGGTCCCTGGCATGACGTGAGGTGCAGGCGATCAGCGCCTCAGCCCTCAGCACCACTGGGTTGGCTATACCATCTTACTTTTTTTTTTTGGGTGTTATTTTTCCTCATCAGAGCTCCAGCTACAACCCCCCCCCGCACTGCGTCGTTCCCCCGGTGCCATCCTCCGGACATGAGACCCCCTCCCTTCAGCACTCTGTGACTTACCCTTCATGGCAGGGTGGTGAGGTGTGAGTCGACCCACCTAGCGGATCCATGCCAGGGAGCGTCCTCCAGGAATGGCACCAGGGAGCAGCGCCGTGCGGCGGACACCATTTTCTTGATTTTCTCCCGGCGGGCGTGGCGTGCAATGACACCAGCGACTGATGCGCGCCGCGCTCCGTGCGCGCCTGGTCAACACCTGCCATCCGCCCTCCTTATCTTCGGCTGTGTGCTGCTGATCCCAGCCTCGCTGAAAGTCAGGCAAACACCCGGCGACTGAATCCCCACCCGGAGATGGAGAGCAGTCCTCTGGACTCAATCCATCTCCGCCTAGCTGACCCCGGCAACCCGCACTGCTCCCAAACACGGTCGCCATGTGGTGCGAGGTGGTGTCCAGTGCCTCAACCCTCAGCGCCACCGGGCCGGCTATACCATCTTACTTTTAATAGTCTCTCCATTATCTTACACACCACCGAGGTCAAACATATAGGTCTGTAATTACTAGCCAGGGATCTGCTTCCTTTTTTGTGTATGGGGACAACAAAAGCTTTTTTCCAGTCTAGTGGTAGAATTCCTGTTTGATAAGACCTGTTGAAAATGATAGTAAAGGGGAGGCTAAATATTGGGCTGTTTCTTTCAGAAATTTGCCATTTATGCCATCTGGACCAGCTGCCGAGTTTGTTTTCAGATTTTCCATGGCTTTTTTTAACCTTTTCAATGGTGAACATTGTTGTACTATCTTCTATTATTGTTAAATTATTTTGATATTTATTTTTTTCTCTGAATACTGAACTAAAAAATGTATTAAACAATTCAGCAGTTTGCTGAGGACAACGAATGTCTTCCCTGTTATATATCAGTGGGCCAATTTTATTATTGTTTATGTGAGTACTATTTATAAAGGAAAAGAAGTCCTTTTGATTGTCCTTACAAGTCCTGAGTCTAAATTCTAGATTTCTCCTTTCCCGACTGGTTCAATATTTAGTTTTTCTCACTTCCTGTAGATACTTTTTTTGCTGGTTCTTTCATGCTTATTCTTTTTGTACTTCTGAAATGATTTTTCCTTTTGCCTAATTTGGCACCTGATAATATTTGTCAATCAGAGTGATACCTCACCCTTGCCATTGTATACCAGTTTGTTGGGAATAAATTTCATCTCCAGCTCTTTTATTTTTTAACTGTACCCCAACTTTCTGTGACACTTAGGTTCTTAAGTGTGGAGTCCCAGTTAAGTTTTTGTAAATATGATCTTATGCCAACATAGTCCCCCTAGAGTAATTTAATCTATAAGTTTGTACAGAATTTTGAGCCATATGGGTATTTTTGTGAATATTATTGAGGAGTGATTGATATTCTCAACTGGGCTAAATATTTCAAGATTTGTAATATCCTATATATTGGTTAAGACTAGATCAAGAATATTATTCCCTTTAGTTGGTTGTGACCCTAGTTGATCAAGGCCTGCCCTGAGAATTGTGTCCAAGAGCTGGCCTTGTGGTGCTGAGGCGCTGGAAGCCTTACCTTGCAGTACACCGGCAACCCAGGTTCGAGAATGACCTTGGGTCATTGAGGTGCCAACATGGGAGGGGAGGAGGGAGCAGGATCGAGTGTTGGCTTTCCTCTCCCAGTGGGTGGGTCACCCACCCGTAGTTCTGCCGTCAGTGGATGGAGGTCTGGTGACAGGTACAGGTGGCAATGGAGCAACAAGTAGGGTGGGGAGTCCCATAGGGTGTGGCATGCGCATGCCTCCACATGTGTGCGTCACATCAGGGACGTGAGGGCTCAGGGACTGGGGAGAAAAATGACAAAAATGTACAGATTACCTATGGAAAAAAAAAAAAGAATTATGTCCAGAAAGGCATATTCTTGAGAAGAGTTGACCGAGGGAAGATCCCAATTTATCCCTGGTAGGTTGAAATCTCTGACTATTAAAATGTCATCTTCAAGGAAGGTCTTGGCAATATCAGTGAATAGGTAGGTATCACATAAAATATTCACTGAGGGAGGTCTATAATAGTTACATAATACAAATTTCTTCCCATTACTGTGTCTAATTTGTACTTTCACACATTCTGTATTTGAAGGTATAAAGTCTTCCTTCCTTATTTCAGAAGAATCAATGCTATCCTTGACGTAAATGCACCCCCACCTTTCTTATCATGCCTATTCTTATAATATAAAGTGTAGCCTAGTATATTGATACACCAATCCAAGTTATTGTCCCACCAGGTTTCACTAATCGCTGCTATGTTGATCCCTTGTTGAATGAACATTGTGGAAAGCTCACTGATTTTAACCAGGTTAAGACTCCTAGTTTGAGATTTCATTGCTGTGCTGATGATGCTCAACTATATCTGTCATTTGGCCATGGAGAGTGAAATGCAGCCAGTTGGCTGAACAGATTGGTTGAACAGATGCCTAGCTGACATTAGCAACTGGATGGCCTCAAGCGGAGGCTAAACTCAGACAAGATGGAAGTGTTGCTGGTGGATTCTGGTTTTGGCAATTTGTCAGTTTTGGGATGGGAGTTAGCCAGGTTAAAATTTGACTCAGAGGCCCAGATATTCAAACTGTGCCCGGCTGTGCTGCAAGCTTGGGTACAGCTCAACTTGGCTGCGCAGGGGTGTGGACTGGATGATATTCAACGGAGCTGCGCCATTGCTCAGCAGCATTGAATATCGCACCCTGGCCACCCGCAGTATGCATGGCACAGTGGCACTGTGCCAGCGCAAGTGGCTAGAGTGGAGCATGGGGATGCGCTAGTGCAAGTTCCATTGCGCCATGCACAGCAACCGCGATATTCAAAAGTTAACATGCAAATGGGACCATAATGTATGCAAGGTGCACGAGGCCATTTGCGTGTCATTATGGCCCCATTTGAATGCAGGTGTGCCAATCCCTGACGATTTGCGCCTGGTGCCCTGCCAGGCAGCAGCCTTCGGGGACCGACGCCCCCTGCAGCCGGCAATGTGTTCCACAGCCCGATCGTGGGCATTTGTATAAATAAAAGAATATGTCCAATATCCCTGGTGGTCCAGTGGACTGCTATCTGCCTGATCGCGGGCATCTGTAAAAATAAAAGAATTCGTCCAATATCCCTGGTGGTCCAGTGGACTGCTATCTGCCCAGTCGTGGGCATCTGTAAAAATAAAAGAATAATTCCAATATCTCTGGTGGTCCAGTGGACCGCTATCTGCCCAATCGCGGGCATCTGTAAAATTAAAAGAATTCATCCACTATCCCTGGTGGTCCAGTGGACTGCTATCTGCCCGATCATGGGCATCTGTAAAAATAAAAGAATAATTCCAATATCCCTGGTGGTCCAGTGGACCGCTATCTGCCCGATTGTGGGCATTTGTAATTAAAAATAGGACTATGTCCTATATCCCTGGTGGTCTAGGGTACCCCTCCCACCCGCCCACTGAGCCCACTGCCCTGCTCCCCAGTCAGCCAGTGGGTGGCAGCCACCACCCCGCCACCCTGCCACCCGCCCACGATTGGCTCACCGGTTGCACGCCTGCTGGTTCACAGTGTGAGCCAATGGCGCAGCCCGTACCGTACTATACATTCCAGATATGTGAATGAATGGTAGAGAGTAACAGCTTGTTTAAATTGAACAAGGGAGTGAACATGAGGGGACATAGCCTCAAACTGGAAGGTGGGCAATATAGAGGTAATGTCAGGGGGCAGTTTTTCATGGAGAGGGTGGTGGAGGCCTGGAACAAGCTGCCGGAGGAGGTAGTGGCAGCTGAAATGGTGGAGGGGTTCAAGAGGGCTTGGGATAGACTTAAGGGGTTGGCAAAAGAGGGTGAAAGCATAACAGAAGGGGGAGGTAGGGTGTTGGGCAGACTAGATGGGCCGTGGTGCCTTTCTCTGCCATCACATTTCTGTGTGTCTGTGTATATGAACCCACCAAGAAAATAAATTGCACTCACAGGGAAATATCACAGTTAGGCATCTGGGTAGCAATTTACATAATGAGTCACTGTCAATATAAGTCCACTTAGAGCTTTAAGGCAGCAGAAACAAACACAGTCCTATCAGTGATGGCAAAGAAGGAAATTAAAAATATAACTCAGCAGTGTTCAAATAACGAATTTACCACTCCATGAGACTTCCTACTCACTAAAATGACAGTTTGCTACCTTGCTAACTCAGGTATCCTAGCTACATCCTATTTGGGTCTAGCCTTATTGTTGATTTTTGCTTCAATAATTCTGCAGTACACATCTTATTCAGCTGCTTTCACCATCACACTTGAATGACTGCTAGTAACACCCTATCAGGGACTTCTGTTTATTTGCATATCTAAACTGGTTTACTCATAACTGCGTTATCACTGCACATAACCCTGTTATTTGAAGTTTGCTCTGTTTGACTGCTAGTAACACCCTGTCAGTGAGTTCTGTTCATTTGCATAATTAATCTGGTTTGCTCTGAACAGTGTTGTACTCTACAGTTGTTGCCTAGGGCCTGTTGTGCAACTCATTTCATTGGCATGAATCTGGTTGATTGTCCAACACATTTACTTAGGCCCCAGGTCTCCCCCACAACCCCAAGACAGCTCTCTGCCTGTTGCTACTGCAATGTTTTTATTACAATATTGCAGCCTTAATATAGTCTTTCAATGGCTGTGCTTTGTGTTACTAGCTGTTCTTGTTTACCACTATCTCACTGCCATGTTCCTCGCTGCCCTCTGCCTTCTCCAGTTTCCCCTTCTGGTCCCCTCGTCTTCTCCCCTCACCCCAGCTACCCTCCCTCCCTCCCTTTCCATCTCCAACTGTCTCTTCTACTCCATACTCTCATCCAGTACTTTCCACTATCCATCCAGGGCTCCTCCCAGCCTCCTACCTCAGCTTGGAGTTCCTGCACAATTACCTTCTCTCCTCCTACCATTCACTCTCTCCCTGCACTTCTTCACACTCCAAGGGAAGGAAGTCAAATTCCATCTGTCTTCCCATACTCCTGCTCCTTTCAGGTGACATTGAGTCCAATCCAAGCCCCTTCGCCCCTCCCTGGTACTGCCAAAGGCCTTAGCATTTTCCACTTCAGTGCTAGAAGCCTTCTCCCTCAGCTCAAGCTTCTGTCTTTTTGGATCCAACAATACTCCCCAGACATCCTCTGTATTTCTAAGTCCTGGCCATCAACCAGGATTTTAGACTGAAGCCTGTCCCTTTCTGACATTTGTCTTTTCAGGCTGGACAGGGGAAAACATGGTGGAGGCATTGCTGTCTAAGTTCATCAGAACCTCAGCTGTACTCTGGATTTCAGGGAGGCTGTTCCCTCCTCCAACGAATTCTTCCTCATTAGGGTCACATTCCCCTCATCTATACCCATCTTCATTGAGGTATTCTATGTATCCTCCAAGATCTCAACTGCTTCTATGTTTGACTCTGTCTCCAGCGTCACTTCAGTTTCCTCCACTGTTGAATTCATTCTCCTTGGGAACTTCAATATAAGTTGGCTCTCCCCTTCATTCAGGTCCACCATCGAAAGAACTGAGTTCCTAAATTTGTCCCAGATTGTCACTGTGCCCACTCAGCTCAATCCTGATTCCTCTAACCACTCCCTGTTGGACTGGAACCCCTCCCACTTGCATTGGATTGTTGCAACAGGTATCTTACCTAATGCTTTCAGTCCCCTTTTTCACTCCACATTTTCAGCAGTCTGGGACCTACATCCCCCCCCCCCTTAGGAAATGCATGGTCAAATCATCCCATCTCCCCTGGCTCTATACTGAAATCATCAATCAGTGTAAGTCCTGTGATGTTGTCTGGGCCCACTTTATATTACCCACACCCTTCCTGATCTTCTCCACTACAGGGCACTGAGAAACAAGTGCAGTATGGCTGTCCAGGCTTTACATGAACAGAGCATCTATATATGTCAAATTATTTCTGACTGCATGTTGGCATATTTAACAAACCGCTGCTGCTTGTACTGTAAGTGCCAGTGTGTATTTATATTCAGAGCAGATGTCAATGGTTGTATGGTAGAAAAAAAAATTTGTATGTCAGTTTCATCAAGAAAAATGCATATAAAGTTCACATAAAAAAACAATTACTCAGAATACCAGCAGTAACACGTCACTGGCTAGCTGCATCAGTCTACAAGAGTTGAATGTAATTAATAGTTTGATAATGGCAGTCTATTTATGCTACTTCTTTAGATAGACTGCCAGCAGTCCAGCCTGCACAGTGTGCCATTGAACTGTTTGAACTAACCATGTGCCTGCAGTAAGATGAAGGAGAATGTAGTATCCTGATCTCTCCTTGTCAATCAAATTTTTTTTTCTGATTGGGGGCTTAGAATCAGGATAGATGTTATTAAATTAGAGAAAATAGACCCAGGATACTGCTGTCAGCTTCATGGTGCCATTTGATAGCTTATACTAGCGTGAACCTAATAAACACAACATCCACGCGCTTAAAGCATTATTGCAGTCATATTGGCTCTGACCAGAGTTTGTTATGGTTTTCATTACAGGCACATTGACCTAAAACTACTTGTGTTTCTCTCCCCCCCGCACACAGAATATACTGCAGATCTATGTACAGTATGTCCCTTATTGATACAACTGCATCTTTCTAAGCATGTCTCTGTAACTGATGGCACTACAAACTACGTACTTTCTTGTCAGATTTACCTTATTCTATTAGATCTCATTTCTTGCCAATGTATGTTTCAATATATTGTCTGTATTCTTGATTGTAACCTCCCAGGTCGCACCTGAATATAGGCATCCCATTGCCTAGTTTGCCTACCTGGTAAACAAAAGCTAAATAAATAAATAAATAAGTCCCGGTCAACCAGATAGCTGAACCTCTTTTCCTCACAGCAGCCCTTTAGCCACTTGTTGAACTCCCTAATTTTTGTCTGCCTTTGTCATCCTCATATGACACTGCTAGCACCTCTGAGAAGGTTATTGGTCCTGCAACTTCCCTAAGCTTTTTGCCTAACAATCTAAAGTTGTTCTGCATTCTGTCCAGTTTGCTGTCTGCCAGATTACTGGTACATACATGCATAACCACATTCAGATTTTTTCCTCCACCCATAGTGAGCCCTTACAGCTGAGTGATCACTCTCTTTGCTGAAACCCCATGGATACGGTAAAGTGTTCAGTCCTCTGCCTTTGACCTCACTACCAACTCTATGCCTCTAACTAATGAGTCCCATATCACTAGAACCCTTCTCCCATTTGATTCCTGTTTCACAGCCTCCCCACAGTTTTCCCCTGTGTGGTGTGTAGTCAGAGTGTCTGGGGGTTCCAGTGTGTAGCCAGAGTTCTGGGGGTTCCAGTGCTTCCTCACCCATGGGCTCAACAGCCTGATCTGATCTGGCAAGTCCAATTCAATCACTGTTCCACCCCCTCCCGGTTTTCCTTCCTGTGGTGTAGCCAGAGTTCCTGGGGGTTGCAGTGCCACCTCACCCATGGGCTCAACAGCCTGATCTGAAGTGGAAATACCTCAGCTGTGTTCCTGGTCTCCACTAGGGGTGTACCCACCACTGCTATTGCCCTCCCTTTACACTGCCTACATTTCCTCTTAACCATAGTCCACTGGCCCTCTTGGACTCCTGGGGCACAGGTGGATAGAGGAGCAGGTGTTCCAAAGCCTCACTGCCCTCTGCCTGTGTTCCTTCAAGTACAACAAGGTTAAATGCCTGACACTTAACCTCGTGAGTAACATTTCACCAAGTGGCATGACACACAGTCAACTCACTGCCGCCTTAGAAGGTTGCACCTTTATATTTTTGAACCAGGAAGTAACAGCACTATTTCCTGTCCTGGTTGCAGGCCATTTTGAATTAAAGTTAAAATTCAAAATCATCAGAGGAGACACTGGCTTGCAGAGTCTGTCAGTCAGATTCCTGACTATAAGCAGTAACTACTTAGCCTGCCAAAAAAAAAATCACTGGTTTCTGGCACCTCTGGCCTAGTCTGCCTCCTTCTGCTTCTCCTCAATGAAGACCTGTTAATCACAGAATGCAGGGATGTTTAACACTCTCTCCCCCACCACATTGATGATGTCCTGTACTCTTTCCCTACTTTCTCCCCTCCCTTCTCCCTCATCTTTTCTCCCTATCCTCCCCTTCTACTTACCCTCTACCCCACCATCGTTTTCCTTCTTCCCAGTCATGCTTCTTGACTGTCCCAGACTTATTGATCCAGAAGCAACTGGTTCGATACCTTTTATTGGACCAACATAGATGTCACAAAAATAAAACAATGTCTAAGCTTTCAGACCAACCAAGTGCCTCCTTGAAGACTTATGACAGTTGTTCAGAGAGTCACATTCTATTAATACCCAGATCATACATAAAAACCCAGAAAAAGATATGGTTTAAAGTACCTATTTCAAAAAAATTACAAATTTAAATGTAATGAATAGCATCCCATTAGCTTGCTACTACTGATAATCTTTTCAAGGTCAAATTACATCCAAATTAGATAAGCTGAATACTCAAGCAGACAAAACCTCTAACTGAGATTATCAATAAATGAGTGTGTTATGAGAATACATTCAACATTAAAAACACGATCTTTAGATTTAATACCACAAATGTTCAAGTTAAAACTTGATAGCATTGTATGATAAACAACTGTAGAATAGAAATGTATGTATGGAAATAAGAGGGAATAAGAAACATGTACCTTGTATGAAGAACTGTTTAAAACATTTACACAGAATTTAAATTATCTGGAGATATTTTCTAAACTGTGATCTCAACCAACGAACACACTCCATAAACATTAAAACCTACAGTGCTGTAACAATATTTTTTTCAAGATATCAATTGTCAGTATTACTGCCAAATAAGAAAATACATATTTTAACAACCACCTAGAAAAAGAGTTCATGCATCTTAAAATGTTCAAAGTTCAATAATGAATCAGTACATATTCAATTAACAATATGAACAGAAACAGTCTTGAAATCTGTATAAAACCCCAATGGAAATACCCCTCGGAAAAAGATAACTAGAAAAGAAGTGGATATTCACTATGTATGTGAGTCAATAGTCCTAAAACACTGTAGCATAATTATGACATGTACCTGAATATTCGCCTACCTAAATATAAGCACAACCCAAAACCCTCCCTAATGCAGCCCCTCCCACACAAAAACCCACCATCCTCCAACCCCCCAGAAGAACACACACAAAATTAATCTTGCACACTCCTAAACTCCCCCCTCATACACACTCACCCAAGACAACCCAGTCTCCCCCAACCCTCCCACACATGTATATTTGGTGAGAAACCAACATGTTGATAATCAGTTAAAAAGGGCTCTGTGAAAATAAAAACAAAACAAGAACAGCATACTGAAGTCCTGTTAAATGACCATCCTATGAAGGAAAAGTCTGTGTAAGTTTAAGTGGGGTAATGTGTCATGAAACCCAACTCAATATTCATGCCATCTGCTTCCATATTGAGAAGTAAAACAAGCTTAATCTCAAAAGTTTGTCTCTGTTGTGTATTTTTTAAATGTCCTTTTAAAATCATTACTGACATACAGTATCTGAGATTGTGTGGTCATTCTGAGAGAAGTGTTGCCCCACTGGTTTGTCAGTCATCTTCATATTAATGATATATCTGTGTGCGTTCATTCTAGTGCAGAGAGCTTGGCTTGTCTCTTCAACATACCCTGTTTGTGGAGATCTCTTGCATTGAATGAGTTAAACAACATTATGTGTTGTACAGGTATAATTCCCCTGTATCCTGAATAGTCTGTTTTGTGATGTAACCATACAATCCAAAGTGGAAATGAGCTCACAAGTCCTACATCTGGGTTGATTACAGGGTTGTGTACCATTTATAGGGATGTCCTTGATTTTGCATCCATAATGTCCTTGGCCTCTGCAGAATTTGGCATTTCTGTTATTGAAAAGTAGGGATCTGAAGCATAAAATGTTGCCTGACAATAATGCTTCAGTCTAAGTGGCAGTAGGGTTCGGTCTGCTGTCTGTAGAAGAGCACCAAAGGATGCTCACCCTAGGATGTAACTGGCTGGGTCCCTGGCATAGGCAAGGGTCTTTCGTAGATAGCCCAACCAGTTCTGGAACACTCCCATTAAGGAAAGCAAAGCAAATTCTCATTCCAGATGCCTTAAGTCTCAGTTGCAGTGGCAACTGTAGCAGTAGCAGGAGACAGAATTAAAGTTCAACTTTTTGATGCAGCAATGATCTAACCAGCCTGAAGTGCCAAGATGACTGCAGTAGAAATTGTCTCTCCTTGAGTGAAAACTTTCCCCATTTTACATCACCTCTGAGCTAAATAATCCTAAAGTCTGTGGGTTGCAAGTGAGAAATAGTGATGCTCTGAATGGTGATGACTAACAGTAGCTGCCAAAAGGCAATGAACAATATGAGAAAGTCCTACTTTTTATTCCAGAGAACTGTTCCATAGGTCATGATGTTTCCAGGTGTACCATGTCCTGAGCGTGAGCAAGCATGATGTTCTTCAAAACTGGCGCTCCTAATTGGTGCAGACATGAGAAAAAATTAAATGCTGGAAGAATTAGAAGATGATGTCAGGAAATGAAAGGGAAAATCTCTGAATTCTTTTACAGTACCATGAAGGTTTGGGACAATTTGTTTCCCACATAAAGCTCAGCTGCTGATTTCATTTAGGGTATCTACTAACATATTTTGAAAATGTAGTCAGTGTAATCATTGCTGTTTAAATCAGAAGATTGCGGATTAGAGGATGTCACTGCAGGAGCTGCCCGATGATCCAAGGGAAGCACTACGCCTTTTCATGTTGGCGATGGGGGGTGGAGTCGGGGGCAGACTCAGGAGTTGGATTAGGCAGTCAGAGGGCTGCATTGGGGCTGCCATGTGGCTTTGCTCCCAGCCTGGGGAAGGAGGCATTCAGATTCTGCAGCTATAGCCACCTCTGGCTATGGCCAAGGGCGCTTGTCTTCCCTCACTGGATGTCGCTACATAGGGACTCACGCACCTTACCTGATGCCCTGGGGAAGGGGGAGAGTAAACCCATGTCTCCCTGCTGCTGAGAATAACATCTGTTGGTATTCACAGGTCATGCACCATTTGGATGCCCACTGGCTGGTTGGTGGGGGGAGAGACAGGGAAGTTGCCAGGTCCATGCCTAAAGAAAGGTATGGGTGGGGGCAGGGGAGTTGTATGAAAACAAAAACACATCACTGCATCCTGCTTTCATTCTGAACTAAGTTAAATACTCCTTAGGATTCTATTTGCATTTCTTATAGTGTTATGACAATGATCCCCTTGTGTTAAGAATATTGTTGATGGCTACCCTTAGATCCCTTTCAGTTCTAACTAGTTTAATTATGTTATTTATCATATATTCAAATTCAGGATTATTCCTTCCGAGATGCAGCACGCACATTTTTCAACATTAAGCTTCATTTTGTTCTGTTTAGCCCACATTTCAGTTTGTTTTAGCTCTTGCTTTAGTGCCTGATACTTACGTTCACTGTCGACATCAGTGCTTATTTTAGTATCGTCTGCATATTTAACTATATTACATTTTGTATGTTCATGCTGATCACTAATAAATATATTGAACAAAACAGGACCCATAACTGATCCCGGAGGGACCCCACTGTCAACCTCTGCTTCCTGCAAGACTGCGTCAAAGATTCTAACTTGCTGTGTTCGACCATTCAGCCATTCATTAATCCATCTGATCAAAATTGGTTTGAGATTAAGTTTGTACATTTTTTAAGTAGCTCTCCACGAGGAACAGTATCAAAGGCTTTTTGTAGGTCCAGGAAGATAATGCCCACAGGTTTACCAGTATCTGAACTATGACTCATTTTATGCGCTCAAATTAGTTTTGCACAATCTGCTGGATCGGAAACCATGTTGTTTTGGATCCACCAGTTCCTTATCCCTCAGTTCCTTCTCCAATCTTACTTTTAATAGCCTCTCCAATATTTTACGCACCACCAAGGTCAAACATATAGGTCTGTAATTACTAGCCAGGGATCTGCTTCCTTTTTTGTGTATGGGGACAACAACAGTTTTTTTCCAGTCTAGTAGTAGAATTCCTGTTTGATAAGACCTGTTGAAAATGGTAGTAAGGGGGAGGCTAAAAATTGGGCTGTTTCTTTCAGAAATTTGGCATTTATGCCATCTGGACCAGCCGCCGAGTTTGTTTTCAGATTTTCCATGTTTTTTTTAACCTCTTCAACGATGAACATTGTTGTACTATCTTCTGTTATTGTTAAATTATTTTGATATTTATTTTTTTCTGTGAATACTGAACTAAAACATTTATTAAACACTTCTGCAGTTTGCTGAGGATAATGAATTTCTTCCCCATTATCTATTAGTGGACCAATTTTATTATTGTTTATATGAGGACTAATTATATAGGAAAAGAAGCCTATTTGGTTATCCTTGCAAGTCCCGAGTCTAAATTCTAGATTTCTCCTGACCTTCTAGTTCAATATTAAGTTTTCCTCACTTCCTGTAGATACTTTTTTGCTGGTTCTTTCATGCTTATTCTTTTTGTACTTCTGAAATGATTTTTCCTTTTGCCTAATTTGGCGCCTGATGATATTTGTCAACCAGGGGATACCTTACCCTTGCTGTTGTATACCAGTTTGTTGGGAATAAATTTAATCTCTAGCTCTTTTATTATTGTTTAACTGTATCCCAACTTTCTGTGACATTTAGGTTCTCAAGTATGGAGTCCCAGTTATCTTTATATAAATATGATCTTATGCCAACGTAATCCCCCTAGAGTAATTTAATCTATAAGTTTGTACAGAATTTTGAGCTATACGGGTATTTTTGTGAATATTATTGAAGAGTGATTGCTATTCCCAACTGGGCTAAATATTTCAAGATTTGTAATATCCTGTGTATTGGTTAAGACTAGATCAAGAATATTATTCCCTCTAGTTGGTTGTGACACTAATTGATCAAGGCCCACCCTGAGAATTGTGTCCAAGAGCCAGTCCTGTGGCACTGAGGTACTGGACACCTTACCTCATGCTTCACCAGTGACCCAGGTTTGGGAATGACCTTGGGTCATCGGGGTGCTGACATGGGGGGAGGTATGTGGGAGCAGAATCAAGTGTTGGCTTTCCTCTACCAGTGGGTGAGTCATCCATCCGTAGTCCTGCCATCAACAGATGGAGGTCTGGTGACAGGCACAGGTGGCAATGGAGCAACAAGTAGGGTGGGGAGTTCCGTAGGGTTTGACATTCGCATGCCTCCACATGTGTGCATCACATCAGGGATTTGAAGGCTTGGGGACTGGGGAGAAAAATGAAAAAGATGTACAAATTACCTATGGGAAAAAGAAAAAGAATTGTGTCCAGCCATATTGTTGAGAAGAACTGACTGAGGGAAGATCCCAATTTATCGCTAGTAGGTTGAAATCTCTAATTATTAAAATGTCATCTTCCCAGCCAGCCTGGTGGTGCTGAGGGTTGAGGAGATGGACACAACACCTCGTGCCACGCCAGCGACCTGGGTTCAGAAAAGAGCCCGGGTTGCTGGGGGGGTCAGCAGGGGGGAAGGAGAGGATTGAGCATCCAGAGGACTGCTCTGGTCTCCTCTCCTGGGAGGGAGGGGGGATGTGTTCCGCGCAGTTAGCGACACCTGGTGGAGACTGGGTGTACTACTGCTGTTGGGACCAAAGCAAGTGGGAGACGTAGGGTGGCTGTCTTCTGGGCGTGAGCGCTCATGTAACAGGCAGGGCAGCATTGCACGTCCCTTGTCTGGGGAGGGACTAAGCCAGAAAATCCCCAGTGTACTGAGGAGGTGACCTGGGCCTCGGTGGCATCTCTCACATTCCCAACACTGGACCTCTACCCCAGCGATGCATGGCTGCTCCCTAAGAGAGATGGACCCTCTAATTTCAGAAAGATGCCACCAAGGGCATAGTGATGGGCCCTCCCCCAGGGGGTGATCTGGAGGGCTGGGAAGTTTCTTTGATGGGAAGCATGGCTGAGGAGAGGCTTATGGTGCACAGTAGCAGGGGCGTATGTAGGCACCACTGAGGGATGCCTCAGTGCACTGGTGCAGAAACAGAGTTAAAAAATAAAAATAAAAATAATTAAAATGTCATCTTCCAGGAGGTCTTGGCAATATCACTGAATGGATAGGTATCACATAAAATATTCATTGAGGGAGGTCTATAATAGTTACATAATACAAAATTCTTCCCATTACTGTGTCTAATTTGTACTTTCACACATTCTATATCTGAAGAAGTAAAGTCTTCCTTCCTTATTTCAGATGAATCAATGCTATCCTTGATGTAAATGCACCCCCAGCCTTTCTTATTATGCCTATTCTTATGTTATGCTGATCAAGATGGCGGCAGCTGTGAGCCAGTCTGTTTACCAGCTCTGAGTTGTCTTTTATTTTCGTATTTTAACTTGTTATTATTGCTGTTTTAAATAGTTAAATAGTTAAGGTTGAAGAAGTGAGGACGATTAGGGTGCATTGCTCTTTCGGGTTGACTTTTTTGACTGTCCAATTCCTGGGATCTCCAAAATTAAATGGCCACTTTGCAGTGTGGCAGGCTGCATTTGTTTTGGTCTGTCCAGTCAGTGTGAGTTTTATAATTTTTGTCCATTGCTTTTTAACCCTGCTCTACTTGGAATGCGCTCATGTTACAGTGAGTGCTTTCGTTTGCTGCCTGCGGTGAGTTTTGTAAGCTGGGGCAGATCTCTTGGGCTGTTAATAGAGCAGAGGAGCCCATTTTAGCTTATTGTTTTGCAAGCAAACACCATTTGTTAATGGTAGCCGGTACATTATAGTCGTTGGAGGAAGTTGTGGAGCCTGATGTTCTGGAGTAAAATCTACACAGGGGAGAATGAACTTCATGACCTGGGATTAAGGACTGTTGGAGGTCGTGAGTGCTGAAATTTTGCCACTGCTTCCTATTACAAAGACGTGTTGGAATCCTCAGACTTTTGTATTGGTCAAGGTTTTTTGTGCTGGAGCTGCAGGTGTGGGGGGAGGCTGTTTGTGGCCTTGGGTGCTTGGGGTTTTGCTGCTGGAACCTTTGCTGGTGGGCTCGGGTTTCAGCAGTAAAGTAAGTCAGAGGATTATTCCTTGAGTCATCAGAGGACCACTTCAGCTCTGCCCCTTACTAGCTGGCTTTAGTTTTTGCACCATTATACTACAGCTGTTTCTGTTTGACTGTGGTCGTGGAAGTGGTTGTTCCTGGGAAGCTAGTCAGGTGGCTGGGTGTGGGTTCGGTCGCCTCTCTGGTGGGGTCTGGGGTACTGTGGCTGGAGAGTTGCTGGGCCTCGTTCCCATAAGATGTTCCCCATTAGGAGCTGGTGGGTTCCTTTTGGGGGTCCCGATTATCCTGGTGAGGCTTCCCTGCCCTGCCTGGGCCACTTGGTAAGGCTTTATTCTGGGTGACCTTTTATGGATTGAGTCATTTGAGTGTACTGTGGTAGTAGGTGTAGGTTGTAGGATCACCTTCATCTACCATCCACCAGGGGATGAGAAGCGTTTCCTTCAGGAAGTGGCAGACTTTGTCATCGACATGGCATTTGAGTCGCCCAGACTGATGGTTCTGGGTGACTTCAACACCTGGGTTGATGATGAACTCTCGCCGTTTGGACAACACTTCCTCCAGTTAATGTCATCTCTGAGCCTGACAGATAGTTACCACTGCTACCCATAAATATGGTCACTCTCTGGACTTAGTCTTCCTCCTGGGGATCGAGGCCTCTGACATGAGGGTGGGAACAGTTGGATGGTCTGACCACTACACCGTGGAGTTTAGTTTTAGTGCCCTCCTTCATAGCCTACCCCTGTGGAGATGGTCAGGTACTGCCCTTTACGGGAAATCAGTTCTGAAGGCCTGGCAGTGGTGCTTGACCTATCGTACCCTTCCAGTAGCAAACAGCGACCCAGAGGCCCTCATGGTAGCCTATAATACAGCTATTTCAGCAGCCCTGGATGTCATTACTCCGGTCTGTGTTCATCCTCTCTCCCTTCACCCTTGGTCTCCTTGGTTTGATGGAACCTTGAGGGAGATGCGGTGACTAGGACGAAGGTTAGAGCATTGCTGGCGGAGATCCTCCCTTGTGGCCGACCACCTTAAATTGATAGAGCATTATCAAACCTATCAATCCGCTGTCTCCCATAAGAAGGCAGAATTCCTGTCCAGGGAGATTGCTGTTGCTCAGAATTGACCAGCTCAGCCTTTTCGCGCTATGGACAGACTTTGCAATCCAGCCTGCCTACAAGTGCGGAAAGCATTTTCGTAAGTTGAGTGCGATGACGTTGCTCGATTCTTTGCTAATAAGGTGGCCGACATCAGGGTGGTGCTCCATCCAACACACTCTATGGGTGTTGCTCTGGACCAGCATGAGGCTGCTGCCCTTCAGTTATCCTGGAGTACCTTCGGCCAAGCAGAGTTCATGGATGTCATGCGGATTGTCCAGGGTATGCGTCCTACATACTGTAGTTTGGATCTGGGACCGACTTCCCTGATTTTGGGTTGTACTGATATCATCGGTCCGGTCCTTGCATGGATAGTCGGGTGCTCCTTGGAAACAGATGAGTTTCCTAGCTCCTTGAAGGAGGCAGTGGTAACACCTCTCTTGAAAAAAGCTTCTTTGGACCCTGACTGCCATGCCAACTACAGACCAATCTCAAATCTTCCCTTTCTATGGAAGATGATTGAGAAAGTAGTCGCCATACAGCTGGAGAGCCATTTGACCATCCATGACATCTATGAACCCCTCCAGTCCAGTTTTCGAAAGAGGCATAGTACTGAGACAGTGCTGGTTCAGGTGCTCAATGATCTCCTGATGGCTAGAGATCAGAAGAGCCATTCAGTCTTGATTCTTCTTGATCTCTCTTCAGCGTTTGACACTGTGGACCATGGGGTACTGCTTAACCATCTGAGGTCCATCTGCGGATTATCTGGTGTAGTTCTCAGGTGGTTTACATCGTACCTCACCGAGAGAACACAGAGAATGGTGTCTGGAGTTTATTCCTCAGACCCAGTTCCTCTGTCTTGTGGAGTCCCTCAGGGTTCAATATTGTCGCACATGTTGTTCACAGTGTATATGCTTCCCCTCGGAGACATTGTAAGAAGGTATGGGCTGAAGATTCACAGCTATGCTGATGACACCCAGCTCTACCTTTTTTTGCACCTGACCAGGATGGAGCTGTCTCGGGTTTTAATAACTGCCTCACAGAAATCCAGGAGTGGATGGACTCGAGTTGGCTGAAGTTGAACTCGGATAAGATTGAGGTGCTGGTTGTGGATCAGGCACACCAGACAGGGGGTTTGAGGGATGGTTCCCTTCAGGGTTATATCTTAGGGGCATATCATTCCCAACCTCTGAACAGGTGCGGAACCTGGGGGTAATTTTTGACAGAGGACTTTCTCTGCATTCGCAGGTGTCTGCTGTCAACAAATCCTCTTTTTATCATCTGAGGAATAGCTCCAGGATTAAGCACCTTGTTCAGTCTGGTGATCTTCCTATGCTGGTCTATTCCTTTGTGTCCTCGTGCTTGGACTATTGCAACTTGCTTTACCTAGGGCTACCTGGGGTGGAAATCCACCGCCTACAGCTGGTGCAGAATGCTGCGGCCCGGTTTTTGACAGGAACCTCACGATCCAGTCATATATATCACCGGTGCTGCGCCGACTGCACTGGCTGTCTGTGCAGTGGTGGATCACCTTTAAAGTCGGTCTTCTGACTTTTAAAGCCCTACATGATCTGGGCCTGGACTACTTTTTCCTACCGCCCTGGGTGATCATTCAGCTCAACCGACAAGGGGTTGCTAGAGATCCCGAGGGTATGTTTAAAATCTTCAGGGGCCCGGGCATTTATGTTTGTGGCCCTAACCCTCTGGAATTCTCTACCCCATCAGTTACGGGAGTGCGCGAACATGGAGGGATTTAAACAGGATTTTAAAACTTATTTATAGATGCAAGCTTTTGGCAGTTAGGTTCTTATTCAATTGTATTGTTTGCTTTGTTGATGTTTTATATTGTAAAGACACTGAGCTGTATGATTTATTTTAAATGTTGTGTGGCACCTTGGTATTTGAAAGGTGCCATAAAAATAAAGCTTTATTATTATTATTATTTATTTATAATATAAAGTGTAGCCTAGTATATTTTTAGACCAATCCAAGTTATTGTCCCACCAAGTTTTATTAATTGCTGCTATGCTGATCCCTTGTTCAATGAACATTGTGGAAAGCTCACTGATTTTAACCAGGTTAAGACTCCTAGTTTGAGTTTTCATTGCTGTGCTGATGATGCTCAACTATATCTGTCATTTGGCCATGGAGAGTGAAATGCAGCCAGTTGGCTGAACAGATTGGTTGAACAGATGCCTAGCTGACATTAGCAACTGGATGGCCTCCAGCGGAGGCTAAACCCAGACAAGATGGAAGTGTTGCTGGTGGATTCTGGTTTTGGCAGTTTGTCAGTTTTGGGATGGGAGTTAGCCAGGTTAAAATTCGACTCAGAGTGCCTTAAGTCCGTTTAACACCCTTGGTACTGATATTATCTAATTTCTGGTGCATTCCTTCTTCGGGTTTAACCTTGCCTGGAAGAGTGCCCACTGTTTTAGCCAGGAAAACTAAGCAAAAGAAGTTGTTGAGGATATCAGCTTTGCCTTTATGCTCCTCCACACATTGTTCTCCATTTTTAGCCTAACACTACCTTCTTTTCATTTCTGTTTCACTCTGTGTAAAGAAGGTCTTGTCATAATCCTTCACTTTTAACTGCTGTCCTAAGCTCTGTGTTTGATTTTGCTCTCCTGATGGTATTCTTGGCTTCTTTATCTTTCGTAAATATGCCTCCCTCTTTGCATCTGTACTGTTTGACTTATGTCTCAGTCTCTTGAATGCTATCCTCATGTCCCTATCTGCCTTCTGGACTTCCTTTGTGTACTGGATTGGCTTCCTATGTCTCCTTGCTTGACCAATCTGTTTTATGCAAGTTTTAATTATTTTCAGCACATTGCACTTATTATATTCCTACAATTCTTCCATTTTATCTCCACCACTTCTTTTAACTTGCTTTGGAGGTGTTCCCCAATGACTTCAAAGTCTGCCCTTCTGAAACCCAAACTGTAGTTTTAGACAACAATCTTTGTTTTTGTAGGGCAAGGGAAAACCAGACCATGTTATAGTAGTAGTATATTTATTGATCGGCCATTAGACCATTACAATTTCACACATAGAAACATAGAAACATAGACTTTGACGGCAGATAAGGACCGCTAGGCCCATCTAGTCTGCCCATTTCCCTACCTACAGGATAGGCCGCAGATCCTAGTTAACCAACAGCCTATATCTTCCTGCCCCCCACAAGAATTGCCTTATGTCTGTCCCATGCATTCTTGAATTCTCCCAGAGTTTTAGACCCCACAACTTCCTCAGGAAGGCTGTTCCATGCATCCACTACCCTCTCTGTGAAATAATACTTCCTCACATTGCCCTGAACCACCCTCCTTCTATCTTTAAATTGTGTCCCCTTGTTCTTGCAAGTCTCTTTTTCTGAAAGATGCTACCCTCTTGGACTTTGTTGATTCCCTTGAGGTACTTGAAAGTTTCTATCATGTCCCCCCTCTCCCTTCTTTCCTCAAGGGTATACATATTAAGCTCCTTTAGTCTCTCCTCATACGGCTTCTCTTGCAGACCATGCACCATTTTAGTTGCCCTCCTCTGGACTGCCTCTATCCTGTCTATGTCCTTGCGGAGATGGGGTCTCCAGAACTGGACACAGTATTCCAGATGGGGTCTCACCAACTGTCTGTACAGAGGATAACAACTTCCTGTTTTCTGCTGCTGATGCCTCTCCCTATACATCCCAGTATACCCCCAGCCCTCCCTGCTGCCTTCTCACATTGCTTGCTAACCTTAAGGTCATCGATATGATTACCCCCAGGTCCCTTTCCTGTTTTGTTGTTGTTACTACCTCCCCACCCATTGTGTATTCTTCCCTGGGTTCTTGTTCCCAGGTGCATTATTTTGCACTTTTGCATTGAATCCTAGCTGCCATCGTCTGACCATTCCTCCAACCTTGCCAAGTCCCTTTTCATCCTTTCACGCCTCCTTGTGTATCAACCCTGTTGCAGATCTTTGTGTCATCTGCAAAAGGCATACTTACCATTTCAGTCCCTCTGCAATGTCACTGATGAAGACATTAAAAGGACTTGGACCCAATACTGAACTCTGCGGTACACCCCACTATAACGCCCTTTCTTCAAAGTGGACTCCATTACAATTACCTTCTGTGTCCTTGTCCAGCCAATGTTTTGCAGGCTACCACCCTGGGACCCACTCCCAGGCTGGTTAATTTACTAATAATCTTTTGTGTGGGACTGTGTCAAATGCCTTGCTAAAGTCTAGGTAGGCCATGTCACAGCCCTCCCTGGTCTACTACTTTGGTCACCCAGTCAAAGAAATCTATTAGATTCGTCTGACATGACCTTCCCGCTGTAGAACCCATGCTGCCTTGGATCCTGTGCTCCACTGACCTCTAGGTACTCAACTATTCTTTCCTTCAGAAGTGACTCCATCACTTTCCCTACCACAGAGGTCAGACTGACAGGTCTGTAGTTTCCTGCCTCTGTCTTGGTCCCACTTTTGTGGAGAATTACATCCGCCTTCCTCCAGTCCTTGGGTACCACCATCCTCCCATGATTTATTAAAAGAGTAGCCAGTGGTTTCACTAGTTCCTTCCTTAATTCTTTTAGAATTCTGGGTGAATTCCATCAGGACCCATTGCTTTGTCCACCTTCAGTTTTAGGAGTTCTTGCAGAACCCTTTCTTCTGTGAAAGGACTGGGATCGACCCCCTATCAAAGTGCTTCTGTTAATTGGATTGACACTTCCCCTCCTCTTTTTGAACACTGAGCAGAAATATTAGTTCAGTATTCCTGCTTTTCACTGTCCCCTCTGCCCACCACCGTTTATTCTATTCAGCCTCACTATCCCTCCCTTTGTCTTTCTACGCTCGCTGATGTACCTATAAAAGGTTTTATCCCCCTTCTTAACTGAGTTGGCTATCTTTTCCTCAGTTTGGTCCTTTGCTATTCTGACTTCCCTCCCTGCTTCTTTCTGCCTTAACTGGTACAGCTCTCTGTCCTGCTCCTTCTGTGTTTCCTTATACTTCTGGAATGCTATCTTTTTCTTCCTGACTTTCACAGCCACCTCTCTTGAGAACCATAGTGGCTTTTTCCTTTCGTTTTGATTTGTTTATTTGCTTCACACAAAGGCTTGTTGCCTCTGTGATGGCAGTTTTGATAATTCTCCATTGTTTCTCACACCTCCTTCTAGCCTGTTTGCTAGTGCTTTTCTGAGGCACTCTCCCATCTTGCCAAAGTCAGCCCTCCTAAAGTCCAGTACCCTCACTTTTGTGGCTTGACTCTGTAGCTGAGTTTAACGTGAACCACACTGTTTGATGGTCACTTGTCCCCAGATGGCAACCACTTCTAGATCTGAGATCCTCTCACTGCCCCCATTTGAGAGTACGAGTCTAAATTGCTCCCTCACAGTGGGTTCAAAACTAGCTGTCTAATTCCTGCCACCTGTAAGGCATCAAGAATGGCCCTGCTCTTGGATATGGCTGCAGCAAATGTGCTCCAGTTAACATCTGGCATATTCAGGTCTCCCATCAACAGTATCTCCCTTTCTCTGCCATTCTAAGAATGCCTTCCATCATATCCTTGTCCATTCCTTCCCCTGACATGGGGGTCTGTACCAACCCTGTGCGGATTGTGGTGCCCTTTCCAGTCTCAAGGTGACCCACAGTGCCTCCTCTTCTCCCTGTTTACTCTTTTGTTCAGTTGCTTTTATCCCTTCCTTTACATAGAGAGCTACTCCTCCCCCTCTTCTCCCCTGCCTGTCTCTCCTGTAGGTTATGTAACCTGGTATGTTAACATCCCAGTCATGGTTCTCTGTGTACCATGTTTCTGTGACTGCTATGATATCCAGGCATCCCTCTTCCATTAAGGCCACCAGCTCAGGGAGCTTGTTGCCAAGACTACGGAGCATTGGTACTCATTACCCTCCATTTCCTGATGGCCTTACCCCTTTTGCCCCATCCCTGTCCTTCTTGCCTTTGTCACTTTCTCCATTTACCCCTGCCCTTCTTCCTATCGACACCTCCATGTTGGTGTTTGCCACACTTACTACGTGATTGTTTGGGGGCTAGGATTTTCCTGCTCCTTTCCAGTGCCTCCCCCTTGGCTAGTTTAAAAGCTTGCCAATGAAGCATTTAAACCTATCACCTAGGATCCTGGTTCCCCTCCCGGACAGATGCAGCCCATCATGCCAGTATAGGCTTGCATCACTCCAGGTGGACCCCCAGTCCCCAATGAAGCCAAATTCCTGAGCTCACACCAGTTTTCAACCACTGATTGAATCCCATGGTGCGGAACACCCTAGCCTCTCCTATGCCATAGATGGGTAGCACCTCTGAGAAGGTTACCATCGTGCTACTTGACTAAGGCCCTCCCCAATTCCACAAACTCTTCCTGCACTTCTCTAATCCCTTTCTTAGCCAGGTCATTTTGTCCCTAGGTGGACAATGACATCCAACTCCTCCCTGTGCAGCTGCTCACGGCAATCCTGAGGATTCACTCCCTGTCCCTCAAGCCATGGCGCCAGGCAGGCACCTTGCCTCCCTCTCCCTTCCTTGCCCAGTTCTACCTTCTAACAATGGAGTCCCCACCAGGAGTTGTTTCCTTCCCCTTCAGGGTCCCTGCCACCCTCCTGTGGGTCTCCTTTGTGGAGGTTCCCAGCATCCTCCTTGGTCTCCACTGTGGGTGCCTCCATAGAGGAACCACACTTTGCCAGAATGGCATAGGAATTGTGGAGAGGTACAACTGGAGGGATGTGCCTTTGTTCCACCACCCTCACCTCCCTGAGCCCAGTGTGGTCCAACCGCTCCTCTTTCTTGGCAACCTCTGAGGCAACAGCAGTGGCACTGGTGGTCCCTGGATGGAAGGAGGTCCCACAAATCCTGGCCAACTCAGCCTGGAGATGAGCAACCTCCTCCCTCAGCCCAGAGAGGTGCCTGCAGATGAGACAACACGCATCCTCCAGAACATCTCCGGAAGACTGCTGCTCCACAGCCACTGCACTGCACCACTCCAATCATGTCTTATTTCTGGCCCCTTAACTGTTTGCAATCCTTACTCTTTCCTCTGTTTTTTTCTCTCTCCTTACTTTCTGCCTGTGTGCCCTTTAAGCTCCTGATTGTCCTGTTCTGAGACAAGAATATCCTATATTTCTCAGTAGACCACTTACTTGTTCAGAGGCAGACCTCCAGCAGCTAGAGGGGGCCGGAGAGCTACTCTTGCCCTTCTAGGATGGTGGGTCCTTGGTGGTTCTGTGATCGCTCACTTACTGCCCCTAAACAGGAAGTTCCTGTTGACAGTCAAATCCTGTGCCTATAAAAATAGAACTAACTTTGGGTGGAGGGGAGGGAAGGAGGGCAATATAGTCCCAGCAGAGAAGTTGAGTCACACAGCAGTCCTTTCTCCTGGTGTCTTCTGCCAAGCTATTAGCAGAATCTTTCTAAGGCAGTCTTTAAATGTAGCTTCCTTCTAGCTAAGCCACTCCCCCTACTTACCAGATCTTTCTACAAGTAATTTAAACCTCACAGCAGTTAAGTCCTTTCAGTCACCTGAGATTTACACCTAGATGACTTTTCAGTTACCCATTCAGTTCAGTTAACCCAAACACACACTTTTTTTTTTGTTTTGTATGTTAGTTTTTTTACCCTAAATTAAAGGTCCAAATACAAAAGTTCTTCTACTTTAGTCCCAGCAGCGAAGTTCAGTCACACAGCAGTCCTTTCTCCTGGTTTCTTCTGCCAATATGTACAATATATACATATTAACATAAATAATATACAAACCATTAAAAAACTACAAGAAACAATAAGTTAATCCTAGATAGAATATTCAAGCAGCAGATAAATATCATATATCAGTGATGTCCAGCATATGTCATAACTGCACATATTAGCTTATGAATAAGCAAGTTGTTAGGTAAAACATTTACTTAATCAGTGTTAGATTCCCACGCTTACTAACGTTTAAAGCACTTTTATCAATGTTAGTAGCACTTGGGCAAGTTAAATAAATATCTCAAGATCCCCCTGCTGACTTATATAGCCTTGTCCTTCTCCTATACATTGCATCAATATATTTTGATACTGCAAGTACAGTAATTTCGTCATAAGTAGTGAAAAGTATCTTCAACAAGACAGAGTGTTCCTTAGTCAATATTGAATTGAAAATTGTTTTTAACCACCTGTTCCTATATTCAGAATACCAAATACAATCAAAAATAACGTGAGGCAAATTCTCTATATGTTGAAAAGTGCAGTGACAAAATCTATCATTTAAATTAATACTCTTTTGATGTCTAGTTAAAAGTACAGAACTTGGAAACACTTCTAACCTATATTTAGTATATAGTGTCCTAGATTTATTATCTGTAATTATATCGAAATATGGACGAAAATAATGGGCTCTATCGTTTTGTCTTAACCAAAGGGAAACATGAAGAGATGAAATAATCTTCAGATCCTGAATATTAAAATTAGCAGCAGTTTTATTCAAAATATATTTTTGATACTTTAAGCTAATTTTTATACCCCTAGCTTGACAGGATTTCAAATAATCCAATTAATTTTAACTAAGAATCTGGAAAATACCTACAAGCCTTTTTGATTGTAAGTGCCCTAAATTGGACCATTAATACCTTTCAATAAGTGCAGAATACAGTATTCGATTATGTTTGTATTTTAACAGCTTAATCCAGTAATTTATTTTTCTGGCTGCATAAATTGTACATAAACTTGTTAGACCCAGTTTGACTCTTAAAATAGAAGCAGGAACCGAATTACTATGGCCCATAATGGATCTCAGATTTTTTTTTTTTTACTTTCTTTTTATCCTCTCCTATTGCCCCATCATTCCACTCCTTCGGGCTCGCTCATGCTACCCATCCCAACACTGAGTCTGCCCCTAGAGTGCCCATGAGTGACTCCTACCTTTCCTCCCATCTTTCATGGAGCACTCTGGCACAGCGGGGTCTGCCCATGGTTCCTGGACTGGGCAGCTGAAGTGGCCATCATCTAGGCCCACCGAGGTTGGTTTCCATTTTCTGTGCTTCCCGTCCTCCCCCTCCCCTGAGGACGTTGGCTCAGGCAGGTGCGTGCTGACGCACGCCTGCCAAGTGCCTAACAACGTCCTCCCTTCCCTGACTCCAGCCCTTCTGGAGCCACCAGTGCCCCGTGAGAGCCGGTGCTCCCACTGGCCCCCAGGGACATCAGGTGCATACAGCACCCCTGGTAACCCACCCCGAAGGAGGAGAGAATCCATTGGGACGCTCAATCCTCCTTCTCCCTGCCGACCTCTGATGACCCGAGTTCGTATCCGAACCTAGGTCACCGGCGTGGTGCGAGGTGTGGTGTCCAGTGCCTCAACCCTCAGCGCCACTGGGCCGGTGATCTCAGATATTTAAAGGAACTTCCAGCAGATTACCATTAGTTATGGACCAGATCTCACTGCTAAAAGATGCTTGAGCATAATATTTTGCTTTAATAGCTGATGTTAATGGCCTAATAGAGTTACCCCCAAATTTTCTGTTAAAACAGCCAAGTGAGACTTCTGGTGACGTCACCAGAGCGATGGCCTCGTAATTTGGAAGCTCCATTACCTTTCAGCAAAAAATAAACTCCACACAAGCCTAAAACATAATTACTTGAAGAAATGCATAAATCGCATAGTGGAGGCAAACCAGAGAAGAGATCCCGAGCAAAAAAAACAAAACCCGACTCAGATCTATGCAGAGTGAACTCGATCGATTCAACGATCAGCGGGAGAGATTCCCCTGCGAACATGGCTGGAGCGGACACAGAAACGGAATTAGAAACACTATCCAGAACAAGATTCGAGACAATACTAGCAGAAATAAAGCAATCAAGAGCAGACACAAAAAGAGGATTTGAACAACTTCATCACGATATTACCAAACTGGAGAACCAAATTTCAACGGCAGAGGGAAGAATTTCAACAGCGGAAGACGACCTAATACATCTCTCCCAGGCAGTTGAACTAATTGCCCAACAGCAAGAATCTTTAAATGCAAAGTGCCTGGATTTGGAAGCCAGATCCCAGAGGGAAAATTTACGAATTTATGGCTTGCCAGAAACAACCGAGACAGGAGACATGTGTGACTTTCTGGGAGACCTGTTGAGGAATGTACTTGATCTCACCACAGGCCTTTAATTTCAAGATCGAAAGACTCGGCCTAGTGCCCAAACCCACCTCAGCGGAGTGCAAAGGCCTAGATCTATCGTGGCAAAGTTTTCGAGCTTCAGGGATAAGGAGCAAATTCTAAAAACGGCATGGAGGCAAAGAACAGTGGAATACAACAGAGCTAGATTATTTTTCGATCAAGACTATCCACCTAGCATACAGCAGCAGAGGGTGGCCTACACTCCTATACTATGTAAGCTGAGAGCCACGGGAGTCCGATTTCAGACCCTGTATCCATTTCGCCTCCGAGTATTTTGGGAGTCGGGCACTGAACTATATCAGTCATATGAGGAGGCCTTACATGCAATGCAGAACAAGGGGCATGACATTCTACCTACGCTGAGATCAAGGGAGAAGTCTTCAAACACCCAGACACAGTGGAGGCTGACTTCATCAAGGAGGAACAGCAAAAAAGCAGGAGAGCTCTTGGCTTCAAATACCATGCAGGACATTTAAAAGATGCTGCATAAATTTACACATGCAAGAAATGATGAGGAGAGGATGGAGGAGAGAGACGGAAGTACCTGAGGCTAAGAGTTGCAACACTGGACCGAAGTCTGTTTTTCCTGCCCTGCAGCAGCACCAGACACTGAACTCTAGACTGCAGCAGGGAAGGCCCCAGTTGGGCTCGGGTGCCTGGTTAAAGCTCACGACTGACCGCAGAAGCGCTAACTCAGAGAAGGATGTGGGTCATGACTTTCGGTTGGATTTTGAGCAACCTAGTTTCTCTTTTCTTCACTGGAGTTTTAATAATGATAAGGTTAAGAGGGGTACAATCGTGATTGACTATAAACTGAATAGTTACTAATGAAGCTGAGGAGCTCCATAGATTTGGAACTGAGTCGCATTCTCTTCTCATGGCGGTCCAGCAACATATCCTTAATGTAACAGAGGGAATTAAGACTGCAATCTCTTCTTCCCCCCCAGGGGCAACTAGTGGTTCAGGGGGAGAATGAACAGATATGGCTGGGACTTGTTCAGAATTCACTTCTTTCTTTTAAAATATGTATAAGTTTGCTGGGAGGGGGGGCTGGGAAGCCTTTATGTAGGTGTATATGGCCGGCTTGCCTGCTCAGTTGTTTCTTTTGATAGGCATGAATATCCTATTAAGCGGGCAAAAGGAATTTACTTTAAATGCAGCCTATCTATCAGCTGCAAAAATGGTGACGATAGGCCAAAACATCAGGCCAGGACCCGCTAGTCTTAGGGTCCAGGAGGATCGAGTCAGGACACTGGTCTCTGCTACTCCAACTTGAGCATTTATAACCCGAGTTCATAGGGAACATACGAATTTGTTCCCCTACCTTGGGGGTCAACATGTACATAGTTTATTCTCATTTGGTAATCTTACCAGAGGGGTATTAGTGGGGGGATTTTGGGGGTTACATTGCTGTTTGTTTGCAGAGGTTTGTGTGTTGAGTGTAAAGTGTGGGGACATGCATACAGCTTACCATTCTAATGGAAAACATAGTTTAAGGCAAAGGACATGGCTTATAATGAGGAGAGCAGGAACATGGAGAGATCGGGTTAGGGTAGAGATAACTAGAAGAGATATATTAACACAATCAACATATATACAGTATGCATATAAATGGCAGATAAAACTAAGATACGACTTATATCACATAATGTTAATGGATTAAATAATCCTGTTAAAAGATATAAGGTCCTAACAGAAATCAAGAGACAAAAACCTACTTTTGTATTACTACAAGAGACTCATTTGAATAGGGAGGAGCACCAAAAGCTGCAGAGATTGGGATTTAGCCAGTGGTATCGGCCTCCCTATGAAAAAAAATAAGAGGAGAGGGTAAGCGGTTCTTGTGTCCCGGGGCATCCAATTTCAAACAACTTCGTCATACTCAGATCCGGAGGGCTACCTGGTGGTCCTTTCCGGGAATCTGGAGGGATCCCCTATTACTCTGGCCTCGATATACCTACCACCTGGGTCATCGAAAAGGTTGCTAGAACATTACTACAAAAAATAGTGGAATTGCAGAGAGGGAGACTGATAATAGGGGGAGATCTCAACCAAATTTGGGATCAGATGGACACATCTAAATCTTCGATTTTCAGACAAAACCCAACAAGTAAAATGATCAGAGAATATTTGAGAACCGCCTTTTGGGTGGATGCCTGGAGACACGAAAACCCGGGGAAAAGAGAGTACACACACTTCTCCTATCCGCATAGGTCGTATGCGAGAATAGACTACATGTTGATATGAGGGGAAAATCAAAATCTGGTGACAGAGTGCCGTCATATCCCATCCACACTATCTGACCATTCCATCCTTATGATGGAGATGGAATGGAGCACTAGGAGGGGGCATACCCTTTGGAGATTTAATAATTATCTGTTGAATTTGAAGGAGTTCACAGATATGGCAAAAGCTCAGTCTAAACAGATAATACAGGGAACAAATCTCGGAAATATCTCAGGGTATACTCTGGGATACGATAAAAACAGTCTTTAGAGGAGACTGTATAAAATATGCTGCATACTTTAAAAGGCAGCATAATCAACAATTGGAAAATCTCCAAAGCCAATTATCAGACTTGCAGAAGCAACATGCAACTGGAGATGACTCAATCTCCTCAGACATGCAAGAAATCAGACAAAAAATACAAAAAATAATTGATATCAAAACAGAACAGGCGCTGCAACGAATGCGTCAGAGATATTATGAAACAGGCCCAAGGGCCACCCGGCTGCTGGCTCATAGATTGAGATAACAAGCCTCACAAAACACCATTACCCAGATTAGAAACCACATAACAGGGAGGATGGCACAAACTCCGGAAGATATATTGTCTTGCTTCAAAGCCTTTTACCAGACATTATACACCCCTGAAAAAACCCCAAGAGAACCACAGATTCAAAAATACCTGGAGGGGCTTGAGTTGCCGAGACTATCGTCGGAAACTAGAGATTCCTTGGGGAATCCTATCACAATGTCAGAGGTAGAAGCTGCAATTAAAAGCTTAAAACAAAAAAATCCCTGGGCCCAGATGGGTATACCCCAGAATTTTTTAAGTTCTTTAAAAAGGAACTTAGCCACCAGTTACTGGAGACATGCAGAGCAATGCAGGTTGGGGAGTCTCTCCCGGATAGTTGGAATTTTGCAGTCATCTCCAGTATTCCAAAACCAGACAAAGATATCACACAATGTAAATCGTTCCGCCTTATTTCAGTACTCAACATTGATTACAAAATATATGCGGCTATATTGGCAAGAAGACTGGAAAATGTTTTGCCTAAAATAATTGCATTGGACCAGACGGGTTTCATTATGGGGAGACAGACACAGGACAATATTAAAAGAACATTGCATATATTACACCACGCTGCCCGGTCGAGGTCCCCTTTTCTATTGATGAGCCTGGACGCGGAGAAGGCCTTCGACTGGGTAGCGTGGAAGTTCCTGGAGATGACCTTGGGCAAATTCAGCTTTTCGGGTGCCTTCATTAAAGCGATAAACAATATTTATACAAATCCCAAAACTTATATAAAAGTCAATGGCCGGGTATCAGCTCCGATATCCCTATACAGAGGTACCAGGCAGGGATGTCCCCTTCCCCCCTCCTTTTTTCCCTGTACTTGGAGCCCCTAGCTCAGAAGATTCGGCAGGAGGAGATGGTGAGGGGTTGGGAGATAGGAGAAGAAACACATAAATTAGCCTTGTACGCAGACGACCTACTCATATATCTCTCTGACCCAGAACAATCCATAGAACCTCTGTGGCTCTGCCAAACAGAGTTTGGAGAACTGGCGGGTTACAAAATAAATACCAATAAAACTGAGGTGTTAAAAAAACAATATATGCCCTCAGCTAGGACAGTTAAGTCCTTTCCCTTTAAATGGGATCTTACATTTGTGAAGTATCTAGGGGTTTATCTAAGCTTTCATGCGGGCCAGCTTTTCACACTTAACTTTACCCCGATCTTGGACAAACTCAAAAAAGAGTTGGAAAGATGGGCTCGATTCCCATAACCCTGGTACAAAGAGTAGAGGCAATTAAGATGGTGCTACTCCCAAGATATTATACTTAAGCCAGACTCTACCCCTGCTCATCCCAGACTCGTATTTCATGACATTACACAGAGGGGTCTCCCGCTTTCTGTGGGGCCGGAGGAGGCCGAGAATACGTTTCTCTGCCCTTCAGATCCCGAGGAGGGAGGGAGGGAGGCTTATCTTTACCCAACCTGAAAATATGTCATCAAGCATCCCAAATAAGAACAGCCATATATTGGATGGATCCCTCATATATAGCCAGGTGGAAATCAGTTGAACTGTATGAAGGGGCATAACGAATATAAAGAAAGTCTTACTCTGCAAGAGGGGAACAAATATTTAAAAGAGAAATAACCCATATAGAGACCACCTTATGCATTTGGCATAAGGTAGTGTCAGACAGGAGGGCAAAGAGTGGAGATACCTATTATGGTCAATACCCTATCTGACATCCTTTGTTCCTGCCAGATGGGATAGGGGATATAAAAAATGGGAGGAGAAAAGCTATGCTAATATGGCATTTCTTAGAGAGGGAAAGATCCTGGATTTTCAAGCGTTAGTCACGAGATACAAGATTCCTGGCAGGATAGATTTCATTATTTCCAGATTAGGGCCTATATCAGATCACTTCAAACACAGATATTACACAGGAGAATACCTCCTCCCCAGATAGCAGAAATTTTAAAAATGGCAATAGAAGGGGACCCACCCAAAATCATATAATTTCAGTTTTATATAGCGCACTGCTTAAATGGAGGGGGGACTCTATTCAACCTATTAAGAAAACTTGGGAAGAAGACTTGGGGCTTCAGATACAAGATGAGCAATGGACTTGGGCAACACAGAGAATACAGTGGGGGATAACTGCCATAAGCTGGAAGGAATTTGCATGGAAGATGTCTACTAGATTTTTTAAGACACCTGCAGTACAGGGGAAATACCAAGGGGAGGGGGCTTTAGTGTGCCGGAAGAAATGTGGTTGTTCCTCAGCAACAATGGGTCACATGTTTTGGGGATGTCCAAAATTGCAAGTTTTTCTGGCGGGGCTGCAGTGGACCCTACAGACCATTGTGGATTCTGACTTGCAAATAACTCCAATGCTGTATTTTTTTATGGAATATCTTAAAAGGCATAGAGATCCCAATACAAGTACATTTCTAAAAATAGCCTGCCTAGCAGCACAAAAGCGACAACAAAAAAGAATTGGCTATTGCAAAAGAAATTACCTTGCAGAGGTGGCATGAAATCATGATTTCTATTTACAGAATGGAAGCCATGGCGCAACACTCAACAGGAAATATAATACATTTGAATTAATCTGGAGGAGTGGGTAATCTGTATGTCAAATGAGTTTCAGTTTCATTCCTTAATGTTGTCTAAATGCTGAAATAAATAAAAACAAACTAAAATATATAACCTGGAAACGCCCCTAACTTGGGGGGCTGTGAGGGATTGGGCCTGCTGGGGCTCCACCAAGGATTAACTATGAGTGGGTCTGGGTCAGACCGTAATGAACTTTAAATTCATATGGAATTATTAAATTCTTTATATAATGGAATTAATGGAGAAGGACTATAATTATTAACGAAAACTGAAACATTTAAATGTGCAACTGATGGGACTTGGCTCAGGTCCAACAGGAACAGGCATGTGAATGGGCTCCCTATGAAATTAGGGCCATTTGAGTTGTTCCTGATCTCTCATGGAAAAATGGGAAAATACGAATCTTGTATGTTTAATAATCTGACAGTCCTTGCCTACTTACATGATTTAAGATACTGTATGTATATGGTTCTTGAAAGAAACATGGTTGGTGTATATGTAAGTATGTCCTCACAAGAAAACTTTTAAAATAAAGAAAGTTTTAAAAAAAAAAACAGCCAAGTGAACTGGTAGTTTGTTTTAGTCTGGACTTTAAGTTATTAATATGTTTGGTCCATTTACCATTCCAGGAAAGAACTAGGCCCAAATAAGTATAATGAGGAACAGTACTGAGAGCTTGTGAGCCAACTTTCCACTTTTTATGTATGCGATTGGAGCCAAACACCAAAACCTGACTTTTACCTTCATTAATTTTAAGTTTATATCTGTCCACATAATCAGCCAAGATATTAAGTTTACAAAGTAGTCCAGATTTTGAGAGAGAAAGCAAAACTAAATCATCTGCATACGCGAGTGCTGCATCATGCTGGTTATGAATTTTCGGTGAGTCAGTATTTGAAGACTGTAACTGATTGAGTAACTTATCTATATAAAGACAAAACAATGTTGGAGCAAGAACACATCCTTGTCTAACCCCAGTATTTGTTTCAAAATCAGCAGAAAGTTGACCAGTTCTGCCCAGCCTTACTTGGGCCCACGTCTGCATATAGAGCTCCCTAATTATTGGAATTAGTTCAAGTGAGAAACCTTTTTCTTTCAAACACGACCATAAAAGAGCTCAGTCTAATGTATCAAAGGCCGAACTAAAATCTATAAAAGCTGCATAAAGTTTTTGTTTTCTGATATGAATATATTTCTCAAAAAAGATACATTGTTACAAAGCAGTTGTCCACTGTACTAAACCATTGTCTAAAACCTGACTGTAATTCAGATAGTCCACTGATAAATTGAAGCTGGGCCATCAATCTGTTCAAAACTAATTTAGCAAAGATTTTCCCTAAAATATCCAGTAAGGAAATAGGGCGATACATTAATGGATCCAATTTATCACCTTTTTTTATAAATGGATATAATAATAGTTCCCTTCCAAGATTTAGGGAAGCATAACTGGGAACAACATTGATTAAAGAAATGCATTAAAATAGTTGACCAATCTGTAACTCCGGCAAGAAAAACTTCATTGGGAATGAGATCAGACCCTGAGGCCTTATTACATTTTAATGAAGCTATCGTTAAATAGACCTCAGATCTCATAAATAACTTAAACCAGACATCTTTATATCCAGCAGCTTATTCTGCTCAAGATTGGTGAGAAAGAACTTATTACTGTAGTAATTTACCCAAGTGTCAAGGCTGATATGTGAGTCAGTTTCAGATTTAAGATTATTAGTGCCATTGGCCACCATCAACCAGTAAGATTGAGTATCATTACAGTTGATAACATCCAGCATCATATTCCACTTCTTTTGTTGAAATTGTTTTCTTTTTGCATTCAATAAACTTTTGTAACTATCCCTAGCACTATTTAATTTCTTATAATTTGTGTGGAGAGGATCAACTCTACAACTTCTAATTAATTGATTTAACTGAGACTTAGCAGCCCTACAGTCCTTATCAAACCAATTAGGATTTGAAAGTGTAGAATTTAACCTTTTCCCCTTAACAAACAAGAGTTTTCTTATTTGTTCAAATGTCGACTCCAGAATGCCCTTAATGGCAAGATAATCTAGATCAGAAATATCTGGTCTAATAATTGTCTCTTGAAGAATACATTTAATCTGAGGACTTTTTGGACATCTGCCATTTAACTCTTGCTTGGTTTCTTATTTCGATAGGGGGCAAGAGAATGTATCGCTCAGAAACCTCAGATAACTTAATAGATGAAAGAACAAGGGGAAAATGATACTTTCAGCTCTTATAATCACCTGGCATGATTCCCAGAACAGCATATCACCGTTCCACAATAGATAATCTATGGCGGACGGTCCCCTTGCAGAGTAGTGTGTAAAGTCACCCCCGCAGTCAGCCTTAAAAAGACCGTTAATCGGGGCTAAAAAGAGTGATGATAATAGCACAATTAACCTAATGTTGGAGCTATTAACCTTCAAATCATGTGCCTGCCTCACCAAGTTATAAGATTGCTGGTGAGAAAGAAGATGAAAACTACAATCCCCATACCAATCATAATTACCAATCCTGGCATTTAAGTCCCCACACAATAGTATTTCTTCACAATCCGTACTGGCCCATGCCAGATGAATTGTTTCCTCTAGCATTTTCCAGATTTCTGTTGTATAATTTTTGGATGTAGCAGGTGGAATATACACATTGATTAAACAAAACATTTAAAAAAAAAATGAATAACAAAAACTTGAAAATTAAAATTAGAGAGAATAATCTCAGCCTTAATTGATGTACTAATTCTAATCCATGTGATTAAGCCACTGACAAGTCTGCCAAAATTAGCAGACCTATGACCAGGTACATGATAAGTTACATAACCATTCAAGGAGAGATCTTGATTTGAATTATGCCAGGTCTCTTGTAAACAAATCCGATTATGGCTACTAATTCATTCTAACCATTCAGAATTTGCCCATTTCGAGTTAAGTCCTGCTATATTCCAAGAAATTAACTTAACAGTGGATGAGTTGTCCACCTCCAAACTGGATAGTCACCCAACATTGTTGGTAAAGATTTCAAATCTGTTTTTCACTGGAATGTTATATACTAAATTGACATCTAAATTTGCAGAGCAAGGGACCTTGACCAAGGGAGTGTCTATACATGAAACAGAGCCAAACACACTGTCAAAGGGGACAACATGCAAACCCATCAAATCCAATAGGGCAGCATTCTCCACTTTCTTATTAAAAAGGCTCTTATATGCAATTTCCAAACAAACAAGGTCACAGTCAGGGTCCAGTCCCTACCTAGATGCCATACGAGCTGTGGGATCATCAATAGAGATATTTAAAAGCTGCTCAATTTGATCCAAAACAGTACATTGTAATGTTTTAGAATTCTCCTTTTTATTGTGGCCAAGGCCATACAAACACAAGGTTGCTGAAGTCTTATCAGCAACAGCCCTGTTGGACTTCACTGGGTTCTGTTTGGTTAGAATTTCACTTTCTAGAATATGAGTGCCTACATTGTCTAAAATAGAGACCTTAGACAATATATCATTTGCCAGTGCCTGACTGTTAATCAGAAAGTCCACTCTGCTGCATTTACCCAAATATTCATGTCTGAAAACGTTCTTAACCCTGAAACCAATAGTTGATATCTTTAAGACATGGGTCAATAAGGTTTGTAACGTTCGTCCCAACTTAAATGGAGTCTCATTTGGACTTGGCTTCAACCCAGATATACTCAATTGAATTGGGTCAGACAATTTCTTGTGGCTAATAGAATGTAAAGATTCCCAATTAACAAAATCGATAGAGTAATCCATATTTTTCAGCCCTTCATTATTTAACCATATCTGATTTGCTACATGAGGGTCAAAGCAAAAAATATAACAGTCTTTACCTAAATGGTCTTTATCGCTCCAGATTTGTACAATATCCACAAGAGCAATATCTACACAAGTTGCTACCCTAAGCAAATGCACAGTCTGTTCCTTAATAGAATTGTAACACATTTCCCATGGGAATCTTACACCATATAGACAGAGAATAGCACAATCAGTAATGTCAAAAGTCTCAATTGTAGCATCCATATGAGGAGTTTTGGCTGCAGCCACAGACAATGTAGGTATAGAAATAGTAGAAACATCGCCCTCATTAACACATAAGGGAAAATTATCCCTCCATTCCTTTCTAATAGATTGAAGTTCAGATTCAAGGTTATCCATCTGAGAGGAAAAAATATCTAGAAAATGGACAGGAATAGTCACTGATGGAGCCAAATGAATGACCTTACCGCTATCTGCAGGAGAAGGGATTTTATCAACTTCTGATTCTGACAAGGAGTCAGTTATCAAATTGACATTGACTGGTTGGAAAGCAATTAGAGGAGAAATATTAAAATTAATAACTTTTTCATCATTTTTTCCCCCCTGTAGTTTTCCTTTTTTTTTCTCTTTACCTTTTTTGGATCTGCTATTAACTGGGGAATCTGGAAATATAATTGTAGAAAAATCAGGATGTACCGGTAGAGCAGACTCCACCACTATTGTGGAGGAATCAGGATCTGGTACTAGTTTTTTCAGTTTAAGTAAGATATCATGTAATCTGCTGCCATTAATAGCCACGTTTCCTTTACAATTATCTATTTCATGGCACAAATTAGCCAGATACTCAATAATCATGAGATTAACAACATATGGATCCTGGGCAGTTTTTTTTAGATCCTCACTCAGACTAATAGGAGGGTTAATATTCAAAACAACAGGGCTGATATAATCGACCCTTAACCCCCTCTGTACACCAGACCTCTGTGAGTCCACCCCCACCTGTAAGTCCTCACCTACTGTACTTGGTATATACATTTGTTTCAACCCATTTATAGTTTCTTGTAAATCAGTTACAATACCTCTCAAATCATTGTTCCATATTGTTTTAGGATTAGATTCCAGAAAATATTCCAGCGAAAATTCCAAAGATCTTGAACTACTTTTACTGTGCATACAAACAGGAGAGTAGGAGGCATTTGGGGATAGTAAGTTGTCATAAATGGGGTTCTCTGCTTCAGCATCAGAAGTAGGACACAAATTGTGTTCCACTATACCAGAACAGTCAGACAGGACTGGATTGTCAACATCAATAATGGCATTGTTCTAGATGGCAATAATGCCACAATTAAAATCATCCACTACCAGGGATATAGGTGCAGGTGCAGATTGATTTGCACCCAACACCGAGGTATCGGGATCCCTGACACCAGGAAGCTCAGTGTCTAAGAGCTCAAAATGATCCAGAATTTTAGTCTGTCTTGAAACTGTCTGATTACCCAAAAGTTGGTTAATTGCCTCAGAGTGGGTATGCCCCTTTAACAATGACCCTTTTTTGAATTCCTATTATTACTATTAGAGGAATGTTAATTAATTAACTTACTTCCCTGAACTTTTTTGGCAGCTTGAAAAGGTTTAGAAGTCTTTTTCTTTCTATTTTGTTTACCTTTAGTAATAACCTTTGCCTTATAGCCTTGTAAAGGAATAGAATGAGTATCCAAATCAGAAATATTGGCTTCTAAACAGTAATCAACGGTTGGAGCAATACAAACAGACCCAAAAAGCTCAGATAGAACTAAACAGTCAGAGGGCACTGAAGAGACCCTACCTGGGTCCATATTGTGGACTTGTTTCCGTGTTAACACCATAATGTACTATACTCTATAATAATAATAATATACTATACTCTAAAAAATCTAAGCTCTAAAAGCTTTATACACAATTATTAATTATTAATCATTAGAAAATGGCAACAAACAATTCATAAACCTGATTGGCTGAGACAGGCTCCAAGCTGGGCATTTATTTTTCAATAGACACCCAGCTAAAAATAAGAGCCAGCCCAAGTGCCTCTTCACAGAGTAACATTCTCCGATGGGCCATTTTCTAAGTGCAGTAATACCCTCCAGGGTGGTCATTATTGGGAAATACCAGACCTTCCAGGGGCTATAAGGCCCTCCGCCTTTGGCGTCGGGCCTCATTATGCCCCAGGGCGGTCCGGTATTTCCCAATAATGCACACCCCGTCGGGTATTATTGCTTACATTGAGGATTGCTAATTATTGCTGATAATTAGTAGTTGTTTGTTGATAATTCAAGCCTGTATCCCCAGTGTTGCTGCTTAATTAAAAGTAGAAAAGGACACTCAGAGGGAGCCCGTAGTACCCTGATGGGATCCAGAAAGTTCACATACAGGTCCTCCAACACGGTGTGGCTCAGCAAAAGTCCAAAAAAGAGAACTAGCTCAAGGAAACCAGGACTATAACAACATTCAAGGGCCTTAGAAAATAGCAGAACCAAAAGTGCTTTGAAACGAACTTGACTCTCCACAGCTCTCTTGACTCCCTTGAAGAGCTCACTAGGAGAGAAAAAAGCAGAAAAGATTTTAAGCACACACTGCACTCGAGCACCCAATGCTAGTTAAAATTATTACCAATTTAAAAAATGCTTAAAAGCAAAATATTTAAAGTGCCTAAGATACTATATAGAAACACATAGTCAAAAACACAACTCCTATCCTATCTTATTAATCTTTCATTCATCCAATAAAACAGATTTTAAAAATAAATCACAGAAAAACGTAATGAGCTTACTTTTGGTGAAAATACAGGCTGAAAATACAGGCTTCTCTAAAAGGCACCGAAACTGCCAGATTTACCAGAGTAGCTTAATGCAAGCATAAAATAGAATGCTTGTATGGTTTCAATTAATGAATTCAACGCTAGGAGAGGAGAGCTGTCCCTTGGGATCCTTAAAACCCCCCCCCTCCATCGTGGCCACCCTCACCAGGAGAGGAGAACTGTCCCTTGGGATGCTTGATCCCCCCCCATCATGGCTACCCTCAGTAGGAGAGGAGAGATGTCCCATGGGATGCTGATCCCCCCCCCAATCAACCACTGGTGGCCTGAGTCCACTCCCAAACTTAGACTGCCAGTGTAGTTAGAGGTGTGGCATGCAGCACTTCATCCTTGTGCACCACTAGACCTGTTCCTTGTAGGTTTCTTGACCTAGTGTGTGTAGAAGCCTTCCTGGATCTGTTCCACTAGACCCTGGCTTCTTTTTTTTTTTTAAATTTCTTTTTATCCCTCCTGTTTGCCCTCGCCATTCCACTCCTTCAGGCTTTGCTCAGTGCTACCCAACCCTCACTGAGTCTGCCCCTAGAGTGCCTCTGGTGACCCCTACCTGCCTCTTTCTCCCTCCATGGAGCACCTTGCACAGCGGGGTCTGCCTGTGATTACAGACTGGGTGGCTGGAGCGGCTGTCATTCGGAATGCCGAGGGAGGTTTTTCTGGTTTTCTTGTCCCTTCCCCTTCATCCCGCTGAGGACGCCTGGCTCGGGTAGAACGTGTGTACGCATGCCTGCCAAGTGCCTGATGGCGTCCTCCCCTCCCCAGCTCCCCCCAATGGAAGCTGCCATTGCCCCGAGAGTCAGTGCTTCCACCGGCTCTCCCAGACGTTGGGTGTATTAAACACCCCTGGTATCACTCCCCGAAGGAGGAGAGCATCTGTGGGGATGCTTGATCCTCCTTCCCCCTGCCAACCCCTGGCAACCAGAGTCCGTATCCGAACCCGGGCTGCCGGCGTAGTGTGAGGTGTGGCATCCAGCGCCTCAACCCTCAATGCCACCGGGCCGGCAGAGCCTGGCTTCTAGAGCTGCAGGCTCCTAGCTGCTCCCAGTCCACAACAGGCATGTTGAGGTTTACCATCAGGACCCCATTACCTACTGCTGCTGCTGTAATGAACTGCCTCCCTAATCCTTAGTCGTTCTTATCTTTCTGGTTTGACGGTCTGTAGGCCACCCCCAACATTAGATATTTTGCCTCCACTAACTTCAAGTTGTAGTCACACTGTTTCTACTTTGCTTTGACCTCCCAAGTCCCTGATTTCAATTGTTTTTGAGCTGTCTGAGATATAACATGCAATTTTACCCTTCTAACTGCTCCTCTGTCTCTTAGATACAGATTGTGGCATGCGAAAGTGTTGTTCCAATTGTGATTTTTTGCTGCCCATGTCTCTGTTACTGCAGTTATGTCTCATCCTGCCTCTGCAACCACCACCTGGAGCTCTTCAGTTTTGTTACACAGATTCGTAGCAGTGGCGGAGGAAGAGAAAGACAGACCCCAGTACATGTTGTAATTTTGGGCCCCCCTGACAGCACCCCCTGCCCCAGTGCCCCCCCATCAATTTTTTTGTAGGCTACTTCAGGGATCAGGCTGCAGCAGTGGAAAACATGGAGGGAGAGGTGCAGAACATGAGGAGGATAAGGTCAAGAGGTTTGATTCTGCTGCCCTGCATTTACTGAGTCTTTCTGAGGAGGAGAGAACTGTAGATGCTGGACACAAAGAAAGAAAAGTCACAGAGGAGTAACACAGGGATGTCCCTTCACCTTCACCCCTGGCAGCTGCAGCTAAGGAGTCTGCACTACCACGATTTACTGTACAAACTATATGGCCTGGTGGTGGGCCACAAGAGAAAGAATCAGTGCACTGCTGATTGATTCTGATGAAGGCTCCTGTCCTCACTGACTGACCACTGTAGCAACAGTAACAAGTGAAGTTTGGGCTTTCATATTTTAAATAAATAAGTCAAAAAACGTAGCACGGCCAGCTGGCTGGGGCCCAGGCCAGCCGTTAGATTAGCAGTGACCCGCTCCCGACCTGTCCTTGCCTCAGTCTGTGGTGTGCTGTCGCCACCCTGCTGTGCAGTTAGTTGTTAAACTATTTCAATGTTATTTGTGGGCAGCTTATATTATGGCCCAGCCTGAGCCAGCAGAGACAGAAGTAAAACAATTTAAGAGGATCAGGATGGAGGAGTAAGAGTAATAAGGCAGAAAGTTGAGCTCTCCAAGTGTTTAAATCAATCACCGACACCCTCTCACTCGGCTCTCTTAAGAGCAACTACACTAATGCTACTACATGCTCACTCGCTACTCCCTGCCCTCATATCTCTACCTACCAGACTAAGTGACTGTAACTGACTGACACTATCCCTCTCCAATCAGGTGTCAGTCAGCCAGTCATGTGGTGCAGTCTTAGCTTGGTCAAAAAGTCAAGGATCCAGTGGCTGCCTTCCTGTAGTCCTGTGTCATATTCAGAAGTAACGTGGATGCCACGCTGTTGCCAGCCCATCAGCAGGTCGGCTGCTGATCCCACCCACTCAACCCAATCCCGCCATCTCGGCTCGCCTGCCTCGTAACAGTACTATTGAGACCGCTGAGCGCCCGCCTCGCCTGCCTCTGCCCCGCCCACATTGCTGCAACAACAAACGGACTCAGACAGCGTCAGCAGGTCTTTCTGTAATAATTCTGACAGGAGAAGTCTTCGTCTGCAAGCCACACTCTCTGCTGCCACCTGCAGACAGTAGTGGCACTGCATGGAAATGTGGGGAAATATGGAAAAAAACCAAAAAAACAGTATAGTTCAGTGGGCCCCCTAAGTTTGTTTGGCCCCGTGCCACTGCACTGGCTGCACCGGCTATTCCTCCGCCACTGATTCGTAGCATACATTTCAATCCACCAAGAAAATAAATTGCACTCACAGGGAAATATCACAGTTAGGCATCTGGGTAGCGATTTACATAATGAGTCACTGTCAATATAAGTCCACTTAGAGCTTTAAGGCAGCAGAAACAAACACAGTCCTATCAGTGATGGCAAAGAAGGAAATTAAAAATATAACTCAGCAGTGTTCAAATAACGAATTTACCACTCCATGAGACTTCCTACTCACTAAAATGACAGTTTGCTACCTTGCTAACTCAGGTATCCTAGCTACATCCTATTTGGGTCCAGCCTTATTGTTGATTTTTGCTTCAATAATTCTGCAGTACACATCTTGTTCAGCTGCTTTCACCATCACACTTGAATGACTGCTAGTAACACCCTATCAGGGACTTCTGTTTATTTGCATATCTAAACTGGTTTACTCATAACTGCGTTATCACTGCACATAACCCTGTTATTTGAAGTTTGCTCTGTTTGACTGCTAGTAATACCCTATCAGTGAGTTCTGTTCATTTGCATAATTAATCTGGTTTGCTCTGAACAGTGTAGTACTCTGCGGTTGTTGACTAGGGTCTGTTTTGCAACTCATTTCATTAGCATGAATCTGGTTGACTGTCCAGCACATTTACTTAGATCCCAGGTCTCCCCCACAACCCCAAGACAGCTCTCTGCCTGTTGCTATTGCAGTGTTTTATTACAATACTCCATCCTTAATACAGTCTTTTACATTGCTGTGCTTTGTGTTACTGTTTCTTGTTTACCACTATCTCACTGCCATGTTCCTCGCTGTCCTCTGCCGTCTCCAGTTTCCCCTTCTGGTCCCCTCCTCTTCCCCCCTCACCCCAACTACCCTCCCTCCCTCTCCATCTCCTACTGTCCCTTCCACTCCATACTCCCATCCAGTACTTCCCCCCAATATCCATCCAGGGCTCCTCCCAGCCTCCTACCTCAACTTGGAGTTCCTGTAAAATTACCTCATCTCCTCCTACCATTCCCTCTCTCCCTACTCTCCTTCTCACTCCAAGGGGAAGAAGTCAAACTCCATCTGTCTTCTCATATTCCTGCTCCTCTTAGATGACATTGAGTCCAACCCAAGCCCCCTCGCCCCTCTTCTCTGGTACTTCCAAAGGCCTTAGCAGTTTCCACCTCAGTGCTAGAAGCCTTCTCCTTAAGCTCAACCTTCTGTCTTTTTGGATCCAACTGTAACCCCTAGGGGGCGCTATCCTAAGGGCTACTACCCCTGTCTGCCCTAACTGTGGCAGGTTGAGGGGCCCAGATCTGTTGGCGGGTGCCTCCACCCAGAGGTCGGGGTTGAAACTGTCGCGGTTGACTCGGTCGCAGCCCTCTGGGTTGCTGCAACCCCCTTTCTTCCCACTAGTGGCCCACACAGTTCAATTTCAGTGTCTCTACCACTTACACTTACCCCCCTGGCTCGAACCAATCAGCTCACACCAGGGACCCCCTGGAAAGTAAGGTACAGTTACACCACATTCACTTGTGCAGTATTTCACCATTAATACACAAACTAGCCAGTGTACTTTTGCAAAACAAGCAATCTGATTTATTTAAGGGGAGATAACAAGGACCGGGAGGGGGGGGATCAGGTTAATTGGCTTACCACTACAGTGTATATAAATCTACTTATGGCTCTGTGCACAGGCCTAACTTATAAATTACTGTCTATGGGTACCCAAGTCCTACTGGCTAGTTCCGTGATGCAGCTGGTTGGGGCCCTGGCACAAACGAGCATTTGATTCCTGAGAAGCTTAAATGGAGCCAGAAAACTCAACTAGTTCAGTCAGCAACACAGCAAGATAATTTTCGCCTTTGCTAGCGACCTTTAACAGGGAGCTACCCCGATGGCAGTACTCACAACTCCAACAGAGAAACACTCTTTTGCCATTCGCAGGGCTAAGCCTGAGCTTCAGGGCCTCCTCACACACTTATATGGAAAAACACAGAGGGGTACCATATCAGGCAGCTGCTTTCAGGATCCAACTGAACTTACAGCCACACGGGCATTTCACTGCAGCTTCACTGTCCTGACAGACCGAGTGCAATTCAGCAGATTCTCCAGTCCTCTTCAGGTGTAGCCTGGTAGGTAACTATGCTTGTACACAGCCTCCTCTGACCGCAAGCCTGCGGATTTTATCCCTGGAACACTGGCAATACAAACGGCCCCCTCAGGCCTTTCACGCGCTTCCCGCATGAACACTTAACGGTGCAGGAGCTCAGAACTCCCTTCTCCTTCACAATCACAATGCATCTGCCCCTAACAGCATGGGGCAATCCTTACAGCCCAGGTGCTACTCGATTTCATTGGCTGGTTACAACTGCCAGTCACTTAATCTGGCCCTCAGTGGTGCAAAAAGGTGCCATGGCCCATAATGCCACTTCCAAGAATTACAAGCTGTGTCCCGATTGGTCAGCTGGCTCCAGCCAGAGTCCTGATTCCTGGTTGGTCACCTCCACTCCAATTCCAATGCCCCTTAGCTACTATTGGACCCCCTTTCACACAGTCCGGGTCCAATATGGAGGGGTACAACGTAAAGTCCCAGCTGCAATAAAAAGGAGTTAGGTGGCCAGCTGCGTCGAGCGCAGTGGTTGGATTTCCGCTTGCGACACGGCGACCGGGTTCAGGAGCGGACTCGGGTCGCTGGAGGCCAGCTGGGGGAGTAGGCAGAGTCCTGACTGCTGCCTACCTCCGAGGAGGAGGAGACATGACTCGCTGTCTGCTGCCTCCTGGCAGAAGCCAGGAGAGCAGCAGCCTAAGCGAGCCCCATTGCACATGGGGCGTGGTGAACGTCGGCTTTGCCTAGACGTTCATGGCACACCATGCCCCCGGGAGAAAAGCGGAAATCCTGGCCTTCTGGCCTGCTGGATGATGGCTGCCAAGCTCCTGCCGACCCGAGATGCTCTGACGCCCCCGAACCCACCTCAGCAGCACCCAGGGACTGATTGTCTAGTGCGCTGGCCGCCCCTCCTGGCGCCTTCCCCCTCGGAGGAGGGGGACCCACCCGGCCCCTGGGTCGGCTGCGATCTGAGGTGAGGGGAAGGGGGTCTGGGCGAGGGGGTTGGAGGAGTCATGAGCAGCTGGAAGGAGAGGCAGGTCAGTGGGGAAGTAAGGAGCAAAAAAAAAAGGAGTTAGGCAAACTGCAATTTCACCAACACTATACATGTTCCTAAAGGGAACAACTACATCTTTCAGATGGGCTCCCTTAGTGCTCCTAGCGACTGCAGAAATGGAGTGATCAGACAGCAGTCCAGGGTGGGATTCGAGCAGAGAAACCCCAATCCTCTATTTGAACCACTAAAACCTGCGAACAGGCAGCTCTCAAAGAGGCAGTACTGGAGGCTCCAATAGCACTCACAGCCCCCACCTCTAACGGCCTTACGCCGAACACCAGCCAGGCATAGAGCATTTAAGCAAGCTCCGGGAGGGCTTTTAGGAACCCCCATTTGTAGGGAGGTTACACCTTCCCTGGCCTGAAAAGAACTTGGTGTCCGCATCAAGTAGTTACCCTTAAATTACTTTAAGGCAAACAGCTTAATTAACATTACGTCATACTTTAGATTACATGCATTGATACTGTATTCACAGTTTACTACGGTTTATGCAATATTACCCAAACACATAACCTTTTTCCTTTTAAATCAGGTCATTATTTCCTGTCCATGACACCTGGAAAGAGGAGGCCCCCTCCCTATCAGCTACTTGCGGGCTACCCAAAACAGGGGTACCACACTTGAAGGGCAATACTAGCAGGCTGGATTTATCCCCCAAGGCTAGCTTAGGCAAGGAGCTCGGGGACACATACACCCCTTTATGGACCACATTTAAGGGCAGGTCCACAGGCTGACACAGAGACTCATAACTCAACTTTACTACAGGCCGTACTTCTCGGCTAGAGCATCTAGGGGTCTCGGGAAACCCTTCTACAAACCCCGATTCCATCTTGCCTCACTTAGCTTAGCAGGGGGAACCTTCATAGGGGACAGAGACCCAGGGCCCCTAGTGCCTTCGAGAACAGGGCCCTCTATTTCAGAACCCACACTACTTGGCTCAGCTGGGGACATTTCAGGGGCGGGTAAAGAACCATCAGGGCACTCAAAATATTCTTCAGGTTCTGGCATATCACTGGCTGGCTCCCCCACATCACTTTCTTCTTCTGAAAAGTCAGATAGTTCAGCCAGGCCATACAGTTCAGCCAGATCTAAGGACCCCATCCCTTCAGCTTGGTTGCCACTCACTTCATCTTCTGGGAGCATTGGTTCCAGTGACAAAGTTGGGGGCTCAGACAGTCCAGAAAGCCCAACTTCGTCTCCAGAGTTGACTAGGGGATTGCCCCGAAACAGTTGACTCAGTTCATAAGAGGGATAGTATTCAATATTATTCTGATTGTCTTCAGACACAGACTGATGATCATCTTCATCCGGTGGGGTTTGGAGAAGGCCCTCTAATTTCACTTGCTGAAGAATCAAGTGGTCTAGGTCTTTTCTTGGCAGCAGACCATGTCATAGTCCTGGAGGGGAGAGCATTGGGAGGTTCACCTTCAATCAAGATCTGCCTGATCGGCAGCAGATGATTTCTGTGGATAGTTTTCACGTCTCTTGAATTGTTTTCAGGCCGCACTTTGTATACAGGTAAATCCGCCAGCTTTCCTACGACAATATGAGGGAGGTGATGCCATCTGTCAGCAATCTCATGTTTGCCACGCAGTCCCAAATTTCTCAATAGCACCCTATCCCCTTCTCTTAGTTCCATGGCTTTCACTTTTTTATCATACCTTTCTTTGTTGGCCAGATCTCTTTTGGCAGCCATGGTTTGAGCTATTTGGTACGCATGATTTAGCTGGGCCTTTAACTTTTGCACATACTGTAGATGGTTGTCTGCTTGAACCCCATCAGGAGAAACCCCGAAACACACATCCACTGGCAGCCTAGCCTCTCCTCCAAACATCAGTCTGTACGGGGAAAATCCAATGGCATCACTTTTGGTGCAGTTATAAGCATGTACCAGGGTGCTAATCTGCTGGCTCCATCTAGGCTTATCTTTTGGTTGCAGTGTGCCCAACATATCAAGCAATGTTCGGTTAAACCTTTCAGGTTGGGGATCCCCTTGGAGGTGATACGGGGTGGTTCTGAACTTTCGCACTCCCCATAAGGATAGCATTTCTTTGATTAGGCGGCTCTCAAAATCTCTGCCCTGATCGGAATGAATTCGTTGAGGTGCCCCATAGTGAACAGAGAAATTTTCCACAAGTACTTTAGTCACCATGGTTGCTTTTTGATCTTTAGTAGGGAAAGCCTGTGCATACCATGTAAAATGATCAGTGACTACCAATATGTTGCTGATGTTTTTCAGATCTGGCTCTAGACTCAGGAAATCAATGCAGACCAGTTCCATAGGGGCACTAGTAGTGACATTGACCAGGGGAGCGGCCCTCTGGGGCAGGGTCTTTCTTTGTAAACATCGGCTACAATTCTTGATATACTGCTCCACATCAGGACCCATCTTGGGCCAATAAAATTGGGACCGCACTAAGTCAAGGGTTCGGTCTATGCTGAGGTGCCCCATGTGATTGTGCAGGGACCTCAACACTAGTTCTCTAAAAGCAGTGGGCAGCACCAGTTGTTGTTTGTCCACCCGGTCCTGTTTGTCCACAGTCTCCGTGTATAGTAGTTGGTTAATCAGCTTTAACTTTGAACCTTCTTTGTATAACAAGGCAGTCCTCAGGTCAGTGGAATGCAGTTTGGACATGTCTCTCCCTGCCTGCAAAGCCTCCAAAGCAGCTTTTATCGTGGGGTCCCGGGATTGAGCCCGCTGGAGACTGTCATTGTTGAATTAGGGCAGCGCACTAGTGTCTAATGCAGAAAAATGACAATAAGCAGCAGGTATGCAGTTCTCAGATGGCCCCAAGCAGTCCACCATGCAATCCACAGCATCAGGAGACACCTGCTCCTCCTTGTGAAACTTTTGGCAAAGGGCTCTTATGTCAGATTCTGACAACCTGACCCAATCGAGTTGGGGCACAGGCCGCCTAGAGAGAGCATCCGCATCTATATGGTTGAGACATGCTCTGTACTCAACAGCACAGTCGTAGGTGGCCAGCGCAGAGAGCCACCTATGGCCAGTGGCATCTAACTTGGCTGAGGTCTGCACATAGGTCAGAGGATTGTTATCAGTCTTTACCAATATCTTGGCACCGTACAAATAGTCATGAAATTGATCAACAATGGTCCACTTCAGGGCCAGGAACTCTAATTTGTGCACGGGATAGTTTTTTTTCTGAAGGAGTCAGACTTCTGCTGGCAAAAGCTACAGGTCTTAGACTGCTTGAGTACTCCTGATACAACACAGCCCCCAATCCTTGTAGACTGGCATCAGTATGAAGAACATATGGCTTGGTCGGGTCAGCATAAGCCAGCACTGGGGCATGTGTAAGTTGATAGATGATGTCATAGAAATCTTCCTCACACTCAGTAGTCCAGCGGTCTCCAAACACATCATTCGGATGAAAATACTTCTTCTCTGCCTCAGAGTGCACCATTTTCTTATACTTTTTGTGGGTGGGGGGTACCCCTGAGTAAGATTGAGGAGGGGGAGGATCACTCGAGAATAGTCTTTGACAAACCGCCTATAATATCCACAAAACCCCAGGAACTGTTGCAGCTCTTTCAGATTCTTTGGCTGAGGCCAAGTAGTCATAGCCTCCACCTTGCTGGGGTCAGTCTCTATGCCTTCAGTGGATACTATGTGGCCCACATACTTCACAGAAGTTTGAAAGAACTGGCACTTGTCTATAGATAACTTGAGACCGAAATCCTCCAGTCGATCCAGGACCTTGAACAACTGACGTTCATGTTCTTGTTAGGAACTGCCAAACACTATAACATCATCCAAGAAGACCAAACACTTGAGTAAATTCATGTCCCCCACAGCACGTTCCATCAGGTTCTGAAAAGTAGCTGGGGCACCTGAAATCCCTTGAGGCATCCAAATAAACTCATAGAAACCCAGGGGCCAAATGAATGCAGTCTTCTCTCGGTCCTCTGGAGCCATGGGGATCTGATAGTACCCACTGCAGAGGTCCAACACAGAGGACCACTGACTGCCATTTAGACAATCCAAAGCATCCTGTATACGTGGCATGGTATATTAATCCGGGATGGTCTGCTGATTCAAGGTACAGTACTCTACACACATCCGAACTGCCCCATTCTTCTTCCTCACTACCACAGTGGGGGAAGCATAGGGGCTTCTGGATTCTTGTATCACACCAGCAGCCAGCATCTCTTGCAAATGCTGCCTCACATCATCGATGTCAGCAGGGGCCAGGTGTTTCTCAGCCCCTTGCACACATCCCACATCCCATTCTTTTAGGGAAAATACCTGATCTCTCTTGGCAAGCTTCTCACTGATCCTCACTTTCCATTCAGCAGGCAATGGAGAGTTCCCGAAATCAAACAAGTCAGGAGTTACTTAGTCACCCTTCTTCGGGCTTTTGCTGTTGGGCAGCACTGCAGTATCAGCACAATGTACACTTGCTAGGGTGCAACCTCAATTTACTTGAATCTCCTTATCAGACACATTATGAACTCAAACCATCACCCTCCTGGCGTAAGCATGGGCTCTAGCAGGCAAGATACTGGGCTTAACCAGCAGTCCCTCCGGCAACCTTCCCTCCCCAGGGGCATCAAACATCAATAGCTTATTCTTAACATCTTTTCTAATTCGGACTTCCCTCTGCAGGACACATTGGGTATTTGGGGCAAGTACCAATGGTGCCGGATCCTTTTTCCATACTACACCCACCGGGCCTTCAGGTTCCTCCTGGCTAACCCTCCTCTGAGTCTCATAGGCCTTTTGGATCAAAGCAGGTATTCTTAGGGCCCTTCCAGTCCTAACCGCTTGCTTCTTGGAACACAATTGGGCCAACCGACCAAACATATGAGCATTTGTCCCGATAAACAGGGGCACTCCATCGTACAGTCCAATGGGGGGACAGACTAAAACCAAGGTCTCCACCTGTTCGTCCACGCCAGTCACAGAAGTAGGGAATGACAACCAGATCCGGATATACCCTAAGTACGGATAGGCCTTGTCACTCAGCCCCCATACATGTAGGCCATCCAAGGGTTGCAGGGGCACCTCAGGTATGTGTGTTTGATACCAGTCCTGAAACATGATGGTTACCTGAGAGCCACTATCTAACACAGCTCAGGTGAGAATCCCATTTACTGGCACCAGGGCCTCCACTGAGGGCCCGACCACATCAGACCATTCTGGAGGCACAGTGTCGGCAGTGGCTGAGCCGTTTGCCCGAGTCACAAAGCCCTTCCTGGGGGGGTCAAACGTGGGCCCTGCGATGCCAAGTGATCAGTCTGTTGTTGACCTTCCTTAAATTCCCCGGCAGCTGGCACTCAGGCTGAAAGTGTCCATCCTCCCCACAATGGTAACAAAACTTGGGGTCCCGGGGGTCTCTATTGGGATGGGAGTACTTTGTCTGCTGGGGGCCCTCCGGGGGGTGAGGAGGTTCCCCGGGTCAAGAACATTGGTTTCTAAATGACTCAGGTTCCCCAGACCTAACAGGGTGGGTAGTGGACTGCCTCAAATCCCTCACCAATTCTCATAAGTTTCTAACCTCGGCCCTCAACTCGCTCTCTACTTGGGGGTCAGAGGAAATGGCGCGCACCCCCACATCACCCTAAAATTCTGGGGACGCATCAGGCCTCCCTGAAAGGTTGATCTCCTCGGGTGCACTAGACTCAGGGGTTCGGCTTGGGTTCACAGCTCCCACATAGGGTTCCCACCCCTCCTCATCAGTCTCTACTTCTCTAATTTCCCTCATCAATTGACAGTATTCAGGCGGGGCAGCCCATCTATCATGTAACTTAAGTTTTAACAGTATTACACTAGAAAATCTAGCAGACTTCAAAACATGTTCCAACCTGACCTGGTTCAAGGCCGTGGCTGTGATCCCCCCTTTTCGATAGGCCTTCTGCAAGGCCCACTCCACCCTAGTAACAAAGGCGGACAGCTTCTCATTTCTCCATTGCTTGGCAGACTTGAATTTCCATAATAAGTCTTCCCCAGTCTCTGTACTCCCGAACACTCCCTCCAAAGCAGAAAGATACTCTGCTGCGGTGGCTTCCGGGTTAGTGGCCCGCAAGAACCTAATGGCTTCTAAAGCGGGGCCCCGCAGACTCTCCATCAATCACTTTCTTTTCTCCTCTCCAGAGCATTGCCACTCCTGAACTAAGGGGGTGGCGTAGTCCATCCACGCCTCCAAGTCATCCTCCCCTGAAGGCACCGGCACTGTGCCAGAAAAAAGTTTCAGCCTACAGTAAGAATCGAGCTATATAGGGGGAACCACTAGGGGCAGTGGAGCCAAAATAGAACTCTTGGGGGGACAGGGAGAGGTACCTGGGGAGACCTGGGGGGTGGTGTCACTAGAGAGGTCCAATGCTTGCAGCAACTCCTGGGTGGTCCTCCCCTCCACAGCCAACAATTTAAGCAGTTTATCTTTGAAACTATTAGTCTGGGGGAACCCCCAGGAGTGACTGACCCACTCTGAATGTGAAGAAGCCTCCACCCCTGTTGGGCACCCTCCGGGTAAATCACTGGAGGTACCCTCTCGGGGTCGATGGCCACACTACACAAAAATAGCACCTGCAGGGTCTGATCAAGCAGGTCAGCCATACGCCCCTTCACCTCCACCTTGCCCGAACATTTAACACGCTCTGCTGTAGAAATAATGTCAGCTGTCGGTGTTCCTAGAGGCACATCTAATACTAACACAATTCTCTGGGAGTCCAGCTCTTCGGCTTCACCCCACCCCATCAGTCTGTGTACCATTGTCTTAATAGGGTCCAACTTAATTGTTGCCATGATATCCCCTTCCAGTTTCCCCGTCAGCTTTTCCATTTTTATGCACTTCACCCACTTGGCCACTAGGGGACGCTAATCCCAGTGGTACCTCCAATTTGTAGCCCCCAGGGGGAACTATCCTAAGGGCTACTACCCCTGCCTGCCCTAACTGTGGCAGGGTGAGGGGCCCAGATCCGTTGGCGGGTGCCTCCACCCAGAGGTCGGAGTTGAAACTGTCGCGGTTGACTCAGTCACAGCCCTCTGGGATGCTGTAACCCCCCTTCTTCCCACTAGTGGCTCACGCAGTTCAATTTCAGTGTCTCTACCACTTACACTTACCCCCGTCTCGAACCAATCAGCTCACTCCGGGGACCCCCTGGAAAGTAAGGTACAGTTACACCAAATTCACTGTGCAGTATTTCACCATTAACACACAAACTAGCCAGTGTACTTTTGCAAAACAAGCAATCTGATTTATTTAAGGGGAGATAAAAAGGACCGGGGGGGGGGATCAGGTTAATTGGCTTACCACTACAGTGTATATAAATCTACTATGGCTCTGTGCACAGGCCTAACCTATAAATTACTGTCTATGGGTACCCAAGCCCCTGGCACAAATGAGCATTTGATTCCTGAGAAGTTTATGGAGCCAGAAAGCTCAACTAGTTCAGTCAGCAACACAGCAAGATAATTTTCACCTTTGCTAGCGACCTTTAACAGGGAGCTACCCTGATGCAATACTCACAGCTCCAACAGAGAAACACTCTTTCGCCACTCGCAGGGCTGAGCCTGAGCTTCAGGGCCTCCTCACACACTTATATGGAAAAACACAGAGAGGTACCATACCAGGCAGCTGCTTTCAGGATCTGACCGAACTCACAGCCACACGGGCGTTTCACTGCAGCTTCACTGTCCTGATGGACCGAACGCAATTCAGCAGATTCTCCAGTCCTCTTCAGGTGTAGCCTGGTAGGTAGCTATGCTTGTACACAGCCTCCTCTGACTGCAAGCCTGCGGATTTTATCCCTGGAACACTGGCAATGCAATGGCCCCCTCAGGCCTTTCATGCGCTTCCCTCGCGAACACTCAACGGTGCAGGAGCTCGGAGCTCCCTTCTCCTTCACAATCACAATGCATCTGCCCCTAACAGCATGGGCAATCCTTACAGCCCAGGCGCTACCCAATTTCACTGGCTGGTTACAACTGCCAGTCACTTAATCTGGCCCTCAGTGGTGCGAAAAGGTGCCATGGCCCATATTGCCACTTCCAAGAATTACAAGCTGTGTCCCCATTGGTCAGCTGGCTCCAGCCAGAGTCCTGATTCCTGGTTGGTCACCTCCACTCCAATTCCGATGCCCCTTAGCTACTATTGGACCCCCTTTCACACAGTCCGGGTCCAATATGGAGGGGCACAACGTAAAGTCCCAGCTGCAATAAAAAAGGAGTTAGGCAAACTGCAATTTCACCAACACTATACATGTTCCTAAAGGGAACAACTACATCTTTCAGATGGGCTCCCTTAGCGCTCCTAGCGACTGCAGAAATGGAGCGATCAGACAGCAGTCCAGGGTGGGATTCGAGCAGAGAAACCCCAACCCTTTATTTGAACCACTAAAACCTGTGAACAGGCAGCTCTCAAAGAGGCAGTACTGGAGGTTCCAAAGGCACTCACAACCCCCACCTCTAACGGCCTTACGCCGAACACCAGCTAGGCATAGAGCATTTAAACAAGCTCCGGGAGGGCTTTTAGGAACCCCCATTTGTAGGGGGGTTACACAACAATACTATCCAGACATCCTCTGCATTTCTAAGTCCTGGCCTTCCACCAGGATTGCAGACTCAAGCCTGTCCCTTTCTGACGTCTGTCTTTTCAGGCAGGGCAGGGGAAAACATGGTGGAGGCATTGCTAAGTTCATCAGAACCTCAGCTGTACTCTGGATTTCAGGGAGGCTGTTCCCTCCTCCAACTAATTCTTCCTCATCAGGGTCACATTCCCCTCATCTATACCCATCTTCATTGGGGTCTTCTATGAATCCTCCAAGATCTCACCTGCTTTATGTTTGACTCTATCTCCAGCATCACTTCAGTTTCCTCCACTGGTGAACTCATTCTCCTTGGGAACTTCAACATAAATTTGTCCCAGATTGTCACTGAGCCCACTCAACTGAATCCCGATTCCTCTAACCACTTCCTGTTGGACTGGGACTCCTCCCACATGCACTGGATTGTTGCAACAGGTATCTTGCCTGATGCTTTCAGTGACTACAGTATGATGTTCTGCATCAGGAAAGTCTGGTGATCCCCCCGCCCCTATATACATCTGGTTCAGGTGCTTCTGTTCACTGAATGTTAATGCTCTGCTTAGTGACCTTCTGCAACAGACTGGACAGCCATCCCTGAGGCCTCCGACATTGATGTGGCCCGCTCTCCTTTTTCACTCCAAATTTTCAGCAGTCTGGGACCTGCACGCCCCCCTCCCACCTTAGGAAATGCAGGGTCACATCATCTCATCTCCCCTGGATCTCCACTGAAATCATTGATCAGTGTAAGTCCTGTGATGTTGCCTGGACCCACTTTATATTACCCACTCCCTTCATGGTCTTCTCCACTACAGGGCACTGAGAAACAAGTGCACTATGGCTGTCCGGGCTTTACATGAACGGAGCATCTATAAATGTCAAACTATTTCTGACTGCACATTGGCATATTTAACAAACCGCTGCTGCTTGTACGGTAAGTGCCAGTGTGTATTTGTATTCAGTGCAAATGTCAATGGTTGAATGGTAGAAAAAAAATTTTTGTATGTCAGTTTCATTAAGAAGAATGCGTATGAAGTTCACATAAAAAAAAAAAAATATATATATATATATGAGCCGGCCCGGTGGTGCTGAGGGTTGAGGCACTGGATGCCACACTTTGCTCCACGCCGGTGATCCAGGTTTGGAAATGGACTCGGGCCACCGGGGTCAGCAGGGGAGGAGAGGGATTGAGCATCCATGGGACTGCTCTCCCTCTCCGGGGAGGGGGGGCTCCAGTTGCCGGCATGTCTGCAACCTCTGGCGGAGGCTGGAGGGTGGTGCACCAGCACTGTACTAGCAGGGGTGAGTTGGGGCATGATGCCAGGAGGGAGTGCTTACGGACATGTGTGCGCTCCCCCTTGGTGTCATTGCATGCCTCTCTGATGCAGGGTAGAAAAATGGGAAACATGGCACATGGTCGTGGTGGCTTGATGGCCATCTATGGGATGCCTGGCCTCAAGAGCACCACTGTCACTACTGGATCCAGTCTTGGTGGGGAGTGAGGGGAACTCTCCACTGCCCCACCACTGGGGGGGCAAGCCATGGGGTAATTAGGAGTGGGGGCTTCACTGGGAGCCAAGGCAAGACTGGCCAGCGGCCAGATGAGGGACATGGAAGGCAGACAGAGGTGCCATCAGGTAAAAAAGGATTAACAAAAAATAAAATTATTTAGAATAACAGTAGTGACACATCACTGGCAAGTTGCATCAGTCTACAAGGGTTGAATGTAATTAACAGTCTTGGAATGGCAATCTGTTTATGCTACCTCTTTAGACAGACTGCCATCAGTCCAGCCTGCACAGTGTGCTGTTGAACTGTCTGAACTAACCGTTTGCCTGCAGTGAGATGAAGGGGAATGTAGTAGCCTGGTATCCTTGTCAAGCAAACTTTTTTTTCTGATTGGGGGATTAGAATCAGGATAGATGTTATTAAATTAGAGAAAACAGACCCAGGATACTGCTGTCAGCATTGTGGTGCCATTTGACAGCTTATACTAGCGCAAGCCTAGCAGACACAACATCCACGAGCTTAAAGCAGCATTGCAGTCATGTTGGCTCTGACCAGAGTTTGTTATGGTTTTCATTACAGGCACATTGACCTGTAACTACTTTTGTTTCTCTCTCCCCCGCACACAGAATATACTGCAAATCTATGTATGTCCCTTATTGATACAACTGCATCTTTCTAAGCATGTCTCTGTAACTGATGGCTCTGCAAACTACATATTTTCTTGTCAGATTTACCTTGGTCTAATAGATCTAATTTCTTGGCAATGTATGTTTCAATATATTGTCTGTATTCTTGATCGTAACCTCCTGGGTTGCACCTGAACATAGGCATCCCATTGCCTAGTGTGCCTACCTGGTAAACGAGAGCTAAATAAATAAATAAGTCCCAGTCACCCAGATAGCTGAACCTCTCCTCCTCACACCAGCCCTTTAGCCACTTGTTGAACTCCCTAATTTTTGTCTGCCTTTCTCATCCTCATATGACACTGGTAGTACCTCTGAGAAGGTTATTGGTCCTGCAGCTTCCCTAAGCTTTTTGCCTAACAATCTAAAGTTGTTCTGCATTCTATCCAGTCTGCTGTCTGCCAGATTACTGGTGCCTACATGCATAACCACATTCACATTTTTTCCTCCACCCATGGTGAGCCCTTCCAGCAGAGTGATCACTCTCTTTGCTGAAACCCCATGGATACAGTAAAGTGTTCTGTCCTCTGCCTTTGCTCTCACTACCAACTCTATGCCTCTGACTAATGAGTCCCATATCTCTAGAACCCTTCTCCCATTTGATTCCTGTTCCATAGCCTCCCCACAGTTTTCCCCTTTGTGGTGTGTAGTCAGAGTGTCTTGGGGTTCCAGTGTGTAGCCAGAGTTCTGGGGGTTCCAGTGCTTCCTCACCCATGGGCTCAACAGCCTGATCTGATCTGACAAGTCCAATTCAATCACTGTTCCACCCCCCCTCCCGGTTTTCCTTCATGTGGCGTAGCCAGAGTTCCTGGGGATTCCACTGCCACCTCACCCATGGGCTCAACAGCCTGATCCAATCTGGCAAGTACCTCAGATCTGTTCCTGGTCTCCACTAAGGGTGCACCCTCCACTCCTATTGCCCTCCCTCTATGCTGCCTACCTTTCCTCTTAACCATAGTCCATTGGCCCTCTTCGACCCCTGGGGCCCAGGTGGGTAGAGAAGCAGGCATTCCAAAACCTCACTGCCCCCTGCCTGTGTTCCTTCAAGTACCACAAGGTTAAATGTCTGACACTTAACCTCATGAGTAACACTTCACCAAGAGGCATGACACACAGTCAACTCACTGCCGCCTTTGAAGGTTGCACCTTTATATTTTGAACCAAGAATTAACATCACCATTTCCTGTACTGGTTGCAGGTCATTTTGAATTAAAGTTAAAATTCAAAATCATCGGAGGAGACACTGGCTTGCAGAGTCTGTCAATCAGATTCCTGACTAAGCAGTAACTACTTAACTTGCTGAAAAAAAATCACTGGTTTCTGGCACCTCTGGCCTAGTCTGCCTCCTTCTGCTTCTCCTCAATGAAGACCTGGTAGTCACAGAATGAAGAGATATTTAACACTCCCTCCCCCACCCCATTGATGATGTCCTGTACTCTTTCTCTACTTTCTCGCCCTTCCTTCTCCCTCATCTTTTCTCACGATCCACCTGTTTTTGCAGACATTAGAATAGAGGACCATTATTTTTGTATACATCATGACAGAGGAAAAAAACATCTTACATTAGTATTAAACATTAATTTTATATATGTTGTGGATAAGAGTAAACTCACGTGAGAAGGTAGCAATAAGCAAGACTCATCTAAAACAGAAGCAAGGTGAGGCAGCAAGGTGAGGAAGTAATAAACGTTGAAAGCGAGGAAGCAAGGAGCAGTTCAGGATTGAGGGAGGCAGCGAGTTCCAACAGGACAGTACAGAAGAGGCAAAGAATATCTGTGCCAGGGTTAGCTGGGGATGAGGCAACTGGAGAAGGGGTAGTGAGGCAGATCTAAGGGCACTGTATGCCTAGGGTGTGTCACCATTGAACAAGGTCAGCAAGGCAGGGAGGAGTGTACCAGTGAACAAGCTTGTGTATGAAACTCAGGGTAGGATAATGTAACTTAGACTCATAGGGGAGCCATCCCAGGGAGGAGAGGACATTACAGTGGTGATGTCTGGCACTGAACCCCAAAGCAAATCTTCCCACCCTATTGTAAACCTGGGACAAATGAGATAGTGTGGTAGTGTTTGTTGAGATCAGGGGGGCTCCATATATGATGAGAGGCAGGAGGGTTGCAGCTACAGTCTTGCTACAGGAGGACGCAGTGAGGAAGGAACGTATATGATATAGGACTCGAAGCTTTTGATTGAGGGTTTTGGTCAGGACTGAGACATGCATGTCCAGGGAAAGAGAGGAATCAAGGGTGATGTGCAAGTATTTGAAGGCCTTGACAGATTCAAGGACAGCACCAGTGTGAGATTGTACTGTCAATGGAGGGAGGGTTTGTGAAGTTGAGTTGGAGAACAGCATGCACTTTTTTTTTTAGTATTAAGGCATAGTTGCTTCTGCAAAAAACAATCTTCAAGAGAGTGGAACTCCGAGGCTAGCACAGAGTTAATCCACCCAATGTCAGCCGATGAACGGTAGATAATAGCATCGACAGCATAAAGATGACTGGAGGCACCACCACAGTTAAGCAGGAGATCACTGATAAAGAGTGAGAACAATAATGGGGCCAGGACAGAGCCCTGGGGGACATCATGAGTTATGGGTCCAGGGTCTGACAGGGAACCCACCCACTTGACTCTTTGAGTGCGGCCTTGTAGGTAACGATGAGTCCTCGATAGTGTGTTGGAATCAAGACCAAGGAGGTGCAGCTGCGAATTAGGAGGCCATGGTTGACCAAGTTGAAAGCCTTAGTCAGATCGACAAATATTGCACCTGTGGTACGGCTGTGGTCTATTGCATGGACTATGTCAGAGGTAACTTTTATCAAGGCTGTGAGGGTGCTGTGGTTTTTCCTGAACCCATGCTTGGAGGAAGAGAGCAGATGGTGGTGGTCCAGGTAACGCTGCAAATGTTAATAGATGATGCGTTCTTGGATTTTGGCTAGGCGGCAAAGTATCGAGATAGGCGGGTAGTTTTCAATGCTAGAGTTTGGACCACCCTTGTGAACAGGTACAACTACTGAGACCTTCCATTTCACCAGGACAGTAGAAGTAAGGAAGGAGCGATTAAATAGGTTGCGAACCGGGCAGGCAAGGGCAGCAGCCCCCAGTTTTAGAAATTTCAGTTCAAGAGTATCATGACTCGGAGAGCTATCAGCCTTCAGATTTCTGAGCAGTTGGAATACTTCAGTGAGGGTAGCTAGTTTCAGATGAAATGAGGGGCGGGCCAAGGAAGCTTCAGTTGGCAAAGGGTCAGGTTGGGGTAAAGGGGGAGAATTAGGAAGGAGTGAGGTAAACTTCTCCAGATCACTGAAGTATTTATTAAAGCCAGTAGCTGTTGCAGGAGGGTTACTGAGTTCTGTTCTTTGGGCTTCCATTGAGCTGGGTATTTCAGAGATATTTCCCTTTAAGAGGGAACTGACCTGTTTCCAAAAGTTCTTAGGATTGCTGAGTTGTTCTGTCTGGAGTTGCCTAAAATGATGGTGTTTAACTTTCAGGATGGAGTTCTTGCAGCTATTTCTGAGCTAGCTATAGGTTTGCCAATCAGAAGGTAGCCCACTATTCTTGTAGGTCTGCCAGGCTCTATCACGAGTGGATATGAGCTTACGGATATCCCTGGAGATCCAAGGGGCTTTAATTCCCTTTAACCGGCACTTCTTCTTAGGAGCATGACAATCAACAATTTCCATAAAATTTGACACAAAGACATCAAGAGCCATGTTGACGTCTGGCAGAGAATTGATTGGCCGCCAGTCAGTTTCTCGGATAGAGGGATTAAAGGCATTGGGGTCAAATCTGGTCATATCCCATACCTGGGTGACCTTAGGAGGGGGGGGTTAGGGAAGTTGTTGCACCATACGCAGAGTATCGGAGAGTGATCGCTTATGCTTTCAGGGAGAACTCCCACAGATCTGATTTTAGAGGCACAATTAGTGACCACTCAGTCAAGTAAAGTATGATTACCTGATTTGGTGTTAAGAAGATTTGGGTCTACTACAAGGCTGAACCAGATTTGAATCAGCAAGGGGGGCATGCACTTCATTAGAGTTAGGACTCAGCCAATCGATGTTAAAGTCCCAACAGAGTACAAGGTCATGGCATGGTAGATTAGCAAGGGAGGTGAGGAATGAAGGTAAGCATGAGAAGGCATCCTTAGGGGGAAGGTAGATGCATTCCAGCAGGAGCTTTTTAACAGTACCAAGTGGATGGGAGAAGAATAGTGATTCAACTGCAGAAGATTCAAGGGAAGGACTGGGGACTTCGGTAACATCTGGATCATCCCTGGTATGCTTTAGGACACCCCCCCTTTCCTGGTCGATCCTTTCTAAAACTCTTGCACCCAGATAAGGCAACCTCATGCTGTCTGATGCTGTGCTTCAGCCAAGTCTCCGAAATACCCAGAATGTCCAGAGTATGTTGAGTAACCCAAGCTTCAAGCGCAGACATTTTAGGTCTGAAACTGTGTGCATTTAAGCGTGCAAATTTTAGCCCCTTAGGCAGTTGAAGAGGTGGGGACAGAGGAGCAAAGGCAGGAGTTGTCGGACCAGGATTAGGCTCAATATCACCTGCTAGGGCTAAGAGAAGAAGGAGGAGGAGGAAAGACCTGATTGAGGAAATAAGATGACGCCACAAACAATTAGCAGAAGCAGAGGACCTATGTAGCCATCTGTGGAGCAGATGGCCAATATATACCATGCTTTGCCAAAGGAGATGAGTACAAAAATGCACACATAGGGTATCAGGGGCCCAGCAGAGTGGGGAGACAGTGGCATTGTGCAAGTGAGTGTGTCTAAGGGACTGAGCAATGATGTAGCCAGCAGTATGGAGTAGCAGCAAGCTGCCTGGGATGTACACTGCAGTCAGTCTGGTCATGTTATATTATGCGAGTATGTCTAATATAAGCACAGCAATAGATGGAGCCTGCAATTAGGTTGTAACTAAGGCTACCTAAGCAATAAGGGAGAAAGAGGCAAGGGGGTAAGGTGTAAATGTGCTGAGAATTCAAGAGGGACTTTGTTTAGGATAACTGCAGAAAGTGTAAAAGTGCAGGGGAATGGCAACTGTAGCAGTAGCAGTAGACAGAATTAAAGTTCAGCTTTTTGATGCATCGATGATCCAACCGGCCTGAAGTGCCAAGATGACTGCAGTAGAAACTGTCTCTCCTTGAGTGAAGACTTTCCCCATTTCACATCAACTCTGAGCTGAGTAGTCCTAAAGTCTATGGGTTGCAAGTGAGAAATAGTGACACTCTGAATGGTGATGACTAACAGTAGCAGCCAAAAGGCAATGAACAACATGAGAAAGTCCTACTTTTTATTTCAGAGAACGTGAAGTTCCATAGGTCATGATGTTTCCAGGTGTACGATGTCCTGAGCGTGAGCAATCATGATATTCTTCAAAACTGGAGCTCCTAATTGGTGCAGGCATGAGAAAAAATTAAATGCTGGAAGAATTAGAAGATGATGTCAGGAAATGAAAGGGAAAATCTGAATTCTTTTACAGTACCATGAAGGTTTGGGACAATTTGTTTCCCACACAAAAAGCTCAGCTGCTGATTTGATTTAGGGTATCTACTAACATATTTTGAAAAGTAGTCAGTGAAATCATTACTGTTTAAACCAGAAGATTGCGGATTAGAGGATGTCACTGCAGGGGCTGCCCGATGACCCAAGGGAAGCACTACACATTTCTGTGTTGGCGGGGGGTCAGGGGCAGACTCAGGAGTTGGGTTAGGCAGTCAGAGGGCTGAGTTGGGGCTGCCATGTGTCTGTGCTCCCAGCCAAGGGAGGGAGGGAGGCATTCAGTTTCTGCAGCCATAGCCACCTCTGTGTAGGGCCAAGGGAGAGCTTGTCTTCCCCAACCGGATATTGCTACATAGTGATGCACGCACCTCACCTGTTGCCACGGGGGGAGGGGGAAAGCAAACCCATGTCTCCCTGCTGCCGAGAATAACATATGTTGGTATTCACAGGTCATGTACCATTTGGATGCCCACTGGCTGGTTGGTGGGGGGAGAGGCTGGGAGGTTGCCAGGTCCATGCCCGAACAAAGGTGTGAGTGGGAGCAGGGGAGTTGTATGAAAAAAAAAACATATCACTGCATCCTGCTTTCATTCTGAACTAAGTTTACTTTTGAGAGACCCAGTTTTCTGGTATGCCTGAGTGACTGACTGAATCTGTCTGTGGTTTTCATGCACCTGTTGTAAGACTGACATAGGGATTGCGAGTGAACAAGTGAATGCATTTGGGCTCCAAGGGGCTGTAAAGTACATTCTTGGCTGTAGCCATGGCTTAATTCTCAAATACTAGATACACACAAGACCCCTTCCATTACAGTATGTTAACAATGCTGTCACGCTTTTTTGTTTGGGTGCTTGAATTTAGGGTTAATCTTTTGGTCCAGGCAGGGGCAGCATATTTTGAGAACAAGGATCAAATCACATTATCAAACTGGTTACAGGCACTGCTGTACTGCAGTGTGATCCCAGACCTCTACACTTCTCCAATGTACACATACGTGAAACCTCATCTGACAAAATAAAAAGGGTGACTTTTTTTCAACTGAAAATTGTGCCAAGTTTTAATGCTGAAAGTCGCCGTGACACTCTTGCTCAGATTAAGCCCCTGGACATTATTCAGGAGTCTGGGGCATACTGTATTTTATCATTTCATTCTTTTTTTTTATTTTATTTACAGCACGAATAAACAGCACAAAGTGAGCTGCCTAGTTTCCATACAGGTCCTGGGGCGGTAACAGATTTCATTCCTGCTGTTCAGTCAGACACTACACAGTAGTTAATTCAGTATTTCACAACACTGTATGCAAATGTAAATGACTAAACATTCAGTTGAGATTACCACCATCTTTTCTTCTTCCTCTTCTCTTTTATTACAGTTTTTCACCATGTGCAATTCTATTTTAGGTCACATTATTCCAATTACTGTAGCTATCAGGTTACGTTGGGTGGAGGTTGGGGGTTATCAAATTACAGTATCATGAAAGAAACAATCACATCCCTTGAGAGACGAGAGCTATTTACCTCTATTCTAGGCCTTGTAATGCTGTGGTGTGTGATTACCTCTTGGTTATTACTACCTCCCCAGAGCCAAGATTTATTGATTAAATGAATCTGGTGATCCGTTGTAGTTCTAATAGCACAACTATCTATCTATCTATCTATCTATCTATCTGTCTGTCTGTCTGTCTCTCTCTCTCGCTATTTGTAATAAAATATGTTTATTGCCTAGAAACTGTCAATTGAGCACAACTCTTTTGCAATGGTTTCCAAAGTATACATGGCTTACAATACAGAGTCATTATTTTAAGTTTCAAGGCATTTTGCTTTGTTTGACCTGGGCAAACAAAACACTGTCAAGACTGCGGCATGTTTTCCATAGTTGTTCTGGCGAGAGAGCTGCAAGATCATTACTCACATCACGTTATCATACACCAGTACATTACATAATCTGGACATTGGGCAATACTTAGGATAAACAAACCACCTATTCCTTATGTTTTAAATTTACTATTTAGCCCTTTTTCCTGCCCCAGTACACAGCTCCCTCTGGAACTCCCAAGGCACAACCTATCCAACCCTACTTACCTCTGGGTGCCAGTCTCCATCTAGCTGTGCCCCCCGCCAGGGACAGAGTGGAGGGGCTTTACCCCTGAGTTTCCTGCACTCCTGGGAAAAAATACTTTGAATAAACAGTTCTCCCATTCTTTGTTAATAACAGATGCATGTATTGCTATAATACATAGAAGTCTGAGTGAGTCTCAGTTTAATTTTGTTACTTGTGTACTATCCAGGGCTCCCTGACACTCGCGGACTCTGACTGGCCAGCCCACAACCTTTCCTGACAGTGATAGAGTTGGGGGGGGGAGGACCCCAGTGTAGAGGAAGGCCATAGAAAAACAAGAGGTGGGTAGATTGGGATAGGGTGTATGCTTGGTATGGCATAAAGGCACTTTTAAAAAGAATGCTTCTTGCAGCTCCCCATGTACACACATCAGCTTTTCAAGTCTGAGAGGGGCAGGCACCCACTTTTTCCCCACAGCTTCAACCCCTGATATTATCTGATGGAAGCTGATTCCTCCCACAGGTGAGGAGCAATGTACAAAAAAGCCCACACACATTAGGAGTGGTGAAAATGTCCTCCAAAACTGCCATACACCATGGTATTATTTTGTTTGAGACCACCAGACTGCGTCTCAGGACAGATAAATCACTCAGTTTGTTCCTGGATAGGGTGAACGAAAGGTTGAAGACTGAGACATGCTTTTTTTTAAGGTGTGATTGCGTGATGTGTGGTGCTATAAAAGGAATATGAGGACTGGAGCAGGCAGCTACTATTTTTGTATGATTATTTAAAGCTGCAGTTCGAGTAGGACTGAAATATTCTGTGGTGGGGGATAAATGAACAATTACAGTTTCCTATTCCTTTTCACTATTCAGACAGATACTACCCACAGGTCATGCCTTTTTCATCTTTATATTTTGTGAATTACTTACTAGCATGAGCCAAAAAAGAGCTGCCGGAATCTCTCCTTCAAACAGCCCCGAAGGAGCTACACTGTGGTGTTGTCACACATTCAGGAACACCAGCTGCTCATGGGCTGGCCAGCTGATCTTTCCTGAATACACGTTGCCATAGTAATAAAAATATTGGAAGAAGGCAGTTGGGAGGAGAGATTCTGGATAACTTTTTCTGGCTGCACATTCTGGCAATGAAATGATTAAATAAAAAAAAAATTAAGCATTATCCGAAGTTACCATTTTTCTGTATGATTGATTGCAACAAGGGTACATGATCTTTATGACTGTGTTAGCAGCCAATTTTAGTAAATTTTTTTTTTACTTACTATTTATGCCCTTGTCTCTCCAGTGCAGACCACCTTCAGGAGCACCCATGGCACATTTCCATGCCCTGACAAACCTCTCCAGCTAGCACTTTTTGACATCCCTTGAGCCATGGCTAGACCCCAGGCAGAGCAGAAAGTTTGAGGGGCTGTACCCTAAAACAAAACACTGTTAGGGTGTCGCCGGGTGGTGGTGTGGGAGGTCTGGAAGTACCGAGGTCTGTCATCTGCCACACTGGGGCCCCTTTTCTGTGTTACTGTGCACTGCTTTCAGGATGTCTGCCCAAGCAGGAGGGAGCACGATGGTGCACTAACTGCAAGCCCAGCAGACATCCTTCCTCCCTCTCTGCCTGCCGCTGAACTTGCACCTGGGGCTACCCAGGTGGTAGCATTGCAGTGGCGGACATGACCCTCCCTCCCGGAGGTGGAAGGCATCATGTGGGATACTCAATCCTTCTCCCCATTCTGGGCTTCTGATTGCCCAGTCCTGTTCCTGAACCTGAATCACCGGCATCGTGAGTTGGCAGCGCTACTGCTGCATCAATGGATTGGCCTAAAATAAATGTTCTTGGTTTTCATTTTTATCTTCCAATGTTTTTGCAGCCAAAGTCTGCTGAAACTTAGTAAGATTAGGTGGAGTGAAAGGTAATGAGACATATGGGAAGCTCCTAGAGGCATTAGATATGGAAGTAAATATTCGGAAATATTGTAGGTTATCATTAGACTTTAGTGTTACCAATAATCAGAAAATGCGTAAAACCTCCCGATGGATCAGAAGAAGTACATGGTACTTCCCTGCTAATGACCTGGGTTCTGAAGTGGACTGAGGTCACTGGAATTGGGTGGCCGTCTGGTGGAAGTGCTGCCTGCAGCAGTGTGTCCCAGCCAGTTTGGACTGGTGCCAGTGCTTGCTGCAGCCATGACCCCTTCTGGTGGGCCAGAGACCTTGCTCCCATATGTGTGTGTGTGGGGGAGGAAGGTGTGCATGAGGCTGCTGGAGGTTACATATGGTGCTGGGAGGAGGTAGCATCTTAGGTTATGGCAAAGTCCAAGAGGGTAGCATCTTTCAAAAAAAGAGGTGTGCAAGAACAAGGGGGCACAATTTGAAGATAGAAGGGGGGCGGCTCAGAAGTAATTTAAGGAAGTATTTTTTCACAGAGAGGGTTGTGGATGCATGGAACAGCCTTCCAGAGGACGTTGTGGAGTCAAAAACAGTGGTGGAATTCAAGCATGCATGGGACAGTCATAAGGCAATTCTAGGGGTTGGGGGTAGGAAGAAGTAGGCTGCTGGTTAACTAGGATCTGCAGCTTATCCAATAGGTAGGGAAATGGGCAGACTGGGTGGGCCAAGCGGTCCTTATCTGCTGTCAAAATCTATGTTTCTATGTTTCTATGTAACAGACAATGATGCATCATCACACACATGAGGAGGATACGTCAGATACTCCCAGTCATCAGGATAGAGGGTCTCACCGGCTGTCGCAGGCTATGACTGACCAACCCACTTTACCAGGTCCTAACAGAGTACAGGTATGCCCCAAAACCCCACTGTGGGAGGAGCCACAAGGAAACAATAGGCAAGTAGACTGGGATGTGGCTGGAAGGTCTCTGATGGTAGCCTGAAGTGCTGGAGAGCTAGGGACAGAAAACTGTAGGTGCGAAACAAAGAAAGACAATGTGTTAAATGCCTTTTTAAAAACAAAATCACAAAAATAAGCATATTTGTACATTTCTATATATGGTGTTGTGTATCAACATATAAAACCATATCAACAAGACACAATCAAGTCGACATGACTCTGATCATTCATACAAAACATTTTAAGTTGCTAGCCCTCAGGTTTCCTATGTTATCTCTATTCCAAAAAACTACAAAAGGTTCTTTTGCCCCTTGATGAAGCATAAATGTGTAAGCCCCTTCCCTGGTCTAGGGGCTTTCGAAGATGATACATGGTTCTCAGGGAGCGGCGCACGCCATAAGCATTAATATTTCAGTACTAACAGGTCTGAGCATAGGGAGACTTACTGAGTACAGTGCCGTGGCCCAAGTCCTTGTTACATCAGGACCTTAATTCTTTACTTACTCATGCCAGGCCATCACAGGGAGTTACCTAGCATCCATTTGGACCCCAGATGCACATTTTTAGGGCCACTACCCTGGACTCCCAGCATGCTTGGAGTATCTGGGTTAGCACATCACCTATAAGGCTGGAGGCATAGCTGAGGTACATCAACTGTGCATTCTTTTACTACCTCTGTATGTATGTTGACCCTCATCCTTTGACGTGGAACCTTTGTAAATGAGCAGTTTCTGCTCAAAGGTATTTGTAATCCGAGAATTTAATAAATAAAAATAAATAAAATAAAAACTTAATCTTTACTTGCCAGCTTGCTCACCTACCTTGCATCAATTGTTTGTGGTGTGATGCACCTGTCTCAACACACAGTTTTCACTTTTCTGCGTTTATGGCATAATGGTATCTGTCTCAGTGACCCCTGTGCCCTCATGCTCCTGCCAACCCTTTACTTGCCCCCCAACCACTTGCTTGATGACCCCCCCACCTTATGATTTTGGCTCGTCTGTGTATAATATAGCTGCCTGTGTTTGACTCTTCCTCACAGCACAAGCACCGTCACCTTTTTCTGTGGGCACCAAGCACTTTATATTTGCTCATGTCTAAATTGATGGCTGATTTGTAAGCTAACTTTATTGCTTCTCCAATTTGTCAAGATTTTGATCACCTGATTGTTCTGTACTCTATTATTGCACTTTTGTGCACTGTCACTGTAACCATATTTTATGACTTGCTGTAATTTTGTAATATAATTATTTCCTTCCTTTCCCACAGGCTGCAACTGGCAATAAGCCTCGGCTCAGTGTGCATTTCCTAGTTACCGATTTCTAAATAAATAAATAAATAAATAAAATGATCAGTACGGGCCCTCAGGCCTTGCAATACAATCCCATTGCACTTCACACTCGCACTCCCACTCAGGAGTTACCTCTTCCAGCAAAGTTGGATTCAGCAACCTCCACAAGGGCTGGCAGGAACCGCTTGAATCACCGCTCTGGTCTCCCACCCACTCCTTCTGATCCACAGGTGCGGACTGTTAAACACAAGACCCTCATGGTCTTCAATCAGTGACTCTACTCTGGAGCTGAACTTTAGCTTCTCTTCAAACTCCACTGCAGTATGCTCTGAGGCATACCCATGGCGATCAACACTCTTCTACTTTATGGGTCCTTGGACTGGTCTCCAGGCCCCCCCCCCGAGACCTTAGGCAGCCAAGGCTGCCAGGGTCCAGCCACAATCCAGCCAGGAGTAGTCCCAGGGCCCAAGCTCCAAGGACATAGAATGGCAGCTGCTCCCAACTTTTTACTCCTAAAATTATCCTACAAGCTTACTGGAAACCTTAACCCTTTTCTAACTATTCACTATCTGCATTGCTGTAATAGCTATCTACAGTACAGAGGATTGGTAAAGACCGGCTTACTTTAATGGGGTGGAGGGGATGTTACATGCTTCTCCTGCCCAAATGATTGCTGCCATCGGTAATCACATGGTGCAATAAATTGCATCATCCCTATGGTCTTCAGGAGTGGAAGAAATTATTCACTTGTCCACAACCAGCATGGCCTCTACGCACTGATGAGAGAACCGGTATTGCTGTCATGTGGCCACGAACTCACAATGCCCAATAAGAAACTCTGTTCTAACACAGGAGGGTCTGTCAGTGGTGATATGAGGATTCACCGACCCTTACCCAATTTAACAAGATGGAATTCCATACAAAATAATGGGGGGATGTCCCAAAATGTCATGGACCAGTACCACCTCACTCCCCCTCCACCAGATAGTCAGTGAATTGTTATCCACCCCGTGTGTGAAATGGGAACCACTCTTGTCCTTGTCCCAAAAGAGATGCAGTGTCCGTCAGTCATCCACACTGTACATGAAATAGAAACCTTATTCCCATTTCTCCTATCCAAGGATATAGCAGTCATAGACAACCCCAAAGGCTGTGAACCAGGAACTTCTTTACATCTCCCCACAGGAGTGTAGGGGTCCACCGCCATTTCCTTCTGACCCAAATAGTCCAACAGGACCTCACTATGACCCAGACCCAGGTTCTGCTCCCCCACTAGAGGGTCTTAAAGCCTATCCTTTACCTAACTGTCTCTTACTGGTGGACTGCACCTACCCCATCCTTTATCTAACTATGCTGTCTTTTTTCTGGTGGGCTATACCCAATCATGTCCTTCCCACATGAGCAGTACACTAAAGGGGCAGACAAAATGCAAAGGGATCTGAGGAAACTAGAAAAATGTTCTGGGGTGGCAGCTGGGTTTCAATGCTAAAAAGTGCAAGGTTATGCACTTAGGGCTGTGGAACCCAGGGGCAGTGTATAAGATGGGGGAGTGGAGCTTACAGTCACCAAGCAAGAAAGAGACATGGGGTCATCATATCTGATGATCTACAGGTAGCTGGGCAGTGTAACAAAGCAGAGGGAAAGGCTAGAAGGATGCAGGGGTGCATTGGAAGAGGGATTTGTAGCAGAAAGAGAGAGGTGGTGCTGCCGTTGTATCGCTCTCTGGTGAGGCCCCATGTGGGCTACTGTGTCCAGTTGTGGAGGCTGCACCTCTGCAAGGACAAGGACATTGAAAGTGTGAAGGCAGTACATAGGAGGGCAACCAGAATGGTGAAGTGGTTGCACGAGAAGCCATACGAAGAAAGGCTGCAGGAACTCAATGTGTACTCCTTGGAAGAGAGGAGCGTGACAGGGACATGACTGAAACCTACAAGCAGGGATTCAGGTAACTCCATTTTTGGAGTATTTGACTTAGAAAAATAAAACAAACACTTCCAAAATACAGGGGAAAAAGTCATTGACTTCCATCTGCAACACCAAAAATTAGATTATTTCTAAAACTGTAAGCATGGAAGTTAGAAATGATAGATATTTCTGAAAGAAATTGTATTTACCACTAATATAGTGTATTAACATCCACAAATTGGTCCTTCCTAGAATATTGGCTTCCACAAGTGGGATCCTGAAAGTATTTTGACTTCCAAAAAACTGGAATGACTTCCAGATTTTGACAAACAAATTGTTTAATTGCTGTATTGGTCCAGATCCAGAAGCAAATAGTTTGATAACCTTTTATTGGACCAACATAGACGTTACGAAAAAAGAGCAAAGTGCTTTTTTTTTTTTTTTACTTTCTATTTTTCTGTGCCTCTACTGTCTCCTAACCTCCACTCCTTCAGGCCTCCAAGGTACTCTGCTCCCCGACCCTACCAACTGTCCCAGGGTCTGCTCCTAGAGTGCCACACTCTCTAATCCCCGGGGCCCTATGATGGCCCGGATTACCCCACGGGTGGGGCGAGGAGGGAACCCCCTTACCCTCCTCTATCCTCGAGAGAGCGAGCTGCACAGTGGAGTCTGCCCTTTTTCCAGTCGGCAGGTGGCGAAGCAGGTATCAGTGGTCGTCATCTAGGAGGATTGGAGATGTTTTCCCTCCAAGTTACACCCCTGACGCTGGCATGCAATGAGGCACAAGGAGTCAAGTGCTCGCCGAGACGTGCATCCTCTCCAGTCCTCTACCAGCGTTGACCCAACGCCGTAGCATCTCCCTGCTGCACCGTCATCTCCCAAGTTCCCCAGTGTGCAGCAGTATTGTGGTGGGGAAAGCTTCCCAATCCACCCCAGAGAAGGAGAGCAAGCCATTGGGCGCTCGATCCTTCTCCCTCCTGACTGACCCCTGATGGCTCAAGTCCGCACCCGAACCCAGGTCGCCGGCGTGGTGCGAGGTGTGGCGTCCAGCGACAAAGTGCATTTTTTGTAACATCTGTGTTGGTCCAATAAAAAGTATCAAACCATTTGCTTCTGGATCTGTTCCAGATTTTGATTCATGGAAATTTTAGACTTCCATTAAAAATAAATTTATTGAACCCCTCCCTACAAGCATGTCACAGGAGTGAACAAGGTGCAAGTAGAGGGTCTACTTCAGAGAAAGGAAAGCACTAGAACAAGGGGGCATGCAATGAAGCTAAGGGGGGAAGTTTAGGAGAGGTGCAGAAATACTTATTCGTGGAAAAGGTGGTGGATGACTGCAACAGCCTACCAGAGGAGGTAGTGGGGGCAAAGACTGTGGGGGAATTCAAGCATGCGTGAGATGGGAACAGGGGCATATTAGGTAGAAGAACAGGAGGAGGGAGGGAGTGACACATATGACCAACTAGGGTCAGTGGTGATGGAATAGGCAGGGACAAGGGGCAGACTGTAAGGGCTTAACAGTCCTTTTTTGCTGACATAATCTATATTTCTGGTTTGGTTTTTTTGGTACTTCATTTTTATTTCGGTATTCCAAGACCATATGGCAATACACATGATATGAAGTACTCCCGAAATTACCATAAGAATTTGTTAACATATATACAACATCAAAATGAAAGTATACCAGAACAATACTATTAATATAGTATGAAACCTCATGTGCAATAAAGCTAACAAACAAAATCTTGTGTATGGTGCTTCTTGTCTGTGTATCCTTGCCAGGCCGGGGCGGGGACCCTGGAACAATGTATGGGACATATAATGCTCATTTATGTTGACCAGGTCTATACCTGTTGATGGAACTAAATCAGGGACTAGATTACCAGGAGGTAAAAGTGATTAATTAAAGCATAGCCACTGTGAAAACAATCCATCAGATTTCAACATCGGATTTCTGCATAAGGTGGAAGAGACTAAGCCCCCCACCCCCAGCATCTGCTGCTTTAGGTTCAACTGTGTGAGTAAGCCCATGAAAACCCAGGTTTAAAGTTCATATGTTTCCACAGATGGAGTCTCCAGAAGATGCCATGGGCACTACACTTCCAAGTTTTAAAGAGGCAGAGGATAGCTGTAATTCTTTCCATAGCCTCAGTTTTGCAACTTTACTTTTCCAGTGGGTTAGTGTGGGGGGCCGTGGAGACAGTCATTTCAATGTAATGCATTTTAAGGCTACTGCCCGTAATGAATGAAATTATTTTACTTCTGTTCTCTGCCTTTTAGGGCCCTCTACTAAGCCGAGTACTAAATTACTGAAAGTAAATGGAAGGGAGATAGTAAATAGAGTTTGCATATGATTATACACCAGATTCCAATACGAGGCCAGTAATGGGCAGCCCCAAAAATATGCCAGTGAGAGCCGAATGAACCACAACCCCTCCAACATCTGTCTGAATACGAAGGCTGAAAGTACTTGGTCACTGTGGGGGTACAAAAGTACCGCATTAGTGTTTTCCAGTTAAATTCTCCCCATGTTGGCGAGGCTGTTATAGCCCACCCTTACCTTAATCTCTGATCCCATTGTGGTTGAGGAATGGGAATACCAGACTCCCCCTCCCATTTTCATCTGACAAGCTCCACAGTGGAAGAAGTTAAATCAATCAAAAGTTTATATAGGCAGGATATTGGCCGAGTTTTAACCCTCAAGGCAACCCACCAATAGAATGTCTCCTCCCACTGTGTTTGGGGCCTTTGTAAATTGCTGAACATGTGGTTGTTGGAGAATAAAATGTCTAGTCTGCAGGAAAAAAAAATGGCCTTCCCTTTTTAATGCATACTTATTTTGTAATTGCTGAAGGGACATACAGTTAGCGCCGCTAAGAAGGTGTGCAAATCAAGTGAGACCATGCTCCTCCCAATATTGAAAACCCTTGTCTAATTGAGGGGGGACAACATTTTCATGGTGTTTAATCAGTGAGAGAGTGCCAAGGGTATTTGGCACACCAGCTAAATGGCATATTTTAAGCAAGGTCTTTATTGTATGTTTAGTCCATGGATTGTGCACATCACGGATCATTATAGACAAAATCATATGGGTAAGTATAGTCCAGAGGGGATAAGAGGCCAGATCCTGGAGCTCCAGTTCATACCACCCTGCATCTGCTTGTTGTTTAAGCCAGGTATATAACCAAGGCACTTGTGCCACTAAATAATATTTCTGAAGGTCTGCAAGCCCCAGGCCACCACGCTCTCTGGGAAGACAAAGAGTACGGTGAGAGATCCTGGGGTGCTTTCCTTGCCATTGAAACCCAAGTATAGTTTTTTGTAACTCTTGCCAGAAAACCCTAGGAATTATTATGGGGAGGGTTTGAAATAAAAATAAACGATGGGGAAGGATATTCATCTTTACAGACTGTATCCTGCCATATGAAGTTAGAGGAAGAACGTTCCATCTGGCCACATCCAGTTTAATGTTCTGTAGCAGTTTCTGATAATTGCTCTGGAAATGTTTCAAGGTATCAGCGGAAATTTGGATTCCTAAATATCAGAATATATTCCTAGGAGCCCAAGCAAAAAGAAAATGGTCTTTGAAACCAGGGCGGGGACACTCAAGATCATCACCTAGGATTTGGAGAGATTGATTTTATACCCGGCCAATGTACCAAATGTTTGAAGGACAACCAGTAAATGGGGGAGGAGTTTACAGGTTTACAGTTACAGTCTCCCAGAAATAACAGTGTCATCTGCATCTAAAATAATGTTTTGATCTCGACTTCCTACTTTTATGCCCTTTATTAAGGGATGAATCCTAATTTGAACAGCCAGGGGTTCAAGGCTAAGGGCAAAAAGAAGGGGTGAGAGAGGGTACCCCTGATAAGTTCCACATCTTAAAGGAAACCTATCCAAGTAACGGCCATTAACCCACACGGTGGCCTCAAGATTATTAAACAAGGCTGCAGTCACACCTACGAAATGTTCCCCAAGGTTAAATTTTTCAGGCACTTGAAGTAAAAAATACCAATCCACTCTATTGAATGCTTTTTCTGCATTGACACTAATAGCCAATTGAAAAGAACTTTGAGAGTTTTGAGAAGATATGATATTTAAGAAACAGCATATGTTATCCTGTAACAATCTCCCCATATGAAACCTCTTTAATTGTGGTGGACTAAAATTTGAATGACCTTCTGTAATCTGTTGGCTAGGAGATTTGTGAATATTTATAAATCTGTATTCAACAGGGAAATGAATGGTAGGATCCACAGTCGGTAGGAGTCTTACCTGGCTTCAGTAGCACAGATACATAGTATGAGCCTGTTTCCATGAGGGAAGTATCATCTTCCAGCCCCTCAAGATTGCATTAGCTAAATGGGGAACACATTCTGATTTGAAAACTTTATAAAATTCAATGGAAAGTCCATCATGTCTGGGAGCTTTTGAATTTTTTAGATGTTGAATTTGACGAAGTGTCTCCTGGGAAGAAATGGGGGCTGAAAGGATGGCAATCTCTGGATCTTGCAGGGCAGGAAATGCGATAGTCTCCAAATAAGCCTGCACACCTTGCACATGGTTTGGGTTTCTTTAAGAATTATAAAGTGCTTTATAAAAATTAGCAACATGTTGTGAAATTTCTTTAGAAGACATGATTGTCTGTGCTGTTTCCCTATGCTGTAATTTTAAGACTGTCCTAGAAGCAGCCTTTCTGTGAAGCTGTGCCACCAAAAATTTATTTTATTTTATTTTTATTTTATTTTATTTAAACAGCAGTTTGGAAAACCTTTGAGCTATAGGCTCATTTACAAAGGTACCTTGTCACAGTAAGACAAACCAAAATACACAGTATAGCAGTACAACACATAAGTATAACAGTAAATTAAGACATAGATACAAACAAGCTGGTACAGGTAGGATGGATGCAAACAATACCAGAGTTATATAGTCCTTAGCAGCTTAGTAATAAGCTTTGTCATAAGTATTGAGTCTGGCTTTGACTGTGGCAGTTACAGCATCGGTGTTAATAAGGTGGTTACGTAAGGAAGTTTTGAAGCACGATATAGTTGGAGCTTCGGAGATGGAGGGGGCAGTGTGTTGAACCAGGAGGGTCCCTAAAGCTGAAGGCTCTTTGGCCGTGAGAGGTCCTAGCTCTAGGGATAACAAGAGAGGTTTTCCCAGAGGTCCGAGTATGAACTAGTGGGACAGAGCGGCGTATGGTGGTGGTCAATCCTGGTGGGGAAAGCCCAAGGAGGGTCTTTTTTGTAAGGGTACAGGTAAGATATTTGAGGCGCTCATCGAGATCAAGTACCAGCGCTTTAGCATACAGTAGATAGGTGTGTGTCATCCTAGGTGCTCCAGTAATTAACCTGCAGGCCTTATTCAGAGTAGTGCGAATTTTATGGAGTGCGGTCTGATCAGCAGCACCATACACCGGCAGTCCATAGTCCACTAGGGACAGGATAGAGGAGGTGACTGTGAGTCGAAGAGCCTCCGGGGGGAGGCAGTGTTTATACCGATGTAAGATGCCCAATCGGATATTAGTGGCAGTGGCTAGGGCAGCGATGTGTCCATGGAAGGAGAGGGAGGGGTCAAAATGGATTCCTAGGTATTTATAGGAGCAAACTTGTTCAAGTGGGAATGAGGACCCAGAGTGAATGAGGAGTTTGAAGTTGCAGGACTTGTTTTGGGGATGAGTGAAGAACATGGTTTTGGTTTTTTTAAGATTTATCACCAATCTATGTTCCTTGAACCAGCCCTCGGCTTCAGTGAAGGACTTCTGCAGCAGTCCTGGAGGGCAGTAGGGTTACGATTTGAGGCAAGAATGACTGCATCATCAGCATACAATAGAATGTTCCCGAGCAAGCGTGGAAGGGTGTTAAGGTAAAGGGAGAATAGTAAGGGTCCAGAATGGAGCCCTGGGGAACCCAGAAAAGATGGGACAGATGTCTGAGTAGGTCCCATTAATTTTTACACGCCTGTGAGCGGTCAGACAGAAAACTGGTGCACCAGGAGATATGCCCAGCAGCAAAACCAGAGAGACTAAGGGCATCAAGAAGGAGGGGTGGAGACAGTGTCGAAAGCTTGAGAGGTCAATGAAGACAGCACCAGCCAGAGAACCAGTGTCTAAGGAGAGTGGAGAAAGTTGGAGAACTCTAGGAGGGCTGTGTTGGTACTGTGGCCCGCTTGGAAGCCATGCTGCTCAGGACAAAGGACATTGCAGGTGGAGAGGTAGTCAGAGATTTGAGAGGCCACCACTTTTCCAAGGCCTTGGAGAGAGAGAGAATGGAGATCGGTCGATAGTTTCCAGCCACAGTCCTATCACCACCTTTAAAGATAGGGGTGACAGTGGTGACTCTCCAGGCAGTTGGAACCTTCCCAGGCAAGAGAGTGGTTGATGAGGCATGTGATCGGGGTAAGGACTGTGTCTAAGACCAGCCGTAGGATACACGGATCCAGGATGTCACTGCCTGTACTATTACTCTTGAGGGCAGTGACAAGGTGCGGCCTAAGTTCTTGGGCAGAAACATGGCAGAGGAGAAAATAAGAGCGAGAAAGATTTACGGCAGGTGCTGGGGGAGGAGGGTCAAAAAAATTTGTAGGGAGGATAGGGCTAAGGTCAGTGAATGAGGTGTTGAGGTGGTTGGCTATGAGGGCTGGGTCTGAGGAGATCACACCATTAATGTTGATCTGGGTGGGTGGGGAGTGTGCACTCCCATTTAACTGTTTAATGTTATCCCAAAGTTCTGGGATTCCCCCATGAGGCAGTGAATGAGGACCGATAGTGCTCAGACTTGGCCTTTCTGATAGCCAGTGTACTTGTTTGGTGGCAGCATATAACCGCCTGTCATTGGGCGGCCAGTCTCAATGTCACGGTGCCATAGGTTGTCCCTATGTTTGAGCTGGTGGATCAAAGCTGGGTAACCCAGGGGCATTCTTCCTTTTAGAGCGTAGGGTCAACACTGGGGCAAAGATATCACAGGCATTATTAAAAGTTTGGGTAAAGAAGGAGAGAGCTGTGTCGATGTCAGGAGTTGCCTGTATAGGAGACCAGTCAATTTGGGACAGAAGTTCCTTAAGTTTTATCAGTCCACCAGGTATTAGACGCTGCCGGCATGTGGACTGTGCTATGGGTTTGGGGACTGAGGTTGACCAGTGGAATAGAATGGGGGAGTGATCACTGAGAGAGTCTGGGAGGACTTGTACATTGGGGATCCGATTAGGGCGGTTGGTGAGTACCACATCAAGCAGGGTACTGGAGCCTCTCTTGGGATTAGTCCTGGTAGGGTGGGTAACTAGTTGCGTTAGGTCTATTGCAGAAAAGGAATCTCGGGTAGAGGAGGAGGAGGGGCTGAGCCAGTTGACATTTAAGTCACTCACCAGAATTTGATCAGCGGAAGGAGGTAGAGAGGTAAGGTATTCTGTAAGAGAGGCAATCGTATGCAGTAGTCAGATAAAGGGGTCCCTTTAAAGGGTCAGGGGTTAGATTCGGCGTGAGCGCCTGGGCCCTGGAGTCAAGGATGGGAGTGGGCAGGGCTAGTACGGGGAGAGATTCCTTGACATAAGTAGCGCAGCCGCCGCCCCGTCTCCCAACACGGTCGGACTGGAAAAGGGTGAAACCAGGAAGGGAGACTAGGGAGTCAGGGGAGGATTTCGACAGCCAAGTCTCAACCAGGGTGATGACATCAGGGTTAATTGATGTGACCAGGCATTGTAGTGAGTCAAACTTTTTTAGGAGGCTACAGATATTCATGGAGACCATGCATAGGCCTGTGGTGCGAGTTGGGAGCTCCTGGGAGCAGGGGTCAGGGTTTGGATGAATGTTCCCTGACAGGAGTAGTAGCATGACTAACACCTGGCTGGGAGATGGTGAGAGGTTTTCCTCGATTGACATGGGGGAGGCTAAGGGGCAGGGGTGGGCAGGGAGGTACAGGAGGGAAAGCAAGAATAAGAAGACACCCAGATGTGCCTGAGGTGGAAGAGAAAGCTAGGGGAGGGCAGGGGGATGGGGACACACAGAGGTCCCCAAGGGGCAGGAGGAGGTTCAGGAGCAAGGGGAGGGAGGGGTGCCAGGGCACAGTGTGGACTAGCAGATGGGTAAGTGGGTAAGTGCACTGCTAGTGGGGATAGGCACAGGCAGAGGCGTGAGGCAGGGGCCAATACATTGTGGTGAGCAAGATCCAGGAAGTAGTGCTGTACAGGTAGGAGTAGAGGGAGTAGTGAGAACATAGGTCCCTCTGGTGGCCAGCAGGTATAACCTGCGAATGGGAAAGTGGGGAGATAGGTTCTGGGCAACAGGACATGATATCACCGGATGTGATGTCACGGGGTGGATCCTTAAATTGACAGCTGCCCCTGGGTGGGAGGGTGGTTGGGGCAGGCGGGGCAGATGGGGCCGACGGCGCGATATGCCGTTGGGCTAGCTCCCCTCTGCAGGCGTCCAGATGAAGAGAAGAGGCTCTCTTTACCTCGAAAGTTATCAGGCTGGAGATTTGGCTTCCTCAGCTACTCAGGTGAGCTGCTTGTTGCTTCATTTGCTTGATTGTCCTGAGTGCCTAGTTTGGGGAGCTGCCTATGTTGTGGAGAAAACAAAGCCTCTCATTACTATGCAGTGGGAGAATATGTTGTGACTTACACAAAGAAACTCCACTCTAAGCAAACAGGGCTATTCCAAAATGAGGTCACACTAGGACCCAGCTAACCTAATGCCTTCAGTAACAAGCACAATTAGCTCAATACCACCATATTAAACAAGTCTGATCTATATTAGCTGCTTGGTATATCTGGCTTTAAGATGAAATCAGCAATTAGCTCCAAATACCACCATATTAAACAAGTCTGATCTATATTAGCTGCTTGGTATATCTGGCTTTAAGATGAAATCAGCAATTAGCTCCAAATACCACCATATTAAACAAGTCTGATCTATATTAGCTGCTTGGTATAACTGGCTTTAAGATGAAATCAGCAAGGCAACTCTAGAAATGCCAGTGAGTCCCTCGCTTTACACTTCAGCATTAGTAGCACAAAGAGAATCAAATAACAAACCCACCCAGTGGTGAACAGGAACAAAGTTCATAAAATATAAGTGTCCATCAGGTAGCACCCCTCTGCAGGCATTTACTGGTTCTATTGCCCTGGTCATAAAAACATTGTCTAGAAAACCTCAAAGAGCCTTCAGTCTTGTATTCTATTAATTTAGACAAGGCTTTCTTGGCTTCTTCTAGTTGGGTTTTAATTTGTGCATCCAGGGTGGACTTATGCTGTGATTCCAGGCTAGATATGCATTTTTCCAATTCCCTCTGTTGAAGTATCCTATCTTTTTTAACCTTAGTAGCAAAGGAAATAATTTTGCCCCGCAGATAGACCTTAAGAGCATCCCAGTATATAGTGGCTGAGGTGTGTTCTGGGGGGTTGAGCTGTTTGAAAGAGCGTATTTCGTCTTTAATTAGGTCTTTAAAATCCTCCCAGGTTAAAAGACTAACATTTAGTCTCCACATGCTACTGGTGTGTGTGTGTGTGTGTGTGTGTATGGGTGTGTGTGTCAATGATTAATCTCATTGATACTGGGGCATGGTCTGACAGAGTGATGTGACCAATGTTGGAGGCTTCTACCATTTGAGCCCAGCTGGTTGGGACCAAAAAATAATCAATTCTGGAATACTGATTGTATCTAGGTGAATAATAGAAATAGTCACAAAGTGTAGGGTGAAGATGCCTCTAGATATCTATCAAACCGTATTCATGTAGGATACGGGTAAGTACATTTGCTGTCCTAGATTTCTTCTCAGGATTCACCCCGGATTTATCTAACTGAGGAGAGAGAGAGAGGTGTTAAAATCCCCACCCACTATTACTACACTTTGGGTATCTGCAGCAACTTCTGAAATTATATCAGTAAAAAAGGATGGTCTGAGGTGTTCTTCATTAGGGGCATATATTGGGAATCATATACAATCTATCACCAAATTCTCCCCTAATCCATACAAAGCCACCTTCAGGATCAGCCTGGACTTGTGAGACCTGCAATGGAAGATTTTTCTGAATCAAAATGGCTACCCCCCCTTTTTATGAGGTTGAGTTTCATAATAGGAAGCATAAACCTCCCCCACCCAAGACTGTTTTAAGTTGCTATATTCAAAGGCATTAAGATGTGTTTCTTGCAGTAGGACTATCCCAGCTCTTGTCCTCTGCAGTTCTTGTAATACTCTAGACCTCTTTCTCAGATTGTTAAGTCCTTTTACATTGTAGATAACTATATGCAATTCCGCCATCAATGAGGATGAAAAATAACCAAGTCCAAACCAATCCCTCGGGTCCCCAGCAAGAGCGCAAGCACCAGAAACAAGAACAGCAGCATGTTAAATATTTTGAACCTTTAGAACAGTAACCAGTTGCACTTCAAGACACTATGTTCAGATGCACCCCCTAAAAGTATGGTTAAAGGCTATAGGGAGTGCCAGACCACCTGCTAGAGATAGTCTTTCTCTGACCTATGTATGTTTGAGATAATGTCAGAGGAGCGCTGCACCTCCTGGAGTAAATTCTACAGCGCCAACCTCAGTTACATTACTGCACCTGTATTAGTGCGCTGTAAAGTGTGGCTTCACTAAATCTGTACTGCGTCCCACACCAGATCTATTAATTTTAGAAATATTTTGGGGTAGCTTCCGAAGTGCATATACCAAGAAAAGCAACTACCCAATTGAGAAGGAAAGCACTTTCTTGAGAAAGGGTCATCAGTCAGACCCGAAGTGCCGAGGAAGTAGCTGTGGGCTCCTTCGCATTTATGCAGTCTATCTTGCCGACTTATTTATTTATTGCTTTCACCAGTTGCTACTAAAGTTGTGCTTTCCTTGTCTGGTTTTTGTAGGTAGCACCCATCATGAGTAGTGTGCTCCCGATCCTGTGTTTGATTACCCAACTTAGAAATAGGGAGGAGGTGTCAATAAAAAAATGTTTCATCTATTAATTGAGGCTTCCTCAACCTCAGCATATTTATAGTCTTTTTACATTATTTTTAGGAAGCCTTTGTGGATGTAAAAAGAATATGTGAATAAAATTAAGTGTTCCAAAACCAAGTAAAGTTCAAATCCAACAGCTGGTATCTCGTTTCTGATGGTGCAGATAGGGCTGGTGTTTAGGATCTTGCAGGTAATGGTTCTGGGGCATCTAAATCCACTCTCATTAGGGCCGCTCTGACCATTGTGCTGGGAATGTTTGTGGTTAGGTAGAGGTAAGTACTTTTCACTATATTTTTTGGGATAGTTCTTTTTATTTCTTTAACTTTTTGTAGACAGTGTGGAGACACTAGCTGGGAGAATATTGCAGCCACTTTCTTATGCATGAACTGATTATGACTTGTGACACAGCTGTGTGATTGGGGGAGGAGCTGAATCAGGCTTACAGGAGAAATATTTAAGGTCAAGTTTGCTGGGGACCCTGTGCTGGTGTAAGCCCCCACCCGAAAAACGATGCTTACCTTGTGGGGGCACCCCCGGCTTAGCCCAGACTGATACCATTCTGCCTGTCTCCTCCATAGAAACATAGAATTTGATGACAGATAAGGACTGCTTGGCCCACCTAGTTTCCTCATTTTCCCTACCTACTTAACTTCGAAGACCCTACCTGATCTCCAGCTTTACCCCCTTTCCTTACCACTATGGTTCCATATGCCTATCCCATGCATTCTTGGATCCTGTTACCATTTTTGCCCCCACCACCTCCGCTGGGAGACTATTCCAGACATCCATCACTTTTTCTGTGAAAAAGTACTTTCTCACGTTTCCCCTGAATCTACCCCACTCCAGCTTCATAGCATGTCCCCTTGGTTCTTGAGCATCTTTTTTTCTGAAAAATGCTTACCTCTGTACCTTATTTATACCCATGAGGTATTTGAAAGTCTCTATCATATCTCCCTTCTCCCTCCTTTCCTCCAGGGTGTACATATTAAGGTCCTTTAGTTTCTCCTCATAGGGTTTATGATGCAGACCCTGCACCATTTTAGTTGCCCTCCTCTGGACTGCCTGTACTCCGTCTATGTCCTTCCAGAGATCTGATCTCCAGAAAAGGACATAGTACTCTAGGTGAGGCTTTATAAGTGATCTATATAGCGGGAGCTGCACCTCCCTTTATCTGCTGATGATATCCCTCCCTATGCACCCTAGCATCCTGTTAGCTCTCCCCACTGCCTTGTCATACTGTCTGGCCACCTTTAGGTCATCAGATATGATTATACCCAGGTCTCTTTCCTGCTTGATGGTCACTAATACTACTTCTCCCCCCATTTTGTACACCACCTCTGGGTTTCTGTGACCTAATTGCATGATTTTGCACTTCTTTGCATTGAAACTTAGCTGCCACCGCCTTGACCATTCCTCTAGCTTTTTTAGATCTCTATTGATTCCCCCCTGAAGTGTCTACCCTATTGCAGATTTACCTTCCCTTCTAGCTCCTCTGTAATGTCGCTTATAAAGACATTAAAGTGGACCAGTCCCAGTACTGATCCCTGTGGCACCACACTGGTCACCCTCCCTTCCTTGGAGTGAACTCTGTTTACCACCACCCTCTGTCACCTATCCCCTAACCAATTTCTTACTCAGTTTATCACTTTTGGACCCACCCCTAGCCTGCCCAGCTTGTTTACAATTCTCTTTTGTGGAACAGTGTTGCAGGCCTTACTGAAATCTAGGTAGGCCACATCCACCACTCCACCCTAATCTTTCAGTGGCTCAGCAGGTTGCACACTTGCCTCTGAGACTGGAAGATCAGAAGGTTGTGGGTTCTATCCCCACTCCAGGCACTTGGGTTAAATCTTAATACTAACACTGTGGTGCAGCATGAGGGGGGTGCTGCACTCCTGAGGTGCCGTCTTTCAGATGAGACGTTAAACCGAGGTCCCATCTGCCTGTTCTTGTGGCAGTTCAGGTGGATGTTTAAGATCCCATGGCACTTCTTGAAAAGAGAAGGGGAATTTTTTATTCAAAACTTCAAACAAATTGTACATCAATGTATTACATCACACAAAATCAGAACATAAGTATTACATCATACATAAATTTGTGACTTAAATAAACCATATCAAAATATGGACAAAAACATACATAATTGTATTATTGTATACAAATTCATAAATCAAAAAACAAAAGGCTGAAGGAGAAATAAATAACCAAAAAACAAAAATAACAACACCAATATCTCAGTAAATCCATTTATGAGAACAAAAAAAGATCTAGCAAAGTAAGCAATATATATGTTAATGCCAGACCACATCATTAATTCCATATAAGTAAACAAAATTCTTATCTAGTCCATATCTAACCAGTGTGAAAGTTTCCATCATTTATTGTAATGTGGTAAATAAGTGTTCTAGTTCTGACCTTCTAATAGATAGGACAGAGTCCCATACCCTCCAAAATAATTGTTCAGGAGTTATGAAAGTTTGTTGTAGAGACCAACGACATCGGTCTTGCCAAATGTGATATTTTAAACGTCCCAAAATGGTATGCATAACCCCAGAGTCATATGTATCCCAAGAACTTGGAAGAATACCTAAAACCAAAATATCCATATTCATCTCAGAAAAAGAGGAAGAGTTCCAATGGGAATGTAAGAGGGACCAAAACGGTATTATAAATGGGCAAAGAAAAAAACAAATGTTCCATAGTTTCTAATGGTTCATTACAAAGATTCGTTCTAGGACAAGCTCGTTCCAATTGACTTCTATGTTTCAAATTGCCTTTTACATTTAATTTTCCATGTGTCCCCTGTGACGTAGACAGCCAGTTCTGAGTGCTGTATCATTTTTATTAATACAAAATGTATTAATGACTATCTCTGCTGAAAAATCTAATGCTCTAGGAGTGACCTCAACCCCCCCCAGTTTTCAGCTGACACATGCAAGCTAAGAGAAATGCTGACAGCATGTAAGTTCACACACACTCAGTTTTTAGAGACAATGTGTTACACGGAAAACTTTAATCAAGGATCCTGTTTCTCTGAGTTAATTGCAGACTTGTTTAAGTTAATTTTGTCAAGAGAGAAATCATAAACAAGGTTTATGACATTAGAAGGGGAAACTAGGATGTTACACAGGGGTGCAAGGTTGTAAAAGTCCTTGTGAAGCCTGTGTGAGGGAGGGTACAGCATGAGATCAAAAGAGATGTCATTTGAAACATGAGTCATGCTGAAGGATTGCAAAATTGATACTTTAAAAAGACTACTGTTTTTTTTATTAGATATATTTTTAAATACAATGTGACAGAGGAGGAGCTAGCTGACCTCACCAAAAAGGGGTTGGCCAATACAGTTGTTTAAGGAATAATTCTGTTTTACAGAGACACACTTTTGCCTAGACTCTGACCAAGCAAGATCGGTGAGCACTTAAGCAAGTATTTAGGAGACTAAGTACTGTAGGTAGGAATTTGCACTGTTTAAACCTTTGTTTCTTTAAAAGATTTGTATGTATTTTGATATAAGAGTTCTGTATTTTGTGTTTTACATATTTTTAACTATTTTGAGTAAAATTCTTTTTAGAACTTACTTGGTCTGTCTTTTACTTCTTTTTTTATTTGTAAGAAAAGTACATGGTTATAACAGACATTAGACATAAGCTTGAATGGTGGTACCAAACTGGAAGGAGAAGCGTTTTAAATCTGAGGTCTTTATTAAAGTTTTAAAGGGTTCATCTCTGAATACCTGGTTAGGTGCTCGTAGGCAAAGATATCTGGCCCCCTGAAGATAGATATATCTGAGCCTGTGCATTGGGTATGCTAACAAGAGGTTAACAGTTTGAATCCCTCCAGAACTTGAGACCAAAGGTTGACCCAAACTCACAAAAACAGACAAGAGGGCTACCATGTCTGTTAAACTGTTCACAAGACTGCACTTGGAGGTTGACACTTTTGGAGTAGAGGGCCTGACCTGCTGAGTGGGTTTATGACACCCCCAACCAAGTAACATCCCACATATAGTGTGGGAGTAATGGTTGGATTAACATAGCATGTGTCTGATGAATTTCTACTACGGATCTGATAGAGAAATCAGGAAGAGCCAAAAAATAAGTTTGTTGGAGAAATTTATATAAGTCTTGTCTTGTATGTTGAATAATCATATTCTTTGTTAAGTGCCATAATTTTATTTTCCCAAAGCAAATATAATGATAGTGTGGAAGACCCAAAATATGTTTCTGTTTGGGAATGACTGCATCTCCACCCCAATCCATTAACCACTGAAAAATAGAATCTTTCACCCACAGAGTCCATACTGTAGTCATATTAAGTAGTACTGGGCAAATATTTACATAAAGAAAGACACACAAAAAAAAAGGAAATTAAGTTAATTATATTAAGACCTCCCTGTTTGAGTCGTAAAATACAGAATCCCTCTCTATATAGGGTTAGGACGACTCCCCCATAGAGCCTGAAAAAAAAAACACTCAACACAGTGGTTTCTAACTGCTTCAGAATTGGGTAAATAGCCACCAAATGAAGAAACATCCCTAATAAAAATGTTTTAACTATATATATATATATATATTTCTTTTTGACATTTTCCACTTAATACAGACACTCACCCGGAACTGTGCTTCCTGAAGCTTAAGTTCCCAAGTATAAACAGCCACATCCTGCGTACCAAAATAAATACCAAGTATCTTACAACCTGTCTGTACCACAGGAATACCCATAACAAATTGTTGGGGACAATCCTGATTACCAAGAAAAAGACACTTACTTTTAGAGAAATTTATATGAGCTCCTGTGCCTTCCGTGAATGCTACAGTTAATGCTGCAGTAGCCTCACTGGATGGAAAATCTGCCAATAAAACAAATAAATCATCAGCATATGCTATGGTCTTTAGTTCAGGTATGTCACTAGAAAGGGACAACCCACTAATAGAAGAAGATTGGTTAATTTCACTAACAAGGGTTCTAAAGACAAAATATATAAAATAGGACTTAGGAGGCACCCCTGACATACCCCCCCCCCCAGTAAATTTCCTGTATTTACCTATCCAGCCATTGATATAGGGTGCGGTTTCTGCTTCCTGATAATATAACTTTATCCAATTAATAAAGAGCTCTGGAAACCCGAACTTCTGAAAACATTTCCATAAATACTTATGAGAAACCCTATCAAAGGCTTTCATTTGGTCTAAACTAAGAACAAAACCTGTTAAGTCTTCCATTCTGCCATGTTCCATTATTTCTCTCAATAAAATGAGAGCTTCCATTATAGTTATACCTGGTACTGAGCAGAACTAAGAAAAATGAGAAATGTCAGGTAAAAACATTGTGATACTATTGCACAGAATTTTTGTCAATATTTTACTATCAGAATTAAATAAAGTAATAGTCCTCCAATTCCTGAGATCCTCCTTATCCCCTGTCTTATAAAGTAAAATCAATAGACCTTGAGTTAAACTTTGTGGAAAAAGCCCTTATTCCAAACAATAATTATACATATGTAACAGCTCCTTTTTAAGTTTTGTAATTATAAGACCATAAAGTTCATTAGGTAGTTTATCGTTCTCTGGAGCTTTGCCCCCTTTGCAAAGACTTTGTAATGGTCTCAAACTCTATTAATAGAGTTATTGGCTTCAACAAAGTAAGAAAAAAGCACTTAGGAATTTTTGGTAAAGCACAATTATTCAACCATGTGTTTATTTTGTCTTCAGTTATCTGGGGGTCCTCTCTGAACGCAGCCTGAATATACTTATCAGTTTCTAAAAAAATACCTTTTTGGGAAGTCACTGTGTCCCCTGTAGCCGAAAGAAGCTGTTTAATTTCAGTTTTTCTCCGTCTAGCCGCACAACTTTCAAAAGGGTTAATTACATCAGTATCACCTTGTACCCCAAATCTTTGTTCAATTTCCAATGTCTTCTGCCTATCATACTGCACTTGTGAAAGTCTTTCTTTAATATTCGCCAGCTCAGTGGGATCCACAAAAAGTCCTTTATTTAATTAAGAATTTGCCGATAATAATTCAGTTCGTAATGTTAGATAGGAATGTTGCTTGGAAGACCCTAAACACCTACCAACATGCTGAAAATATTCTCTTATTCTACATTTTGTATCTTCCCACCATAGCTGGACAGAGTGATATAAAAAATATACTGAAGCTCTAGCCTCCAACAAATAATCAAACCCTTCTTTTACCTCCGGATATTCTAACAAGGAGACATTTCATTTCCAATATCCAGGACTCTTACAGGAAGCTGGAAAATTTGAAATAACTACTTCCAATAAAACGTGATCAGAGGTAGCTACTGGTGTTACTTTTGGAGACCTATATTATAAAGTAGGAGAAATAAGCCAGAAATCAATATGGGACTTTCTCGATCCAGAAAAAAAAGTATAAAGGACCCCCGTAGAAAAAAAAAAAATCTTTCAACCCAGTAAGAGAAATCAAATTATTCAGAAATGTGGAATCACAGTAAAGTTTAGCAGACCTTGCTCCTCTGTCCATAATAGACCATTAATATTAACCCCCCCCCCAAAAAAGGAAATTTTTCCTTGTAAAAAGGTAAGGTTGAAGTTTTGTAAGTAATTCAATCCGTTCTGATTTAATTTGTGAAGCATATATATTTATAAGCCGGAAATGTGACTTTGAAATAATAACATCCAACATTAAGCATATACCTGCTTCTATTTCTACAACACTAATTACTTGAATAACTGGATTCAAAAAGCAAATACCAACACCAGAACATGAGGTAATGCACCCAGACCAATAACATTTTCCCCATAACCATGCAGCAGAAGCTGAATCACAATCTTCCACAGTATATAATCTGTATCCTGAAAAAAAAACAGGTCAATAGTAGATTTGGAAAAATTTTCAAAAGTAGCCATTTTTTTCTTTTCTGATCTAATACTGTTTACATTCAAAGAAGCAATATGTAAACCATAAAGAGAATTAAGACATTAAGTAAACCCTTCAGGGCAGAGCAGTTTTTTTCCTTGAACTTTTCCTAAGCCCTATACGAAGGTTATGCTACTGTTTAGATTGTTTTTTCGGTACCAGTACAGAAGGGACATCAGGATCTGAACTCGGATCTTTTTGGGAAGATGTCCTAAAAGTATCATCTGAATCCTGTTCAATATCCTCCATCTCCTGAGGGAGGTCAGCGTGTCTATTAGTAAGCAATAATGGACCCCCTTAGACAAAGAAGACTTTAGGGCTTCAGCGTGCACCACAGAAATGTCCTGACAGTTTTGAATAGGTGTGTGTGTGTGTGGGGGGTTCATACTTCCCTTTACAGTACTTGATATTTTTAGTGCTGTAGTGGTTGTATGAGGGATGTTGTCAGTTGTAGGTAAATTCTGAGGTACCCCAGGCTTAGAAGATAGAGCTGTTGAGAAACTAGAGGGACCTCGAGACGGCTCAGCCGTCAGTGTAGGCCCAGCTCGTGGTCCCCTAGGTGGACGTGGGTCTGGAATATCTCTAGAGCTTCTGGCAGCAGTGTTTAATATAGAAATCCTGCATATCAAAATCTGCATCATCTGTATTGTGGGATGCCCTGGGACAGTCAGAGAAAACATGTTCTGCTTCATCACAGAAGTTGCAAGTAGGAGCCTTATCACATTCAATACCCGAGTGTCCTAGTTCCCCACAACGAAAACATATGATTTTGTCACAGGTGGTGCTAATATGTCTTGGGGATCCACACTTGTGGCACTTCCTGGGTTGACCCGGGTAAAAGACAAACCCCTTGTCTCTACCAATAAAAAAACAATTAGGTAGATGTTGGAAGTCATTATCAAGTTGTGCCAACTTTACCTTCAGATGCCACCCCCATTACAAAAGCCTTCACTATCCAGAATGGGCTCAGGAGAACCTTGTACCTCACAATGTTTTTCAAGCCAGTATGATATATCAGTGCTATTAACCCCTTCATTATGAAACAAAACAGTCACTACACAAAATGTCTGCTTAGTAAGGGGTATAACCTGAAATGGAGACCATAAGGGATTCATTTTTAGAATAGCATATTTAGTCCAGAATCTTTCCAGAATACCAGGTGTTCTAAAACCAATGTCAAAAGTGTGTTCACCTGGAGCATATATAAGAGCATAGACTTCACTAGGAGAAAATCCTAGGGATTGTTTTAATAAAATCCTCCCAATATAAAATCTATCAGGCAACTCATCCATGCCTCCAAGATATCTGAGGTGGATAGCATTTCTCCTTTTTGCCAGGTCCACAGGCTTTTGAAAAAGACCTGCATAAGTACATGTGGGTTGTGTTTGAGGTAAAGTAGGGCCTACAGAACCAGGTATAGTCCATGCCCCTTCAATAAAACCAAAAGGAGCCTTGACCGAATCAGAAATATATGCTTCAGGTTCAGTGTGCAGCTCATTTGATGAAGCAGGAAGGGATCCCAAAGGGGAAAAAGAAATGTTATCTGCAGGTAATACATTAGGTTCCAATCTAGAATCTACTCACCTCTCAGGTTTCACAATTCATGTTGAAGAATGCTGAAGAGCGTTGGTATCAGTAGGTTTATCTGCCGAAGTAGAGCTCAGTGGTTCAGCAATCCACACACCTTTGTCGGTTTGTGACCAGCCCGCCCCACGAAGCGCCTCATCAGCCGACCAAGAGGCATCTCCTGTGTCGGAGATTAGCTCTGTTGCCATGCGGGGAATCTGCATCGTTTCAGCCTGCCCAGACAAAACTTCCCGATCAGCTGCTGCAAATATTTTTGAAGTCATCACTTCTGGTGATGGAGACAATTCCTGCATCCGTTTTCTTTTATGTTCCTCCTGCAGTAGAAGTTTTGCTGCGGTAAAATCTGTAGTTGCCAGCTTTATTCGGTCATCCATAAGACGCTTAAGTTTTTCTTCCTGAATATCCACTGGAGTGTCTGCAAGATCAACTGACTGTTTAGCAATATGAGGTACCGGGAGAGCTTCACTAGTGGTGACATTTACACCCGCCGAAGCCTCTTCCACACATCCTCCCTGTTGCAGCATTTTCTCCATACTGAGATCCTCTGTCCTCGGTCATGTCAGAACAGCGCTCCCTACCACAAGAGTAGGGGAATTTCCCTGGTGTCCTGGCCACATCTCCCCCATTCACTAAAAATATCACCAACAGCTTAATCTGGTTCAATGTCAGTTGGCATCCAGCTGTATCCCACTCCCCCGGGACATGGCTGAAAATAGGCAGAACTGTGTAGTCCTCCTTTCCCAGTCAGCAACAACTAAATAAATAAATTAATTAAATCTAATTCTAAGTCAAAGAAATCTATCAGATTTACGTAGAAACATAGAACATAGACTTTGATGGCAGATAAGGACCACTTGGCCCACCCAGTCTGCCCATTTCCCTTCCTATTGGATAAGTTGCAGATTCTAGTTAACCAACAGCCTACTTCCTGCAACCCCCCACTACAATTGCCTTATGTCTGTCTCATGCATGTTTGAATTCCCCCACTGTTTTAGACCCAGCACCTCCCCAGGAAGGTGGTTTCATGCATCCACCACTCTCTCCGTGAAAAAAAATGTCCTCGCATTACCCCTGAGCCGTCCCCCCTCTATCTTTAAATTGTGGCTTCTTGTTCTTACACATCTCTTTTTCTGAAAGATGCTACCCTCCTGGACTTTATTGATTCCCTTGAGGTACTTGAAAGTTTCTATCATGTCCCCCTGTCCCTCCTTTCATCAAGGGTATACATATTAAGCTCTCTCAGTCTCTCTTCATATGATTTCTGCTGCAGAACCCTGCACCATTTTAGTTGCCCTCCTCTGGACTGCTTCCATCCTGTCTATGTCCTTGCGTAGATGGGGTCTCCAAAACTGCACACAGTATTCCAGATGGGGTCTCACCAACTGTCTGTACAGAGGGATAACCACTTCCCTTTTTCTACTTGTGATGCCCCTTCCTATGCATCCCAGTATCCCCCTGGCTCTCCTTATTGACTTCTCACATTGCTTACCCACCTTTAAGTCATTTGATATGACTACTCCCAAGTCCCTTTCCATTTTTGTTGTTGTTAGTACCTACCCTGCTATTGTATACTCTTCTCCTGGGTTTTGTTTCCCAGGTGCATTACTTGCATCTCTTTGCATTGAATCAAAGTTGCCATATGTCTGACACTCCTCCAACCTTGACAAGTCCCTCTCATCCTTTCTACCCCCCCTTGTGTATCAACTCTGTTACAGATCTTTGTGTCATCTGAAAGAGGCATACCTTTCCTCCAGACCCTCTGCAATGTCACCTATAAAGATGTTAAAGAGGACTGGACCCAGTACAGAGCCCTGAGGTACTCCACCAGTAATCCCCCTTTCTTCATCGGAATATTCCATTCACTATTACCTTCTGTGTCCTGTTGTGCAACAGTTTGCTACCCAGGCTACCCTGGAACCCACTCCAAGGCTGGCTAACTTGATTACTAGTCTTTTGTCGTGGACTGTGTCAATGCCTTGCTAAAGTCTAGGTAGGCCATATCACAGCCCCTCCTGGTCTATTACTTTCATCACCCAGTCAAAGAAATCAATTAGATTTGTCTGACATGACCTTCCTGCTGTAAATCCATGCTGCTTTGGGTCCTGTGCCCTGCTGGCCTCTAGGTACTCAACAATTCTTTCTTTCAGAAGTGATTCCATCATTTTTCCTACCACTGAGGTCAAACTTACAGGTCAGTAGTTTCCTGCTTCTGCTTTGCTCCCACTTTTGTGAAGGGGAATCACATCTGCCCTCCTCCAGTCCTCAGGTACCACCCCAACCTCCCATGATTTGTTAAAAAGTGTGGTCAGTGGTGTCACTAGGTCCTCCCTTAGTTCTTTTAGGATTCTGGGGTGAATCCTGTCAGGTCCCATTGCTTTGTCCACCTTGAGTTTTAGGAGTTCTTTCAGGACTCTTTCTTCTGTAAATGGACTGGTGTCAACCTCCTACCCAGAGTGCTTCTGTTGTCTGGTTTAGGTAACCCTGTCATCTTCTTTGTGAATACTGAGCAAAGTATTCATCCATTTCTCTGCCTTTTCACTGTCTCCTCCCCCTCCCCTCTCTTTTATTAATCTTCACTATTCCTCCCTTAACCTTTCTAGTCCCTAATGTACCTATAAAGGTTTTATCCCCTTCTTAACTGAGTTGGCTATTTTTCCTCGGTTTGGGCCTTTGCTATTCTGACTTCCTTCCCACTTCTTTCTGCTTTAATTGACGCAGTTTCCTGTCGTGCTCCTTCTGTGATTCCTTATACTTTCTGAATGCAGCCTTTTCTCCTTAACCTTCCCTGCCACCTTTTTTGAGAACCATAGTGGTTTTTTACTCCACTTTGTTTTCTTTATTTGTCCCACACAAAGGCTTGTTGCCTCTATGATAGCAGTTTTGATTTTTCTCCGTTGTTCTTCCACCCCTCCTTTTTGGCTGTTTAGTAGTGCATTCCTCAGGGATTCACCCATTTTGCCAAAGTCGGCCCTTCTAAAGTCCAGTATCCTTGTTTTTGTATGGCTTGTCTCCATGGTTGTGCTTATTGTGAAGCACACTGTACAGTGGTCATTTGTTCCCAGATGCCTACTGACTTCTAAATTTGTGATCCTCTCTCCATTTGAGAGTACCAGGTCTAGTATTGCTCCCTCCCAAGTGGGTTCCAACACTAGCTGTCTAAGGCCTGCCCCCTGCTGGGCATCGAGAATGACCGTGTTCTTGGATGTGGCTGCAGTACATGTCATCCAGTTAACATCTGGCATATTCAGGTCCCCCATCAACAGTATCTCCCCTTTTTCAGCCATTTTGAGAATGTCCGTTTCCTCCCCTTGAGACGGGGGTCTGTATACAACCCCTGTGTGGATTGTGATGCCATTTCCTGTCTCCAAGGTGAGTACCTCTTGTCCTAACCCTTTACTTTTTAGTTCTGTAGCTTTGATCCCCTCCCTTATGTGTAGAGCTACTCCACCTCTTTTACCCTCCCTGTCCCTTCTGTAGACTGTGTACCCCGGTATGTTGACATCCCAGTCATGGTTCTCCGTGTACCATGTTTCCGTGACTGCCACAATATCCAATTGTTCATCTTCCATCAGGGCTACTAGCTCAGGAAGCTTGTTTCCAGACTACGGCATTGGTACTCATTGCCCTCCATTTAATGTTGGCTTTATCCTTTTTTCCCCATCCCTGCTCTTATTGCCATTGTCTATTTTTCCATTTACCCCTGTCCTGCCCTCTGTTGAGCTCTGTACCTCAGTGTTTACCTTACTACCTGCCATGTTTCGTGGGGGGAGGCTTGAAATTTCCTGCCTCTTATCAGCAGGGATTATAAGGCTAAGAAGGGAAGGGGAGCCATCCAAAAGATGGCAGGTAAGGGTGATGTGCTGCTGGTGGGGGACAGCAGTCTGCCAGATGTAGATTGGAGCATCCCAGCTGCAGCATCAGCTAGGATGTTTGACTTGACCTCCACCCCAGTGAATCCATGATGCCTTGGATCTTTTAAGCCACTGGATTCTAGATATTCCACAATCCTTTCCTTCAGTAGTGATTCCATTAATTTCCCCACTACTGAAGTCAGGCTGACTACCCTGTAGTTGCCAACCTCCTCCCTGCTACCACTTCTGTGAAGAGGAGGGACTACATCTGCCATCATCCAGTCCCTTGGAACCACTCCTCTCTCCAGTGAGTGGGTGAACAGGACTGTCAGAGGTACAGCCAGCACCTCTCTGAGCTCCCTCAATACCCTTGGATGCACCTCATCTGGCCGTCATTGCATTGTACACTTTCAGATTTGTGAGTTCCTTCAGGACTCTCTCCTCCATAAATGTGCTAGTGTCCACCTCCCTTCCTTTGATGCTCCTGTCACTTTTCTGTGGCCCCTCACCTTCCCCTTCCTCTGTGAACACTGAACAAAAGTATTTGTTCAGGATGTCTGCTTTGTCCTGGTTCCCCTCCGTACCCTCCCCTTCCCTTCTTAGCCTTATAATCCCTGCCCTGGTCTTTTTCTGTTTGATTATATACCCGAAAAATGCCTTGTCCTCTTTCTTTACTGCCTGGGCTATTTTCTCCTTCATTTGTGCTCCTAACTGCTTTATCTGCCTCCCTCTGTTTCTCCTGATACACTTCCCTATCCACCTCCCTCTTTGTCTTCTTATACCTCCTGAATAGTAACCCCTCTGCCCTGACCTTCCCAGCCACCTCATTTGAGAACCAAAGCCATCTCTTTTTTCTCTTACTTTTGCTTACTTGCCCAACAGAGGTTTGTTGCATTCACTATCCCTGCTTTTAGTTTCACCCACTGTGCCTCCACTCCACCCAAGTCCTCCCTCACTGCCAGGGCATCCCTGAAGCATTCCCCCATCTTTTTTAAAATCGGCCTTCCTGAAGTCCAGGACCCTCATCTTTGTGTGGTTTGATTCTGCCTCAATACTTATACTGAACCACATCATACAGTGATCACTGGTCTGCCAGATGGCCACCCACCGTGATGTCTGCAGCACTGTCCCCATTGGTAAGTACAAGGTCCAATATTGCCTCCTCATGAGCGAGCTTTCTTACTAGTTGCCTGAGGAGTGCACCCTGCAAGGAGTCCAGGATGTCCCTGCTCCTAGCTGATGCTGCAGCTGGGATGCTCCAACCTACATCTGGCAGATTGCTGTCCCCCACCAGCAGCACCTCACCCTTATTTGCCATCTTTTGGATGGCTTCCAACAGGACCATATCTAACCCCTCCCCTGTACAGGAGGTCTGAAGATCATGCCAGTGCAAATAGGGGATCCTTTCCCCTTCTCTAGGATGACCCACAGTACCTCTACCCCTCCCTGTATTCCCTGTATCTCTGTTGCTTTTATGCTATCCCTTACATTAATAGTCACTCCTCCCCCTTTTTCCCCCCCATCCTGTCCTTTCTGAACAGAGTATAGCCTGTTATGGCTATATCCCAGTCATGTTTCTCATTGCACAATGACTTGGTAATGGTGACAATGCCCAGGTCAACCTCTGCCATAATGGCCTCTAGGTCTGGATTTTATTTCCCAGACTTTGAGTGTTTGCACACATGGCCTTCCAGATTCTGCTACCACCCTGCTTGGTCAACACCCCTTCCCCCCCCCCGCTTTTTCCCTTTTCCCTCTATCCTTACCCCCTCTGTTCTCATTCCCATCTCTCCTCATTTCTACCATTTTGATTTCCTTGTTATTTGGTACCCTTGGGGATTTCTCCCCCTTAGGGTTCACCCTACTGACTACTTCAGCTTTTGAGGGGGGGGGAGTTTATGTCTCCCTGCTTCCTTCTGCCACCCCCTCGGCTAGTTTAAATGCTTACCAATGTAACATTTAAACCATTCACTGAAGACTGTGATTCCCTTCCTGGATAGATGCAGGTCATCTCCCCTGTACAGACCCCATCCCTTCCAGTGGGACCCCAGTCCCCAATGTAGCCAAGCCCCTTCTCTCTACACCACTCATTCAACCATGAGTTAAAGATCCTGGCATGGAGTACTCTATCCTTCCCCCTCCTGCTGTAGACAGGTAGCACCTCAGAAAAGCCATTAAGTATATTACCTGCCTAAGACCCCTCCACAACTCCCTGAACTCCTCCTGCACTATCCCAGCCTCGTCCCTACCATGTCATTAGTCCCCATGTGGACAATGACATCCAACTCTCCCTCCTGTCATGCTGCTCTAGCAATTCTCAGGATCCGCTTCCCATCCCTCCGAGTCGTGCTGCCGGGAAGGCACCTAATCTTCCTCTCCCTTCCTGTCCTCAAATATATTCCTCTCATGATGGAGTCCCCAACCAGGAGTTGTTTCCTTCTCCTCTGGGGTCCTCTGCCACCCTCCTTGGGCTCTCCAGTACAGAGGACCCCAGCATCCTCCCTGGTCAGTACTACAGTTGCCTCCATGGGACGGTCCTGCACTGCCAGAGTGATGCAGGAATTTTGTAGTGGTATCATACAGGTAATGTGCCTCTGTTTCACCACCCTCACCCTTCTTGGGCCCACTATAGTCCAGCCGCTCCTCCTCTTTGGCAACCTTTGAGGCAGCAGTGGCAGACTAGGTGGTCCCTGGGTGGGGGAGGAGACACCGTGAATCCTAGCCAACTCAGCCTGTAGTCTAGCAACCTCCCCCCTCAGCCCAGAGAGGTGCATGCAGATGGGGCAGCACCGCAGTCTCCAGAAGGTCTCCCTGAAAACTGCGGCCCCACAACCACTGCACTGCACCACTCCCAGCATATCTAATTTCTGCTCTGCCTGTTTTTTTGTTTTGCTTTCTTTAATCCCTTTTTACCCCTACCCAAGATAGGGTGCTTCACTTATTCCCAATTTTTTGTTTAACCCTAACTCTTCTCACTCCCTCACAGTATGTGAGCAACAACAGGAGTTTAACAGGACTCTTACTGCAGTTGTCAGGTAGAACTTTCTGGGCCTTTGCTTCCTCCTGCAGACTTCTGCTAACTTCTAGTCACCTGTTTGCACTCCCTCACTGTTCCCGTGCTTCACTGCTGAGGTGCAGAGTGTCCAGCTGCTGGCTGCCTCACTGGGCTGACTCCGGTGGGCAGACTCTGCTGTATTCTCCTTTGTGCTCGGTCCATAGCACGGAGTTCCACTTGATGCACACTTTCTCATGCACTAGCCAAGGTCTGATAGGTGCTTAAAGGAGTGCCCCTGGTTGGTGGATCAGTGGGCAGGGGGCTGTATGCGGGCCCTATTGGCTCCCTGCTGGACTGCTCTTCACACTCCTCCCACAGCAAAATTCAAGCTCCAAAGGATGGAGGAAAGGGTCTTTGTTCAGTCAAAACCTCCTGCTCGCCTGATTTGTGCTCTGAGTATGGTGCTTTTTGGCAGGCTAACAAGAGATCTTACTTCGAGAGGGCTCTTGCAGTAGGTAATTACATATAGGACTGACACCGGCCGGCGGCAGGACCACATGGAAAAATTTCTAGCTAGCAGTCCCTGGCGAGGGACGCTGCCTTCCAGTTCTTTCCCGCCGTTAGCTCGTGCAGTGCCTCGTAGTAAAGTTCTTGCTTTGTCAGCCCTACCTTTCGTCGTTTTTTACCGAAAAACAGTTATTCTTCAATCAATCGTCTGGTACATTGTCGATGTATGTCATCCCCTACACCCTCCAAGCACAAAAACAAGTGCGACTCGTGCAGTGCCCAACTGCCACACAAGGACGGCCATTCCCTGTGCCTTTTCTGCCTAGGCCCCGATCACCCGGTCGAGAAGTGCCAGCATTGCCTCAACTTCAATGTGGCTACCCGTAGACGGTGCCAACAGTCCCTGGAAGCCCATCTCCTCAAGAAAAAGATGTCTTCTATGGAAAAGGAGTTGAAAAAGTTGAGGCAGGCATCTACTTCCCCCGAAGGCACATCAGGCGAAGGTTGGGGAGCCCATCTAGGTCCTCATCGGACCCAGGGCTCATGGTCCAGACTGGAACAAGCTCTCCACATCAACGTGCTCGAGCTTTGAGCTGTGCTGTACACTCTTCAAGCCCTTCACCAATACATCCTTCCCGGCCACCTAGCCATCCAGATGGACAACATGTGCGTAGTGTGGTACATCAACAAACAGGGAGGAACTCGGTCCTACTCTCTATGCAGGGAGGCAATGAGGGTTTGGGATTGGGCAACACAACACGACCTTCACCTAACGGCGATTCATGTTCCAGGAGTCGACAACACTCTGGCAGACAAGCTAAGCCACTCCTCTGCTCTGGCACACGAGTGGGAACTGGACCAAGGGGTACTAGACGATATCTTTCAGCTTTGGGGGACTCCACAGGTAGACCTGTTCGCCTCTCCCCAAAATGCAAAACTTCCCACCTTTTGCTCACTCGTCCCAGAGCGAGGCACTTTCTGGAGCGACGCTCTGTCTCTAGACTGGAAGTAAAGATTCGTCTATGCTTTTCCCCCAATTCCTCTTATCCCATGAGTATTGCAGAAACTAGCCACAGAGGGAGTGAGAATGATTCTGATCGCTCCTTTCTGGCCCAGACAAATCTGTTTCTCTCTTCTACAACAATTTTCAGAGGATCCTCCTCTTCCTCTTCCTCTGTCTCGAGGTTTGCTGACCCAGGATCAGGGGACCCTGGTCCACTCAGGCCTCAAATCCCTTCAACTACATGCATGGCTCCTGCAGACCTAGCCCAATCCCATTTTGGTGTCTTTCCAAAAGTGGTTGAAATTTTAGTGGAGGCTAGAAAACCCTCCACCAGGTCCACTTATGCCATGAAGTAGAAGAGATTCTCTATTTGGGCAGCCTCCAAGAACATGGAGCCTTTCTCCTGTTCAGTGGCTTTTCTGCTGGACTACTTATGTCATCTCTTTGACCTGGGTCTCAGCCATTCCTCCTTGAAGGTTCACATGGCAGCTATCTCAGCCTACCATGTTCCCTTCGCAGATAAAGCTTTCGCTCAACTGGAGGTCTCTAGGACCTTTCTCAGAGGGGTCCTTCATCTAAGGCCCCCATCCGTACTCCTGCTCCCCTTGGGACTTGAATTTTGTTCTTGAGAAACTTACTCCCTCCTTCAGACCTGCAGCTTCTGCAGATCTGAAGTTTCTTTCATGGAAGGCAGCTCTTCTTGGTGGCCATTACTTCAGCTCGAAGAATTTCCGAGCTCCAGGCCCTTATGTGTAAAATCCCCTATTTGATTTTTCACAAAGACCGAGTTGCTCTTTGCACGAATCCTAAGTTTCTACCTAAAGTAGTAGCAGAGTCTACCTTAAATCAGTCCATAGAGCTACCTGCCTTTTTTATGCAGTACTCTAATCAAGGGGAATATTTACTCCATACCATGGATGTTCACCGGATTCTGAGATACTACTCCAACAGGACAAAGGATCTCAGAAAGACTGATCAGTTGTTCGTCTCTTTTGCTCACAAAAGGGAAGGCAATGCTGTTTCCAAGCAATGCCTGTCAAAGTGGTTGGCTCATTGCATCACTTTCTGTTATGACAAGTACAACAAGACTCTTCCGGGTCAGGTTAGAGGTCACTCCACAAGAGAAGTAGCGGCCTCTGTGGCTTGCTTCAAGAATGTGTCTGTGGCAGACATATGCGCTGCCGCCACCTCAACTTCTGTCCATACCTTTACAAAACATTACAGTTTGGATATTGCCTCTCGCCGTAGAGCAGGCTTTGGATTGGCCGTTTTGCAAGGCCTCCTGTCTTGAGGCTTGCACGGCTAGGGCTACTTTTTAGAGTAGTTCCCTCCTCCCAGTGCCTTTCCTTTGTTCCAGACTGCTTCGGATTCAGTTCTATATGTAATTACCTGCTGCAAGAGCCCTCTCAAAGTAAGATAGTACACTTACGTAAGAACTTACCGTAACAGTAGATCTTCAAGAGAGGCTCTTGCAGTAGGTAATAAATTCCCGCCCTCCATCCCACTAGGCTTTTTCAGCTCCTTTTCCAGGAATGGAAACATCAGCTTCTCTCTCGTCCGGGCCTTTCGGGCCTGTGGTGGGAAAGAACTGGAAGGCGGGCATCCGGGACCGCCCCTTTATACCGACGTCATATGACGCCGGTGACCCGATGTAGGGGCGGTCCCTCGCCAGGGACTGCTAGCTAGAAATTTTTCCATGGGGTCCTGCCGCCGGCTGGCGTCAGTCCTATATGTAATTACCTACTGCAAGAGCTTCTCTCGAAGATCTACTGTTACGGTAAGTTCTTATGTAACTGTACTTTTTTAAGCCCTGCTGCTGCTTCCTGCTTGTCAATGGAGTGTCCCCGACTGGTGGATCAGTGGGCAGGGGGCGTGTCCGTAGGCTCTATCAGCTCCCAGCTGGACCACTCCTCACAGTCCTCCTGCAGCAAAATTCAAGCTCCAAAGGACGGAGCGAGGGCTCTTTGTTCAATCACAGCTCCTCTTCCTCTCCTGATCTGCTCTCCAGTCCCCAAGACATGAATATTGCAGAAGAGGAATCAGCAGGAGTAGTGAGGAGTTTCTGTTTTCTGTATCACCTGTTCTATTCAGTAATGTATCTTCTTCTGCACAGTAAAGGTGGGCATCCACCATCAACAAAGGATTGCTCTGGCCACCACTCTGCCACAACTGGATGTATTTACACAACCCTCCACCAGAACCAAGTGGGTGGCAGGAGCACGGAAAAGAGGAACACTGGTTGCAATGCCCCAGGGCAGCATGTACATTGCCATTTTGGTGACCTTGACCACTGGGACAACTAGTCTGGGGGCTGGGGACACACAGCAGGCTCCTCGTGGTTTCCAGGAGAGGGAAGTACTGCAATTCAGGTGCTCTTTCTTTGACTTGTAGGGCACTGTGAATTTGGAGTGACAGAAACTGGATCCAATGGGAGCTGGCTGTAAAGTGTGTTTATAAGAAGGGAAATGAGCTGGAGGCTGGCAGATCTGAGAGAGGTCTAGGTGAGGTAAGACTTGCTGGCTGATCCAGAGGTTGAGGCTGTGTTATGTAGCGCTTTGTGTCTGGAAATGTCCAATGAAGAAAACTGCTGAGTTCGAGAGAAAGACAACAGCAACTGTGTGCAAGGCAGTATGAGTGATGATGCTGAAGAGACAGCACAGAGCAAAGGATTGAAATACAGGGCTTCTGATACAGGTCCGGAGGCAGGCATTACAGCTAGATGTAATGTTTCCAGTGGCTTGAGGGTTTTGAGGCTGAGACGCTTGGTTGAGCTGGAGCCTCAGCCATCATGCGAGAGAGAGAGAGAAAGAGAGAAGAAGCTACCCCAATCACCCAGAAAATCCAAAAAGCTTATAGAGTGGCCTTCAGGGGTAGACAAGATAATCCAGAGGCCCCCCACACCGTGGTTATCGTTCTGGATAGAATGGGCTCTCGAGATAAATTACTAGCCATGGCAAGGAGAAAGAAAGTTCTTCTCTTCGACGGCAACCAGATCCATTTATTCCCTGACTTATCTTACGCTACCAGACAGCAGAGAAAATGGTTTGACGGAGTAAGGGCGATGCTACGGGAAGGAAGAATATCGCATGGCCTAATTTTTCCAGCTCGATTACGAATTGCACACCTGAGTAACATTTTTTTTTTTTCGGAACCATCGGAAACTTTAAAATGGTGCCAGAGGAACGTTTCCTCCCGTAGGAGGGGAGAAGAAGAAGAAGAAGATGCTCACTCTTCTGAAGATGACTCCTGAAGAATTAAGGACTGTGATGGTGGTGATTTATAAGAGGGGGGCATTGTTAACGTAAGTTTTAAAATCATTGTAGTTAAAGTACACCATTTGCCTTTATTTTAGACCCATGTGTTGGTTTTTCAGTGGGTCTGGACTTTAAAATTAAATAGTGGTGGCTTATTTTAATTTGGTTTATCCCCCAATAATATATCCTGTTTCCTCATAAAATACATCCTTCCATCTGTAATAATGATGGAATATTGTCCATCTGTTCTACTAAGTAAATAGCGCCTAAGATATTTGGTAGATATATGGGGAGTTCTTTTTTGTTAGGGGAATATAGAGTTCTGAGGGGTTCTTTTCTGTTTCAATACACAATTGTGTATTACTACTATAATATTGCATGATGGTTACTCCCTAAATCAGGGAAGGACTCTGATCAAATAGACTTGAACCTTTTGGTATAAAACTCATGCCACTCGTGGTCTCCTTTACAGCAATTGGAATACACTGTATAATATAATAGATATCCGCTCATAGGACGTATCTTATTTCATTTAACTAACCTTTTGTGAGTATTAAGAGGAGTGGCGCCCTCATTGCATATTACATCTGAAATGTTGAATGAAGGAATAACTGCATGTTTATATACAAAAAGATAATAAACATAAAGTTTAAAAAAAAAAAAAAAAAGAGATGAGAGGATTGAAGAGCGAGAGACAAGTCCTGAAAGAAGCCGAAAAGCCAGTCCCTTAGAAAGGTGTAGCAAGTTCAAGGAGGGGAACCCTACCAAACCAAAGGCACCATGGGAAATCAGAATGTCAGTGGCCTGTAGAGACAGAAAGAACCATCCGGTTGGGGAACTGTGAGTACCTTCCAGGCTTGTCATGCCTCAAGAAGATACCATTGTTTGGAGTTTATTTTCAAGTTGGTAATTGGGCCAGACTACGAAAACCTCTCTTTCAGAGGTTTTAAAGCCATTCAAGCAACTGCACTGGTCTTTGGGTTTTATAGTAATTAGTGTTTGCTTCTAAATATAAAGTGCACCAATGCTGGCCAGTCCATGGGAACTACACTGGGCCTGCATGGATTGAACACCTGAGGTACCAAGGGACTATGTGTGAGGGAACTCCCATTAAGTTTAAGGAGTACTTCCTGATACCTTCTGGGAGGAAGGGTAGTGACCTCCAGTACAGGAGGGTCATTGTAACACCTGTGACTGTAGAATAGTGCCAGGTTGGGCAAAGTGTGACTCTGCCTAGTTGGTGCTTGTTAGTGGCAGCCAAGCTAATGATCTCGATGGCATGCCTTGTTAGGGCTTCACTGCCTGTGGCCTGAGTTACAGTTGGTAGTTTGGAGCCTGCCTGGAAGGGCACTTAAATGGAGCCCAGTTCTGTTGGAGCCTGCCTTCAATTTCAATTTCAATATTATTTTTTACCAGGAAATTCACCACTGGGATACTCATTTCCGAGGTGTGTCTAATAGATGACGTGCCAAATCGGGACCGGACCCTAGGGGTGTCTAGCAGTATGTACATATATTTCCTGAGGGAGTACATGCAGGGGGTAAACTTGAAGAGGCTGGTGATGTAAGCCGGAAGTTTATTGGTCAGGGCTTTAAATGTCCAGATAGAGGCATTTCGCCACCTCCTGGTAGCTAAGGAAGCCCAGCCTAGTTGGTTATAGAGTGAGCAGTGGTGTGTTTTGAATGGAGAGCCAGTGATAAACTTTAGGGCCCTATGGTACAGCATATCCAGCTTTGCAAGGATAGTTTTTGGGCAGTGACTATAAAAGTCTGCGTGATCGATGAGTGGAAGGAACGTTGTTTGGACGAGTCTTATCTTTACTTCGTAGGTGAGCAATCGTTTGATACGAAAGAATAATCCTAACCTTTGTTTTAGCTTTTTAGAGAGCTCCTCGACATGGGTGGTGCATGTAAGCAGTCCAGCCAAAATCCAAGCTATTTGTATCTGCCTACTTTTTACAGGGTTTCGCACATCATGGTAGTTATGTGGGATTAGGTAGGTAGTGTTCCCACAGTTGCTGGTCTTATGGGTGGGGAGATCAACATAGTTTTAGTTTTCTTGGCATTGAGTAGTAGTTTCAGTTGTAGCAGATTTTTCTGCAAAATATTGAACTGTTATTGTAGTTCCTCACATGCGGATTCAATAGTGGGTCGAGCAATATAAAGTACTGTGTCGTCTGTGAATAGATGAACACTGGCCGTGTTAATATTGTGGTTGATATTATTAATATAAACCACGAATAATAGGGGGCCCAAGGTGGAACTTTGTGGGACTCCTCTTAGGAAAGTTTTGAGAGGTGAGAGGTCACCCTGTGATTTCACCTGTTGTTGCCTTCCGATAAGGTAACAGGAAAACCATTTTGTAGCAGCACCATCTAAACCAAGGTTTTGCAGTTGGAAGGGAAGTAGGTCATGGTACACTGTGTTGAACATGTTGCTTAGGTTGCGGAATAGAGTGGCTACATGAGTTTTGGCGGTGTCGAGGCAGTTTGCGAGTCGTTAGTGACTTTGGCGAGTGCAGAGACCGTGCTGTGATTATGCTGGAAACCAGACTGTAGGGGATTTAAAAGTTATTGTGTTTCCAGAAATTCTCTTAATTGGGAATTTACCAATTTTTCAAGTGATTTAGACACAATGGGTAGAAGGGAAGTTGGTCTGTAGTTATTCAAGTCGCTCAGGTCACCAGATTTAAGCAGTGGGACAACTTGAACTGTTTTCTACATAGGTGGGAGTGCCCCTTCTGATAAGGACATATTAAAGAAGTGAGTGATTTGCAGAGCCAGATGGTGGTAGCCTAATTTTAGGAAGGAGGGGTCAATTAGATTAGCCCCAGCACTTTTTTTTTTACTATCTATTGAATTTAGCAGATCTTCTACCTGCTTGAGTATGACTGGCATAAAACTAAATTTGGGCGAGCGGGTAAAGGCATTAGTTGGAGGCCTAGATGCGTCATTGAATTTGCTGGTTTAGCAGCTTGCATATGGGGAGGAATCAAAAGCTAGGCCAGCGGTGTCGAAGTGATTGTTAAGAGCCTCTAGGATAGCGTGTTTGTCTGTGCAACTAATATCATCAGATTTGATTTTGTTTGGCTGTGTAGATGCCAGTTTACGTCCCTCAACTTCATTCAATATCTGCCAGAACTTGGTGGTGTTGTTTCTGGAGGACGCAAGCGCATTTTGGAAATATTTGGCTTTTTCTGATCTGACCAGCTTGGTGCAATGATTTTGAATTCTTCTAAAAATGACCCATTCAGTTTCTAACTTAGTTTTTATGGCCTTTTTCCAGAGGGCATCTCTGTGCTGCAAGGTGGTTTTAAGGTACTGTACTATTAAACCAAGGGCAAGATTTTTTTCTAGGTCTGGTTTTTGTGACAGGAGCATGAGTGTCAATCACAGTAAGGACTAAGGACTGGAATAAGATATACGCTTCTGAAATGGTGGCAGCAAGATAGAATTCCTGCCTTCTAATCCTGCTGAGGTCAGTTAGGAAGGCTGTGGTATTGAACTGCCGGTAGTTCCTTTTGTAGGTATATTCTGATGCGGAGGTAGTTTTTGGCGTATGTCTTACACAGGCTATTGCCTTGTGGTCACTGATGTCATTGTGGAATACTCCTATGTGGGAGATTCTATGTGGTTTGTTGGTGAGGATTGTGTCTAGGTGGGTACTATGGGCAGGGTTTTTAAAATTGGGGCAGGTCACATTGGAAATGAGCTGGTGTAGACCGGTGGCATCACTCAGGTCTTTTAAGGGTGTGAAGCAGGAAGAGTTCCAGTCTAGGTTGAGGTCACCCATTATGATGGTTTCCGAGTCAGAGAAGGTTAGCATTTTGCAGAGGAGATTAAGAATCGCAAGCCCTCCTGACGGATAGCGTTAGCTATCCTTTCCTTGCAGGGACCAGTGGTGTTACATAAAACTGTTTTGCTGTTTAAACCTGTCATAATCATTTACTGTACTCATACTGGGCATGCCATTTGGGGGATACTGCTGCATTTGTGTGGGGTCTGTGGAAGATATTACCACAGTGAGGAGGTTAGCAGGTATGACATCCCAAAGGGTTATACTGAGACAACATGTAGCCCACTTTAGGGGGAACTACAGTCAAAATTTACAAAAACATATGTTGTGTAGCGTGTTTTGATTTGTGGATGTAGTTCTAGTGTGTCCTTCCCTTTGTTTGCTGTTAGGATTTTTTTCTAAATTTGTGTACTAGTGTTCTGTGCCATGGGGATCTTCATTTTTGAATTTTTTTCTCTTCTTTTCCCTACAGTACCTCCAGTCCCATGTGACAGTGACAAAGGAAAAGACATACTAGGACTACACACACACAAATCAGAACATTCTGCACAACATATGTTTGTATATGTTGCATGTCATTGTCAACCTGGGGAGAAATGACCTGGCAAGGGATGGGGCAGGGGTAGTGCAGGGCAGTTTAAGGGGGCTGGGGAGGGACCATAAGGAGGTAGCACACACACAGTAGCATTCGCCGAGGTGTTCCCTGTGTACAGTTGAGGAGAGGAGAGGGCACTCCACACTAGGGTTTTTAACAATGGGATGAAGACATGGTGCAAGGAGAAGGGCTTCAGCTGAACTGAAGACTAAGGGAGAGCCTGGGAGGATATGGGCCTCTATAAGGGAGATGGCCTGCATCTTTCCAGGAGGGGGACCTCAGTTCTTAGTGGGAGGTTTAAATGTTACTTGGATGAGTATTTAAGCTAGCCCCGGGGGGGGGGCTGTAATACCAAGGGAGGCAAAAATTGTCCCCCCACATGATTAAGCAATAAAGAGGGAGAGCCCGAGGGGAGGACGAAAGGGTAGGGACAAGGCAGAGAAGAAGGGTGGTATAAATAAAGAATGCAAGAAGAGAGGAGTAAAAGATGCAGGAAATGGAAAGGGGATAAGGGGAGCTTCAGAGAGCAGAACAGGTGGGGGGAGAAAGCAGGGAGGCAGGCAGGTGGAGTAAGGTATGGAGAACTATGTGCGCCAGTGCAGGGAAATAACATTCTGGACCTGTACACCGTCGTGGAGGAGGCTAGCCTGGATTTGATGGTGATAATGGGGTCATGCTGCACTGACAGTCATGACTGGAATATGGCCATACCAGGCTACTCTCTGTTCAGGAGAGAGAGGGAAGGAGGGAGGGGCTGTCCTATATGTGAGGGAGGTAACAAAAACTAGGGAAATACAGGGGCACCCAGAGGAAAAGGAAGGACTGGAGGTGCTGTGGGTCATCCTGGAGACAGGAGCTGGGGCTGCTATCTATACAGGGACTGGGGCTGCTATCTATACAGGGCTGGGGCTGCTATCTGTACAGGGGCTGGGGCTGCTATCTAAACAGGGGCTGGGGCTGCTATCCATACAGGGGCTGGGGCTGCTATCCATACAGGGGCTGGGGCTGCTATCCATACAGGGGCTGGGGCTGCTATCTATACAGGGTGTGGGGCTGCTATCCATACAGGGGCTGGGGCTGCTATCCATACAGGGGCTGGGACTGCCATCTATACATGGGCTGGGGCTGCTATCTATACAGGGTGTGGGGCTGCTATCCATACAGGGGCTGGGGCTGCTATACATACAGGGTCTGGGGCTGCTATCTATACAGGGTCTGGGGCTGCTATCCATACAGGAGCTGGGGCTGCTATCTATACAGGGGCTGTATGCAGATTTCCAGTACAGGGAAAGGAATTGGATAAGGCACTTGGTGAAGACATCATCAGGATGGCAAGTAGCGGGGAGTTGCTGCTGCTTGGGGACTTTAACCTGCCAGATGTGGATTAGAGCCTTCCAGCTACAGCCTTGGGAAGGAGCAGGGCCATCCTTGACTACCTATAAGGGGCTTTCTCCTGTGGGGCATGTTAAAATATTCCATCACTGACAGCCCGTTTGCTTCAGTATGGATATCAAGTTTATTTAATAAATGATTATAAAAAGTCACCTGAATGAATGTAAAATGCAAGGCTCTGGCTAACACATGGTCTCAGTTTATTTGTTAATGCCAGTGAACACACAGATGACAAACCATTGCAGCTATGCTGCCATACAATGTTGTTACTTGGAGTTGAAATGGATCAGTTGCTCACATAATTCATTATCAATACTGACCCTGTTCTAGGATGAATAACCTACTCACAGCTATGCCAGAAAAACACAGAGCACTGGGCTAAATCACTACCCCCAAATTAGACTTCAGACCAATAGTGGTTACTTCAATTGAAGCTTCTATTGTAAATACAGGAGTTGCTAGTGCTCTAGGTACTTAGGCTTGGTGCTGTTTTCCAATAATTGTGCCAGCACTTAGTAACTGAGTGCTATGGTAAATAAGCCCAACTACCTAAGTTCAAAGTGTGATACAATTAATCAATAATGCACAACAGGGCATGTGTCATGCTGGGATAATGTCACATTTTGGGTGGTTGTGCATGAGACCACAGGCCGAGTGCGTACAACAACCAAGAAGTGATGTTATCCCCATGACACATACTCTGGAGTGCATTATTGCGATTATAAAATGGCTTGCTTGTAGCCAGCCCAGTGGCGCTGAGGGCTGAGGCACTGGACACCTTACCTCACGCTGCATCAGTGACCCATGTTCAGGAACAAGCATGGGACACTGGGGGGGTTAGCAGGGGAGAAGAAGGATTGAGTGTCCAATGGACTGCTCTCCTTCTCCGGGAAGGGGGGTCCTCAGTGGTCGGTGCCTGCCTGCTCCCTAGCAGAGGCTGAGGACAGGATGCCACGCTGCAGAAGGGGGAGAAGTTGGGGCAGACGCTTGGAGGGGTGTGTGTGTGGATGCGTGCGCGCTCCTTTCCACAGGTGTCATTGCATGCCCCAACTCCTGAGAATTAACCAGGAAAGCCGTGGCACAATGGTGGAGGGTGCCTCGCAGGCTCCGTTCCTGGCCAGCCACAGTGCTGGCCCACTGAATCCGGACTCCGGTGGGGGTTGGGGAACCCCGCCATGGGGGCAAACCCTGGGAGAATGGGTCAACGCGGGTTGGTGGACACCGGGGGACGGGGCTAGGGGCTCCTTCTGGAAGATAGCCGGCTCAGGAAAGAAAAAGTACTAACTGTAAAAAAATAAAATAAAATGGCTTGCTTGTAAAAGCAAAAATAAAATGTGAAAAAATACATTTTTAAAATACATTTTCAGTTGCTTCTTGAATAAGTGTGATGTTGTGCTGGGATAACATCATTGTTGAAGGTCAGCACTGACCAAAGAATTTTTCTTGCTGTTTTATAATTAGTGATCAAAAACTGGTGAACATAAAATTGAGCACCTGTGTCTAACTAGGGAGTTTCTAAAAACATCTCATATAGTGCTGCACTAATGTAGTGACATTAGGGGAAAGGCAAAGCCAAAGACTCCACAGGATACAAATGATCCCATGAAAAATTATTAAATAGAAGTCTCCTTCGGATGAAGCCGATAAGATAGCTAAACTGAATACCTAAAACAAAAACACAAACAGTTGTGCTACTATTTATAGGGACTCTTGCTTAGGTCCCCAAAGGGGTTTTCTGAGGCAGTTAGTCAGCAAACCTGCTAGGAAGGGGCAGTGCTGGAGCTGGTGCTTACAAACAGAGACAGCATTGCAGATGTCACAGTGGGCAGTCCCCTGGGTACCAGTGATCACCACACAGTGTGGCTTAATATTAAGACTGGAGTAAAGGCAGACCACATGAGGATGAGGGTCCTGGATTTAGGAGGGTGATTTAAAAAAACATGGGAGACTGCTTCAGAAACTGCCTGGGGATTGCCAGGGAGGGCTAGAAGAAAAATGGGGAACAATAAGGGTGGGCATATGTAAGGCAACCAGCCTCTGCATGAAAGAAGTGAATAAAAGGAAAAGGAAAAAGAGGCCGTTATGGTACTCTATGGAAATGGCCACAGTGGTGAAGGAAAAAAGGGTGGCACTCAGGAGGTACAAAGAAATGCAGGGGAAGGAAAAAAAGAGAGATGCACCAGGTAAAACAGAGGGGAGCAAGTGAGGCAGTGAGGGGGGCAAAGGCACAGACAGAGGAAAGGATAGCCAAAGGGGTGGCCAAATGGGGATGAGATTTTCTTCGGGTACATCAGTGAGGAGAGAGATAGTGAGGATAAGGAGGATGGCATTGGGAGACTGTGCAGAAGGGGACCGAGAAAAAGCAGACATCCTAAACAGGTATTTATGCTCAGTATTTACAGTAGAGGGAGGTGGGGGATAGACTACCAGTGAGCAACAGGAACGGGGGGACTCAAGTCCACTTTCAAAGGTAGGAGTCGTGAAGGGACTTACAGCTCTGAAAGTAGACAAGGCTATGGTACCGGACGGGATACATCCGGGGGGGGGGGGACTAAAAGATGCTGACTACTCTGCTGACGGCCTTATTCAACTGCTCATTGGAACTGTTTGTAGTTTTGGAGAACTGGAGGAGAGCAGATGCAGCTGTTCTTCACAAGGGCAGCAGCAGGGAAGAGGCTAGCAACTATAGGCTGGTGAGCCTTGCCTCAGTGGTGGGGAATTTAATGGAAATACTGTAAAAAAAAGATTGGTAGAGTATCTTGAATCAAGTGGGCTGGAAAAGGAAAGGAAGCATGGATTCACGAGGGGGGTCTTGGTCTTGCCAGACTAATCTGATTGAATTCTTTGACTGGGTGGTCAGGGAGATGGGCAGTGGATGTGTTCTGTTTGGACTTCAGCAACGCCTTTGACACTGTGCCACACAGGAGACTGATTAAGAAATATAGCAGCCTAGGGGTGGGATCCAAAGTGGTGAACTGGGTTAGAAATTGTTTAATGGAGAGGTGACAGGGTGGTGGCTATTGATACTCTAAGGATGGGAGAGTGACCAGTTCGGTGCCACAGGGCTCAGTACTGGGACCTGTCCTCTTCAGTGTCTTCATAAGTGACATTGCAGATGAACTGGAAGGGAAAGTATGCCTTTTTGCAGATGATACCAAAATCTGTAACAGGGGTGACAATCAGGATGGTGTGGAAAGAATGCATGGGGATCTTGGGAAACTCAAGAAGTGATCAAAAACATGGCAGTTGGGGTTCATCACCAAAAAGTGAAAAATTACACACCTAGGGCATAGGAACCCGGGAATCAAGTATGGGGGGGGGGGGTTGCTGTCAGTCACTTAGCAGGAAAGAGACCTTGGGGTTATCATGTCTGATAACCTCAAAATGGCAGGGCAGTGTGACAAAGCAGTGGGTAGGGACAGTGCAATGGAATGCATTGGAAGAGATATCTCCAGCAGCAGCAGGGAGGTGGTGTTGCCATTGTACCACTCATTGGCGAGATGCTGCCTAGAGTATTGTGTCCAGTTCTGGAGGTCACACCTCAGAAAGTACATATACAGGGTGGAGGGAGTCCAGAGAATACAACTAAAATGGTGCAGGGGTTGCATCAAAAGTCCCATGAAGAGAGACTGAGGGTTCTCAACATGTACACCCTGGAAGAGAGGAGAGCAAGAGGGGAAATGATAGAGACATACAAGTACCTCATGAGTGAGAACAGGGTGGAGGAGGGGAGTCTGTTTCAAAGTAAAAAGCACAAGGACCAGAAGGCAGGTGATGAAGCTGGGGAGGAAGTTAAAGAGGGATGTGAGGAAGTATTACTTCACGGAAAGAGTGGAAGACATTCAGAATAGACTGCCAGTGGAAATGGTGGAGCGAAAACAGTAGGGGCTTCAAGCATGCATGGGATAAATGTAAGAATTATTAGTGAACAGGCAGAGAGTAGAGGGAGGAGGGAGGCCATGGGGACCAGTAACAGTTTGTGGAGGAAGACTAGGCAGGGACCATGTGGGCAGACTGGGTGGGCCAAGTGATCCTTCTTTCGCAAATAAATTCTATTTCTATGTTTTTGCAAATTTTGACTGTAATTCTCCTTTAATCTTTGTCTTGGTGGAGGCACCATACATTTCTTTTCTTTTGGATACAACCCACTGCTGAGTGAGAAAAGAACTGAGGAACTACCGCGTACATCTATGGCAGCCCACAATGTAAAGTAGAGGCACCTCAACCCCATGCCAGTGGGAAGGGGTGTCTTCCTACAGGGTCTTTACACTGGGATACTTGAATGAGAGAAGAGAACTAAATACCTAGCAGGCTGACTTACATGAAAAACATATTTTATTTTATACGTAAGACAGTGTGGGTCAGTAGGAGGAAGTACATTTTCAGTCAGTGTTTTGGGACAGTTCTTTAAACTTCATTAACTTTTAGTAGACAGGGATCCCAATATTCAAAAGTTAGTGCAAGTGCTAATCCAGGTTTTCGCAAGCACTCCCAATTGGCCCATATTCAGGAGCTCTGGGAGCACCAAAGTGCTAAAACACTGCTGTGCTGTTTCCAGGCGTGACCTGGGAGCATAAGGAAGGTAAGTGACTTGATCAGTGTCACACAGTATGCAAGTGGGGGCTGTGAGAGTCAAACCCAGGTCTCCAGGTTTGCAGCTCAGAGCCTTAAACCACTACGTTATACTGCCTTCTTGCTAAATGAATACTTCTATTCCATCTTCACCAGGGAGAAGGATGGACTGGTGCCTTCCAGAGGAAGAAAAGGAGTGGGGGAGAGAGGATCATGGATGTAGTAATAGGAGAGGATGCAGTGAGGATGTGGCTGGTAGCATTGAAGGTGGACAATTCACCAGGCACAGACAGAATACATCCAAGGGCACTGAGGAAACTGGCAGAAGAGTTTGCAGAGCCACTGGCGGGTCTGTTCAATAGTTCACTGGAGTCAGGCATGGTGCTGCAGGATGGAAGAATGGCACATGTGGTGCCCCACCACAAGAGCGGCCCCAAGGATGACCAAGTGAATTACAGACCAGTCAATCTGACTTCAATCATGTGCAAGCTCATGGAAACCATATTTAAGGAAAGGTTGGTAGAAAATCTAGAGGTGCATCATCTCCAGGATGCAAGGCAGCAGGTATTTATAGGGGGAGATCATGTCAAATGAATCTGACCAGCTTTGACTGGGTCATTAATACAGTAGACAGGGACCAAGCAGTAGGCATCCCCTATCTGGATTTCTGCAAGGCCTTTGACTCTGTGCCCCACAAGAGGTTGATCAGGAAGTTGGGGAATCTCAGGGTTGGGGAGAAGATGACCAGATGGGTGGGAAACTGGCTGAGGGACAGAACCCAGAGGGTGGCAGTGGGGGGAGAATTATCTAGCACCAGAGAGGTCACCAGTGGGGTCCTGCAGGGCTCGGTGCTGGGACAGGTGTTGTTCAATGTCGTCATCAGAAACATTGGGGATGGTATTAAGAGCAAAGTGTGCCTATTTGCAGATGACACCAAGCTGTGTGGGAGGGTGGACACAGCTGAAGGGAAACAGGACCTACAGGACGATCTGAAAAAGCTTGAGAGGAGGTCTGGGATCTGGCAGCTTGGCTTTAGCGGCAAGTAATGCAAATTTATACACATTGGAGCCAAGAATCCCAGGACGGAGTACTACCTGGGAGGGGTCCAGGTATCTACAATGGAGGAGGAGAAGGACCTTGGAGTGATTATCACTAGTGACCTGAAGCACTCCATTCAGTGCGAGAAAGCAGCAGCAAGGGCAAACAAGATGTTGGGATGCATAGCTAGAGGGATTAGCAGTAGGAGAGAAGAGGTTAGACTGCTCTTGTACAGGTCACTGGTGAGGCCACTTCTAGAGTATGGAGTTTGGTATTGGTGCCCACACCTCAAAAAGGACATAAAACTTCTGGAGATGGTCCAGAGGAGGGCTACAAAGATAATCATGGGTCAGCAGGGTAAGGCATACGATGTGAAGTTGAGGGCACTGAACATGTACTCCCAGGAGGATGGGGGGGGGGTGTGAAGGTGAGTGAGTGAGACAGATGCAAATGACACAGGATTTCTGGTGCAAAATGCAAACTGCGATATTCATTCTTGGAAAAAATAAATATATAAAGTTACAGAAAAAAAAATAATTAAGTGGTTAGTCTTTCAATTTCCACGTAAGATGGATCACAAGAGTCCAGGCTTAGCTTCAGCCAAATCAGGTTCTAAATGCATGAAAGCTCGTATGCACTTCCAGATACGTGACTGGAAGATCACAGAGGGTATGGGTGTCCCAGACCCTGTCAAATGTGAAACAGGTTAGCAGAGGGATCCCACAGGGGTCAATATTGGGGCCCTTGTTATTTCCGATGTTCTGCAATGACCTTCCCCAAGTGGTGCAAACCTCTAACATCAGGTTATATGCCGATGACACTGGGGTTGACACGCTAGATTTGAAAAGTAGACTGCAAAGGGACTTCGACAGCATTGGGGAGTAGTTAACAGGTTGAGGCTTGTTATGAATACAAAGATGATAAAGGTCCTTTATTTTGGAAATAGTAAAAAACAATTGTTAGATATATTATCATTAAGTAATACACTGATAGAACAGGTCATGGAATATCTATACTTGGGATTAATTTTTGATGCGGAATTAAATTTTCAAGGACATATTAGGGAGGTGTTAAATAAAGTTAACTAAAAACTAGGTACACTTAGATGTACATTCAGATGCTTAGATCAAAGAGCTAGGAAAATGATTGTAGAGCAGATAATATTGCATTTTATTGATTACGAAAGCAATATTTATAGGGTTGCACCTAAACAAATGTGGGATAAATTGGACAAAATTCAGTATAGACTTGCAAGATTTGTATTGGGATGTCATTTCAGGACTCATCATTGTTCAATGTTAATCAAGTTAGGGTGGTTAAACTTAGAACATAGAACTAATGAAATGTGGTTAAAATTATTACACATACATTTTACAAAACAACCAGCACGCTACGTCTCAGTCACTGCCCTGACAAAAAAGGTAGAACCAATCTTAACCAGATCTGTAAATGAAAATAGGATAATGATTAATCATATTAAAACAAGATTTTGGTGGAAACAACTTTAAAATATCAAGCAGCTAAATTTTGGAATATGCTTCCGCATCCTATGAGAGTAATGACATTCCGAAAACAATTTCATTTTGGTCTAAAGGCTTTGTTCCCATTGGTGTGCAACTATTAAGTTAACAATTTAGATCTTTAGTACCCACCTACTAGTAAAAGGATCAAAAGGTGTATATTTGTTTGCATATTTTGCGATTTGGAATATGTGTTGTTTGTTTGTATACTTGAGGTTTTTTTAGTCTAAATATTGTATGTTTTGTCTGTAAATGTATTTGAAAGTGCAATATAATTGTCATGTAGTAACATCTAACAGGACTGTCTTGCAAACAGGGATTTTATCCCTAATTACATGTATTTATCCTGTATAAAAATAAACATTTTAGCTATCTATCTATACTTCCTCTACACAGGTCAGTACTCCACTGACCTACAAATCTTTCTGGCAACTCAAGAGGTAGGTTTTTTATGCCTGCCTCTAAGTGACATCAGCATCATGTGATCCGCCCCTTTTTCTTAAATTCAAAATAATCCTTTATAAACTGACATTTCTCCCATAATATAAAAGTATTTACAATAGAACATCATACAACTTCCAATATTTACATAAATCATTCAGCATATCCCCTTACTTTCTTTTTAAACAGAGAATTCATAGATAATTAGGATGTGCCCCTCCTACCCAAGTGACATCATATAATCCTAAAAGTATTTAAGAGCTGGCTAGTTGGGCTGCCAGCCCCTAAAGAAGACATCTACAGCACCAGGTTTACTTTTTTCCACTTCATTTAATACCAAAAAGCTCTGTAAGAGAGGTATAATAAGGAGCATAATGTTTTATCAGTGGTTTCTGTTTATTTTTAATACACAGCTTGCATAATGTTAAATCTAGATGTCAGAGAAAAGAGAACAAGAGAGCACACTCCTCCATTCACCTTATCTGCATCTCTTCAACATTATATTAGGAGGTTCTGGAAAGAAAAAATAATGAAATACAGTAACTAAACTTTGGAACAAGCGGCTGCCCGCCAGTACACAAGCATCTCTTTTCATTGGCCAGCAGCTCCCTGACCAGAAATGAATTGTCTTATTTTTAATTGTTTGTCTGTCTTATTGGCTCGAGTGCAGTATCTGAGTTTAAAGTATGGTGGACAGGAAGTAGAACGTCGGACGGGAATACCGTGGTGGGCGGTAATCCCATTAGTGCCTGGTTTATGGGATAGTCCCTCTACATCACCCTGAGAATTCTTGGACTGACGGCCAGAGCATGATTCAGCTGAGCTGTTCGATGGCTTAGCGGTGAGAGCAAGGAATCAACAGTGTACGTGGTACACCAGGCATCCTGGGTTTGAATCCTGCTATTTCTGATTAAATTGTTTTGTGAATTTTGCTAGGACTGGAGTTGATTATATAAATTCTGGGGAGGGGGTGCGGGAATGTGTGTGAAGCCCTCCCCACATGGGGGTGTGGGGGGCAAAGCCCCTCTATAAAAAACAATGATCCACTGTTAGGTTCTGGATTTTGTGCTTGGCACGGACGGGATTACCGCCCGCCATGGTATTCACGTCCGCCTTTCTACTACCTGTCCACCATATTTTAGACTCAAACACTGCACTCCTTCCGGGTTTTCTCCAGCACTTTAACCCACTCGACCATACGGTGGAGTTAAGTGCGCAGTACAAGTCATGAGACACTGTGGGCACTTTGTACCCCGGACCCTTTCCAAGAATAACAAAGCACTCCTTTTTCACTTTAATTATTCAGCTCCTAATACAAAAAAAAAACAACAAAGGGCTATTGGCTGTTTTTTTGGGCTGGGTACCTTTAACTTAGCTATTGAACCCTTATTATTGTAATGCATGCCCAGGACATATATAGCAACAGAAATAATAAAACCATTTTCTGTTCAATAAATGGCTTTATCTGTGATTAACTACAGCTCAGACAGACTATTTAATTTCTAGATATATGCCTGTCTCATAATACAAGGCTGTACTTCTTCCTCATACAGCTGCATACATGACCACGTAGAGGGGAAGAAAGAGGAAACTGAGTTGGAAAAGACAGTAAAGAATAAGAAAGGATTTACTGTAGGTGGCCAGCCTAGCAGTGAAAATTAAGTAGGGAGTTTAGATAAGTATAATAGGAGGCTGTTGTAACAGACTGGAAAAAGGGGGATTAAAAAAACTTTGGTGTTGTAGCTACAAGGGAGGGTCTAGCCTATCCCACACACCCCTGTGCGAGAGGGAAACAGTCTGAACTGGTTTCCACCTTCCCGTCACCCTGAGAGGGTTAGAGCTTCCACCCTCTACAGAAGCTCCACACCAGGGGCCCTTCTTGTTAATACAGGAGTATCATTTTGATAACATGTTCCTATTTTATGATACTCATCTTATTCCTTGGGGTTAACTGGAAAACATCCAGTGAGACATTTTATTCATTCAGTTCTGTGTGAGAACATAACAGCGTGACAAAAAAAATCTGTGTTTTTGTGTTGTGACCCAGCTCTATGTGTGACTGAAAACTGGTAAGGCTGTAGGACTAGATAACAGCACATAATCCTAGAATTCTTATCCTTCATTTGGTTGATCCAACATAAAGGATTGTGGTCAGTGACTACTACAAACCTAATTCCCCACAGATAGTACTTTAAAGCAATAATGGCTCAACGTGTGGCTAGACATTCTTTTTCAATTGTGATGTACTTCTGTTCCCTTTCGTATAATTTCCTTCTGAGAAAAATCACAGAATGTTCTTCTCCATCTACTGTCTGTAATAGCACAGCCCCAATTCTGGTTTCAGAAGCATCTGTGTGGACTTCAAAGAGTACTTGGAAATCAGGGCTGGTCAACATGGGGTAGAGCAAAGGATAGCTTTTATTTTCCTGAAAGCTTCATTGCATGCTGGGGACCATTGAACTTTGTTTGGACATCTTTTCTTTGTAAGATCTGTTAGGGGGCTAGCAATAGTAGCAAAGTTCGGTGTGAACCTGCGATAGTAGCTGGCTAGTCCTAAGAAAGATCTCACATGTTTTTTTGTGAGAGGAATAGGAATATTGGCTACAGCCTCCACTTTTCCTACATCTGGTTTTACTTTGCCATTCCCCAAGATAAAACTCAGATATTTGGTCTCTGTTCTGGCCACTGCACATTTTGCGGGGTTTATGGTCAAGCCAGCTTCTGCAATAGATTTTAATACGACAGACAAATGTTCTATATGGGACTCTCAATCAGTACTGTAGATGACCACGTCATCGAGGTATGCTGCACAGTAAGGTGTATGGGGTCTTAATATTTTGTCCATGTACCTTTGAAAGGTAGCGGGGGCTCCATGGAGGCTGAATGGCATGATATTAAATTGATAAAGACTAATAGGGGTACAAAATGAGGTTTTGTCCTGCGATTCTGTGGCCAATGGTATTTGCCAATACCCTTTAGTGAGGTCCAATGTCGTAATGTACTGTGCTGTCCCTAGTTTGTCCAGACTATCATCAATCCTTGGCAAAAGGTACCCATCGAATAATGATATTGTATTCAATTTTCGGAGGTCCAGGCACAATCTTATCCCAACCTCCTTTTTGTCCACAACTACTATGAGGAAGACCCAGCACTGTTAGAAGGTATGATAATACCCAGCTGCACCATTTTCCATACTTCTGAATAATCTCCTTTCTTACTTTTTCTGGTAGTCTATTGGATTTTTGGTGACTAGGCCCCCTTGAGTCACAGTGATAGAGTGTTCTACCCCTTTTGCTCACCCTGATGTGTTGGTAAAAGAGTCCTTCAAAGTCTGCAGTATCTCTTGCAACTCACCTAGCTGTTTAATGTTTAACTCAGGGTTCATCTGTACCTCATGTAACTTTCCCAATTTTTCCAACCTCCTATAAGCTACTTCTAGCTCTGTTTCTTTTTGGTCCAGGTGGAGAAAGAATGAAGGTATAGGTTTTTCATGCCACCTGTGCAATAGGTTTGCATAACATATTTTTTGCTGGGTCTCTTCCCGGGCATATCTATTTCAAAATTTACCAGTCCTGTCTGTCTAAGTATGGTATAGGGCCCCTGGCACTTCATGAGTAGCTTGTTGTCTGAGGAAGGCAACAAGAGCAAAACCTTCTCCCAATGTTGAAATGTTTTATTCTGGAGCCTTTGGTCATAACGTACCTTCTGGTGTCCCTGCCTTTGAATACTATTCTGATGGGCAATTTCGACAAACCTAACAAGCCCTTTATGTAACTAAGCCAAATAATCAAGTACATTGGTGTGCCCCACACTCTTACCTTCCTCCCAGTGTTCCTCGATGACATCTAATGGACCCCTGGGATTTCTTCCATACAATAATGTAAACAGAGACGGCCCCGTAGACGCCTGTGGTACCTCCCTATAGGTGAACAATAAATATGGCAGAAATTTATCCCAGTCCTTGCCTTCCTCCTGAACAAATTTCTTTACCATATTTTTCAAGGTTTTGTTAGACCATTCAACGAGGCCAACAGTCTGTGGATGGTAGGGGGACGTTCAAACTACTGACACACCCAGCAAATAGTACAGCTCTTTTAGCATTAAGTCATTAAAATTGCAGTCCTGGTCTGTCAGGATTTCCTGAGGTATCCCCATCCTGCTAAAGATTTTTGCTAGTTTCTCTGCTATTCTAGGAGCAGTGATCATGTGGAGGGGTACTGCCTCAGGGTACCTAGTAGCATAATCACAGAGTACCAATATATATGTTTCCCTTTGAACTCTTCTCTAGTGGCCCCACTATATCCATTGTCACCCTTTCAAAGGGAGTAGTAACAATAAGGATAGGCTGTAAAGGTACTCTGTCTCTTCCCCCCTTATGCCACCTTTGACATTCTGTACACATACAGCAGTATTCTGCTACTTGGTCATGTACAGTGGACCAGTAAAACCTGGTTAGCAAGCAATTTAGAGTCCCTCCCTTCATGACCTGCCATAGGGATATTATGGGCAATGTAATCAACTGGTCCCTATAATAATAATACATTCTCAGTATAACAAACCACTTTTAATCACATATTGGGGGGGGAGGGGTCCTTTTTCAATACCCTGTCCCACCTGTGAAAACAAAGGGGTTAGTGTACTATCCAACTTTTGTTCATTCTGTAAATCACAACTCTGCAATATATGTCCCAAATCTGATGATATATCTGCATGACTGTCAACCCACTGTTTCTTCAATCTCATTTTTCGCTGCTTTTGTTTTCCTGTTTGCCTGGTTCACCATATAGTTCATCATCAAAGGGAAACACAGTGGGGATCTGTTCTTGTCATGCTTGAGCCCTTGCAGTAACAGCCACTAATGGTTCCTGGGCATGCTGAATTTGAATTAGTCTCTCAAACTCCGGATGATCCTGCCCAATAATGATTGGCACTGGGAGTCAGGGTGCAAGGCCTACAGTCATTTCATGTGTCTCTTGCTCCATAGTAATTTTTATGGCTGTAGTTGGATAGCTATGGTCCATAGCTATCCAACTACAGCCATGGTCATCCCCATGTATACAAATAACAGCAGTGTCAGGGCCTTTAGGTTGGATACCATTTACTAGGTCAGCTTGAACCAATGTCTGATGGCTTCCAGAATCTGTAAGTCCCATCATCTGTTTGGTACCAATCTCTACAGTGCTGTGTATCTCAAATTTGCTAAAGCAGGGTTACTGCTTCTGGTCTTTTATTGGGACAGTTTCTAGCAATATGTCCTTTACCTTTACAATTGTGGCATATAATGTCTGAGAATATATCTTGCCCCCTCTTTCTGGCTTCCATTCAGGTTTAGCAGTAAACTAGTTAAAGGTTTGAGAAAAGTTAGGGTTTCTTACTGGGTTTGATGTATTGGAGTTTGTCCCTTGGTACCCTCTAGGCTTGGGGGGGTCAAGCAGCCATATAATCTACTGCAAGGGTGATAGTTCTTTCTGTGGAATCTGGTTTATGTAATTTGACCCAGATTTGTACTTCCTGGGGAAGAATTTGGATGAATTGTTCAATAATTACGAGTTCCACAATTTGATCCACCATCTTGGTACTGGGTTGTAGCCATTTGCAGTACAGTTCTTTTTTTTTTTTTTTGTGAACTCTGTTTATTCTCTCCGACCATGGAACTCTCTCCAGCAAGCCCCCCCTTGGCAACCTCTACCTCCCAGTCTGAAGCTCAACCTCCGGCATCTCCACTCCGGGGGACCCCCCCGGCTCTGAGACCCCCAAGGTGGGGCCGCCTGCCCCGGCGCTCTAGCTATAATCAAATGCCCCAGAGGAAGGAGAGGGACAGGCTTTGGAGGTGAGCCTGACGGCGGGAGTGTAGGCTGTGGAAGAATGGCGCCTTTGCCTATCCATGAATGGGGGTATTTTGCTTGTTAGTGCCCCTAGAGCTCAGACGTGCAATGATGTCCTGCTCAGCGTGCACTCATTCCCGAACGTACTCGAAGGTCATCCGCCGCAGCTCATCCCCTTTTGTCTGCCTGCCAGATATTTGCATGGCCCCAGTCACCACCAGGGGCTACTGTTGCACTGGCCAGGATAAACCCCCCCCCCCGAGGAAGGAGAGCAGTCCATAGGATGCTTGATCCTTCCTCATTCCTTGCCGACCCCCGACGACCCATGCTTATTCCCAAACACGGGTCACCAGTGTGGCGCAAGGTGTGGCATCCAGCGCCTCAACCCTCAGTGCACTGGGCCAGATGCAGTACAGTTCTTTGAGTCTGGCATATGCCTCCCTTGAGGTAGTCATAGTTTGCAGTTTTAAGGATCAAAACATTTGTCAGTATGTCTCTATTGATGTCATACCAATGTAAGATTTCCTCCTTTACTCGATCATAGTTTTCGGCTTCTCAACCTCTCAGATGACTGTACACCAGCTGGGCCCTTCCAATCAAGTAGGTTGCTAACCTAATCACTCAGTGGTCTCTGGGCCATGTACAAATCCTGGCAATTCTTTCAGATGTTGTTAGGTATGCTTCTGTGTCATCAGTTTCTGCAAGCTATGTTAATTTAATGTCTTTTGGGGCATTACAGTCAGAATGTTCAGAGCTCATGGCTTGTATGGCTCTAAGGGTATCTGCCCACTTTTCATCCTGTTTCAATAAGTCAACTTTCCTCTGTTTCTCCATCTCCATCTGTTTGATGCACAACCACCTCTGGAACTTGCTGACATCTTCTGGTGGTGTATATGTGATGTCCTCCCTGGTCTCCTGCATGCTGGTAAGGCATACAACACGAGGCTGAGGGCACTGAACTTGTACTCCCAGGAGGACAGGAGGAAGGGGGAACATGATTGAGACCTTCAAGTACTTGAAAAGGATAAATAAGGTGGATAAGGAGGGTCTCTTTAAGTTACGTGGTGGCCAAAAAATGAGGGAACACAGTCTTAAGCCGGGAGGGTTAGGAGGGAGGTCAGGAGACACTTCTTCACAGAGAGGGTGTTGGCAAGTTGGAATGTGCTTCCTGAAGAGGAGGTCTCATCGAAGACAGTGGGCAGCTTCAAGAGAGGCTGGCATAGGGCTACTGCTTGCGGCGCCAGTGACCCAGGTTCAGAAGCGAGCCTGGGCTGCTGGAGGTCCATCCGGGGGGGAGGAGGTTTGTGCACCCTGAGGGCTGTTCTCCTCCTCTTGGGAGGGTGGGCTGCAGATCCCTTTGCTTTACTGCCACCTGGGTGACCACAGGTGGTGGTGCAGCAGAATTGCAGAGTGAATGAGCGGGAGGATGTCAGCCGAAGTCTGGAGCAGCGGCACATCTCTGCATGCCCTCATCTCCTTGGATCTCCTTGCATGCTGTTGTCCTTGGGGGTATGGGGAACCGAAACAAGGAAAATCCCTGCACCTGCGCCTGGAGCCAGGTCTCGACACCTTAGCCACATGACCAGGCTCCATGGGGAGGTTCAGCTGGACCACCCAACATGCTCAAATGGACTGTAGGGGGATGACCTGGGGCCCTCCTCCCTGCCTGGGGGGGGGGGTAAACCGCTGCTGGATGGGGGGTAGTGCTCTGAAGCACCCTGGAAATGCCTGGTGGAGCCCTACAGGATGCCTTGGGAATCCCAAAGGATAGGGGCAGATGCGGTGCAGAAGGAGGCAAATAAACAGAGAATATAAATAAAGAGAGAGGCTAGAACAGACATAGGGGGAAGGTAAGGGTCAAGAGTGGAGAGGAGGGAAAGGATGGGAGGAGTGGGGGGGCCGGGTCAGTAGCTCAAGCTGTGGACCCTGCAATATGAGAAAACTGGATAGACCAAATTACCTTCTGCTGGCTTCTTCATATGTTCATATGCATAGACTCATAGACATGTGTCGGCAGAAAAGGACCTTCCTGGCCCATCAAATCTGCCCATTCCCCCCCTCTACTTGTCCCCCCATCCTCCCTTTGACAACCCCTTGTGTTTGTCCCAGGCCTTCTTGAAACCCTCCACTGTACTGGCCCTCACCACCTCCTCCGGCAGTCTGTTCCAGGGCTCAACCACTCTCTCTGTGAGGTAATACTTCCTAATGTTTCCCTTAAACCTTCCCCCTCCACTTTCAGTCCATGCCCCCAGTTCTTGTATCTACCTTCCCTGAAAATAAGCTCTCCCCCACTTTATTGATCCCCTTCACATATTTGAATGTTTTGATCATGTCCCCTCTCTCCCTTCTTGTCTCCAGAGGATACAAATCCAGCTCCTTCAACCTCTCCTTATATGTTTTCCCACTTAGCCCATGAACCATTTTAGTGTCCCTTCTCTGCACCCTTTCCATACCATCTATATATTTTCATAGACGGGGCCTCCAGAACTGTACCCCATACTCCAGATGTGGCCTCACCATGGAACTGTAGAGTGGCATCAGCACCTCCTTCCTTCTGCTGGTTATCCCTCTCCTTTTGCACGCCAGCATCCTGTTAGCTTTGCCCACTGCCTTGCTGCACTGGGTCCCCACTCTATGGTCAACAGTGATTATAACTCCTAGATCCTTCTTGTGTCTGGTTGCAGACATTAACTCTCCCCTAGTGTGTACGTGGTATTTGGATTCCTCCTCTCCAAGTGCATCACTGTGCATTTCCTGGCATTGAATTTTAGCTGCCATGTTTCCGACCACTCTTCCAGTTATCTTAGATCCTTCTTCATTGCCTCTACCCCGGTGTCTACCCTGTTGCTGGGTTTTGTGTCATCCGCGAGGAGACAGACCTACCCCTGAAGCCCCACTGCTATATAGCTGACGTAGATGTTAAACAGAATGGGCCCCAACACCAACCCCTGGGGGACCACACTCATCACCCATGTCTCCCCAGAGTGCACCCCAGTGACCATGAACCTTTTGCTTCTACCCATCAGCCAGCTGTCCACCCATGTTGTTATTTTCTGCCCCACCCCTGGACTCCCCAACTTTTTAACCAGTCTTTTGTGGGGCACTGTGTCGAAGGCCTTCCTGAAGTCCAGGTAGGCCATATCCATTACCCCACCCTGATCAACCACCCTCGTCACCTCATCGAAGAATTTGATCAGGTTCGTCTGACATGACCGCCTCCAAGTGAAGCCATGCTGCTGAATGTCTTGCAGCCCCCTTCCAAATAGCTAACTACCCTTTGTTTCAATAGTGTCTTCATTACTTTTCCCACCACTGATGTGAGACTGACCAGGTGATAATTGCCTGCCTTCTCCCTGCTGCCACTTTCATGAAATGGCACCATATCTGCCTTCTTCCAGTCCTCCGGTACCCACCTTATGTCCAGAGACAAGTTCAATAACCCCGCCAATACCCCCTTAATTCCCTGAGCACCCTAGGGTGTAGGTCATCAGGGCCCATGGCCTTCTTCACCCTCAGCTTACCTAATCCTCCCTCACCTCTTTCACACTGATTGGGCTAGTATCCACCCCCCTCCCTTTTCCTTTCTCGCTTAGCGCTGGTCCGCTCCCCCCCCCATTGCGAAAAACGAGCTGAAGTATCCATTCAGCACCTCAGCTTTCTCAAAATCCCCTTCCACCTGCAATCCCCTCTCCCCTTAATTCTTACTATCCCTTGCCTTACTTTCCTCCTTTCCCCTATGTATTGAAAAAAACAATTTGTCCCCCCTCCCCATTTGGCCTGCCTATCAATTCTCTCCTCTGTTTCTGCTTTAGTCTTCCTAATCCTCTGCCCTTCCACCCTCAGCTTCTCTTTGTAATTTTCCCTATCCTCCCTCCTTCCCTCCCCTGCGTCCTCTTATATCCCCCTAAATACCCTTTTCTTCTCCCCATTGCCTCCCTCACTTCCCTATTGAACCACAGTGGCCTCCTCCTTCTTTTGTTCTTCCTCACCCTCCTTACACATCCCTCTGATGCTGTAAGGACCCCCCCCTTGATCTTTTTCCATAGTTCCTCCACCCCTCCCTCCATCCCCCATACCTCCCCCCCACTTCCTCACAGAATATTTCCCTCATCCTGGGAAAATCAGCCCACCTGAAGTCTAGGACCCTCTTGGTGGTTTGACTAGCCTTATACCCTACTCTGACCTTGAAGCCCACTGTGCTATGGTCACTATCTCCCAGGCTGGCCCCAACCCCCACTCCCTCCATGTATGTTTGTAAAATGGATAGACAAGATGTGGACTCAGACTGAAACTCTTTGGTCCTGTAACCTGTGAGTAAGAGGGCTTGGGGGGGGGGGAGAGGAGTACTGACTTGCTTGGTGGTATCAGCAGGGTAAATCCCTAGGTTATTACTCATTTCACTCTGCACTTTTTGAAATATTTCATTTTCAATTTTATTGATAGGGTAATACCTTTAGGCACAAGTGCATTTTTTCAGTGGTGACCCAGTCAAGGTTTTACAGTACAACATATACTAAAAACATACAATATGTCCCTGTGCTTGTTGTGGATTTACTTACCAGACTGGCACCATTGTCCCTGTGCTAACCTCCACGTGTCTCTTGTATGGTACATGATATAACAATATCTCATCATAGTAAAAAAATAAAATAAAAAAATCATTATACAACAAATACAGTTTGGTGCTATGCATATAAATTATTATACAATGAATATGCATACACAATGTCCCGGTGGCACTGAGGGTTGAGGCATCTGCCTTACCTTGCACCATGCTGGGACATGGGCTCGGGAATAAGCCCGGGATGCTGGGGGTCGGCTGGGGAGGAGAGGATTGAGCGTCCAATAAACTGCTCTCCTCTCCTGGGAGGGAGAGGAGTTTCTGTCTGCGCCGTTTGTGACACCCGGTGGAGACCGGGTGCACTGCAGTTGTGGGACCAGCATGGAGGGGAACATCGGGCTGCCATCCTACAGATGTGCATGGGAACGCTCACGTTGCATGCTAGATGGCACTGCACATCTCGCGTTCAGGGGGGATGACCAGAAAATGAGAAAAAGGCCCTGGCCCCTGGTAGGCAAAGGAGGGTCCAGTGGCTGGCCGCCATGCCCGAATGTCAGGCCTTCCAGCCTGCTCCGGTACTCTCTCCCTGCCCTGGTCACTCAGTTAGATTGTAGATAGAACACCAGGTGGAGTCGGAGGTCCTGCCCCAGGGGCTTAGAGCCAGGAGATTGGGTCACCAGTTGCAGTGGAGCGGAGATGGGCCCATACTGGGCAGGTCTGGAGGCTTCAGGCAGGCGGGTAGAAGACCGGACTGGGTGACCACTTTGGAGAGTGTCTGGGGTGCCAGTGAGAGAAGGGGGCATAAAGAAAGTTGAAAAGAAATATGCATGCACAAGATCAAGAAGGCACAGTCGTAAGCCTTCCAAAGTATTAGGCAAGCAGACATTTCTATTTAAAACATATACATCCTACCAAGTTATTCATATGAAATCTCAGATCACTCTTAAGTTGCACAATTTGGTGATTAACAACTACAGTAAATGGTAAAGAATTCCATGTTTTATTGCTCTATTCTTAAAAGGACTTTGTTCTAAAGTTGTTCTGCAGTTAGGTATTTCTAGCCACACATTTTTTGTAGATCTGGGCCAGGATTCACAAAAAATCGCAAAATGCCATGCAAATGTTTGCGTGACACCTTGTGATTGCCCAGGTTGCAAAACTCACTATTCACAGATGGATAGCAAATGGCACTATCCAACTGTGAATAGGACTGGATAGCGGCAGTTGAAAAACTGATATCGCTACCTCTAACCCCACTGACGCAACCCTGACCCACAGCCAAGTGAATACCTTTGCAAGTATAGTGCTGATGCGCCAAGTCGGTATTCGCTAAGACATCCATTGGGTATGGATGGCGCTACTGGTCATTTGCATGCCCATTATGGGCTCATTTGCATGGCTGGAGGCAGGAGGTTAGTGTGCCCCCCCCACCGCTGATCCCCTTCCCGATAGTGCAGACACATGTCTGGTAGTCTAGTGGATCCCGCCCCCTCCCCGATCCCTGATCTCCATAGAATAGTAAAACATTTTCATAGTGTAGTGGTCCCACTCCCCTCCCCAATCACCGATTGCCATCTGTAAATGAACTAATACTCAGTCCCTGGTAGTCTAGTGCCCCTCCCCGATCGCCATCCCCAAATGAACTAATACCCAGTCCTTGGTAGTCTAGTGTCCCTCCTTCCCAATCATTGATCGCCATGTCCAATGAACTAATACCCAGTTCCTGGTAGTCTAGTGTCCCTCCCCCACCCCAGTCACCGACGCCATCCCTCTATGTCACATATATAGCTCTGGTGGTCTGGTGGCCCCCCCACCCTCAGGTAATCACCCACCATCCCGCTCTCCCCAGCATGACTGCCAGTCAGCGAGCAGAACAGCTCTCCTCACACCTCCATGGTTACCCATCGACTGAACTGTCAATGACAGCGTGCAGTATACACTACAAACCCATTGGCTGACATGTTTTGCAGTTATACAGTTTTACTTTTTGTTCTGCTACAAACATGTATGTTAGTAATGTTTCATGTTACAGTTGGATAAGGTTGCTGGAGGGAGGGATTACGAGATGTGAAAGAATATACGAGGGTTACCATCTATTAAACTTAGCTAGACCAAATAGCTGTCATATATACAGCTGCAGACTTTACGCGGGCCTGATATTCAAAGGTTAGCACCAGCACAAATGTGGTTTCCCCCAGTGCTACTGGGTTTGTGGCTTGTGCTTGGGGGGGAGGGAATATTCAGAGGCCCAGTTAGTGCACCCTAAACGCATTTGTGAGCAGGCGCTAAAATAATGGTGCGTGCGCCCATGCAAATGAGGGGGTCCCCTCTGGCATACGGGCACAGCCGCATGTTCAAAGATTTGCGATGGTGGTAAATGGACCCCAAAGTGGCACTATTTACCACAGCCGAAAACCATAATTTAACCAGGCACTAAGCCTTTGCTCCCACCCCACCGGTGGCAGGATAGCTGTACTACAGCCACCAGCCCTGATCACCCGTAACACCTCCAACGATGCAGTCCCTGGCGTCTAGTGGCACCCCCACCCCCTTGAGCATCTGTACCATGTATTGTCTGCAGTCCCTGGTGTCTAGTGGCACCCCTACATCCCAAAGCACCCATACCATGTAAATTGTCATATTCCTGGTGTCTAGAGGTACCCCACCACCTTGCAAGGTTTCATATCTATAGTGTCTAGCGGCACTCCCCAACCCCCAAACACCCGTCCCATGTAAGTGTTCACATTCCTGGTATCTAGTGGTACCCCCTATCCTTCTAACACCTGTCCTGTGTAAGATTTCATACCCCTGGTGTCCACTGGCACTCCCCACCCCCCCAAACACCTGTGTACATTGAGACAGAATGCCCTGGTATCCAGTAGTTTCCCCTGCCCCTCTGAATGCCCGTTGACATACGGAAAGGTATGCATCGGCAGCCATGTGGTCCCCCTATCCACCTCACCTGCTCACAGAACACAGCCCATCACCTGCCCTTTACCAGGGTGTCCATGGATGTACTGGGTCACTCAATGCAGTACAATGACTGGCACAGCTCTCCTCTCACCTCCTTGGTCAGCTGCCTTATGAGCTGTCAGTGAGCACGCGAACAGTATATGCTTCAACTCGGCCTTCCTCTCAAACATAAAAACTTCTTCTAAATTTTGGAAGGTAGTCCATGCCCTTTTCACTCCACTATCCCACCCTCCCCTTCCTGTCCTCAGGATAAACAACACTCTTGTGGCCTGCCCAAGCACGGTCGCAGCAGAATTCAACTTCTACTACACCACATGTGCCACGGAGCTACTAAAGTCCCTCACATTCTTATCTCCCCCTGCTCCCACCACCCCCTCACCTACCCCTCCCCCATCCCCTCTTCCTCCCTTTTCCTTCTCTACCATCACCACAGATGATGCTGTAACTGCCCTGCTAATTATCTATCCCTCAAAAGATTTCTCCCCTGATGACCTGGACCCTAAGCTTCTTTCTTTCTCTGCTCCTGCCATCGCCTACCCCTTCTCCCTCTTCCTAAACCTATCCTTTGCTTCAGGCACAGTCCCTTCCTCCTGAAAGCAGGCAGTCATCCTCCCCCTACCTAAAGGTGGTGACCTCTTTTCCCCCAGCAACTATTGCCCCATCTCCCTTCTATCTACCCTTGCTAAACTCCAGGAACACTTGGTCCTTACCCAACTTACCTCCTATCTGACTGACTCCTTCTTCTTCACCCCGTTTCAATCTGGATTCAGAAAAAAACACTTCACCACCACCTCCCTGCTCAGGCTCACTGACTCCATCCTTACAGGGATGGACAAAGGCCTCATCACCTCAGCTATCTTTGTTGATCTTGCCAAAGCTTTCAACACAGTCTCCCACTCCCTCCTCCTGAACTCACTAACTGATTTAGGGCTTAACCTCACTGGTAGAACTCAATCAGTAAGGATCTCCTGTGTCACCCCCCCCTCCAATCACCACAGCAGTCCCTCAGGGCTTGGTACTTGGTCCCCTGCTGTTCTCAATCTTCCTAAATGACCTACCCTCAGTCTGTTCCCCCTCCACCTCCAGCCACATGTACGCTGATGATACCATCCTGTATGCATCTGGCTCAAGTCCTGCTGAGGTTACATCCAGTCCACAGTGCGAGTTCAACAAAATCCAGCTCCAGTTTGCTAACCATCACCTCTTTCTTAATGCCAAGAAGACAGTCTCCATGACCTTTGGCACCAGGCAGAGACTCTCCCCAACCTCCCCTCCTTCCACACCCTGGATGGGACCTCACTGGAGGGCACTTCTTCCTTTAGAAATCTTGGGGTTTGGCTTGACCGACACCACAACTTCTCTGGACATATTGACGCTATTATGAAAAAACTGCACCCCAAGGTTGGTGCCCTTTACAGAAACCGCAGTAGCATCCCTCCTGCAGCAAGGCACGAACTCGTCCAAAAGATGATCCTTCCTATTTTTGACTACTGTGATGTGGTCTGTGGTGCTGCTCCCAAATCTCCCCTGACCAGATTGGACACTCTGTTCCACTCTTTCTGCCGCTTTGCACTGGATGCCCCTAACCGCATTCATCATTGTGATCTATACCATGCCCTGTCCTTCCCCTCTCTAACAAACAGAAGCCTATCCACTGCACAAAATTCACCTCCAAACACTGGTTGGGTGAACTCCCCTCATACCTCTCCCCCTCTTTCATCACTCCTCCCCCTCCCTCCCACTCCCTTAGATCCACCGACACTCGTTCCTTATTGATCCCTCGGCGTTCCACACTTATTGGCGCCTTTTTTTTGAATTTCTGAATTTAATCCCCTCGCAGCCAGAGGACTTCTGGAATCTGAGACAGGTAGGACCCAACTGGCACAAGCTTTAGGCAGGTAGGAGGAAAGTTCAGCCCCCCCCCAGTAGAGCGCCGTGCTGCGGTCTGAGAAGTTTAAACCCCTGAGGGAAAAAAAAAAAATTCAGCCCCCATTTGTGTTACGGTCGCTTGGCTGCAGTCTCGTGGCTCCGTTGAGCTCTTCAAGTACCTGGGGGTTACCCTTGACTCCAAGCTGGACCGCTCCCTGCACATACGAAACTCCTGCAGGGCCACTAACTACAAACTGGGCCTGGCATACAGGGCAAAGAGCTGCCTCACCCCTGTGGCCCGGCTTGCTTTTGCCAAAGGGGTGCTTCTTCCCACGCTTTGTTATGGGCTCCCCTCCTATGTGAATGCCCCCAAAACTTCGCTTATAAAATGGGACACAGCGTACAACAATATTTTTCGCTTCACTCTATCAGCTCCCTGTCTCACCCACCACTGTCAGCTCTACGCGAGGCTGGGCTGGCTCTCCCCTAGTAACAATCGATCCTTTGTCTTGGGCAACTTAAAGGACAACATCCTCCAGTCATCCACGTCTCCTGCACTCGCTGATCTGCTCAAACCTGTCCCCTCTGGTTATCGACTGAGGTCTACTGACTCCCAGACCCTCATGGTCCCAAAAACCCGCTCCCGTACAGGGGACCGGGCTTTCAGTGCCCTTGCCCCCAGAGCTTGGAATCAACTCCCTGCTCATGTAAGGATCGCCCCCTCCCACAGGAGTTTCAGGTCCTCCCTTTGGGACCACCTAAAACAAGCATCAGCCTGCCTCTGCTCCTAGTCGCCCTCCCCTCCAGGTTGCCTGGATGTCCTCTGACAGCTCGCGAGCCATCATATTGACTGCACTCCTTGAAAAGGCTCCGCTGACATCTGGTTGCCCCTTTGGCCACCTCCAGTGGCCACCATGCCCTACTTGCTGCACTTACTTTGTATTTTCTACTTAGCTACAGTTCTGCTGCCTATTTCCTGTCTGTACCATGTCGAACCTGTTGCTACCATGTTCCACTATATGTTATTTGCTTGGGCTCTCTACCTGCACTGTACTGTACCATATTGACTAATTGTTACCTTATCTCTGAAGTATTGTTTTGACTTTGTAACTCTGCCGGGTCGCTCCTGAAAATAGGCACTTGTCTGTCTAGTGTGCTTACCTGGAAAACAAAAGCTAAATAAGTAATAATAAAAAAATGGTTTCTCCTACAGCCTCTCCAAAATCTGGAACACCCTTCCTCCCCAAATCTGCCACTCCTCCTCTATTAACTTTATCAGCTCAGCCCTCCACAACTACCTGTCCTCCAACTGCTCCTGCCATAACCCCCCAGCCTATATTCTTGCAGAGGACCAATGTTCCCAACATCGTAATCATCCCCTGCCCCTCCTCCCTCTCTAATCTCTTATAGCCTCCCATGGCCCCCTTGCAGGGTTCCTAGCATCCTGATGGGGTCTTCTGTCTGGGCTTGGCCCTCCCTCCTCCATTTCCCCTCCTTCCTCTGCCTCCAACCCCCTTATCCACCTCCCCAACCCGTTTGCCCATTGGTAATCAACTGTTTTCTGCCAAATAGCCCTACTCCCCCTTTTCATCCCTCCTCCAAATACCTGCAGGGTTCCCAGCATCATGGAGGGACCCTCTTCCCTTTGCAGGGTTCTGAGCACCCTGGAGGACCCCCTTCTTCCCTTCACACTTACTTCCTTTTCCCCCATTCCTCCTCCCCTTCCTACCCCCTTTACCAGTCCTTGACCCCTTGCGAGTTCTCAACATCCTGGAGGGACCCAGTGGCTTGACCTCCCTGCCCCCTTAGCCCTGTCGATGTGGCACTTACAACCTACCGCCACCCCAATCCCCCCCTTGAACTTGAAATTTGCTGACAAAGTAAAAGCATTTCCTTGACTAACTTCCCAACACTGTATATATCTACTGGTTCCTCTTGGCTATTTCTCTCCATTATAGATTCCTACATGCTCCCCTCCACTTACACTATATTGCCATAGGTTAACCCTTACAGGGCCGCAAACTGATATATTAGTCCAAAATTCCTATACGTTCTAATTCTATTGGCAGCCTAAGGGTTAAGTTACCAACTGTTATTATTCATTGCATGTAACTATTGTCTCTTGTACCCTTGTACTGGTTAAGAGCTTGGTTGGATAGTAGAAGACAGAGGGTTGCAATAAATGGAGTGTTATCTGACTGGATATCTGTGACAAGTGGGGTCCTCCAGGGATCCGTGTTAGGACCCTGTTTGTTAAATTTATATATATCATCACTACAGTGTAATACTGAAAATATCTGGGTAACAAAATTTGCTGACGATTGTCGAGTGGGTACATTTGGAAACTCAGTACAGGATCAGGTTAAGCTACAAGATTCCCTCAACTACATTGAGGAGTGGACTAAAAAGTACAAATTAAAACTAAATGGGGATAAGTGTATAGTTTTACACATGGGTACAAAGAATCCAGAACTACAATATAGTATCAATATTGAAATACTCAAATCATCTGCAGAAGAAAGGGACCGGGGAGTAATTATTAAAAATGATCTCCCTTTTGGATCACACTGCGATCAGACTATAAGGAAAACAAATAAGACACTCAGTTGCATCCTTAGGCACATTGAGAGCAGAAGTAGAGAGGTTTTAATGCCATTGTATGGGGCACTGGTGAAGACACAGCTTGAGTATTGCTCTCAAATCTGGGCACCGTATAAAAAAGGAGAAGTTGAAAGACTGGAGAAAGTCCAGAGGAGAGCCACTAGAGCAGTACAGGGTTGGGGTGACATATGAGGAAAGGATGAAGGCATTCAATTTATATTCACTTACATACAGACATTGGAGGGTGATATGATCCTGGTATATAAGGCTTTTCAGGATCATAAACTCAGAAATGATCTAGGTCTGGAAATTAAACAGAAGAAATACAATACTAGAACACATGAACTACAATTAAAACAACAGAGATGGAATCTACTTAAATGGAAATTCTGGTTTAGTCAAAGGATAATCCCGCATTAGAATTCCCTTCCAGAAACAATAGTTAATAGTCCTTCTTTGGACATTTTAAAACAAGATTAGATAGTTATAACCACAATAAAGCCATAGAATTCTGAACAGATACAAGGAATTGAAAAATAAGCAAGCAAACTGGATGAATGTCTACAGATCTGCTTTGTACAGACTATGAGACTATGAGACCCTGACTGTATCTACTGTCTATGACCATATCTGTCTACTGCAAATCACTGTTTATCCTCTATGTACCCCTTCCCCCCAGGTCGCACCGGGAGACGAGCAACTTGTTGCTCAGTGTGCCTTCCTGGTGAAACATTTCAATAAATAAAATAAATAAATAAATGTAAACCCTAGGTGGTGCTATTGCAAGGACTACTACCCCTGTCTGCTTGGCTAGTAGCAGGTTAAGGGGCCTGAGTTCTGAAATGGGTGCCTCCACCCGGAGGTCAGGGCTGGTAGTGGTCAAGCTAACCTGGGCACAGCCCTCTGAGACACTGTAACCCTCCTCTTTCCTTACTAGTGGCCAGAACAACACACAATAATCACTTTCACAATACCCCTGATACACCACACAAGTACCCACACTGTTTGCACTTACCACCAGGGCTTTCCTCTGGCCCGGCCCTGGGAACCCCCTGTAAAACAAGGTTATACACAGTAAATAACAGCAGTACAGTACTCTTGCACAAATTGGAACCATAGTCAGGGTAAATGCAAAAAAGAGTTGGATCTGATTTATTTAAAGTGCTTGAACAAGGGAGGGGTGTAATTAGGTTAATTTGCTTAAAGGCTCTATCAATCAAACAGTTATGCATGCACTTCAGGGTCCATAAACAGTCACACACTCTGGGTACCCAGATGGAGAATGGTGGGCTAGCCAGGAACGTTGCAGCTGGTTGGGGCCCTGTGATGGAAGAAAACAACATGCACAGCACACACTATTTGTAATCTGAAGCTGGAGGGCTCAGTTCGTGAAAAGAAAACAGCAAGATAATCAGGTGACACACTTTTAGATTAGGCTATTGTTGCAGGGAGCTACCCTGATGATTACTCATGATAACCAAGGCTGGACACGGGCTGGATGAATATCAAGACAGCAGGTGGTTAATCTGGAGTGCCAGGAGATGCAGGGCCCACACGATTCACCGAGGTGTCATTCCTGTTCAAGCGTGGAGCAGGGGGCTGATCCCCAGGCAGGTCTCTCATCGGTGAGTTTCTCTGTGCAGTGGGGTAGTCTGGCAGGGCCAGCGTGGCATTGCCCAGGCCGAATGGAGATGAATGCAGATTCAGTCCAATTAGGCTGGATAAAGCTTCCAGCAAGCAGAACACAGTTCACACAGTGGGGAGCCAAATCACGACTCACTTTCAATACACAGCACATTTACATGTAAGGAAATTCTACTGTACCAGGCAAACCGCTCTCCGGTCATGAACGCAAACTCTCTGCACAAACCGGGGATTCAAAAGCAGCTGGAAATCCTGACAGGCCAATCGCATTCAGCAAATCTTCGGTCTTCTTCAGGTTAAAGCCTGGTCACAGTTCAGAAGGCTTAAATAGTCCTCACAACTCGGATTCAGTCCGAATAAACTCTATTTTCCCTCTCAGGGACAGCAGGCAGGCCAACACTCAGCCTTTTCACAGTTCTCCCATGCAAAACTACACAGAACTGCTGCTCAAAATCACATGAGCTGTTACTTCTTCACTTCTCAATTCAAAACTGAAACTAACTGCAGCAGCCTGGGAAATTCTCCAAGATCCAAAAGGTTCGGTTGGCTGATCCTCCTGTCAGTCACAACAAAGGCTCCCCCTTCAGGTGCAAAAAAGGCTCCAAAAGCCCAAAACTACAATTCCTACAGATTTTGACTCCAGACAGCTCCTGTAGTCTGGCTCCATTTTAGGTCCCACCAGAACTGATTGGTCCAATTAGCAGTCCAGGCCCAAGATAGTGGAGCTAAAGAAAACAATCCTCGCTGCAAAGAAGGCAGGTTAGACATACTACATTATCATTATCACTCTAAATGATTTTCAGCAAATAGTTACATCTTTCAACAGCGCTCCCTCTCAGATTACTTATGACTGCAATCCAGGCAGCTCTTAAAGAGACAGTACACTGAGGCTATACAGGCACTCTCTGGCAATCACATTTAAACTGCTAAAACGCAGGACATCAGCCTGGCAGTGAACATTTAAGCAAGCTCGAGGAAGACTTTTTGGGAACTCCCATTTGTAGGGGGGTTACATAAATATGCTGTACATTCATAGGTATGAAAACGAGTCATTGAGCTTGAAAGCCATATTTTGACTTGCCACTTATCAGTGGTAAAACATAGATTTATTTTGACCCATATGGATCTCTAAAGATTTCTTGAACGAGTCCATGTTTTCACTTGTAACTACTGATTCTGGTAATGTATTCCATGCTTTAAAGAGGGACTGGGGCCAACATTTTTGGCATCAGCAAATTCAGAATTTGGATCAGCATGTCCTCAATCAGTCTCATGCCAAAAATCAGATCTGTAAGTTACTCTGTTTTAAAGTTACAAGTCATTTTGTAACCCTTAATTCACTGCCTGTTCAAAAAAGCCAGTTTTAGAAAAGAGCTACTGATGATGTCATCTCCTGAACTCACAACCTAGTCCTCCCTGCAAGCTACCTTATATGACTTATTTCTCCTATGTTACTTAAAACTGCAGTTGTGGTAAACATCTGAAAAAGGAAAACTGACACTGGGTGGGTCAGCACATGCACTTCAATAATGTGTAAATGCAAGGTACAATACTTCAGAATGTGACGGGGTGGGGGAGGGTGGAATGCAATGGCAAACATGGCTTTAGAATGACAAAGTTGTGTACAATTTTTAGAATACTGCAGGTATGGGATTTCGAAATGTCACCAGGTTGCAACTGTGGAATGCAGCAATGACTGAATCTCAGAAAGTAGTTGGAACACATAATTTCAAAATGCGGTAGTGCCGCACAATTTCAGTATTTGGCAGTGGTAACGCACAGGTTCGGAATGAGGAGGTGACAAACAATTTCAGAATGAGGCAGTGGTGCACAATTTTCAACTGTGGCAATGATGCCCAATTTTGGAATGCTGTGGTGATGCGCAATTACAGAATGTGGCGGTGACACACAATTTCAGAATGCAGCGGTGACACACAGGTTCGGAATGTGGTGGTGACATGCAATTTCAGAATTTTATTTATTTATTTTTTTTAATTGTCTTTTATTCTAGGATTACAAATACCTTTGAGCCAAGGCTCTTTTACAAAGGTTCCGTGTCAAAGGAGGTACAATACAGAGTAGACAAGACATTCAGTTACTTAGGCAGGTAATCAGCATAACTCCAAGTACAAATATGTGGTCATGTACATTCGGGCTAATGAGCGATAGAGCACAGAGCAGCATTAGCAAGAGAACAGAGCAATGGGGGGAACTAACTGATGGAGCAGCCAGAGGCATTGTCAAAATACAGATAGGGTGCTGGAGATGAAAAAAATTAGAGAGATATAGGGAAAAAAAGAAGAAGGGGGCAAGGAGTAGCAGAAGTGCAAGGAGGGGACTAGAGAGGCAGCTAAGAAAGGGGGGATGCACAGGTTTAGAATGTGGTGGTGATGCACAAGTTTGGAATGTGGCAGTGACGCACAGGTTTGGAATGTGGCAGTGACGAACAGGTTTCGGAATGTGGCAGTGACGCACAATTTCAGAATACCGTGGTGACGTGCAGTTTCAGAATGCAGCAGTGACGCATAGGTTCAGAATGTGGCAGTGACACACAATTTCAGACTGCAGCGGGGACACACAGGTTTGGAATGTAGCAGTGACACACAGGTTTGGAATGTGGCAGTGATGCTTAGGTTAAGAATGTGGCAGTGATGCACAGGTTTGGAATGTGGCGGTGATGCACAATTTTGGAATGTAGCGGTGAGACACAATTTTGAAACGTGGCAGTTTTGCACAGGTTCAGAATGTGGCAGTGATGCACAGGTTTGGAATGTGGTGATGACACACAATTTCAGAATGTGGTGGTGACATGCAAGTTCGGAATGTGGTAGTGACAGATTCAGAATGTGGCGGTGATGCACAGGTTCAGAATGTGGTGGTGATACACACTTTCAGATTGCGGTGGTGACGCACAGGTTTGTAATATGGTAGTGATGCACAGGTTTGGAATGTAGCAGTGATGCACAATTTCAGAATGTGGTGGTGACACAGTTTCGAAATGTGATGGTGACACATGGGTTTGGAATGTGGCGGTGATGCATAATTTCAGAATGCAGTGGTGATGTGCAGTTTGGGAATGCAGCAGTGATGCATAGGTTCAGAATGTGGCAGTGATGCAGAGGTTCAGAATGTGGTGGTGATTCACAGGTCTGTAATGCAATGCTGATGCACAATTTTGGAATGTGGTGCTGATGCACAATTTTGGAATGTGGTGCTGATGCACAATTTCAGAATCTGGTGTCGACGCACAGTTTCTGAATGTAGTGGTGATGTGCAATTTTGGCAGGCAGTGGTGATGCATCATTTCAGAATGCAGCGGTGATGCACAGGTTCAGAATGTGGTGGTGATGCACAGGTTTGGAATGCGGCAGTGATGCACAATTTCGGAATGTGGTGGTGACGCATAGGTTTGGAACGTGGCGGTGACATACAGTTTTGGAATGTGGCAGTGAAGCATAGTTTCAGAATGTGTCAGTGATGCTCAATTTTTGAATGTGGTAGTGTTGCTTGATTTCAGAATGTGGCAGTGACGTGTACTTTCAGAATGTGGCAGTAATGCACAATTTGGGAATGTGGCAGTGACAATTTTGGAATGTGCATTGAAACAACTTGGCAGGGATGTGCAATTTTGGAATTTGGCAGGGATACACCATTTCAGAATGTGGCAGGGATGTGCAATTTGGGAATGGGGGAATGCCCATTTCAGAGTGTGGCAGTGCATAATTTTAGAATGTGGCTAGGACGCATAATGTTGGAATGTGGTGGGGATGTGAAGCACAATTTTGAAATATGGTGGGTGTGTAGAATTCTGGAATGTGGCAGGGACAAGCAATTTCAGAATAATATGGTATGTCCTGTTACATTCCAACAGCATGAATCCCTGCTACATTCCAAAATTGCCAGTCCCACCAAATTCCTTGTGTGTTCCTGTTGCCTTCTGAGACTAATTGTCCCACCACATTTTGAGATGGCACATCCCTGCCAAATTCTGAGATTGCATGTCGTTTCCCTCCAAACATTTTAAAATTGTGCACTACCTTGACATTCTATGCTTTGGTTTAGTTCTGCACTCCAAAACCACCTCCTGACGTGTTCTAAAGTACAGTGCCATGCATCTGAACATTCTGGAAATGCAAGAACTGCAGCCGACCCTATGTCATTTTTTTAAAAGGATTACTATAGCTACAGTTTCGTAACCTTTGGAGAAGCAGGTCCTATTAGGTTGCTGACAGGAAGGACTGGACTGTGAGTTCAGGAGATTACATCATCAGTGGCTTTTCACTGAAACTAGGTATTGAAATCAGGATTACAAAACAGCTCATTACTTTAAAACCAAGTAATGTAGAAACCTAATTTTTGGTATGAGATTTATTGGGTATATGCTTATTCTAATCCAGCAATGTGACACTTTTGGTGGGAGTCCCTCTTTAACTACTCTCTGACTAAACCACTTGCCCCTCCTAGTAGTTTTATAGAATTCACCCTTCAACTGTAAACTGTGAGACCTGGTAGATCTAACACCTATTTTTCTATTTAAACATGATGTTTCCCTAATGTTTTTATTATGGAATGCCTTATAAACATAACATAAATCGCCTCTTAGTTTTCATAATGTTAAAGAATATAAACCTAATTCATTTAGTTTATCCTCATATTTTTTTATCCTTTAGATTCCTAACTTGAGTAGTTACTTTTCTTTGCATGTTTTCTATGAGTTTACTACTCCCTATGTCTGGGGTGTACAGAAGGGTGTGGTGTTTGTTTATTTGTTTATTTAGGAAATCAGAAATACCTTTGAGTCAAAGACTCCTTTACAAAGGTTCCATGACATGTATAATGCTTACAGAGCTAAAACAAACAATTTGACAGAATATAACGTAAATACAGGGAAGTGTTACAGACTTAATCACATGGGTCTATGTCATATGCAATTAGGACAGCGTTCGCAATACAGGTAGTGCATACTAACAGTATAATGAGTGTTACAGGGTAAGGAAGCGAGGTAACTTTAATAGTCATAGAAGTCTAGCAAACCTAAGCTGGTGCAGAGGGGGTGGTTTGTAGGTGTTGGGGAGTTAACACCCTGAAGAAGATGGCTAGAGGGAGTAGGGAGAGGCAGGCCAGAGGCCGTTGTCCAAGTTGTCAGGGCAGGGCCTTGGAATCATTTACAGCTGCAGATGCTTGTGGCCCGAAGGTGTGAACCCAGGAGTGCCTTGAACTGTCCAATTCCCTGTTCAAGACGGAGTGTGCCGGGTAGGGAGTTAAACCAAAAGGGTGCCCGGTAGCAGAAGGATCTTTGGAATTGTGTTGTACGACAGGAGGGAATGGAGAGACGTAGAGAGTCAGAGTTACGTGTGTGCTGGGCTTTTTGGTCAATGGTGAGTAAGGGGGTAAGGGTTGCAGGGGAGAGCCCCAATGAGATTTTTTTAGCTAGGACACAAGTATGGAATTTGATTCTATTGTCGAGGTCAAGCCAATTTGTATCCTGATATAATCTACAGGTATGGGTAAGTCTATAGCACCCTAGTAAAAGCCGGCAGGCCCTATTTAAACAGTCTAAGGCTAGCCAGGACTGAGAGCTTGCCCTCAAAGGTAAGAAGTCCGTAGTCAAGCAGGGGAGAACAGAGGAGATAGCAAGCTTAAGGGCCTCGTGGGTTAAACAATGTTTAAAGCGGTGCAATAGCCCTAGTCTAATGTTTAGCGCCTTCGACAGATGTCGAATATGCTCATGATAGGTAAGGCCAGGATCCAAGGTAATGCTCAGATATTTGAAGGAATGGGCGAATTCCAAGTGGGTCAGAGACCCCGATAGTATTTGAGGGAAACTACCTATCTTGGAATTTAACTGATGCGCGAAAAGCATGCATTTGGTTTTTTTATAGTTAATGACAAGGCGTTTGGAGGTGAGCCAGTTTTCGACCGCTGTGAAAGAGGACTGGAGAGAAAGGTGGAGCTGAGAGGGATCTGGGCTGGAGGTGAAGATGACAGCATCATCCGCGTAGAGTAATAGATTGGAAGTGCAGGTAGCAGGGAGGGAGTTAAGAAATAGGCTGAAGAGGAGGGGGCCCAGTATGGACCCTTGAGGTACACCTGAGAGTACAGAAGATTTGGAGGAGAGCAGACAATTTTACTTAAAGAGCTCGATTAGAAAGATAGTTGGCAAACCAACCTACTGCCTCATTAGAGACCAAGATTGAGAAGGGAGGTGAGGAGTAGAGTATGGTGGGCGGTATCGAAAGCCTTGGTGAGGTCGATGAAGATGGAACCAGTGATGTGGCCTTTATCCAGAGCTGTGTGAATGTTTGATGTTAGTTGGAGCAAGGCCATAGAAGTGCTGTGGCCTTTGCGGAACCCATGTTGTTGGGTGCAGAGAAGGTCGTATTTGTTGAGATGGTCAGTAAGTTGATCCGAGACTATTTTCTCTAAGGTCTTGGAGAGGGGTGGGAGAATGGATATTGGGCGGTAGTTATTTGGGGCCAAGCGGTTCCCACCTTTGAATATAGGGGTGATAGTGGCTGATTTCCAAATGGCGGGGAATTTACCTAGTGTGAGAGAGAGGTTCAGTATGTGGGTGAGAGGAACAAGCACCTCTTTAAGGGAGAGTCTGAGGATTCTGAGATCAAGTGAGTCAGCGATGGAGGTGGCATGGCTAAGGGCGGCAGCTAGTTAGGGTTCAGCAGCCGTAGTCGAGATCCGTCGAAAGTAGAAGGGGGGCACATGGGTGTGGGGGGGGCTAGGAGCTAGGGGATCATGGAAGTTAGGGGGGAGAACATGGCTGAGATTGGAGAAGGTGTCACAGAAGACGGCGGCGATAGTAGAGGGGTCAGAAGAGAGGGACCCATTTGACAGGACCTGGGAAGGGATAGGATTAGGGGCTTTCCTGCATATTTCCTTAATATTGTTCCAGAACTCACGGCCACTACCCCATGGCAGAAGTTAAGGCAGATTTATAATATTCGGCTTTGCCCTACGAATGGCCCAGGTGCACTTGTTGCGGGCCGTTCGGTAATTCTGTCTGTCATGGGGGAGGCCAGACTCAATGGAGAGATGCCATAATGAATCTCTGGTTCTCATTAGTGACTTGAGACTACCAGTGAGCCAGGGTACATGATACCCTTTGACCATTCTTTTCGTGAAGGGTGCATAGAGGTCACATATGTTATTAAAGATCCAGGAAAATAGATCCAGTGCACTGTCGATGTTTCCGGAGAGCGAGATGAAAGACCAGTCCATAGTCCTGAGATGTGCTTGTAGTTGTGTCAGTTTGCCCGGGCCCAGTTTATGTTGAATAATTATTTTGGGTGGGGATTTTGGGATTTTCCCGGACCATAAGCAGAGCACAGGGGAGTGGTTGCTGAGGGCATCGAGGAGGATGGACACCTTGGTGATCTTGGATGGATGGTTAGAGAAGATGAGGTCCAGTGTGGAAGAAGACCAGGAGTGTGGATCCTGACGTGTGGGGGAGGTGACCAGTTGAGTAAGGTCTTGGGCTGTGGTGAGATCAATATATGGGATGGCATCTTTACTTTACCAATTTATGTTAAAGTCACCAAGTACTAATAGTTCCGACCGGGGTGGAAACGTGTTAAGGTATGACAGAAGTGCTTGGAAGGAATATTTTTGGTCTTTTGGGGGGATGTACACTGTAGTTAGGTATATAGGATGTTGGGCTCTACTCAGGGACAGCTTGATGGTAAGAGCCTGGGAACCTGCCCCCAGCTGAAGGGTTTGGAGTAGGTGACCCTGTATTGTATCCCTGGTGTAGAGTGCACATCCTCCCCCCCTTTTCCCAAGTCTATCTGCACGGTAGAGGGTAAAACCTGGTAATGAGATGGTGGAGTCTGGGGTCTGAGGGGTGAGCCAGGTTTCTGTTAGGGCTATGACATCCAGTTGGTGCAACTGCACCCATCCCTGGAAGGAATCCCATTTTTTTAAGATGCTACAAATGTTGAAAGATGTGATGCGTAGCAGTCCCTGAGTAGTAAAGGGAGGGACTTCGCTCTTTTGCAGACCTGGGTTAGGATGTACGTTGCCAGACAATAGGAGGAGGAGCAGCAGGAATCTAAAAGGGGGGTGCCAGAAATACTTTCTCCTAGCATGGAGGGTTTTACAAGTGTGGTGTACACTGGGTGGGACAGTAGGAATGGGTAGCGCATGTGAGTTGAGGTAGGCACGTAATAAATGGCTACAGTCGTGGATGTTTGAAGGAGTAATCCGTATAGGCGGCAGCAGTTGGACATCCCATAGGGGGCCGGCACGGGTAAGCAGGCTAGAATGAGATGTATGGCGATTTTGAGGAGAGTGGACTATTCCCTAAGCACCGGTAATGGGGTCATGGGAGAGGCTCTTGGTGATCAAGAGAGTGACAAAGTGCCAAGCATTCATATAGTAGGCTGAGGTATGGGAAGTCAATATGAGAGGGCTCCGATGTGGCATGGTGGGTGGCTGGGCAGGGGGGAGCTGCTGGCAAACTAACAGAAGGATAAAAGTAATCATGTCTGATTGTAGAGGTGATAGATACTGCTAGTGGCAGGGAAACTGGAGAGAGATTCCAAATGCGGCCTCTAGTGGTTGAAAAATATAATCTGCAAATGGAGAAGTTGGCTGATTGGTTAAAATCCGCCTACAACTACCTATAAAGGGGAGAGTTGGCCAAGGGTGGTGGCGGGGGTGGTGGGGAGCTGACACCCTGCGTTGGCGGGGCTAGAGCTCAACACTGAAGGGATTCCTCGTGGAGCGCCGCAGGCAGTAACAAATTCTGCCGTTTCCAGTACCTTCTTGCCGGTTTGTGGGTGGGGGTGGGGAGGCGCCCGAGACTCCGGCCCTTACGACCTCCTGTGCTCCTGGTCGGCTTCTTGCCGGTTTGTGGGCAGGGGTGGGGAGGGCGCCGTAGACTCCGGCCCTCACGACCTCATGTGCTCTCCTGGTCGGCTTCTTGCCGGTTCGTGGGCGGGGTTGGGGGAGGGCGTCGTAGACTCCGGCCCTCACAACCTCCTGTGCTCTCCTGGTCGGCTGTAGAGGCCTGTATAGGCCTTACCATGGTTGAATACTGGGATATAATCACTTTTTTATCTCTGCTTTTAATGTGCCTCAGAATATTTCCTAATATTTTATTTCCTTTTTTAACCACCTCTTTGACGTGATTTTCAAAATTGAACCTATTATGTATTATTACGCCCAAGTCTTACTCATTAGCAGTACTATTATTTTGTTATTTATTATGTATTCAGCTTTATTGTTGTTATGACCCAAGTGCATAACTTTACACTTGCTTTTGTTGACACTCAATCTGTGTTGTTTCACCCATTCTTCTAATTTGAATATTTGTGTTTGTAAATTGTCCGCAGCCTCCTTATTATTTATTATTGAGCCCAACATTGTGTCATCTGCATATTTGCAGAGCCACACATCCTCTGAGGTTTTCATTGAAGATGCAAACATGTTGAATAATGTGGGTCTCAAAATAGACCCCTGGGGCACACTACTTGTCACTTCACCCCACTCCAATAGTAATCCTCTAATCCTGACTCTGTCTTCTCTTGCAAAGCCATGATTCCACCCATGCTACAAGAATGGGGTTTAGTTTTATTTCTGTTTATGTACTTATCAATTCCTTATGTGGGACTGAGTCAAAGGCCTTGAAGTAATCCAAATATATTATGTCCACGGGTAGTCCTTTGTCTAGAGCACAACTAACTGGTTTGAAAAAGGTTAACAAATTGGTAAAACATGATCTTCCCAGAACAAACTCATGCTGCGTAATATCTGATAGCCCTTGTATCATATATATGTATCAGTTTGTTCCTTAACAAAACCCTCCATTATTTTATCCAAAATGGAGGTTATACTGATGGGATGATAATTACCCACCACCATTTTATCACCTTTTTTAAGGATAGGGGTGTCACAAACCCATTCAGCAGGTCAGCCCTCTGTTGCCAAAGTGCCAACCTCTGAGTGCAGTCTTGTGAACAGTTAACAGAACAAGGTACCCCTCTTGTCTGTTTTTGTGGGTTCAAGTCAACTTTTGGTCTCAAGTCTTGGAGGGATTCAAACTGTGAACCTCTTGCTAGCTTACCCAATGCACAGGCTCAGATAATTCTGTCTTTGTGGGGCCAGATATCTTTGTCTACGGGCACCTAACCAGGTGTACAGAAATGAACCCTTAAAAACTGTAATAAAAGACCTCAGATTTAAAACTCTTACCTTTTTCCAGTTTGGTATCACCATTCAAGCTTATGTACAGTGTCTGCTTTAACCATATATACTTCACTTCTAAAGGAAAGAAATCAAAGACAGACCAAGTAAGCTCTAAAAATAGAGTTTTACTAAAACAGATAAAAAATATGAAACACACAAAATACAGAACTATTATATCACAAGACATACAAATCTCTTAAACAAAACAGGTTTTAACAGTGCAATTCTTACTACAGTACTTAGATTTGTCTGTCTATCGAAATACCTGCTTAAAGTGCTCACAGATGTTTTTTTTGTCAGAGTCTAGATAGAAGTGTCTCTGAAGAAAAACAGAATAATGTTTAAAAGCTGGTTTTCCCCACCTATTCGCATGAGGTCACCTAGCTACTCCCTGTCAGAATATATAAAAAAATATATCTATATAAAAACAGGATGTCTTTTCCAAGTATTAAATTCTGCAACCTCGGCATAACTCATGTTCTTCAAATGACTCTCTTTGATCTTATGTGCCTCCTCTCTCACAAATGCTTCAAAGGAGCATTTACAACTTTGCACCCATGTGTAATAACCTGGGTTTCCCTCCAAACATTATAAAATGGATATGATCTATCTTGGCATCTGGCCAGCTACAATTAGCCACCTAAACAGGATATCCTCAACTCAAGCCTTTAATTAGCTTCTTGCCTTCCATGTAACACCTTGTATCTAAAACCTGTGTGTGTGTGTGTGTGTGTGTGTGTGTGTGATCTTACATGCTGTTACAGCATTTCTCAAGACAGACAGTCCATAACCCATTTTTATATTACAAAAAATGATACAGAGATCAGAACCAGCTGTCCAAGTGTCACAATACCTCCCCACCTAGACTGAATTTGGGGGCTCTATCCCCTGCATGGGATGAGCTTCCCAAATCAGTTCACTCCTCGCAGACCCTAGACAGCCCATCGGAGTTCTGATTTTTGGCTCCAGCCCTATGTAATATTGTCATATCATACCCTTGCAAAGCAAGACTCCATCTTAGCAATCTACCATTGTTCTTTCCCATCTGCGTCAGCCAAACCAGGGGGTTGTGGTCAGTCTGCACCACAAAATGCTGCCCATATAAGTATGGCTCTAATTTCTTTAGGGCCCACATTATGGCAAGACACTCCTTTTCCACCATGGAGTATGCTTGCTCCCTGGGAAGTAACTTCCTACTCAGGTATACTACTGGGTGATCTGTCCCTTGGCTGGATGTCTGACTCAGTACTGCCCCAATACCCACATCTGAGGCATCAGTCTGAACTATAAAGGTTTTGCTATAGTCAGGACTTGTCAAAACAGGAGTGCTGCACAGTGCCTCCTTTAGTTTGGAAAAAGCTTCCTCACAGGCTGGGCCCCAGGTAATTTTCTTTGTCAGGTCAGATAGGGGAGCAGCCAGGGCACTGTAATTGGGTACACATTTCTTTAGTACCCTGCTGTCCCTAGAAAACTCCTGACTTGCTTCTGTGTTTCTGGTCTGGGCCATGTCTGGATTACCTCTGTTTTTATTTGGTTAGGATGGAGCTGTCCCCGGCCTACCACATGCCCAAGGTATGCCACTTCTGCCATGGCCACCTGGCACTTTTCGGCTTTGACAGTGAGCCTGGCCCACTGTATCCTGCCCAGCACTTCCCTAAGGTGGGATAGGTGTTCCTCCCAGCTGGTACTAAAGATGGCACTGTCATCAAAGTACACCACGGCATACTCCTTAGCACCATTTAACACCTGGTTCACCAACCTTTGGAAAGTGGTCGGGGTGTTCTTCATTCCGAAAGGCATTACTTTAAACTCAAATAAGCCTATCGGAGTGATGAAGGCCGACCTCTCCCTAGCTCTATCTGTCAACTTTTCCTGCCAATACCCCTTGGTCAGGTCAATCGTTGTAAGGTAGGTCACCCCCCAACTTGTCCAGGAGTTCGTCCGTCCGGGGCTTCGGGTGGGCATCTGACTTCCTGACTGCATTCAGTCCATGATAATCCACACAGAAATGAGTAGAGCCATCTGGCTTAGGCACAAGGACTATGGGTGAGGCCCAGGGGCTGTGGGATCTCTGAATTACCCCTAAATCCAGCATCTCCTCCACTTCCCTCCTAATGTCCTTTTGGACAGCCTCTGACACTCAATATACTGTCCGCTGTATGGGTGTCTGTGTCCCTGTCTCCACATCGTGCGTCGCTAAGGGGGTCAGTCCAGGCTTGGTGCTAAACAACGGGGCAAAGTCTGCTAAAACCTCCCTTACTTTCGGGATCTGGTCTGGGGCCAGCTGGGGAGACAATTTTACTGCCTCCATAGAGGACGCCCACTTACTTTCTTCCAGGAAATCCAGAAGGGGGTCTCCTTCATCCGTCCCCTTCCCATGACTACACACTGCAAACACCATGTCAGCCCTATTTGCATATGGCTTCATCATGTTGACGTGGTACATCCTCTCTGTTTGTCTTCTGTCAGGTAACTCCACAATGTAGTTCATGTCATTTACCTTCCTAACCACTTTGTATGGTCCTGCCCACTCAGCCTGCAGCTTGTCTTTCTGGACTGGAATAAGGACCATGACTTCCTGACCCACCATGTACGAGCAAGCTCTGGCTCTGCGGTCATACCACACTTTTTGTTTCTGTTGGGCAGCTGCCAGGTTGCTCTGGGCTGTCCCCATAAGCTCTTTCAGCCTTTCCCTAAACCTTAGGATGTAATCCACAATGGGAGTTCCCTGGGCGGCGTGCTTGCCTTCCCAGTCCTCCCGGATCAAGTCTAGGGGCCCACGTACCCAGTGTCCATATAAGAGTTCGAAGGGGGAAAATCCTGTTGACTCTTGGGGCACCTCCCTGTATGCAAACAACAGGTGGGGAAGGTATTTCTCCCAGTCCCTCCCATGCTGTTCAGCAAATGCCCGGAGCATTGACTTTAGGGTACCATTGAATCGTTCCAGAAGTCCATTGGCTTGTGGGTGATACAGTGTCGTGCATCTCTGCACCACCCCACCCTTCTCCCATAAACATTTCATCAGGTCCAACATGAAGGAACCCCCTCAATCGGTGATAACCTCCTGCGGAAACCCAACATGGGAGAAAATCCCAAGTAAGGCATCTGCTACTTTGTCCGTCCTCACTGAGGATAGGGCGACTGCTTCTGGGTACTGGGTGGCATAATCCACCACAGTCAGGATGACTCTCTTCCTTGAGGAGCTGGGGGTATTTAAAGGCCCCACAATATCCATTCCCACCTTCTGGAATGGCTCCTCCACTATGGGAAAGGGAATCAGGGCGGCTTGGGTTTTCTTGCCCACCTTCCCTATTTCTTGGCACCGGGTGACAAGACCTGCAATACTCCTTCACCTGCTGGGTGAAGTTAGGCCAGTAGAAATTCTGGGATAACCACTGCATAGTGCGTGCAATTCCCAGATGACCAGACAATGGAATATCATGTGCAATTTTGAGCAACTACTCATGATACCCCTGGGGAACAACACGCTGCTTTGCTAGCATCCCCCCCTCTGTCTGTACTGCCTGAGTATACATAAGTCCATTTTCTCAAAAAACCTTATGTCTGCTGTCACCTCCCTGTGTGCCGTCTGAGTCTGCCCAAGCCCTCAGCTTCTCTAAACTAGGGTCACTTCTCTGAGCAGCTGCAAACCCTTCACACATTCCCAAGGCTTGGGACAGGTCCCCTTCAGTCGCTAAACTAGGGTTCCTAGCACTAGCATCAGGGCACTCAGGATCACAGTCAATCCAACCCTCTGACAATGGGTCACCCTTCCCTCTTTGGAGTAACCCTCTGTAGCTGTGTGGTTACTTAATACTGGGGAAATTTCTACCTCCTTTTCATCAGTCTCCATATCAGGAGACACAGGCTGGGGAACCAGCCTCTCAGTGGTTTCCACAATGGCTTCTGCGGGGTTCAGGGAACTACAATTTTCCCTTGCCGCTTAGCTACGGGTAACTGCACATACCATCCCTTGTTTGAGATTCTTGCCCAGGATCACATCCACTGCTAAGGTTTTGGCTACAGCCACCTGTTGCACAGTTCCCCCTGTTTCACCCCAGTCTAGGAGAACACTAGCGAGGGGCAATGTTTTCACCTCACCAGTGAAGTCCTGTACAGTGATGTATTTATTGGGTATAAGCTGACCAGGCTCTACCAGATCCCCCTTTACCAAGGTCAGGGATGCCTCTGTGTCCCTTAACCCCTGTGTCTGTACACCATTCACCATGACTGGGTGCATGTGTTCCCTCATGTTCACTGGTATGCTTCCAGGGACACACAAACAACCCACTTCTTTTCTAGCACCACCTTGAATATTATTGCTCGCCATTTTGGGACACTGTCTGGCAATATGCCCAGTTTCTTAACATAACCAACATTCACTTCTCATTTCAGAAAAATCTTGTCTCTGAAACCTGGGGCTAACTGGTTTCAGTGGAGGCAGTGAGGGTTTTAGCTGACCTGAAGGTGTGCTCTTCCCTTTCTGCACTGCCACTGCACTGCCACGCCCACCCCATTTACTCTCGGAGCAGGTCTGCTCTTGGCATAGTGGTCCGAGAGTACAGCAGCCTCTTGCACTGTTTTAGGATCTTGGTCCTCCAGCCAGGTTTTCAGCTCTGCTGGGCATGCCCAGAAAAACTGTTCTAATAAAATCACATTTTCAATTTTATCAACAGAGTTTGCCTCAATTCCTTCCCTCCAACGTTTTAAAAACTGACGTTTTCATGGCTAGCTCCTCGTAGCTCATATCAGGGCTTCTCCTGAGCTATGGAATTTAGCTCTGTATGATTCAGCAGTTAATTCAAACTTTTTTAACAGTGCAGCTTTTAGCTTGCTGTAATCATTACTGTCCTCATTGTCCATTTGACCCAATGCATCCCAAGCATTCCGGGTAAGTAGCGGGGATAGCTGGAAGCTCCAGGTCTCTCTAGGAATTTTAGCCTGAATATGAACTTTTTCAAAAGAATTTAAAAAGGCACCCATATCCTCCCCCTCTTTAAACTCGACTATTAATTTGGAATTCAATTTGTAACCCAGTCCTGCAGTCCCAGTTAAACCCAAGCCACTTACCTGCTCTGGTGCCGCTGGTCAGAGTCATAGCTTCTCCAGTTCATGTTGCCTCTGGTGCTCCTCTCTCTTCTCCTCTGCCTCACGGTGTTCTCACTCTGCCTTCTCTTCTGCAGCTTGCTGGCACTCACACTCCTCATGGTCTGCCTCCTGCTGTTCCTGCTCTGCCTCTCTGCATTCTCACTCTGCCTCACGGTCTGCCTCTCGCTTCTCTCACTCCCTCTTCTCCTGGAACTCCAGCTCCATCCTGCGCAACTCAATTTGCAGTCTGAGTGCTTCTGGATTCAGGATACTGTTGACCTTCCCCTGCTGCTGTGGCCCTTCACTGACAGTGGCCCTGTTGTCCTCCTCATCAGATCTGGACACTGTACTGGCTGCTAGCCCTGCCACACTCGAGGTTTGGTCCTTTTCAGTCATGGTCCGTGACTCGCTACTCTGGGTATCTGCTACCATCAGGGCATCTATGAGGTTCTGCTTGCTGGCTTTCACCACAAATGGGACTCCTCTGTGCCCGCACAACTGCTTTAAGGCATCTACAGTGTGCCTGCTGTAGTCAGAAGCCATCTTGTTTTAAATGTTATTTAATTTTATTTATATTTGATGTATCTGGTTTTATGTACAGTGCCTTGGTTTTGAAAGGTGCTATAAAAATAAAGTTGATTTGGTTTGATTCTTCCTTCACTACTGCTACTCTGACTTGCACTTTAGAAAAAAAAATAAAACGGGCAGGAACTTGACTGTACGCCAAGTGATATAGTTCTGTTTCCTTTTTAAAAATAAATTACTGCCTTTTTCTTTCTTTGCAAGTGAGCTTACGGTCTCAGCTGACACACTGAACAATACAAGCTTGTGATACCAAAATTAATCCGCACCTCTGCTAACCAGTCTGTCACAAACCCACTAAGCAGGTCAGCCCTCTACTCCCAAAGTGCCAACCTCCGAGCGCAGTCTTGTGAACAGTTAACAGAACAAGGTAACCCTCTTGTCTGTTTTTGTGGGTTCAAGTCAACCTTTGGTCTCAAGTCTTGGAGGGATTCAAACTGTGAACCTCTTGCTAGCGTACCCAATGCACAGGCTCAGATAATTCTGTCTTTGGGGGGCCAGATATCTTTGCCTATGGGCACCTAACCCCAGGTGTACAGAAATGAACCCTTAAAAACTGTAATAAAAGACCTCAGATTTAAAACTCACCTTTTTCCAGTTTGGTATCACCATTCAAGCTTATGTATAATGTCTGCTTTAACCATATACTATATACTCTACTTCTAAAGGAAAGAAATCAAAGACAGACCAAGTAAGCTCTGAAAATAGAGTTTTACTAAAATAGATAAAAAATATGAAACACATAAAATACAGAACTATTATATCACAAGACATACAAATCTCTTAAACAAAACAGGTTTTAACAGTGCAATTCTTACTACAGTACTTAGATTTGTCTATCTAAATACCTGCTTAAAGTGCTCACAGATGTTTCTTTGTCAGATTCTAGATAGAAGTGTCTCTGAAGGAAAACAGAATAATGTTTAAAAGCTGTTTTTCCTCACCTATTTGCATGAGGTCACCTAGCTCCTCCCTGTCAGACTATATAAAAAATATATCTATATAAAAACAGGATGTCTTTTCCAAGTATTACATTATGCAACCTCAGCATAACTCATGTTCTTCAAATGACTCTCTTTGATCTTATGCTGCATCCTGTCTCACACAGGCTTCAAAGGAGCATTTATAACTTCACACCCATGTGTAATAACCTGGGTTTCCCTCCAAACGTCATAAAATGGATTTGATCTATCTTTGCATCTGGCCAGCTAGAATTAGCCACCTAAACAGGATATCCTCAACTCAAGCCTTTAATTAGCTTCTTGCCTTCCATGTAACACCTTGTATCTAAAACCTGTGTGTGTTTGTGTGTGTGATCTCACATGCTGTTTCAGCATTTCTCAAGACAGACAGTCAGTTCATAACCCATTTTTATATTACAAAAAATGATACAGGGAACATAACCAGCTGTCCAAGTGTCACACTAGTAACATGTGCCTCTTTTCAGTCTTGTACTACATGACTTTCCCTGAGAGAAGAGTTAAACAGAATGGTGAATGGGACACCCAGTATGTCAGCAAGTTCCCTCAAGGATTGTGAGTGAAAACCATCAGGTCCTACTGCCTTATGTATATGTATGTTTTTGTAACTTGTTTAATACTTCTGTTTCTGTTATAGTTCTGACCCATTCTTGGTTATCAGAGAAGGCCAGACTATTACTTGTTAGACTGTCTCCCTGTTTTTGGAAGACACTTAGAAAATACTCATTGAATTTGTTTGCCATTTCTGTCTCATCTTCTATTAATGTTGACCCTTCACTTAAAGAACCAATAGTTTTCTGATTACCTTTTAAACTTCCTATATAGTTAAAAATTGCTTTTTACTATCCTTTGTTAATGTGGCTAATTTTATTTCGGCTTCAGCTTTTGCTTTTTGTATGAGATTTTGCATTTTTTTGCAAAATTTAAAATTTTTACATCTATCTGTTGTTTTATGTTTTGTGTATCTTTTATAAGCCTTTTTCTTTCTGCTGATTAATTTTTTTATTTTATTATTAAACTATCTTGGTGTCCTACATTTACGATCATACTTTTTAACCTCCGGTACATATACCTTGATACAGTGATGTAACTTATTGTTTATGAGATTCCACATATTATCCAGAGACTGCACTTGCAGCATCCTTCTCCATTCCCAAGATGACAAATATGAATATATTGCAGCATAATCTACTTTGTTATAACATCTTAGGTTTGTGTTTCCCCTTGCATTTTTCCAGATCCCATTAATTGTGAAGCTCACCATTCGATGGTCACCGTCTCCAAATGATTGGATTACCATAACATTACTTATCTGTTCATCAAGGTTACTAAGTATTAAGTCTAAGATGTTTTCATTTCTAGTACTGTCATTAACTAGCTGGCCCAGGTTTTCATGTAGAATAATATCAGTCATCCTATTTTCAATAGTATTTGTTACGTTTAATGAACTTTAACCAATTTTGTTAAAGTTAAAGTCACCCATTAGGATACAGTTCCACTTACATCCATGTTCTCTATTTAATCCAGAAAAACCCTGAATTTTCCATGTTAAACTTGGTGAGCGGTAACACAATTCAGTAGTTAACTTCTTTATTCTTAGTTTTATTTGTACCCATATCTGCTTCACATTATCCTCTCCCCGTGAGTCTTGGTATAGTTCATGTGTCTTTAGGGTATTAGCTAAATAAAGGGCTACTCCTCTGCCCCTTTTACCAATTCTTTCTTTATGAAATAGGGTAAAACCCGGATCTCCTCTATCCACTCTCCTTTTCTGAACCATGTGTTGGTTATTCAGCAAAGTTGTATATTGTCTTTATAGAGAATATATTTTAATTCACCCAATTTATTTCTAAGACTGTGGGCATTAATTAGAAATGCCTTGATCTCACCTTGTTCAGTATTACCATTCTTAGCCTTATATAATGGGCTTTTAATTCTTTTTTATCATTTAACACTTTGCAGCTCCTCCATTGTGGAGCGGGCCACAACGGCCGCCAGCACCCGAGCCCCTGAACCAGGTCTAGCATATGGTACGGGCGCCTGACTCACACAGGCCCTGATTAAATTAATGGGTCCCCCCAGTGGCCCGTGTCCAGGAACCAGGTGGCCACATCTCTCGTGTCCAGGGGCTCGGGGCTCGACCATGAGCTGCCATGGTCGCCCTGCAATTTTCCGTCACTACTTGCCCCATGGAGCCGGACGTGCAATGATGTCTGATTCATCTACGTGCAGACTTCCACCGTGCTCCCTTCCCTCAGAATGCATGCCACTGACAGTGCGCCTAGCCTCCTCTAGGTGCCACTGCAGCATGCCACATACCCTGTACCCACCCCAGAGGAAGGAGAGTGGTCATGGGATGCTCAGTCCTTCCTCTCCCCTGCCAGCCCCCGGTGCCCCAAGTCCATTCCCGCACCTGGGTCACCAGTGTGGTGCGAGGTGTGGCATCCAGCGCCTCAACCCTCAGCGCAATTAGGCTGGCACAGGCTTTTAATTCTGTGTTTGGGTTCTCACCTTTATCTCAGTTTAAATGCTTGTTTATGTATTCTCTGAAAATGTAACCCAGTTCCTTACTACCCTTTCTATTTAAGTGCAGTCCATCCCGGTAATAAAGACTGTATTTATTGTAAAAATGTTCCCAAGTCATAATGCATTCAATACCTTGAAAGAGACACCACACCACTTACGTAACCAATTGTTAATTTTAGCTATCTTCCTGTTTATTCTGTATCCTGATCCTTGGGACTGGAAAATCTCTGACAAAATGACTGTGCAGTTTGATTCTTTGAGGTTGCTATATATAGTTTTAAAATCATTAAATATTTCTTCCTCTGATTTATGCTTTATGTCAGTGGTTGCAGCATGTATCAAGACCAAAGCATTTTCCTGAGCTCTTTTCAAAATATTTGTCAATAAACATTGAATGTCAGTAAGAGTAGTTCCTGGGAAGCAGTTACGCCCTGTACTTTATTGTTTTTGCTTGTATAAGAGTCATATTTTATAATTGAATCACCCACTATAAAAACATGTTGCCTGGGTGTTTTGTGCTTTTCGTCAGGGCCAGGTGGAGGTTCTATTATGCCATCCATGGGTTCATTTCCATTAGCATTATATGTACTTTCCTGTTGGACTGGTTCTGTACTTGTCTTCCCACCCTGTTGTGTATCAAGATCATTAGTGTTACTCTGGGCTTGCACATTGTTATATATCTCTGCAATTATTGTTTGCCTTCTATGATTCTCATTTACTTTAATTTTTGAGTTTTTATGTATACTTGCCTCCCTTTCAACTGTAGTAGTTTCAAGCTCCATATTCTTTGAGCTACATGCAGGACTTTCAATCGCATCCTGCTCAAGTATGCTGAATCTGTTGTGCAATGTTAAGGTAGTATTTTTCCCAGATTCCCTTCTTCTATGCTTTCAGTAGCTTTCACAAGGCTCCACTCCTCAACTTCAAACTCGTCTGTAATCCCCTCCTCACCATCTCTCTTCCTTTTATTATATTGTTTCCGTAACCTTTTCCTTCTGCTGACTTGTTGCTGCTATTGCTGCTGCTACAGATACATTATCTGTAAAGTCCTCCAGTTGTAACATTTCCATCTGGACAGTGATCCGTTTATTTAGAGACTCTGTTTCTTGTAAAATTGTGATGAGACATTTATCACATTCATAATTTGGTATCTGTTCACTGATAGTGAACATATCACACGATTTATAAAAGTTGTTGTTCTCCCCCATTTCTTGCAGTATGTAAGGTGTCTTCCTTAATGTGTACTAACCTTAAAAGTTAATATCTCTCCCTACTGCCCCATCTGCTCCAGCTGACACGGCAGAGATGCACACGCCTATGCGCATGTCTCCATGTGTACTCACCTACACGAGCTTGCCCCACTTGCTAAAAGCATGAGTTTTATAGGGATTTGTGCTTATGAGGTGGGTTACAGGTCACATGACCACTGTCAATCTAAGCTGCCATTTTTAAAGTTTATAAAAGGGTTTTGTTTAAAACATAACCCCTTTGGTTATGTCTTCTACTGGGGCTCCTTAATGTGCAAACTCAGCAGCATTTCACTACAGATAAAGTGCAAATAAAATATTGGTAGCAGTGTTTTGTGTAGTTTAGTGCTCAGCTGAACTACAGTTCCCACAGACACACTGTTGCCTGGAGTCAGTAACAAAGCTCTGGTCCAACTCCCTAGAGCAAATATCTATTGCTCATATTTCCCAAGATATAAACAAGGTAATATAAGAAAGATCTGAAGACAGCTGCATAAAAAAACCCTCCTTCAGTGAGTCTGTCTTACTCTAGCAACTATTTACTACGTGTGCTCACTGACCGCTCATACAGACGCCAGCCGAGGAGGTGAGAGGTGAACTGTGCTGGTTGCATATTGGAAGCCCCAGCACATCCACAGACACTGTGGTAAGTGGGGTGGGGTGGGTAGAGGGACCACTGCACTGTCACTGCATACCACTGCACTGCCAGTGCGTACCTTTACATATAGCAATGGGATTCATGGGCGGGGGTAACCTCTGGAATCCAGAGCATTCTATATGGGGATGGGGGGGTGCTATTAGACACCAGGGATATGAAACCTTACACGGGACAGGTGTTCAGGAGGTGGGGATGGTGTTTGGGGTGGGGGTTGCTGCTGGACACCAAGGATATGAACCCTTTTTTTTCTTCAACTTATTTTTCCCCTCCGGTCGCTGCTCCACCAAGACTCCCTCAGATGTCCTGACTTTGTCCTGCCTGCCTGAGAACCCCCATCCTGAATCTGCCCCGTGGTACTCTGGACTCTTGCACTTACCTTGCGGCAAACCCCCTGGCTTGTACCCTCGATAAGGCGGGGCCACCACTCCTACTTTGGTGCTCCTTGAAATCCAGTTAGCTGCAGGCAAGGCAAGGGGCAGAGAGAATCAGGAGACCAGGTGGGTGGGACCCCGGCAGTGGGCATGGAGGCCAGGCATTGTCGTCTACTCGGTGGTGTAGGGTGTTTCCTTGTTCATGAGTGTGACCCCCCACCTGGAGGTGCAGACGTGCAATGACATCCAGCGCGAGATGGACGTGCACCCACCTGCAGGATGTCTGCCGACACCTCCCCCTGTCTTGACGTGGTCCCCAGGCTGCAGCACACTCAGCCTCCACTGGGTGTTGCTGACACCACTTCCCAGCCAACCCCAGGCAACCTGAGCTTGCTCCTGTACCCGGGTCGCCGGCATGGTGCGAAGTGTGGCATCCAGTGCCTCAACCCTCAGCACAACCGGGCCAGCCGATATGAACACTTAATGGAGTGGGTGTTCAGGGGGTGAGTGGTACCACTCAACACCATGGATGTTCAGAGGATGGGGGGGGGCACCACTTGACACCAGGGATATGAAACCTTACATTGGATGGGTGTTTTGGTGTGGGGTACTTCTAGACACCAGGGCTATGACAACTTACATGGAATGAGTGTTTAGGGGGGTGGGAGATGCCACTTGACACTAGGGATGTGACATCCTACAGAAAACAGGTGTTTGGAGGGTGGGGAGTGCCAGCTAACACCAGGGATATGAACACTTACACTAGATGGTTGTTCGGGGGTGTGGGGGGGTGCTGTTAGACATCAGGGATATGAAACCTTACATGAGATGGGTATTCAGGGGTTGGGGGGGTGCCAGTAAACATCAAGGATATGACAACTTACATAGAATGGGTATTTCAGATTGGGGGGAGCTATTGGACACCAGGAAAGTCACCAGGTACACACAGGATGGGTGCTAATGGGCTACAGCACACCGTGCAGGTGAGTCCATAATGTGCATGTAAATTGCCCCTAAGTGCCTTGCATACCCAGTCAGATCTTTCTGATGTCTCACCCCCCCCCCCGTGAATCCACGCTGCCTTGGGTTCTGTCAAGATAATTCCACAGCGTTACAGTATCCAATTATATCTGCAGCATTCTAGTACCTAATGTACAACACAGAACTCTAGTACTTAAACTTATCCCTGCCACTTGCTAGGAAGCAAAAGAAATATCCAATGCCATATTCTTTAAAAAGCAAAGTAAGTTTAAATCCCTGTTTTGAAAATTAGCCCCTTGGATCATTATTTAACATTCAGCCCATGATTTTTCATGTTGGTTCTTACTGATGTACCTTTTACCTGTTAGTATAAATGGTGCAACCTAAATGGAAAGAAAGTGGGCATCTTTTAGAATGGCTTAATGCATATAGAAAAATGACCACATTATTATTAGTTTTTCTCTTTAAAAGGGGGACATTTATTCTAAATGTTGCCTGTGAAAGCAGAAGTGTTATAATTTTTTTTTACTATTTGCCGCCCCCATTCACAAACCACTTCTATTCAGTCCCACAGCGAACTCTCAAGCCTGCCGCCTCATACATCTTTTTAGATTGCACCCTGACCTCTCTCTCATGTTAGGGTTCACAGGGCTCCCTAAACCACTTGGTGAACTCTGAATCAGGTGCCTGTAGTAGTGGCAGCTGTGCAATGTCTGACAGTATACTACACAGCTCAGTGCGGGGGATTAATGAAAACCCTGTTAAAGGAAAGATTGATAGAGTATCTTGAGTCCAGTGGGCTGTAAGACCATAGGCAGCATGGATTCATGGGGTGGGTATGGGTGGGGGTATGCCAGATGAATCTGATTGATTTCTTCTACTGGGTGACCACAGAGATAAATCAGGGGAGGGCAGTGGATGTTGCCTGTCTGGACTTTAGTATGACCTTCGACACTGTGCTGCACAGGAGGCTGATAAAGAAATTAAGCAGCCTAGGGGTGGGATCCAAAGTGGTGAACTGGGTTAGAAACTGGTTAACAGATAGGCAACAGAGGGTGTTGGTTAACAGCTCTCACTCAAATGATGGGAGAGTGACCAGTGGGGTGCCACAGGGCTCAGTACTGGGACAGATCCTCTTCAATGTCTTCATAAGTGACATCACAGAACAACTGGAAAGGAAGGTTTGCCTTTTTGCAGGTGACACCAAAATCTGTAATAGGGTGGAAACTCAGGAGGGAGTGGAGAGAATATGTAGGGATCTTGGCAAAGCTGAGGAGTGTTCAAGAGCATGGCAGTTGGGGTTCAATGCTAAGACTTGCAAAATCATGTACCTAGGGCATAGAAAACCAGGAGCGTCATACAGGATGGGGGGAGTCACTGACAGTTACTAAGCAGATAAGGGATTTGGGGATTATCATATCTGATGATCTCAAAGTGCAACAAAACAGTTGGTAAGGCCAGTGGGAATGCTGGGGTGCATAAGGAGAGGTATCTCCAGCAGGAGGAGGGGGAGGGTGTTGCCACTATATCGCTTGTTGGCGAGACCCTCACCTGGAATATTATGTCCAGTTCTGAAGGCCACATCTCAGAAAGGGCATAGACAGGATGGAGGCAGTCCAGAGGAGGGCAACTTAAATGATGCAGAGGTTGCATCAAAAGCCCTACGAGGAGAGACTGAGGGATCTCAACATGTACACCCAGGAAGAGAGGCAAGTGAGACAAGGAGACATGATAGAGATTCATGTCTCACAGGGGTGAACAGGGTGCTGAAGGGAGTCTCTTTCATGTGAAAAAGAGCACCAGGACCGGGGGCATGCAATGAAGCTGGGGGGGGGAGTTTAAGAGGGATGTGAGGAAGTACTACTTTGCTGAAGGAGTTGTAGATGCCTGGAACAGACTTTCAGCGGAAGTGGTGGAGGCAAAAACAATATGGAGCGTCAAGCATGGATTGGATAGTCATAGGAGAATATTAATAAATAGGAAGGGAGGAGGAAGGGTTGCTGGAGACCAGTTAGGGTCTACAGAGATAGACTAGACAGGACCATCTTTACAGACTGGATGAGCCAAGTGGTCCTTTTCTGCCAACAGATTCTGTTTCTGCACAGTGCACCATCCTAGGGGTCAGTGTTTTTCTGCTTTTTGTGCCCTTCTAGAATATCAAAGCCAGTTGGTGTCCTGCATCCAATGCCACTCCAGCCTGCACTGTCACCTGTGTTCATTCGGATATCAGTCATGGAGGAGTTAGTCTCCCTCCTTCCCTGCTGGTGGAGGAGAGTGTCTTCTGTAACCCCTTCTGGGACACCCCATCCTCCTCTCCCTACTGCCCATCCCACAACCCTGCCACAGAAGTGTTATAATTCATTATCTGATGCAGCTGAAAGCAGTTTAAACAGAATGGCAGCAGAAGTCTGAAGTCTAAAACAAAGCTTGGCACTGAAGAAGGAGTTTCCTCGTATTCTTTTACAGAGGATGGAAAATGATATACTTGTTACATTCTGGACTAAGTCCAACAGTCAACATTTATGTATTAATAAACTGCTTCACCCTGACAGAATAATTCATGTTAAGGAGGGAGAATGACAGACGGAGCTAATAATGGAAAAAGACCAGCAGATCATCTCATAAACCACTTCACTCAGTCATCACGGAAGGCACACACAACATTAAAGACAAGCACAAAAGGGATTCGACACCCTCCAGCAAATGATTATGTGTCATTCGTGCAGCTGTTTGCTGACTGTTTTATTAAGGCAGCAGGGATGTAATAACCAGAGTGTTAGATGTTAATGGAAAGAGAAAACCATGATGCAGAAAGATGTGATCCTAGATCCTTTTGCCAATAGTAAGAAATAGGGATGGGTGGACACATTAATAAGTTCTGATTGGTTCTGATTCAAATCAGAACCTTAAGAAAATGAAAGGTAATACCTGAAGACAATCATAAATGCACCAGATATATAAAATATTTTTTTTTAACCTGAACATGTCAACCAGTGTTCTAACTCTATTCTGAGCTTACCTGCTGGCTACAGATTACTCATTTGTGTTCCATACCCCTTCTGTGGACTGGGGCACAGTATCACTCCCCCATTCTGCCCCAGTTATTATGCATATCCCCAGTCTGTCCCACCTGTTGACAACCCTCCCCCAATATGCAGTACACCTGATTCCCCCTTCTATCTGCTGACATGCACACTGCCCCAGTATGTACACCACCGTCCCATCAATCTTTCATGAATCACTCTGCCCCAGTGTGCACACCTCTGCCCTGTTCATTTGCTGCTACCCATCCTGTCCCAAAGAATACCCCTACCCTCTCTTCCCATCTGTGGATATCAGCTATGCCCCAGAATGAATACTCTACCACCCTGTCACAGGATGAAAACCCCTGCCCCCCCCATATTAAATACCCCTTTCTCCTTCATCTGGTGATTCCCACCCTGTTCCAATATAAATGCCACTTCCTGGTCCTCCTATCTGTGATACCCACCCTATTCCAGAATTAATACCCCTACCTCCATCTTCTGAAGCCTAGTTTGTACCAGAAAAAACATCATAGACCCTCCTCCCATCTGTTGGTTCCCGCCCACCCTGTCCCAGAAGTAAATGAATACCCCTCCAGTCTGCTGATTCCTACCCACCTTGTCCCAGAAATAAATGAATTCCCCCTCCAATCTGTTGATTCCCACCTACCACACCCAAGAAATACATGAATAACCCCTCCAATCTGCTGATTCCCAGCCACCCACCCTGTCCCAAGAAATAAAAGAATATTCATCTCCCATCTGCTGATTCCAACCCACCCTGTGCCAAAAATAAGTATATTCCCCTCCCCGCCACCATCTGCTGATATCCACCTACCCAGCCGCACACTGGATGATGCCTGCCACTGTTTCTGAGTCACCATCACTATTGTCACTCAGCCACACACCAGATGATGCCCGCTGCTGTTGTTGTGTCACTGCTGCTATTACCACCCAGCCACACCAGACGATGCCCATGCTGTTGTTGTGTCACTGCTGCTATTACTACCCAGCTGCACACTGGATGATGCCTGCCACTGTTATTGTATCACTGCTGCTATTACCACTCAGCCACACACTGGATGATGCCCGCACTGTTGTTGTGTCACTGCTGCTGTTACCATCCAGCCACATACTGGATGATGCCCACGCTGTTGTTGTGTCACCGCTGCTATTTCCACCCAGCCACACCAGATGATGCCCACGCTGTTGTTGTGTCACTGCTGCTATTACTACCCAGCTATGCACTGGATGATGCCAGCCACTGTTATTGTGTCACTGCTGCTATTATCACCCAGCCACACACTGGATGATGCCCGCACTGTTGTTGTGTCACTGCTGCTATTACCACCCAGCCACACTGGATGATGCCCGCGTTGTTGTTGTGCCACTGCTGCTATTCCCACCCAGCTACACACTGGATGATGCCTGCGCTGTTGTTGTGCCACTGCTGCTATTACCACCCAGCTACACACTGGATGATGCCCGTGCTGTTATTGTGCCACTGCTGCTATTACCACCCAGCTACACATTGGATGATGCCTGCTGCTGTTGTTGTGTCACTGCTGCTATTACCACCCAGCTACACATTGAATGATGCCTGCCGCTGTTGTTGTGTCACTGCTGCTGTTACCACCAAGCTACACACTGGATGATGCCTGCTGATGTTGTTGTGTCACTGCTGCTGTTACCACCCAGCTACACACCAGATGATGCCCGCACTGTTGTTGTGCCACTGCTGCTATTACCACCCAGCCACACACTGGAAGATGCCCGCGCTGTTGTTGTGTCACTGCTGCTATTACCACCCAGCCACACCAGATGATGCCCACGCTGTTGTTGTGCCACTGCTGCTATTACCACCCAGCTACACACTGGACGATGCCCACGCTGTTGTTGTGTCACTGCTGCTATTCCCACCCAGCTACACACTGGATGATGCCCACGCTGTTGTTGTGTCACTGCTGCTGTGACCACCAAGCTACACACTGGATGATGCCTGCTGCTGTTGTTGGGCCACTGCTGCTATTACCACCCAGCTACACACCAGATGATGCCTGCTGCTGTTGTTGTGTCACTGCTGCTATTACCACCCAGCTACACACTGGATGATGCCCGCTGCTGTTGTTGTGTCACTGCTGCTATTACCACCCAGCTACACACTGGATGATGCCTGCCGCTGTTGTTGTGTCACTGCTGCTATTACCACCCAGCTACACACCAGATGATGCCTGCTGCTGTTGTTGTGTCACTGCTGCTATTACCACCCAGCTACACACTGGATGATGCCCGCTGCTGTTGTGTCACTGCTGCTATTACCACCCAGCTACACACTGGATGATGCCCGCACTGTTGTTGTGTCACTGCTGCTATTACCACCCAGCTACACACCAGATGATGCCTGCCGCTGTTGTTGTGTCACTGCTGCTGTTACCACTCAGCTACATACCAGATGATGCCTGCCACTGTTGTTGTGCCACTGCTGCTGTTCCCACCCAGCTACACACTGGATGATGCCTGCTGCTGTTGTTGTGTCACTGCTGCTATTACCACCCAGCTACACACTGGATGATGCCCGCGCTGTTGTTGTGTCACTGCTGCTATTACCACCCAGCTACACACCGGATGATGTCCGCTGCTGTTGTTGTGTCACTGCTGCTGTTACCACCCAGCCACACACTGGATGATGCCTGCCACTGTTGTTGTGTCACTGTTGCTATTACCACCCAGCCACACCAGATGATGCCCATGCTGTTGTTGTGTCACTGCTGCTGTTACCACCCAGCTACACACTGGATGATGCCTGCCGCTGTTGTTGTGTCACTGCTGCTATTACCACCCAGCTACACACCGGATGATGCCTGCCGCTGTTGTTGTGTCACTGCTGCTATTACCACCCAGCCACACCAGATGATGACTGCCACTGTTGTTGTGTCACTGCTGCTATTACCACCCAGCTACACACCAGATGATGCTTGCCGCTGTTGTTGTGTCACTGCTGGTATTACCATCCAGCTACACACTGGATGATGCCTGCCGCTGTTATTGTGTCACTGCTGGTATTACCACCCAGCTACACACTGGATGATGCCTGCCGCTGTTATTGTGCCACTGCTGCTATTACCACCCATCTACACACTGGATGATGCCTGCTGCTGTTGTTGTGCCACTGCTGCTATTACCACCCAGCTACACACTGGATGATGCCTGCCACTGTTGTTGTGTCACTGCTGCTATTACCACCGAGCCACACACCAGATGATGCCTGCCGCTGTTGTTGTGTCAGTGCTGTTATTACCACCCAGCCACACACCAGATGATGCCTGCCACTGTTGTTGTGTCACTGCTGTTATTACCACCCAGCCACACACCAGATGATGCCTGCCACTGTTGTTGTGTCACTGCTGCTGTTACCACCCAGCTACACACTGGATGGTGCCCGCGCTGTTGTTGTGTCACTGCTGCTATTACCACCCAGCCACACACCAGAAGATGCCTGCCGCTGTTGTCATTTCACTGCCACTACCACCACGCTGCCTCACAATGTTAATTTAAAATAAGGCCAGTTAGTATAGAATTCATGACTGCCACCATGCTGTTGTGGTCTCCCGCTTAGTTGTTCAAGGTCCTGCACTCACGCTCTTATGCTTACAACAGGGCTTTAAGCATGCGCGCTGTTGAATCTCTAGTCTGCACAAGAGTGCATGCACGTGTGAGTGGCAGGCAGGACAAAAAATTTAATTCATTATTTTAAAGAAAAATTTTTGTTTACGGTAACCAGGGTTGCTTGGTAGATAGAAGAGTGGATTTTAAAAAAAGAGAAATAATACCACTTTTTTTTATATCACAAAACTACTGTGAGATAGACCAGGTATACTTCTGGCAGAGTTTGGATTTGCTTGAGTCTGACAGGCATTGGGAGATCTGGTGGGGGGATGTTGACTTTCCTCAAACCAGTCCACTCATCCCTAGTAAGAAACAGGCAAATAAAACATTCTGATAATCAGTATGTGCCCAGCTTACTTGGGCAACCCCGTTTTTGGTTACTATTCCTTTAAGACTCCTTTGGATGCTCAGACTTAAAAGGCGTTCACCTGCACCAACAGAGTCAACATTTCTGTGGCAGCGACTGGGACGGAAGTTGCTCAAGCTAGCTACTGGCTGTCCTGGGTCAAAGAGGACTGGTACTGGGTTTGATCCCAAAAATAATTGCGTTATGGGTGTGCATTGCACAGTTTCTACACATGCTTGTGACTTCACCAATTTTTCAGATTTTCACTCCAGATTTTCAACATTGCCATTTTTTTTTAAATTCCTCATAAAAGTACAGCTGTCATTTTTCACATCCTGTCTGAAATGTATTTTCGCACCTGTGGCACCAAATGGCGCAGTTGCTGTGCAAGATCACCTTTCGGCTAATGAACTGATAGTGCTACTGTTCATGAAGTGGGGTCACAAAAAGCCCATGTTGAAAGTTTGGAGTGAAAATACTAACAGACCCCTGGGGCATTAGGGTTTCCAACCGTAACACCCTACCCTGTAGAGACTGACAGGCATCAGGGGTGTGACTTGGAATCGTCGGCTGTAATGCTCAAGCCATTCCATCCCACCACCACCCTGCAGCCAGTGACAGGCATCGAGGTGTGCCTTAGAGTCTTCAGCTCCAAAGTTCACCCCATTCTCCTATACTGCACCCATCTCAGTGTATTTTCCTATGGAATGGGGTGAGTGTAAGGCCCGAAGACTCCAAGGCACACCGCGCCACTTGTCAGTGTCTGCAGGGTAGGGTGAGGTGAAATGGCATGAGTGTTATGGCTGATGACCCAAAGGCACACCCCAACGCTTGTCAGTCTCTGCAGGGTGGGGGAGGGGTTGGCATCAGTTCAATACTTCACTGCCATTCTAATTATGCATCTCTCTAACTCCTGCACTACCAATGCCAATGCCAGCAAGACAACATTCGGCATTGACAAATGCTTGTTTTGTCTTAATGCTAGTTCTAGGGTCTGTTACAAGTTTGCAGTTGAAATCACCTCCAATGATTATGCCTTTAGAGCTGAATAAAAAAAGCCATATACTCGTAAAGGTCTCAGTCCTTTGGCCTGGTGGCACTGAGGGTTGAGGCACAGGACGCCACACCTTGCGCCATGCTGGTGACCCAGATTTGGGATTCATGGAGAGGAATGAGCAAGGGTTGTCGGGGATCGGTGGGGAGTAAGGTGAGGAGCAGAATCGAGCTGCTGTGAAGTGGCTCTCCTCACCCGGGAGGGATGTGTAGGTTACCCAGCCCTTGGCTGCCACCTGGTGGAGGATGGATGGCAGTTTGGGCTATGAGGACCTCATCCATCACCAGGGGAGGGTGGCGGAATAGGCTGACCTGGCACCACGGGGTGTGTGTGCGCCTCCACATGTACGCAGGGTCCCGGGCACCGGGGAGAAAACGGGAGTAAAAACACTGTATCCCCATCACCAAGTAGGCGGGAGGTGGCGACGGGGGTCAAACAGCTGAAGAAAAATAAATAAATAAAAGGCCTCAGTCCTACTAGTTTTTTTGTTGTGGAGCATATACATTGATTAATCACAGATCAGTATTCTGACATAAAACATCTAATACTAAAACCCTCCTTGGGCTCAAATCTGCAAGGGGTTCAACCATCACATTAGAAGAAAAAAGTATTCCTAATCCAGAACACCTTTCTTCCCCTATAGACCAAAAACTAGGTCCCCAAGACCGTTTTTTTTTTTTTTTTTTTACTAAAAATTATAAAAATTATTTCATACTGCGAACTATGTAATAGAGATAAGGTAGCAACTCATTTTTTCCCATTATAAATACTATTCCCATTTAAAGTAGCTACTGTAAAGGCATGATCCTTTAGTTGGCTCATAGGGAAAAAAAAACAAAACAAAATAATATTTAAGTTCAACCTATTTGTTATTTTCCTTTTCTTTTCCTCCCTTACTGTTTGCCTGAAGCCTTCCTTTTTTGGGGGGGAAGTTTAGCTGCTCTCTGTTCAGATGAAACTTCTGTTTCAGAATATAAATCCTGCTGATAAGACCGAATAGATGAAAAATCTGAGTCCTCCTCTGTCTCTCCCCACTCTTTATGCATGTTCAAAACTTCATATGGATTATCATGCTCCAGTGATTCAACCTATATGTTTTAAGGGGGAAACTTTTTCATTGGTGACCTTCTTGTAACTCTAGTAAAGACTCTCCAGCATCCACCCAAAGAGAATCTTGCATTTCAGTCCCGCCCACCTGAGTCTCTGCTACCATGTCCATGGTTACTTCTTCTATTATCTCCTTGTTATGATGCTGCTGTTGGGGTAGTGCAAAATTTCCCAGTAGCACTTCCGGATTTCAATTTTTTTGTTTCAGACTGTCCTTCAATTATTACTTGTTCATTTGAGTGATCTCTACTGTGGGAATAGTGAGAATTTTCTTACTGAGTATGGGAGAGCGTGAGTATAAATGGGATTCAATGAATTCCTAGGCTTGTTGTACCATTCTACTGACATTGAACTGCTGCTGTACCATCTTGAGTACATCACTACGATGGTACAACATAGAATGCCCTTGCGCTCATGTTGCCTTGACAGCTGCGCTGAGCGCTTGTTTTTTTTTTTCAGTTTCTGCTGACAGTTGTGAGGAGAAAAAGCAAGCAATCGGTGATGGTGTCAACTGTATTTTTAAAACCTGCTTGTTAAGAACAGCACCAGTTTATTAATAGAAAGGAAAACTGCCAGCCAGTTGAAAAAACAGAATCAGATGTAAAAATGTTTCAGAACTACTGAAAATCAACTGAATCACTCAGTACCAGGTGAGTGTGTGACAGTCTGTAACCCTATAAGTTAGATTGCTGTCAGAGAGAAAGGGGAACTGCTGTTTTGTACAAACTTCTCAATCTCAAGAAATGCTCCATTGTTGTACAGTTGCCCATACACTATAAAAGACAATGGATGGCCAACAGTGACCAACAACACTGAGTCCACTTCTTGAAGTTATCATGACAACTGTAGACCTCTCGAGACTGGCTGTCGAGGTCTCAAAGTGAACACAGTGTTCTTGTTCACAGTTGCCCATCCATTATGCTATATGTTGTCTCTGAGCACTGTGTTCTGTTCTCCCAGCATCCCCCCCAACTACATCTTTGTGAACCAGGTTTTTGTGCATTATTTACATAAAATACTTGTTCTGCTAAGTCCATTTCATCCCCCTATTATGGGAAGCCCAAGGGCAGGCACGAAAAGAGTGACCTTCTTCGTCACATAAGTTGCATTTCACTTTGTTAGTGCAATCATTACTTGTATAGCCTATTTCTGCACATAAACCACATTTCACTTTGTCACAGGCACTACTTAAATGTGACTTAGAGCCACACCTGTAACAAGCCTTCAGTTGTCCTCCGTAGAAGAGTATACCTCCGTCTTGACCCAGATAAAAACTATTTGATAAGTGTATTACTCCAGAAGGCCCGTAGTGCAATTTAACTCTTAATACGCCAACCCTCGGTCCAGATCTTCTCAGAGTCCATAATGGGGTCTGGGGAACCAATGCAAAATATCAATAATACGGATCTCTTCATTTTTAAATGACATTGTTACTGTTTTAACCCTTAGGCTGCTGACAGAATTAGAATGTATAGGAATGTTGGACTGATATATCAGTCCATGGCCCTGCAAGGGTTAATTTTGTGCTTTGCCAAAAAAGGTGCCCATAGGGGAGTATCTTTAAGTTGTTGGTATTTTGCCCAAATTCTTTCAAGGTTCTCTACTGTTTTAAAACTGATATCGAAAACAGAATCTCCCAAAGTATGCAGAGCATGTCATTCCATGGCAAATAATCACATACTATCTTTTAATAAAGTACGAGCCACATATTTTCTATCAGAGACTTCTGCTAGCCCCATAGAAACATAGAAACATAGAAGTTGACGGCAGATAAGGACCGCAAGGCCCATCCAGTCTGCCCATTTCTTTTTCTACCTTATAAATGTGCCATCGGCCTTTGCTCTGTCAGTGGCCTATCTATTCATACTCATTTGTATTGCTCCCTTATGCCTATCCCATGCCTGTTTGAAGCCCTACACTGTATTCATAGCCACCACTTCTTGAGGTAGGCCATTCCATGCATCCACCACCCTTTCTGTGAAAAAGAATTTCCTCACATTCCCCCTTAATCGGCCCCTCTAATCTCATGCTGTGTCCTCTTGTCCTGCTATTTTTCTTATATTTAAACATGTTGACTCTTTCACCTTGTTAATGCCATTAAGGTGTTTGAATGCCTCGATCATATCACCTCTCTCCCTCCTTTGCTCAAGGGTATACATATTGAGCTCTGTTAATCTGTCCTCATATGTCTTCTGATGCAGTCCCTGCACCATTTTGGTTGCCCTTCACTGGACTGCCTCAATTTGGTTAATGTCCTTGTGAAGGTGTGGCCTCCAATACTGCACGCAGTACTCCAGATGGGGCCTAACCAGTGTCTTGTAAAGAGGGATTATTACCTCCCTCTTACGATTTGTGATACCCCTACTAATATACCCTAACACCCCCCTAGCCTTACCTACTGCTTTAGAGGTCTGCTTGGATGATTTTAGGTCATCAGTGATGATGATACCCAAGTCTCTTTCTTCCTTTGTGCTAGCAACTCCCCTCCCAGCCTATAGGTGGCTTCAGGGTTTCTCTTCCCTATGTGCATGATCTTGCACTTCTTTGCATTAAATCCCAGTTGCCACTCTTCTGACCATTTTGCCAGTTTATCCAGATTTCTTCTCATTCTGCCCACCCCATCTGGATCATCTACTCTGTTGCAGATCTTGGTGTTATCTGCAAACAGACTAGCCTTACCCTCTAGTCCATCTGCAAGGTCACTAATGAAGATGTTGAAGAGGACTGGCCCCAGGACTGATCCCTGAGGTACCCCACTTGTGACCTGCATCTCTTCTGACTGTATACCATTTACCACTACTCTCTATTTTCTGCCCGTCAACCAGTTTGCCACCCAGTTGACCAACTTCTGACCTACCCTGAGCCTACCCAGCTTATTTATCAATCTTCTATGTGGAACAGTGTCGAAAGCTTTGCTGAAGTCAAGGTAGGCGACATCAACTGCTCCCCCTTGGTCCACCACTCTGGTTACCCAGTCAAAGAAATCTATGAGATTAGTTTGACAGGATATTCCTTTTGTAAACCCATGCTGTCTTGGATCCTGTGCCCCTATGGATTCCAGGTGTTGCACTATCCTTTCCTTAAGGAGTGCCTCCATAATCTTGCCCACTACTGAGGTAAGACTGACTGGTCTGTAGTTCCCTGCCTCCTCTCTGCTACCACTCTTGTGGAGCGGGATCACATGAGCCCTTCTCCAGTCTTCTGGGACCTCGCGTGTGCTCAGAGACTCACTAAACAGTTCTGCTAATGGCTCTGTAGTTCCACCTTAGCTCCTTAAGTACCCTGGGATGTATGCCATCAGGTCCATTGCCTTATCCACCTGAGCTTAGCAAGCTCTTGTAGGACCCTTTCTTTTGTGAAGGGAGTAGTGCTCACCTCCCTCCCCACTGTGTCCATGGTGCTGAGCTGTGGGCCCTGCCCTACCTTCTCTTCAGTAAATACTGAGCAAAAGTATCTATTTAGGATAGATGCTTTTACATGGTCCTCCTCCTCACATGCTCCCTTTTCTCCATTAAGCTTAGCAATACCCCCTCTGGACTTTACATAGTCTTCCTCCTCACATACTCCCTGTACGCCCCCCTGTATATTTTAGTCGGACTGCATGATGCCTTTTTTGCAGGTTCTGGAGGTTTTTTTTCAGGTCAGAGTATTTCTTTTTCCTCTTCCTGTTGCTGATTTTTTTGTGTCTCTTGCCTTTTGTACTGCCATTCCTGTTGTCTCCCTGCTTGTAGCGAAGTACACCCCTCACCCCAAAGGCCTTTGTACTGCAGTTACAGAAAATGCTGCATATTGGGTATCCATATCGCGAAAGACATAAATAATGTAGACTTAGTAAACTATGGACCTTTAACGGCATCAATTCAAGATGACCTAAGTGGAGTAGGTTGTCCCTGTCTTTTTTTCAAAGAGTGGAGATCATTAGGATGAATATTTTACCTCACCTGTTATATCTTTTTCAAACCATCCCAATTCCACCAGCTAGATTTTACTACAATTCCTGGAACAGTATGATTTTGAATTTTATATGGGGGGGAGGGTGTAGCGTCCCTGGGTCTGTTTCTCCATTCTTCAACTTTCCTTAGCGCAAGGAGGGGTTAATTTACCAAACTCGGAACTATGTGCCAGAGCTGCCTTTCTTAAGGTGTTATTTCTTTGGTTATCTCCTATATATCAGGCCCCATGGAAAGAAATTGAATTTACTCTTAATGACTTATATGATGTCAGCTCCATATTGTTTGCCACAAGAGGTAAATCTCCACAAATATGTCATTTCTCTAAATTCATCTCTTATATTTTGAAAATTTGGTACCGGATGAAATCTCAGCCAGAGTTTGCGGACATACTTTTTTATAGCAGCCTAGTGTTGGCTGATGAAAAGTATATGCCTGCCCAAACTGATCTCACTTTCAAACATTGGCGCCACTTGAGGCTACATTATATTTACCAATTCCTAACCTCATCAGGCATAAGTCTCTTTGAGAAATTGCAAGGGGATTTTGGGTTAACAAACAGAGATCATTATAGATGTCTACAGTTAACAACCTATCTTCAACGGCAAAGCCCCTACCGGAAAGAATTACCGGACCCCAAACCTCCTTTGTTAAAATTGCTAATAGACTGTACTAATGGTAATGTCTGGGGACAACTGATAGGTCAGTTATATTGAGTACTACGGGATGGACTGGATGACTCAACCAAGTTGGTTCTAGATAGCTGGAACAAAAATTTGGGTCTTATGGTACCTCTTTAATCCTGGCTGAATTCTGCACTCTCAACAGTCAAAATTACTCCCTCCCCAACCTGGAAGGAGTTTGCATGGAAATGCAGGTACAGGTATTTCAGATCACCTGCAATCTTAATAAAGTATTTGCCACCATTGTATGGGATATGCTGGAGGGGGTATAGGTGTCAGATGATGGACCTGGGACATGTTTTTTGGCTGTGTTCTTACTGACTCCTTTTTGGTGCACTTTGCAGGAGAAATTATGGGAATGTCGGGGAGGCTCAGTTGAGGTTTTGGCTGAAATAGTACTCCTAATGAATGGCACTGGGTTCTAATTTACATCTTCTGCTTCAGTCTCCACTGTATCAGTAATAGCCACAGGATTTGTTTCAGAAATTGTTTTTTTTTTTAAACTCTGTTTTTATTGGTATTTAGACAGGGCACCAAGTTACATTTCCAAGTGTTAGTACACACATGGGCACTGTTAAGATCTTCCAATTCAAATTGCAGAGTAACAGGGTTGGTTTTACTACTGTTCAGGAGACTAGCAGCCTAGATATTTAGAATTAATTCCTTGGAGAGGAAAAGTCTAAACATGACTACTTCGTCCAATCTATTGGACTCTGTTTCCACCTGTAGTAGTTGTATAACTTTAAACAGGATGGGCTCTATGAGTTGCACGTGAGCTGACTAGACCAATATCAAACCCCCCCATTCCTTCCCTTCTTATGGAACAAAAGTGGGTCTGTGTTGGGAGATATATAGAAACCATGGAGTCCATTTAATCATAAGAGATGAGGTTATGTTATTTAAGGCTGCAGTCATGGACTCCATTTTATAAATATCATAGATTGTATCTTCCCACTTTTCTTTGGACGAGGGAGGGGGTAACAGTTTCAGAAATTGTATGTCCCTCTGTGTCATTGTTAGTGGCAGTATTATCATATTTAAAACAGTATAATTTCCATTGAGAGCATGTTTAAACAATTAGGGTTCAGTAGCAACTGAGAAAACTCAAGGCTAATGTTGAACTGTGAGAATATTTGAGTGTTCTGTTGTTTCTGCTCAATTTCCAGAGCCTCATTAGCCTGCTGTTCACCAACACATCCTTCATTTTCTCCACACACATATGGCACCCTGTACAGACACTGTATCATCATCATCATCAAATCTTTATTTATTCAGGCGAGCATCATTGAGCAAGGCTCATTTACAAGATGGACCTGATAAGGTCAAGGTTCAACAGTTGATACACAACAGATACATCAATACACTTATATAAAACAGTTATACATACAGGGGAAAAAACATTTATAAACACAGTGATGTACAGTAAAATTCACATGATAAAGTGGGTTATAGGAAAGTTAAGCTAATATTTACAGTATATACATATCCCAGTGGAGGGGTCATGGCAAACACACAGCATAATGTAATACTAGGATGGTGGAAGGTATTACTGGGTGCCATAAGATGGGGTGTCTGTATCCGCCTGCCCATGCAAGCTAGATGTGAAATTGTCCAAAAGATGATTCTCCCTGTCTTCGATTTTGGGGATGTTGTCTACAATTCTGCCCCCAAGACCACCCTAACCAGGCTGGACACTCTCTTCAATTCCTTCTGCCACTTTATCTCTGGCTGCCCCCCTGTCACCCACCACTGTAATCTTTATACTTCACTTTCCTTCCCTTCCCTCACTAACAGACGCCTGTCACACACTGCTAGTCTAGTAGGCAAGCGTTGGCTTGGCTCTCTGCCATCTTACTTGTCCTCCCTCTTGTCAGTCCCACCTCCTTCCTGCTATTTCCTATGGTCTTCCACACACATAACTCTTGCCCTCCCACCTCGGTGTACAACATCTGGTCGTGCCACCTTCTCATACAAATTTCCTAGCATCTGGAACTCTCTCCCCCTCAAAATTTGCTCCACCCAATCTTGCCCCTCCCTTGTGCTCCTCTTTCGCAGACACACTGCTCCCTGTTGCAACTGAATTTAACCCTCTGAAAACCATCCCTACTTACTCCCTCTTCCTTTTTGTTTTTACTGCATCCAACCCAACATAATAGCCTCTTCTTTTTCTCTCTTTTTGCCAACCTCTCTTCTTTCCGTCCCACTCCCCTCTAATTCCTCCCCGTCGACCCTCATAAATTTCCTCCCTCTCCTCCTCCCTCCTCCTCCTGACCTCCTGTGACACCCCTGCTTCTTTTTTTCCTCTCTTCACTGCTACTGCTATCCCCTGTTTTTCCCTTTCCCCATCATCTTGCCAGTTCCGGGGTTCCCTTGCAGGTCTCAACATCCTGAAAGGAAGTAGGTTTTTGGCTACAGTTCTTCTCCCCTCTCCATCTTATTGCCTGTCCTCCATACTCCCCCCCTTGCAGAGTTCTCAGCATCCTGAGGGGGAGTAGGTTCCCAGACCCCTTGCTGAGTTCTCAGTATCCTGAGGGGGAGTGGGTTTAAGGGAGTAGGTTCATGGCTACCTCTCCTCTTCTCTCTACTTATCCTTGCCAGTCCCCCATCCCCTCACAGGGTACTCAGCATCCTGAGGGGGGAGTAGGTTTTGGCTACCTTTCCTCTCTTCCTCCCCCTACCTCCACCCTTCCTTGCTTTCCTTTCCTCCCCTCACATTTCATTATAGTAATTATGCTGTTATTTAGATATATACGACAATCTCTTAAGTAGTGTCCTAATTGTTAAATGTATTGTTCCTATATTAAGTGTATCCATTCACAGTTCACACTTATTTCATAATTTGTATTTGTTTTATTGGCTTTTATTGTAATGTTTGTATCTGTTTTTTGTATGCTGTTCCATATTGTTTTGGTTTTGCTCTTCCCCCCATGTAACCCCTTCCCCCCAGGACACGTCTGGAAATGTGCTGTTCTCAGCTCATGTTGTCTCTCCTGGTGAAACTTTTCTAAATAAATAAATGATAAAATAAACATACTTTATTTTGTTACAGGGTACAGTTTCTCTGTATTTCTGCTGCACTTACTGGTCCAGGAGACACCTAACCTTCCCCTCTGCAGCAGGAATCCCACCAGCATTTAGTAAAGCCTCTGTAATGCTTGTCAGTGTAGCTCTTGTTTTTTTTTTACAGGCAAATTCAAGCAATTTTTATCAGGGCTTATGTTGCTGAGCCTGTCTTGTTGCTGGAAAGATTGTGCTGGGGAGATTCGGGGATTGTCAGCCGCTTGCCCATCATTTGAAACTCCTGCCATTTCTCTCTGTATCAGCATTCTTTTGGCAGTGTCAGTTACATCTGTCATTCTGCTTACGGCTGCAGCATGTTCTGCGGCTATGTGTGCTCCCTGTTTTCCAACAAATGTTTCATAGTGTGTGCTTAGTGGCAAAACTGGATCAGACTGCAAACAGATCAGACACATTTCAGGAAGTGACTTCTTGTCTGAAGTAGTGCAGTGTGCATCCAGCGTTGTTTTTCCACACAACATTTGTTGCTTCCTCACTTGATATCTGTTTTCTTCTTCCTGCAGCATTTTAAGCACTGGGGATTTCTTATGTGGAAACTGTCTTTTCAACTTGGCTGTCTCAATTTCAAACATAATCTCTGCTGGCATCTTAGTGCTTTGAGCCAATTCAGCTGATAATACTGCTTCACAGTATTTGCTGTCCTCAGGATTTGACAGCACCTCCACTTTTCTCACATTTTCTTCCGTGACAACTCTGTATCCATCTTGTAACCAACTCCATATACTGAGTTTCAGCTGGTTCTGCAGGTATCGAAACAGCCATAGCATTACTCACACTGTCTTATTCTGCTCACCATTAGTATTTAGTTGCAGAGTAGTTTCCACACGATACTGTTTGGGGCTTGAAGCTAGCTTTCCCTCACAGACCTCCATTCCACCTTCCTCCTCCTCCTCCTCTCCAGCCTTCTCCATTCTCTCCACAGGAAGCAGAGAGTGCCCCCTGCAAAGAATAGGGCCATTTTTTATTGAAACTTCAAAAAAAATCATAACGCAAGTATGTTTATTTGTATCACAGAAAATAGAAAACCACGGTATAACAGAAATAAAAAAAAGGGCAAAAGTAAGACAATATTAAATTCATACTGACGAAGAAGGAAAAATCCTTCCGTGATATAGTTAATAAAACACTATAGTGTTGTTACTAGAATTTATTGTGCAAAAAATGTTGGTTATTCTATTGTGACTTCCTGTCAACCAATATTTATTTATTTATTTATTAGCTTTTGGTTACCAGGCAAGTACATTAGGCAAATAAACTGCCTATTTTCAAGCATGACCCGGGAGTGTACAACATGCAGTAGACAAAAATACAGAGGACAAGTTGGGCATAGGCACAAAAGCACAGGACCGCCACGTAGGGTGGACTAACAATGATATAGAGTAAAACACCCATCTATGGGTGGGTAAACAGCAAGACATCCAGGACCGCTGCGCAGGATGGACTAACAATGATGCAGAGTAAAAACACCCATGTATGGGTGGGAAAACACCAAAACATCCAGGAGATTACATAGAGATAAGTATAAGTACATAAACAAAGTTAGACTTAGGGTGAGCAGAACCCGAAAGGAAGTTAGAGGCAACTGCAGGCACCGGTAGAGCTCAAGTATGAAAAAAGTGCTTTTTTGAAAGAGTGGTGAGATGAGGAATGCTTAATATCATGAGGAAGCGAGTTCTGGTATTTGGGAGTGAAGTGAGAGAAAGCTTGCTCACCAATTTTTGTAGAGCAGGGAGGAATGGTGAGCAGAGGAGCAATTGACGACCTGAGGGGACGAGCTGGGGTAATGGGTAGGAGCATAGCCGCAAGTGTGTCAGGACACGGTGGATGTGATAGGGAATCAATGAGGTTACCCAGAGTGTAGAAGCGCATGCCACCAGGAGACAACCAGTTTAATGTAGAGTAGAGATGGCAGTGACGGGTAAGCTGGGGAGCAGCCAGAGCGAATCTGCAAATGTTATTCTATGTGGTGTCCCATTTATGTAAGTCTACTACTTTGGCCTGCGAGAAGACAGGAAGAGCATACGTCAGCCCCAGAAGTAAGACCCCTTGGGCTACAGAGACACGGGCAGAAGCAGTAAGTGAGTGATGAACCCTGTCAGCGGCTCCAGTCTTTGAGTTGATGTGTTGACAAATCCCGTTGATATGTGATGTGAAGTGGAGTTGGGGGTCAAGAGTCACCCCTAAATATTTGAAGGTTATTGTGCTGGTGAGTACAGTTCCATCAAGGCATTGGACCCTCAGGTGTTGGGATTCTACATTTGCTTTCCTTAGGGACCCAAAGAGCATAGCATGGGTTTTAGGTAGATTGAGAATTAATTGGTTAGAGGAGAGCCAGGCCTGGATCTGACTAAAGGAGGATACTAGGTGGTCATTGATATTACTGATAGCTGCAGAAGTGGTATAAAGTAGCAGGTCATCAGCATACAAGATAGCCTTACAGTGTGTAGTGGAGGTAGGGATAGAATTGACAAAGATGGAGAATAGCAATGGGCCTAGTATTGAACCCTGAGGAACACCACGGGAGATGGCAGAGGGAGATGATTGGGCTTTTCGGAAGGAGGTAGTATGGAATCGACAGTCAAGATAGCTTTCGAACCAGGACAAGGTGGGATGGGTAGCTCCAAGGTCCTGAAGTTTGCACAGCAGAAGGGGATGGCTCACCAGGTCGAATGCTTTTGTAAGATCAATAAATACAGCCCCGGTAAGTTGTCCATTATCCATATTTGTCTTAACATCACTAGTAAATAGGGTAAATGCCATTGTCATGCTGTGTCCAGGATGAAAACCATGCTGGATAGAAGACAGAAGACTGAACTTGGTCATTTGGGAGATGAGCTGGCCATGGATTGATTTTTCAAGCAGTTTTCTTAGGGTAGGTAATATAGCAATGGGCCTGTAGTTATTTAGTCTACTAGGATTGCCTTTTTTGAATACAGAAATAATCCTGGCTGATTTCTATATGATGGGAACTGTTGAGGTGGAGATAGAGAGATTGAATAGTCTAGTTTATGGGGGTTGCTAATAGAGCTGCCGCCAGTCGAAGGATCCTGGGTTCAAGTCCATCAGTACCAACACTACCATGAGGAGAGATGGAATTGAGGAGTTTCAAGACTTCAGCTCTAGTGATGAAGTAAGATTCAGAGGAGTTGATGCCAGAGGGGGATTCCAGAGAGAAGTAGTAGAGCCAAGAGGAGAGGTGGAGGAAGGTAGGGAGTGCTGTGAAATAGAGTTAAAAGCTTCGGCAATGGTAGAGGGGTGGTTATAGCTGACCTAATTTACAAACATTTCCCTTGGAGTCTGGGGCTTGTTGCTTCCAATAATTTCATTAATGCTAGCCCAATGTTGTTTGGGGTTAGATGAGGAACAGTGAAGTAACTCATGGTAATAGCTACTTTTGGCCAGCCTAATGTCCATCTTGCAGGCATTTCTTAAGATGCGATATTCCTCATAGTCAGTAGGCAAGGTTGAGATTTCCATTTCTCCCATAGTCTATCCCTTAGTTTTAGGCGCTGGAGTAGAGGGCACCTAAGCCACTTCGTGGGTTTGCCCCTTACCCTACGGGTTGAGGTAGGGATATGCCACTGCTGTAGTGATAGTAACACATTTGTGAAGTGTTCAGTAGCTCTGTTTACATTGTTGGTAATAAAAATGGGGACCAGTCAACCAGAATGAGTTCACGAAAAAAAGCTGCAGTGTCCAGATGGGCAAAGTTTGATAAGGTTAGAATTTTGGGAGGATAAGTAGGGGTTGAGGCCTGCCATCTGCAGTAGATAGGACAGTGATCAGTGATAAAGTCCACGAGGACACCAGAGGAATTTATATGATCCACTCTATTGGTAAGAATCCAATCGATGAGCATGTGACTTGATCCATTAGAGGACACTCTGGTAGGAGATATGATAAGCTGACTAAGGTTAACTTTACTAAGGGTAGAAGCTAGGCAGGAGGCATTCGAACCCAGCCAGTCCAAGTTGAAATCCCAGAGACAGATAATATCACTTCTAGAGGGAACCCTAGCTATTAGGTCAGTGAGTTCTTTGAGACCGAGCTTACTGTTTCTCGGAGTGGAGTAGACACTTAGGATGTGGAGTTTCTTTGAGCCTCCCAATAGGAGGATCAAATGCAGTACTTCACAGTGACTTAAAGGATTAACTGGTGCAAGAGACATGTTAAGGTGCAGTTTGAAATACAGCACCAGGCCGCCCCCTCTTTTGGAAGAATCGGTCCACATGAAGTAAGTTGTAATGAGGGAGAGCACATGTTGAGTTTGGGATAGAAAACATTAGCCAGGTTTCAGACAAGGTGAGGATGTCAGGATTGTTAACATGAAGCCATGCTTTGAGCTCAGGGAGATTGGCTACCAAGATTCAAATGTTTATGTGGGCAATGGATAGACCAGGGGTTTTGGACACTTGAGTTAAGTGGGCTTGAGGAGGTTGCATATGCGATCCTAGGGAGCCCGGGTTAGGCTCAATGTCACCAGAAAGTGTGAGGGATAGGGTTTCTATCCAGATAGTGGAATGCAAGAACATGTGAGAAGTGCAACCACGGTAATAGTTTTTTTTTTTTTTTGAGCAGCATTCTAATTATGGAACCGATTGGTTTGTTACTGAGGCCCAGAGGAGGTACCTGATCAATGGATTTATACAGTAACATGTTTGAGTAGGAGAAGTGAATTTGGGAGGCAGCAGGGATGGTAGGGGAATGCCCAAGAATTTGTGACAAATAGTCAAGAGCTAGAATAAGAGAAAGGATAGGAGGCAATTTAACAGGAGTGACATCATTAGGCTGTTGGGTAGGACAGGAGGAGAAAAGAGGTGAAAGTGAACAGGGGAAGGTGGGGAGAGAGTCCTCAGCAAGCAGAAATACAGATTACTGTGGTTTATTTGGATAAAGACACAAGAATTAAGTACATGGGGACCTCTAGTGGCAAATGATTATAAGTTACAGATGAGAATTTAGGGAGGTAGAGATTTTCACATCACACCACACGTGACTCAGTTCACGTGAGAGTTCCGGCTATATATTCAGAGCCAGATAAGGGTGGGAGAGTATTGGGGGGGAGGCGGGGAGCAGCCGCACAGCGGCTGCAGGGTGAATACAGGACCCCTTATTCCTGAGCTGCAACCAGGACCGGCCCGCGCTCAATGGCAGAAAAGCAAGAGTCTCCGACTCTGCTTCTAGCTGCACAAATCTCTCTTAGGTGAGCAGCCTAGCTGGCTAAGGAGATTTTTTTACTGTCTGGTGAGCTACTGAAGCAGCGAGAGAAACCATACAGTCTTGTCCCGCAATGAGATACGGAGTCCCACGGCAGGCAGCCCAGCCATATTTGGAGTGCTTGCAAGGCAGTTTTACTCTGAAAATTCAGTGGCCAGAAGTTACAGGGCGAGGAGCCGTGTCCTTTACTCAAAATTATTCAGTGCACTCCAGGTAGCTTGACCACGAGGGGTGCTCCACTGAGACAGTGACACAGACAGAAAAGGCACCAAAATTCAAAAACCTCAGCCACAGTCACACAAAGAAAGAAAGAAAATGGAAATGCCGGCTCTTCTGCGGTTTCAGCAAATAGCGTACCTTCACTTGTCCATGACTTGGCTCCTCCGGAGGCGGCTAGCCCAGGTAGGCCAGTGGCTAAGGAGAGAGGGAGAGAGAATAAGAGGTCAGGTTACATAGTAAGGTACTTAGGGGGAGGAGTAAAGAGCTAGGAGGAGGAGGAGGAGGAGAAGAGGGCAGGGAGATTGATGGGTAAGTAGGGAAGAGAAAGCAAGGTAAGCCCTAGAACTCTACAGATTACACTGTGCTCAAGGGAATTATATCAATTACTTAGTATTTCAGTATGGGCGGTATGCTCAAACTAAATACAGGGATAATTTCAAACAATTAATTAAAGCGCATTCATTCTCTTGAAAAATCATATCACCCAATATTCTGCCTGCTCAAATTCAGTCAAATAAAATCAAAGCCCATATTTCAGACTACTCCAAACATTGTCTGTTTCATCAATTCCTTCCAGACAGGCTACCCTCTTTGGTGCATGCAAATGCACAGAGAATAAAGCACCGTAGACTGAAATACAGGACCCCTTATTCTTGAGCTGCAACCAGAATCGGCCCGAGCTCAATGGCAGAAAAACAAGACTCTCCAACTCTGCTTCAAGCTCCACAAATCCCTCTTATGTGAGCAGCCTAGCTGGCTAAGGAGATTTTTTACTGTCTGGTGAGCTACTGAAGTAGCGAGAGAAACCGTACAGTCTTGCCCAGCAATGAGATACGGAGTCCCACGGCAGGCAGCCCAGCCATATTTGGAGTGCTTGCAGGGCAGTTTTACTCTGAAAATTCAATGGCCAGAAGTTACAGGGCGGGGAGCCGTGTCCTTTACTCGAAATTATTCAGTGTACTCCAAGTAGCTTGACCGTGAGGGGCGCTCTACTGAGACAGTGGCATGGACAGAAAAGGCACCAAATTCAAAAACCACAGTCACAGTCACACAAAGAAAGAGAGAAAATGGAAATGCCGGCTCTTCCACAGTTTCAGCAAATAGCATACCTTCACTTGTCCATGACTCGGCTCCTCTGGAGGTGGCTAGCCCAGGTAGGCAAGCGACTAAGGAGAGAAGGAGAGAGAATAAGAGGTCAGGTTAAATAGTCAGGTACTTAGGGGGAGGAGTAAACAGCCAGGAGGAGGAAGAGGAGGAGGTGGGGCAGGGAGATTGATGGTAAGGAGGGAAGAGAAAGTAAGGTAAGTCCTAGAACTCTACAGATTACACTGTGCTCAAGGGAATCATATCAGTTACTTAGTATTTCAGTATGGTCGGTATGCTCAAACTAAATACAGGGATAATTTCAAACAATTAATTAAAGCGCATTCATTCTCTTGAAAAATCATATCACCCAATATTTTGCCTGTCCAAATTCAGTCAAATAAAATCAAAGCCCACATTTCAGACTACTCCAAACACTGTCTGTTTCATCAGTTCCCTCCAGACAGGCTACCCTCTTTGGTGCATGCAAATGCACAGAGAATAAAGCACCGTAGACTGAAATACAGGACCCCTTATTCCCCAGCTGCAACCAGGATCGGCCCACGCTCAATGGCAGAAAAGCAAGACTCTCTGACTCTGCTTCAAGCTGCACAAATCCCTCTTAGGTGAGCAGCCTAGCTGGCTAAGGAGATTTTTTACTGTCTGGTGAGCTACCGAAGTAGCAAGAGAAACCGTACAGTCTTGCCCAGCAATGAGATACAGAGTCCCACGGCAGGCAGCCCAGCCATATTTGGAGTGCTTGCAAGGCAGTTTTACTCTGAAAATTCAGTGGCCAGAAGTTACAGGGTGAGGAGCCATGTCCTTTACTTGAAATTATTCAGTGCACTCTAGGTAGCTTGACCATGAGGGGCGGTCTGCGGAGACAGTGGCACAGATGGAAAAGGTGCCAAATTCAAAAACCTCAGCCACAGTCACACAAAAAAAGGAGAGAAAATGGAAATGCCGGCTCTTCCGCGGTTTCAGCAAATAGCGAACCTTCACTTGTCCACGACTCAGCTCCTCCAGAGGCGGCTAGCCCATGTAGGCCAGTGGCTTCACTTGTCCACTACGCGGCTCCTCCAGAGGCAGCTAGCCCAGGTAGGCCAGCGGCTTCACTTGTCCACAGCTCGGTTCCTCTGGAGGTGGCTAGCCCAGGTAGGACAGCAACTAAATTCCCCAACCCCCTCATAAACGTAGGGAAAAAAATCTTCTTATTATACAGATATGATAAATAAAGTTTTATATAGACTGTAATACATACTATGAAGATCTAGCTTGAAAACAAACAGTAGGAAAATCAAAGCGTATCACAAAAAAGTCCTGCATAGTCTACTGAGTCTACTGAGAGGAAATACATTATAAGAACCACCCACCATTTCCCCAGCATCCAACAGAAAAACCTCAACCGCAGAGGGTAGTTGGTCCAGGTGGTTGGCAGGTGGTTAGGAGGGGCAAATCAGGTGCCCCATCACTCTCTGCTCTCCAACATATTACCTCCAAAAACCGTATAAACACTACAAACAGGTATCTGCCTCTATGTTTGAAATCAAACAAAGAGGTAGAAGACACTGCAGAGCAGGACACTGCAGCACAGGAGCTAGTACAACAAAACTCACCCAAATCAGGAACGAAACAAAAAAGCAAAGAAAATCCAAAACTCTGATCATAGGAGACTCCATGATTCGGGGAGTTGATACCCATCTCCAGCCAGGGGTAATGGTCAGATGTCTCCCAGGTACATCAGCATGGAGAGACACTGACCACATTGCTAAAACTGTTCACAAAGCAGGAGAAAACATTGATGTCCTAGTACACATAGGGACTAATGATCTCGCCAGCTGGTCAGTTATGGAGACCAAAGAACACCTGACCAGGCTGGGTGACAAACTATCATCTATTTTGTCGGGCATCTCCTTCTCTGAGATCCTGCCAGTCTGGGAGAGGGGAGCAAATGGACGGAAGGTCAGAGAAGGGGAGATAGGGGAGCTAAACACGTGGCTCAAGGGCTGGTGCCAGGAAAAGGACACAGATTTGTAGGGAACTGGCAACAGTTCTGGGAGCGAAAGTTCTTTAAATTTGATGGACTGCATCTGACTAAGGAGGAAGTCAGTGCATTGGGGCAGAAGTTTGATGTCTTTGCAGAATATTTAAACTAGCAAATGGGGAGAGGGGTGCAGCACCCCATACGTTGAATGGGAAGAACACCCTTCCCCCCTCAGCTAGTGGTCAAACAGGGATTCAGCATGTTTGCAGTTCATTTGCATCACCAGGTAAGAAAAAAGGTTTGTCTCTCCATACCACCATGTATAGGGTAATGCCAAACCTCACCCAACAACTAACACACCAAAATCTGGCTTAGTGGAAAATCATGTACACAAATGCTCACAGCCTGGGAAATAAGATCCCAGACCTGCAGGCAATAATGTCAGAGGCTAAACTGGACATAGTAGCAATTACTGAGATGTGGTTTACCAGTAACCACACTTGGGAGACTCAATACCTGGCTATGTATTGTTCAGAAGAGACCGAGGGTGCAAAGGGGAGGAGTGGCCCTGTATGTCAATGAAAATATCAAAGCTACAGAAATTCAGAATACACATAAGGAGCCAGAAGAACTGTGGGTCACCCTGGAAACAGGAAATGGGACAGCCATAAGAACTGGGGTTGTCTACAGGCCCCAGACCAGGGGAGGACATAGACACATTACTGTTAGAAGATATACAAAACATGACAGCTAAAGGGAGGTTCTGATAATGGGAGACTTCAACATGCCGGATACAGATTGGTCAATACCAGCAGGAACATCTGCCAGAACTAGACACATAGTGGATTCTCTGCAGGGAGGGCCTCAAACAACTGGTACAGCAACCCACAAGAGACAGGGCTATCCTAGATCTAGTACTGACTAACAAGGAAGGATCACAGATCTCCAGGTGAGAAGGTCACCTGGGGGCCAGTGACCATCACATGGTATGGTTCAATTTGGCTACTACATCTAAATCATCCCATTCCAAGGCAAAAATATGGGACTTCAGAGGAGCTGACTTTGATAAGATGGCCACAGAGCTAAGCTAGCCCTGCAAAAAGAAACACAGGTGAGAGGGTACAGGCAAAGTGGGCAAGCATTAAGGATGCAATACTTGAAGCAACATCCCATTGTGTTAGACAGAAAAGGAAGTGCAAAAGAAGAAGGAAACCACTTTGGTTCTCAAATACAGTAGCAGAAAAGGTCAGAGCCAAAAGGCTGGCCTTCAGGAAATAAAAGAGAACACAGCGGGATGAAGATAGGGAGGCATACCAAACTGCCGTAAGGGAAGCAGGGAAGGCAGTAAGGCAGGCAAAGTCCCAAACTGAGGAAACACTAAGCTGAACAGTAAAAGAAGGTGACAAGACTTTCTATAGATACATTAGTGAAAGGAGAAAGTCCAGAGGGGTATTGCTAAGCAATGGAGAAAAGGGAGCATGTGAGGAGGACCCTGTAAAGGCATCTATCCTAAACAGATACTTTTGCTCAGTATTTACTGAAGAGAAGGTGAGGCAGGACCCACAGCTCAGCATCATGGACATAGGGGGAAGGAGGTGAGCACTATTCCCTTCACAAAGAAAGGGTCCTACAAAGCTTGCTAAGCTCAGGGTGGATAAGGCAATGGGACCTGATGGCATACATCCCAGGGTACTTAAGGACTAAAGATGGAACTAGCAGAGCCATTAGCAGAACTGTTTAGTGAGTCTCTGAGCTGGGAGAGGTCCCAGAAGACTGGAGAAGGGGCTCATGTGATCCCGCTCCACAAGAGTGGTAGCAGGAGAGGGCGGGAACTACAGACCAGTCAGTCTTACCTCAGTAGTGGGCAAGATTATGGAGCACCCCTTAAGGAAAGGATAGTGCAACACCTGGAATCCATAGGCACAGGATCCAAGACAGCATGGGTTTACAAAGGAAGGTCCTGTCAAGCAGAATCTCATAGATTTCTTTGACTGGGTAACCAGAGTGGTGGACCAAGGGAGCAGTTGATGTTGCCTACCTTGACTTCAACAAAGCTTTGACACTGTTCCACATAGAAGATTGATAAATAAGCTGGGTAGGCTCGGGTGGGTCAGAAGTTGGTCAACTGGGTGGCAAACTGGTTGACAGGCAGAAAACAGAGGGTGGTGGTAAATGGTGTACAGTCAGAAGAGATGCAAGTCACAAGTGGGGTACCTCAGGGATCAGTCCTGGGGCCAGTCCTCTTCAACATCTTCATTAGTGACCTTGCAAATGGACTAGAGGGTAAGGCTAGTCTGTTTGCAGATGACACCAAGATCTGCAACAGAGTAGATGATCCAGATGGGGTGTGCAGAATGAGAAGAGATCTGGATAAACTAGCAAAATGGTCAGAAGAGTGGCAACTGGATTTAATGCAAAAGTGCAAAATCATGCACATAGGAAGAAAGCCCTGAAGCCACCTATAGGCTGGGAGGAGTTGCTAGCAGTCACAAAGGAAGAAAGAGACTTGGGCATCATCATCATGGATGACCTGAAATCATCCAAGCAGACCTCTAAAGCAGTAGGTAAGGCTAGGGGGGTGTTAGGGTGTATTAGTAGGGGTATCACAAGTCGTAAGAGGGAGGTAATAATCCCTCTTTATAAGACACTGGTTAGGCCCCATCTGGAGTACTGCATGCAGTATTGGAGGCCACACCTTCACAAGGACATTAACCAAATTGAGGCAGTTCAGAGAAGGGCAACCAAAATGGTGCAGGGACTGCATCAGAAGACATATGAGGACAGATTAACAGAGCTCAATATGTATACCCTTGAGCAAAGGAGGGAGAGGTGATATGATCGAGGCATTCAAACACCTTAATGGCATTAACAAGGTGAAAGAGTCTAACATGTTTAAATATAATAAAAATAGCAGGACAAGAGGACACAGCATGAGATTAGGGGCCGATTAAGGGGAATGTGAGGAAATTCTTTTCACAGAAAGGGTGGTGGATGCATGGAATGGCTTACCACAAGAAGTGGTGGCTATGAATAAAGTGCAGGGCTTCAAACAGGCATGGAACAGGCATAAGGGAGCAATACAAATGACTATGAATAGATAGGCCACTGACAGAGCAAAGGCCGATGGCACATTTATAAGGTAGAAAAAGAAATGGGCAGACTGGATGGGCCTAGTGGTCCTTATCTGCCGTCAACTTCTATGTTTCTATGTTTCTGATAACAGACACATGTCAATGAGCTATCAATTTCTACACCCAACTTACTTATACTAAGTTTAACCAATGTGTATTTCTCCATAGTAAGGTAAATTTATAATTTGGGTATTTTGATTTTTCTGCCTCCTGTATAATTCTTATAGAAGTTTTAATAGAATGAAAAAGTTGTAGAGCTGATGTATTGTTCTGTTGTGTTGTGAAAAGGAATCTAGCCTGCCAAATCTGATATTTTATGCAAAGGAGCACTAGCTGTAGTGTGCCTGTTTCATATATTTTCCAATTATCTGGAAAAATACCTAAAAAATTATTTTTGGATTTAAGTTCCGAAAAGGAGATCCCTCCCAAATAGAATTTAGTAGTGCCCAGAAAGTTAACATATGTGGACATTCTAAAAACAAATGTTCCATGGTTTCATGGACCATATGGCATGAGTCTGTTTTCAGGCAAACTCTTTCTTTAATATCTTTATGTTTTAAATTGTTCCGGACATTAAGTTTACCATGTACACACAGCCATAATACATCCCACATTTTTTCTGGTGCCCTTGGATTAGATAGCATCCTATTGGTTTGCTGTATTTCCTGTTGTCCCTGGCAGTATTATCTAGACTGCTCTACAAAGTATTTTGATACTGCATCCATATAAAATTCTTTCCTTGTGCAGTGTAATAAGGTATGTTTAGTTATTTCAAGGTTTTTAATTTTACAAAACATAATTGTAAATATTCTGGCATGGATCCAATTGATTTTTGTTTTCAGATTGGTTTATACATATCCCATCCACTTAAGACTGTACTAACATTATCTAAGATCCAAGGGGCCCATAAATCCTTGGAGATCTTAAAAAGTGGTTTTATATTTGCATATATAAACATGCTATAGTAAAATGCTACTGTGTTAAGCATGTTATGTCCTCTTGGAGAAATAGGTACATATGTAACTCCTCTTCTTATTGGGTTCAACCTGCTTCCCCAAATGCATCTAAAACAACTGTACATTAAGTTTCTAGTTATCGGGGGGGAGGAAAAACTGTACTGATATAAAGAAAAGAGGGTAGTAGAAAAGTTGTAATCATGTCGAATCTCTTCTTTTTCGACATGTGTCACTTATTTCAATTAGTTATTTTGTGTTGAACTTGTTTTAAGAGGAGGTCCCAGTTATAGAAGCCCATATCTTCCTTACCAAAACAAATTCCTAATATTTTACAGGCATCATGTACCATGGAGATTCCCATTAGTGAAGTGACAGATATGTCAGTGTTGCCTATGTGTATACATTTACTTTTCGTGTAATTTATTCCATACCCTGTAATATCATAGAATTTCCATAATTATTCTTCTGCATAAAAGCTAGATGAAATATCTGCAAGTAGGAGACAAATATCATCAGCGTAGGCTGTTGTTTTTATTTCCTGATCATCAGGGGAGAAAGATAATCCAGTAATTCCTACTGTATGGCTAATTCTATGAAGGAGGGGGTCTAATGTTAATATATATAACAAGTGGCTAAGTGGGCACCCTTGCCTAACTCCCCTTAATAACTTACATTCTGACCCAACACATCCATTTATATATGGCATTACCACAGAATCACTGTAACAGACTCAAATCCATACTATATATTTTTCTGGAAAATTGTACTGGTGGAGACAGTGCCAAACATATTTGTGAGATACTTCATCGAAGGCTTTATTTTGATCTAAGCTGAAAATAAAACCAGTAATTTCTCCTAGTTTACCTTTTTCCATTAACTCTCTTAAACAGATTAACCTATCAGAGATTTTCCTATCTGGGATACTGCAGAATTAGAATAGATAAATAACAAGATCTAAGATAGTAGACATTCTGTAACCCACAATTTTCATTAATATCTTAAAGTTGGAGTTCAGTAATGTTATTGGTCTTCAATTTGTAAGGAGTTCCTTAGATCCAGATTTATAAAGGAATATAATAAGACCTTTGTACATGCTAGGGGGAAACTTTTCTTTTGTTAGACAATCATTAAACATCTCAACTAGTTCATCTGATAGGTAGTGAAAAAAGGGTTTTATATAGCTCATTTGGTAAACCATCACAACCTGGAGAAACCCCATTTTTTAAGGAAGAAATAACTGTCCCAATTTTTTGTTTAGTAATGGGAACAGTAGCGGATCTAGGGGGTTTTAAAGGGTGCACATGCACCCCCACATTGTACCCTCATTGTAAAATCCTGGATCCGCCACTGAATGGGAAGAGCCAAACGTTCTTTTAACTCTTCAGGAATTTTATTCACTCAACAGAACTCCAGCCATTCTTCTGTTTTTTCGTCTTGTAAGTTTTGTTTTTGAAACAGATTTCGCACATATGTTTCTACTTCAGTCATAATATGTTTTTGTTTGTAAACTCTCTGTCCAGTACTTGTTAGCACTTGATCTAGTTTCTTTTTTTTCTATCTTAAGGAGGAACAACATTCAAATGGGTTTGTGTGAGCCTGATTCCCCTGGGTTCCAAACCTCTGTTCTGTTTCTAAAGATTTCATTCTATTCTGGCCATCTCTTGCTGTACCTGTCAGATTTTGTTAGTGTAGTCTAACTGGGTCTCAGTCTGTAAAGACATAAAACTATACAATTCCTGTTTTAATGTATTGTATCTATTTTGATTTATTTTCCCATTTATTCTCCCTACTTCGTGGAAGCAATCTTGGACATAATTTTTGCTATCGTCCCACCAGTCTGCAAGTGAATCATATAAAAATAAGACAGATTTTCTCGCCTCTAATATTGAAATGAAACCATTCAAAATGTCTTCATTGTTTAATAAACTCATATTCATCCTCCAATTTCCAGGACCTTTTTTAATTCCTCAAAGTTAGAAAGTGTAACCTTCAATAGACCATGATCTGATTAGGAAGCTGGTTCTACTGTTGCTGAAGAGACTGGTAGTGTACTTGTAATGAACCAGTAGTCAATTCTGGTCTAGAGGGTGCCTCTAAATAAGTGTTGGGTACTCTTGTGTATTTTATATCAAAAACATCACTAAGATTAGCCTGAGAAATGGTTTAAAAAGGAGGCATCACAATAAATTTTAGATATTTTAAGACCCCTGTAATTAAACAATCTACAACAATTGAAATCGCCATCTAGCAATATATTCCTGGAAGTAAAAAGGAAAGGTTGAATTAATTTGAAAATATTGATTCTGCCTGTCTTTGTTTGAGGGGCATACACATTTATTAATCTAAGTTCAATGTTGTATAATTTTAAGCCTATCAGTAGTGCCCTTCCTGGAACTATGTCTGCTATGTGCGTAATCATGACTGACCTATCCATAACGCGTATTCCCACCCCACTGCATAAATCTTCTCCAACAGACCAATAGCTCAGACCCCAAACCCATGCATCACTAGTAGTTTGAATTTCATGTAGGGTATGAAGTCTATCTAGTATCTTGAAAAAATGTGATCACAGGAGTAATTAGTGAATAGCCCAAAAGTTGTTAGTCTCTTCCTATCTGACTGAATACTGTTAGCATTTAGCGATGCTATAGATAATTTATGACAGGAAGAATCCATATACACTTTTGTTCTCAGGATACTTTTCTGGAGCTAGCTCTAGTCTTAATTTTCTTAGTTTTGTTAGTCTCTTCCATTATGTTGTCATTTTCTGACAGATTATCTGCAGAGGATGATGGTACTGAAGTGTTGTCAGAGTCAGGCTGTAGTTCTGAATCCTCCCACTGTAGTGTAGCATATTTGTTCTGGATAGGGATGCCTCCTTGCTCAGGAACAGAGGTTCCACTCGTAGCCTTATGTTTTCCTCCTTTATTTTTAACCATTTGAAATTCTGGTTCAGGATTTACTGGTGGGGGAGGAAGCATTGCTACTGAGTATCTGGTCCTGAAGCTAGCCACACAAGCTGCCACTCCCGCCAGCCTCAGAGTTCCAGCTCCACCGGATCCAGCCCCTGACCGGCCACTAGGTCCATCTTTCGGTGTGGCTGCGGCTCCTGAAGCCAGCCACACAAGCTGCCACTCCCACCCACCTCAGAGTTCCAGCTCCACCAGATCCAGCCCGACCAGGTCCATCTTTCGGCATGGCCTTGGCTCCTGAAGCCAGCAGCACAAGCCACCACTCCCACCCACCTCAGAGTTCCAGCTCCACCAGGTAAGAATACTGCCTGGGGTTGGGGAAGCCATGTGCAGCTGCCACTGGACAAGCGCTCGTTGCCTTGCTCCCCGATTGGGCTCCTGCTGCTTGCACTGCTCCTGATTGGCTCCATGTACGTCTCTGCCTTTGCTCTGCTTGCCGGGCTCTGTGCCCATTGAAATTCATCGACTTTTGCCAACATTTTTTACTTGCAACCCTGTTTAAAACTCAGTGTTTGCCTAATGTGTTTATAGCCTATATATCTGTTTGATTTACTGGGATTGTACTTGTGAGCTTCATTCTGCTGCTATTTTCTCTCTCCTTTCACCATTTTTCCCTTGCCCCCTAGTCTCTGAATACTGTGTAATTTGCTCCTGTGCCACTAGCCTCCTGTGTCTATCACCTTTCTTTCCCTGGCACCAGGTCTAGTAAAATCCTTTGTTTCTGACCTTGGCTGCCCCCACCACTGTAACTAAAGTGCTTGCTCTTGACCTTTCTCTCGCTCCCCTTCCACGCCCCCCGATTTATTTCCTCAGGCAACATCTGCCTTTGTCCTGCTCCTCTCCTTAAGCTAATTCCTCTTCTCATTTCTTCCCCTTAGATCCAGCCCCTGACCGAGCCACTGGGTCCATCTTTTGGCATGGTCACGGCTCCTGAAGGCAGCTGCACAAGCCACCACTCCCGTCCACCTCAGAGTTCCAGCACCACTGGGTAAGAATACTGCCTGGGATCGGGGAAGCCGTGTGCAGCTGCCACTGGACAAGCGCTCACTGCCTTGCTCCCCAATTGGACTTCTGCTGCTTGCACTGCTCCTGATTGGCTCCCTGTATCTCTCTGCCTTTGCTCTGCTCGCTGGGCTCTGTGCCCATTGAAATTCATTGACTTTTGCCAAAATTCTTTGCCCGCCCCACCCCCTACATTAATTAAACATGCTTTATCCCCACCCCCCTTACACACCCCACCCTTACTTGCCCATTGGCTCACCTGAATAGGACCTTCTCCACCCTACAAGCCAACTTCCCACCCCTTTCTCTTCCCGTCCAGTGCCTGCCAAACTCAGTTCTCTCTCCTCTAACTGCTTATAGCTTCCTCTCTCCTTCTCTCTGTACTGCTCACTTTCTGTCCCCATCCATAGCTACCTCCCTGCCACCTGTGTACTCATGCCTGCCATGTGGCTACATTCCTTTGTGGTCCTACCTTTCCTCTCCCTCCTTGCTCTGCCACCCCTTTTCTCCCTCCCTGGCCCCTGCCTCCATCCCCCACCAGCTACTTAGTTATAACCTCCTGCTCTCAGGGAACACTCCACTACTTACCCTATCCTCCATATGGACCACCTCTCGTCAATACATGGATGGTTCTAAATGCTACTAAGCCTGGTCTGTGGGCTAGTTTATCCACACTGCATCACTTTGCATCTCACTGGGGCTGCTGTTTGGAACCTACTTGCTGCTCTTCCATAAAATGGTGACATAAATTATGTCTTAAGGAATTACACTTATGCTGTATAAAACTCCTTCTCCTCCTCCTACTGATCTTGGGTAACGTCCATCCTAACCTTGGCCCAAGCAGCTCAAGCTACATGAAAACTGCACTACATGAAAACTGCGGGGGCTCTTATTCTCTCAACCCTTAACATCTGCAGCTTACTGCCTAAGTTGGACGCCCTTCAATCCTTCATAAGCCAACATAACCCTGACGTCCTAGTTGTTGTCGAAACATGGTTGACGCCTAAAGTTCCTGATCTGACAATAACCTTACAGGGCTACAATGTTTTCAGACTGGATCATGTCTCTAAAAAAGGAGGAGGCTGTGCCATCTATATCAAAGACACTCTTATGGGGCACCCCATTGCAACTCTCATGTCTGACTCCTCGGCTCAGATCCTACCTATAAAAATTCTCCTAGGACCCAATCATAAAGCCCTAACAATAGTCTCCATATACATCCCACCCAGGGATCAAGGACATGGTCTCAGCGATGTTCTCAACTTCATCAACTCCCAACCTCCTGGCTCTGAACTTATCCTGCTAGGAGACTTCAACATAAACTGGCTAGCATCAGATACAGGTGCTCATAAAGATGCCATAGCAGTGGCCAACCTCACACAGATGGTTGCCACCCCCACTAGGACAAACTACAAAACCGGCACTAGTACCATCCTGGACTGGGTTCTTACCAACCACCCCACCAGGATCTCTCATACTGCCGTTCTCCTGGATTCTCTCACTGACCACTCCCCAGTCATTTGTGAATGGTCTAACAAATTCCTCAACCACCCCCCAATCATCTACAGCAGGATCCTCCTTCGTGGACAACTTACCCATCTTAAACACTACCTGAAACTGCAAGACCAGCTACCTATTCACAAGGTGACGGATGTTAACATGGCTCTTGACTATTTCATCACCACCTTCAACAGGACCTGTGACCTCTTTGCCCCGTTAAAAAATGAAAAGCTAAAACCTTCTGTAACCCCTGGATCAATGCTGAGCTCCTTTCTCAGCTGAAATCGAGGGACCATCTCTGGGCAGTGGCTAAAGCTACAGGCAAACAATCTGACATCCAAAATTACAAACAAGCCCAAAATGCCTGTACAAAAGCCATCCGGCTAATAAAAAGTTCCTTTTACAAGGATGTTCTCACCAACACCTGGGGAAACAGACGAGCATTCTCAGATAATATCAAGGAAATTACAGGGAAGCAGCCAAAAACCTCTCCTACCATGCTAATAGTTGATGAGTCCACTACCCTTGACCCCATGGTCATTGCTAACACCTTTAATATGACTTTTACTGACCTCAGTGCCGTTCTGCCCCCTGATTTTTTCGAAGATAGTGTCACCTGCTCCAACACCCCCCATGCTCAGGCAAATCACACCCATTTCTACTTTAGGAGGTAAAGTTGAATGAAGCACGCCACTATATCGCTGCTGCCATCTCTAAATCCAGAACTAGTGGTGACACCTTGGACCTTAAGCTACTGTCACTTACCCTTGAGGAAGTACTTCATCCCTTAACTAAAATTCTGAACCTCTCTTTCAGTTCCAGTCAATTCCCGGACAGATGGAAAATTGCCACAGTGACTCCGGTCTGCAAAAGTGGTGACAAGACCAGTTACTCAAACTATAGCCTGATCTCCATACTGCCCCCCGCTCTCCAAGGCACTCGAGCACATCGTAGCAGACCAGTTCACCAACAAATACAATATACTGTACGCAAAACACAGTTTCAGAAAAGGACACAGCACCACCTCTGCCCTCCTCAAATTCACTGGAACAGTGCATAGCTTTCTAGACAAGGGCCTCTTTACTGGGGAAGTCTTTATCGACCTCTTCAAGGCATTTGATACTGTCCACCATTGGTTGCTGGTTGACCAACTACTGAACACTGGTCTCTCTCCTGACTCTGCTCATTGGTTCAAAAGCTACCTTGAAAACTGCTTGCAAAGAGTAAAAATTGCCAATGTTCTTTCTGATACCCTGCCAGTTCGCTCTGGTGTCCCCCAGGGATCCATTCTGGGCCCACTCCTTTTCATCCTTTTTCTAAATTCCCTGCCGCATTCATGCCCAGAACAAATCATTCTATATGCCAACAACACAGTTGTTTTCTTGTCTCACAAAGACCCCACGCCATTACAACTCGATCTCCAGCTTGGTTCAGTGCCGTTGAGTCATGGTTTTCTAATCATAAACTTGTCCTTAATCACAAGAAAACTAAGTCTATGCTCTTCTGCAGCTCTCACAATCAGCACAAGCTACACCCCCTGGCTATCTCCACCCTACAGGGGAATACCCTCGAACAGGTCCAATACTTCAAATACCTAGGGTTACTGCTTGACACCAATCTCTCCGACGGGGCTCATGTCGACACTGTGGCCAAAGCTGCTAATACACCTCTTGGTCTACTTTACAAACACAGACAACATCTCACTCCAGATGCATTGAAGATCACTGTTCAGAGCTCCGTGGTCTCGATCATCAACTATGGTCTCATCATTTATGGCTCAGCCACGACGACAACCCTCAAACGTATATCAACAGCCCTCAACAAGGCTTGTCGGCTTATTACTGGAGCCCACCGTCTCACCCATGCCTATGACCTTTATGCTAAATCCAGATGGTTCCAACTTTCTAACAGTATCAAGTATCTCACCTGTACCATGGCAAAGAAAATTAACTTTGGCCTTGCACCCCCTGATGTCATAACCCTGCTACACCACAACACCAACTCACGGAGCATCAGGAGATCCAAAATGCAGCTCCTGCAAGTCCTTCACTGTCACACTACACAGGGTCAATGTTCTTTTGCCTACAAAGCTCCACTTTGGCTGAATGACCTCAGCCCCACCATCTCTTCAGCCCCAACTCTTGGTATGTTTAAAACCAGACTCTGGCTCCATCTCACTGCCTCCAGCTCCTGTGATTGCCTCACCTAATCTTAAGACCACCATTGACTCCAGCTCCTGTGATTGCCCCACCTCACTCCGGTCACCTCTGTACCCCATTGATGCACTTATACCCTGTCTGCCCATCCGTCTCTGCTACATCTTCTATCTGCTCTATCTCCTATCTGCACTTTCACCTAGCCTCTCCTCCTCCTCTGTCTCCTACAACCCCCCCTTCTTCCCTTCCCTCCCTCTTTTCCCTCACCACCCTCCCCCCTCATTACCAGCACTTCTTCTCTATAATCATCTGACAAATGCTGCTGGCTGCTTCCTTGTCCCCCACCTTCCTCTCCCTCTTGTCTCTGTGCCATCTCCTTGTGTTGCTAAACCTAGGCCTTCCCTTGGTCTCTTGCTCTCTAAATATACCCACCTGCAATTGTTGTACCCTTTGACCATTACCCCAATTGTCTGTAATTACCCCATTGTTGTATTGCTATTGATTTGTTGTATTTTCAGTTGTATCCTCTGTACTGACTTTCAACTGATGTGGAACCTTTGTAAAAGAGCCTTGGCTCAAAGGTAATTGTAATCCTAGAACTAAATAAAAAAAAAAATTGTGGAGGAAGTACTCTGGATAAAAGTTCCTGTTGCTGTCCAGGTTCATCATGCTGGGGTACCAGAATGCTTTGTGAAGATTTTGGAGGTCTGTTCTTTGCTTTCACAGCTTTGTTTGTATAATAGTCCTGAACCCTCAAATTGGCATTGTCTGTATTATGTGCTGCCCAGGGGCATTCCATAAAGGTATCACCTTCCTCATCACAGAGGTTGTATTTTGGAGTGTTTGTACATTGACCCCTTGAGTGACCGGTTTCTCCACAGAAGACACATTTTATTACCTCACAATTTGGTGCTGATATGTCATGGAGAGCCACACTTATAGCATATCTGTGGCTGGCCAGGGTAGAATATGAAGCCTTTGTCCCACCCTATATAAAAACAGTTAGGGAGGTGTTCCATATCATTCAGGGTCTGATTTAGTTTGATTTTTATCCTCCATCCCCCATTCCAAAATCCTTCATCATCAAATTTTGGTTCACGGTTTCCTTGTATTGTGCATCTCTTTTCAAGCCAGTTCATTATATCAGTTATATTAACCCCCTCATTCTGAAACAGAACTGTTATAGTTCTGGTAGGCTGTTTTGTTAATGGGATTATTCCTGGAGTGGTCTTAATGCAATACAGATTGACCATTTTTCCCTCTGCAACTCTGTAAATGAGATTATTTTCATGAAGATGCTCCTTGGTGACACCACACCCCTGTACATAGGGTGTGCCTACCTCCAACCCCAAACGGCTATGTCTTCCCTTGAATCGCTAACTCGTGCCTTGGCAGAACACTCCTTGGGGAAGTTGATTCTCCTGGGGGACTTTAACCAAAATTAGCTCACATTAGAGGCCTCTGCCAGCAAGAACCCTATACACGACACCAATCTGACCCACACTATCCACCAGCCCACAAGGCACAATGCTAGGACAGGTAACCACTCATTGCTTGACTGGGCTCTAGTATTCAGCCTGGACCGCATACAGGCTGCTGGGGTCATGGCAGACTCGTTGAGTGACCATTCCCCAGTTTTCTGCATCTGGTCCAACAGGCCTCCCAAACTGCCTGCCAAAGTAATTGAAGCCAGAAACTACAGCAGTTTCTCTTCTGAGGCTCTCTGCTCTGACCTCCCTCCCTACCCTAGATGAGGCGCTTGACTTCTTTACCAACACTTTTATGTCAGTGGCCAATATACATGCCCCCCACAAGAAATTGAGGGTACAGGGCAAATGCCACAAATGGCTTAATCCTAGCCTCAAATGGAGCATGTTGCTTTGGGATCAGGCCTGGGGTCAATACAAATCCACAGGCCAGAAAACCAACTGGGAGAGGTATAGAGAACTGATGAATCAGTGCAAGAAATCCTCCAAGTCGGCTAAATCTAAATACCTACGAGATCTCCAGTCTTGGCACCTACAGGATCCCAAGAGATTCTGGGGCCAAATTAACCTGCTGATAAAGGGTGTCCCCAATGCACAAGAGGGTGCGCTTCTAGTCGGTGATACCCTAACCAATGATCCCACCTTAATTGCAGAGGTGTTTAGTGCCGCTTTCTCTAATCCTGGAGGAACCAAACCCCACCTGCCCTCTGGTGCCCCAGCAACAGAGGCACCACCTAGGAACATTCCCTACCCCAGTTTCACTTGAAGCTGGTCAAACCCACTGAGGTACTTCCCCTTCTGCAACGTATAAACCCAGACTCCTCTCCGGGACATGACCTGCTTGAACCTAGGCTCCTGTGGGCTGCAGCTCCTGCTATCTCCTGCCTAGTTGCCCTGCTTATAAACAGGTCCCTCCTTGAAGGAATGGTCCAGGATAAATGGAAGGTGGCAACCATTGTCCCCATTCACAAAAATGGGCCCCAGGACAATGTGGGGAACTACAGGCCAATCTCCAGTCTCTGCCCACTAGTGAAGGTGCGGGAGAGATTGGTCTATAATCAAATACAGGATTACCTTGAAAGGCACCTACTCCTAGCTGACATTCAACACGGCTTTAGGAAAGGCTATGGCACTTATACAGCCCTTATCCGGCTCACATCGGACATCCTTGACGCAATGGACCAAGGTTCTCCAATGGGGGCTCTATTCATTGATTTATCCAAGGCATTTGACTTGGTCAGCCATGAACTTCTCCTCACTAAACTTCACCTAATTGGACTGGATGGGCTCTCTGCTACATGGTTCGAGAGCTATTTGCTCAACCGAACCCAATAAGTCCTATGGAGAGGAACCCAGTCTAGTGCTAAACCGGTAATCTCCGGGGTACCTTAGGGCTTGATCCTTGGTCCCCTCTTATTTACTCTTTTTGTCAATGATATAGAGGGGGTTGGTGGGAGGAACAACCTTATCCTCTATGCAGATGACATTGTTGTCTACTGCAGTGATCTGCTTTCTAGCGTAATCAGTGCCAACCTTCAGGCCAGTCTAGCCTCACTGGAAGCTTGGTTCTCCTCAAACTCACTTGTAATGAATGAAGAAAATACAAAGGCAGTCCTGTTCGGGTCCAGATGCCTTGGCTCAGACTGTCATGGCATCTTTCAGCTTCATACTGCCCAAGGGAAGAGAATAGAGGTCACAGACAAGATCAAGTACCTTGGAGTCCTGCTTGATTAGGTGATGACCTTCCAGCCTCATATTGACTCTGTTGCTAAGTCCATCCACCAGAAGTTAGGACTTCTCTATAGGCTGGGTGACTCTTTCTCTCAAGGCTCGTTGTGCCATACCTAACTGCACCCTACTCTCCTCCCTTCTCTATGGGGCTCCCCTGCTGTGTTCCCTAAGGGAGGGTGAACAAAGAAAGCTTACTATGCTCTACCACAGGGTAGCTTGTTTCGCCACCAACTCCCCCCACCAAGAAGGCACCACTGCGAGGTCCTCTCTGATCTCCATTGGCCTTCTATGTGACAAAAACTAGCCTACTCCTCTTTGAGCCTGACCTTCAAATTTACCATTGTTGTCCCTCCTCCTCACCTCCATGGGCTGCTAAATACCAAAGTCCGGGGCTGGGGCCTGAGACCCTCCACTGGCCATCCCGTAGACATCCCTCGTGTCCGAACTAACTATGGCAAGTGCTCCTTTAGGTACGCTGCCCCACATTTATGGAACCTTCTCCCTGTTGACTTGGCTAATTGTTGTACTATTCAGAGTTTTAACTTGGTCCTGAAAGTATGTCTGCTAGAGCTTAATCTCTGTGGCTGTAACCGCTAGCCTGGAACTTGGTCTTGGTGACTGAAACATGCATGTCCCATGGCAGTCGGCCTACGGGGTGGCAATATATCCTGCAAATTGCTGTTACCACCTCTCCCCTAAAGCATTATTGGTTAAGATGTCATATGTCTGATTTAATTTGCTGTGTTATTATGTGTATGTAACTGAAATGCTCTGTAATGTACTCTATACCCTATCCTATGTATGCTCCAGCTAGTGTGTACTACTACCAATGTATGTACTACTGTGTACTCCTGCCAATATATGTTATTATTGTCTGTAACTAATCTGGTCGCTCCTGAAAAAGGGACCTCTGGTCTCAGTGAGCTTACCCGGTTATCAAAATCTAAATAACTAATAAATAACTTGAAATAGAGTCCAGAGTGGATTAGTTTTATGGAGCATATGTTTGCTCCAGAATCTTTCTAATAGTTCTAGTGTTGTAAAACTGATGTCAAATGTGGATTCCCTGGGAGCATGAATAAGTACATATACATCTGATGGAGCGAACCCCAGTGATTGCTTGATCAGAACCTTGCCCACATAGAAACAATCTAGCGAGTTATCCATGCTGCCTAGATGGTTTGGCCAATTCAATGGGCTTGTGAAAAAGACTTGCATAAGACTGATTTGATGTAGTCTGGGACTATGGAATCTCTTTATCATGCAGAGGTTCATCTCTTCGTGCTTGAGCGGCCTCACTATTCTGATAGGAAGAGCCATTGTCAGATCTAATGTCATAAAAGACATCTGTAGTGGTTTCCAGAAGAGAAAAAGAAATAGACCCAATTATATTTTTATTAGACTGATGGTCATTGTCCAAGTGCTCCTGTTGCTCTCTTATACTTTCTCCTGGAATAGGGATATCAGCATCAGGGATTCAGTGGCTGGCCAGACTTCTGACCCAACCTGCTTCAAGCAACGCTGTGTCTGGAGACCATTGTGTTTGTAGGGGCTGTGTGACAGGGTTGAATAGGACCCTGTTTCAGTTCTTATGGAGAGTTTGAATGCAGGGATCTGTTCTGTTCTTTCCTTTCCTGTCTCTTGTCGGTCTGGTTGTGCAACCAAATTTTCCAGTGCAACCTAGGATTTGATCACCCTGACAGTCTTGCAATTCTCTGCTTCTCACTGTCTCTCAGTCTACCCTGGCTGTTTCTGTCTTTTTCCCTCCCTTGCATATCTGCTGGTATAGAAATATATTCAAATCATTATGTGGAAATATAACTGATACTGGGATCTCTTTGTTTAGAAATTATACAATGTTACTGTTGAAATGTATATAATTATAGTTTGAGATGATTGCAACGAGCTATTGGGAAGTCAAAGGGTTAACCTGAGAGCAGTTTTTAGACACTTTTTCAGAAGCTTTGGAGAAGGGGCCTCAGTTTTGGGACATTGTGTTCTTGCTGCACCTGCCTAAAATTTATAAGAACATTTTAGAAAAAAACAGGATGCTTGTTAAGGAGGGGGCTTACAAGGACTTATAAAAACAGAGCTGAAATTTCTTGCAAGTGGGAGACACAGACACACAGAGATTGAAGGAAAACTCAGATGGATCTTCTCTGTTTATTCTGCCTTTGTAAATAGTTATACTGAACAAGTTTATTTTTTTATGTTACTGCTATTACTAATAAACACTTTTTGCCTCCGGCCCGATGGCACTGAGGGCTGAAGTGCTGGATGCCTTACCTTGCGCTATGCTGGTGACCTCTGTTTGGGAACAAGTACGGGCCACCAGGGGCTGGCGGGGAGGAGAAGGATTGAGCATCCGTAGGACTGCTCTCCTTCTCTGGGGAGGGGGAACACCTGCACCCAGTGCATGACTGGCCTCTAGCAGAGGCTGGGGGCTGGTGCACCCAGATCCAGATGAGCAAAAAAACACAAACAACTTAAAAGTCATTAAACTTACAAAGCTGTGTCCCTCAGATGATATTGAGGCATACCTAACAACTTTTGAAAGAGTTGCCACAGCCTGCTAATGGCCAAAGCAGCAATGGACAATCAGACTGGAACCCTACCTGGATGCTTGTTCGGGGTTGCAAGGACTTATAAAAACAGAGCTGCAGTTTCTTGCAAGAGGGAGACACAGACACAGACATATAGAGATTGAAGGAAAACTCAGATTGATCTTCTCTTTTTATTCTGCCTTTGTAAATAGTTATACTGAACAAGTTTATTTTTTTTATGTTACTGCTAGTACTAATAAACACTTTTTGAGAATTCTACAACTGCTTCTGGTTTTTCCTATGCTTCCTGACCTGTGCCTTGATGACAGGCTCTGAACCTAAAAGGGGGTCCACTGCATCGGACACATTTTTAGGAGGAGGAGGAGGAGCAAGATGGCTGCACGCTGAGCAGTCGTTTGCAGAGGCTCTTATTGAAGCCTGCCATTTTTGCTTGCCTCCTATGCTCTTTTATTTCCTTTTTACTACATTTTGCACAGGATAAAGAATTTGGTTATCTGTACTTCTGCGGAACTTGTTATCATCCAGAGTTGACAGAAATTTGAATTTTGTTTAGGTAGGGTGAGAGGAGTAAGGTTTCTAGTGGTTAGTTAGTGTGTTTTTTAGTGAGATAGCATCAGGAGTAAGATTCCTTATTTTTTGGTTAGTTCGGAGTGCCGGTATTTCTTTTCTTTACTCTCCCTTAGTGGGATGAGACTGTCATTATTTTTGCCTGCTGCTCCTACTTACCTGGTTTGTGGGCAAAGACTAAATGACCAGGATCTCCCTGCAATTGTTTTATTTCCCACGAATCGACTGGAGGAGTCTGGATATTTCCATGATATGCTCCTGAGTGAAGCAGAGCCATCTTCCTGTCTAGTAGTTTCAGCCTGGCTGGAAACTGCGGTGAGATGCTCCCTGTAGGGGGTGTTCTGGCTTCTGAGAGATCTTCCTGATTGTGGAGGCCAGCTGCTGTGTTGAAAGGTGTAGCCGGCAGTGCTTCTTGGGGAGGAACGTTAAGTACCGTCTGTTCGCTTTCGGGCCGGAGGTACGGCCATCCGTGAGAGGGGTGACTGTTTCCTTTGATGTGACCTGGTGAGTGGATTTTTTTTTACTTTATCAATGGCATTCTGCTTTCGGCGAGGAGTGTATGCCCAGCTTTTGGCCTTAATTGGGTGCTATGCCAGCCAATCTCTCTCCTCTGTGGGACTGTTGTTTATTGGAGTGGCCAGCTGTTCGGCCCATGATGTGTGAGAGACTTCTTGGACCTGGACTTCTTGGACATTTTCCTTTTACTTTAACTCTGTTTTGGATGGGGGGGCGGGTAAAAGTCTTCCCCTTTGCGATTTGGACTTTGGGTCCTGTGAGACAAGGCTTAATTCTCATCTTTTTGGATTTACTTTGATTATAAACTTCCAGTTTGTATTCTGCTTATATTGTTTTTAAAACTGTGGACTGCTGCCCTCAGGGCAGCATAATAGTCTTATTGGCACTCCTGTTTTTCTGTTCTCCTGTGCAGTAGATATTAAGTCTTTTGGGGGATATTTATTGATTTGGGGATTGTTTTGGGTGGGTAGTATTATTTGCAGGGAGGTGTGTATAAATTTTTGCAGGAGGGTGGGATGGAGTAAGTAGGGTATGTGACTGGGTTGGTGGGTCAGCATTTTAACTTTTTGTGTTTATTTGTATGGTTGTTGTGCATGTAGTGGTGTGTGTGGTGAGTGTGATTATTAATTTGAGTGTTTCTTTTTGTCATTGCACCCTTGTATTGCCATCTAGTGTTGTCTCAGGATGGGTCTTGCCAGGTAGGAGATGTGCTGGTGCCATGGCCTTCTCCGTGTCACCTATGCTGCCTCTCGGCTCCACGACCTTCACCCCTTTACCAACCTCCCAGTTTCTGGTATGGCAGCAAGGCGCTGTAGGAAGGTCGGTATTACTAGGAAGCGTTTGGTTCATTGAGTACCGAGGGCTGCTGAGGAGGGGACAGTGAGCAGCATTGAGGTTGTCCGGTGCAGAAGACATCCTGGGTATAAACAGAGCATAGGGAGAGGCCTGACGTGTTTGGTGTCCGTACCCAGGGTTCCCACCAGACCTAGTGGGCAGGTAGCTAGAGGACCGTCTGTGTCCTCTAATCCTCTTCGGGCAGTGCTTTGCAATGCCAGGTCGATGAGGAACAAAACTGCCATTTTTACGGACTTGATTTCTTTTGTTGACCTGGCTTGCATCACGGAGACCTAGCTGGGTGAAGGCGTGGGCCCTGTTTTTGAGGCCGCCGTTCCCGCTGGGTATACTGTGGTGCACTGTCCGAGGAAGGATTGCAGGGTTGGGGGAGTGGCTGTCGTTTTTCATCCCGTCTGGGCTTCTCGGTGCACCTAGTTGGTAGCAGCCAATCCTTTGAGTGCATCACCGTGCATGGGGATGCAGGTGCAGGTTGCAGGATTATCCTCGTTTACCACCCCCCTGGGGCAGGAGGGGAATTCCTGCAGGAGGTAGCAGACTTTGTCATCTACCAGGTGTTGGAGTCCCCCAGGTGTTTAATCCTGGGGGACTTCAGTGCCTGGGTTGACAATGACGCCTCGCGTTTTGGTTATGACCCTCTCCAGTTGATGCAATCACTGGGCCTGTCACAAGTGGTTGCTGCTGCTACCCACCAACATGGCCATACACTCAATCTGGTATTCCAGCTGGGTCTTGAGATTGACAACCTCAAGATTGGTCAGGTCATTTGGTCTAACCATTGAACCGTGGAGTTCAGCTTTGGGGGCCCCCCTGAAAGTCCTTTCCCTGTGGAGGTGGTCAGCTATCACCCCTTAAGTGGTATTGACCCAGAGGGACTATTGACATTAGCTGATCTATCTAGGGTTGATGCAGCATGTGCGATTGGAACTGGAAAGGCTGTGGCCACCTATAATAGGGTAGTTACTGAAGCTCCAGATGCCATCGCACCAGTCCGTATATGACCCAGATTCTCTCACTTGAGATCTCCTTGGTTTGATGGAGATCTCAAGGTAATGAAGATCAGGGGTTGGAAGTTGGAGCGTTGCTGGCAGAAGACCTGGATGGAGGCCGACAGGCTGGCCGTACGTTCTCACTATGCTGAGTACCAGGGGAGTAATTCCCATAAGAAGGCAGAATTTCTGTCCAGGGTTATTACTGCAGGGAGAAACAGACCATCTCAGCTGTTTTGGACCGTGGACAGGCTTTTACACCCTGCCTGTCTCCAGCCGAAAAAAGCTTTTTCAACCACTTTATGTGAAGAGTTTGCTCTGTTTTTCTCCAACAGAGTGTTGGCCATCTGTTTGGGGATTCCGCCAGGGAGGCTTTTACCTCACAGTGATCAAGTTGGGAGTTTCAGAGGCACTCTGTCTGCTTGGGAGGAGTTTAGGCCAGTGGAGGTGTCTGAAGTGATTAAGGTGATCTTGGAGCTGAAGCACACCTTTTGCGAACTGGATCCAGCACCAAAGCGTTTCTTAATGGGATGTGTCGATGCCATTGCCAAGGTGTTTGCCCAGATTGCCAGGTGCTCAGTGGTGGAGGAGGCTTTTCCAGTTGCTTTGAAAGATGCACTGGTGAAGCCCCTCCTAAAGAAATCTTTCCTTTGGCCCAGACGTCCTGGCGACTTACCGTCTGATCTCCAACCTGCCGTTTTTGAGCTAGGTTGTCAAGAAACTGGTGGCACATCAGCTTGAGGATCACCTGGTGTCCTCAGATATCTATGAGCCTTTCCAGTCAGGTTTTCAGGCCATACATAGCACTGAAATTGCTCAAGTGAGAGTGCATAATGATCTGCTCAGGGCTAGAAACAGAGGAGACAAGTCAGTTCTTATGCTACTCAGTCTCTCTTTAGCTTTTGGCACTCTGGATCACGTTGTGCTTCTTGATCAGCTCTGTGAGTTTTGTGGACTTGCCGGCACTGTCATGAAATGGTTTGAGTCCTATCTCTCGGACAGAGTGCAGCTGGTGGTGATGGGGAATTTATCCTCCTCCCCAATGCCTCTGTCTTGCGGAGTACCTCAGGGCTTGATCTTGTCGCCGATGTTGTTCGCAGTGCATATGCTGCCCCGTACAAGATCATTTGACAATACATTGTGGAGTTTCACTGCTATGCAGATGATACCCAACTGTATTTGTCTTTTGCACCTGGAACATCGGGAGTGGTCAACGTGCTTAACAGCTGTCTGACTAAAATCAATGACTGGATGGTTTCCAGCTGGCTGAGACTCAACCTGGCTAAGACTGAGGTGCTGGTGATCGAGCCTGGTCATGGACATGATGGGTTGCCACCAGGGGCTGACTGGGGACTTGTTCTCGGGTCTGCTCTGTTGGTGGTTTTTCCGAGGGTGTGAAATCTGGGCATGATCCTTGATTGCAGATTGACCTTTGAAGATCAGATGTCAGCTGTAGTCAGCAGTGGTTTCTACCACTTGCGGAACACTGCCTGGATTAAGTCCCTCATTCTGCCCGAGGAGCTGTCGACACTAGTACATGCCATTGTGACTTCTAGGCTTGACTACTGCAATGCTCTGTACTTTGGGGTCATAGTAGGGACCCTCCGCAGACTGCAGCTAGTGCAGAATGCAACAGCCCGGTTGCTGATGGGCCTTTTGCGGTCCAGTCATGTGACTTTGGTCCTGCGTGCTCTGCACTGACTGCCAATCAGGTGGAGGGTCCTTTTCAAGGTGGGTCTTCTCACCTTTAAGGCCTGGGTCCTGGTTACCTGTCTTAGCTCCTGACATCGGTGTCCTCTGCTTGCTCCCTCCGCTGCTCCTCGAGGTGCCTCCTGGACGTTCCCAGGGTTCGGCTCAAGACCCCGGGAGATCATGCTTTTAGTGCTTCTGGGCCAACCCTGTGGAACTCACATCCACCTGCAGTCTGGGGGCTCCCTCGACTGAGGTATTCAAAGGGAGGCTAAAGGCACACCTCTTCAGCCTGGCCTTTGACTGCTGACACCTCCTTTAGTTTTGGCCAGTCCCCTGAAATTTGTATTTTTTTTTCAAAAATATTTTATTGGATAGTTCAAGGTGAGAAAATTACAAAGTGCATCCTGAATACATACAGACAGTAAATACGGTGGCAAAAGACATAGCTGAAAACATATACAGACACAACCAAAAGGACCCATAAAGTCTATCTTAGATTACACAACTTTACAGCAATATCTAGATTGTAAAGGAAATTTAAATAAATTCAGTTAGGTCAGGAATAGTCATAAACATAAATTAATACAATTGGGATAACATTGATAAGATTAGTAAAAGAGGTCACGGGATTTTAGGAATGGCCACAGAAGAAAGGTTGACCCCAAGCTTTGCAAAGAGCAGCAATTGATAGGCTAGTGAGAAGGGCATAAATTAACCAGTTATATTGGGAATAACCCTTTCACGACTGCAGTGATCAGGGGATGCCATACCTTATAGAATTGGGTCGAGCAGCCAAATGTCCCCAGCTGCGCTTTCTAAGAGCCATACAGGACAGTAGATTGTTTGCCCTATCTACTAATAGTAGAGGTCGGAGGGTGGGAGGGGACAGCCAAATCTGTGCCAGTGTCCTTCTGGCATTAATTAATGCAAGGGACCATAAATGGTTACAGGAGGCCTGGTTGGGGTGTACAGGGTCTGCACCCAGCAGCAGCTCCAGTAGGGATTTGGATGGGGCATAACCCAACACTTAAGCCATTATCCCATGCAGACCATGCCGAAAGGGAGCAACCTTAGAACATGTGGAGAAAGTCACCAGCCTCAGTTTCACACTTAGGACAAACCTCTGATTGTGAGTTGTCTATGGCATGCAACCTTACTGGCATTATGCAGGCTCGATGCAAAAAATATAGTTGAATCTGCTGGAGCCTATTACTGTGGGAACAGGTTATATAGGGTGAGCAAGCCAACTTCCAGATGTGGGTGTCAACAGGGAGTAAGAGGTCTTCACTCCATCTTTGCCTGCTCACATTCAGTAAGCCCGAACTTGCACCCATAATAGTACCGTAGAAGACTGAGAGTGGCTTTTGACAGGACTGAGGCCTATAAAGCTCCTCTTTAAAGGGTGATGGAGAGGCCCACCCATGCTCAGTGCACAGTGTATTACCACACAACTGTCAGACACGTAGGTAGACAAAAAAATCACCAGGCTGCAGCCCCCATTTAGAGCAAAGAGTTTGAAAGCTATAGATCAATCCCTCATCATAAAACTGCCCCACGGAGACCAGTCCCGTCCTCCTCCAGCCCCACAATCGCAGTACCAAGGGTAGGGAGCAGATCCCTCTACTATGCATAGTGGAGACCAAGCTCACAAATGGGGAAGCACCTTCCTGAAAACCAATATGTTGGTGCTCAGGTACCCAGATTCCCAGGGTAGTATTTGTGAAGGGATTTTTAACTGACTGCCCCCCCCAAGAAGGCCAGGGCTCCACTTAAGGTGTCGTTCCAGAGGTTGCCTTCCAACATCTCCTCCTCTAACCTCAGCCATGCACATGAGTTTGTACCCTCTCCTGGCAGGAAGGAATGCTAACTGTGCGGCCCAATAATACATCCAAAAATCAGGCAGGCCCACCCCCTCTCCAGTCAGAAGGTGCAGCATAGCTCTCCGAATTCTAGCACTTCCATCACGCCAGAGAAATCTATGTAACAGAGAGTGGAGAATTTTGAAGTGCTGCTGTGGGACCTTAATGGGAAGGGACTGATACAAGTACAAACAGCGTGGTAGAATGGTCATTTTTATCACTCCAACCTTACCCAGCAGGGATAATAGGAGAGCCATCCATCTATCACAGTCCTCCGACAGTTTAGTGAGGAGGTGCTTAAAATGAAGGGCATATAATTACCCAATTGAGGGAGAGAGCAGAACGCCCAGGTACTTTATTGGAGACACTAGTTGCAAACCCCATAAATTGGCTATCAACTGAGCTCTATCCTGAGTCCCCACTGGTAACAACTCACTTTTTGTCCAATTCACTTTACGGCCAGATATAGTCCCAAACTCCCTCATTAGCTGATGGACAGCAGGTAAGTCCCGTGCTGGGTTTTGTAAGTAGAGGAGCTGGTCATCTATGTACTTGGCTGTTTTATGTTCAGAGCCACCCCCCACAAAACCACCTATCTGTACCTGTGCACAAAGGGATGCCACAAGCGGCTCCAATGAAAGCACATATAGCAATGGGGACAGCGGGCAGCCCTGACTGACATGTAGTCTGCCCAAGATAGAGAGCGGAGATAGGTTACCATTGACTGCCACCTGAGCATGCGGGAGATTGTGCAACATGCACACCCAGTTACAGAAATTTGGGCCCAAGCCCAATCTATTAAGGGTTTCAAAGAGGTAGTCCCATTCCACATGGTCAAAAGCCTTTTCCGGGTCCATTGCAACCATCGCGGCCCCATGAGAGTTTTTGGCTTGTCCCCACCGGTAGATTATTTTCGAAGTACGTCTTATATTGTGTTTCACTTGTCTACCCTTCACAAATCCCATTTGGTCCTGATGTATCAAGGAGGGCAGTACAGGATCCAAATGGGAGGCCATTGCTTTAACCAAAATCTTATAGTCAGCTGTCAGTAAGGAAATGGGCCTATAGGAGGCGCACTTAGTTGGGTTCATTCCAGCTTTGAGCAGGACTGTGATTACGGCAGATCATGTGGAGGGGGGCAACTCACCTCAAGCCAGAGCCTCAGCCAACATGTCAAACGGGGTCAATCAGAAGAGAGTCAAAGGATCTAAAAAAGTCAGTGGGTAGCCCATGAGGCCCGGGTGCCTTCCTCCCTTTTAGGGCTGTAAGCACAACCAATACTTCCCGCTTGCTCAGAGGGGCATCAAGTTCCCAGGAGGTCTCCACTGCCAGTACCTGCAGGAGGATGCCAGAGAAGAACGACTGGTAGTCTTCCTGGGTGGGGCTACACTCTGAGGTATATAGTTGTTTATAAAATTCCCCAAATGCTTTCCTGATACTTCCCGTGTCCTGCAGTAGGCCCCCTCGGGAATCACTAATTCCATCACCATCCTCTCAGCCTCTCTTTTCTTGATCTGCTTGGCCAGCAGTTTACCCCTGTGGTCCCCGTCAAAATAGGTCTGTGCATTGGCCAGCAGAATAGATCTCTACAGTTGGGAGCTGTTCGAGGTGCTGTACTGCTATTTTAATTTTTGGATCACATTGTATAGCCCTCCGGTTGGTTTAGTTTTATGGGCAGACTCACACACAGTGATTTTTGTTCCAAGTGCGGCCAGGGCGTTCTCCTCCCACCTCTTATAGTGGGAAGCATAAGAAATAGATTGGCCCCTAATAAAGGAATTTAAGGCCTCCCATCGGGTTCCTTGAGTGGTATCTTCCCTCCCGTTGTAGAAGAGGAATTCTTGTATTCTCTCTTTCATGTAATCTATATAGCCATGATCCTTTAAGAGGAGTGGGTCTAGTCTCCAACAGCGAGGCAAATGTGGGAATCCTGATTGTCTCAGTAGAAGACAATGGGGCACATGATCTGAAACCAGAATAGAAAGATAATCTGCCTCCCCAGCCCCAGTCAACAGAGCGGTTGAGACTAGTATTCTGTCTATACGAGCGTATGATTGGTGCATGCGGGAAAATAAATTGTAATCCCTCCCAGTTGGGTTAGCATGCCTCCATGCGTCAACCAGCCCCAGATCCCCTTGTAGTTGCTCCAAAGCTCTAGCATTCCAGGTAGGAGGGATTATGGTGGCTTTAGAGAACTGTGTCTAGCACACAATTAAAATCACCACCGATAATCCAGACCCCCTTCCAATGGGACATGTCCAGTGCCAGTCACTGAAAAAAACCCTGGTTCCTCAGTATTTGGGGCGTAGATGGACCCAACCAAAAGCATACTCCCCCCCCCCCCGGATGTTCTCCTTTGCAAGCGCATATCTGCTTGTTGAGTCAACTAATGTGTCCACCACTTCCGCTCGGAGGCCATGGGAGAACCAAATTGAAGCACCCCTGGCTCTCAACGAGTATGTGGATGACACTCATGCCCCCCCCCATAAATTTGGCAGTCTTTTGGGCCTCCAAGGCAGAGAAATGGGTCTCTTGTAGCAGCATAATTTGACCTTTAATTCTGCACACTTTTGCCATCACTTTCCTGAGCTTCAAAATAGATTTAAGGCCATTAATGTTCCACGAGACCACCTTGATATCACTCACCATCATCCACCTCTGAAGGACACACAGCCCAACCCCATATATAGCATTGCTCATCCTGAACCAGTTTTTGAACAAAATTTTCTAAGCAGATCCCAGAACCCCCTCCATAACACCCCCCAACAGCATTCAAAACCTCCAACCCCACCCCCAGCACAATGCAGATTAAAACTGTGAGGCGCCACGGCCCACCCCGAAGGAGAGACTTTGACAGAGAAGTATTGCTTTCCAGAGCTTGCAAGCATCAACTCACCAACCATGTTCCAAACAATGTGCATTTTCCCACCCTTCACCCGAGCTAACAATTCCCAAAATGAATCGAGCATTACCCACAACCAGCACCCCCCCAAGCATCTCTCCCCCAAGACTCCCACGAGGGAGACTCCAAATGCAGGTCCAACTTCACCCCCCACCCCTGCATCAGCGGGTAGCACCCAACCTGCCAAGATCCCCACTGCAGACAATTGGCAGATTAAAGTTAACCACATTAATTTGGTGAGCATTGGGACAACATTTGAACCATGCCCATTTCAAAAAGCTGTAACATACTTTCTGGTATTAACATTAACTTCAGAACTACAATAATACTAATCCAAGAAAAGAAAGCTTTAAGAGCAGCACTAGTACGAAGGTTCAGAAACAAAAACTAGGGAATACAGTTCCAGCTCTTGTGACTATGGGGTAAATACAGTTCCATGACTTAAATCCACTGTATAATTCCCCACAGTAGAAATCAAGGCTACATGCCGGAACCCGTGTCCCCATACATGGTCGGGAAGCCTAGCCAAGCAAGAGCACAAAGCAGTCACAGAAACCAAAACTGCCAACAGCCCTTTAGGCAAAAGAAAACACATCACCAGTAGCATAAGAGAAAGTGGTCCCTCAGCAGATAGAGATCAATAAAATTAATGCAAGGTTAGAAGCTGAGGACATAAGAGCCCCAGGAAATTAGACTACACAATAAACATACTTAACTGGAGTCAAGTTTCAGTAGCTTGCACCCTGTCCCTCCTGGTCTCCTCCACATTAACCCACTTTTCAGCGGCTTTAGGACACACAAAGAAGCACGGTGCTTGGCCTGGCCTGTCAACCTGAAGGCGTGCAGGATACCGAAAACTGAACAACCACCCCAGACTATGCAGTTTGTTCTTGATCTGAATAAATTTCTGTTGCTGGCTCTGGAGCTCCTTACCATAGTCTTGGTATGTGAACACCTTCATATTTTCAAAGAATTTGGGCCCTGCTTGCTTGGCCTTTTATAGCAACTTTTCTTTGTCGGTGAAGAGAAGGTACTTTATCAAACAACGTCTGGGCCTCTCCCCAGGCTTAGGCGGTTGCCCAACATGATGGGCCCTCTCTGTCTCGAACTCCTCGTGGTCCTCGAGCAGATCCAGCTGCTGCACCAGCCATCTCTGTAGAACTTTAGCGACATTTTGGCCCTCTATCCCCTCTGGCAATCCGATGATGCGGAGGTTAGACCTCCTCGAGCGGTTCTCCTGGTCATCAATCTGCTGCAGCAGCTCCTCGAGGGATGATTTCAGCCTGCTTCTCTCCACTGATATCACCGACAGAGAATCCTCCAAAGTACTCACTCTCTCTTCTAATTTGGCGATCTGGCTGGTGTGCTCCACAGACGTCTCCAAGAGCCCGGTTACTACTCCCTGGAGATGGGTAAGCTGGGCAGTGATGTTCACAAAGCCGGATTTTATTTCTTGCTGCATTTGCAGCAACATAGATGGAACCCCGGCTAGTGATTTAGTAAGCGCCTCCATTGTTGTCTCTCCGCTGCAGCCCGCAGGCTCAGGACATGCGGCCTGCTGTCCAATATCAGCCTCCTTCATCTTCCCTGATCAAGACGAGTTTGCTGCTCCAAAATGCAGTTTCCCCTGTCTGTTTTTTGTTTTACCCGATGCCATGGATAATAGGGGAATAAGCAAATAAAATTTTGATAACAGATCAGGTGTTTAACAGCTTTTTAGACAGTTTAAAAGACAATGTCCCGAGGAGCTGACTAGCACACATCTGCCATGTCTAAAGGCTAGCCACGCCCCCCCAGTCCCCTGAAGATTGACTTCTGGAAACCTCTATTTTACTGAATTTTAATTTTGTTGTGGTTTTAAATGAGATTTTATTATGTTTTAATTTACTGCTGTATGTCCTTATTTATGTTCAGTGCCCAGAGCCTGTGGGATTGGGTGCCTTATAAATAAAACTGTCTGGGAGCCAAATATAAAAAGTTTCAAAGGGCCAGTATTGGACTGACTGGGGGTGAGTTCACTCACTCTTTTCCTCTTTTTTTACCTCCTCAGTTGTTAATGTAGCTTTCTTGTTAGTGTTGTACAACATATATGAATTTGCAGAGTCCTGGCTCCCCATTCATATGTATAGGGGTGAGCTGATTGCAAACATGTGGGGATTTTGAAACGGAACCTTTAATTTCCCATGAGAAAATATTCCCTTCAGGGACCACTCTCCTTTCCTCCTTATTATGACCCAAGTTATCTAGCTGGTGCTTTTTAATGGCTCACTCTCTTTGTTGATCTGTGTCATTCGCCCAAGGCGTTTTGGGCATTTCTATCTACTTAGCTTCTGTTCCTGGATTACTCACTCTATGGCTTGCTTTGGAAGGAGCCATCTGCAGATTGCTATTTTGAACCATGGCACTTGTAGATGCATCTTTCTGGGGGCTCCCTGAAGAGGAATTGGATAGAACAGGTATCTCTTTTACTTTTGTATCGGGAACTGGGCTTTCTAGTTTGTTTACTTTTTTGGTTGGTTTGTGAATTGACATTTGCAGGGCCCATCTTAGGCCGAGCCGTTTCCGATTCTCTGAGGCCATACCCATCGGGGCTCCACTTGTATCTTTGTCTAAATCCTTTTTTTTGGAATACTTCTTTTTGTGTTGGAGATCTGGTTTTGAAATGAGGGTTTTAAGAACTGAGTCATCGGGCGCGGCATCCTTTGATGCACCCACATCATCCTGAGTCAGCTGGTCCGAGCTGTCAGGCACTGGCTTCTCTGAACTGGGTGTGCTTTTGCCATTTAATAGTTTTAGAGGATTTTGCATAGCAAGAGTTCTTTCTTTATGCCTTATTTCCTCTTCTTGTAATTACATATATAAAACAGCAGTTTGAGAATCAGACGCAGTCTCAGCCTAACTCTCTGTTTCCACGGAGGGATTAGCCTGCACATCATTACCAAAATAAACTTTATTTTGTACCTTATCATTGTATATTTCCATGTCATCTTCATCATTTGTGAGGACTTCTGGATTTCTTGATGCAACATCCATTGGCATGGTCTCTAACGTTCCTGAGGCAGGGAAGGAGACCTGCTCCCCAACCTCCAGCACAACCTCACTCTCCACTTCCATTCTGGAGACTGGCATCCTGACAGAGCTTCCGCATGGGTCCCCCTAAAGGCAAAGCAGGAGACTTTTTTTATTGCAAATATTAGAACATTTCATTAATGCAACATTCCACTTATTCAGATAATCATTATCACATTTTGTTTGTAGGATCTCATGTCATAAATACCACATTCAAATATTGACTCAATAAATATTTGAGACTTCCTTATTACTACATTTATAAAGGGGGATTTGCACAAGTTTCATGTTACAAAACACGATTTTTAAAGCCATACTAAAAGTCCTAAGATATTTCAATGCAATGGACAGTACATGTAATATTCTTCTGCTTATTTGCTAGGTTATACACATTCTAGACTACCTTCTTTACACTGCTACTATACTCCACTTGACCTAGCAGATTTTCTAACAAGGCTAACCTGTTATGGCCTTAGTCCAGTGTTTCCACCAACTCACAAGTACATGCTGTGGGAATGAAGATTTCTCTTTTTTGTAAATACCCTGTATCTCTGTAGTCACTCTTCCAATAAAACCCATCAAATTGATATTTTTCTGCTGTAGCACAAACTGACATCTTACTTGCCAGATAACCCACTTAATTATGAACATCATCACCCTTATGAAATCTGCTCCATTCTCTCCCAAACTGACCATACACTAATATTTCATATGTTATTTTCTTAAATTGTGGTATTTCCCACTGTCTAGCAAGCAAATTCCAAAAATTATCCATGTATGTGCATTCAAAATAAAAATCGGCTAATGTCTCAATTTTGTCTGAGCATTCTTCCCTTAAACAAGTTCTTTCTGTTATCCCCTTATGATGATGGTTGCCTCTCACATTCAAATGATCATGGCAGCATAACCACAGAGTATCCCATACTTTTGAGGGAACACGGTCTTCACCTAGTTGGGCTGTAACATCTGCAGTTCTAATGTTACTTGAAAATATAAATCACGGGGTTCGTGCCACTTAGTCAAACATAATTTTTTTATAAGTCTCCTTTCGTATGGTGTACCTCATATCTTGTGTGGTGACCTTCCATAATTTCAGTTTTTTGACTAATTCTATTAGATATAGGAGTGATCCAGAAGAGAGTGCCCCAAGGGAACCCTAGTTTTGTGTCTCCCATTTTTGAAAAAGTGGAGCGCTCCTTGCCTTGAAGAAAGTAGCCCACATCAACTGTTTGCCCAGAATTAAAGGTAATAAATTAGAATATATATAAATAGAAAAAAAGAAAACTACAGGGTGAAGCATATCCAGCCCTCCCTCCTTTATTGGTCTATAAGTAATTAGTCTTTTTACTGGATTTAACCTACTGCCCCAAAGCAGTCTAAACGCAATATTAAATATTTTTGTTTTGAGCTTGACTGGTAGTGGAAATATGTTACTTACTAATAAGAACAAGGGGATAATAAAAGTTTTAAACATATACATTATTTTCTTTTTAGTCATAGGAAAGGTTCTCCATCTGTTTATCTTTTCCTTGGCCTTAAAGATACACTCTTCCCAATTTGTATGTGCAGGGTCAGGTGTCCCAAATGTAATACCCAATATCTTAGTTGGGGAGGTGGATATCTGTATTCCTGATATGGATTCATCTATTTCTCCCTCTAACCCATGTATTGCTATACCTCCATATTTTTGCTTGTTAATTTTTGATCCTGAGAGTTCAGAAAACCCAGAGACTACCTCTAATGCCTTCTCCCCAGACTCCTTATTTGCTACCATAATGGTGACATCATCTGCATAAGCTATAGCTACTGGGAAATCCTGGTAATTTGGACCAGTGATATGCTTAATCCCACCCTCCATATCCAATTTTCAAAGCAAGTGATCAATAGCAAAGACGTAAAGCAGGGGACTCAGAAGGCACCTCTGATTTACACCTCTCAAAATTCTGATATGTCTACCTACTCTGCCATTCACCACCAGGCTTGTGGAGGTGTATTTATATATGATTTGGACCCACGTAAGAAAAAAGTCTGGGATTCCATATTGTTTTAAAACAGCAAAAAGATATTCAAGGAGTACCGCATCAAAGGCTTTAGATTGATCAATCGTGAGCAGGATTCCTGAAGTGCCCTGCTGATCAAAAACCTCTCAGATTGCTTTCAGGTAATCCATCATAGTGTACTGTGGAATGGCACATGCCTCGGCTGGTGAGATAACATATTGTGCCACTTTAGCCAATCTGGCGCATAACATTTTGCATAATAATTTCCAGTTCACGTTCATTAGGCTTATGGGCCTCCAATTATTAAGTATGGACCTGTCCCCTTTCTTATGTAAACATATTAGGAAACTATCCACCAATGAGGCTAGGAAAGGAACCTTACCCACCAGAATATCATTAACAATGATTAGCAGATAATCCACTATAAGATCTATGTTTTTTTATAAAGTTCTCCAGGCAACCCATCTGGGCCTGGGGCTACCCCAGTTTTTACTGCAGAAATGGCTGACTATAGTTCTGCCTTAGTGATTTGTGGTACCAGGAATTTTTCTTCCCCTTTTGGTATACCAGGAATCTGTAGGTCCTTCAAAAAAACCTCTAGAGTATCTGTGTTAGGCACCAGTGGTTCCTGTACATGGCTATCCACTATTTGTGCACTTTCATGTCCTTTGTTCATGGCTATTCCAGATTCCATCTGAAGTCCAGACATATATCTGGAATCCACCCTCTGACTGCAGCTTTTGTAAGGGTTTACATGCTGTGCTTTCCCTTGTGTTCCGAACTTCTGTTCCAGAAACAGTGTCTGGGCTCTATCATACTGATATTTGTGCATTTCTGACTTAACTGCAAGTATCTGGGCAGAAAAGTCTTCCCCTGATTCTGTAACCTGAGATATCAATATTTGTAAATGTTTTCTGAGTTTAAGATAATTCAAGTATTTAGTGGTGGAAGCTTATTTGGCCATTTGACTACAGCAAGAACGAACATCATTTTTCACGTCTTGCCACCAAAACAATGAGTTATCATATAGATCAAACACACAAATTCGAGCCCTTAATTCCCCCTGTAGCCCCTTCCAAAAATCGGACTCTTCCAGGGAAGAGACATTTAGTCTCCAGACTGTATTGGATTGGAGTTTATTTGATGGATCTCTGAAACCACTATGATCATTTTATGATCGGAGGTTTTCACAGGGATCACCCTATAGCTCTTGACAGGCATCCACTGGGATACAAAAAAGAAATCTATCTGAATGGACAGCCTTCCCTTAAAAAATATGTACTCTAGAGTGTCACTCATTTCTGCAGCACAATCTTTCAATTATACATTTTTGTACATAGTATTTAAAAAATCCGTATTAAGAGTAGATAGGTCTGGGACAAGGGATAGAGAGCAGAGGCCTAGATCAATGGCCACTCTTTTAAAAATTATGAGAGAATTTGGGTTAATAGATATTTGGCACCACCAAAATATAGGGGTCAAAGACTATAGTTTTTTTCCCCCAAGACACCGGCAGTGCTCCAGATTAGATTTTTTCCTATTATCTAAAGAATGGGCTCACACGGTGGAGAGTACTAAAACTGAAATCACTACGATTTCGGACCATGCACCAGTGAGCATGTCTTTGAGTTCTGACCCCTTAACACAGGGAACGACTTGGCGATTAAATGTGAATTTCTTAAATAGAAAAGATTTTAAAGAGATGATAACTGAGGAAACTAAAGCCTTCCTCAGTTTAAATGAACAGGACTCCCCTTCTCCCTCAGTATTGTGGGATACATTGAAAGCATACCTGAGGGGAAAAATTATCTCATATGCCTCTTTTCAAAAAAAGAAATTAATACAGTGTCAGGTACAACTGGAGCAGGAAATTGAGACCCTAGAGGCTCACCATAAACAAAGTCCAGACACTGAGATAGGAATTAAACTGAAAGGAGCCAGGAGGGAGCTAAACAGAATATTGGAGATTAAACTGGAGGGGCATCTAAGATACGCAAAGCAAAAATTCTACGAGCAGAGGAATAGGGCAGGCACAGTACTAGCGGCTCAGTTAAGAAAGGAGATAGTAAACAGGACAGTCCTTAGACTTAAAGGTGCTCTGGGGGCCCCTCCAGTGAGCAAACCAAAGGAGATAGCCCAAACCTTTGCAGCCTTTTATGAAGCCCTATATAAACTGGAAAGAGGTCTTCAACATGCACAGGATGTAGATACCTATTTAGGTAAGGTAGGGGTGCACTCGGTTAGCATATCGGAAGCAGAAGCCCTAGGGACTCCCATATCTCTGGGTGAGCTGCAGCAGCAGGTCAAGAAACTTAAAAACCAAAAGGCACCTGGTTTGGATGGGTTTCCATCTGAGTTTTATAAGACCTTCTCCCATGATCTTATACCTTCACTATAAAAAGCCATGAACTCGGTATTGCTTCAGCACGTGCATCCTGGAATTATGCTCAGATAATAGTATTCCAGGCAAGGACCTGATAAAATGTAACTCATATAGACCGATATCACTGCTGAATGCAGATCTGAAGCTTTTTACCAGAATTTTGGCCAACAGATTACAAATAATAATAAGTTCAATAATACATCATAACAAAATGGGTGTTATTAAAGACAGACTTATTCAAGATAATATTAGGAGGTTTTTAAATATCATTTCTTCACAAAAAAATAAGAAACAATTCCATATTGCAATAGGCATGGATGTGGAGAAAGCCTTTGATCACATTAACTGGTATTTTTTATGTCAAACACTAGCTAAATTTGGGTTAAGGGATAAGTTTATTGGAGCAATTAAAGCCCTCTATGCAAGGCCAGAAGCCATGGTGAAGGTTAATGGCTGCTTGTCAAGCAGATTCAATTTAGGCAGAGGAACAAGGCAGGGATGCCCTCTCTCTCCCCTTCTTTTCGCCCTATCATTAGAACCCTTAGCAATCCAGATCAGGGGACATAGATCAATTAAAGGGATGGAAGCAGGCAGATCTGAACATAAAATTGCATTATACGCAGATGATGCGGTGCTTTTTTTATCGGACCCTCTCAAATCTCTTCCCCCACTCTTAGAGGTGTTGAAGAAATACCAGGCACTGACTGGTTACAAGATAAACCAGAGTAAATCCGAAGCCCTTCTTATTAGTGGCATCTCACCACAAGGCTTCAAAGATAATTTCCCATTCTCATGGGCTAAAGGGAACTCGCTTAGGTACCTGGGAGTCCACATTTTAGTAGATACCTCTTTGCTGCATGCGAGCAACTATAAAAAGTTGTTGCATGCAGTAAAACAGGATCTGGCAAGCTGGAAAATCCTTCCCCTATCAATTAATGGCAGGGCTCAGGTGATTAAAATAAAATGCATTGCCCTGATTTTTATTTTTATTTCAAACCCTCCCAATATCAATCCCTGAGAAATACTGGAGAGACTTACACGTCTCCATTAAGAGATTTGTGTTGGGGGGAGGGAGGCCAAGACTGTCCCATAAGCTTTTAGTGGTTTCCAGGGAGAAAGGCGGGCTGGGCTTTCCGGATTTTAAAAGCTATTATCTAGCATCTCAGAGCCCGTGGATCTACTCCTGGTTAAAACAGAGGGAGGAGACGGGGTGGTATAGTATAGAAAAGGAACAACTAGTGGAGATGCCTTTATGGGCACTCCCCCTGGCTAAAATTCCTAAGTCACTGGGACCAAAATAAGTATTCCCTGGACCAAACATTCATTAGATATGTTGAAAGAGTTGAAGCATAAAGTGGGTTCTCCCAACGAGCTTGGTCCAATGTCCTTGATCAGGTATCATGTTGATTTTCTTCTTCCCAGGATGGATAAAGGATATGCATATTGGGAAAGACAGGGACTGGTGTGCTTTTCCCATTTCTTTACAATGGGAATTTGCATGAGCTGCACAACTTAAGCAAAGATTTAGCCTACGAAAGGAAGATAATTTCCGATACCTCCAAGTCAGGAATTTTCTATTGCAAGGTAACCACCTGGAGCAGTTTCTCAGACCTCGTACAGAATTGGAGGATCTTTTCTTTTGGTGGGTTCATTTGGCAGTCAAGTTGAGACCCATCTACCAGTTGTATGAGCTACTAATGGAACACACATCATCCCCATCAAACTTAATTCGAGTTCAGTGGGAGAGGGAAGTGCAGGTAACAATTTCCCCTTTTTCGTGGTCCCTGAGACTAAATAGAGGTTGGACAGTCACATCATCTCATCAGTAGGTATTTCTTGACTCCCACCCAAACCAAGCCCTTTGACCCACAGAACACTGACTGATGCTGGAGGAGGTGTGGTGGCAGGGGTTCCTACTGGCATGTCTTCTGGGAGTGTCCAAAGCTAAAACTTTTCTTTCAGCAGATACATGCTCAGATTCAGGCCATTTTGGAGTTCCCTTACCCATGCTCCTTCTAAGCGTTGGTGTTGGGAGGGGAGAGACCTCTGGTGGATGTCAGAGGGAGGCACAGGTTATTTCATATTTTTCAAATAGTGGCACTTAAATGTGTCACTATGCAGTGGCTCTCCCCAGAATCTCCCACACTTATGCTATAGTTAAGGAAAATGGAAGAGGTTAGAGAGTATGGAGAGAATTACAGCATCCATCCATTTAACCTTGGAAAAGTTCATGATTGTATGGTCCCCCTGGCTTACTAGGACCCCAGATATTGATGGGGCTCTGGATTTGGAGGGCTAGTTTAGGAGCTAGACCCCTGATTTTTTTTATTTATTTAGCTTTTGTTGACTGGGTAAGTGCACTAGACAAATCCTGCCTATTTTCAGGCATGACCCGGGGAAGGGGGATACAGATGAATGCCAACTGACCTTGAACCAGATTAAGCTGTTGGTGGTATTTTTAGTGAATGAGGGAAATTTGGCCAGGACACCGGGGAAATTCCCCTACTCTTTTCGATAAGTGCCATTGGATCTTTAACATCCACCTGAACTACCACCAATCCAGGCAGATGGGACCTCGGTTTAACGTCTCATCCGAAAGACGGCACCTCAGAAGTGCAGCACCCCTCTCCTGCTGCACGTCAGTGTCAGTACTGGGATATTAACCCAAGTGCCAGATGTGGGAACTGAACCCACAGCCCTCTGATCTCCCGGCCTCAGAGGTGAGTGTGCTACCTACTGATACTATGTGATGTACTGTAGTATCATGTTTTTGATAAAGGACAAGAGATTTACTGCACACACAAAGTTGGTTATATAGATATGTTTTTATTAATCAAATGTTAAATAGAGGAAATTTGTTGGACATGAGTAGAAGGTTCTAACAAGATTGGGAGACACTGGGCTCCGATCCTATATAGGGGAAAATAGATAATGGAAGTATGGACCTTAACTCCTGTATACTCGTCAGCTAACTATGAAATGTTCATTGTTTACATCTCAAGCTGTCATGTAAGAGTATACCTCTATTGTAAAAGGGTCTCTGTTGAGCCATGGAATGCATGTAACATGAGAAGTAAAAATAAAGTTATAAAAAAAAAAAATTCGTATCACTATACAATTTCTGTGTATACCCAGTTTTATCCGCTAGTGACAGTATGCAATTAAAATCACCTCCTAACACTACAGACTTTGATATATATAAGTAAGGCTATATGCATTTTAATACCTTAGTTTTTTGGTACTTTATTTGAGGAGTATAGATATTTAAAAATCTGAAATCTTGATATTTGTATCTGGCATCTACTATAAGGACTCGGCCAGGAATTAGATCTATTAAACGTGATACTGAAAAACCAGAAATATTAAATAAAATGCCAAGTCCCATGCAGGCTTCTTCACCCAAAGACCAGAAGGATGGGCCACTAAACCATTCCTTTGCTGCGACGTGTTTTTCTCTTATGGTGTGTAGTGTTGTGTCCTGCAAGAAAAATATGGCCAACCATTGTTCCCTTAAAATAGAAAATGTGGCGTGTCTTCTTTTTCGGTTCTTTATACTCTTTACGTTTAGTGACCCAAAAGTAAGTTCCCAGTTCATTCAATTCTAAGTGGTATTGGGTCCTGGCTCCTCCATATTCTCCTCTATGGAAGATTTAGTATTAGATTTTTTTTTTATTATTTCTTCTTTTTTGATACCCTGGAGTCACCTGATGTTACCTCTGTGTCAGTTGTAGGATCTAGCTGTGAGGAAGCATCCGATGATGTATCCAAATCATCGTCCTCTTCTGTCCATTGTTTATGTTTTGTTAGGGTGGTAAATCTATTTCTGGTCTGAACTGTAAATTCCCTTGGTGGCTTGGGTGTCATACCCTCCCTTTGTGCATGGCTACATGTCACCCTTCGGGATTTTTGACACGCCCACTTTTCTGTGAGTGGGGGTGGCATATTTAAAACCTCTGTAGAAGTTGAAGGTAGTGCTGAGGTTGAAGCTGTGTCCATTTCTACATTGCTGTTCTCACGCTGTATGGTTATACTTAAGTGGTTGTCATCCCCTTGTATTAGGGTGTCTCCTTCTGACAAAGTACAAGCATCTTGTATTCAAGTGGAAGACTGAATAGGGGATGTGGTTTGTTGTGGCCCTTGCCTGGGTCTGTGCTCTTGAGTGCCCTGAGCTTGTCTGTTCTCAGTATGAGCCACCCCTTGTTCCTTCTCCTCATTATTTTCTGGGTTATTGTGGGAGGCCCATGGGCAATTTTTAAATGAATGGGTCATGTCTTTGCACAAACTGCAACAGACAAGTGTGGGACAGTTTCTTGCTGAGTGTCCAATACCACCACAAAGGGAACATTTGAGTTGATCACAAGCATTGCTGATGTGGGTGTACGCCCCACACCTAAAACACTATTTAGGCTGTCCAGCATAAAAAATGAACCCTTGGTCTCTTCTGAGGTAAAGACAGCTTGGGAGATATTGAATTGTGCCATTTGTTTGTGGTAACCGGACTCTGATACACCAACCTCCGGTCCAAATGTCCTCTGAGTCCATAATTCAATCTGGTAGCCCCAATACAGTACACTTTGCCCTTAGCCAATATAAGATATCTGCTATTTGTCACCCCCTCATTTTTGAAGAGCACTGTTGTTGTACGGTATACAGGTTTGGAGAGTGGGATTACTATGAACAGAGCCCATTCTGGCATTTGCCTGACCCCTTGGTACCTTTGCCGAAAAAGCTCCAACCCTGCAGCTGTTTTGAAACTTGCATCAAAGTTTGGGTCCCCAGACGTATGAATTAAAGCATATACAGTATTTCATGCACCGAGAAGCCCATGCTGTCCTTTAATAAAGTCCTTCCTACATAGATTCTGTTGGGATACATGTCCAGGCTCCCTCTATACTTAATTCTAATGGCATTCCATCTTTTTGCTAGCTATGTTGGGGTGTGAAATAACCCAGTAAAAGTCCTTGAAGTGGACCCTCTCGCTTGAGGCTTGGGTCTTCCTGTACTGGGATATGCCTCCCTTGGTTGGTGCTCAGTACAGTTCGAGGCCTGTGGTGCAGGAGGAGTGGGGAAGGGGGGAGCGAAGAGACTGAAATTCTTATTGAGGTGTTTGGGCCATCATCAACCATGACTGGGCCCTCACTTGTATGCTCTGCTAGTTGTTGCCTTAAAAGTTCATTTCCCTTAACAGAATCACTGGCAAGTGGTATTTGTAGTTGTAGTTGTGGGGAGTTTATCAGTTCAAGGGAAGAAGAATTTCCAAGAGGTAATTTTGTGCGGTTCCCTGTCTTTCTGGGGATACCCAAGGTTGATCCTTACAGGTTCTCACCCATCCAGCTTGCCTAAGCACTTCTCCTACTGAGAGCCCAGTAATGGAGAAGTTTTCATCAAAATCTGGCAAGCTCAAATTTTGCAGGGGCTGGGACAGATTAGCCACTTTCTCATTTTACTACCAGGGGTTTCTGTGCATAGGTAAAAGCTTGCTGGGTATTATGACCTCCTGGTTCATTTCTCAGTTTCCCGACATTTCCTAAAACATTTCCTTCTTCCATATTGATATCCTCCCTGAAACCTCCATTTCTCCTGCCCCATCTACATCCATTTGCACTGCACATGAAATATTTGCTTGTCCATCATTATTTCTTATTTTTGGGTTTGTGAAGTTCCCTTCCACCTCTGCTGTATCCAGTAGCTTCTCTGGTCACTCAGGTGTGCTTCTTGACTGTGCACCAGCCAGTTCTGTCTCCTGAAATCTTCATTCCTCCACCTCGAGAAGAGCTAGCAGGTAGGCCCTCCATTCGCTATAAGTTTCAGCTGGATCACATACGTTTGACTCCGGTATAGCGATGGTACATAAGGGTGATGCGCTAGCGTCGGCGGCAATACTTTCAGCGTTTTCCATTGCGGAATCTGAATTTACAATTTGGGCTTCCTCAACAAGCTGGGTGGGGAGGGAAGCAAGCTCCTTCACCCGGGATGCCATTGCTACATGAACTCGCAGGACTGGATGTTCACAGAGGCCCCCTACCAATAGAGTAGGGGAATTTATATAATCCCTTCAAACAAACAATCAAGTACAAATAGTGTTAACTTCACACAAATTAATATATAAATCATAAAATAAAAGAACACATAAATATTTCATTCATACAGTGTCTTGATTACTTAGAGCTAAATAGTTGAAACTTAAAATTAAAATTGTGAAAAACGGTAATACACCCTTCCCACCCCTACTAAAGGGGTAGACTTTATCATAACTTTAAATCAGTTACTTACTAACCATGTCAAGTCACTCAAATAATATATAAATCATAAGACAAAGGAAATCATGTAAGTATTACATTCATACATTCCTAGATTCTTATTGAAATAAATGTGTAGATCCTGAATTAAATCAAAAAAGGAAAACTATAAGACTTAGGCTCAGTTTTATCAACCTGTCTCTCCCCTCTGTTGAAGGTGGGGATTTATCTATTATGGTAAGTAAACTGTGTGGGTACTGTAGATATTTTCACCACATCTTTACTAATTGCTCTGGATTATTGTTTACCTCTTTCTACCTTATGTCATGCAATACTTGACTAATCTGTCGAAAAAGTTGATCTTGTGATATCAGAAATTGTTGTAGAGACCATCGACATCATGATTGCCATATGCAATATTCAAAACAAGTTAAGATTAGTCTAACTCTATTGGGGTGAAACCTTTGCCATTGTGGTGGTATTAGAGCCAATAATAAGGTGTCTGGTGGAGCATTATAAAGAACTCCAACTCCATTGTTTTTTTGACCACCTTCCCAAAAATTACAATGTAAGGGCATTCATAAAAAAGATGCTGTGCCATTTCTAGTGTATTGTGCATGTAGGTCTGGAACAATTGCATTCAGTTCCTTTTAGGTTATTTTTAATATTTAATTTCTGATGGGCACATAACCATACTAAATTCCATATTTTGGGGAGGGTTGGGATCCGTCAAAGTATTCTGGATGTCTAGTAATGAAAAACTGGAGTCAGAAAAGAAGGAAGGAACTTGCAGAAACCAAGTTTGTAAGGTAGATGCATAGAATGCCTTCCTGTCCATAAGGAGAATAGAGTTTTTTGTTGTTTTCCATCATTTGAGTCTGGCTATACATGAAATAAAATGTTGAGGTACATGTCACATATGTTTTGGCTTAGGAATGGGCATATCCATACCCCAGTCCTGCAAAATTATATGAATGTGATCTAATCAAGTCATCCATAATGTTGGTTTGTGAATTATTGTAGGTTTAATATTTGTATAAAAAAAAATACTGGCAAAAAAACACTATTGGGTTAATCATGTTAAGACCCCTTTTTACAATAGGTAAATATGTTAGTGCTCTCTTAACCGGATTTAGTCTGCTGCCCCATAAACAGAGGAAAAAGCAGGCACGTAACTTTGTTTCTGTTTGGGCAGAAAAAAATGTAGCTAAGGTGTGAAAAAAAATAGGGATCAGAAACGTTTTAATGGTGTAAATGCATTTTTTTGCTCATGTTCCATCTGTTCAAAATTCTTACTTTTTCCATAGCAATATCTATTGCTTTTTCCCAGTTCAAAGTAGATAGGTCTCCCTGCTTGAAATAGATACCTACATTTTTTTGTGGTGTTGTAGCAATTGGTATACCCATTATCGTATCTATAGTCAAGTGGTGGGTTCCAATAGGGAGGTATATGCTTTTATTGTAGTTGAGAGTGGTGCCAGATACTAATTCTTATTTATTAAATATATCTCTTATTGGATTTATGGATTGCAAATCAGCTAACGTCAGAATTAGATCAACAGCATTTGCCAGTGTTTTTATTTCTGGGTCTTGGCTTGATATCGATAAACCATTGATTTATTTATTGTTTTGAATTGCCCTCATCAGGGGATCTAATACTAAAATATATAGTTCTGGACTCATAGGGCACCCTTGTCATACTCCTTTTTTTATGCTGCAGGGTTGTCCTGTCTAACCATTAATGAATGGATGTGCTGAAGCATGCACGTAACATTTTTTTATCCAAGAAATGAATTTAGGGGGAAAACCATAATAGGACAAAACTGCCCATAAATAAGGGTGTGTTACTGAGTCTAACACTCTAGTTTGGTCCTGACATACTGTAGCATGTGACCCATAATTTCTCCTTCTGCTTCTTTAGCCATAACCTCTCTGAGTAAAATTAAAACATCCATCATTTTCCTCCCTGGGACGGAACAAACTTGAGTAGAATATAGAATATGGGGTAAAACCATAAATATTTGGTTACTAAGGAGCTTCATAAGAATTTAAAAGTTGCAATTTAAAAATGAAATTGGCCTCCAATTATTAAGCATCGCTTTGTCACCTTTTTTGAATATAAAAATTAGGTAACCCTTGGGAGATATTTTCTGATATCATGCCTTCTATTAACATAAAATGAAATATGGTTAATTAATGCAGTAAATCCTATGACTGTGTGTGCTGGTTCCTATAAAATTCTACTGGTAAGCCATCTATACCCAGGGCTGAACCTGATTTAAGCTGCTGTATGGTGTTGTAAACTTCACTTTTATTTATTGGTTGTTGTAGAATATCTGAAAAAGCTTTGGTTATTTGAGGTAAATTTTGTTGGTGAAGCCAATCCATTAATTCTTTTTACTTTGTTTTGTTGTATGTCTGGAGAACTAAATTCTGTAGCAATAAATTGTTCAGCAATTCTTAGAATTTCTGTATAGTCTGTTGTAAGGGTTCCAAATTTATCTTTTAAGAAGAGCATCATTCTTTGCTTATTTCTAGCTTAGCAACCATCAAAGGGATTAGTAAAGAAGGATTTGTCTTGCTTCCCAAATTTTTGTTCTTGGTACAAGGAGGGTAATCTATCATATTGAAATTGCATCATACTGCTTTTAAGTTGTGCTATTTGTTGTGAATGATCCTGATTTGTGGAATTTTGAAGGGAAATTAAATTATATAAATTACAACGCAAATTATTATAAGACTGATTTTTTTTTTGTCCCTTTCAGTTGTCCACCTAATTTTAAAAAATATATTAAATCTGCTTTGTTGTCCAACCACCAATTCACAGGGGTATCATAAAGAAAATTTACAGATTTTCTTGCCACCATAGTGTGTTCTAGGCCCTGTAAGATTTCTTTATCTTCTAATAGGGTAATATTAAGTTTCCAATATCCCTCCCCTGATGTTGTTTCTTTGTAATTTGCAATATTGATTTCTAAAATATCATGGTCCGATGTGGGGGTGGATTGTATATGAACTGAAACTAATGGTAAGATGGGAGAAATAAAAAAGTAGTCAATCCATGATGATAATTTCCCTCTGTGACATGTATGAGAGGATTTCATTTGTAGTTTTGAAAAGCTGTCTATTAATCCTGTTTGTAATAATAGCTGATTTAAAAAAAGGGTGTCACAAAATACTTTATTTGTCCAGTGACCTGTATCAGATCTTAACCTCCTGCAATTAAAGTCTCCTGCCCAAATGATTTGTTTTAATGTAAATAGGAAGGGTTGTATTGCCTTGAATAAATCAATTCTACCTGCCTTTGTTTGTCCCGCATAAATATTCAATAACCTAAAATCAATGTTGTTAAGAGTTACATCTAATAGTAAAGCATGTACTGGATAGATGGCCACTAAGTGTGTGATTTTCATATTTAAAATTATTTATGCGGATTCCTAAACCGCTGCAGAGATCTTCTCCTATGGACCACTCACTGTGTTCTCAAAATCAAGCTGTCTTGGCAACTGAGATTTCTTTAGCAGTGTAAAGCCTTGTATCCTGCAAAAAGACAAGGTCAAAATTATGGTTTTCAGAAAATGAAAAGGTTGCTCCTCTCTCTCTCTCTCTTGGATTTTATACTATTCATGTTAAAGACGCCAATTTAATACTGTACAAATCCATGAGAGAAAGGAGGAGCTAGTCTTTTTAAGGGTATATTTTTTTCTTCTTTTTATTTGAGTCTGCTCTGGTTTTCCACTTTTTCCCAGTAGTTTGTTTAGAGTCTGATTTATCAGGCTTGTCTGGATCCAAGGGTACTTCAACCTGAGAGGAAGAAATCAAGATTGAGTCAGATTCTTCTTCCGTATCTGTTTCTCCCCATGGGAGAACCGAATAAGAATTAGTTGTCTGTATCGAATCAACGTCTGCTGTTGGTATACTTGGAGCTTTCTGTGTATTGTGGGAAACTATCTGGAAATCCTCTTCTACTAAAGTTTCTGAGGCGAGAGGGGTGGTAGTGGAGGGGGCATTATTGCTTCAGGAGGGTGAATCACCTCTGCTTCTTGAGTGGGGGTTCCTGTTTGTTGAGTGACCACCGCCGAGTCAGCTTGGAGAGGTGGATTTCTATGTACAGCAGTCTGGGTGTCTGAGTCCCTTCTATTGGAAGATGTCTTGTGTTATGTGTGAGCTGCTCTGTTAATATAAAAATCTTGCTCTGCAAGTCAACATTTGTATTGTTATGGGACACCCACGGACATGTTGTAAATAAGTGTCCTTCTGCGTTGCACAAATTGCACTTTGGTGTGGCCATGCAGTGAAAACCTGCATGTCCCGAGGAGCCACATACTGAACACTTTGTTTTTTCACAGTTAATACTAATGTGCCATGAAGATCGCATTTAAAGCACACCCGAGGTTGGCCTTGATAGAAGAGAATCCCCTTGTCTCTCCCCAGGAAGAAACAATTAGGCAGATATTCTGTGCCTTGCAGTGTGCTATGCCATTTGATTTTAAATTTCCACCCCCCTGTCCAGAACCCCTCTAGATCTATAATGGGTTCCGGGGTACCCTGGATTTCATACCGTTCTTCCAGCCAGTACATTATATTGGTTAAGTTCACCCACTCATATCTGAATAAAATGGTTACAGTTTTCAGTGGGGGTTTGGTAAGAGGGATTACTTGAAAGTGTGACCAGATCACATTGTGTTTTTGTGCTGAGTGGATCACCCAGAATTTATTTAACAAGTCTTCAGTTCGGAAACTGATGTCATAAGTCATTTCACCAGTTGCATGGATTAAAGCATAAATTTCTGACTACAAAAAAACCATTTGCTGTTTAACAATTTCTTTACCAACAAAGAACCTATCTGGTGGACACTGCATACCACCTAAGTGCCTTAAATGCACTGCATGCCTTTGTTTTGCGTTTTCCACCGTTTTTTGAAGTAAGCTTGCAAAGGTGGGTCTCTGAGGTACAGTTACAGTGTCAGTGACAATAGCAGTCTGTAAAGGCTCTTGCTCTGATGTTTCTAGCCTTTGTATATTCTGCTCTATATCCATATATTGTGAGTCATAAAAAATCTTCTCTCCTGTATCTGAAGGTACTGGCAGAGGATTACCTGTGAGTTGTATTGGTCCGAGATTCTCTCTCATCTGTGGGGCTTCTGAGTTCTGAGATGTCTAGTCTGACAATATTTGGTGGCCAGTAGGCTATGGGATATCCATAGCAATTGCATCCAAAGGTGCTAGGGAAGCAACTGCAGGGATGGGTGGTCACCATTCTGGTGTGACAGGTAGAGGGATGTCTGGGTCAGGGAACCAAGTTCCTGACATTGCTTTCTTCCAACCTGCATATTCCAGTGCTGCTTCGGGCGACCATTTTGTGCTAGTGGATGCCACTTCACTATTGGGTGATTCTGAGGTTCAATCCGGGGTCTCTGATGAAGTGCCAAATCAAACAATGTTTAGTAAAACAGTTTTTTTCCCTGGAAGTGCTGGTGAGGTATTTGGTAGCCGTTTTCTTTTTTTTGGTCTTCTTGCTTCCTCCTCTCCAGGTCGTATTCCTTCTCAGTATTAAGAAGCTGCTCCTGTTATTGCAATTTTTTCTCCTCCATGGATTGTTATAGTTGGTCTCCGGTTTTGGCGATAGCTTCTTTTTCTGATATATCCATGTTATGCGAAGCTAATTTTTGCCTGTCCTCTGTAATTTCTAAGGTCTGGGCTCCAAAATCGCCCTCTGCATGGGACACGATGTGTCCATCTCCACCTCCAGAGACTGACTGTCCTGGATCCATCATCCTCTCACACACAGGCCCCCTACAGTTCAGTAGTGGAATTTCCCCGGTGTCCCGGCCAATATTCCCCTTCCCACAAAACCAATTCATGCAATAGTCCAAGGCAGTGTGTGGGTGCTGATGTGCAATGTGGCTGCCACTACATGTTCAGTCACTTCACTACCTGTCTAGCATTGCTTATGAGGTGCTTTGGGATACAGTGTGTATGAAAACACTATATAAATGCTGATTCTTCTTCTTCATCATCATCTTCAAAAAATAGATTATTATATATCTTGCTAGCTGTGCATTTGTAGTAATGATTTTGCATTCTAAAAATCACAATTTGACTAATTATCCTGCTATAAGATATTTAATATACTGTATACACGTCAGAAAAAAATTAAAAAGGAAGGCTATGCACACAGGGATTTGCATTTACATTTTTTTTTTTGCACCATGTGCTATTTAAGGACAAAGTGCAATAAAAAAATAAGTAGAAAATGTGCAAACACAGTCCCATACTTACTGACTTAAAAGGACCAGTCATGGCCAAACTCCTCTACGTATCGAGGTCCACTACCTCTTCATCAGGGGGCATATATTGTATATACGTGCCTATAAGTTGATCTCACATATATGTTGACCCCCTTTATCATGTCGGTTTTAGCAAAATTATAGACATTATTTTGCTGTCCAAATTAGACAGAAAAATATGTTGTGTGACCAGCATCAGGCACAGAATCTGTCATTGTGGTCCAAAATGGGCATAAAATCAGGTTACACAGGTGCAAAAAATGGTTTAGCATTGTAAACCCCACAGATAGGTCAAATTCACAGATAAGTTGAGTTCCCTTTCTTGGGGGCCTGTTTTTAGTATCAAAAACTAGACTTATGTGTGAATACATACAGTAATAAAATAATTTATGCAATAGGTATGGACAGTAAATCCATTTGATAAATCAGTTTATCAGAGCAACAGTATGTATAAATGTAAAATTTTCCCTTTATACATATAGTTACTATGTCATGAGTAATTTATACACCTAGTTAGTGCATCATAGGCAGCCCCCCCACTGATGCCAGTACTTCTTCCACCAGTTTAATTTAATTGCTCTTATAGTGAGTTTCTCCCTCAAACATCTACCTGTACTGCAGCACTTAATCCTGCCTGTCTGCTGCTCCCAGTTGCCACTCATCTTCCTCTCTGTAGTTCTGTTCATCACCATTTCCCACTGTCCATTAAAAAAAGAAAGAAAGAAAAGCAAGACTTGCCAGCAGTTGCCATGATTGACAACCTCTCATGGGCTGCCAGTGCTAAATCTTACGAGAGCCACTGCCTGCTCCACTCCTGATGCAAGAGGCCTGTCCAATGCTGCACATTACCACTCCAAATGCAAACCATTCTGTAACTTTTAAAATAAAATCCACGAACCGGCAAACATTACTCCCAGCTGAACAACTGCTGTGCTTGCTAAGTTCAGATCCCTTTTCGCTAAACACCAGCCCCCTCTTTATTTGATATTTTTTAACAGGCCACCAGGGTCATCCTGTTACTTCTTGAGACAGGTGGTACTCATGGCACACAGAAATTTCATACTTGTCAGAGAGACCCAAATCAATTTGACTTCTATACAGATAATTATGGTACAGCTTCGAGTATTGATGTTGCAGGAACAGAACTGCTCCAACCATGAAAAAAGGTTGCAATTGAGTGAGAGTTTAAAGGAGTATGATAGTAAAGGTGCCATGAGATTTTTCTGTCAGGAAATTCTCCACTCAGAAATGTCATTCTCCTCTTCGGATGATATCCTGTCAGGAAATTGTTCTGTCAGGAACCTTCTATTATGGTTTTAACCTCTACAGCTAAAAAGCATAGCTTCCTTGCTGTGTCAGCTTTGTGGTGTAGTGTAAAGGTCTACAGCCTCATAAACAAGAGGTTGTGGGTTTGAATCAATATAACATCCCCTCACTTTTCTTTTCTCAGAATTTCACTTGCGTGGAGATCTATGGTGGCGTGGTTTTAGAATAGTAAATCCATATGGGAAAAGGGACTTACGTGGCAGAAACAGTAAGTGCAATGAGTGGGCCACCACAGGTGTCCTGACAGGACAACTCCCTGATAGAAAAGTCTTGTGGCACCTTTACTCAGCTTGCATTTAAAGGGACCTGATTTGGTTACTATACAGGTACTTAAAGCTTCCAAGGCTTACACCATTGCAGAGGAGTAAACGGCCACCCTGAAATGCATGTACATTATTGTGGAAAGCCTGGGAAGATTCCTATACTGCTGCCTCTCTCTCTCTTCCATCAGGTGTATGGTGAGAAGTTGTTGGAGCTCCTGGTACAGATGGAGAATGTTATCCAGGGAGCATACCAAAAGGAAGTTCAGCTGCCGCCACTATGGATCAGACCTGTGTGGTGCAGGTAATTGATGGAGCAGTCTAATCCAACCAAATATTGACCTATATACATCTGCCAGATAGATTGGGAAGCTACCTCCATACAGACTTGGTGGGGGAGGTGCAAGAACAAGATGCACTACTACAGGCTGTAAATCCCCCCAAACTACTGCTAAGATGACAGTGACCACTGTGGCAGAGAGTACCCTGGTATCGGCCTATGACATTCCTAGAATTCTGGAGTTGATCATACGAATAGAGGCATAGACACAGATCTTGATGGAGCAGCAAAATGATGGTGGAGGACAACCAGCAATGGCAGCCCACATGGAGGCTCACCACAGAGGGAGAGTAAAGGAACTTGAATTGAGGACAGCACCAGTGTTATGAGTGTACCCCCCCCCCAGGACAGAATTTAAGACTGTGTACATTTCTTACACTGGTGGTAATAATCTGGGCTAGAACAGTCTTGGTCAGGAATGGGTTAACTTTGCATCTGCCTATTGGGGACCTGCTGCTGGCCATAGGTCACTACAGGCAGGCTGGATTTAAGTGTGGGTGTGCACAGAGAGAGAGAGAGAGAGAGAGAGAGAGAGACTGGGGGAAGATCAGCAAGGAAGAAGATGGAGCAGGGGCAGTTGCACACTCTGGTGGAGCCGTAGGTGTTCCAGACCATAGGGTGGAAAGTGAGAGTCTGTGGGAAGACGTGGCAGCAGCCAAGGTTTCAAGCCCATGTGGGACCCTATCTATGCCACTCTGGTGGGAAAAGAACATGATGCACTGTTGGTTCTGCAGCCAAAGAGTCAGGCTTGAGGTAGAGGCAAGTATAGCGAGGACCTGTAGTGCTTTCTTGAGAGATTCCTTCTCTGAAGCCCCAGAGAGTGAAAGAGACCAATATATGATGAGAAGTTGCAGACCACAGTTTGGGGATGTGTTACATGTAATTCGTGGGGACAGTCGCCCAAGGGAGGTCATAAGGAGTTGAGAAGGGAGTCAGAAAGGAGCTAGCATCCCCGAGTAGACAGACCAGTTGGTTCTGTGTGGAAATGTTACAGGGAGCAAGGGGAGCAAAAGCAGACTGTGCATGTAGAGCTGCCTAAGTTATGGGGACATCAGCACCACACCCCAAAGGTTAGATCCTTCACCAAAGAGTTTGGACTGTATAATGTGAACTGTGTGACCATACTGGTTGACTGTGAAACGCTACCTCATTGAACTACATCAGTTGTTACTGGCTCCATGGAGTTACAGTAGCTACTTCATTAAATTAGATCCCCACCATTTGTTCCATACAAAGTGTGTTGCCTTCAGTTATTTCTTCAAAAGTCTTTTTTGCCTAACATTGGTTTCCTTTCAGTTCAGCTCCCAAGGAGCTAGCACCCTGGTGGCTATAAGACCTGGTAAATGTAAGCTGTCTGGTGCAGCATCTGCTGTGGCTGAACCCACCCCATGGACAATTACCACCAGCATACCCCTAGTCACTAAGGGGGTGGGTGAGCTACAAATGGGGGCTCATCCAGGATGTCTTTTGGGGTGCTAGGGCCACATTGTAACTCCAAAGAGGTGCTGGGCAAAAAAATGTCTTGTGTAGACCATATACACTGGCATTTGGGACCGTACAATATTACGTTGGAGAGCAGAGAGAATTTGCATCCTTGGATGGAGTGTGAGAGCCTTGGAGTCTAGAAAAAGGGGACTCTTATGTCTAGTCCATGTGAAGAATATGCTAATGACTTGGGATCAGACCAGCTGATTGGACCGATCTAGGTGCTGGGTGGAGAGACAAGTCCCTGCACCTTGTGCTTATGTTGTTGCTGGAGCGACCTGTGGAGGACTGGAGCTAGACAGTACTGCCCTGTGTAGCCATGACTTCTGCTGCATTTTGGCATGAGATCAGCTGAGGAAAATGTATTGGGCACCAGCAGCATCTGATATTCCTGTGCCAGCACATATGTTCTGGTGGATGACTGAGATGGTGGCCAAATCCACAAAGGCCAGTAAGTGTGCTCTGTGCCACAGAAAGGGGTGTAAAATTGAACTGTACCTAGTTTTCAATCAGTGTTATGGTGACCATTCTAGAGAGCGGGGGGTCCTGTTGCCCTTGCCATCCTGGGTGTGAGTGAATAGATCAGTTACCTTCTTGAAGTCTGAGGGATGGGAAGATATGGTATTGCCTTCAAGCTGAGTAGTGGGAGAGGAAGCTATTGCCAAAGGTACCCCTCAGGAGAGACCCTCGGTGCCAACCCCATGGAGCAACTCCACTGGAAAGCCATTGGAGATAGTTACATGTCTCTTGATCCTGGAAGACATTTCTAGGCCCATGCTAGAAGATACTGATGAGCAGTCAGGGACATTAGAGGAAGCTAGGCCACAGTTTGCACAAACCATTGGAGTCCACTCTGGAGCCTAAGACAGTCCAGCAGACTTAGCAGCAGCCAGACCACCCCAAGGAGAGGCCTGCTAGCGAGCCAGAGGTTGTAGGTCAGCAAGCACAAAGCAGTTGTTGGTCGAGAATGTTTGGGAGGAGGAACTGGGAGACCAACCCCCCTCCCCCGTGGACTATGTCTCTGTGCTTTTGCTGGCCAAGAAAAAAAGAAGTTCTCCACCCTCTAGTGCTTCTTTGTCTGGGCCCTTGGAGACAATTCTACCCTTCTCCGCGGGTCGTGCCTGAAAATAGGCAAAGCTTTTGCCTAGTGTGCTTACCTGGTAAACAAAAACTAAATACTGTAAATAAGATCAGAGAGCAGGAACGGCATGAGAAAGACTACTGAGAGGGTTCCTGGCTTCCAGAGGGACAGGCAGCAAGAACTGCCATCCACAACCTTGCCAGAGTGGTCACAGGCCAAAAGGATAGTGCGACATGCATCAGAGAAGACTACCCCCCAATATGAGTACTCCTACCATCTGGAGCGAGTTTGGGATGACATTGAAGGCAGCAGGAGGGTCTGGGTGTTTCATGGCATCCTAGCCAATTATCATAAGCATGACGTAACTGTGAGAAGCCCTATACCACCTCTTCAGGAGGCCCAATTCATAGCCAAATTGATTTGTGCCAAAAGTTCATATGAAGTACTGACTCTTACTAATAACAGTGTGATCATCCGAAACATAGAGGAAGGGTGGGCGAAGTATGCTGTGGATGCCACTGGCTCTTCTGAGCAGCCATACACAAAACCGGATCCCTGGTTTTATTTTGGCAGGCATGACATTAACTGAACTGAACCCTCCAGAGCTATCATGCATGGGTGAGACCCCTCACAGACTTATGTTGGACTATATTGTTTAAAATTGAATGTTTCAATTTGTTCTGATGCTATTTGTTCTGTAATTCAGACCTTCAGGGGATATTGCCTGTTGGGGGCATATTTGTGCCTACAATTGTTATGGTTGGCAACTGTGCATTACTGATGCAGGCAAGAGGGATACTGTTTCTCTGTTCTTTGTGCAACTTGTTCAAAGTACTCCACATTCTAATAAGTACCCTGTTGGGCTGTGTGTGTAATGTTTCTAGTGTTATAAGGGTTAACAAATGTTGAAATAAGTGGTCTCCCTGATAGGAAACACACTCAATTTACAGCCGATTATTGTACACCTTGGGTAAAGAATGCCACTCACAGGCTAAGTTCCTCTTATCTACTCCAGGCAAACCTTGACTACAGCAGTTCCCAGTTCACTCTAACTAGAGAAGTGATTCAATCAGGCTACTAAACCCCAACTTACCCAGAGAATAAATATAATAGGGAAAGGGGCTACCAAAGGCAGCTAAAGGGTCAGTTTCCCCCCCCAAAAAAACAAAAAAAAATAAATAAAAAACCTGGCAAACCATTCTGGTCAGTTGAATCCCACCGGCATTACCGGGGAAAGGTAGACAGACTTAGTCCCATCAGAGTGCTAGGGGTTCAGCTCAGATTTAAAAACACTATCTTGATGTCCCTTTACCTACCTGCTAGGTGTGCATTTAGCCAGGAAACTGCAACACTGCTGCAAGAAGCCTGCGAGGGAGATTGTTACTATTCATCCAATCATTAAATCCGGAGGCCACAATGGCGCATACTCCATTTGCGATGTACCGCTTGCTTCTTATATAGACAAGTTCAATGCAACCTGTGACATATTTGCCCCAGCCAGAAGGACGAAATCCAAGGGTTAAAGTAATGGATGGATCACTAGGGAACTGCTTGACCTAATGAGGACAGGGACAATCTGTGGTGCAGCGCCAAGGACGCCGGAAAGTAAAATGACTATCAGAGATATAGGACAGCTAGAAATAAGTGTACTAACCTTATAAGACTTGCCAAAGCACAGTTCTACAAGGATCAGCTGGAGAGTTTGTATGGGGATGGCAGGAGATTTGGGGGAAGCGTAAAGGAGCTATTAGGGAAGGAAGATAAAAACCATCCTACAGTGCTCATCATAAAAGGAACTACCACCCAAGATTTGCCCACCATTGCAGACTCTTTCAATACAGCTTTTACAGACCTTAGCTCTGTACTTCCCTCGGACTTCCTTACTACTCAAGAAACCTCCACAACCCACCTCCAGTAAGGTAATCAAGCACCCTAACTTCTACTTCAAATGCATCTCCATCAAGGAGGCTAGGAAATATGTTAAAAAGGTACTCGGCAAAACCAGACAGAGCAGCGATAAACTAGACAAGAAAATGGTTGCTCTCACCTTGGAGGAAGTGCTTGCCCCATCACAACAATATTTAATAAATCTCTAACACTGGCTAAATTCCCCATCAGTTTGGAAACTGGCGCTAGTAATCCCTGTTCACAAAAGTGGGGATCACACTTGCACTGCCAATTATAGGCCCATCTTAATCCTCTCACCACTCTCCAAAGCACTGGAGAGAATTATGGCTTATCAAATCTCTGATTATCTGCAAAAGTACAGCCTTCAATGTCCACAGCAGCATGGCTTCAGAAAGAACCACAGCATGGCAACTGCCTTGGTTGACTTCTCTGACTTTGTGCACAAGGCCCTGAATGGAAGAATGCTAGCGGGGTCATTTTTCATTGACCTCACCAAAGCATTTGATACGGTCAACTACTGTCATCTTACTCTGCAGTTGCAGGCTCTAGGCCTATAAACTACTGCTGTAGGATGGTTCCACTACTACCTCTCCCGTAGATCACAAAGTGTTAAAAATGGAGCTGCTGTCTCCACCACTAGAAGGGTCTCCCTGGGAGTCCCTCAAGGGTCCATACTTGGCCCGCTCCTTTTTAGATTATTCCTAAATACACTTCCTGACACCTGTATCAGCAAAATCATACTGTATGCTGATGATGCAGTCATTTTTTTTTTTGAAATCTCTGTTTATTACTCCCCTCGTCTCTGCAGGCTTCACATCATCAGGAGCGCCAGTGAGGTCTGCCCCCACTTCGCCACCTTACCTGGATCCTCCGGTCTACCCCCATGGAGCCACAGTTCTTCTCTCCCCCAGGCAGGGACGTGGTGGGGCGGATTACACTCCAAACAATTCTGGTTTCGTCGGGGACCACAGGACCAGGCAGTTGGGAGCAATTGGGGGTCTTCCTCGGCACTCCATCTCCCCGAAGCCTGCAGAATATTTTCCGGTGTTCTTGTTGGGGGAGTGGCATGCACCTAGGCATCACCACCGATGTCTCCACTCCCCCTCCCCACTATATCTGTTCTGGGCTTGCCACGTCTCCAGCTTCCACCAGAGGCCGGTCAAGCGCCGAGCGCAAACCCCCCTCCCTCCCGGGAGAGGAGAGCTTTCCTCCGGATGCTCAGTTCTCTCTCTCTCCTCTGCCAACCCTGGATGGCCCAGGCTCATTCCTGAACCCGGGCCACTGGCAGATGATGCAGTCATTTTAAATTGTCACACTCAGCTTGCTCAACTTCAACAGAATCTCCAGACTATCTTTCACAAACTAGAGGACTGGTTTCATGAACAAAAACTACTACTCAACTACAGGAAGACGAAAACCATGCTCATCTCCAGCTACCAGCACAAGATTAGAAACCCCCTTCTTACCATAACTAACAACAAGGCAGTCCCCCTGGAACAAATTGCCTGTTTTAAGTACCTCGGGGTCTTGACAGACACCCTATCATCTGTGAAGCACATTGAAGAGGTAGTAAAAGCAGTCCAATATCAAGCTTGGAGTCCTATATAGACACCTGCAATACCTTACTCCCACTGCCCTTTGTCTCTCCGTAGCCAGCTCAGTCCTATCCATAATTGATTACAGCCTGGTTATGTATTGTGCAGCCTCAGATACAGCCCTAAAATGGGTGGCAATGGCACTCAATGAAGCATGTAAGCTAGTCATTGGAGCAGATAAACTTACTGACACGTGCACCCTGTAATAGCAAACTAATTGGCTTAACCTTAGGGACAGGATCAAATTACAAACCTGCTTACTGGGTAAAAAAGCCCTACATGGCATAGCACCCCCCCTGCACATACCTCTCAACTGTCCCTGATTTTCAGGGACATCCCTGATTTTGCCTCAAAATTTTACTCTGTCCCTCCTAAAAATTGTGTTTCCGTGACCAGACAGTGTGGGTTGTAAGAACAAAATAATGTCAAACATTAAAGTTACAGACTTGTTCTTCCTTAGAAAATGCATTTTACACAAAGCCCCTTATTCTACCAGCTTTCTGGGTGGATATCTCTAATTTTGAAGAATGTGTCCCTGATTTTGGTCCTTTGTCCCTGATTTTTTTTAAGTCTTGTCCCTGATTTATGAGGCAGGAGGTTGAGAGGTATGGGCCCTGCATCCAACAAATCATCCAAACCACTCACTCGCAGTACAACACAAGGGACACGGTTAGAGGCACATTATGCATCCCCTTCTGGAGGACATCTCTCAGCCAGCACTTGTTCACGTATAGGGCTCCCTTATGGCTAAATGAGCTCCTGGTTGAAGTAAACAATACCAAGAATTTCCCAACCTTTAAGCATGATCTGAAGCAATTTCTAGTTAATGCAAGATCTTGTGAATGTAGGCATGCAATAGGTACCTCCTCCCCTCTGAAAGGAATTGCTGATCCCTTAAGTACTCCATAATAAGTATAATCTGAATCTCTTACTCCTTTTTACGTTGGCCTGCTTGCACAGCCAACATCTTGCGGTAGTGCAGCTTTGGAGGTGCGGTCACTGTTGGGTGAATGCAGGGCACGCACCAGTAGGTGCGTCCCTCATTCCCCAATCAGCCTGCATGCCGGCACCACACCATGAATATATAATGTGGCGAGCACATCTAAGAAAAGATCCACTGCAATCCGAGCAAAGCTCTTCAGAAGCAGCGGACCTTCCCTGGACGTGCTCACTGACATTATGAGCATGGTGGCACAGTAACCATCAAACTGCCGACTTCGGGGTGCCTAATCCCCTGTCCAGTTAACCCTGCCCTCTGTATGTGTGCGATGGGAGCCCACTCCCGGTGGCATAAATCACCCCATTGTTAAGTGCCGGTGCTAATCCCCCTACCGGTCCCCACTTTCTTTGTGTGCCGACAAGGAAGCCCATCCCCATCGGCATAAAGAACCGCCCTCCATTGTTAAATGCCGAGGGGGTGCCCAATCCCGTTCGGCATAAAATCCTCCCTGTGTTGTGTGATGACGAGTGTGCTCAATCCCCTGTTGGCTACAGACCCCTGAAACAGTTAGGTGGCACGCTGGGAGCCCACCCCAGCATACCAAATCTCCTAAAACAAAAAAACTGTCCGGCGATGTCTTTTTTTTTTTGGTCACCTGTAAAACGAAAATGGTCCCTCATAGCCCCCCTGCCCCCACCCGCATCCATCCTCTATGCACCCTGCCTCCTCACACCCCCCTCACCCCATACTTACCTGCGGAGTTTGGCGCAATGATCTTCGGTGGACCGGTAACACGTCTGCACTCTTCAAAGACGACAGCGAACTGAGAAATGCCAGTAAGCTGTATAATGTAATAAATGGTTTTACTTTGATGCATATCTCAGGCATTTTTGGGAATTTTGGCCCCAAATTTTCAACATGGGTTTTGTGCCCCTTCTTCATGAATTCTTGCACTGTCATGGCGATATTCGGTCCCAAAAGGTGATTTCACAGTCACTGCGCAGAATCACCTTTCGGGACAGAGTAATGAAATTACAGTGCCACTGTTCATGAGGGGGGCTCTCAAAAAGCCTATGTTGCAAATTTGGTGGGAAAAATCTCAAAAATGACTGTTTTACGAGCGTGCGTTGCGCAGTTGCTACACATGCTCGTAAGTTAGCAAATTCGCAATATTTTCACACCAGATTCTCAAAGTTGGCATTTTACCACACCTTTCTGTGAACCATACAGCTGTAATTTTTCACATCCTGGCCGAAATGTGTTTTCGCACTTCTGGTGCAGAATAGCACGGTCACTGTGCGAAATCAGTGTTCGGGACAAATTACGAAAATGACAGTGACACTCTTCATGAGCAGAGGTCCTAAAATGCCTGTGTTAAAAATTTGGTGACAGTACTCCATAAAATGGCTGTGTTATGAGCGTGCGTTGCGCAGTTTGCACGCACGTTCGTAAGTTTGCAAACTTATAATATTTTCACTCCAGATTTTCAACAGTGCCATTGTTCTTCACCTCCTAATGAACAGTATAGCTATCATTTTTCACATCCTGACCAAAATCTGTTTTCGCAGTTCCGGTGCAGAATAGTGCAGTCGCTGTGGAAAGTCCATGTCCGAGACACATTATGAAAATGACAGTGACACTGTTCATTAGCAGATGTCCTAAAATGCCTATGTTGAAAATTCCAATGTAAAGTCAATAAATGAGTGTTTTACTTAGTGTATGCTAGTAGTTTGTAATGACGTCAGACTTTGTGGAATTTGTACATAGTTTCACTCAGCTGTTTATTATTGGCATGTTTCCATGCCTCCTTATGAACAGCATAGCTGGCTGAAATGTGTTTTTGCACGTCCAGCACAGAACTGCACGGTCACTGTGCGAAATCAGTTTTGGGGACAGTTTGAGGAAATGAGGGTGACACTATTCATGAGCAGAGGTCCTAAAATGCCTATGTTGAAAATTTGGTGCCAAAAGTCCATACAATGACTGTGCTGCAAACAAGCATTGCGCAGTTTCCACGCACCCTTGTAACTTCATCAATATGCAATATTTTCATGCCACATTTTCACCACTGGCATTTGTGCACACCTCCTTATCAACAGTCCAGCTGCCATTTTTCACAGCCTGCCCAAACCGCGTTTCCGCAGCTGTGGCACACAATAGCATGTTCGCTGTGCAAAATCACCTTTTGGGACACATTAACAAAATCACAGTGCTATGCATCTCTAGCTCCGCCACTGCCACTGCCAATGCCAGCGCGACAACATTCGGCATTGACAAATGCTTGTTTTATAATAAAATAGCTGTGGACTAGCTCACTTTGTTTCTGAGTAGCTCACTTATGTTACTTATGTTTCTTCTTGCCCCTCTCTCTACTTTCCCCAAGCCCCAATAATCTCTAATTCCATCCCCGGGACTCATATCCAGGTCCCACCCCCTCCTTCCTGTCCCCTTCCCTAACTGTCTCGCTACCCTAACCATTGTCCTCTCCCCTTCCTAAAAACTGTTTCACCTCCCTATTGACTTAAAGCACGTATATTTGAAAGTATCTAAAGCAAGTGACAACGCCTGGTTTCCAAGGCAGCCTCCTGATATCTCCTGGACATGAAATAAGCAACTACTTGTAACCAATTATGTAACTACTGTATTGACTAGCTAGAAATCCATATGTTAGCTACCTGAATCCTTGTTTGTGTGAATTGTGCAACTTGTACTGTTTTATGTCTAATGACGTGGAATCTTTGTAAATGAGCTCCAAGCTCAAAGGTTATTTTCAAAGAGCTAAATGAATAAATAAATAAAATGTTACAGTGTTCATGATAATGTCACTGCAAACGTATGCTGGGGGAGGAGATGTTGGGTAGCAATTGCATACTCAAGTAAGGCTGGCAGCAATGGGTTAGGCAGTGTGTAGGATAATAGGCTTGGGACGCTGTCCCTCGGTTCTTGGGCAATCCGCCCCAGGGATCCAGGTGAGTGGGAGGGTGGTCAAGTGGGAGCTCGAGCATATATGTGAGTCGAGCTCCAAGGGGCCACAGTTTTGACTTTCCCTGTAGGAGGATAAACCACTTCCCCAGAGGGGAAGTGCACATACCTCTAGGCTGGGGCTCGAAGGGGTGGCTGCTTTGAACCCTAAGTGCCCATTGAGGATGGTGAGCATTTAAATGGGGAGGGTTGTAGCCCCCTCTTGGGACAGAGCTTAAAGCTTTGTACATTTCATACACTGGTGGTAATAATCTGGGCTAAAACAGCCCTGGTCAGGAAAGGGTTCACACCACGTTGCCCTGTTGGGGACCTGCTGCTGGTGGGAGGTTGCCATGGGCTAGGTGGATTTAAGTGTGGGTACGCACAGGAGAGAGAGAGAGAGAGAGAGAGAGAGGGAGAGGGAGAGATCGGGGGAAGATCAGTGAGAGGGAAGATGGCATGGGCGCAACTGCCTGCTCCGATGGAATCATAGGTGTTCCAGGCTGTAGGGTGGAAAGCGAGAGTCTGTGAGAGGACTTGGTGGTGGCTGAGGTTTCAAGTCTGTGTGGGATCCTATCTGTGCCACCCTAGTGGGACAAGAACAAGATGCCCCTTTGGGACTGCAGCCGAAGAGTCAGGCTCAAGGTAGAGCCAAAGAGAGAGAGAGAGAGAGAGGACCTGCAGGGTTTTCTTGGGAGATTCCTGCCTCAAAGACCTGGAGAGTGAAAGAAATTGAGATGGGATGAGAAGCTGCAAGTCACAGTTTGGGGATGTGTTGCCTGTAATTCATGGGGACAGTTGCCTAAGTGAGGTCATAAGGATTTCAGAAGGGACTCAGAAAGCAGCTATTGGCTCTGAGTAGAGAGGCCAGCTGGTTCTGTGTGGAGATGTTACAGGGAGCAAGGGGGGCAAAAGTGGACTGTGCATGTACAGCTGCCTAAGTTATGGGGACATCCCGAAGGTTAGGTCCTTCACTAAAGAGTTTGGACTGTGTAACGTGAACTGTGTAACCATATTGGTCAAATGTGAAATGCTAACTCATTGAACTACATCAGTTGTTTTTGGCTCCATGGAATTACAGTAGCTACTTCATAAAATAGGATCTCCACCATTTGTTCCATACAAAGTGTGTCGCCTTCAGTTATTTCATCAAAAGTCTGTTGTATCTAACATTGGTTTCCTTTCTGCCCAGCACTCAAGGAGCCTAGCACCCCAGTGACTGTAAGGCCTGGTAAACGTAAGACACCTGGTACAGTTTCTGCTGGGGCCTCCCCCTCTTCATGGACAGTTACCACCAGCATACTCCTAGACACAGGGAAGGGGGTGGGCTACATAGGGGATCCAAGAGGGCTATATTTGTTTCTGGTGTGGAACATATGTAAATGGGTGCCAGAACTACTGTAACGTAGAGGGTCTTCATATGGTTAAAGAACAGTTAACAGCTAATTCGAAGGGTGATGCAGCAGGGAAAGTCCAGCAAGGCTCAGTAAGAGAGTGCACTGGAGCCCTTGAAGCAAGATACTCTTCTAAACATGCTTCTTTTTTACCCAGCAGCTGCTGAGACAGGGGCACCTTTGAGTTTATGGCAAATAACCACTGTAAAACAGGGACATACAGTCACTTGAATCTCCTTCCTGAGGCAGGTGGTACTCATGGCACACAGAAATTTCATACTGGTCAGAGAGACCCAAATCAATTTGACTTCTATACAGATAATTATGGTACAGCTTTGAGTATTGAATTGGTCCCAGCACCACGGCTGCAACCTGACCTGCACACTTGCCCTGTACTATCCCGGTCCCTGTTACACTTGGCATATACAAAGCCTCAAAATGTTCCTGATCCCACCTCGGTAACATTTGTACTGGGAACTCCAGTTCCCTGAATCACCACATGAACCAGTCTGTACCCTTTCTGCCCACAGTGAGACTTTTATAAGTTTCAAATCCATCCTGATACACTGGCAAGGCACCCACAGTGTCCAGGATAAAATGACGCTTGCCTTGGGCCCACACAAACCAGCATTCCTTTACTGTGCCCCAGCACTTGGGAACTCCCAGTGCCCCCACAAGCATTTATTTGTTTACCGAGCAGGTGCGCTGATCCCAAGGACCGTTTTCAGGCACGACCCGGGCCATGAAGATGGCACATATGAATACAGAACAAATACTACTTACAAACTTTAGAATGGTGCAGGTGACTGTACAACATGAGATACAATGAAATGCTGTGAACATAGAAACATACTGAAAAGGTACAAAATGCATTGGAATGCAAGATACAAAAAATGAACATAATTACTGTACTGTGCAAGGAAATGCATTTCATGAATGAGTGCAATAGACTACCAGTAAGGAGCAAGTGCACAAGTGCAGTAAGAGCGAGAGTATAGACAGAACAGCCTAGGGTAGTCTATGACAGGGGAGGAGATGGGTAAGGCCCAGAAGTAGGGGAGAGGACTCTCATCTGTAGTTTACCTGGCTGAGCAGGAACATTAGGCTTTAGCCAGCAGCCATGCTTTAAGATGAGTTTTAAAAGTAAGGTGCAAGTCAAGTGAACGTAGGGAGGCGGGGAGTTTGTTCCATAGTGTAGAGCCACAAAGGATAGGGCTTTACTACTCAGGACAGTGGAGATCCTGGGAACTTCCAAATGAGGGACTGAGGATTCCCAGAGGCACCTGGGATGACTTTGTGTTTGAGCAGAGATGCGTAAGGCGACAGGGCACCGCACCTAATGGCATTATCTATGATGCAGCTGTAACCCCTAGGTGGCGCTATCCCAAGGGCTACTACCCCTGCCTGCTTGGCTAGTAGCAGGTTAAGGGGCCTGAGTTCTGAAATGGGTGCCTCCTCCTGGAGGTCAGGGTTGGTAGTGGTCAAGCTAAGCTGGGCACAGCGCTCCAGGACACTGTAACCCCCCTCTTTCCCCTCTAGTGGCCTGAACACTGTGCAATAATCACTTTCACAATACCCTTGGTACACCACACAAGTACCCACACTGTTTGCACTTACAGCCAGGGCTGGTTCCTCTGGCTCGACCCTGGGGACCCCCTGTGAAACAAGGTTAAGCACAGCAAATAGCAACAGTACAGTACTTTGAGCACAAACTGGAACCACAGTCAGATTACACGCAGAAAAAGTTAGATCTGATTTATTCAGGGGACTTGAACAAGGGAGCAGCAAAATCAGGTTAATTAGTTTAAAGGTTATATCAATCAAGCAGTTATGCATACGCTTTGAGCCCCCCCACACAGTCCACCTCCGGGTACCCAGGTAGAGAAAAGATGGGCTAGCCAGGACAGTTGCCCTGGGTTGCAGCTGGCTGGGGCCCTGTGATGGAAAACACAACATGCACAGTACACAATATTTGTAATCCGGAGCCAGAGGGCTCAGTTCGTAAAGGAAATGAAACAACAAGACAATCAGATGACACACTCAGATTTAGCTGTTGTTGTTGGGGAGCTACCCTGGTATTTACTCACGATACCCAAGACTGGACACAGGCTGGATGAAATTCGAGACTGCAGGTGGTTGATCTGGAATGCCAGGAGAAGCAGGGCCTACACAAGTCACAGAGGCGTCGTTCCTGTTCAAGTGTGGAGCAGGGGGCTGATCCCCAGGCAGGTCTCTGCATCGATGGCGGCTTCTCTGTGCAGTGGGTAGTCTGGCTGGGCCAGTCTGGCAAAAGCCCAGAACGCATGGTGACAAGTTCGGAAGCAGTCTGTTTTGGGCTGGATACAGCTTCCAGCAAGCAGAACACAGTTCACACAGTGGGGAACTAACTCACAACTCACTAGAAGCTCATAGCACATTTACATGTACGGAAATCCTACTGTACTAGGCAAAGCGCTCCCCAGGCACAATCGCAAAGTTTCTGCACACACCGGGAGCTTAGGGGTAGCTGGAACTCCTGACAGGCCGATCGCATTCAGCAAAATCTTCGGTCTTCTTAGGTTGAGCCTGGCCCACTTCAGTAGCTTACTTTAGTCACACAAACTTGGATTTAGTCCAAAATAATTCTCTTCTCTCCCTCTCAGGAGCAGCAGGCAGACATGGAGGCCAGACTTTCAGCCTTTTCATAGTTCTCCCATGCGAATCCACTCAGGATTGCTCTCAGAATCACTTCAAAATCACTTCTTCCCCAGCTTCCAGCTTAGTTCTAACTGAAAACTGCAAGCAGCCCGGGACTTCCCCAAGATCCAAAAGATCTGGTTGGTTGATTTGGCTGTCAGTCAAAGCAAGAGTTCCCACTTCAGTTGCAAAAAAGGTGTTAAAAAAACTCCAAACTAAAGTTCCTACAGATTTTGAATTCAGACAGCTCCTGTAGTCTGGCTACATTTTAGGTCCCACCAGAACTGATTGGTCCAATTTGCAGTCCAGGACCAAGATAGTGGAGACAAAAAAACAGTCCTTGCTACAAAGAAAGCAGGTTAGACAAACTACACTATCATTATCATTCTAAATGGCTTTCAGCAAACAGTCACATCTTTCAACAGAGCTCCATCTCAGATTATTCATGCTGCAATTAGGCAGCTCTTAAAGAGACAGTACACAGAGGCTATACAAGCTCTGGTAATCATATTTAAACTGCTAAAACGCAGGACACCAGCCTGGCAGTGAGCATTTAGGGAAGCTCAAGGAAGACTTTTTGGGGACCCTCATTTGTAGGGGGGGTTACACCCTTCTCTGCCTGGGAAAACTTGGCGTCCGCGTCAAGTCTGTACCATCATAACATTGAAAATGCAACATATACAAGATATTTATACCGTTAGCATGCTATACAAGTACTACTGTATCTGATTCATCAATTGGCATAACTTGTCACTTTTCTATACATTTCAATGTACTCCACTATATCATTTCCATTCTGACAATACATTATTCATATTTCACACAGGTAAATTGAACATTACTATACAGAATCATGTAATAACTTCTTGTACTCTAAACAATGTAAGAGGGGCCCTTCCCTATCAGCTAAATTGGTGCTGGATGGGGCAGGGGCACCATGGTGAGAGGGCTAAACAAGTAACCTGGAATGTGTCGTCAATCTCAGTTTTAGCAGTGAGCTCTGAGAGATATAAACACCCTTGTGGACTACATTGAGAGGCAAATCCTCTGGCCTCCTGGGGAATCGTAACTGAAGCGAACTACTGGCTTGACAGCTCAGTCAGTCTTTCTGGGGTGAACAACCACAGTCTCTGTACTTTCAGCAATGGTCTTGGAGCTTTCATCACTTATGAGGGGTACCTCTGCATGAAGGGGAATGTCCAAGCTAGGAGCACAGTCAGCCCCTTGCTCTGTAGTCACTGTTTCTACAACACTTGGCTCATTCTGAAGACACTCTGGCACTGGAGGGGGTTGTCAGCACTCTCATAGTGTTCCTCAAGTTCTGGCATGTCACCAGAAAGACTCATACCATCAGTCTCTCCTTCAGGCAAATCATAAAGTTCCACGATACACAAAGACTCAGCATCCTCAAACGTGATACTTTGCACTTCACCTTCAGGGGAGCATTGGCTCCAAGGATGATGCCCGGGTGTTAGGCAGTCCAGCAGGCCCAGCTTCATCCCCATAATTCAACATAGGATTTCCATGAAACAACTGACTCAGTTCATATGAGGGGTAATAGGCATTATCACACTCACTGTCATCCGAGTTAGACAGGCAGTCACTTTCATTCTGGGTCTGCTGCGGGTAAAGTCTTAAATCGACAACCACGGGGGAACGCTGACTCTGTTTCTTTCTTGCAGCAGCACGAGTCACTGGTCCAGGGTAATCAATCTTGCTGGGTTCAGCCTCAATTATAACTTGACCAACAGGTAGCAAGTGGTTACGGTGCATGGTACGAACATACGAACATACGAAATTTGCCAGCAGATAAAGGCCTAGAGGTCTATCAAGTCTGCTCTAATGTGCAGCTAGCACCCCTTATTCTGCAGCTGCCCCTCCCTTCCACCCTTCCCCTTCATTAACCCTCCCCCTTGTCCTGTCCCATCCTCGTTTGAAGCAGTCCACTGTTCTACTGCATACCACTTCTGCAGGTAACGCATTCCACCCAGCCACCACCCTCTCTCTAAAAAGTGTCTCCTCATCTCCTCCTGAACCTTCCTCGCTCCAGTCTCATATCATGGCCCTATTGGCCCTCCCTCCTTACTTGAACAGCCCCTCTGTACCTGTCTTGTTTATTCCTTTCATGTATTTAAAGGTTTCAATCATGTCCCCCGTCTCTCCTCTCCTCCAGTGAGTACATGTTCAACTCCTTCAACCTCCCTCATATGATAAGTCCCCAGACCCTTGATCATCTTTGTCGCCCTCGCTGCACTCCCTCAGTAACTTAATGTCCCTTTTCAGATACGGACGCCAGAACTGTACGCAGTACTCCAGGTGTGGTCTAACTATGGCCTATACAGTGGCAGAATCACCTCCTCCCTCCTTGAGGATATACATTCAATACAACCCAGCATTTTGTTGGCCTTTGCAGCTGCCTTCCTACACTGTGCCGAGTTGTTCATTGACCCTGTGATGGCACACCCAGATCCTTCTCCTCCTCTGTCTGGGCTAGCTGCACTCCCCTAGCTAGTAAGTCCTCCTTGGGTTCTTCATCCCAAAATGCATCACCTTGCACTTTTGGCATTAAGCCCAGTTGCCAGGTGTCTGACCAGGTTTCAAGCTTGCCAGATCATCCTGCAACCCCTGCCATCCCCTAGGTCATCCACCACTGCGCCAACCTTGGTATCATCACAGCAAACAGACTGATCTTGCTCTTGATGTCCCATGATATGTCTGCAATGAATATCCCAAACAACACTGGTCCCAACACCGAGCCCTGTGGGACACCACTCGTCACTGCCCTTGGGTGTGAGAGCTCCCCACCACCACCACCCTCTGTTGCCTTCCCTGCAGCCAGTTTCCTACCCATCTCACAGCATTGCACCTGCCCTGTGCCTACTAACTTCCTTCCCAGCCTTCCATGGCACTGGGTCAGATGCCTTACTGAAGTCAGATACAGGACATCACTGCATGTCCCCGTCCAGTTGCCTAGTTACCAGTCATAGAACCACGACCAGGTTGGTTTGGCAGGATCGGCCACGCGTGTAAACCATGCTGTCTGCTGTCCTGTAGTCCTTTGGCCTCTAAGGGGCCACCAGCCTCTCCTTCAGGATAGTCTCCATTAGCACCCACGATGGATGTGGGCTCACTGGTCTGTAGTTTCCTGGTTCATCCTTGGGCCACTCTTGTGGAGGGGCACCACATGACCATCCTCCAGTCCTGAGGTACACACCCGAAGATGTAGTGAGGCATTAAATAGGTCTGCCAAAGGTCCTGCAAGGACCTCTGCAACTCCTTCAGTACCCTGGGGTGGATGCCATCTGGGCCTGGTGCCTTGTCACACCTCAGTGCCTTCAAACCTCTCGAACTCTGTCCTCCATAGTTTCCCCATCTGATCACCACTTCCCCCCTGCGTCTGCCATTTCACCCATCTTGGGTGTCACCCCCCTCTTCTCTTTGGTAAATACTGAGGCAGAAGTACTCATTTAGTGCTTCGCCTTATCATACCCTGCTTCACCCAACCCCCTCCTTCCTAATCCTTACTATGTGGTCCTTACAGCTCCTTTTCTCCTGATGTGCTTAAAGTCCTTCTCCCCTTCTTAATGCCTTGTGCCAGCCTGAGTTCGTAGATGTTTGGCTCCCTTACTGCCCTTATCACCTCAACTCGATTCTATCAAGTACTCCTCTCTGTCCTCCCCCTCCCTGTTTTCTTGTATTTCCTAAAGGCAGCTCTTTTCTTCCTTACCTTTTCCATGACCTCCTTGCTCAACCAGCTTGGTTTCTTAGCTCTAGCCTTCTTGCTCTGGGCTTTGCAGCAGGTTTGGTTGCCCCACTATCCCCAACTTTATGAGCTCCCATCTCTGGTTAGTATCCATACTAGATTGAATTCTGGCCAGGTACCCTTTTACCACTTCCCCCATCCTCCCAAAGTCAGCCCTCCTGAAGTCCAACACTCTTGTGCCAGATTCCCTCCTTCCTTGCCCATATCCAATGTGAGCCATACTGAGTGGTGGTCACTCCCTGACAGCGGTTCCTCCCTGTAAGTTCTCTCCCAAAGTCCCCATTTGCCAGCACAAGGTCAAGGGTATTCCCTAACCTGGTTGGTTCACTGACCATTGCAGCAGGAAGCTGTCCTGGAGAGGCATCCAGCAGTACCTGCTCCTTCTGTTCCTGGTTGTTGAGGTGCCCAGTCCACTTCTGGCATGTTGAAGTCCCCCAATCACCACACACTACCCTTCTCATGAGTCCTCCTGATCTGTCCCGCTAGTTCCCTGTCTAACTCCTCCATCTGAGATGGTGGCCTACACCACTCCCATTCTAAGACTCTATTCTTGGAATCCTGGATTTGCACCCAAAAGTGACTCTGTACTGCCTCCTCCTTCCTCCCTTACACTTCAGTCAGCTTCCTTCATATGGTGCCACCCCCTCCTTTTCCAAGTCACCCTGTCCCTACGACATCAACCTGTACCCTGGTACAGACAGGTCCCAGTCATTATATTGGGTGGCCCATGTTTCCGTGATGGCTGCAATGTCCACCTCTCCCTCTGCCATGAGAACCTGCAACTCTGCAGTTTTCTCCCAAGGCTCCTAGCATTAAGGGTAACCACCTTCCACCCTTTTCCCTCCTCCCATCCTGCCCTCCTTTCCTAGCATCACCAATAGTACTTGCCATTTGTCCTTTGTCACTGTTATGGGGGAGTAAGCTCATATGATTTCCCAACCTGTGGTCCCTGCATATCTCTTCCCCAACCCCACTCCTAGTTTAAACTCCAAACTTCCTCTATATATTCTTCCATCCTCTGCTTCAACACTTTCTTTCCTCCTCACTCAAGTGTAGTCTGTCCTGGCATAGAGACTACTGTCCTCCCAGGTCCCTCCCACCCCCCAACAGCCCATACCCTTTAGCACAACACCAGGTTCTTAGCCATCTGTTAAATTCCTCTATTCTCAGCTTTCTTGTTGTGCTTGCCTTTGGCACGGAGTATCTCGGAAAAAGTTACTGATCTTCCTGCCCCTCACATAATTGTGCTAGTTCCTCAAACCTCCTCTGGACTATATCCACTGTCTTGTCAGCCAGGTCGTTTGTCCAAGATGTATAATTAAATGAGAAGCTTGTCCTACCCTTCTAGCATATTTCAGAACAGACTGTCCCACCCTTTCCAGCTATCATTCCTGGCAAGGCCTCCACCCAAATCGACTATGCCTCTCCGCCTTGCTACCCCAACCTAACTCCTCTAAGTATTGAGTCCTCCAGCACTAAATTCCACCCTCTTACTCCCTGCTTGCTTCCTTCATCTCCCTCCCTCATTTCCAGCTCCTCTTCTTCCTCCTGCACATTATTATGCCCTTTTACCCCTGTTGCAGTTCTCTCAGCAGAACTTCCCCCCGCTCCAGTTTGGTCCAGGCATTTATCAATTACTCCTCTAATTTCGTCACTTCCCTCCTCCACCTTCTTCCTCTCTAGCAGTGCAAAACTATTTTCTGAAGATCCTTCACAAATGCCTGCTCCCTCTCTCTGCATAGTAACCTGTTCTCTCCTTTCCACTCCATGACTTTTGCCACTTCTCCGCCTCCCCTCACAAGTCCCTATCTCCTCCTTCCATTTGACTTTTGTCTCCTGACCTGGTTTCCCCGGCAATCGTTCTTCCTGGCCTGGGCCCCTTTGTCTCTGCTTCCCTTCTTCTGAGCCTCTCCTCACCACTGTTGGCCTAAATTGCCCTCCCTCATCTCCCCTTCCTCCCTCCCTCAGTATTGGGCTCAACCCACCCCCAATCTGCCTTGCCTGTCTTAGTTCCTCCTGCAGACCCTCAATCTCCTTTCTAAGTTTTCTGTGTGGTTGCACTAAACATCCTCCTACTCTCCAGGCAATGTTTTAGAAGATTGGTGCACCGCAGTTGTTGCAGCCTACCACCCTACCCATTGCTGTCGTTGCCCTGGCGACCCCTACCCTTCAGATACAGGATACCAAACACTCCCCCAAGTCCCCACTCTCCCCCCTCTGTCAGTGCAAAACATTCTTTATGTCCTTACCTCCTTTGTTTGCACGTTTAGATATGTTGAGCAACTGCTTTGTATACTCCTATCCACACTCAAAAATACTTTAAGTAGCCATTGCACCTTCTTCAACTCCTACTCCCCTTTACCAATGCAATAACTATGTGAGTAGTAATAATGAAAGCGCCTAGATTTGCATTTACTTCCCTTCACTGAGAGAGCCGTCACCTCTTCACTTGCTGCAGTTCCTTTCCTGGATGTCTGCTTCTGTTATGACAGGTGCAAATCCTTTGCCTGTTTGAGGAAGTGATGTCAGAACCCTAGTACAAAGGAATAATTGACCAGGGGTGGGTGGGTGAGGGTTGGGGTGAGGTGGGTGGGACCAGCCAAGTCCTCTGGAAACAATCAGGTAGCTGGAGGCCTCTAGTCAGACAATTGGCACCCTTCCCCACTCAAAACTTTGCAGCTAGTGAAGCCAGCAACAATGAATAAATTCACCCAAAGAAACAGGACACCAATTCAAACAGCTTCACCAACAATACATCAAAATAGGTTTGGAATTATAAGATATAGGTCTCAATTCAAAGAAACAGACCAGTTAAATTACACCAATTATGTTTTAAAAGAGAAGAAATAGGCCTCTACAAATGCAGCCTGCCACACATAAACCAAACAAATGGCCCACTTTTAGCTACCAAAACAGGTTTCAAAATTCCAACAGCCCCAAATAATACCCTGCTAGCCCTTAGTGTAGTAAGAAGAAAATAAACATTCTACCAAGTAGAATCCATGAAAACAATGTAAAACAAGAAGCTACTGTACTGTAGATCTGATCCTGTCCCCTTCAGTTCCTTCTGGAAGCCAAAGCACTGACTCCACACCTGATTCAGCTCTGCCTCCCTGCTGAGTGAGACCTGGCCAGACAAATTAGCACCCTTCCCACACTCAAAACTTTGCAGCTAGTGAAGCCAGCAACAATGAATAAATTCTACCCAAAGAAACAGGACACCAATTCAAACAGCTTCACCAACAATACATCAAAATAGGTTTGGAATTATAAGATATAGGTCTCCAATTCAAAGAAACAGACCAGTTAAATTACACCAATTATGTTTAAAGAGAAGAAATAGGCCTCTACAAATGCAGCCTGCCACACCGTAAACCAAACAAATGAGCCCACTTTTAGCTACCAAAACAGGTTTCAAAATTCCAACAGCCCCAAACAATACCCTGCTAGCCCCTTAGTAGTAAGAAAGAAAATAAACATTCTACCAAGTAGAATCCATGAAAAACAATGTAAAACAAGAAGCTACTGTACTGTAGATCTGATCCTGTCCCCCTTCCAGTTCCTTCGTGACGGCTTTGGAGTTATTCTCTAGGCTCACTTTGTACACTGGCAAATCATCCAGCTTTCCAACTATGACATGGTGAAGATGCTGCCATTGATCAGCAATTTTGTGTTTACCATGCAATCCTAAATTTCGCAACAACACACGGTCTCCAGGCCTAAGCTCTCGAGCCTTTACTTTTCTATCATGTCTCTCTTTGTTGGCTAGATTTCTTTTGGCAGCCATTGTCTGGGCCAGTTGATAGGCATGGTTCAATTGAGCTTTAAGTTTTTGTACATATTGCAGGTAATCTTCAGCTCAGACCCCATCGGGAGAAACCCCAAAACAGACATCAACAGGCAGCCGGGCCTCTCTCCTGAACATGAGGCAGTAGGGAGAGAACCCGGTAGCACCATTCTTTGTGCAATTGTATGCGTGTACAAAGGTGCTAATCTGCTGGCTTCATTTATGCTTATCTTTTGGGTGGAGGGTGCCTAGCATGTCTAGTAGGGTGCAGTTAAAGCGTTCAGGTTGAGGATCCCCCTGTGAGTGGTAAGGGGTGGTTCTTGACTTTCGCACCCCCCATAGAGAGAGCATGATTTTGATTAGCCAACTCTCAAAGTCCAGGCCATGATCCAGAGTAGATTCGCTGGGGGAGGCACCATAGTGGACAAAGAAATTTTCCTCTAGCACCTTAGCCACGGTAGATGCTTTTGATCTTTGGTGGGAAAAGCTTGTGCATACCGTGTGAAATGGTCCGTAACCACTAACACATTGCCAATGTTTAGCTGATCAGGCTCTAAACTCAAGAAGTCTATGCAGACTAGTTCCATTGAGGTGCTGGTAGTAATGTTGACAAGGGGGCAGCCCGCTGAGCGGGGCTTTTCTCTGCAGGCAGCGACATATAAGTCCTTACATGGTGCTCCAAATCGGCCCCCATCTTGGACCAGTAGAACTGAGATTGTACTAGGTCAAGTGTCAGTCAATACCAAGGTGACCCATATGATTGTAGAGGGACCTCAGTACCAAATCTTTAGAAGGCTGTGGGCAGGACCAATTGTTACTTGTCTGTTGGCCACCCAATCTAGCAGTCTCTATACAACCACTGATTAAGCAGCTTCAACCTGGGGCCTTCTTTATACAATAAAGTGGTTCTCAGATCAGAGAAACGCAACTTGGGCACATCTTTTCCTGCACGAAGGGCGTCAAGTGCTGGCTGAATCATAGGATCTCGGGATTGAGCCCATTGAATGTTGTCATTGCCAAACTGAGGTAATGCACTAATATCTAGAGCAGAGAAGTGGCAATACACAGCCGGTATGCAGGTGTCAGAGGGGCCCAAGCAATCTACTAAGCAGTCCGCTGTGTCCGCAGACATCTGTTCATTTCTATCAAACTTTTGGCACAGTGCTCTGATGTCAGGTTCAGATAGCCTGACCCAGTCGCTCCTGGAAATGGGTCTCTGAGATAGGGCATTAGCATCAATATGATTCAGGCCTGGTCTGTATTCAACAGCATAATCATATGTTGACAATGCAGAAAGCCACCGGTGCCCCGTGGAGTCTAACTTAGCTGAAGTCTGTACATAGATCAACGGGCTATTGTCAGTCCTCACCAATATTTTTGCCCCATAGAGGTAATGATGAAACTGGTCAACAATGGCCCATTTTAATGCAAGGAACTCCAACTTGTGCACAGGGTAGTTTCGCTCTGATGGGGTCAAGTTACTACTGGCGAATGCCACTGGTCATAAGCCATCCTCATGGTCTTGATACAGTACAGCTCCTAGACCCTGCAGACTGGTGTCAGTATGCAACACATAGTGTTTGGTGGGATCAGCATAAGCGAGGATGGGGGCGTGGGTGAGCTGGTATATGACTTCGTGGAAAGCTGCTTCACAGTCAGGCATCCAGCGGGACCCGAAAAGTTCACCTGGGTGGAAATATGCTTTGTCTGGTTCTTTGATGGACCCTTTGTTGTATTTCCGATTGGTAGGAGGGTAACCCTGGGTAAGATTCAAGAGTGGACAAATCACTTTGGAATAGTCCTTTATGAACCAGCGGTAGTAGCCACAGAATCCCAGGAAATGTTGTAGTTCTTTCAAATTGTGGGGCTGGGGCCAAGTAGTAAAGCAGCTTTACTAGGATCAGTCTCTATCCCCTCTGTAGACACTATGTGCCCCACATACTTCACAGAGGTTTGGAAAAACTGGCACTTGTCGATGGACAGCTTGAGGCCAAAATCTTCCAGTCGGTCTAGTACTTTGAACAGTCGACTCTCATGTTCCTCTAGGGAGCTCCCAAACACAATGACATCGTCCAACTACACCAGGCATTCCAGCAAATTCATGCCTCCCACCGCTCGTTCCATCAGTCGCTGGAAGGTGGCTGGGGTGCCCGATATCCCCTGTGGCATTCTCAGAAATTTGTAGAACCCCAAAGGACAGATGAAGGCTGTCTTCTCACGGTCCTCTGGAGCCATCAGAATCTGGTAACATCCACTGCAAAGATCCAACACGAGAACCATTTGCTCCCATTCAAACAATCCAGAGCATCTTGTATATGGGGCATGGTGTATTGATTGGGGATGGCCCACCGATTCAAAGTTCGATAATCAACACACATTCTCACAGATCCATTCTTCTTACACACAGCCACAATGGGAGAAGCATATGGACTCCTGGATTCTTGTATCACACCAGCCGTGAGCATTTCCTGCAAGTGTCTTATCACACCGTCTATGTCTGCAGGGGCTAGACATCGAGACCTCTCTCGAAATGGCCGTTCATCGTGCAGGCATATGTGATGCTCCGCACCCTGGACACATCCCACGTCCCATTCCTTCAGTGAAAACACTTGATCTCTCTGGAAAAGTTTCTGGCTAATTCAAGTATTCCATTCAGCTGGCAACAGGGAGTCACCAAAATCAAACAAGTCGGGAGTCACTCGATCTGTCTTGCCAGGGTGCTTGTTGCTGGGCAACACTGCAGTGTCTGCGCAGTGTGCCATAGCTAGGGTGCATCCTCTGTTCACCCGGATCTCCCCGATCTGACACATTATGAATCTGGACCATCACTCGTCATGCATAAGCATGAGCACGAGCTGGTAAGATACTGGGCTTAACCAATAATCCTTCCGGCAACTTTCCATCGCCTGGCGCGTCCAACATTAATATTTTGTTCCTGACATCTTTGCGGAGGCGGACCTCCCCTTGAACCGTACACTGGGTGTTAGGGGCCAGTACCATTGAATTGGGATCCTTCTTCCACACGACCCCTACCGGTTCATCCTGGTCCACTCCCTTGGGGTTCTGTTGCAAATCATAGGCCCTCTTGATCAGAGCAGGAATTCTTAGGGCCCTCCCGGTCCGTCACCCTTGTTTCTCATGACAGAGTTGTGCCAGTCTCCCAAACATATGGGTGTTGGTTCCAATTAACAGGGGAACCCTATTATACAGTCCAGTAGGGGGACACACTAAGGCCAGTGTCTCGACTTGCTCCTCTACAAAAGTTACAGCTGCAGGAAATGACAACCAGAGGCGGACATATCCTAAGTAGGGATAAGACTTGTCGCTCAGCCCCCACACATGTAGGACTTCCAGGGATTGTAAGGGCACAGCAGATAAGTGTTTGTCACACCAGTCCTTAAATACAATGGTCACTTGCGACCCACTGTCCAGCACAGTCCGAGTAGGAATACCATTCACAGCCACCGTAGCCTCCACTGAAGGGCCCACTATTTTGGACCAGTCTGGAGGGACAGCAGCAGGGGCCTGGAGAGATGATTTAGCCACATAGGGATTTGAGTTACTACTTCTTGAACCCTCACTGCCATCATTTTGCGTACTTCTGGACCACTGATTCATTCTCTGAAGCTCTCCTTGAAGCCTGTATACAACTTTATCTAGGTCTTTTGTGGACCGGCATTCCCTCTTCATGTGCCCATTCTTCCCACAATTACGGCAAAATATGTTTTCTGGGATTTGGGGTGGCCGAGGCATCACACTGGGAGCTGGGGCGGTGGTACTACCAACTGAAAACCTTGGTGCCATCTCTGTCTGCTGTGTGGTAAACATCTGGAGACATCTCGTCAATTCTCTTAATTTCATAGTCAAGGCATCGAGTTTCGAGCTGCTGTCAGCAGGAGATGCTTGGGTGGACCCCCCCCCATAGCAGATGCAGTTGGATAAGGGTCAGTGCCTGTACTTGTAGGAGCGCTCTTCATAAAGAGACTGTTTTTTGTTTCCCTGAACTCCCTCAGCAGCTCATCCCATGGTGGCACACCCTCATTGGTCCCCACTTCGGAAGGGCCTTCCAATGCCGTGATCACTTGGGCTGCACTCACCCTAGAATTGCAATCCCCCTCTTCATCTTCAACCTCCTGGAGTTGTTTTATCAAGTGACAATAGTCCGGTGGGTTACCCCTTCTATCTGGGAGTCTTAATTGAAGAAGCTGCAATTTAGAATGTTTTGCATGTTGCAGTATGTACCCCATCCTCACATGGTTTAAGTCACTGGTGGCTACCTCACCTTTTTGGTAAGCCTTCTGCAGCGCTCTTTCCAGATGAGTAACATATGCAGAAAAACTTTCCCCTGGCCATTGTTTTGTACCTTGAAATTTCCACATCAAGCTCTCCCCTGATTCAATGCTCCCAAAATTGCCTTCGAGTGCAGATAGGTATTTCTGGGCAGATGCATCAGGGTTTGTGGACCTCAGAAATTTAATGGCCTCTAGGGCGGGACCCCCTCAAACTTTCTATGATCCTTTTCCATTTCTCAGCCTCCGCACACTGCGATTCAGGTACCAAAGTGGCAACACAATCTATCCAGGTCTCCCAATCATCCTCCCCTTGGGGGGTGGGGAGGGTGCCGGAGAAGATTCTCAACCTTCGGTAAGAGTCGTGACTAATGGCAGGTACAGACATAGGAGCCAGCATTGGCATGGGCACAGGAGGGGCAATAACAGGTACTGGAGCAGGTGGGGGTGTTGGGGGAGAAACACCCCCAGGTGGCAGGAATAGTTTCTTTAAGTCCTCCACAGTTTTCCCTTTCTCCAGCAACAACTTAGCAAATTTCTCCTCAAAAGTCTCAGATAGTGGGGGGCTCATTCTCCCCGGGGTCTTTACTGTCTTCGTTATCACTCTCCAGGCAGTGAGGGCTCCTTCGGGGCGACAGTCTGTGGACGTTGGAACTGTCTACTGGGTCCTTACACTCTACTAATGCCATGAAACTTTGTGCGAGCAGATTAGCCTGTTGACCCACCACCACAGGGTTTTGTAAACATTCAGCCTTGGAAAGTACTCCCTCTACAGTGTCCTTATTGGTACCCAGGGGAATATCCAGGATAAGTATAGCATTTTGGGGGTCGATCTCCTGCCCAGTACACCACCCCACCAACTGGTATACAGCCACTTCTGTTGGGGTAGCCGTTTATGTTTGACAATAATTCATAGTTTTGGCCACTAGAAGACACAAAATCCCAGTGGTGAGTCTCCAAGATGTCACCACTAGGTGGCGCTATCCCAAGGGCTACTACCCCTGCCTGCTTGGCTAGTAACAGGTTAAGGGGCCTGAGTTCTGAAACGGGTGCCTCCACCCGGAGGTCAGGGTTGGTAGTGGTCAAACTAACCTGGGTACAGCCCTCCGGGATGCTGTAACTCCCCCCTCTTTCCCCTCTAGTGGCCTGAACACTGTACAATAATCACTTTCACAATACCCCTGGTACACCACACAAGTACCCACACTGTTTGCACTTACCAACAGGGCTGGTTCCTCTGGCTCGACCCTTGGGACCCCCTGTAAAACAAGGTTAAGCACAGCAAATAGCAACAGTACAGTACTTTGAGCACAACCTGGAAGTACAGTCAGATTACATGCAGAAAAAGTTAGATCTGATTTATTCAGGGGACTTGAACAAGGGAGCGGCAAAATCAGGTTAATTAGCTTAAAGGTTATATCAATCAAGCAGTTATGCACGCGCTTTGAGTCCCCCCACACAGTCCACCTCTGGGTACCCAGGTAGAGAAGAGATGGGCTAGCCAGGACAGTTGCCCGGGGTTGCAGCTGGTTGGGGCCCTGTGATGGAAAACACAACATGCACAGTACACAATATTTGTAATCCGGAGTCAGAGGGCTCAGTTCGTAAAGGAAACCAAACAACAAGACAGTCAGATGACACACTCAGATTTAGCTGTTGTTGTTTGGAGCTACCCTGGTATTTACTCACGATACCCAAGACTGGACACAAGCTGGACGAAACTCGAGACTGCATGTGGTTGATCTGGAATGCCAGGAGAAGCAGGGCCTACACAAGTCGCAGAGGCGTCATTCCTGTTCAAGAGTGGAGCAGGGGTGTGATCCCCAGGCAGGTCTCTCGTCGATGGCTTCTCTGTGCAGTGGGTAGTCTGGCTGGGCCAGTCTGGCAAAGCCCAGACCGCATGGAGACAAGTTCAGAAGCAGTCCATTTTGGGCTGGATACAGCTTCCAGCAAGTAGAACACAGTTCACACAGTGGGGAACTAACTCACAACCCACTAGCAGCTCATAGCACATTTACATGTACGGGAGTTCTACTGTACCAGGCAAAGTGCTCCACGGCACAATTGTAAAGTCTCTGCACACACCGGCAGCTTAGGGGTGGCTGGAACTCCTGACAGGTCGATCGCATTCAGCAAAATCTTCGGTCTTCTTAGGTTGAGCCTGGCCCACTTCAGTAGCTTACTTTAGTCACACAAACTTGGATTTAGTCCAAAATAATTCCCTTCTCTCCCTCTCAGGAGCAGCAGGCAGACATGGAGGCCAAACTCTCAGCCTTTTCATAGTTCTCCCATGAGAATCCACTCAGGATTGCTCTCAGAATCACTTCTTCTCCAGCTTCCAGCTTAGTTCTAACTGAAAACTGCAAGCAGCCTGGGACTTCCCCAAGATCCAAAAGATTTGGTTGGCTGATTTGGCTGTCAGTCAAAGCAAGAGCTCCCCCTTCAGTTGCAAAAAGGCGTAAAAAAAACCTCCAAACTAAAGTTCCTACAGATTTTGAATTCAGACAGCTCCTGTAGTCCAGCTACATTTTAGGTCCCACCAGAACTGATTGGTCCAATTTGTAGTCCAGGACCAAGATAGTGGAGACAAAAAAACAGTCCTTGCTACAAAGAAAGCAGGTTAGACAAACTGCATTATCATTATAATTCTAAATGGCTTTCAGCAAACAGTCACATCTTTCAACAGAACTCCACCTCAGATTACTCATGCTGCAATTAGGCAGCTCTTAAAGAGACAGTACACAGAGGCTATACAAGCTCTGGTAATTACATTTAAACTGCTGAAACGCAGGACACCAGCCTGACAGTGAGCAATTAGGCAAGCTCAAGGAAGACTTTTTGGAAACCCTCATTTGTAGGGGGGTTACACAGCCAAGGGCATAGCCATGTTGTCTTTGTAGGGGGAGCCACCCTAAGGTCTGGTATAAAGTGTTGTGATGTGTGGTGTAGGGTGACAAGAGCGCAAGCTTGCAGATACTGTTATAGACAGTGTTAAGTCTGGTATGCAGGGAGGAGGAAACATGAGAGTAAATTGGGGTGCAGTAATCTAATAGGGGGAGAAGTTTGTCTGGGCTATGGCAAGGCGTGCATCAGGAGTCTGATAGTGTTTGAGTCTAAAACCAGCCCCTAGTTTTTGGTTGACCAGTTACACAGTGTTGTTGATATATTCCTATGAAGTAAGGGAGGGGTCTAGGGTGACACCTAGGTATTTGAAACAGGGACTGTTCTGCGGGGGGACCTTCGGGTATTAATACTGAGAGGGAGGAATTAGTTTTGGTGAATTTTGCAAGACTGGGTTTGGAACTTGGGAACATGACTGGCCCCACATCAGCTGTAATTTTGCTTTTCACTGTGACATCTTGTAGTCGGCTTACCAGCATGTTGACTATGAGTGTCCAGCTTACCTTCTTGGGGACTCTCCTCACATTTTCTTAGAGATAATTCTTTTAACTGTGTCCAAGCATGCAGCTTTGGTCCTGCACCCCGCTCCATCCACCAGCTCCTTGGATGGCCTAAGTAGTTACTGATGGCACACCCCTGTTTTCCAAAGCACTTCCAAGTTCTCTTCTGTGGAACCCTATTCAGGCTCAGAAGACTGCTAGGTGGTACTCCTTGAGGGTGTACCCCCCCCAGGTTCCATAACCTTTCCTAGGATACCTCTAACTGTCTCACTCAAGGATCTCTTAGTTTGACTCCCACATGCGATCCCTGGGTAGAGGAATGTCTGAGTGCCCGAGGTCCATCTTGACTGAGCCATGCCCTGTGGATGTACCATGCAATACCCTCACAGAGTGATACCCTCACAGAGTGAGGTGTCCAGACCTCGTGCCACTCCATCACAGTGAGGGTGGTAGGGCATTTATGTACCCAAGTGGTAGCTCACAACAGGAACTGTGCACCCATGGCCTACGTCGTGAGCCAGCCACTTGGCAAGTCACATACGTACCCTGCTCCTACAGGAGTATATCCATACCCCCTACAACACCAAACCATGAAGATGGCATGGCTGCAAAAAATCCTCCAGTCAGCACCCTGGCAGAAGGCACAACACTGGTCTCTCACCCATACCCAAAAGCACCAACTGAGCAAGGACACATGGAACGGATCCTCCCCCCTCCCCCCATGTTACTCCTGAGCTGGCTAGCCCTTCACCACACCCCTCCTGGCTTCTCGCCAAGAACAGAACAACCCTCTTCCAGGCCAGAGGGGCCCCTTTTGTTCTGCCTATTCTCCTCTCCTTCCCACTGTATCGCCTAGAGGGTGATGTACAGGCATCCAATCCCTCTATTGGACACTGCTTGCAACAACTTTGAGCCCGACCTTTAGGAGGGGCCTGTTACACTTTCCCCCCAGTTAAATGTTTCTGTTCCTTAAAACAATAATGAGGGGGCTGATGGTCTGGACCTTGCCTGACCACACAAGGGATTTGATCAGGCCACCCTTTGCCCAACATTCAGGATTGGTGCATGTGGCAAAGTTCCTCTACTTGGGAAAAAAAACACCCAAAGGAAAAAAAAAAAAAAAATAAATAAACACATTATTCTGCATTACCAGGGAATGAACCCCTATTTGTGACCCACCCCATTTTTCAATAGAGCTGTGGTCCCACGGGTACCCAGCCACACCCACGCTAGCCAGACTGGCATATGTAGAGGCTGCATCCCCATCTTCTGGCTCTACTAGCTAGAAAACAGGTGTACACTGTCCTACCTACCCTGCTCCTGGCCACACCAGGCCTGCCAATGGACCTCGCTCAGTACTGTTGGAACCCAGCTGGAACTGTGCCTCACATCCTTAGGGGTAGGTTGGCCCATCCCAGCTTTTTAGGGAAAAAAACCCTCTGATCCAGCAAACTTCCTGGTTGCCCCAAGAGATCCCGTTGCCATTACCACTTCACCCCCCTGGAATTTACTACCTATCTAGTTACCCTGAACATCCCCTACTCAGGGGCCCACTGCTGTACCCCTGACATACATATGAACATATGAAGAAGCCAGCAAAAAAGGACATTTGGTCTGTCTAGTCTGCTCATATTGCAGGGTCCTCAGCTTAAGCTACTGATCCTGCCTCCATTTGCAATCTGCTATTTCCCTTCATCCACCCCTCCCTTGATCCTTATTTTCCCCCCTAACTCTATCCCAGCCTTTCTTGAAACTGACCCCACAGAAAGAGATAGACAGACTTATAAAAATAGATTCTTTACAGTAAATACCCACTGACATTTGCATATATAAAATACATTTATTTATTTTATTTTTTGTTATGTTATTTGTTGGATTTTGTTGACTGGGTTGGCTCACTGAGACTTCTGTCTCCTTTTTCAGGAGTGACCTGGGTTAAGTTACGTGTTACATATGGAATATGTCCTGAACAATTAGAATACATAGAGGACATAGTGACAGGTGTAGCTACTGTAGGTACAGCACTGAGGATCAACAATATTACATAGCAAATTCAGCAGACAAATCAATGAGACAAAGTGCTTTGTGCAGTGTTACAGCACAGAGAGCAAGAATAATTCAAGGCCAGATGAGGGAACATAGGCATCTTAGCTTCTGTTGGCAATGGTGAGGCAGGGGTAAGCTCAGTGTGGGTAGCAGCAATTTAGCTTTGGAGTTTGGCAGCCTTTGAGTAACCCTGTGAAGGCCTGACAGATACTGCATTCCTGGATAGGGGCAGGGAATTAGTTCCAAAGTATAAGTGCTATGTGTGAGAAGGACCGACTATCAAATGCGGTTTGAGTCTGAGGAACCTGCCTTCTTAAAGGCTTATATAGACAGTATATCTCTGAGACTGGAGTCAATTCATTAGTGTCTTAAAGGCCAGGCAGAGGCCAGGGTGACTGAGGCGCTCTTCGAGAGGAGGTCAGCGTAGTGAGGCAAGGACATTGCAGTGGTGTTCACAGATTCCTGTGCCAGATGTGAACCTGCCAGTTTTGTAGCACACAGCTTTAAGCCCAGTAAACTCTACACCTTGCTGGGAGGAGAGGACTGGGGCTCCCATACAGCAGCACAGGGAGGGGAACACTGTTGGCTACCAACAAGTGGGCTTCGCTAGTTAGGTAGGATTTAAGCCTGTAGAGTACCTCTGGGAAAGAAGCTTAGTAGTATTCTGGCATGGATCTGGAAGGTTAGTTTAGCTCCTGGTCAAACCAGGCACCTAGATATTTTATTGTGTCTACCACTTCCAACTGGGCACCCATGGAGGTGGATATCTGTAGGATCTTGTTGCGGTCAGGGACCAGTTTTCTGGAGACAAACAACATGACTTCATTTTTTTCTCCATTGAGTACTAGCTGATTTTAAACAAAGCATACTTTGAGTTTACTGAAGTCATTGCTAACTCTAGCTCTGATAACATTCAGGTCAGGGCCAGTTCTATACAGGATTACATCATCTGCGTGTAACAGCACTTTGGCTTCACTACAGTTAAAGGGGAGTGCACTGATTAAAAACAAGAACAGCACTGGCCCCAGGATGGAGCCTTGGGGGACCCCATCAATGATCTCTCTCTGGGAGGGGAGGGGAGGCAGGACCCCCACATGACTGCTTGTGTACACCCTGCAAGATAGCTTCTGCATCACTGGCAGGACAGCTGGTCAACACCCAGGCTCTTCAGTTTGTACAGTTGAATGTCATGGCTGACCAAGTCGAAGGGCTTTGTCAGGTTGACAAATATAGCTCCCGTGTGGTTACCATGGTCAGAAGCAAGGAGGACATCAGTGGTGAGGCACACCAGGGCTGAGTCAGTGCTGTGGTGTTTGTGGAAGCCATGCAGGAAGTCCGTGAGTAGGGAGTGGGTTTCAGTATAGACCAGCAGTTGATTGTACATGAGCATCTCTTGTACTTTAGCCAAGGTGCTCAGAATAGAGATGGGGCGATAGTTCCCAGTTGGTTCCGTGGCTCTGCTCTTATGCATAGGGACCACATGTGCTGTCTTCCAAATGCAATATATGGTCGCCGCAACATTTGACATAAATAAGTCAGTTTGGCTGTGCATATATATGAGTGGGGTAGCCCCAAATGCAGTACTTTTTAGGGAAACTGAACTTCCTCCAGTTCTGGTCCTATTATGGCATAGGCCCTAAGTTAGAAACATACAAACATAGAAGTTGTTGGCAGATAAAGACCCTTTGGCCCATCCAGTCTGCCCATTTTCCCTGCCTACTGTGCCACCACAGCCCTAGTACAATCTCCGGTCTTCCCTACTCCTTGAGTTCCTTCAAAGGTCCCCTTGTATTTGTTCCATGCATGCTTGAATCCTTCTACCACCTCCGCTGGGAGGCTGTTCCAGGCTTCCACCACCCTCTCTATGAAGAAATATTTCCTCACATCCCCCCTGAGCCTCCCCCCCCAAAGCTTCATAACGTGACCCCTTGTCCTCGAGTCTGTCTTTCTGTGGAAAATGCTACATTCCTGTACCTTATAAATACCTGTTATGCATTTGAATGTTTCTGTCATATATCCCCTTTCCCTTCTTTCCTCCAGTGAGTACATATTCAGTTATCTTAGTCTTTCCTCATAGGGCTTTCGTTGCAGTCCCCATACCATTTTGGTTGCCACCTTCTGTACCGCCTACACCCTATCCAAGTCCTTCTGGAGGTGGGGCCTCCAGTGCTGGACACAGTACTTGATGTGTGGTCTTACCAGTGACCTGTACAGGGGCAACACTACCTTCTTCTTCCTACTGGTGATACCCCTCCCTATGCACCCCAGCATTCGACTAGCCTTTCCCACAGCCTTTTCACTCTGCTTGGCTACCTTCAGGTCATCAGAAATGATTACCCCCCAGGTCCCTTTCCTGTTTGGTGTTTGCCAGTACCTCCCCAGCAACTGCTACGTAGCCCTTTGGTTTCTGTGCCCCAAGTGTATGATTTTGCACTTTTTAGCACTGAAACCCAGCTGTCAAACACTTAAATCATTCCTCATTCCTATCCCCCTTCCCCTTGCTGTGTCCACCCTTTTGCAGATTTTTGTGTCATCTGTGAACTGGCAGACTTTCCCTTCTAGCCCTTCTGCAATGTCGCTGATAAAGACATTGAAGAGGACCGGGCCTAATACTGACCCCTGAGGCACCCTGCTTGTTACCCTGTCTTTTCCTTAGTGGACTCCATTTACCACCACCCTCTGACTCCTGTCACTCAACCAACTTCTTATGCAGCATACTGCTTTCTGTCCCACTCCTAGACAGGACAGCTTGTTCACCAGTCTTCTATGTGGAACAGTGTTGAAGGTCTTCCTGAAATCCAGGTATGCCACATCTACTGCTCCACCCTGATCCACTTCCCTGGTCACCCAGTCGAAGAACTTGATTAGGTTTGTCTGGCAAGATCTCCCCACTGTGAAACCATGTTGCCTTTGATCTTGCAATCCACTTGTTTCAAGGTATTCCACTTTCCCTTCTTTCAGTAGTGATTCCATAACCTTGCCCACTACCGAAGTCAGGCTGACAGGTCTATAATTTCCTGCCTCTTCCCTCTTCCCACTTTTGTGAAGTGGGACCACATTAGCCCTTCTCCAGTCCCTTGGAATCACCCCTGTATCCAGCGATAAGTTGAACAAAACTGCCAGTGGTGCCGCCAGCACCTCTCTGAATTCCTTCAGTATCCTAGGGTGAACCCTATCCGGTCCCATTGCTTTGTCAACTTTTGATTTTGCTAGCACACTGAGGACTTCCTCCTCTGTGAAAGGCCTAGTGTCCACCTCCCTACCAATTCTGTTCATTATCTTTGGCCCGTCACCTACTCCTTCTATTGAAAATATGGAACAAAAGTATTTGCTCAATATGTCTGCCTTCCCTTGGACCCTTTCCTCACAGACCCCCATTCACCCTTTATCCTTGTTATCCCCCCATTTATCTTTCTGTTCTCACTGATATATCTAAAGAAGGTTTATCCCCTTTTTTTATTGACTGGGCAATATTCTCCTCTGTTTGTGCCTTTGCTGTCCTCACTGTCTTCCCAGCCTCGCTTTGTTTCTCCTGGTAAATTAACCTATACCCCTCTTTCTGTGTCTTTTTTAATTTTTTAAATGCTATTTTTGTCACTCTTACTGTTTCCGCTAGCTGTCTAGAGAACCATAGTGGTCTTCTTTTCCTCCTGGCCTTGCAACGCTACCTGACACAGCTTCCTGTAGGAAGAATGGTCACAAGTTTGGCAGCTGGGTTTTAACACAAAAAAGTGCAAAATTATGCAAATGGGGCACAGAAACCCAGGGGCAACTTACCAAATGGGAAGAGAGGTACTAACAGCCACAAAGCAGTAAAGGTACCTGGGGATGATAATTTCTGATGACCTGAAGGTAGTCAAACAGTGTGACAAGGCAGTGGGGAAGGCTGGCAGGATGCTGGGTTGCATATGCTGGGGAATCATCAGTAGAAAGAGGGAGGTAATACCCCTGATAGATCACTAGTGAGGCCGCGCCTTGAGTACTGTGTACAGTTCTGGAGGCCTCATCTCCCCAAGGACATAGACAGGGTGAAGGGGGTACAAAGGAGGCCAACCAAAATGGTGCATGGTCTGTATCAAAAGTCCTATGGGGAAAGGTTTAAGGAGTTAAACATGTACTCCATGGAGGAAAGGAGGGAAAGGGGGGGATATGACAGAAACATTCAAGTACCTCGCTGGTAAAAACAAGGTACAAGAAGGAAGCATTTTCCACAGAAAAAGATACTCAAGGACAAGGGGCCACACTATGAAGACTGAAGGGGTGAGGCTCAGAGGAAATGGGAGGACATACGTCTTCATGGAAAGGTGGTCAATGCATGGAACAGCCTCCCAGTGGAGGTGGTGAGGGCAGAAATGGTTACAGGATTCAAAAATGCATGGGATAGACACAGAAGGATCTTAGAAGTGGGGGGGTGGAGGGGGAGACCAGGGACCGAGTAGGGCCTGCGGTGTCACTATAGGTAGGGAAAACAGGGCAGACTAGGTGGGCCAGGAGGCCCTTATCTGCCGACAGCTTTTATGTTTTTATGTAGCTCATTCGATGCCCTTTTTAATTTTTGCCCACTGTTAATTGACTCCACCTAGGATCCCTATTCCTGCCAGGGCATCCCTGAAACATTCTCCCATTGTCTTGAAATCAGCCATCCTGAAGTCCATGACCCTCGTTCTTGTGCGGTACGGTGCAAACCCAGTTTATCAGCTAAACCACACTGTATGTTGGTCACTGGTCCCCAGGTGGTCCCCCACTGTGACATCAGCAACACTGTCCCCATTTGTCAGCCCTAGGTCCAGTACTGCTGCCTCATGAGTGGGTTCCATTACCAGTTGCCTCAGGAATGCCCCCTGCAAGGAGTCTAGTATGTCTCTGCTCCTGGAACTTGCTGTTGCTGGGAGTCTCCAATCCACATAAGGTAGGTTGAAGTCTTCCATTAGCAGCAACTCTCCTTTTCGAGCCAGCCTTTGGATTGCTTCTAGCATTTCCCCATCCACTTCTTCCGTCTGTGCTGGAGGTCTGTATATCACTCTTGCATGGATAATGTCCCCATTCCTTTTCTCCAGAGTGAGCCACAGTGCTTCCACTCCCCCCTGTTCTCCTTGTATTTCTGTAGCCTTTATGCTGTCCCTTACATAAACAGTTACCCTTCCCCCCTTTCTTCCGACCCTGTCCCTTCTGAATAGAGTAAAACCTGGCGTATCACCTCATGTCATCATTTAAAAGATATCGCCACAATAATATCGTGGCTAAGAATCTCGGGAACCTTTACAGTGACAGGGGTATTACATCATTATGGAGTTACGCCAACCCCTGTCGCTGTATGTGTAGGCAGGGAAGGGAAACCCGTAGTGGGGAAGGTATAAGACAGCAGGAGGTGTGGTGCCTGGCCAAGCCGCTCACGTGGTGGAGTGGCTAAGGCACTTGCTCCTGGAGCAGAGGAGACCTGGGGACCAGGGTTTGGTTCCCTGTCTCATGGAACTGAAGTTTAATGTTTTTTTTTCAAAGACATTTCACCCCTCCTGAGTTTCTCCCCGTCCCCGAGGTCCACACCCCCTCGGAGTTGATTATATAAATTCTAGGGGGTGTGGGGAGCTCCCCACCAAACAAAAGAGTCCTCATGTTATTTGCTGTGTTTTTTGTGTTGTGACAGGATTTGTGCTGGTTGGTGTTTTTACCAGCGTTGCATGTGCTGTGAGAAGTTTTGGTTGCGGCGTTGTGTGCTGCAATGTTTTTGCTCACGATATAATCGCATGGCACCAAACCTGGTGCTGCCAGATCCCAGTCCTGGCCTTCATTGCACCAGGTCTCTGTGATGGCGACTAGATCCAGGTCCTCCCCAGCCATGGCGGCCTCTAGGTCTGGAATCTTGTTGCCCAGACTTTCAGCATTTGCACACATGGCTCTCCAAATCTTTTGTCCTTCATTTCCATCATCATCTCTTCTATTCCCTACCCCCATTTGTGGGGGAGTGCCAGCTAGTTTCTGCACTCCTCGCTGACCTCCATGCCTTCCCTAGCCTCATACTACCCCTTAATCAGTTTAAATGCAGGGCCCCATTAATGTATTCTACCAGTTTTCCTCTAGGCTCTCTAGAACCCTCCTCGCTTAGGTACTGCCTGCTCTTTTTTTTTTAACTCAATAAGCTTTTATTGAAACTTGTAGATCCAACATGACAATTTTGTGATACATATCTTAAAGATTATAATATAGCTAAACACAAACTTCTATATCTTATAGTATCTTAGACATCAAAGAAAAAGAAATCAGTCCCCTTTTTAAACTGGTAGAGATCTAGGAGATCGTTTGCTGCATAAAGTCCAGGACTTTATGATGGATACAGTTCTGCGCAGTGGTTTATTGGTATCTGTTGTTTAGTCCATAAGGGAAACTGACCATTTAGGGGAAAAAACAGCAAGATTAGAGCTGCAGAGAAATAGTAAACTTGTGAAGTAATAAAAGAAAAAGAAGGATTTTATACATTAACAGACATACAATATTTGGCGCAACTCCTTCTATACCCCCGTCCAGAAGCTCAAGCTGGTGAATATCTTTTCTGGATTAAATCAACTTACTACCTGTCTTTAGGCTAACAATCCAGTCACGGCTTAGGCCTTTCCCTCTCTTCTCCCATCTCCACCACTAGTTTCCTCCCTCTCCAGGGTCCCCAACCAGGTATGCCAAGGGCGCCGCAAGTCTAGGAATTTCTCTTTTTCTAATTTGAGTGTGTATATAATGTTTTCCATTCCTTTCCAGCTCCTCCACCTTGGATATCCATTGGGTCATGGAGGGGGATGGAGCCAACCATTTGGTGGTGATACATTTTAATGCTGCAACTCTCAGAATTTGACTTAGTTCTACTATCCTTCTTTTCTTAGAGGATAGGGTAGGGAGGCCCAACACTAGGTCTGGGAAGGTGAAAGGAAGGGGAAATCCTGCTACCTGTTGTATGACTCCGTCAGTTTGGTGCGAAAACGCTTTTAGTTTAGGGCATCCCCAAAAGATGTGGTAGTGTGTGCCTATGGTCTCACCACAGAGCCTCCAGCAGGCTGCCATGGCCTTTGGATTAAAGTGTTTTGTGATGGTGGGGGTCCTAAAAAATCAGGTTATTACCTTCCAATTAAACTGTCTCAACCTCAGTGAAGATGTTACTTGCCAACCTCTTCCAAACCTGCGAGCCCAATCCACCCCTGATATCACTTCCCCACTATCCCTTTCTCATTTTTCCTAAATTTCCTCCAATATTGTCTTAAACGAGGGAGACAGGACATTATATAATATTGATATACATCTTAACATGTCTTGTATTCTGATGACATCCCACCAGTATGTCTCCAGAAGCATCAATTCCCTTCTTATCTTCTGCAAGTTATCGGCAGTATTAATGAAATTACGAACTTGTAGATATCTGAAAAAATCCTCTCTACGGAGAGAAAAGCATTGCTGGAGTGTAGCAAAGGCTAGACAGCCCATCCTATGTATAAGTTGATGAAAAGTGATGAGGCCTTTATGTTCCCAGTACGCAAATTTGTTATCCAGTCGGGGGGGGTGGAATGAGTCCTCATGGCGGATAAGGGAGAGGGGGCCCAGAGCGTTGGGAGTAAGGGTTTGTTTACAGAGATGGAGAAGTATCCTTAGGGAGTGTTTAACCCAGGGGTTTAATGTGCGGGACCAAGTATGGGAGTCTATGGTACTTGTGGGCAGTGACCACAGAGCCCCTCTCACCAAGGTTTCTGCCTTTATTGGGTACCAACATGAGTCAATCCTTTGTTTCGCCAAGGTACATAACTGGCTCCTTATGCAGCCAGATAAATAATAAATGGGGGAGACCCAACCCTCCACCCCAGACCTCCTTAGGATCTTAATTGATATCCTGGGCGTTTACCTGCCATAGAAAAGTCTGTATGTCTTTATTCAACCTCTTCCAAAATTCAGCCTGTCCTATGAATATAGTCCTTCATCTTTACACTTGTCCCCCCACCCTCCAATGTAAATGAACCCCTCCAACGTGCACCAGTCCTTTAGCCACTTGTTGAACTTCTCTGTTCTCTTTTTTCTGCCTGTACTGGCACTTGGGACCTGGATTACTTCAGAGAATGCCACAGAACTCATTGACTTCCTGCAGTACCATGCTAGCACTTTAAACCTTTGTTGCACCACTCCTACCAGTTAGCCCAAATTTTTCCAGTCTGTTCTACCTGCTGTCCATAATATATAGAATAAAATATGGGATGGTGCGTGTAACAAGAAGTTTACAAACACACCCAAAGTGTTAGATGCTACATAAACCCCGAGAGTGAAGCTTGAGGGGTGTTGTGAAAGCATCTATTTATTTATTTATTGGGAACTCGGAATTACAAATCTTTGAGCTAAGAGCTTGTTTACAAAGGATCCTCATCAGCACTTAAGGAGATACATTTTGTTGCAACAGCATCATTACAGCAGACAAATTGACACTGGGGTTGTACTGCTAACATAGAGTTTACATAGGAAGGGGTAGCAAATACATTTATGGTTTACATAAGTCAAGACATGAATGAAGCAGCTGGTAGCATTGTCAATTTCCCAGTGGAGGTATGCAATGTTCAGCCATCTGACAGAAGTTAAGTGCAGAGGGACAAGTTGGGGTTTGGCAAGTACAGGTAGGTGGAGGGGAGTGGGGGAGGAGGAAGAGATCAGGAAAATGGGATAGAGGTAGTGTGGGTGTACTGGACAGAGGGCAGGTGGAAGGGAGGAGTAGGGGCAGAGGAAGTGGACAGAGGACCGGGCAGGAGGTAGTGTGGGTGAAATGGACAGAAGGCAGGTGTAGGGGGAGGTAGTGAGGGGGTAATGGACAAAGGACAAGTATGGGGGGAGTTGGTGGGGGGATGGGGGAGGTAAGTATGTGCAACCCAGCCAGAGCAAGGGGGCCGTTGAGTGGTGGGCCGGATGCTGGGATTACGTTTGACACAGGCAGCGGACAGGAGGAGAGATGGACTTACAGAGTTCAGATTTGAAGTGCCCTAGGCGTTGAAGGCTTGTGATTGTATTTGGAAGCTTGTTTAGCCACGTGAGAGCCCTTACCATGAAGGCACGCCTCCCCAAGGCTGATCTCCTGAAGGGAACAGCTAAGGCATGCCTGGAGATGCTTCTTGTGGCATGCTCACCTGGGGTAGGTCTGAATAACACCTGCAGGAAGACAGGTGCCAGCCCCAGTAGGGTCTTCTTTCCTAGTAAGCAGGTCTGGAGCTTTATTCTATCCTGAAGGGGGAGCCACTTTGTTCTTATGTAGAGCTCATAGGTGTGTGTGATGCGATCTGCATCCAGGACAAATCAGCATGCTTTATTGAGGGCAAGGTGGACCTTGTGTAGGCTAGTGTCCATGGCAGCACCATAAACCACATTCCATAGTCCAGGATTGGCAGGATTGTGCCATTGACCACCTGGAGCCTGGCTTCAGGGGTGAGGCAGAAGTGGAGTCTGTAGAGTGTCCCCAACTTCCTGTTTACAGCCTTAGTGATATTACTTAAGTGTTCGTCGAAAGAGAGGTACTCATCGATTGTGACCCCCAGGTACCAGAAAAAGTGAACCTGTTTGAGGGTAGAGTCTGTATTGAGTGCTATTTTAAATGGTGTGGTGGATTTCCTCTTCTGGCGACTGGTCAAGAGCACTGTCTTAGTCTTTTTACTATTGAGTACTAGGAGGCTGGTGTTAAGCCATTCCTGTAGCAGGTCAAAGTTGCACTGTAGGTTCCTGGTCAGCGTGTCTTACCAGGAGCCTCTAAGGAATAGCACCATGTCATCTGCATAGAGCAGGACTTTGACAGAGGGGCACGCTGCTGGGAGGTTGTTTACAAAAAGGCTAAACAGGAGGTGGCCCAGTATGAACCCTTGAGGGACCCCAACCGTGACTTTCCTGGCCTCTGAGATCGTACCATTAATCTTTACCTTCTGTGAGCGCTCAGACAGGTAGCTAGAGAACCACTCAACTGTGTCCGAGGACAACCCAATGTAGGTTAACCTGTGGAGTAGCAGCTTGTGATCCACCAGGTCAAATGCCTTGGATAGGTCGATAAAGATTGCTCCAGCTAATTTCCCTGGTCTAGTGCCTCATGGACATAGCCTGTGAATTCAATAAGGGCCATGTTGGTACTGTACCACTTGCGGAACCCATGTTGTTGCGGGCTGAGGAAGTTGCATTTGTGTAGGTGGGCAGATAGCTGGTCTGCAACGATTTTTTCCAGCACTTTGGAGAGAGGAGGCAGAATGGTGATGTGCCTATAACTGGACACAAGGGAACGATCCCCTCCTTTTAGAACTGGAGTGACCAGGGCAGTTTTCCAGGTAGATGGGAAGACTGACATCTAAAGTGACATATTAAAAAGCTTAGTGATAGGTATGACCACTTCAGTGAGGGTGATTGAGGTAAGTTTCATATCAATCCCGTCCCCAACTATCCTTATTTTACCCAGCACTCTTGCAAGGTATTTAGCAGTCTCCTTGGTAGTCACCTGCCGAAAGTAGAATTTTGGGCTGGTGCTAGGAAGGGGGGTGGTGTTCACAGCTCGAGTGTTTTGTCCTCGTGAGCAGCTGTTTTAGGTGGTATGACTGCACTGTAGTCAGTAAATGCCTCATTGAAAATATTGGTTATGGGACTTGCAGTTCCACCACCACTCTAACTAGCAGCTAACTCAGCAGCTTCTGCCCTGTCAGCAGTTAAAACCCTCCTAAAATAACTTACTTGCTCTCAAAAGTTGCTGAAAATGTCAGGAGGAGGGTCCCAGACAGAGAGAGAGAGAGAGAGAGAGAGAGAGAGAGAGAGAGAGAGGATCCAGAAATAAACTTCTGCACTCCTCAATGAGAAAAAGGGGGCCAACTTAAAACATAACTTCCCCACTCACGGGCACAGCCTTCTGCAAGCGACTGATTCAGCCACCTCCTATGATACAGACGAGGAGCTGGAGCATTTGTCCCGGAATAGGTTTGACATCTTAATGAAGGAATTGCGGGAGGTGCGCGCAGAAAACAAGAGTGAATTTAAACAATTAAATCAAAAATGATCCCATGTTGAAAATCGTATACAGGAGGCAGAAAACCAAATAGCTACTACAGAGGATCGCCTCCTGCACCTGGGGCATACAGTACATGCCCTCTGCCAGCACGCGATAGATCTGTAACACAAATGCCTGGATCTTGAAAGTAGGTCGTGACGCGACAATTTATGCATGTATGGCCTGAAAGAAGGAGCAGAAGTGGGAGATATGACAGATTTTATCACAGACCTACTCAAAGGTGTATTAGATTTGCCACAAGGTTATAAAATAAAAATAGAGCGAGCGCACAGGGCCCTGTTACCTAGGCCTAAGGATCCTGCCTCCAGACCACGCTCCAGCATCATAAAATTTCACAGTTATAGAACCAAAGAAGACATATTAAGGAGAGCTTTGCAGAAAAAGGTGATTAAATATCTTGATTCGAGGCTGTTTGTTGACCAAGACTACCCTTCTGACATCCAGAGGCAGTGCCAAGAATATGCAGGAATTATTAAAATGCTACGAAGCAAGCAGTTGAAGATCCAAACGCCCTACCCTGCGAGGCTGCGGGTATTCTGGAAGGAAGGGACAGAACTATACCACTCCCCACAAGTGACCAGAGAAGCCCTCTGAAAACAAGGAATAGAGACCACCGATCTACCTAAAGGTCCTACACTTAAAAGAGAAGAGCAGGACCAGGATTGGCAGATTGTGCTCCCCAGGAAGAATACGCTGTCCACGATTCACACTACCTCTGAGTCTATCATGCACCTCCAGGACCTAATCAAAAAATTGGCCAGATTCTTGGAGCAGGATTTAGAAGCAGCCGAGGGCAGAACTGGTGACTCCGTGAAATCTTTGGTTAAAGCTACATTCTTGATGCAGTAAGTATAAACAGAGGCGTTCTCTAATAGCTTAGAACCGATTGTACCACCTGCTATATGCTGCGACAGCAGACCTTCCAGGTCTGAGTAGATTTAAAAACCCTCACCTATGCTATGAGGACTTATTTTATATTCCGGACCTCTTATCTGTTGTTCATGGCCTCCCACCCTTTGACTGTCAAATACCTCCTTGCTCTCTAGTTGAACACCACCACCCCAGAAGCCAGATTTCTGCCATTCACCAGTGACGTTCCTTACCTTGATCGAAATTGAGAATGGGGCTGAAAAGTATGTGGACCTGATGTATTTGGGCTATGAACATAGAGGGGCTATAAAACATGGACGGGGGGAGGTTCTACTAATAAGCCTATGTACTATCTCGTGTATTCTACAGAAGCAAGACCCTGCTTTCAAGCCTCTCTAAGGGTCTGTGAACAGAAAAGGCTTTCCAATGGAGAATTTAAGAAAAAGTTAGATTTCGTTTGGGCAAAAGAACTTCAAACGAAAAGATTATTTAAAAATGTTTTTTCTTCTTTCTATCTTTTTTTAAAGGGGTAATGTGTTTGTACTAAAGTTTTCCTACACTGCATATCCTCTCACCTCTAAGCAACTGGAAGGAGTTGGGGCTAGGATTTCTATCCTTTTTGTCTTTACTTTTCTTTGCCTCCCCCTCCACAGGAAAAGTACAGTTACGTAAGAACTTATCGTAACAGTAGATCTTCGAGAACAGCTCTTGCAGCAGGTTACACCATTAGGACTGAAGCCGGCAGGCGTCAGGATCCCACGGAATTCTTCTAGCTAGCTATCTTCAGCGGGGACCTCCCCCGACATCGGTCCGGCCCCCGACGTCAGGCGTAGTACATAAGGGGGCGGTCCCGCCAGATTCCCCAGTTCTCCCGCCGGAGACTCCCGGCCGCAGAGTGACATCAGAATGGGAGACCGAGGATCCGTCATCAAAAGGCAAAGGCGTAAGCCCCTGCCCAAAACTCGATAGAGCCATGCCTCCTCCAAGGAAGTAATAGTGAGGGCGGAAAATTACCTGCTACCAAGAGCTGTTCTCGAGATCTACTGTTACAGTAAGTTCTTACGTAACTGTACTATCTTACTCGAGAAACAGCTCTTGCAGCAGGTTACACCATAGGACTGATTTCAAGCAATAGTGCCTGTAAGCATTCTGGGAGGAGGAAACTAGGAAAGATCCTTGACAAGTCCTGACTCTAGGACAGGAGACCCTGTAGCACGGCCAGGCCGGAACCGGCTCTCCGCCATGATGCAATATCCAGGCTATAGTGCCTAATGAATGTGTGCACAGAGCTCCAAGTAGCTGCGGCACAAATGGTAGAGGTGGAGACATTACGAAGTGCTGCAAATGAGGTAGCCACCCCCCTTGTTGAATGGCCCCAGACTGTACCCGGAAGGGGCTTCTGTTTGCTGTCGTAGCAAAATGAGATACACTGGACAAGCCAGCGAGAAAGAGACTGCTTTGAGACTGGTTGGCCCATCATCCTCTCAGCAAAGGAAATGAAGAGTTGCTCCGACTTGTGAAACTGTTTAGTTCTGTTCAGGTAATACCTTAGACAGCGGTGAACATCCAGGGTGTAAAGCAATGCCTCTCCTCTATTGGAATATTTAGGAAAATATACAGGTAAATCGATGTCCTGGTTGAGAGTGAGGGCAGAGATCACCTTAGGCAAAACCTTAGGAATTTTCCTCAGAGATACTCTGTCCTGGTGGAAAATTAAATAAGGCTCCTTACACATAAGAGCATGGAGCTCGGAAACTCTCCTTGCTGACGTGACAGCAACCAAAACTAACGTTTTCCACGACAGAAAACGTAGCTCACAATCCACGGCAGGTTCAAAGAGGGGGAAGTGTGAGTTGTTCCAGGACAAAGAGTAAGTCCCATGGAGGAACTGGATCCTTAATGGGTGGCCTAAGGTGTAACACCCCTCTCAGAAAATCTCGAGAGGCATCAAGCTGTGCCACTGTGCGCTGTCCCACCAGGAAGTGGTAAGCAGAAATCGCGCAGAGGTGCACCTTAATAGAGGAGTAAGCGAGACCCGAATGGAATAGGGAAAGTAGGTATTCCAGCACCACTTTCACCGGGCATCCTAGAGGGGAAAGGCCGCGTGCTTGCGACCACAAGCAAAAGCGGCGCCATTTCATGGCGTACGTCGCATGCATTGCCAGCTTTCTGGCCATGGAAAGAACTTCCGCCACCTCTTGTGAGACCCCGTGTCGCAAAATGGCTATGTCTCTAGGAGCCATGCATGCAGGTTCAGTGAGCATAAGTCCGAGTGGACTAGAGAACCTTCCTCCTGAGACAAGAGATGGGAGCTGAAAGGCAACGGGATTGGAGGTTCCTGGGACAGCTGCGTTAGCAAGGGGAACCAGATCTGCCTGGGCCAGAATGGGGCTACCAGGATCATTGTTGCATGCTCCCTGCGCAGTTTGAGAAGAACTCTCTGGATCAACGGGAAGGGAGGGAAGATGTAGAGGAATCTGTCCGCCCAGGAGAGGGACAACACGTCTCACCAGAAAACACCAGGCTCTGGATCTAGCAAGCAAAAATTGGGCAGTTTTGCGTTGGATGGGGAAGCGAATAAGTCCAGTTCTGGAGTGCCCCATCGAAGAAACAGATCTTCTGCTACCCCTTGAAGAAGTTCTCACTCGTGCACCTTGGCCTGGGAACGACTCAGGCCGTCTACAATTGTGTTGTCCACTCCGGGAACGTGAACTGCAATCAGGCTCGCGCCGTGTCGGATTACCCAATCCCACACTCTCATTGCTTCCCTGCAAAGGGGTTAAGAGTGTGCGCCTCCTTGTTTGTTGAGGTAATACATCACCGCCGTATTGTCTGTTTGAAGCATGAGAGTATTCGGCAGGATCTCTGATTGAAAGGCCTGCAGGGCGTAAAGGACCGCCCTCAGCTCCAAAATGTTGATGTGGAGATGAGCTTCTTGAGGGGTCCACTTTCCCTGGGACCTCACCCTGTTCAGGTGTGCTCCCCACCCCAGCCCTGAGGCATCTGTGGAAAGAATCACCTCCGGGGATGGCGCTGTGAATGGAACACCCGCAGAGAGTGTTCCTGGGTCTAGCCACCACTGCCAGTCTCGAATCACGGCATTCGTGATTCTGACCGGCTGCTGCATGTGGTCTTGCCTTTGGTCCCACTGCACCTTGAGCATCCACTGAGTTATCCGCATGTGGAGCCTTGCCAAAGGGATGGTTGGAATGGCCACAGCCATGTGTCCGAGCAAACGAAGGACCAGCCTGGCAGGAGCAGTCTTCTTCGCCGAGAGGTCCCTGATGAGGAATCTGATGCGTTCTGCTCTTTCGTCGGGAAGAAATGCTTTGCCTTGGATGGTGTCCAGAACTGCGCCTATGAACTGCAGCTTCTGTGACGGTATGAGGAGAGACTTCTCGTAATTGATGAGGATGCCCAGAGACTGGAATAGAGCCTGGGTGCTCTGGATAGCGAGCAACAACGCCTCTCTGGAGACGGCCATGAGAAGCCAATTGTTCAAGTATGGGAACACATAGTGGCCCTGTCTCCTTAAAGATGCTGCCACGACTGCCATGCACTTGGTAAAGACCCTAGGGGCTGATGATAGTCTGAACGGGAGAGCTCGGAACTGGAAATGGTGGCCGAGAAACTCGAAGCGCAGGAACCTCCTGTGCGCTTGAGCCACAGGGATATGCAGGTAGGCGTCCTGCATGTCTAGGGACGCTAAGAAGGTGTCCTGCCTTAGCATGGGAATGAGACCCTGAAGGGTCACCATGCGAAATCGTTTGTAGGCGACCAATGTATTTAGGTCGCTGAGGTCCAAGATTGGACGGAGGTCCCCTGTTTTCTTCGGAACCAGAAAGAAGTGGGAATAGTATCCGGATCCTATCTGGTTCTCTGGAACATACTCCACCACTCCCTTCTGCAGGAGCGCGAGTATTTCTTGCCTGATAAGCAATTTGTGCTGACCCGAGTAATGGGAGAGCAGAGGAGGCCTCGAGGGTGGCTTGTCTGCGAATTCTATAAAGTGGCCTCTTTCAACCAACTGAAGGACCCACCTGTCGGTGGTTATGGACTGCCACCCTGGCAGGTAGTCCACAATGCGACCCCCGACCTTGATGTCCTGTTGATCCTGAGGGGCAGGTGCTGGGAAGGAGTCATGCTGTGGCGGCGGAGGGGCCCGCGGGCTGAGCCGGCTTAGCTGGGCGCTGGCCTCGGCCCGCGGGCAACTTTCCCTGGGCTCTGCGAGAAGCGAAGCCCCTCTGTTGTGGTCTGGTGTGGGACTGCTGTCTCTGCGTCCGGCTACGAAAAACGGCTTTGGTTCCTATGAAAGGAACTAAGCCTGGGTCGGTACATTGCCTGGACCAACCTCACCGCCTTCCCAGCCTCTTGGAGTTTGGTGAGGACCTTCTCAGAGGATTCACCAAAAAGAACTTCTCCGTCAAAAGAGGCATCCAGGATGTTCTTCTGGATGTCTGGGGTGAATCCGGAGACACAGAGCCATGAGTGTCTCCGGAGGCATACGCCTGAAGCTGCCGCTCTGGCCGAGAAGTCCATGGAATCGTACGCGGGCTCGCAGCACCTGGGTTCCCACGTCTGAACCCGTACGGAGGAGTTGTAACATCTCCTCCTTCTGCTCACCATCTGGCAATTTGTCTGCCAGGTCCAGTCCCTGCTCCCACAAGGCATTTTGGAACTGTACCATGTGGGTTAAGTAGTTCAGGGATCTGATGGCGCAAGTAGCGGAAGCATAAGTGCGCCTGCCCATAGCATCCAGCTGTTTGGACTCTGGATCTGGTGGCAGGGTGCTCAAATGTTGCAGTCTCTGGGACCGGTCATGAGAGGCTGTGATGACCAGAGAGTCGGCCAGAGGATGTGAAGCCAGATACTGGTCCTCCCTAGGGGCCTTGTACAGGCGGTCAGCTTTCTTCGGCATCGCCGGGAGCGAGTGTGGACGCTTCCACGCTGCCTTGGTGACATCCACGAAAGTGTCCACCAAGGGTGGTACCACCACATGCTTAGGATCTTTCTGCCGAAGATACCTGGCGAGGCGTAGTCTCTCAGGGTCCAATTCTTCCACATCCCAGCCCATGTTCTCTTGGATATGCCTCATGATCTCTGAGAATGATGGGTCATCCGGAGGAGATCTAGGAAGTTCACGTGGGTCCAGAGAAGGGATGTGGATCGGAGAGGGGGATCTGTATCCTTCCGAGAATTCCGATCCAGTGTCCTCCATCGACGGCGAACGGCGACGTCTTCTGGGTCTCTTAGGGCTGGGTGACCCTGAAGAAGATCTGGACGGAGGTCTCCTTTTATCTGGCCTCCCCCTAGGAGGATCCGCCGGCTCCTGAGGGGAAGGTACCCGGCCTGCCGCTCCGGACGGAGTAGGGGGCACAGGGGCCAGTGGGGTCACAGGTAGAGGAGGAGGAGTAGGGGAGGGAACCACATCCCTTTTTATGGTATCCCACCAGTAAGTGAACAAGTCCTTGACCTCGGATATGGAGAGGCCCGAAGACGGACCGGGCGCCGATGGCCTGTCGTCGGGTTCCAGCGTCGGCTCCCCAGGGGTCTCAGGTTCCGGAGAGGGCTCCTTGGGGGGTGCGACAGGACCGGGTTCGCCCGTCTGGTCCTCGGGCTGGGTCAGCTCTTCCTCCATAATTGTCTCCTGACCGGCGTCGGTGGGAGGCGTCGGTGTCCTCTTCTCAATGGGTACGGGTAAGGACGTCGGTCCCCCGGCCGATGACCGAGAAGATGTAGGCCTGACCGACGATGGGTGTCTGGCAGTCAACGGTTCCTGGGACCTATGGTGTGGGGCTGGCGTCGGACGGGCCGGTGCCTGGACCGACGACTTCTTCAAGGAGGTAAGCTCTTTGGTCTTCCTCTGGGGAGGAGGAAGCAAGGAGGCAGACCTGAAGTCAGGTTCAGAACAGCGGGAACCAGACTTATGGTGGTGATGACAGTCCCCCAACCTAGCCAGGGCCTTAGAAGAGGAAGATGAGGAAGGCCTGGAGGTCTTGGCCTGAGAGGCAGAAGAGGAGCCTGAAGGAGTCTTCACCGCTGTGGGGAGAGGCTGAGAATGGGCCCGGGAAGGAGAGTGGTCAGACCGGGGGCCGGAGCTACGGGAGTCGGAGGCCCTAGATGGGGACTTGGATCTTACTCTCTCCCTGTGCTTCTCGGGGTGTCTTCGGGCCTTCTCTGAGGATTCCCCCTTGGAGGCTGCGTCCATGGCCCTGATTTTCTCTTCGAGCAGGAACGCCTGAAGGGCCTTCTGGCGACGGATCCAGGTCCGGCTGTTGAACCCCTGGCAAAAAGAGCAGGACCAGGTGTCGTGGTCTGGGCCCAGGCACCGGACGCAGGCCGAATGCGGATCCTTAAACGGGATTTGCTTCCCACAGGCGCACTTCGAAGGATGGCCTTCAACGGAGGTTGGAAAGGACATCAGACAGCAAAAGAGCCGAAAAAACGAACTTTTTCCCGAAGGAAGAACTTAACCGAGCGTTGCGAGCTAGAAACGAGCCGAAGGGTCGAGACATGCAAGTCGACGGCGGGAAAGCAACTGGGGAATCTGGCGGACCGCCCTTATGTATTTCACGCCTGACGCCGGGTGGGTACGCCGGGGTGGTCCCGCTGAAGATAGCTAAATAGAATTGGTAGGTCCTGACGCCTGCCAGCCGCCAGTCCTAATGGTGTAACCTGCTGCAAGAGCTGTTTCTCGAAGTAAGATCTAACATTTAGAGCACAGTTTTTTAAGTGGACAGGGCTGAAGGTTACAGAGCTCTACGGGCCACAATTGCTTCTGAGTCAAAGACTCCCTTGACTCAAGAAGAGGCCCTCCCTTCTAGGAGGAAATCTAAAATCTTCTTCCACCTACCTTTACATCAAGGTGGGTACAGAGGTCACTGAAAATATTTGACCTCCTACCTTGGAAGCTAGTGTAAGTTTCATAGTTAAGTGCACATAGTTTTACTGTTTCTGCTGTACCGGCTTTTAGATTTTTCTTGTCTGCAGTTGTTTGGAATGTAAAACAAATGGTGTATGCTAAGATCCACGTTACTATTTCTCAGCCTAGATAGAACAACTGGCATTGTTATGAACCATAAATATGGGTTATAAAATTTGTACAGAGGCCCGGATATTCAGACTGCATCTGGCAATGGCGCAAGCATAGGTGCAGCACATCTGGGATGCACCGGGGCCAGGACCAGGTGATATTCAACAGTGATGCACCATGGTGCAGCACCATTGAATATGGCACGGACTGCGCATGGTGCAGTGATGATGTGCCATCACAAGCCACAGATGGGGAGCACCAGGGATGTCGCCAGCACAAATGCAGTTGCGCTGGGCACACAACACATGATATTCAGAAGAGGCATGCAAAGGCCACTCGGGCCGCCGGGGGTCGGGAGGGGAGGGGAGAAGGAGGACAGGCACTCAACGGCTTGCTCTCCTTCTCTGGGGGTGGGTTGGGAAGCTTTCCCCACCGCAATACCGCCACCCACTGGGGAACTTGGGGGATGACGGTGCAGCAGAGAGATGCTACGGCATCGGGTCGACGCTGGCAGAGGACTGGAGCGGATGCACGTCTTGGCGTGCGCTCGACTCCTTGTGCCTCATTGCATGCCAGCGTCAGGGTGGTGTAACTTGGAGGATAAAACATCTCCAATCCTTCTAGAAGATGACCACCGATGCCTGCTTCGCCACCCACTGACTGGAAAAGGGCAGACTCTGCTGTGCAGCTCGCTCTCTCTCTCTCTCTGGGATAGAGGAGGGTAAGGGGGTTCCCTCGTCGCCCCGCCTGGGGGGGGGTAATCCGGGCCATCAAAGGGCCCCGGGGATTAGTGAGTGTGGCACTCTAGGAGCAGACCCTTGGACAGTTGGTAGGGTCAGGGAGCAGAGTACCTTGGAGGCCTGAAGAAGTGGAGGTTAGGAGACAGTAGAGGCACAGAAAAATAGAAAGCAAAAAATAAAAAATGGGGCCATAATATATGCAAGGTGCAAATGGGACCATTTGCATATCATTATGACCCCATTTGCATATGTTGTGCAGGGCAGCCCAGCGAAATGCGCCTTGTGCCCTGAGTTGCCGCTGTAAGCCCCTGGTGGTCTAGTGCCCCCCTTCCCAAAATTCCTGATCACGCGCAAATGTTAAAATAATATCCCTGGTGGTCTAGTGGCATCCCCTTCCCCCCGTAAACTCAATCGCGGGCAAATGTTATATGTATATCGCTAGTGGTCTAGTGGTATCCCCCTCCCTCCTGTTTTGCCTGATCACGGGCATCTGACTTAAATATCCTCCCAGGTGTGCCAGTGGTACCCCCCTCCCCTCCACCCACAGAGGACCCCTGTCACCCAGCTCCCCCCCACCATCGGTGGGCGGCTGCACTCCAACTGTATACCGCCCGACCACCTGCCGAATGACAGCTTACAGTATGAACTGTAAGCCAATTGGTCCACAGTGTGGATGAATGGGCTTGCACACCATACTGTATTACACAGACATGAATCCATGAATGAACCCATTCACAGATTTGTGCCTGTGTAGTACAGTATGGTGTTCAAGCCGATGATCACTGTGAACCAATTAACACAGATCTGCATGAGCTGGCGCTCGTTAACAGGCGTCTGTGACTGTCCGGAGTGGTGGCCGCCCGCTGACGGGGGGGCTGTGGCGAGTCGGGAGCCACCACTGGCACCTGGGCTATGTCGGATGCCTGATTGACAAGGTGAGAGAACTGAACCACCGAAATATTGTTGTAACATTTGCCTGTGATGGAGCATACGGAGGATGCCTGAATTACAGGAGACTCATTAACCTTTGTCGCCCGTGATCGGGTTTATGGGAGGAAGGGGGGTTACCACTGGACCACCAGGTTTTTAACCTGTACATTCACCCGTTGGGCATAACGGGAGGGAGGGGGGAACAACTGGACCACCAGGGAGGGTTTGGGTGCTCATGGACGGTGTCCCTGCTGGGCAGGTGGCCACCCATGGCTGGCAGGTGCTTTGTTGCACCCTGCAATACAGCAGCCCACCTGTGGGTGGTCTGGCTTTGTTCCTTGTATTTTTGGCTCAACTTTGAGCAAAGCAGGGTTGAGCCAGCATATGCGCCTCACATCCCGGGCTGAATATCGGGATGTGCGGCATATGCATGGGCATGCCCCCTGCATTTGCACTGCATACATTACCATTGCGCCCTGGTGCATTGGGACTTGCGCTGCGTCTGTTAGCCTTTTGAACATTACACCAGGGTGCATTGTGGGGTTGTGCCAGCACAACTCTGTTGCGCCAGGTGCAACCCCTTTGAATATCTGGGCCATAATGTCCACGGACTCTCCAGTCCAATCAAGCACTCGAAGGTCTTGTCATTTCTAAGGTGTGAGGGGGTAGATATATCCCTACTACAGGAAACGCACCTCTCTCCTCTGGAGCACAAAAAATTGGAGTGCCTTGGATTCTCCCTGGTTGTAGCATCTTCTTACAAGGGGGGGTGGAGGAGGGGTGCTGTCATTTTGATACCCCCAAGGATTCCTTTTGAGTGTCTGAACCAGATAGTAGATGGAGGGGGCAGATACACAGTAGCAAAAGGAAGGTTAAATGGGAAAATAGTAACTATTGCCTCTGTATACTTCCCCCCAAACACAGACTATGAAACATATTAGACATATTTTTATTATTATACCAATGGGGAGAGGGTACAACTATTTGTGGAGGAGATTTTAATATAAATTTATCTGCAATATGGAGACAGGGGAGGGAATGCCTCGGTATAGATAAAAAAGTGAGGAATCTGTCCAGACTATTGAAGGACATGGGTTATAATGATACGTGGAAACATTTAAATGGTTCCATCAAACATTATACCCTTTTCTCCCATGCTCATACAAGCTATTCTTCCCCTGGATTACCTCCTTCTGTCCAGGAGAATATGGAGATTGCTCAGAAAACATGGGTCAGAGACTTTATTCTATCTGACCATACACCTGTTTTCTTGCAGATACAATGTGGTAACTTTAGAAAGAATACCATATGGAGACTTAACCTATACCTATTACGTAACCCAGAAACTATATAGGATATTAAAAACACGTTGAAACAAGCTATCCTGGACAATGACTCTCCAGAGATAACCATCCCTATATTATGGGATACATTAAAAGCCATTTGCAGAGGGAAATTTGTAGAAATTTCAGTTAAAAATAAAAAGCTAAGGGAGCAGAAAACATCCCTGACAGTACGTATGCAAGCCCTTGAAGAACTACAGAAAAATAAAATTAATAGCAAGGTCACGAAAGAGATCAGGGCCTTAAAACAGGAACTAAATTCAATTTTAGATTATCATATTGAGCAAAAACTACTTTTCCTCTGCCAAAGAGACTACGATGGTGGCCCTAGATCATTAAGATCTTAGCCAGACACCTCAGAATACAAAGAGCCAGGGCTACCATCTATTGTATTAAAAACATTGCAACAGGCTCCCCCCAATATTCCATAGATAAAATTGCGAATACATAGATACATAGATACATAGACAGTGTCGGCAGATAAGGGCCTATGGCCCACCTAGTCTGCCCATTTGAGCTTGTAAGTTCAGTTTGTTTTCCTAGAAGTCTATTTCCCCTTACCCCTGACCTCTAGAATTCCTTTATGTCTATCCCATGCATTCTTAAATCCCGTGATTGTTTCAGCCCCCACCACTTCCTCTGGCAGGGTGTTCCACTTGTCCACCACCCGTTCTGTGAAGAAATTCTTTCTCATGTTTCCTATTATATTTAGAATACTGTAGGCATCTCTCTACCTCCCTCCCCTCAGCCACCAACACAAAAAATTAAATTGTTTTTAAGCTCTCTTAAACACCCAACACTACCTAAACATCTTGTACAATCCTTAATAGCTCCTATTACGGTTCAGGAAATAAAGATGGAAATTGGACAACTTAAAACTGGTAAATACCCAGGTTCTGATGGGTTGCTGGGAGAATTTTATAAATCCTTTGGTCAGGAATTGCTTCCTCTCCTCCATCGTCTGTTTTGAGTATCCAGACCCAAAGGGAGTCATCCCTCCATCTTGGAACTTTGCTGTAATCTCTGTCATACTGGAGCCAGGCAAGGATCCCACGCAGCGTGGTTCCTACCGTCCCATCTCTGTCCCTAATACGGACTACAAAATTATGGCAGCAATGATGTCCAGAAGACTGTAGCAAATTGCTCCCTTATTAATTTTTATACAATGGCAAGAAAGAATCTCCTGATTGGTCAGTTGGCCATCATAGCAGGGATGTTATCCTGGCATAACATCCCTGCTGATTTTTATCATAGAGCACCTTGACCACTGTCTGCATCTTTTCTTAAAAAAATATTTTAAAACACTAAATAAAATTCTTTAAAATATTTTTTTTCTATATAAAACAACGAGCCATTGTATAATAGGAATAATGCCCTCCAGCGTGGGTGTTATGCTGGGATAACATCCCTTCTCGGGTGTTGGACGCCCTCGGCCGGTGGCCTCAGGCCCAACCACCTGAGGTGGCATGTTATCCCAGCATAACACCCACGCTGTCAGAAATTATTCCTTTAATCAAGACCAGAGTGGATTCATACCAGGCCGACAGGCTGCTGTCAATATAAGACGCAGCATATATCTTATTCATCATATCTAGAGCCAAAAGAACCCTGCCTTATTTATGAGTTTAGATGCCGAGAAAGCATTTGATAAAGTATCCTGGGCATTTCTGCGTGGGGTCCTTGCCAGCTTTGGATTTCCTGAGCAGTTTATCACTTTAATTTGTAAATTCTATACCAATCCACAGGGCTATATACGACCTAATGGACGCATATCTAGGAGTTTTCCACTCCAAAGAGGCATGAGGCAGGGATAGCCCATGTCCCCCCTGCTATTTGCCTTCTGTATAGAACCGTTGGCCCAGCTCATTAGACAGATAAGGGAAATATGAGGTGTACATCTGGCAGCTGAAGAGCATAAATTAGCTCTGTTTGTGGATGATGTTTTGGTTTTTCTCTCAGACCCTGACAAATCCCTCCCTGAGTTATTCCACCAGTTAAAAAAATACTCTGAACTGACTGGATATTCATTGAATACGACAAAAATAGAGGTTCTAACATTTAATTATAGTGCTCCCCCCCATCAGAAACCACTACCAATTTAAATGGGACATGCCCTCAATAAAATACCTAGGGATTAAAATACCAATAGACCTAAGTCTGCTCTTTACACTTAATTATCCTCCATTATTATCTACCCTAAAAACCGATATACAGAGATGGAACCTACTACCCCTTTCTTTTTACACTAGGAACCAAGCTATTAAAATGAATGCCCTACCTTTGTACCTATTTCAGTGTGTACCATGCAACATATCAGCTAAGGAACTATTATGCTGGCAGAGAATGTTAAGTGCTTTTATTTGGCAGGGGAAGAAGCCTTATATTAAGTTACAATTGCTTACCCTTCCTAAAACTGTGGGGGGATAGCATTCCCAAACTTACAAAACTACCGGATCTCCTCCCAGATAAAACTAGCTGTCTTATGGGGTAACAAAAACTATACAGCGCATTGGAAAGAAATGGATCTTGCTAGCCCATTGACTTTCTCCCTCCCATCCATATTATTTTGCCCTGATAAGTTGAAACAGACTGCCATGATACTTCCTGAGGTAACAGCTGCAGTTTTGGAGGCTTGGAAAAGAGGTGTACATCAAAAAGCAACTCAACCACATATTTGGAAATATGCATGGTTTGTAACTAACCCTGATTTTAAGCCAGCTAAAGAGAGCGCTTGGTACAATTTTCAGACCTCTAAGGGTTGTGTAGCCCCCTGGCAGTTTCTACGTCAGAACCAAATAATAATTTTTGATGAGGCACAATCCAAATTTAAATGGGAAGCAAAAGATATACTTTACTACTATCGAATCAGAGACCTTTTGCTCTCCCAACAAAGAAAGGTAAATACCAGCTCTCAAATTGTAGCTGATAGCTCCCCTTTTGTCCAAATCTGGAACTCAACAGCAGGGGAACATGCTATTTCCAGTATACATAAATACCTTATAATGCAGCAAATCCATGTGGCAGATGGCTTAAAGTTGCGCTGGGAAAGAGACCTTAGATCTCCACTCTTCCAGCAAGTGTGGCCTAGGATTTGGGGTATGACCTGGTTAACCACGTCCTCCCCCCTGTGGAGGGTGTATATAGGGAAGGTGCGAGCAAGGTTTTTTCTTGTACCACAATTCATGGCCAAATGAAATCCTGGAACTACCTCAGATTGCTGGAGAGAATGTGGGGACTCAGAGGCAACTCATGTGTATATCTTTTTTAAATGTACCAAAATACAAACATTTTGGCAGACATTAACCCAATATATTTACGCTTTATTTAACCTATCAGAACAATTAATCCCTTTGAACTTGATCTTGGGTATGCCTCCTGGAAGCCTTAGGGGTAAAGAAGCTTATTACCTGTGGTCAATTATTTTGGTAGCAGCATACAAAGCCATCACTAAGAATTGGCTCAAGAGAGAGCCCCCGACCACTGAGAACTGGAAAAATATAATATTACATATCCAAGGCTTTGAACAACTAACATATAACCTCCAGAATAAGATGGAGGCTCACTTGAATCGATGGTCTAGGAAGGAGCTCTTTTTGCTCACAATTGAGAGCTCACCCCATCTAGTGGAGAAAGGACCCTAGTGCATTATATCGATTTATCTTCTCCCTAAATAGGTGAAAAGAAAAGGCAGAGAACAACCCTTTCTATTCTTTTTTTTTTATGAATTAATACTTAGTCTAACTTAGGGAACACTCTTATTAGTTGGGTACCATATTACATTTATTCCCTTTCGTCCTGCACCACCTGGAAATAATATACATGATTTACCTTATTTTACTGCAACATTGGTACTGTTATCTAGATAAAATCATACTTTAAAGATAAATAAAGAAGTGAAAAAAAGAAAATACTGGCTATGGTAACTTCATCAACTATGACTTTGTCACTGTGGTGGAGCATGGTTGGTGGGGACCTGTCACAAGTCCCTACGAGGTCCTTGATGGTAGTCCATACTTTTTTGCCATCTTTCAGGCCTGAGACTGCTGATTTCTGTGGTGGGAGGCCTTGGCTTGTCGTATTACCCATGTGCACCTATTTCTAGCAGCTTTGTAATTTTGGACATTCTCTACTGTCCCCGATACCCTTGCTAGGTGCCATTGTAAATCATGTTCCCGCATCAAACCAAGGACTTGGGGGGGGGGGGTGATCTAGTCCATGCACCTCATTGCTGACAGCAGGCAGTTGGACTTTATGGCACTGGAGATGGCTGCGGGTGTAGATTAGGCATCCACTCCCTCTTTTCACCATGCAATCAAGCCTATACAAGTTGTACCCAGGCAGGGAGGTTGCCATGTCAGCAGTTCTGGGCGTGAGCCAGGTTTCCATCAGCGCGATAATGTCAGGCTGCATAAGTGCCACCCAGGATTCAAACTGAGTGAGCTTGGCCAGCAGGCTGCCAGTGTTTAAGGACACAATCCTCAACCTCCCTGTGGGTGGCTGGGTCTGTGTGTTGGCAGACATAGGGCCAGGGTTGGGTGAACATTTCCTGAGATCAGTAGTAGGATCAGGATGAGCATCCTAGGTAATTCAGGGAAAAGGTGGGTTGTCTTTGCTCTCTGGTGATTCTGTGCCTTGTGTGTTGTTGGAAGGGTGCAAAGGCTGCTAAGAAGTCCTGGGTATAGGCACAGTATTGACGTGTTGAGTCCTGGGGGGCTGTGATACCTGGCATGGGGTAGGGGAGGACGGTCAAATAGCTGGGTGTTACTGCGGGTCACCCACTGGGCTGGAGGACTCTCTTCTGCAAGTACACAGCCTTAGTGGTTCGGGGTGTTATCCAGGTATGGGCCCATTATAGGCAGGGTTACCATCAGGAGAATGATAAACTGTGCGTTGAGGACTCGGGGGTGGGGTTATAGTCAAGACCTATTCTTCTTCCTGGTTTCAGCAGGAATCTGGTCATTAGTCTTAGCCAGGCAGCACCAACTTGTGAGCGGACCTTGGCTACTGGTCTGTGGCTTCCAGTATGTGCAGTTTATTAATTAATATAGCTGTGTCTGCAGGTCAGTGAGATACACCGATTCCTTCAGTTGGTAAAAAAATTAGGCTGGTTTAGAGTTCAGTGTGGTGTCTTCTAACTTAAAGAGTTAAGATTTAACACCAACAAGTGTTAGGCCCTATAACTGCATTCTGTATCTTTGAGGGGAGTTGCAATATTAGTGAGAGGGGAGGATGAAGATTGCCTAGGGGTGGTACCGCGGGGGGGGGGAGAATATTTAATAAAGGCTGGGGGTGGGGTAGGGGGGTGAAAATTCAAGCTGGAATAACAGAAAGTGAAACAGAAATGGGATTAGTTGCAAGGCATATATAACCCCTTGTTGGCGCTATCCCAAGGGCTACTACCCCTGCCTGCGTGACTAGTTGCAGGTTAAGGGGCCTGGGTACTGAAAACAGGTGCCTCCACCTGGAGGACAGGGTTGGTGGTAGCATAGCTGACCTGGGTACAGCACTCCGGGGCACTGTGACCCCCCTCTTTCCCCCTCTAGTGGCCTAAACAATGAACAGAATACACAGGTACAATAGCCCCAAAACAACAGATATATCCTCACTCTGATTGCACTTACCACCAGGGCTGGTTCCACCTGTTCTGCCCTGGAGACCCCCTGTAAAGTAAGGTTGAACACAGCAAACAATAGTACCACAGTGGAAGCCAGAAGGAGAAGGAAACATATTCAATTCAGTGCTTTACAGTAACTGGTAATTGCTATTTTTCTTTGAAACTTAGATTGTGGGCTTTTAGTGACACTGTAATTTATTTGCCGTCTTTACTTAGAATTGTTTTTGGGCTGTTGAAAATTTAAAACATAGTGGTGGTGTATTTATTTGCTGTCTTTAATTGCTGCAAATTTAGTCTTGGCTTGTCTGACTTGCCCTGTAGTTTGGGTGAGAGGTGTTAATTGTCTGGCCTCTGACCTCGGCTACATGATAACTGGAGGTGGGGCTTAGTCAGAGTTGAGGTAGCAAGTGAGTTTTGTTTTCTCAGAATAAGCCAGAAGGAGAAGGAAACATATTCAATTCAGTGCTTTACAGTAACTGGTAATTGCTATTTTTCTTTTAAACTTAGATTGTGGGCTTTTAGGGACACTGTAATTTATTTGCCGTCTTTACTTAGAATTGTTTTTGGGCTGTTTAAAATTTAAAACATAGTGGTGGTGTATTTATTTGCTGTCTTTAATTGCTGCAAATTTTCGCCCCCCTCCCTCCCCTTCCCCCAACTCTCAATTATATGCCCTGTTAAATTTGATTGACAGGAGCTAAACACAGGGATAGTAAGGGTGTGGAGTAGAGGGCATAAGGGGAAGAAGCCACCCTCAGCACAACAAGTGTTTTGACTCATTTATTTATTTATTGGTTTATTTTCTTTTTAAAAGAAAAGTATCTGAGGATCAGTGGCAGGATTTTTAGGACAGTAAATTAATAAAAGAGAACTAGGAGAGCTTCAGTAACAGACAAGTATTGGAATAGCAGTATAATTGCAGTATAATGTGGGGAGTGGTGCAATGCAGTGGCTGGAGGGCAGCCATATTCAGGCGAGACCTTGGACACTGAGGTGCTGCCCTATCTGCATGCATCTCTGGACTGCTGCGGGATGGTAGCCAGACTCAGGCGGAAGTAAACTGGGTCAGGAGTACCATCACCCCTATCCTAAGACCACCCAGTCCAAAGCAACTGCCTCAAAGGATGCCGAGCGAGGGAGCACTTGGGTGACAGTGGACTCCAGGGAGGTTAGGCGGTCAGGCAGAGGTACATCCCAGATCCTATTCCACTCAAGAACTCATATGCCACACTGGCAAACGGGGACAACCAAATAGAGGTACCCAGAGAAGTGGAAGGAAAGGATGTGGAGGTTAGCCAAGGAAGTGACCTCAGAGGGGAGAGCAGTGGACCCCAGAGGAGGAGGAAGCGAATCCCGGTGGGGGACTCCATCATAAGAGGGATCCAGCTAGGAACACAGGACGGGGAGGGCAGGGAGGTGAGGTGCCTATCAGGCGCCATGGCATGGAAGGAAGACCCTGGGGAATCACTGGGAAGGCAAGACGGGAGGGTGAGCTGGATGTCATTATCTACCTAGGTACTAATGACCTGGCAAATGGGGACCCAGAGGAAGTTCAGGAAGAGTTTAGGAAATTGGGAAGGGGTCTCAAGCAAGTAGCTACTTCTGTCACTTTTTCAGAAGTATTACCTATGAGAGGCAAGGGAGAGCATAGGGGTGCATGCATCAGGAACTTTAACTCATGGTTGAAGAACTGGTGCTGTGAGGAAGGGTTTGGATTCATTGGTGACTGGGGATCCACCTGGAGGGATGGAGGTTTGTTCAAGCCTGACAGCCTGCATCCATCCTGGAGGAAATCAAGCACTAATGATAAGTTTAAATGCTACATTGACAAGCATTTAAACTAGCAAAGGAGTGGCAGGCCAGTAAGGAGGGTACCTACTTGCTCACCCCCCACAGCTAGCAGTGGAACCAGTGAACCAGAGGAGTGGCTATCTCTACAAAGCAGTGTGCAAAAGATGGAGATTCGCGCCCAAGAGGTGGATAGGCAGAAAAGGGGCAAAATTCAGCAGTAGAGCAGACAGCAAGGAGAACCAGGGATAAATGACAACCAAGGAAGGGGCTGGAGTAGAACAGCAAAACAGTCTAGGGAGATCAAATCATGGAAAGCCATGTGTACCAATGCCAGAAGCCTTAGCAACAAGATGGAAGATCTGGAGGCTGTCATGGTGCAGTCAGACCTGGACATTGTGGCCATCACTGAAACCTAGTGTAATGATAACCATGACTGGGAGATGGCCATACCTGGCTACAACATATTCAGAAGAGACAGGGCAGGTAGGAAGGGAGGAGGAGTGGCACTGTATGTGAAAAATGACATAAGGGCCACAGAGATCCGGGAGGAACAACATGGGGGAGAGATACTGTGGGTTAAGCTGGAAAGGAAAATGGGGCCAGCCATCCACTTGGGTGTGGTCTATAGACCACCAGCCCAGGAGGAAGAAACAGATAGGGAGCTGATGCTAGCCATCCAAGGATGGCAGACAGAAATGAGTAGTACAGGTTGGAGACTTCAATATTCCAGGCGTGGACTGGAGCATCCCAGCAGCAGCATCAACTAGAGCAGATTTATCCTGGACTCCTTCAGGTGCCTTCCTCAAGCAACTGGTCATGGAACCAACCAGCAGAAGGCAATACTGGACCTTGTGTTCACAAACAGGGACAGTGTGATGGGGAGTGCAACAGTGGGGAGCACCTGGGGAACAGTGACCACCAGTCATTGTGGTTTGAAATCACAGAAAAACAGACCAAACCACACAAAACACGTATCCTGGATTTTAAGGGCAGACTTTGGGAAAATGGGGAGATACTTGAAAGAGGCATTCAGGAATCAGGGGTTGAGGAACAGTGGGCAGTATTTAAAATGGGGATTACAAGAACAACAGAATTATGCATTAAGCAGTTTAGCAAGAGGAAAAGGAAGAGAAGACCATTATGGTTTTCCAAAGAGGTAGCAAAGAAAGTGAAAGCCAAAAAGATTGCATTCAGGCAATACAAAAAGACACAGGCAGAAGGGGATATGGAGAAGTACCAGGAGAAGCAAAGGGAGGCAGGAGGTCAGTAAAGGAAGCCAAAGCTCAGACAGAAGAACATTGCAAAATCAGTGGGTAGAGGGAAAAAACCTTTACAGGTACATAAGTGAAAAAGAAAGGCAAAGGGAGGGATAGTGAGACTGAAGGCGGAGGATGGGGGCGATGGAGGATGACAACAGTAAAGCTGACATACTGAACAGGTATTTCTGCTCAGTCTTTACTGAGGAAGAGGAGGGTAATGGGTCTGAAGGGAGCACAAGGGTGAGAATGGTGCAGAAATGGACACAAGTCCTTACAGAGAAAGGGTCTGGAAAGAACTGGAAGTAATAAGAGTTGATAAAGCAATGGGGCCAGATGGGGTGCACCTCAGGGTCCTTAAAGAACTAAGAGAGGTGGTGGCTGAACCTCTGGCTATCCTGTTTAGCCGATCACTTGAAACAGGGGAGGCACCCAAAGACTGGAGGACAGCAGATGTAGTCCCCTTATACAAAAGTGGGAACAAAGAGGAAGCGGGGAACTACAGACCAGTCAGCCTCACCTCGGTAGTGGGGAAGATCATGGAAGCACTACTAAAGGAGAGACTGGTGGATCATCTGGTTGTCAATGGACTACTGGACCCAAGGCAGCATGGTTTCACCAGGGGGAGGTCATGTCAGACCAATCTCATTGAATTTTTTGACTGGGTGACTAGGGAGGTGGATCAGGGGAGGGCAATGGACATGGCCTATCTGGACTTCAGCAAGGCCTTTGACACTGTGCCACATAGAAGACTATTACACAAACTGGGGAATATAGGTGTGGGCAGGACAGTAGTGCGGTGGGTGGGTAACTGGCTGGGTGGCAGGACACAGAGGGTGGTGGTAAATGGCTATCACTCCACAGAGGGAAGAGTGACCAGTGGGGCACCACAGGGATCAATGCTGGGACCGGTCCTATTTAACATCTTCATCAGTGACATTGTGCAGGACCTAGAAGGCAAATTTCACTGTTCGCTGATGACACAAAGCTCTGTAACAGAGTAGACACACCAGAGGGTGTAGACAGAATGAGAAGGGACCTGCAGAAACTTGAAGAATGGTCAGGTTTGGCAGTTGAAATTCAATGCAAAGAAGTGCAAGATAATGCATATGGGGCACAAAAACCCTGGCACAATATATCAGTTGGGGGTGAGGATATAGCATGCACCAAGCAGGAAAGGGATCTTGGGGTTATCATCTTTGATGACCTCAAGGTAGGGAAACAGTGTGACAAGGCAGCAGGTAAAGCAAATAGGATGCTGGGATGCATAGGCAGGGGCATCACCAGCAGGAAAAGGGAGGTCATAATTCCACTATACAAGGCTAGTGAGGCCCCACCTGGAGTACAGTGTACAGTTCTGGAGACCTTACCTAAGGACATAGACTGGGTAGAAAGTTCAGAGGAGGGCAACAAAGATGGTACATGGATTGCATCACAAGTCCTATGAGGACAGGTTGAAGGAGCTGAATATGTACTCCTTGGAGGAGAGGAGGAGAGAGGATATGATGAGACATACAAGTATCTTACAGGGATGAACAGGGTGCAGGAATCACTATTTTTAAGTAAAAAGATGTTCCAGGACTAGAGGTCATGGGATGAAGTTGGAGGAGGACGAGTCAGAGGAAGCGTGAGGAAGAATTTCTTCACAGAATGGGTGGTGGACAAGTGGAACACCCTGCCAGAGGAAGTGGTGGGAGCTGAAACAATCACGGGATTTAAGAATGCATGGAATAGACATAAAGGAATTCTGGAGGTCAGGGGTAAGGGGCAACAGACTTCTAGGAAAACATAAACTGAACTTACAAGCTCAAATGGGCAGACTGGGTGAGCCATAGGCCCTTATCTGCCGACATTGTCTATGTATCTAGTGCTAGTTGTACAGAAGTGCACCACAGGCAGATTAAGTGCAAAAAGATTCAGATCTGATTTATTCAGGGGAAATGAACAAGGAAGGGGTGTAATCAGGTTGATTGGTTTAGGTACTGATTTAATCAGGCTACAAGGCATGCACTTTAGAGTCCCGCAACACAGTCACACACACTCTGGGTACCCAGTGGTGAGATAGGCTAGCCTGACACATTGCCCAGGGTAGGCCGGTGTTGCAGCTGGTTGGGGCCCTATTTTAGAAAGACAAGTCATTCACAATAACCCACAATTTGTAATCCAGTGCTAGGAGGCTTAGTTTGTGATGATTAGACAAAACAATTAAATCAGATGACACACTTTGATTGAGCTGTTTTTGCATGGAGCTACCCTGGTATTTACTCATGCTACCCAGTACAGGACACAGGATGGATGAAATGGAGACTGCAGGATGACTTGCTAGTTTGCTAGGAGAAGCAGGGCCCACACGATTTACCGTGGTGTCATTCCTGTTCATGATGTTCAGCAGGGGGCTGATCCCCAGGCAGGTCTCTCATTGATGGCCTTCTCTGTGGCGCGAGTAGCTGGCTGGGCCAAGGTGGCAGGGCCCAGACCAGGTGAACAATTTGGATGGCAGTCCGGTAGTGCTGGATTCAGCTTCCAGCTAGCGTGACACAAGCAGGCAGTGGGGAACCAAATCATGACCCATTAACACCATTTGGCACACTTATAGTAAAGCAAGGTAAATACCACAGTTCTAATGACAGTCTGGTCACAATCACAGTGTCTCTGTGCAAACCATACGCTCTGCAGTGGTTACAGACTTCCTGACAGGCTGATCGCATGGAGCAAATCTTCGGTCCTCTTCAGGCAATAAGGCAATCACAATTCAGTAATTCTTGTCACAAACTGGTTCAGATAAAGTCCGATTTCTATTTAGACTGCAAGATTCCCTCACGAGGGGCGATGAGGCAGACAGGCCAAACACAGCCTTTCCACCAGTTTCCTGCACGACTACGCAGGAGCAGCTGCTCAAATATCTCAAGCTGTTCACTCTCTCAACTCCAAACTCAGACTGACTCTCTGCTGCAGGCAGCTTGGGACTTTCCCTGTGATCCAAAAGGTTCGATTAGTTGATTCATCTGTCTGTCACAGCAAGGTCTCCCCTCCGGGTCCATTTAGGTGCCAAAGTAGAAGAACTACAATTCCTACAGAAATTCACTCCCACAAGACCCCTGGGGGCAGGCTCCATTTTAGGGCCCCCAGAGGTACTGATTGGTCCACAATGGCAGTCCAGAACCAAGATGGTGGTGATTTACAGAAATGTCCATGCTGCAAAGAAGGCAGGTAAGACAAACTTTGATATCATTATTATTAGAATAAATAATTAGCAGATAAGTACAGCTTCTAACAGAGCTCCCTCTGCGCAATTAGCGATGGCAGAACGGAGCAATTATCTGGCAGCCCAGGCAGGACTCGAGCTTAGAAACACTCAGCCCCCACCCAGATTAATTATACACTGCGATATAGGTGGCTCTTAAACAGACAGGACACAGAGGCTATAAAGGCACTCATATGCAATAGCTTTTAAACGGTTAAGACTCAGGACACCAGCCTGGTAGCAGGCATTTAGGCACACTCAAGGAAGACTTTTGGGAACCCCCGTTTGTGGGGGTTACACATAGCTTACAAATGAAATCTAGTCTAAACAGAGTAGTGTTCACAAAAAGCTGTATCACTTTAAACTTAGTTTCTGATCCAGGGTAAAATACCACAGGACCTTAAAACAAAGAGAGCTGTAATACTTTAAAACCTAAAAACCTGCACTCTAAAAGGTCCTGCACTTGAAACTACCCTTGGAGTGCAAGATTGCTGTAAACAGGCTTAGATTCACATTTAAATTAGGATTCACTGGACAATTTGGTGAAACAACCAGTACCAGAATCAATAAATAACATTAGCTTAAAGTCCAAAAGGAATGGGAGTAGCAAAGAATTAAAGAAGTGGAACAGCCAATCAGCAGGCAGAGCCGATGGTTCCAGCCAATCGGCATGGAGACGCCAGAAGTTTCAGCAGCATACCTTCAGTCTGGTGATCAGTGGGCAGTACAGTGAGGAGGCAGCTGGTGGACAGTGGGGATATGGCCAGGCTGCTTGCAGCAGCAGAGGCAGCTGTGTCAGGGGTGAAGGTGGGAGGCAGTTGTGGTTGTTTTTGAAATGTTGATAACATGCTTTACTTCTGTTTGTTGCACTCCAGTCTCCTCGGTCCCTGCTCCACTTGTGCTTGACCACTTTTTCTTGTTGTCCCTCCTTGTTTTCCTGTGCTTGTGCCTTTTGGGTTTGTGTTTAAGTAATTTGAGGGCTGCCGAGGGTGTGTTTAAACTTCGTGTTTAAACACACTGCTCCATATTTTATTTTATATAATTGCTGGATTTCCCTTTTTTGGCACAGCAATTATATAAAATTGCAGACGTTCCAATGTGGCCGTGCTCTGGTTTCGGTTTAGCCCGGTCCACACATTTTCAGTGTACAAGATTTTTACGTGTTTTAAAATATCTGTTTAGCCCATTCCAACATTTGGAAATGTGTAACATTCTTTAAAAATGATTTACCATTGAGTCCCACTGGTGGTTGAGTTTCGACCGAGAAGACAAGTGACGAGCAGTGAGGATCAGACAATGTGCAAAAGGCACATGTGCAGAGTGAGGGTGTGCGTTTGCCGTTATAAACACTCCTTTATAATGGCAAATTACACCACAGTTTCCCTATGGTTAAAAGGGAAAGCCATTAATTATAACCCATTTGCAAACTTTTCTCTCAGTTCCAATGCATTCCTTCCCATTAGGTTCACCTGGCTCCAGTCAGACAGCTGTTCCCACTCATACTCAGCCATTTCAGTCTGCCTTAATCAGTCAATCTGTTTCAGTATCATCATCGCAGTCTTAGTTTCAATACAGCTTCCTGCTTGTGGCTGAATTTAACCTATGATTTTGGCCTTTGATATGCATTCATATTTTCAGTACCTTGCCATTCAGATCACGCTCAATCATACTAGTCATTCCTGTCAGCAGTTATCATTCAATCAATGTCAGTCATACAAATCAGTTCTTTGGCCGTCATCATTCAGTCAGTCCATTTCTGCATTCATGTCATCAGGCTATATCAGCATATTCATACTGGTCTTTATCATAATCCCAGAATCTTGCCCAAAGGTTTTGCCCTGTGGGTAGACATACTCACTCATTCCCTTTGAAGTCTATATCTTGAGGGTAAGTCCCTTATCATAGCTAGGGGTCCTTCTCTGTAGCATGCTTGTCTCCTTGGGCACCTGCCAGCAGTTCCACTGGGTGTCAAGGTCCAGCACTCTGGGGGAAGCTTTAACCATGCAGATCCATGGTCAGCAGAACCTCACAGTGTAACATTTTAGGCTTTAGCTGCCAAAGAGCACGGCCCTCAGTCCACATGGGTTTCTTTAGCTGTGCAGACCATGTTGGCAGCACCTTTGAAAGCTATTCTCCCTGTGACTTCCTATGGTTCACCTAGTTTCATTCCATATCCCCTTCCTTTAGTGTCCATTCAAGGTTAGGCTTCCTCAGTCTTGAGACTGGGTGCTAGCCTTTCATCAGTTGCTACTGTCCTCATTCCATGGTTTGGAGGATAGGTCTCCTTCATTGGGGAACATCCTTTAGTTGTTGAGATTAATTTGTGGCTCCCAGAACGGCATCCTGTTAGAGGGGTAATGCAAGAGTTATCCCATCAAATATTTTCTCCTGAATTGGAACTCAATTTTTTTAAAACTTTTTATTTATCATTTTGCAAGCAAAACAATACTAGCAATTAATACATACATCGAAGCATACCACAATACTTGTGTATCAAAACATTACTTAAAATGGATATATACAACATCTTCCCCTGAAATAAACACACTGGGGGATTTGAAAGCTTTAAAACTACATCAAATGAGTAGAATTTTAGCATACTTCAAAGGAACTTTACAGGGAAATACACTAGGATATATAATCAAATTACCATTTACCAGGGCTGGCAGTATAGCCTAGAGGGTAGAGGAACGAGGTGTGAACGAGCTTGATACATCCAGCAGACCAGACCTGAGTTTGAGTCTCACAACCTCCACTTGCATACTGTGTGAAAAATACTGTGTGACTCTGAACAAGTCACTTAACCTGCCCAGTGCTCCCAGGTCGCCCCTGAAAACAGGCACTTGTGCCTAGTGGACCTAACCCGGTTACCAAAGACTAAAAAAAATTTAGAGATGATTACCCATCAGTTTCTCTCATGTCATACTGTTTATCAGTTCTGACATTACAGAGAGAGAGTAACTCTTTATATGAAACACAACAGCTGCATTTTAAATGATTCATCAATCCCTATGTACCAATTTGATAGAAAAACAAACAGTTTAACATACAGGCAGTGATGAAGTAAAACTGAGCAAACATACATGGTCCTGTAATAATATATTGCCATTATTAATATTAACAAGGACAGTCAGTCCAAAGGTGAATACAGTTCAACATATGGGCAGTGATTAAAGTAAATGTTGAAGTTTCCTCAAATGCCTTTTATACATAGTATGCCATTGCAAGACATGCTTCAGATGCTGAAGCTGCAATTTGTTTTGTAAACAAATCTGTCATAGTAATTTTTATGTTTGCTTGCATGCATGTGCAAGAAACATAGTGCCATCATCCGAGTTTCTGGAGGTGTGTCACCCCCTCTTCCAATTCCCTCCTTGTGTTTGCAGGCGCAGCCACAGTTGCCCAATGCATGCTGCAGCTGTCTATGACAGCACTCGAGAATGCAGTGGCTTACAGTTGAAAGGGAGAGAGCCGCTTCAGTGAGCACGATCAGATAAGGGAAGTGCTCGCTGAAGTGCTCTCCCTCCCTCCCCCAAACAGTCTTTCAGGTGCCACGCTGGCAGACCACCCCAGCGTGGCAACAATGTGTTTGGTTGACTGGGTGCCCAATCCCCAGTCGGCTCCACAATCCCCAAGAGATTACCGGGTGCCATGCTGAGAGCCCACTAGCGTGGCAACAGTAGAATGCCCGAGGGGGGTGCCCAATCCCCGTCAGCTCCACTGCCCCCACAAAGCTTTCCAGCTGCCACACTGGGAGCCCACCCCAGCATGGCAAACGTCCCGCGTCGTAATTAAAAAACAAACAAACCTGAAAACACAAAAACGGTCCCTTGCAGTCTTCCTGCCCCCTCCCCACCTCTGTGTACCCTGCCTTCCCACACCCCCACCTCACTCCATACTTACCTCCAGAGCTTGGCGCGATGATCTTCGGTGGACCAGGAACACGTCTGCACTCTTCAAAGCCGACCGCGAACTGAGGAAAGGCCGGTAAGCTGTATAATGTAATGAATAGGTTTTTTTCAACTTTACTGCATATCTCAGGCATTTTTTGGAATTTTGGCACCAAATTTTCAACATGGGGTTTTTGGGACCCCTCCTCATGAATTCTGTCACTGTCATGGCGTTAATTGGGCCCGAAGGGTCATTTTGCAGTCACTGTGCGAAATCATCTTTCGGGACTGATTAACTAAGTGACAGTGCCAGTTTTGATAAGGTGGGCTCTCAAAACCTATATTTGAAAATTTAATGCGTCAAAAAACTTTATTTCCTGGCGTTGTTAGCTGATCCTATACTGCGCTCATAAGTTCGCAAATTTTCAATATTTTCACTCCAGATTTTCAACATTGCCATTTTACCACACCTCCTTATGAGCAGTACAGCTGTCATTTTCACATCTCACCTAAAACATGTTTCCATACGTGGCGCTTGCACAATGCGTGCGCGGTGATTATCTTGAAATCAATGTATGGGACACATTAAGAAAATCACAGTGACACCGTTCATGAGCAGAGGTCTTAAAATGGCTATTTTGAAAATCTGGTGAAAAAATTCCTAAAAATTACTGTGTTACGAGTGAGCATTGTGCAGTTTCCGTGCACCCTCGTAAGTTCATGAATTTGTAATATTTTCAGTCCAGATTTCCACCAGTGGCATTTTTCTACACTTCCTTATGAACAGTACAGCTGTCATTTTTCACAACATGGCTGAAATGTGTTTTTACACTTTCAGCACAGAAATGCGTGATCGCTGTGGGAAATCATTGTTCAGGACAGATAAAGTCGGTGTACGAAAACAATGTTTGGGACAGATTAAGAAAATCACAGTGACACTGTTCATGACCGGAGGCCCCAAAATGCCTGTGTTGACAATCTGCTGTAAACAATTCCCAAACTAATTACATTATGGGTGCACGTTGCACAGTTTCTATGCACGCTCGTGACTTCACCAGTTTTTTTAATATTTTCACTGCAGATTTTCAACATTGCCATTTTTTACACCTCCCCATGAACAGTACAGCTGTCATTTTTCACATCTTGTTCAGAATGTGTTTTGCATGTGGTGACAAATGCCATAGTCTCTGTGCAAAAGCAGCTTCCGGCTAACAAACTGATATTGCCACTGTTCATGAGGTGGGAGTCACAAAAAAACCATGTTGAAAATTTGGAGTGAAAATACCAACGAATGCCTGAGGCGTTAGGGTTTCCGGCCATAACACCCCACCCTGTAGAGAATGACAGGCATCAGGGCTGTGACTTGGGATTGTCACCTGCAATGCTCATACCATTCCACCCCCACCCACACCCTGCAGCCACTGAGAGGCATCGAGGTGTGCCTTGGACTCTTCGGCCCCAAAGTTCACCCCATTCTCCTGTACCACACCCATCTCACAATATTTCCTGATGGAATGGGTACACATAAGGGCCAAAGACCCCAAGGCACACCGTGACACTTGTCGGTGTCTGCACGGTAGGGTGTGGTGAAATGGCGTGGCCATTATGCCTGATGACCCAAAGGCACACCCCAATGCCTATCACTATCTGCAGGGTGGTGATGGGGTTGGCTTCAGTTCAATACTTCACTGCCATTCTTATTATGCAGCTCTGTAACTCCTACACTACCAATGCCAATGCCAGCAAGCAAACATTCGACATTGACAAATGCTTGTTGTTTATGTTTAATCAGCATTTTGTCCTCCAGTTTTCTGTGTTTGGCCACACCCCCAGAATGATGTCAAACCAGGGAGCTGTCAATGTTGTACATACAGCAACAAGGTATTCTGGATAATTTATAATGTTGACTTAAATGTGCCTTACTCAGAAGTATAGTCCCATATGTTGGTAGTGGTGAGCACTAATATGTAACTGTCCATAGCAAGGCATTGTGGGTAAAAAAGGACCTGTTTTCCAATTTCCTTACTTTGAGACGCTGTCCCATATTCTCTGTTGAGGTGTCAACAATATAAGCTTTTGTATGCTTATGTTCACAACAATGCATTGTACATACCATATCTAGCTATAAGACTTCTATACTGAGAGATGTAGTCTCCTATTTCTGCAGTGAGCACAGAAATATAATACCCTGCATACTAATGTACATAGTGAGGCTTTTTGGGTACAGTACATAGGTGGTTTGTCTATCTAACACTAAAAGTGTCCCTTTAATAACTTTTTGCCCTCGTATGATGTCAAAGTTGGGGGTTGCAGCACTGAGAAAAAAAAGGGTGGGTTATGCAAATGAAGCAGAGCACTAAATTAAAAGGATTTATTTAATGGAAAACAGTTCTATTTGGCAGTTTGAATGGCAAAAGACTGATTCACAGCACCTGCTGTTTACTACTCTCATTTGCTATGGGAACCTTCAACATTTACTTTAAGTAAAACTGATCTAACAGACATTGTACTGTAGTAATAGCACCACTAATGTTATAAACCAAGAACAGTCACTCCAAAGGTAAACTTAGGATCTTGCATTTGTACTAACGGTGCAGCAGCCGAGATGGCGGTGATCGGCTAGTGGGGTCAGATGAGAAAGGGTTCTTATACATACATACCAGGCAGTTTATGGAGTGAGAAGCAGCCACATTGCTAAAAACCAAGCGCCATTTGTGAACTGTATGTTGATTGCTGTCGCAGTACAAATAACTCATTGCACCCAGATAGAAAGCAGACTAAAAAGAAATCCCATTGAGTTTCAAACATGGTCTCCTCGACCAGTAACCCTCTCCATTCCACTCCACCAAGCCCCATACACAGAAACACCATGAATGCCATTCAGTAGAGAAAAAACATCACTTTTTAAACTACAGAACTATTAACTTTGTCAGAGCCCCTTGTAAAACCCATTTAGTAGAGAAAAAAACACAACTTTTTAAACTACAGAACTAGTAAGTTTGTCAGAGCCCCTTGTAAAACCCACAGTACATTAGACGATCCACAGAGAATAAAAGGCACTAGAAACAGGCAAACCTTCCTTAGGTTCAGGTCTCTGTGGAGGTGTCAGAATCCATTCCAGTTGCAGAAGTGGTGTCGGCTTCTATTTTCTGAGTCAGCTTATTTGCCTCCTTCGGATCACTGAATAAGTATACTTGACCATTCCACTGCACCCAAAGGTGAGCAGGCAGGAGCGATTGATGTTGAGCCTTAAGGGTGTGTAAGGAGCTATGGATCCAATCAAAGACTTTCCTCCTCAGACGGGTGCTGTAAGATAGTTTGGGGTAACTAGAGATCTTGGTCTCTCTCCATATTGCAAGTTCTGCTTCTTCCTAGCCATTGCTAATACTCTGTCTCGGTCTCTGACTCCTGCACAGATGATAATGAAAGTCCTCAGAGCTGAATTATCTGCTGGTGCCCATCGGTGTGTGGGGGGTAAGTCTATAAGCCTTTTCAATTGAGAAAGTTTGTGCATCTACTATAAGGGCAAGAATATTTGACAGTAACATCTGAGCAAACCCCAAGGGATCCTTTCACTCAACTGATTCAGGAAGGCCCACAACTCAGAGATTACACTCCCAAGTTTGATTTTTCCAGAGTTTCCAAACATTGTTTCAATTGCAGGTTTTCCTTGACTAGAGTCGCTGTCACATCCTGCAATTTCATGGATGATGTCTCTGCTCTTTGAACTGTTATTTCAATTGAATCCATGCAAGTTTCTAAGGTGGCCACCCTAGGTGTTAAGGTGTCCAGCTTATGATCCATATCTTGGACTATTTTGATTAATTAGCTGAGCGTGGTGTTGACGGTAAGAAGAGTCATCTCGCTGCTGGAAGCTTCATTTGGGACCGATGCTACCTTGTGTTGAGCAGGCCTAAACTTCCTTCCTTGCATTTTTGGGTGCAAAAAAATTCTCCAGGTGGAGTAGCACCACAAGATTTTCCCATCCTGTACACTAAAGGTTAATCTATTAAAGTAGCAAATTGGTGCCCCCAAAAATAAAGTAAAAGATATTTTAGTTGATGAGTTACTGAATCTCTCTTTCAAGCTAGTATAAGGAATGTCTGTTCCTATCTGAAGTGAAGCTACACCCCCATGGAACTCAAAATTAGTAAGCTGACCTGTCATAACAATATGTACCCATACCAGGAGAGATGGCGCCCATCACAATGGATCCTCAGAACTTTTCTCTGCATGGGTTCTGTTCTCTCTGTATACCAAAGACCATACTATAGTTTATATATTTCATTCTAGTGTTTACTTTAGTAGTAGGAGTTCCGCTGTAAGTTGGGATAAGATGGTGGCTCACTTTTATTGTCCTACAATCCTGCCATTTTCTCTTTCCTTCTGGAAGTCATGCATCTGTCTGCTATCAGTTGTCATTACCAATCAGCTGTCTTTCATCGATCCACTCAGCTTGTATTTGCAGCTCCTGCTTTGCAGTTCTTTTAGGCTTCTTGCTAAGGTACCTTTGGCCTAAAGAAATTATGTTCCTGTGGCAAGGGTTGGAACACTCCTCAAGAGGGTTTCTTTGCCTTCATGGTACCCTAACAGTGTGGAGATCCCTCAGCGTAAAGAGAGGGCGAATGGCCAAAGCATCCAAATAAAATAGTCAAACAAATCAATCATCCAATTAGCCTCCTGACTATCAACAATGCTACACAAGCATTATGCCACACTTTGGTTGTGTATATCCACTGAATTAAAAGACTGTACCTGTGGTTTGATGGGTGGGAGGAACCAGCCATACCACCCTTCCTGGGCTGTTTAAAACCAGCTTCCTCCTGCCTCATTCTGAAGCTCTGTTTCTTTGCTCCCATCATCCTGCCCTCCTCTTCTAGTGGCTGACTTTTCTCTTTGGACTTCTTCCTGTGGTACCTTTAGTCTGAAAGAAAGATGTTCCTGTGGTACCTCTATAGGTCGAACCTGCCTCAAGAGGGTTCCTTTGTCTTTAAAATACCCTGACAGGGTGGTAATTCCTAAGGGGACAGAGAGTGTGAATGGTCAAAGCATTCACATATAACAGGCAAACAGCTCAGTCATACAACTACAGTAGCCTTCTGACCATCATCAGTATTGCAAAAGTATACCCCACATGTTTGCTGAGTACTCCCATTGAAAAATGGAAACAGAGAGAAACCACCAACAGGGCAAACAGTCACTTTTTTGTTTCAGGTGATCTTCAGCCTACTCTTCCTGCAGGCTAGGCAGGTTGTCAGTCACTTCTGCAAGTGTCCATCTAGGGCCCGTTATAGTCCAGGCCCTGACAGTGGCCAGCATGAGGCTTTGTGGCCACTTCCCAGCATTTTCAGCTCTTTGCTGCCTTCTGTTGGTCTGTCCAGTCACAATGAAATAAATAATGGTATGCACTGTAATGTTTCTGACCATCTTCCACAGATCCAGGATGTTGTAGATCTTGGCCTGCCTCTACTCATTTGTGGGATATTGTACATGTGCCAGTTTGTCTTCCTCCTCCTCCTCTCAGAGCCACTCTTCATGGTGGACTTCCACAGTTGTCCAGAGCCATTTTGTATAGTAGGGGAACTAGTACCCCCACTGCCCCAAGATACACTCTGCCACCTTTTGATCTGCCTGACACAGATCTATGAGATTGTTGGGACCTCTCCCTGGCTCCAAGCTTGTCCCCCTCTGACTCCGGTGGCATAGGCAAAGGCCCTAAACTATCTAGGTATCTACAGGTTTGTCTCAGGGCCTAGGTGACAAGGGATCTATGATGCTGGTTCGATAACAATTTTGTCAAACAACGTTACAGCGATGGCTTTGTCGACCGCAATTGCGGTCGGTAAATAGCTATCCAGTGAAAAGTTTGTTTTTCTTAGGGGGGCTTTGCCCCCAAACCCCTCATGTGGGGGGCTCTGCCCCCAAATCCCCCCGTAATTTAAGACTCTAGGCCAGAGAAAGCAGTGCTGGGGTCCCATGGATAAATTACAGTGGCAACATCGGATTACCGCTGTAATGTCATTCACTCTTGAAATGTCGCTGTTCGATTGGCATACTGGAGATGAGTAGGATGGGGGAGGTGACTCTTGACAAAGGATGGAGACAGGACTGGACAGTCCTTCAAGTTCAGCACAAAGCCAGTGCCTGCACCCTTGGGTTCCCCACTTGCCTCTTTTGGTGGCAATGCACTTCTTCTGGGTCTCACATGAATGTTCCCTTGAAGCCAGTCACACTACACTGTGTTCTGGAGGGACTCTGCACTGTAATGTCCTCTTCTGCTTATGCCCTCCAACAACTTGCATATGCTTGACAGGGGGCTAACACTGGTCTGTCTGGTCAGCATTTGAATCTGCCAAGGGTAATACCGGCATGTTTTGGGGTATAGTAAAATCAGCAGAGGGCATCAAACAGGCATCCACACTTCCCAACAAGATCACCTACCAGGGTACAACACTAAATCAGACATGCTAAATTCTTTCAAAATCCATTTCTCTGCTGCAGGGCTAGCTTTTGACACCTCCAAAGTTGCCACCCTAAACCCCAGCCTACCTACGCAGTACCCTGCATCCACCGACAATATCTTCACATTCGCCTCATTCCAAGTTAAACAGGTAGAAGACCTTCTACTTCATCTGGATGTAAATAAAGGTGTCGGAGCTGATGGGTTAGGACCTAATTTCCTTAAATCTGGGTTCCAGTACCTAACTGCACTTATCCTGCACCTGTTCAATTTGTCCATTAGTTCATGTGTAACTCCCCTACAAATAGGGGTTCCTGAAAAGTCTTCCCTGAGCTTGCCTAAATGCTCACTGCCAGGCTGGTGTCCTGTGTTTTAGCAGTTTAAATGTGATTGCCAAAGAGTGCCTGTATAGCCTCTGTGTACTGACTTTTTAAGAGCTGCCTGGATTGCAGTCATAATTAATCTGAGAGGGAGTTCTGTTAGAAGATTTACTTGTTTGCTGATCATTTGTTAGAGTAGTAATAATATTGCAGTTTGTTCTAACCTTCCTTCTTTGCAGCATGGACAGTTCTGTTTGTTTCCATCATCTTGGTCCTGGACTGCAGAATGGGCCAATCAGTACATTTGGGACTCTAAAATGGAACCTGCCTACAGGGGCTTGGTGGGGCCAAACCTTGTAGGAATTGTAGTTTGGGCTTTTGGTGCCTAAAATAACCTGGAGGGGGAGCTCTTGTTGTGACTGACAGATCAGCCAACTGAACCTTTTGAATCTTGGGGAAAGTCCAACACTGCTTGCCATTTCAGTTAGATCTGAGTTGGGAAGTGAAGAAGTAACAGCTTGAGATAGTTTGAGCAGCAATCCATAGTGGATTCACACGGGAGAACTGTGGAAAGGCCTGAGTTTGGCCTGCATGCCTGCCTGCTGCTCCTGAGAGGGAACTTGTGTTTTTTTTTTGGACTGAATCTGAACTTGGAGAATGAATTAAGCCACTGAATTGTGACCAGGCTTTAACCTGAAGAAGACCAAAGATTTGCTGAAGCGTTCGGCCTGTCAGGACTTCTAGCTACCTCTGAACTCCCGGATTGTGCAGAGACTCTGTAATTGCAACCAGAGAGCCATTTGCCTGGTACAGTGGAATTTCCTTACATGTTAATGTGCTGTGTGCTTATAGTGGGTCATGATTTGGTTCTCCAATGTGTGTCTGAACTGTGTTTTGCTTGCTTCAGGCTGTATCCAGCGCCACAGACTGAATCCATATCCATTTCCATTTGCCTGGGCCCTGCTACACTGGCCCAGCCAGAATACCTGCTATGCAGAGAAAGTCATTGATGAGAGACTGGCCTGGGGATCAGCCTCCTGCTCAATGCCGTGAACGGGAATGATGCCTCGGTGATTCGTGTGGACCCTGCTTCTCCGGGCACTCCAGCTCAACAGCCTGCAGTCTTGATTTTGTCCTGCCTGTGTCCAGTATTGGATATCGAGAGTAAACATCATGGTAGCTCCCCGCAACAACAGCTAAATCTAAAAGTGTTGTCATCTGATTGTCTTGTTGCCTTTTCTTTCACGAACTGAGCCCTCCAGCTCTGGATTACAAATAGTGTGTGCTGTGCATGTTGCTTTCTTCCATCACAGGGCCCCAACCAACTGCAACATTCCTGGATATCCACCATTTTCCTACCTGGGTACCCAGAGTGTGTGACTGTGTAGGGACTCTGAACTGCATGCATAACTGTCTGATTAATATAGCTTTTAAGCAAATCAACATGATTACGCCCCTCCCTTGTTCAAGTCTCCTGAATAAATCAGATTTAACTTTGTTTGCATTTAACCTGACTGTGGTTCCAGTTTGTGCCAAGAGTTTTGTACTGTTGATATTTGCTGTGCTTAACCTTGTTTTACAGGGGGTCCCCAGGGTCAAGCTAGAGGAACCAGCCCTGGTGGTAAGTGCAAACAGTGTGGGTAATTGCCTAGTGAATAACAGTCATTGTGAAAGTGATTATTGTGTACTGTTCAGGCTACTAGAAGGAGAAAAGGGGGGGTTACAGTGTCCCGGAGGGCTGTGCCCAGGTCAGCTTGACCACTACCAACCCTGACCTCCGGGAGGAGGCACCAGACAGAACTCTAGGCCTTAACTGCAACTAGCCAAGCAGGCAGGAGTAGTAGCCCTTGGGATAGCGCCACCTAGGGGTTACACATGTATCGAACCAGAAATCTGGAAAAATTGCACATGTGCTGCCTTTATTCAAATCAGGGGACCCTACAGACCTGAACAACTACTGCACAATTTTCGTCCTACCCCTACTCTCCAAACTCTTTGAGAAGCTAGTTAATACCGAAGTAAGAGATTACCTTGATAGGACAAATTTAGTAAGCCCGACCCAATCCGGCTTCAGACCTGCACACAGTGCTACCACTGTCCTTGCATCAGTTACAAAGGTTTGGCTCCTTGCCATGAACAAGAAACAGATCACAGGGGCTGTATTCCTAAATCTTAGTAAAGCTTTCAACACAGTCATCATGCTTTATTTCTTGACCCACTAAATTGTCCTGGCATTACTGGACCCATGCTGAGTTGATTCACCAGCTATCTGTCGGGAAGATGGCAGCAGATCAAAAGGAAGGTATACTGTCCCCACTCCTCCCCCTTACAAAGGGAGTGCCGCAAGACTCAATCCTTGGACCTCTTCTGTTCATGATTTACATAAACTCCATCGTGGACCAATGTCAGCAAAGCTAATTTACATCTATTCGCAGATGACACAGTCCTCTATAGCTCCAAACCCTCAGTGAGTGAAGTATGTGCGAAGCTTCAGGCTGAATTTGACCTCCTCCAGCAAAATCTTTTATGGTCTAAACTTCTACTAAATGGGACTTCCGGTGATGTCAGTGTAACCAACCAGGAGTCGGGTTGATGTTATTTTTTTGTTTCTTTAGCGCGGTGTGGTGCCTCCATTTGTAACCCACTACCTGGCCGCCTGGGTTCGGGGAGAAAACTGTTGCTCGGCATTTTGGCTAGGTTTGAAACTTCTGCACAGGGGCACCCAAGTAATCCGGACACAGGAAGCAATAACTGAAATGTCCAAACCAGGAGTGGGATTCTAAAGTGTGGCTTTTATTCACAACAACAACAACAACAGACTAATAAAGCACAGATGGACCCCCATGGGGCTACACTTCCTGGTAATGCAGATTAACGGAGACTAGAACACATTTTCTTCACAACACTGTAACCCTCAGGTTCTGAACACACTGGGCCCTCAGCCCGAACTGGTATTCTCCTCTTGGATTCCCTAGCGTGGCACCTCGGCCAGCACTGGGACATTTCTCCATATGGCATGGATATTTATCTGGTGGCTCCCTCTACCACCCATGAGCACTTCCTAGCTCCATAAGGGAAAACTTTCATCCTCAATCCTGTGTCTGGGTACTTTCTATGAACACTGGCCAAGTGCCCGGAAGAAAGCTATAGGTGCCCATTCATTTGGAATCAACACTTTTCTTGTGAACCTCTCTGGTTGTAGAATGCTATATCGAAACGTATATCACATTTAACACTCTACTCTTCATGAACTGGTGTCCTGACTTGTAATGTTCTTTGAGTGGCTATGTCCATCACTGTAGACCCCTACTGTTTACATGCATTTTAAGTCATACACAAACATCAAGTACTGTACTTGGCTGTCCTTCCCTGACCCCACAGTAGCAGATACTTTACACACTGTCTCGGTGAACACATGGGCTCTATAGCAGAGCTGACTCGCCAACTGGTTTACAGGTGCCCCAGGGCTTCTGGCAAAGAAAAAACACATCTTTGTACCTCAGTACTTGCTCTGCAAATATCAGGCAGCTTTCCCTCCTTCAGCAGGGCCAGGGGATTGCCCCTGAAATCACTGGTCTCTTCCCCCCATCTCTCCTGGGATGGGGCACTGGAACAAGCTGGGGAGCGGTCTCTACCACTATGTCAGGTTTCTTCTGTGTCTCTATCTAGGGTGAGAACACACACCCTCCCTCTACCTCCGGGTAGCTCTATAGCAGAGCTAAGTTCTGAGGGGCTGCCACCTGCTGCACATCTCCTTCACTCTCTGAGCCTGGCTGAAGACTGATTCAAAACTCCCAATGTTCTAAGCTAAGCCCTTGCTGCAGCATTCCAATGTGGCTTATGCTGCTGCGAGAAATCTATATGATGTCATCCCTCCAGCTCAGCTGAGACTGAGGACAGAGTGAGACAGTGTGAAACCCATTTAACTGGTATCTCACAAGCTGCCTTTTCCTGCCTGCCACTAGATCTAAATGGGATTCTAGTAACCCCGGGTGACAGGGGGGTTACATCAGCGTCAGTTATGGCAGTCTGATCCCGAGCGCTGAGAACCCACGGCGGCTAAATCTGCAGTAATCAGCTTGTTTGTTGTGATTATTTTGCCACTGTACCTACCCATTGTCTCACTGAGCTGTAGCTCCAATGAAAGATACCAGGAGTTCTATCCGCGGCACTTCCGGGTCCGTAAAAACAGAGGTGGCATCAAAGCGGCCCAGGGACAGAAGCCCCGTGGCCACCCACACTTCAGCCTACACAGGGTGCTTGGGAGAGGAGGAGAAAGAGGACTTCAGGCCTGAGACAGCTACATATATGGGCAGAGCAGACAACCAAGCCATCATGAGAATGCTGCACGGAAAGTTTCAGGGATCTGGAAAGACCTCAAAAAACTCGAGCAGTGAACGGCAGCGGTGGAAACCCATATGGACGCTATGCAAGATGAGCACATGGTGTTCCGCTGCTCGCTGCTGTACCTTTATAGATGAGGTGGAGGACGTGGAGGCTTACTCCAGAAGAAAGAATATAAGTGTTTGGGGTTCCTGAAGGAGCGGAGCAAGATGATACAGCTAAATTTATGGCATGCTGGCTGCAGAAGAAGTTGGAGCTCTTGGATGACTCTAAGCTGGGCATTGAGCGAGCACACAGAGCGATAGTCCCTAAACTGAATTAAAGGGCCCCAGCTCTGTCTATTATCATCAAATTCCTAAGCTAACCAGTAGAGGAGAACATTTTGAGAATGGCGTGAGCAAAAAAAGACCTGAACTTAGATGGAGAGAGAGTTTATGTGGACAGAAATGACACCCCCGCCATGCTCCTGGTTAAGAGAAAGAAAGTTCTGCAAGTCGTGAAACAGCTAAAGGGCAAAGGGCTGAAGGCTCAGGTGTGCCATCTTGCCTGATTGTGGGTACAGGACAAGGACACTACCAAAAGCTTTGACTCACTGATGGCAGCATCATCATACCTTAAGGCTCTGGATATTTCCCTACCCGACTTGAAGGAAGAAGTAGCAAAAACAGAGACTGAAGATCTGCTGTGGTTGGTGGTGTCCTCTAACAGTGCCAAGGATAAGAGAGGACAAGGTAACCTTTTGCCACTGCATTCCGAGCTATACAAATAGCTGAACAAAAGATCCACTACATGAGGGCCAAGCGTTTTGGAATGGTTCAAATCTTACCTGGGTGCAGGAGAGAGGACTGTTCCTGCAGGGCATTATTACTGTGATTTGTTTAATTTTTTACCTCCTCTCCCTCAGAGGAAGATTTGGTTCCTATCTCTTCTGTGGCTCCTTGCTAGGGGGGCTGTGATCATGCAGGGTGGTGGATAACTAACAGCTCTGACTGTCAGTGAAACTATTAGCGTGGTGGGTCAGGTTGCCACCTGGACTGTCAGGGAAAGTGCGACAGAGTTTTGTGCATCTCGAATAAACCTCCTGTATCATTTTTTACCCAAATTCTCCACCTTGGTTAGTTGGAATGCTGTCTAAATGTGAAGTTTATCTGGCTGTGACAGAAAGGTTTTATGTTCGGGAGGTGCAGCTGGAGCAATTTCTGAAAGTTGGTACCGGGAAGACTTGGAGATAACACTTGTTGAACTATTAAGTATTGAGCAACCCTGTCCTTACTCCTGTACATTCATCAAGGAGTGCCAGAAGGGAGAGGGAGCCACATGTTCTCTGGTCTTTTCCTTCTACCTGGAGCACAAATTAGACTGTGAGACTTGGCTAACATTGACTGTTGATGTCTTCTGTTTATCTGGCAGGAACCCGGTTCTTTTTTGAATTTCAGGTTATAGCTCCACCAGAACTGGACCATCTTTGGCAGCTACAGCCGGAAGCACTACTAAATGAGACTGCAACTGGGGCTACAATGTTTAAATATTGAGTTATACCAAATATCTTATAGTTATGGGGTCTGGTCCTCTGTTATCATTTAGAAAGGGTTTTGCAGAGACGGGGTGGGGGGTATGTAGTCGACACAGGAATCTCTCAATGTTTAAGGACCCTTATATGGTTTACATTTTTGTTATTAAGTGGGGGTTCATTATACAAAGGCCATGCAACACGGAAATGTTCAAGGTGGAGGGGCTGGATTGGTGTTGCGAGCACCCATGATGGGTACCCAAAAACTAGTTAACTTTCCTCCTTTTTTATTTGTCCTCCATTCAAGCCCAAGGAAGGGTTTTCCTCCCCACTTCGATAATAAGTTTGTCGCTGGGGATCTCGTGTAATGGGATCCCGGAGTTCCATCCCCGAGGGAAGAGAAGTGAGTTAGCCACTTGTGAGGCTTTCTTGCTCTTTATAGCTTGATTGTCAGGGTGCTACTTCAGAGGTATTTACTATATTTTCGGTGCCCTTAGGTGCCTTAGGAGGACGTTTTGTCTTCCGCAGTTTGTTCTATTTGGTGTTGATATTGCACTCTGTCTGTATGTTTGGACAGGATGCATGGTTGGGATATTTTCTTCTTTTGCAATGTTTGTATATTAATGTATTTATTAGTTTTCCTTTATTACTTTTTCCCCCAGGATACTGTGACACTGGAGGTGTGGTGGGGGGTGGGAGGCGGGAGGTCGAGGACCAAATGTATTTTTACTGCAATTTATTTCTTAATATGGATGGTCTGACAGTTTGTACGTGGAATGTTAAGGGGGTCAATAATGTAGTTAAGACAGCTCATATTCTGCAAGAGTTCCAAAGGGCCAAATGTGACATAGCTTGTCTACAAGAAACAAAATTATCTGCTGCTGAACACTTCAAATTCTGGCAGATGTGGGTGGGAAATGTATATGCTTGTTCTCACCCTGATGCCAAGAAGGTGGGGGTTGCTATACTGATTAGAAAGGGTTTACCTTTCCAAATAACCAGTGTTCATTCACAAGGGACTGGGAGATTAGTTCAAATCTCAGGGGTTCTACGAGGTCGACCACTCCATATGGTTTTGGTATATGCACCCACTCCTTCCTTGGGGGACTTTTTCCGTCTTTTATTTCAACTTCTGTCCTCCCTTCCAGAAGGGCAAATCTTATGCATGGGTGACTGGAACTGTATGGAGGACTCGACCCTTGATCAAAGCCATTCACAGGGGAAAGGACAAAAGGCCTGCTTTAAACTACTAAAAACACTGAGGCTGGAGGGGGGCTTTGTGGACCCTTGGAGAATCCAAAACCCTAGCCAGGTGGAATTCACTTTCTACTCAGCGGCTTCCGACTCCTACTCCTGATTGGACAGGTTATACACTCAGAAAAAATGGATGCACGTTATTCAGGACACATGAACACAAGCAATTTCTCTTTCAGATCATGCTTTGGTGTCCTATGAGTTAAGATGGGGACCACCATGTTCCAATGGGGTTTGGAAATTAAATGCTAGTCTTCTGCACAATGAGGGTTTTGTAACTTCTACAAAAGACTTAATTTGAGGGTTCCTTATTGACAATACAGAAGAGGACACCTCTTTAAAATATATATGGGACAGTCTTAAGGCAGTGGTGAGAGGACATGCAATATCGTATGCCTCTTTTAAAAAGAAACAACACCAGGCAGCGCATTTAAAGGCAGACACTTTATGGCAATTGGAGTTAGATCATAAAAAAAACTAGGGATCTGGTCCTGTTGCCAAAGTTTAAAAAAAGCTAGAGAAGGGGCCGTCTTGGTGATGCTGAGGGTTGAAGTGCTGGATGCCACACCTCCCGCCATGCTGGTGACCCGGGTTTGGGAACGAGCCAGGGCTGCCGGGGGTCGTCAGGGGTGAGAGAGGATTGAGCATCTGGAGGACTGCTCTCCTCTGTCAGGGGAGGGAGGGATTGTCATCCCACCTGCTGATCACCCACTAGTGATGGCTGGAGGGTGATACGGGTTGGATGGCACGTCACTGCTATAATGTCAGACGGGGAGGGTGGATGGGTGTTAAACTTCAAAAATGAAGCTGGCAGGCTCCATGATGGCCTCGACTGCACCTGCGCTGAGTCCCGGGGTCTGGATGTTGGCTACCTGGGGAAGGGAAGAACGCCGGCACTCCTCACCCCCAGCCCTGTCATGGGGGGGTAACCTGTGGGGGATTTCCCGGGGAGGGTCTGTGTGGGAAGTTGGGGCTGAAGAGATTCAGCTCTCCCGAGGGGGGAGCCATAGCCACCTGCCAGCCCCACCAAGAAAAACCTCTAGAGAAAAAAAAAAAAGCTAGGGAAAGATGTAATGCCACACAATCAAGAAAAACATAGAATGCTCTCCATTTTACCATGCAAAATATTACGAATGGGGGGACCGCACAGGGCAGGTTATTAGCTCTCCATCTTAGGAAACAAGAGGCTGAGAGGTTCATTCCTAGGATTAAGAAGGGGATGGGGAACACAAATGTTGCTGTTTCCCCCACGGAAATAGCGGAGGAATTCTACAAAAATTATTCACAATTGTATAGTCAAGAGAAACAAGAGGGCACTCGGAAAAGGTTGCTGAGTTCTTTAATAAGGTACAACTCCCAAAGTTCTCTCTTGATCAGCAACAGTTCATGGACTTCCCATTTATAGAGACACAAATCCTCCAGGTTATTAAGTCCCTTAAGGGAGGTAAAGCCCTAGGCCCTGATGGGTTTATAGGGGAGTTTTATAGTGCCTTTTCAAAAGAACTTAAGTCAATATTAACTAAACTTTGTAATGCAGCCGATGAAAAGGGCTCTATGCCCGACTCCTGGAATAGGGCTCAGATTTTGGTGTGCCCAAGCTGGGTAAGGACAATACCATGTGTGCCAGCCACCGCTCCATTTCCCTTTTAAATCAAGATGCTAAGATATTTGCAAAGGCTATTGGGATGCAGGTGCAGAAAGTTATTACAGATTTAGTACACCCAGACCAAACCGTGTTTGTCCCCAGGAGGCATATCCAGGATAACATCTGCCTCCTTTTAAACGTTCTAGCCTCTGCAAAATCTTTCCCCTCGGATGCCCTGTGTGCAGTCATTTCGATCGATGCTGAAAAAGCTTTCAATCATTTAGACTGGCAGTTTTTAGATGGCGCACTGCATAAATTTGGCTTTGGGTCTAAATTCTGAACTTGGATTTCTAACTTATACAGACCCCCCCATGGCCCAGACTGAAGTGAATGGTATAGTCTCTAACTCATATAATATTATGCATGGTATGAGACAGGGTTGCCCCCTTCCCCTCTTCTTTTTGCCCTTAGTATTGAACCTTTAGCAGCACTTATTTGTCAGTCCTCTGATTACGAGGGCATCCAAGTGGGTGGAGAGGAATTTAGGATATCACTGTATGCTGATAATAACCTTCTCTATGTGTGGAACCCGGTTGGGGCAGTACTGAAGGTTTTGGATATATTGACCTATTTTGGCTCTCTCTCTCTCGGGGTTCAAGGTTAACGAATTCAAGTCGGAGTTGCTCCCAGTAGGACCATTTGCCGAACAACTCCTCCCAATAGTTGGTAATTTAAAATGTGCAACAGGAGGTCTGAAATATTTGGGTATCTGGATCCTGAGAGATATTTCAAAACTTTATCATACGAACCATCTAAAACTATTACAAGAAACCCAAACTGATTGTAAACAGTGGAAGGAGTTGCCACTATCCCGCTTTGGTAAAACTGAAACAGTGGGTATGAATCTTTTACCTAATTTCCTTTTCATTTTATCAGCGATTCCACTTAGACCTCCAAATTTATTTTGGAAGGCTCTTAGAACTTCTCTGACCAAATTTATTTGGGGAGGGAAGAGGCCCAGAATCGATGGCCCATATTGACCACCCTTGGGAAATCAGGGGGATTATGCCTCCCAGATTTTAAACATTACTTTTGGGCTTCCCAGCTGCAGTGCTTTAGTCCACATTTAACTGAGACTGAGCCCCCTTTATGGGTCGCCCTTGAAAGGGATACAAGATGGGTAGCCAAACTAGGAGATATACTATACATGGACACTCCTAATATTAAAAAAGCTGATCCTGAAACCATTGGGCTTTAACGTTCAAACAAATGTGCTAGAAGTGTGTAAGAAGTACTAACTTTCTACTAACCCTTCAGGGGATACACCCTTATGGGACTGTTTAGATTTCTTGCCCTTCAAATTAGATGGGAGGGTTTCGGGAGTAGGAAAGAAGAGGTCTTTCAATGTTTGAACAATTGTTTCAGGGGGTTATATTTAAATCCTTTCCTCAATTATGTCAACAATATCACCTCACTTCAAGAGATCTTTTCTGGTGTGTGCAAGTCAGACATTATTTACTAGATCAGAAAAGAAAAGCTCAGTTAACGGCCACTCAAAACCCCTTAGCACAATTACTCTTCTCACTGGCTCACTCTCCAGATGCTAAGGGGAGGATTTCACAGATAGTATGGCTGGTATCTGGCCTGGAACCAGATATGGTGGAACTGGTAAAAACCAAATGGCACTAAGAAGCCAACATAAGGTTGGCTGACCATGAGTGGGGGAAGGTTTGGGATGGAATAGTCACCATGACAGCCTCCCCCTCCTGTAGAGATTTTCAATGGTGGGTGACTCTAAGATACTTTCATGCACCTGTAATAATGAAACATTTTGGGGCACACCCTTCAGATAGGTGCTGGAGGGGGTGTGCAGAGGTGGGGACACATACTCACATTTTTTGGGCTTGCCCAATTTTTGAAACATTCCTGGAGTGAATTACCAACAGAGGTAGGGAAAGTGTTTGAGGTTACTATCCCTGTTGAATTTCAACATTGGATACTGGTTTACCCCCTACAGCCTTGAAAATGAAAGCAAAAAGGTATCTGTAAAATATTTTGGTGGCATCCACCCTGAAAGCAATCACCCAAAGGTGGTTAACCTCCACTCCACCCACTACTGTATTTTGGCTGGACAGTTGCAACCGTATATTAGAAATGGAACAACTAACAGCTAAATTGAGGTTAAAAAAAGATAAATTCATTAGTCGTTGGATGACCTTTTTTTACAATGTGGCGGCCACCCAAAATAGAAATATTCTTGAAGTCTTAGCAGACCAAGAGTAAGCATGAGAGCCCAGGGTGCTTCTTCCCTTGTGTTACCCTCAGTTGCAATCTATATGATTGCTTATGCCCCTCTAAGTCCTTACCTCTGCGCCCTCTTCCCTGCTCACTCCCCCATCCCCAAAGGACAATGAGTGATGTTATATTGAAGGAATTTTGTCTTTTTTGTCATGTTGATTCCTGGGTATTGTACTGTCTTGCTTTGTTTTGGATTTGTATTTTACTTTGCTTATGTACATCATGTTTTGTTGATGGATTGTAAGACGTTGTATCTGTCATTTTATGAAAACGTTAATAAAATATAATTTCCCCCCAAAAAATTAACTTCTAGTAAACGCTAAGAAGACTAAGGTCATGTACTTCCACTACAACCATCTGACCGCAGTTCCAAAAGCTCTCTCCTCTTTGCTGCCCATCAAAATCCTCCTTGGCGACAACCTTGAAGCTGTCAACAAATTTAAATACCTCGGCTGTAAATTACACCGCCACCTAACGTTTTCAGCCCATATCTCTTCACTCGCAAAAAAACGAAGGCAAAGACTTGGTTTCTTTTTTAGGAATAAATCCCTTTTTTCAATAGAAGCTAGGATGAGATTCGTACAGACCACATTCATCCCGCTCCTTGATTATGCCACCGGAATCTATTGACGTTGCTCAGACTCCCTACTTCAACAGTTCGATGTACTCTACCATAAGTCTATATGATTCATCACTAATGCCCACCGTCGCACACATCACTAGGATTTATACGCCTCCTTGGGCTGTACTTCTCTGTCCACGAGACAGCTTATCCACTCACTCATATGGCTCTACAAAGCCCTCCTGCTAAAACTCCCCTCCTACATATCCAGCCTTTTTCAGTGGTCTACCTGCCACTATCTGCTACAGAGCAACTCACTCATTTTGCTGGATGTTCCACACTCCCATTCCCACTTTGGCCAACTGGCTATATCCAGTGCCCTTCCAGCTACTTGGAATAAACCACATGCTTCCCTCAAACTTCAAAATCTTGTATCATTAAATATTTTTAAAAACCTTGTCAAGAGCAAATTGTACAACTCCTGTACATGTCAATCTCAAAAATAACTTTATCATATACTTATCCTCCTAATTATATCACTATCACACCCACTTCTCATTAGAGATGGCTATAGTATCAACTTACTACAAAGAGGATAAGTATGCACTCCATACTCGCACCTTCTATCCTTCTGCCTATTCTTCTATCTATCCCCTCTGTTACATCACCGATCTTCATGTCTATTTCATGACCAGACTCCTACCTGAACATACCTAACTCCCTTGCTTGCTCTGTTTGTACAAGCTCCCATTATTCAGGTTAAGGAACTTACCTCTGAAAGTCTAGTACTTATATCTTTGCACTTGTAGCCAATCTCATAATGACTGATGTGACTGTCTCAATTGTATAAATGAAGTAAAAAAAAATATGTATTTTTCTCTGTTGTTCATTCATGTATCTAAACTGATCTTTTGTGTTGACTATTGTAAAATATTATTTCTGTATTTGCATTGTTTGCTAGTTGTATATCTTGTATCAAATTGTCCGTTCAGGACCTCCTTGTAAATGAGCTTGCTCAATGGAATCATTCCTGCTAATAAACTTGAACTTGTTTGGTCTACTTGTGACTGCAGTGCAGTGGCATCTCTGGGCTTGTCCCCTTGCTGCTGTTCCTCAGGATCAGATATTCCTTGTTTCTGGGCTGACCCAGGCAATGGGTCATAAGGGATCATGTCATCAGAGGTCAGCGAATGTGTCTGTTCCTCCTGTGCTGGCTTTGTATGTTCCTTGAGAGCTGGGAGGGTCTCCCTCCCTCTCTCTCTGTCTTGCAGCAGTACCCAGGGCATTGGTATTGGGGGCTGTTCTCTGGCTTCTGTGGCCACAGTCTAATATCTCCTGCCTGAAGGGCCCACTCATCAGTACATTTTCTATGTCCCAACTCCGAGCTTTACACCAGCATAACCTTGGGGTCCATATGCACACTGCAGACTCATTACAAGCCTTTCTTTGCATTACTGCTCCCACTGCAGATGGCATGGTCAGGCTCTGCACCTTGACTACAATGATGTTACTTTCTTCTGAGGACATTTTCACAGGGGATTGAGTCACATGCCAGCACTGTACTTATATCATGCAGAAAGCTGACAGATGAATTGCAGCTTGTCCTCCCTCTCAAGGCCCTTGGGGAACTGACTTACCTCCTCAGTGTGACTTGCAGCGAATGGTCATTGACATACTCACCACATGAGACAGCTAGGTACCACCTGGTGACTGTATGGCCGAGACTCCCAGTGTAGGCCTTTAAGGTGCAGAATTTTGCACCAGAACACATGTGCCTAGCAGCATGGCAGACAATGAATCATGTTCCTTTTTCTGCAGGTGCCACGCCCCACAGAGACTCCAAATTCACTGGTTAGCAGCAGCTAAGTCCATATTTATCCTGTCCTTGTCTCCATGCAGAAAACTCAGGCTCTGTTCATGCACTGTGTAGTGCTTTGGTGCTATAGCCACAGACACACTCTCCAACCTTCTTTTCAGGGCCTTGATAGTCTGCTTTTATTGCTGTTCTCCACAGACCTGCATCTCAAGTCCAAGTTGCAAAGAAAACATTTCCTCCTCTCACACATCCTTTGTTTCCAATATGCCTCAACTCTGTCTAGATCTTAAGCTTATCCATATCCCAGACAGGACCCCCCCTTTGCCATCCCTCTTTCACTCGGTGTACTGACAGACCTGCCTGTGTGCTTGGGGGGGGGGGGTATTGCCCAGGGTACTCCTGTGCCTAGGGGTAGTGTAGATGTTTCTGTTCTCCAGGAGCCCCTTTCAAACAATTGGTTCATTCTTCTTTATCCAGGAGCTGCTGGGACAGGGGAACCTTTGAGATAACGGTAAATAACCCCGCTGACACAGGGACTTCCAGTTGCTTACATCTTCTCTACTGAGACAAGTGGTACTTATGGCACACAGAAAATTCTTACTGGTCAGAGACCCAAATCAGTTTAACTTACTTCGTTAATTATGGCAGGAGCGTAGCCAGGAATTTTAAACTTGTACTTGAGAGTTGACGGAACGGTTGCCTCAGCCTCTGTAAACATAAGCCAAAAGATGTGCTGCCCCTCCACACAAGCATTGCCCCAACACCATTTCAGTCAACAATATGTAGTAAGCCGATGATCCTAACAGATTCACAACATTTTATTTTATCTAACACAACACACACACTACCAATCAGACAGAAGTTGACCTGCTTTTAGTTACAATGTTTAGGACACATTGTAATGAGCCTCTGTACCACATCAAGGTAGCTAGCGTTACAGAAGTCCATTCATGCCAGCACTCACGTATACGTACTCAGTTGGTTCACTCATACAGTCATGGCCTCTAAGTTTAGCACCCACGCTTCTTCCAGAGACCATTCACAAGCTCACACTAAAGCATCCAAGAAGGGGAAAACAGTTCTTCAGGTACATCAGGCTCTGTTTATGTTTGTTGCCCTGGCCTGAGACTCATGTTGTCCATGGATTTTCGAGATTTTACTATACAGAGCAAAGTACACTGAGTATGCCTGCTGACACCCATGAATTACAGTACTGCTTGAGATTGCCTTGGCCCCAGCATAGCAGCCACAGCCTGACCTTTATCCATGTCCTAGACTCTCTCGGTCCCTGCTGCACTTGGCATTCCAAGGCTTTGAAATGTTCCTGTTTCCACCTGGGCTACCTTTTTTACTGGAAATCCCAGTTCTCTGAATCACCATCCAAACCATTCTGTACCATTTCTGCCCATAGCAAGCCCTATGTCAGTTCTGAATTCATCCTGGTATGCCAGCAAGGCACCCACAACATTTAGGATAAACTGACTTTTGTCTTGGGCCTCCTCAAACCAGCATCCCTCTACCGTTCCCTTGTGCCCGGAAAGCTCTGTTACTCCACACACATGGCAAGGCTCACATCAGCTGCAACTCCTGTTTTTGCTGCAGCACACTGTAGTCCATCCTCCCAGGGACCACGCTTCTTGTCAGTCACAAGTGCCCAGCTTACCTTTTTGAGGACCCTTCCCACATTTTCATTGGGATCATTCTCCTACTTGTACCCAAGTATGAAGCTTCAGTCCCACTTTTGTTCTATCTACCAGCTCCTTGGAATGACCTGACTGTGTAGTTACCAATGTTGCTACCCCTGTTTTCCAAAGCACTACTGATTCTTCTTCCAGAGTGTGTCCTCTCTCTATTATCTGAAGAATCCAGGCATCTGAAGTGATGGTTCTCCATTGATTGAGATGGAGGGAGAACCGACCTTCAACCACCACCCCTTGGTCGGGGGCCGGAAGAGGGGGGTCTGGCAAGGAGTCAAGCTGAGGTAGATCCAGCTGCTGGGGGTGATCCATCACTCCTCAGATGCTTTGCTGCAGCACCAGAAGAGAAGGGGGTAGGCAAGGCGGGGGAGGCCTTTCTCTTGCCCTGAGGACAGCAGACTGCTCCAGACTTGTGGGACACCTTATAAAAGGGAGGGTTCTGTCTGCTCCTTGGCTGCATATGGTAGAGGGAGTGGACAGACTTGATAGCCCTGCCAGATGCCTGCAGGTCATTAATGATGTCCTGAATGTCTGTTGCGAATAACTTGGAGCCATTAAAAAGGGCATTGAGCACCTTCTGTTGGACATCTGCAGCAAAACTTTAGACTCTCAGCCAGAAGTGCCTATGATCACAGATGCCTGTGTCAGCAGCCCTGGCACCAGTTCCAGAGATATCATACAAGACCCTGAGAAGATGCTTACTAATATCCTCAGTGTTCTGTAAGGATTTGAGAACCTCCTGTTTCTGGGAGCACTCTGGAAGGGCCTGGGCAGTCGCCTTACCCTTCTTCCAGATGGTATTCTGGTATTTAACTATATGTGAGAGGTAATCAGCAATCTGCAGCCTCAGCGTGGAGGTGTATACCCCCTTGCCCCAAAGGTCAATCTGCCTACAGTAGATTCCCTGGCAGGGGGGAGGGAGCTAAGGTGCTTGGGCACCTTGGACCTGTCATGTACTGCTTTCATTGACCACAGAATCGATCTTGGGCAGCATAGTAAGGTAGGCCCTGAGGTGTAAAGGAGTGAAAAGACTCCAGCATCAGGTTCTTGTTAGAGATAAACTAGTGGAAGGAATGACAAACAGTGGCAAATCATGTAATAAACAAGTTTATTACAAAAGCACAGACTTACAATCCGCAGTAAAGCAAATACACTGGGAGAAACAAATTTCCCTATGTCTAGACGCAACAATTCTCAGCAAACCTTTCTAGAACCATGCTTCTTATAGTAAGATAAGGAAAAAGGTGTGACATTTCTTATTGGCTGAAGCAAGTGGTACCATTACATTACTGGATAGAAAGTGTTGAGTCAGCAGAAAGAAAAACATTACGTTATACGTAAGACGTAACATTAGTTAGAACAAAGACGGCACAGAAATCGTAGCAGGTGCAAGGTCATTATGGTGCAAAGCAGTGTCAGCAGAAATACATGTGTACAAGAATACTTTGGTAAAAAGATATGGTTAGGCCCAAAGCACGTATGCCTCATATAAGCAAATAAACATTACATCTAACATAAAACTAAGAAATAATACTGTACAATAAATGTATACTGTATAGTGTATACACTTAGCAAGCATGATCCCTAGTACCCACACTTGTACAGTGGATACCCATTACTGCTTATTAGTGCAATAAAGTAATATCATAGTAATAATAAAACACCAGTCATTGACGTGTGCATGAGGGTGCAAGGAGTGTGGGACCCACGGGCAACAGAGGGGCATGATACAACTGATCCACCCTGCGAGGTATGGCAGGGAACATGTCAGGTCTATGCTAGGCAGTAGTAGTGGCATTCCTCAAGGTTTGGAGGATAGGAAGAATAACGTTAGGAGGAGATTCTGGGATTTTGATTTCTAGAGAGTCCACCAGTTCCTGTCTGGTGGCATCCTCTTCCTCAGTATGGAATTCCATTGCTGTGGACGGCTGCTTCACAACATTAAGGAAAGTAGGGTCCTCTGGAGGTGACCTAGGAGTATGCTTGACAGAGTCCTCATTCACTGAAGAGGCAGTGGACCTGTCAGTGGAAAGAGGTTCCTCCTCTTCTTCCTCTTCCTCAGGCAGGATATGGTCAGGATGGTACTCTTCCTTGACACTGACCTGCTCCAACTTGAGGTCCAACAATCAAAGGGACTGACGAGGGCCCACAGGGAACCATCTGGGGAGGCCAAAGTGGCATTGATGACGATGGGACCGTCGATGGCTCAGGTGACCCAGACCTGTAAGAGCATAATTGGTGGATCAGGACTAGTGAAATGGGCCAGGATGCCATTGAGGTCGACGGCAGGAGACTGGTGCATTGAAGGAGGAGGGGTCCTCGGCATGGGATACGATGACCTATCCATCGTGGCCTGGGATTCCGAAGAGCCCGATGGCCGTGGGCCTGGAGAGGTATCAGGCCGTGACAGAGGGGCCGTCATCGACGAACTGAGAGCCAATGACCCAAGGATCAATGACTGGCTCCCTCAGAAGCAGGAGGCGGCACTGTCATTATGGGTCTAGTAGGAGCAGAGGTCTGGACAGCAGCGGGCGTCAGTGCAACCGCAACTGGAGTACCCCTGGAAGTATGTAGGTAGGTAGGTAGGTAGGTAAAGTGTATTTATATGGCACTCAGTTCTGGAGGCTCTGGGCGCCTTACGCAATAACAGACAGGGTTACACAGAATAATAAAAACAAACTACACAGCATAAATAAATTAAAATAGGGCATGCAGTGCAATTTTAATACCCAATAAATATACTCTTAAAAATATAAAACCAACTCTAGTTAGTCCTGGAAAGCCATCTTAAAGAGATGAATCTTTAGACCCCTCTTAAATGCCTCCACTGTCAGGGCCTCCCTAAGAGAAGTGGGAAGCAAGTTCCAGAGGGCTGGGTCGGTAACTTCAAACACATGGTTGCCAGACATTTTTAGCCTGGCCCTAGGAACCGCAAGGAGGCCCCTGGTGGAGGAGCCGAGGGAGCCCACTGAGGTGGCAGGTCTTAGAAGATCAGCCAGACAGCCAGGGCTCAGACCATATAGGGCCTTGTAGGTGAGCAAGCCCACCTTGAAGATGACCCTCACTCGACAGGCAGCCAGTGCAGAGCTTGCAGGACTGGGGTCACATGACATGACCTAGACATGCCTGTCAGTAACCTGGTCACTGCATTCTGCACCAGCTGCAACCGGCAGAGGGTCCCTCCACTGTCCCTGAAATACAGAGCATTACAGTAATCAATCCTGGATGTAACAAAGGCATGTACTAGTGAATGCAGGTCCTCAGTCGGAACTAGGGATTTAATCTGTGCAACATTCCTTCAGTGGTGAAAAACACTTTGGACAACAGATGACACCTGAGCATCAAGTGTCAACCTGTCATCCAGGAAGATGCCCAGATTTCGCTCCATAGAGGCAGCCATCAACAGGATGGTTCCCAGGACCAGTCCCGTTGCCACCCCAGAGGCACTCCCATCACATCCGCAACCTGGCTCAATCACCAGGACCTCTGTCTTGTTGGGATTCAGTCATAACCAGTTGGAGGACATCCAGTCCTGGATCTTAGCAAGGCAGTTGTTAAGCACTTCCATAGGAGAATGGTGAAGGGGCGGTTGGGGATTGGGAACACCGCCAGGGGTAGCAATCCCATTCACGGTCTTTCTTGTGACTTTTCCCCCCAAGGACTTGTTTTGGGCTTTTGCAGCCTGGGAGCTCGACAAACCCACTGGCAACTGGGAAGGAGGGACCCCCGAGGATTATCATGAATTTTTTGATAGTCTTTTTGTGTCACCTAAGGGTGGTTTGACTGAATTTCTGGCAGAACTCACAGTCCGAGACATTGTGGTCAGGCCCAAGACAGCAGACACAAAGGATATGGTTGTCTGAAGAGGCAATCTTCTTTCTGCTGCGACAGCAATGGAAGAGAGAAGAGGAAGGATTAACTCTCGACATAAACAAGGTAAAGGAATCTTTTATAAAAAAGAGATTATAAAACACTAAGTAAAGAAAATTTGTAGGTGAAAATGGTGTGAAACTGTATAGGAGCTTCTGTGGAAACCAATGCAAACAGTGACGACGGCGAGAAAGAAGTGAGGAGGGAGTGGGGCCCCTCACACCTTTATAGGGTTGGTGACATCGGCAGGTGACATCGGTCCCAGTGGTACTGCTGGAAAATCTTCAGCGTGGATCCTGCTTCACCAATGGTGCAGTTCCTATGGTGCGACCTGATTCCTGAGATACCCCTGAAGAAGATCTTGCACTTACTGTCAGCGACTCCTTAAAGCAATCGAGTCAGAGCAACAATTCTTATAGCAAGGCAAATAGGATGCTTGGATGTATTGGGAGGGGTATTGATAGCAGAAAAGGGGAGGATATACTTCCCCTGTATAGATCCGTGGTGAAGCCGCACAAGGAGTACTGCACCCAGTTCTCGGTTTCTCACCTCAGGACGGATAGGGATAGGCTCAAGATGGTACAGCAGAGGGTAACAAAAATGAATAAGGGACAGCAGGGCATGGCCTATGAGGAGTGCCTCTGACCAGAAGGGAGAGGGGAGATATGATATAGACCATCAAATTCCTGAAAGAAATTAACAAGGTGAAGTAGTGAACTGTGGGGAACTATTTAGATAAGTAAGTAAGTGTTTACTTATCAAGTGCCCATTCTTGGAGGTTCTGGGCGCTGTACACTATAAATACATCATAAACTAGACATAAGGATAGGAACAGCATAAAAAATACAAATCAACCACAGCATTAAACTAACTGGGAAAATAGCTTAAATAAGTGTTAAAATGCATCCAACAATTATATGTAAACAACCAGTGAATTAAAGTATATCAAAAGCTTCCTTAAAAAGATGAGACTTCAGACCCTTCTTAAAGACTTCTAATGATGGGGCCTCCCTCAAAGACCTTGGAAGCAAGTTCCACAGGGTCGGGCTGGCTACATCAAAGGCCCTATCATCAGAAGATTTCAACTGAATCCTGAGAATCACTAGGAGGCCTGCCTCAGAGGAACAGATAGGACGGGAGATCTGATGAGATGGAAGGTCACGTATGTAGTTAGGGCCCGGTCCATGTGCGGCCTTATATGCAAGCCAACCTTGAAGGAGATATGCCACCTCACTGGCAGCCAGTGTGGATTGCGCAGGATCAGAGTCATATGACAGGACCTGGGAAGGCATGTCAACAACCTGGCCACAGCATTCTGCACTAGTTGCAGGCAACATAGGGTCTCTCCATTCAGCCCAAGGTATTGGGCATTGCAGTAATGAAGTCTGGATGTCACAAAAGCATGTACCAGTGAGGCAAGTCATCAGATGGGATAAAAGGTTTGAGCCAGACAATATTCCTAAGAGGGTAAAAACCACTTCAGATCATGGACAACATCTGAGCCTCGAGTGTCAATTCGCTATCCAGGATAGTGCCCAGATTTTTCACCTTAGCGAAGGTGGCGAAGGAAGAGCAACCAAGCACCAATCCAGTTGCCTCTCTCACCATCCCAGCTCCCCACCAACAAGCAGACTGAACCACCAGTACCTCCATCTTGTCTGGATTGAGCCTTAGCCAGTTGGAGGACATGCAATCTTGGACCTCGGCCAGACAGGAGTTCAATACAGAGACTGCACCCTGTGTCCCTGGAGCAGGAGACATATACACTTGAGTGTCATCCACATAGCAGTGAAAACCCACCCTAGAACCTCTCATGATGTCCCCCAAGGGTAGCACGTGCACTGCAAATAGCATGGGTGACAGGATCGCGCCCTAGGGAACTCCACAGGACAGGAGCTTTGGATGGGAGGAATAGTTTCCCATAACCACCCTTTGCATCCTGCTTGTCAGAAATGACTCAAACCAGCTGATGACAGTACCGCCAAGTCCACAGAATTCTTCAAGGTGATGCAACAATGCCCCATGGTCCACAGTGTCAAATGCTGAGGAGAGGTTGAGTGGAACAAGAACTGACCGTTTACCTCTATCTCTCGCCCTGACGAGGTCAATTTGCACCATGACTAGTGCAGTCTTTGTACTGTGTCTGTACACACAGTGCAAACTTGAATATCAGCTTGTGGTTACATGGTCATTAGTGGAAGCTAACAGGAGGAAGGCTCAGGAGAGATGTGAGGAAATACTATTTTACAGAAAGGGTGGTGGAACCAGGGAACAAGCTGGAAGCCGAGGTGGTGGATGCAAAAACTGCTAATGATTTTAAGCATGGCTGGGACAGAATTAAGCAATAAGGCATGACAGGGTGTGTAGTCCTCTGTAATAATGTCATGCCTCGGGTGGTTGAAGCATGAGGCCGCAGGCCGAGTGCATTCAACACCCAAGAAGTGAAGTTATTACACCCTGGAGTGCCTAATTGCTATTACACAATGGCTATTCTATGTTACCAAAAAAAAAAAAGATTAAAAAACATTTTTAAATATTTTTTTTTGCTTGATGTTACTTTGTATAGGTGTCTATTATAAAAAAAGTCCAGTTTCTGTTTCTGCCATTAGGTGATGCTGCCATTACATGCTGCCAGCTTCTTCTCCGCCTACAGCTCTGTTTCTGTGTAACTGTGATGCCTGGTATGTGTTGTCTTCCCATCTGTCAACTAGCCATCTGCCTGTCAGTATTGCTTTTTTTTTTGTTTAGAAACATTTATCTGTTTCTGTCCTTTGCACGGGTGTTCTCTATTTTCTTGCTTACCCGCCGACCCACTTTACTGTTTGCGAGCACGATCAGTAACTGAAAGGAACAGTTGAGTGCTGACCTTTTGAGGTTCTGCTCTTTTGCTCGCTGGAAATCAGATCAGGTTAGGTTTTTTTTCCCAAAAAAATCCTGACAGAAAAATAATAAAAGATAACGAGCGACCGCAATTAGTAGCAGAAATGGACACCATGCACTGTCCGTTTCAAGAAGCGGTCACTCGTTTACAGAATCTGCACTGCTGTATTAAAAATGGACAAAGAAGAACAACAAGACATTTGTGTAACATTTATATAAACCTTACCTGGACATTGTTTTTTTTTTGGCACCTTTTTGGTAAGGGGATAAAAAGGAGAGAGCTGAGTGGGAAAGGGGATTCAGAAGAGGAGAGAGAGAGAGAGAGGTTGAGCAAGGGCGATCGCACACTCAACCATTTAGGCTGCACCGTGTTATTTCTTTTGGCAAGTATAATGAATGAGGGAGCAGTGCCACTGTGGTGGCCGTTTAGTGCTGGAGCCCCATTCCTGAGGTGGTCTGGGGATTTACTCCCTCTGAAGATGAGCTGGCTTTGGGATCTGTAGCAAGGGGATGGGCTTAGTTGCACTAGCCCAGAGGACCACTGCTGAGTTGGATCCCATAAGAGAAATTGCTGCATTGGAGAGAAGGGAGTGAGCAGCAATTTCTGCCTTTTGGCATCAGAGAGGGATGGAGGAATAAGAGAATGGCACCTGAGAGGTGAGGTGACCCAGGGGTCCGGGCAAAGCCCCTGGTCCCAGAGACTGTGAATAGGGGTGCCAGTAGGTTCTGGGGGGTTGGGGGCATCCCCCTGGTTCCACATAGCCCCAGCTAGAGACTATTCAGTTTCTGTGTGTTGAGGAGGAACTGATGGCGTTCGCTGTTTAAAGGCCTAATTTGGCCACAAATTATGCTGCCTGCATTTGGACTGCTGGCTGCCTAGATAAAAGGTAGCCATCTGGACTTTATGCTTTAACATGACCTCTTGGTCCTAAGCACCAACGAGCTTCAGATGTGACCTCCATGGTCCTAAGCACCTATTAGTTTCTGATGTGACCACAATGGTCCAGAGCAACTTGTTGTGTTTTACTGCTGCATGGAATGACTGTTTCTTGTTCAAATTAACTGTTCATTAAATGGGATCCCCTGTTTCTGCAGTTTGAAGTTTTGCCTCATTCTTGGATGGATTGTTTTGCTGCTAATAAGATGTTGCCTCCACAGCCGAGCTCCTAGCATGTGTTCCAGGGTGGCATCCAATGGGTCTGGAACCAGAGGTCCATTAAGGAAGACAGTGAGAGGCTTGCTTGGAGAAGATTGTCTACAAAGGCCTCTGAGGTGAAGAAGGCAAGGCCAGGCAGGTGAAGACCCACATTCTTCATTTCTCCAGCTCTGCACCCAGAAAAGTGGGGCACCCCAGTCTCATTAGGACTGATAAGTCAGGCAGACTAGGTATGTGGACTCTTTCTGCTGTATAGTGCCCCCTTCCATGGACATACACCATCATACCCCTAGACACGGGAAGGGGGGCTTACATTATATTTTATTACCTTTTATGATAAAAACAATAACATGCAGTTAATCATATAAAAAACACATAATACAACATAGCTTTCAATACATCACTTTAGTGTCGGTAGCTGTGCTTGAATAAGTGAAACAATAGCATATGGAATTTGGAAACAAAATTGCTCGGTAAATTGCCAGCTCACCCAAGGTTGTGAAAATAGTGTCAGATACTTGGGCTGTATACTATCTGTCTATGTGTGATTTTATTCCACATAAAATAAATGTCTATCAGGTTAAGAAACCACTTCTAGCTAGGTTTACAAATAGCAACTGTAATGCAGTGCACTATAACACATAGAGTTTACTGGAGCTTGGACTCCACATTCCACATATTTGAGCTTCAGTAAATGACTCAACGCTGCCATCTTGTGGATCGAACTCTGCATTCTCTCTGGTCACTGTAACAGGCAAAGGACTGAAATGGAACATTCATGAATGTCCATGTAGGACCTTGTGGGTCCCACCATCTTGAGACCAATAAACGTACATGCTGAAATGTAAAACCACTGCCCATTAACATCAGAATCCTTACATAGTGTGCAGTCAGTACAGGAATGTTCCTGATAGTTCGTACATTACATGGCCACGGCAGTGATATCTGTCCTTTATTGACTTAATCTGCACTGTTCATAGGAAAGAATCTTTCAAGCTGCTTATTCATCTGAGTCTCCTTTGTGGCCAATTTGCCAGTGCCCTATGGGTCAGAGTACTGATATAATTTGCCTCCGTAAGCTATTCTGAGCCTGGCTGGTCTAAGCAAAGAGCGAACTTCCCCAAAGCTTGTGAACTGTTAGTGAATGCCGTCAAATTTCTTGCGTCTTTCTTTTGTGGCAAAATATACATTTTGAACAAGATATACAGCCTGATTATTAAGTGAAAGTGGGTGATGGTCTCTGGATGCATGCAGCCTAATGTCCCTGGAGTCCAAACTTTCATAAATAACAAAATGGTACAGGAAGTATTTTCAGACGTGGCCCTTTTTATATTTATTCTGTAAGCTTTTTTATATTTTGGGTGCATTTTCTTGGAATGGAGATGTATAGCAGTTGCCAGCCATGACAGAAGGTGTTTCCAGTCTTGAAATCAGCCTTGATATCCTGTGGGAGGAACAATCAAGTTGGCTTGCTGGAGGCTGCTCAGAGGGCTGACTGGCTTAGGGCTGGCTGGCTGGAGAGCCCAGCTGACTCGGCTGGCTGGCTGAAAGGTTGGCTAGCTGGCTCAATGTCTGACTTGGGAGTTATCCCCATGATGGTAGGTAGGTTATATCTGCAGCAACAGGCAGACAAAAGGGAAGAAACACAGAAACATATGTAACCCCCCCCCTGGCCCTTTGGGGGCTTACCTGAAATCGCCCCATTTGTCCCTGTTTGCTGGTGCTCTTCTGGCTTTCTCCCATGTTTTCCCCTCACCATTATGCTGTTTTCTGCCCCATTGGGGTGTAATCCACTGATCGCAAGCTGCCAGCATGCCAGAACTGGCCGCACTCGCGTAAGGCAATGGGGTGCGTTGATGTTGCGACCGCATTTGCAGTCCAAAAGTGGGGATTTTGCCCATGGTCCTGGTGCCGCTGTCCTTGGGGACGTGGACTTGAAAGAAGTTGGGCAGAAGCCCGTGGCTACTGCACAACGGGAGTTTGGACAGCAGGGCCACTCGGGGGGGGGGACTCCTAAATATTAATGAGCAGATCCCACGTATAGTAATGAGTGCTGCCTGCCGCATAGGGGCATGGTGTTGTGGTGGCAGTGATAGAAAAACTGAAGGGAGCCCTCCAATAAGAGTGGGCTCATTAAACAGGGCAGTTGGGGCTACAACCCGGTGGGGTATTGGTGCACCGAGAGGGTTGTGTTGGGCTGCACCAGATGCAGTAGTGGCTGTAGCCACAAATGTTTACCAGGACACAGCTGGGGCACATCAGATGGCAGCCAGGGCACTGATATATTGTTACTATGGGTGAAGCTCTGCACCATATGGGGCACCCACTGGGGCACAGCATTTTTTTACCAGGGCATGTGCCCTGGTGGGCCCTGGTGTAGAGCCGCCACTGACCAGATGTTAAAAGGGGAGAGATTGCGTAAAACTGTATGGGTCTCCAGGTAAACAAATGGGAGCAGACATGTTGTTGACATTTAACCCCAGACATGCAGCCAGTCAGAGATCTAGGCACCCAAACTGGACACAGATAGAGTCCTGGGAAAAGAAGGGGGCTAATTCTGGCACCTAGATCATACCCCAATAAATGAGCAGAAAATATTGATCACTATGGTTATTGACTATTGAAAGGCTTCAACAGCCAATCAGAATGCTGGGTTTTTGACTGAAACAGTGCAGACTTTCTGGAATCTCTTCAGTCTGTGATTGGACTCTATACGAGTCAGGACTGTGTTGAGAGAGTGGACACTGCACTTCAGCGCTTTCTCAGGCCCCCATTTGGAGAGCTGTTTGTCAGCAGAAGTGGATTGGAAAGGGGGCAGCAGAAAGAAAGATTGTGCTGAGGTTCTGGTTCCCTGGGTACTTGCTGCTGGATTGATTGAGAAGGGGAAAGAGAGAAAGAGACTGGACAGTGATTCCCCAGGTACAGAGACATTGCTTGTGGGTAATGAGAAAGACAGAATGCTGCCGAGACTCTGCACTGACAAATCGAAATTGCTGAAAGGGCTGTGCAGATTGGCAGAGTGTCACAGTCACATTTTGCCTGTATTTGAGATTGCAATTTGAATTTTGAAGGGGCAGAACATCTCTGGTCGTTTGAGTGCTAGCAGAAGCTGTGTGTGTCCTGTGAGAACTGGTTAAAGTGGTTGCGAGCTGAATACCAGCTGCAGTCGAAGAAAAGGTGGGTACTGTTAAACTGGAAAAATGTGGACTGGTGTGCAGGGAGGTGTTATTCTTGAGCCGCCCCGCTAAACTGCACTTGCGCTTATTGAACCTGAGGCTAGCACCCCTGCTAATTGGCACTGGACTGTAGTGGAGAGACTGCCTAAGAACTTTTTCTTTTCTAAGAACTCAGTGCAGGGACTGCAGGAGGACCCCCTCTGTTAGGGAGTCCTCACTCAGAGCCAGGGAGGGAACTTGCTATCCCCTTACAAGTGGGACTTACTGTCTCAGGAGGTCACCAGCGCTTGCTGGGGTGCTAGGGCTTCTGCGACCCGTCGTTGGGAGCTAGGCTGTGGAGACACACCCAGGTCTGGGTCTTCTAGGGCTGGTGTGGTCCTGCCACAGTGCTCTGCAGCAGGCCAGAAGCGACTGAAGATGGCAAGTGGCCAGAGCTGCAATCAAGGTGACCAGCTGCAAAATCCTCGAGTAAGTTCCATCCAGACGGAGGGATGCTGGCAGGCCTGTTTTCCGTTTTGCAGCATTGCTTCAAGGAGCTGCATTTCCCCTGTGCTGAGATTGACTAACCGTGAGTACCCAGAACCTGGCTCCTGGGAGGGAAAAGAGGAAGTTGTTCTGTTATTCATTCTGCTAGTTTCTAACAATACTTCAGGGCCCCAACAATTGGACAACCTGAGGCACCGATCAGGCCTGCAGCTAGTGAGTACCCCCAGGGACAGTACAGGGACACTGGTACCAGTGGAGGAGGGCTTGGCCTGCAGGCCCCATTCTGAAAGTTATAATATTTCACTAACCTGCTTTGCTTTCACAGCTACCCTATGTCCAGGTATACCTTCCCCTATTCCTTACCCCCTAAATAAAGCTGTGAATTTGTTGTTTGAACCTGTGGTGGTAGTGAAATTCCTTGCATGTGTTCATTGCTGAAATATATGGTATATGGTGGAACAAAGTATTGGGGGACTCAGTGATCAGAGTGGTTGGTTGGGGAGGTGGGTAGGCCCAGTATCCCAGGGGGCTGTGCCAAGCAGTTATCTGGCCCACTGATACTTTACTCTGGGTGGAGGCACTGCACTACTTTCAATATTTCTGGGAACAAACCCCCAGTTGTCACCGTAGAAGGACCCAGGCCCCTTGCCCGGAATCAGAGACAGCTGGCGGGGGGGGGGGGTAGCTCATTGGCATATGGCGCTGGGGCTACATCTTGGAGGCATCGCTGGGATCTCCTGTTGACTAGCCATGTCTGCACTGGGAGATCAGAATTTCGACACCCCTGAGGGGCCCTCAGGCCCCAATCCTACTCTGACCCAGCCTACGTTCAGGCCTACTGAGGAGGATAAGATGAGGCTGGTGGAATGGAGTGGGGGAATGAAAATGGATCCCCAGAAATCTTTTCTCTTGCTGGGGGTACCCCCTGAGATGGAAAAGGGGGATGCTGAAAAATGTGTATCCACCATAAAGAGATTGGGAAAAGTCAAAATTGAAGGGAAAATGTTTGATTCAGCTAGAGGTACATTGACTATACTAATAGAGAGTACTCAAACCATAGAAGTCAGTTGAATGCCTCGGGCTTTGGTAGTGGTGGGATTGGCTGAGGCTCTACCGGTAGTAACCTCCTTAAGTGTAATCTCCCCGGTGTGAGGGTGTTGAGGAGCAGTCTCCATCCCTAAGGCTCCAAAGTTTGAGAGACCCCAGCCTGGATCCATACCTGTGACCTTCGAGTCGTACCGCAAGTTAAGAATGTTTTCAGGGGTAAAACCCACCCTGAATGGTGAGGACGACTTGGAGGCCTGGATGGATGGTGCCACCCCATTAGTCCAAGATTGGCAGTGTTCTGAAGTTGAGAAGCAGAAACGATTAGTGGAGAGTTTACGGGGTCCCACCTTAGAGGTTATACGTTCTTTCTGAGCCACAGATCCCGAAGCCCCAGCCCAGGTATATATCTCAGCTTTGGAAAGTGTATTTGGGAACCCTGAAACCCTTGAGGACCTCATGTGGAAGTTCAAAACCACTAGGCAGTGGGAGGGGAAACTGTTATCTGATTTTCTGGCCTGGGTGGAGAAGGCCTCGCTGAAGGTGTTCCATAAAGGGGGGGTAGTGGCCCAGGATCTAAATCGGGAGAGGTTGGAGCACGTAGTGAAGGTCGCTTGTTATTCCCCATTACTAGTGTTACAGTTGCATTTAGCAGACAGAAAAAATAACCCCCTCCATTTTGGGTTTTGGTACGGGAGGTCCGGGAGGCTGAAGAAGAGCAGGGTCACTGGGAGATGTACAGGGTATCCATGGCTGTGATGCAGGTGGAACGAGAGGAGCCCCCTGGTGAGATACAGGAATTAAAGACTTTATTAAGGGAATTCAAGGATGTAGTCACTCTGGCTAAGTTAGTTGTGGGTTCAGATTCCACTGATGCTCCCAGGATGAGTGGTATAGTCCCCCATGTTTGGCACTGGGCCCCCTGTTCAGGAACTGCCCTCCGACACAGGGGTTAAGGCTCAAGTTGAGGAATTGGTACGGAGGGTGGCTGAGTTAGAGAGAATGGGGGTGCCGGTTGCTGCCCACGGAAATGAGTGGGTTGTAGAATGGAATCATGCAGCTCAGAGTGCCCCAGTGGGAATGCCTGGGGCTCGTCTGGTGCCACCAGCCACGGCCTCGGGAACCTGTTACTGGTTATAGGTCTGGGGGTGAGGGACATATACAGAGGGGATGTAGGGCACCTTTAGACCATCTAACAGAGATAGAGCACCCGCCAACACAGCCTGCAAGTAGGGAAACTAAATAGCTGCCCGTTAAAGGAGCGCACTGGGGCCCCTGGCAGGTCCAGCTCCATGACTCACATAAAAGTTTCATTAGGCAGAACTAATACAACAGCACCATTAGATATGCAAAAGTTAGTGGGACCAATAACTGAGACTAAGATCACTATCAGTGGGGTCCCCACGTGCGCTGTTCTGGGTAGCGGCTCCCAGGGTACTATCATTTTTAAATCCTGGTATGATCAGCATGAAATACAGCCTATTGAGGGACTGCACATGTGGGGCCTCAGTGAAAAGGCATACCCCTATCTCAGCTATGTCAAGGTATGGATGGTGTTCCCTGCTAAAGTGGCTGGAGTGAATGAAGCTGTAGAGACTTTAGCTTTAATTTGCCCTGAAGCTAACATCTTCAATGGAGTGCTGATATTGATGGGCACAAATGCCCATATGTTTGGATGTCTGGCCCAGTTATATTATGCTCGAGTGGCTGAACAAAGAAGAGAGGAGTACCTGTTACACCCTCTGGTCTGGGAGGCTACTGAAGGAAGGGATAATCCCCTGTGGAGGAGACTGATGATCCAGTGGGAAACATGTGGAGAAGAGTCGGAGATGAAATTGTGTTCCCGCCAAATGTGGAATGCAACATTGCCAGCATGGTGAGGCTGAAGAAAGATGTCAAGAACCAGATATTGATGTTGGATTCTCTGGATGAACATGGATTGCCAGTGGGACTGTTAGTCAAGCCTAGTGTTTTTCCAGCCAGAGCTCATGCATATGTTCGAAGGGTGAATGTGCAAGTGAAGAATGTCACGGATAAGGAAATGGTGGTGCAAAAGGGACGAACACTGGCTGAGATATATTGCGTTGACATGGCAGTGCATACCGCTACAGTGAGAAGAGGTTCCTCAGTAGGACTTGATCCAGAGATGTTTGACCTGAGCGACTCCCCCATCCCGGAGGAATGGAAAGAGAGAGTGAGGGAGAAGCTGACTGCTCAGATGAATGTGTTCTCCCTGCACGAGTGGGATGTAGGGTGTGCAAGTGGGGAGCAGCATCGGATACGACTCACTGATGACAAGCCTTTCCGAGAGAGGTCAAGGTGGCTGGCCTCAGCTGACATCTTTAATGTCCGGCAGCACTTGCAGGAGATGCCGGCGGCACGGATTATTCAGGAATCAAGGAGACCCTATGTATCACCCATCGTGGTGGTGAGGAAGAAGAGTGGGGCCATACGCACGTGCGTGGACTACCACTCCCTGAACAAGTGGACAGTGCCGGACCAGTACACTATGCCCAGAGTGCAGGATGCACTGGACTGTTTAAATGGAAGCCAGTAGTTCTCAGTTTTGGATTTATGGAGTGGCTATTACCAGATCCTGATGGACCCTCAGGATCAGGAGAAGATGGCTTTTATATGCCCCCTTGGATTTTATGAGTTTCTGAGAATGCCCCAAAGGATCTCTGGCTCCCCTGCCACCTTTCAAAGCCTGATGAAGAAGGCTGTTGGGGATATGAACTTGCTGGAGTGTTTAGTCTATCTGGACAACATCATGTTTGGGAAAACCCTGGAGGACCATGAGGCCTAGTTGGTGAAAGTGTTGGACCGCCTGGAAGAGTTTGGACTGAAGCTGTCCATTGACAAATGTCAGTTCTTTGGTCAAGTATGTGGGGCACATCATCTCGGAGAAAGGTATAAAGACTGACCCCAGCAAGATTGAGGCCGTAATCACCTGGCCTAAGCCATGCACCTTGAAGGACTTACAGCGGTTACTGGGTTGCTGAGACTATTACAGAAGATTTGTAAAGGACTACAGCCAGGTGGTGTGGCCCCTTTTGAATCTGCTACAGGGGTACCCACTCACTAACAAAAGCAATAAAACTACCATGCTTGGGGACTCTGCAAAACCTGCCTGTTATTTCTGCCCATCTAAACTATTCAGTAAGAGGTGGAATGGGGACTGTGATAGAGCTTTTGAGGACATCATCTATTGTTTGACCCATGCCCTGGTGCTGGGTTATGCAGACTCACAGAAACCCTATGTCCTTCATACTGACACCAGTTTTAGTGGGTTGGGGACTGTGTTGTATCAGGAACACCCTGAAGGTTTACGTCCAGTTGCATTCGCCAGTCAGAGTTTAAACCCTTCAGAGTGGAGGTATCCTGTCCATAAACTGGAGTTCCTGGTGTTGGAGTGGGCCCTAGTTGATTAGTTTCATGACTATCCGTATGGGGCCAAGATCACTGTGAAGATGGATAATAATCCCCTTACTTATGTGCAGACCATAGCTAAGCTGGACGCAGCTGGTCATAGGTGGCTTTCAGCCTTGTCCACCTATGACTACTGCGTAGAGTACCGCCCGGGCCTGAACCACATAGATGTGGATGCTTTGTCCAGGTGGCCTCAAGCCTGTAATGATGAGAGCGCAACCTTGGTATGCATCTCAGAACAAGCTGTAAAGGCCTTCTGTAAGAAACATGACGGCGAAGAGATTTTTCCCACTGAAGACACCCATTGTTTGGTAGACTGTGTGGGGGCTACAGGGGATTGTCTTTCAGTTGCCTATTACTGACTGGCCACCCTAGATGTCAGATCCCTCCCACAATTAACTACTCAAGACCTACAGTGGGATCAAAGGGCCAGCCCCATCACCGGGCAGATCGTGCAAGTGTTGAAATGGCAGGGCAGCCAGGAACAAGTGGACACCATTATTCCTCAGGCACGGCTACTGTTACGTGAATGGCCTAAGCTATGGTTAAAGAAGGGGTTGCTGTACTGAGAGACCCAGAACCAGCAGGGGGCCCCACGAGAGCAACTGGTACTCCCAACGAAGCATGTTAAGACTGTGTTGAAGGCCCTGCATGACGATATGGGGCGCTTGGGTGCTGAATGCACTTTGGACCTGGTTAAGAGTCAATTTTATTGGCCAAAGATGGGGGCAAATGTAGAGGCATATTGCAAGAGCTGCATGAGATGTATAAAGTGGGAGGCACTCCCCCAGAGGGCTGCTCAGTTAGTCAACATCAAAAGTAGTGACCCAATGGAATTGGTATGCATAGACTTCCTTACACTGGAGCCTGACTCATGCAATATCTCCAACGCTTTAGTTCTTACTAAACATTTCACTTGATATGCTCAAGCTTACCCCATCAAGGATCAGTGAGCTTCCACTGTGGCCAAAGTATTGGTGGAGAGGTTTTTTGTACATTGTGGTCCCCCCCAGAGGATCACTCGGTTCAGGGCTGCTGCGGTTTTGAGAGCCGGCTCATCAAAGAACTGTTGTTATGGGGCATCAGGAAGTCCCGGACCATGCCTTACCATCTCCAAGGTGACCTCCAACCTGAAAGATTCAACAGGACCCTGTTAGATATGCTGGGCACCTTGGATCCCTGGAAGCGCACATGGAGTCAGCAGCTGAGCACTCTGGTCCACACCTACAACTGCACACGAAGTGACACTGCTGGATTCTCTCCCTACAGCTCATGTTTGGGAGGGAAGCTCGTCTGCCAGTGGACCTGTGTTATGGAGTCTCCTCGGATGGACTGCGAGCAGGAGACTATCTGCAGTATATGAAAACCCTGATTATACCATGGACATAAGTGAACAGCCAATGAAATGGTCAGACTGGCAGTTTACCACTGGTGTAAATCCTCTGATAATCACTGGCTGTTGATGAGCAAATAATGGTAATCTAAATGCTAATCATCTGCAGCACAGGAATAAATACAATAAAAATAAAAAACAAAGCAACCTGTTTAAATGTTGTATTTTATTATAGTAAAAAAAATTAACCTTGGTATAATTGCAATAAGCCACTCGGAGGATGTGGGTTATCAGGAGATTTACTCACTCGGCTGCACCTCGTGGGTAAACCACTCCAGCCGTGGTAAATCCCCCGATAACCCACACTCCCTCGTAGCTTATTGCTTAAGACTACAACTAGATGATGCTTGCTTCAGAGATGGCCACTAAAAGGAACCAGGCAAATAAGGAACGCTATGATAAAAAAGTGCGAGCTCAAGAATTGGAAGCAGAAGACAGTGCTACTATGCCAGTTGGGCATACCAGGAAAGCATAAGATTGCCGACAGATGGGGCGACACCCCACATGTAATAGTAGAGAAGCTTGCAGGCCTACGTTATTCCAGGGATTGCCTCTGACAAGGGCTACACCTAGACGACAGGTAGGGTTGAGGAGTCTGTTCCAGCTGTGCCCCTTGGGGGGACCACTCCGGACTTAAATACTGGTCCGGCTGAGCCGATTGAGTGGTACCAGAGCAGCTCTCCTGCAGATACACCCAGGAAATGGTTGCAGGGTGATTCTGAGGATCAGGAGGATGGGGGGGGATGTGTCTTTTGAAGGGCCCACATCGGAAATGAATACTGATCTGACTGTGCCCTTTGAAGGAGCCCAGGTTAGACCCCAAGTTTGCAGGCCTACTGGTATACAAGATTCGGCCTGAGGGAGACACACGAGGGCAGAAGGGCAGAAGGTTATTCATCATAAACATCTGCTACCTATTGGTGACAAAGTAGTCAATGCCGAGGAAGTTGTGGAAGATCCTTCATCACCTCCCACCACTCGAGTTGCTGCACGTAGAAGACAGAGGCAGAGAGATAATGATGCCATGGGGGCTGGGCCTGCTCAAGGTGGTTAGATCTCACATGAGGGAGATACCAAAGCTGAGTCTGAGGGGGAGGATGATGAGACCCCACGCAGTCATTACTCTACCAGGGAGATAGCCACATTATTCCAGGGATCGCCCCTGACAAGGGCTACACCTAGATGACAGGGTAGGGTTAAGGAGTCTGTTCCAGCTGTGCCCCTTGGGGGGACCACTCCGGACTTAAATACTGGTCCGGCTGAGCCGATTGAGTGGTACCAGAGCAGCTGTCCTGCAGATACACCCAGGAAATGGTTGCAGGGTGATTCTGAGGATCAGGAGGATGGGGGGGATGTGTCTTTTGAAGGGCTCACATCGGAACTGAATACTGATCTGACTGTGCCCTTTGAAGGAGCCCAGGTTAGACCTCCAGAGTTGTGCCTGATGTGGGCAAAGTGTTAGAGTCGTTCACCCCGTTAGCTGAGGAACAAGAGGAGGGTGAAGAAGATGAGGAAATCATCAATGACCCAGGGGTAGGTAGGGGAGCAGTTATTCAGGAGACCCCTCAAAGGACAGGGAGGACGATACGGCCTGTTCTTAAGTGTGATGTATGATGCCCCTGGGGTTCTTACAGGTTTACCTTTGTTTGTAGTGCATAAGGGAGTGTATATTTCTCCTAGGTCCCTACAGAAGGTGGTTATGTGCCCTGTTAATGCTAAGCCCCCTAGGTCAGAGGGACAGGTGACCAGAAGCAGAAGAGCGAGGTGAACAGGGTCTCTAGCAGGTTTGAGGGAAAGAAGTGTGCTCTGTGGGACTTTAGTACCTGATGACTGATGGGTCAATCTGATGGGCACCACTTTCCACATGGCCAAAGGGCTCAACAAGGTAAAAGAATTTGCTAAGATGTATATAATGTTCTGTGTTTGAATGTTTTTATGGTTATTACATACTAGATAGGAATCAGGTGTATAGTTGGAAATGTTATTGATGTTGATGTTTTCTGGGGTATCTTTCCCCTACGCTTGTGATGGAAGCCAAGCATTTCAGTGGGGGTGTGTGTGTAACCCCTCTTTGGGCGCTTACCTGAAATTGCCCGATTTGTCTCCATTTGCTGGTGCTCTTCTGGCTTTCCCTCATGTTTCCTGCTTGCCATCATGCTGATTTCTGCTCCATTGGCATGTAATCCACTGATCACAAGCTGCCATCATGTCAGAATTGGCTGGCACTCATGTAAGACAATGGGGCACTTTGATGTTATGACTGTATTTGCGGTCCAAAAGCGGGAATTTGCCCATGGTTCTGGTGTCCCTGCCGATGTCCTTGGTGACTGGGGACCTGAAGGGAGTCAGGTAGAAGCCCGTGGCTACTGCACAGCAGGAGTTTGTACAGTGGGGGCTGCTCGGGGGCTCATGAATATTAATGAGCAGCCCCCATGTATAGTAATGAGTGCTGCCTGCCACATAGGGGCATTGTGTTGCGGAGGCAATGATAGAAAAACTGCAGGGAACCCTCCAGTAAGAGAGGGCTCATTTAACAGAGGGCAGTTGGGGCTACAAACTGGTGGGGTACTGGTGCACCAACAGGGTTGTGTTGGGCTGCACCAGATGTTAAAAGGGGAGAGACTGTATAAAACTGTATGGGACTCCAGGTAAACAAATGGGAGCATACATGTTGTTGACACTTAACTCCAGACTTGCAGCCAATCAGAGACCTAGGCGCCCAAACTGGACACAGAAGAACTCCTGGGAAAAGGAGGGGACTAATTCTGGCACCTAGATCATACCCCAATAAACAAGCAGAAAATATTGATCACTGTGGTTATGGACTATTGAAAGGCTTCAACAGCCAATCAGAACACTGGGGTTTCAATAGATACAGTGTGGACTTTCAGGAATCTCTTCAGTCTGTGGTTGGACTCTGTATGAGTCAGGACTGTGCTGAGACAGTGGACATTGTGCTTTATGGGCTTCCTCAGGCCCCCATTTGGAGAGCTGTTTGTCAACAGAAATGGATTGGAAAGGGGACGGCCGGAAGAAAGATTGTGCTGAGGTTCTGGTTCCCCAGGTACTCGATGCTGGATTGATCAAGAAGGGGAAAGAGAGAAATTGACTGGACTGTGATTTCCCCAGGTATTCCCTAGGTATCATTTCTTCCCCATGGCAATCCCCCTGGGGTCCTCTACCCTAGCAAGGCTGCTCCCCTCATGTGTCTTTGCCCTCCTCTCCTCCCTCTGTCCTCCACTTCTCCTAACCCATATATGATGAATTGCCTGTATATGTATGCAGCCCTCGTTATCTAAGTCTTGCTCCAGTTACCTACTGATCTTGTACTTAAGAATAGTCTATTTCAGTGTCAGCTGTGTTATGAAATGATTTTGAATACTGTAAATGAATTTGTCCTCTGTGTTCAGGACCAGCTTGCAAATGAGCTTGCTCAACGATGTAACTGAATGGTTAAATAAAGTTTGATTGATTGATTGATTGATTAGATGTTGCTTGTGGTTAATGAGAGAGACAGAATGCTGCCGAGATCCTGCACTGACAAGTCAAAATTGCTGAAAGGGCTGTGCAGGTTGGCAGAGTGCCACAGCCAGGACTGATAAGCCATTTTGTCTGTATTTGAGACTGCAATTTGAATTCTGAAGGGGCAGAGCATCTTTGGTCGTCGGTGTGCTAGCAGAAGCTGTGTGTGTCCTGTGAGAACCGGGAAAAGTGGCTGAGAGCTGAATCCCAGCTGCAACCAAAGAAAAAGTGGGCACTGTTAAACTGGAAAAGCATGCGCTGGTGTGCAGGGGGTTGTTATTCCTGAGCCCCCCCCGCTGGAACTGCACTTGCGCTTATTGGACCTGAGGCTAGCACCCCTGCTAATTGGCACTGGACTTTAGTGGAGAGACTGCCTAAGAACTTCTTATTTTCTAAGAACTCAGTGCAGGGACTGCAGGAGGACCCCCACCATTAGGGAGTCCTCACTCAGAGCCAGGAAGGGAACTTTCTAACCCCTTACAAGTGGTACTCACTGTCTCAGGAGGTCTCTGGTGCTTGCTGGGGTGCTAGGGCATCTGCGACCCATCTCTGGGAGCTGGGCTCTGGAGCTGGTGTGGTCCTGGCACAGTACTCTGCAGCGAGCCAGAAGGAGCTGAAGGGGACAAGTGGCCAGAGCTACAATCAAAGTGACCAGCTTCAAGATCCTCGAGCAAGTGCCATCCAGACGAGGGATCCTGGCAGACTTGTTTTCCTTTTTGCTGCATTGCTTCAAGGAGCTCTGTTTTCCCTGGTACTGAGATTGACTAACTATGAGTACCCAGGACCTGGCTCCTGGGAGAGCAAAGGGAAAATTGTTCTGTTATTCATTCTGCTAGTTTCTAACAATATTTCAGGGCCCCAACAACCGGCCAGCCCATGGCACTGATCAGGCCTGCACATAGTGGGTACCCCTAGGGACAGTAAAGGGACACTGGTACCAGTGGGGGAGGGCTTGGCCTGTGGACCCCATTCTGAAAGTTATACTATTTCACTAACCTGTTTTGCTTTCACAGCTACCCTACGTCCAGGTATCTCTTCCCCTATTCCTTACCCCCTTAAATAAAGCTGTGAATTTGTTGTTTGAACCTGTGGTGGTAATGAAATTCTTTGCATGTGTCCATTGCTGAAATATACGGTATCTGGTGGAACAAGGTATTGGGGAAGGGGGAGACAGTGTGCAGAGTGGTTGGTTGGAGAGGTGGGTAGGCACAGTGTCCCGGGGGCTTTGCCAAGCAGATATCTGGCCCACTGATACTTTACTCTGGGTGGAGGCACTGCGCTATTTTCAATACTTCTGGGAACGAACTCCCAGTTGTCACCGTAGTAGGACCAGGGCCCCTTGCCCGGTATCAGAGACAGCAGGTGGGGGGGGGGGTAGCTCATTAGTATATGGCACTGGGGCTACACATAGAAGCTGACTGCAGAAAAGGGCCACATGACTCATCCAGTCTACCCTTTTTTGTTGCATTGCTTACACAGTAGATCCCTCCCGATCTACAGCACCTTCTCTGCAACCCCCTTACCTATCCCTTATGACTGCTGGAAGATCATTCCAGGCATTCACCACCCTTCCTGTGAAGAAGTATTTCCTCACATCTCTCCTAAACCTACCCCCCTCCGGCTTCATATCATGGTCCATTGTTCTGGAGCACCCTTTCCTCCAAAAAATACCCCCCACTTGTACCTTTTTCACCCCTGTGAGGTATTTAAAGATCATGATCATATCCCACCCCCCACCCCCAGGGTGTACATGTGTAATTCCTTTAGTGTCTCCTAATAGGACATTTGATGTAGACCCTGTACCATCTTGGTAGCCCTCCTTTGGGTTCATCCTGTCTATATCCTTCCTGAGATGTGGTCTCCAAAACTTGACACAGTACTCCAGGTGGGGTCTTACTAAAGACCTATTTAATAGCAACACCACTTCCCTCTTCTGGCTGGTAATACCCCTACCTGTACATCCCAGCATCTCACTAGCTCTCCCTATCACTTTTTCTGGCCACCTTCAGGTCATTCGATATGATTACCCCAGATCTATTTCCTACTTGGTCGCTGCTAGTATCTCTCCCCTCATTTTGTACTGCACCTACACTCTTGGGTTTCTCTGACCCAAGTGCTTTATTTTGCACTTTTTACATTAAACCTTAGCTGCCAAACTTTTGACCACTCCTCCAGTCGTTTAAAATCTCTTTCCATCCTTTGCACCCCCTCCAGAGTGTCCACCCTGCTGCAGAGCTTGGTGTCATCTGCAGAGAGGCAGACCTTCCCTTCCAGTTCCTATGCTATGTCACTAATTAAGACATTAAAGAGGACCGGCCCCAGTACTGACCCCTGCGGTACCCCTCTGGTCACTGTTCCCTCCTCTGAGTGAACTCCATTTACCACCACCCTCTGACTCCTATCCCCTAACCAGTTTCATGCCCAGGTCACCACCTGATTGCCCAACCCCATGCTACCGAACTTGTTTACCAGCCTCCTATGTGGAACAGTGTCAAATTCTTGCTGAAGTCCAAGTAGACCATGTCCACCTCCCAGCCCAATCCAACACCCTGGTTATACAGTCAAAAATATCTACAAGATTTGTTTGGCATGACCTCCCCTCCATAAAGCCATGCTGCTCTGGGTATTGCAGTCCACTGTATTCCAGGTGTTCCACGATTCTTTCCTTTAATAGTGTTTCCATCAGTTTCCTTGCTACAGATATCAGGCTGACAGGCCTGTAATTTCCCGCTTCCTCCTTGCTATCACTTTTGTGAAGTGTGACTACATCTGCCCTTCTCCAGTCCTCCGGGATCATGCCTGGCTTCAGTAGACTGTTAAACAAGTCTGTCAGGGGTGCAAATAACACCTCCATGAGTTTCTTTAACACTCTTGGATGCACCACTTCTGGCCCCATGGCTTTATCCACCCTCTGATTAGTAAGTGCTTTCCTGACCCTCTCCTCAAAAAAGAGACTGGTGTCCATCCGCTCCCCTCAATTTCTTGATACTTATTTGTAGTTCTTCCCCTTTCCCTTCAGCTGTGAATACTGAACAGAAATATTTGGGTAAGATATTTGCCTTTTGTTTTGTAGATTCTTTTTACTTGCTCCGGTGGACCAGGGCATCTCTCAGAAGTGTCCACTCAGCCATTGCCTCTACTCTCCGCCTGAGACCACCCTCCTCCAGGAATGAGATTACTGAGCATGCCCTTCCAAGGACCTGACAGACCCCTGGATCACCCCCTGGGAGAGGGCTTGCCCCACCTACCTGGTGGCGTTTCTGCAATTAGAGGGTCAGTCCTGGTCAGGGGGCTCAGGAGAGCCGGTGGAGGGATGGCCCGATGCTGGGGATGTGGGCTAGGCTCTTGGAGCCTTCGTCACCTCCATGATCCTCAGGGGTGTTTTTTGAGTATGATTTCCCCCTGGAGCATGGACGTGCAATGATGTCCGGGCACTGATGTGCCATCATCCACCACCGCACCACCCCTAGTTATGGCACCACTTCCGTGCAAGGCCCCCAATGCTAAGGAGTGGTGCAGGTCCCATAGCCCACCCCGGGAAGGGAGAGCAGTCCTCTTGATGCTCAATCCCTTCCCTCCCCTGCCGACCCCTGGCGGCCCGAATCTGTTCCTGAACCCAGGTCATCAGCGTGGTGCGAGGTGTGGCATCCAGTGCCTCAACCCTCAGTGCCACCAGGCTAGATCAATATTTGCCTTTACTTGGTCCTCCTCATTATAGCCTCCCCGCCTCCTTTATTAACAGTGCAACCTCTCCCTATACCTGAAAAATGTCTTGTTACCCTTTGATACTGTCTAGGCTATTCTTTTCTCAGCTGGTGCTTTTGTGCTCCTTACTGCCTTGCCTGCCTCCCTCTGTTTCCCCATATACACATCTGTCCTCCTCTCTCTCTGGGTCTCCTTATACCTTCTGAATGCCACTGTTTTTGCCCTTACCTTTTCTGCCACTTCCCTCGAGAACCATAATGGTCTCCTCCTCCTGCTTTTTCTTGTTTGCCTGACATACAAGTTTATAGCTTTTACTATGCTGTCTTTTATTCTGGTCCATTTTCCCTCCATGCCCCCGACATCTCCCCCCATGAGGTCTTCTCGGATTCCCAATCTTTGTAAAGTCAGCCCTTCTGAAACCCTGGACTCTCACCCTTGTGTGGCTGGAGTTTACTATTGTTCTTATAATAAACTATACTGTGCGATGGTCATTGGTCCTCAGATGACTCCCCACTCTGACATCTGCCACACTGTCCCAGTTCATAAGTACCAGGTACAGTATTGCCCCACCCGAGTGGGTTCACTGACCAGCTGCCTGAGGAATGCCATCTGCAGGGAGTCCAAGACATCTCTGTTCCTTGCTGATGTTGCAGCAGGTAGGCTCCACTCTACATCTGGCAGATTAAAGTCCCTCACCAGCACCACCTCCCTCTTCTTTACCAGAAAGCACGTTTTAATGTCTTAGTCATCACAACATTAAAATCAGCCTTGATATTCTGTGGGATGCACAAGCTAGTTAGCAGAACAAGCAACAAATGGACAGCAGATGGAGCAACACTTAACCATCACAGCAGACAAAAGAAGGCCCTGCTGGAGGAGGAGGAGGAGGAGGAGGCTTTTGCAGCTGGCTGGAGGCTGGCTTGGGGCCGGAGGGCTGGCTGGTTGAAATGCTGGCTAGCTGGTGTTGTGTGTGGCTTTGTGTCTGGCTAGTGAGTCATCCCCGTGATGGCAGGTAGGCCATACTTACAGCAACAGTGAGACAAAAGGGAAGACAAAAGTGTGTTTTAGTGTCTTGTTTGTAACAACAATGAAATCAGCCTTGATATCCTGCGGGATACACAAGCAAATTAGCAAAGCAAGCAACAACTGGACAGTGAATGAAGCAACACATACCATCATAGCAGACAAAGGAAGACCTTGTTAGAGGAGGATGCTTTTGCGACTGGATGGAGGCTAGCTGGAGGGCTGGCTGGCTTGGGACTTGTTGGCTGGAGGGTTTTCTGGTTGAAAGGCTGGCTAGCTTGTGTTGTGTCTAGCTTTGCGTCTGGCTTAGGGTCATCACCATAATGGTAGGTAGATCATAGCTGCAGCAACATGGAGACAAAAGGGAAGAAGAAGGCACATTTTAGTGTTTTGGCCGTTCTGTGGGATGAACAAGCAAGTTAGCTGAGCAAGTAACAATGGGACAGCAAGTGAAGGAACACTTACCATCACAGCAGACAAAGGAAGACTTTGCTGGAGGAGGAGGAGGAGGAGGCTTTTGTGGTTGGTTGGAGGGTTGACTGGCTGGAGGGCTTGTAGGCCAGAGGGCTTGCTGGCTGGAGAGCAGGCTGGCTGGAGGGCTGGCTGGTTGGAGAGCTTGCTTGCTGGAGGACTGGCTGACTGGAGTACTGGCCAGCTAGTGTGTTGTCTGGCTCTGTGACTGACTTTCCAGTTGTCCCTGTGATGGCTGGCCATACGAGCAGCAACAGAGAGACAAAAGGGAAGAAGAAAGCTTGTTTTAGTCTCTTGGTCATCACAGCCTTGAAATCAGCCATGATGTCCTGTGGGAGGAATAAGAAAGTTAGCAGAGCAAGCAACAATCTGATAGCAAAGCAGAGCAACACTTACCATCACAGCAGGCAAAGGAAGGCCTTGCTAGAGGAGAGGGAAGCTATTGGAGCTGGCTGGATGGCTGATTGACTTGGGGCTGGCTGGAGGGCTGACCGGTTGGTGCGTTGTCTGGCTCTGTGACTGGCTTTACAGTAGTCCCTGTGATGGTTGGCAACACCTGCAGCAACAGGGAGACAAAAGGGAAGAAGAAAATGCATTTTAGTGTCTTCATTGTCACAACTTTTAAATCAGTCTTGATGTCCTGTGGGAATAATAAGCAAGTTTGCAGAGCAAGCAACAATTGGACAGTGGACAGAGTAACGGAGCAGCACTTACCAACACAGCAGACAAAGGAAGGCCTTGCCGGGGCAGGAGGAAGTTTTCATGGCTGGCTGGAGGCTGGCTATCTTGTGGCTAGTTGGACGGTGGGAGGGCTGGAGGGCTGGCTGTCTGGAGGGCTGGCATGAGTGCTGGCTGAAGTGCTGTCTGGAAGGAGGGCTGACTGGCTTGGGGCTGGCTGGCTTGTGGCTGGCTAGAGAGCTTACTGGCTGAAAGGTTGGCTAGCTGGCTGGCTAGCTTGTTGTCTGGCTCTGTGACTGGCTTGGAATACTTGCAGCAAAAGGGAGACAAAAAGGAAGAAGAAAATGCGTTTTAGTGTCTTTGTCATCCCAACCTCAAAATTAGCCTTAATGTCCTGTGGGAGGAATTAGCAAATTAGTAGAGCAAGCAACAATCAGACAGAAGACAGAGCAACATTTACCTTCATAGAAGACAAAGGAAGGCTTTGCAGGAAGAGGAGGCTTTTGTGGATGGCTGAAGGCTGGCTGGAGGGCTGGCTGACTGAAGGGCTGGCTAACTTGGTGGAGAATTAATTTGTTGATTTACTTTCCAGCTACTGTTGGGTTCTATGCTGGCCCAAGAGTCCGAGTTGCTGGAGGAGGTGCTGGATTGTTAATGTTTTCCAGCTGCTGCCAGGTTCTACACTGGTTCAGGAGTCCAGGTTGCTGGAGGAGGTGCTGGCTTGTTAAAGTTTTCTGACTGCTGCTAGGTTCTATGCTGGCATAAAAGTCCAAGTTGCTGTAGGAGTTGCTGGTTTGTTTTAAGTTTTCTGCGGCTGTTGGGTTCTACACTGGCACAAGCGTCTGGAGTATAGTGTTGTGGTAAAGAGCACTGAGCTGCAAACCTGGAGAACTGGGTTTGAATCCTACAGTCACCACCTGCATCCTGTGTAACCATGAGCAAGTCACTTAACTTCACTGTGCTCCCAGAATGCACCTAGAAACAAGCCTTGGCTTAGTGTGTCTTTCCTGACCAAAAATGGTAAAATAAAAGATAAAAAAAAAATAAAGAGGTGCTGGCTTGTTAGTTTTCCAGCTGCTTCTGGGTTCTACACTGACATAAGAGTCCGGGTTCCTGAGGGAGGTGCTGGCTTGTTAAAGTTTTCCAGCTGCTGCGGTGTTCTACTCTGGTATGAGTCCGGGTTCCTGGAGGAGGTACTGGCTTGTTAAAATTTTCCAGGTGTTGTTGGGTTGTATGCTGACCCAAGAGTCTTGGTTGCTGGAGGTGGTGCTGATCTGTTAAAATTTTCTGGCTACTGCTGACTTGAACACTGGCTGAAGAGGCTGGGTAGCTGGAGGTGGTGCTGCCTTTTTAAAGTTTTCCAGCTGCTGCTGGGCTGAACGCTGGCCCAAAAGTCTTGGTTGTTGGAGGATATTCTGGTTCGTTGAAGTTTTCTGACTGCTTCCAGGTTCTATGGTTGCTCAAGAGTCTGGGTTGCTGGAGCAGGTGCTGGCTTGTTAAAGTTTTCCACTGCTGCCGGGTTCCACACTGGTACATGAGTCCAGGTTGCTGGAGGAGGTGCTGGCTTGTTAAAGTTTTCCGAATGTTGCCAGATTTTACAGTGGCACAAGAGTCCAGTTTGCTTGAGGAGGTGCTGGCTGCTATGGTGGTGCAAAAGTCTGGGTTCCTGGATTGGGTGTTTTTGAAGTTGACTGGCTGCTGCTGATTGCTACACTGGCCCAAGAGTCTGAGTTGCAGGAGGAGGTATTTTTGAAGTTGACCAGCTTCTACTGGCTGTTACACTGGCAGAAGTGTCTGGTGAGTTGCTGGAAGAGGTGTTTCAGATGTTAACCACATTCCTTCATTAGCTACACTGGCTCAGGAGTCTGGGTTTCTGAAGGAGCTGTTGTTTGAAGTTGATTGGCTTCTGTTGGGTACTAAGATGGCACAAGAGTCCAAGTTGCAGGAGGAGGTGCCAAGAGAGGTGCTGGCTTGTTTTTAAAGTTGACTGGCTTTTGCCAGTTGGTATGCTGGCACAAGAGTCCAGGTTGCTGGAGGAGGCGTTTAGTCTTGCTTCCTTGGCGGGTGCCAGCCGCTACACTAGCACAAGATGACTTATATCTGCATAAAACTGAGACAAATATGGACTAAAGATTAAGTCAAGGGTTTGTATTTGATGAATGTAAATCTGTGTACACAGTACTTGAGAATATATTTAAGTGAAGACATTCTGTTAGCTGGCATATACGAAGGAATAACCAGCAGATGTGGGTGAGTAAATGCCGAGTCCGAAGGCCAAGGTGTTTAATCAGCCACAGAAGCCAGTTATTCTGAGTATATACTCCAGCTCACTGAATGTTATTACTGTGATATGACTAGGACTTTTGAGCTTAGGATTTTAAAAGTTCTGTGTTAGTTAAAGTGGAACATGCCTTTTCCCCCCTTTTTTGTGGAGCAAATGGATAAACTACTGTGGGTATGTCTGAAACATGGATAACCTACTGTAGGGACATACAAAATGTGGATAGCCTACTCTGGGCATGTCCAGAATGTGATTGTGGCAGTTTATGAGGTCTTAAATTACTGTTTATATGTGTTCTGATTTTCTGACAAAAGAAATCTGTCATAAAATAAAGTTTAACCCCGATTATCTGACTCTCCAGATCAACCGAACTGGTCGGCTATTCCCACTATTTTTTTTTAACTTCAGTATATTTTATTAAGTTAATTTTGCAGCATCTTTACACTTAAATTAAAAATCGTCATATTTCCATGGTCTAGTACACGAATAATACCCAGCAGCAAGTTAATAACAGATCTAAATGTCCATATTATAATGTTCCAGCCTAGTATTGTCAGCCCAAAGTAGATTTGATCATTCAAATATGTGTCTCAAAGAAGTCTATGACTTGGCTATCCCCCACTATTTTGACAGAGTATCCCATTGCATAAGCAATGTATCTTTGGTTTGTGCAAAACCATGTTTGTGGAACTCGTATTTCAGGCACTGCTAACACTACTGCAATGTTTTATCTGCTCAAGGGTTTGACCCAAGAGGATAACACCAAGTAGAGGTGGGAATAGGCCTGCAGGACCATTTGGTCCATTCCAGTTCCTTATAAAACCTTAGTAAACCTTAGTAAAGTTTCAGCCGATGGATCAGGGTATACTGGTAACACTGGAAAGGACTTACAGAAGTAACCTTCTCACTAACGTACTGTCCAAGGACAATGCAAGCATCAGTCTTGTTGAAATCAGAAGAAAGCTCAATGTGAAAGATGCTTGCTATATCCTGGCTGAAGTTTTGAAAAGAGGTTCACAGGATACAATTTTCTTTTTCTATTTATATTTTCTGGGCCCTGCCTACCGCCAGGCATCTGCCCGGTCACAGACCGTCATGGCTGCGGCTCCCCCACAATAGCCGCTCTCCCAGGACCCCCTGGATTGCCCCTCAGGGCCGGGTCATGGTACCCGGCCCTAAGGTGCCACGAATGACGGGATAGGGTGGGAGTCGGCCTAGGGGAGCCAAGTGCAGCTGGGGGCGGGCTTCATAGAGGTGGCAGGTGGGCAGGTTTTTCCCTATTTATGAGGGTGGGAACATGCAATGACGCCAGCATCTGTCCCACCCCGTGTTCCTTGTTGGCGCCGTCTGCTGTGGAACCCCTGGCCTCCACCAGCGGTCCCCTGTGCACTGGTGACATCCCATGCCCTCTCCCCAGAAAAGGAGAGCAGTCTGTGGGACGCTCAATCCAACTCCCCCCGGCTGGCCGTCTGACGACCCAGGTCCGTTCCCAAACCTGGGTAACCGGCGTCGCAAGCAGAAATCGAACTGCTGCGCTGATGGGCCAGCTTGGGATACAATTTTAAAAATGCTGGTGAAAAGCCATGGTTTTGGATCTACCTCAGGCTGTTGTCGATTTTGCTCCTGGCCAACAAAAGGAAGCAACAGATGTCATCCACCACCTGGCAGAACAACTTAACATCAACAGTGAGACAGTGGAGGCATGGATAACCAGTGATGAGCAGGACAATGGGTACTGTGAGTTGACAGATAAGGACATTGTCAACGTCAATCTGAACAACTTGAAGAGTCACCTACAGAGCAGGAGAAAACCCAAGCCCCTAAAGTTATCCTGACTGCAGGCGAGGTCGTGAAGGACACCTACAGTTATTCTGACTGCAGATGAGGTTGTGGAGGTTTTTGAAAAATGAATCCAATGGTTGGAGAGCCAGCCAGAGCATGACTATCTGCACTCTATGCTGTCATGGCAGCTAAAAACAAAAGCTATTCTGAAACAAAATCAGAATTTTAAACAAAGTGCAACACAAGAACAAGTATTTTTAAAAGATAAAGCTCTGGTTTCTTTTTCTTTTCTTTTACTTACTGTTTATGCCCCCTTCTGTCGCCATGGCTGCCCTTTTCATGGGGGTCTCAATGCGTCCACTCAGGCTGTGCCGGGAGGACCTGAGGATGCCTGCTCCCATCAACTGCCCACTCTAAGATCCATTCAAGCATCTGGATAACTCCCCTGGGTGGGGTGGAGGGGAGTTCCCCAACCCCTCTGTACCTCAGTGGAGTGGACACTTGAAGCTGCTCCTCAGGTTCCCCCTCGGTCACCGGTGCAGGGGCCCATATCCTGGTGCAACCATGGGGTATTTTCCATGTTTTCTTGTCCCCACCCCTGCAGACGCTGGTGCTGGGGGAGGGTACGTGAGATGAAGGCATGCATAGACATGCCTTCACCCCAGGGCCTCAGCCGACGTCTGTCCCTCCCTGCATTCCTACATTCCTGCATCCTCAGCTGCACCTCCATCCATGGTCACCCAGGTGCAGTATAGCAGTGAGGACTGCAGCCCACCCTCCTCGGAGAAGGAGAGCAGCCCTATGGGTGCTCGATCCTTCTCCCCCCCCCGGCCGACCTTACAACTATCCAGGCCCGCATCGAACCCGGTCGCTGGCATTCTAAGCGGTAACGCTACCACTGCGCCGTTGGGCCAGCAAAGCTCTGGTTTCTGTACTATAAACTTTTTCCATGCTTTTAGAATTATATTATTATTGATAAGATTTATAACGACACATACTTTTAGTTCAGTGTTCAATGGGGTCGACTTGTGTGTCTGTGTGAATGTGCCTATACTTTATACTGCATTCGCAATTATCCAGTCCCTCTGCTATCCAAAATATTTTCATGTCTCCCAGTGAGTTCTGAATTGAGGTTATACATGTAAACCCTAGGTGGCGCTATCCCAAGGGCTACTACCCCTGCCTGCTTGGCTGGTAGCAGGTTAAGGGGCCTGAGTTCTGAAATGGATGCCTCCACCCGGAGGTCAGGGTTGGTAGTGGTCAAGCTAACCTGGGCACAGCCCACCTGGGCACTGTAACCCCCCTCTTTCCTTACTAGTGGCCGGAACAATACACAATAATCACTTTCACAATACCCCTGATACATCACACAAGTACTCACCCTATTTGCAGTTACCACCAGGGCTTTCCTCTGGCTCGATCCTGGGGACCCCCTGTAAAACAAGGTTAGACACAGCAAATAACAGCAGTACAGTACTCTTGCACAAACTGGAACCACAGTCAGGGTAAATGCAAAAAAGAGTTAGATCTGATTTATTTAAGGGATTTAAACAAGGGAGGGGCGTAATCAAGTTAATTTACTTAAAGGCTGTATAAATCAAACAGTTATGCATGCACTTCAGGGTCCATAAACAGTCACACACTCCAGGTACCCAGATTGAGAATGGTGGGCTAGCCAGGAACGTTGCAGCTGGTTGGGGCCCTGTGATGGAAGAAAACAACATGCACCACACACACTAATTGTAATCCGGGGCCGGAGGGCTCAGTGCGTGAAAAGAAAACAACAAGACAATCAGATGACACACTTTTAGATTAGGCTGTTGTTGCAGGGAGCTACCCTGATGATTACTCACGATACCCAAGACTGGACACAGGCTGGATGAAAACTGAGACTGCAGGTGGTTGATCTAGGGTGCCAGGAGAAGCAGGGCCCACACGATTCACTGAGGTGTCGTTCCTGTTCAAGCGTGGAGCAGGGGGCTGATCCCCAGGCAGGTCTCTTGTCGATGGCTTTCTCTATACAGCGGGTAGTCTGGCTGGGCCAGTGTGGCAAGGCTCAGGCAAAATGGAGACAAATTCGGATACAGTCCGTTTTGGGCTGGATACAGCTTCCAGCAAGCAGAACACAGTTCACACAGTGGGGAACCAAATCACAACCCACTAACAACTCACAGCACATTTATATGTAAGGAAATTCTACTGTACACGGAGAAAATGGTGCCACCGATCAGCAATTTTTTGTTTACCATGCAGTCCCAAATTGTGTAACAACACGTGGTCTCCAGGTCGAAGCTCTTAAGCCTTTACTTTCTTATCATGCCTCTCTTTGTTGGCTAGATTTCTCTTGGCAGCCATTGTCTGGGCCAGTTGATAGGCAGGGTTCAATTGAGCTTTCAGTTTTTGTACATATTGCAAGTAGTTTTTGGCTTGGACCCCATCTGGAGAGACCCCAAAACACTCATCAACTGGCAGCTGGGCCTCTCTCCCGAACATGAGGCAGTAGGGGGAGAACCCAATAACATAATTTTTTGTGCAATTGTATGCGTGTACCAAGGTGCTAATCTGCTGGCTCCATTTATGCTTGTCTTTTGGGTAGAGGGTGCCCAGCATGTCTAGAAGGGTGCAGTTAAAATGTTCTGGTTGAGGGTCTCCCTGCGGGTGATAGGGGGTGGTTCTTGACTTTCGCACCCCCCATAGAGAGAGCATTTCTTTGATTAGCTGACTCTCAAAGTCTCTGCCTTGATCAGAATGAATCCGCTGGGGAGCTCTATAGTGGACGAAGACATTTTCCACTAGCACCTTGGCCACAGTAGATGCCTTTGATCTTTGGTGGGAAAAGCTTGTGCATACCATGTGAAATGATCTGCAACCACTAACACATTGCCAATGTTCCACTGATCAGGTTCTAAACACAAGAAGTCTATGCAGACTAGTTCCACGGGGGCGCTGGTAGTAATATTAACAAGGGGGGGCAGCCCTCTGAGGCAGGGCTTTTCTTTGCAGGCAGCGACTACAAGTCTTTACATGGTGCTCAACATCGGTCCCCATTTTGGGCCAGTAGAAGTGAGATCGTACCAGGTCAAGGGTTCTGTCAATACCGAGGTGCCCCATGTGATTGTGGAGGGACCTCAGTACCAAATCTTTAAAGGCCGTGGGCAGGACCAATTGTTGCTTGTCTGCTTTGCCACTATGATCTACTGTCTCTCTATACAACAACTGATTGAGCAACTTCAATCTGGGGCCTTCTTTAAACAATACAGCAGTTCACAAGTCAGTGGAACATAACTTAGACACACCTTTCCCCACATGCAGGGCATCAAGGGCTGGCTGAATCATAGGATCTTGGGATTGAGCCCACTGAATGCTGTCATTGTCAAGTTGAGGTAATGCACTAATATCTAGAGCAGAGAAGTGGCAATAAGCAGCTGGTATGCAGGTGTCAGAAAGGCCCAAACAATCTACTAAACAGTCAGCTGTGTCCGCAGACATCTGTTCATCTCTATCAAACTTTTGGCACAATGCTCGAATGTCAGGTTCAGATAGCCTGACCCAATCACTCTTGGAAGTAGGCCTTCATGATAGGGCGTCAGCATCAATATGGTTCAGGCCTGGTCTGTATTCGACAGCATAATCATAGGTTGATAATACAGAAAGCCACCAGTGCCCAGTGGCGTCTAACTTAGCTGAAGTCTGTACATAAGTCAACGGGTTATTGTCAGTCTTCACCAATATCTTTGCCCCATAGAGGTATTCATGAAACTGGTCAACGATGGCCTATTTTAGCGCAAGGAACTCCAACTTATGCACAGGGTAGTTTTGTTTGGACAGGGTCAAGCTCCTACTGGCGAAAGCTACTGGTCTCAGGCCATCCTCATGGTCTTGATACTGCACCACTCCTAGACCCTGCAGGCTAGCATCCGTATGCAGCACAGAGGGTTTTGTGGGGTCAGCATAGGTGAGGATGGGGGCGTGGGTGAGCTGGTATATGATCTCATGGAAGGCTGCTTCACAGTTGGGCATCCAGCGGGGCCCGAAGAGTTCACCGGGGCAGAAGTATTCTTTTAATGGTTCTTTAACAGCCCCTTTTTTGTATTTACGATGGGAAGGAGGGTACTCCTGGGTAAGGTTCAAGAGTGGGCGAATCACCTTGGAATAGTCTTTTATGAACCTGTGGTAGTAGCCGCAGCACCCCAGGAAACATTGTAGTTCTTTCAGATTTTGGGGCTGGGGCCAAGTAGTCAGTGCTTCAACCTTACTGGGATCAGCCTCTATCCCTTTTGTAGATAATATGTGCCCCACATAATTCACGGAGGTTTGGAAAAAGTGGCACTTGTCAATGGACAGCTTGAGGCCAAAGTCTTCCAGTCAGTCTAGGACTTTAAACAGTCGGTTCTCATGCTCCTCTTAGGTGCTCCCAAACACAATGACATTGTCCAAGTACACCAGGCATTCCAGCAAATTCATATCTCCCACTGCACATTCCATCAGTCACTGAAAGGTGGCCGGGGCACCCGATATCCCCTGTGGCATCCTCAGAAACTCGTAGAACCCCAACGGACAGATGAAGGATGTTTTCTCATAGTCTTCTGGGGCCATTCGGATCTGGTAGTATCCGCTGCAAAGATCCAACACCGAGAACCATTTGCTCCCATTCAAGCAGTCCTGGGCATCTTGTATACGAGGCACAGTGTATTTGTCTGGGATGGTCCACCGGTTCAGGGTTCGATAATCAACACACATCCTCACAGACCCATTCTTCTTACGCACAACCACAATGAGAGAGGCGTATGGGCTCCTGGATTCTTGTGTCATGCCAGCAGCGAGCATTTGCTGCAGGTGTCTTCTCACATCATCTATGTTTGCTGGGGCTAGGCGTCGAGACCTCTCTCGAAATGGCCATTCATTGTGCAGGCATATGTGTTGCTCCGCACCCTGGACACATCCCACATCCCATTTCTTAAACGAAAACACTTGGTCTCTTTGGGCAAGTCTCTTGCTAATTCTAGCCTTCCATTCAGCTGGCAACGGTGAGTCACCAAAGTCAAACAAGTCTGGGGTCACTCTCTCCTTCTCACCAGGTGCTTGTTGCTGGCAATACTGCGGTGTCTGCACAGTGTACCATAGCTAGGGTGCACCCTCTGTTCACCTGGATCTCTCGATCTGACACATTGTGAATCTGGACCATCACTCATCGTGCATAAGCATGGGCATGAGCAGCCAAGATGCTGGGCTTAACCAATAATCCTTCTGGCAATTTTCCATCACCTGGTGCATCCAACATCAGTATTTTGTTCTTGACATCTTTCCAGAGGCGGACCTCCCCTTGAATGGTACACTGGGCGTTAGGGGCCAATACCATTGAATCGGGATCCTTCTTCCACACTATCCCCACCAGTTCATCCTGGTCCACTTCCTCGGGTTTCTGTTGCAAATCATAGGCCCACTTGATCAGAGCTGGAATTCTCAGGGCCCTCCCAGTCTGTCGCCTTGCTTCTCGTGACAGAGTTGTGCCAGTCTCCCAAATATATGGGCATTTGTCCCAATTAACAGGGGGACCCCATCATACAGTCCGGTGGGGGGACACACTAGGGCCAGTGTCCACTCGCTCCTCTACACCCGTTACAGTTGCAGGAAAAGACAACCAGAGGCGAACATACCCTAGGTAGGGATAAGACTTGTCGCTCAGGCCCCACACGTGTAGGCCTTCCAGGGATTGCAAAGGCACATCAGATAAGTGTTTGTAATACCAGTCCTGGAATACAATGGTAACTTGCGACCCATTGTCACGCACAGCCCGAGTATGAATACCATTCACAGTCACCATAGTCTCCATTGAAGGGCCCACTATTTTGGACCAGTCTGGAGAGGCAGTAGCACAGGCCTGGACAGACGATTTAGCCACAAAGAAATTTGAGTTAGGGTTTCTTGAATGCTCACTGCGGTCATTTCAGGCACTGGTTGGCCATTGATTTGCTCTTTGGAGCTCCCCTTGGAGTCTGTTTACTACTTTCTAAGTCCTTCTGAGACCGGCATTCTCTTTTCATAAGGCCATCCTTTCCACAGTTGTGACAAATGATAGACTCCTGGGTCATCCTGGGTGAGAACATTGTATGAGAAACTGAAGCAGTAGTAAGAGATTGGGGTCTAGTGTCTGCTTGCAGCGGTGAGAGTGGTGCAACGTGTCTTAACAGTTCCTATAGTGTGGCAGTCCATTCGGTGATCTCAGCCTTGGAGCCACCTTAGATAGTGGATGCATGAGGGTGCACCCCAACCCCCATGGCAGTCACATCCTGAAAGGGACCAGAATCATGTTCCATGGGGGAAACCCTTGCAGAGACACCCATCTTCAACTCTCGGACTTCCTTTAGTAGCTCATCTTTCCAATGCTGGGCCCAGGGCGGGAAGTCCTTTGCTTTCTCAGAGTGCTCGTTAAGTGCCGACTTTTGCCCCTGAGCCTCACTTGGCTGATCACTCTCGGTCACTTGTGCAGCAGCAGCAGATACGGGTGCAATTCCCACACAGGGTCACCTTTGCTCAACCCCGAATTTCTTTCATTAGTTTGTTATAGGAGGGGGGCGATTCCAGTCGGGTGGCAAGGCACAACTGAAGCAGTAACAATTCTGAAAATGGAGCAGACTTAAGGATCCGGTCCAGCCTAGTTCGATCTAATTCATTTGACGTCAAACTACCCTTTCTGAGGCACTCTTGTAGCAGCTTTTCCAGCTGAGGTACATACACAGACAATGGCTCCCCTGGGTACTGCTGAGCGTTTCTTACTCTCCACCACAGATCCTCATCTGAATCCGGGCTCCCACACACATTTTCCAATGCATCAAGACAGTCCTGTGCAGTTGCTTCGGGGTTATTGGCCCGCTTGGCATGGATGGTAGCCAGGGCAGGATCTCAGAGGCTCTCACTCAACCTCTTTCGTTTCTCTGCTTCTGAGCATTGCCATTCAAGTACTAGAGGGGCAATATAGTCTATCCAGGCCTCCCAGTCATCCTCCCCCTGGTGGGTGGGGAGGGTGCCCGAGAAGATTCTCAGCCTTCGGTAGGAGTCGTGACTAATGGCAGGTACAGATATAGGGGCCAGCATTGGCACGGGCACAGAAGGTGGGGCAGTAACAGGTGCTGGAGTGGGAGGGGGTGTTGGGGAAGGAACACCCCCAGGTGGCAGGAATAGTTTCTTAAAGTCCTCTATGGTTTTCTCTTCCTCCAGCAACAACTTAGCAAATTCCTCCTCAAAAGTCTCAGATAATGGTGGGAGCTCATCCTCCCCAGGGTCTTTACTGTCTTTTGTTATCACTCTCCAGGCAGCTGGAACCCCTTCTGGGGAAATAATCTGCGGCACTTTAGAGCTGTCCACGAGGTCACTACACTCTACCAAGGCTATGAAAGTTTGGGCGATCATATCAGCTTGTTGACCCACCACCACAGGGTTTTTTAAACATTCAACTTTGGAGAGTGCTCCCTCTACAGTGTCTTTACTGATAAACATAGAAACATAGAATCTGATGGCAGATAAGGACCGCGCATGGCCCACCTAGTCTGCCCATGGGGGATATCCAGTATAAGTAGAGCATTTTGGGGGTCGATCTCCTGCCCAGTACACCACCCCACCAACTGGTGTACAGCCATTTCTACTGGGGTAGCCATTAATCTTTAACAATAATTCATTATTTTTGGCCACTAGAAGGCACAAAATCCCAGCGGTGAGCCTCCTAAATGTAACCCCTAGGTGGCGCTATCCCAAGGGCTACTACCCCTGCCTGCTTGGCTAGTAGCAGGTTAAGGGGCCTGAGTTCTGAAATGGATGCCTCCACCCGGAGATCAGGGTTGGTAGTGGTCAAGCTAACCTGGGCACAGCCCTCCGGGACACTGTAACCCCACTCTTTCCTTACTAGTGGCTGGAACAATACACAATAATCACTTTCAAAATACCCCCCGATACACCACACAAATACCCACACTATTTGCAGTTACCACTAGGGCTTTCCTCTGGCTCGACCCTGGGGACCCCCTGTAAAACAAGGTTATACACAGCAAATAACAGCAGTACAGTACTCTTGCACAAACTGGAACCACAGTCAGGGTAAATGCAAAAAAGAGTTAGATCTGATTTATTAAAGGGACTTAAACAAGGGTGGGGCGTAATCAGGTTAATTTGCTTAAAGGCTGTATCAATCCAACAGTTATGCATGCACTTCAGGGTCCATAAACAACCACACACGCTGGGTACCCAGATTGAGAATGGTGGGCTAGCCAGGAACGTTGCAGCTGGTTGGGGCTCTGTGATGGAAGAAAACAACATGCACCACACGCACTAATTGTAATCTGGAGCCGGAGGGCTCAGTTCGTGAAAAGAAAACAACAAGACAATCAGATGACACACTTTTAGATTAGGCTGTTGTTGCAGGGAGCTACCCTGATGATTATTCACAATACCCAAGACTGGACACAGGCTAGATGAAAACTGAGACTGCAGGTGGTTGATCTGGAGTGCCAGGAGAAGCAGGGCCCACACGATTCGCAGAGGCGTTGTTCCTGTTCAAGCGTGGAGCAGGGCGCTGATCCCCAGGCAGGTCTCTCGTCGATGGCTTTCTCTGTGCAGCGGGTAGTCTGGCTGGGCCAGTGTGGCAAGGCCCAGGCAAAATGGAGACAAATTCGGATACAGTCCGTTTTGGGCTGGATACAGCTTCCAGCAAGCAGAACACAGTTCACACAGTGGGGAACCAAATCACGACCCACTAACAACTCACAGCACATTTACTTGTAAGGAAATTCTACTGTACCAGGCAAACCACTCTCCGGTTACGATTGCAAAGTCTCTGCACAAACCGGGGACTCAAAAGCAGCTGGAAATCCTGACAGGCCGATTGCATTCAGCAAAATCTTTGGTCTTCTTCAGGTTGATCCTGGTCACAACTCAGTGGCTTACTTCGTTCTCACAAACTTGGATTCAGTCCAAACTGTTTCTCTTCTCCATCTCAGGGACAGCAGGCAGGCATGCAGGCCAAAACTCAGGCCTTTCCATAGAGACTGTATTGAGCTCTTGCTTCTTCAGCTCCCAACTTAGATCTGCCTCTAACAGCAAGCAGCTTGGGAATTTCCTCAAGATCCAAAAGGTTCAGTTGGCTGATCCTACTGTCAGTCACAACAAAGGCTCCCCCTTCAGGTGCAAAAAGGTGAAAAAAGCCCAAAACTACAATTCCTACAGATTTTGACTCCAGAGAGCTCCTGTAGTCCGGCTCCATTTTAGGCCCCACCAGAACTGATTGGTGCAATTCGGCAGTCCAGGACCAAGATAGTGGAGATAAACAAAACAGTCCTTGCTGCAAATAAGGCAAGTTAGACAAACTACATTATCATTATCACTCTAAATGATTTTCAGTAAATAGTTACATCTTTCAACAGAGCTCCCTCTCAGACTACTTATGACTGCAATCATTGATTATAATAATTTTGGCAAAAAAATGTTTCATTTGTTGCCTCTGTTGGGAAAGTAAGTAACCGTTGCTGTTTGCAGTGGTCACTGTAATACTGGTCATCCTTTTGACGTCAGGTGATGTTTTATTCACTCCTTTTGGTCAGTGCTAATAAATAGTTGCCTTTATCACATAAAACCATTTTGGAGACCAGAAGGGAAGCACCGAAGTAGAGCTACACAGCATGCAGAGGAAGGAATTCAAAATGAAGGTTTGTTTTGGAGACAGAAAAGCAATCCTGAGTTTTACAGTGGAGCAAATAGACTTTCATACTATTTTTTAATTTTTTTAAATAACTTTTTTTTAATGTTTTCATACCATTATTTTGATCGTTATCTGGCCTGATAAATAATGGCATAATAAAAAGTAAATTTTGTACCCTAGTGCCTAGCTATACCAGGATAGGAGAAATCACATTACAAAAAAAAATTTAAAAGATTTCCACAAATTTCCAAGATCATACGCCGGTTCAGTGGCGCTGAGTGTTGAGGCACTGGATGCCACACCTCGTGGCACACCAGCGACCCAGGTTCGGGAGCAAGCTTGGGTCGTCAGGGGTTGGCAGGGGAAGAACAGGATCAAGCGTCTGGAAGACGGCTCTCCTGTCCCGGTTGGGAGGGGGATGAGACAGCCTTATTGTCAGTGGCAGGCCACCACCCACACCACTGTCACTTGGGCTGCCAGGGCCACTCACTCCAGTTGTTTCAGAACTATCTGACCCACATGCATTCTTTAAATGGAACAGGTCCATCTCCCACATGACTCCTTCAAGTTTACCAAACAGTTACTGCTGGTACTCACTCACTCTGTGACTCTGCATGACCAGGCACAGTGCTTCACATTTGAATTTTGGGTCTAGCATGGTTGCACACACATAGTTAGCATTGTCATATACAGTTGCAAACTGTGATCTTAATTCCCTAGTAAGCCCTTCAGTGAGTTCTTTTTTTTTCCCCCTACATACTTTTTCCACCACTGTAGCCTCTGGCAGGTAGCTACAGACCTCCAATTGGAGGAACTCTCTCTCTCTCTCTCTCTCTCTCTCTCTCCAGTCCCGCCAGTCCTGCCATTCCCGTGCTAGGTGGCCCCCCCGGTATTTCCCCATGGATTGCTCCCGTGGCGGGGCGAGGATGAGGTTGCTGGCTTCTTCCCCCTCCTGGAGACCCAATTCAGAATCTGGGGGACCGCTTCTGGGAGTGGCGGACCATCATCGAACCTGCCAGACTTGTTTTTCCCTTTTCGCCTGCCTCCCCCCCCCACTGATGTAGAAACATTGGCTTTCAAGCCTCCCGTCCTGTACTGCCCTCCGGCCACCACCAGAGGGCAGTCAACAAGTGGACAACTAGTCCCTCCCCGAGAGAGGAGAGCAGTCCTCCAGATATTCAATCTCTCTCCCAGTGGCCCAGGCTCACTCCCAAACCTAGGTTGCCAGCGTGGCGCGAGGGGTGGCATCCAGTACCTCAACCCTTAGTGCCACTGGGTCGCCCCTTTTAGTGAGTTCTTTGACAGGTTATGGAAACAGGTCTATAGTGCTGCACTCCTGGAAACTCTCCATGGTTGACTTGATGAAATGGACAGCTGGAATGACCTGACTCAGTAAAGCTGTATTAGAGCTTAGGTCACGGGTGCATTTCTCAAAGGGAGACAGAACCTGGACCATGCCCTTAATGATGCTCCAATCCTGGTGTAGCAGTACCCCACCAGTATCCTGCTCGATGGATAACTTATGTAGAACACACTTCTTTTCCAGCAAGCATTGCAATATACAAAACGTACTGTTGCATTGTGTACTGACATCTTGTATTAGCCAATGGTTGGTAAACCAAGCTGTTCCTGAACAGTTTGCGGCTCTCTGGTTGCCTTAACAGAACGATGGAAATAGCTACAGATGTCTCCTGAAGCAACAACAATATGAGAAGCATTCACACTGCTCTGGACAGCACCAGTGAATACAAGGTTCAATGTGTAACCCTGGCATCGTTATACCAAGGGCTACTACCCCTGCCTTCCTGGACGAAACAAGGTTGAGGGGCCTGGGTTCCTATTTTAAACATTAAACAGGTTCTTTCCCAAGATATCATTATGCGCAGTGCCTCCACCCAAAGACTACCTTTAAGTGGGCCTAGACAATAGATAATGCAACCCTCTGGAAAGCTACATCTACCCACATTACTTCAGTGCCAACCCAAGCATGACCCAATAATAATTTCCCCACATTTCTCAACATTTGCTTTTAATGACTTGACACTAATAATATGCTCACAAGACAAGACTATGCAGAAACAACAATAACAAGTTTATTTACATGGGGAGGGCTAGGATGGGTGAATTGGAGTAGAGGTTATACTATTTACAATTGATTTAGATTGGTTTGATTTGGTTTAAGATTAAACCCACATTTGCATTCTGATCCATATATTGCCCCAGTGGCCACCCACCAACCTCTGATGTAGTCAGATCCTTGACTATCTAGCTAGCTGCATGACTACTAAACATATTTACAAGATTTGTGCCCACACATATACCAGCCCCCAAAATTTGCATGAGACCCCCGCAATCCCATACCTTGACCTGGGTACCCAGTACTTTTAAGTTCTTACAAGTTGCCGTCTGATGTGCGGTGCAGCTGTACGTTGGCCGACTAGATGGGGTCCTTAATAAAGGAAGATGATTAATCATATGCAATATACTCGTAACCTGAAAATAACTGTATCCATGGCTAGATGGCCCAGTCTGTTTCAACACTTTAACACTGTGGCCTGATAAGCAGGTAGCATGCTTTAACTATTTACGAGTCACTTCCCTTGATACAGGGCTGGACCCTGCATTACTTACAGTTAGATGTCTTCATTGGTCTGTACAAGGCAGGATTAAATGCTCCCAGCAGGTGGGCTTTTTTTCCGGTGGTCAAAACACAAGCAAGCCAACAGCCAGGCAACCCTCTTTCTGACTGCAAGGGTCTTAAAGCTTGATGATGGACACAACACTTTAAACTCCTAAAGCACTGCCCCTCTCTGGGCTGAAAGTGCTTTTTCCGGATAACCAGGCAGGGACCGGGGCCAGCACATCTCAACCCCCATGTCTGGCTATACCCCCAGTGGGAGACGCTTATGGCAGTGCCAAGGTGGCACACTACCCGGCTGTGTTTGATCAGGCTAGATTTGTCACATTCAGCACATTTATATTTCTGTGGTAACTACATAAATAGTCGCAGGTTCTTTTCCATGTGCCCCACATGGCAGACATAGACATTTTTCCAGTCGGCCAGAACTTTCAACCAGGCGCATTCTCAAGCATTTTAGGGATAAGCGCCCACACTCCACAAAGCAGAGTGAACAACCAGAGCCCATGTTATGACTCCCATACGGATTACAGGACTCAGTATCTTAGGCAAATTCACATCTTTCTTGGCAGCATGAAACTGGAGCTTAAAGCACAATGATCATTACCATGCTAGACTGAGCCTGAGGCTTGGATCTCTACCTTTTTGCAGACTTTGCTCTTGGCAAACATGATGCAATAAACTCTTTTGATGCAAACACTTGCACTTGGCAATAAACTTGTGTACTATAGCTCTCTCAGGCTTTTTCAAGACATAACGTGCACTTGGCAGCAAACTGCTTTCTGTAGCTCTCTAAGCTCAAACGATACACATGCAGTCCCTTGTGGTACACACTGGCACTTGCAGCTCCCACGGACAAAATATTGAACCTCCCATGCAATGTCAGGAAGAGCCACGTGCTCTGGGTACTCCCCTTCCAGCCCTGTAGGCACGATCAGACACATTTATATACTTTACTGGACCCTTCTCTGGTCACAAGGCGATGTCCACCCTTTTGACATTGATGTGAATGCAGGGTGCAGACAGTCACAATCAGTTCTCTACAGGCTTCACGGCCCCTCAAAGCTTTCCTTAAAGTTGCACTTGGCAGATGCGCAGATGCAATTTACTCACTCAGGTGTCTTGCAAAAATTATTTTCCTCCTTCCGAGGTTTTTAGATTCATCAGCACTCTCACTGCTGAGGCAGGTTCAACTCTCTCCCAGCTGGCTTTTCATCAAGTTGCTGGCCCACGTTTTCCCAACGTGGAAAGGTTCTGGCTAGCCCTGGTGGACATTCTCTGGCAACCTCCAGGCTAGCGACATCTGCTTCAGGCAGCCACTTGTCTCTCTCTTGGCAGAATAAAAGGCTCCCTCCCCTGTGGAGGGGCTTGCACTGGATTGTTAGGCCCATTTCTTTAGCTGAGGGCCTGAGCCCTCACTCCTGTGGGGGACCCGTGCTGTCTCTGCTCACACAGCCAGAAAACACTGTCTTTTATGGCTCTCCTCTGAGGCTCCCTATTGGCTGAAGCTATTTACTGCTCCCACTCAAACTGGCTGATCCTGCCTATCAGTCCAGAAAATGAATGAGGCATTTGCTACCCTTGGGGCTCATTCTGGACATGGGCTTAGGCGGTGCACTTGGGGACAAGATCAGAGCACCAGCAGGCAACGGGAGGTGCTTCAGGGATTGGGAGCAAGAAACGGAGAACGGGCCACAAGGTAAGCCCCCAAGTTGGGGGGGGGGCTACAAATGTATAATCAAAGCAGTGGATTCCCTGGAAGTGGATTTCACAAACTGCTTTTACCATGTTCTGCCCATTATCTGCAATAAAGAACCAAACATGCAAACCTATTGTGCTAATCCAGGAGTCAAGCATTTCTTGCAAAGATGTAAGAATGTTAACACTGGTGTGTTCATTTGGAAGGACTGCAACACTAAGGAGGGCAGAAATCTAGTTGTAACCCCCCTATAAATGGGGGTTTCTCACAACCGTTTAGGAGCTATATGTCCCCCTGGTGGTTGGCGTTCGGTGCTTAAAGTCGTTTAAATGAGTCTGTGAGTGCTTTTGGAGCCTCCCAGTACTGTCTCTTGAAGAGCTGTCTGCTTGCAGACATACTCATGGCTTATGAGGGGAGCTGTGTGTTCTCCTGCTCAAGTCCCACTCAAGCCGCTGACTAATTGCTCCGGTTTTGGCCGTCGCCGAAGGGGGCAGGGTGAGCACTTCCTCGAGAGTGTAATTATTTGCCCCATGCCGTTAGATGTGTTTGTGGGAATGTAGGCTGTTTAACCTGCCTTTCGTGCAGCTGGACTTTGTGTGCTGTGTTCCCCCCTTTTGGACCAGGACTGGCTGAAGGGTCCAATAGAGTCAGGGGGTATCTAAAATGGAGTAATTGGCGACCAACCAGGATCGGGACTCTCAATGGAGCCTGCAGACCATGGGGATACAGCTGGAGGTTCTGGAAAGTGAAGTTCTGGACTATGGCGCCTTTTTTGCACCAATGAAGGGCGAACTTAGTGGCTGGTCTCAGCAGCCTACCAATGGGAAGCGGGTGGTGCCCGAACTGAGAGGCTTGCCCCATACTGTCCGGGGGGCAGAGGCACTGTGGCTGTAAGCAAGTGAGAAGCTCGGGGGGCTCCTGTGCCGTTTGAGTAGTCGCGCGGGACGCGCATGTAAGGCCAGTGTTGGGCGCTTGTAAACACCAGCAATTTCGGACTAAATCTGCTGGGAAGCGGTCAGAGGAGGCCGTGCAGGAGCGTGGCTACCTACCAGGCTCACCCTGTAGAAGACTGGAGAATCTGCTTGAATCGCGCTCGGTCTGTCAGGAATAGTGAGGCTGCGTCGGTTTCGGCCCAGTGTATGGCGGGCAGGTATCGAGAAGGACAGCAGCTGCCTGGTATGGTACCCCCTCTGCCTTGCATATAAATGTGTGGAGAAGTGCTCGAAGTACAGGCTTGGTCCTGCAAGTGGTGTGAGAGCATTCTTCTCTCTGGAGTCGTGAGTACTAGATCAGGGTAGCTCCCTGTCAAAGGTTCCTAGTAAGGGCAAGACCTTCTGGTTACTCTGCTGGCTACACTAACTGAACCTGCTGGCTCTATTTAATCTTCGTAGGAATTAAATGCTCGTTTGTGTCAGGGCCCCACCCAGCTGCATCGAGGAACTAGCCTTTAGGGCTTGAGTACCCATAGACAATAACTTATAGGTTAGGCCTGTGCACAGAGCCCTAGGTGACATTCATATACTGTAGTGGTAAACTAATTAACCTGATTCCCCGGTCCTTGTTATTTCCCTTAAATAAATCAGATCGCTTGTTTTGCAAAGGTACACTGGCTAGTTTGTGTGTTAATGGTGAAATACTGCACAGTGAATATTGTATAACTGCAACTTACTTTTCAGGGGACCCGGAGCAAGCTGATTGGTTAGAGCGGGAGAAGTGTATATGGTAGGACACTGTAATTGAATTGTGTGGGCCACTAGTGGGAAGAAAGGGGTTGCAGCAACCAGAGGGCTGTGACCAGGTCACACTCGACTGTTTTAACCCCAACCTCTGGGTGGAGGCACCCGCCAATGGATCTAGGCCCCTCACCCTGCTACAGTTAGAGCAGGCAGGGGTAGTAGCCCTTAGGATAGGGCCCCCTGGGGGTTACATTGTGGAGGCACCACTGGGATCAGTGTCCCCTAGTGGCCAAGTGTACGAAGTACCTAACTATGGATAAATTGAAGGAAAAACTGGAAGGGGATATCATGGCTAAAATTAAGTTGGACCCCATTAAGACAATGGTACATAAACTGATAGATTGGGATGAAGCTGAAGAGTTGGACTCTCATAGAATTGTGTTACTGCTAGATGTACCTCTAGGGACAATGAACACTGACCTTATTTCCGTAGTGGAGCGGGTTAAGTGTTTGGGTAAGGTAGAGGTGAGAGGGCGTATGGCTGACCTACTTGATCAGACTTTGCAGGTGCTACTGTTATGTAGTGTAGCCATTGACCCAGAGAGGGTACCCCCAGTGATTTACCCGGAAGGTGCCCAACAGGGGTGGAGGGTCATTCACATCCGGAGTGGGTCAGTCACCCTTGGGGGTTCTCCCCAGACTAATAGCTTCAAAGATAAACTGCTTAAATTGTTAGCCATGGAGGGAAGGACTACCCAAGAGTTACTGCAGGCTTTGGATCTTTCCAGTGATCCTACCCCCCAGGCTTCCCCCGGTACCTCTCCTGGGCCCCCCAAGAGTTCTATTCTGGCCCCACTGCCCCTAGTGGTTCCTTCTATACAGTTAGATTCGTACCATAGGTTAAAACTTTTTTCTGGCATGGTGCCCGTGCCTTCAGGGGAGGATGATTTGGAGGCGTGGATGGACTGTGCCACCCCCTTAGTCCAGGAGTGGCAATGCTCTGAGGGGGAGAAACAAAAGAGACTGATGGAGAGCCTGCGGGGTCCGGCTTTAGAAGCCATTCGGTTTTTGCAGGCTACTAGCCCGGAAGCTACCGCAGTAGAGTATCTTTCTGCTTTAGAGGGAGTGTTTGGAAGCACAGAAACTGGGGAAGACTTATTATGAAAATTCAAGTCTGCTAAGCAGTGGAGGAATGAAAAGCTTTCCGCCTTTGTTACTAGGGTGGAAAGGGCTTTACAGAAGGCGTATCGAAAAGGGGGGATCACCGCCCCAGCCTTGAACCAGGTCAGGTTGGAACATGTTTTAAAGTCTGCTAGATTTTCCAGTGTGATACTGTTAAAACTTAACTTTCATGATCGTCGAGCTGCCCCGCCTGAATACTGTCAATTGATGAGGGAAATTAGAGACGTAGAGACTAATGAGGAGGGGTGGGAACCCTATGTGGGGGCTGTGAATCTGTGCCAAACCCCTGAGTCTAGCGAACCCGATGAGACCCACCCTTCGGGGGGGCTGATGTATCTCCAGAGTTACAAGGAGGGTTGGGGGTGTGTGACATTTCCTCTGATCCCCAAGTAGAAAGTGAGTTGAGGGCCGAGATCAGAAATTTACGAGAACTGGCGAGGGACTTGAAGCAAACCACTACCCACCCTGTTAGGTTTGGGGAACCAGAGTTATCTAGAAACAAGTGCCCTAGCCCAGGGGAGTCCCTCGCCCTCTGGATGGCCCCCAGCAGATGAAGTACTCCCCCCAATAGAGACCCCCGGGACCCCAAATTCTGTTACCATTGTGGGGAGGATGGACACTTTCAGACTGAGTGCCATTTGCCGGAGAATTTAAGGAAGGTCAACAGCAGGCTGATCACCTGGCATCGCAGGGCCTACGTCCGACCCCCTAGAAAGGGCTTTGTGACCCAGGCCAATGCCCAAGCAACTGTCAACGCTGTGCCCCCCGAATGGTCTGATGTGGTAGAGCCCTCAATGGAGGCCCCGGTGCAAGTAAATGGGATTCCCACCTGGGCTGTACTGGATAGTGGCTCTCAGGTGACCATTATGTTCCAGGACTGGTATCAGACACATCTACCTGAGGTGCCACTACAACCCTTGGATGGTCTACATGTATGGGGGCTGAGTGACAAGGCTTATCCGTATTTGGGGTATATCCAGATCTGGTTGTCATTTCTTACTTCTGTGGCTGGGGTGGCTGAACAGGTGGAAACCTTGGCTTTAGTCTGCCCCCCCGCTGGACTGTATGATGGGGTACCCTTGTTGATTGGGACCAATGCTCACATGTTTGGTCGACTAGCACAATTGTGTTCTGAAAAGCAGGTGTCCAGGACTGGGTGAGCTCTTAGGATACCCGCTTTGATCCAGAAGGCCTATGAGACTCAGAGAAAGGCTAGTCAGGAGGAGTCTGAAGGCCTGGTGGATGTTGTCTGGAGGAAGGATCTGGAGCCATTGCTATTAGCCCCAAATGCCCAGTATGTTTTGCAAGGGGAGGTCCGGCTTAAAAAGGGTGTCAAGAATAAACTATTGATGCTGGATGCACCTGGGGAAGAAAAGTTGCCTGGGGGACTACTGGTTAAACCCAGTATCTTGCCTGCTAGAGCCCATGCTTATGCCAGGAGAGTGATGGCTCAAGTTCATAATGTGTCTGACAAAGAGATTCGATTAAATAGAGGCTGCACCCTGGCTAGTGTGCATTGTGCGGATGCTGCAGTGCTCCCCAATAGCAAGGGTTTGTGGAGGGATGACAGAGTCACGCCCGACCTGTTTAATTTTGGTGACTCCCCGTTGCCTGCTGAATGGAAAGTAAGGGCCAGTGAGAAGCTTGCCCAAAGAGACCAGGTATTTTTCCTAAAAGAATGGGATGTGGGTTGTGTGCAGGGGGCCGAACACCACATTCGACTGCATGATGAAAGGCCTTTTCGAGAGAGGTCTCGGCGCCTGGCCCCTGCTGATATAGACGATGTGAGATGGCATCTGCAAGAGATGCTTGCTGCTGGTGTGATACAAGAATCCAGGAGCCCTTATGCTTCCCCCATTGTAGTAGTGAGGAAAAAGAATGGGGCCATTCAGATGTGTGTGGACTACCGTACCCTGAACCGGTGGACCATCCCTGACCAGTCTACCATGCCACGCATACAGGATGCCCTGGACTGTCTGAACGGCAGTAAGTGGTTCTCTGTGTTAGATCTCCGCAGTGGGTACTATCAGATCCCAATGGCTCCAGAGGATCGAGAGAAGACTGCGTTCATTTGCCCTCTAGGTTTCTATGAGTTTATCCGGATGCCTCAAGGGATTTCAGGTGCCCCAGCTACCTTTCAGCACCTGATGGAACGTGCTGTGGGGGACATGAACTTGCTTGAATGTTTGGTTTATTTAGATGATGTCATAGTGTTTGGCAGCTCGCTGGAAGAACATGAAAGTCGATTGTTCAGGGTCCTGGACCGGCTGGAGGATTTCGGTCTTAAGTTATCTATAGACAAATGCCAATTCTTTCAAACTTCTGTGAAGTATGTGGGCCACATAGTATCCACTGAAGGCATAGAGACTGACCCCAGTAAAGTAGAGGCTTTTACCACTTGGCTCCAACCCAGAAATTTGAAGGAGCTACAGCGATTCCTGGGGTTCTGTGGTTTCTACCGGTGATTTATTAGAGACTACTCTCAGGTGATCCGGCCCCTGCTTAATCTCACTCAAGGGTATCCTCCGACCCATAAGAAATATAAGAAGACTGCACAATCTGGGACTGAAAAGACTTATTTCTGCCCCAATGATGTGTTTGGTACTCGCTGGACTGCTGACTGCAAGTAAGCTTTCTATGACATTATATATCAACTTACTCACGCCCCAGTGCTGGCCTATGCTGATACAGCTAAACCCTATGTTCTTCATACTGATGTCAGTCTGCAAGGATTGGGGGCCATATTGTACCAAGAGCACTCGAACGGTCTGAGACCTGTAGCTTTTGCCAGCCGCAGTTTGACTCCTTCTGAAAAGAATTATCCAGTGCACAACCTAGGGTTCCTGGCTCTAAAGTGGGCTATTGTTGATCAATTCCATGACTATTTGTATGGGGCTAAGATACTGGTGAAAACTGATAATAATCCTTTGACATATGTTCAGACCTCAGCCAAGCTGGATGCCCCTGGTCACAGGTGGATCTCTGCGTTATCCACCTACAACTACGCTATTGAATACAGAGCAGACCTCAACCATATAGATGCTGATGCTCTCTCCCAGAGACCTGTGTCTCGAGCCGATTGGGTCAGGTTGTCTAAACCTGACATTAGAGCCCTTTGCTAAAAATTAGACAAGGAGGAACAGGTGACTCCTGATACTGTGGACTGCATGGTGGATTGTTTGGGTCCATCTGAGAACTGTGTGCCTACTGCTTACTGCCACTTTTCATGTTAGACACTAGTATGCTGCCTCAGTTCAATAATGATAGCCTCCAGCTGGCTCAGTCTCGAGATCCCATGATACTACTGTTTTAGAGGCGCAGCCAGGAGATGTGTCCCAACTGCTGTCCGCTGACTTGAGAACTGCCCTGTTATACAAAGAAGGCCCAAAGTTGAAGCTGAACAATAGACTGTTATATAGGGAGACCGTAGACAAAGAGGGGCGAATAGACAAACAACAACTAGTGCTGCCCACCACTTTTAGAGGACTAGTGTTGAGGTCCCTGCATGACCACATGGGGCATCTTGGCATAGACCGAACTCTTGACCTGGTACGGACCCGATTCTACTGGCCCAAAATGAGTGCAGACGTAGAGCAGCAGGTTAAGACCTGTGGCCGCTGTTTGCAAAGAAAAGCCCTACCTCAGAGAGCTTCCCCCATGGTCAACATCACTACCAGCGCCCCCATGGAGTTGGTCTGCATTGATTTCCTGAGCTTAGAACCTGATCTGAAAAATATCAGCAACATATTGGAGGTCACTGATCATTTCAATCGATATGCCCAGGCTTTCCCCACCAAGGATCAGAAGGCAACCATGGTGGCTAAAGTCCTTGTTGAAAATTTCTTTGTTTATTATGGAGCCCCCAAGCGAATCCATTCCGATCAAGGGAGAGATTTTGAGAGCCGTCTGATTAGAGAGATGCTATCCTTGTGGGGGGTGCGAAAGTCCAGTACCACCCCTTACCACCCCAAGGGGGACCCACAGCCTGAACGTTTCAACCGTACCTTGCTAGATATGCTAGGCACCCTCCACCCAAAAGACAAGCCCAGATGGAGCCAACAAATTAGCACCCTGGTACATGCCTACAACTGCACTAAAAGTGATGCTACTGGATTCTCCCCCTACCACCTGATGTTTGGAAGAGAAGCTCGATTGCCGGTAGATGTGTGTTTTGGGGTCTCTCCTGATGGGGTTCGAGCTGATGATTATTTACAGTATGTGCAAAAGTTAAAGGCCCAGCTAAATCATGCATACCAACTGGCTCAAACCATGGCTGCCAAAAGAAACTTGGCCAACAAAGAGAGGTATGATAAAAAGGTGAAGGCACAGGAAGTCCAGGAGGGGGATCGGGTATTGCTAAGAAATCTGGGACTGCATGGCAAACACAACATTGCTGACCGATGGCACCATCTCCCTCACAATGTAGTTGGCAAACTAGATGATCTGTCTGTGTACAATGTAAGGCCCGAAAACAATTCAAAAGATGTCAAAACCTTACACCGAAATCACCTGCTGCCAATTGGACAGATTTTGATAGAGACTGAGCCTCTTAATGCCCCTCCCTCTGGGCCTATAACTAGAGCTGCTGCCAAAAAGAGATTCAGGGGGGTTGACTCCTCAGAACCTAAACCCCGAGAGCCTTCCCCTCTCCCCTCTGCTGAAATTGATCCCCCATCTGTGGCTGAAGACAGTGAACATGATGTGGAGTATTACCCCTCTTATGAACTGAGTCAACTTTTTAAAGGCGAACCCCTAGTTCACTCTGGGGATGAAGTTCGGTTTTATGGACTGTCTGAGCCCCCAGCTTTGTCTTTGGAGCCTATACTCCCCGAGGATGCAGTGAGTGGCCTCAAAGCCAACGAAGTAGGGTCTATGAGTCTGGCTGAATTATCTGGGCTGGCTGAACTGTCTGACTTTTCAGAAGAGGAAAGTGATGAGGGGGAATCTGTTCGGGATCCTCCAGAGCAAGAAGAATACTTTGAGTGCCCTGATAGCATCCCAGTAGTGCCAGAAGTGCCCTTGACTGAACTAAGTAGTGTGGGTCCTGATATAGAGGGTCATGTCCCCGAAAGTACTATGGGCACGGGGTCCCCTTCTCACGTGGAGGTTCCCTCTACTAATCTAAATAAGGTGGAAATGGAGCCAGGGCCCATAGCAGATTTTACCGAGACCCCTAGACACACTGGCCGAGAAGTACAGCCTGTAATAAGGTTAAGTTATGAGTTTCTGGGTCAGCCTGTGGACCTGCCATTAAATGTAGTCCATAAGGGGGTCTATGTATCTCCGAGTTCATTGCCCAAGCTAGTTTTGGGGAATGATGCACAACTGTTAGTATTACCCTCTGAATATAGTGCTACTGCCCCAGTTAGCCCTCAGGTGGAGGATAGGGAAGGGCCCCCTTTATCCAAGTGTCATAGTCAGGGAGTAATGACCTGATGTACCAAAGAAAGGGGTTGTAATATGTGTACTGTATATAGGGAAAAAGTAAACTGTGTGTTATGTGCAATTAAAAGTCTAATGTGCTGTTAATTTAAACAGTTTAGCCTTAAAGTGATTTAAGGGTAACTACTTGATGCGGATGCCAAGTTCTTTCCAAGCCAGGAAGGGTGTAACCCCCCCTATAAATGGGGGTTTCTCACAGCCGTTTAGGATCTGTCTAAGTGTCCCCCTGGTGGTCAGCGTTTGGCGCTTAAAGCCGTTTAAATGGCTCTGTGAGTGCTTTTGGAGCCTCCCTGTACTGTCTCTTTAAGAGCTGTCTACTTGCAGACATACTCATGGCTTATGAGGGGAGCTGTGTGTTCTCCTGCTCAAGTCCCACTCAAGCCACTAACTAATTGCTCTGGTTTCGGCCATTGCCAAAGGGGGCAGGGTGAGCACTTCCCCGAGAGTGTAATTGTTTGCCCCATGCCGTTAGATGTGTTTGTGGGAATGTAGGCTGTTTAACCTGCCTTTCTTGCAGCTGGGCTTCGTGTGCTGTGTTCCCCCCCTTTTGGACCAGGACTGGCTGAAGGGTCCAATAGAGTCAGGGGGTATCTAAAATGGAGTAATTGGTGATCAACCAGGATCGGGACTCTCAATGGAGCCTGCAGACCATGGGGATACAGCTGGAGGTTCTGGGAAGTGAAGTTCTGGACCATGGCACCTTTTTTGCACCAATGAGGGGCGAACTTAGTGGCTGGTCTCAGCAGCCTACCAATGGGAGCGGGTGGCGCCCGAACTGAGAGGCTTGCCCCATACTGTCCGGGGGCAGAGGTGCTGTGGCTGTGAGCAAGTGAGGAATCTCGGAGGCTCCTGTGCCCGTTTGGCGGTCAGCGGGAGAGCGGTAAAACCAGTGTCCGGGCGCTTATATGACACCAACAATTTGGACTAAATCCACTGGGAAGCGGTCAGGAGGAGGCCGTGCAGGAGCGCGCTACTACCAAGCTCACCCTGTAGAAGACTGGAGAATCTGCTTGAATCGCGCTCGGTCTGTCCAGGAATAGTGAAGCTGCGTCGGTTATTGCCAGTGTATGGCGGGCAGGTATCGAGAAGGACAGCAGCTGCCTGGTATGGTACCCCTCTGCCTTGCATATAAATGTGTGGAGAAGTGCTCGAAGTACAGGCTTGGTCCTGCAAGTGGTGTGAGAGCATTCTTCTCTCTGGAGTCGTGAGTACCAGATCAGGGTAGCTCCCTGTCAAAGGTTCCTAGTAAGGGCAAGACCTTCTGGTTACTCTGCTGGCTACACTAACTGAACCTGCTGGCTCTATTTAATCTTCGTAGGAATTAAATGCTTGTTTGTGTCAGGGCCCCACCCAGCTGCATCGAGGAACTAGCCTTTTGGGCTTGAGTACCCATAGACAATAACTTATAGGTTAGGCCTGTGCACAGAGCCCTAGGTAGACATTCATATACTGTAGTGGCAAACTAATTAACCTGATTCCCCCCGGTCCTTGTTATTTCCCCTTAAATAAATCAGATCGCTTGTTTTGCAAAGGTACACTGGCTAGTTTGTGTGTTAATGGTGAAATACTGCACAGTGAATATTGTGTAACTGCAACTTACTTTTCAGGGGGACCCCGGAGCAAGCTGATTGGTTCGAGCCGGGGGGGGGGGTAAGTGTATATGGTAAGGACACTGTAATTGAATTGTGTGGGCCACTAGTGGGAAGAAAGGGGGGTTGCAGCAACCCAGAGGGCTGTGACCAGGTCACACTCGACTGTTTTAACCCCAACCTCTGGGTGGAGGCACCCGCCAATGGATCTAGGCCCCTCACCCTGCTACAGTTAGAGCAGGCAGGGGTAGTAGCCCTTAGGATAGCACCCCCTGGGGGTTACATAGTGGGATGGGGTATTGCTACAGACAAGGCCAGAGGAAGAGGAGGAGGAGGAGTCAACAGAAGTTATGCCACCATGTGCTACTGGTGTAGGTGAATAACAGCATGCTGTGAGTGAGAGGTATGCATGTAGTGAGTTTGTAAAGGTCCATACATCACATGTGTAATGGAAATCCCTGTCCACAGCCTGGTTCAGCAATTTCTCCACCTGGCTGTAGCATGCCTCATAGATATCTTGCATGACTGTATGGGAAAAAGAAGTTTGTGATGGGATGTGGTATCAAGGTTGCAAAAAATTTAAAAGTCTACAGAATCCAGTATCTTCCACAATAAGATAAGGTTGCAAATTCAGTGCAGTCATCTCACCTATGAGCTGCTTGATTTGAACAGCTATGGGGTGAGCTGGCAAGAAATTTGTGTGGGCCTGAAATGCTTCCTTTATTGTGAGAGTAGGCTTTTGAAATGACATAGCTTTGCTCCTGGCCCTGGCTCCAGAGTGGACAAATGTGGGTGATTTCATCTGGGGAGGTGTGTGTGTGTGGGGGGGGGAACACAAACTGCACATCTGCTGTCTCACTATTTGAACCAGCTTTAAGGGACTTGGTGTTGTGTCTATCAGAGTACTTGGACCAAGACTGCAGACAAGATTTTGCTGGTGTTCAGTCACTTGCTGACTGCCTCTGCCACCATCTCCACCACAGCACCAACAACAGAGTCAGGAACTGGTTTTGCTTTTTTGAAATACAGCATGCAGTTGCATGAAGAAACAATTCCAGCAGGGGCTTTGTACAAGTTAGCCTCCTCAAGATGCTCTTTCAGAAGGTGGTTCCAAAGACATGCTGTACTTAGTTTATCGACATTTTTACCATGGCTGAGACTCTGGCCACAGTATAAACACACAATTCTCCTTTTATCAGCCTCCTGCTCAGAAAAATATGTCTGGATATCACTGGAATTTAAACGTGTACCTCGGCTCAGCCCTCCTGTATGCTGCTTGTGCCCATGACCACCAGATTCAGTTTGGAATGGAGTAGAAGATTGCTGTGAAGTGACACCACATGCCGCATCAGAACCACGAGGATGATCAAAAGTTAGGATGGACTGCTTATTTATTCATTTATTTTTTGTTAGCGGGAGGTTGATGTGACAGAAGAGAAGGAACAGTGGCATACGTTCTGTGCCTGGCTTCAGCAGCTGATTTTTTGGATTGTTTTTGAACTGAGTGATTCCTTGTGGAATGAGGTGAGGACTCCGTTTCAGCATCCTCAGATTCACTCAAGTCATTGTTCTCAAAGGATGCGTGATGGAACACGTCTTCAAGCCTTTTTAAATCTTCTGGGATAGGAGCATATTCTGACCCAGAAGACACTGCCTCACTGTCCTCATCATGCTTGAAGGAACTAGTTGGATTTAACCGTCAAGGCCATGGCTGAATACATCTATCTTGAACTGTGTTCATGGTGGTACTGCTGGATTTGGTGGTGGCGATAATGATGTCAGCAGCAGCAGCAGTAGTGCAGGTGGTAGTGATGATGGTAGTAGCAGCATTGGAAGTAGTGCTGATAGTGGAACTGACAGCAGCTGTGGAGGTGGTGGTGTGGTGGTAGTAGCAGTATTAGAGGTAGTGCTGATGGTGGCACTGGCAGCAGTAGTGGAGGTGGTAGTGATGGTGGTAGTAGCAGTACTGGAGGTGGCGCTGATTGTGGCACTGCCAGCAGTAGTGGAGGTGGTGGTGATGGTGGTAGTAGCAGTACTGGAGGTGGTGCTGATTGTGGCACTGTCAGCAGTAGTGGAGGTGGTGGTGATGGTGGCAGCCAATGTTGCAACAACATCAGTCACTACAGAGGCTGAGACTTGCACTGGAACAGTGGTGGTGACAGTGGTACTAGCAGTGCTAGCACTAGTTGAAGTAGCAACTGGTCTAGTTGGAGTGAAGGGAACAGCAGTATGGCAAATACATGTTGAACATTGACCCTGTCTGAAACACTTTTGGAGGGGCTGGTTCACAGATGGTTTTTTTTTTTTTTACAAGTTTTTATCGTTCCGTGGGGCCAGGACAGGCTAGGCTCCCATCTGCTCTGCCCTGCTGACCCTCACTGTCCTGCATTTCCCCAGGACTTATCTGAAGGACTGGATTACCCCCATGGAGTCCCCACCATGGCGGGGTCAGGAGGGGAAGTGACATCCCCCCCCACCCAAAACACACAAATCCAGCTTTCCAGTCCCCGGGGATTGGCAGGCAGGTGTCATACACACCTGTCCTGCCACCATTTTCCTCCGTTTTTGTCCCTTTCCTCATGCTGGGGCTTCCTCATCAATGTGTGCGTGTGCATGCATGTGCATGCTGCAGAGTCCGCAGCACTACTTTCCACCACTCCTCAACCCACACTGCCACCTGGCCTCCACCTAATGGTAGTTATTCAATGGATCATGCAGTCCTCCCTCTGGGAGAAGAGAGCAGTCCGTCAGACACTCAATCCTCTCCCCCAGCCAACCCCTGCAACACATGCTCATTTTTGAACATGGGTCGCCGGCATGAAGCAAGGTGTGGTGTCCAGTGCCTCAACCCTCAGTGCCACGGGCCAGCTGTCACAGACATTTTATGACTGTTGTGTAACATTTTCACTTATCAGATATATTGCAAAAAAAGTGGAATGTTTTGAAATATTGATTTATGTTTAATTTTCTGATGCTATAATTAGCTTTTCTAATGCACCATATGCAAAAATAATTATTTATTTTTTACATCAGCAGGAACCAAAAACAAGCATTTGCCAATGCCGAATGTTTGCTTGCTGGCATTGGCATTGGTAGTGTAGAAGTTAGAGAGCTGCAGAATAGGAACGGCAGTGAAGTATTGAACTGAAGCCAACCCCACCACTACCCTGCAGAGAGTGACAGGCATTGGGGTGTGCCTTTGGGTCGTCAGGCATAACGACCACGCCATTTCACCACACCCTACCCTGCAGACACTGACAAGTGTCACAGTGTGCCTTGGGGTCTTTGGCCCTTATGCGCACCCCATTCCATCAGGAACTACGGTGAGATGGGTGTGGTATAGGAAAATGGGGTAACATTTGGGCCCGAAAAGTCCGAGGCACACCTTGATGCCTCTCACTGGCTGCAGGGTGTGGGTGGGGGTGGAATGGTATGAGCATTACAGGCAAGAATCCAAGTCACACCCCTGATGCCTGTCATTCTCTACAGGGTGGGGCGTTATGGCCGGAAACCCTAACGCCTCAGGCATTTGTTGGTATTTTCATTCTAAATTTTCAACATGTTTTTTTTTGTGACCCCCACCTCATGAACAGTGGCAATATCAGTTTGTTAGCCGAAAACTGCTTTTGCACAGTGACTACGGCATTTGGCACCACAGGTGCAAAAACACATTCCGAACAGGATGTGAAAAATGACAGCGGTACTGTTCATGGGGAGGTGTAAACAATGGCAATGTTGAAAATCTGGTGTGAAAATCTTAAAAAAAATGATGAAGTCAGGAGCGTGCATAGAAACTGTGCAATGCACACCCGTGATGTAACTAGTTTGGGGATTTTTTTACAGCAGATTGTTAACACAGGCATTTTGGGACCTCCGATCATGAACAGTGTTAGTGTGATTTTCTTTATCAGTCCCGAACAATGATTTCCCACAGCGACCACGCATTTCTGCGCTGAAAGTGTGAAAACACAATTCGGACATGTTGTGGAAAATGACAGCTGTACTGTTCATAAGGAGGTGTGGAAAAATGCCACTGGTGAAAATCTGGACTGAAAATATTACAAATTCATGAACTTACGAGGGTGCGTGGAAACTGCGTAATGCTCACTTGTAACACAGTCATTTTATGGAGTTTTGTCACCAAATTTTCAACATAGTCATTTTAAGACCTCTGCTCATGAACAGTGTGACTGTGATTTCTTAATCTGTCCCAAACATTGTTTTCATGACACCGACTGTACCATTGTGCGCTACATGTGGAAACAAATTTTGGGCGAGATGTGCAAATGGTAGCTGTACTGCTCATAAGGAAGTGCAGTAAATGTCACTGTTGAAAATCTGGTGTGCAACATTAAATTCAAAACTTGCCAGCCGCATGAGGGAACTGCTAACGTGCGCCCTAAACAGTCCTTTTTGGAATTTTTCACCAAATTTTTCATTAGCCATTTTAACACCTCTGCTCATGACCAGTGTCACTGTGATTTTCTTAATGTGTCCCATACATTGATTTCGCACACCGACTGCGCCATTGTGTGCTACATGGGCGGAAACATGTTGTGGGCAAGATGTGAAAAATGACAGTTGTACTGCTCATAAGGAGGTGTGGTAAAATGGCAATATTGAAAATCTGGAGTGAAAATATTGAAAATTTGCGAACTTACGAGTGTGCGTAGGAACTCTGCAACGCATGCTCATAAAACAGTCATTTTAAGGAATTTTTTCACCAAATTTTCAACATAGCCATTTTAAGACCTCTGCTCATAAACAGTGTCACTGCGATTTTCTTAATGTGTCCTGTACATTAATTTCACACACCGACTGCGCCGTTGTGCGCTACATGGGCAGAAACACATTTTGGGTGAGATGTGAAAAATGACAGCTATGCTGCTCATAAGGAGGTGTGGTAAAATGGCAATGTTGAAAATCTGGAGTGAAAATATTGAAAATTCGTGAACTTACGAGCGTGCGTAGGAACTGCACAACACACGCTGGTAAACAGTCATTTTAGGAACTTTTCACCAAATTTTCAAAATAGGCTTCTTGAGAGCCACCTTATGAACACTGGCAGTGTCATTTCATTAATCAGTCCGAAGAAAGGTGATTTCGCACAGTGACTGCGAAATCACCTTCGGGCCTGAATAACGCCATGACAGTGACAGCATTCATGAGAAGGGGTCCCAAAACCCTAATGTTGAAAATTTGCAAAATTCCAAAAATGCCGAGATATGCAGCAAAGTTGAAAAACCCTATCTATTACATTATACAGCTTGCGGCATTTCTTCAGTTCAGCGGTCGGCTTTGAAGAGTGCAGACATGTTCCTGGTCCACAGAAGATCGTGATGCCGGACTCCAGAGAGTGAAGAGTATGGGGTGGGGGGTGTGGGGAGGCAGGGTGCGCAGTGGGTGGGTGCGGGTGGGGCAGGGAGACTGCGAGGGACCATTTTTTAATTTACAGGTTTTTTGTTTTTTTTAATTATTAAGACGACGCGGGACGTTTGCCACGCTGGGGTGGGCTCCCAGCATGGCAGCTGGAAAGGATGTTTGGGGGGTCTGGAGCTGACGGGGGATTGGGCACCGCTGGCCATATCGGACGGTGCCACGCTGGGGTGGGCTCCCAGCATGGTAGCTGTAAGGCTGTTTGGGGCTGGAGCCGGCAGGGGATTGGGCACCCGTTGTATCGGATGTGTGCCACCATGTTGGGGTGGGCTCCCAGCATGGCACCAGAGCTTTCCCAGAGGAAGATATGGAGCCGATAGGGCATTGGGCACCCTGCCAGCTATACTGTATGTGCGTGGGGGGAGCGCCACAGCACGCATTATGCGTATGTCAGGTTGAGGGGGGGAGCTCTGCTTACTGAAGCGGAGCGCTCCCTTTCAACTGTATGCCACTGCATTTTCAGCTGTCATAGACAGCTGGAGCAGTGATTGGCGCACTGCGACTGCACCTGCAAACACACTGACTGAATTGGAAGAGGCTGACACACCTCTGGAAAACTTGGATGATGGCACTATGTTTCTTGCACATGCGTGCAAGCAAACATAACAAGAATAATTACTGTCTTTTGCTTATCCAGCAGTGGCAGTCAGCAAATGTTTTTGAGAGCTCAGACAACTTCTGTAGCATCTGGACTCCACAGACAAAAACACTTCAACAAGTTTTTTATCTCTTGTTTGTAATTTTCTTTACTGCAATAACAACTACAGTCAGAATGCTAAGTCTATAGGCCACAAAGGTGCCCCCCTAGCCCCTGCCCTGCCTGCCATAGTGCACAGATAATGTCTGTGGCATCCAGAGACAAAAAGAGTAAAGATTTCAACAATTCTTTTGTATTGTTGTTTGTAAGTTTTTACTTTAACAACAGTCACAAAGTTAAGTCTAGGCTAAATGGAAAGATGCCCCCAGCTCTAGCCTACCCTAGGGCATAGATAAAATCTGCGGTATGCAGTCCAGAGACAAAAAGATTTCAACAATATTTTTACATTGTTGTTTCAACTTTGTACTGTCTTAACAACAGTCAGAAAGCTAAGTCTAGGCCACAAAGGTACCCTTGGCCTCTGCTCTGCTTACGTTGGGGCACAGTAACGTCCATGGTGTCCACTGTCTGGAGACAAAAAGAGTAATGACTTCAAAAATGTTTTTAGATTGTTATCTGTAACTTTTTATGTGAAGTGCCTCTTGGGCCCTGCCTACTCTAGGGCACAGATAAAGTCTATGGCGTGTGGTCCGGAGATAAAAAGACTTCAGCATTTTTTTTTATATTATTGTTTCAACTTTTTACTGTTTTAACAACAGTCAGAAAGCTAGTCAGTCAATGTCAGTGGCTCAGCAGGTAGCACACTTGCCTCTGAGGCTGGATGATCAGAAGGCTGTGGGTTCTGTCCCCACACCAGGCACTTGGGTTAAATCCCAATGCTGACACTGTAGTGCGGCATGGGGGGGAGGGGTGCTGCACTCCTGAGGTGTCGTCTTTCAGATGAGACGTTAAACCAAGGTCCCGTCTGCTTGTCCTGGTGGTAGTTCAGGTGGATGTTAAAGATCCCATGGCAAATCTTGAAAAAAAGAGTAGGGGAATTTCCCCGGTGCCCTGGCCAAATTCCCCCCCATCACTAAAACAAGTACCAACAACAGCTTAATCCGGTTCAAGGTCAGTTGGGATTCATCTGTATCCCCTCCTCCGGGTCATGCCTGCAAATAGGCAGAATTTGTCTAGTACACTTACTTGGTCAACAAAAACTAAATAAATAATCAATAATGGTGTTCATGGAGGAAACAGGAAGAGAAATCGGACAGTTAGCATGGCTGGTCACTCCTCCCAACCAACTCCTAAGGTGACACCATACCCCTGGACCGTTGGCCCCTACCTTCCTGTATCCTGGAAAGTAGTAAACAACAGGGGAAAAAAGGGGTGGGGGGAGACTCTGCAGCATAGCTCCATCCCCTCTCTGCTCATTCTGTTAGCATGAGGGCCATCCTATGCCCTGAGGAGGGATCACCACCCACATAAATTTTAACCGTGGTGCCCAGCCACATTGAACTTATGAATCTGGTCCCTGGCTGCAAACTGGACCCAGTCATAAGAGGCCTGTTTAGAGATCCCTGCATCCCACTCCCTGCCAGAGGGAATCCCGGCCTGCCTCCATTTCATGAGTAGCTGCCTTTTTGCTTCTATAGATATGATGCAGATTAAGGGTCTGAATATGGTAAAGTCTCTGGTCAGAATGCTCAAATCCCCCAGAATCTATAACATAGGGGTGTCTATAACATTGGGGTATGTGGTGTCTGAGTAGAGTGCACCTGATCTGTTTTCCATCTAACTTGCTCCCAGTATTACGAGATCTCGGGGCAGGATCATAAGATATGGCTTATATCCCCTTTGCCATCCTTGCACCTCCTGCATTTATTAGGTACTTTAAACCCCATACTGGCAAGTCACTCTGGCATTCTATGCCAGCTTGCAAGTATTTTTTTATAAATTCATTGATACCTAGGGTTAGTTGGGCCCTGATGAGCCGGTCTCCAACACCTCTCCCAGGTTGCTTCCAGAATCTCTACTGCCAGGTACTCCTGCCATCTGCATTGGTGTGCATCCCAGTCAGGAGCATGTAAAAAAGAAAACGGTCCTTCGCGGTCTCCATGGCCCCTCCCACAACCCGCGCCCACCCACTGCACACCCTGCCTCCCCACACCTCCCCTCACCCCATACTTACCTCTGGAGTCCGGAGCGACGATCTTCGGTGGACCGGGAACACGTCTGCATTCTTCAAAGCCGACCATGAACTGAGGAAATGCCGGTAAGCTGTATAATGGCATAAACAGGGCTTTCTCAACTTTTTGCATATCGCAGGCATATTTTGGAATTTTGGCACCAAATTTTCAACATGGGGTTATTGGGACCCCTCCTCATGAGTTCAGCCACTGTCATGGCATTAATCGGTCCCGAAAGGCGATTTTGGGGTCACTGCGCGGAATCACCTTTCAGGACCGATTAACGAAATGACAGTGCCAGTGTGCATGAGGAGGGGTCTCAAAAAGTGTATGTTGCAAATTTGGTAGGAAAAATCCAAACAATGACTGTTTTACAAGCTTGCGTTGCACAGTCGCTATGCACGCTCATAACTTCACCAATTTGCAAGATTTTCACTCCAGATTTTCAACATTGCCATTTTTACACACCTCCTTATGAACAGGACAGCTGCCATTTTCACATCCTGGCTGAAATGTGTTTTCGTAGTTTCAACGCAGAATAGCGCGGTCGCTGTGGGAAATTAGTGTTCAGGACACATTAAGAAAATCACAGTGACACTGTTCATGAGCAGAGGTCCAAAATGCCTAGGTTGAAAATTTTGTGATGAAAGTCCATAAAATGAGTGTGTTACGACGTGCGTTGCACAGGTTCCATGCACCCGTAACTTTGCAATATTTTCACTCCAGATTTTCAACATTGCCGTTTTTCCGCACCTCCTTATGAACAGCGCAGCTGTCATTTTTCACATCCTGGCCAAAATGTGTTTTTGCTCTTCCGGCACAGAATAGTGAGGTCGCTGTGGGAAATCAGTGTTCGGGACACATTAAGAAAATCACAGTAACACTGTTCATGAGCAGAGGTCCTAAAATGCATATGTTGAAAATTCTGTGATGAAACTCCATAAAATGACTGTGTTACAAGTGTGCGTTGTGCAGTTTCCATGCACCCTTGTAACTTCGCAAATTAGTAATATTGTCACGCCAGATTTTCAATACTGCCATTTTTTCACAGGTCCTTATGAACAGTGCAACTGTCATTTTTCACATCCTGGCCGAAATGAGTTTTTGTGCTTCCAGCGCAGAATACCGCAGTCACTGTCAGAAATCAGTGTTTAGGACAGATTAGGATCGAGCGAGTGAGAGAGAGGAGGAGTAACCAAGTTCAACTGAGCTCTGTCGGGACTGCTGCAGATTTCTTTGTGGGCAGGAAAAGGCACCAATGCAGGCAGGAGCCCAGTACAAAAGGGCAGCCTGCAGCACCGGGAGACACAGAACGAGCCAGTGAGGGAGGGAGAGTGAGTGAGCTCAACGGAGCTCTGTTGGGGCTGCTGCGGATTTCTTTGTGGGCACAAAAAGGCAGCAATGCACACAGGGGCCAAGTATAAAAGGGCAGCCTGCAGCGGTGGGAGAAACAGAACGAGTGAGTGAGAGAGGGGGCGTGAGCGAGCTCAGCGGAGCTGTGTCGGGACTACTGCAGATTTCTTTGTGGGCATAAAAAGCCACCAACATAGGCAGGAGCCCAGTACAAAAGGGCAGTCTGCAACAGTGGGAGAAACAGAACGAGCGAGTGCGAGAGGGGGAGTGAGTGAGCTCAACGGAGCTCTATCATGACTGCTGCAGATTTCTTTGTGGGCAGAAAAAGGCAGCAACACAGGTAGGAGCCCAGTACAAAACAGCAGCCTGTAGTGCCAGCAGAAACTGAACAAGCGAGTGAGAGAGGGGAAGTGAGCGAGCACAACGGAGCTCTGTCGGGACTGCTGTAGATTTCTTTGTGGGCGGAAAAAGGCGCCAACAGAGGCAGGAGCCCAGTACAAAAGGGCAGCCTGCAGCGCCAGGAGAAACACAACGAGTGAGAGAGAGAGGGGGTGTGAGCGAGCTCAACGGAGCTCTATTATGACTTCTGCGGATTTCTTTGTGGGCAGAAAAAGGAGGAAATGCAGGCAGGAGCCCAGTACAAAAGGCCAGCCTGCAGCGCCAGCAGAAACGGAATGAGCGAGTGAGAGAGGGTGAGTGAGCGAGCTCAATGGAGCTGTGTCGGGACTGCTGCAGATTAATTTGTGGGCAGACAAAGCCGCCAACAGAGGCAGGAGCCCAGTATTGTATTATATCATGCATATCTATTCTATGGAGGCCTAAAAATGTGTCCAGCGACTCACTCACCCAATATCAAATGATCAGTCGTCCTTCATACAGTACATTTCATATTTTATGAAAATTATATGTTAGATGGCCGCCTTCATTTGCCAAAATGTTGCTGTACTAAGATAGTTGTCTCAAGGCATGCAGTCCTAAATCTATTTATTTATCGGATTCTCAGATTAAGACCTTTGAGCTAGCAAGCTCGTTTACAAAGGTTCCACTTTGAAATGTTACAGACAAATATACAAACAGTAGACAGATAACAAATAAATGTAGTTTTCTGTTACATGTTCAAGTACAGTGGTGTAAAAACATCAAATTGGATGAAATGACTAGTAAGAGAGACAAGGTATAACAACTGAGAAAGATCTACAATTGTACGGAAAAAGGAAGTAGTAACAGGATTGTATTGGGGTTAAACCTAAGGCTGCTTAGAGCAGGAGAGCACGGTTCAGGTCGAGTTAAAGAGGGGGATAGTATTGGTATTAGATAGAAAGGGAAGAATTAAGGGATAATGAGGATAGGGGGTAGGAGCAAGAAAGAATCCACCCATTAGGTTTTGTTGCTGGATGCAAGAGGTGAGGAGAGTATGGGTTACAGGGTGGGGGCGAGGGAAAATGTGAAGGGGAGGCTCAGAGCGTTAGAGAGGTATGGTAATTAGAGGTAGGGATGGACAGAGTAGTAGAGGAGGTGAAAATTGCTAATAGGTAAGATTATGTTAGATGAGGGGGATTGCAGGGGAGGTAGGGGTAATTGTTTAGTTGGGCATATAACTGATTGCGTCAGATTTAGGTGTCACAGTCGCACGTGCTGAGAGCAGCCAAATACATTTGTAATTTGTATTTTGGTTTTAAAGAGGCCTAGTTTAGGTTCCATGAGCAGATCAGTGCTGAGAGAATTTAGCCAAAGGGGTACCCTATACTCAAAAGAACGCTGCCCTTGCAAAGTGCGGCAAAAGGGAATGTGGAAGACCACTTTGCTGGATCCCCTGGTTTGTCTGTGGTTCGTGGAACAGATGAGGAGTTTCTGCAAATCTGGTGGTGCAAGGCCAAGAGAGATTTTTCTAGCTAGCAGACAAACCTGATATTGAATCCTGTTGTTCAGGTTTAGCCATCCAGTGCTAGAGTATAGCTCACATGTGTGAGTTAGTCGGTGTGAACCCAGCACGAGTCTGCAGGCTTTGTTTAGGGCAGTCCTTATTCTCTTTAGGGCAGTGTCACTGCTTGCTCCATAGACAACCAGGCCATAATCTATGACTGATAGCACTGAGCTGTTAACTGCAAGCTTTATGGCACTCTCTGTGAGGCAATGCTTTAGCAACATGGTCGATGTGTAGGCCACATGAGAAAGAGCAGTCAAGGATGACCCCGAGGTACTTAAAGCTATTAACCATGTCCAGTGTCTTGTGCTTATTGTTATATATTTTTCTTATTTACATTTTTGATAAACACATAATTATATTATTTTAGATTATGAGTTTGTACACTGGGTAATATCCTTTATATACATGTAAGCCCCCCCAGCCCGGTGCTTACGTAAGGTGGGCGGGGGGGCTCCCGCTGTCCTGGGGGTATTCACGCCTGGTCCATTGATGTGGCTGGACCTGATGCAAGCCTGGCTGTGACTGTGATTATTGTTGGTGCTAGTTAGGAACCAGGTGTCTAGCTAGAAAAGTGCATGCTACTTGTTTTGGGTTCCTACAAAGGGAAAGTCGGCTCTCCCCCCTCCCCTCCAAAAAGCAAGAGAGGAGGAAACTGCCAGCAGGCATGGAGGCTTTGGCTACCCCTCCCCCTTGGCAGGAAGAAGAAAGGGGTGGAGAAAGGCAGAGCTGATGTGAGAGAGGAGGGAGCTTTGGGAGAGAGAGAGAGAGAGAGAGAGAGAGAGAGAGAGAGAGGGAGAGCAGGTTGGAGGAGCAGGAGGAGAGGGAATCCCAGAGGCGCCCCAAAGGAAACCAGAAGGCTGTTTTGGTGGTTTTGCCTGGCAAAGACTCTGGGGCTGCATCCCTCTCCACTCCCTCTCTCCCCCCCAATCATAAGGAACAGGAAGCAGCCAGACAGCCACTGGGGCTGTGCAGGAGGGCCCCTCAGGTTGGTTGCTCAAAAGTCCTGGGGCAAACTGTTTGGCCTGAAGGTACTGCGACCTCCCTGGGGTTTCTGGGAGGCTGCTGCATCAGGGACAGATTTTCCTGCCAGGGGAGAAGCCAGGGAGACTAAAAAGGCACCAGGGGGAGTTGAACTGCTGTGCCCCCCCATTGCAAAGATCAGAGGAACTGAGGAGAGAAGGACGAACAGGTCTGCCTTGTGAAAGCCATATACAAAGGCCTGCGGGTGAAGCTAGAAAGGCCAGGCAGGCAAAGAACTATGCCACCCATTTCGTGGGAGACTACGTGCTGTGGACTGCAGGGGTTGTCGCCATCTCCGGGCACTGTGAGTACCCCGAGCTGCAGCTCAGGGGAGACCATTGTTTTCTTTGCCAGGAGGGAACCGTCCTCAACACCAGTTTATCTTTGTTCTTCTTGGAACTTGTGCAAGTGTGTAAGGGCCCCAATGGTAAACAGCAGGCCTGCAGACTAAGGGACTGTGATGTACCCACTAACTGTGACTGGTCTGGGTGCACCCAGGGAAAAGGGGGGAAGTGGGGACAAGTGAATGTTTGGTAACCAGGAAGTTATGGAGGAGTAGCCCCCACCTCCTTTGTATTAGCTTGTAGTAATAAACTGGATATTTATTGTTCATCTGTTTCACCTGCTGTGTGTATGTAAAACCATTGTGGGGCGTGATTATGGGTCTGGGGGGTCATTACGGGCAGTCGTTAGAGGGAAGACTATTACTTATCCTGGGGAAATGTTCTAATCTGTTCTACCCACAGGAGGTGACACAGGGGCCCCAGGTGGAGGCACTAAGGCACCACAGAAACCACTGGTAAGGGACTCAGGCCCGGCCCCTTGGGGAGGTACTGCTGAGCCCCCAGTCCCGCCGTGGCAGCCCAGGTGACTGGGATTATTGGTGGGGGGGGGGTGTTACAAACAGCTTACATACCACAGTTTAATTAAACAATGATGTGGCACCACAGGCTAAGATAATTTTTAACCACAGTCCTAAAGGGGCATAACTAAAGTCACCTTAAAAAAACAGCAATCAATTTAGGCAGTAGATGGCAGTATAGCCACATTAACTTATAGACTCACTGTGCTACCATTCAGGTTATACTGGCTGACTCCTTCTTTATCTAGAATATTGCAGTTTATTTAGATAATAGCTAGCAATTACCTTTAGCCCCATGCCTCAGTGTTGGAATTCCTCTGCCTGCTCATTTGGTCTTTTTCAAAGTGTAAAACCCCTCTTATTCCAGGGACATGATACATGGAAAAAAAAAATATATATATATATATAGTATATGGTTAGCCCCTATTGTGTATGGATTTCCATACACATGCTAGTCTTCTTGTTATGGTACAGTTCAAAGGTCAGAAAAAGTTGTTATGGTATCATTCTGACATCACAACGATACCATAACAATTTTTCAGCCTTGACTTGGCACCTCATTGGCTGGAGACGTGCCTCAAAGAAAAAAACTTGGGGAAAAGTGGCGGCACCATTTAAAGAGTGCAGAGTAGTGGACTGAGACAGTTTGGACATGGACAACCATAGCTGGTTCTGTGTTACCAAAGTGAACTGCTTTATTAGTTTTTTGTTTTAAAAATTAACACTGTGGCCACAGATGGTTGGGAGCGGGAGTAATGGAACAGAGATGGGACCGATGTGCTTGGAGTAGCAGTGAGATGCCGGAGTGAGTGGAAGCAATGAATGAAGGTGCTGTAGAGACAGTCTGCCCAAGATATAACTACTGGGGGAAAAAACATACACTGTATAAAACAGTGTATGGGTGCTCATACACAACTAAGGCTGTGTGTTTCAGTCCTGGGCATGTGTGACGTCATGGAGACCTCTTGTGCTACGCTCTCTAGTTTTCCATGACATCATCACATACCCTGGAAGGAAACACAGCCTTGTTGTGTATGGTCACCCATATACTATTCTATATAAGTAAAAAGGACTAAATGAGTCAGATGTTGAATACAGTTCATTACTGTTTTGTTTTTCCAGGAGAAGTACACCCCATTAGAAAGACTGTGGTTGAAAATGATCAATATCTGCTGTGCTACATTGTTGTTTAATTATTTGTTTATTTGTTTTTGATACTAGGTAAGATACACTAGGCATACATATACCTGTTTTCAGGCATGACCTGGGAAGTTACAAACTATAAACAACAAGAGAAAAAAATACAGTAACAGTGCACATAAATTTAAGAGCAACGTCATCAGTCCTGGTTATAATTTAATAAACAAGCATTTGTCAATGCCGAATGTTTGCTTGCTGGCATTAGCAGTGGTAATGTAGAAGTTACAGAGCTGCGTAATAGGAATGGCAGTGAAATACTGAACTGAAGCCAACCCCACCACCACCCTGCAGAGAGTGACAGGCATTGGGGTGTGCATTTGGGTCATCAGGCATAACGGCCTCGCCATTTCACCACACCCCACCCTGCAGACACTGACAAGTGTCACGGTGTTCCTAGGGTCTTTGGCCCTTATGCGCACCCCATTTCATTAGGAAATGCGGTGAGATGGGTGCGATATAGGAGAATGGGGTGAACTTTGGGGCTGAAGAGTCCAAGGCATACCTCGATGCCTCTCCACTGGCTGCAGGGTGTGGAATGGTATGAGCATTACAGGCACAGAATCCCAAGTCACACCCCTGATGCCTGTCATTCTCTACAGTGTTGGGCGTATGGTTGGAAACCCTAATACCTCAGGCATTCGTTGGTATTTTCACTCCAAATGTTCAACATGTTTTTTGTGACCCCACCTCATGAACAGGGGAATATCAGTTTGTTAGCGAAAGCTGCTTATGCACAGCAATGCGGCATTAGCACCACAAGGTGCAAAAACATTCGAACAGGATGTAAAAATGACAGCTGTACTGTTCATGGGGAGTGTAAAAATGGCAATGTTGCAAATCTGCAGTAAAAATATTTAAAAAATGGGTGAAGTCATGGCGTACATAGAAACTGTGCAACGCACACCCGTATATAATTAGGTTGGGATATTTTACAGCAGATTGTCAACTCAGGCATTTTGGTGCCTCCGATCATGAACAGTGTCACTGTGATTTTCTCTATCTGTGCTGAACAATGATTTCCCACAGCGACCATGCATCTCAGCGCTGAAAGTGTGAAAACACACTTCAGCCATGTTGTGAAAATTGACAGCTGTACTGTTCATAAGGAAGTGTGAAAAAATGCCACTGGTGAAAATCTGGACTGAAAATATTACAAAGTCATGAACTTACGAGGGTGCGTGGAAACTGCGCATTGCTCACTCGTAACACAGTCATTTTATGGACTTTTGTCACCAAATTTTCAACATAGTCATTTAAGACCTCTGCTCATGAACAGTGTAACTGTGATTTTCTTAATCTGTCCTAAACATTGCTTCCATACACAACAGCACCATTGTGCACTACATGCGAAAACACATTTAGGACATATGAAAATGGCAGCTGTACTGTTCATAAGGAAGTGTAATAAAATGGCAATGTTGAAAATCTGAATGAAAATAATAAATTTGCAAACTTACGAGCATGCATAGGCGCAACGCATCAGAAAAACAGTCATTTTAGGAATTTTTTCACCAAATTTTCAACATAGCCATTTTAAGACCTCTGCTCATGAACAGTGTCACTGTGATTTTCTTAATGTGTCCCATACATTGATTTTGCACATACTGCGCCATTGTGCACTACATGGGTGGAAACACATTTTGGGCAAGATGTGAAAAATGACAGCTATACTGCTCATAAGGAGGTGTGGTAAAATGGCAATGTTGAAAATCTGGAGTGAAAATATTGAAAATTCGCGAACTTACGAGTGTGCATAGGAACTGCACAATGCACCCTCGTAAAACAGTCATTTTTTGGAATTTTGGCACCAAATTTTCAACATGGGGTTTTTGGGACCCCTTCTCATGAATGATGTCACTGTCATGGCGGTATTCAGGCCCGAAGGGTGATTTTGCAGTCACTGCACAGTCACTGCAAATCACCCGCCGGACTGGCTGTCAAGACAATGAGCATAGTCATGAGAAGGTCCCAAAACCCCATGTTGAAAATTTGGTGCAAAAATTCCCAAATGCCCGAGGTATGCAACAAGTTGAAACCCCTATGTAACCCATTATACAGCTTACCGGCATTTCCTCAGTTCGCAGTCGGCTTTGAAGAGTGCAGGCGTGTTCCGTCCACCGGTCGTCGCGCCAGAGTCTGGAGAGTAAGTATGGGGTGTGGGGAGGCTGGGTGCGCAGTGGGTGGGTGCGGGTTGTGGGAGGGGGGTTGGGAGGCACGCCACGGGACAGTTTTTATTTTACAGGGAAAAAAACAAAAAAAAGACGTCGTGGGACGTTTGCCACGCTGGGGTGGGCTCCCAGCATGGCACAAGGACTTGGGGGGGGCGTTCAGCCAACAGGGGATTGGGCACCACATCGGCAAAATACAAAAAAAAATCGCGGCACCGTTTGCCACGCTGGGGTGGGCTCCCAGCGTGGCACAGGCACTGGGGAGGTGTTCAGCTGCCAGGGGGATTGGGCACCCCGTTGGCAAAATACAAAAAATTGTGCACGGTTGCCACGCTGGGGTGGGCTCCCAGCGTGGCACAAGGACTTGGGGAGGGCCATTCAGCCAAAGGGGATTGGGCACCCCACCGCCAAAGAGCACAGTGCTTGCCATGCTGGGGTGGGCTCCCAGCATGCACCCCACAGCTGGGGGTGGGGGAGCCAGCTCAGCCGGCAGAGGATTGGGCACCCCGTCGGCTATACAATGCTGAGGCATGCACGTCTGTCTGTGCGTGGGGGGCTGGCGTGAGCAGCGGATATCTTATCGATGCTCACTCAAGCGTAGCTCCCCCTTTCAACTGTATGCCACTGCATTTTGGAGTGTGTCATACACAGCTCCAAAATGCATTGGCTTACAGGGGCCGCGCCTGCCAGCCCACTGACTGAATTGGAGGAGGTGGTGACACACCTCCGAAATCTCCGATGAAGGCACTATGTTTCTTGCACATGCGTGCAAGCAAACATAAAAATGACAAAATATGCAGTAACAGTATACACAAATTTGGGAGAAATGTCATCAGACCTGATTATGATTAAAACTGACATCATACTAAGCAGTAATGCAACAAAATACAGCAGCAGATGTAGTCGAAAAATGTGTTTGCAAAAAATGGAATATGGTACAGGACAAGTGAAGATATCAGATCCACATTGTGGGTACACATACAGCAAACAGAGAACAATAACACATAGCATATAAAAAGTACACAACAGAGATTTTAGTGGGAAGCGCTCGTAGCAAGGGCATACAGTCCTTAGGTTACTAGCAGGAGCAAGGGACGGGTAGACAAAAAGAATCCTTTAGGGCCTTGCAGACGATCCAGTGGCTGGAAGAAAGGCTTACATCAGGGCGAAGGGAGTTCTAGTAGATTGGGGCATAGACTGCAAAAGGCAGCTTTCCCAGGCTGGTGGAGCACTGATGCTCAATGAGAGGCTGGGAGTCCACAGACCCTAGCAAGTATGTAGGAGTCTAGTGCTGCAGATAGCTTGTTAGGGAAGATGGGGAGCCTGTTCATAGGTGTTTGTCCACAAAGCGTCCCAGAGCAAGATATTGTTGGCCAGCAGGGAAAGGCCAGCCTAGACCAGTACAGAGGAGGCAGTAATGTGTGAGCTTTGGGGAGGCCAGGGCAACGTGGCAGACATTATTTTAGGTTCTATCCCATCTAAAGAGGACAGTTTTATTTGCACGCAGAAATGCCAGAGGGCCGTATGTGAGACCTGGCAGGAGAACATCTTGATCTATAGACTGGCAGTTGTGGATTGGCAGTGTTTGACCCTAAAAGCCAGGCCCAGCTTAGTGCTTACAGATTTACTGACTGAGGAGATATGGAGGGAGAAATCAAGGAAGGGGTCTAACCATACTCCTGAGTATTCAAAACTACTGACACCCTTGAGTAGGGATCCATCCTCGCAGATGATGGCTTTGGCTAGTTCTGAGGAGATAGCATGGAGTTTTGGTTTGGAACCAAAGGGGATGGATTTGGCTTTTTACTGTTTAGGATAAGTTTGTTTGCTGATAGCCAAGAGTGAGTGAGTGTGAAGGCATCAGAGAAGGATTTCTGGATGGTGGGAACAGTCTGATCACTGTAGTACAGGACAAGATCATTGTGCATGTAACTGGGAGTTGCAGTTGGGTACAACATCAGGGAGATTGTTGATATAGAGAACAAGGAGTGGGCCTAGGATAGAGCCCTGGGGAAGCCAAATGGTAATGTTAGCCAGGTTGGAGGTGGCAGAGTGGAGACGAACTGCTGTTTTCTGTTCATTAGGTAGTTGGAGAACTAGGAATTTGCAGAGGGGGAGACACCAAGGGAGGTGAGTTTGGTTTTGAGGAGTGAGTGACTGACTAGGTCAGACGCCTTTGTAAGGTATATAAACACTACACCAGTTAGGAGTTAGGAATCCAGAGTCCATTGATAGGCTGATATCATTTGTCAGAGTTGCCACAGCTGTAGAGATGCCAGGGTTTTTCCTAAAACCATGCTGGGTGGGAGACAGGAGATAGTGTTTGTCAACATAGTCATTTAGCTGTGATGCTACAATCCTCTCAAGGATTTTGGAGAGAACAGGGAGTATGGTAATGGGGCAATAGTTGTCAGGGAGCAGTATATCATAGTGGTTAAGGGCATTGACCTGCAAACCTGGAGACCTGGGTTTGAATCCCATCAGCTCCTACTTGCATACTATGTGAACCTAAGCAATTCACTTAACTTTCTTGTGCTCCCAGGTCACACCTGGAAACAAGATCTGGCTTAGTGTGCCTTTCCTGGTTAAACAAGTTCCACTTCTCCTTCCTTGTTCATAAGTCTGGGATCGCCTTCCTTAAAAACAAGGGTGATTTTGGCAATTTTCCAGATATCAGGGACAACACCAATAGAGAGGGAGAAATTTAGGATTTTGTGAGACAGAGGGCACTATGAAGAGGGCTGCAGTCTTCAGCAGCTTTGGTTCCAGGTTGTCTGACCCAGATTTTTTGCCAGTAATGCAAGGTGTATAAATGATATATACTGGATGTTACACAGTATGTAAATTTACCATCTAAAAATATTTATTTAAGAATGTACATAAAGAAGTTTGTTTATAGTTAGGACCACGTTCCTTGAAAAATCTATCTTAGCAGTGCGAAGTGTTGGAAAATGAAAGCAGTATTATAACATATGACCCTGACTCATTTGTCTCCCTCCCAGGCTATACCTTATGCCGGGAGGACCGAGTAGGCAAATGAGGGAGAGGCTGTGCAATCTACACTAGGGACACAATACTTGGACACGCACTCCCCACCCCTGCCCTTGTAAATGGAACCCAGGCTCTTACCCTCAAACTCACCCCGGACCCCTCTAGGAGCCCTCTCTATCTCACCATGGCCTACGTTCCCCCAAAGAACCAGCACCCGGCCCTGGTATCTTTAACTGACTACCTGGCCACCCTCCACGATAAGGCGGAACAAATCCTAGTTGGGGACCTTAATGTAAATTGGCTCAGCACCTCCTCTTCCGCGATCAGAGACTCATTTGCCGCCCAAGACCTGACGCAACTCGTCACCCAGCCCACGAGAATAAACCCTAAGAGAGGTACCAGCACCCTTCTGGAGGTTATTATAACCAACCGACCCCAAAAAATCCAAAACATCCAGGTCCTACCAGACTCCCTAAGTGACCACTCCCCTATCCTATTTCATTGGGCAGTCCCCAATCCCAAACCCAAAGCCCAGACCACCCTCCGCAGGTGCCTCCGCCCTGGTGGGCTGAAAAAACTTAAAGTATTCCTCACCCAGATAAACTGGTCTCCCATTCATCGTGCAACCGACATTGACACTGCCCTTGCCTTCTTCACACACACCTTCAACATGGCCTGTGATCTTTTTGCACCCTTCACCAAAATCCGGTCTAAAAAGCAGAATGCACCCTGGGTTAGCCCTGCCCTTCTACAATTACTAAGAAATCGGGATAACCTCTGGCACCTTGCCACTGAAACGGGTCGTCTGTCTGATAGGCAGGCTTACAATGCAGTCCGGAATAAGTGCTCTTGGGCCATCCGGAAAGCCAAGGCCGACCATTACCAGGCCACCCTTACCTCCTCCTGGGGCTCGGCCCGGACTTTCTGGGATAATATTAAACAACTTAACGGAAAATCTCGCTCCCCTGCCCCATCCCAGCTCACTAGAAATGGCACTACCACCACCGAGCCTGCCACAATAGCTAACTGGCTCAACACCGCTTTCACTGACCTTAGCTCAGTCCTCCCTAGTAATTTATTTGACCCTCCCCCCAACCAACCTCCCCCTGTCTTCCAGCACCCCAGCTTCCACCTGCGCAAGATTTCCACCCGGGAAGCCAGACCCATCCTAATCAAAGCTTTGAATAGCAACAGTCCCAGCAGTGACTCACTGGACCCCAGTATCCTCAGGCTCATGCTAGATGAAGTCCTTGCCCCATTCACCAGCCTAATTAACCGATCGCTCTGCCTGGGACAATTTCCCACGGCTTGGAAAACAGCCATAATCACATCAATTCATAAAGGGGGCGACAGGTCGTCGGCCAACAACTACCGGCCAATCTCCATCCCCCCATCTCTAAAGCCCTGGAGAAAGTGGTGGCCATTCAAATCACTGATTATCTGGCTAAGCATAACATCTTATGCCCAGAGCAACATGGCTTCGTGCTGGTCACAGTACCAGCACTGCCCTAATTAATTCTCCAACTTCCTACACTCCTCCTTGGATACCAGCTCCCTAGCTGGTGCAGTGTTCATCGACCTCTCAAAGGCGTTCGACACCGTCTCCCATCCACTTCTGCTGAATGCCCTCTGCCACACTGGTCTCTCGGCTGGCCCCCTAGCATGGTGCACAAGCTATCTTGCCGCTCGATCACAGTGTGTAAAAATCAATGGGATACTCTCTGATACCCATCCCATTCGCTCTGGGGTCCCCCAAGGCTCCATCCTGGGCCCCCTTCTCTTCTCGCTCTATCTGAACACCCTGCCCAGTGCATGCCCTGGCAAAATTCTCCTGTATGCAGATGATGCTGTCCTTTTTGCCACCCACCGCAATCCCGTCTCCCTTCAGGACACCCTACAGCAGTCTTTCAATAGTGCCGAAGCTTGGTTTAAGGAGCGCAGACTCGTCATCAATCTTAAAACACCAAAGCTATGCTCTTTTCCCACCCCCAAAACAAAGCTAGCAACCACCCACTCTATATCCTTCCTAGTACCAATCAGCCACTGGAACAAGTCTGCTCCTACAAATACCTTGGGGTTACCTTCGACTCAGCCCTCACATTTCACAACCACATCAATGCCCTAACATCCGCCACTAACACACGGCTTGGCATCCTCTTCCGCCATAGAACCTGCCTTCCCCCAAATGCACTCTGGCTCACTGTTACGTCATCCGTTTTGTCCCTTATAGACTATGGTCTACCAGTCTATGGTGCTGCCGACACCACTGCACTCAAAAAAATTCACTTAACCCTGAATAAAGCCTGCAGATTGATTACTGGTGCTCCCAGGCTCACGCATACCTGTCAGCTGTATGTCGAAGCTAAACTCCTTACCCTGGATGAACGGCTCCGATATCAAACCTGTCTCCTCACAAAAAAAACCCTACTCGGGCTCTCCCCCCCTGGGGTAATGGCATCCATCCACCAGAGCCCTCCCACTATTGCAACACGGTCATCCAACAAGACCACTCTAATGGTCCCCAGATCAAGAACCAGCCGTGGCCAGAGGTCCTTCTGCTACAGAGCCCCATCCTGGTTTAACTCTCTCCCTGCCCCCATCACCAATGCCACCACCATCTCCAAGTTCAAAACCACCCTTCGAAACCAACTCTTCAACACTCGTAGCTGCTCCTGTCACTGAAAGTAGCCTCCACCTCGACTTCTCATGACAACGCCCACCGGGCGGCTCTCCACCTAGCCATCCCCACCGCCGCTTCCCGGTACACTGTGCCTATGTCTAACCTGGCCAGTGCCAGCTGTTTCATTGTATACCTATTAGATTGCTCAATTTTTGATACCAACTTGTGTAACACCTGTTCTCAATTACATGTACCCTGTAACCTAAATGTATTTTGTCTGACCTCAGTGTGACGTGGCGCCTCTGTTGAACGCCTATTGTTTTGCAAACCTATGCTATGTAACCTAAAACACTATGTATGTCTTTAATGTGACGAGGTACCTTTGGAAACAAGCCTCTGGCTCAAAGGTTGTAAACTGAATTTACAAATAAATAAATAAATAAATAAAAATATAATTTGAATAAAATATGAAATGTACTGTATGAAGATGGACTGATCATTTGATACAATGCAAGTGAGTTGCTAGGCACATTTTTCCTTGCAGCAGAGTGACTAGTGGTGCAGGGCATCTGGTGTTACTTTATCAGGGCCACTTATACTTTATAAGGCATGTTATTAAATTACACATACACCCACTTGGTGTCAGTATGGCTTGCAAATGGAATACGTTTGGACTTAATTGGGATATCCTGTTTAATACAGAACAAAATAAATTTGCAATTAGACTGAGACCTGTACAAACATTTTTAAATATATGCTGTTATTTAATAACACAAACGCATTCTCCTGCACAGTGTATTACTTTAAAATACCACCATTAATAAGTTAAATATTCAACAAACTAGACAGATAAGTACTATAGATATTCAAGTACCTGTTTGTTTGTCTAGGTGCAGAAAAACCTGAGTACAAGCACACCAAGTCTGAATTCACAGACACAGTGTTCCATCAGGTGTGTGACACAGGGTTATACGCCCTTTGGGCCTTAGTTGCAAGAGATACTTGGACTGCTGTTCAGTTACTTTATTCAGTGTAAATATGTAACAACATCAAATATCTTTTCAGACAGCCATTTGATTATTGAATAAGAATTAGAAAATTTATGAATGGATCGACATCGACTAATACATCAGTAATCGAATATTGCATAGTGTGTTTCCCAATGCAGTATATGATTTTGAATGAATTTTTACTTGTTACGATTTTAAAAATTATACTGCAGACTACTGTATATCCCCTAAGGAAGCCCTAATTATACGGGCAAAACGTTGGGAGTGTGCAAGAATAAAAGTGCTGATGATACTGAAAAGGAATTTTATGTCTCATTAGAAACATAGAAACATAGAATTTGATGGCAGATAAGGACCGCTTGGCCCACCTAGTCTGCCCATTTTCCTATCTAACAGATAAGCTGCAGATCCTAGTTAACCAACAGCTTACTTCCTCCTACACCCCACTAGGACTGCCTTATTTTGTCCCATGCATTCTTGAATTCCCCCACTGTTCTTGACTCCACGGCCTCCTCAGGGAGGCTGTTCCATGCATCCACAACTCTCTCCGTGAAAAAATACTTCCTCGCATTACCTCAGAGTTGTCCCCACTCTCTCTTTAAATTGTGCCCCCTTGTTCTTGCACATCTCTTTTTCTGAAAGATGCTACCCTCTTGGACTTTGTTGATTCCCTTGAGGTACTTGAAAGTTTCTATCATGTCCCCTCTCTTCCTTCTTTCCTCAAGGGTATACATATTAAGCTCCTTTAGTCTTTCTTCACATGTCTTCTGGTGCAGACCCTGCACCATTTTGGTTGCCCTCCTCTGGACAGCCTCCACTCTGTCTATGTCTTTTCGGAGATGGGGTCTCCAGAACTGCACACAGTACTCCAGATGGGGTCTCACCAACTGTCTGTACAGAGGGATAAAAAACTCCTGTTTTCCACTATTGATCCCTCTCCCTATGCATCCCAATAACCCCCCAGCCTTCCTTACTGCCTTCTCAAATTGCTTGCCCACCTTTAGGTCATCTGATATAATTACCCCCAGGTCCCTTTCCATTTTTACTGTTGTCAGTATCTCACTCCCCATTGTGTACTTTTCCCCTGGATTTTTGTTTCCCAGGTGCATTACCTTGCACTTCTTTGCACTGAATCTGAGCTGCCATACATTTGACCATTCCTCCAACCTTGCCAAGTCCCTTCTCATCCTTTCCACTCCATCTTGTGTATCAACCCTATTGCAGATCTTTGTGTCATCTGCAAAAAGACATACTTTTCCTTCCAGTTCCTCTGCAATGTCACTTATAAAGACATTAAAAAGGACCGGTCCCAGTACTGAACCCTGCGGTACCCTGCTAGTAACCCTCCTTTCTTCACTGTGGACTCTGTTTATTACTACCCCTTGCGTCCTGTTGGCTAGCCAATTTTTTATCCAGGCTACCACCTTGGGACCCACTGCAAGGCTGGCTAACTTGTGTATTAATCTTTTGTGTGGGACTGTATCAAATGCCTTGCTAAAATCTAGGTAGGCCATATCCGCAGCCCCTCCCTGGTCTACTACTTTGGTCGCCCAGTCAAAGAAATCTATTAGATTCGTCTGACATGACCTTCCCATTGTGAATCCATGCTGCCTTGGGTCCTGTGCCCCACTGGCCTCTAGGTACTTAACAATTCTTTCCTTCAGAACTGATTCCATCATTTTCCCTACCACTTAGGTTAAACTAACTGGTCTGTAGTTTCCTGCCTCTGTCCTGCTCCCACTTTTGTGAAGAGGAATCGCATCCGCCCTCCTCCAGTCCTCAGGTACCACCCCATCCTCCCATGATTTGTTAAAGAGAGTAGTCAGTGGTGTCACTAGTTCTACCCTTAGTTCTTTTAGAATTCTTGGGTGAATCCCATCAGGCCCCATTGCTTTGTCCACCTTCATTGAAGGACAGAGAGAGCGTCCATAAGCAGTTTTTTTCAGCACATTTTTCCTTGTACAAAATGCAAACAAACATGGCCATGGCTATGCCATAGAAAGCCCACTGACCCCTCATTGCTGCTGGGAAGGGGAAGAGGCACACAATGCTTTGCCTGTGAAAATCCACCAATCCTGAGCTCAGGAAGCATGCGTGCAAATCTGGCTTAGTACCCTGATGCATGGCTTTCCTGGGGATTTACAGCCCAGTTGGGGCATAACCTCAGAACTCTGTAAGAAAGAGGTAGGGAGCCTGAAATCTGGGCTCAATCATCTTATGCTGTTCAACCAGGAAGCTGTGAGACTGAAAGCCAGACTATAACTGCCAGGGCTCAGGGCAGAAGGTAGGTTTGTTTGACTGATTTCTGCTGACATAACAAGTGTTTTCCGTCGAAGCACCAGAGAGAAAGGCAAATTGTTGGAGAAGGGCAGTCTTGTCCAAAAACTGTTCCCGGTCAGGATCTGAACCAATCAGCAGGTCCAGAGACTATGGGGGCCAATGCCTAGAGAGAAGGGTTCCAGACAGAGCCCAGGGGAAACAGGAGTAAACAGAGCCTGTATGTTTACCAGTGTGCTAGTAGGATCTGCAGAGAGCCTGTGACAGCCATTACCTACACCTAGGGTGGTGGTGCCTGACCCCATCAGACTGTGGCCTTGCCATGCAGGCAGGTTGGGGACTGCTGCCTCTGTGGCACAGCAGCATCTACACCTGATTGAGGAATGGTCCTTGCCTCATATCATGCCTCCTTGTTATTGTGCAGAGTGTTCTCTGAAATATGCTTTCCATTTGTATCCTGTTTATTCCCCTAAGGTACTTAAAAGTCTTAAATTTTGCATACCCATTTTCTGTTTGCAATGAATTGAAACAGCACACCAATGTGTCTACCAGCTCAAATGATTCCAGTTCAGTGAGGTGCCAACTGCAACCAATAAGAGAGATCTCTTCAAAGGCCTCCAGGTGAAGAAGGCTGGGAGCACCCACTCTGGGCTTGCAAGACTGCCGTGGGAGTGGACAGCTGGGAAGATTTGTCGTTATTGTCCCATTGTTCTTGCCTACCCTTCCATTTTAATAAATATATTTAGCTTTGCATTTTAATTCATTCCTGTGTATGGGGTGCTATATTGCAGTAGTCATTGCCAAAGGATTGTGGCGTTACTATATGGGCGGGACTGGAGATCTAATGCATTTCCTGTGGGGCAGCCCCAGTTTGTTCTTGAGCACACCAGGATTTATTTCGTGTGGAGGCACCACGTCACTATTGTTATTATACCCAGTTGTTCACAATGGAAATAACCCAGGCTGGCCCCCTTGGAGAGGTAGATGGAGATAACCTGAGGGCTCTAGTCTTATATATTACTGTGACCATTAAAAGACCATGGATATGCTAGAAATGGTTGTTCTGTCCAGCCCCTGCCAAGGTGCAATTAACTGGTGTTCTTCGTCTCCGAAGATCAGCCATGAGGCTCCAGGAGCCACCATCTTGTGTCCCTGGAGACCTTCTCAGCACATCTCACTTGGATTCCTGCCCTCATAAGAGTATCAGTAATAAGGTATTCAGGGAACATTTCCTCCTTTGCCCTCTTTACTCCCTGGGTAGTCACATATACCTTAACCTTCTGTCAACTGCATGGCAGAGTGATCTTTTTTCAGTCCTTAGTTTCTCCCTGCCTCAGCCCTTGTCACTTTCCCCTAGTCCTCAGTTGGCCATCCGACCCCCATCCCCCACTAGCCTCACTGCTTCTACCAGCTCCCACAGTTCTTCCCTCCATGACAAGGGGTCTTCTGAGGGCATCCTCCCCCCATGACTGTATCAAGATCCAGGGCAGGCAGTAGGCTTTGTTGGGTGAGGCCTGAGTGTACCAGCTTGTGGCTGTGATTCAGATGAAGTTAGGCTGATTTCTTCCCCTGCATTACTGCCCTCCCATCACCCCATGTTGCACACTGTAGCCTATGTCTGCTTCGTAGATATGGCACTTCCCAGTGGCCGACAGCTGAACCTTCCAAGGTCCTTCTGCAGGTGATGCTTATGCCAGAGAAGCACTGCACCATTCCATAAAATTGAGGATGCATTGTCACCAGCAGCATTCCTTGATCCTTGGTCACCTAGTTGCCAGGGTCTTGGCTGCTTTTCTGAACCTGAGTCGCCGGTATGGAAGTGTGACATGCTACCCACTTGGCCATTGGACAGCCTGGCAGAGTGATTGTTTTATTTTTACCTCTGGGGCATTACAATCATTTTTTCCCCTCTGTAGATTCCTTGATGGACCTAACACCCCCTGGACTACCACACAGGCCTGACGCCATCAGGGAAGGGAAGACCACTCCGTCTCCTTTCTCTTGGACTGCATCTTCACAAAGTCCAAGTTCTTTGACTGAACAGCCTCCTTATCTCTAGGGATCCTCCCACTGAATCCTGAGCCCGGCATTTAAGTGTTACTGCACCTGAGGCCTGACCCAATTAGAGGCGCATTAACTAGCACCATAACACTCCTGCCATCTAGTGGAGGGGAGGGGGGATGTAGGGAAACTAGGCTATGATGCAACATATTTAACTAGCATTAGTTAATCAGAGCTAACACTCTTTAAGTTTATTATTTTATTATTATTACTTATCATGCCAAAGAAAAAGTATTAGGTTGAAAATAATTATTGTGCAAACATGCCAAAGGTTTTCAGCTAAACATTTCTACAAAATAGCTATTCTGTGGACAGAGGTTATGGGAGAAAGAACAGTTTAAAACATGTTCACATATGCCTGTGTGAGAAAGGAAAGGGTTAAGATCTATAAACAAAATTCCCAGAAAAGAAGACTGGGCCAGATAGTTTGCATCTGGGATTCTGTGACATGAGGTGCCTCTCAGCCTGTCAGATAAACAACTACAAATTCAAGAAAGATGACATCAGAATGCCATCTCCAGCTCAGAATATCTGTGTGTATTGACCAAACCAAACCATTTTTTTAGACTCAAGATCCCCCTGCCACATATACTGCATCATCTTTTGTATTTTATGAAATAATCCAAAATGCCACAAACTTCAAAATTGTAGTATTCCAAAGGTCAGTGAGACTAATATCAGAACAGAAAATGTATAAGACCTCACACACCGACACCAGCTAAAGGTGTTATTACTGCAACCACTTGAACAAGAAAACACCAAGCACCTCTATGTAGCCCCCCGATGAAGCCTCACCTTGGAGGTGCTACATAGCGGTGTTTGGCACTTATGTGAGGATGTCAATGAACTAATAAAGTATCACCTTAAACTCTCCAGCTACAGTGTGTGCACACCATTTTTTGTTGTTTTCTTAGACTAATATCAGAATACGATTAAATGTCCTGTGACGATGTGTGAACGTTTTATAAAAGGCATGAAGCCTTCTCATGAATAGTAAAATAGGGGCTGAACTTCTTTGCTTTAAAAACAAAACGCTGGCCAGCCAGCACTGCGACAGGGTGTCTGCTTGTGACGCTGATGATCCAGGGTTCGGGAATGGACCCGGGAGTCAGAGGGCAGGCCAGGGCAGAGAAGGATTGAGTGCCATCTGGTGACTCTCCTTCTCCTGGGGGGGGGATATGGTATATTAGTGGCCCCTGGCAGAGGCTGGGGAGCTGCAGGTACCAAGGACACAGGTCATGGAAGGTGGGACAGACGTTGGGCATGCCTGTTGATGTCATTGCATGTCCCACCTCCAAGGAACATCAGCATCCACAAATTCTGGACCCATGGGTGATGCTCCCACCTCTGCTGACACTCCTGCTGTGTTAAAGGTCCACTGGGGGGCTACCACTCCCATGGCCCCATACTGGAGAGTAAGCCAGGGCTTGAGACTAAATGTCTTGGGGAGGGGGTGCCCACCCAGAGGCCCCACCAAGGGAGGTAAGCCTGGGCTTTGGGGGGGTGGTGTGAGGCAGTGAGGGATGAGGAGCCTCTAGTCGATTGGGCAGAGGTGGGGTACCAGGCCCAAAAAAAAAAATCAAAAACAAAACAAGGAAGTGATACTTTCTCTCTCTCTTTTCATTCGCTTCTTACAAGTACACTGAAAGGCATGTGAAGATGCAGCAGCTCTTTCTTCGGACCAACATGCATGAGAACGCTACAGAATAATAAAAGGGACTTTTGTACTCTGCCTTAAATTCCATCAGAGACAGAATCATGCCAGAGACCAGCTAAATAAGTGGCATTGGAATGCTAGACTTTTTAAGACACCCTGAAATGCAGAGTCATGCTAATGATAACTGATGTCAGTTAAAAGATCATGGAAAACAGCACCAGAATTGAACTTGGGGCTCAGAAAGCTACAAACAAAATACCTCCTGCCCCCCATCCAAGGCTGCAAATTGAGATGCTTCATGTCATCAGCAAAATCTAAGTTTTCACTTATGTTTATGGCATGTACAGTATTGAGGATAGCCTTGGGGGGATCAGTCTGTTATTTAAATGCAATTTGATGGGCATACATTACAGCTAAACCTGTCTGATAATATCTGCCAAGAGACAAACTATAGCATTATCTGGAAAGAAATGTTACTTGGTTGCAGCCGGGTATTAATGACCTATGTTACATACGAAATAGTCTGTTGTCTACAGTGCAGTGTGTGTGTGTGTGTGTTTGTGTGAAACCGAATGCATTAGATCTTCTGTAGTGTGCATCTTATGTATTATGATTATAATAAACATTGTATAATTAATGGCTTCTGTTTTTTACAATGGAAAAAAATGTGTGTTAAATACCGTAACACCTGAGTAGGTGTTACGGCATTCACGTGGCTTCTTCCAATGCTAATGCGCTTGAGACAAAAATAAAACTCATCGAGAGCCTCACACTGTGTTTTTTAACACAAATCAGTCAGCATAACTCACCTCCTTACTGCCATTCGCTCCATAAACAACAGTATCCGGTAATCTCAACAACCGATATGAAAAAAAAACCAAACATTTTCAATACATTTCAAATCGCGGACTAAACGGAAACACAAAAGTTTTTACACGCTCCCTAACCACTCTCCCTTTCAACCCTCACCTTTCCCCTGTAGGTCAAATGACGCCAGCACTTGAAAACACTCGCTTTGTCAGAAAGGACACAAGGATCAAGACAGTTTTTTTTTTTTATTTTCTTCTTAAATATTTAGTTACTTGTTAAACCTGTTCTCTGTTCAAAATTACACCAGTTACTCAACAGAAGGTAAAAGTCCCGTTTCTTTTTTACCTTTTCTACCAGAAAAAACGGAACTACCAGAAAAAACGGAAGCCTTCAATTATATAAAATAAAGTATAGGGTGCAGTGTGTTTAACTCAAATTTAACACACACCCTCGTTGTTGGATGGCTAGCATAAACCCCTTGGGCTTCGCCCTCGGGGTTTATGTGCCATCCAACAACTTGGGTGTGTGTTAAATTCTCGTAACACACTGCACCCCATACTTTATCCTATATTTAATCTCTTCTGTATGATGAATGCACAACATCATACACATCAAAAACATTTTTTTATAACTTTGGCTGTAAACTTAAACAAGCCATAACAATAAAAATTATTTAGTGCCAGTCAAATGGAAAATATTTTAATTGAAGATTCCAGTCTAGAGTTACAAAAGGTGTGCTACATACTACCCCACTGAAAGTGATTGCTGTCCCCAGCAATCCCTATGGACACTAAAACATTAAGTGACCCACCCCACAGTCCCCATAGAGTAGGGATGTAAACTACCCTATGGTTGACAACCATGGTCAAAATGTGAACATTGGGCAAGCCCTTTGTGCCCTTGTCCAGAGTCCCCAGTGAGACTACTCACATTACTGGTCCTTGAAAGAAAAATGAATAGCAATACCCAAAGGTACTCCCGCCTTTTATTCCTTGCCTTAGAAACACAGAAACATTGAATTTTTTGTAGAAAAAGGCTGCTTGGCCCACTTGGTCTGCCCAGATGGTGTCTGCCTAGTTTGCCTCCGCAGACCCTAACTGGTATCCATTAACCCTCCCTCCTCCCTGCCTATTTACTAATATTCCCCTATATCTATCTCATACATGCTTGATGCGCCCTACTGTTTTTGCTTTCACTACTTCCACTGGCAGTCTGTTTCAGGAGTCTGCCACTCTTTCAGTGAAGTAGGACTTTCTAACACCCCTCTTAAACTGCTCCACCTTCAGCTTCATTTCATGCCCTCTGGTTCTGGTGCTCTTTCTCATTTGAAAGAGACTTCCCTCCTGCACCCTGTTCATTCCTCTGGGGTATTTGTACATCTGTATCATGTCCCCCACTCTCTCTTCCAGTGTGTACATGTTGAGATCCCTCAGTTTGTCCTTGTCGGGTTTTTGATACAACCCCTGCACAATTTTAGCTGCCCTCTTCTGGACTGACTCCACCATGTCTATGTCTTTTCTGAGGTGAGGCCCCCAGAACAGGGCAAAATACTCCAGGTGGGGTCTCACAGGTGAGCAATACAGTGGCAACACCACCTCCCTTCTCCTGCTGGAGATACATCTTCCCATACATCCCACTGGCCCTACCCATTGCTTTGTCACACTGCTCTGCCACTTTGAGGTCATCAGATATGATAACCTCATGGTCTCTTTCCTGCTTAGTGACTGTCAGTACCTCCTGTCTCCATCCTATACTCAGCTCATTGGTTCATATGCACTAGTTGCATGATTTTGCACTTTTTGGCATTGAACCCCAACTGCTATGCTCTTGACCACTCTTTGAGGTTCCCAAGGTCCCTACGCATTCTCTCAACCCCCTCTTGAATGTACAACCTATTACAGATTTTGGCGTTATCTGCATATCTTCCCTTACAGTTCTTCTGCAATGTCACTTACAAAGACACTGAAGAGGACCAGTCCCAGTACTGAGCCCGGTGGCACCCCACTGGTCACTCTCCCCTCATTAGAGTGAGTGCCATTAACCACCCACCTCTGTTGCCTATTCATTAACCAGTTCCTTATCTAGTTTATCACTTTGGATACCACCCTAGGCTGCTCAGTTTCTTTGTCAGTCTCCTGTGGGGCACAGTGTCGAAGGTCTTGCTAAAGTCTGGACAGACTACAGCCACTGCCCTTACCTGATCTATTTCCCTGGCCACCCAGTCAAAAAAATCTATCAGATTCATCTGGAATGATCTCCTCCCCCTGAATCCATGCTGCCTGTGGTCTTGTAGCCTACTGGATTCAAGATATGCTACCAACCTTTCCTTTAACAGGGTTTCCATTAATTTACCCATTGGTACCAGAATGGTTTGAAAAGTGGTAGGGCCAAGGAAGTAATGGGGTAAGTTCTCCCCTATTAAATACAGTAGCATGATTGCAAAAACTGATAGGGCCACTTATGAAAGTGGTAGGGCCATGGCCCTAGTGGCCCCCCCTGTTCCGGCACCTGTGAATTTACCAGCAACGATGAGGGGAGTCTAGGAGCGCTGAACATGTATTCCCTGGAGGAGAGGAGGGATAGTAGGGAATATGACTGAAACCTTTAAATACTTAAAGGGAATAAACAAGACTGATATGGAAGGGATTCTTCAGATCAGAAGGGAAGGGACATGAGAGGGCATCGACTGAGATTGAGAGAGTTCAGGAGAAATCGGAACACTTTTCACAGAAAGGGTGGTAGACAAGTGGAATACTCTGCCGAGGAAGTGGTATCATGTAGAATGGTGGAGAGGATTTAAGAGGGGTTGGGACAGAGTGTAGAGGTTGTTAAGAGGAGGGAGGACGTGGTAGCTGCAAGTTGAGGGTCTAGCTGCACATTTCAGCAGACTCGATGGACCATGAGGCCTGTTTCTGCTTGCATTTTGTATGTTCGTATGTTTATACAGAGGCTGATTGCCTTAATTATGCCCTCACTTATGTAGCCCTAGCACTGTATGCCAGGGGGCTACCCCCTCTTGCCGACTGTCTCTGATATCTGTCAAGGAGCCTGGGTCCTGCTACGGTGACTATTTGGGATTCGTTTCCAGAAAAAGTGAAAACAGCATGGTGCCTCCATCCAGAGTAATGTACTAGTGGGCCAGATATCTGCTTGGCACAGCCCCTTGGGATGCTGTTCTTACCCACCTCCTCTACCAACCACTCTGCACACTGTGTCCCCCAATACATTGTTCCACCATAAACCATACAATTCAATAATGAGCACTTGTAATGAAGTCCACCACCACAGTGGATTCAAACAACAAATTCACAGTTTTATATGGGGGTAAGGAATAGGGAAAGGGATACCAGGATACCGGGTAGCTGTGAAGACAAAAGAAAGGGTTAGAATAATATGCAGTGTGAACATATGGGCATGCAGGCCAACCCTCCCCCACTGGTACCAGTGCCCTTGAAATTGTTCCTGAGGTACTCACTAGTTGCAGGCTTGTTCGGTGTCGCGGGGTGGCCGGCTGTTGGGGCCCTGAAATGATGAAGCTTGAACTTTAAATAGAACAAATACAAATTCCCTGTTGACCCTTCCCAGGAATCGAGTTCTGGGTACTCACAGTTAGTTGACCTCTGTGCCAAGGGAAAGTGGAGCTCCTTGAATCTTAGTGCAGCAACACAGGAACAGGCCGGCCAGGATCCCTCTGTCTGGATGGAACTTGCTCAAGGATCTTGCAGCTGGTCACCTTGATTGCAGTTCTGGTCACTTGTCACCTTCAGCCACTTCTAGCCCATGCAGAGCACTGTGGCAGGACAACACCAGCCCCAGAAGGCCCAGACCTGGGGGGTGGCTCCACAGCTGGCTCCCTGATAGAAGCACCTTAGCACTTGGGTGCAAGACCTATGACCTCCTGAGACAGTGAGACCCACTTGGGAGGGGTTAGTGAGTTCCCTTCCTGGCTCTGAGTGAGGACTCCCAAATGGTGGGGGTCTTCCTGCAGTCCCTGCACTGAGCTATCAACAAGTGAAGTTATAGGTGGTCACTCCACTGACATCCAGTGCCAATTTGAGCAGGTGCTAGCCTCTGATTCAGTCAGTGTCAGTGCAATTCAACAGGGGGATTCAACAACAACAGCCCCCTGCACACCAGTCCACACTTTCAGCTTAGCAGTGTCCAACTCTTTTACTCTGCTGCAGCAAGTCCACAAATCTCATCCACTTTAACCAGTTCACTCAGGACACACACAATTTCTGGCTAGCACCCCATGACCTGAGATGTTCTGCCTCTTTCAAGAAAATGAAGTTGCAGTCCACACAAGCAAGTGACCTCTCGGCAGCGACTGTAAATACTCAGATAATCTGCTCAGTCTTTTCAGTCAGCTCAATTTCCCAGTGCTGGGTATCTGCCACTTTCAGTTTCTCCCAACACTCATTCAGCAACTTCTCAGTACCTGGAGAAACAGGATCTCAGTTCACTCTCTCTTTCTCTCTTTTTCCCCCTTCGCAATCCAGTCCTGCTTCAAGCACCTGAGGAATCCTTCAGCAACCACACTCCTCAGATTAGGGCCTGGGTAAGCCCCTGAAGTCCACAGCATGCTTTCACACCACAGTCCTGACTCATACAGAGCCCAGCAACAGACTGAAGAAATCCCAGTAAGTCCTCACTGTATCAGCTGAAATCCCAACGCTCTGATTGGCTGTTGAAGCCTTTCAATAAGCAATATCCATAGTGATCAATATTCCCTGCTTGTTTATCGGGGCATGATCCAGGAGCCAGACTTAGTCCCCTCCTTTTCCCAGGAGTCCCTTGGTGTCCAGTTTGGGCACCTAGATCTATGATTGGCTGCAACAGAGGGGTTAAATGTCACCAAAATGTCCACTCCCATTTGTTTACAGGGAGTCATATGCAATTCAATGCAGTCTCTCCTATTTTAACCTCTGGGGCAGCACAACACAAACCTCTCATTGCACTAATACCTCACTGAATTATAGTCCCAAGTATTCCCTGTTAAATGAGCCCACTCTCATCTGAGGGCTCCCAGCAGTTTTGCTGTCACTGCCACCATAACACCTTGCCCCTAAGCGGCAGGCAGCACTCATCTTTATTCAAGGGGCCACTCATTAATATTTATGAGCCCCGCAAGTGGCCCTGCTGTCAGTGTTCAATCTCCCCTAACAGTGCAGTCACGGGTTTCTGCTCAACCCCCTTCTGGTCTCCGGTCCCCAAGAATACCAGGAGGGGCAACGGGACCATGGATCAACTCCCCGTTTTCCTACCACAATGTGGTCAGTAACATCAAAGTGCTATGAGCGCATACGCGAGTGCCAGTCGAAACAGAGACACGGGGAGAAACGGGGAATACAACAGGTAAGCCCCCAGAGGAGGGTTACACTTATTTTTCCCCAGTGTGCATCTACTCCTTCCTGGTAATTGCCACCCCCCATGAAGCAGTTTATGAGGCAATCTCCCATTTCTTTAAGATCCACCCTCTTAAGGTTCAGAACCCTTGTCCTTGTGTGGTTTGCCTCTGTTCCTGTCTTGCAGTTAAAACGTTATTAATTTTACATAATAAATATACAAAGCTCAAAGCAGGATAAACAACATTCAGGAATGTAACAATACACAGCAACTGTACAACATATTGTCGGGTATGAAAGAATGAAGAAGGGTTGCCTGACCAGCGGGACTTATAAAACTTTGATAAAATCGAAGAAGAACATAAGTAGATAGGCCCTACTGGGGGACCTGGATCACATATGTAACAATGATATTAATATTAAAAACACAATAACAGGAAAGGCAAGAAAAAGAAGAACCGCAACATCCTAAAACACTAAACAAGAGGGTAAAAGGCACCTTTAAACATGCATCAAAAGAGGAAAGGATACTTACAAGCTGTCAATTTTATATAGCTATAGAATGAATAATATACATAGGGCAGAGAGCACAGCAGGTGATACCTTCAGGTAAAGCTACTACCTGACACGCAAGGAACATGGAATAGTTACAAAGCAGCAAAAAAAAAAAAGAAGATGGTTAGATACCCTGACCAGCCAGGTGAGCAAGGTAAGGGCCCCATACTAAGCCATTCGTTGTGAGCTAAGGTAGCCAAGAATTGTCTCCAGGCATCTACAGATGGGACAGTAGTGGAGCACAACCTCTGAAGAAGCAGTCGTTTAGCCTCCACCACTACTGCAGCAAGCCATTTCAGATGGGTTATGTTGAGGTGTGAACCTGCAGAGGGCAATGCTAAAATGTATACCCATGGAGAGAAGGGCACGTTAGATTTAAGAACAGCTTTGGCAAAAGTCATGTACCCTTTGCCACAAGGGGTGGATGTTGGGGCATGACCTAGGGAGCCATCTGCTGTATAACACCTCCAGTACTTCTTGGACTAAGTGAGTCCAAGCTCATGAAGCATCAGCAGTGTATGGTACCAGTAGTGATGCACTTTATTCTGAAGGAGATGACTCTGTGTGTCTTTATGCGCTAAATGTGCTATTGACCAAGCCTGGGACCAGTCCTCAGAGGAGACAGGGTCAGCCAAGTCATGCTCCCAGTGTCTTCTGGCTGTCTGGGATTTGTCAGGCAAAGTGTCTCTAAGTGCCTTGTAGATGAGACCAGTTATGCCCCTGGGGTTTAAAGCCAGGAGAAAATAGGGGACTCCTCTTTCGGGTGGGCATTTGTGGGGGAGAACTGGAGCAACTGCTGCAGCAGGCTGCAGAGCTGGAGGTTCCTCCAAAAGAACTGCTGGGGAATACCTACCTGTCATGTGAGGAAATCAAATACCTGAAGCTGTGTGGAATTGGGGAGCAGAAGATCCTTCACTGCAGGATACCCCGTGCCTTCCAAGATTCCTATAGAAAGGAGTGGCGACCAATCAAGAGAAGGGGATTATTCCAGAGGGGCATCAGCTCCACGGGGCAGAGATCCACTTGGAGATACCTGTGTAAAGCCCTGCAAGCAGAGCAGGACACTACAATGGTGGGGTATTGAGTAAATATCTGAGACAGTGTGGAGTAAAGAGACCCAATGGATATATCAGGGACCAGTATAGACTCCATGTGGAGCCAAATGGGGGAATGCTCAGCATCATCTTCAAACAAATGCAGGGTTTGCACCCCAGAAAGGCTAAGTGGTAGCTCTCAAACCAGAGGAGATGCAACCCACCCCTGGACCAGTGGTCCTGTAATTTGAAGCGACTGTATCTAGATTGTCACACCTCCCAGAGAAGAGCCCCAATCAGTGTATCAAGTTTGGAAAACCAATTATCAGGTAGAGCAATAGGGAGATGATCTAGGACATATAGCAGCTTAACAGCAGTTACCATCTGAATGACCTCTATCTTACCCACCAGGGAGAAGTTCAAGGACCTCCAGTGATCACAATCTACCTGCAAGGATTGAAGCAGAGGGCCCAGGTTGGCCTAAGGAATGGAAGAGAGATATATGGATTAATATGAATGCCCAAACATTTGAACCCTGAAGGAGACCAGGAGAGGTCCACTGCTGTAAAGGGAAGCAGAGGGCAGACTGGGGTGAAAGGGAGAACTTGCGTTTTGGATATGTTGACAAGAAGACCAGACACAGCTGAAAAGGATCGCAATGTATGTTGTGACAGGGTTGAATAATGCCCTGTACCATTTGTTATGCAGAAACAGTTTAAACACAAGGGTCTGTTCTATCCTCTCCTTTTCTGTCTCTTCTCTGTCTAGTTGTGCAGCCAAATTTTCTTGTGAGACCCAGGAACTGATCACTCCGACGGTTTCACAATTCTCCGCCTCTTGCTATCTCTCTGTCTTCACTTGCTGTTCTTTCTTTTCTTCCCCCTTGCATATCTGCAGTTATAAAAAATATATGTGAATCTCTATGTAAAACTTTGTTAAACTGGGATCCCTTTGTTTAAAACTGTATATAGTTATACTGTTAAAATGACTGCAAAGCTATTTGGAACTCAAGGGGTTAACCTGAGATGCAATTTTTAAGCCTTGTGCAGAGCTGTAAACAAGAGGTCAGTTTTGGGTCACTATGTTCTTTTTGTTGCACCTGCAAGGAATGAAACTTACAAGAACATTCTGTAAACTTACAATAACTTTTTGTGAGAAGCAGGCTGTCTTAATGAGTTCCCAGACAAAGACTTATAAAAAAGAGTAGCAGTATTTTTGCTAGAGAGACAAGGAGAGTGAGAGACTGAAACTTGGAATTAAGAGATACCCTCAGAAGGACTTTATTTTCTCTGTTTGTACTGCCTTTTTAAATAGCTATACTGAATATTTTTAATTTGTTATTTTGCTGTTACTGAGAAAAATAAAACATTATTTGCAAATGTTGAAACTGCTCCTGGTTTTCCTATGCTTTCTGACCTGTGCCTCAGTGACATATGTATAAGGGCTGGGACTGAGATACCAAGAGAGGAAAGAATCACCAAAAGTTCATCTGCATAAAGTAATCTAGAGAACTCTTGAGTGTTGATCCTGATGCCAACAATGTCAGGGTGGGATTTGATCATGATAACCAGAGACTCGATAGCCAGCAAGAAGAGCATTAATGAGAGGTGGCGTCCTTGGCATATGCCCCTTTGTAGGGGGAAGGGGTGAACAAAAGACCATTAGTGGTCACTCTGGTGACCGGATTGACATTCAGTACACATATCCACTTCTGGATGTTCACCCCACACCCAAAATGAGAGAGTACCTGGAGGAGATAGGGCCACTACAAAGAATCAAAGGCCTTTTCAAAGTCAACAGAGACTGCAACTGCCAGGATATGAGTTGTCTGGGCAAAGAACATGGCGGTGAGAAGGGAAATTTTGTGGTCTAAGCCCAATCTTCCCTTCAGAAATCCAACCTGGGCAGGATGAACGAGCTGATAGATTGCCAGTTGTAGGTGGCATACCAAGACCATTGTCAGAACCTTGCAGTCTGTGTTAATGAGAGAAATGGGTCAGTAGTTAGTGCACACCTGCAAGTCTTTATCTTTCTTGGGTATCACAGTAATGATGGCACCTCTCACTGAGGGAGGAAGTACACCTGTGTTATGCGCATGGTGGAACATATCTGCCATCACTGAGGCAACCAAATCAGGGATGAACTGATACAGATCAGCAGGGATGCCATCATCACCAGGTGCCTTAGAGGGGAAAAGTACCTTAATGGCCTTGACCACCTCCACCATCATGACTGGCTGGTCCAGGGATAGCTGGTCCATCTCCTGAAGATGGGGGGGGAGGGGAGGATGGCTGAAAGAAAGGGGGATATGCCCTGCTCATCAGGTGGCCCAGTGGTGCAATATAGGTCCTGGTAAAACTGCTGCATTACATCATTTATGGCTTTTGGAGTACAGTAAACTGAGCCTCTGTTGTCCTGAAGAGACAGAATGTGTCTGCTAGCTTGTTGGACTCAAAGACAGTGGGCGAGCAGTTTCCTCACCTGCTCACCACTCTCCTTGTACTGATGTTTAAGATGAACCAAGGCCAGTTCAGCCTGTATGGACAGCAGGGTGTTTAATGAGTACTTGAGGCAGGTTATGTCAGCTAGGTTGTTAGCTGAGATATCAGAGCTATTCTTAAAGGCAGAGTCTTTTTGGTGTAACTCCTGTTGTAACTCCCTCTCCTCCTGCTTGTATCACGTTAGAATGTCGAATTTTCAACATCAAACTCCAGTACAGCGACAAAATAGAAGCACCGAAACATAGACTTTGATGGCAGATAAGGAACATTTGGCCCACCCAGACTGCCCATTTTTCTACCTATTGGATAAGCTGAAGATTCAAGTTTAACAGCAGCCTACATCCTCCTACCCCCCACTATAATTGCCTTATGTCTGTCCCATGCATTCTTGAATTCCCCCACTGTTTTTGACTCCACAACCTCCTCAGGAAGGTGGTTACACGCGTCCACAACTCTCTGTGAAAAAAAATTTCCTCACGTTGCCCCTGAGCTGTCCCCCCTCTATCTTTGAATTGTGCCCCCTTGTTCTTGCACATCTCTTTTTCTGAAAGATGCTACCTTCCTGGACTTTGTTGATTCCCTTGAGGTACTTGAAAGTTTCTATCATGTCCCCCCATCCCTCCTGTCCTCAAGGGTATACATATTAAGCTCTCTTAGTCACTATTCATATGGCTTCTGATGCAGACCCTGCACCATTTTAGTCGCCCTCCTCTGGACTGCATCTATCCTGTTTATGTCCTTGCACAGATGGGGTCTCCAAAACTGCATGCAGTACTCCAGATGGGGTCTCACCAACTGTCTGCAAAGAGGTATAACCACTTCCTGTTTTCTACTGGTGATGCCTCTCCCTATGCATCCCAGTAACCCCTCAGCTCTCCTTACTGTCTTCTCACATTGCTTGCCCACCTTAAGGTCATTTGATAGGATTACCTCCAGGTCTTTTTCCATTTTTGTTGTTGTTGGTACCTCCCCTCTCATTGTACCTGGGTTTTTGTTTCCCAGGTGTATTACCTTGCACTTCTTTGCACTGAATCTAAGTTGCCATATGTCTGACCATTCCTCCAACCTTGCCAAGTCCCTTTTCATCCTTTCCACCTCCCCTTGTGTATCAACTCTGTTGCGGATGTTTGTGTCATCTGCAAAGAGGCATATTTTTCCTTCCAGACCCTCTGCAATGTCTTCTATAAAGACATTAAAGAGACCAGACCCAGTACTGAACCCTGAGGTACCCCACTAGTAACACCCCTTACTTCGGAGTGAGTTCCATTTACTATTACCCTCTATGTCCTGTTGTGCAGCCAATTTGTTACCCAGGCTACCACCCCAGGACCCACTCCCAGGCTGGCTAACTTGATTATTAATCTTTTGTGTGTGACTGTGTCAAATTCCTTGCTAAAGACTAGGGAGGCCATATCCACAGCCCCTCTCTGGTCTATTACTTTGGTCACCCAGTCAAAGAAATAGATTCGAATCATCTGACATGACCTTCCTTCTGTGAATCCATGCTGCCTTGGGTCCTGTGCCCCACTGGACTCCAAGTACTCAACAGTTCTTACTTTCAGAAGTGATTCCATCATTTTCCCTACCACTGAGGTCAAACTGACAGGTCTGTAGTTTCTCGTCTCTGTCTTGCTCCCACTTTTGTGAAGGGAAATCACATCTGCCCTCCTCCAGTCCTCATGTACCATCCCATCGTCCAATGATTTGTTAAAAAGGGTGGTCACTGGTGTCACTGAGTCCCCCCTTAATTCTTTTAGGATTCTGGGGTGAATCCCATCAGGCCCCACTGCTTTTTCCACCTTGTGTTTTAAGAGTTCTTTCATGACATTTTCTTCTGTAAATGGACTGGTGTCGATCCCCCTGCCCAGAGTGTTTCTATTGTTTATTTTTGGTAACTCCTCCTCTTCTTTTGTGAATACTGAGCAAAAGTATTCATTCAATATTTCTGCCTTTTCACTGTCTCCCTCTGCCCACCTCCCCTCCTGTTTATTAAGCTTCACTATCCCTCCCTTGACCTTTCTTTGCTCCCTAATAAGGTTTTATCCCCCTTCCTAACTGAGTTGGCTATCTTTTCCTCGGTTTGGGCCTTTGCTTTCTGACTGCCTTCCCTGCTTCAAACAACATGAAGTCTTGTTATATTACGACTATTGCAGTTTGTCCCACCATTAGAACTGCTCCGGAGGTGAAAGAGTTAACTTCCATGCAGGGCATGGAATTTAGAGCACGAGCTCGGTTAGAAAAGCTCTGTCTGGGCTATTTCAAACTGAAACTGTCAGATTCTTTACTCTGCCTCACTGAACAGTCGCTCCGGAGATTCCTCCTACTGCTCGGTTCATTTTCTCGGTTTAAACAGTTTTTTCTTGGTTAAATTCAACCGCGATTATTATTATTTTAACCACAAACCGATCGGTTCAAGCTCTGTCTGTGGTATTGTAAGTAATAGATAGGTTTATTTCTGTGTGGAGTTTTATGAACCAGAGGAGGGGGAGGATGATTATGAACAGTGTGAATGTGATTTTGAAAGTCTGGATGTGCCCATTGAACTGGACATCTCCCCAGACAGACCTTGTGAGAATCTCCCCCTAGGCTTTCTGAGTCCCCTTCTCATTTTCTGTTTTATAAAAAAGTTGCTGAAACCCTCCAGCTTCCTTTGGAGGTAGCTGTGGATAAGCAAGAGAAGCCTGACTTTGTAGAGATGATGGATATCCCAGAGTCAAGGAGATTGTCTATTCCTTTACATAAATCCTTTAGGAAACAAACAATAAAAATTTTAAAAGCTCCTAATTCTGTGCCTCCTGTGGATAAAAGATGGACAGGAGGTACACTTTGTGGAATCCTGATACAGAATTTCTTTCACAGCAATGCAGCCATGTTGGGGTAGTTCAGGCTGCAGCCTGTGATAAGGCTAATATTCCCTGGCTTCACATCCTCCTGACAAGGACTCCAGGAAGATTGATGCCATGGCTAAAACAATACATGGCAGCGTCCTTGGGACTCAGACAAGCAAATTATATGGCTTATGTTGCAAGATACCAAAAATCTAGATGGGATACTGTCATAGCTTTAGCCAAACAGGCCCCTGGCCAGCTTGCCAAGGAGCTGGAGCAGGTGGCTGCTGATGGTATTGAGGCATCTAAGGTGCAATTCCATGCTGCAGTGGATTCTAATGATGCATCCTCTAGAGTCATGGCTACATCTGTGGCTTTTCGTAGATTGGCTTGGCTCAGGTGAACTAGTTTGTCACAGGATACCCAGGCTAAGGCTATGGATTTTCCTGTGGTGGGAAATCTCTGTTTGGGGAGCAGACAGAGAATTATATGAAGAAAATGGATGAATATAGAACCACTTATAGGAGTGCACAAGCCAAGGAACGGCAAGCCACTCCTCAGAGAGCAGCCCCAGGGGTAGAGGCAGGCCTTTTCACAGGCCTTTTTGCCCAAACCAGGCCTCCTCTTCAGCTTATGTTCAGAGGGGTTCTTCAGAGGAGAGGCAGGCGGGTACAAGCAGGTCTGCTCACCCCTTGCCTAAAGCCCTGCCAAACAGGCACCCTGATGGGGACGCCCGGGCGGTTCTCCATTACCTGTAGGGGCAGGCTGGCTTACTTCGCCAGGACTGGGAGTCTTTAACATCAGACAAGTGGGTCCTGGAAGTAGTAAGCCAGGGTCTGGTTCTCAGCTTCAAAAAATTTCCAAAGATGAGAATCAGATCTTTTCCACCTGCAAACCCTCTAGAGACTCTTGCTTTGGAAACAGAAGTCTCAACCCTCCTTTCTCTCAGAGCTGTAGAAAGGGTTTCTCCCCTACACCAGGGCAAGGGTCTGTACTCCAGGTACTTCCTTACCCCAAAAAAGACAGGAGAGTGGCGGCCCATCCTGGACCTAAGATATCTGAACAGGCATCTTTTCAAAATGGTGACTCTGGGAATGATTTTACCCTTCCTAAGGCCAGGGGACTGGCTAGCTTCCCTGGACCTCAAGGATGCCTACTTCCATGTTTTTATCAGAAGCTCCCACCGAAAGTACCTCAGATTCGAACTGCCCTCAGGCCATTATCAGTTCAGAGCAATGCCCTGCCTTACCTCTGCCCCAAGGGTATTCACAAAATGTCTGGCAGTAGCAGTTGCTCATTTAAGAAGGCAAAGATTGCCATCTTTCCTACCTAGACGACTGGCTCATTGTGGGTCAGTCTCCAGACCAGGTCAAATCACACCTGCAAGTTACTCAGCAGCTGCTTACCTCTCTGGGCTTTCTTCTCAATCTTCCAAAGTCAGTTCTGGAACCTGTCCAGGTACTCACCTTTATAGGTGCAGAACTGGACACAAAGCAGGCCAGAGCCTTCCTTCCCCTAGAAAGGGTAAGGACCCTGGTGGCCCTGGCCTCGTCCTTCACTCTGCAGGTCTCTCGACCAGCAAGGCATTTCCTACAGCTCCTAGGACACATGGCTGCTTCCACAGCTGTAGTGCAAGGAGCAAGATTTCAGATGAGGGACATTCAGTTCCATTTGAGAGCCTTTGGTCTCAAGAAGAGATTCCCTATCAAGTTGATCCCAGTGACTCGAACCCTGATCCAGGCCCTTCAGTGGTGGCAGGATCAGAGCAATCTGAGACAAGGGGTGCCCTTCATCCTTCTATCTCACTCCTTGACCCTTACTACAGATGTGTCCCTCTTGGGATGGGGAGCTCACATATGCGACCTCTCCACCCAGGGGCTGTGGTCCCCTCAGGAATCTCTGCTCCACATCAATCTGTTGGAACTCAGAGCTGTTTTTCTAGCACTTCAGGTTTTTTCTGCATCTGTTCTGAACAAAGTGGTACAGGTCAGAACAGACAACACCACTGCAATGTGGTACATCAACAAACAAGGGGGCACTCGGTCTTCGGCCTTGTGCACCGAGGCGATGAAGTTGTGGTCTCTGACTTATTCCTGAACACTTCCCTCATAGCAGTTCACCTCCCAGGCAAGGACAATGTCCTGGCAGATGCTCTCAGCAGGATTTCCCAGGGCCATCACGAATGGTCACTGGATCCCAGTACTGGGATAGTTTTGCCAGATGGGGCACCCTCAGATAGATCTTTTGCAGCCCCAGACAACCATCAACTTCCACTTTTTGTTGCAGGCCCCAGTGTTGGGCTCAGTCCCCCTGGATGCCTTTCTCCTCGATTGGGAAGGGAAGTTTCTCTATGCCTTCCCCTTCCCTCTCCTGTTCAAGGTGCTAGTCAAAATCAGATCTCAGCCCTGCAAGATGATCCTGATTGCTCCAGACTGGGCCAGGCAGCCCTGGTACCCACTCCTTCTGTCCTTAGCAGTCCATCTTCCCCTGTGTCTCCCCAGGAACCACAATCTGTTAACCTGTGCCCAGGGGAGAGTCTGGTATCCGAATCTCAAATCCCTCAACCTCAAGGCCTGGCTCTTGAGGTTAGAGTTGCTAATCTACAACTTTCTCAAGGTGTTCTCGAAATCTTGAAAGCTTCTGGAAGCCTTCCACTAGGGCTACCTATAACTCCAAGTGGAAAGGTTTTCCATATGGTGTTCTGGAAGCATATTTCCCGGAATCTGCTGATTGCCCACTGTTTTGGACTATATGGTCCATCTTAATTCTTTGGGACTGAGACCAGCTACCCTGAAAGTGCATTTGGCAGCTGTCTCTGCTTTTATTTTCAGCAGGAAGCCCTCTTCTCTTCTGCTCACCCTGTATTTTCCAAGTTTTTAGGGGATTGCTTCTACCAATCCACCATTCAGGGACCCTGCCCCTGCCTGGGATCTTAATGTTTGCATTGCTCAGCTGATGCAACCCCCCTTTGAACCTCTGTCTTCGGCAGAGCTTAAGTACTTGACTTGGAAAACTGTATTTCTAGTAGCCATCACTTCTGCCAGGCGCATAAGTGAGTTACAAGCTTTGTCAGTGGAGACTGACTTTATTTCCTTTCACAGGGATAAGGTAGTCCTCAGGACTAACAGGAAGTTTTTGCTTAAGGTGGTTTCAGATTTCCACCTTAATCAATCTATTTCACTTCCAGTGTTCTTCACTGACCATTCCTCCTCTGGTGAGAGGAGGTTGCACAACTAGATGTTAAGAGGGCCCTAAGTTACTACATAGAGCGTACCAAGGGTCACAGGTTTGACTCCTCAAATATTTCTCACTTATGGTGAGGTTGGGAAAGGAAACCTGCCACTAAGAGATCCATTGCCAGGTGGATTGTCTCTTGTATCCAATTTTGCTATAAAAACTGGGTAGGTTCTCCCTTCAGGCCTGAGGGCTCACTCTACCAGAGGTACAGCTCGTCTCTAGCTGCTGCCAGAGACATCCTATCTTAGAGATATGTCAAGCAGCTACTTGGAAAACAGTACACACTTTCACCAAGCATTACTCCTGGATATCCAGGCCAGGAGGGATGCTCGGTTTTACACTAACCGTGCTTCAGAGCCTATTCCCTAAGTAGGCTCTGTCCCTTCTCCATGGAGGTACTGCTGTGTAGTCTGCAATAGCCATAATATAGCAAGACTTCATGTTGTTTGAAGAAAAAATGACTCACCTTAGTAATGTTGTTTCTTCTAATGGAGTCTTGCTATATTATGACCTCCCCCCCAGCCTGCCCCTCTCAGAACTTCTACTTTGGGTATGGGGTGGGCAGTCCACTGTTGGCACTTATTGATGCCCCTTTTTATGTTTTCCACCCCTTCTTTTTTGGGGTGTTTGGGTGTTGTGTTTTATTTTATCTTAATTATCTTACCTTATCTTATCTTTTTCTGGTCCCCTGACTTGAGTCTTGATGTTGGGACCAGGAAAATGTGTTAATATTTAAGTAGCCAGTTGGCTAGTGTAGGTTACAGCTTCCACAGAGAACCTTAATGAGTTTTGCTCATAAAGATCTGACAGTTTCAGTTTGAAATAGCCCAGACAGAGCTTTTCTAACCGAGCTCGCGTTCTAAGTTCCATGCCCTGCATGGAAGTTAACTCTTTCACCTCCGGAGCAGTTCTAATGGTGGGACAAACTGCAATAGTCATAATATAGCAAGACTCCCTTAGAAGAAACAACATTACTAAGGTGAGTAATTTTTTCTTCCCTTTGCTTTAACTGATACAGTGCCCTATCCTGCTCCCTCTGTGTGTCCTTATACTTCTTGAATGCTGTCTTTTTCTTCCTACCCTTTCCTGCCACCTCTTTTGAGAACCGTATTTTTTTTTTACTCCGGTTTTGTTTTCTTTATTTGTTTCACACAAAGGCTTGTTGCCTCCATGATGGCAGTTTTGATTTTTCTCCATTGTTCTTCCACCCCTCCTTTCTGGCCATTTGCTAGTGCATTCCTTAGGTATTCACCCATTTTTCTAAAGTCAGCCCTTCTAAAGTCCAATATCCTCGTTTTTATATGGCTTTTCTCCATGGTTGTGCTTATTGTGAACCACACTGTGCGGTGGACGCTTGTTCCCAGATGGCTACCCAATTCTAAATCTGTGATCCTCTCCCCATTTGAAAGTACCAGGTCTAATATTGCTCTCTCCCAAGTGGGTTCCAACACTAGCTGTCTAAGGCATGCCCCCTGTAGGGCATCGAGAATGACCCTGCTCTTCAATGTGGCTGCAGTAAATGTCTTCCAGTTAACATCTGGCATATTCAGGTCCCCCATCAACAATATCTCCCCCTTTTCAGCCATTCTGAGAATGCCTTCTATCATTTCATTGACATTTTCTCCCCCTGAGATGGGGGGTCTGTATACAACCCCTGTGTGGATTGTGGTGCCACTCCCTGTCTCCAAGGTGACCCACAGTGCCTCTTGTCCTCCCCCTTTGCCCTTCAGTTCTGTAGCTTTGATCCCTTCCCTTATGTAGAGAGCTACTCCACCTCCTCTTTTACCCTCCCTGTCCCTTCTGTAGATTGTGTACCCTGGTATGTTGACATTCCAATCATGGTTCTCTGTGTACCACGTCTCTGTGACTGCCGCAATATCCAGGAGTCTCTCTTCCATCAGGGCTACTAGCTCAGGAAGCTTGTTTCCCAGACTATGGGCATTGGTGCTCATTGCCCTCCATTTAGTGGTGGCATTATCCTTTTTTCCCTCTATCCCTGCCCTTATTGCTTTTGTCTATTTTTCCATTTACACCTGTCCTGCCCTCAGTCAAACTCTGTACCTTGGCGTTTACCTTACTAACTGCCCTGTTTTGTGAGGGGAAGCTTGAAATGTCCATCTTCCTATCAGCACCGCCCTCTTTGGCTGGTTTAAAAGCTTGCCAATGAAGCTTTTAAACCTATCACCTAAGAGCGTGGTTCCCTTCCTGGACAGACGAAGACCATCATGCCAGTATAGACCTACATCTCTCCAGGTGGACCCCCAGTCCCCAATGAAGCCAAACCCCTGTGCTCTGCACCAGTTTTGCAACCATTCATTGAATTGGATGGTGCGCAGTACCCTAGCCTCATCCATGCCATAGACAGGCAGCACCTCTGAGAAGGTTACCATGCTTGCTACATGCCTAAGGCCCCTCTCCAACTCCACAAATTCTTCCTGCACTGCGCTGATATCATACCCAGCTAGGTCATTTGTCCCAAGGTGGATAATGATATCTAGTTCTCTCTCCCATGACTCTGCTCCTGCAATCTTGAGGATTCGCTTCCTGTCCCTCCAAGCCATGGCACCAGGCAAGCACTTTACCTCCCTCTCCCCTCCCTTCCCCAGTTCTACCCCCCTAACAACTGAGACCCCTACCAGAAGCTGTTTCCTTCCCCTGTGGTGTCGCTTGCCACCCTTTTGTGGGTCTCCCCTTGTGGAGATTCCCAGCATCCTTCTTGGTCTCCACTGAGGGTGCCATCATAGAGGAACCTTGCTCTGCCAGAATGGCATATGAATTGTGAAGAGGTACAACTTGAGGGATGTGCCTCTGTTCCACCACCCTCACCCTCCCAGAGCCCACTGTGGTTCAACTGCTCCTCATACTTGGCAACCTCTGAGGCAGCAGTCGTGGCACTGGTGCTCCTTGGGTGGGGGAGGCTTCCCTAGTCCTTGCCAGTTCAGCCTGGAGATGGGCAACCTCCTCTCTCAGAGCTGACAGTTGCCAGCAAATAGGGAAGCTATGCAGTTTCCAGAATGTCTCCCAGAAAACTGCTGTCCCACAGCCAGTGCATTGCACTACTCCCCACATGTCCCTCTCCCTTAGAATATATAATATGTAATATATATAATTTTTTTTTTGGTATGTGTGCTTACCCTTTTGCACTGTGCTGGGTTATTAAGATTATGACAGAGTTCTGCCCCTGACCTGTTGAGGAAGTGATGTCAGAACCTCGGGTATAAAGGAAATGACACGTCTGGGATGGGTGGGGTGAGGGAAGGGTGGGTGGGTGGCTCCCAGCCACCAGTGACCATCAAAACAATCAACTACACCACTGCCCCACCACCCTGGTGAGTACTGCCCTTCCTTACAGTAATTCAACCCACACCACAATTTAATAGACCACTCTACCTACATAAACCACTCTACTGAACCCAGGGATAAAAATGAAATCAATCCTCAGCCAGCAGTACAATTCTAAAAGTTGCAAAAATATACTTACAAATCCTAGGTCTCAACAACAGCGATCAATCACAGTTAAAAACAAATTCAGTAGTATTTCACTCCCACTGGTTATAAAATTAACCCACTTCAATGGAATCCTGCAAGTCTCTTCTTGATTCCAATAAGCAAAAATAAAGTATCAGTCTAAAGTTCCAGTACAGCAACAACCTCAAGGTGGTTGCTGTACTGGTACCCTGATGAAATTTCTCTGACTTCAGTGGCACCCCTTCACGAGGTAAACTCTGACCTGGGTTTGTAATCCTTAGAAGGGGTGTGTGGGGGCGAAGTCACCCATGTGGGCTGTGCGGGGATCAAAGCCCACCGCATACAAAACTCCTCAATGTCGACAGATGAAATTTTGCCTTTCGACATTGTTACCATCGTCGAGCCACATTTCAACAACTTTGTTGTCTATGCGGCTTGGTGGAACCCTTCCAACTGCCTCATTTTTTTCCAATGGGCAGCACAGCTCATAATGGCCCCTCTCAAGTACTCTCTGTAAGCTTTCTAGAGTGACGGTGGGGAAACAGTAGGAGACCCACTAGCTACTAAGTAAGCTGTTGTTTCTTTAGCCACACGCTGCTTGAAGAGCAGATCAGAGAGGAGCAAGGGGTCAAGATGCCAACTGGAAGCTTATTGAAAAGCAGGCTCCAGCTGCAGTGATAGGGACACCATGGCATGGTCAGAAAGGACTATATTGCTGATGGAGGCTGCAGTCAGAGCCAGAATGAGGTGTTGCGATACCAGCCAATAGTCAGTGTAACTATAAGTCTTGAAGTCTTGTGTGCAGAAGATAAAAAGGAGTAATCTCTGGCTGTGGGGTTCTACAGGCGCCAACCATCAGCAAGGGAGTGCTTCTGCATTAGTAGCTGGAGTGCTTTAAGGGTTGGAATCATTAGGGCCATAAATAGCTCCCAGGAGAAACACCATGGTCAAAGTTTTCACATGCACCATTAACCATGTACCATGGGGACCTGATTGGTGGTCAAGAATGCTCCATGGGAAGCATTTATGGATTAGAATTGAAACCCCTCTCTTCCTGCTGGAATAGAAGGAATGCAACTTGTATCCCATCCACTCCTGTTTCAACTTCATAGACTCATTCTGAGTGAGATGGGTTTCCTGAAGGATGGCAACTGCTGCTTCCTGCTTTCTAAGCTGCTTTTCTCTTGGTGGGGGTGATGTAGTCCCTTAACATTGCGGGAGATAAATTTAAACTCTGTAGGGCCATTTCTACTTGACAATAGCAACATAGCAAGGATTGGCAGGAATGGTCTGAAAATTGGTTACAGCTGAGCAGTCCCCCCTGCTGCTGACCTTGCCCAGTGCAGCAGAACACAAGATGAAAGCAAAACTAACAATTGCACTTTTACCCTGTATAAGAAAGTAGAACAATCCTAAAATATCTAACAAACTTAGGTCGGCAAAAAACCTTGAAACGTCCTCTGAAACTACATTCAGCAAATGACTGAAACAACATACCAACCCCCCAAGATATTCTTGCGGCTAACCTCTCCATGTTATGGAACAAAGTACAGAGGCAAATCAAGTGGCCATCAGACAAAAGCCTGGGGTGAGCAGAAAAAACATGAGAACCACCTCCCCCTTACTCCCCACCAAAAACCTCTGCATTACTCTGAGGCAATAACCACCTAATTCCAGAATCATACAGCTACTCACACAGTATCCCCATACTGTGACTAAAATCCAACCAGTGTACCCACACATTCCAACATTAGTGTCACCTCCCCCCAACATCAAAACCAAGCAGGAAGAAACATGGTGAGAACTCACCAACCTTCATCCCAGTGAGATGGGGCCAACCTCCAGTGTCCAGGTGATGTACCATAGTGGGACTCGAAAAGTGGGAGGGAGAACATCTGGAGAGGGCATAATAACGGAGGAAGATGCCATGGATTAGGGAAGGGTGGCTCCTTGGGGCAGGGCAAGATAGGAAGAAAGAGATAAAAAAGTTAGTATAATGTTCAGCTTATAACTACTCCCCCCCCCCCAATACCTGTACAAGCATAGGCGGAGGAGAGGTTTAAAAACTGGGGGGTCAGAATGAATGATGTCACAAAATGACAGTATCACAGACTTGAAAGTCACGTTATCAATATTAGTCTATGGGAAGTGCTATGCAATCAGTGCTTGATGGTATACCCTGTTTTCAGGTTTTTAGCCAGTTCAGAGGGGTGTTTTTTCATATGTACCATCTCTCCCTGACACAAGAGTTTAAGTAAACTTTATTACCCTAATCCCCATTACTTTATTAGTGTGCACAGGGCTGCAAAAAGCCACTGCGGTGGCTAGTTCCAGACTTATTGGTTCTTCCCAGTTATTCTAGGAGTCAGGAAGCCTTTCCCCAGGTCTCATTACTTCGGTACCCACCACAGTTCACCAGTTATGCTGATCTGGTCATCCCCAACCTCATTGAAACCCACAAATTACATTCTCTCTCTTTTGCAATGCCTAAACTGGCCAACTCCTGGAGCAACAGCCACAAGTTCTGGGATAATATCAAGACCCTAACTGGCAAATCCAATAAAGCTTTGCCTAAAATGCTTAAAGTAGAGGGTGTAGTAATCCAAGATCCTAAACTCATCGCTGACACATTCAACAAGGCTTTTACAGACCTTAATGGTGTGCTTCCCCCTAACTTCCTAAGACCCCACAACCCTGACAATATCCAAAATGAGACCAACCAGCAGAAACTCTCAGCTCTGCCATTCTATCTTAGAATTATTTCTAAACCCGAGGCCAAAAAGTATATCCAACACACAATCCGTAAGTCTAGGTACAGTGCAGACACTCTAAACCTTAAACTAATCACTAATCATATTCTCCCTTGATGAGGTACTCGCACCCTTAACCAAAATTCTGAACCTCTCTCTCATAACCACAAAATTTCCCCGAATCTTGAAAACCACTGTGGTCACCCCGTCTTTAAAAATGGAGACAGGAGCATACACTCCAACTACTGACCAATCTCTGTATTACCCCCACTCTCCAAAGCACTCGAACGCACAGTATATGACCAACTCAATGAACATTTTGACAAATACAGACTACAGTGCCCGCAGCACCATGGATTTCAGAAACAACACAGCACGACCACCACCCTAGTGGAATTTACTGGGTATATGCATAAAGCAATGGATCGTGGGCTCTTGGTGGGTGCAACCTACATTGACCTCACCAAGGCCTTCGATACCGTCAACCATCACCCGAATCAGTGGGTTGGTTTAACAGCTACCTTACTGGGCGAGAACAACAGGTCAAAATCCAAGATGTCCTCTCATACCGCCATGCAGTCAGTACTGGAGTGCCGCAAGGTTGTATCCTGGGCCCACTGCTTTTTAGCTTTTTTCTAAACCGCCTCCCAATGGTGTGCTCAGATAGAGTCTTATTATATGCCAATGATGCAGTGCTATTCTCTAGTCATGCGGATCCCGCCTCCCTTGAACGACAAATGCAGGCAAACTTCTCTCAAGTGGAGATCTGGTTTTTGAACTCCAGGCTCCTAAAGAACTATAAAAAACTAAAACAATGTTATTTGCCTCAATCCACAACAGACACATACTATACCCCCTAAACATACTGAACTTCCAAAATACCCCATTGGAAATTATCCAAAGTTTTAAATACCTTGGAATCACCCTTGACTGCCACCTTACATACTCCCAGCACATTGACAATGTGGCCAAGTCCACCAACCTCAAATTAGACCAGTTGTACAAACACAAGCACTGCCTTACTGATGAGGCCTTAAAACTAGCTGTGAACGGCTCAGTTCTATCGATAATCGATTACGGGCTTGTTGTTTACGGGGCAGCTACAGACACAGCACTAAAAGGAATAAGGCTAGCACAAAGCAAAGCCTGTTGGTTAGTCACAGGGGCTCACCTACTGACACATACCTGTGAGGTTTACTTTTTCTCGGGATGGCTAAACCTTCAGAGTAAACTACAATACCAGGTATTCCTTTCTACAAAGAAATCTTTACTAGGCCTTACGCCCCATGGAGTTCAGAGCCTTCTTTGACCAACTGAGCACCTCAGGGACACAAGAGGCAGCAACATTGGGATGATCAAAGTCCTCTTCTGCCGTACTTCCCAAGGACGGCGTACATTTGAGTATCAGGCACCAACCTGGCTAAACAAGCTCCAGAGTGACCTCCTAATGTATCCAAAACTGGAGCCATTCTAAGCTAAACTGCACTCGCACCTTGTTGTAACAAGTGGCTGTGACTGTAACCTCTAGACTGCAAACTCTAGACTGCAACCTCATTCTAGATTGTTTTCCCCCTGCATTCTCCTTTGTCACCCTCTGGCCTCTCCTTTCTGCCCTTTCTAGCCCCTACCACTTCCCCTCTCCCATACTCTTCCCCCCACCTTACCCACCCCCTAAGCACCTCACAAGAGGAATCATCTGCATTCTGCAAGGCTAAGCCTATCCTACCCTAAAGGCCTCACCCCTTCTACCTTACTCCCCTCCACCCCCCCACCGCCATGTACTGCTCCCCTACTGCCCTCATCCCACTTTTCACCCTGGATCCTCTCTCTCTCTATCTCTCCCCCCTCCTTCCCTTCTCCATAGCTCGTGCTTTTTCTCCCTTAGATTGGGGTGTGCTTAACCCTAGATTGCTTAACATGTGTTCATCTACAACCACTAAATCTCCTCAGTAAGCAACTCTGTTTCTGCAGAGTGCTCTGCAGTTATTTGTACAAACTACTTTATAATCTTAATTATTACATTATTGCATCAGTGTGGAACCTAAGCCTGTTTAATTTCATAAGTTGGTTTCTTATGTGTTTTTGTATTTGATGTGGAACCTAAGCTACTTAGCTTCCTACTTCTTTATGTTTGCTTGCGTGCATGAAACATTATGTGGCAGCTTAGGAGAGAAGTGGGTTGTGGAGGTGCGGCACTGTGGTAGCCAATGCCAGCACTGCATTTGTGTGCTTGGCAGTATTCACCCAATGCAGGCCCAGTGTCCTGATGACACTGGTTCTGCAGAAGTGCCACCAAGTTGAAACAATTTCACTGCTGCAATCATGGGTCTCCTCATCATTGCAGCATCAGCCATTCTTCTGGAATGAGGGAGTGACCTGTCATTGCAGGGCGGTACCTTGCCTGGTGTAACATTCCTGTCAACATGGCGGCAGCATAGCTGCCACCTCAGAGCCCCATGAAAGCTGAAGGGGGTGCCCAATACCCCTGTCAGCATGCCCATGACCCAGTTCATTTGCTGACAGGGGAGCCCACTCCCTGTCGGCATAATGTCTCCCCCCATTTATTGTTTTCCGAAGGGGTGCCCAATCCCCCTCGGCATCATGGCCCCTCAAACAGTGTTTCTTTGCTGACGTGGGGCCCAATCCCCATCGGCTTCAGTTCCCCTCCCCAAAACGCAGGTGACACACTGGGAACCCACCCCAGTGTGCAAAAACAAACCTGAAAAACCTTCTCAAGGACAAGCTCTTAGTTTAATTTTGTGTCCTGAAACAAAGAAAACGGGTCCTCATGTCTCTGGTGCCCCTCCACAAACCCGCACCCACCCTCTGTGCACCCCACCTCCCCACACACCCCTCACCCCAGTCTTACCTCTGGAGCCCGGCACAACGATCTTCGGTGGACTGGGAACACGTTTGCACTCTTCAAAGCCAACCGCGAACTGAAGAAATGCCGGTAAGCTGTATAATGGCATAAATAGGGTTTTTTCAACTTATGTGGATATCTCGGTCATTTTTTTGATTTTTGGCACCAAAATTTCAACATGGGGTTATTGGGACCCCCTCCTCATGAATTCAATCACTGTCATGGCGTTATTCAGTTCCAAAAGGTGATCTTGCAGTCACTGCATTGAATCACCTTTCGGGACCAATTAATGAAATGACAGTGCCACTGTTTATGAGGTGGGCTCTCAAAAAGCCTATGTTGCAAACTTTCTGAAAAAAATCCCAAAAAATGACTGGTTTACGAGTGTGCGTTGTGCAGTTTCCAGGCACGTTCGTAAATTCATGAATTTGTAATATTTTCACTCCAGATTTTCAACACTGGCATTTTTTCACACCTCCTTATGGACAATACAGCTGTCATTTTTCACATCCTGGCTGAAATGTGTTTTCGCCCTTCTGGCTCAGAATAGCGCGGTCGCTGTAGGAAATCAGTGTTTGGGACAGATTAAGAAAATCACAGTGACACTGTTCATGAGCAGAGGTCCAAAAATGCCTATGTTGAAAATATAATGACAAAAGTCCATGAAATGACTGTATTACGAGCATACATTGCGCAGTTTCCACGCGCTCTCGTAATTTTGTGCATTTGTAATATTTTCATTCCAGATTTTCAACAGTGTCATTTTTATCACACCTCCTTATGAACAGTACAGCTGTCATTTTTCATATCCTGCCTGAAATATGCATTTACACAACTGGCACAGGATAGCGCGGTCGCTGTGGGAAATCAATGTTCGGGACAAATTAAGAAAATCATAGTGACAGTGTTCATGAGCAAAATGCCTACGTTGAAAAATTTAATGAAATAATTCCACTAAATGACTGTGTTACACGCATGTGTTGCACAGTTTCCATGTAGGCTCGGAGGTTTGAGCATTTTTAATATTTTCACTACAGATTTTCAACATAGCCATCTCTTCACACCTCCCTTTGAATGGTACAGCTGTCATTCTTTACATCCTGCCCGATCTGTGTTTTCATACATCTGCTACAGAATGGCACGGTCACTGTGGGAACTCAAAGTTCGGAACACATTAACAAAATCACAGTGCCACTGTTCATGAGAAGAGGTCCCAAATGCTTTCATGAGGTGGGGGTCACAAAAAGGCCAGTGTTGAAAATTTGTTGGGCAAATACCAACAAACGCCCGGGGCATTAGGGTTTCTAAGCATAACGTCCCACCCTGTACAGACTGACAGGCATCAGGGGTGTGCCTTTGGATTGCCGACTGTAATGCTCATGCCATTCCACCCCCACCCTGCAGCCAGTGACAGGCATCAAGGTGTGCCTTGGACTCTTTGGCCCCAGAGTTCACCCCATTCTCTTATACTGCACCCATTTCAGCGTATGCCCTTATGGAATGGGGTGACTGTAAAGCCGAACACCCCAAGGCACACTTCAACACTTGTCGGTGTCTGCAGGATAAGGTGAGGTGAAATTGCATGAATGTTATGGGCGATGATCCAAATGCATACCCCACTGCATGTCCATCTCTGCAGGGTGGAGGTGGGGTTAGCGTGAAGTTCAGTACTTCACTGCCATTCCTATTCTGCACCTGTCAAACTCCTGCATTCCCAAGGCTAATACCAGCAAGCAAACATTCGGCATTGACAGATGCTTGTTCTTTTTTCTTATACTCTTGTTCATCTTATGTATTCAGATCCCCTTGATGTGGAACCTATGTAAATGAGCCTCTGACTCATGGGTGTTAATCTGAGATGTTAATAAAATAAAATAAACCAAGTTCTCCCATGCTGTGGTATTATAAATTAGCTACAGTCCCCCCCACCAGCCACCAGTAGCCACTGACAGCAACAGACTGTGTTGTAAACTTGTAAAAGAAATACAAATCCCATGTTACTGTTTCTATGACATCTAGGCTGTAGAATTACTACATTCATTCTGCTGCAGACATTCTGTGTAACTGAATTTTCCCAATTTCACCAAGCAGGGCCATACTTTGAAAGGCTTGAGTGGACTGCTTCTAATAAAGCTGCAGTTTATGTAAGCGTTAAAAATGTCGACTGATACTTTGATTCCAATTTTGATTACCCCTCATCCCCATGTACCATACTCTTAAAGGGTTAATTTGCATATTTATTCTGTAGGACACAGACCCACAGGGAATAAAAAGTAAAGGTCAAATGGAAAAAAAAGGTAATTACATATTGTTGAACCATGCCCAGATTTGTAAAACATCAGCTTAAAACTGTTACATTGGTTATAAGAGCAGGTTGTTGTCAATGGAGTAGAAAAAATACTGAAAACTGTGTGGCACTTGTACCAGTCCCCCACTCGGAAATGAACACTGCAGCCTTTCTCCATTTTTAGTCTGCTTTATCATTTCTGCTGCTTTAGGCTACACTGCCAGCACTGAGCTGGCAGTATAGCCTAGAGGTCAGAGTAAGGAGTTGTGATTCTCCCAGCCTCCACTTGCATGCTGTGTGACCCTGAGCGTTGCACCTGAAAACAGGGTTTCAACTTAGTGAGCCATATCTAGTTACCAAAGAATAAAAATAACAAAATAAAAGGGGCATTCCATAGGCTTTCATCAGTATTCCCAAGCTGTTATTTTCAATCTGTTCGACTTTTGCAATCCATTGTTTTTGTACACTCATTAACTTTGTTTCTGGTGACTAAAATTAACTAGCTTGCAGCAGTCAGTGCTCCCTGAATGTATAGGATAATGGTTGTACTAAAACAGCTAAGAATACTGATGCAAGTCTGGTCTGAGTGCATAAAGGAATCACTTGTTTTATTTCTAAAGTACAAAGAAGTGCTAAAGCAGACTCAAAGTGGGAAAAGGATGGTATCAGAGCAGACAAGACAAGACTTAAAATGTAATGAAAAGTGCAGGTCAATATTTTCACCATAATGTGCACTGCTCTTTTGAATCTTAGCGCCATGTACTGTCCAATAAAAGCTCACCCATGGCCCAGCTTGCTTACTCCATCCCTCCCTCCCCTACTCATTTAAAGAGATGGCTTCCTCGTCCACCTCAATATCTCCAAAGCACTCTGAGGAGGGCCCTACATCCTCCAATGGGAGGGTGAAATAGAGACCCCTTAAGGACTCCTCAGACACTTACATTCCGGACAAGGGGGGGTTCCGAGCACAGTAAACATAAAAAGCCTCCTGAGCAGATTCTGGAGTCAGTTCCTGCTAAAAAGAAGCAAAAAGAAAAGCATGTCGCTGCACCTCCTGCTGAAGAAGCAAAAAAGCTCCCAGCAAAGTTAAGCTGCCATCTGTGGAGGATATAGCAAAGACCTTACAGGTCTTCCTGGTCATTCAGTCAGTCAGTTCCCTTTTGGAATCCCCTGCAGATGCTGGGACACTTCCCTTCACCACAGGCACTACTAGTGTCCCACCAGATGCAGATTTGCTGTGACCCTTTATCAAGCACAGACACTTTGGTCCCTGCAGATGCTGGGGCACTTCCCTTCACCACAGGCACTACTAGTGTCCCAGCAGATGCAGATTTGCTGTGACCCTTTATCAAGCACAGACACTCTGGTTCCTGCAGATGCTGGGGCACTTCCCTTCACCACAGGCACTACTAGTGTCCCAGCAGATGCAAATTTGCTGTGACCCTTTATCAAGCACAGACACTTTGGTCCCTGTAGATGCTGGGACATGTTACTTCACCACTATCTTTAAGCACCTATTGCTGTTGTCAGTCATGGTGGCTCAGCTGGTATTGCATTTCTTTCAGGAACTTCTCTTTAGACCAGATGGTTGTGAGTTTGAGCCTGGGACATGACAATTATAAAAATCTTTAGATAAATATTCATAAAGTCACTTCCTAGAATAGCATGATCTAACTTTGCTTTAGCCGGGACATGGGGAATGGCATGTTCAGACCCCACAAACATATACCGCATACTGTATTTTGGGGTCACCAGTTACTACAACATGTTTAAATAAATTAATTTATGGGAACTATTATATAGAGTTTCCACGACAGAACTTTTGAAGGGGTTTGAATACTATAGTGGTTAAATACACAGTACTTCTTTTCTCATTCTTGGAACATTTTTAGCTTTCAAACAGTGAGCAAAATAATCTGTTTAGTACTGTACTGTGGACAAGACAGAAATAAGAGCATTAACACATGAGGAACTTAAGGATATATTTCACCTACTATACTACTATTACCACTGCTACTGTGAGTGATTGTGGCTCAGTGATAAATGCATTTTACTCTGAAACATTTTTAGACCAGATGGTCATGAGTTTGAGTCCAGGGCACAACTATTATAACAAGCATTTGTCAATGCCAAATGTTGTCTTGCTGCCATTGACAGAGTAGGACTTAGAGAGATGCAGCATAGGAGTGGTAGTCAAGTATTGGACTGATGCCAACCCACCCCCACCCTACAGAGAGTGAGAGGCATTACGGTGTCCCTGTGGGTGTTTGGTAGTGCAGTGCGGGAAAACATGCTGGGCAGGATGTGAAAAATGACAGCTGCACAGTTCATAAGGAGGTGTAATTAAATGGCAGTGCTAAAAATGTGACATACAAATATACAAAAGTTGTGGAGTTGTAAGGGTGCGTGGCAAAATGCAAGGCACGCTTGCAGCACTGGCAGTTTGTGGGCGTTCTGCACCAAATTTTCAACATAGGCATTTTAGCACCTCTGCTCATGTACAGTGTCACTGTCATTTCCTCAAAGTGTCCCAAGAAGTGATTTCCCACAGCGACCACGCAATTCTGCGCCGGAAGTGCGGAAACACATTTTGGACAGGATATGTGAAGTGACAGCTGTACTGTTCATCAAGAGGTGTGTAAAAATGGCAATGGTGAAATCCAGAGTAAAATATCACAAATGCACGACGGTACGAACATGCATGCAATCTGCCAACGCATGCTTGTAACACAGTAATTTTATGGAGTATCAGCTCCAAATTTTCAACATAGGCATTCTAGAAGCTCTGCTCATGAACTGTGTCACTATCATTTTCATAATCTGGCCCAAACACTGATTTCCCAAAGCGACTGCGCAATTGTGCGTCGGAAGTGCGGAAACACATTTTGGGAAGGATGTGGGAAATGACAGCTGTACTGTTCACAAGGAGGTGCAGAAAAATGCCAATGCTGAAAATACCGCATTAAAATATTGCGAATGCATGAAGTTACGAGCCTGTGCAGCAACTGCGCAACACACGCTCGTAAAACAGGCATTTCTTGGATTTTTCCCACCAAATTTGGAACATAGGCTTTTTGAGAGGCCACCTCATGTACACTGGCACTGTCATTTTGTTAATGGGTCCGAAGGTGATTTCGGCGCGGTGACTGCAAATCACCTTCCGAAGCGGATTAACTGCATGACAGTGACAGAATTCATGAGGAGGGCCCCAAAACCCATGTTGAAAATTTGGTGCCAAAATCTAAGAAATGCCTGAGATGCAACAAAGTTGAAAAACCCTATTCATTGCATTATACAGCTTACGGCATTTCCTCAGTTGCGGGTCGGCTTTGAAGAGTGCAGATGTTCCCGGTCCACTGGATCGTCGCTGGAGGTAAGTATGGGGTGAGGGGGTGGGGGGTGAGGGGAGGCAGGTCGCAGTGGGTGGGTGTGGCTGGGGGAGGGGATCTAGACTGAGGGACAGTTTTGTATTCTAGGTTAAAAAAAAAGACGTCATGGGACAGTTTTGCAATTCCAGGGCATTTGGCACACTGGGTGGGCTCCCGCGTGCCACCTAGAAGTGAGTTTGGGGGTCAGTAGCCGACAGAGGATTGGGCACCTTTGGCACACAACACGGTGGGGGTAATGTCACTAGGATTGGGCCCCTACCGGGCAAACAAAGTCGGGGAGCGCGAGCTGAGGGGATTGGGCACCCCCTCGGCATTCAACAGTTGGGGGGTTATGTCGACAGGGAGTGGGCTCCCGTCAGTGCAAACCAAGCGGGGAGGCGAGCCGAGGATTGGGCACCCCTTGGCATTCCACATTGCGGGGGGATGCCGGCCAGTGGGCTCCCGTTGGCACACAAACATGGGGGTTGCTGACGGGGATTGGGCACCCCCATGCCGACAGAACTGGGCAGTGGGACCATGGCATAATGGCGGCGAGCATATCAAGCAAAGGACCGCTGCATTATGACGCATTGCAGCGGACCTTTGCTTTGATGTGCTCTCTCCATTATGTATGCATGGTGTGGCGGTGGCATGCAGGCTGATTGGGAATGAGGGACGCGACCTACTGATGTGCGTGCCCTGCATTCACCAACAGCAGCCGCTCCCCAAGACCCGCCAGCAGCAAGATGTCAAAGATGTACTCACATGTAGCCAAGCCAACATAAAAACCTTCAGATAAACATTAATAAGATCACCAATAGGAACTATCTAATTATTATAACACATAGAGTTTCCATAATTGAATTTTTGACAGCATATAAACCCTGAGGATGCAGATGGAGCCAGTAGACAAACCTGACACTGCCCCAACCCCTCAACAGCACAAGACTACTGTATATTCAGAACTTTTGGGTCTGACCACTCAGATCCACAATGAAACAGTCTTCCATCTTCTAATGTTTGTGAAACTGACAGCCTTAGTTGAAGCATGCCTGTGCGTGTGTCTGTGTCACACAAACCAGTCAGTCATGTGTGTGATACACACATATGCAGGCACGCGTCAACTAAGGTGGTCAGTGGCGCAGACGTACATAATATGCTTAGTGGCTAAATACACAGTACATCTTTTGTCAGGCTTGGAACAGTAGTAGACTGTGGCTCTTAAACAGTGAACAAAATAATCTGTTTAGTGTTGTAGATGAGCCAGAGATAAGAACATTAATACAACAGGAGGTAAAGGATATATCCAAGTTATTACAACTGTTGCTGTGGCTCAGTGGGTAGTGCATTATCCCATAACATTCTTTTGGACCAGATGGTCGTGAGTTTGAGTCTAGGACATGACTATTATAAAAATCTTTAGCACACATTTATAAAATCACTTATGGGAACAATGTAATTATTATAATACATAGAGTTTCCATAATTGAATTTTTGACAGCATGCATGCACAGACAGAAGGACACTTGTGACATGCAGGCATTTTAATATGTCACATTGTAGGACCTTCCATTTGAGTCAGTCAATAAACACTAGTGCCTGCAGTAATGGAACTCTGCCAGCATCTGCTGGGACACTAGTGCCTTTGGGGAAGGGAAGTGTCCCAGTATCTGCTGGGACAGTAGTGTCTGTGCTACAGAAACTACAACCACATCTGCTGGGATAGTAGCCCCAGCCAAGACATAAAGAAGTGTAAATAAAGGGTTAAAGGTGTGGAGGCAGTCCAGAGAAGGGCAACCAAAATAGTGCATGGTCTGCATCAGAAACATATGAGAACAGATTAATGGAGCTCAATATGTATATTCTAGAGCAAAGGAGGGAGAGTGGTGATATGATCGAAGCATTCAAATATCTTATGGGCATTAACAAGGTGAAAGAGTCTAACATGTTTCAATATAAGAAAAATAGCAGGACAAAAGGACACAGCATGAGATTAGAGAAAGGCCGATTAAGAGGTAATGTGAGGAAGTTCTTTTTCACAGAAAGGGTGGTGGATGCATGGAATGGCTTACCTCAGGAAGTGGTGGATATGAATACAGTGGAGGGCTTCAAACAGGCTTAGGATAGGCATAAGGGAGCAATACAGATGAGTATGAATAAATAGGCCATTGACAGAGTAAAGGCCTATGGCACATTCATAAGGTAGAAACAATGGGCAGACTGGATGGGCCTTGCGGTCCTTATCTGCTTTCAACTTCTATGTTTCTATGTTAACCAGACTCAGAGTTACTCCATGGTAACTGAGAGGCCAGCCTGATGCTGGACTGCAAGAGAGCTACAGGAATAAAGGCTGTCTGCAAAACCAAGGAATCCCTGTGTTTTATTTCAAAAAACTAAACATCCCCCATCCCAGAGACAGAACGTCAGGCTTCAGTTTTTATTATGTTTGCTTGCACGCATGTGCAAGAAACATAGTGCCATCATCCGAGTTTTTGTAGGTGTGGCACCCTGTCTTCCAATTCAGTCAGTGTATTTGCAGGCGTGGCCCCAGTTCCCCAATGAATGCTGCAGCTGTCTATGACAGCAGTTGAAAGTGCAGTGGCCGTACAGTTGAAAAGGAGAGACCGCTTCAGTGAGCAGCGATAAGATAGTGTTGATTAGCATATTGCCGGCAATCCTGCTTGTATATGTCTCTGCTTTCACTTCCTGGAACATAAATTCAGTTTGAAGTGAACTTTTCCTAGGACTGCCTTTCTGGGAGGAGGCAAGTGACTAAAAGTTGTCGTCTGTTGGCACACCTGATCAGTATTGTAATATTATTTCCCAACCCTCTGTGTGTCTCTGAATAGTGTCCCCCCCGCCGCACACAGTATGGCTGACGGGGGTGCCCAATCCCCTGTTGGCTCCACCCCCCCCAGAGTTCTAGGTGCCATGCTGGGAGCCCACCCCAGCGTGGCATAAGTGAGAATGGTGACAGGGGTGCTCAATCTCCCGTCGGCTCAATTAAACCCCCCCAAAAGAAACAGACTTCCAGTTGCCACCCTGGGAGCCCACCCCAGCGTGGCACATGTCTGGATGACTGACGGGGGTGCCCAATCCCCCATCGGCTCCACTGACCTCCCCCCCAAAAAATTTTCCAGCTGCCATGCTGGGAGCCCACCCCAGCATGGCACAAGTCCCACGTCATCTTCCTAAAAGGAAAACAAACACCTGAAAAGAAAAAAACGGTCCCTCGTTGATTGTCTTGCCCCCAACCGCGCCCACCCTCTGCGCATCCACCTCCCCACACCCCCACCTCACCCCATACTTATCTCTGGAGGCTGGTGAGATGATCTTTGGTGGGCCGGGAACACGTTTGCACTCTTCAAAGCCGACCGCGAACTGAAGAAATGCTGGTAAGCTATAATGGAATAAATAGGGTTTTTTCAACTTTGATGCATATCTCGGGCATTTTTTGGAATTTTGGCACCAAATTTTCAACATGGAGTTTTTGGGAGCCCTCCTCATGAATTCTGGCACTGTCATGATGTTAATCAGCCCCGAAAGGTGATTCCGTGGTCACTGCACGGAACCACCTTTCAGGACTGATTTACGAAACGACAGTGTCACAGTTCATGAGGTAGGCCCCCCAAATACCCTATGTTGAAAATTTGGTGAAAAAATTCCCAAAAATGACTGATTTACGAGCGTGCGTTGTGCAGTTCCTACGCACTCTCGTATATTCGTGAATTTTTAATATTTTCACTCCAGATTTTCAACTTTGCCATTTTACCGCACCTCCTTATGAGCAGTACAGCTGTCATTTTTCACATCTCACCCAAAATGTGTTTCCGCGCATGTAGCGTACAATGGCACAGTCGGTGTACGAAATCAATGTTTGGGACAGATTAAGAAAATCACAGTGACACTGTTCATGAGCAGAGGTCTTAAAATGGCTATGTTAAAAATTTGGTGACAAAAGTCCATAAAATGACTGTGTTATGAGCAAGCATTGCACAGTTTCCACGCACCCTCGTAAGTTCATGAATTTGTCATATTTTCAGTCCAGATTTTCACCACTGGCATTTTTCCACACTTCCTTATGAACAGTACAGCTGTCATTTTTCACATCATGGCTGAAATATGTTTTCGCACTTCCAGCACAGAAATGCGTGGTCGCTGTGGGAAATCACTGTTCGGGACAGATTAAGAAAATCACAATGACACTGTTCATGAGCGGAGGTCCCAAAATGCCTGTGTTGACAATCTGCTGTAAAAAATCCCCAGACTAATTACATTACGGGTGTGTGTTGCACAGTTTCTACGCACGCTCGTGACTTCACCAGTTTTTTAATATTTTCACTGCAGATTTTCAACATTGCCATTTTTTACACCTTCCCATGAACAGTACAGCTGTAATTTTTCACATCGTGTTCGAAATGCGTTTTCGCACCTGTGGTGCCAAATGGCGTAGTCGCTGTGCAAAATCAGCTTTCAGTTAATGAACTGATATTGCCACTGTTCGTGAGGTGGGGGTCACTAAAAACCATGCTGAAAATTTGGAGTGAAAATACCAACGAACGCCTGAGGCATTAGGGTTTCCGACCATAACGCCCCACACTGTAGAGACTGACAGGCATCAGGGGTGTGACTTGGGATTGTTGCCTGTAATGCTCATACCATTCCACCCCCACCCACACCCTGCAGCTGGTGAGAGGCATCGAGGTGTGCCTTGGACTCTTCGGCTCCAAAGTTCACCCCATTCTCCTATACAGCACCCATCTCACCATATTTCCTGATGGAATGGGGTGAACATAAGGGCCAAAGACCCCAAGGCGCACCGTGACACTTGTTGGTGTCTGCAGGGTAAGGTGTGGTGAAATGGCATGGCCGTTATGCCTGATGGCCCAAAGACACACCCCAATGCCTGTCAGTCTCTGCAGAGTGCTGGTGGGGTGGCTTCAGTTCAATACTTCACTGCCATTCCTATTATGCAGCTTTCTAACTCCTTCACTGCCAATGCCAATACCAGCAAGGAAACATTTGGCATTGACAAATGCTTGTTAATTCTATAGTCCTCTTTTGGCCCCTTACACAAACAAGAAGACACTGCACATGATTTCACAATTGCTCACATAATCAGTTGCATCTTAAAAATGCTTAGTTTGTATTCTGAAATTCACAGATGTACAAGAGTGGATATCAACTCTAACTTATCAACAATGGTACAAACAAACCAAAAAAAACTCAGAGAGGTTTCATCTTAAAAATGTTTAGTTTGGTCACTTATAGACTAAGAAGTGGGGGGTCACAATGTGCTCCTGACCCCTACTTTTGAAAGTGAGGGGTCAGCTGACCTCTTTGATCTCCTGGCTCCACTGCCTATGTGTACAAGAGAATGCAAGTTTCTACCCAGGTGTAAAGTAATATAGGTGGGAATCTATGAGGGACAAGACCAGAGAGGAGGATGCCATTCATGAGAGGAGTGGCGGACTGTGCTTCCACCTACTGAGCTCTGCCCATTATGTGCATATAGCCCTTTCTGAGGGGAAAAGACAAAATGGGAGCTGTGGGGAACACCGTACCTCCACAGCGGTTAGCACAGGGGCCACGGAGAAGCTACACTCATCCCTTCGCCCAAATGCCCTTAGCGCCAATGGTCCCAGCTGGTGAGAGGGGGGAAGGGTGGGCACAGGATGGACACACAAGCCCAGATAACTGTCATGCCCCATGGGAACAGCAATACCAAGTCCATCACAACCTACTGCGGAGATACATTAATACCCGTCTGAAACCCCAGAAGCCAGTCACCAATGCCTAGTCCTGAGACCTTGTGACAGCTGTGATAATCAGCAGCATCTCAGCATTGCACTGGAGGAACTTAAGAGCCAGGCATATATGGTATGGGGAGAAACTTACTGCACAAGAAAAAAACATAGAACCACCATGGCCAACCATCCAAATGGGGTGGGTGAAGGGAAAACAACCACCACTACCCATCAAGACATGGCTACGGAGAGGAAAGAAGAGCATAGCCAGCAATCTAATGGGCAGTGGCACAGAGAGGGTTGGGGGGCTGTTATCAGCCCATGCTACCACCTTAATGCACCAGCCCCTCAATTAATCCCTGGTCTATGCCAGAAATAAAGCAACGAGTGGTACTGAAATGGGGGGGGGGTTCTCAAACTGCACACTTGAGAGATCTGCATAAACATGTGAGAGGTGAGGGAGAGTGCGCGTGGTATGTACAGTGGCTGAGGCAGGAAAGGGGAGCTGAGGGGGAGGTCTGCCCTGATCTATATAAAATGGTGGACTACTAAACAAAATGGTGGACCCCTGTGCTCTGAGCAACAGCCCAAATAACTGTAAGCCCCCCCTCATGAGAGAGCTTATTTCTGCACTTTGGAACCTCCCCAGATGCTTGGGTAGTTTGTGCTCGGGGGGTGTTTTTCTGTTGCAGCCAGTTGGGGGCAGCAGAGACTGGGCTTCTATATATAGAGGAGATAGGCAGGAGAGAGAGGAGGGGGAAGAAGGGAGAGACCGGCGGGTGTGCAGCAGGGCAATTTGAGGGGGGGGGGTCCCTTCACCCCTTAGGCAAGTTGGCAGTTTTGGCGGTGGTGCGTCAGGGCTCCGAGGGAAGTGGAACAGACAGGCAGTTGTGGTCGTTTGTGTTAAAGGGTTCCCCTTTTGGAGGTATCCGTGAGAGTAGGAGTTTATCAGAGCAGGTAGTGGAGGACCCCGGGGGGGAGGGGCATTGGGCCCAGGTCTGGAAGTGGGCTATGTGGGTCATCAGGGGCTGTCGAGGTGGTGGCAGAGCCTTGGCAGGGGATCAGAGGATGGTGGTAGTTCCTCCTGATCCCAGTACCCCATTGGCATGTTGGCTTGGGGTGTGGAAGGTGGGAGTAGGTGATGGTCTGGACTCGATGGGGCCTGCCATGCCTGTGTCTGGGCAGGTCCCAGGGCCTACAACTGTGAAGGCCTTTAGTCCAATAGAGGCTGTGCCCATTTCCGGAAGTCGGGCTTAGAGTGGAAGTGAGGGAGCCACTGTAACTGCTGGAGGTCTCGACTCCGGTAAGGTCAGTGGGGATTGTGAAGGGAGAGAGTACCAGGGATCAGGCCAGTACTAGGACTTAAGGGAGGAACATTCAAGGGAGCAGCCGCGGTAGGTTTCGGGCTGCTAAATTTTCGCCCCAAACATGAATTAGCTCTGGGGCGGCAGAGGAGCACATCGCTCTGCTGAGGAGGAAAAGAAAAAAATGGAAAATGGGTAAGCAGTTCAGCATAAAGAAAGCTATGACAAAGTAAGGCTCTTGCCAGTACCAGTGTGTCATCGGGAGCTTCACGGTCCTGTAGTTTCTAATTAATTCAATCTCTGGTCCTGGCGGTTAAGTTTTGGCTGCTGGTTTTGTTTGATGGACAATCCATGCCAAAGTAATGCCTATCTCTCTTTCTCTCTCTCTTTTTCTTAACAAATCAGATAAAAAAAGTTAGCCCGATGGAGCTGGAATATTTAAAAGTTTAAGCAACTGTGACCCTGAGCTTGGGTAATTATTTAAGAGTGTAGGAGAATAAAACTGATTTGTTTTATAGAAATTGGAGTCCAGATTGATTATTGTCACAAAGGGATTTTAATGAATTAAACATCCTTTCGTTTTTAGGGGTCTTCCCAGTTTTCCCTGGGTTCTAAAGTATTGAATCCTATATGCCCTCCTGCTTCAGGTCCAGTGGGGTGGAGAAGCTAAAGAAGGAATGACCAGTCCACCTGCTCGATCGCCTGCTGGTGAGATGCTGAAAATTCAGGGCTTGGTGTCTGTGGGCTGGAAGATGTCTCAAGGTAAGACACCCTTGGTTGGTTCCAATTTTATTTCTGCGGAGAACTGGTGAGGCGCTAGAGTCTGGGACCCCCTTCCCCGGTAACATTTGGCTCCTAGACATTTGGGAAGGGGGGCTACATAATTACATAGGAGACTGTCCTCCCTGCAATAATGGCACACAGATAATGGGAAACACACCTAACGGTGACTGGAAAAGGCAGACAACAGTAACATTTACTAACAATTACCACAGCAGCCACACTCGCCCTGGATAGGGCTGGCAGTATAGCCTAGAGGTTAGAGGAACAAGGTGTGAACAAGCTTGGTACATCCAGTAGACCAGACCGGAGTTTGAGTCTCACAACCTCCACTTGCATAATGTATGACTCTGAGCAAGTCACTTAACCACCGAGTGCTCCCAGGTTGCCCCTGAAAACAGGCACTTGTGCCTAGTGGGCCTTACCCGGTTACCAAAGACTAAAAAAAAAAAAAAAAAGCGCTAAGAGGACAAACCAGGAACCCCAAACCTTTGGGTACAGAACGGGAAGTTGTGGCATTCGCCAAAACCTACCTCCAGTCTGAGCCCCCTCCATCAGACCACAGCTGTACCACCATCCATTCATTCCAACCACCCCCCCAAGCAAACCCTGATTCAGTATGCACATCCAGACAAAAGGATGAAAAAAATGGACCTGCAGGGGATAGACAGTCCCAATATGACCAGTTCATGCATTTGTGAACTTCAGGTTGGTGGAGTTTAACAAGGAGCTGAGAGTCCCCATGCACAATGCAAGGCTCAGCTGTCAGGGTCCTGATGCAGGACAACTATGGATGTCTTCCTGGCCTCCAATGCCAATGAGTCATCTGGGCCCAAGGAGGAAGTTGCAGGCAAGGGAGCCACCAATGCTACCTTTGCCCATGAAAATGCTGGCTGTTCCTGTGGAGGAGGAAAGACCATGGCTGAAGAAGGGGGGGTAGTCCACCTGTCTGCTAGGTGAAGGATGATGGAAGGTGGTCAGCCTCTCAGTAGTAATGAGTTGAGGGGAGTCCTCCAATGAGCGGGGTGATTCCCTGCTGCGACTTCAACTCTGAGGGAGACCAGGAGAGGGCTTGTGCTCATCCTTCTTCTTGTTGTGACTCCAACCTCTGGTAACAGTCTGCTAGACCTTATCCACTTGTGGAGTGCAATCCAGGGAAGGTGCAGAATACTGCTCTAATACTGCTGGTGGCGGGGCGCAGTCCATAGCAGTGGAATGGCCAGCAGGTGCGGATGAACCTCACTGGGCTGGTTGTGAGTGGGGCAGCGCTGGTAGACATACTGCTCTGCTACTTCAGGAGATTGAAAGTCCTGATTAACAACATTTTTGGAGATCCTGAGTATGGCGGGGTACTGCATACTGTAGGTACAAAAGCCCCACAGGCAGCCAGAATCCGTTGGATATCAGCATAGGCCCTCCGCTGTCAGGAGAGCTCCGGGGAAAAATCCTGAAATATTTGAATGCAGTGCCCCTGCCAAGTTAATGGACTCCGTTCCCTGGCCAGGGTCATAATCCACTCCTTGCCTGTAAAGCGCAGAAAATGGGCCAATATGGATCATGGCTGTTCACTCTCCCAGGGTCGAGGAGCCAATCATCTGTGTGCTCTGTCCAACTCATATACTGCTGAGATTGGCAGAAGACACCAGGAGAAAGGACTGCTGTGTGACTGGACTTCTCTACTGGGACTATATTGCCCTCCTTCCCTCCCGTCCACCCCCCCCACCTGAAGCTAGTTCTATTTTTATAGGCACAGGATTTGACTGACAACAGAAACTTCCTGTTTGGGAGCAGGAAGTGAGTGATTACAGAACCACCAAAGACCCACCATCATAGAAGGGCAAGAGTAGCTCTCCTGCCCCCTCTAGCTGCTGGAGGTCTGCCTCTGAGCAAGTAAGTGGTCTACTGAGAAATATAGGATATTCTTGTCTCAGAACAGGACAATCAGGAGCTTAAAGGGCACACAGGCAGAAAGTAAGGAGAGAGAGAGAGAGAAAAAAAAACAGAGGAAAGAGTAAGGACTGCAAACAGTTAAGGGGCCAGAAATAAGACATGATTGGAGTGGTGCAGTGCAGTGGCTGTGGAGCAGCAGTCTTCCGGGAGACATTCTGGAGGATGCAGTGTTGTCCCACCTGCAGGCATCTCTCTGGGCTGAGGGAGGAGGTTGCTCATCTCCAGGCTGAGTTGGCCAGGATTTGTGGGACCTCCTCTTCCATCCAGGGACCACCAGTGCCACTGCCGTTGCCTCAGAGGTTTTCAAGAAAGAGGAGCGGTTGGACCACAGTGGGCTCAGGGAGGGTGAGGGTGGTGGAACAGAGGTGCATCCTCCAGTGGTACCTCTCCACAATTCCTATGCCATTCTGGCAAAGTGTGGTTCCTCTATGGAGGCACCCGCAGTGGAGACCAAGGAGGATGCTGGGAACCTCCACAAAGGAGACCCACAGGAGGGTGGCAGGGGACCCTGCAGGGGAAGAAAATAACTCCTGGTGGGGGACTCCATTGTTAGGAAGGTAGAACTGGTGGAGGAAGGGGAGAGGGAGGTAAGGTGCCTGCCTGGTGCCATGGCTTGGAGGGACAGGGAGCGAATCCTCAGGATTGCCGGAGCAATTGCACAGGGGAGGGAGCTGGATATCATTGTCCACCTAGGGACAAATGGCCTGGCTAAGAAAGGGATTAGAGAAGTGCAGGAAGAGTTTGTGGAATTGGGGAGGGGCCTTAGTCAAGTAGCATGCACGGTAACCTTCTCGGAGGTGCTGCCCATCTATAGCATAGGAGAGGCTAGGGTGTTCCGCACCATGGAATTCAATCAGTGGTTGAAAAACTGGTGTGGAGCTCAGGGATTTGGCTTCATTGGGGACTGGGGTCCACCTGGAGTGATGCAAACCTATACTGGCATGATGGGCTGCATCTGTCCGGAGGGGAACCAGGATCCTAGGTGATAGGTTTAAATGCTTCATTGGCAAGCTTTTCAACCAGCCAAGGGGAGGCACTGGAAAGGAGCAGGAAACCTAGCCTCCAAATAATCACGGTAGTAAGTGCGCAAACACCAACATAGAGGTGTCGATAGGGAGAAGGGCAAGGGTAAATGGAGAAAGTGACAAAGGCAAGAAGGACAGGGATGGGGCAAAAGGGAGTAAGGCCATCAGGAAATGGAGGGTAATGAGTACCAATGCTCAGAGTCTGGGCAACAAGCTCCCTGAGCTGGTGGCCATGATGGAAGAGGATGCCTGGATATCGTAGCAGTCACAGAAACGTGGTACACAGAAAACCATGACTGGGATGTTAACATGCCAGGGTACATAACCTACATGAGAGACAGGCAGGAGAGAAGAGGGGGAGGAGTAGCTCTCTATGTAAAGGAAGAGAAAAGCAACTGAACAAAAGAGTAAACAGGGAGGAGAAGAGGCACTGTGGGTCACCTTGGAGACTGGAAAGGGCACCACAATCCGCACAGGGGTTGTGTAGAGACCCCATGTCAGGGGAAGGGAATTGACAAGGATATGATAGAAGGCATTCTTAGAATGGCAGAGAAAGGGGAGATACTGTTGATGGGAGACCTGAATATGCCAGATGTTAACTGGAGCACATTTGCTGCAGCCACATCCAAGAGCAGGGCCATTCTTGATGCCCTACAGGTGGCAGGCATTAGACAGCTAGTTTCGAACCCACTCGTGAGGGAGCAATCTTAGACCTCATACTCTCAACCGGGGCAGGAGAGGATCTCAGATCTAGAAGTGGGTTGCCATCTGGGGACAAGTGACCATCAAACAGTGTGGTTCATGTTAACTCAGCTACAGAGTCAAGCTCACAAAAGTGAGGGTATTGGACTTTAGGAGGCTGACTTTAGCAAGATGGGAGAGTGCCTCAGAAAAGCACTAGCAAACAGGCTAGAAGGAGGTGTGGAGCAACAATGGGGAATCATCAAAACTGCCATCACAGAGGCAACAAGCCTTTGCGTGAAGCAAATAAACAAATCAAAACGAAAGAAAAAGCCACTATGGTTCTCAAAAGAGGTGGCTGTGAAAGTCAGGAAGAAAAAGATAGCATTCCGGAAGTATAAGGAAACACAGAAGGAGCAGGACAGAGAGCTGTACCATTTTTTTTTTTTTTGTGTTATCTTTTTATCCTCCTTCCTTGTCCCCAGAGTCCCCCTCCTACCGACTGCACATACCCCGAAGCCCCCCTTTCAGGATCTGCTCCTAGAGTGCCCTTACCTCCTCCTATTTCCTTGCACAGCGGGGTCTGTCCTAGGTGGGCTCGGGATGGGCAGTCTTCATCTAGGGACACCGAGGACACCATTTTTCCGCTGTTCTCCGCTACTTCCCCCCGCCCCCTGGGACGCCGGCACACAAGGACGTACGTCCTAGAGGGGCGACGTGCTGACACACGCCCTCAGCGCCTCACAGTCCCCCTCCTCGGACTCCGGTGACTGAGCCACAGCCCCCGAGCGGGTGCTCCCACCGACAGTTCAGGGTTGGAATCCCCTTGGAGGGAGGAGAGCATCCGTTGGGACGCTCGATCCTCCCTCCCCACGGCCGACCCCTGACGACCCTAGTCCTTTCCCGAACCCGGGTCGCCGGCGTGGTATGAGGTGTGGCATCCAGTGCCTCAACCCTCAGCGCCACCAGGCCGGCTGAGCTGTACCAGTTAAGGCAGAAGGAAGCAGGAAGGGAAGTCAGAATAGCAAAGGCCCAAACTGAGGAAAAGATAGCCAACTCAGTTAAGAAGGGGGATAAAACCTTTTATAGGTACATCAGCGAGCGTAGAAAGACAAAGGGAGGGATAGTGAGGCTGAATAGAATGAATGGTGGGTGGGCAGAGGGGGACAGTGAAAAAGCAGGGATACTGAACAAATATTTTGCTCAGTATTCAAAAGAGGAGGGAAGTGCCTAATCCAATTAACAGAAGCACTCTTGATAGGGGGTTGATCCCAGTCCTTTCACAGAAGAAAGGGTTCTGCAAGAACTCCTAAAACTGAAGGTGGACAAAGCAATGGGTCCTGATGGAATTCACCCCAGAATTCTAAAAGAATTAAGGGGAACTAGTGAAACCACTGGCTACTCTTTTTAATAAATCATGGGAGGATGGTGTGGTACCCGAGGACTAGAGGAAGGCGGATGTGATTTCCCTTCACAAAAGTGGGACCAAGACAGAGGCAGGAAACTACAGACCTGTCAGTCTGACCTCTGTGGTAGGGAAAGTGATGGAGTCACTTCTGAAGGAAAGAATAGTTGAGTACCTAGAGGCCAGTGGAGCACAGGACCCAAGGCAGCATGGGTTCACAGCGGGAAGGTCATGTCAAACGAATCTAATAGATTTCTTTGACTGGGTGACCAATCTAGTAGACTGGGAGGGGCTGTGGACATGGCCTACCTAGACTTTAGCAAGGCATTTGACACAGTCCCACACAAAAGATTAATAGTCAAATTAACCAGCCTGGGAGTTGGTCCCAGGGTGGTAGCCTGGGTAAAACATTGGCTGCACAACAGGACACAGAAGGTAATTGTAAATGGAGTCCACTCTGAAGAAAGAGGGTTACTACTGGAGTACCATGAGGTTCAGTATTGGGTCCAGTCCTTTTAATGTCTTCATCAGTGACATTGCAGAGGACTGGAAGGAAAAGTATGCCTTTTGCAGATGACACAAAGATCTGCAACAGGGTTGATACACAAGGAGGCGTGGAAAGGATGAAAAGGGACTTGGCAAGGTTGGAGGAATGGTCAGAAGTATGGCAGCTAGGATTCAATGCAAAGAAGTGAAAAATAATGCACCTGGGAAACAAGAACCAAGGGGAAGAATACGCAATGGGTGGGGAGGTAGTAACAACAACAAAAAAGGAAAGGGACCTGGGGGTAATCATATCAGATGACCTTAAGGTTAGCAAGCAATGTGAGAAGGCAGTCGGGAGGGCTGGGGGTATACTGGGATGTATAGGGAGAGGCATCTGCAGCAGAAAACAGGAAGTTGTTATCCCTCTGTACAGACAGTTGGTGAGACCCCATTTGGAGTACTGTGTCCAGTTCTGGAGACCCCATCTCCACAAGGACATAGACAGGATAGAGGTAGTCCAGAGGAGGGCAACTAAAATGGTGCAGGGTCTGCAAGAGAAGTCATATGAGGAGAGACTAAAGGAGCTTAATATGTATACCCTTGAGGAAAGAAGGGAGAGGGAGGACATGATAGAAACTTTTAAGTACCTCAGTGGAATCAACAAAGTCCAAGAGGTAGCATCTTTCAGAAAAAGAGACTTGCAAGAACAAGGGACACAATTTAAAGATAGAAGGAGGGTGGTTCAGGGCAATGTGAAAGTATTATTTCACAGAGAGGGTAGTGGATGGATGGAACAGCCTTCCTGAGGAGGTTTTGGGGTCTAAAACTGTGGGAGAATTCAAGAATGCATGGGACAGACATAAGGCAATTCTTGTGGGGGGTAGGATGAAATAGGCTGTTGGTTAACTAGAATCTGCAGCCTATCCTGTAGGTAGGGAAATGGGCAGACTAGATGGGCCTAGCGGTCCTTATCTGCCATCAAAGTCTTTGTTTCTTAATGAAGTGAAACAGCCAGAACTTGCAGTAAAAAAGCAATGCAGTCTTTTGCCTCAGCCTCTCTCTGGGAAGCTGATAAACTGCAAGTTGTTATGACAGCTATGATCTTGCAAGTCCTCTGTGTGCCCTCGGAGGATCCAGATGAGTCGGTCTTGATCCCATAGTTAGGCCCGCAGTTAATTCATTCTGGTCTCTTACTGCTGTATTCCCCCTTTTACTAAAGACATCATTGCAGTCAAATCATAAACTTCAGATGTGGTATGTGCACAAGCCATGTGGATTTCTGGCGTTTCTAGCAGTATTTTGGACAACATACTCTTGATTCTGGTGATACCTTTGCCAATGGGTGAGGCGGGAGCAGAAGTCATCTCCATGTTGCTGATGGGGGATAGCTGAGACAACAAGCCTGACAAGAAAAGCAGAGAACAAGTTGTAACTTAATGAAATGGTGATGTAGTTGAGAAATGGCCAGATAAGGTAGTACGACCTGACGAACACAGTGTTGGCTTAGTGCAGTGGTTCAGTGGCAATACCTACAGAGGCAGATGATGGAGGATATAACTTGAGGTAGGGGAGAGCTAACACTGTAGGCGGCCATATTAGCTGGTGTCCTGACCACGGTTCCTCTCTTCCTGTCTTAATGTTAAACCACACTGTTGAGTGATCACTGGTACCTAGGAGACTGCCTGCTGTGACATCTGCAATGCTGTCCCTGTCTGTGAGCACCATCTCCAGCACTGCCCTGCTCCTGGTGGGTTCCATGACCAGCTGCCCCAGAAAAGCCCCTTGTAGGGAGTCAGGGATGGCCCTGCACCATGCCAAAGCTGTAGTTGGAAGGCTTCACTCGTCTGGCAGATCGTCCTCAACTAGCAGCACCTCCCCGTTACTTGCCATTCTGATGATGACTCCCCCAAGTGCCTTATCCAACTCCTCTCCCTGTACGACCCTCCCTCATCTCCTCCATTCCCTGTCTCTCCTGAACAGAGAGTAGCCCAGTATGGCCATATCCCAGTTGTGGCTGTCAGTGCACCATGACCCCATTATAGCCACCAAATCATGCTAGCTTCTAACACCACGATGGCCTCCAAGTTCAGATTATTTTTTTGAACTCTATTTATTCATTTTCACAATGAACAAGCACATACAATCTTTGATTTGAGGTATAGGATTCAACACTTACAAATAATTAAATTAGTTAATACTTAACCCTGCATTCACTGTTACAACACTATGGGGAAAATGCTGTATCATTATAAATGTCTGACTTGAATGTTGCCCCTTAAGCCATTGCAGCGAGACCATGGATGACCAATCCAAAGATGAGCGAAGAAAAGTCCAGAGAATCCCTTCTATACAGATGGGCTTTTGTCAATGACTGAGCCCTGGAGTCCATGATAACTCAATAAGCAGAGAACTACTCCTTTTCATATTTTATAGATACATCACTACTTTCCTCCCAGCAGCACATAACATGGGTCATATTTAATCATATGAAAATGATCTCGTAGAAAAGCCCCTTTACAAATCTAAGAGCTGTAAAACCATGCCTGGCCACGAGATGGCAGCAAAGTCAACAAACTGTAATTTTACCAACAGCCGTGTCACAGTAACTTTTAACAGAAACATGTCTCAATAAGAAATAAAACATTAAAATAAACCTGATTTTGCGACACAGTCTGTAAGTATTATAAGCATCAACAGAACTTTAAACATTATTAACAATAGATCGCTAACCATTGCCTGCCATCTCAAACCTTTGTGAACCAGCTCCCAAAACAAGGAGATAGAAAAAAAAAAAGTAATATAGTGCAGTCCATAAAGCCATAGTTCAAGTTTCGGGGTCTCCTTCCTCCACACCTGCCGACTGTCGGGGGGGGGGAGCTCCTTATAAATACTCTCCAGCTTCTGACCAGCATCAGCAGGGTCACTGTAAATATAAGTTTTACCTGCATGATTGAATCCAAGTTCCTGTAGTCCAGCTTGTACTGCATTAAAATCCCTGGCATCTCATCCATGTAGCATAGCTGAGATCGGGAAAACAGTGCAGAACAGCTCAGTCTGACAGGGTGAGAGAACCTGCAGATTTGGCTTTTTGTAGAATTAAATCTCGAACATGCACGCCTCTCTTCGACACCAGAATGTCCGGGGGAGATCTGGGTTATTAGGCTTTTGTCTGGGCATAATGCGATACGCCGGTATCACAAGATGCTCTGCTTGTATCTGGAAGAGATCTGATATAAGTTGTTGCATAAAACCGACAGGGTCATCTCACTTATGGCCCTCTGGTATTCCCAAAAACCAGAGGTTACAAGCTCGAGCCCCGTTCCTGGTACGGAGCAACTTATTTTCTTTCAAAACTCCATCTGAAACCACAGCAGCTTTATTTACCATGTTTGTGAGGGCTGAATGATCGGTTTCAAAGGCACCAACTTTGGTTTCCACTTGGGTTAACCTGGTGTTGTAAGTCTCCACCTTTTTATCTATTTGCTGTACTGCCTCTACGATTGTCTTGACTGTGGCCTCCAGATCACCAGGTTTCTTGCTGAATGTCATGCCACCGGAAGCTCCACTAGTAGGTGACACAGGACCTTTTCCCTTACCCGAGTCCTTTGAGACATCTGACTTATTTCTCCCCATAATGGAATTGGTCTGAACATTTTCTAGCAGTGTCCTGAGACCAGTAGCTTTTGAATGAAGTAGATAAATAGGCTTAGGCTGTATTTAAATTCAGAGTTTTAATTACTTTTTGCTATCAGTGCTGGGAGCTATATGAGGAGCATCTTCTCCTGTCGGCTGCTGGCCACGTACCCCCACAAGCTCAGAATTTATTTCCCAGACTCCTTGCATTGCCACACATGACTCTTCAAATCCTACTCCCTCCGTTTCCCTACCCCTTGCCTCTGCTGTTCCCTGAAGCACCCCTGCCCCACTCTTCTCTTGTTATCTTCTTTATCACTTTACTTAAAGGCTGCACCTGATGTGGGTGGGCGGCACAGCCCAGGATATTCCTGTGTCTAGGGGTTTTTCATGGAATGATGCTCACCAGAGGCCCCTTGTAAACAATCACCAACACAGTTCACATTCTCCTACTAAAGATGGACTGATATAAGAATTACTTGGTGATGGTAAATGACCATACAGATGCATAGCTGCTCGTGCCTCTTCCTATAGTAGGCACTGGTGGCATCTGGCAGAACAGGTATTTCATTTTTGGTCCAAATTAGAACTGTTCACAATACTTTATCTGTCACCCCAATAAGTATTTAAAGCACAACTACAGAAGCAGCAGAAGAGTAAACTTCTATGTCATCACTCTGCAGTCTCTCAGAATCAACATGTTTGCTCTATACCTAGGCTTCATCCCACGTATGTTATTGACTCAAGAATCCTCAACTAGATTCATTAAGGTATGGGTGTTTCCATTTTCTTAGCATCAGTATTGGTATGCTGAGACACAGGGCCCAGATAGAATGGGTAACATTTTCATTTACCTCCAAATTTGGCACTTTAAGAGTATAAGGGACTTGAGGCAGCTCCTGATGTCTAAGCCACCCTTGGTCATCTATGACACCAACCAAAGCTCTGCTGTTATGCTGTGGTCTCTCGTAGACTCAGCTTATGTGGTTTCCTGATTTGTTAACCTCAATTGCCAGGGCCTAGATCTTCAGAGAACTCACCCATTAACAACAGAGGAAAACTCTCTTACCCGAATACTGGTATACGTAAGCAATAATCCACAACAGGGTGTATGGTTACTGGGGATTAATCAACACTCTGGGTGCATTTTGAGGCATGAGGGTGAAGCCCAAGTGTCCTCACCATACCCAGGGTGTTGATTAATCCCCAGTAACCGCACACCCTGGAGTGGGTTATTGTGCTTATAACATGGGCTTATTTGTTTATCAAAAATTGTTGTGTTTCTTTCTATTAATTTATTAAATTTATAAGTTTTCTTATGCATCCTTACTCACAATAAAGTAGTACCTGTAAAGTTATGGTGCGTGCCTATTTTTTTTTTTTAAATCATACAGTTTTTATCACAATAACATAGCATTTTTCATTTGTATTTTCATGTTCATCTCTCAATAGGACAGATCCAGTTTTAACAGTTCAGGTTTTAATAGACGTTTCACATACCTCATGGATTGAGACACACAGTACAACAGGGAACAACATTTGTGATGCTCTTCATGTTATAACCAAGTCCCCTGGAATTCTGTGGTTCTGCAGTTGCGGAATTTGCAGCAAAATTTGCATAATTCCGCAGAATATATATAGTGCCGCAGAATTCATTGTTTTTGGTAAATTTTCATATAAATATACTGTTTTTCCATAGTGTCAGGCTTTCTTTCCCACCTCGTTTATCCTGAAGCTCCTCCTCTATGCTCAGCATATGATGTCATCGATGACATCACATCATATTTAGCCAATGACAGGATTGCATTCTGCCAGAGAAATGAATAAATCATGCTGCAGAAATCAGAAAATGCTGCTGCAGAAGTCAAGGAGCCCTGACGCAGAAATCAGAAAATTCTGCCGCAGAACACCAGGGGCCTTGGTTATAACACAATGTTTATATGACTTATAAAGTTATTACTTAAACTATTATAATATTTCTATTTGTAAGAATACATTATTTCTTTACAAACTGATTGTAATACTTTTCATTCAAACTCAAAACGTGTATTATATCCGTGATACGATGGAGGAACAGATTCACTGTTGCACCACTGTGCTGACTGGAACCATTGAAACACTGACAAAAAAATCTGTTCCATCTGACAGCAAAAGCAAACTTTAAAGTTTAACACCGTCTGTTAATGGACTACTGTCATTAACGCGTGGGTTATTTTCAACTCATGCCAAAAGGCTCATGCCAACACCATATATGTCACTCACTAATAACAGAACGGTACCTTGGGGAGGGTGCCCTTCAACAGTAATCCACTGCTCCTGATTTTTTCTCACTGCTCAATCTTGTGCTGCTTGCCCAACAGTGTCACTTACTGCACTGTTCTCCCGCTGCCTGTCAACTGGCCAGGAAATGAAAATATGCTCACAAGTACTGTGTCTGTTGGGGCGGGTGGGTGAAACAACATATCTGTCTCTCCACTGCAGGACCCATTAAATGACCGGGCCAGAATATGGAGATACCGCTCCTGCATTCCACTTCAGGACCCGTTAAAGGAACGGGACACAGCACGGAGATACCACTGCTGCATTCTGTGTCACTGCGGGTGGGTGGGAAACAAGATATGTGTGTCTCCATATTACAGCACTGGGGGGGTGCAGCACGGACATACAGAACTACAGCGACAGTGCTGTGCTGTGTGTCAACAAGTTCCGACATTACTGACAGACGTGCGTATGCATTCACAATAGAGCTGCATCACTCTAACTGTCACTATATCAGGGATTAATGTATGGCCATGCACAGCGTATTCACCAATCACAGTGCATGTTTTATAGTGCCCATGTTATAATTGGTCTTATCTGACTTCTTTAACCACTCCAGTCCCATGGTCCTCTGGGTCATCTTTGCCAGCTTCTGACTTATGAGTTTTCTCATCTCTGCACCATGTTTCTGTCTGTCCTCTTCTCAGACAACAATCACAGGCCCATTGAATGTCATTAGGCCACTTATCTAGAGGGTGTGCCACATGGAATCCTTGTTTTCCCTCAGGAACCCTCTACTATCTCCCTTGAGCAGGTCTGTCTCCAAACCAACTATATAATCAATTCCTAGTTTAAATGGATTGGGGCAGCTGAGGATCAGGTTATCTTCCTGACCATGCCAGGCACAAGATATACCACACCACCCCTGCAGTGACTCTGGGATGCAAACCAAATGACACTATCATGAAAGTGTGGCTGGTTTTCTGGTCCTAGGTGGGAGTCCATACAGAGAAGTGCCATGCCTGGGTCCAGTGGTGTGGGACCCAGCCAGCTGAGTGGGATTCCATCTTGCCCATCCTCCCAGAAAGCCTATGCAAACTACTGCATATCCTAGCAGTAAAGCACAGATACTGGTGAGCCTCCCTTCATCTGCATCTCAAGATGTCAGATTGGCTCTTTGCTATCAGGGGATGCTCCAAGTTTTTGATGCCCTGTCCATGAGCAGGGGTTGGTGAACCCCCAGACTGCTTGTTCCACTCCCTGGCTGGGACCTGAATACTGAACTCCTCCTCTCTTCCTGTCAAACATTTCATATTGTCTCCCTCCTGGACACCTCCCACTCCTGCCTTCGGGTACAGGAAAACAGTGCCTTAGCACCAGTTCCACCAGGCACATCTAGTAAAAACCCTGCCCCTTATCTACAGGGAAAAGAGTTAGTGCACTCTGCCCCCAGTAGTTAAACTTTTCCGTCCCTGAAAACATGAGGAGGGGGACTGATACCTTGTGCTCCACTTTGCCACACAAGGGAGTTGACTACTCCACCTTGTGCCACATGACTGCCACGGGCAACTGCAACAAGGCTCCTTACCCCAGGACAAACTCTCTCCTAAAACACATAAACATTAAAACAAACCCCCCTACCATATTCTGCCAGGGAATGACCCCCCACTTGTGACCTGCCCCTGTTTTTTTCACAGGACCACAGTGTCATGGATACCCATTTAGACTCAGACACAGACACTCAGCCATGCAGACTGGCACATGTGAGGATGCAGACCTCCCTTCTAGTTCTATTAACGGGTACTGGGGTGATTCCCACCCTGCCTGCCCTACTGTGCCAGGCCTGCAGACCTCCCTTCTAGTTCTATTAATGGGTACTGGGGTGATTCCCACCCTGCCTGCCCTGCTGTGCCAGGCCTGCAGATCTCCCTTCTAGTTCTATTAATGGGTACTGGGGTGATTCCCACCCTGCCTGCCCTGCTGTGCCGGGCCTGCCACCTGGACCACCATCAGTCACTGTGGCAGCTCAATCAGGAATGTGCCTCACATCCTGAAAGTAAATCTACACATCCCATCTTCCTGTCATGGGCTATAACCTCTCAGTTACCAAGTACCCACAAGTTTTCCCAGACCCAGTCTGGTCTCCGCTATCTTCCCTCCACCAAGAGAACACTACTTGTCTGGTTATCTGCTCTCCAAAACAACTGGGGTCCATTGCTGTACTTAATTACCATCCCAACAGTGACTGAAAGAGGACAAGAGACATTTAATGGATAAACAGTGTAGAATTTCACCGGCAAAATAGTTCTCATAAACCTGCCATGGTCAGGCTGCAATATTTGGCACCCACCACACATTCTTGGATGAATACAGTAAAGTAACCCGATTTTGGAGTATCATCACATTTTGCTTTTAGGTAAAATAATCATCCATCAGTGGTCAACATAGTATGTGGTCTCCCTATCCTACTGTCTGGTACATCTGGACTAGTTACAATTAATCCAATGAAAAAATAGGCACAGAAAAGTACCCTTCAGTAATCAACCCCTAGTGAGCAAACATCTCTCTTTATCAATGATACAATTATATATGAGACCAACAAGCATAGTTCATCACAGAACCCTTCTGTTAGTGATCCATCTTTGGAGATGCTATTGTTCTATGTCCTCCATCTCCTGGAAGGTGGGGGACCAGGCTCTGCAAACTGGATCACTTCCTCCTGTCTCCCTGCGCTGGTGGAAACTGGAACACCCTCATCCTTCTTGATGTCAATGACAACGTCCACTGCTGCTCCCAGACCAGCAAACTCAGCAGGGGTTCCAGGTACAATAGTTCAGCAAACTGTCCCACTATTACAACAAGGGAACCCTCGCCGGTTGTAGGGCACTGAGCCACCCTCCAGTTGATCCCTACAAAAACCTCTGCAAGTCCCTTTAGTTAAACAAGACCCCAGACTGTCAGCTGTAGATCAGCTGGCACTGCAGACAGCATAACATGGCAGGCACACGCCCTCTTTGGGGCTAATGACATTTGGGGCAAATTGGGAGCAGCGTGGTAACAGCCTCTAGGATGTCAGATGAGTATACAGGGTGAGGGTGTTTTCCAGCCATTTCTCTCTGTTAGGCAAATCAGTAAATCATCATTCATGTTTTTTGAACGTCAGTCATGACTGATTGTAGTTAAGCATCAAATGTCACCATATGATTAGCAAGGGCGAACATGATCTAAGTTCATCGTATAGACCATGATTTAATCATAAAACATGTAACTTTCAGCAAGTCGGTGATCAAGTTCAAGAATGAGCTTGGGTGGCTGGGTCAGCTGAGGGGGAGGGTTGGGAGCAGGATTGAGCAGCTGGCAGGCAACTCTCCTCTCCTGGATTGGGGAAGTTGGTCTTTCTGGCATTTGGCTGCCACTGAGTGGAGGCTTGATGGTAGTGCCATGCAGATGGGGGACCAGGCACTAGGCCAGGGTGGGTGGAGTGTGGCTGCTGGTTCTGGCATGTACGCACACCTCCATGTACATGCATGACTGAGTTGCTGAGGCCCTGGGGAGAAGTAAGGGAGAAAACTTGGAGGAAAAGGACATGCACAGCAACAGCGTATGATGCCCGCTGGCCACACCTCCACCTGTCACATCACCAGTCGATATTCTGTTTGTTTGCAAAGGAAAGTAATTGGAACTGACAGAATACCTAGATTACTATATATAAATAACAGTGATGAAAATCTAAAATTTGTATCCACATGTAAAAGAAAAGAAGTACATTTCCTAGATGTAACTAAATATGAAAAAATGGAAATCTGGAAACAAAACCTTACAGAAAAGACACTGTTTGTAATATTATTTTACATTGTAACAGTAATCACCCAAGACATATGAAGCAAAATATCCCATATGGTCCACTGTTAAGTGTCAAAAGAAATTGTAGTGAAGAAGAAATTAGAAAGAATCTTCTAAAATGTGCCAAAGACTGTTGAATAGGGGCTATGAAGCAGGTGTACACTTAAAAGGATTGACTAAAGTAAATGAAAAACCACAAAAGGATCTACTAAATAGTAAAATGCAAGCAGAAACAAAGAATGAGCAGATAAGCTTCTGCAGTTTATAATGATGCTTATGAAAATGTGAAAGGAGTAATCAAAAAACACTGGACAACGTTAAGTACAGTTCCTGGACTTACTGGTATAATGGAAAAGGGCGCATTGTTCAGCTACAAAAGAAACCAAAAACTTAAAAGATACACTAGTAAAGATACTATTTATAGAAGAGAAACAAAAAACAAGACCGGATTGGATGCCTGCACCCCCCCCCCCCAAGGGAAATTATAAGTGTTGGAACTGTGCCCACTGCAGGAGTACAAGGAACACCAAAACAATTAATTAGCCAAGATCTGGAAGAAAGTACAGAATTAATGGCTTCATTAACTGTTGTAGTGAAGGAGTAAGATATATGCTTATGTGCCTTTGTGGCATGACATATATAGGTCAAACGAAGAGGGCATCAAAATCCAGGAAAGGGGAGCATAAAACAGTCATCCATAACCAGAACATAAAATATGTAATATCTAAGCACTGCTTGGAAGCAGGGCATGGGTCAGCAGCTTCTCTTGTACACACCGGATTAAAAAAAAACACAAACCCCCAACAAGAGGTGGACATATGAAATAATTATTGCTACAGAGGGAGGCGTACTGGATCCATGAACTCCAAACACTATGTCCAAAAAGACTAAATGATGACGCAGGATATAGTAGTTATGTTTAAATATATGCTTGCAGGCAAATCCAAAACAGTAAATAAATGGGAGAAAAATGTTTTTAAAGGTTTATTGATTTTAAGGTTGACAACTCTGGTGATTTGAAGTTTTAGAGTATAAATGAGAAGAGATAGACTACAGTAGAATAGATAGTATCACACTGTGTACTAGCTATAGCAATATGTAGATATGAGCACTGGTATGTCTTAAATTTTAAAAAAAAGATGGTTAAAAATCTTTTATAGAAATGTAGGAATGTGTTAGAATTACAAATTTAAAATACAAAAACTCAGATGAAGAATGAGTATACATGAGTTTAAAAGCATTCGAGCGTAATAAAATGTCAGATATATAGTACACACTTGCATAGCATTAAGGCAGTGAAATTAAAGACCGGGATCATTACAGTCACCATAACAACCAAAATGGCATAAAATGACTGCAGTACCTAACAGTGAACAGCTCTAAGGATGGAGCCAGTGAGCTCCAAAATGTCAGCATGCATGCAAGCAAGTTGACCAACTGTTGATAAGGATGGATGGATAATGAAGAGACTGCAGTGAGCTGCAATATACCCTGAATTGGGAGTTGGAAGCAGCAAATCACTTCGCATTCGAAAAGAAACGCATCCTGGAAGCAGCGGTTGGCTGCAGTCACTTTTATCTGGTGGAATTAAAAAAAGCCCCTTTTCAAGGAATAGGCAATTGAGCCATGAAAAAGGATTACCAAGCCACTAAGGACTTAATCTCTGGTATAGTGACTTTTAAACCTTTACAGATAAGAAGATTATGTCCACATGCAAGTGAAATAAACTCTGAAAAAGTGGTTAAAAGATATATGGTGTGCACTATTGGAAAATAAAATAGTGAGGTGTAACAGTAAGAATAACTGCAAGAAAGCATTGTGTTTCAACAGAAGAGCCATCATAACTTGTTGATTCCAATAAAGTAGGGCTATGCGAATACCTTATTTCGAATATTCGGCCGGACATTCGGTATTCGGCCACCAAATATTCGGTATTTGGTTGCCGAATATAATATTTGACACAGCCCTAGCAATTGAGAAAATAAAATTAAAACAAGCCTCCCCTCTTCTGCAGCCCCCAAAAACAAGTCAAGCCATGTGTAACCCCCCATCCAGCATTCGCCCTTCAGCAACCCTCCCAGCACCGTGGCAATTTATTATAAAAAATAAATAAAATCCCGATGGATGACTGGCAAAACCCGCCCACCTCTGTGGCCAGCCATCGTATGGTGAAGATGTGTATTATATACTCCCTCCCACCCACCTCCACCCTGGCAGCACCATCCTACATGGTTGGCGCCTTGTAATGAATAGAAAGTGTTATGGGCTTGCATTGTAAAACCAGCAGAATCATGATTGCTGGTTTTACCATGCAAGCCTGTCACACTTCATTCGCCATGCTACGCCACCGTGGAGGATGGAGAGTTTTCCGATGCTGCACTGCCATTATTTTCTGAAGGGTAATTGGGTGCTGGGGGAAGGATGGGGAGTAGGATGCTGCCAGGGTGGGGTGGGAGGAGAGTATCATACATATCAGCCTCCCAGACAAAGGGCGGTTGGCTGTGAAGGTGGGCGTGTAATAGTCACATCGAGGGTTTTATTTATTTATTTATTTTAATAACAAATTGCTGGTGCTGGGGGAGGAGGGTGAGAGTAGGGTGTTGCCAGGGTGGGGGTGGGGTAGGGAGGAGATATTAATACATGCATTAGATTCACCAGACAGGAGGACAACTGGCCATGGAGGCGGGTGGGTTGTGCCAGTCGCCCATTGGGGATTTTATTATTTTTTTAACAAATTGCCACGGTGCAGGGGTGCTGCTGGGGTGGGGTTGACAGGGTTACGTGGCTGACCTTTTTTTTGGAGGGGCCACAGAGGAGGTTAGTGTTTGTTTAGGGCTGTGAAGGCAGGGGTGTGCCGAATACGAATACCACCTGAATAGTCCTCTATTCGGGAAAGGCTTCTGAATATTCAGAAGCCCTGATATTCATGGTATTTGGAAAGTAATATTCGGCCCATGCACAGCCCTACAATAAAGATGTCTAAATAGAAGATAAGATGAATTCAAACAGTGCAGCAAAAATTTATTTTTTTTATTGCAGTTATCATGACCGTGGGCAATCATGATAAGTCATGATAACTTGAGATCATCATTAATCACAATCACCATTTCCATAACATCATGTTTTTTTTGATTAGCAGCAATTTAACATTCATGCTTCATAACTGTTAGTCATGATCACAGCGAAAGTTTTTAATGATTGAACTTGTCTTTGACTGTATCTGATGATCAATTATGATACATTGTTATAAACTCATAATCTTTTCAGTAGAGGTGGGCAAGCCAGAGCAGGCTGGAGCCTGGCTTGAGCCTAATACCTGGCTCAGCTCGGCCTCCTATAAGCAACTGAGAGCCAAGGTGAGCTCAAACCAATCATGGTCAAAGTACACATTTTTGTCAGCTTGAGCAGTTAGTCTGAATGTTCAACGCCTGCGTGAAGGATAGCCTGCAACGTCATGGCTCAGCTTGTGTTTTGACTCGTAGAGTCAAGCAAGACCATTGGCTCAGCTCTGGCTTGACTCTAGGTGAAATATTCCTGGCTTGCCCACCTCTGCTTTTCAGCTGAGTACTGCTCCAAGAATTAACCTTCCACAAAGATCACTTACTTGAAGCAACCCCTGGCATCAGAAATATCTCCACGAAAAAGGTAATTTGGATTGAAATAGGATGGCACAAGAGCATCTTCAGATTCATCACCCTCAGTTTCCTTTCACTGGATCTGGGGGCATGGATCCCCACAGCCTACTACCCCTTTGGCCCTGCCATGTCACTTCTGTGGGGAAACAGGTGGTGTACTAGTGCTACTCCTACTCACCCTCTAGTCCTCCTGCAAACTACCTATACCTGCATGAGATGTCTCCTGCCTTTTGGGTCCCAGTGCACAGGCTCACCATCATCCCCCATCACAATCGTGTTGTAAACCCCAGTCCTGTCTCAGGTGGGAAGAAATCATGTTTATGTCACACCATAATTAAATATTCAGTTGCAAAACTGCTTCCAAATCCCAAACCACACTTTGCAACACCCCCTTTCACTCATTGTCATAGTGTTTACAGGCATGCAGACCTCTGCAGCTGCTATGAGTTCCCTCTTCAGGGCTAGCTCCGGGTTTTCATTTTTAAAATTCCACATGTACTCTGAATTATCAAGCCCATGCATCTGTTCAAGACCTTTGGGCCCCAGATCCTTAGTCTTACTAAAGTCCGCCTGTCTGATGTTACAGGTCTTCTTGGTTGTGTTCCACCTAACCTTTCCTGTCACCAGACAGAAGGTTACTGAGCTGTGGTTACTGCCTCCCACTGGTTCCTTGACATTCACACTAGAGATGACCCCATCCCCCTGCTGAAAACAATGACAAGGGTGGTCTCAAATGTAGTCCCCTGTTCAACGTGCTGCTCTGGGAAGCACCCTTTAAAGGGAGACAGTAACTTTTAATAAGCCCTACCATTATTCTTCTCGAGATATCAGTCTACAGCAGGGAACTGAAGTCCCCCAGATTAGTCATTTATTTTTCCAATCAATTTTGTTCATTTGATTGTATTATTATCTCTTTTGATACTGTAACCCCTAGGCAGCGCTAGCTCAAGCGATACTAACCCTGCCTGCGTGACTAGGCACAGGTTGAGGGGCCTGAGCTCGGTGAATGGGTGCCTCCACCTGAAAGGTTGGTTTAAGGGTAATGTGGCTGCTTAGGGTACAGCCCTCTGGGATACTGATACCCCCCCAACCCCTCTAGTGGCTTACACTGGTCAGCAGATGAACAATCACAGTTAACATCAGAATACAATACTGAACCCACTCTTGGCACACTTACCAACAGGGCTGGATCAGCTGCACTGGCCCTAGAGATTTCCTGTAAATCAAGACCTGCAATAGAACAGTGCGACGGCAACACAGTATCCCCTCCACAAAGGTACACACTAGCCAAGTTAAATACAGAAAGAATAGAATCTGGTTTATTCAGGGGATGTGGGGGGGGCAGCAATCTGGCATTTAATTTCAGATTTGATTTAGTCAGGTTAAACATGCACTCACTAAGAGTCCCTCTAGCACAGTCACACACACTCTGGGTACCCAGTTGTTATTCAGGCTAGCCTGAAGCATTGCTCAGGGTAGGCTGGTGTTGCAGCTGTTGTTGGGGCCCTTAGGAAAGAAACAAGCAACATGCACGTTAACCCACAATTTGTATTCCAGAGCCGGATGGCTCAGTTCAAAATGATCAACCAAAACAATTAAATCAGATGACACACAATGATTTGAGCTTTGTTGAATGGAGCTACCCTGATGTTTACTCATGCTACCCAGACCAGGAGGCAGGATTGACAAGATGAAGACCTCAGGATGGAATGCTGGATTGCCAGGAGAAGCAGGGGCCCACATGACGCACCATGATGGTTGATCCTGTTTGATGGTGTTGAGCAGGGAGCTGAATCTCCGAGCAGGTCTTTCGCTGAATTAATCTCTGTGGTATGAGCGGCAATCTAGGCCGAGATGGTAAGGCCCAGACCAGATGAACAGTTCGGATTTCAGTCTGGTTAAGTGCTGGATGCAGCTTCCAGCTAACGTGACACATTCAAGGGTGTGGGGAACCATATCGCGACCCACACTACACATTCAGCCCACTTATAGTAAGAATAGCCAGATACCACAGTTCGGATAACAGTCCGATTGCAAATAGGCAGTGTCTGTGTCCAAACTGTACACTCTGTGGTTCTCTTCAATTCCTGACAGGCCGAACGCTCCAGGAGCAGGTCTTTGGTCCACACCAGGTGAAATTCACTCTCACAATTTCAGGATTCCTGTCGCAGTATCAACAATTCAGATAAAGTCCGATATTAGGTTGCAGGCTTCTTCACACTGGAAGATAGTGGCAGGCAGGCCAGACACAGCCTTCCTGCCAATTCCCCGCGCTACCATGCAGGAGCAACTGCTCGAATTACTTGAACTGTTCACTCTCTCAACTCCAACTCTACACTGACACACTGCTGCAGGCAGCTCTGGGATTTCTCAATGATCCAAAAGGTTCAGTTGATTGATCCATCTGTCTGTCACAGAAAGGGCTCCCCTTCCAGGTCCATTTAGGTGCCAAACAGTAAAAACTACAATTTCTACAGAAATTCATGCCTACAAGACCTCTGGGGACAATCTCCATTTTAAGGTCCCCTGAGGTACCGATTGGTCCAAACTGGTAGTCCAGAACCAAAATGGTGTCTCTTAGCAAAACAGTCCATGTTGCAAAGGAAAGCAGGTTAGACAAACAACTATATTATCATTACTAAAGCAGATAATCAGCAAACAACCACGAATACTATCAGGGCTTCCTCTGTGCACTTACAGAAGACAGAATGAAGCGGCTGTATCGCAGCCTGGGCGGAACTCGAGCCTAAAACCACCCTGCCCCCACCCAGATCAATTATATTCTATGAGATAGGTCCTTCTTAAAGAGACAGGCGTGGAGGCTAACAGGACACTCGCATGCAAGCACATTCAAACTGTTTAGACACAGAACACCAGCCTGGCAGTGGGCATTAGGCAAGCCCAGGAAGACATTTTAGGAACCCCCATTTGTAGGGGGGGTTACAATACAAATCATTAATTCAGTCTTGGACAATACCCTTCCAAACTCTAATCATTAATTTAGTGTTGTGCAATTTGCTTCCAAAACAGAAACCCCCTTTCATCAGTAAAACAATGTATTTACCTGTGAGCACTCATTTGCCCATACATTCCTACAGCTTTAGCAGAAAAGGTTAAATTGACTTTTCCTGTCAAGTGATGTCTCTGGGTGGCGTGTAAGGTCATGAATCTTCTCTGTGACCACACTGGATGTGTATCACACTGAACTGACCATCGTAAATCTGTAATTTCAAAGTGATAATCAACAGACACACACGGTCATTCATTTTGCAGAACACTGTTTTGTTAATATTGACTACACTTTCCCACTGAATGTATTTGTATCACTGTACCCCTTCTCATGGGTCACATCTGGAAATAAGCCTTTGTTCCTTTCCTGGTTACCAATTTTCAATAAATAAATAAATAGGCAGAAAAAACAGAAAGAACATGAACATGAATATTATAGAACATGCTGCCATCAGCAACTATAAACTCAGTGTGTCATGACCATTAGGAAAAGGTCATGGAATCTTACTCATCATCTAGTCCTTCTGGTTTTAATAATCCTAAGGAAACAATAAATTAGCTTTTTTTTGCAGCAGTGTGTGTATCCTGCCTCCCCCTCATGGTCTTCTCATGATGTGTTCTAGCCCTACAAACTATCAGGGCAATGATTTTTAATTGCTCAGATGTATTCCTGGATGTGCAGCGTTCGGGGCATGATAGTATGTTCCCACATACAAAGGCCTGTAAGTACACCGCATCACATAAACCACAAACTTTATGGTGCAGCTTATAAATTGTCTCTCCTCAGCCCTTTTGCTGGTGATGGTGTGTAGATGAAACACTTTTATCTTGCTGTGCAAATTCCCATGTTCAGCACCTCCCACATTTAAAGAGCCCACTGGGCTGAGGTAGCAGCCAGTTCAGAGGCCTCTCTCTCTTGTGCAGGAAGAATGACTGTTGACCAGCTGATGATTCACATTTCCTCTACTTGAAACAGTGACTCATGGTTTGGGACTAATTTCACTAGCTAGCAAGGGGCCACTGTGTGGCATGGGTCAAATCTTAGCCCTATCCTACATGCTAGACAGTTAAACCCTGTCACAGATGTTTCTATATCCTGTATGTTTTCCATTTTGGGTACATGTGTTAATTCCTTCCTTACTATATTTCTTGCACTATCCCCCGGTCTGATAACCTGCCTGTCTCAACACTCCTGATCTACAGGAGCAACCTCCCCACAACACACACAAGCTCTGCCCTTCCACCCCCTCACCATGGCAAAGCCTTCAAGGTAAGAGGGATTCATCTGGAACCAAATATCATAACTATATAGCATGACCAAGGTGGGGAACGGGGCCAATGAGTGCATGTCATCATCAGAATGTCTGGGATTTTGTAACTGACTCCCCCCCCCACACACACATAAACACACAGATATCGTAGTGCCAAACGTTCCGAGGGTACACAAACAATGACATGCTATGGTGGGACCAGTCTGTGTTTCTCCCTTCCTGCTGCTTTGACTACTCTGCTCGTTGTGCCACCAGGGGACGGTGAAGCACTAGCATGGCTCACCTCCCACCCCTAGAGGTTGAGAACTTTGAAGAAATCAGCACTACTGTCTCCTGATAAACTACAGCTATAACTAGAGCTCGGGCGCAAACCAAGGTCGCTGTAATGGCAAGTGGCTTCACAGCCACTGGGCTTCCAGTTCAGGATATAAATCAGTGCTCTGCGTATCACATGATAAAACTGCATCAAAGGCTTTTTAACTTGTAACAAGATGTAGCAACCCCCCCATCAATTTTCTATTTGAGTTTGTTACACATGTCTAAGATGACTGATTATTCAAATATGCTGTACAAAGTGCTTTGAAATAGAGTTCTGTGAAAAGCATTCTGTAAATGTATTCTGATTTGCATTTATTTCTGAGACTGTTCTGTACCAGTGCCTGTCAGTCCTGCATGTCCCATGAGATTTCTGTGCCATTTGCTTCCATTTCAAGAACACAAAGGAATGAGAACAGAGAAGAGATGTAATTTGCTGTGGTAGAGTAGCTGTTGAACACAGCTGCTGTTCAAGAATATGCCCTATATAGTAACATGCTTTGTGCTGTTCTATAGAAGTAGGTATTACAATCACCCCACTCCTGAAACAGTTCAATAAATTCCTCAAAATAACACCCCAAATGATTGGTTCTGGACCCCAAGCTTTGTAGCGAGGGGCGAGTGTACCAAAATAATAACTATCTTTGTTCTGTGACAGTACATATAACCCTCCATAACTTACTGTAGTTTGAGGGTATCTGCAGTGTGAAAATCAATAAGAAATACATATTTGGGAGTTAAGCAATAAGCCACAAGGGGGTGTGGGTTATCAGGGATTTACCACGCTGGAGGAAGCACGAAAGGGTAAATCCTAGCCAGTCATAGAACTCCACTAACCCACATCCTCTGAGTGGCTTATTGCGATTATACCAAGGTTCATTTTTTTACTATAATAAAATACAACTTTTATAGAGGTTGCTGTGCTTTTTATTTTTATTGTATTTATTCCTGGGCTGTAGGGTTGTCACCTTTGGATGATACAAAAACCGGATCCTAAGCTCCACCCTTAGCCCCACCCCTTTTCATGGCTCATCATGCACTGTTCCTTCAATAAAGACAACACTTTAAGAAGCAGTTAAATAAAAATGTACTGTGCCTGTTAAAGTTACTTTCCTTGGTTCTTCCTAATTATTTATTTACTTATGTATTTATTTTTTGACATTGGTTAACCAGATAAACATACAGAGATAAAATAAATCTCATTTACAGATATAATCTGGGAAAAGACAAGGGAAATACTGTAAATAGCATACTTGGGCTGCAGAGGATTAGGATGTAGCTGGCCATTTGTACCACTATTATTTGCTCAACAGCCAGTGGTTATCAGAGGATTTACACCAGTGGTAAACTGCCAGTCTGACCATTTTACTGGCTGTTCAATTATGTCCATGGTATAATAACTGATAGCAACTCCTGGAAATATATCTATATGTTGACAGAAACCTCTTAAAACAGGAAAGCTGCAAGTTGTAAACAGGTAGAGATACTTCAGCAAAGTTTCAGTGATACAGTTAATGTAACCTGATCCAGGTAGTCTGCCTAAACAGATACTTTAGTAAGAGATGCAGGCAACAAGTACCCATCAGGTGAATGTGCCAACTCATAATTCTTTGGAAGGTAGGTGCATGTACTGATCCCTAGGTCCCTGGCAGGACTGGCCAGAGGTGAAACAGTCCCAAGGGGACATTCACTCTCCCAATGGAGGGTTTGTAGCATAGCAACTGCTGCTGTGTGACTGCCACTGGTGTCCCATGGGAGGGAGTCGTGCCCAGCACAGCCTCCATTCCTGTAAGCACCGTGACATTCGGTGGGGTGTTGATGCAGGCCCTGTGCCCAGCTACTGTACTAATGAGGTCTTGATGCAGAGGTCATCTTCCTGACCACCATGCTGGATATTGCATCCCTCCCAAGCTCCCCCCCTACCACCAGGAGGGCTCCCTCAAAAGGAGAGGGGGGAAGCCTGGGGGTACATTGTTGGCAGCAGGAGGAGCAGAATGCAGTAATTCAGGCCTGCAGCAAAGGTATTTGGATGTCTGTGGAGGACAGAAGCCATGAGGAGTGGTGATCAAACGAGGATATCAGCCCTAATGCTCACCCCTACCCCAACCCGTAGCCTCCTGTTTGAAGCACAAGGTACAGCTCGAAGCTTGAATCCAGTGCCTCATACTGATACACTCTTCAAAGGTAGAGAAGTATGTCTCACCACATATTGCCAATACAATCTGTTGTAGCTTTCTTCACGCAGGGCCCTGTAGGTCATTTGTGAAGAAAGATCATGTCTGACCTTGTTTGTTCATGGTATGGGGTGCATTAAAGTTGACCATCTCAAGGAAGACCCCACCACTGATTTGCCAAGACCCCCGAGACCCAAAACTCTAATGTTTTTTCCTTTTGCTGCTTGGGGTGGAGTGGGATGGGGAGTTATGGTTGAAAACCCTAATGACACATCCTAACACCACATTTCCCTACTTGTTTGTCATTAACTTGAAGCCTAACTGATGCATTAATGCAGTTTTTTGCAAATACTTTCCTTTCTTTTTGAGATAGTGGACTCGTATCCTTATTTACACGGGGCCGAAGGGAAACATAGAAACATAGACTTTGATGGCAGATAAGGACTGCTTGGCCCACCTAGACCTAGAAAGGAAAGATTCTGTCTACCTGTGGAAGTGTGGTGATGGATGCCAAAAAATTCATGGGGCTGTCTGGCGGTCTGTGGAAGCTCAGGACCCTCTGTTCCCTGTGCTTCTATGTGGCCACAGATACAGATGCACAGGGTAAAGAGTCCATCTGTCAGCTAATGCACAGGGCCCTCTGCCACCCATGGGTGCAGACGTGCAGTGTCCTATGTCAAGAGAAGTGTTGTCTTCATTATATGGTACTTGGACCTGTGCAGGCAACTGCAGCTTTAATTCCTTGGCGGGGGGGTTGTATAACAGCAACATCCCCCCACCCTCACCCCAACAAGCTGGGTCCATGAGTTCATCCCCCCAAACTTAACTCACTGGGATGGGATATCAAAGCATACCCACTGGTGTCAGGAGTGGCACTACACACAGACTTTCTTAATAATTTTAATTATTTCTTTTAATTTTGACCTCAAAATTTCAAGATAGTTGTTTTATGACTCTCCTTATAAACATGACATGTGGTATTTATAATATAGTGACTGAACTGTCATTTCGCAGCAGAAGTATGAAAACACCTCTCGTCCAGGATTTAAAAAGTGACACCTGTCACATTTATAAGGTAGTGTGAAAAAAATGGCTATGTTGAAAGTCTGGAGGCAAAATATTGAAAATTAGCAAAGGTATGAGTGAACGTTGAAATACTGCAGCTTTCACTCATAATAACTTGGTCATTTTACCATATTTGTACATCAAATCTTCAGCATATCCTTCTCATGACCCCATCTAATGAACCTGGTAGGTGTATGTTTTTGAATCCCTGCTGAAATATCATTCCTTGCCACAGGTGCAAAAACACATTTTGGTCAGGATTTAAAAAATGACAGCTGTCACGTTTACAAGCATACAAGGTGGTGTGAAAAAATTGCTATGTTGAAAATTTAGGATAAAAATATTGAAAATTACCAAAGTTATAAGTGAGCATAGAAAAATATCAACACACGCTCATAACTTAGTTGTTTTTGAATATTTTGACCCCAAATTTTCAACATAGGCATCTTATGACCCCACCTTATGAACATGGGCAGTGAAAATGTTAAATCCCTGCCCAAAAGGTGATATTGTGCAGCGACCTCGAGATTGCCTTTCAGACCTGATTTGCATAATTCCACCATCCTTCTTTATGAGGCGGTGTCCCAAAAGGTCATGTTGAGAATTATGTGTAAAAATACTAAAAAATGACAAAGTTATGAAGAAATGTTCAAACCTTATTGAACTATATTAAACTGGACTTAGCTTATTTTGTCATATCGTAGTTACTGGTTCCAGCAGCAAGATGTGTCTTTGATTGGAGAGTGAATCTTTGCTGTAGGACAAGTTTGGGTGAGTGATGCTGTGTGGGGGTATGGGTACTGAGTGGGAGGTCAGGGTGGGATGGGTGGGGTGTGTGTGGGGGGGCAGATCATTGAGGGACTGTTTTCTTTTTTTTAGGTTAACAAAAATATGAGAGCTACTTTATTTTACTGCAGGGGACATTTCAACACCAGGGATTGGGTGCCACAGTGCCGGGCTAGTGTTCGGCTGCACTGGGGGTGGGCACCCTGGTCCTGCCATGCATGTAATGGGAAGGGTGGCAGATGACCTGGAGGGGAGGGAGGTGAATAGAAGTGGTACCAGAGGTGGGCATCCTGGTCTGCTTATTAAAAAAATATACTAAATATTGGGAAGGGGGTGGGCAGGAGACCTGGAAGGGAGAGGGGAGAAGGAAGAAGTACTGGGAGTTGCCACCTCGGTCCATTAGGTATTTACATAGATAGCCAGATGGATAGATAGATAGCTAGAGAGAGAGATAGATAGACAGACAGACAGACAGACAGATAGATGGATAGATGGAGAGAAATATATGGAGACACAGAGAGCAGGGGATTGCCAGGTTATTGCTTCATCTGAAGCCAGCAGCACAACTCCAGCTGCTGCTTCAGAATGCAAGAAAGTCCTGCTGTTCTCATACTTAGAACATGGGTGAACGACTTCTGTTGCTAAGCTGTGCACCCAGGATTTTCAGGTACCCAGAAACACATTGTGGTTCATGTTCAGATGAGTGGGGGTGTGTGGGGGGATGGGGTGGTGGGTGCTGAGTGAGCGGTTGGGGTGTGGTGAATGAGTGTGTGTGTTGGGGGTCAGATCAGCAAGGAACCATTTTCTTTTTTAAACTAAAAAAAAGAGGGTTGATTTTCTTTATTACAGGGTTGATTGCAACACTGGGGATTGGATATCCAAGTGTTGGGCTAGTGTTCGGTGGCACTAGGATATAATGGGAAGGAGTGGCAACCGGGAGACGAGTGAAGAGAAGCAGTACTAGGGCTGGGCACCCTGGTTCTCTTATAAAATGTATTATAAATTAAACATGGGAAATGGGGGTGGGCAACCTGGAGGGTTGGGGGAGAAGGAAGTGGGGCCAAGGGAGGCCACCTTGGTCCACTAGTTATTTAGACAGATAGATAAATAGATAGATGGAGAGACAGTCAGACGGACGGAAACAGTAACAGAGGGAGCAGGGAATCAACGCTCACTGCTCAACTGAAGCTGGCAGCAGGACTGCAGCTATGGCTTCAGAATTGAATAATGTCCCCATCGTTCTCAGAGTGTGGGTGAACAGCTCCTGTTGTTAAGCTGAGCACCTAGGATGTTTGGTGCCCAGAAACATTATTTCCAGGGTAAGTTTAAAAAAAACCCCACCAGAATCTAGCTAAACAGTTCCCTTTTACCTAGGTCTGGGTGTCTATTTTTTTAAATATTTAATTTTTATGTATTTTCAATGTTTATTGAGTTACAAAATCAAGATGCTGGCTGCTACAATGTTTTCTTTTTTCTCAGGACAAGTAAATCATGAAAATAAGCACTTGGAATCTTTTTTTTTTTAATTTCACATTTGTTGGTTATCCAAAAAATTCTTATAACTGGAACCATTTAATATTTTTTCATGAAACCTTCGAAAGACACACCCTGACACAGTTCCCTTCAACTCTGAAAATTTCATGAGAAAATTCTGCACCATTTGGGCTGTAGGTGAGATCCAGAAACAAAAACAAAAATGCAGTGTTAAGTATAGGGAAAACAAAAGTTTTCTTTTCATTGTTTTGGTACTCTGTATCTCAAAAACTGAACAAGATGACATCATGAAACCTTTCACATCTTGAGACTCTGACAGCCTGACCATGCAAATCCCAAAAGTCCACACTTATTTTACAAGTTACTGTTAATTTTTAATTTGCCATTATTGTTACGATAGCTGATAGGCCGTGTATACTGTACACTAACAATTTTTTTTTTCTCAACTCTTTTTCCCTCTGGTCATGGATCGGGGAAACTCTCTCAGGCATCCCAGCCTTTACGTCTGCCCACCTGAACTGGCTATTGTCTGTTGCTCTCACACCCCTCCCCCGCTGTCAGCACTCCCCGTGCTAACCCGCCGAGAGAGGATACCACTCCAACTTAGGCTCCTTAGAAGGCAGACTCTGGCAGTGGTAGGGCCAGAGGGAGCTATGAGGCCCCAGTTGAGTCTGGATCAAGGCTGGGTGGGAGGATAGGTGTCATTGCCTATCCCTCCAATCTGTGTTTTTCTGTTTTCTTGGCTAATGTACATTCCCAACGTGAGATGTGCAGTGCCGCTCAGCCAAGCAGCTGTCCCAACATCAACCCCACTGCTTGCTAGCTTGGTGTGTAGCAATGCAGCCGGTTTCCACCGGGGGCCGCTGCTGCGCCAGGCTACCCCTTGATCCCTCCCCAAGAGAGGAGAGCAGTCCCTCGGATGCATGATCCTCTCTCTCCCCTGCTGACCCCCGGCGGTCCAGGCTTGTTCCCGAACCCAGGTCGCTGGTGTGACACAAAGTGTGGTATCCAGCGCCTCAACCTCAGCGCCACCGGGCCGGCTTACAGTAACATTTCTGAAACAGTTCTTAACAAGCATTTGTCAATGCTGAATGTTTGCTTGCTGGCATTGGCATTGGTAGTGTAGGAGTTAGAGAGCTGCATAATAGGAATGGCAGTGTAGTACTGAACTGACGCTAACCCCACTCCCACCCTACAGAGACTGACAGGCATTGGGGTGTGCCTTTGGGTCGTCAGGCATAATGGCCATGCCATTTCACCACACCCTACCCTGCAGACACTGAAAAGTGTCACGGTGTGCCTTGGGGTCTTTGGCCCTTATGCTCACCCATTCCATCAGGAAATACAGTGAGATGGGTCCTGTATAGGAGAGTGGGGTGAACTTTGGAGCCAAAGAGTCCAAGGCACACCTCGATGCCTCTCACTGGCTGCAGGGTGTGGAATGGAATGAGCATTACAGGCGAGAATCCCAAGTCACACCCCTGATGCCTCTCAATCTCTACAGGCTCGGGCGTTATGGTTGGAAACCCTAATGCCTCAAGCGTTCGTTGGCATTTTCACTCCAAATTTTCAACATTTTTTTTTGTGACCCCCACCTTATGAACAGTGGCAACATCAGTTTGTTAGCTGAAAGCTGATTTTGCACGGTGACTACGCCATTTGGCACCAGAGGTGCGAAAACACATTTCGAACAGGATGTGAAAAATGACAGCTGTACTGTTCATGGGGAGGTGCAAAATATGGCAATGTTGAAATTCTGCAGTGAAAATCTTAAAACAACTGGTGAAGTCACGAGCGTGCATAGAAAATGTGCAACGCACATCTGTAATGCAATTAGTTTGGGGATTTTTTTACAGCAGATTGTCAACACAGGGATTTTGTAATCTCCGCTCATGAACAGTGTCACTGTGATCTTCTTAATCTGTCCCGAACAGTGATTTCCCACAGTGACCACGCATTTCTGCGCTGGAAGTGCGAAAACACATTCCGGCCATTGTGTGAAAAATGACAGCCATACTGTTCATAAGGAAGCATGGAAAAATGCCAGTGGTGAAAATTTGGACTGAAAATATTAGAAATCCATGAAGTTACGAGGGTGCGTGGAAACTGCGCAATGGTCACTCGTAACACAGTCATTTTATGGACGTATTTCACCAAATTTTAAACATAGCAATTTTAACACCTCTGATCATGAACAGTGTCACTGTGATTTTCTTAATCTGTCCCAAACATTGATTTCACACACCTACTGCGCCATTGTACGCTACATGGGCGGAAACACGTTTTGGCCGAGATGTAAAAAATAACAGCTGTACTGCTTATAAGGAGGTGTGGTAAAATGGCAATGTTGAAAATCTGGAGTGAAAATATTGAAAATTTGTGACCTTACGCACGTGCGTAGGAACAGCGCAACACATGCTCGTAAAACAGTAATTTTGGTGAATTTTTTCACAAATTTTTAACATAGCCATTTTAACACCTCTGCTCATGACCAGTGTCACTGTGATTTTCTTAATCTGTCCCGAACATTGATTTCACACACCGACTGCGCCATTGTGCGCTACATGCGCGGAAACACATTTTGGGTCAGATGTGAGAAATGACAGCTGTACTGCTCATAAGGAGGTATGGTAAATGGCAATGTTAAAAAATCTGAGGAACATATTAGAAATTGTGAACTTACGAGCTGCAAGGAGAACAGCATAACGATGTTTTAAATAGTCATTTTTGGGAATTTTTTTTCACTAAATCTCAACATAGTTTTAGCCTGCTCATGAACTGTGACACTGTCATTTTTGTAAATCGGTCCCAAAAGGTGGTTCGTGCAGTGACCATGAAATCACCTTTCAGGGCCGATTAACACCATGATAGTGACAGAATTCATGAGGTGTAGTCCCAAAAACCCCATGTTGAAAATTTGGTGAAAAAATCCCCAAAATGCCCGTGATATGCAATAAAGTTTTAAAAAAAATATTTATTACATTATACAGCTTACCGGCATTTCTTCAGTTCGCGGTCGGCTTTGAAGAGTGCAGACATGTTCCCGGTCCACCGAAGATTGTCGTGCCGGGCTCCGGAGGTAAGTATGGGGTGAGGAGGGGGTGTGGGGAGGCAGGGTACAGAGGGTGGGCGCAGGTTGGGGGAGATTGGGTCAGGACAGTCAGCGAGGGAAGGTTTTTTTCTTTCAGGTTTCTTTTTTTTTTTTAACTTAGACGACATGGGACTTGTGCTACCGCTAGTGGGTTTCCGCCGTGGCAGCTGGAAGGCTGTTTGGGGGCTGCGGGAGCTGACGGGGATTGGGTACCCATTGGTCATACGACCTGTTGCCACGCTGGGGTGGGCTTCCAGCGTGGCACCCTGTAGTCTCTTGGGGAGGGGGACAGTGGAGCCGATGGGGATTGGGCACCCCCGTCGGCCATATGATCTGTTACCGCGCTGGGGTGGGCTCCCAGCATGGCATCTGGACCTCTGTTGGGGGGGAGCACAGCACAGCTGATGGGGGAATTGGGCACCCTCGTCGGCTATACAGTGTGTGCGTGGGGGGGAGCACAAGCATGCAGTATGTGTGCGTGTGTGTGTGTGGGGAGTGCATGAGCACGCGATATCTTATCACTGCTCACTGAAGCGTAGCTCTCCCTTTCAGCTGTACAGCCACTGCATTTTCAACTGCTGTCATAGACAGCTGCAGCGTTCATTGGAGAACTGCGGCCATGCCCGCAAACACACTGACTGAATTGGAAGATGGGTGCCACACCTCCAAAAACTCGGATGGTGGCACTATGTTTCTTACACATGCGTGCAAGCAAACATAAAAATGGTTTAAGCCTTACTATGTTACTGCAACCACACTCATTCCCCCAAGAGGTGAAACCATTTTCTGTAACGGTTCATCACACAGCTTCTGTACACATTCAGCTACACTTCTCTGTGATGTTTCAGGAACTGCGCTGCTGATCAGAGGGCTGTGTATCCCAGCAATCCCTCACACACCTATGATGCATTGAGAGGTTCCTAGACACAGTCCACATTGTCTAGCAGTGGCATCTCCTGTTGCGAGGATTGCTGTCTTCCTTTTTGTTTTTTATCCTGGCCCCCTTCCCCCATTCCAGGCTGAGGCTTAGTCCCTGCCCAGCACACCACCCCTCCATGCCCAGGCTTACCCCCGTGGGCAGGGCTACTGGGTGGGCACCCCCCCAGTGGACAAGGGTTTTAAGCCCTGGCTTACCCCCCAGGGTTTGGCCACAGGAGCGGGATCCTCCCAAGGCGGACACTGGTGGCAGTGGGAGCAGCAGCTGTGGCAGGGTGTCATAGATGAGGGCCGAATTTTGTTGATGCTATTCCCTTCAGGTGGGATGTGCAATGACGTCAATGGGGCATGCCTGATGTCTATCCTGCCTCCCACATTACTTGGTGCCAGCCATCGTGGATCCCCCTGGCCTCTGCCAGGGGCCTCTGATATGTTGGGCATTCCTCCTGCTGGAGAAGGAGAGCTGTCACTCAGATGCTCAATCCTTCTCACTCTGGCTGGCCCTCTGACTCCCGGGTCTGTTTCCAAACCAGAGGCTTGGCAGAGAACACCAGAAGGAAGGAGTGCTGTGTGACTGGACTTCTCTACTGGGACTAAAGACGTAGAACTCTTCTACTGGGACCTTCAATTTAGGGTAAAAAAACACAAACAAAAAAAAGTTAGTGTGTTTGTCTGAGTTAGCTAAAATGAATGGTTATCTGAAGCAGTTATCTAGGTGTAAATCTCAGGTGGCTGAAGGGGATTGTTATCTGTGAAATTTAATTACATGTAGAAAGATCTATTAAGTAGGGGGAGTGGCTTAGCTAGAAGGAAGCTAGATTTAAACACTGCCCTAGATATATTCTGCCAGAGGCTTGGCAGAGAGCACCATGTGGAATGAGTGCTGTGAGACTAGACTTCTCTACTGTACTGCCAAGAAAGAGGAGCGGTTGGACCGTAGTGGGCTCAGGGAGGGTAAGGGTGGTGGAACAGAGGTGCATCCCTCCAGTTGTACCTCTCCACACTTCCTATGCCGTTCTGGCAAAGTGTGGTTCCTCTATGGAGCCACCCGCAGTGGAGACCAAGGAGGATGTTGGGAACTTCCACAAGGAGACCCACAGGAGGGTGGCATGGGACACCACAGGGGAAGGAAACAACTCCTGGTGGGGGACCCACTTGTTAGGAAGGTAGAACTGGAGGAGGAAGGGAGAGGGTGGTAGCCTGGGCTTGGCGACATGGCTTGAGGGACAGGGAGCGAATCCTCAGGATCGCCGGGAGCAGCTGCACAGGGAGGGAGCTGGCTGTCATTGTCCACCCAGGGACAAATGACCTGGCTAAGAAAGGGATGAGAGCAGTGCAGGAAGAGTTTGGAGTAGGGAAGGGGCCTTAGACAAGTAGCACACAAGGTAACCTTCTCGGCGGTGCTGCCTGTCTATGGTGTAGGTGAGGCTAGGGTGCTCCACACTATGGGATTCAATCAGTGGTTGAAAAACTGGTGCAGAGCTCAGGGAATTGGCTTCATGGGGACTGGAGGTCCGCCTAGAGTGATGCAGACCTATACTGGCATGATGGGCTGCATCTGTCCAGGAGGGGAACCAGGATCCTAGGTGATAGGTTTAAATGCTTCCTTGGCAAGCATTTAATCTAGCCATGAGGGGAGGCACTGGAAAGGAGCAAGGAAATCCTAAGCCCCCCAAAAAAAGGCAGGGTAGTAAGTGAGGTAAACACCAAGATAGAAATATTGATAAGGAGATGGGCAGGGGTAAATGGAGACAGTGGCAAAGGCAATAAGGACAGGGATGGGACAAAAAGGAGTAAGGCCATCAAGAAATGGAGGGTAATGAGTACCAGTGCCCGTAGTTTGGGCAACAAGCTCCCTGAACTGGTGACCTTGATGGAAGAGGGATGCCTGGATATCGTAGCAGTCACAGAAACATGGTACACAGAGAACCATGACTGGAATGTTAACATACCAGAGTACATAACCTACAGGAGAGACAGGGAGGGGAGAAGAGGGGAGGAGTAGCTCTTGTAAAGGAAGGGATAAAAGCAACTGAACAAAAGAGTAAACAGGGAGAGAGGAGGCGCAGGGTCACCTTACAGACTGAAATGGTACCACAATCCGTATAGGTTGTGATACAGACCCCATTCAGGGGAGGAAATGGACAAGGATATGATAGAAGGTATCTCTAGGATGGCAGGAAAGGAGATACTGTTGATGGGAGACCTGAATATGCCAGATGTTAACATGTGCTGCAGCCACATCCAAGAGCAGGGCCATTCTCGATGCCCTACAGGTGGCATGCCTCAGACAGCTAGTTTCGGAACCCACTCATGAGGGAGCAATCTTAGACCTCATACTCTCAAATGGGGACAGTGAGAGGATCTCAGATCTAGAAGTGGGTTGCCATCTGGGAACAAGTGACCATCAAACAGTGTGGTTCACGATAAACTCAGCTACAGAATCAAGCCATACAAAAGTGAGGGTACTGGACTTCATGAGGGCTGACTTTGGCAAGATGGGAGAGTGCCTTAGAAAAGCACTAGCAAACAAGCAAGAGTGAGGGGTGGAACAACAATGGGGAAACATCAAAACTGCTATCACAGAGGCAATAAACCTTTGTGTCAAGCAAATAAATCAAAACGAAAGAAAAAGCCACTATGCTTCTCAAAATAGGTGGTGGGGAAAGTCAGGGAGAAAAATATAGCAGTCAGGAAGTATAAGGAAACACAGAAGGAGCAGGACAGAGAGCTGTACCAGTTAAGGCAGAAGGAAGCAAGGAGGGAAGTCAGACTAGCAAAGGCCCAAACTGAGGAAAAGATAGCCAACTCGGTTAAGAAGGGGGATAAAACCTTTTATAGGTACATCAGGGAGGGTAGAAAGACAAAGGGAGGGATAGTGAGGCTGAAAAGAATGGGAAGTGGGTGGTCGGAGAGGGACAGTGAAAAAGCAGGGATACTGAACAAATATTTCTGCTCCGTATTCACAAAAGAGGAGGAGGGGAGGTGCCTAATCCAATTAACAGAAGCACTCTTGATAGGGGGTCGATCCCAGTCCTTTCACAGAAGAAGGGGTTCTGAAAGAACTCCTAAACCTGAAGGTGGACAAAGCAATGGGTCCTGATGGAATTCACCCCAGAATTCTAAAAGAATTAAGGGGAGAACTAGTGAAACCACTGACTACCCTTTTTAACAAATCATGGGAGGTTAGTGTGGTACCTGAGGACTGGAGGAAGGCGGATGTGATTCCCCTTCACAGAAGTGGGACCAAGACAGAAGCAGGAAACTACAGACCTGTCAGTTTGACCTCTGTGGTAGGAAAAGTGATGGAAGGAAAGAAGTGTTGAGTACCTAGAGGCCAGTGGGGCACAGGACCCAAGGCAGCATGGGTTCACAGTGGGAAGGTCATGTCAGATGAATCTAATTGATTTCTTTGACTGGGTGACCAAAGTAGTAGACCAGGGAAGGGCTGTGGACACGGCCTACCTAGACTTTAGCAAGGCATTTGACACAGTCCCACACAAAAGATTAATAGTCAAATTAACCAGCCTGGGAGTGGGTCCCAGGGTGGTAGTCTGGGTAAAAGATTGGCTGGACAACAGGACACAGAAGGTAATTGTAAATGGAGTACACTCTGAAGAAAGAGGGGTTACTAGTGGGGACCGCAGGGTTCAGTACTGGGTCCAGTCATTTTTAATGTCTTTATAAGTGACACTGCAGAGAGACTGGAAGGAAAAGTATGTCTCTTTGCAGATGACTCAAAGATCTGCAACAGGGTTGATACACAAGGAGCGAGAAAGGATGAGAAGGGACTTCCAAGGTTGGAGGAATGGTCAGAAGTATGGTAGCTTGATACAATGCAAAGAAGTGCAAAATAATGCAACTGGGAAACAAAACCCAGGGAAGATTACACAATGGGAGTGGGAGGTAGTAACAACAACAAAAATGGAAAGGGACCCGGGGGTAATCATATCAGATGATCTTAAGGTTAGCAAGCAATGTGAGAAGGCAGTAGGGAGGGCTGGAGGTATACTGGGATGTATAGGGAGAGGCATCACAGGCAGAAAACAGGAAGTTGTTATCCCTCTGTACAGACAGTTGGTGAGACCACATCTGGAGTACTGCGTCCAGTTCTGGAGAGAAAATGTAAAAAAGTGGATGGGGCTTTGTGAAGCCCCGCCCATCAGCCCTGGACCCAGGCTGCTGCTCAGGACAGCCTTATCCATCTGGATGAAAGTTACTTGGGGAAGGAGGACAGCCCTCCCCTCTCTGGCCCCACCATGGGGTAATCTGTGGAGGAACTTCAAATGAGGAAGGTCCCTGGGGATGTTGTCGCTGGTTCGGGGTGGTGGGGACAGAGCTAATTAGCCACTCTGTCCAACAATGGAGAACAACCTCTATGGAAAAAAAAAAGTCTGCACACTGCTACTGGGCAAGGGGCAAGGCAGACAGAATGCTGAGATACATGAGGAGGGGATAAGAAGTGGAAGTCGAGAGGTGATCCTCTCACTGCATAGGTCACTGGAGCAGCTGCACCTGGAATATTACACAAAGTACTGGAGCCCACACCTGAGGAAAGAGTGCAACAAGGTGAAGCCAGCACAGTGCAGGGCGACAAAGATGTTCTATGGCCTAGGGAAAATTATATATGAGGAGAGACTGCAGGACTTAATGAACACTGGAGAAAAGGAGGGAAAGCGGTGACATGATTGAGACATGTAAGTACCTGCATGAAATAAATAGAGTGGACACCAAGGAACTCTCTTCCTTGAGTTCAAATGTTGAGACAAAAGGGAATTCACAAATGCTGGCAAGGTGGGAGATTCATAAAGGACATTTGTAAGGACATTTTCACAGAAAGGTGGTGGACAAGTGGAATGAGCTCCCTGAGGAAGTGGTACAGGCCAAATCAATCAGCAGTTTCAAGCAGGGATGGGACAGGAAGGCTGGGTAAGTTAGAAAAATAGGGGACAGTAACAAAGGGAAGGATTGCCACTTGGGCAAGACAGAATAGTTAGGGTGGGCAGACTGGAAGGGCCAATAACCTTTTTCTGTGAGCGATGTCTAAGTATCTACAGTATGTCTATATGTTCACACTGGACAACGAAAATTATGTGTTAGCAGTGGATTATTATAGTCAGTACATTGAACTGAAGCACTTGAGAAACACCAAAACATCTACGGTGACAGGCAAACAGAAATGCTTTTTTTTTCAAACGTGGTGTACTGGAGTAGGTTATGTCAAACAATGGTCCTCGGTATGACTTGCAGGAGTTTAAAAAGTTTGAGCACTGATGCAAATTTTGTCACTCCACAAAACTTCGAAAAGTGTGTAATGACACACAAGGAGATTGCAGAACATTCATTTTCAATTTAGGGAAAAAATAAAAACAAATATTTTATTCTGCAATAGAAGGGATTGGTTTGGCGGCAGGGAAAAGGCAAAACAGCAACAAGGCCTGTTGCTGAGCAGGTGTATGTAGTGTTACTAATTTGGAGGAAGTTTGCAGTAAAGGGAAAGGTATTTATTATTTAGAGAGTAGTTTCTCTGGTGTGCATTGATGGGAGGGCAAAGCCTATAAAGTAGCACAGTTGATTTTGATACTGGCATTGTGAAACTGATTTTGTCATGTCAAAAAAAAATGTTTACAGTGAATCATACTCTTGAAATATTTGTGGACAGTGACTCAGATGGGAACAAAAGTTGTGATTCTGACTCCTCTCCTCCTCAGAATTAGACATGGAAGGCATATTACATGAGCACAGCTTAATTGTTGACTAAATACCAGGAGCAAAATGCAGATGAATAAAACAGAGACAGTGAAGTGCACACAGCATATCACAATGGAAGGGGGCTAAGACAGAACAAATAAAAACAGTAAAGGCACCAGACGTGTAACAGGGTAGGGTAGGGCAAACAAAATTGACAAAGGCACCACAAGTGGAACAGGGTGAGGCTGGGCAAATAAAAATGAAAAAAGGCACTGGAACAGGGTGAAGCAGGGCAAATAAAAATGACAAAAGGCACCACAAGTGGAACAGGGTGAGGCAGGGCAAATAAAAATGACAAAGGCACTGAAAGTGGCATGGGGTAAGGCTGGGCAATTAAAAATGATGAACGCACCAAAAGTGGCATGAGGCAAGGCAGGGCAAATAGCATTGATAATGGCATTGCAAGTGGCAGTAGATGAGGCAGGCAACATGATAAAAGATGACAAGGCTCAGCAAGTGGAAAGGGACAAGGTACCGCAAGGGAAAGGGACAAGGCACCGCAAGTGGAAAGGGACAAGGCACAGCAAGGAGAAGGGACAAGGCACCGCAAGTGGAAAGGGACAAGGCACCGCAAGGGAAAGGGACAAGGCACCGCAAGTGGAAAGGGACAAGGCACCGCAAGGGAAAGGGACAAGGCGCCGCAAGTGGAAAGGGACAAGGCACCGCAAGGGAAAGGGACAAGGCACCGCAAGGGAAAGGGACAAGGCACCGCAAGTGGAAAGGGACAAGGCACTGCAAGGGAAAGGGACAAGGCTCAGCAAGTGGAAAGGGACAAGGCACCGCAAGGGAAAGGGACAAGGCTTAGCAAGTGGAAAGGGACAAGGCACAGCAAGTGGAAAGGGACAAGGCACCGCAAGGGAAAGTGGTCCATCCACATCTACTGAAGTAGAGCAAATCAGCCCAAGTGAAAGGGAACCAGAGCCCCTAAAAGAAACAGACCAGCTGAAAGGGAAAAGGAACAAAGCTCAGTTAGTAAATAGGTACAGGGCTTCTCAAGTGACAGGGAATCAGTCTCAGTAGAGAGAAGGGGTCAAAGCAAAGGATGCCAAAAGTGTAAGAGAATAACAAAAGAGGCAGACCAAGTAGATGGGTCCCTCAAAATCCCTGTAGAGATACTGTAGTACTAATGCAAACCAGAAAAGTGTTTCTGAAATTCTCTGACATGAAAATGAGCAGCAGGTAGAACCATTTAAAGTAGAGGTGTTACCTTTTGAAAAACATTTTGGGTTTCATAGCCAGCTACCCTGGGGTGGTGATAGCCCCTCTGTGTTAAAATTATAAACTGTAATACAGTCCTGTAAGTTTGGGAAGGGATTGTAACTCTGGATGAACTACCAGCCAGCCTATCCCTTCCCACTTCCCGGTCTGCCTGCTCTGCCCCTGCACTCCCATGTTTTGTGACATATAACCAGGGAGAGAGTGGGAATGTGCCCCATACAAGTATATGGAGCGGGTTTTAGAATGTTTTTACCAAATGTTAAGCTACCTTTTGATAAAAATGAAAGCCACCACTCAACTTATAGGGTCCCTTTATATATAAATTGTAATTTATATATAAATTTATAAGTAGGATCTTTTGTTATTTACAAGAGAAAGGGTGGTAAAGGCTCTAACAACCACTATGTTGCTCAGCTCATGGAACAGCTTGTGGAAACTTACATTTGCAAGGTGACTGCAAACTACAGCCATGTGTGAAGAGCAGGCACAGAAATATATCTTGTTGCCAGGCACTTTGCAGTGAAAATCCCTTCTACACAAAAACAGATGAACCCTACCAGACTTTGCAGGGTTAGTTCTGCTAAAGCCTCCTGCTCCCTGACAACCAATGCTCTCCTTGCTGACACGTCACAAAACATGGAAGCGTGGGAGCAGAGCAGGAGGACCGGGAAGTGAGAAGGGATCGGCTGACTGGCAGTTCAGGCAGAGTTATGGTCCCTTCCCAAACTTACAGGACTGCATTACAGTTTATAATTTTAACACAGAGGGACTATCACTGCCCCAGGGTAGCAAGCTATGAAGCCCGCTCACAAATCTCACACCTTTACCTTCAGTTCACAGGAACTGCTGGAATTAATGTCTTTTTGCCGGAAAGCCCAACACCACTTCTATGTTTCCAGATATTCTTTTCTGAGACAGAGCCTGATGGTAATGAAAGCATTATAAAAATTCTTTGTATGGAAACCAACTGACATGCCAAACAAGTTTTGTCTAGTAGTATTCAAACTGAATTTCCATGTAATTCTTCAAGGAAATCAGTGTCTTCCTCTGAAATCTATGTGTTCATTAGTATTTTCCTGTTCACTGGGTTGGTAAAAACCTCCACAGCTTTCAGATTACTGGTCTACAAACCCATTCATTTTCACACCTATTGTGCACTCACTTATGAGCAGGGACAGGTTCATGAATGTTCTAAAATTCCTTTATTTGGTTGATAATGAGAGTGCTGCAACATCTGACAATCATTGGAAATGCAGGACTATCTTAGATATTCTGCAGAACAAGTTTATATATCCCCCGCCAGATACAGCAGTATAGATTCATCTTTACCATTCAAAGGCTGTCTCAGATTTCAACAATACATATCCTTGAAACGTTCCAGGTTTGGCATCAAAACCTATGAGCTATCCGAAAGCTATTCAGATAATGGTGGGATGGGTTGCTACATGTGGAATTATGTGGTGTATGCAGGTAGAAACAAAGTACCAAATATAACACTGGACCAGACCATCCCAGGCCCTGGGGAGGTCAATATGGAACAGAATACTTCTGCAGAGAAGATAATCTTGAGGTAACAGTAGCGGTCATGAACAATGCTTCAGCACCAAAGACAGGGCAAACAACCAATGACATTGTAATTCAATTAGGAGGTCCATTTGCAGGAAAGGATACATTGTTTTTACAGATCACTTTTACTCCATCCCCTAAATTTGTGAAGCACTTGCATGAACTGAAAGCAGACTTCTGTGGCACAGTCAATAAATCATGATTAGGACTATCACTACAGTTCTGGGATGCCCGGCTTGATGTTAGGCAGATTATTTCACTTGTTGCAGAGGATTGTCCAAATATGAGAGTGATCATGTGGCAAACAAGGCCTAAGTAAACACAGACCGTAAACATGCTAAATACTGTGCATATAGCTGAAATGATACTTTGCGGTAACAAACATGACAAATTCCAAAGATCAAACCTGATGTGGTACTACAGTACAATAGTAAGAAGGGAGGAGTAGATGTCAGTGGTCAAAATGTTGAAGAACTACCAGTGCATTCAGGAAACTAGAAAGTGGTACAAGAAATTGTTCTTCCACTTCATTGATATTGCTGTGTTCAGTTCTTTTATTATTTACAAGAGAAAGGGTGGTAAAGGCTCTAACAACAACTATGTTGCTCAGCTCATGGAAGAGCTTGTGGAAACTTACCTTTGCAATGTTACTGCAAACTACAGCCATGTGTGAAGAGCAGGCACAGTAATACATCTTGTTGCCAGGCACTTTGCAGTGAAAATCCCTTCCACATAAAAACAGATGAACCATACCAGACTTTGCAGGGTTTGCTCTGCTAAAGCCTCCTGCTCCCTGACAACCAGTGGCTTGAAATGTAAGTGCTAAAAATGTGGCGGAGTTTCTAAAACTCAATACTACTTTTCTGACAGCAGTGTTGCACTTTGTGTGGGAAGATGCTTAAGCAATAATGCTCAACAGAGCATGTGCTGTTGTGGGATTTACACATACCTTATGTGGTGTGTCATGAGGTACAGCTGAGTTACTTTAACCACACAAAAAGTGTGGAAATACCACTACTACACATGCCCTGAAGTGCATTATTGTGATTATAAAATGAATCTGTTATTAAAAATTAATATAAAAATGAATTGGGTTCAAAGAAAGTAAACATTTGATTACTGGGTTTTTTACTGGTTATCTGTTGCAGGACTTACTCATGGTCATGTGACATGTTTTGACCAATGAGGTTACAGGATATTCGAGACTCATTTTATAATATATGATATATCACACAGTAAATGAATATGGACAACCAGACAAACAAAGAGTAAAGAGTAAAGAAACTTAGATCATAAATTGCAAATACCATTTTCCTAGTGTTTTGACTTGAGTTAACCAGTGTGGTCCAGTGTGTTATACTTGGTACAGCGTTTTGACCACATTCACTATGTCTTAATCTACAAAATGGATGTTAGAGAGTTTTGAAACTTTTTTCTTAGTTATCTGTCTCTGACACAGGCACGTTACTGTGAATACATGATGTGAAATGCATTTTCATATATCTTGCTTTATAAATATTGGCCACAGTTCAGTTAACCAAGGACTCATGACAGTCACTAAAATATTTCTTCTGAATGTATTGGCTATAGTCACAGTGGCTAAATTTGTTCTTTGCTGAAAGCCACAGGACTGTTATTGCAAAGTTATTCTTGTTCATATCTAAAGCACTTCTGACTTGCCCAAGTAAACCTTCATCTAATACAGATGTTATTTGTTACTAACAAGTCGATAGTTAACAAAAAAAGAACAAATCCCAAACATGGTAAAAAAAATGGTGCAGTTTGGGTGTTGGACCAGTTCTGAAAGGCTTCATTAACTGTATAGTTATAAACACCTTTCATATTGCAAGTTATAAGATGTATTACGTACAACTTCATGTTTTAAATACGAAAAGTTATTTTCTTGACGATATTATGGTATCCAATGCTTTCATTACACCTACAATAGTCTTCACCCAATACAAAGGTATGCATTACAGTTCATGAAAACTGACTGAAAACCGACTAGTCCAGGAGTCAGGTGCATTTATCTAGGTGTCCAGGTCAGAAAGGTTTGATGACTGTTTCTTATGTAAACAAGCATTTGTCAATGCCAAATGTTGATTGCGTTGCTCCATTGAGCTCGCTCAGTGGTCCTCTGTCAGTTGCTCGTTGTGTTTCTCCTGGTGCTGCAGGCTGCTGTTTTGTACTGGGCTCCTGCATGCGTTGGCACCCTTTTCTGTCCACAAAGAAATCTGAAGCTGTCCCAACAGAGCTCTGTTAAGGTTGGTCACTGCCCCTCTCTGACTCGCTCATTCTGTTTCTCCTGGTGCTGCAGGACGGCCTTTTGTACTGGGCTCCTGCTTCTGTTGGTGGCTTTTTCTGCCCACAAAGAAATCTGCAGTATTCCCGACACAGGTCCATTGAGCTTGCTCACTCCCCCTCTATCATGCGCTTGTTCCATGTCTGCTGGTGCTGCAATCTGGCCTTTTGTACTGGGCTCCTGCTTGCAATGCTGCCTTTTTCTGCCCACAAAGAAATCTGCAGCAGTCCCAACAGAGCTCCTTTGAGCTCACTCACTCACTCCCCCTCCCTCACGTGCTCCTTCTGTGTCTCCCGCTGCTGCAGGCTGCCCTTTTGTACTGGGCTGCTGCCTGCATTGGCGGCTTTTTCTGCCCACAAAGAAATCTGCAGCAGTCCCAAGACAGCTCCATTGAGCTCGCTCACTCCCCTCCTCTCACTTGCTTATTCCGTTTCTGCCGGCGCTGCTGGCTGGTCTTTTGTACTGGGCTCCTGCCTGCATTGCTGCCTTCTTCTGCCCACAAAGATATCTGCAGCAGTCACGCTAGAACTCCGTTGAGCTTGTTCACTCTCTCTCTCACTTGTTTGTTCTGTTTCTCCCAATGCTGCAGGCTGCCCTTTTATACTGGGCTTCTGCCTGCATGGGCACCATTTTTTTGCCCACAAAGAAATCTGCAGCTGTCCCGACAGAGCTCCGTTGAGGTTGCTCACTCTGTCTGTCTCACTTGCTCATTCTGTTTCTCCTGGCACTGCAGGCTGCCCTTATGCACTTGGCTCCTGTTTCTGTTGGCGCCTTTTTCTTCCCACAAAGAAATCTGCAGCAGTCTCGAGAGATCTCTGTTGAGCTTGCTCACTCCCCCTCTCTCACTCACTTGTCCTGTTTCTGCTGGCGGTGCAGGCTGCCCTTTTGTACTGGGCTCCTTCCTCTGTTGGTGCCTTTTTCTGCCCACAAACAAATCTGCAGCAGTCCCGACAGAGCTCTGTTGAGCTCGCTCATTCCCCACTCTCACTCGCTTGTCCTGTTTCTGCCACCGCTCCAAGCTGCCCTTTTGTACTGGGCTCCTGCCTGCATTGCCGCCTTCTTCAGCCCACAAAGAAATCTGCAGCAGTCATGATAGAGCTCCACTGAGCTCGCTCACTTCCCCTCTCTCACTCGCTCATTCTGTTTCTCCCGCTGTTGCACGCTGCCCTTTTGTACTGGGCCCTGTACTGGGCCCCTGCATGCATTGCTGCCTTTTTCTGCCCACAAAGAAATCTGTAGCAGTCCCAACACAGCTCTGTTGCGCTCGCTCTCTCCCCCTCTCTCACTCGCTCATTTTTGTTTCTGCCGGCGCTGCAGGCTGGCCTTTTGTGCTGGGCTCCTGCCTGCATTGCCGCCTTTTCCTGCCCACAAACAAATCTGCAGCAGTCACAATAGAGCTCCATTGAGCTCGCTCACTCCCCCTCTCTGACTCACTCATGTTTCTCCGGGCGCAGCAGGCTACCCTTTTGTACTGGGCTGCTGCCTGTGTTTGCACCTTTTTCTGGTTAGGACCAGAAGATGCCCTGGGATGAAATGGTGCCTGGAATGTGGCGATCCATGTCTAGTCCTCATACCCAAGGGCACCTCCTCTTTGGGTGGGCAAGCAACCGGGATGGCTCACGAACATCCTCCGACCCAGGCGTTGTTATGCAATGCCAGATCCATTAAGAACAAAACTGCACTTATTGCAGATTTTGTAGGAACAGCGGATATGGTTTGCATCACCGAGACTTGGTTAGCTGGAAATGCTGCCTCAATTTTGGAGACAGCTATTCCTCCCAGGTACTCGGTGATAAATTGCCGAGGTTGGATCGCAGGGGTGGGGTGGGGGAGTAGCGATCTGTTCATGACTGAATTGGGCCTCACTGGTGTACCAGTTGAGGAGGCTGAATCATTTGAATGCACTGTGGTAATTGGTGTGGGGTGCAGGATAGCTCTCATTTACCGTCTACCAGGGGATGAAAAGCTGTTCCTGCAGGAAGTAGCAGACTTCACCACTGACATGGCATTGAAGTCGCCCAGACTAATGGTTCTGGGTGACTTCACTGCCTGGGTTGATGTTGAATCCACGCTTATTGGACAACACTTCCTCCAGTTGATGATATCAGTGGGCTTCACAAAGGTTGTTTCCTCAGCTACCCATAATGGTGGTCGCTCTTTTGATCTGGTCTTCCTCCTGGGGATAGAGACCTCCGATTTGGGGGTGGAACCTGTCGGCGATCCGATCACTACACTGTGAGGTTCAATTTTTCTGCACCCTGAGTAGGTCTGCCCCTGTGGAGATGGTCAATTACCGCCCTTTGTGAGACATGGTCCCTGAAGACCTGGTGGTGGCAATTGACCTCTCTGTGTTTGGTGAAACCAGCATAGGTCCAAAGCAGTTAGTTGTGGCCTATAATAAGGTTATTTCTTCAGCTCTTGACTGGATTGCTCCTGTCCGTGTTCACCCCCTTCTGTTTCACCCTTGGGCCCCATGGTTTGACTGGTCTCTGAGGGAGTTGTGGAGGTTGGGACGCAGGTTAGAAAATCGCTGGTGGAAAGCCGCCTTAGATGCCGACCATCTTATATTGTTAGAGCATTATCAACTCTATCAGTCAGCGGTCTCCCGTAAGAAGGCAGAATTCCTGTCCAGGGAAATCGCTGTTACTAGGAATCAACCGGCTCAGCTCTTCCGAACTGTGGACAGGTTGTACACCCCAGCCTGTCTGCAGCTCCATTGATTTTTTTCACAAATGGAGTGTGCTGAGATCGCTTGATTCTTTGCGAATAAGGTGGCAGACATCAGGCAGGAGATCCATCCATTCTGTTCTATGGGAGATGCGGTTGGTCGGAACTCTGTCACTATGCCCTGTGTTTCCTGGAGTACCTTTGATGTGCCAGAGTTTATTGACATTATGAGGATTGTCCAGGGGATGCACCCTATGTGCTGTAGTTTAGACCTGGGCACTACTTCCCTAATTTTGAGTAGTAGTGATATCATCAGCCTGGTCTTAGCTCAGATTGTCTAGTGCTTCTTGGAATGGGTGAGTTTCCAAGCTCCCTGAAGGAGGCAGTGGTGACACCTCTTCTGAAGAAAGCTTCTTTGGACCCGGAGACTCTAGCAAACTACAGACCTATCTCGAACCTTCCTTTTGTGGAAAAGGTTATCGAGATTGTGGTGGCAACTCAACTGGAGAACCATTTAACCATCAATAATTTATACGAACCTCTCCAATCAGGTTTTCGTAAGAGGCATAGTACTGATACTGCTCTGGTTCAGGTGCTCAATGATCTCCTGATGGCAAGAGATCAGAGAAACCATTCCATCTTGGTACTCCTTGATCTCTCTTCAGCTTTTGACACTGTGGACCATGGGGTCCTGCTCGAGCACCTGAGGTCCATCTGTGGGTTGACTGGAGCAGTGCTCAGATAGTTTTCATCCTTTCTCACTGGTAGAACTCAGAGAGCTGCCTTGGAAATATTTTCTTCTAAGTCTTTCTCTCTGCCTTGTGGGGTGCCCCAGGGCTTGGTGCTGTCCCCTATGTTGTTTTCAGTGTATATGCAGCCTGTCAAAGACATTGTAAGATGGTATGGGCTGAGGTTTCACTGTTATGCTGATGATACCCAGCTCTACCTGTCTTTTGCCCCCGACCAGGTTTGTGCTCTCTCGGTATTTAACAGCTGCCTCATTGAAATCCAAAATTGGATGAGTTCCAGCGAATTAAAATAGAATGCAGGAAAGACCAAGGTTTTGGTGGTGGACTCGGGTCACAGGACAGAGGGGTTGAGGACTGATTTGCCCTCTGGTTCATTTCTGTGGGGCGCTCAGATCCTTACCTCTGAACAGGTACTTGACCTGGAAGTGATACTTGACGATGGGCTGACCATTCGTCATCAAGTGTCGGCAGTCATCAATTTAGCCTTTTACCATCTTAGAAAGATTGCCAGGATCAAGCATCACATTCAGTCCAGTGATTTGCCCATTTTGGTCCACGCCTTTGTGACCTCGCACCTTGGCTGTTGTAATTCCCTTTACTTAGGGCTTCCTGGGGTTGATATCCACTGCTTGCAGCTAGTGCAGAACGCTGCTGCACGTTTATTGACTGGGGTATCAAGGAGATCTCACTTTACCCCAGTGCTGCACGATCTGCACTGGCTGCCGGTTCAGTGGCGGATCACCTTTAAGGTAGGTTTGTTAACCTACAAAGCCCTACATGGACTGGGTCTTGACTATCCCTGTGCAACAGTTCCGCTCAGCTGATGAGGGGTTGCTGGAGATTCCGAGGGTTAGTTTGAAGTTATCTGGGGCTTGGGCTTTTATGTTTGTTGCCGTGATCCTCTGGAATTCTCTACCACATCAGCTATGGGAGTGCAGGACAGTGGGGAGTTTCAAGCAGGCACTGAAAACTTTTCTATGGAACAAAGCTTTTCCTGATTTTCTATTATGTTATTCATATTTATTGCTTTATTGAATCTGTATGTATTTGTGAAGCGCCTTGACATTTTAAAAGGCGCTATATTAAATAAAGCTATTATTATTATTATTCTGCCCACAAATAAATCTGTTGCTGTCCCAAGAGAGCTCCGTTAAGGTCGCTCACTCACCCTGTCTTATGCATACATTCTGTTTCTCCTGGCACTGCAGGCTGCCCTTTTGTACTGGGCTCCTGCCTCTGTTGGCGCCTTTTTCTGCCCACAAAGAAATCTGCAGTAGTCCCAACAGAGCTCTGTTGACCTCACTCACTCCCCCTCTGTCACTCGCTCATTCCATTTCTGCTGGTGCTGCAGGCTGCCCACAAACAATCTGCATCAGTCACGATAGAGCTCCGTTGAGCTCGCTCACTCCCCCCCCCAGTGACTCATTCTGTTTCTTTCGCCGCTGCAGGCTGCCCTTTCGTACTGGGCCCCTGCATGCAATGCTGCCTTTTTCTGCCTAAAAAGAAATCCGCAGCAGTCCCAACAGAGCTCCGATGAGCTCACTCACTCCCCCTCCCTTACTCACTCGTTCTGTGTCTCTCGGCGCTGCAGGCTGCCCTTTTGTACTGGGCTCCTGCCTGGGTTGGTGCCTTTTCCTGCCCACAAAGAAATCCGCAATGGTCTCAACAGAGCTCAGTTGAGCTCGGTCACTCCCCACTTCACTCGCTCGATCCTAATCTGTCCCAAACACTGCTTTCCAACAGTGACTGTAGTATTCTGCACCGGAAGCACGAAAACACATTTCAGCCAGGATGTGAAAAATGACAGCTGTACTGTTCATAAGGAAGTGTGTAAAAATGGCAGTGTTGAAAATGTGGCGTGAAAATATTACTAATTTGCGAAGTTACAAGGGTGCGTGGAAACTGCACAACGCACGCTTGTAACACAGTCATATTATGGAGTTTCATCACAAAATTTTCAACATAAGCATTTTAGGACCTTTGCTCATGAACATTGTCAGTGTGATTTTCTTAATGTGTCCCGAAGACTGATTTCCCACAGCAACCACGCTATTGTGCGTCGGAAGAGCGAAAAGACATTTCGGCCAGGATGTGAAAAATGACAGCTGCACTGTTCATAAGGAGGTGCAGAACAATGGCAATGTTGAAAATCTGGAATGAAAATATTATAAATTTGAGAACCTACGAGCGTGCATGCAAACTGCGCAATGCACGCTCGTAACAACAGTTATTTTATGGAGTATCGGCACCAAATTTTCAACATAAGCATTTTAGGACCTCTGCTCATGAACAGTGTCACTGTCATTTTCGTAATCTGTCCTGAGCACTGATTTCACACAGCAACTGCGCTATTCTGCGCTGGAAGTGCGAAAACCCATTTCGGCCAGGATGTGAAAAATGACAACTGTATTGTTCACAAGAAGGTGAGAAAAATGCCAATGCTGAAAATGTGGTGTGAAAATATCCAAATTTACCTGCGAGTTACGGCGTGAGTAACAACTTCGCCAGCAGCTCATAAAACAGTCATTTTGGATTTTTTCGACCAAATTTGCAACATAGGCTTTTTGAGAGCCCACCTCATGAACACTGGCACTGTTGTTTTGTTAATCAGTCCCAAGAGGTATTTCCGCACAGTGACCACGAAATCACCTTTCGGGGCTGATTAATGCCGTGTCTATGGCAGAATTCATGAGGAGGGTTCCCAAAAACCCCATGTTGAAAATTTGGTGCCAAATTTCCAAAACATTACTGAGATATGCATCAAGGTTGAAAAAACCCTATTTATTCCATTATACAGCTTACCTGCATTTCCTCAGTTCGCGGTCGGCTTTGAAGAGTGCAAACGTGTTCCCGGACCATCGAAGATCGCTGTGCCAGACTCCGGCGGTAAGTATGGGGTGAGGGGGAGGTGTGGGGAGGCAGAGTTCGCAGTGGGTGGGAGCGGGTTGTGGGAGGGGGGTAGGGAGATGGCGAGGGCCTTTTTTTTTACAGGGTACAAGAATAAAAACTATCTCAGGACTTTTTTTCCTTTCAGGACCATTTGGCATGCTGGGGTGGGCTCTCAGCGTGCTAACACAGTATTATTTTGGGGGGAGCAGCTGTAGCTGACGGGAGATTGGGAACCCCTGTTGGCACAAAAGGGGGGGCTCCAGAGCTAAGGGGGATTGAGCACCCCCTCAGCACAGGTCTACTGGGTGTTTGGGGGATTATGCCAACAGGGAGTGGGCTCCCCCATTGGCAAATTAACCTTTTTGGGGGGGGATTATGCCGATGAGGAGTGGGATCCCCCATCAGCAAATACTTTGGGAGGGGCATAATGCCAACAGGCAGTGGGCTCCCTCTTCGGCAAATTAAACTTTTTTTGGGGGGGGGACATAATGCTGAAGAGGTAGGCACCCCTGTTGGCAAAAACAAGAGGAGGGACATAAGCTGAGGGGGTGGGCACCCCCTCAGCTTAGAAAAGAAATGGGTGGATGATGCCGACGGGACTGGGCTCCCCGCCAGTAAGCTGGATGGGGAATTCAAGGGACAGCCCTGCAATGAGAGGTCGCTTCCTTATTGCAGCGGATGATGTTGCAATGACGAGGTGGCCCCTGATTGCAGCAGCTAAAACTTTAGAAGGTTGTGGCATGCCGGCTGAACTAGTGTCAGCAGGAGTGGGCCACACCACTGGGGACAGTGGGCCAAGCCTTTAAAGACTGTGGGGGCATTGGCCACAACAGTGTTGTGCCTCCATGACCTGCTTCTTGCAAAAGCTGCCGCAATATGTTTCTTGCGCTTGCGCGCAATTAACATAAAAGTGTGTAGAATCCAGATTTACAACTCTTAGTCACTCAAAGTTGAACGTTTTCCTGGAAAATGCACTGCTTCAATGAAACAAATGAACCATCTGTGAAAATTGTTTATATTTTAATTAATGGTTTCCTTCTTTAATTTCAGTTCTATAGTCTTTTATTGAAATACTACAGACATTGTAACAAACAGCAACCTATGTATCAAATGCTTAATATTAATGTTATTATTTATTTTATTCTATGTTTAACTTGAAACAATCAACTTTTATGACGTTTTATGAACCAAAGTACAACAATCAGTATACTTGCTCACTGTCTTCATTATCTGACGTTGAGCAAATCTGTCTCATCAATATCGACATCGTAGTCACTGTCGTCATCTCCATTTGGATTGTTGTTGTGTTCATTCAATTGTTCACTTAAGGCTGGTGGTACAACTTCACATGTGACCCATGTTGGCTTGTATTTGCCATCCTCATAGGTCCAGCCATTGTCCTCTGGCTTCAGTAATGTCATTTCTGGTTTATCTGTGTTTTTCCATAACAACGAAAAGTAATTTGCATGGCAGATGCGTTGTGTTAGAGTTGATCTGCATGGTGGCAGTGAGCTTGCATCTGCTCCTTTGAACTTTTCTAAGGGTGTGTCTTTGTCACTCGGTCAATACTTGACGTTGAACATACTGTAACTGGCTGTGTTGACACTCTTTACTTTCTGTCTATACAGGGTACACACAAAGCTCTCAATTGTGACCTCAGTTTTTTAAGACAATTGTGGACATCCCAGTTTTCTAAATGCCCGTGTGTACTCTGTATTCTTTTCCATAATTGTTAGAGGTCACACCTTCCCCTTGCCTTTGAATGCTAGTGAATAGTCACACCCTGTCAGTGCATGGAGACCTGGTAGAGCTTCACACACAGGTCTGCCTAACTCTGCTGGCAAGTGGGATACATTTATGAATCTTGTTGTGTTATTTCCTGAATGGCCAACACCCATGTGCAGTCTGAGATTCTTGTTTAGACTTGCGTGATACAGCAGAATAACCAGAATATCAGTATAATCTGCACTGACCACTACATGCACATCTTCACCCTCATTTTGACTGCAAATGTAGTGTATGTGTTGCATGATTCTTGTGTCTACTTCTATGTGTTTGCTTTTTAGGGCCTTTCACTCTAGTCTGAGTATATGTCCAGCTTCCACTTTGTATGAGTAACAAGTTTCTCCTACTGTATACATGAGCTTTTGTATCACCTATAACTTCACAGTACACATCAGAATTCCATGCTGTAGCTAGAAAACCTAGGAGTGCTGTCTTGAATGAAAATGAAGATGGGGATTCAGCAAAGTCTCTTTGTCGGCTTTGGTCAGGACCAGTTATGAGATAGGAGAGTGGAGCGATGCTATGCCTTCCTCTTTTCTCTTGTTCAAGATCTTTGATCCACGGTGACTTGTAACAGTCACTGACAAGGTGGACTTCATTTGCAGAAGTACAGCAAACAAGAGACAGGATGGTTTTTGCCACACTGTGGAATGTTGGTGGCAGGTTTGTAAGACTTCTGATCAAGAATATGGCATCAACCACAATGGCATTTGCAACATCAGGTGGCTAATTTGGACTCTAGTCTCAAGTTTCTTCAGCAGTGTTGACTTCATTGTTGTGTTCATTGATCCATCAATGTTTCCTAAGGAGGAGGGTGCTGGGGTTAGCGGGTAGGCAAACACCATCATAAGTTCAACTGCTGAAGTCACAGACAGACATAGCAAGCATCCAAAGAGGTCTTGAGTTCCTTTCAATTAGACAATTTTCTTGTCTTTGTTCTTAATCTTCACCTTCATTGCATCATTTGCAAAGTTCTTCAGTTTGCATCTTTTGATGGATTCCTCGAACCTATTACCTTTGGTAATGCATTCATCTCTAAACACATGATACATTCGAGTACCTATCTCAATAACCTGTAACACTTCATTTGCTACCTCTTGTGATACTGCTTTTCCACTACCTATTGAATAAAGGTTGCTTTACAGTACATAGGAATGTCTGAAGAATAGATGGCAGTTTTACATTTTCTTCTATTAAGTCTTCAACTTTACTCATTACCTCCTGGGTGGCCATTTTGTGTCAGGTGAAAAACGGATAGTTCAGACTTCATATGGAGCTATTGGAAGTAATGAGTTAACTTTGGTTTTATTATGTAGTTGTACCTTTAGGAGTTCCAACAACTGTTCTCTTATGTGTTGAGCTACTTGTTCTGCTTGTGCTTCCCTCCAGTCAGCCTGTTTCTTAGCAGACCTGATGATTGTACCCACTTTTCTACTTTTGGTATCAAATATAATACAATCTTTGAAGTGATCTGCCTGTTTTGACCAGAAGCTCTGTGGGTCATAATTTGTTTCACGGACACTACACTCAATAAGAATGTCCATGTACCTTTTGTGTAGAGATAGCAATGATTCCTCTTGCATTCCATTAACAATGATGCACTGCACATACTTAACAAGTCTGGAAAAGGCAACCTGCTGACTGTCCCTGAACTGACCGTATTCACATTTTGTGCCCGTGCCCTTTATTCGTTCTGCCTTTTTTACATACTTGTTCTTACAGCTGTTGTGGTTCTTCACTTTGTTGGCTATGAGATCAATACTGCCTACCATCATATTCATTTGTCGATTGTCCATTTCTTTTGCTGCATTTTTTATTATGTCTGCTGCCCCATAAGTTACATATATTGTAGGATATTCAAAAGTCTGCTTTGACCCCTTAGGATTCCTTTTCTTCTATGATTTGCAAAATATACATTCATTTGGGAATATGCCTGATGCAGATGCTGTAGAGTCAGACAGAGCACTATGAACTTGGGAGCGAAGCAGTTTTTCTGGATAGCTCTTTACGATGTCTTTTTTTAATGTTTCATTAGGTGCAAGTTTACCGGAACTCTTACATGCAGTGAAGTTCTTGCAGCAGATATAATGATACCCAAGGCTGCTGGAGTAATGTTCAGGCAATTCAAGACACACCATGTTGTACTTTGACAGTGTTTGACTAGAACGTCCTTCCTTTGCATCAACCACTTTCTCCCAATGAGCATCATTAAAAGGTGGCGGGTCTCCATGGTCTGTCCTAACTCCTGGATCAGTGTGTAGGATGCATTGCCTCTATGATTTGTGAGAAGGCTTGCTAGCCATATCTGATACATTAAATAAATTACATTAATAACTAAGTAAACCAAGTCTGTTAAATAAATTAGATAAATTAAATAAAAAAATAAACCGAGTTTATTACATAAATGTAAAACTTTTAGTTACTCTTAAGAAAGTGCATTTTCCAAGAAAATGTACAACTATGGACAAGTAAGAGTTGTAAATCTGAATTCTACACACTTTTTTACATGAGAAACAGTCATCAAACCTTTCAGACCCAGACACATAGATAAATACACGTGGCTCCTGCTCTAGACTGAGTTGTTGTAACTACATTGAGAACACTGATGTAGTGAGATGTGAAAAATCAAAATAACATGAACATATATTTTAAATTTCTTACATTAGTTGCCAGACTAATAAAAAAACTAAACCTGAATTACAGTTATCTTCTTCTCTCAACATACAAAACGCATGGGCCGACAGAAAAAAAAATCATATTTGGAAATGGCTTTTTTAGGGCTGCAGTGGGCAGAGCCCTGCAGACCTCTTGCTTCCAAAAAAGGACTCCAGATTCCTTGCATTCTTTGTGACTGAACAAGATGTTGGAGTTGCACCACAGTCACCTCCACATCTGTGGAGTGCAATGCTCGCACTGCACTATTTTTTACTTGTTTTGTTGTTTTTGCTGTAAACTGGGGCATAAACTGACTAACCTGAGTTCCTCCCACAACACTGTCCTTGCTCTCAAACATCCTCACACTTACCGTAGAACATTCTATAGCATTCATCTCAGCACAAGTTATTTTTATAGTTTTTTTTAAATGCAAACCTGTAGTCCCTTTATAATGAAATGGAGCAAATGTGGATTCTGTTCCATCTCTGTTCTTGATCCAAGCATCAGCCACTTGCAGCAACTACTCAACTTCCAGCTCACACACTTTATCAGCTGCCTCCCATTCAATCCCACTTAGCCAACTCAGTAGTTTTTACTTACTAAATCCTCTTAGTACTACATTGTTTTGCATTTAAAATTGTTTTTACTGTGAGGGAAGGAGAACAAGAACTAGAGAAGTGAGAGTGAGAGGTCACTCACAGAGATTGCCCACTCATGCTCAGAGACTGGAGTCAGATGGAATTGGCCAAGAGGGCTTAAGTGTGAATTTTAATAAAATGCAAGCTATTTTTCCACACCATCTGTCAGTTACTTATGTTCAGCACTATTATAACATGGGTTGTATAGGGTTGTACAAAACGTGGCACCTGATTGGTGCAGTAGGCGTGCGCAGCCATGGATTAAGCAGCCTCTTTAATCCGTGGCTCTGCAGAGGAATTTAGGTGCTGTGCCACCGGCTCTCATTCTCTGTAGAGAGCAGTGAAACAAAAGTGGCAGCATTATGCTGCTGGCAGAACGTGAGCAGGAGTGGACATGGCGTGATCTGTTCAATGCACAAAGAGCAGACATGTGGGCAGTGTACTGTGACTGAGAGATAGACAGAGACACACAGTGACAGCGAATTCCAATAGTGTGCGTCTCTCTCTCTCTCTCTCTCCATATCTGTGTCTCACTATCTCACTGCATTCCCATACAATGCAGAAGGAAAGTTTTCTCCTGCTGAGTTATGCAGCTCTGTCTGTGTCACTCGACTGAGTGAGAGAGAGACAGTACATTTCCCCCGTACGTATGTGTTGCTGCCCTGTGTCCCACACCTAGATTCCCGGGCCCACCAGCCCCTAAGCTCCTTACTCCTACCATGTAGTGGCAGTCCATTTGAAAGAGGGACACACACACACACACACAGACACACACACACACACACACACACACACACAGCAAGACAGAGCGAGACAAACACTACATTTCCCCTTGATGTAATATGTCAAACGGAGTTGTGTATTCATTGAGTTAGCAGTGAAAATCACTGTAGAAGGCCCCCCTCCCACCGCTGGTACAATCTTTGCCCTGTTTGCATAGGGAATTCTGCCCCTCCTGTGAAGCTGAGCAGCACCCATGTAAAGGAGGGGGAGAGCAAGTGGGAGTGCAGAAATCGTGCTGTGCTGTCCTTGTCTGTGACTCTGTGTGGCACGTCTGTGCTATGTCCGATGGGGTTGCTGTCATGTGAGAGAGAGAGGGACACAAAGAGCACAATACATATGTAGTGAAGAATATCTGTGTCTCTGTGACAGGGAGATCCTGCCACTCTTGAGGACCTACCTTTTCTTAAATCTGTTGCAACAGTTCTTCTATTTCTTAGCCTAATCTATCATTTACAGTTTCTAGCCCATAAGGTTGATCATTTATGGGTGCCCCTTCCCCTTTCTTGACTATGCTATAGTGTTCTCTTTAGTCAGGTCCTTGTACAGGGAGGTTATTGTGGTGACCTCCAAGCATATGTAAAACAACAGGCTGTGTTCCTCTTTGTTGGATTTAGTATGCAATAGCATTATGTCATAAAATACCTTAATGTATATGCCTTATGTGTATGAAACCTGTAAATGTTGAAGATACCACCACACTAGATGTTTTTTAAAGGTTAAAAGTTACTTAGGTGACTGTATTATAGAACTGAGTTACCAGGGTAGAGTACAGATTGTTGAGATACCCCTCGGCACAATACATTCCTGCTTTAAGCTGAACAAGCCTAAAATATCATGGCAATTTGCATATAGATCCCATTGCATTATGGGGGTATGTGTGATGTTGTGTTTCTTTGAAACTTGGCTTTATTGCCAGTGCCCTTTGGGGTAATCCTTGCTTCAGTGCTTCTGCACTGAGATTCTTTGTCTTTAGCTTATTTTTGAGTTTTTGTTTATTGAGCTCCCCATCACCCAAACACACAAGACAAACATAGGGAATAAAATAATTTTCATTAAAGAGATAGATCAATAGATCAGTGGGTTAGTAGGTACTGACCAAATGCAGAGGAAGGACATGCATAGTCTCTTGCTGCAAACTGATATGCTGAACTGGGGATATGCCATTGTTTAAGGTTAGTCCCTGTGTTTTACTGTAAATAAACATCATACAGAGATTGTGTGTTGAACCTGAAGTTCTGTGTCTGGTCCATCTGTTATCCCACAACCCCTCCACACACTTGGTTTTAGAAGTGGGATAACTTGCTGGAAATGTCTGGACTGGGCTAGGGGGATGTTTTCCAATGGATATCACCCAGGTATCCCAGGTGGACTGATGCACCAGGAGTTGCCGGAAGAGAACCCGGAGAAGAAAGTCCGTGGAGTTTTGACCAGAACCATGGCCGACAGACTGGGAGAGAAGCTGCTGCCTGGACCAGACCTGGGAGTTCAGAAGAAGGCCAAGACTGAAGACGATAAAGAGATGCAAGGAGATGAGGAACTACCGTGGGGTCGAGGCAGACCAAAGATGCAAGATGACAATGCCCCTATGGTGAAAAACCTGATGAGGCTAATACAGTTGATGATCAGGCAATGGCTGAAAGCAGACCGACTATGTAAAGAGGTGGAACACCAGTGCCAGGTGCTCAAGAGGTTCCTGCCAGAGAGTTTGGATAAGTTTGGAATCAGAGGAGGATTTTTTGTGTGCTCAGCTGGATCAGGACCCCCTGACTGAGCAGGAGATTCCTTTGTTGCCTGTGTTCCCAGGATGTTACCTGTTGGAGGTCGGAGATGCAAGTATGGAACTTGAATGTGAGACCCCAGGTAAGACTATGCCTAGTGATAGTGTGCTGGGGTTGAAGACTCCAAGCACATAAGAAGAAGCTTATGAGGCTGAAGGAACTTTTTCTCATATTGATACAGCTAAATCTATTTACAGTACTGACTGGGGTATACTGCAGGCTAAAGATGCTAATGTTGCCAAACTGTTACTGTATGTTAAGTTTAAGGAGGGTATGCAGATTAATGGTGGTGTGGGGGCAAAACAAGTATGAACTGAAGAAGGGTGTTCTGTATCACATGAGGCCCAACCCCCATACAAAAAGTGTAGATGCCCAGGTAGTGGTGCCAGAGGCCTACAGACGACAGGTGATGGAGGCTGCTCACTCCAGTCCCTGTGGGCATTTGAGCCATAGCAGTGTCTTGGCTCACCTAACTTCTTCTTATTACTGGTCTGGTGTGTGCAGACAGGTGGTGGCCTACATTAGAACCTGTCCGATGTGCAGTGTAGTGGAGGTTCCTGCTGGGAACAGAAGATATCTGTTCAGCAGAGGTACTGGTTCATGGGGAGTAGGAAGAGTGTCCCAAAGGAAGGGGGGCATTACGGAGAAAAAATGGCACCCTTGGAAAAAGGGAAAACTCCCATGCAGGTCACAAGGTACCAGATGGTAACAGACAGCTGAAATAATATTTAAAAAGGATTGAAACCTGTGTTGGGGTAACATCTAGAGTGTCTACCCTTAAGGCGCTTTTACACACAGGTTTATGTAACAGAATAACTGTTACAGAAACAGTATTCCGTTACATCCCTTGTGTGTAAATTGCATCTGTTTCGGTCCCTAGGTGAGCGATTCGTCAAACCGCAATCTCCTTGTGCGGTTTGCACCGATAATGTACCGTTTTGTGTGCTGTGTAAAACAGTGTTCCGGTACAAAAGGCAGAAAACAGCATTTGTAGAGCAAAACTCTGGGGAGCCAAACAAATGGAGACAAATGTTGCCGGAATACTCGCAGTGTGTAGAAAGGAACCTGAACGCAACAGAGTACAACGGCGCCACACAGGTAACGCTGATTCCATTTTAAAAACCTGTGTGTAAAAGCACCTTTAGATGTCTGTATCAGTTGCAAGCAGAATGAATGAATCAAGAGACATAGTGGGCTTATGTAGAGGGGTTAAATCTAGGACTGGGACCCTGCTTAAAACTGACATGTCTGGTGGAGTTAGAGCACATAATTACTACCCCAGAGAAAATCTTTCTATGGTACTGGACTTTACAGCTGTCCAGATTTTCAGTCAATAAAATATGATGGATTTTCCCTAAAATGAGATAGTGCAGGGAAGGTACAATTAGTCTCTGTTGAAAAATGTGTTAACGCCTCAGGGTAAAGAATGATGATATCCACTGTTTAAAATGGAATGTTTATCATTAATAGGGATTCTGAGATGAAGCTTCTGAAGATGGATGGGTGGAAGCTCCATCCCTTTCTGGGACAGGAAGGTGGTAAGCAGTCTGAGATAACTACTTCCCTCTTAAGGTGGGGGATATGTGACAGGGAGATCCTGCCACTCTTGAGGACCGACTTTTTCTTAAATCTGTTGCAGCAGTTCTTCTATTTCTTAGCCTAATCTATCATTTACAGTTTCTAGTCCATAAGCTTGGCCACCTATGGACACCCCCTCCCCTTTCCTGACTATGCTATAATGTCCTCTTTAATTTTCCTTTTCCCTCTCAGGTCCTCGCACAGGGAAGTTATTGTGGTGACCTCTGAGCTGAAGTAAAACAACAGGCTGTATTCCTTGTTGTTGGATTTAGTATACAATAGTACTATGTCATAAAATACCTTAATGTAAATGCCTTATGTGTATGAAACCTGTAAATGTTGAAGATACCACGGCACTAGATTTTTTTTTATAAAGATTAAAAGTTACTTAGGTGACTGTATTATAGAATTAGGTTACCAGGGTAGAGCCATTAGAAACCCCACATTGTGTGAAAATGCATATAAATTACAGATTGTTTGAGAGGCCCTTTGGCACCATGCATTCCTGGTTTAAGCTGAGCAAGCCTAAAATGTCAAGGTGATTTGCATATAGATCCAATTGCATTATGGGGGTATGTGTGATGTTTTGTTTCTTTGAAACTTGGCTTTATTGCCAATGCCATTTGGGGTAACCCTTGCTTCAGTGCTTCTGCACTGAGGTTCTTTGTCTTTAGCTTGTTTTGTGGTTTTCCTTTTTTGAGCTCCCCATCACCCAAACACACTAGACTAACATAGGCAATTAAATAATTTTCAGAGAGCAGATGAGTGGGTGCTGACTAAGTGCAGAGTCTTTTGCTGCAAACTGATGGATTGAAGAAGGGATATGCCATTGCTTAAGGTTATTTGTGTGTTTTAAATAAACATCACACAGGCTAGCCCATCGGCGGAGCAGTTGGATTTCCACTAGCGATGCCAGCGACCCGGGTTCGGGAGCAGACTTGGGTCGCTGGAGGGTCAGCTGGGGGAGACTGGTTTCAGCGTCCCACGACAGCTTGCCTTCTCTGGGGAAGGGGGGCCAAGGCCCGCTACTTGCCTGACCCCGAGTGGAGGCTCGAGGTACAGCAAGCCCGGTTTGCAGGGGAGACGGCTGTGATGCATGGTGGACGTCAGCGCATAGTGCCTTGACATCAGGGTACACACCATGTGAAAGGAGGAAACCGGAGGAAACAGCCTTCCATCGCTGGGAAGATGGGGCACCAGGAGCGTGCCCTCGATGTGTCACCACTCACCCAGACCAACTTGCCCAACGAAACAAGAAAGTATACGGGGTGTACGGGCCTTGCCTCATCCCCCACCCGGGGGGCACAACTGCAGCTACATGGGGCACAAGGTAGGTTTCGGGTCAGGTGGTTGGCAGAGGGATGACTCCCAGGTGCCCCCGAAGGGTCGGATATGGAGGGCACGTAGGCGGGAAAAATAGAAAGTTAAAAAATAAATAAATAAATAATAAACGTCACACAGAGATTGTGTGTTGAACCTGAAGTTCTGTGTCTAGTCCATCCCACAACCCCTCTACAGTCTTTCCCCCCACAGGATGCTCTGTGTGTCTATGTGTGTCTCGCATGCTCACTGTTATCTTGCTAAGTTGAAGTGCTATGAAGTCAGTTCAGCAGTAGACAAAATAATGTATGTTTTTAAACAACTGACATTGTCTTCAGAGAGCGTGGCTTGTCAGTTTTGACAGAGCGAGTTGGGAAATGGGGTGGTGAGAGAAAGAGAGAGTGAGGCACACACACAGTGACAGTGTGATCGACTTCCGACAGTGTGTCTCTCTAGGTTTGTTTACAAGGCACCACCGCCACGTGGATTGCTGGGGCCATGCCTCCCTGAAATGCTGTGGATCAGTGTTCAGATGGCATGGCCAGGGGAGTGCTGTAGATGCCCCCATTAAAGTTCCAGTGATTCAGGGGGGGTTCTGTCCGGGAAGGGGGTGTGGGTATGGGTCGGGCTCTCCTATGGGGGCCCCAGAGCTTGAGCATGGGTCTTTTGACCCGAGTGCAGCTAAACCTTGTTTCTGGCTCTGTAAATAGAGCTGAATTTGGGAAAGTGATTTTATTGTGAATTGATTTGAAGGAAAAGGAGTCTCAGAATTGAGCCGTGAGGTGGGTATGCCAGGTGAGGTGAGGCGGCCAGGCTTTTGACTGGGACCTCTAGGTCCAGTCATACTACACCTGTGCTCTGCGAGCTGCACTGGCTGCCTATTCAGTGGGGGATCACCTTCAAGGTTGGCTTGCTAACCTTTAAAACCCTACATGATCAGGGCCCCGGCTACTTGCAATCCCTCCTGGTACCCTACTGCCTCCTCTGCCCTCTCCGATCTGCTGACGAGGGATTGCTAGAGATTCCCAGGTTGCGACTGAAGACATCTGGTGCCCATGCTTTTTCTTTTTCTGCTCTAACCCTGTGGAATTCTCTGCCTCGTTGGTTAAGAGAATGCCTGATGATTGATAGGTTTAAAATTGAGTTGAAAACTTATTTATTTACTTTGGCCTTCCCTAACTATGGTTAACTTGTTTTATTGTTGTTTTAACTTACATTTATATTTGTTTGTTTTTGCTTTTATGTACAGCTCCTTGGTTTTGAAAGGCGCTATAAAAATAAAGTTGATTTGATTTATGAATATGTATACATTCATGCCTAGTGTCATGGCTCAACTCTGAGCCTGTGTTTTCTTTGATTCTGAGCCCTCGGTTTGCAATAAAAAACACTTTCCCAAGTTTAGCTTTCTTTACACAGCCAGAAAGGACATTTAGCTGAACTTGGGTAGGAAAAGTTCCTATACTGTAGCCACAAGGGCATGCTGGGAAAAGTTATTACAATGTTGTAGGTGGTGAAGGTGGTTCACACAGCAAAGTGAAAGCAGCAAAACACCTGCACCACCATGCAAACCCAAGAAAACAGGGATTGCGGCCACAATGGAATGGAACCCGAAATGGACAAACTGCAGTGTTCAGACATGCAGATTGGCAATGATCTAGCTGCTGTGCACCTCCAAGAATGCCATGGAACTGGCCATGTGAACAAGCCTTCTGTCTCATTATCGCACAAACAAAGGGGGAAAAACACAATTTCCCTTTCAACCCCCATCCCAACCCAATGCTGTCACAACTGTGCCCGCAACTCGCTTTCTCTTTCTGTTTGTGCTGCCACGGCTCAGTCTCTCTCTCTGTCGCACTCAGAAGCCTCTCACTAAGGACTGACTGCATTGTTCTGTGGGGGTTGGGGGGGGATTGGACAGCTCATTCTGAGTGTGGAACACTGACCACATGGACCCAGACAACCTGTTAACAGGCAATTGCTCATGTCCTTCAGTCCTGGACTGAGAGCACACAGGACGGGATTTGATGCAGTGTTTGGTGGTCATGACAGATGAATGTCAGTGTCACATACTGAGCTACACATCGGGGCTTCTGTGCCAAAGGGGATTTTGTGAAGTCTGTGGGTGCCACCGAGAGATGACTACAAGGCTCATTCACACTGCGGCTTGCCTCAGCGGCTACTTTCTAATCATTCCAAAAAATTTAAATGAAATGTTAGAGAGGCACGTTCATATGGCATAGGTGTTTTCGGTGCCCTTTTCCTTTCTGGTAATTTGGGTGTTGTTCTGGTCACCTACACCACTCCACAAACCCAGGGAAAGAGGGATCGTGGTGGCAACACCACACAATGGAAAACTGCCCGAACGGCAAGGTTCACACATTGGCAGGAGCACCGATCTGGCCGCTGTGAGCCACTGAGAATGGCTCACAGTCAGTCGTGTGAACGAGTGTGACTGTGGGAGAGCAACATGCACACAATCTGTGTCTCTCACCACTTTCCTTGGAGCAGCTCGCACATGTGACAAATGGCATGGTGTAAGCTAGTATGTGTGCTATGTCCTCTCCCTCTGTGATGCAGTAACCTCCAGAACTTCGACCCACCCTCAGGACATCACCCGCAGCAACACTTGAATGTAACACATTGAGGGCGGGTCAGAGACTGTATTTTAACCTGCTAGTATCAGGTGCATGTTTTTCATGCATGAACGCATTCACTGCATCACCCAGGACAGACACGCAGTATCTCCCAGCAAAACACAGAGAGAGAGAGACAGAGGGAGAGGACATAGCACACATACTAGTTTACACCATGCCATTTGTCACCGCAAACTGCGCTCTGTAGTATCTAGTCACTATACAGTGTCAACATAAACTGGTGGAAGTCACTACTTTACTGTGCTAAAAATGGACTTTATAGGTATCAGCCCCCTGCAAATGTGGGGCTTATATTCCCACTGTTTAGGCATCTCTTTCCCCCTCCTACCCCCCCCATCCACAACCAAAGTTGGGAAATGGATTTAGTGCTCTGGGGGATAGTGCTCTGGATGCCTCAAGGTGGCAGCAGCGAGTAAGAAAAGGGTATAAAAAGGGACTGACAGGAAGTAGCAGGGCCTTTTCCAGCCCAGGCATTAGACCTGGGGCTGGAAGGGGGAGGCTGGAAGAGCAGAATCAGGACCAGAATAGGTGGGCAAGTAAGGGAGCTCGGTGGCCCAGGAGGGCCACTGGGGAAACCTACTAAAAAAATGCTGTCAGGACGGTTTTATGTGCCATGGCCGATGAGGAGTGGGGGTATGGTGCTCCATTGGGAACACAGGTAGCCAGGTCCTAGGGCATTAGGAGGCTTTAGTTAGCCTAGCCGAGAGATGTAGGAGCCCTTAGGAAGCCCGTTGGTGTATACCCAGGTCGCCAGGGCTGGGAGGGCTGTGGCAGGGCCCTCTCAGGAGGGGAACTGGTGGCAGAGGTTCCTCTTGTTTTCTGGTGTGGCAGGGCAGCATGGGGAGTCGAGAGAGCCTGGAAGCCTTTCACCTGAATCATGGGGCTTATTTGGAGGGACAGCTCCTGGGGCGCTGGTCCATAAATTCCGGGTGGGTCACAGATCAAAGAAATGGTAGACTTTGGAGGGTAGTCCCCATGCTGGAGCTTAATTCAAGCCCAGGAACTCTAGCAGGGATGTGGGCATGGCAGGGACTCCTGGTAGGAAGTAGGTAACAGCAGAAAACCCCGGAGTGAATTGGGGGGCCATGGAGTGCTGAGGCGGAGGCAAGTGATCAGTGTAGAAGTGACCTCAGCCCTGTACATCAGTGCCAGCTGTTTGGAAGGTGGGCCAGGGCCTGGGTCATCAGGAAAATTCCTGGATACCTTTGTGATTTGGGCCAACACCCAGAGGTCCAGATGGGGAGGGCTGCTCGCTTTCCCACACCAGTGAAAGGGGGGCATCCAGTGCCATAGTAAAAGGGACCCAGTTAGAGAAAAGTAAAAGGAAAGCTTGGCTTACCGGATCCTTTATATACCAGGAGATTGCAGGGATATGGGTTCCAGGGTCTTGGGTAGATCACCCAAGAGTGGAAGCAGTAGGAATAGAGAATCCTTCTGGTGTCTGCTAAATCTGTGGTTCTGTTGTCTATTAGGTCCAGCTGAAGTGTCCAAAGTTATGGCCCCATGGAGCTGATCATTTTCTAGAGAAGAATGGTGACCCCTGTACTGCTGGAATCATTTGCCATGCAGATGAAAATAAAAGCCAGTTGAGGAGAAACAGTGGTTTGTGCCTTTTTTGTCTGTAGGGGGAGGGTAATGAAATGAAATCCTTTTTCCCTCATATTTGCAGTCTGATTAATTTGTCACGAGTTACATTCCAGAGGTAGAATCCAGCCTGTTTGGGCTGTAAGGGCTTCCGTGGGACCTCTGTAGGAGAAGAGGAAGGTCTCAGTCTGGTGGTCAGCTCAGGGAGGAGCTCAGATGTGGAGACTGAGGAGGAAAGTGCAGAGCTTGAAGACAACAAGCAGGTAGGCGACATCTGTTTTCCCTGTTTCAGTGGTGTGCAAAAGGTCTCTAATGTTAGTACTTTTGAGTGCTCCCTTCTTCCTGCCTGGAAGAACTGCTAGTAAAAAGTATGCCCCTAAATGAGGCAGGAGGGAGGGGGTTACACTGTGGGGGCTACTCATCCGGGATGTCCCCGAACCCCAAAATCGCTGCCGGACCACGAGCCTTGTGGTCCACGGTATGCCAGGTTTCCAGGCCTGGTTGGTCGCTGTTGTGCACGACTAAATTACTGTGGGGTAGGCCTGGAGCAGGCATTAGGCCTAGCTGGCTTGCTGGTGTGGTGTACACGCATGACTTGCTTGTCACGTGACCCTCAAGAAAGGTTCTGATTGGAGGATGGGTGAAAGGAAGCAATAGCAGCCGCATGAAGAAGTGCCATTTTGGAGAATCAGAGCAAGTGGAGTTGAGGGAGTGAGACCAGCAGTAGCAGAATGCTAGAGGAGAATAATGATAGTGAGAGCAGAGCTAGAGAGATTGATTCTGGATCGCATTATTCAGAGCAGGCAAGTGGACTGGACTGCATATTTTTTGGAGCAAAAGAACTGTGGGCTCCTAGAGACTGTGGGACTGGGAGGGAAGGAGAATCAAGCACAGGCATCCATATGGATTGGCAGCAAGTGGTAGTGTGGGAGATGCATACAGACCTGAAACAACCCCTCAGGAGGAACCCCTGGCTACAGTTCCTGCCTCACTTCTCTCCTGGCTCTGGAAAGCTGGGGGAAAATGCAAGGGGCATGAATGTTGTGTGAGGTGTAGATTTATAGGAGAGCCAGTAAGTCGGTTGCCTATATGCCCCTATTGTATAGGCAGAGCACCAGTCCCGTGTAGAGGGATGTATGCTCCCAGTTCCACCTCCAGCTTATTTATCCCATGGTCACCAGCCAGAGGGGATTCAGAGGGTTTCAAGAGACTGTCCCTGGGAAGGAGCACCCGTGTCTAGGTGGAGGAAACCCAAAGCAAATCCCCAGATGTGATAGTGGAGGCTGTAGAGGAAGAAGGTGCAGGTGCATCAGAGAGGGACAAAGGTGATGGGGAACACAGCCATCTGCGCAGCTCTCCGCCACCGGCTACCGGCTATCCTACGGGTAGAGGGAGGGGCAGAGACCTCAGACAACTGGTTTGGGATCCTCCAGGGCCCAGGGGACCCTCACCATGGCCCCTGTGCAGCAGTAGCCCTCAGGCTTTATTCAGTAAATCGGAGCATGTCTGGGGTGCCAGGAGCAAAGCCAAATCCATAGAGAATGTCCCTGAGTCTGAGCCTGCACCTGGTTCAGCCAGAGGAAGGGTTGGTGAACCACAAAACCTAAGGGAGCTGGATGAGGAAAAATATGTTGGCAGACAGTTCCAGTTCCAGGACCACATGGTGGTCAGGGCAATCTCTGGGTCCTACCACCACTCAGTTATCACCTTTGGTAATACCACCCCACAGCTCCCGGTCTGGGCTAAGACACTCTGGACCTGGATGGACAGGTTAATCCCAAATGACCCATTGAACCTAAAATATCAATGTGGGATATGGCTACCAATGGAACAAGCCAGGAGAACCAGCATGAGGGACCTGCCCGAGCAGAATCAATCTGAAAAGTAGGTTTGCAGGAGGCCGTGGGTAGAATATCCTAATCTGAACTATCCTTATGTGCCAGAAAGAATTTGGGATATTACTGAGGAGATGTGGGAGGACTGGATTTTCAGGGAGCAGTTGGAGAGGTTGAAGAACTGTCCAAAAGGAGGAAGTGCCCCATCTCAACACTTGTTCCAGCAGGCTTGATCGATGTGCCACACAGGGACCTGGTCTGAACTAACCATTTTCAAACATTTCACTATGGTCCAGGGCTTAACTGGGACTCGGACAGAGTATTACATTTTGGACCTAGATTCTTTTAGAGAGGTGACCACTAAGCTGGACCCATTGTATTATTTCCCTCCATGTGGTGGGACCTGCAACCTAGGCCTCTTGGATTAAAACTTGTGGGCTGCGCCAGGACAATTGCTCTATGGAGCTGATATGGTGACTTTGATTCAAGTTTCTAATCAAGCTCTTAAACTGAAAAAAAAGTTTTATGGTTACTGTTTTTTGATCATGATAAAGTATGCTTTGGAAAGATTGGTGAGACAATGTGTGTGCATGGTGAGTGAGTGGTCTGGAGTTTGTGCACAGAGAAACTTATTTTAAAATTTTGGTGGGAGGTATCTAGGGGAATGTCTGCTACCTCATTATTAATGTTTAGCAAAAAATCCTAAAGAAAATCTTTTGAAATGCATAATCATTATGAAAAGTGATTGTTATTTACTGTTTAAGAAAGAAATAATGATGGTTGTGACTAGCACTTTAGATTTATTTCGTGGCGCAGGTAGGGCTTAGAGATTAGATGTTAGGGTATAGTTTTGGGCTAGGTAGGCAGGCTAGGTGGTGTCTGGTGGCCAGGCATGGTGTGTTCGGTACCAGAAGGCTGCGAATTGTGCATACTCAGCCTGATGGGAGTGGACCATCACTGGACCCTTGCCTTCATTCCCAGGAAGGAATGATTTCCTGTGTGGGGGAAGAGTGTAAGCCCTCTGCAAATGCAGGTCTTATATTCCCACTGTTTAGGCATCCCTTTCCCTCTCCTACCCCCCCACCCCAAGCTAAGAAATGGGTTTAGTGCTCTGGGGGATATTGCTCTGGACGCCTCAAGATGGCAGCAGAGAGTAGGAACAGGGTATAAAAGGGGACTGACAGGAAGTAGCAGGGCCTTTTTCAGCCCAGGCATTAGGCCTCTGGCTGTAGGGGGGAGGTTGGAAGAGTAGAATCAGGACCAGAATAGGTGAGCAAGTGAGGGAGCTCGGCAGTCCAGGAGGGTCAGTGGGGAAACCCCCCAAAAGAGTGCAGTCAGGATGGTTTTATGTGCTGTGGCCGATGAGTAGTGGGGATATGGAGCTCTGTTGGGGACACAGGTAGCCAGGTCCTGCGTTGTGGGGGGATAGAGCATTAGAAGGCTTTAGTAAGCCTAGCCGAGAGATGTAGGAGCATTTAGGAAGCCTGTTGGTGTATACCCAGGTTGCCAGGGCTGAGGGGTTTTGGCAGGGCCCTCCCAGGAGGGGAACTGCTGGCAGAGGTTCCCCTAATTTTCTGGTGTGGCAGGGCAGCATGGGGGGTCGAGGGAGCTGGGGAGCCTTTCACCTGAATTGTGGGGCCTGTTTGGAGGGACAAGTCCTGGGGCGCAAGTCCATAAAGTCTGGGTGGGTCGCAGATCAAAGAAATGGTAGCCCTTGGAGGATGCTCCCTATGCTGGAGCTTAATTCAAGCCCAGTAACTGTAGCAGGGATGTGGGCCTGGCAGGGACTCCCTGTAGGAAGTAGGTAACAGCAGAAAACCCCGGAGTGAATTGGGGGGCCATGGAATGCCGAGATGGAGGCAAGTGATCAGTGTAGAAGTGGCCTCAGCCCTGTACATCAGTGCCAGCTGTTTGGAAGGTGGGCCAGGGCCTGGGTCATCAGGAAAATTCCTGGATACCTTTGTGATTTGGACCAACACCCAGAGGTCCAGATGGGGAGGGCTGCTCGCTTTCCCACGCCAGTGAAAGGGGGGCGTCCAGTGCCATAGTAAAAGGGACCCAGTTAGAGAAAAGTAAAAGGAAAGCTTGGCTTACTGGATCCGTTATATGCCAGGAGATTGCAGGGATCTGGCTTGAGGGTCTTGGGTAGATCACCTGGGATTGGAAACAGTAGGAAAAGAGAATCCTTCTGGTGTCTGCTAAATCTGTGGTTCTGCTGTCCATTAGGTCCAGCCAAAGTGTACAAAGTTGTAGCCCCACGGAGCTGATTATTATTTTCTAGAGAAGAATGGTGACCGCTGTATTGCTGGAATCATTTGCCATTCAGGAGAAAATAAAAGCCAGTTGAGCAGAAGCAGTGGTTTGTGCCTTATTTGACTGTAGGGGGGAAGTTAATGAAATGAAATCCTTTTTTCCCTCATATTTGCGGTCTGATTAATTTGTCACATGTTACATTCCAGGGGCAGAATCCAGCCTGTTTGGGCTGCATGGGCTTCCATGAGACCTCTATAGGAGAAGAGGGAGGTCTTGGTCTGGTGGTCGGCTTGGGGAAGAGATCAGATGTTGAGACTGAGGAGGTAAAGTGCACAGCCTGAAGACAGTAAGCAGGTAGGAGACATCTGTTTTCCCTGTTTCAGTGGTGTGCAAAAGGTCTTGAATGTTAGCGCTTTTGAGTGCTGCCTTCTTCCTGTCTGGAAGAACTGCAGTAAAAAGTATGCCCCTAAACGGGGCAGGAAGGGGGTTGGTTACACTGTGGGGGCTACCCGTCCGGGAATTCCCCGAACCCCAAATCCACTGCCAGACCGTGAGCCTTGCAGACTGCAGTATGCCAGGTTTCCCGGCCTGGTTGGGCCCTGTTGCACACTACTAAATTGCTGTGGGGTAGGCCTGGAGCAGGCATTAGGCCTAGCTGGCCTGCTGGTGTGATGTGCACATGTGACTTGCTGGTCACGTGACCCTCAGGCAGGGTCCTGAATGGAGGATGGGTGAAAGGTAGCTGTAGTAACTGCACGAAGAAGCACCATCTTGTGGAATCAGAGCGAGTGGAGCCGAGGGAGTGAGACCAGCAGTAGCAGAATGTTAGAGGAGAATAACGCTAGCGAGAGTAGAGCTAGAGAGATTGATACTGGAGCGCATTATTCAGAGCAGGTAAGTGGACTGGACTGCATATTTTTTGGAGCAAAAGAACTGTGGGCTCCTAGAGACTGTGGAACTGGGAGGGAAGGAGAATCAAGTGCAGGCATCCACATGGATTGGCAGCAAATGGTAGCGTGGGAGATGCATAGAGGCCTGAAACAACCCTTCAGGAGGAACCCCTGGCTACGGTTCCTGCCTCACTTCTCTTCTGGCTCTGGAAAGCTGGGGGAAAATGCAAGGAACATGAACGTTGTGTGAGGTGTGGATTTATGGGAGAGCCAGTAAGTCGGTTGCCTATATGCCCCTATTGTATAGGCAGAGCATCAGTACCGTGTAGAGGGATGTATGCACCCAGTTCCGCCACCAGCCAGAGGGGATTCAGAGGGTTTTGAGAGACTGTCCCTGGGAGAGAGCACCTGTGTCCAGGTAAGGGAAAAGGAAATGGAAAATTGTTTAACCAGGAAAGGCACACTAAGCCAGAGCTTGTTTCCAGGTGCGACCTGGGAGCACAAGGAATTTAAGTGACTTGCTCAGGGTCACACAGTATACAAGCGGGGGCTGATAGGATTCTAACCCAGGTCTCCAGGTTTGCAACGCAGTGCCTTTAACCACTACGCTATACTGCCTCCAGGTGGAGGAAACCTGAAGTGAATCCCCAGATGTGACAGTGGAGGCAGTAGAAGAAGAGAGTGCAGGTGCACCAGAGAGGGACAATGGTGTCGGGGACCATAGCCATCTGCCCAGGTCTCCGCCACCGGCTACCGGCTATCCTACTGGCAGAGGGAGGGGCAGGGGCCTCAGACAACCAGTTTGGAATCCTCCAAGGCCCTGGGACCCTCACCATGGCCCCTGTCCGGCGGTAGCCCACAAGTTTTATCCAGTAAATTGGAGCCATTCTGAGGTGCCAGGAGGAAAGCCGGATCCATAGAGACTGGCCCAGAGTCTGAGCCTACACCCGGTTCAGGTGGAGGAAGGGTTGGTGAACCACAAAACCTAAGGGAGCTGGTTAAGGAAAAATATGTCATCAGCCAGTTCCAGTTTCAGGACCACATGGTGGTCAGGGCAATCCCTATGCCCTACCTCCGCCCAGTTATCACCTTTGGTGATACCACCCCGCAGCTCCTGGCTAAGACACTGTGGACTTGGATGGATGGGTTCAACCCAAATGACCCGTTGAACCTAAAATATCGACAGGGGATATGGCTATCAATGGGACAAGCCAGGAGAACCAGCATGAGGGACCTGTCCAAGTGGAATCAGGCCGAGAGGTGGGTTCGCAGGAGACTGCGGGTAGAATAGCCCAATCTGAACTATCCTTATGTGCTCTGGGGGATATTGCTCTGGATGCCTCAAGGTGGGAGCAGAGTGCAAGAAAAGGGTATAAAAGGGGACTGACTGGAAGTTGGGGGCCTTTTGCAGCCTGGGCATTAGGCCTGGGGCTAGAGGGGGGAGGCTGGAAGAGTAGAACCAGGACCAGAATAGGTGGGCAAGTGGGAGTTACATAGATATTAATTTCACAGCTATGATGTTTTAGAACACAGTCTATCAATTACTAAGATAAAATCTAATAGACAGCCAACACTTCATTTTTTAGGTTTTAAGTGCATAGTATGACTGGCACTGCAAACTGCTGCTGTTCAGCACCATCATGAGCTATACAGATCCAAAGCTACAGTGGTACTGAAGAACATGTAAAAAATCTAAACTGTCAACCTTACTGTGTACAAAAACTGACTTTTTTTTGGGTATTTATTTAACAGTAATGATTTTTTCCTACACATTGTCAATTACTCCGATAGGCACGAATATACAGCTGACACTCAATTGTTTTCTCAATAAGCTCTCTCTGGGTAAAAGGCACCACAATGTGTTGTTTAGCACTTCTATGAACACATTTAATGTGTTTTTTTATTCACTGTAACATCTCCTCTTGTCTCACTCACCTGGGCTGCCCCGGAGCCCTCGGAGTCCTCAACGTACTTCCCCAAGGGGGCCGGGCATGAATCCTGGCCGGATCGCCAATGGTGACTTGGTGCCTCCACCTGGGCCAAAGGTATGGCCTCCTGTGGGCAGGACAGGTTACCACCCCCCAGGAACAATGATATATCCCCTTAGTGATTGGCCCCTCTGGCACAGTTAGATTAACACTCCCACCCAACAACAATGATAACAAAGCGCAAAACACAAACACTTATGTAAGATGGCAAACAATAATCCCTCTTTATTTAAAATGATCTAAGACAGAGGAGGTGAGGGCTACTCCCTCGAGCTTCCATAAAATAAGGCACACAACCCAGTATGAGCTCCCCCCCCCCAGGTGCACACAGAACAATCCCAGACAGTGGGTACCTCACCGTTCTCAGTTGCAGGCCTGCAGTCTCTCATTGGGGCCCTTGCAGAGCAACACAAATTCAAAGAAAATCAGTCTGTCATTGGGGTTGGGGCTCTTCCCCAACCTTCCTAGCTGATGCAAACAAAGAGCTGCAGCTCGTGGTATTCACAGCTTCCCCAGGAGGGTGATGGTCTCCCTGATTCAAGGATATGCAAGGAGGGTGGAGGAGGCACTGTTCTTTACCGGTAATGGAGGGTGTGCACCCACAGTTCTCTACTGCCCCCTAGGGCAACACAATAGGGGATAGAGAACAGGCACCACGGGCTTGAGGAGGGCATTGATTGGGAGGTTTGTGGACTTGCCCAGGGTGTCATATGTGAGCTTTACAGTGGGCCGGGGAGGCCGGCCCAATCTTCGAGGCTGGGCATCGTCAGGTACAGGACCAAGTCAGTGGTGGTGGTTTGCCCTGTTGGGTCATAGTCTACCGTCCCCTCTTGGGGCTGACCCGGTACCTCTACACTATCTGGGATTAGATCAGAAACAGGGGTGGGGCTGTAACTACAGCCAACTCACTGTCTGGTGGAGGAGAGCACACCAGGTGGCCTTCTTGACTATCCCAAAACACTACCTAGATTGGGCCCTAACACAGAAACAATGGTCCGGGCCTCTGGAACAAATGACCAGGCCTCTGGGTTCAAGCAGGACATAGGATCTGGGTGGTTGGTACTCGTGGAAGGGCTGGAGTTTTGGCAGTACCACTTCCACTGGGTGGAGGGACTGTCTGGATCCATCCCTCACTGAGAGCAGGTGGAGTCCCCCTCCTCGCTCTCATTGCTGGAGTGGCCCCTCTGCTCTTCCTGGGGTGGTGGGGGGGTGGCGTTGGGACCCTTGGTGGAGTGGCCCATAGGGGAAGACAAGACCAGTCCCCCATGCTTATGCTTCCCCCACGTTATGGGCCGTCTTGCTGCCGGTGGGTCAGGTCCCGGGGCAGGGTTTGTCACGATCTCCCCATGAGGAGCAAATGATTACGGTGCACCGTTTTCTTGAGCCTAGGACCATGCTGCTGCTTTATACGATACACTGGCAGGCTAGACAGTTTTTCCACCACAAGGTAACTGTCCGGGGCACACTGGTCCTAGATCTTGTGCTTCTCCTGGAGTCTCAGATTACGCAGCAAGACCCTGTCTCCTGCTCCCAGCTCCTGACTGTGTACTCTGGTGTCATACCTCCTTTTGTTCTCCTGACAGCTATGAGCCGTCGCTTCAGAGGTGAGCTTGTACGCTGCCCAGAGCTGTTCCCTCAGCCTGATGGTATACTCACAGTATGACTTATGGGAGGTACCATCAGCGGATACCCCGAAGCAAAGGTCCACTGGCAGCCACGCCTCATGACCAAACATGAGGTAAATGGGGGAGCACCGGGTCACATAATTTTTCTTACAGTTGTACGCGTATACCAACTGACCGACCATTTGACTCCAGTTCACTTTGTCCATGGGGTCCAGGGTGCCCAACATGTTCAGCAATGTCCTGTTGAAGCGTTCAGGCTGTGGATCCCTCTGGCGATGGCAAGGGATGGTGTGGGATTTCTGTATGCCATAGGACGACAGAAACTCCCTCACCAAATGACTCTCAAAGTCCCAGCCCTGGTCAGAGTGGATTCTTTTGAGGAGGCTGTAATGCTGGACATACTGCTGTAGGACCTTAACCACAGCGCTCACCTTCTGGTCTTTTCTGGGGAAAGCCTGTGCGTACCAGGTGTAGTGGTCCGTGATGACCAGTATGTTAGCAGTGTTTTTTTGGTCAGGTTCCAAGGACAGAAAATCCATGCACACCAAATCCAGGGGCCCACTGGTGCTGATGTTGACCAGAGGAGCGGCCCGTTTGGGCAAGGTCTTTCGCTGGATGCACTGCAGGCAGCACTTGCAGTGGCTCTCCATGTCCACTTTCATCCTGGGCCAATAGAACCTGGCCCTACATGTATCTAGGGTGCAATCATAGCCCAGGTGTCTCATATCATCATGTAGGAACTTGAGGACAGCCCCACGGTATACTGTAGGCAATGCCAACCGCTGATTAGGATGGCCCGGATGGTCCTAGTCCTGCACCGCGCGCAGCAGCAATCCATCCCGCAGGACCAGTTTGTTCCACTCCCTTAGCATTCGGTGGGCATCAGGATGACTGCTTTGTTCATGCCAGAGGGATTTCCCCTCCGCAATAGCCCAAAGAAGGTCTTGTATGCCTGTGTCCGATGCCTGCTCATGCAGCAGGTCAGACTTACTAGGCTGAGGCAGGGACGAGAGATCCAGGCCTGCGAAATTTAGATAAGCCGGCAGGATAGTTTGGGGGGCAGCAACCAGTACCTCTATACTTTGGGTGGCACATGTGACAGTGTCAGGAGGGAGCTCCACCAGTGAGCAGAATGCTTGAACCAGGGCCAATCTGACCTGGACTGGGGGGTCGGGGGTGCTGCCATGTGAACGTCGGGACAAGGCATCCGCATCCACGTTGGCTCATCCACTCTGATACTCCAGACTGAAATTGTATGTGGAGAGGGCTGACAGCCATCGGTGCCCTACCACGTCCATCTTCACTGTGGTGGTGATGTACGTCATGGGGTTGTTGTCAGTGTGCACAGTAAATGGGACCCTGTACAGATACTCGTGGAACTTTTCTGTCACTGCCCACTTCAATGCCAAGAACTCCAGTTTGTGAAGTGGGTAATTCCTCTCGGAGGGGCTCGGGCCATGGCTAGCAAAAGCCACAGGGCGGAACCCCTCAGGATACTCCTGATACAGGATAGCACCCAGCCCACTCAAACTGGCATCTATGTGCAGGACATAGGGCTTAAGGGGATTCATGAATGTGAGGACAGGGGCCTCCCCCAGTCTCTGGTTGATCTTCCTGAAGGCATCCTCAGACTCTGGAGTCCATCAGCCCCCAAAAGGCTCACCAATGTGCAGGTACCCCTTACGAGAGGTTTGCACCTTCTTCTGGTTCACCAGAGGGTACCCTTGCATCAGGTTGTTCAGAGGACGTACAACCAAGGAGTAATCCTTCACAAACCAATGATAGTACCCACAGAACCCCAAGATGGACTGCAAGGCATGCAAGTGGGTGGGCCGGGGCCATGATTGAAGGGCCTCCACTTTAGCCACGTCCATCTGCACCCCTTCGGCCAAGATGATGCGCCCGACATACTTAACTGCAGGCTGACAGAACTGACATTTGTCAATGGAGACCTTTAGGCTGAACTCTTCCAGCCAGTCCAGGACCTTCATCAACTGGGCCTCGTGTTTTTCCAAGGTCCGCCCTAAGATAATGAAGTCACCCAGAAAGACTATGACCTCGAGCAGGTTCATGTCTCCCACAGCCCTTTCCATCAAGTGCTGGAAGGTGGCCGGGGCTCCAGATATGTCGTGGGGCATATGCCCGAACTGGTAGAACCACAGCGGGCATATAAAAGCAGTTATCTCCTTGTCCCCATCTGCCATGGGGATCTGGTAGTACCTGCTCCAGAGATCCAGCACGGAGAACCACTTGCTCCCCGACAAGCTGTCCAGTGCATCCGCCACTCTGGCTACCATGTACTGGTCTGGGATAGTTCACTTGTTTAACGAGCGGTAGTCGATGCACATCCTTACTGCTCTGCTCTTCTTCCAGGCCACCACAATGGGGGAAGCATACAGGCTCTGAGACTCTGTGATGACCCCGGTGTTTAGCAACTCCAGCAGGTGTTTCTGAACATCCTCCACATTACCCAGGGCTAACCTCTGCGACTGTTCCCTGAATGGGTGGTCGTCACTCAGCTGGATATGGTGTTCTTCCCCAGGGATGACGGACACGGCTGCATCACACCTAAAGATAGTGGCCAACACACAACCCCTCTGGATGGTCACTGGCCTTTTGGACTCATTCTAAACCCTCACAGTAACTTGCCGGGCATGGGAACAATCCAGGGAGGGCAGCACTCCTCGCTGGACCAATAACCCATGCGGCAAGCTACCTGAAGGTGGGGCATTGAGTATGAAAGCAGCCCCTTGGGGGGATCAGTTGAACTGAGCGATGCCCACCACGTGGCATTCGGCACCCAGGGAGAGGGTTAGCTTCCCCCATCCACCCGTCGGACCACCCCAATCCCGCCTCTGTCATCCCTACTAGGGTCACTTGTCACCTCAAGCCCCACCCTTTTCATGGTGGCTTTAACTGAGGGGCTAGCAAGCTCGCCTATTCCACCCTGGTCAGAGCACATGTGGGCCAACCACTCAAACATACTGACATTGGTCCCAGTAAGCACCAGGGTGTCAGACATGTTCTTTGGCTGAAGGCAGACCAATGCGAGAGCTTCTATAGTGGGCAGGGTCTCTTCCCCCCTTGTCGGGATGGAAATGTTGACCACACACTACCCATTGTATGGGTAATCTGTGCTGCCTATATAGGCTATATCCCACATGGGCAATCCAGACAGGGGTAGGAGAGGTAGGTATGTTAAGTGTTGGTCATAAAAAGGCCCATGGATGATGGTGACCTGGGACCCACTATCCAGCAATGCGGAACAGGTCACCCCCTCCACCAAGACCTCAGTGTCTGCTCGAGGACCAATAAGGCCCATCGGCACACCCCGATTCGAGGGTACCTGAGGTTCAGTCCACAAAGGGGTGCAGGGCCATTTTGGGGGGGGGTGAAGCCTTCCTGCTCCTGGCATTTCTCAGCCACCAGCTGTGGGTTCTCCTCCCTCAGGCAGCCGCACCGTGTATGGCCTTCCTGCCCACACTTGAAGCAGAACCAACCATCCTGGGGCCCCAGGGACCATTGAGACCTGGGCCAGGGGGCAGGGTAGGTAGTTGGCGGTCACCGTGAGTTAGGTGCCACCCTGCCGGGGAAAGGAAGGTACTCCATAGCCAGCTGCATGGTCCATACCATGGTCTTCGCACCCTGGACCTCTTGCAAGACCGCCCCCAAGTCCGGTGAACGGGCCATTTTGGGTGGGGGCAGGCCTTGGGGCCGCAGGGCGGTACTGATGGTGGTGAGCGCCGTCAGCGGGCTCCCACCTCCTGTTGGGCTTTCTGTTTGTTCACCTCATCCAACAGCTGCTTGAATGTGGGAGGATCACCTTTCCGGTTCCACAGCCCGAGGGTGATCACCGTCAGGCGTGAGTGCACCCCCCCTCAGGATCTGCTCGAGCTGCATCTGTGCCACCACTGATGGGGGATTGTGCCCAGCCTCAGCGAGCTTACGCACCATGGTCTCCACCCAGGTGATATACTGGGACAGTTTCTCACCAGTACGTTGTGTGGTGCCCCACAGCTGTCCAAGCACCGTCTCCCTCTTCTCGACCACCCAAAAAGTACTTTACAGGATGTCCAGGTATTCTTGGGGAGTGCAGTTGGGCTGGCTGGCCCATAAGGACCAGATCATGTCCAGCGCCATGCCCCGGAGGCTTTCCAAGACTCGCTTGCATTTTTCTTCCTCAGAACACCCCCATACCTGAATCATCTGGGCGGCCTGGCTGCTCCAGGAGTGGAAATCATCCTCCCCCGTGGGTGTCGCGATGGCTACCGAGAAGGTACAGAGCCACTTGTACTGCTCATTGGCCATCCCCATATAGGTGGTCAGCCCACCCGGCAGTGTCATCAGAATTGCCCCGCCTCCTGGGAGCAGGGTTCGGAGATCATGCAGGGTCCTACCTTCCTCCTTAAGCCATACCCCAGCCGGGTTTCAAAACCCTTCCGCTCTTCGCTCAGAAGGCCTGAAGGGCCCAGCTCCCCTAAGGGTGGGTCGCTGGCAAGCCCCTTTTTCAACAATGCTCAGGTCTCTTGCAACGTATCTGGGGTGACTTTGGGGGGTACTTCCACAAGGCCCAAGTCCTTCCCTGCCTCCACTGTTATATCCCTGCACCCCTTAACCAGGTCTGTCACCACCCGCTGGATCTTCAACTCCCCTCGGTTGGGCAGGGTCCCCCTCTAAGATCTCTAGGATGTCCTCTTTTTTCCACCCCACTGCCACATTGCACACTAGCAGCATCCTATGGGGGTTCAGACCCTCAAAGTCACACCAGCTCTGTACATCCTAGAAAGCCATTATCCTGGTCTCCACCTGGTTGGAAAAACCACCCGCCAAATCAACCCAACACAAAAACAAACAAAATATAAATAAAATATGGAAACCGAACAAGATCGGGGGGGTTGCCAAAAAGGTCTCCCTGATTCACGGATATGCATGGAGGGTGGAGGAGGCACTGTTCTTCATCTGCCTGGCCTTTCCAGCTTTGCCCGAGGGCCTCTGTATACAGTATTCATCAGGCAGGCCTGTTCATCCTTCTGTCTCTCTGGTCTCTACTGCAGTAGCGGATTCACACTGAAGACACAGGGCGGATCAGCTTCCCCTCAGCCAGACCTGGGCTAGTGGCCATGCAGCTTCCAGGGCTCTCCCATGGCTGGAATTCAAGGGCCCCTGCATGGAGCAGTCCCCAAATCTCAAGGTTCACTTCAACTGTCCCTTCCAGTCCAGTCAGTCAGCCCCCAGTCCCCTCAGGGAAACTTCTTGCTCCCCTTCTCCCAGCAGCTCTGCCTTTCTCCTCTCTCGCTTCCTGGAGGGGGGGGGGTAGCCAGACAACCTCCCACTCAGCAGGCAGCCTTTCTCCTGCTCTTGCTTTTTGGAAGGGAAGGGGTAGCCAGAGAGCCTACATCCCAGTTTGTTTGTCTTTTTCTCCTAGTTCTCGGCTCCCCTCCCCCCAGTCCTCTCTTCTTTATTCCCCTTCTCTCCATTTGTGCTCTTTTTCCCTGGCCCCTCTGCAGGTAAGCCCATTTTGGGGCGCTTACATCACATTCCATTTTTTAGGTTTCTAAGTGCAAAGTGTGACTGGTACTGCAAACTGCACACTGTAGCTTCTAGCCACTATTCAGCGCACTGATCAAAAGCTACAGATGCACTGAAGAGCATGTCTCATGGCTGAAATCTCAGTTTTACTGTGAAGAAAATGGACTTTTTGTTTTTATAAAATTAAAAAAGATTCAGTAATGCTTTCTTCAAATAGATAAAGAACTTCAACATTCACAGAGTTAGATGATACTAGTGAATAAGCTCAGCATGTTAGCTAAGGTTGGAGGCACCCGTAATTCCGGAAAGCTGATTACTGGTAACCCCTGTTTTGTCAAGCAAGGAATGTATTTATAACACAGATAAGAAACTAATTACTTGATAGGGCAAATACAGGAGTTTTTTAAAAGCAAAATATAGTTGTTGAGTGGTGGAAGGAAGTGTTGTAAAACTGCACTGCTGCTACTCTCTGCTATGAGATTTGCGATCCTACTGAGGAGAGAATCCCTGCAGTTAAACATTACATTTAGGAATGTTTATAGTGCAGGTGATGGATGGTGGGGTGTTGAAGGAGAGAAAAGCACTGTGGCACCACCATCAACTGAATTTTATTTGCCTTGATCTGCGGGACATAAGATGAGAGGTTATCAAAAAGTGGGGTTGATAATTACCATCTAAATTCACGAGTGATGATAATGTCAGACTATCAATGCTAGATAAGGTGGTAATGATTTGGTAAAACATAGGAGTATAGTTTGGGGGGGCTTCCAGGCTCGAGCCCCCTCAGGAAAAGCTGAGCCCCCCCCCCCCAGTTTGGATGATGCAAAGAAATTGTTTTTGTTTATTTTTTTAAACAGCTGGCTTGCTTGGTTGGAAAGGTATGTTAACAGAAAATGGCTATTGAAAACTTAAGCTGTAACTATGAAGCATGTGCATCTGTGATGCTGATGCACTTGCTCAGAGTCGTGGCTTGGACTGGCTTGGCACTGGACTCTGTTTCCCAGCAGCCATGGCGGCTGTAGAGTAATGGCTTTTGGTGGGCTTCTCTTTGTTGTCCGGTGATCAAATGGGTGGAGGCAGCGGATGTCACATCAATTTTAGGTGAGGGTCAACAAAGCCAATAGGGAGGTAACGGTGTGGGCGAATTGTGGGCTGTGTGGGGGAGGGATTTTGTTTCAATAATGCAGTTGTTGGACTTGGTTGGTACCCGTGGGTATGTGAAAGCATTAATGGTTAACCCAGGACAGAGGAGAGCTCCGGGGTTTACTAGGGGAAAAACAATATGCTGCATTGGTTTGAACTGAGTATTCCAACCAACAAAATGTTTTAAACCAATCGGCTTGAAATGACTGTTTGCGTGCATTCATGTTTTTACCAAAACAGGTTGATGGAAAGTTATAATTTTGTGGCTGTATAGGTCCAGAATCACTATTGCCAAGGTCACTTGGTGATTTGCTATTTGTTGCATCGGGTGATTCTGCCATTGGTAATAGAGCAGTATTTTCTACTATTTCCCCCCTCGCCCACCTGTCTCCCTTCTGTATGATGCTGGTTATTGCATTGGCTATGACTGCTTCATTTTCTTTTAGTTGTTTAACCAGTAGTAGCACACTAAGCTGAAAGCTTTTTTATAGGTGCAACCTGGGAGCACAGTGAAGTTAAGTGACTTGCTCTGGGCCACACAGTATGCAAGTGGAAGCTGTGGGATTCAAACCCAGGTCTGGTCTGCTGGATGTCACCAGATTTGTAGCTCAGAGCCTTAAACCACTGCGCTATACTGCCTCCCTCCCTAAATCATGAAAGGATGCTGCAGTGGAATGCGACTGCTGTGCTGCTACATCTGTTACCATCATTATTTCTCCTCCTTGACATTCTGATTGAGATACTGGCTGCGGGTTGTTAGTCTTTCTGAAATAGTTTCTTATATCTATAATAAAGGCTACTGATATTTACACCACCCTACACTGCACAGGAGCACAGCGCAGATGGACAGGACAGCATATACTAACTTTACACCATGCTACAATACTATAATCAGATTAAACTGCTTACAAGCCAGAAAAACTAATGTAACCAGGGGTTGGGTTGATGTTATTTTTTTGTTTTATTAGCATGGTGCCTCCATTTTGTAACTCACTACCTGGCTGCCTGGGTTCGGGGAGAAAACTGTTGCTCTGCATTTTGGCTAGGTTTGACTTCTAGTCAGGGGCACCCAAGTAACTCCAGACACAGGAAGCAATGACTGTAATGTCCAAACCAGGAGTGGAATTCTAGAGTGTTGCTTTTATTCACAATACAACAGAACAATAAAGCATAGATGGACCCCCATGGGGCTACACTCCCTGGTAATGCAGATAAACGGAAACCAGAACACATCTTCTCACACACTGTAACCCTCAGGTTCTGAAACACACTGGGCTCTCAGCCTGAACTTGTACTCTTCTCTGGATTTCCCTGCGTGGCCCATCTGACCAACACTTGGACACACTTCTCTGGATTCACCTGACGTGGCACGTCTGGCCAGCATTTGGACACACTTTCCATATGGCATGGATATTTATAGGTGACTCCCTCTACCACCCATGAGCACATACTGGCTCCATAAAGGGAAAATCTTCCATCTAATCCCACGTCTGGGTACTTTCCCCGAACACTGGCCAAGTGCCTGGAAGAAAGCTAAAGGTGTCCAAATTGAACTCGTAGAGGTAAATGTGGTTACTGCAGATGGGGGGATCTTCCATCTCTTGCTCCCAAATCTATACCCGGCCATTCATTTGGAATCAACACCTTTCCTAAAACACACTGTTGTAGAATGCTGTCTTGAAATGTATGTTACACTTAACATTCTACAGTCTCTTGAAAATAGTGTCCAGACTTGTAATGTTCTTTAAGTGGCTTTGTCCATCCCTGTAGACCCCTACTGAATAGATACATTTTTAGTCACACAAAACTGTAGAACTGTACTTGGCTATCCTTCCTTGACCCCACAGTAGCAGATACTAAACACACTGGCTGGTGAAAACATAGGCTGTCTGGCAGAGCTGACTCACCCTGGTTTGCAGGTGCCCACATGCTTCTGGAAAAGCAAACTACTTCTTGTGCCTCAGCACTTGAAACAACACATGACATGCAGCTTTCCCTCTTCAGCAGGGCCAGGGGATTGCCCTTGAAGTTGTTGGCTTCTCTTCCCCCATCCCTCCTGGGATGGGGCACTGGAACAGACTGGGGAATGGTCTCTACCACTAGATCAATTTTTTCTGTGTCTCTATCTAGGGTGAGAACACACACCCTCTATCTCTGTGTAGCTCTATAGCAGAGCTTAGTCCTGAGAAGCCACCAACTGTAGCACACCTCCTGCTTCCACTGAGTCTCCCTGCAGACTGCACAAGACTGAACCAAAACCTCCCAATGTTCTAACTAACTCTCTTTGCTGCAACATTCCAATGTGGCTTATGCTGCTATGAGAATTCTATATGATATCATCCCTCCAGCTCAGCTGATACTGAGGACAGAGTGAGACAGTGTGAAATCCATTTAACTGGTGTTTCATAAGCTGCCTCCCCTTCCTGTCACTAGATCTAAGTGGGATTCTTGTAACCCCGGGTAACAGGGGGGTTATACCCACCCTCGACCAGGAAAATGACTGTCCGCAGTCATTACTTACCCGGCCCAGGCCATCTCACTCTATGTGTTGACTACGGGGAGATAGCGCTACCTTCTCCCCTACCATGTGCCAGCACAGCTAGACAACACTAAGAGACCAGAGACCCTTGGCTGACGCATCAGCCTCTACTTTGCGGTCTTACTATGGAATCTAGTGGCCCTGGTAGAATTGTCCAGAGCATAGCCCTAATAGATCAGTACTGCAGCCCCTATGGCCAGTCAGGACCACAGCCTATCTATCCCCCCTATCCCTCTAGGGAAAACCTATCTGCCTTTAAACCAAATACCCAAAACAAAACAAACAGCGGAAACTCCCCACAACCCATGGACACCTGCAACCAAACAACAAGGAGCTAATGCTATAAACTATACATTACTCCCACACTTCCCCACAACCATACCTGTGGAAGGAAAAGTTACACACAGAAAACCACAACATCCTGTACTTTAAACACTACGGGCAGGATTCACACAACAGATGCGCCAAGCACAACCCAGATGTGCCGGTGCAAGTCAGAAATACGCCGGAGGCCGATCCAGGAACAGGGAGGAAGCGCCAGTGCAAATGAGATACCCTGCACCAAAAGACATATGCCATAGGCACAATGTAATGACATGCGGTGCATATACATGGGACGTACCCATGCATACACAGTGCATCCCAATCCACAGAGCACAACCAAGGTGTAGCAATGGAGCAAACCCAGCGCAAATCCAAGATGCGCCAAAGAAAGATAAGTACAAAAGTAGGAGACTTAAGTCCAGCACATCAGCAGGCTGTCAATGGAACGACAACAGCAGGTCACACTCAGAGGGGAAGTTGAATCAGAGGGAGAGGCACAGGCAGGCAGTGTGCCAGCAACAACACCAGGCAGCAAGCTACAGCAGAGGGCCACAGCAACAGAGGGAATGAACCCAGCAGCTGTTGCCATTGCTGGTGCCCAAATGAGGAGGAGGCAGGGCGCTGGAAGGAACCATAGGCGGCCAGCCCCACGGCGGTACCGCACCCGGCTGTCCTGCGAGCAGCTGACATAGGTGGAGACAGTCGGGTGATACCGCCTCAACAGGGCCATGCTGAGGCAGTTATATGAGCTGTGCCATGATGTGATGCAGGCACCCACTGCACGAGGTCATGCCATCTTGGTGGAGACCAAAGTGACAACGGTCATATGCCTGCTCGCCACGGGAACCTTCCAGAGGACTACAGGGGATACCACTGGCATATCACAGGCCTCAACGTCCAGCCTTCTCACACAGTTCCTTACTGCACTGCTACCGCACACTTTGGAATACATCAAATTCCCCAGCACACAGGCACAGTGGACAGAAGCCATGCAGGGGTTTCACAGGGTGGCACGCATGGCAGGTGTCATGGGGCAATCGACTGCACCCATGTGGCAATCCACACACCACCTGGTGAGGAGGGCATCACATACATGAATCGAAAGGGATACCACTCAGTGAACTGCCAGGTGGTGTGCGATGCCACGGGGCGCATCACCAATGTCTGTGCCACACACCCTGGGAGCGCACATGATGCATACATATTGCACCAGTCGGCACTCTGCACAAGTTTCGAGGCCAGGGACATCAAAGTGGACACCTGTTAGGTACATGTGACCGAGCGCCAGCAGTCCGGGGGGGCACCATGACCAGGACACCTGGGGTGGGCTGTGGGCGGACAGGCGCAGGCATGAGGGCATTGGGACAGCAGAGGTGTGGAAGGGTGCTGGGGTGGATGTAGGGTGGCATGAGACTGATGTGCACCACAAGACAGATGGGGAGGCAGGCAGGGGCAGCTGGGGCAGGGATGCAGGACCGCCAGGCATGCAGCTGCATGGGTGGTGGAGCAGGACGGGGGCACAAAACACAGGTTGGGACGGGGTCAGGCCACACACCACAGTGCAACACCATGTACTAATGAAACACATCTACCCCCACAGGTGACGCTGCATACCCATTACAGCCCTGGCTCCTCACCCCCCTCCGACGACCTGGAACAGTGTCGGAAGAACACTACAATGAGGCACACATCGCGACACGCAGCATCGTCGAGTGTGTCTTCTGCATGCTGAAGATGCATTTCCGGTGCCTGTGTTGGTCAGGTGGTGCCCTACAGTACAGCCCTGAAAGCCTGTGGTATATTTCTGGCCTGTTATATGCTAAACAACATGGCCCATGACCATGGGATACCTGTCAAGGCCAGTGAGGGCAACAGTTCCCGGAGGAGGAGGGGGTGGGGGAGTGCATAACAGGGGCACACCCTGGGGACCATGGAGCTGAAGTTGGACATGGGTGCAGGGATCACAGGCTCTTGCGCTGGGGCACAGGCACACCGACACCAGTGGTGGAGGGAACACTTTGGGACACACAGGTGATGCGCGGGTTGGTACATGTTGCAGGTGTGAGCACCACAATGTAGCCCAAGACAGCATGGCGGAGGAATGGTGGGTACCGTGTATGCCACACTGGGGTGCAAATGCAGGCTTTACATGCACATAGTGGGGGACATACACACTCACACATGCACCACACCAGAACCACACAGGCCATGCCCACACCGTCACAGGTCAGTGTGCTACTCGGCAGCCTTCATGGGCACTACATGCACTATAACGCCTCATCATTCCCATGACACATGGCACGACAGGCGTGCACAAAGCCTCCGGAGCACCACCACAGAGCAACACAGCCAAGAGTTGCCAGGGCAACCGTGTGGCTGGAACCGCCACACACAAGCGGCACAACACCACCCGCAGGGCAGCCAGTACACACAGCCATGCCACCCGCTACCACAGGCCCCTGGGCATGGACATCACAGGGCTGCCCCATGACCACCACGGACACATGGGCAGCCTCTGCCACAGCCACTGGTGATGGGGTGCCAGCACTGGCCACAGGGGGGTGTCCCCAGAGACCCTTCAGGGGTGCTGCACTGAGACTGTGAATGGGTGCTCAGTGGGGTGGCCGTTCTATGCCCACCAGCTGAGCCATGGCCAGTGGGAGTGGATGCCAGTGGCGATGGGGTCAGCAGCAGGGCGCCCACCTTGCCCCAGCATTGGGGTGTCCAGGATGTGCTCCTGGGTGTCCGACTGGACACACATTGTCCACAGCATGCTGTGGATGCAGCCACTGCCTCCGCAGCAGCCGCAATCCACTCCATGGCTGCGGTCATGCCTATCTGCATGAGGCATGTCTCAGCCAGCATCTGAGCATGCTACACTGCCGCAGACTCATGCTCCTGGATCATGATGGCCCTGTGGCTCCAGAACTCCACCCGGCGTGCCTCCTGACTGTCCACAGTTGCTCGCAACAGGTCAAGGTAGACACCCATGTTATCGGCAGGTGATGCGGCATGGGGGTCGGCACCGATGTACTGGGGATGGTTTGGCCTCACCAGGCTCATCCATGGGTGGTGGACGCACCCTGTCAGGCTGTGCTGTGTGCATATCTGGTGGGCACAGGTGCCTGCTGTCCATGCATATCATCCACTGGGCCCACTCTAGCAGGTGTGAGCACACTGGCACCCTGACTGGATGCCACTGATGCCACCAGCACTGCACTGGGCATTGGTGCAGGGGCATGGCACACATAACCCCAGGTGGCCGTGCCACCACTGCACCAGTGTCAATCACGGTGTGAACACCGTTGGCACCCAGGGTCCCATGCACAGGCATCCCCATGCTGTGTGCAACGCCGTCGCCCAAGGCAGTGGCGCTGCTGATGGTGGAACATGCATCAGTGCCAATGCCCTCACCCTGCAAGCCACTGGTGAGCACGATGAGTACATCTACTGTGTCCACTGCTTCATCTGAGTCAACATCAGACAACCCAGCCAGGCCCCCCAACCATGCATTGTACCTGCCTGCAGCACCACCAGCGCTGGTGGAGGGCTCCGCAGGGGTCTCTGCCACAGGCACCATGACCAGTGGTGTGCAGAGCGTGGATGTCACAGGTGCAGACACACCCACATTAGTGTCATTGGCCCCATGGGGTGGGCCTGCATCATTACCCTATGGGGGCTGAGGGCTTGTGTGGCTGTGTTGTGTATGGGGTGCACTGCCACATCCAGATAGTTGTTCTTTGGCTGTATCCTTCTGTGTACGTGCTGAGTGTGTCTATCTCTGCCCCTCATGGTGCCCCCCATGCTGCATTGCCCTGGTTCTGGGGGGAGGGGCATGGCTTGTGTGTGCCTGCTTACACCGGGTAAGCCACACCGCCATCACTGTCTGCTGCATGGCCAATGCTCGGGCGGGGGCTGGGGACTTGCATCCTGCACGGTGGCAGTGTTTGCTCATGGTGCTATTTGCTGTGTTTTGCAGGACTGGGGCCAGGCAGCATACCGTGGATGCAGCTGAGGAGCGTCAGCGATGATACCTGGGTGCCAGGTGGGTGAGTACTGCTTTCCATGAATGCAGTCTTTCTAGTGTTGTGCAGTTGGTGGTGGGTGGGGTTGTGTTCCACATTCTGGCCCTCACTGTGTGTTCCTTCTGTTGTTTGCTGTAGGTGTTCATGATCGATGTGCTGCTCTGGGTGGTGATGGTGGTGGTGCTGCACCAGTGGATGTTGCCTGGAGGATCTGTGTGGCCATCCAGGTGGCCCTGTGCCCTCTTTCACGGACTGTTCAGTGCCTGTTAGCTGCCCTGTGGAGTGTCATGCTGCACCTTGTGGTCCGTGCCAGGGTGCTGCGTGGCAGGGCAGGGTGCCACTAGTATCCCTCTGCCACTTTATGGGGGCCATCCTGTGTAGATAGTTGCCCTACCCTGTCCCCTGTTTGTGTCCCTTTCCTGTCCTCCTTCCCGTCTCTGCTCCCCCTCTTCCCCGTCTGTAGGTGTTGTTGTTGTTGTTCTGCCTTTTCTGGCATTTGGTTTGTACAGTTTTTATGGCCATTACATTTTATAAAGTTGTTTTACTCTACACTTGTGTCCATGGGTCTGTTTGTTCCAGCTCTGTGGTTGCTCCTCTTGCCCTGCTGTTTTGCTCCAGTTGTTCTGCTGGCTCCCCTGTGTGGCTACGGGGCTACCTGCCTGCCCTGGTGCATCACTGGTTGTGCTGGTGCATCTGCGGTTGCACCGTGGTGTTCTGTGGTGATTCACAGTGGTGTTGCACTTGGTGCTTGGCACAGAGCATCCTTCTGTGAATGGCTATGCGTGGGCTTGGTGCATCTAATTTGCGCCAGCGCATCTTCTTTGTGAATCCTGCCCTACAACATTAAAGCACTGTGAGAAACTCTGCTGAGTCCCTCCTCCTCTTCTTGTCTTCTCTTCTTGTCTTCTTCAGGAACACCTGCAAGAAAAAGAAAGACAAACACACTCCTAATCTGCTTACACAGTCTATCTAACCTCTACCATCAAAACACTGAAGAATCCCAAAAAACACTTTTTAGAAAAGTAGAAAAAACAGTAAAAACAGTAGAAAACAATGACATTATTTACAATACACATTATTTGGGGGGATGGAGTGCCCTAAAAGTCTCATCTAGTGACCACAGTGCCCGAAGGCAAGTCCAATAAAGAATCTCTCCTGGGCCGGAGCCCGGTGAAGCACAGTTCTAGCAGGCTGAAATCCTGAAGGGGAGAGTCTTTGAGGACAGTTCAAACATCTGGAGTCTGCTAGTGTAGGGTGCGTACTGCAGTGTCATAAGAATAGAAAAGTCTGGACTTACCACTCCCTTGTAGAACGAAAACGGTACGCTACCTGGTCCTCCGCTGAAGACTCTCCCTGGCAGCATTCTTCTGATACAGCTGGGCAGACATCTTCTGGAAAATGACAGGAGGGCACATCTGGAAACTGCTGGGAAGATGTCATCTAGGAGATGGAACCTTGGAACAGGGAAAAACAGCTGGTCTGAAGTCTTCCGGAATCCCAGGCAATGAATCAGGATACAGCTGGGCTGGTGTCCTCTCTGGATATGAAGTCATCTGGTGGGCTAGTCGATGGAATCTGGAAGGCTGATGAATGTGGGGCACCTGGTTCCTGGAACGCCAGACTGGTGGAACAACATAGGTATAGCAATGGCTGGATGGCAGCACTGGCTACCACTGCTCTGCTCTCCACTTGGTAGGCATGGGCACATTCGCAGGGAGGTCTTTGCATTGTGGCAAATAGCACAATGGGTCAGGTGCTGGAATTATTACCCCATCTGGGTGCTCATAATCCACACTGTGAAAGGTTTCATGTCCCTCTCCATCCACAATTAGAACAGTGTCAATAAACAGTGTCCTGACCCTTTTTCCACTGGCTGATTTTGAATTGTAACACTCTATTTTTGACATGTCTGTTAGCACCAGGATGCACATGTTCATTGCCTCTTCTATTATCCAGGATTTCCTGCTTTTTTCAGTCTTCTCCCAGATTCTCTGAGGAAAGATGGGAAAGAGTATCCCATAGATTTCATTCGCTTTCCTACGAACCAGTCTTTCCTCTTTACTACACTTGGTCAACTTGTAACCTCTGGCCTGGCTTGGGGGTGGTGGTCCTGGTTCTGCCAGCTACGCATACTTAAGGCAACATAGTATGGGTCTTAACTCTCCTGTGTGGGGTCAAGGACTGTGAGAATCACCCCTCTTTCTACCTTTGTTTCTTGGAGGCAGAGCTTGAGGCTGTGGATCTGTATCTTCTTCATAAGGCCACATAGGTTCCCTCTCTTCTTCTCCCTCACTAAGAATCTGTGCCCAGGAGAGAGCAGTCATCTTCACTCCTGAGACTGTCCACTCTTCACTGGGCGTGGAGGTCAATACCTCCCATTCAAAAGCTTCCCTCATCTCGTCTTCACCTATGAGACTTGGGCTAGGCCCCTCTCTCCAATGGTCTACTGATGCTCCTTCTGCAGTGTCTCTCTGGGACCCGGACTCTGATACATCAGTACATTGTTCTGTCTGTAAATCTGCACCCTCTTGCTTTATGCCACACTCTGAGGGGCCTTCCCTATCAGACTCCGCCTGGTGCTGTGTGCTGCCAACTGCAGGTACTTGAAGCTTTGTCCATGTGGGAGCTAAACGAATCTTGGGTGCTTTAGTCAAGCCATATTTTTCTAGGCACCCAGAACAGTGAGATACCATGAAGACATCCCTACCAGCATTTAAGCACATCACACATACTTGTACTGGATATCCAGGAATCACCATATGAGGAGGGAGTTGTCCCCTGTAGTAATATCTCTCAGTATCTTTCAACTTGTTAACTTCCTCTACTATCATAGCGCGGGCATGATCTGGGTAACGGGTTGGTTCCAAAGCCATGACTGCAGAGAAAAACAAACAAACGCTCACTGTTATTTCAAGTCCCACTCTTTTGGAAAAAACCTTTGCAAAATGGCTCCCTTGCTGCTGTGTTTACATTACTACCCCACCCTGTAAGGGTGGTGGCAGCACTCCTGCACATCAATGTTCTGTTTATGAGTCAAACCCCTGCACATCGATTTACACACTTCACTGAAAAAGTTCACTCAAACTGTTAAATTGCATTGGTTGGTCTCCTAGCACATTTATATGATTTTACTGGATTTTTTATTTGCTTTAATCACTGTTCTTGCTTAAAGTCCCCTAAAGCCACAGTATTTCATCACACAGGATTGCCTGTATTTATTGCTGCATCTCTCATACAACTCACAGTCTCTCACATGGCTTTGAAAATGATACTGTTGCTGAACCTATAATTATGTTCACAGTCTATTGCTCAGAATTCTTGCTTTTAGATGATTAAACTTGACACAGTCCTTCTTTGCAAAATGATCACACTGCTGCACACAGATTCAGCTGGCTTTTTATTAAAATCACACAGTTTGAGCTGTTTTTTATGATGGTACTCACTTATTCAGTGGCTTGTTGCGATGTTAAACGCAGCCTACAGCCGATTTTGGAGGCCTCTGGAATAAAACGGGTTGGCAGTCCTGCCGATTGTCCCGCTGAACACCTCGTTTTCTTCTCAGATGAATCGGAATGCGGGTTGAGCCTGATTTTAAACAGAAAATTCCAATTTAACTATTTTTCAATGTTTTCAGTCACCACGACGCTCCTCCTAGCAAACCTGCTCGCACACTCCTCTCTCTCCCTCTCGAACACTGCGCAGTCACTAGAGCTGGCTTGGGGGTGGGACTGATTGCATTCTCACCAATCACTTGATGCCATGCAAATGAGCCTCTTTCCTCTTGAGCTCTTCTTCTTCATGGCGATCATCGAGCAGGCAAAATGTAAATTGCAAACCACACTTTTTTTTTTCAACTGTAGCTCCTCGGTGGGAGCACCATTTCAACCATTTTTCATGGCATTTTACTCAGTGACTACTCTTAGTCCATACCACAAGCATTTCCAATGTCTAGGGCACAAATCTTCTTTGTTTCCCACAATTTTCCATACTTTTTTCTGTCACACAACACTTAAAAAGCTGGCAAATGTTGTTATTTGATGCAGGACAAGGGTACACACACTCGGGCTTTAGTGCTCCTTGGTAAACAGTTGGCACATTTACAGCAGCACATAGACAGTAGCGGCACATTCAGTTGGCAATGCTTCTATTTTTTGGGCTACCTACTGTCAGACAGCCAAAATGCTAGCCACTATTCGAGCAACCTTCCTTGCATTTTTCTCCCAAAATTTCAACCAAATCTCAGCAGTGCCTCCAATTTGTAACCAGGGGTCGGGTTGATGTAATTTTTTGTTTTATTAGCGCGGTGCCTCCATTCTGTAACTCACTACCTGGCTGCCTGGATTCAGGGAGAAAACTGTTGCTCGACATTTTGGCTAAGTTTGACTTCTAGTCAGGGGCACCCAAGTAACTCCAGACACAGGAAGCAATAACTGTAATGTCCAAACCAGGAGTGGAATTCTAGAGTGTGGCTTTTATTCACAACACAACAGAACAATAAAGCATAGATGGACCCCCACGGGGCTACACTCCCTGGTAATGCAGATAAACGGAGACCAGAACACATCTTCTCACACACTGTAACCCTCAGGTTCTGAAACACACTGGACTCTCAGCCTGAACTTGTACTCTTCTCTGGATTTCCCTTCGTGGCTCATCCGATCAACACTTGGACACACTTCTCTGGATTTCCCTGGCGTGGCACATCTGACCAGCATTTGGACACACTTTCCATATGGCATGGATATTTATAGGTGGCTTCCTCTACCACCCATGAGCACATACTGGCTCCATAAAGAGAAAATCTTCCATCTAATCCCCCCATCTGAGTACTTTCCCCGAACACTGGCCAAGTGCCTGGAAGAAAGCTAAAGGTGCCCAAACTGAACCTGTAGAGGTAAATGTGGTTACTCCAGATGGGGGGGGTCTCCCACTTCTTGCTCCTAAATCTATACCTGGCCATTCATTTGGAATCAACACCTTTCCTAAAACACTGTTGTAGAATGCTGTCTCGAAATGTATGTTACACGTAAAACCCTACAGTCTCTTGAAAATAATGTCCTGACTTGTAATGTTCTTTAAGTGGCTTTGTCCATCCCTGTAGACCCCCACTGAATAGATACATCTTTAGTCACACACAACTGTAGTACTGCACTTGGCTGTCCTTCCTTGACCCCACAGTAGCAGATACTAAACACACTGGCTGGTGAAAACATAGGCTGTCTGGCAGAGCTGACTCACCCTGGTTTGCAGGTGCCCACATGCTTCTGGAAAAGCAAACTACTTCTTGTGCCTCAGCATTTGAAACAACACACGACAGGCAGCTTTCCCTCTTCAGCAGGGCCAGGGAATTGCTCCTGAAGTTGCTGGTTTCTCTCCCTCCCCCATCCATCCTGGGAAGGGGCACTGGAACAAACTGGGGAACGGTCTCTACCACTAGACCAATTTCTTCTGTGTCTCTAACTAGGGCGAGAACACACACCCTCTATCTCAGTGTAGCTCTATAGCAGAGCTTAGTCCTGAGAAGCTGCCAACTGTAGCACACCTTCTGCTTCCACTGAGTCTCCATGCAGACTGCACAAGACTGAACCAAAACCTCCCAACATTCTAACTAACTCCCTTTGCTGCAACATTCCAATGTGGCTTATGCTGCTGCGAGAATTCTATATGATGTCATCCCTCCAGCTCAGCTGAGACTGAGGACAGAGTGAGACAGTGTGAAATCCATTTAACTGGTGTCTCACAAGCTGCCTTCCCTGCCTGCCACTAGATCTAAGGTGGATTCTTGTAACCCCAGGTAATGGGAGTTACACTAAAGTATGCTGAGGTAATAAATAAAGATGTCAGCTCAGCAGTTGATTGATTTTGTTGATTTGGCCAGACAACAAAGGCAAGACAAACAAGCATTTGTCAATGCCGAATGTTGGCTTGCTGGCACTGGCATTGGTAGTGCAGGAGTTAGAGAGATGCATAATAGGATTGGCAGTGAAGTAATGAACTGACGCCGACCTCAGCCCCACCATGCAGAGAGTGACAGGCACTGGGGTGTGCCTTTGGGTCAGTGGCTATAATGTTCATGCCGTTTCACCTCACCCTACCCTGCAGAGACTGACAAGTGCCACGATGTGCCTTGGGGTCTTCGGGCCTTACGCTCACCCCAGTCCATAAGGGAATATACTGACATGGGTGCAGTGTAGGAGAATGGGGTGAACATTGGGGCCGAAGAGTCTAAGGCACATCTCAACACCTATCACTGGCTACAGGGTGGGGGGGTGGAATGGCATGAGCATTTCAGCTGACAATGCCAACTCACACCCCTGACGCTGGTCAGTCTGTACAGGGTGGAACTTTGCAGTTGGAAACCCTAATGCTGATGGCATTTGTTGGTATTTTTACTCCAAATTTTCAACATGGGCATTTTGTGACCCCACCTCATGAACAGTGGCACTATGAGTTTGTTTGACGAAAGGCGATTTTGTACCGCGACTGTGCATTTTGGTGGCACAGGTGCGAAAACATAATTCAGAAGGATGTGAAAAATGACAGCTGCATTGTTCATAAGGAGGTGTAAAAAAATGGCATTGTTGAAAATCTGGAGTGAAAATCTAGAAAATTGGCAACATCATGAGCGTGTGTAGAAACTGCACAATGCATGGCCATAATGCAATTATTTGGGGGATTTGTTTAACCAAATTTTCAACATAGGCATTTTTGGAACTCCGGTCATGAACAGTGTCACTGTTAATCTGGCCTGAACATTGATTTTCCACAGCAACCGTGCCATTGTGTGACGTGTGTGAAAACACATTTGGGGCAGAATGTAATAAATGACAGCTGTACTGTTCATAAGGAGGTGTACAAAAATGACAGTGATCAAAATCTGGATTGAAAATAAGAAAAATCAGTGACATCATGAGCGTGCATAGAAACTGCGCGATGCACGCCTGTAATGCAATTATTTTGGATATTTGTTTTACCAAATTTTCAACAAAGGCATTTTAGGACCTCCACTCATGAACAGTCTTAGTGTGATTTTGTTAATGTGTCCAGAACCCTGATTTCACACAGCAACCGCTCCATTGTGTGCCACATGCGCAGAAACACATTTTGGCCAGGATGTAAAAAATGACAGCTATACTGTTCATAAAGAGGTGCGGGAAAATGCCAATGTTGAAAATCTGCAGTGAAAATATTACAGATTCACAAAGTTATGAGTGTGCATAGAAACTGTGCAATGCACGCTCGAAAAACAGTCATTTTTTTTGGAATTATTTTACCAAATTTGCAGCTTAGGCTTTTTGAGAGCCTACTTCATGAACAGTGGCACAGTCATTTAGTTAATTGGTCCCGAAAAGTGATTCCATGCAGTGACCGCAAAATCACCTTTCAGGACTGAATAATGCCATGACAATAACTGAATTCATGAGGAGGGGTCCCAATAACCCCATGTTGACAATTTGGTGCAAAAATTCCCCAAAATGCCCACAATATGCACCAAAGTTGAAAAAACCCTATTTGTGCCATTATACCGCTTACTGACATTTCTTCAGTTCGAGGTCGGCTTTGAAGAGTGCAGACGTGTTCCCGGTCCACCGAAGATCATCACGCCGGGCTCTGGAGGTATGTATGGGGTGAGGGGGGGTATGGGGAGGTAGAGTACGCAGAGGGTGGCGCGGTTGGGGAGGGCACCGAACACTTCAAGGGACAGTTTTCTTGTTTTACAGGGAAAGAAAATGGACAACGCGGGTTGGTTTCCTTATTTCGCAGGTGTGCTTGGTACACTGGGGTGGGCTCCCAGTGTATCACCTGCATTTGTGGGGAGGGGGACTGAAGCTGATGGGGATTGGGTCCCCCGTTGGCACAGAAACTTGGGAGGGCGCATGATGCTGAGGGGGATTGGGCACCTCCTCGGCATACAATTGAAATGGAAGGGGGGCATTATGCCGACGGGGAGTGGGCTCCGGTGGATTGGGCACCCATGAAGTCGGCATTGTGCTACAGGTGGAGGAAGTCACTGCCGCCATGTTTATTGAAATACTTCACCAGGAAAGGCATATGGGGAGGTGTGTTATTGTGCCGCTGCATGACGAGCTTGCCTCTCATTGCAGCGGCACCTTTCTTAGATGTGGTGACTAGTTTACATATTGCTGGTGTCAGCGCCTGCATGCTGACTTCTTGGGGAATGAGGGATGCACCTACTGATGCGTGCCCTGCATTCGCCCACAGTGACCACACCTCCAAATCTGCTACTACCACAAGATGTTGGTTGGCGCGCAAGCGCGAACCAACTTAAAAAGCCTATAGTAGCCCTTAAAAGTGACTCTAGGTATGATTTTTTTAAGCACACTTGCTGTCAGTGACTGTCTAGCTGATGAATAGTCAGTGACCACACCCTGAGCACCACTGCCACAGCACTGTCTGTCCACCTGAAGATTTTGTTTATTTAAGAAATCAAGTTACTGCTTTTTACAGTTAAATAATACAAACGAGACAGAAGGAAAAAAGGAGCAATGAAGTTGGTGATATATACTGTTTTACTTGTATCTTGGTTACCTGTATTTCAGTTCAACTTGTGTTTGTAAATTTTGGCAAAAATGCCCACTAGTTTCACACTAGCCCTTAAAATGACTTTTTTGTAACAGTATAGGCTGGTCTGGGACCCTGGACTGTGTGGCCACCTGAATATATATTTCTTTCTTTTTTTAATTTTTTGACTAAATGACTACTAGTACTACTGTATCACACTAACCCTTAAAAGCCTTTTGTCATACAGTGCGAGAGTCTGGCCTCTGTGGTCACTTGTGTTTTTTTATTTGTTAATTTGTGATTCCAAACACCCACAGATACTGCCCACTGTCACTTACATGTCCACTAGTACCACACTAGCCCTTAAAAGAACTTTTTCCAGAACAGTAGGATGGTCTGGGAATTCTCTGGACTGTGTGGTCAGTACCTCTGGCTCCCACTAGCCCTGAAATGCTCACCACTGAGTCTGTACCCCAGAAGGCCTTAAAAGGAGTTTTTCTAGTAAAGTATGCCAATCTGAAACTCTGGACTGTGTGGTTTGGAGCCTGGTTACCTGCTAACAAACTATATTACATATTTGTCAAAATGCTTGCTACCCAACACTTGTACCAAGTAGCCCTAAAATGCACACCACTGTACCCCAGAAATCCTTAAAAGGACTTTTTCCCTTAACGTGTGTTGATCTGGGACTCTGGACTGTGTGGCCTGGATCCTGGCTTCTTGCTAACAAACTATATGTTTTAATAAAATAAATAAATAAAAATATATCATATATATTTGTCATTTTTTTTGCCAAAATGCTTGCTATCCCACATTTGTAACAGCTAGCCCTGAGATGCCCACCATAGAACCCCAGCAGCCCTTAAAAGGACTTTTTCTAGTAAAGTATGTTGATCTGGGACTCTGGACTTTGTGGCCTGGAGGGTGGAGCCTGTCTGCCTGCAGCCTGCTAACCCCCTATTAGACCTATATATTTGTTAGTTTTTGTTAATCTTTGGGCAAATTGCTGCCCAGCCCAAGCCCAGTATACCAAATTGCCTGGTTGCCAACCAGGCAACCACACTACCACCATGTAGCCCAGAAATGCCCTGTCTAGACCAGCACACACACTAGCCCTTAAAAGGGCTTTTTTTCTAGTGAACAGTAAAGTATGTATGTCTGTCAATCTGGAGTGGAAAAATGTAAGGTAAATGAATGAATCTGCAGTGCAGAGTAGACTGACTGCACTCTGTGTGTGTGTGTGTGTGGGGGTCCCTGGCTGGGTGCTTGCTGCTATCCACCTGTCTATATTTATATTTTATCAAATAAATTGGCCACTACTACCATGCCACACACAACTACTAGCCCTTAAAAGGGCTTTCTAACAACTATTTATAGAACCTCCTCGGCCAAAGAGACTTTTAATTAATTTATTTCAGACTTTCTGTTCAGTCTGATCTCCGCGCTCGTACAAGACACAACTTCTCCTGCTCTCTCTATGTGACTGACTTGACTGTATGTGCATGTACCAGTCAGTCATACAGTCACATGATGAAGCAGGCAGTGCTCACATGGTGGTGTAGCTGCTGGGACTCATGGGAGGTGTAGTTTGGGGATAGTATTGGGAGCCAGCCTGTCCTGACTCCTGAGCCATGAGCCACCCACAGGAGAGAGACGGGAGTTGGAGGATGAGTCGGTTTGTTTTACTGAAAAAAAAAAGATGGATTTATCCTGTGGGACTCAGGATGGACTCTGGAGTAGACTGTCATCAGGAAAGAGGAAGGGAGAGTTCTCTCACAGCTGAAAGCCTGGAACTAGTTTGGAATAGAAGATTCAGCTGTGTTGTGAGGTGGGTGTGTATGTCATGGCCGTGTGGTGGGTGTTGCTTTTGGCTCACGCTTGAACCAACCACCAGTGCTGAGGCAGAAGGGGACAGGGTGGGGGTGGGGCAGCAGCCGGCAAGACAGCAAGAATCCATGCTCCACTCTGCCTCTGCTCCAGATTCGGACTCTGAGAGTTACTGGGGGGAAAAAAATTAGCAGGCAGCAGTGTGACCTGGGGCAATAGCCCCTCTGGCCCCGGGTTAATGATGCCCCTGGTCTGGAGTGTCTGCTCATATTGATTGTGGAGGTTTTGGAGAAATGCATAAAAATAAATGCAGTCAGATGAGGCAGCCAACACTCGTTAACATGACAGAAGCCCTTCCCAGGAGAAAATTGCAGAATAGTTCAGCAAAACCATGATTTAATCAGTGTTCGGCTGCCCCAGCCCTGCTAGCTAGAATAAATGTACCAGTGGATGAGCTGGCAAGTGAGGGGGAGGTGCACCCCTTTTATAGAGTCTTCAAGCCCACTCTGATTCCAATGACAGCTATTTGCTACTACTATAAGACTCTACATGCTCATTTAGAGGTGAGATCGAACCTCCCTGAAGCTCAGTTAATACCTTCACCACTGTTCAATGGAATTGCATGCAATGTTGCACGTATAGTCAGGGAGGCAAAGTCTCTTGATTTTATAGTTTTTAAATATTATAAAACCACATATTTATGAGCCTACTTTGGTAAATTTCAATATTTTTACTCCAAATTCCTCCCATGCAGCCCTATTGGCTCTGTCCAGAGTTTTTTTTTTGTACATATGCAAAATTGTATGATTCACTTTTGTTTAACAGGAAACCAACAGTATTATAACTGGTTGCAGCTAGGGACCCTAATATCATATTTCGATAATTTCATTATGATAACTAAAACAGAAAACAAGATACAAGAATTTACATATGGAGTCTAAATTTCAGCAAAATCACCAGCAACAGGGGATCTAAATTTATACCACTTTCTAGCAGTAAAGGGTTAATGCTCCAACCAAGGATTATAGCAGAAGTTGTGCCATGCATTTATCTTACAATTTAAACTGACAAAGCTAGCAACAGGAATAATATTTGGTAAAATGTTGCTTTAAAGGTTTTTCCAAACCTGAGGTAACAAGGGATTAGTATGTTGTAACATACTAGACACCAGCAGAGTAGACCTATTGGTCTATCAAATCTGCTCGTGCTTCAGCACCCTGATTGGGTACCATAGCCCTCTATCTGTCTTCTTCCACTGTTACTTCATTCCCCAGTCCTGCCCCCCCCAGGCAAACCACCCTCTGCTTCACCCCTTGCCTATACCTGTCCCACCCTCTCTTGAATCCCTCCACCATAGCTGCCTGTACCAGCTCCCTGGGCAGCACATTCCATGGTTCCACCACTCTCTCGGTGAAGTACCTCCTCCTCCTTCTCCTTTCCCCCCTAATCCTGCCACCCTCAATCTTCCAACTGTGTCCTCGGGTGATTCCACCCTCCTTCAGTAGAAAGATCCTATCTCGGCTTACCTTATTTACTCCCCTGAGGTACTTGAAGACCTCAGTCATGTCCCCCTGGTCCCTTCTCTCCTCCAGCGAGAACAGGCTGAGCTCCCCTAGTCATTCCTCATATTTCATATCCCCCAGGCCCTGGATCATTCTGGTTGCTCTCCTCTGAGCCCTCTCCAGTAGTTGGATGTCCCTCCTTATGTGCGGCCTCCAGAACTGCAAACAGTACTCAAGATGTGGTCTAACCAGGCTGTTGTACAGTGGCAAAATCACCTCTCTGTTCCTTGAGGTAATCCCCCTAGCAATGCATCCCAGCATCCTATTTGCCCTGACCGCAGCCCTCCTGCACTGCTCTGAATTATTCATGTTAACATCCACCAAGACTCCTAGGTCTCTTTCCCTGCCATGGCCTGCAACTCATCCCCCCCCCCAGGGTGTACACATAGTTGGGGTTTTCCCACTCTAGGTGTAGCACCTTGCACTTGGAGGAGTTAAATTTCAATTTAGAGGTGCAGGACCACCTATCCAGAGTTTCCATGTCCTCTTGTAGGGCCAATCTCCCTTCCTCCCCCTCTACCACTGCCCCCAGCTTAGAGTTGTCCGCAAAGAGACTCATTTCACACCCGATACCTTCCCTGATATCGGAGATGTAGGCGTTAAACAGGAGTGGCCCCAGGACTGATCCCTGTGGGACCCCATTTATGACCTCCCTAGGAGACGAGACCTCCCCTCCAACCACTACCTGCTAAGTGTGACCTGAAAGTCAATTTCCAATCCACCTAACTGTCAATGGGCTTACCCCCATCTCCCCCAGCTTCTTCTTTAGGCCAATGTGAGGGACCGATTCAAATGCCTTGCTGAAGTCCAGGAACAGTACATCCACTGGTCTCCCCCGTCAAGGGCTGATGTCACCCACACATAGAACTCTACAAGGTTTGTTTGACATGATCTACCTGGCACAAACCCATGCTGCCGGTCATCCAGGTAACCCATCTCCTCCAAGAAACCTCCCAGCCTTTCCTTAAGTATGCTTTCCATTACCTTCCTCACCACCGACATCAAACTGATAGGTCTATAGTTTCCTCACTCTTCTCTCGATCCCCCTTTATGGATGGGCACAACATGCACCTGCTTCCAATCTCTTGGCACCCTCCCTGTCTGGAGTGACACGTTAATGAGATCCATCAATGGCACAGCCAAACCCAACTCCCTCAGTACTCTGGGATGAATAGCATCAGGCCCTGGAGATTTATCCTTTTTAGGGACTGGAGGGCTTCCCATACCCGACCGATAGGAATAGCAACATCTATTCTCCCCCCCCCATTCAGCAGAACCAGCCTGATATCTCAACCCTGGCCTGCCTCCCCCAGCATCTTGTTATTCAGCAGGTACCCCAATAGTCAGGTCTGCTGTGCCTTCTGTGTCCTTCAACCCCTTTTTTGGAAGTTCCTCAGCCTTCTTCCTAGTGGACACAGAGGCAAAGTACTCATTCAGTACTCCACCTGCTCTCCAGCCCCTTCCACCCACCCCCCCAGCTGTCCTCAACCTACTGAGCTGGCCCTTGACCTTCCTCCACTCACCAATATACCTAAAGAATCCCTTTTCCCCACCCTGTATCCCCTGCACCAGCCTCTGCTCTTTCAAGGCCTTTGCCCCTCACCACGCTGGTAACTTTCCTGGTTGCAAGGTGATAGTTCTCTCTATCCCTCTCTCCTCTCATTTTTTGTACCTACTGTAGGCAGCTATCTTCTCCCTTACTGCCTTCTGGGGACCTCCTTGGTCCACCAGCATGGTTTACGAGAAATACCGCCCTTGCGCTTCACTCTTGCACGGGTCCTGGTGGCCTCCTATAGCCCCCTCTTTATGATCTCCCAGCTACCTTCCACGTCCAAACCTGGTTTTATCTCCCACAAAGGCCCCTTGAGAATTTCCCCCATGTTCTGAAAGTTTCCCCCCTAAAATCAACTATCATTGTTCTTGAATGATCCCCCTCCACCCTCCACCCCAGTTTAAGCCGAAACCAGACTGTGTTGTGGTCGCTCCCAGCCAGGGGTTCTTCCACAACCAGATCTCGTACAAGATCCCCAGCCACTAAAACCACATTCAGGATATGACCCTCCCTTGTTGGATCCATCACCTGCTGATTGAGGAATGCATCCAGAAAGCCATCCAGCAGCTTCTGCTCCCTGGTTACAGTGGACATCATAGTACCCCAATCAGTAGCTAGCATATTAAGGTCCCCCATCAGCACCACTCCTTCCCCTTCCAGTCCACACTGCCCCTTAATGTTAGCCAACAGGCAATCCTCCAGGTCCTCTGCTAGTCAAGGGGGCCTATGTACCACCTCCACTTGATCTTTCCTCCCACGGCAGTTCGTAAGGTGACCCATAGGGCCTCCACATTGCCCTCTGATTCCTCCACTCTCATAATCTCAATGTTATCCCTAACGAACATTGCTACTCCTCCTCCTCTGCCCACCTTTCTGTCCTTCCTTAGCATAAGGTACCCACTCAGATTAAGGTCCCAGTTATGGTCAAGGGTGGCCCAAGTTTCAGTGATCGCTGCTACATCCACCCCACCCTCGCACAACATGGCCTGGAACGCAGACATTTTATTCCCCAGGCTCCTGGCATTTATTGAATCCACCTTCCAACCCTTGTTCCTACCGATCTTTACCATATCCTCCCCAGATATTTCATACATCTGTCCATACTTCTCCCCTAGGGTACCATCTGTCCCCCCTCTATGGGGTTGCAGGCCAGTCCTACTGGTGGTATGGATGGCCAGATCAGTCCGGCAATGCCCCCTTCCCCCTTCAGAAGTTTAAACCCCATCTAGCCTGAATGAAAATCATCATCCCCCATTTGAGAACTTCCTTCTCTACCAGATTTAGGTGAATCCTATCCCGGGTGTACAGTCCCTTGTCTTCCCAAACTCCCCCCCAGTCTCCCAACACCCCAGTCCCCTGTGCTTCACCCCACTGCCTGAGCCAGTCATTAATCTCCCTGATCTTCTGTTTGTTCTCCACAGTGGCCCTTGGCACTGGCAGGATTTCTGAGAAGGAGGCTGTCCACCCATTGTCATGACAGACCCTGGCCAGTTCTTGGAACCTTGCCTGAATTTCCAGCACACTATTCCCCTCAATATAGTTTGTTCCCAGATGCATCAGGATGTCCGGTGATCCTCCACAGTCCCTCACCAGCTCATACACCATGAACATCGCCCTATGCACAGTCAGACCAGAAATACCCACTGGGTCTGTTCATGAAAAGGGGTTACCAAAGTATGATATAAGGGTCAAATTATTTCTAGGTTACATTTGTGATGCATTTCAAGATATTATGACCTAAGTATGAAAAAAGAAATGTATTGGGAGATAAAAGCCTCACAGGTTCCTGAGATAAAAGAACTGCGTTGTGGTGAGTGTAACAAGTGACACCACACACCATGGTGAATGTAACACCTGACACAAGACATTTGTTTTAGTAGTAAAAAATTTAATAAACATAGGTAATGAGTTATATTAAAACATGAGAAGCAAATATTTATAAGAATTACATTACATTCATTGCAAATTTCATGTTTTGCACCACATACTGTGGTGAATGTAATAAGTGACACCACACTTATGTTTCACTTACTAAAACTGTACTAAACATGACTTACAGCTAACATACTACTGCTACTGACTGACATATTGCTATAAACATAAAACAATTTGACAACTACATTGCTGGCAAGTGTGATGCTTAACACCACATACTGTGGTGAATATAACGAGTGACACCACACGTTTGTGTCAGTTTTACAAAGTTTACTGAACATGCCTAATGGCTAAAATGCTACTAATGATAACTGACACAGTGCTACAAAACTTGGAGAAATCTGACAATAGTAACAGTAGTGACAGGTGTGATGTTTGGCACCACATACCATGGTGAATGTAACAAGTGACACCACCCATTCGTTTCAGTAGAAAAAAGTTTACTGAACATGCCTAATGGCTAACATGCTACTACTAATGACTGACATAGTGCTACAAAACCTGGAGAAATTTGACAAAATTAACATTCCTGTTGGGTGTGATGTTTGACCCTATATACCATGATGAATGTAACAAGTGACACCACACATATGTTTGACTTACTAAAACTGTACTAAACTTGCCTAACAACTAACATACTACTATTACTGACTGACATACTGCTATAAAACATGAAAAAATCAACAATTACATTATTGGCAAGTGTGATGCTTACACCAGATAATGTGGTGAATGTAACAAGTGACACCACACATTTGTTTCAGTTTTAAAAAGTTTACTGAACATGCCTCATGGCTAACATGCTACTATTAATAACTGACATAGTGTTACAAAACCTGGAGGAATTTGACAATAATAAAAGTACTGGCAGGTGTGATGTTTGACACCACATATTGTGGTGAATGTAATGAGTGACACCACAAAGAAAATCCATTTGAACCCTCCACCCCATATACACAGTATTGTCCCTTTTATAACTGATGCCCAGCACTTTCCCTAGACATGCAGTTGTCCCTGAAATTTGCTCTCTGAAAATGTGCCTTACAATCAGTGAATGATGGTAACCAAAGCCTACCTGTGGTGAATGTAACTGAAGTCCTCATTGTTGCATGCAGTGCTTATCTTCATGGAATGTAGCCTTACAAAATGGAGGAGCCACATGTAAGCAATGGGTTTTAAACCACAACTCAGCTCCCCCATCTATGGTTGCTGCTTGGTTCTGATGGGTAAGTTATGACTTTGCAGCTGTCACAGACTGACAGGTAAACATTGGGCCTCATGTGACTCCAAATAGAGTGAGGGTCAAAGGTTGCTCTCCCTCCTGTGGGACAGCTAGATCAGGCAGTAACACAGTCAATTATCACAAGGAGGCAAGCTGGGAGAGCAGTCAGAAAATCATTTAAAGTGCTAATAGCACAATTAAAGATTTGGGGGCCATGCGGGTGAATGTAACGTGCTGTGACACCAACTGTTATATTCATTACACTAAATACAAAGCTGTGCAAATTAAAAATGGAGCATCACAATGGGCTAAAGAGTACAGATAATAAAAAACACAACTCCAGATTAGTAAGTGGATTTTGTTTAGTAAGGGAAAACAGTAAATAAAGCTTGCAAAAACAATTAGTAAAATGTATTTTTGCATGTCACACTTTTTCAGGTAAAAAAGCAGCAAAATGGAGTGGGACATCCCATCAAAAAAATATGGAAATATGGATACCCTAGAATTCTATAGTTATGCTGTTTATCTGCACATATATCCAGATTTCAGATTTAGTCAAAAACATATGACTGACAGTTCTTGATTTTTAAAAATGTAGTATGCACTGTATGGTGGTCATTGGTAACTCTTTTTCATGAACAGACCCCACTATCTTAACTGGACTGGATCTTCCCTCACCCTGCCCCACCCAATGCATACCCCTGATCATGGAGTCCCCCAGCAGGAGAACCTTAGTGTCCTCCTTGATCTTTTGTGCACCTCCTTTTTGGACTCCCCCGGCAGCCCCTGTCACCTCTCCCCTCCTTGAGACCACTTCCCCTTGGCTTCTCTCCGGACCCTCTACAAGAGAACCCCTAGCCGCCCTACCCCTCTTGTCATGCCTTTTATAACTGAGTTTCCCTGCTCCCCCCAGTTTAGCATCCACCCCACTCCCTACCCCAGCTGAGCCTTTTTCTCCAACCTCCTCCTCCCTTCCAGCTCCCACCTCCCAGCCCCCAACTTGGCATTCGATCACCATCACCCCCTCCTACCTCCTTCCCTTTCCTCTTGCCCCCTTCTATGCTTACCTGCAGGTCCCCCTTACCTTTGGGCCTTTCTCTGGTATGATCCTTCTCCTCGAAAGATGCCCCTCTCTCGTCTCAATCTCTCCTCCTTTCTCACCGAGTTTACTCATACCCTCCACACCTTTCCTCTGCTGGTTCCCCCTCTTCCCTTCTTTGACATTTGATTTGCCCCCTTCCCTGCTAGCATACTTATTTGAATTACCGATGCCCACCCTCATCCAATTCACTGTATCCCTCTCTCCTCTACCCTTCTTTTCCTGCTCTACCCCCTCACCATGTCCTCTCCAACCAACTCACTCAATGGCTCAAATTTATTATAGCACTCAAAGCCAACTTCCATTTTTTATCCTGATTTCCCACTATCCACTCCTCCAGTAGGCCCAATGTTAGTCCCAACCCACCTGCCCCCCCGCCTCCTATGATTTAGCCTGGTTCCTCTACCGGTTACCTCCCAGGTAGCTACTCCCTTTGCTACTAGCTCACGCCCCATAGGTTCTCCACTCCTGCCTGATGAAATGGATCCAGGTTGCACTTTGTCACTGCCCTCTTGCTCCCCACAGGCCCTCCCAGACATGTTTATTCCCCCACAACGACTCCAATTTCCTCCTTACCCAGTCAAGCTCCCCCCTGATCTGCAATAACTGCCTACAGACTGAGCAACCTCTCTCCCTCCAGGCCAAGGTTAGGACCATGGCTGCCCCACACCCAGTGCACCCTACAGTCCTGCCAAAGATGCCTGCCCTGGTGGCTGGGGGCCACCCCCAGAGGCCCTCTCCAAACATTCTTGTACGTTCACCCTTAACCAGGTCCTCACCCCCAGGTAGACCTACCCGCAACCCTCTACAGCAAGCCATACGGGGCAATGTTGCCTGTGAAATTAAAAACACAGCTCTTGGACCAAGCTACTAAGCAGAATAAAAGAGTATGAACAGAGTTACATCCCCTAACAGTTCCAAGAATAGTCAAGAGTCACAACTGAAGAAAACCCCAGTACAGCCACCCAACCAATCAGTGACCTACCTCCACCTGCCCCCCCTCCTCTGAGCATTTCATAGAGGTTGGGCTGGGGTGGGTGGGTGGCAAACTAGTGTCCCAAGAGCAGCTGGGCTTGTCCCTTAAAAGGCCCAGCCACGAGTCCCAAAAATAGTTCCCTGGCTTTCTATTGGGCTCTCTAACTCAAATTACTGAACTCCTCTTAGCCACCGATGTGGCCATTCCTGGCTCCAGATTTGCTCCTGATACAGCTCCTGCAACAGCTCTTTCATCACTAATGTGGTGTGCACCATCCCTCTGGACCTCTGGACCCCCAAGAAGCAGCCCGCCAATGCAGCCTGCGCAGTTCCCCTGCTCCTCTGTGAGTAAGTCCCAAGTATCCCAAGAGTGGCTGGGCTCGTCCCTTAAAAGGCCAGCCATGAGTCCTGAAAATGGCACCCTTGCTTTCTACTAGGCTCTCTGTCTCAGATCACTGAACTCCTCCTAGCCACCGATGTGGCCTGCGCAGTCGCCCTGCTCCTCTGCAAGTAAGTCCCAAGTATATAATATAATAATCTTGTCCACCAGGAGACAAATGATAAAAAATAATCAAATCCACAGGAAATGGGGAACTACTGGGGACCAGTAAACTGTTGTTACTGTAGGTCAAAGACCTAGAATGTGTTAAATTCCTGAAGGTGATGAACATTGGCCTGGGGCAAATGCAGGAAGTAAAAACCCTTTGTTAGTGCCTTGCTTTCTTTTGTTTAAATGGTTATGAATAGTTCTCAAAGACAAGCACAGATTCCTTTAGGAACAGGGCAGACAGAAATGTGGATTCAGTGCAGCACTCCACAACTCAGAGCTTGTAGAACTTCTTTGCTGGACTTAACTTTGTTTGTGATGGCTTCCCAAAAAGTTGATTCATAATGAGAATGCCAATACCTGCTGGTGATATTTTCCAGTTTTTTAGTCCAGGAAATTTTCATAGATATCATATCCAAGAACGGTCTAGTTCCTCCAAGCAGAAACACATGAAACACCTCCCTCCTTATCGTAGGGGGAGCTGGTAGGATACTAGTAGGTGCCATGCTAAGAATTGTCTGCGTATTTCAGCCTAGCAGAGGCTACTGCACAGTAGGTGGGAGGAACTTAGATATAGTTTAGTCTGGGATGGTCAGGCAGTTCAGTTTACTGTAGATAGGGGAGTGAGACAGACAGAACAGACCTCCAAGGGGCAGCCCTTGGGGCTGGGGCACTCAGAAAAACAAAAAAAGTGCATGCTCTGCTGCATGGTGGTCAGGTGCTGAGTCACAGTGCCTACACTTACTCTGCCCTCAGCATTGACTATGTACTCAGGTTACTATAACTATAGTAAACTGAGTGCAGAGTCCAATTCTGGAGAGCAACTGGGGCCATTAGGCTTGCATCTGGGAGCTATAAATATCCAGTATGTCATAGGACCACAGTGAGGGTGTGGGGACCATGCAGGATTTCTCCCTTCAGGGGAACTCCCTGAGCTCCCTAATAGCTGACTGACATGACAGCAGTTACCCTAAAGCTTGGGAGGAGACCCCGGTGAGGGTCAATGTCTCAATGTTTTCGTTTGTGCCCTTGCTGAGGAAGATGGCAAACAGAGAGAACATGGACAATCTAGAGGAAGGCTGGCTACATTAAGGTAGGAGATGCCCAGTCTCTAGACCTGAGTCACAAGGACAAGGGACCCCAGGCCATGACATGTGTGGGAAGTTAAATTATTTGTGCTTACTAAGATTGCTTCATTTAGCTGACTTTCTTGTCCCAGGCTGTTCAAGGGCTTGCTTTGTTTGAAACCAGCATTCCAAGTCTTACAGCAAATTCTAGCTTGAGGTGTCTCTCTTCAGCTAACATCAGATTACAGGTGTGGAAAGTTAAATTGTTTGTGCTTACTAAGATTGTTTCATTTAGCTGACTTTCTTATCCCAGGCTGAACAAGGGCTTGCTTTGTTTGAAACCAGCATTCTGAGGCTTCTAGAAAATCTAGCCTGAGGTGTCTCCCTTCAGCTAGCATCAGATTACAGGCGTGGGAAGTTAAATTGTTTGTGCTTACTAAGACTGCTTCATTTGGCTGACTTTCTTGTCCTGGGCCATTCAAGGTCTTGCTTTGTTTGAAACCAGCATTCCAAGGCTTACAGCACATTGTAGCCTGAGGTGTCTGATTTTCTGTTAAATTGTTGTGCAGGTTTTCTTGCTGAAAGGAAGGAGAGCACTCACTGGGGAGGTGGGTAAGAGCTACAGCTGATTGTTTCTGGAGGGCACAGGCCTGGTCCCACCCACCTGCCCCTTACCCCACCCACCCCAAGAGTGTCATTTCTTTATACCAGGGTTCTGAAACCACTTCCCAAAAGGGAAAGGACATACACCTGCTGTATTCTTAACAGCCCAGCACATTCGCACACACTAACAAAAAACAAATAAACAAAAAAATAAAATAAAGAAAATAAAGAAAAAATCAATTTCAACAGGAAGGAAGAAAGACATGTTGGAGTGATGCAATGCACTGGCTGTGGGGTGGCAGTCTTCTGGGAGACATTCTGGATGCTGCGATGCTACCCTATTTGCAGGCAGCTCTCTGCTCTGAGGGAGGAGGTTGCCTGTTTCCAGGTCAACCTTGGAAGGAGTAGGGAAACCTCCTCCCCCACCCAGGACCTGGCAGGGAGTTGGGAATCCTTCTCCCCCACCTAGGGACCACCAGGGCCTGTACTGCTGCCTCAGAAGTTGCCAAGAAAAAGGAGTGGTTGGACTACGGTGAGTTCAGGGAGGGTGAGGGTGGTTGAACAGAGGCACATCCTTCCAGTTGTACCTCTCCACAATTCATATGCCGTTCTAGTGGAGCGTGGTTCCTCTATGGAGGCACCCGCAGTGGAGACCAAGGAGGGTGCTGTGAACCTCCACAAGGAAAACCCACAGGAGGGTGGCACAGTACCCCACAGGGGAAGGAAACAACTCCTGATGGGGACTCAGTTATTAGAGGGTAGAACTGGGGGAGGGAGGGGAAAGGGAGGTAAGGTGCCTACCCCAGGCCATTGCTTGGAGGAACAGTTTCATAGCTTCATAGTGTGTCAATGAGTTCAGGAGGCTTGGGGGCCTTTTGTGAACTCTCCACCATATTAATGGTGGTATTTGAATTTTTTGTTTCCCATATGTATGTCTAGTCTCTTTTTAAAAATAGTCATGGTTTCACTTTCTACAACACTTTTAGGTAAGGCATTCCAGTGTGATACAATTCTTTGGTTGTACCATTGACTGCATTTAGTGGTTTTATAATGGTCTCCCTTTAATTTTAAATGATGAGAGCTAGTAATATTAATAATACTGTTTTCAACTAATCCAATGGTTTCAAAAGTGGCCTCATTATGTATTGCAGTATACGCTAGACATAGATTTCTTCATAATCTCCTATAGTGCATGGAATATAGTCCCAGTGTCTTGAGTTTGTAAGCATAGTCTATGTTTTTAAGGTTAATGATTTTTTTAGTAGCATTCCTCTGTACCCTTTCAATTAATGTCTTCTCTCTAGTGAAAATTGGGGCACATAGAGGGGAACAATACTCCAAATATGGCCTTACCAAACTAGTGTAGAGCGGCACAAGTACTTCTGGTTGTTCACTTTTCATATTTTACAAAATACTGCCTAATATTTGTTGACTTTTTTACCTATATTATTGCAGTGTGTATCAAATGATAATTTCTGTGATATAACTACACCAAGATCTTTTTCATTTTCTGTTGTTTGTAATACAGTATTATTAAGTATGTAGTTATATCCAGGGTTGTTTTTTCCAAAATGCATAACCTTGCATTTAGCTGCATTAAAGCTCATTTTATTTCTCTTTGCCCAATTATCAAGATGAGTAAGGTTGTTTTGAAAATGCTATGCACTTTCTTTGCCCGTTATAACGCCTCCTATTTTGCAATCGTTTGTATGTTTGCAGAGCCAGATGTTATTCAGTGGTAGCATATATGTTACAAGAATATTGAACAGTGTTGGGCCCAAAACCGAACCCTGAGGCACACCACTTGTTACTGTGCTCCACGGTGACTTGTGCCCCCAATGGCTACTCATTGTTTTCTGTTTGTCAGCCATGAATTTATCCACTTAACTATGTTTGGATGAAGATTTAGGCTGATCATTTGTTCTATTAAAACTTTATGTGATACTCTATCAGATGCTTTTGAAAACCAAGAAAAATAACATCAACTGATAGTCCGCTGTCCAAAGCAGAACTAACAGGTTCGAAAAAATGTAGCAAATTTATTAAACATGATCTACCCCGGGCAAAGCCATGCTGTGTTGCATCCATTTGTCCCTCTTCTTGTAAATATAAAGTAATACGTTGTTTTAGCATTTTTTCCAGTAGTTTTCCCAAGATTGATGTAAAACTTATCGGTTGATAATTTTTAACATCATGTTTACTGCTATTTTTATGTTGGCTCACACATGCGCAGCCAACATATTGCGGTAGTTGCAGATTTGGAAGCGCGGTCACTGTTGGGTGAATGCAGGGCACGCATCAGTAGATGCGTCCCTCATTCCCCAATAAGCCTGCATGCCAGCGCCACACCATGCATACATAATGTGGCAAGCTCATTTAAGGAAAGGTCCACTGCAATGCAAGCAAAGCTCGTCATATGCAGCGGCACCTCCCAACGTGCTTGCCTTGATGAAAAAGTAACAAACATAGTGGCACACTGCCTGCCCTAATCATGCCAACTTCAGGGGTGCCCAATCCCCCTGTTGGCATGCTCTTCCCCAATGTATGTGCCGGTTGGGGAGCCCACTCTCCGTCACCATCATGCACCCCCTCATTTGTTATGTGCTGAGGGGGGTGCCCAATTTCATTTCAGCTCTTGCCCCCACCCACTTTTGTTGTGTGCTGACGGGGGTGCCCAATCCCCCGTCTGCTACAGCAGTCCCCCACAAAAAAACACTTAGGTGGCACACAGGGAGCCCACCCCAATGTGCCAAATCCCCTGGAAAATAAAAACCATCCCATGATGTTTTTTCCCCCTTTTAACCCTGTGAAAAAAGAAAACATTCCCTCGCTGTCTCCTTGCCCCCTCTTGCAACCCGCGCCCACCCTCTGCGCACCATGCCTCCCCACACCTTCCTCACCCCATACGTACCTCTGGAGTCTGACATGATGACCTTCGGTGGACCGGGAACACATCTTCACTCTTCAAAGCCGACCACGAACTGAAGAAATACCGGTAAGCTGCATAATGGCATAAATAGGTTTTTTTTCAACTTTGGTGCATATCTTGGGCATTTTTGGGCATTTTTGCACCACATTTTCAACATGGGGTTACTGGGACCCCTCCTCATGAATTCAGTCACTGTCATGGTGTTATTTGGTCCCAAAAGGTGATTTCGTGGTCACTGTGAAGAATCACCTTTCCGGACCGAGTAATGAAATGACAGTGCCACTGTTCATGAGGGGGCTCTCAAAAAGCCTGTGTTGCAAATTTGATGAAAAATAATCTCCAAAATGGCTGTTTTATGAGCGTGCATTTCGCTGTTTCCACGCACACTCATAACTTCGTGAATTTGTAATATTTTCACTCCAGATTTTCAAAATTGGATTTTTCCACACCTCCTGATGAACAGTACAGCTGTCATTTTGCATATCCTGGCCAAAATGTGTTTTCACACATCTGACGCAGAATAGCACGGTCACTGTGTGAAATCAGTTTTCGGGACAGTTTGAGGAAATGACAGTGACACTGTTCATGAGCAAAGGTCCTAAAATGCCTATGTTGAAAATTTGGTGCCGAAAGTCCATAAAATGACTGTGTTACAAGCATGCAGTGCACAGTTTCCACGCACCCTTGTAACTTTGCAAATTTGCAATATTTTCATGCCAGATTTTCAACACTGGCATTTTTTCACACCTTCTTATGAACAGTACAGCTGTCATTTTTTACGTCCTGCCCAAAATGTGTTTCCGCACCTGTGGCGCACAATGGCGTTGTCGCTGTGGGAAATCAACTTTTGGGACAAATTAACAAAATCATAGCACCACTGTTCATGAGGGGAGGTCCCACAATGCCTATGTTAAAAATATGGCTAACAAACTCCCCAAAATAATTGGGTTACAGACGTGTGTTGCATAGTTTCTATGCATGCTCATGACATCACCAATTTTTCATATTTTCACTCCGGATGTTCAACTTTCCATTTCTTTACGCCTCCTCATGAACAATACAGTTGTCATTTTCCACATCCTGCCCAAAATGTATTTTCATCCCTGTGTCGCCAAATGGCATAGCCACTGTGCCAAACCACCTTTCAGCTAACAAATTGATTGTGCCACTTTTCATGAGGTGGGCTCACAAAAAGCCTATGTTAAAAATTTGGAGAGAAAATACCAACACACGCCTATGGTGTTAATATTTCCAACTGTAGCACCCCACCCCATAGAGACTGACAGGCATCAGTGGTGTGACTTGGGATCATCGGTTGTAATGCTCATGCCATTCAACCCCCACTCCCACCCTGCAGCTAGTGACAGGCATCATGGTGTGCCTTCCAATGTTCAGCTACAAAGTTCACCCCATTCTCCTATACTGCACCCACCTCTGTGTATTTCCTTATGGAATGGGTTAAGTATAATGCCCAAAGACCCCAAAGCACACCACGACACTTGTCAGTGTCTACAGGGTAGGGTGAGGTACAATGGCATGAGCATTATAGCTGACGACCCAAAGACACACCCCAATGCCTGTCGGTCTCTACAGGGTGGGAGTGGGGTTGGTGTCACTTCAATACTTCACTGCCATTCCTATTATGCATCTCTAACTCCGGCACTACCAATGCCAATGCCAGTGAGACAACATTCGGCATTGGCAAATGCTTGTTGTATATGGGCATAACAGTGGCCTCGTTTCATTCTTGGAGTGTCTTTCCCTCTATTAATGATGTGTTGAATAGTAATATTTTGGGACTGACAAATTGGTTTGCAGTTTGTTTAAGGAACTTTGGGGTTATCCTATCCTGACCTGCTGAGCAATTAGTTTTAGTGCTCTTAATTGCAGGAAACAAATCCTCAGGATTGCTGGAGCAGCTGCATGGGAGAGGGAGCTATACATCATTGTCCACCTAGGGACAAATGACCTAGCTGGGAATGGGATCAGAGCAGTGCAGGAGGAGTTTGTGGAGTTGGGGAGGGGCCTCAGACAAGTAGCATGCACAGTAACCTTCTTGGAGGTGCTGCCTGTCTATGGCATGGGTGAGGCTAGGATACTCCACACCCTGGGATTCAATGAATGGTTGAAAAAACTGGTGTGGAGAACAAGGTTTTGGCTTCATTGAGGACTGGGTGGTCCACCTAGAGGGATACAGGCCTATACTGACATGATGGTCTGCATCTGTCTGGCAGGGGAACCAAGATCCTAAATGATAGGTTTAAATGCTTCATTGGTAAACTTTTAAACTAGCCAAGGGGGGGGGGCACTGAAAAGGAACAGGGAATTTCCAGCCTCCCCCCACAAAACAGGGTAGTTAGCGAGGTAAGCACCGAGGTAGAGAGGTCGATAGGGAGCTGGGAAGGGTTAAATGGAGAAAGGAGCAAAGGTAATAAGTACAGGGATGGGGCTAAAACGAGTAAGGCCATCAAAAAATGGAGGATGATGAGTACCAATGCCCGTAGTCTGGGGAACAAACTTCCTGAACTAGCGGCCTTGATGGAAGTGGGACGCCTGGATATCGTGGCAGTCACAGAAACATTGTACACAGAGAACCATGACTGGGATGTCAACATACTGGGGTACACAATCTACAGGAGGGACAGGGAGGGTAAAAGAGGAGGAGGAGGAGGAGTGCGCTACGTAAGGGAAGGGATCAAAGCAACGGAACTAAAGGGTAAACAGGGAGGAGAGGAGGCACTGTGGGTCTCCTTGGAGACAGGATATGACACCACAGTTTGCACGTGGGTTGTATATAGACCCCTGTCTCAGGGGGAGGAACTGGACAAGGAAATGATAGGAGGCATACGTAGAATGACAAAAAAAGGAAGCACGTGCTTGCGCTAACGCTAGATGGCAGGCTAACCGTTACGCTCCAGACAACACCAGCATTTTTAAATGATTTATTTATTTATATTTGTTTTTATTATGACCGGTGCAGTATTTTTATTTACCTTAACTTAGAGCATTCATATATTCTGTCACCAGTGTTGTGAGATGGGAATTTCTTACTAATTTCTTGTTTTCTGATTTTGGCGCTTGCAAATATCATCGCGATGCGGGCCACCTCAGTCAGGTCTCCAGCTTTGTGGGACAACTCACACTCCACTGCTACCCCTACTAACCAGTCAGCCAGCAAGGACGATGTGGCCCAGATCAAGTGTATGCTTCAAGGTTTACAAATAGACATTACAGAAATTAAAGCCACTACTGTTACCCTTACAAAAAATACAGAGGAACTCTCATCTAGAATCAGCACCAATGACAGTAAGATTAACGAACTCACTAACTCTGTAAGCTATCTCGAGCAACTAACTGAAAAACAAAGCTCACAAATTTGTTACCTACTAGAAGAGGTAGACAACCTAGAAAACAGAGGTCACAGAAATAATATTAGAATTTTGGGTGTACCTGAGGGTCTGGAGGGTCCAAACAGGATTCAATTCCTACAAAGTTTTCTGCCTGAAATTCTGGGTCACCAGTGGTCTTGGTTACTTGAAATTGAAAGGATTCATAGGTCGTTGGGTCCTAAAAAGAATAATGGCAAACCCAGGCCCATTATTGCTTATCTGCTCCTATTCTCTGTTAAAGAAGAAATCCTTTTCTTGTCAAGAAGGAAAAGAAACCTTGTGTGGAGAGGGGAACATATTTCTATTTTCCAGGATTTCTCTGCAGAAATAATTAATAAAAGAAGGATGTTTTATGAGGTGAAACAACAGTTGCATAAATATGGTGTCCCCTATTATTTTAAATATCCAGCTTCCCTGATTATCCAACATGAAGAGGGTAAAATTATTAAATGTGACTCTGTAGGGAAGGCTTGGAGTTTTATTAGAGACTACCAAAGTTCCAAGGCCTTTGATTTTAAAACATCGTTGGTCAATGATGCCCATAAGCTTAAGATTGCACGAGGATCTGTCACATCATTGCATACTCCCTCTGCCCCTCATGCTCTCACCATTAAACAACACAACCAAGATCCTGTAAGGCCTCCCCGACATTCCAATTTAGTGAAATTACCCCCCAAGTTCATTACCTTGCTCTTACGCGGCTGCAGCAAGTTCCATGGCATCACCTCTACGTACGCCAGGGATCAACAGAAAATCCAGGCAGATGGGCCACTCCTCTAATATTCCTAGGCTTGCTTCCATGATACAGAACCTGAGGAAACGTAGAAGGAGCAGAGAAAGTTCAAGATCGGTCTCTCTTGCTATACTCTCGAGCTGGAAGTGGAAATGCATGATGACGACATCCTGGAGGTGGGATCCCATGATCTTACTCCCTCTACTGTTACCTGTGAGCAAGGTCCCTATTTGGCTGCAAATACTTGTTCTGCTGTGGCCCTTCCAGGGCAAACTCACTCTGCTACAGATGGGGAGTATTCCCCGCTTCCTGTGTGACAAACACACCACACTTTCTTACAAAAATTCTGGTAAGCCACTCTATTACGCAATCTCTCATAAGCTACGATACCATCGTGATGATCCTGGTGAGTTTATTCTCTGTCTTAATTGAAGGGTTTGAGTCTGCAATGCACTCTGGATTTAATGATTGGATCTAGTACTCTTGAATAAGATGCAGCTCGTGGAATTAAAGACCTTTTGCTAATTACTATTCACAATGCATTTGGGGTGTCATGTTACAGTGCCATGCAGACAATTTTATTTAACTACTGGTTGAATGTTGATGAAGGATGCACAGGTAGCTACCTCCCTACCCCCACCCTCTGTCTCTATTATGTCTTTAAGTTATGAATGCTCTAGGAGCTGGTAGTATCTCTTAAGGGTTCTACAGTCTGCTAATTAATAGCTCATTTCTGGCTTGGGCTGGAAAGAAGGACTCACCTCTGCTTTAGATTTAACCTCTTTTAGAAATCTTAAGAAATATGTGGTTTAATTTGTCTAATCCTGTCTGAAGCTATGGGGGAGAGAACTAGCTTAAATGCAGTTTGAATAGGCATTATTTGTTTCAAATCCCTATATTGTCCCCTTTAGAGCTCATCTCTGCTTTTATTAGCCGGTGGCTATGCATATGGCTTCAAATTATGCAGCAAATTGTGATACTCAGCACCTTTCTATAGCTACTCAGCTCTTCATTACCCTCATGTTATTTACTCGCTGTTCTGTATCTCCCTCACCACCCTTGGTAGAGCTCTGGTGCTTCTACATTCACCCTTGTAACTTGTCATATTGTGATGACACTGTACATAACACTCTTTATGATACTGATCTGGTCCTTATATTGAATTGTTTCTTTTATTTTACATACAGCTGGTTCATCTGGATGTATTTTACCTGCCAGCGTTACACCTATCCTACCTTGGGCTAATTAGTCTGGTGAACTTTAGGTTTTGCAGTAGCCTCCATCCTACTGCCTGTTCTTTGCACAGAAACTTTCAGCTTTTTATTGTATTGTTACTTTAAGCTATTTATCGGATTTAGTATTTCAGTCTTGATATAGTTCTTTATTAATTGGACCGCTTGAATTATACCTTCTAAGTGTAGTATTATTGTCAATTCTAATTCTGATTTGCACAATATGTGCCTGTTAGATAATCTTTAGCAAACACTTATGTTTCCATACAAAACTGTATCTTGGAATGTGAATGGATTGGGATCACCCATTAAAAGGAAAAAGATCCTATCTTATTGGAATAAAAAAGGGTCAGATATTGCTTTGCTACAGGAAACCCACCTGAATGATGTGGAGTCTGCCAAACTCTCCAGATCTTGGGTTGCGCAGGTCAAATTTAACTCCTATAATAGCAAACAAAGAGGAACGGCTATTCTACTTAGGAAGGGGGTCAATTTTGTCAAAACTTCACACATAGCTGACCCTGAAGGTCATTTTTAAATATTGACAGGAACACTAGATGGGGTTCAGGTGGTGATCTGTAATGTTGATGCACCAAATTCCAAACAATCTGTTTTTTTTGACTCACTGTCTATTATGCTTAGTGACTGTATAAATCATACCATTATTCTAGGTGGGGATTTCAATGAGGTTATGGACATGTTACTTGATAGGAACCCTTCTAGGCCAGCTCCTTTTACACCTAGCGCTCGCAAATCCCTTCATAATCTTCTAGAATTGTTATCACTCACGGATGTCTGGAGGTTGGTTCACCCACTGGACAAGGACTATACCTTCTTCTCCAACCGATATCACACTTACAGTAGAATTGACCATTTATTTGTCTCAACTGCTATTGTTAATTCTATTTTGGATTCTGAAATTGACAGTATTATTATTTCAGATCATGCCCTGATTTCCCATAATATTGTATTGGGGGAGTGCCATCACAAATCACATAGATGGAGGATGACTGTATCCCTACTAAAGGACAAAAAGTTTATGGATTGAGTCACTAAGGAGACAGATGATTATTTCTTAAACAATAATAATGGGGAGGTTACTCATGCTTGTCTATGGGAGGCCTGTAAAGCCTTCATTTGAGGTAGAATTATTAGTTTCTTGGCATCCAAGAAAAAAGAGAGAGCTAGACTTTTAGACAGCAAACAAGCCAAGTTAAAGGATTTAGAAACTAAAGTAAGTTCTTCAGGTCAATTTGATCAGACTCTAATATATCAAATTACTCTACTTAAATTTGATATTAATAAACTTCTTTCTGCACAAGACAGAATATGCTTTATTTCGTACAAAGCAGAGATATTGGGAATCGGGGAAAATGCTGGGAAACTATTGGCATACAGGCTCAAAAAGCTATAGGACCGGACTATCATCCCAGGCATCCGAGATATAACTGGGAAGATAGTTAATAATAGTAAAGGAATACATTCTGTCTTTAAAGAATTTTATAACAATATATATGCTAAAAAAATTGTAGATATTGAAAAAATAAAACAGTTCCTTTACTCCGTTAAAACTGCTGAACTAACTAAAGTTAAAGAAGAACAACTTTGTAAGAAGTTAACCCTGGAGAAAGTCTCTCTTGCTATTAATTCTTTACCTAATAATAAGGCCCCTGGTTTAGATGGGCTCCCGGGGGAATTTCATAAAACTACTGAGTCCCAAGTTAGCCACCCATTTATTTAATATGCTCCATGAATCTAATGACTTACTTTCCTTTCCCCCAACAGAAGGGGGAAAGGAAGCAGGGAGGGTAGTCAGAAAAGCAAAGGCACAAACTGAGGAAAAGATAGCTAACTCGGTTAAGAAGGGGGATAAAATCTTTTATAGGTATGTCAGGGAGTGTAGAAAGACAAAGGGAGGGATAGTGAGGCTGAATAGAATGGATGGTGGGTGGGCAGAGAGTGACAGTGATAAAGCAGGGATACTGAATGAATACTTCTACTCAGTATTCACAAAAAGGAAGTGGGGAGGTTCCTAATCCAATTAACAGAAGCACTCTGGATAGAGGGGTTGATCCCAGTCTTTACAGAAGAAAGGGTTCTGAAAGAACTCCTAAAACTGAAGGTGGACAAAGCAATGGGGCCAGATGGAATTTACCCCAGAATTCTAAAAGAATTAAGCAGAGAACTAGTGACACCACTGACTACGCTTTTTAACAAATCATGGGAGGATGGTGTGGTACCTGAGGACTGGAAGAAGGCGGATGTGATTCCCCTTCACAAAAGTGGGACCAAGATGGAGGCAGGAAACTACAGACCTGTCAGTTTGACCTCTGTGGTAGGGAAAGTGATGGAATCACTTCTGAAGGAAAGAATTCTTGAGTACCTAGAGGCCAGTGGGCACAGGACCCAAGGCAGCATGGGTTCACAGTGGGAAGGTCATGTCAGATGAATTTAATTGATTTCTTTGACTGGGTGACCAAAGTAGTAGACCAGGGAGGGGCTGTGGACATGGCCTACCTAGACTTTAGCAAGGCATTTGACATAGTCCCACACAAAAGATTAGTAGTCAAATTAACCAGCCTGGGAGTAGGTCCCAAGGTGGTATCCTGGGTAAAACATTGGCTGAACAACAGGACACAGAAGATAATTGTAAATGGAATCCACTCTGAAGAAAGAGGGGTTACTAGTGGGGTACCGCAAGGTTCAGTACTGGGTCCAGTCCATTTTAATGTCTTTATAAGTGACATTGCAGAGGTACTGGAAGGAAAAGTATGCCGCTTTGCAGATGACACAAAGATCTGCAACAGGGTTGATACACCAGGAGGCGTGGAAAGGATGAGAAGGGACTTGACAAGGTTGGAGAAATGGTCAGAAGTATGGCAGCTTGGATTCAGTGCAAAGAAGTGCAAAGTAATGCACCTGGGAAACAAAAACCCAGGGGAAGATTACACAATGGGGGGAGGTAGTAACAACAACAAAAATGGAAAGGGACCTAGGGGTAATCATATCAGATGACCTAAAGGTTGGCAAGCAATGTGAGAAGGCAGTAGGAAGGGCTGGGGGGGATACTGGGATGTATAGGGAGAGGTATCACCAGCAGAAAACAGGAAGTTGTTATCCCCCTGTATAGACAATTGGTGAGACCCCATCTGGAGTACTGTGTCCAGTTCTGGAGACCCCATCTCTGCAAGGACATAGACAGGATGGAGGCGGTTCAGAGAAGGGCAACTAAAATGGTGCAGGGTCTGCAAGAGAAGCCATATGAGGAGAGACTAAAGGAGCTTAATATGTATACCCTTGAGGAAAGGGGGGGGGACATGATAGAAATGTTTAAGTACCTCAGTGGAATCAACAAAGTCCAAGAGGGTAGTGCAAGAACAAGGGGACACAATTTGAAGATAGAGGGGGGACGGCTCTAGGGAAATGTGAGGAAGTATTTTTTCACAGAGAGGGTGGTGGACACATGGAACAGCCTTCCTGAGGAGGTTGTGGGGTCTAAAACTGTGGGAGAATTCAAGAATGCATGGGACAGACAAAAGCCAATTTTTGTAGGGGGTAGGAAGAAATAGGCTGTTGGTTAAATAGGATCTGCAGCTTATCCTCTAGGTAGGTAAATGGGCAGACTAGGTGGGCCAAGTGGCCCTTATCTGCCGTCAAAGTCTATGTTTCTATGTTTCTAACATTGATGCAGGCCCTAGTCACTCTCATACACAAAAAGAACAAGGACTCCTTTTGTTGTGACAGTTACCGTCCAGTTTCTCTAATGAATTCAGATTATAAAATCCTTGCAAAAATCCTAACCTTCCATATCCAAAAAAATAATTTGTGATCTGATTGGTAAGGAGCAGGTAGGATTCATTCATGGTAGATCTGGGGTAGATTGTGTTCGTAGGTTATTAAACGTACTATGATATGCCAACAAGGTCAAGGAACCCTATCTAATGTTCTCCCTAGATTTGTTTAAAACTTTTGACTCCCTGTCCCGGGACTACATGCTCCTTGCTTTACTACACTTTGGTTGTGGAATTAATTTTAACTCCTGGGTCTCATTACTATATAAAGGATCTTCTGCACAAATATGGTCTTATTTCCCAGCCTATTCCACTGCACTGTGGAACCAGACAAGGTTGCGCTGTCTCCATATTTGTTTATTCTAGTAATTGAACCCTTGATTAGGACTATAGATGAACATCCTGGTATTTTTGGCCTTAAAATTAGTTCATTTACTCATAAAACATTTGCATTCGCAGATGATTTGTTATTAACTTTATCCAGACCCTCTCAGTCCTATGTGATTCTTAAAAAACTATTACTGGATTTTGGCTCTGTCTCTGGTTTGTAAGTTAATTGGGACAAATCCCAAGCGTTATGCCCTAACCTCTCTCCCCTTATACTGAAAAACCTTGATGAAATCTTTGAAAAAGGTTGGGTTAAAAGTCACATTACTTATTTGGGCCTACAAATTTCCACCAACCTTGAAGCCTTAGTGGAACTTAACTACCTGCTTCTATTCGGCAGTATTGAACTAGACTTAATTAGTTGGAGCTGACTTAATCTATCTCTATGGGGTAAGGTGAACTCAATCAAAATGATCATTGCCCCTAAGTTATTCTATTTGTTTCAAAATATCCCTAATCTACTACACAAATCGTTACTTGATAAATTAAATCTGTTAATAAAGACCTTCCTCTAGGGGATAAAACCACCTTGACTAAGTATTAACAAATTGTGTACTCTATATGAACTAGGGGAGCTGGCTCTTCCTCACTGGGAGTGGTATCAGTGGGCCTTCCTGTTCAAACAAGCAGTTAGCCACCTACAATCAAAGACGGTAGATAATCCTCAGTCTCCTCTCTGGTTATCATTAGAGTCAGCGTTGCTAAGACCCAACTATTTCTCTGATTATAACTATCTCTCCACCCCCACAAATTTAAAGGACAACCCCTGTTTATGTAACTCGTTCAGGGTGTTAAGGAAGATGAACAAAGCTATTAATCCTGAGGCTGAACCCTTCAAATAAATGTCCCTCTGGACTAATCCATCTCTTACTAAGAAAGGAATACTACTGTCTAACAGTGCTTGGGCCCAAGTGGGTATTAAACAAACCGCTGCCTTATTTCACAAAGACTCTGGCACCTTAATGTCCTTCAAGGAAATTAAAGAAAGATACCTCCTCCCATGGTTCCACTTCCATTATTACTTACAATTATGACACCTATTATCCAAACATTTTTAAATGAAGATCTTTCCCTAAACAAATGCAGGGAATGGGATCAATTAATAAAGTCATGCAACGTTAAGAGGGGAGCCAGTTTTGTTTACAAATCACTTATCTTTTCTCTTACTTCCTCATCTCTCACCTCTTCTGCCAGCCAGAAATGGGAAGTAGAACTGGGAATTGTAATAGAGGAGCAGGACTGGGCATCAGCTTGGGAACATGCTTATCATGGGAACAAGGAGCCTGAAGGTAAGCTTATTCAATCCAAAGATTTACATTGATAATATATGTCCCCTGCCAAGCTCCAGGAACATGGCATCTCTCCTGACTATCATGGTTGGAAGCATCATTCCTCTAACCCCAATATATCCCACATGCTTCGGGATTGTCCGAAGTTAAAAGAATTCTGGTTAGAGGTGGGTAAAATATGTGAATCCTGTTTCTCCAAAACTATACCCCTCTCTCTGGATATATTTATTTTAGGGATATCACCACCTACTCTAATGCTCTCTTATCAACAAATGCTATGGTTGTCAGTGGCTTCTGTCTGTGCCAAGTGTTTAATATTAAAATACTGAAAGGATCCCAAGGTACCCTCTCTAACTGAATGGTTAAATATGATGAGTTACACTGCCAACAAAGAAAGACTTTCTTATCTACTATCCAACAAGCTAAGCCAATTCCTAACCATTTGGGGACCCTTTCTACAGAAGATGAATTCCTCAAAATCTGATTTAATTACTCAAGGGTAATATTTAAATGTATAGTTTTTATAAAAAATAAATAATTATAGGTCTCTGATATTAGTGAACCAACGTTTTTAAACTTCTATTTATCTTATTAATTATATAAGTTGAATTGATTATAATTATATGGTCTAAGGGTACAATCTTTTTTTTTTACTTGTCATTAATCACCTATTTTTTACTAAACTTGTATTTAATATGTTATAAGTATATTCACTTTTTAACAACTGTGTGATAAACTGCATATTTTGTCACTTGTCATTATCTGTTACAATCTTATGTATATTGTGCTCTTTAAAAAGAAAAGGAAAATAAAAATTATTATGGCAAAAAAAAAAGAATGGCAGAAAAAGGGGAACTGCTATTGATGGGGGACCTGAATATGCCAGATGTTACCTGGAGCAGATTTTCTGCAGCCACATCCAAGAGCAGGTTCATTCTCAATGCTCTGCAGAGGGCATGCCTCAGACAGCTAGTGCTGGAACCCACTTGGGAGGGAGCAGTCTTAGACCTGGTACTCTCAAATGGGGACGGTAAGAGAATCTCGGATTTAGAAGTGGGTAGCCAACTGGGAACAAGCAAACACCAAACAGTGTGGGTCATGATGAACACAGCCATAGATTAAAGCATTACAAAAGCGAGGGTACTGGACTTTAGGAGGGCTGACTTTGGCAAAATGGGAGAATGTCTAAGGAAGGCACTAGCAAATGGGCAGGAAAGAGGGGTTGGGGAACAATGAGGAAAATCTAAACTGCCATCACAGAAGCAACAAGCCTTTGTGTGAAGCAAATAAAAAAAAGGAAGAAAAAAACACTATGGTTCTCAAAAGAGGTGGCGGAGAAGGTTAGGGAGAAAAAGATAGCATTCAGGAGCTATAAGAATTCACAGAAGGAGCAGGACAGAGAACTGTATCAGTTAAAGCAGAAGGAAGCAGGGAAAGCAGTCAGAATAGTAAAAGGCCCAAACTGAGGAAAAGATAGCCAACTCAGTTAAGAAAGACCAAGGATGGATAGTGAGGCTTAATAAAGAGGGGGGCAGAGGGTGACAGTGAAAAGGCAAAGATACTGAATGAATACTTTTATTCAGTATTCACAGAAAAAGAGGAGGGGGAGATACCTAAACCAAACAATAGAAGCACTCTGGATAGGGGGGTCGATACCAGGCCATTCACAGAAGAAAAGGTCCTGAAAGAATTCCTAAAACTCAAGGTGGACAAGACAATGGGGTCTGTTGGGATTCACCCCAGAATTCTAAAAGAACTAAGGGGAGAACTAGTGACATCACTGACTACCCTTTTAACAAATCATGGGAGGATGGTATGGTACCTGAGGACTAGAGGAGGACGGATGTGATTCCCCTTCACAAAAGTGGGAGCAAGGCAGAGTCAGAAAACTACAGACCTGTTAGTTTGACCTCAGTGGTAGGGAAAATGATGGAATCACTTCTGAAAGAAAGAATTGTGGAGTACCTAGAGGCCAGCAGGGCACAGGACCCAAGGTAGCATGGATTCACAGCGGGAAGGTCATGTCAGATGAATCTAATAGATTTCTTTGACTGGGTGACCAAAGTAGTAGACCATGGAGGAGCTGAGGTCGTGGCCTACCTAGACTTTAGCAAGGCATTTAACACAGTCCCACTTAAAAGATTAATAAACAAGTTAGTCAGCCTGGGAGTGGGTTCCAGGGTAGTAGCCTGGGTAAAAAAATTGGCTGGACAACAGGATGCAGAGGGTAATAGTAAACAGAGTCAGCTCCGAAGAAAGGGGGGTTACTATCGAGGTACTGCAGGGTTCAGTACTGGGGCCGGTCCTCTTTAATATTTTTATAAGTGACATTGCGGAGGGACTGGAAGGAAAAGTATGCCTCTTTGCAGATGACACAAAGATCTGCAACAGGGTTGATATACAAGGAGGGGGGGTGGTAGAAAGGATGAGAAGGGACTTGGCAAGGTTGGAGGAATGTTCAAAAGTATGGCAGCTTAGATTCAACGCAAAGAAGTGCAAAGTAATGCACCTAGGATACAAAATCCAAGGGGATGAATATTTGGGGGGGGGAGCTACCTGGGGTAGTCATATCAGACAACCTAAAAGTAGACAAGTAATGTGAAAAGGCAGTAAAGAAGGCTGGGGGGGATACTGGGATGCAAAGGAAGTGGCATCACCAGTAGAAAACAGGAAGTTGTCATCTCTCTGTCCAGACAGTTGGTGAAACCCCATCTGGAGTACTGTGTGCAGTTCTGGAGACCCCGTCTTCGCAAGGACTTAGACAGGATGGAGGTGGTCCAGAGGAGGGCAATTAAAATGATACAGGATCTGCACCAGAATCATATGAATAGAGATTAAAGGAGCTTAACATGTATACCCTTGAGGAAAGGAGAGAGAGGAGGGACATGATAAAAACATTCAAGTACAACAGGGGAATCAACAAAGTCCAAGAGGGTGCATCTTTCAGAAAAAGATATGTGCAAAAACAAGGGGGAATAATTTCAAAATAGAGGGATGGCTCAGGGGCAACGTGAAGAAGTATTTTTTTCATGGAGAGGTTGGTGGACACATGGAACGGCCTTCCTGAGGAGGTTGTGGGGTCAAAAACAGTGGGGGAATTCAAGAATGTGAGGGACAGACATAAGGCAATTATAGTGGGGGGTAAGACGAAGTAGGCTGTTGGTTAACTAGGATCTGCAGCTTATCCAATAGGTAGGGAAATGAGCAGATTGGGTGGGCCAAGCGGTCCTTATCTGCCGTCAAAGTCTATGTTTCTATGTTTCTGTTACAACCCTGATGTTTTGTGCCTTTGGAGACATGACTCAAGCCTACTACTCCAGACTCAGCTTGTGCACTTCCTAATTACAGCCTGCTGCACCGCGATCGTGCCAGTCAGAAATGTGGAGGAGGTTTGCTGATATTGTTTAAAAGTCATCTTAATCTGTCACCCATTCACCAAGATTATTGCCCCCCCCATCAGTAACCTGTGAGCTCCTCCATGGACTCCTCCTGGACAATGACAAGAAGATCCATATACTTTGCATCTATAACTCTCCTAAGCAGGGGGTTAAAGGAGTTTCCAACCTGCTTGATGACATAGGTCCTAAGGTCTCCTCTGATGAAGTACTTATATTTGGGATTTCAACTTAACTGGTCTGGATTAATGCCAACAATATGAACCTCTATTAGCTGCTCTTGGCTTTACCCAACTCATAAACGAACCTACACGATCCTCTTCCCGGGGGCAAAAGCTTGCTCCTTGACTGGGTTATGACTAATCAGGCTGACAGAATCTCAGCATCTGGGATACTACCTGACTTGATATCCGACCACTCCCCCACTTTATGTGTTTAGAAAATCTCCTCCCTCAAAGTGCCTCACAAAGTTATCCAAGTGAGGAACTTTGCCCACTTTAATCCTGAACTTTTTCTTCATGATCTGGCTATCACAGATTGGTCCCCCGTATTCTCTGCCGCTGAGCCCTCCACTGCTTTTGATAATTTCCAGAACATTCTTCCTCCTCTGCAGGATAAACATGCCTCATACATCAGGAAGGGAGTCAGAGGGATGGTTACAAAATGGTTGGATGAGCTGGCTTGGTGGCGCTGGAGGTTGAGGTGCTGGTTGCTACACCTCATGCCATGCTGACGACCCAGGTTCAAGAATGAGCCCAGACCATCAGAGGTCAGCAGGGGAGAGAGAGGATTGAGCATTCAGAAGACTGTTCTCCTCTCTCGGGGGAGGGAGACTTGTCGTCCCACTCGTTGACTGCCCTTGGTGGTGGCTGGAGGGCAGTATATGTTGGGAGGCTCAGTCTGACATCCTCATGTTGGTAGGGGAGGGGGGGTACAGGAAAAAATGGAGGAAAAGTGCCTGGCAGGCTCAATGATGGCCTGCCAACAAGGACCATCCCCGGCTTCTGAACTGAGACTCTGGGAGGGAGGAGAAGCTGGCATCCTCCTTCCTAGCCCCACCATTGGTGGCAATCTGTGAGGGAACTACCGGGGATTGGCAAGTGTGGGAGCGGTGGGACCAGAGAGAGTCCCTCCATCAAGGGGGCCATGGCCAACTGCCAGTGCTCCAGAGGATAAAAATCTCTATGAACCCCCCCACGAAAAAAAAATAGTTGCATGGTAATCTGTTTCTCATGAAGGTCAGAGAAAAGCACTGGCCACAAATGAACTGTCTGTCTACCATGAATACTGATGGCTCTGAAACATCTACTAGACAGCAATATATGTTGCTAAGAGCGAGTATTGCACAACCTCCCCCCCCCCGTTGTTTTTCACCAGTGATCTGCAGAATTTCTGGCATACCATTAAAACTGTAGTTGGTGGCTACAGTTGGCGTGATACCACTGACATGCTTGTTGGAGGTAAAAATTGTAATAATGTAACCACCATTGCTAATGCTTTAATAACCAATTCTCTGACCTGTCTGCCTAGAATACCCAATTTACTACTGCTGACACCCATAATTGCCCCCCCCACAGCTCCCTCCCTGCTGCAGTCACCATCCTGCCCCTCCCTTCTATCTTAAATCTGTCTTGGTCAGGGAGTCATGTAATCTCCTTGCTGGTCTTTCTCCTTTCTCCAGCCCAGGTCATGATAATCTTGAGCCCAAGCTCTTAAAACTTGTGGCTCCTATCCTTGTGCTTCCAATCTCCCATATTATGAACCTGTCTCTCTCACCAGATGTGGTCCCTTCAATCTGGAAGGTAGCTAGGGTGGTATCAGTTTTTAAGCAGGGTGACCGTAAGTGCACCAAAAATTACCAGCCAATAGACATCTTGTCTGCTGTCAGCAAGTTATTGGAGAAAGCAGACAAGGTGCAGCTATCTAAGTATCTGCTCAAATACAACTTGTTGACCCCTGAGCAACACAGATTCTGTAAGGGCCACAGCACTGGAACAGCCCTCGCTAAGGTCATATACGAAATTTGGATATTAACTGACCTTGGTATGTTGACAATCTTCATTTACCTCTCCAAGGCCTTTAGTTGATCACACCCTTTTGTGTGCAAAACTTCACTTGCTTGGCATAGCCAGCCCTGTCCTAGGCTGGCTCTCAAATTACCTTGCCGTTAGACAACAGCTAGTGAAATACAATCAAGTCCTTTCAGAACCTATTTCCATAAAGGCTGGGGTGCCACAGGGGTCCATCTTAGGCCTCATCTTATTTTCTGTATTTATAAATGACTTCCCTCAGGTCCCTACCTATAGCAGCACAACCCTCTATGCTGATGACTTGGTTCTCCTGTCTAGCTCGTACGACATTACCATCATTACCTGTCAGCTACAAGCTGACTTCCATAAGCTACAAACCTGGCTCCTCACTAATAAGCTTGTTCTTAATTTAAAGAAAACTCAGTCCATGCTCTTTGGATCCCGTGCCTAGCTTAAAATCAATACTGCCCTTCTGACAATTATGGGTTCAGATGGATCCCTTGTTGCATCTGCTTCCTCCTTCATGAAATAGGGAGTCACACTTGACCCTCAGTTAGACCTCTCCTCGCATATCCAAAATGTTTGTAGGGCAACAAATATCAAACTGAACCTAGCCTACAGGGCCAGGGGGAACCTAACTGGAGCTGCACGTCTTGCCCTTGCCAAAAGAATTCTTCTCCCTACCCTTAGTTATGGTCTCACCACTTTCCCCCTTGCTACAAAAGGTAGCCTTGCCAAGTGGCATGTGACCTACAACATCTGTCGCTTTGCCCTTGCTGTCCCCTGCCTCACCCATCACTGTGAATTATATTGCAAGCTAGACTGGTTGTCTCTGTGTAATTACCACTCCTTTGTTCTTGGCAACTTCCTTGACAAAATTGTTCATACCGCCTCTCCCCCTGCCCTGTACAATCTATTTAAACCTGCCCAGTTTTTATACCTGCTCAGATCAGCCGACTCACAGTCCTTTCTTGTCCCTAAGTCATACTCTCTGTCTGGAGACAGAGCCTTCACGGTTTGTGCTCCTAAACTCTGGAACTCCCTCAGTGTCCACCAGGTATACTACTTTCCATTTCTCTTTTAAAGGGTTCCTATGGGAAGGAAATCAGCATTTGACTGTCACTGTTCTTGGTGTGCCTGGTGTGCCATACCCCTTGCATGGTCTCCCTGATCCCCTCACCAGGATAATGAGTGATGTCCTACTTCTTTTATTATACTTATGCACTTAATGAATTTATTGTACAAAAAAAATAACAAAAATAAAAATTATTCCACTGTACTTGGCTTGTCCTGATGCTCACTCCTCTATGAAATGTTTTTGGCTTGTCCTGATGCTCACTCTTCTATGTAATGTTTTTGGCTTATCCTGATGCTCACTCCTCTATGTAATGTATTTGGCTTGTCCTGATGCTCACTCCTCTATGTAATATTTTTGGCTTATCCGGATGTTCACTCCTCTATTTAATGTTTTTGGCTTATCCTGATGCTCACTCCTCTATGTAATGTTTTTGGCTTATCCTGATGCTCACTCCTCTATGTAATGTACTTTGCCTTTTATTGTGTTATTACCTCTACTATTGTGTTCATGATTCTCAGATGACTTGACTGCCTGTATATCCTTTTCTCTGTTGCACCTTCTTCTTGTTCTTTATTTTTGCCTTTGTAACTTCCCGGGTTGTACCTAAAAATAGGCATTTTTTGCTTAGTGTGCTTACCCGGTAAACAAAAGCTAAATAAATAAAAAATAAATGTAGCTGCCGTAAGGTTTGGGGTGCTACAAGGTAAGCTAGCCTGACCTGTTGTTTGCAGAAGAAATAAATGTGTGCCGGGAAGTCTGCATGGCTATTATTCACCCTAATGCAATTAAAGTAAACTGCAGTGTTTAAAGGAATTTATCAAATGCCTGATATTTATTGTCACCCCAATGCTTGATCTTAAAGAGTACCCCAGGAGAGCAAGGGGGAAGGGTATTGCTCTACTTTCTCAAAAAGTATGAAAATGCATTTCAAAACAACTGTTATTGAATTGTTAGGGGTTTAAAACCACAAAAGCTGGGTAATATGACATTATGGTAATTTCAGTCCTAATGCCCCCCCCAGTCCCTAGCCTTATGATCCAAGGTCAAGATACAAGTCAAGGCCATGCCCCATGGGTCATCTGCTTCAAGCTACAGGCCTGAGGCCCTGTGCAAAGAAAAGTTGAGTGATCTCCTGCTTCATGCAGGACCTGCAGAGGCCATGCTGAACCAGAACTGAGGGATGAGTCTAACAGCACCTCAAAAACACATTTGTTATACTGCGGGATCAAGACACTCGGTATATTGAAAGAAAATGCAGCTATGTGTGTCAGGTCCTTGACTCCTGTTGGGAGCAATTTAACAAACATTACAAGAAATGGGGTTATTTCACAGCATTTTAGCCATTTTAACTTGCATAATTTTTTAACTGGGTTAGTGAGTTACATTTTGTGGCTTCTGTGGTACAGTATAGTAGAATAATCAGACGCTGTCAGTACTGAGGCTTAAATCGGAAAGGTCCATTCAACATTTTCAGTGAAAGTTCCTCAGATGTGTCACGGTCAGGTATTCTAAGTAGAAGCTTGTGGATGTGCTCACTTCCTTATGGCATGCAATGCAAGGTGGTTATCTCTCTATCCAGCTCATTGCTCAGTTGCGAGAGCCTTATCTGTGCTGTCCAGTTCCCCAAACCTCTCCACAGAGAGGCCCATTACTCCATTCTGCTTACTTCCTAGTGGGGCTTTCATGTGGCTGCCTTCCCTTCTGTTGTTTCTAATCTTTCTCGATTGCATCCTACTTGTGAAAAAAGGAAATTTCCACATGGCTCTTCTTTCAGTGTTGCCTACAAATCTTATACATCCTATTTTCTTAAGGCATCCTTTTACTTCAAAGCATGTTTTAACCCAACATTCATAACTGTCAGTTACCTTCCCCCATTAATTATAAAAGGATAAATCTAGTAGGCTATATATCGTCGCTTGATATTTTCAGTTTTGCCTCTGCTCCCCCAGCGCTGCAGTCTTTAATAGGGTAGGTCACTGCAAACAAGTCATAAGATAATATAAAGATGTTAGGCCTGCTGAAAATAGAACATAGGATCAGAATCAATGTTTTGACCATTGTGTCTTCTTTTTTCTCTTTGAACAGTTTCATTAACATTTTCTTTTTTCAGATATCACAAGCCATTATAATTTTTACAATTTGTAAACAAAATAAAAATTCATTTTAACAATGTAACACCTTTTCTGCAAGACAATATAAAAACACTACCTACTTATACAAAGTACTAATACATTAAAGAAAAACAAAATTGGTATATGAGTATTAATGTGGTCAAACTAATAAACAGGTTTAAAGGAGATATGATCTTTACCTTGTTTGATTAATTGAAACCTATTTTTGATGTCTTTGTTTGGGAAGTTATGAATACAAAAGCATATCCTAGTAAAGAGATGTATGTATGCTGTGAGACTCACCCCCATGGCTTGACCTTCTCTTATTGTTGCATTAGCCAGCAGGAAAGGTTGATTCAAAATTGCACTAGCCCACAGATGGTTGCACTAATTTACAATCATAATACAGAATGTAGTGCACTTGAGCAGTAAACACATGCAAGTCAAAAAATATTCCATGAATAATAACTGGTAGGGTTTGATATCAGCCAGAAATCAGACCCTATAGTCTTATTATAAAAAAAAATATATGGGTCACAGTGGAATTACTAGCTTGTTTACACATCCTTGATGTATGAAAGATAGTATCACACCACCACCCGTGCATTCTTCTATATTTAGTGCATTTATGCTGTTTCTACATTGCTCATCCCTCCAAGTGAATAAAGATGTGCAGTGCAGTCACATGCAGTCTGCCCCCTGCCCTGTTCTGTGTCATGGCCCTTCTCTGCCTCTTTCTGCAGCCCCTATCAATGAACCATCCCACAGCAGCGGATAGTCTGTCAGCAACCCTAGCCCATCACATAAAAACACACACACACACACACCACACAGCAGCGGATAGTCTGTCAACAACCCTAGCCCAACGCACACACACGCACATATATACATTAGCCAACATTATCATATGGCTCTCACACCCCAACCCACTGGGGCTATGAACAGAGTCAGGCAGAGAAATACATGCTAAGCCTCCATGCTGGGATCACAGACCTACACGTCTGGAAGTGTTTATGCTATGCCAACTGAGCAGTCAGCAATTAGTCACAGGGATCACAGCAGCTACTTCAGCAGCAGTGATAGAGTACCTGCACTAGGTAAGAAGGACAGGTACTGTAATTGGTTAGCTGCACTAGCCTGGATCAATGTGCATTGTGCACTGGAGTAGTCAAACAATGTTAAAGTCACCCCCTTCCACCCCACCCCTGGCTCCAAACATGTCACTTCCATGCCTGTCCCCTTCACTGTTGGCATTGCTGTCACAGCTACCACTGCCTTGGAGGGGCCAACCTAGACCTGACTTATTTACGGACAGTGGGACCATTGCCCAGGGCAGAGGCATTGTTAGAAGGCTATAGAAAACATCCAGGGCTCAGGACTCTAAGGCAATGCTTCTGGCCCAGGTATTGGATCTCAGATCATGTATACATAGCTAAAATAGTTACAGTACATGGTGGTGTTTTTTTTTGAAGTACAGCAGTATAACACAGATGGCCAGCACAGGAGCATAGTAGTCACAAGAGGGAATTAGACCCAGCACTCTATTTAATATAGCCTGTGTAACATCACAAATGTAATTCTAAGTCCAGTTGACTGGTTTGTGTAGTGATTGTGCATACTGCTTACTTTGGTCTTTCTCTGTCATCTCCATCCTGGAAGAGGTCCCCGGCAGGGACTGGGCTAAAGGACATGAGAGGGCCATCCAGGAGATGAAGAGTTCTGGAGAAGGAGGTGGGTCAGGAAGAAGACAAACAAAACCCCTAGGGCTGGAGGGCAGGGGGCTTCTGGGTATTTACATGAGTAGGAGGTGTGGTCGGCTAGCCTTAGAATCACAGGCATTAGCCTTTTAATTGCAATTCCAACTGACTGGTTTGTGTAGTGTTTGTAGATACTGTTTATTTTGGCCTTTCTCTGTCATCTTCATCCTGGAGAGGTGCCCGGCCGGGACTGGACTAAAGACCATGAAAGGACCAAAAACATCTGGGTGTTACTGAACTGAAAACTTCCTCCAGCTTGTAAAAGTAGACCAGTTGCACAGAGGAGAGGAAAAAAACCCAGGGTGAGGAAATCTCTGATGATTCAAAGCAAAAAGTCAACCTTCCCTCCGGGCTTTACCTAGTCTATATTTACCCTTAGTCTTGATGATGTGTAGTGGAATATTCTTTTGGAGGTAGGAGTAGCCACACTTTTTTTGAATGAATGTCGAGAAAGAGAGGAGGTCAAGCTGAGGTAGTAGTGCATGAACCAATTAGTAGTCATTACTTCACTGGATTCTATAGTTAGCAGTGGCCATTTGGATTCTCAGATTATATTTCAGTTGATCGTATATGGTGAAAGTAAGTAGTAAGTATGTAAATTTTATTTTTAGAATGCCCTATCCAGGAGGCTCTGGGTGCTGTACAAGCAAGGCATAGCATACATTAAAACAGAAAATAAATTATAAACAATACAAAATCAGCTAAAAATGTGCATAAAAAATTTAAATAGTCTAATAAATATCAATTTAATAAATATCAGCAGTCTTGATATGCCCATCTAAAAAAGATGTGCCTTTAGGCCCTGCTTAAAAGCCTCCACCAAAGAGGCCTCCCTCAAAGGTCCAGACAGTGAGTTTCACAACACTGGGCCCACCACCTCAAATGCACAGTTTCTCTAGGATTTGAGCAGGCCCTGGAATCACAAGGAGGCCCTCAGTGGAGGAGCAGAGCGAGTGCACAGGATGGGCTGGTGTCTGCAGGTCATTTAGGTAACCAGAGCCTGATCCATGTCGGGTCTTATAGGCAAGTAAGCCCACCTTGAAGATGATCCTCCACCTAATCGTCAGCCAGTGCAGTTTGCACAAAACCGGGGTCACATGATAGGACCTCGGAAGGCCCGTCAGTAACCTGGCTGCTGCATTCTGCACCAGCTGCAGGTTCTGGAGAACCCCTCCGATGACCCAAAGGTATAGAGTGTTACAGTAGTTGAACCGGGATGACACGAAAGCATGTACTAGTGAGGGCAAGTCATCAGGCAGAATCAAAGCTTTAATCCGGGCAACACTCCTTAAGTGGTAAAAACTACTCTTGACAATGGATGACACCTGAGCCTCAAGTGTCAATCTGTGGTCATAGTGACTTGTAGATTAGAGCTGACCAGTTGTCTCAACAGTGAAGAGGTGAGGAGATACTTGAGGCTTGAGTTACTATTCCACATCGATAGGGTATCTATTCGATTAATTTTAGTGCTTTGTCTTTAAATGCCATGAAGACATTTTAAATAATTCAAAAGATAGGCTGAAGGTTGAGTAAACAGCAAAGGTGATACAAATGTTGAATAGCAGCACCAGGCTGTTTGATGGAGGAAAGCAAAGTTCTAAATGAACAGAAATCATAAATGTTCAATGGCTGAGTTGGCGCAGAATGCAGAGTCCCCTTGTCCAGGCTGAACTGTAAGCTGTTTTCATAGCCTTGGCTAGTGATGACCATATTACCAACTGGGCTGACTCCAAGTAAAATATTATGCCATTTGATGATCTGAGAGATTCGAAGGTGTTAGCATACATGTGTCTGCTATGGCATTCGTACAGAAGACTGGCTGAAGTGAAAGCAATATAGGGGGTCAGATAGATGAGTAGCAGTTCCTGGAATGTGTACGTAGTGGAGCTGAAAATGGTTACAAACAGATCAAGTTAATTTAAAAAAAAAAAAAGCCATGGTTGAAGGAATGGATAATTGGCCTGTATTAATGGTTGCTACCACCGATTGTTTGTCCATATCAGGTAACAAGATGGTTGGACATGAGAGACCCATAGAAACATAGAATTTGACGGCAGGTAAGGACCGCTTGGCCCACCCAGTCTGCCCATTTCCCTACCTAATGGATAAGCTGCAGATCCTAGTTAACCAGCAGCCTACTTCTTCCTACCCCCAACCCCTAGAATTGCCTTATGACTGTCCCATGCATGCTTGAATTCCACCACTGTTTTTGACTCCACAACCTCCTCCTCCGGAAGGCTGTTCCGTGCATCCACAACCCTCTCTGTGAAAAAATACTTCCTTAAATTACCTCTGAGCCGCCCCCTCTATCTTCAAATTGTGCCCCCTTGTTCTTGCACACCTCTTTTTTGAAAAATTCTGCCCTCTTGGACTTTGTTGATTCCCTTGAGGTACTTGAAAGTTTCTATCATGTTCTCCCCTCCCTCCTTTCCTCGAGGCTATACATATTAAGCTCCTTAAGTCTTTCTTCATATGTCTTCTGGTGCAGACCCTGCACCATTTTAGTTGCCCTCCTCTGGACAGCTTCCATCCTGTCTATGTCTTTGTGGAGATTGGGTCTCCAGAACTGCACACAGTACTCCAGATGGGGTCTGACCAGTTGTCTGTACAGAGGGATAATAACTTCCTGTTTTCTACTGGTGATGCCTCTCCCTGTGCATCCCAGTATCCCCCCAGCCCTCCTTGCTGCCCTCTCACATTGCTTGCCCACCTTTAGGTCATCTGATATGACTACCCCAGGTCCCTTTCCATTTTTTGTTGTTATTATCTCACCCCTCATTGTACTCTTCCCTGGGTTTTGTTTCCAGGTGCATTACCTTGCACTTCTTAGCATTGAATCTAAGCTGCCATACATTTGAAAATTCCTCTAACCTTGCCAAGTCCCTTCTCATTCTTTTCCACCCAACCTTGTGCATCAACTCTTGCAGATCTTTGTGTCATCTGCAAAGAGACATACTTTCCTTCCAGTCCCTCTGCAATGTCGCTTATAAAGACATTGAGAGACCAGTCTAATACTGAACCCTACGGTACCCACTAGTAACCCCTTTCTTCAGAGTGGACTCCATTTACTGTTACTCTCTGTGTCCTATTCTCCAGCCAATTCTTTACCCAGGCTGTCATCTTGGGACCCACACCCAGGCTGGCTAACTTGTATATTAATCTTTGTGTGGGACTGTGTCAAATGCCTTGCTAAAGTCTATGTAGGCCATGTCCACAGCCCTCCCTGATCTACTACTTTGGTCACCCAGTCAAAGAAATCTATCAGATTCATCTGGCATGACCTTCCCGCTGTGAATCCATGCTGCCTTGGGTCCTGTGCCCCTCTGGCCTCTAGATACTCGACAATTCTTTCCTTCAGAAGTGATTCCATCATTTTCCCTATCACTGCGGTTAAACTAATAGGTCTGTAGCTTCCTGCTTCTTCCTTGCTCCCACTTTTGTGAAGGGGAATCACATCTGCCCTCCTCCAGTCCTCGGGTACCACCCCATCCTCCCATGATTTGTTAAAGAGGGTAGTCAGTGGTGTCACTAATTCTACCCTTAGTTCTTTTAGAATTCTGGGATGAATCCCAGTAGCAACTGGGGTATATATTTTAAATAAGGTAGGAGTCATACCAAATTTAGGTAACTTGAAGATGTCAGGAGGCCACAGAAAGGTGAACCAGGAGTTTCCATGCATGGCAGTGATTCTGTATGATGGTGTTACATCAGTAAATATTTCTAGTTAATGAGCAGGAGAAACATCATAGTAGAAAACAGATATATTATTTTATGATTTGAAAATTAGGGACCATAGCTGAAGATCTTGTGGTATAAGTCTCATGGTATAGTTTAAGTATCTTAGAAGGGATAAAAGATATCTTTTGTACAAGATTGTTTAGGTTGGAAGACAGAGACTGGAGAACTAATCTGGTTGATTTGTCCATAGAAAAGCAATCTTCCATGAAGTTAGGATCCAAGACAATGCTGGGGAATTTCAAGGATGTGACTGGTCCCAAATGTTTTTATGAAGGGCCTGAATTAAGTTAGTGAAACAGGTGAGGTCTTCTTTTGGTGGTGAGGTCAGAGGGTCCATCAGTAGAAGTCATCTGGTAGATGTAGAATAATCCAGTCTGATACTGTAGAGATGCAATAGATCGGAGGGATCAGTAATAATCTTGAAGGTATCAGCAGAGTCTTCTTAGGATAGCCAATGATGGCATCCAGTGAGTTTAATACACTGTATAGCATTCTCAATGTATGCATATGAAGAGAAATGGAATTGGAGGGTATAAGGGAAGTGATGTTGGGCTCAGCTGACTGGTGGGGAGATGATGAGTTGACAATAAATCATTTCTACCCTGAGACTTCTGAGTTGTGATACTGATAGGACTAATGAGGTACATAGGAAAGGTGGTTTCAGAATAGACCTATCAGTGACAGTGGCTCAGTAGGTAGCATACTCGCCTCTGAGGCTGGGAGATCAGAGGGCTGTGGGTTCAGTTCCCACATCTGGCACTTGGGTTAATATCCCAATACTGACACTGTAGTGCAGCATGAGGAGGCTGCTGCACTTCTGAGGTGCTGTCTTTTGGATGAGACGTTAAACCGAAGTCCCATCTGCCTGGATTGGTGGTAGTTTAGATGGATGTTAAGGTTCCATGGCACTTATCAAAAAGAGTAGGGGAATTTCCCCGGTGCCCTGGCCAAATTTCCCTCATTCTCTAAAAATACCACCAACAGCTTAATCATGTTCAATTTCAGTTGGTTATCATCTGTATCCCCCTTCCCCCCGGTCGCCCCTGAAAAAGGAACAACAAAATTAAATAAATAAATAAGAATCCTTTCTGTGCTTTGTTTTTTTATTCTCAGTGGACTGTAGATCTTTGCAGATTAGAGATAATGAAGGGATAGCATGGAAGCTTGTATCCATTTCTTGAGAGAATCCAAAACCAGGAATGGACACCAAGTGTTGATCTGGATGGGCGGTTAGCAATTGCAATAGAACAGAGATGTATAGTGGAGTAGATGGATGCCCTAGCTACGGTTTGGCAGAAGGTGGATTTGGATATTGTTACTTGTGTTGTGGCATACCTGTTTGGAGGGCTTCACTGCAGAGGCCACAGATGTAAAGAAAATACCTGATGAAATTCAGCAGGCCTCCTTGCTGAATTCTTTGCATATAGGTTTTTGCCATAGATAAAGTTGGTGGGTTTGGTTTAAATGGGAAGGATGAGGAGTACTGGATATAGCAATAGCTGATTTGATTATTTGGTGCCTACTGTGGCAACCCTTGAATTTAGTGTGGCAACAGAGGTATTGACTAGCAATAGTAATGTCTGAATTCATCAAACCAGAAGCTGTACACTGGGACAAAGGATGGGTGATGATCAGCTGGAGAGGCACACAGAAAATGAGGAGCATGATCAAAGGAGTGCAAGACCAGCAGGTCTTATTTCTTAGTCAATGCTGAAACTGGCACATGGAATGCCTTGAAGCACATCAGCATTTCTGGAGCAGTTCATTCCTTGATGGATATCTGAACATTTTTTTCTGATCTTGGAAGAGGCAAGTCTTAATTGGCTACAGCCTGGATCCTCTGATTCTGGGGAGAAATGGTAGATGGATATAGGTTAGGAGGTCATTGTGGCTGGAACTAAGTATGGGAGGTGAGTTGAGGAAGCTGATATGTGAGCTCAGTGGAAGGCTTCACTTTTGGAAGAAACCAATGGCAGGATGTCCCCCAGGCCCAAGGTGTGTACCCCAGGAACAGGACCTGGTTCTTGAACAAAGCTAAGGCTAGGCACACAGTAACAGGGGGCTGCTCTATGCAGCAGTTGCCTACTGTTACAAGACCATATCCTGGGGGCTGAGTGGATGAAGATAGAAGTCAAACTGTAACACAGAAGAGTAACCCTGCTATCAGCATCTGCTTCATGCTGTGTCAATCTGAAGGGAGCTGATATTACTCTGGGGTTGAATAGAGCAGCTGAAAGAAGGCAGAGGTGAAGAAAACTCCAGATTCAGCATCTGCTGGAACAGTATGGTTCTGATGGGAGTAATGTTGCCTTGATACACTGAGCCAGGGGGCTCAGAGTCCTATGCCATTCATATGAGGCACAAGAAATTAAAGGGAGCTAGGAGAGCTCTAACGTTGCAACAGTGCTTCATATTATCCTGTTTCCTGCAAACGCAAGTTTGTATATGATAAATGTGTCTATAACACTGACTGAGCAGATGCACACAAATGGGCTTGTACAAATTTATTCATAGAGCTTAATGGCATGCAGGCAGAAATTGACTGACGGATTGATGAAGGCTAAAGGAACAACTGAGATGATCGAGAGTGACCAACTGAATGATGACTGCTCAGAGGAATAACTGATATTGATGGTGAGTATGACTCAAAAGGTACGGAAAATATGAATCCATATTGAAGGCCAAACCATAGGTAAGCTCAGTCACAAACAGGAAAAGCTGAATGCTGTGTGGAAATAAAACTGAGGGGATAAATATTGAAGCAGACTGACTGACTGAATGAGTAAGGCTGATTGAGTAGGAGTGGGGACAGCGGCCTGGCTGTGAAAAGATGGAAGGGCTTCATGACAATGCCCTGTGATTATACAGTAAGCCAGGAAACAGTCTTCTTCATTATTTTAAATGCAGAAGGGATTTACTTTGCTGAGCTTAGATATTGTTGAACTAATAAATTGTAAGTTCGCAGCCTTAGACTCAAACTAGACATAGCACAGAGGTGAGCATGCAATCCACTCCTGCATTCTTGTCTGAATACTGTGAAGTTTTCTGGTTTTATGCACTTCTGTTAAGAGTGTATTGTTGTTCTTACATTGCAACATGAGTAGGATATCTCGCAGCATACCAAGGGCTGGAGTTACGAAGGAGCACCTGCAGCTAGAGCCAGGTAGAGGCACTGCAATGTGAAGCATGCAGGAACTGCAGTAAAAGGGAAACGAGCTAGATATAAACATGTAAGTCTCCTCTGGGAGGTTACTAGCTAAGGGCCCTTTAATTCAGGGCTGTCCAGTGTTCAGGTCTGCCTGCTGGCAGGTGGAGCTAGGACTGGGAGTCCCCCTTTAAAAGGGGTGGTTTGGTGCATTTTTGGAGGTTGCAGGGGCCTGGGAGCAGGAGGTAGGACAGAGCAAGTTCAGTTGCAGGGCCGAGGTTCGGGCCGGGATGGGGCAGTTGCCACCCCAGTCCACCTGATGTTCATAGTTTTCGGCCTAATTTGGTTATGTGTGGTGATCGGGTGTGGGGCCATTTTGGGCTGCAGTGATTGAGGATCCTCTGGGAGGAGGAGATGGGATCTGGGGCCCAGTGGTAAAGTGTGTGGCCTACCTTGTGATCCCCAGCACTGGGATAGGCCTTGGGTGGAGTCCTTAAGTGCATCCGCTGGTTGTTATGGGTTGGGTGCGGTGTAGGATGAGAGACTGCATTGTTGTGGACAGTGGTGGCAGCCTGCCTCTGGGATCCCAATTTTGGAGCTTGTATCCAGTAGTGTGAGTGTGCAGTGCCATGTAGAAGAGGCGGCATCATTGTGTGACCCTTCAGGCCTCTTGGCCTACTTTTGGGATCATGTGTGGGGCACCGTTTGTCATGGGGTCACCATCTCCATTTGATGAGTTGGGATTGGGATGCCCAGGCTGGTGAAGAAGGTAAAAGCACCTCGCACTTTATCACTGAAGTAGAGAGGGGACAGTGAAGTTAAAGTGCAGGAGGGAGGCCGATATGTTTCTTGGGTTCTTGTGCTGCAGCCACCATTACTAGGGAGTCTTGGCTCCCCAAGAAACAATGTGACGAAATTGTACTGTGAAGATCTTTGGATCTGCACTGAACTGTTGTGCTCCCAGCTGCTCCATGAAGTTGTGATTGATTTCTCACTTATTAAATCAAATGTTCATTATTCTTTATCTGCACCTGAACAGTGGGCTTATTTTGTTTCTAACCAGCTTGCCCCCTAGCTCCCTGGACAGGACTTTCTGCACCCCACTGCCCATCGGGACTATCTGTACCAGCTTTCTGCACCCCCTGAAGTCGCCTGATTGGTGGCACCACCTTTACCGAGGTATGAACTTTTATTTCTTTGGACTGTGTTGCTGTGTTTGTGGAGTGCTCCCTCTCCCTCTCTTAACATGAGGAATACCCCAAGACATGGGAAGGGGGGGGGCTTACAATATTAGGCAAACCAATGAAGAGGTTGCAAGTGTGTGCTGCGAACAGCAGGTAATCGGAACTGCAACAGCATGACAGAAGCAGGCATTTAAACACAAAATAAAGGGCTACCTACTTAGAACCATTGAATAGAAGGGAGGAAGCAGGCTGAAGGCACACTGCAGGTAAGCACCGAGTGAAGGGAGTACAAAGAACAGCAGTGCTGCTGCCCTAGAGAAAAGCAGGAGCTCAACACTACAGCCAGAGAAAGCATCAAATACTAACCCAGTGTGCAGCAAAAGATATAGAGCAAGCAGATGGCAAACCAAACAGAAAGGCCCAAAATAACTTGAGAAAAGGCAGCAACAGCGGGGGGGCCTCTGGCTGCAGCAAATGATCCAAGCAGACCACCTAGAACTGGAGGGCAGGGCGCTGCTGTGTATTTATAGGAGTAGGGTGTGTGTCAGCTGGGTTTAGAACCACAGGCATTAGCCTTTCAGTTCATGAATTGCAGATGAGCTCTGCTCTCTCTGTTACAGGACTTGGCTCTGTGGTGTGGAAAAAACTCCTGGATTGAAGGCCCAGCAGAGCCACTACTAATGTAACCCTAACACCCTTCCATTCCCATATCCCATATTCCAGAGATCTCATAGCTCTCATGTTTGTTACTAAGGGCTGCACCTGAAAAGTTATGGAAAAAAGGATATAATGAGAACAACTGATTAGCAAAGTACAGTGGTGTTGAAAACATCTTTGCAGAAATCCTACAAATATATGTAGCCCCTCTCTAGCTCCATCCTAGAGAAGGCCACTACCCCTGCCTTGATTCCCATCACAAGATTAAGGGACCTGGGTTCCTAAGCTGATAATACTGGGGGTCTTTTTCCAAGAGTTAAATAAAATGGTGGTACCTCCACCCAGAGTATAATTAGGGGGTCTGATCTATACCAGTACAGCCCCCTGGGATGTTGTACCAACCCACCTCCTCAAACAGTTACCCCAGCCGTGGACTTACCAGACTCAAACATCCCCAATTCCAACATTTCAGTTTCTATTTCATCTAATAATATGCTCACTAAAATCAGGCTCTTGAGTTAGACTTTTTCAAAACAGTAACATCATAATTTATTTATTTACATGGGGAGGGTTAGGATGCGGTAAGTGGAAAAAAGGTCAAGCAGAACAGTTCTGATTTGCATTTAATGATTTGCCATTTCCCAGAAATCATTGGCTTTTTATCCTTAAACCAACACTTTGGTCAATGCAGCCACCATCTTTCTACCTAGCTATCTAACTGCTGAATATAGGTTCTATGTGATAATCGCGCGCGCCAAACGCCGACTTGTATTATCGCGACGTCAGGGCAGCGAAAACAGTTTTGCCACCCTGATATCCACAGTGCATGGAAGAAGTACCGGGATTTAAATACTTGCGGGGTTGTGCCTCTACCATCGCCCCTGGGAGGGGGGCTTTGCCCGCACCAACCTACTTAAAGATTCTCAGCTCCAAGGGCTGCCTGTTGGGGTGCAAAAGCAAAATAAATTCAAGTTTTGGGCCAGGCGCAACAAAAATGCGGTAGCACCTGGACCCAGACCCAAACCCAGAACCCCACGCACTGCAAGCGGAGGCCAACCCCCGATGCCACAGCGCAGCTCAGCAGTCGACCACAGCGCCACCCCCTACATCCCATCTGCCCCCTCCAAGGCCATGCTCGCCATGCTCTCTCCCCCCCATGCGTGTACATATGGTGACATCCTGTTGCTAGGGTCGCCCACAACCCCACATCTGGTCACCCTCCCTGCCCTCTCGCCTTTCAGAATTCACCCACATCGCATCGCCATTTCAGATGGCACCGTCTTTCAAGCGCCCTCCTCACATGCTACCCTGAAAATATTACTGTACCCAGATCTACTGGTACCAGATCCAGACTGATGCCCCAAATTCTGTCCCTGGGTACCCAGATCTTAAGTTGCAGGCCTGAGGTGCAGCTGGTCGGCCGGCGTTGGCATGCTCGGTGAATTAAATTAACTTTTTACAGTTGCTCTTGCTCTCTTTATTAAACAACTATGTACAGCCCAAGAATTTGCAGGGCAATTCCTGATTTTTAGTCATGGTTCTGCAGAATCAGTCCTTTGGTGGCTCAGATGACTGAAAGTCCTGGGATTGGTGGAAAACAGCAGATGCAGTACCTGGTTCGATGCTTGAACAAATTGAAGGCGAACAAGATGCTGCATCTCTGATCTTCAGCTTGATTGTAGTCTTGCAGCTTGTCCCCCTCAGCCTATTGAGGACTGTTGCAGAGCATTGTACAAGGCCCACCAGCCACAAGGGACCGAGACCTTGGAGTGGCCCCACAGCCTGGCTACTTCACAGATCAGAGTGCCCTAGCACTCGGGTATGAACCTGTGATCCCCTGCAGCCAGAAGACCCCACTTGATGGGGGTTAACAAGTTCCCCATCTGTCCCTGGGTTTAGGATGGAAGCTTTAGGTCATCTTTCTTTTGCAGAATAGCCAGCTATGGTGTGTAGCCCAAGCAGTCTCTGTTCCTTCCTGACATTCAGAGTCTGAAAACTTCAGAATCGCAACAGTCTCTTTTCTCAGCTGTGTTCCAGGAGCAGACAGCAGGTACCCACCCAGAAAGCACCTACTGATCCTTCTGCTTTCACAGTCTCTCAGCTTTAACACAGCAATCACTTTTGCTCTGGATCACACACAGTTCCAGAAATTCCTTCTCAGCAGTACCTCAAGGAAAGTCTCTTTTCTCACTGTGCAGGTGCAGAACAATTAAAAAAGAGTCTCTCTCTCTCTCTCCAACTTCGCAGAATCCAGATTCCTATCCAATTTCTAGTAGCCATTCCTCAATGCTACAACCAGTCCTTAGTATCTTCTTCACAACTCTCTCAGCACACATCATCAATCATCCGTGTCTCACCGTGGAGGTGCAGACAAATTCCAAGGAGGCTGTCTTCTCACCTGCATCAGTTCATTTCTCTAATCCTCTTTTCATTCTCAAACATCAGTTTCTCAATTTCTTTACTGCTGGGGTGTGTCACAAACGCACTTAGCAGGTCAGGCCCTCTGCTCCCACAGTGCCAACCTTAGAGTGCAATAGTGTGAACAGGTAACAGACAGGGTAAGCCTCCTGTCTGCTTTTGGGTCAGAATCACCTTTAGTCTCAAGTTCTGGGGGGATTCAAACTGTGAACCTTATGCTAGCGTACCCATTGTACAGGCTCGGCTACATACCCTCTTTGGGGATTGCGGTACAATCTTTCTCCAGGGGCACCAAGCCATGCTTCCAAAATGAACCCTTAAAACTCTGTAAGAGACCTTAGGTATATTCTTATCGTTTTACTCAAGCTCAGTAACACCATCAAGCTGTTGAACAATTGTCAGACTTAGCCATCTATACGTCGCATGCAAAAATAAAAAAAAGATCTGGCAGACACCAGACAGTCTTTCAAAGAAAAGATACTTTACTAAAAGATGAAAAAAAATATGAAAAATGTAAACACAGAACAATATGTCAAAGAGCTCACAATCAAATAAAAGAACAAGGGAAGATTACGAAACAAAACTCCTGCCACAATACATTTAGACCTTTGCTGTCTAAGGTATTACCTCTGGAAGTGCTTATTAAAGAGCTGTGTCTCTCTAGAGTCCCAAAATGATATGACATTCATTTCAGACACAAGTATCTGTTTAAACTGTGTCTCTGCACCCCTTCTGTGAGTCACCTAGCCCCTCCTTTTAGAATAAAAAAAATACAAACATGATGTCTTATCAGGAGGTATATTAAATAAGGTGACATCAGCAAAAACTCATTTCCCAAATGATGAGTCTTTCATTAACCGATTCCTTTGAGGTTTACAACCCTGCAGTCCATCACCTATGTGCAATATAGCCAAAAGGAATCAGCTAAATGATGTCCTGTCCTGTAATAAAATATATATTTTGCTTTCCAACTTCAAAAGCATGAGGTCATAAAAAGGCCATGAAATGCAATTTCTCAAGGAAGTTAATTGCATTACAGAGTTCCCCTGGCCAGTGTAATATATCCTGTAGCTTCACTGAAACCTGGGGGGAACCCATGGAAGCACAGGCTGTCTTATGTGAGGCAATCATTTTTATATTACAAATATCATACAACAATCATAACCAGCTGGCTAAGTGTCACAATCCTCCCCACCTAGACTGAATTTGGGGGCTCTGTCCCCTGTATGGGATGAGCTTCCCAAGTGAGTTCACTCCTCATATAGACGCGATAAGCCGTCTGCGTTCTGATTGGTCGCTTCAGCCTTATGTAAGATCATCATGTCATATCCTTGCAAGGCAAGACTCCATCTTGATAGTCTACCATTAGCTTTTCCCATTTGTATCAGCTAAATCAGGGGGTTGTGGTCAGTTTGTACCTCAGAATGCTGCCCATATAAGTATGGCTTTAACTTCTTTAGGGCCCACACTATGGCAAGACATTTTTTTTCCACAGTAGAGTAAGCCTGCTCCCTTGGAAGTAACATTTTACTCAGGTACACTACTGGGTGATCTTTCCCTTGGTTGGATGTCTGACTCAGTACTGCCCCAATACCCATGTCTAAAGTGTCAGTCTGGACTATAAAGAGTCTGCTATAGTCAGGACTTGGCAATACAGGAGCACTGCACAGTGCCTCCTTCAGTCTGGTAAAGGCTTTTTCACAGGCCAGTTCCCAGGTAATTTTCTTAGGCCTCTTTTTCTTCACCAGGTCAGACAGGGGAGCAGCCAGGGCACTGTAATTCGGTACAAATTTCCTATAGTACCCTGCTGTCCCTAGAAAACTCCTGACCTGCTTCTGCATTTCTGGTCTGGGCCATGCCATGACCACCTCTATTTTTACTTGGTTGGGATGGAGCTGTCCTCGGCCTACAACATGCCCGAGGTATGCCACTTCAGCTATGGCCACCTTTCACTTACATAGAAACATAGAATCTGATGGCAGATAAGGACCACTTGGCCCACCCAGTCTGCCCATTTCCCTACCTAATGGATAAGCTGCAGATCCTAGTTAACCAATAGCCTACTTCTTCCTCCTCCCATCCCCTAGAATTGCCTTATGACTGTCCCATGCTTTCTTGAATTCCACCACTGTTTTTGACTCCACAACCTCCTTAGGAAGGCTGTTCCATGCATCCACAACCCTCTCCACAAAAAAATACTTTCTCACATTACCTCTGAGCCATCCCCCCCATCTTAAAATTGTGCCCCCTTGTTCTTGCACACTACTTTTTCTGAAAGATGCTACCCTGTTGGACTTTGTCGATTCCCTTGAGGTACTTGAAAGTTTCTATCATGTCCCCCCTTCTCCCTACTTTCCTTGAGGCTATACATATTAAGCTCCTTAAGTTTCTCTTCATATGTCATCTGGTGCAGACCCTGCACTATTTTAATTGCCCTCCTCTGGACTGCCTCCATCCTGCCTATGTCTTTGCGGAGATTGGGTCTCCAGAACTGCACACAGTACTCTCATCAGCTGTCTGTACAGAGGGATAACAACTTCCTGTTTTCTACTGGTGATGCCTCTCCCTATGCACCCCAGTATCCCTCCAGCCCTCCTTACTGCCCTCTCACATTGCTTGCCCACCTTTAGATCATCTGATATGACTACCCCCAGGTCTCTTTCCATTGTTGTTGTTGTTAGTATCTCACCCCCCATTGTGTACTCTTCCCCTGGGTTTTTGTTTCCCAGGTGCATTACTTTGCACTACTTAGCATTGAATCTAAGCTGCCATACATTTGACCATTCCTTCAACCTTGTCAAGTCCCTTCGCATCCTTTCCACCCCACCTTGTGTATCAACTCTGTTGCAGATCTTTGTGTCATCTGCAAAGAGACATACTTTTCCTTCCAGTCCCTCTGCAATGTCACTTATGAAGACATTAAAGAGGACCGGCCCTAGTACTGAACCCTGTGTTATCCCACTAGTAACTCCCCTTTCTTCAGAGTGGACTCTGTTTACTATTACCCTCTGTGTCTTATTCACCAGCCAATTCTTTACCCAGGTTACCATCTTGGGACCCACTCCAAGGCTGGCCAATTTGTATATTAATCTTTTGTATGGAACTGTGTCAAATGCCTTGCTAAAGACTAGGTAGGCCATGTGCACAGCCCCTCCCTGATCTACTACTTTGGTCACCCAGTCAAAGAAATCTATTAGATTCGTCTGACATGACCTTCTTGCTGTGTATCCATGTTGCCTTGGGTCTTGTGCCCCTCTGGCCTCTAGGTACTCAACAATTCTTTCCTTCAGAAGTGATTCCATCATTTTCCCAATCACTGAGGTTAAACTAACAGGTCTGTACTTTCCTGCTTCTGCCCTGATCCCACTTTTGTGAAGTGGAATAATATCTGCCCTCCTCCAGTCCTCAGGTACCACCCCATCCTCCCATGATTTGTTAAAGAGGGTAGTCAGTGTTGTCACTAGTTCTACCCTTAGTTCTTTTAGAATTCTGGGATGAATCCCATCAGGCCCCATTGCTTTGTCCACCTTGAGTTTTAAGAGTTCTTTCAAAACCCTTTGTTCTGTGAATCGGCTGGTATCAACCCCTATATCCAGAGTGTTTCTACTGTTTGGTTTAGGTACCTTCCCTTCTTCATTTGTGAATACTGAGCAAAAGTATTTGTTTAGTATCTCTGCCTTTTCACAGTCACCCTCTGCCGACCCCCTCCCCTTTATTAAGCCTCACTATCCCTCCCTTGGTCTTCCTTCACTCCCTGCTATACCTATAAAATGTTTTACCCTCCTTCTTAACTGAGTTGGCTGTCTTTTCCTCGGTTTGGGTCTTTGCTGTTTTGACTGTCTTCCTAGCTTCCTTTTGCTTTAACTGATTCAATTCTCTGTACTTCTCCTTCTGTGATTCCTTGTTCTTTCTGAATGCTTTCTTTTTCTCTTGAACCTTCACAGCCACCTCCTTTGAGAACCACAGTGGTTTCTTACATCATTTTGTTTTGTTTATGTGCATAATGCAAAGGCTTGTTGCCTCTGTGATGGCAGTTTTAATTATTCCCCACTGTTCTTCCACCCCTCCTTCCTGCCCATTTGCTAGTGCATTCCTTAGGCGTTCTCCCATTTTGGCAAAGTCAGCCCTCCTGAAGTCCAGTACTTTTGCCTTTGTATGGCTTGACTCTATTGCTGTGTTTATTGTGGACCACACTGTTCGATGGTCACTGCTTGCCAGATTACTACCCACTTCTAAATCTGTGATCCTCTCGCCATTTCCATTTGATAGTGCCAGGTCTAAGATTGCTCCCTCTCAAGTGGGTTCCAATACTAGTTCTCTAAGGCATGCCCCCCCTGTAGGGCATCTAGAATGACCCCACTCTTAGAAGTGGCTGCTGCAAATGCATTCCAGTTAACATCTGGCATATTCAGATCCCCCATCAGCAATATCTCCCCTTTTTCTGCCATTCTAAGGATACTTTCTATCATTTCCTTGTCCATTTCCTTCCCCTGAGATGGGGGTCTGTATACAACCCCTGTGTGGATTGTGATGCCATTGCCTGTCTCCAAATTAACCCACAGTGCTTCCTCTCCTCCTTGTTTACCCTTTTGTTCTGTTGCTTTGATTCCTTCCCTTATGTAGAGAGCTCCTCCTTCTCCTCTTTTACCCTTCCTGTCCCTCCTGTAGATAATGTATCCTGGTAGGTTTACATCCCAGTCATGGTTCTGTGTGTACCGTGTTTCTGTGACTGCCATGATATCCAGATGTTTCTCCTCCATCAAGGCCACTAATTCAGGAAGCTTGTTACCCAGAGTACGGGCGTTGGTACTCATTGCTCTCCATTTTTTGATGGCTTTACCTCTTGTAGCACCATCCCTGTCCTTATTGACTTTGTTTTCTCTATTTACCCCATTCTGCTCCTTACTGACCTCTCTACCTTGGTCTTTACCTCATTTAGTACCCCGTTTTGTAGGGGGAGGCTGGGAATTCCTTGCTGCTTATCAATGCCTCTCCCCCTTGACTAGTTTAAAAGCTTGCCAATAAAGCATTTAAACCGATCACCCAGAATACTTGTTCCCTTCCTGGACAGATGCAGACCATCCTGCCAGTATAGGCTAGTATCCCTTCAGGTGGAACCCCGGTCCCCAGTGAAGCCAAACCCCTGTGCTCTGCACCATTTTTTCAACCATTCATTGAATCGCATGATGCGAAGTACACTTGCCTCACCCTTCTAACTACTTTGTATGGTCCTGCCCACTCAGCCTGCAGCTTGTGGTCATAGCACACTTTTTGTTTCTGTTGGACAGCTGCCAGGTTGCTCTGGGCTGTCTGCATAAGCTCCTTCAGCCTTTCCCTAAACCTAAGGACATAATCCACTATGGGAGTTCCCTGGGTGGCATGCTTGCCTTCCCAGTCCTTCTGGATCAAGTCTAGGAGCCCACGTTCCTGGCATCCATATAAGAGCTCAAAGGGGAAAACTCTGTCAACTCTTGGGGCACCTCCTTGTATGCAAACAACAGGTGGGGAAGGTATTTCTCCCAGTCCCTCCCATGCTATTCAGCAAATGCTTGGAGCATTGACTTCAGGGTACCGTTAAATCTTTCCACAAGCCCATTGGCTTGTGGGTGATAAGGTGTTGTGTGCCTCTGCACCACCCCACACTTCTCCCACAAACATTTCATCAGGTTTGACATGAAGGAACCCCCTCAATCAGTTATAACCTCCTGTGGAAACCCAATGTGGGAGAAAATCCCAACTAAGGCATCTGCCACTTTGTCTATCCTCAGTGAGGATAGGGCGACTGCCTCTGGATACCGAGTGGCATAATCCACTACAGTCAGGATGAACCTCTTCCCGGAGGAGCTGGGGGTATTTAAAGGCCCCACAATATCCATTCCCATCCTTTGAAATGACTGCTCCACTATGGGCAATAGAATTAGGATGGCTTGGGCTTTCTTACCTGCCTTCCCTATTTCTTGGCACTGGTGACAAGACCTGCAATACTCCTTCACCTGCTGGGTGAGGTTGGGCCAGTAGAAATTCTGGGCCAACTGCTGCATAATGCGCATGATTCCCAGATGACCAGACAAGGGAATATCGTGTGCAATCTTTAGCAACTGCTCACAGTACCCCTGAGGAATGACAAACTGCCTGCCTATCACTCCTACCTCTGTCTTAGCATTCTGAGTATACAGCGGTCCATTGTTCCAATAAACTTTATGTTTCCCGTCACCTCCCTGTGCTCCTTCAGAGTCTGCCCAAGCCCTCTGCTTCTGTAGACTAGGGTCACTTTTCTGAGCAGCTGCAAACTCCTTACACATTCCCAAGGCATGGGACAGGTCCCCTTCAGTCTCTAAACTAGGGTCCCTAGCTCTAGCATCAGGGCACTCAGGATCTCTGTCATGCCTAGCCCTCTGATGGTGGGTCACCCCTCCTTCTTCGGTGTAACCCTCCATAGCTGTGTGGTTAACTGCTACTGGGGAAATTTTTACCCCCTTTTCATTAGTCTCTGTATCAGAAGACACAGGCTGGGGAACCAGCCTTCCAGTGGTTTCCACAATAGCTTCTATGGTGTACAGGAAACTACAATTTTCCCTTGCCGCTTGGCTACAGATAACTGCACACACCATCCCCTGTTTGAGGTTGTTGCCCCGGATGATGTCAACTGCTAAAATTTTGGCTACAGCCACCTGTTGCATAGTTCCCCCTTGTTTCACCCCAGTCTAGGAGAACACTAGCGAGTGGCAATGTTTTCTCCTCTCCAGTGAACCCTTGTACAGTTACAAATTTATGCGGTATAAGCTGACCAGGCTCTACCAGATCCCCTTTTACCAACGTCAGGGATGTCCCTGTGTTTCTTAACCCTTGTGTCTGCATACCATTCACAGTGACTGGGTGCATGTGTTCCTTCATGCTCACAGGCATGCTTCCAGGGACACACAAACAATCCACTTCTTTCCTAGCCCCGTTTTGCATATTGCTCATCTTTTTGGGACACTGTCTGGCAATATGCCTAGTTTCTTTACAAACCCAACATTCGTTTCTTTTCCCAGAAAAATCTTTTCTTTGAAACCTGGGGCTAACTGGTTTCGGTGGAGGCAGTGAGGGTTTTAGCTGGCTTGACGGTGCGCTTTTCCTTTTCTGCACTGCCACACCTGCCCCATTCACTCTCAGAGCAGGTCTGCTCTTGGCATAGTGGCCCAAGAGTTCAGCAGCCTCTTGCACTGTTTTGGGATCTTGGTCCTCCAGCCAGGTTTTCAGCGCTGTTGGGCATGCCCCAAAAAACTGTTCTAACAATATAGCATTTTCAATTTTGTCTACAGAGTTTGCTTCAGTTCCTTCCCACCAATGTTTTAAACTCTGACGTTGTTTCATGGCTAGCTCCTCATAGCTCATGTCAGGGCTTCTCCTGAGCTTACAAAATTTAGCTCTGTACGCTTCTGCAGTTAAATCAAACTTTTTTTAAAAGTGCAGCTTTAAATTTACTGTAATCATTACTTCCATATTGTCTATTTGATCCAATGCATCCCGAGCTTTCCTGGTAAGTAACGGGATAGCTGGAGGCTCCAGGACCCTCTAGGAATTTTTGCCTGAATACAAACCTTTTCAAAGGAATTTAAACAAGCATCCATATCTTCCCCTCTTTAAATTCAGCTGTCAATCTAAAATTTAATTTGAAACCCAGTCCTGTAGTTCCAGTTAAACCCAAGCCACCTACCTGCTCTGATGCTGGTGGTTGGAGTCATAGCTTGTCCAGTTCATGTCGCCTCTGGTGCTCACACTCCTCATGGTCTGCCTCTCGCTGTTCATGTTCAGCTGCTCATCGTTCTTGTTCACTCTTCTCCTCTGCAGCTCAACTTCTCTCACTCCGCTTCTCAACATTCTCACTCAGCCTCCCTCTGGAACTCCAGCTCCATTCTGCACAACTCAATCTGCAGCCTGATTGCTTCTGGCTCCAGAATGCTGGTGACCTTCCCCTACTGCTGTGGCCCTTGGCTTGCACTGGCCCTGCTGTCCTCCTCACTGGATCTGGACACTGCACTGGCCACTGGCCCCTCCATGCCAAAGGTTTGGTCCTTTTCAGTCACAGTCTGTGACTCAATACTCTGGGCATCTGCTGCCATCAGGGCATCCATGAGGTTCTGCTTGGTGGCTCTCCCCTTGTGCAGGACTCCTCTCTCCTTGCACATCTGCTTCAGGTAGTCTGCAGTGTGCTCACTGTAGTTGGAAGCCATCTACTTCCTGAACTATGGCTACTCTAACTTGCACTTTTAAAAAAAAATTAAGCAGGTAGGAACTTTGACTGTAAGCAAAAGTGATATAGTCCTGTTTTCTCTTTTAAAAATAAATCACTGCCTTATTTTGCAAGTGACCTGTACAATATTAAGCTGACATACTGAACAGTTAAAGCTTGTGTTACCAAATTTTTCGCACCACTGACAACCAAATCTATCACAAACGCACTCAGCAGGTCAGGCCCTCTCCTCCCATAATGCCAACCTCAGAGCACAATAGTGTGAACAGGTAACAGACAGGGTAACCCTTCTGTCTACTTTTGGGGCCAAATCACATTAGTCTCAAGTTCTGGGAGGATTCAAACTATGAACTTTATGCTAGCGTACCCAATGTACAGGCTCAGATATGTACCCTCTTTGGGGATTGCGGTAAAATATTTCACCAGGGGCACCAAGCCAGGCTTCCAAAATGAACCCTTAACACTCTATAAGAGACCTTAGCTATATTCTTACCTTTTTACTCAAGCTCAGTAACACCATCAAGCTGTTGAACAATTGTCAGACTTAACCATCTATAAGTCACATGCAAAAAGAACTGGCAGACACCCAGCCAGTCTTTCAAAGAAAAGGTACTTTACTAAAAGATGATAAAAATATGAACAATATAAACACAGAACAATATATCAAAAAGCTCACAATCACATGAAAGACCAAGGGAAGATTACAAAACAAAACTCCTACCACAATATATTTAGACCTTTGCTGTCTAAGGTATTACCTCCGGAAGTGCTTATTAAAGTAGATCAGAGAGCTGTGTCTCTCTAGAGTCCCAAAATGATATGAAATTCATTTCAGACACAAGTATCAGTTTAAACTGTGTCTCCACACCCCTTCTGTGAGTCATCTAGCTTCTCCTTTTAGAATAAAAAAAATACAAACATGATGTCCTATCAGGAGGTATATTAAATAAGGTGACATAAGCAAAAACTCATTTCCCAAATGATGAGTCTTTCATCAACCGGTTCCTTTGAGGTTTGCAACCCTGCAGTCCATCACCTTTGTGCGATATAGCCAACAGGAATGAGCTAAATGATGTCCTGTCCTGTAATAAAAAGTATATTTCGTTTCCCAACTTCAAAAGCATGTGGTCATGAAAAGGCCATAAAATGCAATTCCTCAAGGAAGTTAATCACATTACAGAGATCTCCTGGTCAGTGTAGTATATCTTGTAGCTTCACTGAAACCTGGTGGGGGGGGAACCCATGGAAGCACAGGCTGTCTTATGTGAGACAATCACATACTATATTTTTATATTACAAATATCATACAACAATCATAACAAGCTGGCCAAGCATCACAGGGTGCAGCTTCCTACCACAGTATCAGAATCCTGCATCTCTCTCTCTCTCTCTCTCTCTGCAGAGCTGCCTGCAAAAACCCTTTCTTTTCTCTCCAGATGGGGGAAGGCACAACCAGCCCTGGGGACAGATTGCTGGCAGCCCCCAGGCAGCCCCTCTCTCAGCCTTGTAGCCCCATTCCCTCACTAGAGGCTGGAGCCCCCCTTCCTGTGTAGGGGCTCCCACAGAACTACCTCAGAATCACAAGTCCTGAACTATTTGGGAGCCCTTGGCAACTTCCTATTGACTAGAGCCACTATCCTTAAAGATAGTTAATATGTATGAGGCTCCCTCAACACTTCATTGGTGGCTCAAATTGGTGCCAGTATATTCCCAGGTATTTTTCCCACAAGAATCCTTTCAGAAGCCCCTATAATCCTTAACATAGATCCTGGCATTTGGGTTGGTCAGCTGGTTTCACATGCTTGCAAAGCATGGCTGCTGATCAAACAGTCCAAGCACAGTGTTTGCAGTGTCCCAAGATTTAAATGTTCCTGCTGCCAATCAGTAATCTTTTAATTTACAGTAACCCCACACATTTGTAGCCACCCCTGTGTCCTAAAAAGTGACTGCACATGTTAATATTTTTATTAAGCCCTCTTTCAGTCACTGGAGCCATTTCACATTGCCCCTAGGCAGCACATATCAAACCCCATTACATTTTATACAGTGTCTCACTTTATGGCCATAATACAACCCCACATAGACACCATTATTTAACATTGCCCCTCAGTTCTGTAGCTCTACCCTTTTTCTTTTACACCATTGTAATATTATTAGATTTATTTCACTTTCCTACCTGTCGTTAGTACAAAATCACTTGCCCCAGTGCTAGACAGGTTTCAGCTCATGAATTATTCATGAGCTGCCTCAGTAATATTCATGAGGTGGCTCAGCATAGCTAGAGTGCGATTGGTACTCCAAAAAAACTCTTCTCCTTTTCTTCCCGCTACCTCTCCGGTTGTCTCAAGGTCTTCAGTCCCTTTTTTGCTGCCCAATGGGACCAGGGCCACTGGAGAAGCAACTTTAATGGCTGCCGAAATGGGCAAACAAAAACGCACCTTTGTGCATGTGTGGATCACTGACCCAGTACCGGAGTGAAGAAATGGGTGGTGGCTCTGTGAATTAGCTCCTTTGGTCCCGCTGTCTAAAAAAATTATGCGGGTGCCAGCGGGAAGATGCAGGCACCAACAGGGCCACCAGGGGACACAACCAGGAACCAGGTCAAGAATGGGGGACACTGCAGGGAAACCAAGGCACCAAAAACAGGGGCTAACAGGTAAGCCCCAGACGGGGGGGTTACATATGCAATGTGCAACCTGCTTGTCCCCAAGAGGTCATGAGGGCAAGCAGGTTGTCCAGCCCTCCCCAGAGCCCCTGAGCCCTGTGGATCGCTGAACGGAAAACAAAATCCAGCTCCAGAGGTCGTGAGGGCAAGCAGGTTGTCCAGCCCTCATCCAGAACCCGCGTCTCCCTGGTCGGTTCCCCCCACCTACTGAGTTAGGAATGCATCTTGAAAGACATCCAACAACCTCTGTTCCCTGGCCACTGATGATGTCATAGTCTCCCAGTCTGTTCCTGGCATGTTTAAGTCCCCCAACACCACCACCCTTCCCTTACCCAGTCTGCAGTGTCTCCAAACATCTGCCACCAGACTCTCCTCCAGCTCCTCCAACAGTGCAGGGGGTCTATACACCACTCCTATTTTTACCCCCTTGTTATCAAGGTGACCCAAATCGCCTCCACGGTTCCCTCCGCCTCCTCTACTCCCCATGCCAATGCAGTTTTTGACTATCACTGCTACCCTTCCTCCCCTTCCCTCCTCCCTGTCCTTCCTGAACTTAGTGTAACCCTCCAGGTTCAGGTCCCAGTCATGTCCTGCGGTGGCCCAGGTCTCAGTGATGGCTGCCACATCCACCGCTCCCTCAGTTAGCATAGCCTGAAGATCAGGTATTTTATTGCCCAAGCTCCTGGCATTTAGCAGGACTACCTTCCACCCTTTCCATATACTCCATTTCCCCTGCTCGTGTTCCCATGGGGATTCTGTTTTCCCCTGGTCTGCACTTTACCAGTTGGCCTTTTCCCACATTCCTCCAGCTCCCCAGGGGGGTGGAGACAGAGTTCATACTTTATCGCCCCCCCTTGACAGCCTTTTCTCCCATCCCTCCCCCTTCACAAGTTTAAACCCCACTTTTTACCAATGAACCCCTCTATTTTCAACTTAAGGATTCCCCTTCCCTCCAATTGAGATGGAGCCTATCTCTAGCATACAGCTCCTTATCCTCCCAGGTCTCCCCCAAATCACCCCAATTCTAATTTCTTAGATACCTGCATTTATTCTGAATCCTAGGCAATGTATCATTTGAATCCTAGGCAACATATGTCAGGGAACTTCCTACTGCAAGCAATGTCGTTGTACTTGTAATTTCAGCTCCTCCTCCGCCTACCTGTTTATTTAAACCCTGTTCTCTTCTGTTCCGTAGCTTCAGAGGTTGTGAGGGCAAGCGGGTTGTCCAGCCCTCTCCAGAGCCCCCGAGCCCTGCGGATCGCTGAACGGAAAAAATCCAGGTAGTGATCACACACCCAAGGCAGAGCTCCAGCTGGCTGCGTGAGAGGTATCCCTGCTGGCGCTCCGCGCCAGCTGCCCCATCACCCCCACCACCACCCTTGGTGAGCTCCTACCTATATAGGCTGCACCGCATGACTGTCTGGACCAATCAGCCCTCTTTTCCATTTGCTCCTTATACTTTCCTAACAGTAGTGGCCGCCCCTGAGCAGTGGTCCAAACTCACATTAAAATGTTCCCTCTCTCTCTCTAGCTATGGTTGCTCTGCTCATAGCCATATCGTCCCTCCCACCCTCTTCCTACCCTAATCAACAATTCTCTCTGCCCCTCATCTCTGAGCATGTGAAGCAGCCTCCTAACTCTTCTTCTACCCTAGTGCACCACCCTCTGCACTGCTGGCAAAACTGGGTACTGGGAGCTACCATCCTCCCTCCGTCCTTTCATGCTGGGTTGTCTGCTTTAAATATCTCTTACACTTTTGACCGTATGTCTACCTCGTGTACACCACACCACCTCCCTATCTGCTGCAAGTCACAAAGGGACATGCGCCTATTGAAAAACAACTCCTGTCACTCCTGCTCCTTCTAGCCGGTGGTGTAGAATGAAACCCTGGTTCTACCTCCCCAAAAAATGGACGCCTCTCCGCCCCCGGCAAATCACCTTCCAAGAGGGTTCAAAATAGTACATCTAAATATATGCAGCATTGTGAACAAAATAACGGCCCTACAAACAAGTGTCTTATCACTGTGCCCTGATATCTTAATCATTACAGAATCCTGGCTGAAGCCCCACAACCTCGATGCCGAGTTCTCAGTACCTGGCTACTCCCTCATTCGGCAGGATCGTCGGTGTAAAAAGAACAGTGGTGACACTGCCACGTACATCTCCTCCTCCTCCAGTTCACCACAATCAGACCTACCTCACCCTCGTTGTCAATAGACTCCCTACTAATCAAAATCTCTCTCCCTCACTCAATCCCTATATACATAGCAGGGTCATACTGCCCTCTGGACACACCTCTGCTTATCATCCTAGATCACCTAGGCACCCTGAGGTCCTTCGCGGCTGGAGGAGAGCTTCATATCCTTGAGGATTTCAACCTGAACTGGCTACCCAGTACAGCCTCTATATCATATTGTCAAATAAATGCACTAAACCTGGCCCAACAAATAACTGAACCCACTCACCTAAATCACAAATCCAAGAAGCATACTCTACTGGATTGGGCCCTAACTGCCCACCCCCATCATTTAATTGATGCTGGCCTACTACCGGACTCTCTCAGCGATCACCACATGATTTATTTGGTGTGGAAAATATTCAGACCTAAGGCCCCCCCCGCACACTGTACAATAGATCTTACAAATCCCTGGACCTGACCATGTTCCTAAATGACCTCACCAACATTGACTGGTCCTACATCTCTAGGGCTTCCTCCATAGATGAGGCCCTTGAGTTCTTCACGACCAGATTCCTTGCTATCTGAGACTCCCATGTGCCTTTCAGAAGATCCAGAGTAAGGGGATCCCACCTACCCTGGGTAACCACCAAACTCTTGAAGCAACTACTAGTCAGGGACCGAGCCTGGTAAACTCATAAGGCAACAGGTACTCAAACAGCTCTGCAATACTGCCACTCACTAAGGAATGCCTGCACAAGACTCATCCAGCAGGCCAAATCAAATTATTTCAAGTCGGCTTTCCACAATAACTTTACTCATCCAGCACAATTTTGGGAAGTCAATTAAATCCCTCCTCGCCCTGCCAGCCCAACCCCCTACTCCAACCCTCAATATAGCAGGAAGTACTATCACTGCACCGAGCGCTGTAGCCACAGAGATTAACTCCTATTTCACAAACTGTATGTCCTCTCTACTCTCCTCTCACCCCTGGCTCCCTCCCCCTGATCCCCCAGTTTTCTCCTTACCTGCCAACTTCTCCTTTCACCTTGTTACATCCACTGAGGTATTAAAAATACTTTGTTCACTAAATTCCTCCAAAGGAAAATGCCCCTCAGGCCTTGACTCCAAAATGCTCCATCTTTCTGCCCCTGCCATAGCCAACCCTCTAGCCACTCTCTATAACCTGTCATTCAGACTTGGTACCATCCCTACAAAATGGAAACATGCCACATTCATACCCCTCACCAAAAGAGGCTCCCCCGAGCAACTACCGACCTATCTCGCTGCTCCCTATCCTAGCCAAACTCCAGGAGCACCTTGTACTAGCCCAGCTCTCCCACTTCCTTGACTCCATCTCCTTCTTCATTCCTTACCAAGCTGGGTTTAGGAAAAATCACTCCATCATCACCTCTCTCCTCCATCTCACCAACACCATCTTCATGGACATGGATAAAGGGGAGATAACCGCAGCTATCTTCGTCGACCTGGCTAAGGCTTTTGACATGGTTTCTCATGCTCTGTTACTGTCCAAACTCACCCAAGCTGGACTGACTGAGTCTGCCACCAATTGGTCCCAGTCATACTTAGCAGGCAGGTCCCAGTCAGTCCCTATTGGCTCGGCCATCTCCACCTCACTCCCTGCTACCACCGGGGTTCCCCAAGGCTCTGTCCTAGGCCCTTTGTTGTTTTCTATCTTCCTCAATGATCTGCCTGCAGCCTGCCCTCATACATCTGTCCACATGTATGCAGACGACACGGTGCTGTATGCCTCTGGGTCATCCGCCTCCACCATGGCAGCCCAACGTTGGTTCCATTCTAATCAACTATTTCTAAACCTTAAAAAAAACTGTCTCCCTAACATTTCGGCACTCAGGCCAAACTTTCCCGGCTCCCCACCTCCCCAACTTTCCACACATTAGATGGCCCCCCCCCGGAGGTTTGCACTTCCTTCAGATACCTCGGGATCTGGTTAGAACAGCATCTTGACTTCACTGTGCATATTGATGCTATACATAAGAAGCTACACCCCATGTTAGGTTTGTTATACTGTAATAAAAGTTGCATCCCCCTGCCCACGTGCCTGGCAATCATTCAAAAGATGATCCTCCCAATAATGGACTATTTTCTTGAAACTTGGCTTCCCAGCCAAATGCACTTTGGGGTAACCCTTGCCTCAGTAGTTATGCACAGAGGTTCTTTGTCTTTTAAATAGTTTTTTATTTTAATGGGTTCACCACAACATATCCAAGACACACTGTCCTAGGGTAGCTGGTCCATTCCACTGGGGTGTCAAACAGACGAGGCATACTGATGAGTCCTGGTAGGACGAAACACGTGTCTATGTCATCTGTTAGCACCCTTTGCAAACTGTGTTAGAGGCCTTTCGACACCATGCAATTCTGCTTAAAGTTGAACCAGCATAACATTCTGTGGTGATTTGCATATGCAGCCCATGATGCTTTGCATTGTGTGGGCATGTGTGATTTCATATATATATATATATCTATAGGGATTTGCCTACTCTGTTATAACTGTATTGAATTATGTACATTTGTAATTACTATTTACACTGTATTCTACCAATCCCCCTAACCCACAGGCCACATCTGGAATCGAGTGGTACCCTGCTCAGTATGCCTTCCTGGTAAAACTCTTAAATAAATAAATAAATAATGAACTTATTTTTTCTCATTATTTTGGTTGCTATCAGCATTACAGTGATAAATAGTTAAAAGATCGGCTCCATTTCAGAAGGCTTTGTTAAAATATGATGCCCCTTCCTCTGCTGGCTCTGAGCTGAAGGCAAGGGCACTACAAGATTGCCAAGGGCATTAGAGCACACTGATGTCAGACAGGCCTATTGCAGCCACTAGCTAGTTACCCTACAACAGTTGCTTCACAAGTAACAAAGGCAAACATGAGAAATACTGGGCAGCCAGACGCCAAACAATGTTTTTCCAAGATTCTAAATCAGTAGGCATTAAAAAATAAGCCAGAACAAAGTATGTATTGAAGAATTTTAATGCATGCCCCAGGGAAGTGAGGCACAAGGTCAAAGGCTGATTGTCCTTATATCCCTGGGAAGTGCATTCATATCCTTCAGTGCACACCCTGAAGCTGTTTATTACAGTTATAAAATCGCTTACTTCTCTTAAGCATTATATGCAAAATGGCACATTTTTAATATTTTTTTTTAAATAAAATTATTAGTTTACATACATTTTACATAAAATATGTACATAAAATAGTTCCTGACTTTATAGGTAATGAGTTTTTTTGCCTTGATCATGAGATCTGTTACCTAACTGTGCATTGCTGTCTATTTAGTGCATGGTCAGGTAATGTCTGTTAGCCATTGAGGTTTCAGGATTTTTCCTTGCCATTCTATAAAGATAGATGATGCACTGTTTCTGAAGAAGACCTATGTTTTTAATATAACTTTTTTATCCTCCCAGGACAGTCTGGACAGTCCTTAGACAGGACCCACAGTAACCTTTAAGCCTCAATTGCTGCTACCCCCCCCAGGATTGAGCCCACTGTGACCATATGGCCAGAGACTGCTGCCAGCTATCATCTTGACTACGGGGGTGGTTTCTCCCACTTTTCTTCCCATTCCCCTTAACCCTCCCATGTGGCACATGTGATGCTTCTGTAACCTCTTTACAAGTGGGGGTTCCTAAAAATCTTCCTTGAGCTTGCTTAAATTTATTTATTTATTTATTTGCTTTTGTTAACCGGGTAAGCACACTAGACAGCCAAGTGCCTATTTTCAGGTGCGACCCGGGAGATTACAAGTTACATTACAAGGTACGTACATGAACATCAGGCAAATACAAGTGGAGGATTACATTACATAGAATTAGCACAACAGGGACTTTACATGCATCAGATTTCATCAGGCAAATAGTAGTGAAGAGTTAATATAAAGTGACCAGAACACAGGGACATTGTAAGACAACAGTACCAAAAACAGGTATTACAATACAGTATTAAACACTGCAGTCAGTAGGAAGAAGTGCAGTGTGCACTCATCGCTCCAGGCAGCAAGTTGTAAGGCTAGCAGTTAGAATAAGGAGGAGTCACAGTTGGGATAGAGTGGGCCCAGTGCGAGAGAAAGGAGTGCACAGTTATAGTGCTCACCCTGTTTTGCCAGTGGGCCTAAATGGTCCATTTTTATGTTTGCTTGCACGCATGTGCAAGAAACATAGTGCCATCATCCGAGTTTTCCAGAGGTGTGTCAGCCTCTTCCAATTCAGTCAGTGTGTTTGCAGGCGCAGTCACAGAGCACCAATCACTGCACCAGCTGTCTATGACAGCTGAAAATGCAGTGGCATACAGTTGAAAGGGAGAGCTCCGTTTGAGTGAGCAGAGCTCTCCCCCCCACATACACACATGCACGCGCATGCACGCACACACACTGTGTGCTCATGTGCTCCCCCCCCCACACTGTACGGCTGACGGGTTGCCCAATTCCCCATCGGCTCCATGCCCCCCAAAGATCCAGCCGCTGGGAGCCCACCCCATGGCACATGCACGGCCGACGGGGTACCCATCCCCCGCCGGCTGTACGCCTCTGGGCATCCAGGTGCCACGCTGGGAGCCCACCACAGCATGGCAAAATGATGTGATGGCCGACGGGTGCCCAATCCCCGTCGGCTCCTGCCCCCACCAGCATCCTCCAGCTGCCACACTGGGAGCCCACCCCAGTGTGGCAACGCCCCAAGGCTGCCTTAATTAAAAAAACAACTGAAAATAAAAGGTCCCTCGCAGTCTCCCTGCCCCCACCTGCACCCACCCACTGCGCATCCTGCCTCCCCACACCCCTCCTCACCCCATACTTACCTCTGGAGCTTGGCGCCATGATCTTTGGCGGATCGGGAACACGTCTGCACTCTTCAAAGCCAACTGCGAACTGAGGAAACGCCGGTAAGCTGTATAATGGAATAGATAGGGTTTTTTTCAACTTTATTGCATATCTCAGGCATTTTGGGAACTTTTTGCACCAAGTTTTCAACATGGGGTTTTTGGGACCCCTTCTCATGAATGCTGTCACTGTCATGGCGTTACTTGGGCCTGAAGGATGATTTCGCAGCCACTGCACGAAATCACCTTTCCGGAATGATTAACAAAATGACACTGCCAGTATTCATAAGGTGGGCTCTCAAAAAGCCTATTTTGAAAATTTGGTGGAAAAATTCCTAAAAATGACTGTTTTACGAGTGTGCGTTGCGCAGTTCCTACGCACGCTTGTAAGTTCGCGAATTTATAATGTTTTCACTCCAGATTTTCAACATTGCCATTTTACCACACCTTCTTATGAGCAGTACAGCTGTCATTTTTCACATCTTACCCAAAATGTGTTTCCGCCCATGTAGCGCCCAATGGCGCAGTCGGTGTGTGAAATCAATGTACATTACACATTAAGAAAATCACAGTGACACTGTTCATGAGCAGAGATCTTAAAATGGCTATGTTAAAAATTTGGTGAAAAAATTCCTTAAAATGACTGTTTTACGAGCATGCGTTGCGCAGTTCCTATGCACGCTCGTAAGTTTGCGAAATTTCAATATTTTCACTCCAGATTTTCAACATTGCAATTTTACCACACTCCTTATGAGCAGTACAGCTGTCATTTTGCACATCTCATCCAAGACATGTTTCCGCCCATGTAGTGCACAATGATGCAGTTGGTGTGCGAAATCAATGTATGGGACACATTAAGAAAATCACAGTGACACTGCTCATGAGCAGAGGTGTTAAAATGGCTATGTTGAAAATTTGGTATAAAAATTCCCAAAAATGACTGTTTTAGGAGCGCACGTTGCGCAGTTCCAACGCACGCTGGCAAGTTTGCGAATTTATAATATTTGCACGCCAGATTTTCAACAGTGCCATTTTAACGCACTTCCTTATGAGTAGTGCAGCTACCATTTTTCACATCTCACCCAAAATGTGTTTCCGCACATGTAGTGCACAATGGTACAGTCGGTGTGCAAAAACAATGTTTGGGACAGATTAAGAAAATCACAGTGACATTGGTCATGAGCAGAGGTCTTAAAATCGCTGTTTTGGAAATTTGGTGACAAAACTCCATAAAATGACTGTGTTATGAGTGAGCATTGCGCAGTTTCCATGCACCTTCGAAAGTTCATGAATTTGTAATATTTTCAGTCCAGATTTTCACCAGTGGCATTTTTCCACACCTCCTTATGAACAGTACAGCTGTCATTTTCCACAACATGGCCAAAATGTGTTTTCACACTTTCAGCACAGAAATGCGTGGTCGCTGTGGGAAATCATTGTTCGGGACAGATAAAGAAAATCACACTGACACTGTTCATGATCGGAGGTCCCAAAATGCCTGTGTTAACAATCTGCTATAAAAAAATCCCCAAACTAGTTACATTACGGGTGTGCGTTGCACAGTTTCTATGCACGCTTGTGACTTCACCAGTTTTTTTAAGATTTTCACAGCAGACTTTCAACATTGCCATTTTTTACACCTCCCCATAAACAGTACCACTGTCATTTTTCACATCCTGTTCGGAATGTGTTTTTGCACCTGTGGTGCTAAATGCCATAGTCACTGTGCAAAAGCAGTTTTCGGCTAACAAACTGATATTGCCACTGTTCATGAGGTGGGGGTCACAAAAACATGTTGAAAATTTGGAGTGAAAATACCAACGAATGCCTGAGGCGTTAGGGTTTCCGACCATAACGCCCCACCCTGTAGAGTATGACAGGCATCAGGGGTGTGACTTGGGATTCTTGCCTGTCATGCTCATACCATTCCACCCCCACCCACACCCTGCAGCCAGTGAGAGGCATCAAGGTGTGCCTCGGACTCTTCGGGCCCAAATTTCACCCCATTCTCCTATACCGCACCCATCGCACCATATTTCCTGATGGAATGGGGTGCACATAAGGGCCAAAGACCCCAAGGCACACCGTGACACTTGTCAGTGTCTGCCGGGTAGGGTGTGGTGAAATGGCGTGGTCATTATGCCTGACGACCCAAAGGCACACCCCAATGCCTGTCACTCTCTGCAGGGTGGTGGTGGGGTTGGCTTCAGTTCAATACTTTGCTGCCATTCCTATTATGCAGCTCTATAACTTCTACACTACCAATGCCCCTGCCAGCAAGCAAACATTCGGCATTGACAAATGCTTGTTATACATGCTGTGAGAACAGGAGGAGTATGAGCACAGTTGTGCTCTGCCCAAGTCGTAATGTTTAGGTAGCATCTCAGTTAGTTCGGGCATCTCAGGCTGAGAGGGTTTGTCTAGTGCAGAGACAGGTGGCAGCCATTTTGAGAAAACCCCAGAGGGAGGCTTTAAAGCTCTGGTGCGAGGGAGAGGAGCGAGTGCTAGTTGGAAGAGAGTTCCAAACCCTGGGCGCATATGCAGCGAAGGCTCAGTCACCCATTTGTGTGCGGGTTTTAGGTACCAGGAGGGCATGGGAGCCACTGAATCGCGAGTTGTAGGAGGGTGTAGCAAGAACAAGGGTCTCAGCAAGGTTTTGAGGGGTGGCAGTTCTGATAATATTGTCAATGAAGTTGCCCATGACATAAGAGCGGTGAGTTTCCAGTGGGAGCCACTCAAGCCGGGTGTAAAGCTCACAGCGGTGAGTGAGGTGAGGGGCTGAGAGCGCAAAATGGCATATGTTGTTGTACGCTGAGTCCCACTTTACTAGACTAGTTTTTGCATCGTGGGCAAAGGTGATTAGTCCGTAGAAAAGCATGCGTAGGAGGACTCCCCTGGCTAGAGCAAGACGGGCAGCTGGAGTTAGACAGCTTTTTGCTCTGTAAGCCCGACTCAGCTTGCAGTTTGAGGCTTTGCATGTATTTCCTATGTGCAGGTTCATATCCAGCTGCGGGTCAAGGGTTGCCCCCAGGTACTTGACCGAGCCTGCGACAGTCAGCGGTGACCCATCAGCCCCGGAGATCTGTAGTGAATCCGGGGTGGCTTTTAACTTGGCTGCTGAGCCAAATAGTATGGCCTGCATCTTCTGTAGGTTAATAACAAGTTTATGGTCCTGCAACCAAGTTTGGATGTGGTCTAAGTCTGAGTTTAGTTTGGTGTTAATGGTGGCGATGTCCTGGGATTTGGCCATGATGACTAGGTCGTCTGCGTACAGCACTGAGGACCCTAGAGCCAGAGCCAAGGGTAGCTCATTTATGAAGAGAGAGAGAGAGAACAGGAGAGGCCCCAGGACAGAGCCCTGGAGGACTCCGCAGTTAACCTGGGCAGGCTCAGACAGGACCTTGTTGAATTTGGTGTACTGATGCCTGCCCATGAGGTAATTACTGATCCATGCAAGAGCTGGGGAGGAGAAGCCAAGTGACAGGAGAGAGGAGCACAGTAATGTGTGGTCAACCCGATCAAAGGCCTTTGAGAGATCAACAAAGATGGCCCCGGTCAGTTCACCTCGGTCAGCAGCAGACCTGATCTCTGAGGTAACAACTGCTAGGGCCATGGAGGCGCTATGCTTACTGCCAGGCTGGTGTTCTGCGTTTTAGCAGTTTAAATGTATTGCCAGGGAGTGCCTGTATAGCCTCAGAGTACTGTCTCTTTAAGAGCTGCCTGGATTACAGTCATAATTAATCTGAGAGGGAGCTCTGTTAGAAGATATACTTGTTAGCTGATCATTTGTTAGAGTGGTAATAATATTACAGTTTGTTCTAACCTGCCTTCTTTGCAGCATGGACAGTTCTGTTTGTTTCCATCATCTTGGTCTTAGACTGCAGAATGGGCCAGTCAGTACATTTGGGACTCTAAAATGGAGCCTGCCTACAGGGGCTTGGTGGGGTCAAAACTTGTAGGAATTGTTGTTTTGGGCTTTTGGCACCTAAAATAACCTGGAGGGGGAGCCCTTGTTGTGACTGACAGACAGATTAGCCAACCGAACCTTTTGGATCTTGGGGAAAGTCCCACACTGCTTACAGTTTCAGTTAGATCTGAGTTGAGAAGTGAAGACGTAACAGCTTGAGGTAGTTCAAGCTGCAATCCATAGTGGATTCACCGGGAGAACTGCGGAAAGGTCTGAGTTTGGCCTGCATGCCTGCCTGCTGTTCCTGAGAGGGAACTTGTGCTATTTTTTTTTCAGACTGAATCCGAATTTTGAGAGCGAATTAAGCCACTGAATTGTGACCAGGCTTTAACCTGAAGAAGACCGAAGATTTGCTGAATGCGATCAGCCTGTCAGGGCTTCCAGCTACCTCTGAACTCCCGGATTGTGCAGAGACTCTGTAATTGCGAACGGAGAGCCATTTGCTTGGTACAGTGGAATTTCCTTACCAGTGAATGTGCTTATAGTGGGTCGTTATTTGGTTCCCCACTGTGTGTCTGAACTGTGTTTTGCTTGCTGGAGGCTGTATCCAGCTCCACAGACTGGATCCGTATCCATTTCCATTTACCTGGGCTCTGCTACACTGGCCCAGCCAGAATACCTGCTACGCAGAGAAAGTCATCGACGAGAGACCGGCCTGGGGATCAGCCCCCTACTCAATGCCTTGAACAGGAACGATGCCTCGGTGATTTGTGTGGGCCCTGCTTCTCCGGGCACTCCAGCTCAACAGCCTGCAGTCTCGATTTTGTCCTGCCTGTGTCCAGTATTGGGTATCGTGAGTAAACATCAGGGTAGCTCCCTGCAATAACAGCTAAATCTAAAAGTGTTGTCATCTGATTGTCTTGTTGCCTTTTCTTTCATGAACTGAGACCTCCAGCTCCGGATTACAAATAGTGTGTGTTGTGCATGTTGCTTTCTTCTACCACAGGGCCCCAACCAGCTGCAATGTTCCTGACTAGCCCACCGTTTTCCTATCTGGGTAACCAGAGTATGTGACTGTGTAGGGACTCTGAACTGCATGCATAACTGTCTGATTAATACAGCTTTTAAGCAAATCAACCTGATTACACCCCTCTCTTGTTCAAGTCCACTGAATACAGCAGATTTAACGTTGTTTGCATTTAGCCTGACTGTGGTTCCAGTTTGTGCCAAAGGTATTGTACTGTTGCTATTTGCTGTGCTTAAGCTTGTTTTACAGGGGGTCCCCAGGGTTACACTAGAGGAACCAACCCTGGTGGTAAGTGCAAACAGTGTGGGTAATTGCCCGGTGAATAAGGGTCATTGTTAAAGTAATTATTGCATATTGTTTAGGCCACTAGAAGGGAAAGAGGGGGGTTATAGTGTCCCGGAGGGCCGTGCCCAGGTTAACTTGACCACAAACAACCCTGACCTCTGAGTGGAGGCACCTGTTTCATTACCCAGGACCCTTAACCTGCTACTAGCCAAGCAGGCAGGAGTAGTATCCCTTGGGATAGCACCACCTAGGGGTTACATCTTGGAGGCTCACCGCTGGGATTTTGTGCCTTCTAGTGGCCAAGAATTATGAATTATTGTTAAAGATTAATGGCTACCCCAGTAGAAATGGCTGTACACCAGTTGGTGGGGTGGTGTACGGGGCAGGAGATTGACTCCCAAAATGATCTGCTTATATTGGATATTCCCCTGGGTAACAGTAAGGACACTGTAGAGGGAGCACTCTCCAAAGTTGAATGTTTAAAAAACCCTGTGGTGGTGGGTTGACAGGCTGATTTGACCGCCTAAACTTTCATAGCCTTTGTAGAGTGTAGTGACCTCATGGACAGCTCTAAAATGCCACAGACTATTGCCTCAGAAGGGGGTCTTAGCCTCCTGAAGAGTGATAACAAAAGACAGTAAATACCCTGGGGAGGATGAGCTCCCACCATTATCTGAGACATTTGAGGAGAAATTTGCTAAGTTGTTGCTGGAGGAAGGGAAAACCATAGAGGACTTTAAGAAACTATTCCTGCCACCTGGGGGTGTTCCTTCCAGAACACCCCCTCCCACTCCAGCACCTGTTACTGCCCTGCCTTCTGTGCCCACACCAATGCTGGCCCCTATGTCTGTACCCGCCATTAGTCATGACTCCTACTGAAGGCTGAGAATCTTCTCAGGCACCCTTCCCACCTCCCAGGGGGAGGATGACTGGGAGACCTGGATCGACTATGTTGCCTCCTTGGTACCCAAGTGGCAGTGTGCTGAGGCTGAGAAGCTGAAAAGAATCATAGAAAGCTTGAGAGTCCCTGCCCTTGAAGCCATTACATTTTTGAGTTCCATGAACCCTGATACTTCTGCTCAGAAGTATCTATCTGTACTTGAAGGCAATTTTGGGAGCACTGAGTCAGGGGAGACTTTGACGTGGAAATTCTAAGGTACCAAACAATGGAAGGGGGAAAGTTTGTCTGTGTATGTTACTCGCCTAGAAAGAGCTCTGCAGAAAGCTTACTGGAAAGGTGGAGTAGCCACCAGTGATTTGAACTGTGTGAGACTGGGGCACATACTACAACATGCCAAGCATTCTAAACTGCAGATCATCCAGTTAAGGCTCCAGGATAGGAGAGGTAACCGATCTGACTACTGTGACTTGATAAAAGAACTCTGAGAGGTAGAAGGTGAAGAGGGAGATTGTAATTATGGGGTGAGTGCAGCCCAAGTGATCATGGCATCGGAAGGCCCTTCTGAAATGGAGACCACTACGAGTGTCCCGCCATGGGCTAAATGGTGGGGGGAGGACTTGCTGAAGGAAGTAGAAAAGTACAACTGGGTATGTTCGCTGAGGTATCCCCTGCTGATGGAGACCCTGGCCCCTGTCAGAACGTGACTGTTATGGGGGTGGGGGTACACCCTAAGGCTTTCTTTACTGAGGGTGGCTTCTTGGCTGAGCTCAGGAAATTGACTGCCACCCTAAAGAAACTTTTGGGACATGACTACACTTCCAGCAGAAGTCAGATCATAATCCCCTGTCGATGCTCCAGCATGCCCTGCTATGTTTTTCCCAAGGATGCCCCAGGAGCCTGTCATTTGTTACAATTGCAGCAGGATGGCCATATGAAGAGGGAATGCCGGTCTGAAGGACTTCAAGAAAGTGGTGAACTGGCTTCAGGGAGAGCTTCGGAAAATGAGTCAGTGGTCAAGGGGTGCACGAAATGACCACAGTGAAGGCTTTTTCCATCCTAACTCAAACCCCTCTGTGGCAAAATCGTCTGTCCAGGCCCCTGTTGTTGTCCCTCCAGACTGGTCCAAAATAGTGCGCCCTTCAATGAAGACTACTGTGGCTGTGAATGGTATTCCCACTCGGGCTGTGCTTGACAGTGGGTTGCAAGTGACCATTGTATTTCAGGACTGGTATGACAAACACTTATCTGATGTGCCATTACAATCCCTGGAAGGCCTACATGTGTGGGGACTGAGTGACAAGTCTTATCCCTACCTAGGATATGTCTGCCTCTGGTTGTCTTTTCCTGCAACTGTAACTGGTGTAGAGGAGCAAGTAGAGACACTGACCCTAGTGTGTCCCCCCCACTGGACTGTATGATGGGGTTCCCCTGTTAATTGGAACAAACGCCCACATGTTTGGGAGACTAGCACAACTCTGCTATGAGAAACAAGTGCTACCGACTGGACGGGCCCTAAGAATTCCAGCCTTAGTAAAAAGGGAATTTGACTTACAACAGAAACCCAATGAAGAGGACCCAGATGAGCTAATGGAGATAGTGTAGAAAAAGGAACCTGATTCCTTGGTATTGGCCCCCAATGCCCAGTGCACAAATTAATGGAGAAGTCCACCTACAGAGGAATGTAAAGAACAAAATATTAATGTCGGATGCACCAGGTAATGGAAAGTTGCCAGAAGGATTATTGGTTAAACCCAGCATCTTGCCTGCCCTTATCCATGTCTATGCATGATGAGTGATGGTCCAGATTCGAAATGTGTCAGATCGGGAGGTCCAGGTGAACAGAGGGTGCAATCTAGCTACAGCACACTGTGCAGACACTGCAGTATTACCCAATAACAAGTACTCTGGCCAAAAGGAGAGAGTGACCCTGCACTCATTTGACTTTAGTGATTCCCCATTGCCAGCTGAATGGAAGGCTAGGACTAGCAAGAAACTCACTCAGAGAGACCAAGTGTTTTTGTTAAAATAATGGGAAGTGGGGCGTGTCCAGGGTGCAGAGCATCATATACGCCTGCATGATGACTGGCCATTTCAAGAGCAATCCCGACGCCTCACCCCAGCGGGCATAGATGATGTGAGGAGACACCTGCAGGAAATGCTCGCTGCTGGCGTGATACAGGAATTAAGCAGCCCATATGCCTCTCCCATTGTGGATGTACATAAGAAGAATGGGCCAGTGAGGATGTGTGTTGACTATCGAACCCTGAAACGGCGGACCGTCCCAGATCAATATACCATGCCCTGTATACAAGATTCTCTGGATTGCTTGAATGGGAGCAAATGGTTCTCAGTATTTGATCTTCGCAGTGGATATTACCAGATTCCAATGGCCGCAGAGGACCATGAGAAAACTGCCTTCATCTGTCCTTTGGGGTTCTACGAATTCCTGAGAATGCCACAGGGGATTTCAGGTGCCCCGGCCACCTTTCAGCGACTGATGGAATGTGCAGTGGGAGATATGAACTTGCTGGAATGCCTAGTGTACCTAGATGGTGTCATTGTGTTTGGACGCACATTAGAGAACCATGAGACCCAACTGTTTAAAGTCCTAGACTGATTGGAAGACTTCAGCCTCAAGCTGTCCATTGACAAGTGACAGTTTTTTCAAACCTCCATGAAGTATGTGGAGCACATAGTATCTGCAGAAGGGATAGAGACCGATCCCAGTAAGGTCGAGTCACTGACTACTTGGTCCCATCCCCATAACTTGAAAGAACTACAACATTTCCTGGAGTTCTGTGGCTATTACCGCAGGTTCATAAAATATTATTCCAAGGTGATTCACCCACTCCTGAATATCACCCAGGGTTACCCCCTGACCAACCATAAATACAAGAAAGGGGCTGTCAAAGAACTCGATAAAGTATACTTCCAAACAGGTGAACCTTTTGGGCCCCGCTGGACACCTGAATGTGACGCAGCCTTCCTCAAAGTCATATACCAGCTCACCCATGCCCCCATCCTTGCCTATGCTGACCCTACCAAGCCCTATGTGTTGCATACGGATGCTAGTCTGCACGGCCTAGGAGCTGTGCTGTATCAAGTTAGAGTGAAGAGTGGGGGAAGGGTGCTAATGGTCTGGCCAGGTCTCACTCAGTTAGGGAGGCAGAGCTGAAGCAGATGTGGAGTCAGTGCTTTGGCTTCTCAGAAGAAACTAGAAGGGGGACAGGATCAGATTTACAGTACAGTAGCTTCTTGTTGCTTTACATTGTTTCTTGTGGATTCTACTTGGTAGAAGGTTATTTCTTTTCTTTCTTACTACTAAGGGGCTAGCAGGGTATTGTTTGGGTCTGTTGGAATTTTGAAATCTGTTTTGGTAGCTATAAGTGGGCTCGTTTGATTCACTGTGTGGCAAGCTGCATTTGTAGAGGCCTATTTCTTCTGTTTTAAAACATAATTGGTGTGATTTAACTGGGTCTGTTTCTTTGAATTGGAGACCTATATCTTCTAATTCCAAGCCCATTTTGATGTGTTGTTGGTGAAGCTGTCTGAATTGGAGTACTGTTTCTTTGGGTAGCAAACCTATTTTGGGGGCTTTGAGTAGACTTGTGATTCATTGTTGCTGGCTTCACTAGCTGCAGAGTTTGAGTGCAGAGTGGGGGAAGGGTGCTAATGGTCTGACCAGAGGCCTCAGCTACCTGATTGTTTCTGGAAGACTTGGCTGGTCCCACCCCCAAACCCCTCACCCCCACCCACCCCTGGTCCATTATTTCCTTTATACCAGGGGTTCCGACATCACTTCCTCAAACAGGCAAAGGATATGCATCTGCCATAGCAGAAGCAGACATCCAGGAAAGGAACAGCAGCAAGTGAAGAGGTGACTGCTCTCTCAGTGGAAGGGAAGTAAATGCAAATCTAGGAGCTTTCATTATTACTTCTTCGCATTGATATTGCATTGGGGAAAGGAGGAGTAGGATTTTGAAGAAGGTTGTGCAATGGTTACTTAAAGTCTCTTTTTGAGTATGGATAGGAAGGATAGGAATATAAAAAGCAGTTGCTCAATATATCTAAACGTGTGCAACAAAGGAGGAAATAAAGAAAATGTTTTGCACTGATAGAGGGGAGGGAGACTTGGGGAGTGTTTGGTATCCTGTATCTGGAACGGTGGGGGGTCGCTGGTCGGCAACGACAGCAATGGGTAGGGTGGTAGGCTGCAACAACTGCGGTGCACCAATCTTTCAAAAATTGACTGGAGTGTGGGAGGATGTTTAGTGGGCAACCACATAGAAAAACTTAGAAAGGAGATTGAGGGTCTGCAGGAGGAACTAAGACAGGCAAAGCACATTGGGGGTGGATTTAGCCTAACACTGGAGGGAGGAAGAAGGGGAGATGAGGGAGGGCGATTTAAGCCAACAGTGGTGAGGAGAGGGTCAGAAGAAGGGAAGCAGAGACAAAGTGTCCCAGGCCAGGAAGAATGATTGCCAGGGAAACCAGGTCAGGAGACAAAAGTCAAATGGAAGGAGGAGATAGGGACTTGTGAGGGGAGGCGAAGAAGTGGCAAAAGTCATGGAGTGAAAAGGAGAGAACAGGTTACTATGAAGAGAGAGGGAGTGGGCATTTGTGAAGGGTCTTCAGAAAATAGGTGTGCACTGCTAGAGAGGAAGAAGGTGGAGGAGGGAAATTATGAAATTAGAGGAGTAATTGATAAATGCCTGGACCAAACTGGAGCAGGGGGAAGTTCTGCTGGAGAATTGCAACAGGGGTAAAAGGGGGAAATAATGTGCAGGAGGAAGAAGAGGAGCTGGAAATGAGAGAGGGAGATGAATGGAAGCAAGCAGGGAGTAAGAGGGGTGGAATCTTAGTGCTGGGGGACCCAGTACTAAGAGGAGTTAGGTGGGGTAGCAAGGGGGAGAGGCATAGTCGCATTTGGGTGGAGGCCATGCCAGGAATGACAGCGGAAAGGGTGGGACAGTCTGTTCTGAAATATGCTAGAAGGAGTAGGGACAAGCCTCATTTAATTTTACATCTTGGGACAAATGACCTGGCTGCCAAGACAGTAGATATAGTCCAGAGGAGGTTTGAGGAACTAGCACAATTATGTGAGGGGGCAGGAAGTTCAGTAACTTTTTCAGAGATACTTCCGGTGCCAAAGGCAAGCACCACAAGAAAGCTGAGAATAGAGGAATTTAACGGATGGCTAAGAACCTGGTGTTGTGCTAAAGGGTATGGGCTGTTCGGGGGGTGGGGAGGAACCTGGGAGGACAGTAGTCTCTATGCCAAGGACAGACTACACTTGAGTGAGATGGGAAAGAAAGTGTTGAAACAGAGGATAGAGGAGTACATAGAGGAAGTTGGGAATTTAAACTAGTAGTGGGGGGTGGCAGTTGGGGAAGAGATATGCAGAGACCACAGGTTGGGAAACCATATGAGCTTAGCCCCATAACAGTGACAAAGGACAAATGGCAAGTACTATTGGTGATGCTAGGAAAGGAGGGCAGGATGGGAGAGGGGAAAGGTGGAAGGTGGTTACCCTAATGCTTGGAGCCTTGGGAGGAAAACTGCAGAGTTACAGGTTCTCATGGCAGAGGGAGAGGTGGACATTGCAGCCATCACGGAAACATGGGCCACCCAATACAATGACTGGGACCTGTCTGTACCAGGGTACAGGTTATTTCGTAGGGACAGGGTGATTGGGAAAGGAGGGGGAGTGTCACTATATGTGAAGGAAGGACTGAAGTGTGTAAGGGAGGAAGGGGAGGAGGGTAGTATGGAGTCACTTTGGATGCAAATCCAGGATTCCAAGAATAGGATTCTTAGAATGGGAGTGGTGTACAGGCCACCATCTCAGATGGAGAAGTTAGACAGGGAACTAGTGGGACAGATCAGGAGGACCTGCGAGAAGGGTAGTGTGGTGATTGTGGGGGACTTCAACATGCCAGGAGTGGACTGGAGCATTCCCAACAACCAGAAACAGAAGGGAGCAGGTACTATTGGATGCCTTCCAGGACAGCTTCCTGCTGCAAATGGTCAGTGAACCAACCAGGTTAAGAAATACCCTTAACCTTGTGCTGGCAAATGGGGACTTTGTGAGAGAACTTACAGTGGAGGAACCGCTGTCAGGGAGTGACCACCACTCAGTATGGCTCACATTGGATATGGGTAAGGAAGGAGTGGAATCTGGCACAGAGTGCTGGACTTCAGGAGGGCCGACTTTGGGAGGATGGGGAAGTGATAAAAGGGTACCTGACCAGAATTCAATCTAGTATGGACACTAACCAGAGGTGGGAGCTCTAAAGCTGGGGATAGTGGAGGCAACCAAACCTGCTGCAAAGCCCAGAGCAAGAAGGCTAGGGCTAAGAAACCCGAGCCATGGTTGAGCAAGGAGGTCATGGAAAAGGTAAGGAGGAAAAGAGCTGCCTTTAGGAAGTACAAGAAAACAGGGAGGGGGGAGGACAGGGAGGAGTACTTGACAGAATCGAAGGAGGTGACAAGGGCAGTAAGGGGAGCCAAAGCATCTACGGAACTCAGGCTGGCACAAGGCATTAAGAAGGGGGAGAAGGACTCCTTTAAGTACATCAGGGATAAAAGGAGCTGTAAGGACCACATAGTAAGGATTAGGAAGGAGGGGGGTTGGGTGGAAGCAGGGTGCGATAAGGCAGAAGCACTAAATGAGTACTTCTGCTCAGTATTTACTAAAGAGAAGAGGGGAGTGATACCCAAGGTGGGAGAAATGGCAGAAGCAGGGGGAGAAGTGGTGACAGATGGGGAAATCATGGAGGGCAGAGTTCGAGAGGGTTTGAAGGCACTGACGGTGGACAAGGCACCAGGCCCAGATGGCATCCACCCCAGAGTACTGAAGGAGCTGGCAGAGGTCCTTGCAGGACCTTTGGCAGACCTATTTAATGCCTCACTACATTCGGGGTGTGTACCTCAAGACTGGAGGATGGCTCATGTGGTGCCCATCCACAAGAGTGGCCCCAAGGATGAACCGGGAAACTACAGACCAGTGAGCCTCACATCCAACGTGGGTAAGCTAATGGAGACTATCCTGAAGGAGGCTGGTGGCCCTCTCTGAGAGCCAAGGACTGGGACAGCAGACAGCATGGCTTCATACATGGCAGATCCTGCCAAACCAACCTGGTCGGAGTTCTATGACTGGGTAACTAGGCAACTGGACAGGGCCATGCAGTGGATGTCCTGTATCTGGACTTCAGTAAAGCATTTGACTCGGTGCCACATGGAAGACTGGGGAAGGAAGTTAGTAGGCACAGGGCGGGTGCAAAGCTGGTGAGATGGGTAGGAAACTGGCTGCAGGGAAGGCAACAGAGGGTGGTGGTGGGTTGGGAGGTCTCACACCCAAGGGCAGTGACGAGTGGTGTTCCACAGGGCTTGGTGTTGGGACCAGTGTTGTTTGGGATATTCATTGCAGACATACAGTATCATGGGACATCAAGAGCAAGATCAGTCTATTTGCTGATGATACCAAGGTAGGCATGGTGGTGGATGACCTAGGGGGATGGCAGGGGTTGCAGGATGATCTGGCAAAGCTTGAAACCTGGTCAGACACCTGGCAACTGGGGTTTAATGCCAAAAAGTGCAAGGTGCTGCATTTTGGGATGAAGAACCCAAGGAGGAGTTACCAGCTAGGTGGAGTGCAGCTAGCCCAGACAGAGGAGGAGGAGAAGGATCTGGGTGTGCTCATTACAGGGTCAATGAACAACTCAGCACAATGTAGGAAGGCAGCTGCAAAGGCCAACAAAATGCTGGGTTGTATTGCAAGGGGTATATCCTCGAGGAGGGAAGAGGTGATTCTGCCACTGTATAGGTCATTAGTTAGACCACACCTAGAGTACTGCATGCAGTACTGGCGTCCGTATCTGAAGAGGGACATTAGGTTAATGGAGGGGTGCAGCGCGAGGCGACAAAGATGATCAAGGGGCTGGGGGACTTATCATATGAGAGGAGGTTGAAGGAGTTGAACATGTACTCACTGGAGGAGAGGAGAGACAGGGGTGACATGACTGAAACCTTTAAATACATGAAAGGAATAAACAAGACAGGAACAGAGGGGCTGTTCAAAGCAAGGGAGGAGGGGCCACCAGGCCATGATATGAGACTGGAGCGAGGAAGGTTCAGGAGGAGATGAGGAGACACTTTTTACAGAGAGGGTGGTGGCTGGGTGGAATGCATTACCTGCAGAAGTAGTATGCAGTAGAACAGTGGACTGCTTCAAGCGAGGATGGGACAGGACAAAGGGGAGGGTTAATGAAGGGGAAGGGTGGAAGGGAGGGGCAGCTGCAGAATAGGGGGTGCTAGCTGCACATTCGAGCAGACTTGATAGACCTCTAGGCCTTTATCTGCTGGCAAATTTCGTATGTTCGTATGTTCGGAAGACCATGAGGATGGATTGAGACCAGTGGCTTTTACCAGCAGGAGCATGACCCCATCAAAATGAAACTATCAGTTGCAAAAGCTGGAGTTCCTTGCCCTAAAATGGGCCATTGTTGACCAGTTTCATGAGCACCTCTATGGGGCAAAGATATTGGTGAAGACTGACAATAACCCGTTAACCTATGTACAGACCAGCTAAGTTGGATGCCACTGGGTACTGGTGGCTCTCTGCCTTATCAACCTATGATTATGCTGTCGAATACAGACCGGGATTGAACCATATTGATGCTGATGCCCTGTCACGAAGGCCCACTTCCAAGAGTGATTGGGTCAGGCTGTCTGAACCTGATGTCTGAGCACTGTGCCAAAAGTTTGACAGAGATGAACAGATGTCTGCAGACACAGTGGACTGTGTAGTAGATTGCTTGGGCCCTTTTGATACCTGCCTACTGGCTGCCTATTGCCATTTCTCTGCTCTAGATATTAGTGCACTACCTCAACTTGACAATGACAGTATTCAGTGGGCTCAATCCCAAGATCCTGTGATTCAACCCGCACTTGATGCCCTGCGTGCGGGGAAAGATGTGTCTAAATTGCATTCCCCTGACTTGCAAACTGTCCTATTGTTTAAAGAAGGCCCCAGATTGAAGTTACTCAATTAGTTGTTATACAGAGAGACAGGGGATCATAGTGGTCAAGTAGACAAGCAACAATTGGTCCTGCCCATGTGCCCATGACCTTTAAACACTTGGTGCTGAAGTCCCTCCACAATCACCTGGGGCACCTCGGTATTGATAGGACTCTTGACCTGGTACGATCTCGATTCTACTTAGCCAAGATGGGGGCCGATGTTGAACACCATGTAAACACCTGTAGTCATTGCCTCCAAAGAAAAGCCCTGCCTCAGAGGGCTGCCCCCTTGTCAATATCGCTACCAGCGCCCCCATGGAACTGGTCAGCATAGATTTGTTTGTGTTTAGAACCTGATCAATGGGATCTTGGCAATGTGTTAGTGGTTACAGATCATTTCACATGGTATGCAAAAGCTTTTCCAACTAAAGATCAAAAAGCCTCTACCGTGGCCAAGGTGCTAGTGGAACAATTTGTTAGCCACTATGGTGCCCCCCAGTGGATCCACTTTGACCAAAGCAGAGACTTTGAAAGTAGGCTAATCAAAGAAATGCTCTTTCTGTGGGGGGGTGCGGAAGTCAAAAACCACCCCTTATTACCCGCAGGGGGACCCTCAACCAGAACATTTTAACCGCATCCTTCTAGACATGCTGGCACCCTCCATCCAAAAGACAAGCATAAGTGGAGCCAGGAGATTAACACCTTGATACATGCATACAGTTGCACCAAAAATGATGCCTACCCAAGTAGTTGCAGATTTAAGGTTTCCCCCACAGCAGGCCCAGAATGATAATGACTATCAGTCCACCTCTGATGAAAGTGACTATGGTAATGCCTATTATCCCTCCTATGAACTGAGTCAATTGTTTCATGGAAATCCTATGCAGAATTGTGAGGATGAAGCTGGGCCTTCTGGACTGCCTAACTCCCCAGCTTCATCCTTGGAGCCAATGCTCCCTGAAAGTGAAGTACAAAATATCACATCTGAGGCTGCAGACTCCCTGTGTTTAGTGGAACTGTGTGACTTGCATGAAGAAGGGGCTGATGGTCTGAGTCTCTCTGGTGACACACCAGAACGTAAACAACAACATGAGAGTGCTGACAGCCCCCTTCAGTGCCACAAAGCCTAATTCTGCCAGAACCTTCTCTAAATGAGCCATGCATTGTAGAAACAGCCTACAGGGCAAGGATCTGACAGTGCTCCCAGTTTGGACATTCCCATCCATGCAGAGGCACCCCTCACGAATGAGGAAAGCTCCAAAGTTAGTGCTGAAAGTACAGAGACTGTGACTGTTCCCACCAGAAAGACTGGCTGAGCTGTCTAGCCAGTATAGCGCTTCAGTTATGATTCTCCTGGGAGGCCAGTGGATCTGCCTCTCAATGTGGTTCACAAAGGTGTTTGTATTTCTCAGAGCTCACTACCCAAACTGAGCTTAATGGACAATTCCATGTTGATTGTTCTTCCTACTCAGTATGGTGTCCCTGCCCCATCCAGACCCAAGTTAGCTGATAGGGAAGGGCCCCCTCCTACATTGTTTAATGTACAGGAAGTTATAACATGAATCAGTATTGTGATGTCACAAGTATGTTAATCATAGTGGAATCAGTATTACCTGTATGAAACATGCATTAAGTATTGTCCTTATGGATATAATATCATGAAGTATAGTAAATATGTATAGTAAAGTAATAAGTTTATGTTAACTGATGCATGATGGTACAGACTTGACGTGGATGCCAAGTTTTCTCCAGGCAGGGAAGGGTGTAACCCCCCCTAGAAATGGGGTTCCCAAAAAGTCTTCCTTGAGTTTGCCTAAATGCTCACTTCCAGGCTGGTGTTATCTGTTTTAGCAGTTTAAATGTATTGCCAGAGAGTACCTGTATAGCCTCTGTGTACTGTCTCTTTAAGAGCTGCCTAGATTGCAGTCATAATTAATCTGAGAGGGAGCTCTGTTAGAAGATACACTTGTTTGCTGATCATTTGTTAGCGAGGTAATAATATTGCAGTTTGTTCTAACCTGCCTTCTTTGCAGCACGGACAGTTCTGTTTGCTTCTGTCATCTTGGTCCTAGACTGCAGAATGGGCCAGTCAGTACATTTGGGACTCTAAAATGGAGCCTGCCTACAGGGGCTTGGTGGGTGCATAACTTGTAGGAATTGTTGTTTTGGGCTTTTAGCATCTAAAATAACCTGGAGGGGGAGCCCTTGTTGTGACTGGCAGACAGATCAGCCAACCGAACCTTTTGGATCTTGGGGAAAGTCCCACACTGCTTGCAGTTTCAGTTAGATAATAATAATAATAACAATAATAAACTTTATTTATATTGCGCCTTTCAAATACCAAGGCACATTCCAAAAAGATTAAATACAAACAAAGCATACAAACAGTAATATAAAAACTGTTAAAAACAAATACAAAACATTAATCAAGGACACCATATGCCTTATTCCATAAAAAGGATTTAAAAGCCTGTTTAAAGCTCCCCACGGTCGAATACTCCCTTATCCGATGTGGTAGAGAATTCCAAAGGGTTGGTGCCACAAACATAAAAACCTGGGCACCAACTGATTTCAATGTAACCCTAGGAATCTCTAGCAACCCCTCGTCAGCTGAGCAGAGCAACCTCACAGGGAGGTAAGGAGTCAGAAGATCTTTCAGGTAGTCAGGGCCCAGATCATGTAGGGCTTTAAAAGTCAGTAATCCAACTCTGAAGGTGATCCGCCACTGAACTGGTAGCCAGTGCAGATCCTGCAGCACCAGAGAAATATGAGATGTTCTAGGAGTACCTGTAAGTACTCAAGCTGCGGAATTCTGCACCAGCTGAAGGTGGCGGATATCAACCCCCGGAAGCCCAAGGTAACGCGAATTGCAATAGTCCAGGCGTGAGGTCACAAAGGCATGGATCAGAGTCGGCAGGTTGCCGGATGGAACGAGGTGCTTGATTCTGGCGATGTTTCTCAGATGATAAAATGAAGATTTTACCACTGCTGGCACTTGAGATCGTAAAGTCAGCCCAACATCTAAGATCACCACCAGATCTCGCACCCTTTCAGAGACCGGTCATTCGACATCCCCACAAAACACCCCAGTGGGGGAGCTGGCCACAGATCCCCCTATCCAGCGATTTGGATTCAAAACCAACACCTTGGTCTTCCCAGAATTCAACTTCAACCAACTGGACCTCATCCAATCCTGGATTTCCTCCAGACAGCTATTAAATACAGAGACAGCTCCTTCCTGGTCAGGTGCAAAGGACAGGTACAGTTGGGTATCATCTGCATAACGGTGAAAACCCAACCCATACCATCTCACAATGTCTCCTAGGGGAAGCATGTACACCACAAACAACATGGGGGACAGTACAGAGCCCTGAGGGACCCCACAAAAAAGAGAGAAGGGATCAGAGGAAAAAAATCCTGACACCACCCTCTGAGATCTTCCGGTGAAGTATGATGTGAACCATCTGACCACAACCCCAGAGAGTCCACAAATACATCTCAGGCACTCCAAAAGAACCCCATGATCGACGGTGTCAAATGCTGATGATAGATTCAGTAACACCAGAATAGGCAATTTTCTCTGGTTTCTCGGCATCAGGAGATCATTGAGCACCCGAACCAGTGCAGTGTCTGTACTATGCTTCTTACTGAAACATGATTAGAGAGATTCGTAGATGCTATGGATGGTCAAGTGGTTCTCCAACTGGGCTGTTACCACCTTCTCGATCACCTTCCCTGCAAAGGGGAGGTTCGAGATAGGTCTGTAGTTAGCTAGACATTCTGGGTCCAAAGACGATTTCTTCAACAAGGGTGTCACCACTGCCTCTTTCAAGGACAGGGGATATTCACCCGAGTCAAGAGAGGACCAGACTATCTGTGCTACAGCCAGTAGAATAGAATTTCCACACCCTAAAATTAGGGGTGTGGGACATAGACCTAAACTACAGGAGGTAGGATGCAGCCCCTGGACAATCCGCATAACATCCATGATTTCCGGGCGGTCGAAGATACTCCAGGAAAACAAAGGGATAGTGACCCGATCCTGGACACCTGCAACTAGCATAGAATGTGTCAAACAGATGTCTGCCCTAATGCCGGCCACCTTATCAGCAAAGAACCAAGCAATCTCATCACACTGTGATTGTGACAACGCTCTACGGAGCTGTAGACAGGTTGGGTTGCACAATCTGTCCACAGTTCTGAAAAGCTGAGCAGGTCGGTTCTGCGTGGCAGAAATTTCCCCAGACAGGAACTCTGCCTTCTTACAGGAGATTTCTGACTGATAGAATTGATAATGTTCTAGCAGTCTAAGGTGGTCGGCATCCAGGCCAGACCTCCGCCAGCAATGTTCTAACCTGCGTCCAAGTCACCGCAACTCCCTCAAAACCCCATCAAACCATGGGGTTCGAGGTCGGAGGGAGAGAGGAGGCACACGAACTGGAGCAATAGAATCCAGGGCAGAGGTAGTGGCAGTATTATAAGCCACAACCAATGCCTCTGGATCATTGCTATGTACAGGAAGTTCTGATAGTCAAGAACCGCTACAAGGCCAGTAGAGGAAACATCCCGCAAGGGGCAGAACTTGACCAACTCCACAGGAGTCAGCCTACAAGGAGGGGCACCAAAATTGAATCTCACAGCATAGTGATCTGACCAACTGACTGGTTCCACCCCCACATCGGAAGCCTCGATCCCCAGGAGGAAGACCAAGTCAAGAGAATGGCCAGCTTTATGAGTAGCAGTGGTAACCACCTGTGTTAGGCCCAGTGAATCCATTAACTGGAGGAAGTGTTGTCCAAATTGTGAGAGTTCATCGTCGAACCATGCGTTAAAGTCACTCAGGACCATCAGCCTGGGCGACTCAAATGCCAGGTCGACAATGAAGTCTGCTACTTCCTTAAGGAATTGCTTCTCATCTCCTGGTGGACGGTAGATGAGAGCAATTCGATAGCCCACACCTGCTACAACGGCACATTCAAAAGAAGCGGTCTCCTTAACTGGAACACTAGTGAAATCCAATTCAGTCTTAAAACAGACCGCAACCCCTCCCCCCCTGTGGTCCAACCTTGGGCGATGTATCACCATATACCTGGCTGGAATTGGGGCCTCCAATACTGGTCCTGCATTATTATCCAGCCAGGTCTCGGTGATGCAAGCCAGGTCCGTCGAGGCAACAAGACCTGAAATTATTGCAGTCTTGTTCCAGACGGACCTGGCATTGCACAACATCGCCCAAGTTGGACAGAACTCCTGGACTGTCCCAACCACCTGCCCATTACTTTCAGCTTTCCTCACTTACAGCATGCCCCTGAAGTGGATTAAGCTCCCCAGCCCACCACAGGGGTTGACATTATGTCAGAACCCACTGCCAACTCTCCCTAGGCAGGGAACCAGACCTGGCCATCCAGCCCCCAGTCCCCAAGTCTGCTCTCAAACCTGGGTCACCAGCACAGCAGCATGGCATGCTGCTGCCGGGCCACTGGGTGGCGCTAGCTAACTTGTAATTCTGCAGCTCAAGTTCAAGTTTATTGCAGGAAAAACTCTGTTGAGCAAGCTCATTCACAAGAAGGTCCTGAGACCTTTACACAGATATACGGAGATCACATAGACAGGTGCAATCGACTGTAATTAGCCAAAGTGCAAATATAGATCATGCAAGGTATATCATAATAAGGTACAAGCTAGCAGTGCAGGGTCCAGTTGAGACATATTTCCTGTGGCTAAAAAGGAAAAACACATTGGTTACTTGTACAAGGAAAACAAAGTGGTAACTGTACAAGGAGATGAAGGAATGGGTAGTTAGTAGGGTTGGGTAGAAGATTTGCAGGTAGGGAAGTTTAGGGGTAGGGAGGAGAATGGGGGGAGTAGGAAGTAGGTAAGTGGATTGGGGGTATCGTATCATTTAGCATGTATAAGCCCTGTTCTAGTTAGGCAGTTTCAAGCCTGGCTAGGAAAGGACAAAAGACAGTCCTTTTAATAATCAGGCATTTAACCTTTCATTTAAGCTTTTTGTTTATTTGCAGTCCACACTCCACATGATGAAGCAGCACTATGTTTTTCTCATGCTACTCCGTAACTGAATTCAGTTAGAAATGTTCTTTCAGAGAGTTTCTTGCCACCATCTAAGATGGACACCTGATCTCTTGTCTCAGATAAGACCATTACAGGATCCGTGAAAAAACTCTGCCTAATTTGTTAATCTGCTCATGAGTCACCATCTGTTTTGTTCCCGCTTACCTGCTGCATTAGTAAATACTGTTTGTAGCCCAGCCATCACCCAGTAAACCACTGGTTATATGGTTGCCACTGTCCACTGCTCTGTCAGGTGGAAAGGAGCGTGGGAAATTTCAGCCATGGCAACAGCCACTGAAGCCTCACAGGATCCAATGCTACAAGAAATAAAGAGCATGTTTCAGCAGTTACTAAACCAATTGAACAAACTTGAGCTAGCTACACAACAAATAAATGCAAACCTTATAAGCATTTCAAACAGAGTTAACATTACCAAACAACACACAGTGGATACTGAGACCAAATCTGACAGGGACGTGGCCTACATATATGACTAGGATAGAGCTCTTGGGCAGTTGTGGGATCATGCTGATCTGGAAAATAGGGCTTGCCATAATAATCTTAGGCTGGTGTGCTTTCTGGAGGGTATGAAGGAAAGAAACATGTTGACTTTCTATAGTGCTTTCTTCCTCAATTGTTAAACCATGCATGGCTGGACCCACTGGAAATTGACTGTGCTTATCAGTCTCTGGCACCAAAAACACCTCCCAGAGGCCACCCCTGCCCCATCGTAGCTAGATTCCTAAGATTCCAGAATAAAGAGAGGAGTATGCATCTGTCAAGATAGGAAGGTACTCCATTATGGCAAGGTGACACCATACAGATTTGTGGGTTTTTCTCAAGCCCTCTCACACAGGTGGAGGATCTTCACTATGCAAGGAGGGCTTGTGAGGACCTGGGCCTTGCCTACTATCTATGGTATCCAGTCACTGTCAGGATATCTATTAATGGTGTCACTCACTCTTTTGGTTCACCTAAGGCAGCAGAAAACTTTCTTACTGATCAGTGGCCCAAAATAGATCTCAGCCATTTTCGACTGAGGGCAAGGGACATCTCAGGATGAGGATGCCCCACAAGACATGGACACCACTAAGCCTTCACTGTGGCCTCAAAGGTACAAGTGTGCCCCCTGCCACTGATTCCAGCCAGTAATGTTGAACAGTGGCTACTCCTGCTGAAACAGCACTGGAAAAATAAAAATAGGAGATCTGGCCAGGGGCAGAGAAGTGACCACTCTCCTTGATTCCATTCTTGCAGTAGAAGCTGCAGCACAGATTCCAAAGACTCTGCTGGCTTGGCTCCACTGTCTTTTAGTCTGAATAGATTTGCAGCCTTGTTTTCTCAAGATGACCCAGGGATCCTCCATGCCCAGGACCCCCCCCCCGGACCCCATTATCTCACTTTCTAAGGCTCAGTCCTGGCTGAGGCTGCTGCAGCTGCAGCTGCAACACTTCCACCAGCGGCCCGGCAGTGCTGAAAAGACTAAATCCCACAACAGGTCTCCTAAAAGGCACCAGCTTCCCAAAACACAAATAACTGTTGGACTCACATGTACTGCTCTCAAGCTTGGATAGAAGATAGATAGAAACTATTCGTATAGAGTTCCTTCCCGGAGGCTCAGAGGGCGTAACATAATCTTAAAAACAATCCACGAACATGTCACATAACACGCTTTTTAACATAGTGCAGAGATCAGCATGCAATTCTATCATATGTTAAAAAGCAACACTAAAAAGAACAAGAAAACATTAAAAATAAGTTAACAATAAATCAGCAATTACCAATACTAGACCAGCAGTCAGTGCATTCTAATATTAACTTATATCAAATGCCTAATGAAACAAAAGCATTTTTAGGCCTGTTTTAAAGGTTTCATCTGGAGGTGCCTCCCTTAGATATCTTGGTAAAGAGTTCTGCAGGACTGGTGCAGCAACTGAGAAATTACGGTCCCCAAAATACTGCAGCCTAGCCTTGGGAACCACAAGGAGGCAACCCTCCAAGGAATGGAGAGCCCAAGAAGGGCGATGAGGGACCAGAAGGTCTTGCAGGTTACCCTTTTATAGGGTTTTATGTCTAGGTTTGTATTGGGTACAGGCTGGCCCACTGGCACAGAGGCAGTGCGTTCATCTGTGATGCTGATGACTTAGGTTCGTGAACAGATTCGGGACATCAGAGGGCTCGCCAGGGGGGGAGAAGGATTGAGCAACCTTGGGACTGCTCTCCTTCTCTGGGGGTGGTGGGGTGTAGTGTGTCTTGCACACTTCAGACCCCTAGTAGAGACTGGGGGGGATGCACTGTGCCAGAGCCATACTAGTGGGGGGATGGGGCGGATGTGGACCGTCATTGCACGTCCCTGCCCCCCCCCCGTACAGCACACAAAAATACCAGCACTGAGTGTGAAGCTCTGCTTAGCTGTCTTGGCTACCAACAATGTCCACTGGGTGGGCTCCTGCTCCCATGGCCCCACCCTGGGGGGGTAAGCCAGGGCATGTTACTGTTGACCTTAGGGAGGGGGTATCCGCCCAGTGGCCCTGCCCAGGGGGTACGCCTGGGCATAAGGGGGGAGGTGAGTGGGGGCTGAGATCCCCTGCAGGGGATCAAAATTGGAGCCACAAAAAAAAAAAAGGTCTGTATTGGGTATTGCAAATAGCCCTATCTCCTTTGGTAACAGGGCCTGTCCTTTCAGGACTCCGGAGCAATTAAGGACCAGTGATTTCTTAATGAGGCAATGCAAACGGGCTCCCTCTGGTTATATCCTTAAATGCAACTTTGCATTGTCTCTTTAAATGTAAAGTTTTGGCCTGGATGTATTTTACTGTGCGACCCTGCCTAACATACTGGCCTGAACAGTTTACCAGAATGCAACACTGACTGAAGCAGGCTGTATCCCCTTCAGTGATATCTCATTTCATGACCCCCAACTGGACTCCTATAGGGTACACAAATGATCCCCAAACCCTCTTGCCACCATCTAATGTGGTGTACTCAGACATGGTAAGAGGAAGCTCAGATTGATCTGTGCAACCTAATTTTACAGTTGGCGTGAGACAGGGTCGGGGGGGGGGACACCAACTCGGACATTAATGCACCCATCTATGTTTATATACTGCTTTGAATGAGGTGACCCTAGGACTGGGACAGAACCTCCTCAGGGGTGGGGTGGTACTTCCCGCACATACACAGAAAGTCAGGGTTTGGAGGGGGCTCACAGTAGTTTTTAAGTAAACAGGCCAGTGCTCACTAAACTGTCTCAACCAATGCAGCACAACCAATGGGACGTGACTAGTCCCAATATTAGTGGCTCGGCTGACTGACCAACCAAATCCACCTGTGGGCAAGTTTAAAATAAATAAGTAGGATGCTTACCTCACTATTTATATGAGGCTAAAAATCGTTATTGTGTAACCTAGCATGGACAGGAATCCGTAGCAAAATAATAAAAGATGCTAAAATGACAGCAACAATACTACGGACGAAAGGTAATAAAATAAATGTCCGTTGGTACTTCGCAAAGTGCTCCCGCAGTGAAAACTACATAATCAGGTGGCCAATTGTGCAGCTAGGGAACACATGGGTGTGCACACTTATGCTGACGATTTGACGTAAGCCTTCCTCAGAGCACCCACATAGTCTGACTGGCCACCTCTTCTTCAGGTTCCATTATGAGTTTTTTTTCCCTCACCTGCCCTTATTCTGCACTAGTGTTGGGGGGGGGGGAGGCCATCATTTGCATCAAGGCTAACAAAAAGCAAGCATTTGTCAATGCTGAATGTTTGCTTGCCGATATTGGCATTGGTGGTGGAAGGGTTAGAGAGATTCATAGTAGGAATGGCAGTGAAGTCGTGAACTAATGCCAACCCCCACCCCTACCCTGCAGAGTCTGACAGGCATTGGGGTGTGCCTTCGGGTCAGCCATAATGCTCATGCCATTCCACCTCACCCCACCCTGCAGACAGTGACAGGTGTCATGATGTGCCTTGGGGTCTTTGGCTCTTACACTCACCCCATTCCATAAGGAAATAAGATGAGATGGGTGCAGTATAGGAGAATGGGGTGAACTTTAATGCCAAAGACCCCAAGGTACACCTCAATGCTGGTCAGTGGCTGCAGGGTGGGGGTGAGCATTACGGCCGAGAATCCCAAGCCATACCCTCAATGTCTGTCAGTCTATACAGGGTGGGGCGTTAACAGTTGGAAACTCTAACGCTCTGGGCGTTTGTTGGTATTTTCATTCAAAATTTTCAGCATAGGCTTATTAGGACCTCCCCTCATGAACAGTGGCACTGAGATTTCATTAATCCGTTCCAAAGCTTGAAATCACACAGTGACTGCACCATTCTGTGCCACAGGCGCAAAAACACTTTTTGGGCAAGATGCAAAAAATGACAGCTGTACTTTTCATAAGGAGGTGTGCAAAATGGGCAATGTTGAATGTTTTGAGTGGGAATACTACAAATTTGAAAAGTTACTAGTGTGCATGGAAACTGCGCAATGCATGCTAGTAACACAGTCATTTTATGGACTTTTGTCACCAAATTTCCAACATAGGCATTTTAGGACCTCTGCTCATGAACAGTATCACTGTGATTTTATTACTCTGTCCCGAACACTGATTTCCCACAGTGACCGTGCTATTCTGTGCTGGAAGTGCGAAAACACATTTTGGCCAGGATGTGAAAAATGACAGCTGTACTTTCCTAAGGAGGTGTGAAAAAATGGCAATGTTGAAAATCTGGAGTGAAAATATTACAAATTTGTGAAGTTACGAGTGTGTGTGGAAACTGCACAATACGTGCTTGTAACTAAGTCATTTTTCTGGAATTTTTTCACCAAATTTGCAACATGGGCATTTTGAGAGTCCACTTCATGAACAGTGACACTGTCGTTTCGTTACTCGGTCCCAAAAGGTGATTCCGTGCAGTGACTGTGAAATCACCTTTTGAGACCAAATAATGCCATGACAAAGACTGAATTCATAAGGGGGGGGTCCCAAGAACCTCATTTTGAAAATTTTGTGCCAAAAGTCAAAAAAATAGCCGAGATATCCACATAAGTTGAAAAAAAAACATTATGCCATTCTACAGCTTATTGGCATTTCTTCAGCTTCGGTAGACTTTGAAGAGTATAGATGTGTTCCTGGTCCACCGAAGATCATCGCGCCAGATTCTGGAGGTAAGTATGGGGTGAGGGGGTGTATGGGGAGGTGAGGGGGAGGTGAGGTGTGCAGATGCTGCATGCGGGTTGGGGAGGGGGCAAAGGACTCAATGAGGGACCGTTTTCTTTTTTAACAGGAATTAAAAAAAAAAGATGCCACGGGATGCTTTTGGCTCACTGGGGTGAGCTCCCAGCGTGCCATCTGGATATTTGTTGGGGGGAGTGGAGCCGATTGAGATTGGGCACCCTCGTCTGCCATACAGTGTGCTGTGGGGAGCACATGAGCACGCTGGGGTGGGTTCCCAGCGTGCTACCTAGGTGTTTGTTGGGTTGGGGGACTGGAGCTGACAGGGATTGGGCACCCCTATTGGCCATACAGCGTGCTTGGGGGGGGAACAAAACCCACTGTTTCAGTGCAGACTGGGAAATTAGACAGGGGGGCCACATTTGAACAAAACCTGCTTTTTCACTGCAGAGCGGAGATGCAACTAACACTAGCCACTGCCCTGCACATATTCAGAGCTCCCTTGCACACATATTCTGTCCCATGTTTCCCAAAATGTGAATTACACTGAAAATTAGACAGGGGCAGATTAGAACAAAATGCTGTTTCAGTACACGCCAGAAAATTAGATCAGAGCCACATTTGAGCAAACCTGCTTTCAGACCGGAAAATTAGACAGGGGCCAGATTTGAACAAAAACTGCTTTTTCAGTGCAGAGTGGAGAACGAAAAATTAGACGGGGGCCAGATTTGAACAAAACCTGCTTTTTCACTGCAGAGCAGAGATACAACTAGCACTAGCCACTGCCCTGCACATATTCAGAGTGCCCTTGAACACGTAATCTGTTGCAATTATCCTACATTCACAGCTGCAATCAGGAATGCCCCAGCATCAGATTGTTCAGAAACACAGCTGATTGTTCAGTGACGAGTTGCTCCCTGATTGCAGCGATTAATTTCTTTGAACATAGTGGCACACTGCTAAACTGCTGCCATTGACGGCATGCTCCTATTGGTGCAGCAGACACCAGCCCCCAAAATGGACTGTGCCATTCGCCACAACACTGCTACACCTCCACGATCTGCTACTCCAGCAAGCTGTCACAATGTTTCTTGTGCATGCTTGCAAGGAAACATAATGAATATGTAATGTACCATGTGGCAATCCTAGGATCTTGCTCTCCAGTTATTGCTAGGATCAGGTTTTTCATTTTTGGATATGGCCCCTGTCACAGATGCACCTTTATTTTGTAAGCTGCGGTCCTCCCACTACCTCCAGGTATAGTGATGACCTGTTTCACTTGGTGACCTTTTGTCAACAAGGCCCTTGTTGTTTAATGGTTACACACTGAAATATGCACTTGGAGAGTCTACAGAGCAGACGGCAGCTCATGCAGATAGGGGCCTGGCAGTTTGTGGCTTTGTAGTCCCTTGTATTGAATGCTTTCCCCTCTGGGTAGACTGGGAGCAAATTGGCTCTATATGACCCCATGCTTAACTCCGCCACAGCTCCTCAACTGAGACAGTGGGGGTGGGGAGGGGGTTCGGGGAAGTTTATGGTGTTTGCTATGTGGTTATGCCTTTTATGCTTAACACTGTTAAATGTTAATTGCCTAGTTAGTTGTTTATTTATTAACCTGTGATGCCTAGTTTGTATAATGGACAAGAGGTGGGGAGGGGAGAAGGGGTGACAGGTGGTACAGGGCTCTTTGGAATAGACTCATACCTTCTTACTTATGACTAAGGAGATTAGTTTTTTAACGTGGAAAGTTCGGGGCTTTACTGCTCTGAGAAAAGAAAGAAGGCACTGTCACATGTTAAGCTTCCAAAGACTCAAGTAGCTTTCCTACAGGAGACCAAACTATCTGCTGTGGAAGCTCCCAATCTAAAAAAAGAGACTGGGTGGGGGAAGAGACGCACAGTGTCGCTACATCCTCCAAATAGGGGGTATCAATTTTTATGCACAAATCACTGGGGTGGGGAGTAGTAACACAGAGAACCGATAAGGAGGGCAGGTGGGTAATCCTGAAGGCCTCCATTCCTAATGGACATATAATTTTATATAATGTCTATGGGCCTAAAATCAATGACCCTCAGTCAGAACTTGTCAGAGGTTAACGATATCCATACTCCTATTATACTTGGAGGGGATTGGAATGTCTCCCTAAATCTGGCTCTAGATAGAATGAGGAGAACTGGAGAGCCACATACTGGGGTCCAAAAAGCCATTTTTGCACTGTTGGAAAAGCATGGCTTAACAGATGCTTGGGAGGGCAAAGTACCCTAGCAGCAGGGATTATACATACTACTCTCCAGTCTCAGGCTCGACTAGCAGAATTAACCTGTGGATAGTGAGGCAATGGAGTATGGCGCAGCTTACCAAAGCTACCATCTATGTGGTGATTATCGCTGACCTTGCTCCCCAAAGGCCTGAGAACTGTGTGACCCTGCCCAACCAAAGTCTGCAAACTGGACACCCTCCTTCTGGAGGACAAAGACTTTTGTGAGTGTGTGAAATCCAAGGTTTCATCCCATTGGCAGCTTAATGACACAGGTGAGGTGCCTGACTCAATGCTCTGGGATGCCTTTGTGGCCACCCTCAGAAATAGCATCATGGCTTAAACTGCCCGGAGATGGAGGCAAAGAGAGGCAGAACAACTACAACCAGAAAAAGAACTCCAAACTGCTGAACAACTCCTTCAGTCTTCCTCCTCCTACCCTCCCTCCCTGGGTAGCAATTGCCAGGGTCAAACAAAGTTAAACTAGAAACCTTCCTTACCAGAAGCCTCAGTTTGCTGGCAAAGGCACCTCACTTCACCTTCTAGGTTTGCTTGTAAGGGCAGAGCAAGGAACAACATTATCAGAGCAAGGAGAATCATTAAGGCTTCTTTTGGCTAGGCAGATTTACTGTGTGCTACTATTTTCTTTTGTGCTTACAGATTTTGTTACTGTTTTTTGCTTACATATTACTGCTTTCTTGTTTTTTGATTCAAAATGTTTTTGCAGGATATACTTTCTGCTACATTGTTACAGGGTGTGCCTACAGGTTTGTTAATGTTTTGTGCTTACAGATTACTGCTTTATTTTCTCTGATTCAGATTGTTTCTTTGCAGGGTATATTTTCTGTGAAATTGTTCAAGGTTGGGCCTACAGGTTTTTGTTACGGTGTTGTTCTTACAGGTGTTACAGTTTACTGCTTTATGTTTTTCTCTGATTGAAATTGTTTTTTGCAAGGTATATTTTCTGCTAAATTGTTATAGAGTGTGCTTGCAGGTTGATACTGTGTTGTGCTTACAGATTACTGCTTTATTTTTCTCTGTTTCAAGCTTTATTTTTTTGCAAGGTATATTTTCTGTTAAATTGTTGTGAAGGCTGTGCTTACAGGTTGTTACTTTTTGTGCTTACAGATTACTGCTTTATTTTTCTCTGATTCAAAGTGCTTTTTGCAAGGTATATCTTCTGTTAAATTGTTCTGCAGGTTATGCTTCCAGGTTTTGTTACTTTTTGTGCTTACAGATTACTGCTTTATTTTTCTCTGTAGCAAAGTGTTTTTTGCAGGGTATATTTTCTGTTAAATTGTTACAGGTGGTGCTTACAGGTTTTGTTACTTTTTGTGCTGACAGGTTTTACAGTTTTATCTATCATTAGGCTAAGCTTTCAGGGCTAATTACAGGAGCACCTACGAGAGGATGAGGGGGCATGGCCTGCAGGTGGGGGGGGAGGGCAGTTCAGGGGTAACACTAGGAAATACTATTTCGCAGAGAGAGTAGTGGAAAAGTGGAACAGACTCCCAGAGGCAGTCGTTAGAGAAGAAACAGTGGAGGGATCCAAAAGGACATGGGACAACCACAGGGGAGTGTTATGGGGGGGGAGCACAGGTCCAAGCAGCTAGCTGGAAAAATGGGCAGACTTGGTGGGCCTTGTTTCGGTCCTTTTCTACCGTCACACTTCTATGAATCTATGAGATACAAACTATGGGATAGCATCTGCATTTGTTGTTGGTTGATTGTTTCTGCTCTTACCGCCTTGTTTCTTTCATCCGTGGTTCTTCTTTTTTGGCAGGGGAAGGGTCCAACCACCCACTCCCATCCTCAAACACCCCATGCTACACTCCTTTTATGGAGTAGCACAGTTGTGACATTTCCTGTAGCAAAGCAGGAAGGGGAGGATCAGAGGGGTATCCACACAGTGACCTCACTTAAAGGGGCACAATTAATTTAGCTTGTTATAAAAAGTTATACAAAAACAAACAAACAAAAAAAATCACACATTTGCTTTCATTTTCCTTCTAATTACTCAGACCAGGTTAGAAACTCTGCAACTCGACAGGAATGGATATTATTAACCGCAGGTACTGCGGGACACTTTTCAAAAGGGCAGTTATACAGGATTTAGGACACTGACCTACATGTTGGACCATCGGAGATCTAAGGGCTTAGCTCTGGGCAGCATGGGCAGAGATTGCGCACCTCAAATTGCTTATTCAGGAGGAAATGTATTACAAGAACCACACACCATTTCTGCAACATCCAAATGAAGCACCTCAACCGCAGAGGGTAGTTGGTCTGGGAGGGTTTACCTATAGTGTTGCGACATCCAGTACACCGACATTCCTGACAGAGACAGACACAATGCTGAGTGTCAGTATTGTACTGTCAGGGATGTCGTGTGCTTTCCTGCTCCCCCTGAATCCCCCATGTGGGGGGCTCTGCCCCCACACCCTCTGGTCTCTAAATATTCAACTCCGAGTTGGAGTTGTCTCGGGCAGGGGCCAAACACTGGAAGATATACCACCAGTGTCTGCGCAGACCATCGCAGTGATCCAGCACTTTTCATCGAATTCTGATACTGTGATGGTCTTCGCAGTGGCGGTGTCGATGTTCGGTCAGCATGCCATGTGGGAGGTTGGCAGGTGGTTAAGAGGGGCAACTTGGGTGCCCCATCACTCAGTGCTCACCAGCGTATCACCTCCATAAACCATATAAAAACTACAAACAGGTATTTGCCTCTATCTCCAAAATCAAACAAAGGGGCAGAGGACACTGCAGAGCACGATACTGCAGCACAGGAGCTAGCACTACAAAACTGGCCCATAACAGGGACCAAAACAAAAAAGGCAAAAAGGAAATCCAAAACACTTCTGATCATAGGAGATTCCATGATTCGGGGAGTTGATACCTACCTCTAGCCAGGGGTTATGGTCAGATGTCTCCCAGGTACATCAGCATGGAGAGACACAGACCGCATTGCTAAAATCATGCGGGAAGCAGGAGAAAACATCGATGTCCTGGTACACATAGGAACTAACGATCTAGCCAGCTGGTCAGTTGTGGAGACCAAGGAACACCTGACCAGGCTGGGAGACAAACTGTCATCCATTTCATCTGGCATCTCCTTCTCTGAGGTCCTGCCAGTCTGGGAGAGGGGGCCAGATGGGCAGAAGGTCAGAGAAAGGGAGACAGGGGAACTAAACATGTGGCTCAAGGGCTGGTGCCAAGAAAAAGGACACAAAATTTGTAGGTAACTGGCAACAGTTTTGGGAGCGAAAGTTCTTTAAATTCAATGGACTGCATCTGACAAAGGAGGGAGTCTGTGCACTGGGGCAGAAATTTGATGTCTTTGCAGAATATTTAAACTAGCAAATGGGGAAAGGGATGCAGCACCCAATACATCGAACGGGAAGAGCACCCCTCCCCCCTCAGCTAGTAATCAAACAGGAGTTCAGCATGTTTGTAGTTCATTTGCATCACCAGGTGAGGAAAAAGGTCCGGCCCCCCATACAACACACAGGGGAAAAGCCTTATCTCACCCCACAACTAATGCACCGAAATCTGGCCAATGGAAAATCATGCACACAAATGCCCACAGTCCAGGAAACAAGATCCCAGACCTAGAGACAACAATGACAGAGGCTAAACTAAACATAGTAGCCATTAGTGAGACATGGTTCACCAGTAACCACACTTGGGAGACTACTGTACCCCGCTATGTACTGTTCAGAAGAGACCAAGGTGAAAAAGGGGTGGGGAGGGTGGAGTGGCCCTTTATGTCAATGAAAATATCAAAGCTACAGAAATTCAGAATACATATAAAGAGCCAGAAGAACTGTGGGTCACCTTGGAAACAGGAAATGGGACAGCCATATGAACTGGGGTTGTCTACAGGCCTCCAGACCAGGGGGAGGACATATTACTGTTAGAAGATATACAAAACATGACAGCTAAAGGGGAGGCTCTGCTAATGGGAGACTGCAACATGCCAGATTCAGATTGGTCAATACCAGCAGCAACATCTGCCAGAACTAGACACATAGTGGATTCCCTGCAGGGGGAGGGCCTCAAACAATTGGTACAACAACAAACAAGAGACAGGACTATCCTGGATCTAGTACTGACTAATGGGAAAGGATCACAGATCTCCAGGTAGAAGGTCACCTGGGGGCCAGTGACCATCATATGGTATGATTCAGTTTGGCCCCTAGAACTAAGTCATCCCATTCCAAGGCAAAAATATGGGACTTCCTAAGAGCTGACTTTGATAAGATGGCCAACAGAGTTAAGCTAGCCCTGGCAAGAAGAAATACAGGTGAGCTATACAGGCAATGTGGGCAAGCATTAAGGATGCAGTACTTGAAGCAACATCCCATTGTGTTAGGGAGAAAAGCCCTGAGCAAAAGAAGGAGGAAACCACTTTGGTTCTCAAAAACAGTAGCAGAAAAGGTCAGAGTCAAAAGACTGGCCTTCAGGAAATATAACGGAATGCACTGGGACGAAGATAGGGAGGCATACCAAACTTCCCTAAGAGAAGCAGGGAAGGCAGTAAGGCAGGCAAAGGCCCAAACTGAGGAAACACTAGCACAAACAGTAAAAGAAGGGGACAGGACTTTCTATAGATACATTAGTGAAAGGAGAAAGTCCAGAGGGGGTATTGCTAAGATCAAAGGGGATAAGGGGGAGTGTGTAGAGGAGGACCGAGGAAAAGCATCTATCCTAAATAGATACTTCTGCTCAGTAATTACTAAGGAGAAGGTAGGGCAGGGCCCACAGCTCAGCACCATGGACACAGGGGGAAGGGAGGTGTGCACAAGTCCCTTCACAAAAGAAAGGGTCCTACAAGAGCTCGCTAAGCTCAGGGTGGACAAGGCAATGGGACCTGATGGCATACATCCCAGGATACAGTACTAAAGGAGCTAAAGATGGAACTAGCAGAGCCATTAGCAGGACTGTTTAATGAGTTTATGAGCACAGGAGAGGTCCCAGAAGACTGGAGAAGGGCTCATGTGATCCTGTTCCACAAGAGTGGCAGTAGGGAGAAGGCAGGGAACTACAAACCACTCAGTCTTACCTCAATAGTCGGCAAGATTATGGGGGCACTCCTTAAGCAAAGGATAGTGCAACACCTGGAATCCATAGAAGCATAGGATCCAAGACAGTATGGGTTTACAAAAGGAAGGTCCTCTCAAACTAATCTCATAGATTTCTTTGGCTGTGTAACCAGAGTGGTGGACCAAAGGGGAGCAGTTGATGTTGCCTATCTTGACTTCAGCAAAGCTTTTGATACTGTTCCACATAGAAGGTTGATTAATAAGCTGGGTACGCTCGGGGTGGGTCAGAAGTTGGTCAGTTGGGTGGCAAACTGGTTGGCGGGCAGAAAACAGAGAGTGGTGGTAAATGGTATACAATCAGAAGAGATGCAAATCAAAAGTGGGGTACCTCAGGGATCAATCCTGGGGCCAGTCCTCTTTAATATCTTCATCAGTGACATTACAGATGGACTGGTTGATGGGCAGAAAACAGAGAGTGGTGGTAAACGGTATACAGTCAGAAGAGATGCATGTCACAGGTGGGGTACCTCAGGGATCAGTCCTAGGGCCAGTCCTCTTCAATATCTTCATCAGTGACATTGCAGATGGACTGGAGGGTAAGGTTTGTCTGTTTGCAGATGATACCACGATCTGCAACAGAGTAGATGATCCAGATGGGGTGGGCAGAATGAGAAGAGATCTGGAAAAACTGGCAAAATGATCTAAAGAGTGGCAACTGGGGTTTAACACAAAGAAGTGCAAGAACATGCATATAGGGAAGAAAAACCCTGAAGCTACCTATAGGTTGGGAGGGGAGTTGCTGGCAATCACATGAGAAGAAAGAGACTTGGGCATCATCATCACAGATGACCTGAAAATTCCAAGCAGACCACTAAAGCAGCAGATAAGGCAAGAGGGGTTTTGACGTGTATTAGTAGTGGTATCACAAGTTGTAAGAGGGAGGTAATAATCTCTCTTTACAAGACACTGGTTAGACACCATCTGGAGCACTGCGTGCAGTACTGGAGGCTGTACCTGCACAAGGACATTAACAAAATGGAGGCAGTCCAGAGAAGGGCAACCAAAATGGTGCAGGGACTACATCAGAAAACATATGAGGATATATTAACGGAGATCAATATGTACACCCTAGTGCAAAGGAGGGAGAAAGGTGATATGATAGAAATATTCACATATCTTAAGGGCATTAACAAGGTGAAAGAGTCTAACATGTTTCAATATAAGAAAAATAGCAGAACAAGAAGACTCAGCATAAGATTAGAGGGAGGCCCATTAAGGAGTAATGTGAGGAAGTTTTTATTTACAGAAAGGGTGGTGGATGCATGGAATGGCCTACCTCAGGAAGTGGTGGATATGAATACAGTGTAGGGCATCAAACAGACATGGGAAAGGCATTAGAGAGCAATACACATGGGTATGAATAAATAGGCCATTGACAGAGTAAGGGCCTATGGCGCATTCATAAGGTAGAAAAATGGGCAGGCTGGATTGGCCTTGCGGTCCTTATCTGCCATCAACTTCTTTGTTTCTGTTTTTATGAAGAGCAGAACTCACTCTCTGGTGTCTTCATCATGCCTTCAGAGAAGGAGGTGGAAAATCCAGCAAGCTCCTAGCCTACTGCATAAAATGCAAACAAGCTAGTAAGCAGATTTCCAACCTAAAAGATGCATCTTGGGGCATAAAATATACCTCTATGGATATAAATTCCATCATGCAAAAATTCTACGAAAACCTTTATTCTTCCTCCTCCTCCCACAATCTCCTTGGTAGAGGACTTCCTAAAGATCTTGCCTATACCATCTCTTCCCTCCACACAGGTCACTGGTCTGGATAGTCCCATATCCTTATAGGAGGTATCCCAAGTCATAAAATCACTAAACCTACATAGAACCCCGTAAGGTGATGATTTACTGGCTGACTTCTACTGTCTATTGGATGGAGAGTTATCTCTGTATCTCCTCAGAGTTTTCTGGGAATCCTTGGCAACGACATCCTCCCTCCATGAGGAAAGCAGTTATAACAGTGCTATCAAAAAAGGGTAAAGACTCCACCTCCCCTAGGACTAACTGTCCTACATCACTTATAAATGTTGAAGCCAAGATCCTGGCAAAGATCCTCACGGCATGGCTCAACAAAGTTCTTTCTGGGCTCATACATCCTTCCCAAGTAAGCTTTGTTAAAGGCAGGTTATCGTTGGGCCACCCAAGACTCTGGTTTTGATTTTCCATAAAACACAAGATCTCAAGACTCCATCAGCTTCCCTAGCAGTGGAGAGAAGATCTTCGACTCAGTCAAATGGTACTATCTCCATGCTATCCTCCAGGCAATGGGTTTTGGACCAGTCTTCCTTCCATAGATCCACTTGCTGTACACCTCACCTACAGCCTCTATGCTGACCAATGGTCTTTGCTCAACACCCATCCAGCTGCAGAAGGGGGATGAGACAGCATTGCCCCCTTTCACCCTTGCTATTCATCCTAGTGATCGAACCCTTGGTCATTGCTTTATGGAAGCACCCTTATATCCAGGGATTAAAAATAGGCAACAAGGAATATTCCACCTTCCTCTATGTGGATGACCTTTTGATCACTTTGGCCAATGTTCTGGCAGCCCTCCCCTATGTATTAGCCTTAATGGAAATCTTCTCCAAAATATTCAGGCTTAAGGTAAATCCAAGTAAAACTGAAGCCCTCCCCTTAAATAGACTCTGTACTTTGAATATATTTATAAGCAAGGGTCCTGCATAGGCACCTGATGGAATTACATACCTTGAAATCAAGTTATCTAGGTCCTGGAAAAGGGAAACCTTACTGACTTCTACAAAAGGGGAGTTACAGAGGTGGAAATCATTGGATCTATCCTTAGTGGGTAAAATAGACGCTATTAATGATGATCATTGTCCCCCAGATTCTTACGTCTATTATCACATCTCCCTCTCCTCATTCCCCAAGAATGGTTTCCCCAAATCAACAAGATTTTGGGAGACTTCCTATGGGAAGGGAAACCTCTGAGGTTTAGTAAAGCTAAACTCTGATGCTACTGGAGCAGAAGAGGGTGGAACCTCCAATGCTTCTATGGATACCATGTTGCTTTCATCTCAGCACAATCAGTTAGGTGTTTCCAACTGGAATCTTGCAAGGGACCCCTGTGGAGAAAATTAGAGGCAGACCTAGCTGGTGTATATACCCCAGCTCTTGTAATCTATTCTAAGAAACATTAGAAAAATGCCTAGATGTCTATATAATAAATCATAATTAAGGATTAATTTTGATTTTAAAGAAGCTACTTATAGGCATCGGCCTTCTGTGCTTTGTCACATTCCTAGTATGATTCCTAGTAAGGGGAGACCCCAAAGGAGTCTCTCCCACCCAACATATCTCTTTCCAAAGTATACTGAAAGAAATTACATCACTGGCTTGGAGCTGAACACACACCATGGAGGTGGTCCCCCTTGTGGGGCAATTCTGACCTGCAGATTGGGGATCAGCCAATACACTGGGCCTGGGAAAAACAAGGCATAGATTTTATCAAGGCTCTCCCCTCTCCTGACCTAATGCACATTAATTCTTTTGAAGGCCTAATCCAGAGATTCCAGATCCTGTGACAGGATTTATGGAGATTTTTGGAAATTAGGGATGTCGTTCAAAATTTAAAGGTTAAAAGGGATCATAAAAATATCCCTTCTCTCCCTAAGAAGCACCCTCTGCAACAGCTCACTAAAGTTTAGAAAGGTAGTGCAAGCCTGCTATATAAGATACTAAGAGATGCCCAACCAGACCCATCCACCCTAGCTCAGTTGGCATGGCAAGAAGACCTCAATTCTCACATCTCTCCAAAACAGTGGGATCTTTGTTGAGACAGACTCCATAGGGCATGTAAAGATGCCAGGAGCAGGCTCATACAAAACAAAGCCTTATATAGATGGTATCGGATGTCCAAATTGCTTAAAACCATGGGCCTCCTAGATATGATTTCTGTTGGAAATGCTAAGAGTCTCCTGGTTGTATATTCTCTGGAGCTGTCCTTTTCTCCAGTCTTTTTGGACACAGATCCAAGACATCTGTAATTCTTTATTTGATGTCGAGCATATGCTATCCCCACATGCTCTGCTTCTGTGATGCTTCCCCAGAATAACACCCAGGAGGACCTCCCCTCTGGCATAATGGATCCCAGCAGCTGGTGTGGCTGCCAAATGCCTTGTTTTATGCAAATGGTGGTCACAAGATGTCTGCATAGTAACTAATTGGCTCTGGCACTCGGGCAATTAGCTACCTTGGAACGTTTATCCAGCTTCGCTAACCATATTACGAAGCAGAACATTCAATGTTACGCCCATTTTTTGAAATCTCCCTTCTGTCAATCTATAAGTGGTTAGACCACTGTCTAAGCTTCAGGCTTCTTAGATTAGTACTTCCCACAACTCTACCCTTCCACAATGTGCATCTAGGCCTCCCCACCAAGATGCAGCTCATGCAGGTATATGCATATATTTTATATGTAAGTGTTTGTGTTGATATGATAATCAGTTAATAGGTAGTTGGATTTTGCCATTAGATTACCGCCATTGCTTTCTTCTCCTTGTAATTTCTTCCTTTTTTTAATTCAGTATACTTTATTGCATTTTGTGCAGCACAATAAGTACAGGGTTATTCTTGAATTTGACTAGAGCTGCATAAAACATTCAAAAGCACAAGATAAAACACATTACACAAAAACAGATACAAAGCAACCACAACCCCCTCTTGTCCCTATCCCCCCCCCACACGCGCTCTACGCTATAGCATGAAGGAGTGGGGAGAACCAGGTATCCTGGGTCAAAATTAGGACCAGGTCCTAGATTTTAGTGTTGCCAGAGGGGAAGTAGTGCTAAGAGGGGCTCCCAGGTAGACTGGAAAGAGTGTGGTCTATGCTGCATATTTGCAATGTGCTTCTCCAGCTGGATTGCCAGTGGAGTTTCTCAGTACCATTCCAACACTGGAGGGAATGAATCTTCTTTCCAGTGTCTTAGCATTACCAGCTTTGCTGTGGCAGCCACCAGTGTAATGTGAGCCTTTCTAATCCTGGGAGTCCCAGGCAGACACATCAATAGAATGCAGCATTCTGGAGTGAACAGGGATTCAAGACCTAGCAAAGGGTCTAGGACCTGTTTTATAGAGTCTCAAAAAAGTTGAGACTTTGGGCAGCTCCATAAAAGGTGGTATAAAGATCTGGGAGTGCCTCTACAACATGCACAAAGAGGGGATCCAAATTTACCAATCCTATGCAGTCTAACGGGGGTGTAATACAGATTATGCTCAATGTTAAAATGAGTCAGACGGAGCCTATCTTGCTTAATATAGTTATAAGCGGCATTCCAAACCTTCTGCCAGAAAGAGGCTCTGCTGGGAAGGATAATTCCTGGGTCCAGTAGTAACAAATTCCAGAGGGGAAAGATATGTCTGAAGCTTGCAGATATTTATAAACTTTGGATACTGCATGCAATTGTTTCGCTACCTGAAGTAAAGAGGAAAAATCATCTGTTGGGGAGGGGTCCAGGGCTGAGGCCCCATATAGGAGAGGATTGCATTTTTTACCTGCAAGTATTTAAATATGTCCCTGTGCCTAAGTTGTAATCAGAGTTGGAGGACAGGAAAGGTGACCAGGTCATCTTCTTGGACGAAAGAGGCAAGGGTGCAATCCCTCAGCTGGGGGAGGAAAGAGTCTAGAATAGTTCTGTGGCCTAACTGAAAGTGAGGGTTATTTAGGATGGGTTTGGTGGGTGAGTGTTGCCATATCTTCGCCAAATGAGTTTGGAGTTGATGTAAAGCTCTGAGAGACCAACCAATCGGGGTGTTCTTCAGATGAAGAGGGAGTTGGGAGGGAGATACTGTAGGTACACCATTGCAAGAAGGGAAATTTGTGACCTACTCATCAAATTCTTCTCTATTTCTACCCCGATAGGGGTGTACACATTGGGGGTTTGCGGGGCCGGGTCATTAGTCCAGAAAGTAATCTTATTGACATGCTGTGCCCCATAATAAAAGAAAATGGATGGCAGGGCAAAGCGCCCCCCCCCTGTAATTTAGGTGTTGCCAGTTTGCTCTATGCCCTTCGGATTGATTTGTTTTTCCACAAAAATGCATTTAGTATTTTCTGGAGATGAGTGAACCAGATCTTGGGAAAGAAGAGATCCAGCATCCTTAGTGAGTACAGCAATCAGGGAAGCACATTCATTTTTATGATACTGATCCAACCCCATAAGGAGAGCAGTAGCAGCCCCCATCTATTCAGGTCAGCCTTCAAAGTTAGGAGTAGTTTGGTAAAATTTTCTTTTACCATCATAGGGATGTCCTGGGCTATTTGGATACCTAAGTAGGTTAAGAGCTTGGGCTTCCAGGATAAACCCAAATTAATATCTGTTCGGGTAAGCCGGTTGTTAAGGGGAAAAATCTTCATCTTGGAGAGATTTAGCTTGTACAAAGAGATTTTGGAAAACTTGTCTAACTCTTCTAACAAGGCAGGGAGTAATTTCTTCCTAATGTACTCTAAAAATAGTGATCTGAATTAGTACAAATGCCTAAATGAGCATATACAGTAGATATAAGTATCTGTTGTTTCCCATCGTGGTGTGTGATGCAGTTTAGCACTATGTTTATTTTGAAGATCCTGCTTCTTCTATGTTCTTGATGCTGCATTTACACATTGATCTTATACTGCTGCATGTTGTTTGTATTTTCAATAAAAATTGATTAACTTCAAAGAAATGTTCTTTCAAGGAGGAAATAGGATGGGACAGAACCGAACACAGTTACAATTGTACATACATTGTTGCTTACATAATTAAGAAGTAAGTAATAGTGTGGAGCATTTTAAGGATACACAATTAAACAAATAAGCATTGAGGTGACAAGACATTATAAGTGACACAATGTATACATGTGTATTAGTAAGAAGTGAGAGAGTGCTATTCACATAGAAGAATCTCCATAACCCAGAAGAGGCAGAAAGGTAGCCTGCCAGCCTTAGCCTTTTTCTGGTCTCAGTAGAGAAGCAAGATCTGTTTCTGTAGAAAAATCCCAACCTCAGCCTTAGCTTTTTGCAGAGCTCCTCGACATGCTTGGTAAAGGACATCTTATTAACCCAAAGGCTTGGGTATTCATATGCACTTACAAGCTCTACATGGACACTACATGTGGTAGTAATATTGAACTTGGCTTCTTCAGCTGGTTAACTTCCTTGGATGCTAACAGCATACTGTAGTTTTTGTTTTGGAGGCATTTTTATGTTTGCTTGCATGTTTGTAGGTGTGCCTCCCCCACTGCGCCAATGAATGTCCGAGCTGTCTATGACAGCCGTTCAGATGCAGTGGTGTACAGTTCTGAGGAAAACACTGCCACAATCAGTGGTGGTAACGTGTAGGTAATTTGCATACTGCCGTCTGCAGTATGCAAATTGCCTACACGTACGTCAGCACTGCATCTGAACTGTCATAGACAGTTTGTTGCCCCCCCCCGAACACCTATGTAGCATGCTGGGAGCCCACCCCAGCATGCTCATGTGCTCCCCTCCACCCGCCCACACACTGTATGACTGACGAGGGTACCCAATCCCCCATCGGCTCCACTGCCCCCCCAAACAGACTTCTAGGTGCCATGCTGGGAGCCCACCCCAGCGTGGCAAAAGTCCTTATGGTCGACGGGGGTACCTAATCCCTTGTCGGCTCCACTGCCCCCCCAAAAAATAACTTTCTAGCTGCCACACTGGGAGCCCACCCCAGCATGGCAAAAGTCCCGCATCATCTGCCTGAATAGGAAAAAAAAACTGTAAAACAAAACGGTCCCTCGTTGACTGCCTTGCCCCCTTCCCCAACCCGCGCCCATCCTCTGTGCACATACCTCTCCACACCCCCCGACCCCATACTTACAGTACCTCTGGAGCCCAGCACGATGATCTTTGGTGGACCGGGAACACGTCTGCACTCTTCAAAGCCGACCACGAACTGAAGAAATGCCGGTAAGCTGTATAATGGCATAAATGGTTTTTTTTCAACTTTGGTGCATATCTCGGCCATTTTTGGGAATTTTTTCACCAAAGTTTCAATGTGGGATTCTTGGGGCCCCACCTCATAAACTCACCCACTGTCATTTTGTTATTTGGTTCCGAAAGGTGATTTCGCGGTCACTGCATGGAACCACTTTTCAGGACCAAGTAATGAAATAACAGTGTCACAGCTCATGAAGTAAGCCCCATAAAACCCTATGTTGAAAATATAGTGAAACAATTCCCCCAAATTACTGTTTTATGAGCGTGCATTGCGCAGTTCCTACGCACGCTTGTAACTTCATGAATTTTTAATATTTTCATTTCCAGATTTTTCAACATTGCCATTTTACCACACCTTCTTATGAGCAGTACAGCTGTCATTTTTCATGTCTTGCCCAAAATGTGTTTTCACACATGTAGCACACAATGGCGCAGCAGTGTGCAAAAATCAATGTTCGGGACTGATTAAGAAAATCACAGTGACACTGTTCATGAGCAGAGGTCTTAAAATGGCTATGTTGAAAATTTGGTGACAAAAGTCCATAAAATGAATGTGTTACAAGCATGCATTGCACAGTTTCCAAGCACCCTCATAAGTTCACGAATTTGTAATCGTTTCAGTCCAGATTTTCAACACAGGCATTGTTCCTCACCTCCTTATGAACAGTACAGCTGTCATTTTTCACACCCTGGCCGAAATATGTTTTCACACTTCCGGCGCAGAAATGCGTGGTCGCTATGGGAAATCAGGGTTCAGGACAGATTACGAAAATCACAGTGACACTGTTCATGAGTGGAGGTCCCAAAATGCCTGTGTTGACAATCTGCTGTAAAAAAATCTCCAAACTGATTACATTATGGGTGTGCATTGCACAGTTTCTATGCACACTCGTGACTTCACCAGTTTTTTTATATTTTCACTCCAGATTTTCATCATTGCCATTTTTTACACCTCCCCATGAACAGTACAGCTGCCATTTTTCACATCCTGTTCGAAATGTGTTTTTGCACCTGTGGTGCCAAATGGCATACTCACTGTGCAAAATCAGCTTTCAGCTAACAAAGTGATATTGCCACTGTTCAGGAGGTGGGGGTCACAGAAAAACCATGTTGAAAATTTGGAGTGAAAATACCAACAAACAGCTGGGGCATTAGGGTTTCTGAACATAACGCCCCACCCTGTAGAGACTGACAGGCCTCAGAAGTGTGACTTGGGAATCTCACCTGTAATGCTCATGCCATTCCACCCCTACCCACACCCTGCAGCCAGTGACAGGCATCGAGGTGTGTCTTAGACTCTTCGGCCCCAAAGTTCACCCCATTCTCCTATACTGCACCCATCTCACCATATTTCCTTATGGAATGGGGTGAGCATAAGGCCCAAAGACCCCAAGGCACACTGTGATACTTGTCAATGTCTGCAGGGTAGGGTGTGGTGAAACGGCATGGCCGTTATGCCTGACAACCCAAAGGCACACCCCAATGCCTGTCAGTCTCTGCAGGGTGGTGGTGAGGTTGGCTTCAGTTTAATCCTTCACTGCCATTCCTATTATGCATCTCTCCAACTCCTACACTACCAGTGTGAATGCCAGCAAGCAAACATTCGGTATTGACAAATGCTTGTTACTTTTCCATTGCTCAGTTCTATTCTTGAAAAACAGAGCCCTTCTAACATCCAAACTTTGTGGCCTCAGTTCATCTCTTTTAGCATGGTGTCTAAGGAAAATAACACAGGTAACATAAGTCTGATTCTATTGAAATTCTCACACAACTTGGCCAGGACTGAACATTTGTTCCAAGAACTACTGTTTTATTGAAATTTAAAGCACATTTATCTACATGTTCTTGTAAAATATGTGCACAGTGGTCCTTCTTTAGGAAAATAAGACATTGCTGCTCACTGAAACCAACACATACAGCCTACTATGCAAGCAATAATAAGGTGTGGGTCATGGCCTGATAAGAGCATGCCCCAAGTGTGAAGTGCCTCGTGCCTTTAGCACCTGGGAAATGCTCTTATCAGGCCATAACCCACACCTCAGAGTGTTTTATTGCACTTATAAAATGGATCCCCCAAGTAAATATAACCAGAATAAAAAAAAGAAAGAAAGAAAATGTCCAACATTTTCAGAAAAGGAGCTTTCTAATAGTGATAATAGGAAAAATAGTTCCCCTAACAGACAGACGCTGAAAAACAGAAAGCCGCTCTGAGCTACGGAGGCTGCAAAGGGACATGCTCGAAAACAGCCTCAGTCCCTCTAACAGTATGACAGCCACAGGGAAAGGAAAATTAAATTACAGTGAAATTAAAACCACTGTATGCCTCTTGGGGGGGGTGCTAACCTGAGTATTATGTGTTTGGGGGGCCCTTTACTGTCTAGGTAGCCAATATGAAATACATGGCAGTACAGTAATAGGGGAACTATTTTTCCTATTACCACTATTAAAAAGCTCATTTTTGGGGCATGGCTAGCAACCAGACAGGGAATAGACGCATTATACAGGAGCTCCTCTAAATTACAACAAGAAATGCACTTTTAAACAAGAAAAACTTTCATTTTTTCTGCTAAAGTGAGAAACTGATACTTGCAGCACAACTGGGAAAGAACTTTTGCTGGCCAGAATGGGTAAAACCTGTCAGACAACCCAGCACAATCCGAATAAGGTGAGAGCGCATACAAAGACACCACATGGCAGTGGCCTAGCAGCTGAGGCAATCCAGGCCCCAGAACCCTCTATTACTGCAGTGCTACAAGCCATCAGAGATTTGGATAGGCAAGTAGATGGCTTGGGCACTAGATTCACTGTGATGGAATCTCGTATGAATGCCGTGGCCACGGATGCTAAGACCAAGGTAGATTCAGTGAACACGTCAGCAGCAGCAGTGGCTGGGATCCTGGCCAAAAATAAGACCACCCGACTCCGGATAGAAATGCTGGAGAACAATATGCGGGCTAGCAACTTGCGGCAGCTGGGGGTCCCGGAAGCTCAGGAGGGTAAAGCACTGCAGGAATTTGTCCAGGATTTAATACTGAAACAACTGAACTTGGACTTACATAGGCAGCTTGTGAAAACCTATCGCCTGAACCCATGGAGGAAGCCAGCCGTTGAGACCCCCCATACCATCATGATCATCACAGCGGGTGCTCATATTTGGGACACTGTCTTAGATGCAGCCAAATCGTTGGGGCCTTTGAAACTTGAGGCAAGAGAACACATTTATTTTTTCCATGCATTTAAGCTATGCCACGAGGCAGAGGCGCAAACCTTTTTTTTTTTTTAATTTAAGTTTATTGATAACCAATGGGTACAGTTGATACAGGTTTATCAGGCAATTTTTGTATTTTTACAGAGTCAGAAAGGAAGGAGAGAAAAGAGGAAAAAAAGAAGGAAAGAAAAAAGAAGGGAGGGAGAGAATGGGTGTCCTCCATTTAATATCGGTGAGGTAACCTCCCCACCCCTATCCCTGTAGCCATCAGGTGGCCAGCCCAGCAGTAACCATGATTTATCTAATATCCAGATAAGAGAGGAGGAGGAGGAGAAATCCTCTGCCCCACATACCCCCCCCCGGCCAGCCAATGAGGAGGTCCAACGTGACCAGACATGAGGCCAGGCTTAGGAAATTCGGCGCCAGAGCTCCCATCTGGTCCATCTCCGAATATATATTGGTGTTCTATGATTTATCTTGTATGTTAGTTCTTCCATTTCTGCGATTCCCTGGACTATATGTATCCAGGTACCCAGAGTGGGAGTATCTTTTTTTAACCACATTTTGGTGATAGCTTTGTGGGCCGACGCCAGGAGGAGGGTCCATAAGTACAGTGGGTCTGCTCCAGTCAGGTTCCGGGGTGGCTCACCCAACACGAGACAGGGCCAGTCCAGGGGGGGCTCCAACCCAAAGATTTTAATAAGCGTCTGAGAGATGTCTCCCCAAAACCGGCCCAGCCGTGGGCATGACCACATGATATGTAGGTAGTTTGCCCCTACCTCCCCACACATTCTCCAGCAGGAGGGGTCTCTTCCAGGATCCCTCCGACTCAGTGAGAGGGGGGCAAGGAAGTACCGTATCTTCACCTTCCAACTAAATGCCTGCCAGAAGGGGGAGTTGGTAGTTTTGGGTGCCAATTTAAACACTGTGTCCCAGTCAATTCCCCTGAGGTCAGCTGCCCCCTCCTCCCTCCATCTGCTCTTGACCTTTTCTAAATAGTCCTTCTTTAGATCCGCGAGGGCTTTATATACATAGAGATGAGGCCTGTGGTTTTCTGTGAGGACAGTATTGCGGAAAGACTTTCCACCAAGGGGGCCGCCCTATTCGGTTGGGGGTCTGATCTACGACAGCTGAGTATATAATCTCTAACTTGCAGGTAACGATAAAAGTCGGAGTTGCGTAGTCTGTATTTAACTCTAAGGGTCTCAAAGTCTAGACCTCGCCCCCCGACATATACTGTTTAACATGAACCAGGCCCATTTTCTCCCAGGTTCTAAAAGTATGATCTAATTGGGATGGGACAAAAGTTACATCCCACGAGGGCCTATAAAGCGGCCACAGGGAGGATTTTATTTTATATTTCTGCCAGGCTCTGTGTGTCGCCCTTATGGTGTCCCTCACCGTCATCAGAAGTGGAGGTGGGCAATCCCCAGAGGTCCCCGCCTGGATAAAGCTAGCTCCCAATGGGGGTCCCCTCTTCTCCTCCTCCTCCAATTTCTCCATATCTTTCCAATTAGCTACATAGGTAGGGACAGACCACTGGAGCACCCTTTTAATCTGAGTAGCGAGGTAATAGTCCTCAAGATCAGGAGGGGCCCTGCCCCCCTCCTCCCTCTGAGCTGGAGAATCTGGGCATTTATTCTAGGTCTCCTATTGTTCCAGATAAACTTTAAGATCACTTTTTGCCAGTCACAGAACTGTGTTTTAGTTATATAAGTTGGGAGACATTGAAAAAGATATAGATATCTGGGAAGGATGTTCATGGTTACAGTCTGTATTCTTAGATATAGTGGGAGGTTTATGAGTGACCACCTATCCAGGTCTTTCTTTACCTGGCTAGAGAGCGGGACATAATTAGCCTTAAAGAGATGGGAATTATGCTTAGTTAAATTGGCACCCAAATATGACATTTTAAGCACTGGCCAGTTCAGCGGGAGAAATTCCACAACTCTTTGAGAGGGGGAATAATAAAAGGATAGGACTTCAGTTTTGGTCTTATTCAGTGTATATCCCGAGTGTCTGCCAAACTCTGTTAGGATTGACCAGATGTTAGGGATCAAGGTCTCAGGGTGAGACAAGCAGAGCAACACGTCATCTGCGTATAGCGATATTTTTCGCTGTTGTACCCCAATTGCAATACCACAGACCACCGGGGAGGTTCGCACTGCCTCAGCCAATGGCTCTATATAGAGGGCAGATAGCAGGGGGGACAAAGGACAGCCCTGACGGGTGCCTCGACCTAGATTAAATTGCCTAGAAAGTCCTCCATTTACTCTGACGTAGGCTTGTGGATCAGCGTATAATGTCTTAATACAGTCAATGAAAGCCTGTGGGAAGCCCATTCATTCTAAAACCAGAAACAAGAATGGCCAAGAGACCTTATCAAAAGCTTTTTCCGCATCTAAACTCATAAGGCATGCGGGGAGGCGGGTACGATGTATGACATCTATTATATTGATAGCTGAACGGACACCATCTGGGGCCTGTCTGTCCGGGACGAATCCCGATTGGTCTGAGTTAATTAGTTCTGGCAGGATAATATTGAGCCTAGACGCTAGTATCGCTGTGAGGATTTTATAGTCCGAATTTAAGAGTGAGATTGGGCGATAGGATTCGCACTTGGCAGGGTCTTTATTCTCTTTCCGAATAAGCGAGATCGTGGCATAGTGCCAGGAGGGGGGAAGCGGGTTTGCTTCTTGCCAGACCTCTGAAAATACATTCTGCAGTAATGGGGCTATATCTGTGGCAAATGTTTTGTAAAATTCTGCTCCAAAGCCATCTGGGTCGGGGCATTTCCCTTCTTTCAGGGCTTTTATGGTTTTCAGAATTTCAGTTTGTGCAATTGGCTTGGTTAAGGTTTGGGCTTTCTCTAGTGGGAGGGTGGGAGGGGCAGGGCTTCCAAGGTAGTCCATGGTTTCATGGACTGGTACTGACACTTGAGGTGTATAAAGTTTAAGGTAGTACGATACAAAGGCCTCTGCAACTTGCTCCGACTTCTGGATTTATTTATTTATTTATTTTATTTATTTAGACCGCAGTTTGGAAAACCTTTGAGCCATAGGCTCATTTACAAAGGTACCTTGTCACAGTAAGACAAACAAAAATACACAGTATAACAGTATAACACAGTATAACAGTAACTTAAGACATAGATACAAACAAGCTGGTACAGGTAGGATTGATGCAAACAATACCGGAGTTATGTTGTCCTTAGCAGCTTAGTAGTAAGCTTTGTCATTAGTACTGAGTACGGCTTTGACTAGTGGCAATTACAGCTTTGGGTGTTAACAAGGTGGTTCCATAAGGATGTTTTGAAGCACGATATAGTTGGAACTTCGAAGATGGAGGGGGCAGTGTGTTGAACCAGGAGGGGGCCCTAAAGCTGAAGGCTCTTTGTCCGTGAGAGGTCCTAGCTCTAGGGATAACAAGAGAGGTTTTCCCAGAGGTCCGAGTATGAACTAGTGGGACAGAGTGGCGGATGGTGGTGGTCAATCCAGGCGGAAATAGCCTAAGGAGGGTCTTTTTTGTAAGCGTACAGGTCAGATATTTGAGGTACTCATCAAGATCAAGTACCAGCCCTTTAGCGTACAGTAGACAGGTGTGTGTTAGCCTAGGTGCCCCAGTAATTAACCTGCAGGCCTTATTCAGAGTAGTGCAAATTTTATGGAGTGAGGTCTGATCAGCAGCACCATACACCGGCAGTCCATAGTCCACTAGGGACAGGATAGAGGAGGTGACTTCGAGTTGAAGAGCCTCCGGGGGGAGGCAGTGTTTATATCGATGTAAGATGCCCAATCGGATATTAGTGGCAGTGGCTAGGCAGCAATGTGTCCATGGAAGGAGAGGGAGGAGTCAAAATGGATCCCTAGGTATTTATAGGAGCAAACTTGTTCGAGGGAAAGAGGACCCAGAGTGAATGAGGAGTTTGAAGTTGCAGGACTTGTTTTGGGGATGAGTGAAGAACATGGTTTTGTTTTTTAAGATTTATCACCAATCTATATTCCTTGCACCAGCCCTCGACTTGCGAAGGACTTCTGCAGCGAGTCCTGGAGGGCAATAGGGTTACGACTTGAGGCAAAGATGACTGCATCATCAGCGTACAATAGAATGTTCCCTGAGCAAGAGCATGAAAGGGTGTTAAGGTAAAGGGAGAATAGTAAGGGGCCCAGAATGGAGCCCTGGAGAACCCCAGAAAAGATGGGACAGATGTCTGAGTAGGTCCCATTAATTTTTACACGCTGTGAGCAGTCAGACAAATAACTGGTGCACCAGGAGATAGGCCCAGCAGCAAAACCAGAGACTAAGGGCATCAAGAAGGAAGGGTGGGAGACAGTGTCGAAAGCTTTAGAGAGGTCAATGAAGACTGCACCAGCCAGAGAACCAGTGTCTAAGGAGGAGTGGAGAAAGTTGGAGAACTCTAGGAGGGCTGTGTTGGTACTGTGGCCCGCTCAGAAGCCATGCTGCTCAGGACATAGGACATTGTAGGTGGAGAGGTAGTCAGAGATTTGAGAGGCTACCACTTTTTCCAAGGCCTTGGAGAGAGAGAGAGAATGGAGATTGGCCGATGAGTTTCAGCCACAGTCCTATCACCACCTTTAAAGATAGGGGTGACAGTGGCGACTTTCCAGGCAGTTGGAACCTTCCCCAGGCAAAGAGAGTGGTTGATGAGGCACGTGATCGGGGTAAGGACTGTGTCTAAGACCAGCCGTAGGATACACAGATCCAGGGTGTCACTGCCCGTACATTACTCTTGAGGGCAGTGACAAGGTGCGGCCTAAGTTCTTGGGCAGAAACACGGCGGAGGAGAAAATAAGGGCGAGAAAGATTTACGGCAGGCACTGGGGGAGGACGGTCAAAAAAATTTGTAGGGAGGATAGGGCTAAGGTCAGTGAATGAGGTGTTGAGGTGGTTGGCTGTGAGGGCTGGGTCTGAAGAGATCACGCCATTAATGTTGATCTGGGTGGGTGGGGGAGTGTGCACTCCCATTTAACTGTTTAATGTTATCCCAGAAGGTTCTGGGGTTCCCCATGAGGCTGTGAGTGAGGACCAATAGTGCTCAGACTTGGCCTTTCTGATGGCCCGAGTGCACTTGTTTCGGGTGGCAGCATATAACTGCCTGTCACTAGGCCGGCCAGTCTCAATGGCACGGTGCCATAGGTTGTCCCTATGTTTGAGTTGGTGGATCAAAGCTGGGGTTACCCAAGGGGCATTCTGCCTTTTAGAAGGATTATACGTGTTATTCGCCCAGGTTTAAGGTGTACTCCCGGTTAGACACTTTTTTTACGTTTAAGGATAGTGTTCCCGCCCTACCCTCTATGTGGGTTGGAGCCTCTACTCTATCAGACCACAACCCAATATTCCTGGAGGTCGCCATTTCTCTTCCTAAAAGAGCAACACATTGGAGACTGAACATGTCTCTCCTCCAGGATAAGGAAGTAGTAGATAAAATTAAGCACCATATAATAAACACCATTAAGCGGCCAGTGGTCGGAGAAATTATTTTAGTTATTGTAGCCCTAGCTCTAAATTGTATTAATCTGGTTGCTAGCATTCTGGTACCTCTGGGACCTCCCTCATAGAATTTTTGTTTGAGAAAAAAAGATTCCTCTCAATCTCATCCCTCTGAAGCTTTTGTATTTCTGCTTTCAGGGACTTGAGCTCGGAATCCCTCTGCCTGTCCCGCGCCAATTTTTGATGAGATTTCAGCTCTGATAGTTTTTTATGTAAGTCTTGCTGTTTCAGCAAGTGGTCTTTTTTTTTCTGGGAGGCTATACTTATTAGTTGTCCCCTAATTGTTGTCTTCAATGTATCCCATATGATCTGTGGTGCAACTCCAGGTGTGGAGTTTTTGGTAATGGTGTTTATTATATGGTGCTTCATTTTATCTACTACTTCCTTATCCTGGAGGAGAGACATGTTCAGTCTCCAATGTGTTGCTCTTTTAGGAAGAGAAATGGTGACCTCCAGGAATATTGGGTTGTGGTCTGATAGAGTAGAGGCTCCAACCCACATAGAGGGTAGGGCGGGAACACTATCCTTAAATGTAAAAAAAGTGTCTAACCGGGAGTACACCTTAAATCTGGGCGAATAACACGTATAATCCTTCGCCCTGGGGTATCTTTCCCTCCACACATCCACTAATCCCATCTGGTTCAGAGCGTGTTTGACTGCCCGTGCCTTGCGATAATCAGGGTTTTGAATGCCCGATGTGGTATCCATATTTCTGTCCCAAATTAGGTTCCAGTCCCCCCTCATAATCAGGAGGCCCCGGACCTCTCTGTCACCAGTCGGGCAAGGGAGGTATAAAATGCAGTGGGGGAGCCCGGGGGAGCATAAACATTAACTAACGTAACTGGGGTATCCTGCACTCTCCCCACCAACATGATGTATCTGGCCGCACTATCTGCCACAGTGTCCTCCAACTCGAATGGGAAGGACATCGAAAGCAAAATGGCAACCCCCCTCCTGCGCCCTGACTCTAACGAGGCAGAGAACACCTGTGGGTAGGACTTGGTTCTCAGTTTTAGAACCTCAGTGGGGGACAGGTGAGTTTCTTGTAAAAAGTTCACCTCACAATTCTGCCTAGCAATATATTTCTGTATTTGTTTTCTCTTCACTGGACTGGAGCAGCCATTAATATTATATGAAAGGACTTTTACATTGTGATGTGCCATTGATGTACATCTTGTAAGCTCTGTCTATTAACCTACGGGATGACAAAATATCTCAGCATGCCTGAAACTACTGACATTTCAATAAAAAGTGAGTACCCATACAACTGAAGCAAAACCATTAACATGAAACTTTTCAACAAGGAAACAGAAATCTGACCAACAGGCAGAAACATATGCCCGGAGCCAGCCTCGAATGAGGGCCCAAGCGAGAAAAAGATTAGGGCAAACAGGCTCTTAAAAAACCTCCGGACCCTCTTAAAACATGTATCCGTCAACTTCCTAGGGGTGGCTGGGAGTGGAATCCCAGCCAAAGGGCAAGCGCGCAAGCGCAGCTTAAAAGGGTACTCCAACATGGAGGAGTGTATACCCCTCTTCCCAAGGGGAAATCCCCTATTAGGGTTGCCTCATAGTCAGTGGGCGGCATCCAGCAACCTTAATCCGGCTCCCTCCAGGATCCCTAAGGGCTTGATTTAATATAAGAAATTCACCCTTGTTAAGAGAAAAAACTTTGAAGAAATAGTATTAAACATAGGAGTAAACATGGTTGGGGGGGTGTAGCCCCTGCTGTATGTGAATCTGCTGCGTGGCTAAACTTCAGAGGCCTGTAGGTTAAAAGACCCAATTTTTGCCGCATTGGCAAACATAAGAATATGCCCATTATGGGGCGCAGGATCCGTTGGCCACGTCAGCTTCAGTTTGGGATAGTCAAATATCCAGGAGGAGTGCCATGGCAAACCTCTCAGCCTAATTTTTCAACAGTATAGAACTTTTGAAACCAATGTTCTTCAAGTTGTCACATTTTCTCCATCAGCTTTTAAATCCCGGTAAGTTCCCATTCAGATCAGTCCAAGGTACGTCTAGCTAACCCATCTGGTAACCCTTCTTTCCCACTGTCTTGTCAAAAGCGATCGTGATGCAGCCTTTAAGTGCCGTCGGGTTGCTCCGATGGTAGAGTGCGAACATGTCTGCCCCGGAAGGCCCATGCACCTTGATCAGCCTGGGTTTATGTGCTCTCCTCGATGGCCAGAGAGATCAAGAGTGCACAATCACCACGTGTCAGCCAGGGGTCGTCGCTAAAGAACAAGGAGAGGCACAGAGAAAAGACAGCGGGCAGGTAGGAAGACCGGGCGAATGTCCTTGTGTGATACTGGATGGGAGATCCGGTATATTTTCGGAAGCTCAGCCAGGAGGCAGGGAGATAAGTGCTAGTTATGTGTGTCCCCCCCCACGGTTCATGTCGCGTCATCAGGTTCAGCCGTCTCAGGTAACACGCGCTCTCCCTCCTCCCCCAGCAGGTGAGGAGCTTTTTTAGTGAGGTTTGCAGGGTCTCCGAGTTGAGTTATCAGAGCGGAGACATCTGCTCTTAAATTCTGCTTCTGGGCTCCCTGAGAGGTTCCTCGGCGGGGTGGCCCTTTCTGTGAGGCAGTCCAGGCTGAAGTAAGTAAGTCTCTTTCCAGCCTTTCTTTCATGAGAGGGGGCACCGTTAATCCCAGCGATTCCAGGAAGGGAGTGGCAGATAACAGGTCCTGGAAGGTTTTTGAGCCTTTGTCCGTAATAATTCTCAGTCTCGCTGGATATAGGATCTGTGCTTTCATATTTCGTGCTCTAAGTTGTCTCATGATCGGCCAAAGCATTTTCCTAGCTTCTTGTACCATTGTGGTGTGATCATTGCCTAGGAATATTCGGTGGCCCTCGTACATCAATGTTCCTTGTTTCCAGGCCAGCTTTAAAATATCCTCCTTGACTTGGTAGTTGGTGAATCTGGCAACTATGGATCATGGCCTCGCTTCGGGATTTTTAGGGCGGGGAACTAAGAACCTATGCGCCTGGTCCATTGCAAGATCCACGTCCTGAGGCAATGGAAGGATTTGCATCAACATTTTTTGTAGAAACGTGGCTACACTTTGAAACTTATCTTTGGATCCTTCTGGGATCCCAAACAGTCTTAAATTTTGCCTTCTGTTTCTGCCCTCCAGATCATCCAGTTTACGGGTAAGTTCTCGATCTCTGGCTAGAAGATAAAGCAAAAGTCTGTCCTGGCGGTCTGACTGTTCGACGAGTTGATTGGCACAAAGCTTGAGCTGTTCTGTTTTGTGGTCCACTTTAGTTAAATCTGATTTGAATTCACTGAGGGTCTGATCGATCTTTGCAACTGTGCGAGCTGTTTGTAGTATAGTTTCCCTGAGGCTCGGCGGGATCTCTTCGGCCCCAGGCTCGGAGCGTTGTAGGCCTTCCCTTGCATCTCTCTCTCTTGCAGGTCAGATCTCCCCTCTCCCTGCATCATGTCTCTTAATTTTTGCATCGGTGTCAACGGTAGCTTCCCTGCTCTACTTCTTTTGCCTTTTGCTGGTGAAGACATCACACTGGGTGGGTGATATGAGTAGATTGTAACCGGGAGGGAGACTGAGCTGTAAATCTATGCTGCCATTAGACCTCTGATGTCACCGGAAGTCCGAGGTGCAAAACTTTTGATACTGTTCGTGTTGGACTTAGAACATTGGGGATCAATCATTCACTACAGCTACCAGCCCAACTGAGACTTTCCTATGCCGGTAAGACCTATATCTTTGCTGACCTGGTAGAAGCGGGTAAGAGACTAAAGACAATTAAACAAGATTTTGAGCATCGTTCCAGGTCCTCGGAGGATGAAGATGATAGGGACTGAAGGTCTCTTAAACTCTATGTGGTGCATTAAAAACACTATCTAACTGGACATTGCTGAAGCTAGATGTTTCTTTGAACTGAAAAGTTTAAAATGTATTTGTTGCAGGGTTGGGAGGTATGGTATTCCTCTGGATAAAATGTATAGCATTCTTTCTATCAGTTCTCACATGTTTGAGTTCTATAGCAGTTTGCTCATGTTGAGCTACTCGAATTTGTATTGGAGAGATTTTATAGGCATATTTGTGTCATTGAGGATTATAATTATCTTGCTTAAAATGGTTAGAGCCTCATTATTATAACTGTACGTTAAGTATTAATTAGTAGCTTCTGGCTACATAATTCTAAGAAGTGATGCCTTTTGAAAATGTCCTAGTTTTAAGGGCTTATAACGAGCTAGTCCTGTATTAATGCAGTCAAATATTTACAAGATCTAACAATTTTCTGACTTACATGGACTCATAAAGCACTTGATGCGTTAGTGGGTGTTTTGTACCTAGGTGATTATTAGAAATCTTTTATCGATTTTTAGTCCACGAGCATGTTGCAATGGTCTCTTCTCGAGCTTAATTTGATATTTACTTTAATGTAGCAAATTGAGACCCCACCATATGAGGTCACTACAGTAATAGTACATGAATCCTGTATTTGTATTGTTAATACTAAGCCAATTAAGATTGCTATTACACAAATGTATTTTTATTGTGTGAATTACACAGTGGAAAACTGAATAAAAATAAAGTACAAAAAAAAAGCTCCTTTTCTAAAAATGTTGGACATTTTCTTTTTTTTTTATATTTACTTGGGGATCCATTTTATAAGAGCAATAAGACACTCTGAGGTGTGGGTTGTGGCCTGATAAAAGCACTTCCCAGGTGATAAAGCTCATAATGTACCTGGGGCTTGCTCTTATCAGGCCATAACCCACACCTTGTCATGTCTTATTGCTTGCCTAATGTAAGGGACACTTTAGAAATCAGGGACTGTTAGAGAAACTACAGGATTTACAAAACAAAGCAGGCACTCATACTTGGATGTTGTTGTTGAACTGTGAGCCTTTACAATATTAGAAACAAACAAACAAAAAAAGTGCATCTAAAAGTACAATAAATCATAAATATAAAATCTACAATTACATATTTGAATTGATAGAGAAGCCATCCACCAAAATACACAGAAATGTGCTAAAAAGTACTGCATCTACTAGGACAGTGAATAAGTACTCATTAATCAACAGTAGTTATGGTACAATTTCATTGTGTCCCTGTCTGGGGCCTGTACATAAGATAATGTGTTTTGAATCAAAGGATTCCTCCTGAATAAAGTGCAGAACTTATTCAGTTAAACAAGGTACTCTAGCCATCAGCTTAATTGAGCTTTACTGGTTTTCAATTGACACAACTAGGATTTAAGCTGGCAAAATAACTTATAAATTCACTCATCTATTCCAGACAACAAACTGGAGGGGTTCCTCAGGGGTAAAATGTTCAAGAGGGGAGGCCAACAGAACTTGGGAAAGTAAAAATCCTTACAGGTCAATTTTTTGTCACCAAACAGCTGGGCCAGATTCACAAAACTTTGCCCTGACACAAACCAGGTTTTTGCACCGCAGTGGTATTCACAAAAGCCTGGTTTGCATGCAGAAATCGTCTTTGCATGAGGGCAAAGTGTGGAGGCGGCCACAGTGCAAAGGAAGGGAGGAGACCAGCATATCGACGCTGTCCTGTTCACAAAGCATTTGCTCTGTGCAAGTGTTTTTTGTGGGTCCCCTTGTGTGGAGCAAATACTGCTGACCAAGACCTTGCTTTAATCCCCCACAATCCTAGTTGTTAGCGGAGGTACTGCAGAAGTTCCCATTCCCCCATTGATTGCCGGCCTGAGAATAAGTCAATATTTTATCCTGGTGTCCAGTGTCCCATCCCCCCTTGCCAATCACCGGTACAATCCATGATATAAAATGTATTTCAATTTTCCTGGTGTAACCCCCCCTACACATGGGGGTTCCTAAAAGTTGTCTAGGAGCGGCCTAAGTGTCCCCCTTGGTGGTTGGCGTTCAGCGTTTAAGCCATTTGAATGGCTCTGTGAGTGCTTGTAGAGCCTCCACGTACTGTCTCTTTAAGAGCTGTCTACTTGCAGACATAATCATTGCTCATGAGGGGAACTGTGTGCTTCCCTGCTCGAGTCCCGCTCGAGCTGTAAGGTAATTGCCCCTCTTTGCCATCGCTGAAAGTGCAAGGGGAGCCCACTCGAAAGATGTAACTATTTGCCTGTAATTATTTAGAGTAATAGTGAAAATGCGGTTTGTTTAACCTGCTTTCATTGCCGCTGGGACTCTGTGTGCCATGCCCCTCCATTTTGGACCAGGATAGTTTGAGGGGTCCAGTAGAAGCCAGGAGGTATCTAAAATGGAGTAAGAAGCGACCAACCAGAATCAAGACTCTAAATGGAGCCGGCTGACTAATGGGGATACAGCTAGTAATTGTGGGAAGTAAAGTTCTGGACTGTGGCGCCTTATTTGCACCAATGAGGGCAGTAGTGAGTAACTGGCATCTGCATCCCCACCAATGGGAGCGGGTAGTGCCCGAACTAAGTTACCTGCCCAAACCTGCCCGAGTCAGAGTCGTTGTGGCTGAGAGCGAGGAAGGAGCTCTGGGCTCTTGTGTTGTTGAGTTTTCACGCGGGAAGTGCATGTGGAAGGCCAGAAACGGGCGGTGGTATCGCCGTACAGCTCGGACTGAATCCACTAGGCCATAGTCAGAGGAGGCTGTGCAGTGCACAGCTACCTACCAGGCTCAACCTGTAGAGGACTGGAGAATCTGCTTCAATCGCGCTCGGTCTGTCAGGACAAGTGAAGCTGCGTCGTTGGGCCCGGTGTACTGTAGTGAAAGCAATCAGGATTATACAGCAGCTGCCTGGTATGGTACCACTCTGCTTTTCATATAAATGTGTGGAGAAGTATTTGAATTCCAGGCTCAGTCCTGCGAGTTGTGTGAGAGCGTTCTTTTGGCAGGAGTTGTGAGTACTAAATCAGGGTAGCTTTCTGTCAGATGTTTATAGTGAGGGCAAGATTTGTCTGGCTGCTTTATTGGCTACACGAACTGAGCCTGCTGGCTCTACTTGATCCTCTTAGGAATCAAGTGTTTGTTTTCTGCGTCAGGGCCCCAACCAGCTGCATCAAGAGGCTAGCCTACTATGGCCTGGGTACCCAGAGACAGTAACTTATAGGGTTGGCCTGTGCACAGTGCCCTAGATATATATATATATATATATGTATGTATTAGAGTGGTAAGCTAGTTAACCTGATTTCCCCTAGTCCTTGTTATCTCCCCCTAAATAAATCAGATTGGTTGTTTTGCAGAGGTATACTGATTGAACTGTGTGTCTGTGTTGAATTACTGTACAGTGGTTGTTGTATAACTGCATCTTACTTTACAGTGGGTCCCCAGAGTCAAGCTGATTGAACCAATCCTGGGGGTAAGTGTATATTGCAAAGGTACTGTGATTGATTTATGTGGGCCACTAGTGGAAATGAAGGGGGATTGCAGTGACCCAGAGGGCTGTGACCAAGTCATATCAGACTGTCTTAACCCTGACCTCTGGGTGGAGGCACCCACCAATGGATCCAGGCCCCTCAACCTGTTATTAGCTGAACAGGCAGGGGTAGTAGCCCTTGGGCTAGTGCCCCTTAGGGGTTACACTTGGAGGTTAGTAGTCCCCCCCACCACTTGCTGGCCTGTTGTCCTCCCCCCCACCATGATTGCTGGCCAGGAAAAAACAAGAATAGACCCTTGTGCCAGTGGTCCCCCCCTCCAGCCACTGACTGCCGTACCTATATAAAATATAGATAATCCCTGGTGGTCTAGTGGTCCCCCTCTTGCTGATTGCTGGCCCGATATAAAGACATTCCCTGGTGGTTCCCCCCACTGGTCACCGATTGCCTCCCAGAAATCAAAAATATAAGATTTCCCTGGTGTCCAGTGGTTCCCCCCCAACCCGAAGCCCTTCCGAAAATAGAAATAATATTCCCTGGTGGCTAGCAGTCCCTCCCCCCACCTGAAGCCCTGCCCAAAATAGAAATAATATTCCATGGTAGCTAGCGGTCCCTCCCTTCACCCAGTCACCCGCCTGACATTGACATCATATTCCCTGGTGTCCAGTGTAACCCCTCCCCCATCCCGATCCCCTGTATAGTCAATATAAACATTTCCCTGGTGATCTAGCAAACCCCTCCTCCCTATCGCTGGTCCCCAGTAAGTGAATTGACACCTATTCCCTGGTGGTTCAGTGCACCCCCAACCTGGTAGGTAGTATCCTACCACCCTGCTTCCTCCCATCCTGAACCCGAGCTGACAACCAGCACAGACCTCCTCTCTCTGCCATGGCTGGCCGTGGACTGAGCTGTCAGTGAGTGCATACCATATACAGAATGTGCTCATTGACATTGATTGACAGCTCAGAGTGAGCTGCCATTCATTGAGTGTGAATGGTCTGCCGTCAGGGTTGGGGAGCCCACAGCAAAGAGGTTGCTAAGTTTCAAGTAGCTCTCATAACTGACCAATGTGCAAAACCTCTTCTCCCCTGGTAGCAAGAACTTTAGGGACACTCAACAGCGCTTCCCTACCACTAATTTACCCCCTCAGTCCCACCAAATGGCTTCAGGGAATGTAAGATATTGATCCTGATGGCCAGAAACATAGAAACATAGATTGTGATGGCAGATAAGGACCACTTGGCCCACCTAGTCTGCCCATTTCCCTACCTAATGGATAAGCTGCAGATCCTAGTTAACCAACAGCCTGCTTCCTCCTACCCACCACTACAATTGCCTTATGTCTGTCCCATGCATTCTTGAATTCCCACACTGTTTTTGATTCTGCAACCTCCTCAGGAAGGCTGTTCCATGCATCTGCAACCCTCTCTGTGAAGAAATACTTCCTCACATTACCTCTGAGCTGTCCCCCCTCTATCTTCAAATTGTGCCCCTTTGTTCTTGCACATCTCTTTTTCTGAAAGATGCTACCCTCTTGGACTTTGCTGATTCCCTTGGGGTATTGGAAAGTTTCTGTCATGTCCCCCACTCTCCTTCCTTTCCTCAAGGCTATACATCTTAAGCTCCTTTAGTCTTTCTTCATACGTCTTCTGGTGCAGGCCCTGCACCATTTTGATTACCCTCCTCTGGACAGCCTCCACCCTGTCTATGTCTTTGCAGAGATGGGATCTCCAAAACTGTACACAGTATTCCAGATGTGGTCTTACCAACTGTCTGTACAGAGGGCCAACAACTTCCTGTTTTCTACTAGTGATGCCTCTCCCTATGCATCCCAGTATCACCCCAGCCCTCCTTACTGCCTTCTCACATTGCCGGCCCACCTGATATGACTACCCCCAGGTCCCTTTCCATTTTTGTTGTTGCCAGTATCTCACCCTTCATTGTGTACTCTTCCCCTGGGTTTTTGTTTCCCAGGTGAATTACTTTGCACTTCTTTGTATTAAATCTAAGCTGCCATGCATTTGACCATTCCTCCGACCTTGCCAAATTCCTTTTCATCCTTTCCATCCCACCTTGTGTATCAACTTTGTTGCAGATCTTTGTGTCATCTGCAAAGAGACATACTTTTCCTTCCAGTCACTCTGCAATGTCACTTATAAAGACATTATAAAGGACTGGCCCTAGTACTGAACCCTGCAGTACCACACTAGTAACCCCCCTTTCTTCACTGTGGACTTCATTTACTATTACCCTCTGTGTTCTGTTGTCCAGCCAGTGTTTTACCCAGGCTATAACCCTGGGGCCCACTCCCAGGCTGGCTAATTTGTTTATTAATCTTTTGAGCGGGACTGTGTCAAATGCCTTGCTAAAGTCTAGGTAGGCTATGTCCACAGCCCCTCCCTGGTCTACTACTTTGGTCACCCAGACAAAAAAATCAATTAGATTTGTCTGACATGACCTTCCTGCTATGAATCCATGCTGTCTTGGGTCCTGAGCCCCACTGGCCTCTAGGTACTCAACAGTTCTTTCCTTCAGAAGTGATTCCATCATTTTCCCTACCACTGAGGTCAAACTGACAGGTCTGTAGTTTTCTGCTTCTGTCTTGCTCCCACTTTTGTGAAGGGGAATCAAATCCACTCTCCTCCAGTCCTCAGGTACCACACCATCCTCCCATGATTTATTAAAAACGGTAGTCAGTGGTGTTACTAGTTCTTCCCTTAGTTCTTTTAGAATTCTGGGGTGAATCCCATCAGGCCCCATTGCTTTATTCACCTTCAGTTTTAAAAGTTCTTTCAGAACCCTTTCTTCTGTGAAAGGACTGATATCAACCCCCTTATCCAGAGTGCTTCTTTTGACTGGATTAGGTATCTCCCCCTGCTCTTCCTTTGTGAATACTGAGCAGAAGTATTCATTCAGTATCCCTGCTTTTTCACTGTCTCTCTCTGCCCAACCACCTTCCTCTTTATTCAGCCTCAGTACCCCTGCCTTAGTCCTTCTTTGCTCCCTAATGTACATATAAAAGGTTTTATCCCCCGTCTTAACTGAGTTGGCTTTCTTTTCCTCGGTTTGTGCCTTTGCTATTCTGTCTGCCTTCCCCGCTTCCTTCTGCTTTAACTGCTACAGTTCTCTGTCCTGCTCCTTCGGTGTTTCCTTATACTTCCTGAATGCTATCTTTTTATCCCTAACCTTCCCCGTCACTTCTTTTGAGAACCATAGTGTTTTTTTCTTTCGTTTTGATTTGTTTACTTATGTCACACAAAGGCTTGTTGCCTCTATGATGGTGGTTTTGATGTTTCCCCATTGTTGCTCCACACCACCTTCTTGTCTGTTTGCTAGTGCTTTTCTGGGGCACTCTCTCAATTTGACAAAATCAGCCCTCGTGAAGTCCAGTACCTTCACTTTTGTATGACTTGACTCTACAGCTAAGTTTATCGTGAAGCACACTGTTTGGTGGTCGCTTGTTCCCAGATGGCTACCCACTTCAAGATCGGAGATCCTCACTCCGTCCCCATTTGAGAGTACCAGGTCTAGGATTGCTCCCTCCCGAATGGGTTCCAAAACTAGGTGTCTGAGGCATGCCCCCTGTAAGGCATTGAGAATGGCGCTGCTCTTGGACGTGGCTGCAGCACAAGTGCTCCAGTTAACATCTGGCATGTTCAGGTCCGCCATCAGCAATATCTTCCCTTTCTCTGCCATCCTAAGGATGTCTTCTACCATTTCCTTGTCCATTTCCTCCCCCTGAGATGGGAGTCTGTATACAACCCCTGTGCAGATTGTGGTGCCATTTCCAGTCTCCAGGATGACCCACAGTGCCTCCTGTCCTCCCTGTTTACCATTTAGTTCTGTTGCTTTGATCCCTTCCCTTACATAGAGAGCTACTCCTCCTCATCTTCTTCCCTCCCTGTCCCTCCTGTAGATTGTGTACCCTGGTATGTTGACATCCCAGTCATGGTTCTCTGTGTACCATGTTTCTGTGACTGCCACAATATCCAGGCATCCCTCTTCCATCAAGGCCAACATTTCATGAAGCTTTTTACCTAGACTATGGGCATTGGTACTCATTACCCTCCATTTTGTTATGGCTTTATTTCTTTTTTCCCTATCCGTGTCCTTACCGCCTTTGTCTTTTTCTCCATTTACCCCTGCCCTTCTCCCTATCGACTACTCTATCTTGGTGTTTACCTCACTAATTACCCTGATTTTTGGGGGGGCTAGGATTTCCCTTCTTCTTTTCAGTGCCTCCCCCCTTAGCTAGTTTAAATGATTGCCAATTAAGCATTTAAACCTATCACCTAGGATCCTGGTTCCCCTCCTGGATAGATGCAGACCATTGCACCAGTATAGGCCTGCATCCCTCCAGGTAGAGTCCCAGTCCCCAATGAAGCCAAATCCCTGAGTTCTGTGCCAGTTTTTCAACCAGTCATTGAATCCCATGGTGCAGAGTGCCTAACGTCACCCATGCCATAGGACAGGTAGCACTTCCAAGAAAGTTACTGCGTGTGCTACTTGTCTAAGGCCCCTCCCCAACTCCACAAACTCCTGTTGCACTGCTGTGATCCCATTCTCAGCCAGGTCATTTGTTCCTAGGTAGATAATGACATCCAGTACACTCCCCCTTGCAGCTGCTTCCACGATCCTGAGGATTCGTTTCCTGTCCCTCCGAGACATGGCACTGGGCATGCACCATACCTCACATTCTCCTCCCTTCCCCAGAGACCACACTAAGGGACAGAAACATGTTAAAATGGAAGATAAAATGAAAGTATGAAAACAGCCATGTTTATAGTTTCACCAGTCCCAGGACTACTGAAAAAGGGGTCAGAGATCACGCAACCTGACTGGCAATGTTGCGTATTCCTGTGCTTAGTTTTGCAGTCAGCCAGCAGCAGACTAGCTCAGGTTTCAATACATTCTGTCCCTATGAAACTGACATCACTTCGTAGGCTAGCGCACCTCTGCAAAACAGCTAAATTGCAAGCTGGTTCAGGACTTGTATGCATGCTTTTCCCCAGGAACTGACAGCCACTGAGAGCCAGGGATTTATCATAATGAATAATTCAAGAAATGTTAGTCACTGATATTTGATACCTGGATGTATATACAAGGGAGAGACATGCACAATTGAGCAGATTTGTGTGGGAGACACAAGGGCAAAGACCTGTGAGAAAAATCAGCAGTCAACAACAAGGTTGGAAGAAAGTTGTTTAAAGAATCTTTGCAAAAAGATTTCTGTTTCCTCCAGCAACAACACCAAAGCTTCTTCCCTGGGTTTTGTGAGCTATCAGGACTTTTCTTGACAGAGGGTTTAAGTTGCCTGAGGCCATGAGTGACTGCTTACTCCTTCTGAGTGGGTGAAGACAAGTCCCTTGAGGGATGATAAGGACAATGGAGGCCTGCACTGCTTACCACCCAGAAGCGCGTTGGGTCTGTCATGGTTCACCACAAACAGAGAGCGCTTGATAAATTAGAGGGCAAGGAAAATGGCAAAGTGACAGGTGATTGGCATGGAATTGGTCACCCCCGTAACAAGACCGTATGGTGTCTATATGATTTTCTGCAGGGTGGCTATGCCCCCTGCATCCCCCTAAACTATATACAAACTCTGTGCTGGGCATGCCGTGAAGGATGGGTGATGCAAAAGCGGTGTGAGTGCAGGACACTCTGAAATCCATAATACCACTGTCACTCATGACCTTGTTGTGGTGCCCACATTATGGTGCTCTAATCATGATGAACTTACAACGGTATACAGTCTGCCACACCTGTACCATTGTCTGCATCTACAACACTGAGGGAGACCTCCCAACACAGCCAGTCAGCAGAGACTGCTAAGGTCATAAGTAGTGGGTCAATATCCCTCCAATTCTTCTGCTAGTAAGGAACAGACAAGAGTAATAGCTGGGCATTTCTGCATGATTATTATTTATACCCATTTATAGAACTGCAACAGCCAGGAGCAACTAGTATTTGTGTTGAATAATTTGGGGATCCCCAACCACCAGCCATCAATTGGTTCCCTGTCATGAGGGTGGGGGTTGCCTTTATTTCCTGTGGGGTAGTACCCTGGCAACCATCTGTCAAAAGTATCCCCATAGGTAGAGGCACTTCTCCATTTTTGTACTACTTTCAATACCAACTGAGCTCAGGCGCCATTCACCCAAAGGTCTTATAGGCTGAGCCCTGGTATTATCAGACAGGTGTAGTCTCACACCTTGCAGGTGGTGGTGGTTAGATCCCTTATATAGATCACTGGTGAGGCCTCCCCTGAAGTACTGTGCTCAGTTTCAGAGTCCTCACCTGATAAAGGACATTGATAGGTTGGAATCAGTGCAGTGAAGGGTCATGAAAATGATTCGGGGCCAGCAGGGCAGATCATATGAAGAATGTCTAAAGGCCATGAACATGTTCTCATTGGAGGCCAAATGGGAGAGGGGGACAGAAAAGAGACATACAAGTTCCTAAGAGGGTATAAATAGGGGTAACTTGCCAGAACCTGTTTGTTAGAGATAGAGATGTAGTTAGAAGGGGACACAGCTGGAGATTATTAAAGGAATAATGCCTGACAGGGTGGGTGTTATGCTGGGATAACATCCCACCTTGGGTGGTTGGGCCCGAGGCTACCGGCCAAGGGTGTCCAACACCCTAGAAGGGATGTTATCCCAGCATAACACCCACCCTGGAGGGCATTATTCCTATTATACAATGGTTTGTTGTTTTATTATAAAAAAATAATTTTAAAGAATGTTTTTTTTAGTGTATAAAAATATTTTTGTTTCTTAAGAGGAGGAGGATATCCTCATACAAATCATCCAAATCCAACAAAGAATCAGCAGGGATGTTATGCCAGGATAACATCCCTGCTGTGACAGCCAACTGACCAATCAGAAGCCAGGATTCTTTCTTGCCATTGTATAATGTAAGATAAATTCAGGAAGGATGTGAGGAAGTTTTACTTTATGGAAAGGGTGGTGGAGCCTTCAAACAGATAACTGACAGAGGATGTGGGAGCAAGGACCATTAATTGATTCAAATATGGGTGGATCAGGGCCAGGGGACTCATAATCCCACTTGGGGGAACAAGGAAGGAGGAGAAAGCAGAACAGAGGGAGGACGTTAATAACCCACTGTGGCCCTTGGCACAGAGAACCAGTATTGGCAGACTGGATGGGGCATCAGATTCTATGTTTTTATGGAATGACAGTGTTTGGTTCTGGGTGAATCTGGCAGCAGCAGCAGCAGCAGCAGCAACACATTGTACAAATTCACTAGTAATATAATCAGGGTCCCTTGTATTCTGTGATTCTGTGGCCATAGAATTGGTCACAGAGTGAGCACCAATGCACAGAAATCATGCAGTGCTACAGAAGTCATTATTTTTTGTGTTTTTTCTTTAAAACTTAATTTCTTTCTCGTAGCATCTGGCTTCCCTCCGCTCTTTGTTTATTCTGAAGCTCCTCTTCCATGCTTGGCATCTGATACCATTGATTACAGCATATTGTATCTTAGCCAAGTGCTAAACTGCATTGAGCCACATGATTGAATAATTCCCACCACACCAATGAGCAAACCCAACATCAGAAGCATAAGAGCCCTGTCACAGAAATTGGTACTGAATTATGTGCAACAGAAAACATGGGGCTGTTGTCATGAAGACAGGATTCTGGTTTTATATAACACCTTTCATAGACTTTGTGTCCCATTCTCAATCACATTTTGGGGAGGGGGCTGGTAAAAGCACACTGAGCTCAGCTTTCCCTGGTGTGGTCCTGGAGCACTGGGAGGTTACACGACTTGCTCAAGGTCAGTATGCAGGTAGTGACTGTGGGGTTCAAATCCAGATCTGCTGGGTCTCCGGGTTGAGCTTGGTGCTTTAACTTCTAGCTTTGGTGTTGCTACAGGGGTGTTGTGACCACTTAGCGCCACTGCTCATATTGAGATCCTGTCGAACTGTAGTGCCATCCACCAAGATCAAGCCCTCTATATGAGATTTCACAGTTTACTGTAGGACAGACTGGAGAAATTACCATTGGATTACACTGAATTTCTGCAGTATCCTGTAAGATATCCTGGCAAGTACTGTGAAAAGAGCAGGACGACAATGTATTCTGAACTGGGGTCAAAACCCCCCTTAACAAGTGTTCATAAATGTCTTTGTGAAAGATCAGAAATGGGTGTGGGGCTGTCATACAAATGTCCACCAGGGTGTTAGAAATGCACTGAATGAAACCAAATTTATTTACTTATTTATTTTTCATGCAGCTTTTTGGCCACTGTTAACCTCCTCTGCCTGCTTTAGATTTAGTCCAGCAGCCCCAGTAGCAACTGCCACTCCTGCTACTCCCTCCGCTGTCTCCCTGGCAGGGATCCACATGGGGAGGGAACCGAGGGTGACAGTGGCATCACTGACTGCCACTGGTGCACATAGGATTTTTCTATTTTTCTCCCCTGGCCTCCCACCTCCCCTGGCACCCTGACACAGGACGTGCATCCCCACGCAAGTCACCACGGCCACACATATTGATGTCCCATGGGAGAGACCAGCTCCCTTGGCCCACTAGAGGGGTCAATAAGGTACCAGAACCAGGGTGCCTCCCTCCTCTTGCTGGTAGTGCTGCCTTGTGGCAGTGCTTCCTAGCCCCCCTGGCCACCAGATTAACTTCCTGGGTCCACTCTCGAATACGGGTCATTGGCATGGAAGTGTATGGTGCTTCTGCTGGGCCTCAGCTGGCCCTAAATGTATTTTTTAATAACTCTTATAATGTTGTAACTTCCCACCTCCTTGGCATTTCTTAGCTTTACAGCCTCTCTTCCTCCTTTTCTGGTAACCAGATTTTAAGGGGTCATTCTCAGGCACTGGCTCTCCTGGGCCAGACCCTTAAGGAATGAGGGACAATAAGCTCAGAGGAAATGCAGTCAGAAGCAGCATCAATGGCTGGGTGAGGACCAGGAAATAGGTGTTATCTGGCAGGGAGTGGGGGTAGCTAAGTGTCAAAGTGGGCACTGAGTCTTAGTCCCCCTTCTTCAATGAGCTAAGCTGACAAAAAAGCAAATACTAAATCATTCACGGTCTGAAATGTGAATTTGATGCTGGCAGGCAACTAGTCAGTGAACCCACTTGTGATGGGGCAATACTGGACCTGGTGCTTACTAACTGGTACAGTCTTGAAGATGTCAAGGCGGAAAGCCACCTGGGGAAAAGCAATCACCATACAGTGTGGTTCAATATAAGGATGACTGCGGAATTTACACATGTGATGGCTAGTGTCCTGGGAACTGACTGCGGAATTGACACACATGATGGCTAGTGTCCTGGGAACTGACTGTGGAATTGACACACATGATGGCTAGTGTCCTGGGAATTGACTGCGGAATTGACACACATGATGGCGAGGGTCCTGGACTTCAGGAGGGCAGATTTTAAAGAGATGGGCGAACGCCTCAGAAAAGACTTGACATGGTGATGACCTGGGTGGGTTGAAGGGACAGTGGGTGAAGCTAAAAAGGGCCATAGGGAAGGCAACAAACCTCTGCATCAAGCAAGTGGAAAAACAGACTGCTATGATTCTTGAAAGAGGTGGCACAAAAAGTAAAGGCTAAAAGGGTAGCATTCAGAAGGTATAAGGAGACACAGAGGGAATGGGATAGAAAGGTGTATAAGGGGAAACAGAGGGAAGCAGGGAAAGCAGTAAGGAGCACAATAGTGCAAATTGACGAGAGAATAGTCCAGGCAGTGATGAACGGGAACAAGACATTATGTAAGCAAAAGGAGGACGACCATAGGTGGTATCATAAGATTAAAAAGGGAAGGGGGGCTTTGAAGAGGGGGATCAGGAAAAGGCAAATCTCCTGAATGAATATTTTTATTCAGTGTTCGCAGAGGAAGGAGAAGAGGTGGTGCCCAAAAAAGTAACAGGGGCATTGCAAGGAGGGATGTGGACACCAGTCTATTTTCAGAGGAGAATGTCGTGAAGAGACTCGCCAATCTGAAAATGGACAAAGCAATGAGGCCAGATGGGGTGCATCCAAAGGTATAGAGGGAACTCAGGAAGGTACTGGCTGCACCTCTGGCAATCCTATTTAAAGCTCATTGGAAATGGCGGGGACTGGAGGAGGGCAGATTTAGTCTCACTGCACAAAAGTGGTAGCAGGGAAGAGGCTGGCAATTATAGGTCAGTCAGCCTGACCACAGAGTTGGGAAAGTTAACGGAGTCACTGCTAAAGGAAAGGATTGTCGTATATCTTGAATCCAAGGGGTACAAGACCTGAGGCAGCATGGATTCACAGGGGATGGTCATGCCAAATGAATCTGATAGATTTCTTTGACTGGGTAACCAAGGAATTATATCAAGGCAGAGCAGTGAACGTGGCCTGCCTAGATATTTGTAAGGCTAAGCTGGGCAACTTAAGAGTGAGTCCAAAAGCGGTAAACTAGGTAAGAAATTGGATAGGGGATAGGCAACAGAGGGTGACAGTAAATGGAGTTCACTTAGAGAAAGGAAGGATAACCAACAAGGTGCCTCAGGGATCAATACTGGGATTGGTCCCCTTTAATGTCTTTATAAGTGACATCGCAGAGGAGCAGGAATGGAAGGTCTTCCTCTTTGCAGATGACACCAAAATCTGCAAAAAGTTGGACACTCCATGGGGGTGGAAAGGATGAACAGAGACCTGAGAAAATTGAAGGACTGGTCAAGGGTATGGCAGCTGGGTTTCAATGTGAAAAAGTGCAAAGTAATGCACTTGGGGTACAGAAACCTAGGGGCAGAGTACAAAATGAGAGGAGTGGTATTGGCAACAACCATGCAGGTAAGAGACCTGGGGATGATCGTATTGGATGACCTAAAGGTGGCCACGCCGTGTGACAAGGCAATTGAGTGGGCTAGTGGGATACTGGGGTGCATAGTGAGGGTATCACCATCAGAAAGAGGGAGATGGCATTGCATCTGTATAGATCGCTATTAAGACCCCACCTAGAGTACTGTGTCCAGTTCTGGAGACCACATCTCCAGAAAGACATAATCAGAGTGGAGGTGGTCCAGAAGAGGGCAACTAAAATTTTGCAGGGTCTGCATCAGAAGCCCCATGAGGAGAGACTTAAGGACCTAAATATGCACACCCTAAAAGAGAGGAGAGAGGGGGGAATAGGACAGACAGAGAACTTTAAATTCCTCATGGGGTAAATAAGGTAGAGGAAGGAAGTATTTTTCAGACAAAAAGGTGCTCAAGGACACGGGGGCACAATGAGAAGCTGTAGGGGGTAAATTCAGGAGACATGTGAGGAAGTACTTCTTCACAGAAAGAGTGGTGAATTGCTGGGACAGTCTTCCAGCAGAAGTGGTGAGGGTGAAAGCAGTTGTGGGGTTCAAGAATGCATGGGACAGGCATAAGGGAATCTTAGGGAAAAGGAAGTGGAGATGGGTGAATGGAGTGGAGATCAAGTAGGATCTACGGTGCTCCTATAGGTAGGGAAAAATGGGCAGACTAAGTGGGCCAAGTGGGCCTTATTTGCTGGCAAATTCTATGTTTCTATGCTGTTGTTTTGTTGAAGCTGGAAAACTTACTTAACTAGCTGCTGACATGCTCTTACAATTCCCCATACATGTAGAACTGCCAGCAAAGATAGTCTTAGTACATTTAGATGGCATCCCTCCCCCGATCCTATAAATAACCACATAGAGCACCTACAGATCTGTTCCCTACTGCATGTCATCAAAGTGCTATTTCTAGGGGCAGGGCTGAAGCCCTTGGCAACTGCTCAGCTCATACATGAAGTTATGAGCCGGGCAAAGTAAAGTAAAATTTAATTGTTTTAGCTGCCAAATTAATAAAAAAAACTAGCTAATTTAGCTCATTGGGTAGGCAACTCCCTGGCATGAGTTGCCCGCTTAGACCATGTCTGCTGCTCTTTAAGAAATATTTAATGAAAAAAAAAAGTACTCTTTCATATTATATTGTACAAATGATTGTGCCAGAGCTTTGTCAGTCATCAGAACCAATGTCAAAATGTTCTAGTTCCCTGCCTGAAGTAAACAGGATTCTATAAGAAAACCAATTTGCAATTTATATCCAGATAACATGTCAACTTTTATATGTCACAGTGACAATTTTCCTTTTAAAATGGCAACTTAGAAACCCGAGTTATTTCAAAATGTTTCTAAAAATGGCCCCTATTCTTTTCAAAGCTGTTAATCCCCTTGATGATTCTTTGATGATTCTGCCTCCATGCAACCAAATGACAAATATATTAGAATAATAACTGTGAAGGTACTAAAATGTATCAAAGCACTGTTGCAGATTAGAGCCACTGTAAACCTGCCCCCTTGAAAGCAGGGTTTGGGAAGTAGCTGATATTTTTCTTTGTATGTGTAACCGCTTTGCCGCGGATGTTACTACCCCTGCCTTGTGGGCTCAAACAAGGGTTGAAGGGTCTGGGTTCTGATTTTCCTGATAGGAGAGCTCAAACCCAGATCTTTTAAGTTTTTGCACAGTGCCTCCACGCAGAGTAAAATTTAAGTGGGCCTGGTGTCAGAGTGGTACAACTCCCTGTGATACAATATGTCCCCACCTCCCCAAAGGGACCCCTTACACATGCAGAACAACAGTGCAACCTTAAATTCAACAAAAATGCAATTAGTAACTTGCACCAATAATATGCTCACAAGACAAAATGTAATGTATTAACAAATTGTAACCCATAGGTGGTGCTATCCCAAAGGCTACTACCCCTGCCTGCTTGGCTAGTAGCAGGTTAAGGGGCCTGGGTAATGAAACGGTGCCTCCCCCCGGAGGTCAGGGTTGTTAGTGATCAAGCTAACCTGGGCACAGCCCTCCAGGATGCTCTAACCCCCCTCTTTCCCTTCTAGTGGCCTGAACAATATACAGTTATTACTTTCACAATGACCCTTATTCACCAGGCAATTACCCACATTGTTTGCACTTGCCACCAGGGCTGGTTCCTCTAGCTCTACCCTGGGGACCCCCTGTAAAACAAGGTTAAGCACAGCAAATAACAACAGTACAATACTCTTGGCACAAACTGGAACCCCAGTCCGGTTAAATGCAAACAAAGTTAAATTTTATTTATTCAGGGGACTTGAACAAGGGAGGGGCATAATCAGGTTGATTTGCTTAAAAGCTATATTAATCAGACAGTTATGCATGCAGTTCAGAGTCCCTACACAGTCACACACTCTGGGTACCCAGGTAGGAAAACGGTGGGCTGGCCAGGAACATTGCAGCTGGTTGGGGCCCTGTGATGGAACAACGCAACATGCACAACACACATTATTTGTAATCCGGAGATGGAGGGCTCAGTTTGTGAAAGAAAAGGCAACAAGACAATCAGATGACAACACTTTTAGATTTAGCTGTTGTTGCAGGGAGCTGCCCTGATGTTTACTCATGATACCCAATTCTGGACACAGGCAGGATGAAATCGAGACTGCAGGCTGTTAAGCTGGAGTGCCAGAAAAGCAGGGCCCACACGAATTACTGAGGTGTCGTTCCTGTTCAAGCGTTGAGCAGGGGGCTGATCCCCAGGCCGGTCTCTTGTCAATGACTTTCTCTGCGTAGCAGGTATTCTGGTTGGGCCAGTGTAGCAGGGCCCAGGCAAATGGAAATGGATACGGATTCAGTCTGTGGAGCTGGATACAGCCTCCAGCAAGCAAAACACAGTTCAGACACACAGTGGGGAACCAAATCATGATCAAGCTGATGATCATGTTATAAGCACACAGCACATTCACATGTAAGGAAATTCCACTGTATCAGGCAAATGGCTCTCCTGTCGCAATTACAGAGTCTCTGCACAATCTGGGAGTTCAGAGATAGCTGGAAGTCCTGACAGGCCGATCGCATTCAGCAAATCTTCGGTCTTCTTCAGGTTAAAGCCTGGTCACAATTCAGTGGCTTAATTCGCTCTCCAAATTCGGATTCAGTCCGAAAAAAAGCACAAGTTCCCTCTCAGGAACAACAGGCAGGCATGCAGGCCAAACTCAGGCCTTTGAACAGTTCTCCCATGCAAATCCACTATGGATTGCTGCTTGAACTATCTCGAGCTGTTACTTCTTCACTTTCAAACTCAGATCTAACTGAAACTGCAACAAGTGTGGGACTTTCCCCAAGATCCAAAAGGTTTGGTTGGCTGATCTGTCTGTCAGTCACAACAAGAGCTCCCCCTCCAGATTATTGTAGGTGCCAAAAGCCCAAAACTACAATTCCTACAAGTTTTGGTCCCACCTAGCCCCTGTAGGCAGGCTCCATTTTAGAGTCTCAAATGTACTGATTGGCCCATTCTGACAGTCCAAGACCAAGATGATGGAAACAAACAGAACTGTCCATGCTGCAAAGAAGGCAGGTTAGAACAAACTGCAATATTATTACTACTCAGACAAATGATCAGCAAACAAGTACATCTTCTAACAGAGCTCCCTCTCAGATTAATTATGACTGCAATCCAGGCAGCTCTTAAAGAGACAGTACACAGAGGCTATAAAGGCACTCTCTGGCAATACATTTAAACTGCTAAAATTCAGGACACCAGCCTGGCAGTGAGCATTTAAGCAAGCTCAAGGAAGACTTTTTGGGAACCCCCATTTGTAGCGGGTTACACCCTTTCCTGCCTGGAGAAAACTTGGTGTCAGTGTCAAGTCTGTACCATCATGCATCAGTTAACATAAACTTATTACTTTACTATACATATTCACTATACTTCACAATACTATATCCATAATGACAATGCTTATGCATGTTTCATACATGTGATACTGATTCCACTATGATTAAAAATACTTTTAACATCACAATACTGATTAATGTTATAACTTCCTGTACATTAAACAATGTAGGAGGGGGCCCTTCCCTGTCAAATAACTTGGGGCTGGATGGGGCAGGGGCACCATACTGAGAAGGAAAAACAATCAACCTGGAATTGGCCATTAAGCTCAGTTTGGGTAGTGAGCTCTGAGAAATATAAACACCTTTGTGAACCATATTGAGAGGCAAATCCACTGGCCTCCCGGGAGAATCATAACTGAAGTGCAATACTGGCTTGACAGCTTGGCCAGTCTTTCGGGGGGGGGGGCAGCCACAGTCTCTATACTTTTAGCACTAACTTTGGAGCTTTCATCATTAATGAGGGGTGCCTCTACATGGATGGGAATGTCCAAACTGGGAGCACTGTCAACTCCATTCTCTGTAGGCTCTGTTTCCACAACACTTGGCTCATTTACAGAAGGTTCTGGCACAATTAGGCTTTGTAGCACTGAAGGGGGGCTGTCAGCACTCTTATTTTGTTGTTCAAGTTCTGGTGTGTCACCAGGGAGACTCAGACCATCAACTCCTTCTTTGGGCAATTCACATAGTTTCACAAAACACAGAGAGTCCGCAGCCTCGGATGTGATGCTTTGCACTTCACTTTCAGGGAGCATTGGCTCTAAGGATGAAGCTGGGGGGTTAGGCAGTCCAGAAGGCCCAGCTTCATTCCCACAATTAGTCATAGGGTTACCTTGAAACAGCTGACTCAATTCATAGGAGGGGTAATAAGCATTGTCACACTCACTATCATCAGAGGTGGACTGACAGGCTATCATTCTGGGCCTGCTGCGGGGGAAACCTTAACTCTGTAACTACTGGGGTAGGTTGACTATGTCTCTTTTTTCAGCAGCATGAGTCACCGGCCCAGGGGAGGCAATGTCTGCTGGCTCAGCTTCAATAATAACTTGGCCGATAGGCAGCAAGTGGTTACGGTGCATGGTCTTGACAGCTTTGGAGTTATTCTCTGGGCATACCTTGTATACTGGTAGATCATCCAACTTTCCAACTACTACATGAGGAAGATGGTGCCACCTATCAGCAATTTTGTGCTTGCCATGTAGTCCTAAATTGTGTAACAACACACGGTCTCCGGGCCGTAGCTCTTGAGCCTTTACTTTCTTGTTGTGCCTCTCTTTGTTGGCGAGATTTCTTTTAGCGGCCATTGTCTGGGCCAGTTGATATGCGTGGTTCAATTGAGCTTTCAGTTTCTGTACATACTGCAGGTAGTATTCAGCTCGGACCCCATCTGGAGAGACCCCACAACAGACATCAACTGGCAGGTGAGCCTCACTCCCAAACATGAGGCGGTAGGGGAGAACCCAGTAGCGTCAGTTTTGGTGCAATTGTACGCGTGTACCAAGGTGCTAATCTGCTGGCTCCACTTATGCTTGTCTTTTGGGTGGAGGGTGCCCAGCATGTCCAGAAGGGTGCGGTTAAAAAGTTCTGGTTGAGGGTCCCCCTGCGGGTGATAAGGGGTGGTTCTTGACTTCCACACCCCCCACAGAGAAAGCATTTCTTTGATTAGCCTACTTTCAAAGTCTCTGCCTTGGTCAGAGTGGATCCGCTGGGGGACACCATAGTGGATGAAGAATTTTTCCACTAGCACCTTGGCCACGGTAGAGGCTTTTTGTTTTTTAGTTGGAAAAGCTTGTGCATACCATTTGAAATGATCCATAACAATTAACACATTGCCAATATTCCGTTGATCAGGATCTAAACACAAAAAATCTATGCAGACTAGTTCCATGGGGGCACTGGTAGTGACACTGACAAGGGGGGGCAACCCTCTGAGGCAAGGCTTTTCTTTGGAGGCAACGACTACAGGTCTTTACATGGTGCTCAACATTGGCCCTCATCTTGGGCCAGTAGAATCTAGATCATACCTGGTCGAGAGTCCTGTCAATATCAAGGTGCCCCATGTGATTGTGGAGGGACCTCAGTACCAAGTGTTTAAAGGCCGTGGGCAGGACCAATTGTTGCTTGTCTACTTGACCACTATGATCCACTGTCTTGCTGTATAACAACTGATTGAGTAACTTCAACCTGGGGTCTTCTTTAAACAATAGGGCAGTTCTCAAGTCAGGGAAACGCAGCTTAGACACATCTTTCCCTACACACAGGACATCAAGTGTGGGTTGTATCATAGGGTCTTGGGATTGAGCTCACTGAATACTGTCATTCTTAAGTTAAGGTAGTGCACTAATATCTAGAGCAGAGAAATGGCAATAGGCAGCTGATATGCAGATATCAGGAGGGCCCAAGCAATCTACTATATAGTCCATTGTGTCCGCAGACATCTGTTCATCTCTGTCAAACTTTTGGCACAATACTCGGATGTCAGGTTCAGACAACCTGACCCAATCACTCTTGGAGACTGGCCTTTGTAACAGGGTATCAGCATCAATATGGTTCAGTCCTGGCCTGTATTCAACAGCATAATCATAGGTTGATAAAGCAGAGAGCCACCGGTGCCCAACTTAGCCGAAGTCTATACATAGGTTAACGGGTTATTGCCGGTCTTCACCAATATCTTTGCCCCATAGAGGTACTCATGAAACTGGTCAACAATGACCCATTTTAGGGCAAGGAACTCCAGCATGTGCTCAGGATAGTTTCATTCTGATGGGGTCAAGCTCCTCCTGGCAAAAGCCACTGGTCTCAAACCATCCTCATGGTCTTGATACAGCACGGCTCCTAGGCCCTGCAGACTAGCATCTGTATGCAGCACATAGGGCTTGATAGGGTCAGCATAGCCAAGGATGGGGGTCTGGGTGAGTTAGTATATGACTTCGTGGAAGGCTGCTTCCCATTCGGGTGTCCAGCGGGGCCCAAAAGGTTCACCTGTTCGGAAGTATACTTTCTCTGGTTCTTTGACAGACCCTTTATTGTATTTATGGTTGGCAGGGGGGTAACCCTGGATGAGATTCAGGAGCGGGTGAATCACCTTGGAATAGTCTTTTATGAACCTGCAGTAGTAGCCACAGAGCCCCAGGAAATGTAGTTCTTTCAAGTCATGGGTCTGGGGCCAAGTAGTCAGTGACTCGACCTTACTGGGATTGGTCTCTATCCCTTCTGCAGATAGTATGTGCCCCACATACTTCACGGAGGTTTGAAAAAACTGGCACTTGTCAATGGATAGCTTGAGGCCGAAGTCTTCCAATTGGACTAGGACTTTAAACAGTCGGGTCTCATGCTCCTCCAATGTGCGTCCAAACACAATGACATCATCTAGATACACTAGACATTCCAGCAAGTTCATATCTCTTACCGCACATTCCATCAGTCACTGAAAGGTGGCTGGGGCACCTGAAATCCCCGTGGCATTCTCAGGAATTTGTAGAACCCCAAAGAACAGATGAAAGCAGTTTTCTCATGGTCCTCCATGGCCATCGGAATCTGGTAATATCCGCTGCGAAGATCCAATACTGAGAATCATTTGCTCCCATTCAAGCAATTCAGGGCATCTTGTATACAGGGCATGGTGTATTGATCTGAGACGGGTCAGCCGGTTCAGGGTTCGGTAATCAATACACAGCCTCACCAACCCATTCTTCTTATGCACAACCATGATGGGAGAGGCATATGGGCTCCTTGATTCCAGTATCATGCCAGCAGCGAGCATTTCCTGCAGGTGTCTCCTCACATTATTTATGTCTGCTGGGGCGAGGCGACGGGATCTCTCTCGAAAAGGCCAGTCATCATGCAGGCGTATATGATGCTCTGCACCCTGGACACACCCCATGTCCTATTCTTTTAATGAAAACACTTGGTCTCTCTGGGCGAGTTTCTTGCTAATCCTAGCCTTCCATTCAGCTGGCAGCGGGGAATCACCAAAGTCAAATAAGTCCGGGGTCACTCTTTCCTTTTGGCCAGAATACTTGTCATTGGGTAATACTGCAGTATCTGTGCAGTGTACTGTAGCTAGAATGCACCCTCTGTTCACCCGGACCTCCCAATCTGACACATTTTGAATCTGGACCATCACTCATCATGCATAGGCATGGGCACGGGCAGGCAATATGCTGGGTTTAACCAATAATCCTTCTGGCAACTTTCCATCACCTGGTACATCCAACATTAATATTTTGTTCTTTACGTTTCTCTTTAGATGGAGTTCTCCATGGATTGTGCACTAGGCGTTGGGGGCCAATACTAAGGGGTCAGGTTCCTTTTTCCACACTATCCCCACTGGCTCATCTGGGTCCTCTTCATTGGGTTTCTGTTGTAGTCATATGCCCTTTTTACTAAAGCTGGAATTCTTAGGGCCCGTCCAGTCAGTTGCCCTTGTTTCTCATGGCAGAGTTGTGCTAGTCTCCCAAACATGTGGGCGTTTGTTCCAATTAACAGGGGAACCCCATCATACAGTCCGGTGGGGGACTCACTAGGGCCAGTGTCTCTATTTGCTCCTCTACACCAGTTACAGTTTCAGGAAAAGACAACCAGAGGGGGACATATCCTTGTCGCCCAGCCCCCACACATGTAGGCCTTCCAGGGATTGTAATGGCACATCAGATAAGTGTTTGTTATACCAGTCCTGAAATACAATGGTCACTTGCGACCCACTGTCAAGCACAGCCAGAGTAGGAATACCATTCACAGCCACAGTAGTCTTCATTGAAGGGACCACTATTTTGGACCAGTCTGGAGGGATAACAGCAGGAGTCTGGACAGACGATTTAGCAACAGAGGGGTTTGAGTTAGGATGGCCGAAGCCTTCACTGCATTCATTTCGTGCACCCCTTGACCACTGACTTGTTTTCTGAAGCTCTCCTTGAAGCCGGTTCTCCACTTTCTCTAAGTCCTTCTGAGACCAGCATTCCCTCTTCATATGGCCATCCTTAGCACAATTGTGACAAATGACAGGCTCTCAGGGCATCCTTGAGGAGAACATAGCAGGGGATGCTGGAGCATCGATGGAAGATTGTGATCTGACTTCTGCTGTTAGTGTACCATGTCTCAAAAGTTTCTTTTAGGTGGTAGTCAATTCCTTGAGCTCAGCTGAGAAGCCCCCCTCAGTAGAGGATTCCTGAGGGTGCACCCCCACCCCCATAACAGTCACGTCCTGACAGGGGCCAGGGTCTCCGTCAGCAGGGGATACCTCAGTGAACACACCTGGTTGTACTTTTCTGACTTCCTTCAGCAACTCCTCCCCCCACCGTTTAGCCCACGGTGGGACACTCGTAGTGGTCTCCATTTCGGTAGGGCCTTCCAGTGTCATGATCACTTGTGCTGCACTCACCCCATTATTACAGTCTCCCTCTTCACCTTCTACCTCCTGGAGTTCTTTCATCAAGTCACAGTATTCAGGAGGGTTACCTCTCCTATCCTGGAGCCTTAACTGGATGATTTGCAATTTAGAATGCTTGACATGTTGTAGTATGTGCCCCAATCTCACATGGTTCAAATCACTGTCGGCTACCTCACCTTTCTGGTAAGCTTTCTGCAGAGCTCTTTCTAGGTGAGTAACATACACAGACCATTGTTTGGTACCTTGGAATTTCCACATCAAAGTCTCCCCTGACTCAATGCTCCCAAAATTGCTTTCAAGTACAGATAGGTACTTCTGAGCAGATGCAACAGGGCTCGTGGACCTCAAAAATTTAATGGCTTCAAGGGCAGGGCCCCTCAGAAGGCAGGTTAGAACAAACTGCAATATTATTACTACTCTAACAAATGATCAGCAAACAAGTACATCTTCTAACAGAGCTCCCTCTCAGATTAATTATGACAGCAATCCAGGCAGCTCTTAAAGAGACAGTACACAGAGGCTGTACAGGCACTCTCTGGCAATACATTTAGACTGCTAAAACACAGGACACCAGCCTGGCAGTGAGCATTTAAGCAAGCTCAAGAAAGACTTTTTGGGAACCCCCATTTGTAGGGGGTTACAAAAATATTTGTTGGGGGGTAGTCATAAGGGATAGGGGAATGCAAAGCAACACTGATTTTAAATGAATCTCATGAATTGTTGTGGCAGGGCTGAAGTTAAGTGCCTGACTAGGCTCGGCCAGTAAAATCTTTTAAACAGTAACAGTGCTTACTACCCACCAGGCAAAACAAGGCAGTAGCACGTAAGACTGTTAACCATTTTACCTCACCAGCCCATCTGTACTGGGGCACTACCCACTGATACCTGTTTACACTCTTAAACATTAAAGGGAGCTCCCTGTGCTTCACTGGGTATCCAGCTGTAGAAATGGTGCAGGCCCAATGACACTGCTGCTGGATATCCAGTGGTGGTGCAGTTTAAAACAAGCAGAACAGTTAAACCCAAAACCTCACAGGCCATGCAGTTGCTTACATGACAGAACCTCCACGGTCCGTTGGCCAAATCTGTAGATTTGGTGGCAAGTTTGTACAAACTTCCCCAGTTTCAGGATAAGTCCTGAGAGCATGCACAGTTCTGTTGTACTTCTTCCCTGATCGCTGGGCTCCTTCTCATCCTCCTCTGTAGGTGCAGTTTCTCTCAGGTTGATAGTTCAGTTGTTGCAATTGGGACGGGCAGCTCAAAGATGCTTCGGGTTTCAGGTACGTCTGAACATAGCTCAGGCTCTCTGCCTCTGCAATGTTCTGGACCGCTCAGGCTCTTCCTCCTCCTCCACAGTACAGCCCAGTTTATGGAGCAGAGGCCACATGCCTGAAACCCAAATCCAGGCACTTCAGAACCCTAGAGTGGAGCATTAGCAGGCCCATTGTCAGCTGGGATTCATCAGGATCGAATGAATCTCCCCCTCCCCAGTTTAGAAACTCCTTTTTCTATTTAATATTTGTGCCCATTTTTGTTTACTGTCCCTTTGAGCCTGGCTGGCACCTTGGCTTCTCTCTGACATGCGCCCCCCCCTCCCTGCCAATCAACTCTGCTTCCTTAGTGCCAAATCTGATGTGGAGCTGCCCTGTGAGACCCAATGATACCCACAACCACAATCTGCTGCCCAATCTGCTCCCTAGCGTCTGAGCTGCCCCGTGAGTTTTTCACGCCATGGCCCTCCCCCCATCATTGGCTGGCCAGTCGGTGGTCACGATCAGGATGTGAGCATGCCATAGTGCATCACAGCCGCTGCCCAGAATTCATACTGCACTAGAACATGAGTGAAAATGGAGCATTGTGGCCACTACATCTCAAGGAAACACAAGAAAAGGAGAGGATGTTGGTGGCTCGGGCTTATAACACAGTGTTTCTGTCAGTCTGTGACACTGGCAGGTAAATATTGCTGGCTGCTGGAAGATCAAGTTGTGCCTGTGTTAATTTGGCAGGGGCTAACAGCCGCAGTTAATGGGTGAGGAAGAGACGTTCGTGATGGTGGGGGGTCGGACGAGTCTCAATAATAAGAGACTGCAGCTGAATCAGGACTTTGAAAACACAAAATAAAAAAGACAATTAACTTGTCTTTGTTGAACTCAGAACCCTCTCAACTCCCTGTGGCTGTCTGAATTTACTGGAGTCAGACAGGCCTCTTATCTCCGACCTCCGCAGCATGCGAAATGGAGCAGTACTTTTTCTGGCCAGTATTGATTTTGTGTGTTACAGATAATTTTTTTCTGCAACTTTATTAAGGTCCAAAACTTGGTTCTGTGTGTCACGTGTGTGTTTGGTTCAGTTAGACAACTGTCTGGAGGTTCTGCTTCTCTGGTTCCTCATCCTGATAGGAGCTACCTTGATGTTATTGTGCCGTGATTTCGGATGTAAACTGTGTATATGTTGCCCAGATGTAGGGTAATCTGAAAAATAGCAGGTAGGGTAGTGAGCTGCATTGTTCAAGTTAAATGCTACCATGGTCGACTCCAGTTCAGCATGGTTTATGGGAGATACGTATGCAATCCTCCGTACTAAGCATCTGTAAAATATTCAAAAGCATCTGAAATCCCAGGCTAAAGGATATGATTGATAACATCATTTTTCTCATGTCAAAAGGTAAAGCATGACGTCAAGCAGAAGCACGGCAGCAAATAATTTGTACTTTGCCACTATTTTTAGAATTCTTTTTCCCCACCTTCACAAGGGGGTACCCAGGCTTTCATTTAGACTTGGATACTAACCCACTTCTCATACTAGAAATCAGGCCACGTTCCTCGGTGTAACCACTGATCTTCCTCCAGATTTACCAGCCCCCTCCCCAAGTGAGGCGCAGCCAGATCTTCATCCGCTGATCAGGAACAGGATTTACTGAGGAAGGAGGCAGGGATTCATGATAAAACGGGGGACCGCTGAAAAGGTATAGTTAATGGACAGGCAACCTCTGCCATCATAGCTGATGCATAAAAAGGATAGGTACAAGCCCCATTCCTACTGGATTTAGACTATGCTGACCTGATTTACAGGTGTAGTATTGCCTCACACTTGGCTAAGCTGGATGTACTTTATCAACGGGCCCTCTGCTTATAACTAGTCTATCTCCCAGGATGCATCATGGTATCTTCTATCATACCATATGATGGCCCTCACTGCACACAAGATGGCTAAAAAATCTGTCTGTCAACCTAGAAGGCCCTACAGAGTGACCTACCCCTTTACATCACGGCACTGGAATTACAACTTATGACACAAAATAAGTAAGGCTCATTTCATTTCTCCCCTTTCCAACTTAAAGGAGAAATCACTACCGAGTTTCTTCCCAAACAACTTCTTTATTCTAGCACCTGCATTCCAAATGATTTCAGGAGTGCAGGTGTCCCATACTTCATCAAACAAATAAAGTAGCTCCATGGGGCTAATTAAACTTTTTACGGTTCACCTAGTACTGGACCTTTCAAACAGACTAACTGTTATACAGGCAGTACAAGCAAGATGACTTCACCTCTGATCAATCTTGGATGGTTTACCTAAGTGGATCTTTTCCTTACAGTATTAACAGGCTCCTGGCTCACTGGCACTGGTAAGCCTAATTTTTTTCTTTTCCTTTACTGGGTTACCCTTTCCTCATCTCTCTCTCTCTCTCTCTCTCTCTCTGTCTGGTCTGCTCTGGCACTGGTCGGCTGTCCTATCTCTGGCATGGGGAAGCTTGCTGCTTCCCCCACCTGGCCCCTGGACCTTGGCCCAAATCTCGAGGGGGTACCAGGATTTTTTCTCTCTGACCCAGGCCTAGTAACCCCATATACTCTCCTCCCACATGGAACTTGAACCTTCCGGTACACCAACCACTTCCTGCACCGGTCCCCTGACTGTGGCCATGTACTTTCTCGGGCTTCCCACTGGTGCCAAGGCACTCAAACCTGGCCTGACTCCATTGTCCAAGCTGCTCTTCCTGGACTGAGCTGCCATGAGTGGGTCCTGAGCCCCGCCATCGCTCAGGCCTTCCAAGCAGCCCACTCCTCTGCCATGGCACCCTTTCTCTTCACACGGGCTCCCAGATGACCATTTGGAATGGTCCCAGCCTCCGGCCCACATCCCTGCCACAACATCCTGGGCTTGAACTATGCTCCAGCTAGGACTTGCCCCCCAAGGCCTGTCCTGAGACTTGTGACCCACCCGACCCTTAGATGCCAGTGTCCCAGGACGTGCCCCTCCATGCAGGTCACTCTATATGGTTGAGGGGACAATCCTGGCTCCCTGTACACCTGAGCTGCCCTGCCACTCCAGGTATGGGAGGGGACCCCACCACTGGTCCTTCCCATGTGAGAACCCTGCCACCGTCCCCACAGCCTTGGCAACGCAGACACTCCTAACTGGGATAATACAGGCTCCTACGTAGGGAAAAAATGGACAGAGGAGGGTGCTGATAAGAGAGGAGAAACAAGGGCAGACGGAAGGAATAAAGTTCAGGAGACAGAAGAAGCAAGGAGAAGGGGGGAGGGAACAAAAGAAGCAGAGGGAGAATGTGAGGGAAACTTAAGGGTAGGGGCTCGGGTCCAATAGCTGTTGGACAGAAAAGGGTCAATGACCATGACAGGGATGGGGTTGGAAGGAGGGGAAAAACTGAGGGGGGGTGGAGAAGGAGGGGTGACAGTGACAGGGGACTCTATACTGAAGGGGATCAGGTGGGGGGAAGAGGTGAAAGATGCAGTCGGATATGGGTGGAGACTGTACTGGGCTTGTCAGTGGACAGGGCAGGGCAGGCTCTGATTAAGTGTGTTGGGGGGAAGAAAGAAGACTCAAGTGGTGGTACATGTAGGCACTAATGTCCTGGGGGGCTGCATGGTGGAGAAGGTAAAAGGGGGAGATTTGAGGAACTGGGTAAGTTATGTTCAGAAATTGGGAGCTCTGTGGCCTTCTCGGAGATGCTACCAGTTCCAAGGGCTAGCAGTGCAAGAAGAGTAAGGATAGTGGAGTTCAACTCCTGGCTGAGGGAGTGGTGTAATTGACTGGTAGGAGGATGGCGGGAGACATGGAATAACAGAGAACTGTATGCTAAGGACAGGTTACGGAGCAGGAAAGGGGACATTAAAGAGAAAATTAGAGGCATATATAGTTTCAAAGGGGTATTTAAACTAGATTGGGGGGCGCGCAGCCATCATGCTGAGTCACCAGAATGGGGAGCGAAATGAGCTGTCCCCCCAGGGGGAAGGGATCACAGAAGGAAAGGGGGCAGTCCAAGGGGCCAAGAGGGGGGATGGATGGTAATCGGTGGAGGGTGGTCTCCCTAAATGCTAGGAGTCTGGGTAATAATATAGCTGAGCTTCAGGAACTCTTAACTGAGGGGAGGATGGACGTCACAGCAATAACTAAGACATGGGCCACCCAACACCAGGATTGGGATCTGGCAATCTTGGGGTATAGAATCTACAGGAAGGACCGAGGGGTCAGGGGGTGGCACTCTTTGATGTACGAGAGATGATGGGGAGGAAGGGAGGGCAGAGGCACTGTGGATACAGCTACTGGACGATAAGGGTAGAAAGTTGAGGCTGGGGGTGGTGTACAAACCTCCTGCCCAGTCCGAGGAACTGGACAAGGAGTTAGTGCAGCAGATCAGGAGGGTATGTAGAAAGGGAAGTGTGGTTATGGTGGGGGATTTCAATCTGCTGGGGGTGGATTGGAGCACCCCTGCCACCTCCAGTGCCAGGGAGCAGGTATTCCTGGACGCATCCCAAGATGGTCTCCTGACACAGCTGGTCAGCGGGCCAATTCAGCTAGATGATATGCTGGACCTGGTACTGTCAAATGGGGAGGCTGTGAGGAAAATAAGGATGGAGGACTCACTAGCTTGAAGTGACCTTCAAACGGTGTGGTTCACACTCAGCTTGAGTAAGGAGATTGGGGGCACAGTAACAAGGGTGGTGGACTTCAGAAGGGCGAACTTGGGGAAGATGCAAGAAATAGTACAGGGGCATTTAGAGGTGGTTAGGCCAGAGATGGATGCACAACAAAAGTGGGATATTATTAAACTTGGGATAGCAGAGGCTACGGAGGCTTGCACCAGGACTCAAAGCAAGAAGAGCAGAGATAAGAAGCCAAGCTGGCTGAACAGCAAAGTGATGGAGGGGGTGAGGGCAAAGAAACATGGAAATATGAATTTGACGGCAGATAAGGACTGCTGGGCCCACCTAGTCTGTCCTTTTTCCTACCTAACAGATAAGCTGCAGATCCTAGTTAACCAACAGCTTACTTCCTCCTACCCCCCCACTAGGACTACCTTATGTCTGTCCCATGCATTCTTGAATTCCCCCACTGTTCTTGACTCCACGACCTCCTCAGGGAGGCTGTTCCATGCATCCACAACCCTCTCCGTGAAAAAATACTTCCTCACATTACCTCTGAGCCGTCCCCCCTCTATCTTCAAATTGTGCCCCCTTGTTCTTCCACATCTCTTTTTCTGAAAGATGCTACCCTCTTGGACTTTGTTGATTCCCTTGAGGTACTTGAAAGTTTCTATCATGTCCCCTCTCTCCCTTCTTTCCTCAAGGGTATACATATTAAGCTCCTTTAGTCTTTCTTCATATGTATTCTGGTGCAAACCCTGCACCATTTTGGTTGCCCTCCTTTGGACAGCCTCCACTTTGTCTATGTCTTTGCAGAGATGGGGTCTCCAGAACGGCACACAGTACTCCAGATGGGGTCTCACCAACTGTCTGACAGAGGGATAACAACGTCCTGTTTTCTACCGTTGATGCCTCTCCCTATGCATCCCAGTATCCCCCTAGCCTTCCTTACTGCCTTCTCACATTGCTTGCCCACATTTAGGTCATCTGATATAATTACCCCGGGGTCCCTTTCCATTTTTACTGTTGTCAGTATCTCAACCCCATTGTGTACTCTTCCCCTGGGTTTTTGTTTCCCAGTTGCATTACCTTACACTTTGCATTGAATCTGAGCTGCCATACATTTGACCATTTCTCCAACCTTGCCAAGTCCCTTTTTATCCATCTCATCAAAGTGGGCTGCATTCCAGAGATTCAGGAGGATGAGGAGGGTAGAGGACAGGGAGGCATATGAAATTTGATCCAAGGAGGTTACCAAATGGGTGAGGGAAGCCAAAGCCTCAAGAGGGCTAAGGTTAGCTCAGTGCATTAAGGGAGGGGGAAAAATACTTTTTAGGTACATAAAAGAAAAAAGGAAGTGCAGGGACAACATAGTGAGGATAAAGAAGGGCGAGGAGTGGATGGAACAGGGAGCAGAACAGGCAGAAGCACTGAACGAATACTTTTGTTCTGTGTTCATGCAGGAGAAGGGGGGCCCAGTACCTCTGTGGATGGGGAAGGTGGGGTTGGGGGGAAGGGATGATGGATGGATGGATTGAGGAGAATAGAGTGTTAGAGGGTCTGACAGCAGTATTGGTTGTCAAGGCACCAGGACCTGATGGCATTCACCCCAGAGTACTAAGGGAGATGGCGGAGGTGTTGTCCAAACCACTGGCAGACCTGTTCAGAACCTCCCTGGACATTGGGTATGTGCCCCAGGACTGGAGGGTGGCCCATGTGGTGCCCATTCACAAGAGTAGCCCACGAGATGAACTTGGAAATTACTGACCACTCAGTCTCACTTCCATGGTGGGTAAACTTATGGAGACGATACTGAAAAGAGAGACTGGTAGCATTTCTAGTGGGAAATGGACTCCAGGATGGGTGGCAGCCTGGGTTCATCTCGGGGAGGTCTTGTCAGACCAGCCTAGTAGAATATTACGACTGAGTGACAAGACAGCTGGATAAGGGTCATGCTGTGGACGTCCTATACTTGCACTTCAACAAGGCCTTCAATTTAGTACCTCACGGGTGGCTAAGGGGGAAACTAACAGCCATAGGAGTGGGAGAGAAACTGGAAAACTGGATAGGGAACTGGCTGAGAGGGAGGCAGCAATGGGTAGGATGGGGGGGCAGGTCTCAACACCTAGGCCAGTGATGAGTGGAGTACCGCAGGGCTCTGTGCTGGGGCCGGTACTATTTGGCTATTCATTTTGGATATCTCACACAGAATTGGGAGCAGAATTAGTCTGTTTGCAGACAAAGCTAAGATGGGGGCAGTAGTTGATGAAGTGGACGGGTGGAGACAACTACAAGAGGACCTGAACAAATTGGAGGAGTAGTCAGAGAGGTGGCAGCTGGGCTTCAATGCGAAGAAGTGTAAGGTTATGCACTTTGAGGCAAGGAACTCGAATAGAGAGTATTGGTTTGGTGGGGTGAGGCTGGGAGACACTGAGGAAGAGAAGGACATTGGGGTGCTGATAATGGGGAACATGAACAACTCTGCTCAATGCAGGAAAGCCACAGCAAAGGCTAACAAGATGCTGGGGTGTATTGCAAGGGGATTCACGTCTAGGCATAGGGAAGTGGTCCTGCCCCTCTACAGGTCATTGGTCAGGATGCACCTGGAGTACTGTGTGCAGTACTGGTGCCCATATCTGAAGAAGGACATTAAAATGCTAGAGGGGGTGCAGCAGAGGGTGAAAAAATGTTTGGGGGATGGAGGGCAAAGCCTACAAGGACAAGCTATGCGAGCTGAATATATACACCTTGGAAGAGAGGAGAGATAGGAGGATATGATTGAAACATTCAAGTGTTTGAAGGGGAAAAACAAAGGCGGTGTGGATGGGTTGTTTAATCTGAGGAAAGGTAGGGACACATGGGGGCTTGGGCTAAGATTGGAAGGTGGTAGATTTAGGAGCAAGATGAGGAGACATTACTTCACAGAGAGGGTGGTGTCGAAGTGGAACGTGCCAGAGGGGATGGTATCATGTAAGATGGTGCGAAGTTTTAAAAGAGCATGGGATGGAATGAGGGAGGGTCTGGGTGAACAGTGCTGAAAACTGGGGGAATAGGGTTGAGACTGTCCTGATGATGGGGGAGGGAGTTGGGGCAGCTGCAGTCTAGGGGTGCTAGCTGCACACTAGAGCAGACTTGGATAGGCCATGAGGTCTGTTTCTGCTGGCAGATTCGTATGTCCATATGTTCGTATGTTCTGGTAAAACAAATAAATACAAATATAGCATTTAAAACAAATGGAAAAGTACAGTATTTGTCCACCAGGTGGCAGTATTGCACTATTATCCAGCCAAGAAGAACCCACATTTATACTGTAGCAGCAGGTTACTGTACTCTTACTTCAAGGAGGGCAGCTAAATAGTAACTATATACGTACTAGTGTGACTATTCAGATGTGTTCGTAACAAAGTGAGTCCTAATAGAATGAAGCGAACTGTTGTAAAACCTCATACCATGCCTGCCGTCCTAACATACCTACCTGCTATCTCACTTATTGTTTGTTTTTCTGTCTGCTACAGCCCTCTGGCCAGGAACTGTTGATTATATTAGCTGCCAAATGTTAGCATATGGAATGTACAGATCTGTACTAATTTGTATTATCTACTACTACTTGTAACTATCATACGTGTATATGTGTACATATCTGTACTAATTTGTACTATCTACTACTATTTGTAACTATGATATGTGTATTTACTTACTACTTATGTTATTTACTACTGTTAATTATTTACCCTGTCTGTGCCTCTGGCCCGGGTTGTGCCTGAAAACGGTCCACTGGAACAGCGCACCCTACCCGGTTAACAAAGTCATAAATAAAAATTAAAAATAAATAAAACCAACCAACTAATGTAAATTAAATATTAGAAAAATGAAATGCTCCCTGATGCTATCAAAAGTCTGACTCTCACCCCTAACTTTATTTTTATCTTGAGTTGTAGTTTAAATGTATAAGTACTGTATGTAGAGTGTTACTGATCATTTGTTGAATTGGTGTATTTGATGTGAGGGACGCTGTGCCTTTCGGATAGGGCACTCAACAAATAAAATTGCCTTGTCACCTCTTTCCTTTAGCCTGAAACATAACATGAGAAAATGCCAACAAAAAACAAACAGAAAATGCAGCTTACAAGCCTCTTCTTTTTCTTAGCCGCTTGTCAGTCGCACAGTGGGAGAGAGGGTACTAGTCTCTGGAGCTGTCTGAAACCCTCAGAAGAACAAATTCTGTGGTGTGCCTCATTCCAATAAGATTCTGACCAGCTTCTAGCTCATGATGCAGTTTTACTTCCTTGCATGTACATCCTATGTGAAATTCCTGTTCAACCAAAAGAGTCCACCCCTCCACCCCCAAGAAAAAAATAATAATATGAGGTCACTAGACTGCAGGTAATGCACCCTGCTTTCAGAGCTGCTTTACTGTCTCAAGGGCTAAACTGGGCAGGGACATATAGGAACTCAGTTACCCCCTCTTATCAAATTATACAAGGGTTCCTCCTCCTCTATCACCTTTCACCATTAATTCTGTAGGAGAGTACACCTCATAGAGATGACAGCCCCCCACCCCCCACACATCTAGAGACAAGTGTTCCATCTCCTAAATATTTTCAATTTAGCCCCTGCAGTTTCTGGATGAAAAAAATCTCTGCCACAACACTAGTTTCCCCTGCCAGTTGCCTAGTTTGCCGTTTTATTTACTTCTGATAGCTCACTTCAAGAATGCAGTGCAAGTCCAACACTTCTTTTGTGTTCCATCTATTTATTTATTTGAAAATGTTTTACCAGCAAAAGCATACAGAGCTGTAATGGATGCGTCCTGGAGGGAGGGGAAATGGAGAGTACAATTGATGTATACATAAACTAAGATACACAAAATAAAACATCATACAAAGATATAAATATGAAGCAATTACAATTACAGCTATGTCCAGCTTATGTGAAGAGGATGAACAAAATAGAAATATAATATTACACATCCAAAACATGAGACTGGAGGACAAATCCTTAAGCAGAGACAGAGTAGGTGATGGGAAGAGAGAAATATTACTAGGCTGACTAAAGAAAGGAGCAGGGGGGAGAGGGACAGGGTAAAGGGAGTGGTAGACCTTTGCCCCACTGTGATGCTCCCCCCGCAAGGGCCAGCCTCAGCAGGGTGCAACCTGAACTGAGAGTACTGGTTACAAGGCCTACAAGAAGAGAGAATTGGGTAGAAGGGAGGAAGGCAAACCCTTTGACCCTCTGGAGAGGAAAAATCACAAGGATCCAACACTGCTCAAAGCTCACCCAGTCAGTGTCATAAGATACCGTCTTTCCTGGAGAAAGGAGTGGTGAATAGGAAGATGTTAGACATGGTTATAAAATAGAAATGGAGTGGGGTCTCTAGGGAAGTGGGTTAGGTGCAGTTGCAAGATACAGAAATGTAAGTGTGAAGAAGAGAGGATAATGAATGAGTGGACAGGGTAGAATAGATATCAAAGAGAAAGGGAGTTCCAAATTTTAGGAAAATGGTAGGAGAAGGCAGCCTGTCCTGTTGTGGAAGAACAGACAGGTAGGGCAAGGGTCCAGTAGCCAGAGTTATGGAAAGAGTAGGTGGGAGGAGGAGGGGTGGAGAGGAGGGCGGATAGGGAGAAAGGGAGCTGAGCCAGTACTTCCTGACTAGGGAGGAACAGTGGCAAGGCATCTAGCTCCAAGATGGGGGAAGGAGAGAGTGATATAAAGGTCACAGTGGTGTGCATAGAATGGACAGTCAAGAGCAAACTGACAAAAGGAGTTGAAAAGGGTGTCCGATCTGGTTAGGGAGGACTTAGGAGCTATGCTGTAGACACAGACTAAGTCATCATCGTCAAAGATTGGGAGGATCATTTTCTGAACTATTTCATGGCAGGCCGGTAGGGGGATGTAACCACGGTGTCTGTACAGAGCACCTAGTTTGGGATGCAATTTTGTATGCATCAAGGTGCCTGTTGAGCAAGAGCCCTAGGTATTTGAAGGAGGTGACATCCTCTCATATGGACCTCTCTAGAGTGTGGAAAGATGGGGTGGCAGTAAGCCTTGTAAGCCTTTGCCTGGTGCCAAAGATCATAGAGACCATCTTCTTCGGATTGAGGGATAATTGATTTGAGCCAAACCAGAGTTGAACTTTACTGAATTCCAGTTGAAGGCTGGTCATCACATCAGAAGGGGAGGTGCCAGAGGCATACAGAACAGTATCATCTTCGTACATGTGAATGGTTGAGGAGGAGGAGGCAGCGCAGGCAGCAGGTAGGTCATTTAAGAATATTGAGAAGAGTAATTGGCCTAGTACTGATCCTTGAGGGACTCTGGTGTCGATGGGGAGAGGGAGTTGCCTATCCTGATTGACTGAGTCCTACCCACAACATAGGAGTGGGACCAGCTAGTGGCGGTTTTAGAAAGATCAGCTGCAGCAAGCTTGTTGAGGAGAAGGGTGTGGGCAACAGTGTCAAAGGCTTTGGCCAGATTGACAAAAATGGCAGAGGTAATGCGGCCCTGATCCATGCCAGAGAGAATGGAGTCAGTAAGCTGGAAAAAGGAGGTCACAGTGGAGTGGGCCTTACAAAAACCAGACTGGAAGGGGGTGAATAAGGAAGAAGAGTCAAGGAAAGGAAAAAGTTGTGCTAGTATGAGGTGCTCTTGAAGTTTGGCAATAATTGGGAGAAAGGATATTGGATGGTAGTTGCCCAGGTATAAGGACTCTCCTCCTTTGGGGAGGGAGATGACTGTGGCAACACTCCAGGCATTGGGAATGGAGGCCAGGGAGAAGGAAAGGTTTAGAAGGGAGGTAAGTGGAAAGGAAATGGTGGGGGCTGAGAGATGAAGGAGCTTAGGGTCAAGCCCATCTGGGTTTTTACCCTTATGAGGGTTAAAGGCTAGGAGAGCCTTCAGGGTGTCAGCAGGAAAGATAAGTAAGAAGGAGGAATGGGAGGGAGAAGAAGTGGGTGTGTGAGGGACAGGTGATGGGTGAGTGGAAGGGGGTAGGGAGGTTAGAAGGGAGGAAGCACAGGTGGTGAAGTAAATGTTAAATTCAGTAGCCACGGGAGGGGGATCTGAAATAGTGTTGTCTCCTACCTTTAGGACTGGGGAGGGACTAGGCGGGGGGGGGGAGACTGGGGCATGGACTACCTTCCAGAACTTACAGGGGCAGTTAATGTTATCCTGGGAGGAGGAGGAAAAATATTCCACTTTGGCAAGTCTGATGGCCCCAGTGCAGGCATTTCGGAGTGCTCTATAGTTAAGCAAATCAACATGGGCCATATTCCATAAAGATGTTTGTATTTTTAACATTTAACACCAAAAAAGATACATACATGGATATGTGCAGTTTGCAGAGAAAGAAAACAAGTACAAATTGTGTCAGAAATTAGGGGAGATAACATTTGAGATATTCAGCATGAATAATGCATGGTAACCAGGAAACTGGTATGGAGAAAAATATAAAAAACATTGTGGTTATCTGCACATGGGACAGGAGGGATGAGATGGAGATAAAAAGCCAAGGGAGCAGGGCATTTACATACTTGGTACAAGTATCTTGGTATGCAGAAATTTAAATATTTTTACTGGGGGGGGGTAAACAGCCTGGCCATTTTGACAGACTAAACATTTATGGTAACAGACTAAATGGTACATCAGACATGGTAAGTGTCATAGAGGCTCATAGAGACATAGATCAGGAAGCACAGGCAAACCAGGAGCAGTAAAATTCACAAGCAGCATTTTATTAATATTATTAGTAATAAAATAAAAAATTAAATTGTACAGAGGCACACTTCACAAAGGCAGTACAAACAAAAATCCTTCCTGTCTCTCTCAAATCTCAGACTCTTTCCTATTCAACAGAACATTACTAATTTTATATGAGGTGTCTTTGCCTTGCAGTTTAACCTCTGCATCTTGTTCTTATAAGTTTCATATCCTGTTTTTCCCAAAATGCACCAAGACTTTTTTTCAATGACATTCATATGACCAGTCTGAAGAGTACATTAATTTTCTTAACAGTGCAGCCCATTAAGACATCCTGTCCAAAGCTGGCTTGCCATTTTTAAAAGAAATCCAGATAGCTTTCTGCATTCATTTTAACAGTATAATTACATACATATGCAAGCCAAGAGTTCTCAGTTTCACATAAAGATTCACATACTGTATATTTTTTTAACCATAGAGAAGCAAAGGGAGCAAGAAAGAATATAATTGTCAAGTGAAGGAGTGGAGAAAACGTGAAAACTGTGGGACCATTGGAGTGACCAGTTTGTAGATGCCACAAGGAAGATTTGATTGTACAATCAGACAGGAAAGAGACAGACAATTGGCAGGAAAGGGGAGAATAAAATAAATCCTTGCTTTTAATTCTCACTGCATAACAAATGGGACAGGGTCTTACCGAACCCTGACCCCCTTTAAGAGGGAACCTTTTAAAAAGCAGGTTTCCATAACCTTCTTTCATTTCTCTTTTGACATTACCTTATAACATTTACAGTTGTTCACATACTGTATGCAGCATCTCTTTTTTGTGACAACTATTACAGCAAACATTTCAGTGATGCACACACATTTTTCCAACCTTCTGAATTACCAGTTCCTGAACCATATGACAGAAAATCAGCATTGACATTCTATTTTCTGGATTTGTGCATCAGTTTGAATTTCAATGGCTGTAGTGTCAGGTACCACCTTATGATTCTGGGATTTTTATTCTTCATTTGATTAAACCTCATTTGATTAAACCAACAGAGAGGATTGTAATGCCAGCTCCTAGCAAACAAAACATAAAGGATTCCTTTGCCCATTTTGCAGCAAGGCATTCTTTTTGAACAGTGGAGTAAGTTTTCTCTTTAGCATGCAATTTCCTACTGATATATAGAATAGCCCTTACGACAATGGAATATATTGCAATATATTGAAAAATATGTGCTAATGTATGTCGATACACTGAGAAATACATTGTCCTAGTGTAATATATATTTTATATTATTAAATATATTTTTAAATATACTGACATAATATATTTCTAACTCATAAAAATATGTCACTATATTAAGAAATACATTAATTCAATGAAATGTAATACACAGAGTATTTCAGCATATACTGAAAATATATATTTCTAATTAAGTAAATTGTAAATGATCTAATTCTTGTTAAATGTATTGAAAGAATATATTTTATTAAAAAAATGAAATGCATTTCAATACACTGGAAATTATGTTAAGTATGTCAATACATTGATGAAATACATTAAACAATAAATCTCAGAAATATATAATCATAAGGTATTTCTGCCTCATGCATTGCTTGAGATTATCATGTCAATCTATTTAGTAATACATTGCCTGAAATATATTAGTATATTTCAAAATGTATACTGTATTCCTTGTATGTTAAATATGTTTTTCATATTTGTTACATATATTTTTTATATATGTTACACGTTACATATATTTTTTATACATGTTACATATATTTTTTATGTTACATATAGTTTTTGTAAATGCTTAGTCTTGTTCCATGTGTATATTTGCATAACTAATTTTCATATTTCAAAAACATAGTTTATCAGTCAAAATCATGATAATTTCTAGTTGTACAATAATTTTGAATTTACAACATTAGCTTACAGACTGAAAGGAAAGGTACAAGTTATAAAGCAGGTGCATGTAGGATCTCACTCTGACCTAAAAGTGAAACAAAATAGGGTGGTATAAATACTGATATTAGCCCTTGTGTATGCACAATGCTTAATAAGCATGAGTTTGTGAGGCAAGTCTAATATGTAAGTATAAAGGTGTAAAATGTCTGAGTTAAAGCTGCACTGTAAAACAATAATTTCAATGTAAATATCTCCAATGTTACTAACAAGATGAACTCCAGTTGTACAGATAAATGTACATTAAATCATAAATAATTCCTGTTTTTTTGTCTGGTTAAGTAAATAGTTATATTAGTATCTATTACACATGTATATTACATACATTTGTAAATATAGGAACAACATTTGAAATACAAAAAAAAAAAAAAACAAACATTTATACATATATTGGCATTACACCACTAACATATATTTATGATCCTTATTTCAATGTATTTGGAATGTAATTAATATATTTTGCAATATACTGTACAGATACATAGTATACTAAAATGACAATAATGTGTATATTTACAGTACATTGCAATATATTTGCAGATTTTAAAATATGTAGAAATATATTGATTTTCCAATACATTACAATATATTATAAAACAAGTAGATTGGAATATATTTCACCATTTGTAAATATATTGTTAATAATATATTTTAAAATATATTTCATTTTCATAAAACAGGGTTTTAAATAATTGATTAGCAGTTTTTTTTTTCTTGGGACAATACTAACTGTTCAGAAAGTATTTATATAGGTTTTCTAGAAGTGTTATGTTTGTTAAACACAGTGAGGCAGGTGCTATGCTTTTCACAATGTTTTAGCACTTTTATGAGCAAAACACTAATCAATGTTTAGAGTTAAATAAAACCCTGATAAGAAAGGATAACAAAAGATAAAAACCCCAGAACAAATGCTCCAAGGCAAGGGTTACGCTAGAAGAGCATTTGGCCATACAGCCAAATTTCAAAGAGAAATACAATTGCACATAACCACAAAATGCAAGCATTATGGGAAACATATGCAAATCCCAACAGAGGAATTTGAACTGGCTCAACTTTAAACAGAATTGCATGGTATCAAAAGGCCTTACAATGCAACCAGTAAAGGCTGAAAGCAGCAGAGACAGACAAGTTTCATCTTTGTTATGACTCATCAGTGTGCAACATATGTAACTCAGCTCAGAGGGAGGGAGTCAGCCTTAGGAGGGTCTTACTTGTTTAGGTTATGGGGATCCCATAGTGAAGAAGAACCACAAAAAATAAGAATCCCAGAATAAATGCCCTGAGGTAAGGGTTACCCTGGAAGGGCATTTGGCCATACAGCTGAATTTCAAAGAGAAACATAATTGCACATGCTGCAAAAATGCAAAGCATCATGGGAAGCATATGCAAATCTCCACAAAGGAATTTGGACAGGTTTAACTTTAAGCAGAATTGCATGGTGCCAAAAGGCCTCACAATTCAATCATCTTTTGTAGTTTTTCTCTATCATGGGCTCCTCTTGATGCAAACAAAGTAAGACCCTCCAAAGGCTGGCTTCCTCCCTCTGTGCTGAGTTACAGATATGGCACTTTGATTAGTCCTAACAAGGATGAAACACATCTGTGTCTGCTGTTCTCACTATTTGCTGGTTGCATTGTGAGGCCTTTTGGCACCATGCAATTCTGCTTAAAGTTCAGCCAGTCCAAATTCCTCAATGTTGATTTGCATATGCTTCCCATGATGCTTTGTATTTATGGGGTATGTCTAACTTTGTTTCTGTACAGAACTGAGATGTTCCTTCCCATCTATACTGTGACTCAGGATTGCACCTAGACCTACCTTTGATGCATCTATCTGTAATATGAATTGTTTCTCAAAGTCTGGATTCTTAAAAAAGGGGCTGAACATAATGCAGCCTAGATAGCCTGAAAAGCTTCATCACACTCTTGAGGACCATTTCACATTATTCAGGTACCATTTTTTGTGAGTTCAGTGAGGGGAAGAGCGAACTGGGCAAAATTGGGTACAAATCTCCTGTAGCAACCAGCCATACCAAAAAATTACTTGACATGCTTCTTTGCTTTAGGGACATGACTGTTAGCTACAGCTTCTATCATTGGGCATTTTTGGCTTTACTTCTCCATTTCCAAAAGTATAACCCGAACATCTGGTTTCCTGTATGCCTAATGTGCACTTAGTAGGATTAATTGTCAGACCTGCATTTTTGGTAGATTGGATAACTGCTTGTAGGTGTTCCGGGTGGCTTTTCGAGTCTGGACTGTACACCACAACATCATCCATGTAAGCAGCACAATAACCAGTGTGAGGGCTAGAATAATATCCATGTACAGCTGGAATGTAGCAGGTGCACCATGCAAACCAGACAGTGTGGTGATGAACTGATAGAATCCAACTGGAATGGAAAATGCAGTTTTGTCACTGGATTCTTTAGCTAGGGGAATTTGCCAGTAACCTTTGGTGAGATTGAGTGTCATAATGTACTTGGTACTTGCCAGTCTGTCCACCAAATCATCTATCCTGTGCATAGGATAACTATCAAATACGGACACTTGATTAAGTTTCCTAAAATCAAGGCAGATTCGTACACTCCCCTTTTTTTATTTACAACCGCTGTTGGTGATAACCAAGCACTTCTCCATTCAGTGATACCCAACTCTTTCATTTTCTTGTTTTGGTTTTTCCTTACCCATGTTTGAGCTTAACAACCCTGGTAATCTGTATGTCTTTTGTCTGATAGGGCAAGCATTCTCTATCACTCTAATGTGCATGACCCCTTTTGCTTGGCCTGGCAGTGTGGTTAAAGTACTTTTAAATGTCTTTACCAAGTTATGAATTTCTGCAGTTTGTTCTATGGGTAAGGAAACAATTACCTTTACAGCATCAGAAGTTAAAGTTTGTTCCAGTCTGTCATATGCTTAGGGTTTATGATTTTTGGTTATAATTGATTATAATCGATAATCACAGATGAAACACCACCGAGGTGATTTTTTGTGGTTATAACTGAAAACCCCCCAAAAATGGCAATGGGCGTGTTGTATGCAAATGACACACAAGTGTCACATGCAATGATGAGCAGTGCTGGGTGGACAAAATCCAGCGATTCCAAACACAAAGATGGAAGGCGGGCAGTTGAAAATAAAATTGCCTTGATGTTCCAAGAGCCCCAAACAATAAGCTGTGGAGCACAAAGATTTTATTGTCGAGGAATTACATGGCAGGAGAACTCTCGTCTGCAGGTTTTGTAGAGTTACTGTTCCGGTGGTACCCAGAAAAACCACCATCTGTATCATGGAGCATATTCAGTCTAAAATCCACATCAAACAAAAGCAGCCATCAGAGAAGGAAGAGCATGGACTGAATCAAATGTCCCTCTCTGAAATCATCACAAGATTCAAGATAAAAAGAGAGAATGAAAGGGACATAGCAAACGAGTTTGCCCATGCAAGGATTCAGTCGGGTGTTAGTCTGCATCAAACCGACGGTGCTCTAGGTGAACTGTTCCGGAAATGTGATCCAGCTGTTCGAAGAATGCCTAAAGCAGTGCAAATGTACGACAGATATCTGCAAGAGGTATTTAATGCAGACGTCGAGCACATACTTGATCTAATTAACAGAACTCTAATTTCTATAACAATAGACGAAACTCCTGAAATGCATGGCGACGCTGCTGTGGCAGTACTCTTTACTTTTGCTGACTGACTGAATGGCTGGAATCGGAGAACAATAATGGCTGACCTGGATGCTGTGGAATGTTGCAATGCCATGTCCATTGCTGCCTTAATTCAAAACGTTCTGGACCTGTATGGAAAGAGCTGGGAGGATGTAGCCTGCATATGCAGTGGTAGCGCCTGCTACATGCAAACGTTCTGTGAGGATCTTCGCATTGCTGAGTCTCAGTTCAAAGCATTCCCACTGCGTGATCCTTGTCACCTTCTGGACATTGTTCTAAGTCTGCACTGAGCTCCTCTAACCTTTTGAAAAAGGTAATAGATTTTATCTTGCATTCGGGGGTTATGTTCAAATATGTTCGTGAACTGAAAAGAAAATATTTAGCAATCTGCTCACGGCTAGGAGTCAAGCAAAAATTAATTCCTAGAGTAACTCATAATGGCTGGTACTCAGTTATCGAGGTTGTTGAAAGTTTGCGTGCCATGTGGAGATCATTCACTGTTTTCTTATTAAGTGAAGATGCTGTAAGAAAGAAATGAGAAGACCTGAGATAGCACATAGACTCAGAAGTAAAAAAAAAGAACACTGTGTACTGCATTTTTAATTTTCTTAGCGAGAACATGAGACCTGTAATTGTTATAATGAAGAGACTGGAGTCAGAGCACACTCAAGTTCATCAAGTGTTTAACACTATAGGAGGGGACACAAACATCTTCTTTGAAAGTAAAATTGATGGTGGCAGTTCAGAGTTTGACTCAGCAGCAAATGCACTTCTAGGGTGTCTGCCTTTAGAGACACAACAAATCCTGGAGGAAACTTTTCAGTTGTTCTAAACAGCTATGTATGACAAACAGCAGTCAGTTATAGCAAGAAATATCCCAAATCCAACAATGTGATTCAAATTAAATGAAGCTTCGCTGTGGTACTCATCACAAGTTTTTGATACATTCAGAAGAAACAAATTCTCTTCAAACTTCGAAACTTACCAGTTTATCTTTGACAAGTTCAACAAATCAGACACTGGCTTGCTTTGTTTCCAGTTCAATGAGTACATGGCAGAACCAATACCCAGTAATACAGATTTAGAAGTGCACCAGTATTGGAGGGGAAAACTGAAGCAGTGGCCAGAATTGAGAGAATGTGTTTTGTCTATTCTTGCATTGCCTGTCTCTAGTGCAAATGTAGAGAGGTCATTCTCAGAAATTAGAGCTTTAACTGCCAGGAAAGAAAGAGTTAACAAGCACTAAAAATGCATTATATGATTTATTACAATAAGTTCATCATTTAATTTAAATGAATTATCTTGCAATATTTATTGCTAAGTATTTATTGCTATCAGTATGGAGCAATCAATATGGTGTAATATCTATGGTGCTGCTATTGTCTATAGTGCCAATAATGGGACTCGTGGAATACCTATGGTGCTAAAATGGACATGTGCAATATTCAGACTTATTAATGTGCTAACAGCCAATATTTATGTCATCAGCATCATGAATTGTGGTGCACAGTGCATTTTCAAACATTTTTTTATTTATAAGAATAAACACTGACAAATGATTCAATTTGTTGTGAATGAATCTGTTAACACCAGAAAAAATAGATTTCTATGATTTCAAAAATGTACAAAGAAGGTAGAAAATAGGCACTGTTTTTTTTTAGAAAAATAAACACCTAAAACCAGAAACCCTACATACGCTAAATCAATATTGTCTTTAGCAGTTTCTGGTAATACTGACAAAGCAACCTTTGGTATTTTTTCAACCCCTTTCTTCCGGAGGTTAGCATGTAGCTGTCGTGTAAATGTATCTCCAATCACATTTTGTCTTCCTGTTGATTGTCCTTATGTCTATCAGTAATTTTGAGCTTCCTTGTAACTTGTATTTGAACTGTTTCTTTTTTGTTTGCCTTGTTCTTTTTTTTTTTTTAATTGTTTAACCAATTGTTCTCTCCCAGGTCTTGCCTGAAAATAGGCATCATTATGTCTAGTGCTCTTACCCGGTAAACAAAAACAAACAGATAAATGTCTTGGTAGGACTTTTCCTATCAGGGGTCTCAGTCTCATAGTTAACTGTATTGGTACATCTAACCACTTTATAAGGCCCTTGCCACTTCATTAACAGTTTATTTTCTGTAGTGGGTAACAGATACAAAATCTTTTCACCTGGTTCAAAAATGTTTTATTTTACACATGGTCATAATACACTTGCTGCTGTTTTTGGGCTTCTTCCTGATTGTTGTGGGTAATTTCAACATGTTTTGCCAGTTTCTTTCTCTGTGCACACATATAAGATGTAAAAGATTGTTTCTGAGCAGGGTTATCATCCCATGTTTTCTTACATCTAGTGGTACTCTATGTTGTCTATCATACAACATTTTAAAGGATGAAACACCTGTTGATGCCTGTGGCACTTCTCTGTACATAGAAAGAAGGTAAGTTAAGTATTGGTCTCAATCTTTCCCTTCATCTTTCACAAACCTTTTTAACATGCATTTTAGGGTTTGATTAAAATGCTCAACAAGACTGTCTGTCTGAGGGTGATAAGGGGAAGTTTTTATGGCAGTGATACCTAGTAGTCGGTACAGCTCTTTCAGTAATGCAACACCAAATTAGTACCCCGATCAGTAATAATCTTATTAGGTATGCCCAACCTGCTGAAAATGTTGGCAAGCTCTACTGCCACTTTTGGGTCTGTGACAGTATGAATTTGAACTGCCTCTGGATATTAAGTAGCATAATCACATACTACCAAAATGAATCAATTACCCTTTTTGCTTTTCTCTAAGGGGCCAACCACATCCATTGCAGTTCTTTTCAAAGGAACATCTATCAAGGGAAGGGATGGCAGGGCACCTTGTCTTTTTTAGTTAGTAGGGATACTTTCTGACATTCAGCACAAGAACTGCAATAGGTATCAACATTCTCATGAATTTCAGGCCAGTAAAATCTGTACAACAGGTTGGCAAGGGTGAGATCTCTCCCTGAGTGACCAATCATAGGACTATCATGTGCAATCTGGAACAATTCAGTTCTATACTTCTTTGGTATGATCAATTGTTTTATCTGTGTCTGTGTCTGAGGATTAACCCAAACTCTGTACAGTAGCCCATTAGATTTTTTAAAAATTGGTTCACACTGCTTTTGTTTTACCCCCAGCTACCTAAAATAATGTTGGAGAGAAACATTGTTAGTTTGTTCAGAAACAAAATCACAATCAGTTATCGGTTTAGTTTCAACATTTTCATGTATCAGCCCCCTTATGCCCATTGGTCTTTTGTTGCCACTGTTTTTTTAGGTGTCTTCTTTACTTCCTGGACTTCTGGATCTTGGAGCTGGGCTCAAACAAAACCAAATCAAAGTCATCAAAAGGAAAAGAGTCCTCAACATCTGAGATTTTCTTTGTCTGTGCTCTTGTTATCACAGCTGCTGAAACAGTAGGATTTATTCTCTCTGTGATTAACTTCACAAATCCTGGAAAGTCATTTCCAATAATCACAGGTACAGGTAACTCTTAGGTGCTACTCCCACTTTCATTTGGTGCAATAGCCCATTCATTTTCAGAGTCACTTGGGTGGTGGGATAGTATCGGAGTGTCGCTGTGGATATATATGATCCCAGTACCTGATCCTTTTGCACAGTCTTTTCTCAGAGCTTCAGCATGCACTAAGGTCTGTCAGCTTGCCAAATCTATAAGTCCCTTCACAGTCTTATCCCCCACCTTGCCATCTGTTAAATATGTGCCCCAATTTGCTAAGGTCAAATTTGCTTCAGTGTTACCCTCCTTATTTTTATGGCAGTTTCTTGCAATAATGGTCTGGCTTATTACAATTATCACAAATAAAGTATTTGGGTGCAGATTTGTTACCTGCCCCCCATCAGAGTTTTTATCTGACCTGGAGTTAAATCAGGAAAAAGAGCATCTTACTGGTCCCTGGATGTTACTTCACTGCTGCAGTGTCTGACTGACCATCTGATAGTCCTCACCCAAAGAAACAGCCTTTTCCCCACTTTCTGGTCTGTTTTTTTTTAACTCAAAGCTGCACATCTGTGGGATGGATGTTGATGAATTGCTCCATTGCAAATATGTCAATGATCTGTGGACTGTTTTGCCCTCTGGTTGGAGCCATTTAATGAGGAGTTCTCTGAGTCAAGTGAAGGCTTCTCAAGAATTGTTGACTGAGTTGTACTTCAGGGACCAGAATCTCTGCCTGCAGGTCTGTCCTGAGATGTCATACAGTACCTTTTAAGGATACCTCTTCTCACAATGTCATAGTTTTCTGACTGCACAGTGTGCATATTGCTGTAGGCAAGTTGGACATTACCTGTCAGATAAGGTACCAGCCTGATTGCCCATTGCAGCTTTGGCCATTGGCAGGCTCCAGCGACACTTTCAAAAGTTGTCAGGTATGCTTTAATATCATTCAAGGGACACAACTTTGTAAGTTTAATGTCTTTTAAGCTGTTTTTGTTTTGCTGATCTGCTAGACTGGTACCAGATCCTGCAACTTTGATGACTTGCAAGGCATCCAGCCATCACTGCTCCAGTCACTGTGTCCCTTCCCTTCTCTTCTCTTCTCTTCTCTTCTCTTCTCTTCTCTTCTCTTCTCTTCTCTTCTCTTCTCTTCTCTTCGCTGCATCTCTTATCTGTACCTCATGATGCTGCATCTCTTTTTCTCTCTGTTTCTCAGTCTCTCTTTGATGTATAGTCCACCATTTGATGAAAGTAGACATGCTTTCAGGTTCTTTACCTGCTTATTTTTCTTCTTCCATCTTTTGTGCTGGCTGTACAGTCTTAATTTGGACTTTTGTTTCTGATTCTAGTTTGGCTGCCATTCTTTTGGTAATCACTCCTGGGCATGCTGTTGCAGGATCCTTACCTTTCTTCTATGCTTCCTGGTACAAGGTCAAGTACCTATGCACAAAATTCCTGACTAGAGTATGCATGGCATAAATCCAATTGATAAGACCAACTGTCATAGAGGTATAGGTCAGGAAGCACAGCCACACCAGGAGAAGTTGTAAAAGTTGCAAGTAGTAATTTATTATTAACAATAAAAAAAAATTAATTGTACAGGACAATACTTCACAAAGGCAGTACAAACAAGAATCCTTCCTCTGAGTCTCTCGCTCCCTCTCAACAAAACATTGTTCTCTTTTTATATGAGATGTATTTGCTTTGCAGTTTAACCTCTGCATCCTGTTGGTGTAAGTTTCAACTCTTGTTTTTCACAAAAATGCAAGAAAACTTTTTTTATTGACCTTCTTATGACCAGCCCAAAGAGTACATTAACCTTCTTAACAGATGCAGCCAATTAAGACATCCTGTCTAGAGCTCCTATGTCAACAGCCTTGTGAAGGTCAACATACAGCTCAAGGTTAAATCCTTGTATTAAAGACTGCTATTTTTAAAATAAACCCAAATGGCTTTCTGCATTCATTTCAACAGTATGTATATATATATATATGCAGTATATCTATATTTAAAAACAAAGAGATCTGTTTTACATACAGATTCTCACATATTTTTTTAACCACAGAAAAGCAAGGGGAGAAAGAAAGAATAGAAACAGCAAGTGAAGGAAGGGAGAAAACAGGGAGAAACTGTGGGACCATCAGAGTGACCAGTTCCTAGGTGACACAAGAAAAATGTGATTGTACAATCAGATAGGAAAGAGAAAGACAAGTGGCAAGAAAGGAGAGGAGAAAATAGATCCTTGCTTTTAACTCTCTCTGTGTAACAAATGAGACAGGGTGTTATCCAACTCTTTCATAGGAAGAGACTAAATGTGGACAATAGCCATCAAGGTAACAGACTAAATGAGGACACCAGACCTTGTAACAGACTAAATGAAGACCCTGGACATGGCAACAGACTAAATGGGGACACCAGACATGATAACAGCCAAATGAGTTCACCAATCATTGTCACAGACTAAAAGGGGACACCAGACTTGGTAACAGACTACATGAGGACAATGAAAATGCTATCTGTAGAAGCAGACCACCCCATTGTAAGACATGTATTTTTATTTATTTATTTGAAAATTGGTGACTTGAGAGAGGAACACTAAGCCAATGCTTATCCTAGGTGCAATGCAGGGGGAAGGGGATTAAAATAAAGATGCAAGAGCAAGAAAATAAACAATAATAGTGGTCGGTACAATCCAACCATAATAAAATAAAATGACGACAAATTAGTAGAACAGTGAGGTGATTAAAAGTACAAGTTGGATACTGAGTGACTGAGATTGTACCAAAATGCAGTTGTGCAATAAATATAACAGATGCTGTTGGCTAGAATGGGAAAATTGAAGCAACAGCAATCAAATATAGAATATTATCAGGTCAAAAAGTCCTCAGGCAACTAATCAGTGAACTCACTCATGATGGGGCAATACAAGACCTGGTACTCACTAACAAGGATAGTGTTGCAGATGTCAAGGTGAGAGGCCACCTTGGGCTAGTGATCACCATATGATGTGGTTCAATATAAGGATGGCTGCAGAATTGAAGCACATAAGGGCAAGGATCCTGGACTCCAGGGGGGCAGATTTTATACAGAGGGATGAATTCCTCAGGGATGACCTGGTGAGGACGGGAGTGGCCTGGATGGGGTGGAGTAAGCGTGGGTGAAGCTAAAAGAGAGCATAGTAAAGGCGACAAACATCTGCATCAAACAAGTGAGCAAAAGCAAGAGGAAAAGGACACGGCTATGGTTATTGAAAGAAGTGGCTGAAAAGGTAAAGGCAAAAAGGGTAGCATTCAGAAGGTATAAGAAGGTATAAGAAGATGCAAAGGGAGGAGGATAGGGAGGTGCAAACAGAAGGGATAATAATAGCTTAGGAGGTAACAAAAGGGGACAAGACATTTTTCAGGTATGGAAGTGAAAAGAGGAAGATCTGGGGTAGAATTTTAAGTTTAAAAAGGGAAGAGGAGGAATGTGTAGAGGGGAACAAGGAAAAGGAAGACATCCTGAACAAATACTTTTGTTCAGTCTTCACAGAGAAACAGAAAGGGAGGGGCCACAAAAAAGCATCAGAAACTTTGGAGGGAGGAAGGTAGACACCAGTACCTTTTTCAGAGGAGAGAGTCCTGAAGCTACCCACTAATCTGAAAGTGGAAAATCAAAGGGCCAGACAGGGTGCATCCAAGGGTATTGGGAGAACTCAGGGCAGTACAGGCTGCACCTCTGACAGTCCTATTTAACAAGTTATTGGAAACAGTAGTTGTTCTAAAGGACTGGAGGAGGGTAGATGTAGTCCCACTACACAAAAGCGGTAGCAGGGAGAAGGCCAGCAAGGTGCCCAATGATATGGGTGACTTAAACTGAGCGACTCAGTTTGAGTGCCTCTGATTACTGTGACCATCACAGGATGGCAAGGAGCAGTTATAGCAAGGTTGAGTGGTCAAAACAGTAAGAGGAAGAATAAAGCGACCGGGATAGGGAGGTACTGTGAGGAAGTACATAGGTGAATGTTTGGCCAGGCAGTTCCCAACTGGCCATTTGGTGTGGAGGCATGAGTAGTGCCTCCAGTGTGCAACCCAGGTTTGGAGCGCGGTCTGAGGGAATAGTGTTTTGTTTTCTAGTGTTGTGACTTAGGTTTTTTTTAAATTTGTATTGTGTTCCCCTGCCCGATATCTGGGCAGGTGGTTCCCCCGTAATGGCTTCATGCTCCCCCCTGAATATCCTCCCTCGAATGGTTCCTGTACCCTAGTGTCAGGCTCCTCCTGGAATTGATTATATGGGGGGAGTGGTGGGCGCAGCCCCCCACATAAAAAACCTTCATACAGATTGCCCCAGAGACTGTTGCAGAACCTTGCTGTATATGGTTCCACTGTAGTGCATGTTACCGTTTTAGTCATCAGTGATATGCACTCACTCATTCGTCAGTCGCTATTATATCTTCGCTGATGCCACATGGATCCATCTGGTAATTATAGGCCATCAATCTGACATCAGTGGTGGGAAAGGTGACAGAATCAGTGTTAAAGAATTGTGGAAAATCTTGAATCTGGAGGTGGGGGTTACATAACCTGAGGCAGCATGGATTCACAGGGGGGAGGTCATGTCAAACAAATCTGATAGAGTTCTTTGACTGGGTGACAAAGGTGTTGATCAGGGTGGAGCAGTGGAGGTGGTCTACATAGAGTTTAGTAAGGTCATCGATGCCATTCTACATAGGAGACTAATAAGCAAGCTGGGTAGCTTAGTAGTGGGTCCAAAGGTAGTAAACTGGATAACCCATAACCAGGGCTGAGGTCCTTAAACTTCTAAATACCATCTCTGACAGTGCTAGCGTGGGCTCTGCTGGTCTTGAACACAGGTTACTGAAACTTGCTTCTCTCTTTATAGCATTCCCTGGCAAAGATTTTTAACCTATCTCTTCACAGCTTAGTTCCTGTTATTTGGAAAATAGCCAGAATAATTCTGGTTTTCAAAAAAGGGGACCCTAAGGACATCACAAACTATTGCCCCATAGCTATCCTCTCTGTTCAGGGCAAAATTCTAGAGAAAGTGGTAACTACACAAACCATATCCTTGCTACTGGACAACAATCTTCTCTCTGATAGGTAACACGGTTTCCATAAAGGTCATAGTACTTCCACAGCCTTTCTTAAATTTACTAGTGATGTTCTTACTGCCATGGACAAGGGCCTTCTCACTGGTGTGATTTTCATAGATTTTACTAAAGCATTTGATCTCATCGACCACCCCCTTCTCCTTGTGAACCTGCTATCTCTGAGTTTCTCACCACAAGTAGTGGAACTGGTTTGATAGCTACCTATCTAACCGGCAACAGGTTGTGAAATTTAACTCTGCCACTTCTAATCCAGCAGTTATTAATAAAGAAGTTCCTCAAGGGTCCATTCTTGATCCTCTCCTATTCTCCATTTTTATCAACAAGATCTTTCTATCTACACCTTTGTGCTCATCCCTGCTGTACGCTGACAACCTGATTCTATATTACAGCTCCAGGAATATAGCTGACATCAACCAAGCTTCTCATCTGATTTCAGGGCCATTCAGACCTAGTTCTCCAATAACAAGCTTGTCTTAAACGCTAGCAAACCTCAAGCAATGCTTTTTGTGTCAGATGTCAAGCTCAGAAACAATAACAACAAACTAAAAATTCCCAGGTGGTGGCACTTTGTTGGCACTGAGGTACGCATCCGTGTCTGCAAAATGACAGAAAAGGGGGTGTTTTTCAAAGTGCTAACACGGATGCTTGCCTCCATGTATTTTATTGATAGGGTATTTTTTCTTGATATGTTGCACCGCGATTTTCAAAACTAGGGGTGTGTCCAGGGTCCAGCCCCCCTACTCTGTCCCAATCTGGCTTCAAATCACAACGTGGGTCACAGCGCCCCCCCTCCAGCACCCGCTGTACTGTACCAGATCACTATTCTGCTGCTGGGAATCCCAGGAATGAGCACATTGCCAGTACGCCTGAAGTTTGCCAGGCGTTGCACTGCAATGTTGTTGTTTTTTGCCTGCTTTGGGTTTTGCACCACTTGAGAGGAGCTTTTATGTGTTGCTGGCTCCATATAATTGATACTGAGTGCGGTCGCCCTTGATGGGGGGAATTGTGGATGCGGGGCCCTGTCACTTAAAATTAAAACGCATCCGATTTCCAACTATGTCTCATATTGGACTCTTTTTTCGACTTAGATTTTACTCTCCTTTTATTTTTAATTGACATTGTCTTTCTTTGACTTTACTGACTCAACTGTAAAGTTTGCTTTGGGTTGACAGTGTAAGGGGTTCTTCTTGGAGCTCCTAGATCTGCATGACTGTTTTGTGCAAAGCACCCGAACGGCAGTACTTGTCTAGCTCAGGGGTTCTCAAATGGTGAGGCCAGCCTCCCTTGGGAGGCCCCAACCTGTTCCGGGGAGGCTCAAGCAAGTCTGAAAAAGTACTCTATTTAAATTTTGAGTTTTATACATTTTGTGTGAAGAGATGAAGCAAACTGAAAAAGGACAATAATAGGTGAATTTTATGTATTTATTTACTACTAGGTGACAAGGGAAGATGAATGAGCCAAGGCTCATTTCAGGGAAGGGTATGGAGTGAATACATTTCAAAAGGTAACTGCAAAGCAATCAAGAAATACACACTGAACAATAGCGCAAACAAATATGAACAATAAACTAATAATGAGTGGTGGTAATCAATCAATTTGTAGACTGATGACAGAACAGCCCAAATACAAGGATTTAGCACAGAAATGGTAAGTGCAATAGCAGGAAGGAGCAAAGTAATCCCTGAGAAGTTTCTTATGAGCAGGGATGGAGGGGGAGAGGCAAAGTAAGTAGGAAGGTTATTTCATATAGAGAGGAAACAGAAAAAGTAGTCTGACCCATGAAGGTACTGCAACAAGGGGTAACAATGGTTCAAGAATGAAAATAGCGGAGCAAGTAGGCTGGCCTGCATGTGTGTGTGTGTGTGTGTGTGTGTGGGGGGTGTTACAATAAGCTGAATAATAATATTTGTTTATTTTATTTATTTGTTATTCAGATAACACCTCTGAGCACAGGAGCTCTTTTTCAAAGGTTCCACGTCGGTATAAGACAAAGAACTGAATGTGTGCCAGGTACTCAGAGGGATTTCAATTTATTCATGGTGTACTGCGCAAAGTACAGTATGTTATTTTTCTTTGGAGAGGCCCAAGATTATTTCAGTTTTTGGGGGAGGCTCAAAATCTTTTCCATGGATTTGGGGAGACTCACTGTGACAAAATCTGAGAACTATTGGTCTAGCTTGATAACAATTGTTTTCACTTGATGACCACACTGCACATAGAATGCCTTTCTATTATTTTTTTTTTAGTTGCAGTTAGATGCTGTCATTACCAGTATTTTACTTCCCATGCAAAATGTACTGTGCCCACCGATGCCTAGTTTTTACTATTCCCCCATTTGCAGAGCTATTTTTTAATTATTTTTTGTCAGTCTAGTAATATGCTGTTGTAAAGATGGCACTATAAACTGATGACTGAACCTGCTCTTTTTAATGTACTGAATTGAGCTTCCTTAAGGCAGCCTCTGAAGTTTATGATATTTTCAAACCTTCCCTTGCTTCAATTATATGCTGCCATAACCTCTCTCACCAAATGCTAGAGTTCATTTATGTGTTTCTCTTGCGGTTTTGAAATCTGTTATAATTTTTTGCTCCTACAACCACTATTGGTAGGCTGTTCCATGGTATCATATCCCTTTCTGTGAAAAAAGACTTTCTCACGTTACCCCTTGCCTGGAACCATTCACTGACAACGTCAATTGGCTGATTTCAAATGAGAAACTGGAAAGCGTAGCGAGAATACGTAACAAGAAATGGTTAGAACTTAGCAAATTACATTTCCTGAGCTACAAATTTACTTATAGTAGGGTGTGTTTTTCCCCCAATTGTCTATAGTGGGACAGTTAATGGAGAAAATATGAAAAGCTGTCTGTACTGTTTCTTGTGTTATTCCACACAAGGTTCAGTACTGTAATACTGATTGTAGCCAGCAGCACTACTTCAAGGTTTTGGGTGTAAAAAGGGCACTATAAGCTGAAAGTGCGATGATGGAAGTGTGTGGTGGTGGTGGGGGGGGCAAGGGGCAAAGGAAGCCACATCCTCGTTATTGGACAATTGAAATGACTAACAAAAAGCTGGCAGCAGTCAACATTTGCAATTCTCAGGCAGCATTCCCAGTGTGTAAATAGTGAGCTGGGAACAGAAATCTAAACCTGGGAATGTGAAACTATCTAGAAGCTGAACTGCTCTGGAATTATTACTAGTAACAGAATGATCATGCAGTCTCATACAATAGTTTTGTTCTGTGCAGTTCTGAGTGACTATTATTTTTTAATTTTTTGATAAAGATTTCTCCCCAAAAATATGCCATGCACATTTTCAGCAATACAGCAACTTATAAAGTTTCACATTTCCAGGTTCTCATTTATCGTTCCCATGTCAGTAATTGCAAACTTTGACTGCTGCCTGCTTTTGAGGTTTCCCCTACTTTATTGAAAGTGATTGTGGGTGTTGCCCTTGGTTGTGGGTGCCTCCTCCCCAACAACCACATACACGCCAGCTTTCTCATACTGCATTGTTTTATCAAAATCGCAGATATGAGCGAATAATAGCTACAAGCAGTGCTGTCAGTTACAACGGGGGTCAGGGGGACAAGGGTGTTTACCCAGGGTATGTAGTGGGATGGAAATAGTAGATGGATGTTCACAGCTAGAGACATGTTAAAGTGTATTATACCATGTACCTCAGACACTGTCCAGTCAGATAGGCAGGCTGGCACCTTACCTGTGTTGATTATCTACCATTATACAATGGGGTATGAAAATCCTGTAACCTCATTGGTCGAAACAGATCACATGACTGTGGTAAATCCTCCAGTATACCCACTGTAAAACTTTTATGTCACTATAAAAACAAAACAACAAGTTGAATATTGTATAATAGCAATATACCATGACAGGGAGTGGGTATATGGGTGGATTTACCACTTCTGGTGTTGTTAAGTCACTCGGCTGCACCTCGTGACCGAACCACACCAGGCGTGGTAAATCCACCAATATACCCACTCCCTGTCATGGTATATTGCTTAATCACCGCAAAAGGTGCCAGCCAGCCACATGTTTAAAAAAAAACAGTCCGACGCTGAAATCACTGAACTCCAACCACCATCTTGTTTCCCCGCTAAGCGGGGATCATGAAACAACACCTCCATATGTCAGAAAAATATAAACAAAATACTGTGTAAGCTTGAATCTCTAACCATAAACAGGCTTTCTAACTGTTTCCCCACAACCACTTCCACCCGGCTCACCTTGAAATAATTTTTTTCTCAGTTTGGCTCCGCTCCATTCCCTGTACAGTCCCTCTCTCTCCCGAACAGTCCCTGTCTCATTTTGAACTCCCTGCTCTTGCTGTATCAATGACCGTATGAAAAAAAAAAACAGTAAACAAATTCCAGAGACTGCAACAAATTCCCCTGATTCCATTTTCAGCACGTTAACAGTAACCCGGAAGCTGTATGATGGCAACACAATGGGTGAAAACATGCTGCACATTTAACAGAACTATTTTTTTTAGCATGCTACAAATACATTATAAAATTAAAATGAAAACCCTAAAAATAAACACTTTTATTGTATCTAAAAAAAAAAGCGTACCATGAAACCATAGTATAATCGCAATAACCCACTCGGGGGATGTGGGTTATCGGGGGATTTACCACGGCTGGTGAGGATTTACCCACTCGGTTGCACCTCATGTGCAAACCACTCCAGCCGTGGTAAATCACCCGATAACCCACACCCCCTTGTGGCTTATTGCTTAATTGTTTGGTAGTCTGAGGACTGTGTTTTGACAAATCCAGCTGGCAAGCACTTTTTTTCCTTTAACTGACAATTCCCACCCATGACATACACACGGTCCCTGATATCTGCATTTGCGCAACATTATGACCTTTACAGTGATCAGCCAAAACACCTGTTGTAGCGTAATATAGATTTTTTTTTTTAAATGGCTAAGAGAATAACAATGTTACAACACGTGTTAATTACAGTTTTTAGGGAACTGCCATAGACAATGCTTGACTCACAAAGATCGGTACACTAGCTCTGTAAATCCAAACAGGCCAATAGACATCGTGATACACCATCAAAAAAGGGAATAAAATGATCTAGCATGCCGAACGCCTACATTAGCTGCCCCCCCCCCAAAAAAACAACTCAGTGGTCATCATTCATTCAGTTATACTATCGAGGTGCAGGTAATTTAATTAGGGGTAACGCATTTATAAACAAGACAAATTAGTAGGACAGCAGTGACTGATCAAGCTATGGAATGCACACACTCCACCCATATGTAACAAAGCCAAAATGTTCACAATATGTATACATTCATTCAACACTGTGTCACACATGAACCAAAAGTAAGATATTTACCAACCAAATTCAAGTGAATACTGCAACAGGTCATACAATTGGCACCACAGCAAATATGCAGTTCAGAACTACTGGCTTCTGACAGCCACTGGTGCATGAGGGTGACCCTACTGACATAGTTAACATTCTGATTTTCCGAGAATAGCCGAGTGCAGATTTTCCTCGGTTCAGCAGGCTGCATGTCAAATGGAAAGAGAAAAGCTCAGTCTGCACACACTTCAAAAAGGTGAGGAAATGCTGGCAGAAATTCAGACTGATTTTCGGCATGAGCACGTAAACATAAAGGTTTAAAAATGAATAACACAATGAATAAATAAACAGGGGCTCTTTAAATAATGTAAGGAAAATGTATGATTCTTACAATGCCAGTGCGGAGCAAAGTTTGGCTATTGCACCTCCTTCTTAATTTTATACTTCTACAATATAGTCGCTGTGAACAGTGGATGCACAACAGGTACTATTCTGTGCTGCTACACAATAATTTATATATGAAGGCATTGGGTTTTATTCAGCTTTTGAAAGGGCTAGCACTTTCAGATCGCAATCTGATGATTTTAAAACTGTTGTGACAAACTATGGCTGAATACCCCTGAGAGCATCATTAAACTTTTTTGAAGCAAGTGAAACATCTCACAGTGACTCTGGATTTTGAGGTATTGCTTTAAATTACTCCTCCTTACTAGAACACTTGCTAACTGCCTGAACCTGGCAGTGATTTCAACAAGCACAAGGAAGCTCCACTAATAGTTGAACTGCGAAGCAGATATTACACTTGACTATTTCCTAGTCCTTGAAACTGAAAAAGAAAAAAAACCTGACAACAGTATTTATAGAGCATGGACTCATAATAGCTATTAAATGTTATCTTATAACCTGTTGGACTCTGGTGTTTAAATGGAGCCTTCAAGTTTCTACTTGGCTGGGATTTATTTTCACTAATCTTATGTTTTTTTTCTTTTGCTAAATTAGCAGCAGTAATATAATTTTTAATGTTTTATATGCCTTATTATATTTTCTGTTTATCTGTTCATACATTTTATAAGGGTGAGCTGTCTTAATTGGCATGAGGTCACTGTGAATATTTAATGCAGGCACTGGGGTTTTATCAGGTAAAAACCCTGTTAATTCTATTTATAGAAGCTATTTAGAAGCTGTTAAATGCATATGCTAGCTAAGCAAGTATTATAAGCCCCATTTTTATAAGGTGTTCTTTTGTCTGGGGTAGTTTTATGATATTAAGAGCATATATTATTTATGCAGTGAGTTCAGGCCCTGGTAGGGCTCTGAAGGATGAAATAATTATTGTGTTTTATGATAATTATAACTGGATGTTCGTATTTAATAGGCCTGGTTTGCCTTTTTGTCCAGGGTTTGGAGTTAGTCAGGTTGGACCAGAGGGGTTCAATAATTTTGCCAGTAACAAGGAGCGGTGACTTTCAGATTACTACTAGTTCCATTCACAGCCATGAAGTATGGGAATCTTGTTGTATTTTCTCTTGGTCCTAATGATCCTTCCCAGCTAGACAATGTCTAGGGCTCATATGGGTTTATTGATTTACTTATACCATCAAATGTGTCTTTAGTTTGAAGTTAACATAAAGATGAGGTTAGCTCTAGTATATAGTTCAAAAATTATAAACTAGAATTAAACTCTGAAGGGATAAGTTAAATTAATAGATCCTCAATTGATTTTTGCTGGTGTAATTTAAAATATATTTATTATGCTGCTGATTGATATTTATTATGGTATTTATCCATAAGCTCTATTTCTGATTTCAATCATCAAACTATTAAGAAACACTCATGGAGGGACCCTGAGGGCAGTGGACTTGCACTCACAGTGACACCCATGGCAAATCCGCAATGAGAGATGCTATCGCCACCCACACAAGCTTTTACATACAGTTATTACTGTTTAACAACATTATGTGTACATGTGGTGCAAATCCATTACCACCAGGATTACAACATTAGTTCTCATGGTAGGTTCCTCACTTGAAGCAAAAAGGGGTGTTGCAGGCCATACTGACTCCTTGTTTTTGTATTAAAGGGTCAATTTTTCTGCAGGAAAAAACAAGGAAAGGGGTCATTTCTAAAATGTGCAGATGAGCATGGGTACAACTTTTTACAGAGAGTGCCACCACTGGGAAAAATCCACTATGATAACGGCTGTTTGTTAGACACAGTTAGCTCCTTCTGATACCTGGGTGCGCTTCTCAATGGATCGTAGAACTCTGACCAACACATCTCATCCATCTGTAAATCTGTAAATGTCAAAATTGGGGTGGCTTATAAAACTAGCTATGCTCTTACCCTCTCTGCTAGATTGGCCATGGCCTGTGGCATCCTTCTCCCAGACCTCACCTATGGTGCTGTTACATTCTTAGGTGCCTCAAAAAACTCTCTTCAAAGATGGGACACAACTTACAATAACATCTGTCACTACACCTCTGCCTCCTCTTGTTGTAAACACCATTGTTAGCTCTATGCTGATCTAAAATGGCCCTTCCCACTCACTCACCGACTCCTGTCTCTCGGCTCTCTGACCAATGGCATTATCAGATCTGGAACCCCTGCTTCTTTAGGTTCTATGCTGTCCTGGCAATCCTCTCACATGGTCAAAGGTTGGCTGCGCAACCTCTCCTACGTATACCAAAGTGTAAAACAGCCAAGGGTGCCCACGCCCTCTCCCATGCTGCCCCTCGTTACTGGAACTCCATTCCCTTAGATGTCTGGCTAGCACCTAATCACTATCTCTTTAAAAAGAAACACCTGGATTACCTTACTAAATTGGCACAATGTACATGCTTCCATCCACCATAAGCCCCTTAGGCCCCATCCACACTGCACCGCTCAGACCCCGTAACGGATAGAAACCATTACAACTGGGGAGCGGTGCAGTGTGTCCACACTGCCGCGGTGTCCATTATGGGACCGGCACCACTGGTCCACACTTCGGGAGCTGGGCAACCATTACCGTGGCACCTGATCCCACAATGCAGCTCGCACTGCGCTAGGAGACCAGTGCCACGCATCCACACTACACCCGGTAACGTTACCGAGCAGTAACCGGTTTCATAACTGCTGTTGAAACCACCTCATATGTGGTGACTGAAAGCGCTGTAAAAGTTTAAAAACTCAGACTTTTCTATCTAAATTTGGGCTCAACCCGCATCTTGATCGACTGGACTGTGAGTGTGGTGTTCAGAGGGATGATTGGCAGGACTGCCAACTCGCTTCTGTTCAGAGGCCTCCAAGACTGGCTGCAGGCCATTTTCCATCGCAGCAAACAGCTACTGATAACAGTGAGTACCAACAGAAATAATTGCTCAAACAAGTGATTTTTGCCAAAAGCCAGCTGAATCTGTGTGCAGCAGTGTAATCGCATTGCAATCAAGGACTGTGTCAAGTTTACCAGCAAAAGCAAGCCTTTTAAGCCATCGACTGTGAGCATGGTTATGGGTTCAGCGTCAGTGTAAAGTTTCAAAGCCATGAGAGAGACTGTGAGTTGTATCAAGTTATGCAGCAAGAGTTACAGGCAATCCTGTGCTTGAAATACTGAGGATTTAAGGGACTGTGAGCTAAAGCAATGTTTTCATCAAATGAAACGTCCATGGCAAATCATATAAATGCGCTAGGAAAAAGAACAGTGCAGTTTGTGCAGTTTGAGCAAAGTTATCAGTAGAGTGTGTAAATCGGATGCTCAGTGGCTTGACCCAATTTCAGAATGTTGATGCACAGGAGTGCTACTGTCGCCATTACAGGGTGGGGTAGTAATGTAAACACAGCAGCAGAGGAGCCATTTTGAAAGAAAGAGAAAGTTTTCAGTGATGTGGGACTTTCAATAACAGTGAGCGTTTGTTTTTCTCTGCAGTCATGGCCTCAGGACCAGCCCGCTACCCGGATCATGCCTGGGCTGTGATAGCAGCAGAAGTAAACAAGTTAAGGGACATTGAGAGGTGTTTCTATGGAGGACAACTGCCTCCTCATGTGGCAATTCCTGGATACCCAGTGCAAGTGTGCTTAATATGCTTAAATGCTGGAAGGGACGTCTTCATGGTACCTCACTGTTCGGGGTGCTTAGAGAAATACAGCTTGGCTCCCACATGGACAAAAGTTTAAGAATCTGCAGTTGGCAGCACACAGCACCAGGTGGAGCCCGTTGGAGAAGGCCCCTCGGGGGAGTTTGGCACAAAGCTAGAGGGTGCAGATTTACAGACAGAACAATATGCTGATGTTTCGGATGCTGGATTGCAGAGAGACAATTCAGGCAGAGCATCAGTAGACCCTTGGAGAGGGGGGCCTAGCCCAAGTCTCATAGGAGAAGATGAGATGAGGGAGACCTTTGAATGGGCGGTATCGACCTCCGTGCCCAGCAAAGAATGGATAGTCTCAGGAGTGAGGACGACGGCTCACTCCTGGGCACAGATTCTCAGTGAGGAAGAAGAAGAGGGGGAACCTATGTGGCCTTGTGAGAAAGGAACGGGTACACAGCCTCAAGCTCTTGCCTCAGAGGAATGCATGGAAGAGAGTGGTGATTCCACTGCCCTGGCTGTGCAAGAAGAAGTCAGGGATCCATTCTTTGTCTCTTTGAGAATGCGTAGCTGGCAGAACTAGGACTGGCCACCCCCAAGCCAGGCCAGCGGTCTCAGGTTGACCAAAGCTAGTAAAGAGGAGAGACTGGTTCGTAGGAAGGTGAATGAAATCTATGGGATGTCCTTTCCTACCTTTCCTTGGAGAGTCTGGGAGGAGATTGAGAACAACAGGAAGTCCTGGATTTTGGCCAAAGCAATGAAATGTGTGCATCCTGGTGCAAACAAGCATGTCAGGAACAGAATGTTTCTTGAAAAATACCGCCAGTGAAAAGAGGCAGGACACTGTTAATGGGCACTGTTTGAATAATGGATGGAGAGGGACGTGAAACCTTTCACAGTGTGAATTATGTGCGCCCAGACGGGGTAATAATTCAAGCTCCTGACCCATTGTACTATTGGCCTCAATGCAAAGACCTCCCTGCAAGTGTGCCCATGCCTACCAACTGGAAAGCAGAGCAGTGGTAGCCAGTGCTGCCACTCCAGCCATTGCAGTGCCTTTGTTGTTCCACCAGTATGGACATCCAGGACTCAGGTGCCCCACATTCATCAGTTCTACAGTGAACTGACTTTCCAGAATCCATCGACTGGCCCACCAGATGACTTCAGATCCAGAGAGGACACTAGCCCAGCTGTATCCTGATTCATCGCCTGGTAACCGGATGACATCAGACCAGCTGTTTTCCTTTTTGTTCCTGTTCCAAGGTTCCATCTCCAGAGATGACATCATCCCAGCAGTTTCCAGATGTGCCCTCCTGTCGTTCCCGGAAGATGTCCGCCCAGCTGTATCGGAAGAGTGCTGCCAGGGAGAGTGTTCGGCCGAGGACCAGGTCGGTGTTTTGTTTGTTCTACAAGGGACTGGTAAGTCCAAACTTTTCTATTCTTATGACATTGCAGTACACACCCTACAATAGCAGACTCCAGATGTGTGAACTGTCCTCAAAGACTCTCCCCTTCGGGACTTTGGCCTGCTAGAACTGTGCTTCACTGGGCTCCGGCCCAGGATAGACTCTTTAATGGACTAGCCTTCGGGTACTGTGGTCACTAGATGGGACTTTTAGGGCACCCCATCCCACAAATGTGTACTGTAATAATGTCATTGTTTTTCTACTGTTTTCTAATGTTTATACTGTTTTTCTGCTTTTTCTAAAAAAAAAAAAATATTTTTGGGATTCTCCAGTGTTTGATGGTAGGGGTTTAGATAGACTGTGTATGCAGATTAGGAGTGTGTGTTGTCTTTCTTTTTCTTGCAGGTGTTCCTGAAGAAGATAGAAGAGAAGACAAGAAGAGGAGGAGGGACTCATCGGAGTTCCTCACTAGTACTTTAGAGTGTAGTATTTAAAGTACTGTTGTTGTTGTTACTGTGTAGCAACCCTTTTCTTCCACCAGTATGGTTGTGGGGGAATGTGGGAGTAATGTAATGGTATGGTATTAGCTGCTGGTGTGTGGTTGCATGGTGCCCAAGGTTGGCGAGGTCCCCTGTTTGTTTTGTTTTGGGATTTGAGTTAATGGCATATAGGTTTTCCCCTAGAGAGCTGGGGGGATAGACAGGCTGTGGCCCTGACCTGCAGTAGGGGTTGCAGTGCTGATCTATTAGGGCTATGCTCTGGGCTGTTCTACCAGAGCCACTAGGTACCCATAGTCAGCGGGTAGAGTAGAGACTGATGTGCCAGCCAACGGCCTCTAGGCCCTTAGTGTTGTCTGCCTGTGCTGGCACATGGTAGGGGAGAAGGTAGCGCTACCTCCCCGTAGTCAACACATGGGGCGAGATGGCCTAAGCCGGGTAAATCATGACTGTGGCCAGAAATTTTTCTGGCCCAGGGTAAGTGTAACCCCCTTGTTACCCAGGGTTACTAGAATCCCAGTAAGACCTAGTGGTAGGCAGGGAAGGCAGCTTGTGAAACTCCAGTTAAATGGATTTCACACTGCCTCACTCTGTTCTCAGTCTCAGCTGAGACTGAGGGATGACATCACCATAGAACTTTCGCAGCTGCATGAGCCACACTGGAATGCTGCAGTTGGAAGTTAGGATAGAATGTTGGGGATTTTTGAACAGAGTCTGTTTGCAGTCTTGGAGAGAGGAGCAGCACAGCAGTCTGTGTGCAGGCTCTCAGAGCCTTAAGCTCTGTTTTAGAGCTACTGTAAGGGAGGTGTGTGTTTCCACTGAAACAGGAACACAGTAAGCTGATTGTGAAGTGGTGGAGACCGCTGTCACTGGTCCATGTGCCCCATCCCTGAGGAGATGGGGGTAGAAAGGTTTGCCTGTCTTCCAGGGGCAACCCTCCTGGTTCCGGCTAAGGAAGAAGCTGCCTTATTTCAAGTTGTGCTGCGGCACCAGAAGCTGTGGGATAGAAATTCCTGTGAGGAATCGCCTGTGGGGCACCTGCAACCAAAGGGTGAGTTCGCTCTGGCAGAGGGCCTATGTTTTCACCTGAACTGTTGGAACATGGGGGTTGGACTACTTAATTTGTAAGAGGTCTAGTGTAATAGACATTGATGGTTAATTCAAGTAGATTCAAGTCCAGCACAAAGAGTAAAGTAAAGTGGGGACTTGACTGCTTAATCAGTGGGAGGCCTAGAGCAATGGGCTAAGCCAAGTAAAAGTATGTTCAAGTCCAGCACAATGGGAAAGCAAGACAAGTAGAGGAAATGTGACATACATTTAGTCTTAATTTACATTGCCAAGCTTTACAGAATGAGATGTTTAATGTCCAGAGAAATGGCCGGGTATGAATTGTGGAAGCGAGAGGTGGGAGACCCCCCATCAGTAGTAACCAAATTCACCTCTACGGATTTGCTCTGTGGCACCCTTACTTTCTCTCAGGTACTTAGCCAGTGCCTGAGGAAAGTACCCAGATGTGGGATTAAAAGGAGAACTCCCTGATAGAGCTGAGGTGCTCTTAGGTGGTTTAGGGAGCCACCAGAAAAGGTTTCCATGACATATGGAAGGTATCCGAGTGGCTGGCAAGGGAGCCGAGCCTAGGAAATCCCAGAACAGTGTACAAGTTCTGGCTGTGTACCCAAAGCAGTGCGCAAGTCTGGGCTGTGTGCCCGGTGGGTTCAGAGCCTGAGGGCTGAAGTGTTGAAGAAGTGTTCTTGATTCTTTTAATCTGCATTACCAGGAGTGTAGCCCTGTGGGGGTCCATCTATGCTTTGTTGTTCTGTTTGGATGTGAATAAAAGCCACACTTTAGAATCCCATTCCTGGTATTGGACATTACAGTTATTGCTTCCTGTGTTCGGAGTTACTTGGGTGCCCCTGTGCAGAGTAGCCAAACCTAGTCCTTGGGCCGAGTAACCTATTCCTCCCCAAACCCAGTCCCCACCTGGTACTGCTGTCAGATTCAAACAGCATACCACCTGTCATTTGCAAAAAGGCAGGGGTGGGGGTTGGGCTTACAGTTATAAAAGAAGATATGACTTCATTGGTCTTGTTTTGAAGTAAACTACAGTGTAGAGGGTGATACCAGAGGATTAAGGATCCCTCATGCACTCAAGGATAATTACGGCACTTTCAGATGCTGTTCATGCCACACTTTCTCCACCCACCACATCAGACGGCAGCTGTCCATTCCCACCTTGCAACGCAAATGAATATTAAGCATAGGGTAAACATAAAACATTACAAGGAAACACCATACAGATGGACATTAAACATAGGGTAAACATAAAACATTACAAGGAAATGCCATGCAGACAAATATTAAGCATAGGGTAAACATAAAACATTACAAGAAAATGCCATGATAATCAAGGCAAACGCCATCAGACAGAATACATATTCAGGTAGATTGTGGTGTAGTCTTTAATACATTTACAACTCTAAAACAAAGATACCAGTATTACATTTACTAATAAGGGGAGGGTCGGAGCCCCCCAACTACTAAAAATATTACATTTAATGCAGTCTACATTACAAACTACTACAACAAGCAACAAAGTAACACAAAGATATTACATTTAACACCGAATGATGACATGCTTACACGGATTACAACTTCAATAATGGGGGGTGTGGGGGGCTGAGCTCCCCCAACTACAAAAATTAATATTACATTTAATGCAAACTGCAGGAAATAGATTCTTAGCTTGAATTTCTGTGTATTTCTTGGGGGGGGGGGGCAAGCCTCAGAAGGTGTTAATGTTAGTAACTTGCTGTTAATGTTGCACAGACTCAATTCATTACATGAAATGTAATATACGGATGGCTGTTTTGTGCTTTTTAAACTTTTTTTCAAAGTTGCCGAGGTGTACTATTTGCTACTGTCATTGTCGGGTGCTTATTTGCATGGCATTTCAGTGTGTGGAGGTGTCTGCGTGATGACTCCATGTAGGTACCATATTGTCTAAAAAAAATTTTTGAGCACATGAGGGATCCTTAATCCTCTGGTATCGCCATGTAGAGAACAGTACAAGTGGCGATGAGGTGAATGCTTAAGCTACAGAACCTATGAGGAAAATCCCAGAGCTTCGGGCTGACAGATCCTGCATGCAATCTTGCCTACATATCTGCTAACTGATATCAGATAAGTGTTCCACAGAGTGAAAGCCAAGAGAAAGACCTGGTGGTCTGCTGTTGTATATGGCTTCACAAAGGTGAAACTGTTTTGATTACTCTGCCTCAAATATAGGATTGTCAGAAACAGCAGTTACTACAAGTAAACAAAATATATAGAAGTGTACAATTCAACCACTGATGCAATAATAAGCCATGTGCATACAGAAGCAATTTAGTAAGATCACGTGGACAAAATTATAGATGTGTTACAGGTTTTTCCTAAATGGGATACTTCGGATACCAATAATTTATTTATTTCGTTTTTGTTAACCGGGTAAGTGCACTAGGTATGGGAATGCACATTTTCAGACATGACCCTGGAGGTTACATCATAGCAAGGAGCAATGCAAAACAGGTAACAGCAACAGTAATAGAACAAATACAGCAGTGAAAACATGACAAATCAGTCAAACACTGAATAGAAAAATACCAAGTAGGATGAGATAAGTAAGCATAAAACAAGCCAAATAATAAGAAAGAAACTACAAAGTATGATGAGATACATAGGCAGGGTGGAACGATAATTCTCACTGAAACCGCAACAGGTAAGGAGGATCAGAGTACAAAATGCAGCAATTGCAGCAAAGTTTACCAAAGTGGATCCAAGGAACAGTAGACTCTAATGGATCCAAGTTAACAGTAGACTCTTATAATATAAGTGCTACTCAAAAGTGAGACACAGTGAATACTAACAGTTCAAGTGTCAGACCTCCGCAAATAGCAGTGAGTGTGTGGGTTTAATAGAAAAGGTGGAAGGTGGAAGTAGGGGAAGGGGTAGAGATAGAATAGTGAGGAGGTAACAGTAGGAATAGCAAGGGAGTCAGAGACAGAATGGACAGGGAGAGAGAGAGGCAGAGGACAGGGTGTGAAAAGGGAGAAAGCAGGTGCAGGGGTGAAGCAGAGTGAGTCGATAGTGGGTATAATGTCAGGAGGAGATATGGAAAGTGAGAGGTAGATGGAGAGGAGGACTAAGGTGGATTGAACCTCGTACAGGTAGTGGATTTAGTTAGCATTCTGTGTTACTTTTTGAAGAGGGCATGGCTAGGTGTGCTCCATAAAGTAAGGGGAAGGGAGATCCAGTACTTAGGGGCAGCATGGGAAAAAGCGCGCATACCTTTAGAAGTATAGCAGCAAGGGATATGGAGGGGGATTTGATCACGACCAAAGGTCATAGGAGGAGGACTGGAGGGTCAGTAGGGAGGCCAGGGACACAGGTGTGCTGGACCTGATGATACAACCAGTGAGGGAGCCAAGGGCAAGCAGACGGTGAGTGTACGGAGAGGGCCAGTTCAAATCAGCATAGAGTTGACAATGATGTCTGTATCTTGAGGATGCTGAGGCATACCGGCAGATGGACAATGATGTTTGTATCTTGAGGATGCTGAGGCATACCGGCAGATGTTATTATGAGTTGTGTCTCATTTGTGAAGGGTAGTTTTAGAAGCACTGACATATGTAACAGCAGCATAAGTGAGTGACGGAAGCAAAATGCCATGGGCTATGGCCAGCCTAGCCAAGGGGGTTAAAACATAACTAGTTTTATATGCAATCCCTATTTTAGTATTAACTGATTTGCAGGTGGTTAGGATATGGTGGTCAGAGTCAAAGGATCTATCCAGTAGTACCCCAAGCTATTGGAAAGCCTGCACAGTTTCAAGATGAGATCCATCCAAGCAAGAGATAAGAAGCTGATTATGGTTAGACCTGAGCTTAGGTGCAGACCCAAATAACATGGCTTGAGTTTTGCTTATGTTTAGCACAAACTTATGTTTGGTAAGCCAAGACTGGATCTGAGAGAAGGCAGATGAGAGAGAAAGGTTTATATCAGATATGGATTTAGAGCTGGTATAGAGTACAAGATGATCTGCATAGAGGAGGGAAGAGCATGAAGGTAAAGCAGGGGTAATATTATTGATGAACACAGAGAAAAGGAGGGGACCCAGAATGGAGCCTCGAGGAACTCCTGTGTTAGTAGTAGTTTGGTCAGATAAGGCAGAGTTGAATTTCACAAGCTGCTTTCTATTAGATAGAGAGCTACGAAATCATGCCACAGATGGAACGGAGAAACCCAGGGACTGTAGTGAAGTGAGAAGGAGGGGGTGATCAGCAAGATTGAATGCTTTAGTTAGATCGATGAAAACCGCACCTGTCAGGAGACCATTTTCCATGGCAGTGTAGGTGTCATTGGTAAATTTGAGAATGGCAGTGGAGGTGCTATGTCCCTTACGGAACCCATGTTGGTTATCTGAGAGGAGGTTATTGTTGATGAGGAAGTCGATAGTTTGTGAAGCCACTAGTTTTTCTAGAATCTTGCTCAAGACTGAGAGTATGGCAATAGGCCGGTAGTCGGATATGTCCTTAGGACCACCTTTCTTGAAAACTGAGGTAATTCTTGCAATTTTCTAGGTGTCAGGTACTTAGCTATGGCAGAGAGATAGTATGAATATTCTAGCCAGGGGAGCAGCAATAAAAGGAGCAGCAATTTTCAAAAGCCTAAGCTCAAGACCATCAGAGCCAACACTGGTGTTGTCCGAGATGGTATTTAGAAGTTTTAGGACACTTGATTGGTTATGGTTTTGAAGAAGAAAAGTGGGTACACAGGAATGGAGTCTGAGGGAGGGTGCGGAGAAAAGGAATTTGCTAGGGGGAAGGAAGAAGTGCATTTTGAAAGATCAGAGAAGTGAAGGTTGAAGGAGTTAGCAATAGTGGTAGGGTCATTGCAGTGTACCCCATGTAGAATCATGTAGTTAGTGGACTGGGAATGTTTAGTCCCTAGGAAGGTTTTTACATGTGACCAGAATTTTCTAGGGTCACCTGCATTGTCTAATAGAAGCTGTTTACAAAAGGAGCTTTTTGCTTGCCAAATTAGTTTTTTGCAGATGTTCTGCTGAGATCTGTAATCATTAAAATCAGATGGTAGGCCCAAATTTGTATAGACCATTCAGCTTTTGTCTCTAGCCCTGAGCTTAACAAAAAGGTCTTTATGGAGCCATCTGGTATGCTTACCCTGAACGCAGCGTGTAATTAGAGGGGTGTGTCTGTCTTGTAAGGCCCCAAATTGATTGATGAAAAAGAAGAGGGCAGTGTGAGCATTATGGGCTTGGTATAGAACAGACCAGTCTACAGATGTGACATCAGATAAGAACTTAGACTGATCAAGATGAGCAAAATTACGAAAGGTGATGTATTTAGGTGGTGAAGCAGGACCAGATGACAGACTCAGACACAAAAAGTTGGGGCGTGGTCACTGATAGCATCAGCAAGAGTACCAGCTGCTGAAATTCTATCTGTCTGGCTAGTCAATATCCAGTCTATGAGGGATTGTGAGTTAGAGGATGGCACAGTCCTGGTGGGATCATTTACAAGTTGGTGTAGATTGTGTCCCTGAACTACGGAGAGAAGGGTATCATGTGCTTTACCCAACCAGTCAAGGTTCATGTCACCTAGTATAAGGATATCGTTGTGACCTACAGTCAGGTCAGTTTGGTCAAGGAGTTCGATAAGACCAGCATTACCACTTTGGGTGGGTTGTAAACACACACAATATGGAGTTTTTTCAAACCCAATAGGAGGGCGATATGAAGGGATTCACATTGGGTGAGGGTGGGGGTGGCGAGAAGGGAGAGGTTATGATGGGCTTTATAGAAAATGGCGATGCCACCACCACGTTTCGAGGATCATCTATCGCACCTGATTAGGTTGTAGTTGGCGAGTGAGCAGACAGAATCGGGTATTGAGAGTTTAAGCCAGGTCTCCGATAGATAAGGTCAGGATGATAGAGATTTACCCACACCTCAAGTTCGAGGGGATTGTGAAGAAGACTCCTGATGTTAAGGTGAACAATTTTTAGGCCCTTTAAGTTGATCCATGAAGCATCAGTATAAGAGTAGTGAGCTGAGGGGCCAGGACTGGATTTGACATCACCGGCTAGCAAGAGGGCTAGTAGGATAAAGAACTATAGCTTCCAATGGATAAAGGGAGGCAGTAGGGGCACATGGTTGTAGAGGCAATTTTTAAGTGTGTAAATAGCTAGATAATGTATCTAGTGACTAATAGGGGGGTTGTGTCATAGCACTTTAATGTCCGTACGAACAAGTTAGAGAACGTAAAATCTGACAGATTTGATGGAGTGGGCTCAGGGGATATTGAGTGGTAACAAGGTTGATAAGGGAGGCAAGAAATTAAAAAGAATGTTAGAGTGGTGACCAACAGGGCAGGAAATAGGTAAGCCATGGGTAGGTTAAGAGTAAGTGTTTAAGTAGCTAGGAGGTAGAGCAAGAGTAGCTTCAGCCCTCTATTAAGCAACCAATATAAGGTGCAGACGAGAAAATGGGCACTTAGTTACGTGACGAAGATTGGCTACAAATATTGTGATATTACTAGTATGAGATGCTTTGTATATAATTAGTGGGGATGTTCAGTAATCTCTATTTTCTTTCTGAAGTTCAGAGAAAGAGCCCTGTCCACCAATGGCTTGGGGGGGAGTTGGGTGGGCTCTAAATGGCCCTTGATGGATTTAAAGAGTGTCGGGAGTGGGGGAGGACAGGCAGGAGAAAGGTCCCAACAGAAAGGCAGGAGGCACTGAGTTGAAATGGCACCGGGCAAGGAGAAGAAGCTGAGAGACAGCTGTCCAATCAAGGAGCAGGCAGAGTGGCACTGTCCAATGGGCAGCTTGGAGTAGTAGGGCAACAGCCAATAGAAATTGCGGCTGCCAATGCCGTAGGCTGCTGGCAAGCAGAGGGGAGAGAAAGAGCCTCCTACCTAAGCTGAATGCTGGCCAGTGGATCCTGTAGCTACGGGTCCGAGGAGTGGTGGCTGCTTGAGGAAACCGGCCACAGCTGCAGGCGGGTCTCCAAGTGCTAGCCCAGTTTAGGGACTGTGCATAAGGGAAAAAAGAGACAGGGAGTTGTTAATTTATGCTGGCTGTAAAGAGTCAGCTGTAAGTTAAATTGGTGGGAGGGACAGGGGTAAGAAGCACAAGTTACAGGTAGGGGGGGAAACAATGGGGAGGCTAGCAGGGGGTGTCTGAGCCCAGGCACCAAGAGACAAAGACCAGGCCAGATGGGGTGCTGGGCGCTCAGGTTGAAAGAAGAGTATAGATTCAGGAAGGGTGGAAGGAGGGGAAAGAGAGTAGAAAGCAAGAGGGCAGAGTTTAAGAGTATTCTGTAATAAGGGCGTTCGCTATTGAGCGCTTACAAAAAGAGTGACTCAATAGCGGTGCCTGTTCATAGGGCTACTGGACAGGGGGGGCGAATACGGCTAAAGTGACATCCTGTCACTAATATGTACATGTGCGTATGGGGGGGAGTGAGCACGCCGTGCGATGGGTGGAAGGGGAGGGAGGGTTTGTGAGGTGTAGCACGGTGGTGGGTTGCCGAGCTGGCCGTGTGGTGTGGTGGGTTCATGGCAGGTGAGGATTGGGAGGGTGGCAGGTTCGATGCTGGGCACGTCGGTATTTTTGCACCGATCCAGGAATCGTTTTTTTTTCTCCCCCCGACATGCACCCCACTGGAGTTGAGAATCCTTTAGTAGGGGGATGCAGGGGCGAAGCCCTCCCCGGCATAAACAAAAGAAGCTATGTTTTCGGTGTCCTTTTGGTCTATGCTGTGAGTGTACTTCGACGAAATTGAATTTTGCCGATGTGCACTCACCCTAATGGCGATCGCCTTTCTGCGGTCACCATTATCACATAGAACTGAGTTTAAACAGTAGTGTAGCTAGACTAGCGGTGTACCAGCATTTACATCAGGATCTCACTTGGCAAATTATCATCCCTGCTTTCACTAGAATACCCTTACCAATGAGGCATATTATCTAACATGAGCTTGAGACTGTCACATTAAATAAACAGTTTCAGCTGAGAACTGCAAGGTAAAATGCAAGCCCCCAATGAGTAGAGGCCAGCGTGCAAGAGGCACTAACTCAGTATTTCCAAATTAAGTTCAGACTAGCACTTTAACTTAAATTAGACTAACTTATACAAAATAGATTTTACAAGAAAATTCAAGTCCCAACAGAAAGGCAGGAGACACTGAGTTGAAATGGCACCGTGCAAGGAGAAGAAGCCAAGAGGCAGCTGTCCAATTGAAGAGCAGGCAGAGTGGCACTGTCCAGTGGGTGGCTTGGAGTAGTAGAGCAGCGGCCAACAGAAATTGTGGCTGTCAATGCCGCAGACTGCTGGAAAGCAGAGGGGAGAGAAAGAGCCTCCTACCTGAGCTGAATACTGGCTGGTGGATCCTGTAGCTTTGAGTCTGAGGAGCGGCGGTGGCTTAAGGAAACCAGCTGCAGCCATGGGTGGGTCTCCAGGTGCTAGCCCAGCTCAGGGGTTGTGCCTAAGCTGAATGCTGGCTACTGGATCTTGTAGCTTTAGGTCCGAGGAGCGGTGGCGGCTTGAGGAAACCAGCCACGGGTGGGTCTCCAGGTGCTAGCCCAGTTCATGGGCTGTGCCTAAGCTGAATGCTGGGCAGTTGGTCCTGTAGCTTTGTGTCTGAGGAGTAGCAGTGGCTTGAGAAAACCAGCTGCAGCCATGGGTGGGTCTACAGGTGCTAGCCCAGTTCAGGGGCTGTGTCTAAGCTGAATGCTGGCTGGGTGATCCTGTAGTTCTGGGTCCGAGGAGTAGCGGCAGCTTGAGGAAAAAAGCCACAGCTACGGGCAGGTCTCCAGATGCTAGCCCAATTATGGGACTGTGCCTAAGCTGAATGCTGGCCTGCAAATCCTGTAGCTTCAGGTCCGAGGAGCGGCAGCAGCTTGAGGAAACCAGCTGCAGCCGTGGGCTGGTCTCCAGGTGCTAGCCCAGTTATGGGGCTGTGCCTAAGCTGAATGCTGGCTGGCGGATCCTGTAGCTTTGGGTCTGAGGAGCGGCGTTGGGTTGAGGAAACCAGCCACAGCCGTCGGTGGGTCTTCAGGTGCTAGCCAAGTTCAGGGGCTGTGCATAAGCTGAATGCTAGCAAGCAGAGCCTGTTGCTTTGGGTTCAAGGAGCAGTGGTGGCTTGAGGAAACCAGCTGCAGCCTCGGGCTGGTCTCCAGGTGCTAGCCCCATTCAGGGGCTGTGCCTAAGCTGAGTGATGGCCAGCAGATCCTGTAGCTTTGGGTCAGAGGAGTGGCAGCGGCTTGAGGAAACCAGCCACAGCTGTGGGCTGGTCTCCAGGTGCTAGCCCAACTCAGGGGCTGTACCTTAACTGAATGCTGGCTGGCAGATCCTGTAGGTTTGGGTCCGAGGAGTGGTGGCGGCTTGAGAAAACCAGCATAAAATTGGAGGAAATGGATAGACCAATTTGAAAACTTTATGATTGCAATGAGCATTACTGATGCCAAAAGACAAAACGCCTTACTTCTACTCCATTATGTTGGCAGTGAGGTGCATGACATGTGCTGTATAATGTAGTCCCAGCCAATGAAAATAAGACTGATTGCAAAAGGTCTCTGTCTGACTACAATCCTAGGCAAAATAGTGAATTTGAGAGATACAAGTTTCAGACAGCTAAACAGCTAACAAGTGAATCCATGGATGTGTATGCCACTTGCTTAAGGGACCTAGCATGCACCTGTGATTTTTCCAGATGTGGACAGTGAGATCAAAACACAGATCATTGTTTCACGCAGTTCTTCCTCAATCCAGAGAAGAGCACTAAGGGAAGATCCCTCTCTGATTTGAGGGAGGGCTCTGAGATAGTCTGCAAAATACTATTGTCATGGCCCACAGCATGTTGAATTCTACCATTTGCTGTTTAGTGGCAGGGACCATAACATTTCAGCAGCCTGTGCTGTTTATTCTGGCACCATGTTGGTGTTCAGTACTTGGATCATTGCCAGTAGGCGTCTCCCACCGTCCGTTTTGCCGCTGCATTACCAGTGTGTGTACATGGCTAATTATGAGTGCTTGACAACACTTCACAGTGTGGGCTTTTAGTACAGCACCAATATACAGTGCTATCTCCAGGACATCCACAAGTGCCCTGCTCCCATGTAATAGAAAAAGTCCCTCGGGGAGAGGGGGAAATTCATTGGTACATATAGTATATTTGCTACCAGTTCTACAGTTCAGGCAGTTCTACATGTATGGGTCTATAATATAGTGGTACAGCAGTGCCTCTATAGTTACCGTAGGGTTGGGTCGGCTGTTTAATGTTAAACTCCTAACTGCACCTTAATAACTTCACCCCTGTTCAACAGAATTGCATGAAAATTTGCATGCACACTCTGGTGGGCAAGGCCGCTTGATTTGACAAGCTTTGTTCTAGTTGGATGTGCGGATTCGGAGATCTGGAAAGTGCAATATTAGGACAAAATTGTGTTCTTTGCTGTTTTGTTGTTTTCACCTAAAGCCCAGACAGGTTGAAATTTTGTTCTGAAGTAGGTAGAAAGAGTTTGCCCTAGAATGGTTTGGGGAAAAATATTAATCCATTCCCAAGTTAAAAGTATTTGAAATTTCAGTTCTGACATGCTCAGTAGGGTCTTTTGGATAAATGTTTCACATGAAAGAGGAATTTGGTCATATGAAAGAGAATTCCTCTTTCATGATGCAGAAAATCCTCTTTCATGAGAAAAAAAATTCTTCTTTCCTATGGTGGCCATTTTGTTTCCATTTTTTTTTCAAACCCTTAGAAAAATAATGCCCAACAGACACACAAACACATGTTTAGCTTGATCCTGGATTTAGTTTTTTTGAAAAAAATGATCTTGAAATGTGTTTTGGGGACATCCCCAAAATCCTTACCAAGCCTTCTTTTGTGAGTCAAATTTTTTCTTTTGTGAGCTCATGAAAGAGGAATAGAGCCACATGAAACAGGAATACTGTCTCACAAAAGAGGATTTTGGACTTAGGTTTGTTTCCACATTCGTCTTTTGTGAGAAGGCATTATTCATGAGCTCACAAAAATCTCACAAACAAGGATGCCATCTCATGAGAAAAATTTTGGACTTTTCTTTCATGAGAAGGCATCTCCTTTCATGAGCTCATGAGGATGCCTAGTTCTCACGAAAGAGATTTTGGACTTCGTTTTTTTTCCACATTCTTCTTTCATAAGAAGGAATCATCTTTCATGAGCTCATGAAAATCTCACAAAAGAGGATGCCTTCTCATGAAAGAGGATTCTAGACTTCATGTTTTTCACATTTTTATTTTGTGAGAAGGCATCTTCTTTAACAAACTGAAGAAAATCTCACAAAACAAGAACATCACTCATTAAACTGTTTTCCACATTCTTTTTTCTTTTGTAAGGTCATAAAATCTCAAAAAACAAGAAGGTGGCCTCACAAAACAACATTTTGGACTTAGTTTTTTCAGTCTTTTTTTGTTATGTAGCAATATTCTTTTGTGAGCCATCACAAAACAAGACTGGCATCTCAATGCGCTTCTGCAGCCTGATAGACTCCACATGCATCTATGGAGCCTGCTTCCGCAGCCAGATGGATGTTTTCATGCAACTGCGTGAATGAGAATTTCATTCTATCTCATGAAGAAATGAAATTCATTGTAAAAAAAAATATGTTAATGCACCTGTTAGGGTTCAAGTTAAAACGAAAAAAGTACTGAAATGTGGTGTTAGAGTGTTCTACCCTAACAATCCCCCCCCCCAAAAAAGCAGCAAAAGGAAAATAAAATTAGGGTTTTGGGTCTCCGGAGCATTGGTGAGTCAGTGGTGCGGTCTTCCCTGGGCTTGTCAACCTAATGCTCACCTTACTACCTGAGCAAACAAGGTCAAATGTTATTTCCTTTCTTCATGCAGCATCACAGAACCCTGGGTGAAGAAAACTAGAACACATTATGTTGGCAGCATGTGGTGACAGATAGTTTTTTACCTTTGAAGACTGTATCACTTTGAGGCACTGGCTTTGATCTGTACCTTCTGCTTCATACAGGAGGCTACGGGCTAGATGGCAGGGGTGAACATTAAGGCTGACAACCCCAAGAAAGACCCTACCACTGATTTTCTAACACTCCAGAGACCCAAAACCCAATTTATTTTTCGTTTTTCTGCTTGGAGGTGGGGTCTTAGGGTTGAAAACCCTAACACCACATTTCTCTACTTTTGTCGCTTTAACCAGAACCCTAAATTGGTGCATTAATGCAGTTTTTTTTGCAGTGAATATATATGACATAGTACTCCCATACATGTAGAACTGCCAAGGGTCAGTATGTGGGCTAGTGATTTATGTTTATTGTAATAGAATTATGTTTGGTTATTGTGTGGTCTCTATTGTCTGTCTGTTAATTTATCCTATACACACCATGCTGCTTGATGCTTGCACATGCAATGTTTCTTGTTGTTGTGATGCTGTAATAATTAATGAGTTAATAGTTGCAAAGCCTTGTTGTAAACATCTTGTGAGCCATTTTGTGAGTTGAGACCTGCAGTTGCTTCATCACCATCTGTTCAAAGCTGCAGTGCAGTGGAAATCTCTTTGTGAAAATCTCGTCAGACATTTTGTAAGTAGCGATCTGCAAAAAGTCATCTTTTTCCCCCTCTCGGACCCTGGCCCACCTTTGTACTGGCTCCTCCAGCCCTATCACCCAGCTTCTCATGGGCTTGCCATCCACTCCATCTTCCACCTTGTCTCTCCCCTACCTGGGGGGCTACGGGCTAGGGGGGTGGTGGGCTGAGCCGCTTGTTACTTAGACCAGGTCCCAGATGGAGGATTGCCACGTCACCAGTGTGGGACCAATGAGGAGCTGGTATTCATCCTGCTGGAGCCTGATTTTTCTGTTTTTTCTGGGACCCCTTCCCTCTTGGATGCTGGTATCGGGCGGGGGTGCACGTGCATCCACGCGACCATGTGTAATGTGCAGAACCCACCTGCATCCTTCCCAAGCACTGTGCTTCTTCAACTGCACTATTAGCTGTGGTTACTCAGGTGGTAGTGAAGCAGCAGCACTAGTGACCCTCCCTCACTTGAGGAGGAGAATGTCCTCCTGGATGCTCGATTCTCTTCTTCCCTCAGCCATTCTCAGATGCCCCACGCTTGTTCCCAAACATGGGTCACCAGTATTCCAAGCGGTACTGCTACCGAAGCGCTGACAGGCTGGCTGCAGAAAGTCATCTTGTGAGTCACTGTCTGTTCAAGGCTGCTGTATGTTAATATTGTACGGTGCTGTATGTTTGTAACTGGTTAAAAATACGGCACAGTGAATGTGCAACTGTAAGGGTTTTTTATTATAAAAAGTACAAATAAGGGACAACCCTTCCCCTTAAGTCTCTCAGAAAGTCCCTTCCCTTCCCTGAAAAAATAAAAACAAGGGCCAACCCAGTCTGCCTTCTACCTAATTTTCACAAAAGTACCTTCCCTTCCTGACAACAAAACACAAATAAGGCCAACCAGCCCCCCACCAAGTTCTCAAAAATCCCTTCTCTCTAAAAAAACCCCAAATACCGATATATAAAAAGGTAACTAATACCCCTGTGACAGGGAGTCACCTGCCTACAAAGTTTACCGGTTAAGGAGAGCAGAGTTTTCCTTTACCCTCCCCCAATTGGAACTGAAGGCATAGAAGCCTTGAAATGTGCTGGTTTGCAGGCTAATAAAAGTGCTGTAAAAGATGCACCTTTAGGACTTAGTGCAGTTGAAACTGATGCCAGTACAATTTAAATATTATAAAGTGCCTGAGTGCAGTGAAATTATTAAAGGGCATAAGGCGCCTTATAATATAAAAATGATAAAAATGCTGCCCAATGCCTAATACTAGGAAAGAATATGCATTTTGTATACAGGGCTGCTGCAAGGACTTATACGGACTCTAGTTATTTTCTTTGAGGCTACAAACCTTGTTGGTTAATGAAATAGCAATAGGAGGACATAATTGTGTCCTGCCAATGACGTTGTCTGGAGTACACTGCATACATAGTCAAAAGAGGTTGCAGCCTCATATAGTACATATTCTTCACTTTAGCAGGCTGTTTGTAACGGTCTTACTGCCAATAAAGCCTGTGAGTACTGTGGTAAATATTTTAGGAATGTCAAATACAGTTGTATTTTAAGGTTATATACTTTCTAGCAGTCTGTTTATAAAACTATTTGGGTCTCAGTCTGCTGCCTGTTAACATGCTGTATCCAGGCATATAGTGAGTAAAGAAATAAATGTAAATAACCAAAGGGAATCACTGCAGAGTTCATCCCCCCTTTCTAAAGTGTTTTTATTTTGTACCTTTTCCCTGTCCTATAGTGCTTCCTATGTATTTATAAAAAGAAGAGAGCCTAGCACTTTATGTGGCTCTTGATGAGTAATTGTAGAAGGCGTCACTTACCCGGTCTAGAAGCTGTTGCAGCCCTCTGAGACATTAAGTTCCTAGTTCATCATAAGGCTCGCAGCCCTTATTCTGACTCTATTTATTTGGTTACCCAAGAGTGATGTCACTGCACGAGGGAGGAGCTTAGCCTCAATAAAAGCTCATTAGATATGTACTATATGTTGTTTTAATTACCTTACAAGCAATGAAATGTTATTGAATTCTAGCTAGAAGAACATAAGAGGGTATAACATGGATATATGTGAGGTATCAGGATAAAATCAAGTGAAAAAAAGAAAGTTATAATACTAATTAATACAAAAGGGTGGATCGTTATAGAGCACATAACTGTGATGTCACCCCTTGAATTATATATAAACCTGCCTAGGGGCTAGTTTTTAGATAGGATAGTCAGTTGGATACTGACTGAGGAAGGTGAAAGACGTCCTGCTAGTGTGTACTTTCACACTGTTCATACATACTGATTTGAAGATTCGTTTTAGGCTGAAGTGAAGCTGAAGAAACTGTGAAGGGAAACAGTTATCTGAGTTATTTTGACTAACTTTCTGTATAATTTATTTGCTTTACCTGGTCTTAAAAATAAAATGATAAATGCCTTTAGGCATTTTTTATGCACCTGACTTGAGGTCTGCCTGAATTTGTGTATCTTAATCCCAATCCCAGTACACCCCCCACCAGGATGCCGCAGGCCTGTCCCTTGGCATCCTCACAATTCTCCTTCCTTCACTAGGATACTGATGGCAATGTATTAGCATCCCTGTCTTCCTCCTCTTCCTGGAACCTCAGCCTTGGCTCTCACACTTCACCTTGTGGCTGCTGAAAGTGATCAGAAATGGTGTGAAACACATACAGTACTGTACAGTGGTGTGTCAATACTGGAAACTAACATGTGACTGTTCCACTTGGTGAACTGTGCAGTAGGACTAATAAGTACTTGCCAAAGACTCCTAGTTCCTACTGTAAGGGGAGTAGGGCCATGTATTGCATTTCCTTATATCCCAGATGGATGTGTAGTGGTCCAAACTCAGATGTAATAGTTGGTAGGAGGTTACTGTCCACTATAAAATGCAGGATATAGCCAGATGAATCTGGAAGGAGAAGCAAGGAGCGTACTCAGGGATCAAGAAGTAAGTTTTGTTACAGTAGAAGGATGAACACATGCAGAAGGGCAAACTACAAATAAATAATTGACTTCTACAGCAGCACTGAACTTCTATATTAAGAGTACTCTTTATACTTAATACTTTGAATAAACCACACATAGCATCTATTGTGATACTGTAATATGAACAATTATTAAAACTCTATCTTATAGCTCTAAGTAAGATGCAAGAAACAAGCGCAACTGGCAATTAGTTCTTAAGAAAGTCCAAGCAGCTGCTGATGCCAGACAACTTCAAGTGCACTCTGAACTGATATGAGCTCATTTATGGTACAGAGAAAGACAAGGACTAGGAAAATTAAAAGACAAGCCTGTGGTTCGATGGGCGGAGCAATCAGCTACACCCCCTGCCTGGCTATATAAACCAGCTTCCTTCAGCCTCATTCGGAAGCTTCCTTTTTTTTTTTTTTTGCTGCAGCCAGATGCCTTGCTTACCTCCTTCCACCCTCTTGTGGTTGCTGCTTTTCTGTTGTTTATTTTGGGCCTTCCTGCTTGGGTTTTGCTTTCTGGATCTCTGGGTTAGTATTTCTTTTTGCTCCTCTGGCTGTGTAGCTTTCTACTCTCTGCCTTTTAAGGCAGCCACTCCTGTTACTGTTTGTCCTCATGCAACTCAGTGCTTACTTGCAATGTGTTTTTGGTGTGCCTACTTGATTTTATGCTCTGTCTCTGTTATGCTGCAATATTTCATGTTTGTTTTACAGTTTGTGTTACCTGCTTTTCATATCCAAGCACTTGCTACCTCTTTACTGATGTTCCTGCTGTTCATAACCAACATTAACAAACATTTCATTGTAGTTTCCTTCGCATACTTTGCATTCAGTTACTCCATCTAGTTCTGCCAACATCTGCAACCTTTTAACTCAGGCCATGATTTTCAAACTGTGCCCAGAAAGGATGTAAGTGTTTGCGCCATGCAATTGAGTTGTGCTGGAGCGCAAACCTACTATATTCAAAAGAGATGCGCATTACGCATCTTGTCTGAATATAGCAAAAGATGCAGGCGGCGCAAATGGGGGCTACAGAAGATGCACCGGCACATCACCCCGTGTGGTCTGAATACCTGGAATGGGGATGTGCGGTGCATCTTTGGGATGCGCCAGGCCGCAAATTCCACATAGTCAGACCACAACATGCAAATGGAGCAATTATGCATGCAAAGCGCAAATGCAGCCAGTTGCATGTCATTATGGCCCCATTTGCATGTCTGGGGCAGGGATGCGCCCAGCAGAATGACCTGGGCACCCTGCAAGCAAGCCCTGATTGTGTTCACAGTGCAGTCATACTCAGATCCCCTGGTAGTCTAGTGGCCTCCCTCCCTCCCTTCCCTGATCGTGTGTTAAATATGATTTCCCCAAACAACCCTGGTAGTACAGTGGCCCCCCCCATCCCTGATAATAGAATAAATGATAAATTACCCTGTATCCCTGGTAGTCTAGTGTCCCTTGCAGTGTGGACTGTAAGCTTTCATTCACAAAACTGTGTGAGTGAAAGCTTGCAGTCCACACTGCAAGCCCATTGGTCAACAGTGTTGACCAATGGAATCGCAGTGCTTACTGTAAGCTGCCATTCAGTGACAGCTCAGTCGGCGGGCAGCCGTGGAGGTGTGCGAGTGGGTTTTGCTGCCCACCAGCTTCAATGGCCATGCTGGGATGGGGAGTGGGGTGGGGTGTGGGTACCTCAGTGGGTGGAGGGTGGGGTCCACTGGACTACCAGGGAAATATTGGGGTTACATTTCTGTGTTATAATTGGAGCTGGGAGGGAGTCACTAGACTCCCAGGGTATTTTGATCTATGATAATTTTACTGATGGGGTCAGGGACGGTAGGGGAGCACCACTAGATTACCAGGGACTTTTACACATGGATTATGTTATGGACGGGGTTTGGGGAAGAGAGGGGGACCACTGGACTACCAGGGAGAGTCTTTTGTGATGCATTTTCCACTATGATCTGGTATGGGACAGGGAGGGGGGGACACTAGTCTACCAGGGATACGGGGTAATTTATAATTTATTCCATGATTGGGGATGGGTGGGAAGCACTGGACTACTAGGGATGTGTGTGGAAAACATTTTAATAGATGATCGGGAAGGGGGCACTAGACTACCAGGGATGTGTGGGGTACATATATTTCTTTTATGTTCGGGGCTGGGGGGGTAGCCACCCAGAATTGTCGAGTACCTAGAGGCCAGAGGGGCACAGGACCCAAGGCAGCATGGATTCACAGCGGGAAGGTCATGCCAGACGAATCTAATAGATTTCTTTGACTGGGTGACCAAAGTAATAGATCAGGGAGGGGCTGTGGACATGGCCTACCTAGACTTTAGCAAGGCATTTGACTCAGTCCCACTCAAAAGATTAATATACAAGTTAGCCAGCCTGGGAGTGGGTCCCAAGATGATAGCCTGGGTAAAGAATTGGCTGGAGAATAGGACACAGAGGGTAATAGTAAATGGAGTCCACTCTGAAGAAAGGGGGGGTTACTAGTGAGGTGCCCCAGGGTTCAGTATTAGGATCGTCCGCTTCAATGTCTTTATGTTTACATTGCAGAGGGACTGAAGGAAAAGTATGTCTCTTTGCAGATGACACAAAGATCTGCAACAGAGTTGATGCACAAGGTGGGGTGGAAAGGATGAGAAGGGACTTAGCAAGGTTAAAGAAATGGTCAAATGTATGGCAGCTTAGATTTACTGCTAAGAAGTGCAAGGTAATGCACCCGGGAAACAAAAACCCAGGGGAAGAGTACACAATGAAGGGTGAGATACTAACAGCAACAAAAATGGAAAGGGACCTGGGGGTAGTCATATCAGATGACTTAAAGGTGGGCAAGCAATGTGAGAGGGCAGTAAGGAGGGTTGGGGATACTGGGATGCATAGGAGAGGCATCACCAGTAGAAAACAGGAAGTTGTTATCCTCTGTACAGACAGCTGGTGAGACCTCATCTGGAGTATGTGGCAGTTCTGAGACCCAGTCTCCGCAAGGACATAGACAAGATGGAAGCTGTTCAGAGGAGGGCACAAAATGGTGCAGGGTCTGCACAGGAAGACATATGAAGAGAGACTAAAGGAGCTTAATATGTATAGCCTCGAGGAAAGGAGGGAGAGGGGCTATATGATAGAAACTTTCTGGCACCGCAAGGAATCAACAAAGTCCAAGAGGGTAGCATCTTTCAAAAAGGAGGTGTACAAGAACAAGAGGGCACAATTTGAAGATGGGGGTGGCTCAGAGGTAATGTAAGCAAGTATTTTTCACAGAGAGGGTTGTGGATGCATGGAACGTGCCTTCCAGAGGAGGTTGTGGAGTCAAAAACAGTGGTTGAATTCAAGCATGCATGGGACAGCCATAAGGCAATTCTAGGGGGTTGGGGTAGAAAGAAGTAGGCTGCTGGTTAACTAGGATCTGCAGCTTATCCATTAGGTAGGGAAATGGGTAGACTGGGTGGGCCAAGCGGTCCTTATCTGCCATCAAATTCTATGTTTCTATGTTTCTATGGGCTGGTGACTGCTGTGTTGCGCTGTGCAGTACAGCAGTCCACCTGTGGGTGGTTATGACTTAGGCATGGTTCTTCCATACTAACTTGTGTGCAGAAATATCTGGTTGAATATCGATGTGCCATATCCAAGAGAATACCCCCTCTGGATGTGCCACATACATTATCTTTAGGGCCATGGCACACCTGAAATTGCATGGTGCATCCCTGCCCTTTGAATATAGCCATGGGGTGCATTTTGGAGATGCGCCAGCACTACTCAGTTGCACCAGGTGCATCTCCTTTGAATATCTGGACCTCAGTTTTTTCAGTCAGCCTTCTTAGTAAGTCTGTTTCAGCATTTTCCCACAGACCTGGTTGTACTACTGTATTTCTGCTCGTGGCTCAGTGTTTTCTAAGATAATAGCCTTTTTTACATGTTCACATTTTCAGAACCTTCTCATTCAGTTCAGTTTCTATCATACCAGTCCTTCTTCAGCCAAACAGTCGGCCTGTTGGCCACATCATACTGCTAACAAGCAATCAGTCTGCCATCCGCCATACTGTTCTCGAGCATATGTCCTGTCAGTCTCATCATACTGCTCACCTGTCAGTCCATTTCTGCATCATACCATCAGGCTTTATAAATGCATTCCTCCTACTGGCCACTATCAGTCAAGCTCACTAGCTCCTCTGGGAGTCTGTATCTTGAGGGTGAGTCCCACATAATGAGTGGTATCCTTTTCAGGCTGCTTGTCTCCCACAGCGCCTTCCAGCAGTCCCTCTGTTTGGTGAGGAGTTCCACTGCCCCGGGGGAAGCTTCTGCCATACAGACCCACAGTCGGCAGCACCTCACGGTGTAGTATTTAAGATTTCAGCTGTTGGAAGGCGGGGCCCTGAGCTCACATGGGTCCCTTTAGCTGTGAAGACCACATTGGTAGCACCTCCAAAGGCTATTCTCCCTGCATCTACATAAGGTCCACCTAGTCTAATTTTGTATCCCCTTCTTTTAGTTTCCACTCAAGGTTAGGTGTGCTCATGGTCTCAAGGTTGGCTGCTAGCCTTTCAGCAGTCACTCTCTCCACAGTCCACATTTTGGGGGGGGCCTCCTGAGAAACATGAAAACATAAAAACCTAAAATTTGACAGCAGTGAAGGCCCACTTGACCCACCTAGTCTGCCCATTTTTCTCTACTTATTACCATAGTGCATACCTATCTACAGCTCTTTCTCCCTCCCCCTTCCTTTCCACTATGATTTCCTTGTGCCTATCCCATGCATTCTTGAACACAATCACTGTTTTCACCCCCACCACTACCACTGGAAGATTGTTTCAGGAATCAACTACTTTTTCTGTGAAGAAGTACTTCTTCACATCTCTCTTGAGTCTACCCACTCAGCTTCATTGCATGTCCCCTTCTTCTTGAGCACTTTTTTTCATTAAAAAGCCCTCTCTTCTGTGCCTTATTTAGCCCCATGAGGTGTTTAAATGTCTCTATCATATCCCCTGCTATCTCCTCTCTTCCAGGGTGTACAAGATGTCCTTTAGTCTTGCCTCGTAGGGCTTTTGATGTAGACCCGGCACCATTTTCAGTTGCCCTCCTGTGGACGCCTCCACTCTGTCTATGTCTTTCCAGAGATGTGGCCTTTAGAACTAGACACAGTACTCTAGGTAGGGTCTTACCAGCGATCTATAAAGGGGCAACACCACCTCCCTCTTTCTGCTGGTGATACCCCTCCCTATGCACCCTGGCATCCAATTTACCCTCCCAACTGCCTTGTTGCACTGCCTGGCCACCTTTAGGACATCATACATGATTACCACCAGGTCTCTATACAGCTGGGTAATTGTCAATACCACCCCACCCATTTTGTACTCTGCTCCGAGGTACCTCCTTTGGCTTTGAGATCTACTCACAGCACTCCCATAATGTTATCCTGTTAGAGGGATAGAGCGAGAGGTATACTTCCAGAAGTTTCCTCTGAACTGGAATCCCAAATTAGCACAGTAAGCCTAGTAATAGTACCCATGCCAGCAGGGATGGCGGCTGAGACCGTGTATACCCAGAGATTTCCTCCACTGGGGTATTTTTCTCTCCTGAGTGCCAAAGGTCATAAAGCAGTTGTCTAGTACCATTTTCCCAGTGTTAGAAATTTCCACTGTGAGTTTGGGTCTGGAAGGTGACCCACCTTCTCCTACAATCCTGCCATTCCCTCTCTCCTCTGGAAGTTATGCTTCAGTCTGCTTTCACTCATCACCAGCTATCAGCTGTCTCTGTTATCACTTTGCTCTTCTGTGTTTGCAGCTCCTGCTATGCAATTCTTTTGGGCTCCTTCCTAAGGTACCTTTAGCCAAATGAATCCCATTCCCATGGTACCTCTAGTGGTGGATCCCTCCTCACGAAGATTCCTTTGCCTTCCCAGTACCCTGGTAGGGTGTTACTCTCTCAGGGGACAGAGGGGGTGAATGGTCAAAGTCACTGTAAATGCCAGTCAACATCCAACCGCACAACTAGCCTTCAGCTACCAACAAATTGCACAAACATTACTCCACATTGTGGTTGTTTACGTCTATGAAATTAAAAGGCAAGCCTGTGGTTTGATGGGTGGCAGCAACTAGTCACAGCCCCTTTCTGTGCTATATAAACAAACTTCCTTCAGACTCCCTTTGTTTGCTCCCACCATCCACCCCTCTTCCTCCAGTGGCTTGCTTCTCTTCTTGGTCTCTTTCCTAAGGTGCCCTTAGCCAAAGGAATCACAGTCCTGTGGTTCATTGAGACAGTATGGATTCATAGCTGGGAGGTCATGTCTAATGATTCTGATAGATTTCTTTGATTGGGTGACCAAGGAATTACAGTAGATCAAGGTGGAGCAATGGCTGTGGTCTACCTAGACTTCAATAAGAAATTCAACTCAGTTCCATACAGAAGACTATTAAGCAAGCTGAGCAACCTAGAAGTGGGTCAAAAAATGATAAACTGGGTAAGAAATTGGTTAGGGGATAGATGGCAGATGGCGTTTGTAAATGGAGTTCACTTTGAGGAAGGGGAGGGTGACCAGTGGGGTGATCAGGGATTGGTGCTGGGACCAGTCTTTTTTAATGTCTTTATAGGTGACATGGTGGATTTGGAGGGGAAGGTCTGCCTATTTTCAGATGGAACCAAAATCTGAAATAGGGAGAATACTCCAGGGGGGTTGGAAAGGATGAGCAGAGACCTAAGAAAACTTGAGTAGTGGTCAGGAGTATGGCAACTGGGTTTAGTGTGAAAAAGTGTAAAATAATGCACTTGGGGCACAGAAAACCAGGGACAGAGTACAAAATGGGTGGAGTGTTAATAATAACCACCAAGCAGGAGAGAGACCTCAGGGTAGTAATCTCTGATGACCTAAAGGTGGCCAGACAATGCGCACAAAGCAGTTGTGAGGGCTAGTGGGATGCTGGGGTGTGTAGGAAAAGGTATCACCAGCAGGAATAGGAAGGTGGTGCTGTCTCTGTATAGATCACTGGTAAGACCTCAATTAGAATACTATGTACATTTCTGGGGTTCACATCTCTGGAAGGATATAGACAGAGTGGAGCTGTTCCAGAAGACAGAACTAAAATGGTGTGGGGTCTGCATCACAAGCCCTATGAGGAGAGATTGAAGAAACTCAATATGTACACCCTGGAAGAGAAAAGGGAGAGGGTAAGGATATAATAGAAACCTTTAAATACCTCACAAAAGTAAACAAGGTACATGAAGGAAGTATTTTTCAGAAAAAAAGATGCACAACAAGGGGACAAACTGTGAAGCTGGAGGAGGGTAGATCCAGGAGAGATATGAGGAAGTACTTCTTCACAGAAAGGGTAGTGGACTCAAGGAATAGCCTACCAGCTAAGGTGGTGGGGGTGCAAACAGTGATGCAGTTCAAGAATAAAGAATAAGAGCCGGAGATCAAATAGGGTCTACGGTGATACTGTAGGTAGGGAAAAATGGGAAGACTGGGTGGGCCAAGCAGTCCTTATCTGCCAACAAATTCTGTGTTTCTATGTTACTGTAGGGGTGGAACCCTCTTCAAGAGGGTTCCTTTGCATTACCAGTACCCCCAAAAGGTTGGTAGTCCCTCAGGGGACATAGAATGTGAATGGCCAAAATAACTACAGATGACTGTCAACATCGAACCATAAAACTAGCCTTTCGCTACCAACAAGTTGCACAAGCATTACTTCATGTTGTGGTTGCATATGCCCATTGAACTGGCAAGTTATTTAGAAATTTGTAATTTACAAGGAGAACTGCACAAGGAAGGAATATGTGAACCACCTGTGATAGAGAAGCCATTATATATATGGCAAACAGTACATGTGGGAAGTTTTTTATTGGAAAAACAAGTTGGAGTTCTAAATTGAGGGTGGGGGAACATGTGAGGGACATAGCTAATGAAGAAATAAGAAATACCCAGGCTATGCATATAAAAATAGCAGACAGAAGGGTTAATCACACTTGGATGTACACGGGAATAGAATGAGTGAAGTTGGGTCCGGGGGGGTTGGGGACCTGGAGAATGTATTATTGCTGAGAGAAGGGAGATGGATATGCAGTCTGAATGCACTACGCCCCCTGGTTTAAATGGGAAATTAGAACTTAAACCCATTTAATAAGTAATGGAATTGTAGAATGAAATAATTGTTATGTATTTAATATATGTTTGTTTTATGTTTCGTAGTGTGGATGCTCCCTGGTGATATAAAATGAAACTCTGGCTTATATAATATTCTAAACCTTTGGATCCACACGAAGGCAATATGAACTTATATGGAAGCTGTTGGTACCTCCGTAACTTCCTATATCTTTAAGGACTTGGTCACAAGGATCTGCCCAGCCCACATGGCAGAAAGAAATCTGTAATGAGAAGCCTGAATAGAAACCCTTGTCTATTAAGGACTGTGACCACAAAAATCTGGGAGTCACATGTAAAGGGCAAATGAAGGATTTTTAACAGGCTGGGCTTTAGCGAGATAAAATTGGCTGAAATAAAGCTGGTATTTCTGAATTGATTTTGATCATGTGCTAGTCTGCACAGAACCAGGGTTTACTATTAAATGGTTTTAACTAATTAGGGAATACATTTATATAGTATAGCTCTGACTTTGTCTTAAAATATTCTATTGATTGATTGAATAATGAATGTAATTTAAAAACGTTAAGCATTTTCACATTTTGGGGGTAGTATAAATATGTGGTGTCACTATTGTAGAACAGATCCCTTGATGAAGCACCCACAAGTGTGCAAAACGATCATCGGGTGTTCTTTCTTACCTTGGGGGTTTATATCCTGTGCCGTGTTCAAATAAAAGACTGCCTTTTAACTTTACAAACAAAATAAGTTTGTTGGTGTGCTTTCTTTTTTAATATTGATGGGGTCTGATTGTTTGAAGAATCCACAAGAACAACTGCGTAAGGAAGAAAATTGTAATCCACAAGGAGAACTGTAGGGCTTGACTATCCTTGGTAAAGGACCTATGAAAGGCACTAAAATATTGTTCCTCTTCTGGAACATAGAACTCTGGCTGTTGTTGGCAAAGGGCCTATGGAAGGCCACCAGAATGTCTTGCCTCCTCTGTAATGTTGATCTACAGAACCCTGGCTGTCAATGGCGAAGGATGTATGAAAGACCACCAGAACACTGCACCTCTTCTGGAATGGAAACCTGTGGAAACAAAACACCTAACCCACTGGGTGTCAGAAATCCTTAAACTATTAAGCCAGGGTGGCTCCTACACTGATGAATACTTGCAGGCTGTTCCCTAGAATTCAGATTCTGGTTCAGCTTGGACTTGTGGACACCGAATGGGGTAGTTGCAATCTTCTGAACCTAACTATTGGGTGTGTTAGCCAAAACGACTAGCCTCAAGGGACTGCAGAGAGAAGAAATTGGTAAAGAATGCTGAATGTTGATCTCAGGATGCTGGTTAAGAGCTTGGAATGTTCACTGGTAGTCTCAGAGCACTGTTCAAAGGCTTGGAATGCCAGCAAGCAATCTTGGAATGCTGGTCAAGAGCTTGGAATGCTGGAAAATGGTCTAGGAAAGCTGGTAAAGAATGTGGAGTGCTGGCATAATGGAAGTCTAGCAAAGGAGGTACTGAAAGTTATCGGATGGAACTGGGCACATGCAACACAAATGTGGTGCTGTCACTTTAAGTAGTAGGTATTCATTAACACAGTCACTTTACATCACCAGCTCAATGCTCTCAGTGAAATATTCAACGGACTTTCACTTTAAAATGTTTGGACTCTTTTGCTTGCACAATGCACTTTACAAAACCGTACTTGCGCACTTTAAATGTTCAATAACGCAAATTAATGTTTGCATTTTGGAAGCAGTTAAAAGCAATGACTGGGATCTGACAATGCAACACCTTCTGAAAGCTAATAATGAGGGAAAATGATGAAAAACCTACAAAATGGCTGGACCAAGGGTTGAGGCACTGGACGCCACATCTCACACTATGCCGGTGACCCGGGTTCGGGAATGGACCCGGATCATCAGGGGTCAGATGTGGGGAGGATAGAGCATCCCAATGGATGCTCACCTCCTCTGATGGGGTGGGTACCAGGTATGTACTCATAGCTCTTCCGCTGGTGGAAGCATGGGTGTGGGGAATACAGCTCTGTGGAGTCGAGGGAAGGAGGATGCTGTTAGGCGCTTGACATCAGCGTGTGTTTGCACGCTATTCGTCTGGAAGAATGTCCTTTGCACCGGTGCCCTCAAGGGGATGGGGAGAAAATGGGGGAAAAAATGAATAAACCCCTAATCGAAATGAGCACAATGAAGCCAGGGATCCCGAAGGGACCTGGTGAATGGAGTCGGAGGGGGTACAAGGTCCCCTCTGAAGGGCCGAGGAGCCGGGGCAAGTAAAAAAAAAAACCCCACAAAACTACAAAATCAACAAAAAAGAAAACATAAAAAGAAGAGGCACGTACCATATCAGGCACCTGAGTAACTCATCTGATAGTAATTCCAGTTTGAACTTGTATTTTGACCTGATTCAAGACTGGCTTTCTCCCAGCAAACTAGTCTTGAATGAAAAAAACACAAAAACAATGTTGCTAGGTTTTAAACCTAGATCAAATTTGTTAAACAGCAGCTGACACAATATAAAATCTTGGACAGGTAACTCATGCCAGGTAGTTGCCTGCCCGAGGAGCTAATTTAGCCATTATTCAAATGTTTTGATCCACTAATAAAAGAAAGATTTACCTTAATATGATATATACATAATAATCGGACTAGGGGCAGAGGGGCTGTCTAAACGTCTGCATTGTATATATGCTGGCAGTTCTACATGTATGGGGCTATAATATGCATTATAGGGCCACGGTAATGCCCCTATAGTTAGGGTTGAGTAGCCTGTTTAATGTTAAACTCCTAACTTTGCACATTAATATATTTGGCTCCCTTTGACAAAATGAGCTGATTGTTTGTATGTGTTGTCTAGAAGGCTAAGTCTTAATGTGTGTACATTTTTGTGATGGCAAATTGTGCGGTTTCTGAGATCTGCATGTGTCATTTTTTGTAAAAATTGAACTTTTTTTCCTGTACTTAACGTAAGTTTTTTTTGCTGTCCCCTACAGCCTAAGTGGAATGGTAGTTTTGTCCCAAAGTTGCAGGGGACATGTGCCATGTCCTAAGGTAGTGTATTTGACTGGTCTAGTGAGAAAATATTACAGGGTTCCAGAGTTTTAAGGCTTTAAATGTTAGTGTTGTCTGAACTGCACATGCACAGTAAGGTTTTTAAGATAACATTGCTCAGCGAAAGTAAAAATCTGATGATGCAAATACCGGTTTTGCTTTCACACCACGTAATTGGCAGGGCACCAAACATTTTTTGTGCTGTGCCAACAGCCATCTTATTGATTTTTTCCACAAACTGACAAATGTGGAAAATACATAAAACTGCTGGGATTTTTAAAAACAAACAAGAGAACTCAGCTAAACAGGGGCCTGTTTAGCTAGATTCTGATGTTTTTTTATTGACATCATGTCCACAGATATGTTTTCTGGGCACCTAAAATCCTGGGTGCCCAGCTTGGCTACAGGAGAGCTTCCCTTGTGTTCTCTGAATGAGAACAGAGGGAATTTCTTGCCGTCTGCATCTGCAGCTGAACTTGTGCTGATGCCTGTAGTGTGACCTGTGATCCACTGTTTCTCTGGTGTTTGGTGGCCTCCATCACTCCATTGCTGTCCCTGGTGTCTAGTTGCACACCCCATCCACCAATTGCTGTTCCCCATCAGAATTTCCTGGTGTCTAGTAGCACTCTCCCACCCACCGATTGCTGTCCCTGTTAATTTTACTTTTATTCCCTGATGTTTCTTGACACCTCCCCTTCACCCGCCAATCACTGTCCCCATTGATTTTCATTTTATTCCCTGGTGTCTAGTGGCACCCCCCTACCTGCAGATTGCCATCCCCATTAATGTTAATTTTATTTCCTGGTGTCTAGTGGCACCCCCCACCCACCAATTGCTGTCCCTGTTATTTTTTTTTGTAATCCCTGGTATCTAGTGGCACCCCCCACCTGCCAATCGCTTTCACCGTTATTATTAATTTTATTCTCTGGTGTCTAGTGGCACCCCCACCCACCAATCACTATCCCCATTCTTTCCATTTTGTTCCCTGGTGTCTGGTGGCAAAATCTGTTAAAAAGGAAAGTGGTCCCTTGCCGATCAGCCCCCCACCCCTACCTCCCACTCTGCACCCACCCTCCTCACACCACTCCCAGTACACCCTCACACATCCTCACTCACCTGAACAAGTCCCAGGTTTGAGATCCATTCTCTAATCAAAGACATGTCTTACATAGAAACATAGACTTTGATGGCAGATAAGGACCGCTTGGCCCACCTAGTCTGCCCATTTCCCTACCGAGAGGATAAGCTGCAGATCCTATTTAACCAACAGCCTTGCTACTGGAACTGGCGACTGCAATGTGAGAAACTAAGGTAAATGCAGTTCAATGTATTACAATGGAGGTTTCAACTTTTAATCACAACTCAGCCATTTTTTGACATTTTGACTACAAATTTTCAACATAAGCATTTGGAGAACCCACCTCATGAGCAGTATGACAGTCATTACGCAACTTCTGCCCAAAAGGTGATTTCACAATCACTTGGTGAATTCACCTTTCAGGTGAGATTTGTGTAATGACAGTCATATTGTTCATGAGGTGAGGTGATAAGAAGGCTATGTTGAAAATGTGGGGTCAAAATATGTAAAAATGGGAAAGGTATGACCAGTCGCTGCAAGTTCACTATGCACGCTCGGAACTTTGGAAATTTTAAATATTTTGACCCCATATTTTCAACATAGCCTTCTTATTACCCCATTGTCACAGGGTGTGGGTAAAGGAGAACACAGTTTCAGGCAGACCACGAATCATTTTATTTCTAGAGCAGATAAAACAAATACATTATACAGAAAATAAGAAACAAAAGGTTAGTCAAAAGAAATCAAATGACAACTGCTTTGCTCCAGCAATGTCTAAGGCTTTTCTTCAGCCTAGTATGAATCAAACAGTGTGAAAACACACTCTACCAGGAGGTCTTCCACCTTCCTCAGTCACTATCCAACTGACCTTCCTATCTGTCTATCTCAGCACTGAGGTAGAGCTTTTTATAAGCTCACTAGAAGTTGGAAAAATTTCCACAACCTTTTGATTGACAGCAGACATAACATAAAACTAGCCTTTAGAGGCCACTGTTGCCCCATAGAGAACAGTTCAGTTGGCACCTGGAACACAGCACAGAACATGCAGTTCTTTTTTTCCTTTGTTTACAACATTGGAAAATGTCAGAGTTGAGGTCGGAACATTCTGTGCTCTACTAAACTCTCCTGCAGGGTCCTATTACATAATGCTGTCTGCTGTAGAATATATCTTAGAAGGGGGCTGCTAACATCTAGAAAACATAGACACAAGGTTTTGTTATTCTTATATTAAAACTGCCCTCTCATTTTGTAACTGTATACTTAGTTTTGTTTTCTGGCCAAAGACCTGAGAAGGAAACAATATACAACTTCAATATTCTTTGAGGGTTTGGCTGGTTTCTAGTTAGTTTTTAGGTAAGATGCACAGAAAGCTTTATAAACACTTCATCACTTAATTTATAACCAGCCAACCAGCATGTTGGACATTATACAAAACATATAAACTGCTTGGGGAAGGGGTTTCAATTTATCCCAGGAGTGTCCACTATGACAAGGGTCACCCTGTCACACATCTCCTCGCATAAGAGGGCAACCATCCTATGGTTGTCCAAATCTCAACTAACACCCTGAAAAGGAGTGGAGCTTCAGTCCACCCTTACTGGAAGAGCCGTCTCAGGGTCCTTTTCATAATTATCTTTTTACTCGCTAAGGTCCTATCAAACCAAAGCATATGTCCTCAATATTTTATCTGTTTATGGCACTAGGGTCAAGCGTGTGATACATAGGCTGCTCTAAACATTATGGTATCTTTTCCATCATTATACAAATACTTGGAGACATCTTACATTATTCTGAAATTAGTCTCTCTGTTAGTAGACTACAATATCATCACATACATTTAGGAGAAAGAACCACTAATGGCAGTTTTATGCCATCTACTGACTTTCCCTGACCAGATACACTCGAATGGCTGGACAATCCGGCACCCAGTGGAACTGCCTTCGCGGGGAGAACTACCTCTCTCTGTTCCCATGTAGACATTTAAAGGTAGACTAGTAACATACCATGCTGTATACCTAATAGCTTATCCCTAACCTCTGGGTTTATATATCAAATTGTATACGCTGCTAGTGATGTTGGCTACCACCTAGTCTCTTCTCTTCTATGTGGGAGTCTTCTCCCTCCTCCAAGGGTGCCATCTCTTGTTTTTAACCCTCTGGGTTATTCCTCCCATATCATTATCAGGGGTCGCTATCTGTCTGCCCTTACAACAGGTCTTATAGTATACTACTACCTGCCTATACATGCCTGGCCAACAGAAATATGGGGTTAGTCTAGCCAAAACCTTCCCATGGCTCAGATGCCCTGAGGTAGTGGAGTGTGCATCCTCCATCACCTTTTTCCTATGTGCCACTGGCACCACTACCTGGGCATCCACTTGCTTTGTCCGGGGGTTGGGCCTCATGTGACATAGTACTCCCTTCCTGAGTTCATACCACCATAACTGTTGTTCCCCCACACCACCATTAACCTGTCTCCCATCCTGTATTTTAACATGTTGTCTTAACTGGGTTACTTCAGGATCCCCCACCTGCAATTTTCTCCAGTCAGCACCAAGAGAACAATCATTTTTTTCTGGGAGGAGATTCGAAACATGGTAAAGTCTTTTCAGCCAAAATGGCTTCTTCCAACTTGCAGTAAGTCTTTTCCCCCTGTATCACATCACCAGTCAAAGTCTTACCTGGGGTCTCCTCTTCTTGTTTGCCATTCTCCACCAAATAGCAGCCCAGAAAAATGGGCAACAACAGGATCTCCACAAACGTTGGCCACAAATGCTCTATCAGGGGGTCCTCCTCCTCTAGAGCCCATGGATCCTGCTCCACTGATTCTTCCTTGACATCCTCTGAGTGGGACCTCTTGAGTAGCTCCTGGCATGAGCGCTCTGCCTCTCTCCGGCATTGATCAGCCTCCAGCTATTCCCCTCTCATCCAGTGAAGAAGGGGTATCAAGGTTTCAGTTTGGCCATCAGGTCCATCTTGTCCCATCCATGGTTCCTCATTTCTGTCACCATCTCCAGCAGGCACTGTCCTCATCTCACCTGGTGCCAGCACCTCTGCCGTGTATCCTTGGTACCAGGTCTGGCACAAACTGACTGGGCTCCTCCTGTTTCCGCGGACATCCAGTCAGGTCCCACTTTGACACCATATGTCACAAGGTATGGGTTTAGGATAACAAAATTTCAGGCAAACCACAAATCAGGTGCATAAAAAAATGCATGGTTGTGTTTATCATTTTATTTCTAGCGCAGATAAAACAAATACATTATACAGAAAATAAGAAACAAAAGGTTATTCAAATGAAATCAAATGACAACTACTTCACTCCAGCAGTGTCTAAGCTTTCTCTTCAGCCTAGCATGAATCAAACAGTGTGAAAGCACACACTGCCAGGAGGTCTTCCACCTTCCTCTGTTAGTATCACCTGACCACCTTATCTATCCTATCTCAGCACTGAGGTAAGGCTGTTTATAAGCTCACTAGAAGTTGGAAAATGTTCTATGACCTTTTGATTGACAGCACACATAACATCAAATTAGCCTCTAGAGGCCACTGTTGCCCCATAGAGAACAGTTCAGTTGGCACCTGGAGCACAGCACAGAACATGCAGTTCTTTTTTTTCTTTTGTTACAACATTGGAAAAGGTCAGAACTGAGGTCAGAACATTCTGTGATCTACTAAACTCTCCTGCAGGGTCTTAATACCTCATGCTGTCTGCTGTAAAATATATCTTAGAAATGGGCTGCTAACATCTAGATAACACAGACACAAGTTTTTGTTGTTCTTATATTAAAACTGCCCTCTCATTTTGTAACTGTACTCTTAGTTTTGTTTTATGGCCAAAGACCTGAGAAGGAAACGATATATAACTTCAATATTCTTTGAGGGTTTGTCTGATTTCTAGTTAGTTTTTAGGTTAATATGCACAGAAAGCTTTATAAACTCTTCAGCACTTAATTTATAACCAGCCAACCAGTATGTTGGACATTATACAAAACATATAAACTGCTTGGGGAAGGGGTTTCAATGTATCCCAGGGGTGTCCACTACAACAGGGGTCACCCTGTCACATCCACCTCGTGTACAGTATGTCATAGCTGTCATTTTTCAAATCCTGGCCAAAATGTGTTTTTGCACCTGTGGCGCAGAATGGCATTGCAGTTCCACAGAATTACGTTTTGGCGGGGTTCAAAAATGTATGTACCGGGTACATCAGGTAGGGTAATAAGATGGCTATGCTGACAATTTGGTCACTGTTGGCCTATAAATGGAAACACAGGGCCTGGAGGTCCCTGAGCTTCCACAGCTACTTACATATATGCATCTATGGAGGGATCCAGGCCCTGTGCTCCCACAGGCAAATAAGGATATGATTACACTATCTCAAAAAGTAAGGAAAATAAATTGTAAAAAACTTTGTTAATGCTCTAGTTAGGGTTAATGCCACAAAAGTAGGGAAATGTGGCATTAGGGTTTCCAACCCTAATACCCCACCCCCACCCTACACACACAGACAGGCATCGAGGGTGTGCCTTGGTGTCATCAGACCTAACACTCACCCCATTCTCCTGTACTGTACCCATCTCAGCTTATTTACTTATGGAATAGGGTGAGCATTAGGGCTGACGACCCCAAGGTACCCCCCCCCGATACCTGTTGGTGTGTGCAGGGTGGGGGTTGGTGTTAGGGTTGGAAACCCTAATGCCATGTTTCCCTACTTTTGTGGCTGTAACACTAACAAGAGCATTAACAAAGTTTTTACAATTTATTATATATTAGCTGAGCTGATGTCGGTCATCGGTTGAGTTGAGACTACAAATAAGCGGAACACAGTGACGATACTGGGTTTCGGAACTGCCAAGTAATTAAACAAAAAAAATATTGGGTGGGAAAAGGCTACACTAATGTAGGTTCCTAAATAAAGAAAAAATAGGACTGCCTCAAATCAAACACACAAAACAATACACTGGGGTGATAAAACAGACTTCACACATGCCCAAATGTATAATTATATTAAAAAGTATAAACAACATTTTTTATATTCCCTTTATGGTACTTGCCTGGGAGATTCACTCTCCCTGAATCATTCACATAAGTGCTTCCAACAGGATTATCGCAGAGGTCGCAAAACCTTTGTTGTCTTGTAGAAATTGTCCTATACATTCTTGACAATGTTCCCTGACTTTATCTGCTTGCAAAGTGTGACATTCAGCTACCAACCGCCCATCTCCAAAAACCTCCTCGCTTAGTGACAGATTCACTGTGCCATGACCAAGCAGGCAAGGGTCCCAGCTGAGCTGTCTGATACCCCTGCCAGTGCCACCCAGCAGCCAGGCGGGAAGAAGCGGTCAATTCTGGAGTGTTTTTGTGAACTGCAGAGTAGAATGTAAACTTCTTATCACAGGGATGAACCAACTTCCAAATGTGCCATAAACTCAGATCAGAACGCAACTGCTGTGCCACTAGAGAATTACGATTGGGAGCGGGCAACTGCACTGGTGCCGTGTCTAAGGTAGGGTCTAGGGTGTTATGGAAGTCTCCTCCCAAAAGGAAGGGGTGTGTGCAGAGGATTATCATGCTCCTTGCTAATGTAGAGAAAAAGGAAGGCATATTTATTAGATCAATATACTGACCCAAGTACAATTTCCTCCCCTTCCAACCTACCCTGCTCTAAAATATACTGTTTCTCCTATCTGGTCCGGGTATTTTTTGGATTTCTTTATGGATTGCCCAACCCCCTTCTTTATAAGGATGCAAACTCCCCTACCTTTGAAGGTATAAGAATTACAGAATACAGTATCTTTTCAACCCACCCTTTACACAGCTCCTTGCTTGCCACTAGGTGGAGCTCCTGCAGCATAATAATGTCAACATTTACATTATTTTGGTGTTTATAACCTTTTTCCACTTGATAGGACTGTACTTCACATTTATGTTCCAAGTAATGTCCTTACAGGTGTTTTCTGTAGAATTTACATAGATGCACAGCCCTAGCACCCATTCCACGCAGCCCCATAGACAGTCTCAGCCTATGACCTCGCCTGTGCTTGGATAAAGTAGGGGGACCATGGAGTGACCCTCTCATTATTTGGTGACTTTACCAGTGTGCGTCAGACCTGAAAAAGACACCATATACCATAGATATAATAATAGGGCAATATAAACCAACCACAAAAGAAAAAAAAAAAACAGGTGAGAAAGGAAATGTGGAGTGAAACTGTAAATATGAACAATATCCCCCAGAAAATAGAAAAGATCTATCTGAATTGGGGTCAAAAAGTGTTGGAGCATCATCAGAGCGTGAGGCTTCTGGATGGACAGTCTGATTTCCAGAATACTAGTCATGTCCCTGCCCCTCCCACACTGCCAGAAATAAACTAGGGATCCACTCCCTTGGGGAAAGTGACTCGATCTCCCCCCACAATTATCAGGGCCAATACCAAGCTGGCATCAGAAAACCTAATTGTCTACAACTGCTGTGCCTTCAGTCAGTCTCCAATTCCCATTAGCCCCACAACGATTTGGTGGGGGGGGGCGTTTGTTTGTTAACATCTCCCTTTAAAATTCATTAATCAGAAAAACTAAATAAGCTCCAGTATTCACCACTGAAACATTCTCTGAGAAACCTTTTACTCTGGTGATGCCCATGCCTCATACCCTGTCCCTGCTTACTGCCGAAGGGTGGATCCACCTTTAACATATTAACCAAACTTAACCATGTTATGCTCTAATTACATACAAATACTGACACTTTAACCCAGAGCCCAGTGCAACTGGGGGCCCCTCCGGAGATGTGTTGAGAACTGTGAACAAAGAACTGTAACATGTGTATACCATACTCACAGAGTGAGTTGAAAGTACTAGCCACAGAGAGTCAGCCTGTTAGCCTTCAGTCAAGTGACCCCTTTTCCCACGCGCAATCTCCATTGTAATCCTGTCACAAAGCATACCTCCCCCACTCCTGTGTGAGTGACTGAGGCTACAGTGAAAACGATGGTAGGGCTCCCATACTGTTGGGGTTTCACTGTAAGTGTCTTGGGAGTCTCTGCAGGTACATTACAATTCAGATTAGGCCATGCCTGTCTCTGACTGGTGTTCCACTCTCATGTCAAGTGATCCAAGTTCCCCTAAAGTAAATTTATTGTGTGTCATTGCAAGTGGAATTTTCTGTTGGGGGGGTAGAGTACTTCCCAGGGTTGGAAATTCTTTTTTTTTTTTTTTTGTTTAAGCTCACTCCCCCTTATCTCTGTGACTTGCCTGTCAGGGGACTGTACTGGCTGGGAGGGGCATGAACTCCGGGTCCGGACCTCGGCCCCCCAGCCTGCCTCGGTTTTCCCCCTGAGCGAGGAGGGGGGGACTACTCCTCACCTGTACCATGTGTCGGGCCTCTGTTTGACCCAGGTCTGCACCACACCCTGTAATATGGTGAACTGCAGGGCCATTTTTCTGCTTTTCTCCCCATGCCCCAAGGATGCTGACCACTGAAGGGATCCATAGAGACAGGAGCACACTGAGACATGACACCGCTCCAGATCCCAGCCAGCTTCCAGCCCTCCCATGTAGTGTCCCGCACTGAACCTCCACCCGTGTGTACCCAGGTGGCAGCATTGCAGTGACAGCAGCATCCCTCCCTCCCCGGAGGAGGAGAATGCCCCTTGGGTGCTCAATCCTCCTCCCCCAAGCCCACCCTCCAGCCTCCTGGGCTCACTCCTGAACCTGGGTCACCAGCATCGCAAGCGGTAGCACTACCACTGCACCGGTTGGCTGGCCCAGGGTGGTAATTCAACTCAATGGCAGCTGGACAGGCCATGGCAGTCCTTGTGGCACCTCTAGCATATCCCAAAGGTAAGCAATAAGAAACTCCGGGGGTGTGCACTAGACACTGCTAATGCATGGCCAGAGGCATAGTGAGGTATGAAGCCACAGGCTGAGTGCCTTCAGTTCCGGGCCACTCATTAGAACTTCTCTAATGCACACCCCCATAGTGTCTTATTGTTCTTATAAAATTGGCTTTTTTATATGTCATCAGAATTAAAAAAAATAATATGTTTACATTTCAAAACATTAAACAGTTTAGCTTAAATTGTGATAATAGTCCCTCTGCCTATGTGAAGTTGCTGTTTTTTTTTCTGTTGCCTTATGACATTTGTCCTACTTTGGACACAATAATTGTAATTTTTTTTTTCTTAGGGTACTCCTGGCTGAATTTGACTTGACTCACCCCCGCACCCCCCAACCACACCCCTATCCCTAGATCCCCATATGTGTATTGATTTAATTTTTTTCGTAAGTTTTGTTTATATATGAAGACTTGGACCAGCACTGTACCAACTGTTAAGGAGTGAAGCAAATGAGCGAGGGTCACATAGAACCAGGAAGTACTGTGGAGCAGATGCCGGTATGTTCTTTTTTTTATTAAAATTTTTTTCAAAAACTGTCTAAAATTTTTGAAGTTGAACAAAGTGAACAAGTGAGTGAGAGGTAAGGGCTGAGTGCAGAGCACAATCTGTGTCCTGCAGCCAGGGAGTGAGTTACAGTGCAACAACGGGAGAGAGCAAACGTGTGGGCGGGCAGCAGTAATGTCTCACTGCCGCTGAAGCATAGATACAAGCTGCTAAATTGTACTGTAATGGAAACTTGGCAAGTGATTCACAAATCACTTATACAAACTGCTTATCTGCAGTGCCTGTTCAGCACAGCTGCCAAGTAATAGGTAGTGCAGCATGCGAGTGACTGAACTGAGGACTGCAGGCAGTGGCAACAGGGATTGGGAGGATTGGCTTGCGATATGTGATTTTAGTCTTCGTTTGTATTGACTGGTGGCTCAATAGCAGTATCTTCTGGTCTTCTGGACTATTAACTGTTTGTTTAAGGGAATAGAGGTTGTTAGAATTTTTTTTTTCTGAACAGATGTTTTTTTTTACTGGGACTGAAAAAACAAGATGGTAGCTTATAGAAAATTGAACATTCTACAGATCATTGTCCCTAGGAAATATGTACTATGCTGATTTCTGAATCCTGGGGGATATTACAAATAGAGAGAAACTCTGCTGTACTTGGGTCTGGCTTCTGAAACAGTTCCTGCCGTTCCCTCAACAGGCCTTTGAAAAAGAGGCACAGTCCTGGACAATTCCACATTACGTGTTTATGTATTGCCTAGGGCCCCCCCAACCGGAGGCATCTCCTGTGTGTAGATAGTGTGCTGTGATAACAGGTGTCCATAAATAACAAAAGAGATGCTTCCATTTGTACTTCCCTTCACTGATGTGATCCCATTACTTTCTTGGACATACCCGACCCCTTGGTGTAGCTCCTCTCTCCATTTTAGAGCAGTGTCTCTGGTGAGGTCGCCTTGCATGCCCACCAAGGCTCTTTGCATTGTGGAAATCGTGTGTATAGTACATCCCATTATAAAGAATGCCAGAAAATGCAGCACAAGGGCAGGAAGAGTTGTCACTTCCCTCACTGCTATAGAAAGTGAGGAAATGGTGTACCTATACATATCTGTAAAGATATGCATGTGTAATCCCATATGCTGTTTGTAGATCTGTAAAGGACTGAAGAACAGAGCAGGAATAAAGTTGGTATAGTTACTGTGATGGACCCAGCAGCAAGGCGTGCCCGGGCCATACACATGGCACTGCCACCACCCTTTGATAAACTGGTGAGGTCAGGTAAATTGCGGTTCAGGAGTGAATGCTGGAGACACTCCAATTGACCAAGCCACAGGGGCTTTGGCTATTGGTGGAGTTTGTAAGGAAACCACTAATTTCTCTACCATGTGGGGAGTCAATAACCAGCCCACATTTAATGGAATAACACAGCTGTATTTTTGTCCGATAACCTGCAAGAAGAAGGGTTAGTGCAAATGTCAACTTTAACAAGGCCCTCCTAGATGACCTCCTAGGCAGGCCAGATATACTCCTTCCCACCTAGTACCAGGTTTTAAACAGACCTAAATGGGTGCTCCTTGAACTCAGTACCTGGGTACCACAGGTGTAGAATCCCTGCAGGCACGTAGATGTTGTGGCAGGCTGGCCGGCATTGGTGCACTTTAGACAGAGCAATGTGCTCAGTTCCCAAAACCCTACAGGCCATGCAATTGCTTAAATGGCAGAAAACCCCTTTAACACAAGGTATTTGTAATCCAGATTGTGAAACACGGTAAGACAACAGACACTGTCTCTTGGAAAAATGCCACACTGCAGCATACTCATGGTTCCTGGACCAGGATGGCTTCTTCTGATGCAGCAGCCCACTGGATCTCAACTCTCCCAGGGTGTCTACAAGTGCAGGTAGACTTCCTCCCTCTGCTGCATGCTGAACTGGCTACCTTGGGCACTGGCTGCAGGCTCTTCTGACCTCCTTCCACTCATTCTATACTCCTGAGGCCCCAATTTTACCCTCACACATCCTAGTTTCCAAACCCCTAGGTCAAAGACAGTCTGGACCCATCTATGGTGCCTGCTATGGAATCTGGATCAGCAGTCCTTGGTCTTTTTCTCAACGCTGCATCTTCTGCATTGCACACATCTTGCAATCGGTTGCCACTCTCTTTTTCTTCACAACTCAGCATCTCTGTTCACAGTTTTCTCTTTGCTTTTATGGCCTGGGATGGCACAGCTTGTACCCATTCCCAGCACAGCAGACCTTTTCACTATAAGATCATCACCAGATCTTCACCCCTCCAGCACAGTCCTGCCATTATAGGCCCTGTTCACAGTGTGTCTGGGTTTATGCTTGGGGCTGTCACTCCAGAAGCTCGACAGCCCAGAGGACACAGAAAAGCTGCCAGAACCTGATGCCTCTCCTTTCCCCATAAGTCTTCCGGAGCCCCTTCTTTAGCGAGGTTTCTGAGCACGGAGGTGAGCATGCCCAAGCAGGCCCATTGCACTACCTTCTCTTGTATGAGGATGCATCCCCGCATCCAGCTGGCACAACTCAGGATCTGAGTCGCTGTCCAGAACATAGTCCTTGTGCCATCTGGGAGCCCTTCACACAGTCAGTGGTCTGGTGCCACTTCTGTCCATTGGTAGTGCAGGGCTATCCATTGCCATCTCACCACTTGGCCCTTCACTAGGATTGGCAGGGTCAGATTCTTCATGTTCAAGTTCTGGGATCCCAATCACTGCAGCAGGGCCTGCTAGGAGAGCCATCCTTCTGGGATGATCAATTTCTCTGTCGTCATCTTTGGAGTCTTCCCTGTAGAGAAAATGGGCAGGCCTTGGTTTCTGTACCAGTTCTTGTTTATTCTGACAGCATCATTGTGGCCTCTGGGTTTTTGGTGGCTGCCTGACCACTGAAGTTCAGGTGGAGGCTGTGGCTTAGCAATTGCTCCCTCAGTAGGCCTGTCCCCGTAATAAGGTTTCAATTGATTATAATGCATGATTATAGTCTCTCTGTCATTTACAGATAACAGTTCATACAAAACATTACAGATCTTCTTAATCACTTGATATGGGCCCTTGAACCTGTGGCTGCAGCTAGGGACAGATAGCCTTTTTATGTTCTGATTCTTAACCCACACCCAGTCACCCTCTGGATAAACTTGTACAGATACCTTACGGCTGTGCTGCTCTTTCTGCTTACCAGTATCCTTCTCTTGGTGCCTCTTTACTGCTGTAGCCACCAAACTGAGGTACTCTGCCACTTTAGTCACATAATTAGCAGGATCAGTGTACCTCAACTAGATATATGCCCCATTGAGAAGCTCCACTGGGAGTGTGATTTCATGACCGAACATCACCAAAAATGGAGTGTACCCCGTTATGGACTGTACACAACTCCTGTAAGACAGCATGCCGTAAAGCAGCAGACTATTCCATTCAGTCTGACTATTCTGCATGAAGTAGGACAGCATGGCTAAGAGGGTGTGGCTCAATCACTTGACCAGTCCATCTGACTGTGGGTGGTATGGAGTGGTCCTGGTTTTGTGTACTTGTAGGAGTTTGCACACCTCTTGGAATAACCTTGACTCTAAGTTCTGTCACTGGTCCATATTTGCAAATGAATTGTTCCACAAAAACTTTAGCAACTGTTTGAGCCTCCTGATCAGGCAGTGGGTAGGCTTTGGACCATTTTGAGAAATAATCCACCACTACTAAGATATATCTGCTTTTCCTAGGGGTCTGTGGCAAAGGGCCTAAGATATCCATTACTACCCTTTCTAACAGCTGACTAGTTTGGGACAAGAACATTTGGGCTCTAGGAATGGCACCTACAGTTTTCTGGGACCCATAAATCAGGCAGGCTTTAACCACTCCTTAATAAACTTTCTCCACCCTGGCCAATAATGTCTGACCTGCATTTTTGTGTGAGCTTCTCTACCTCCAGGTGTTCCCTAGTGCTGGTGTCATGTAATGCTTTAAGGATCTCTGGAACCCCCACCAGGGACTACTATGCGTTTGTGATTAGGCCTGACTTCCCTATCTTTAACCTTCAGCACCAAAAGTCCTGTTGTACATGGTGGTAAAGCCATACCGCTTGGTACTTGCAACGTTCGGGGTTATATTGGGACTTTTCAGGGCATGCAGTGAGTTCTTACTCCAACCAGAACATCAAACTGGTGATGTCTGGATCTTCCTGTTGGTGGTCCAGCAAATGTGGCCATTCTGCATCCTCTTCTATACTGGCAGGGGCCAGGGGGTCAGGACATTACAGGGCCAGGACCTCTCCTGATATTGTGACACTCAGTGTTGGTCTCCGGGATAGGGCATCTGCATTATTATGCTGTTTTCCCAGGTAACATATGATTTGATAATGGAATTGTGCCAAGTGTTCCAGCCAAGAAGCAAGCTGTCCTTCAAGCTCATGGAAACTGTACAGCTGAAGGAGCAAGCCATGGTCTGTCCTAAGAGTGAATGTCTTTCAAAGCAGGAAGTGGTGGAAATGGTGAGTAAACATTACAACAGCTAACAACTCTTTCTGTGTCATGGTATACTTACTCTCTGCTTTGGTTAAAGTCTGACTCACGTAGGCGACCACTTTGTCCTTTCCATCTACCACCTGGGCCAACACTGTTCTAATGCCCACCTCGCTGGCATCAATGTCGAGGATAAATAACAGTTGTGAGGTGGGGTATGCTGGGGTGGGTGTGGAAATCAGTCAACATTTCAGTTCCACAAAGGCCGCCTGGCAGGAGTCAACCCAGGCAAATTGTGTTCCCTTCTCAGTGAGCTTGTGCAATTACTGGACAATTGTGGTGAACTCCCCAATGAACCTTCTGTAGTATGATGCCAGACCCACAAAGCTTCTCCCCTCTGCCACTGAATGAGGTACTGGCCAGAACCACACTTCCTCCACTTTGTTAGGGTCTGTTCCCACTCCTTCCACTGAGATTAGGTGTCCCAGATACTTAATTTCAATGCAGAATAAGATACACTTAAATGGCTTCACTTTCAGGTTGGCCCCAAGCTTCCTCAGAACTGCCTTCAACTTGTGAAGATGCTCTTGAAAAGATGACTGTTGTCATCGAGGTATACCAGGCATGATGTCCCTTGTAGATCCACCAGCACAGCATCAATCAGGTGCTGAAATGTTCCCAGAGTGTTACAGAATCCAAATGGAATGACATTAGACGTGAACAGTCCTTGCTTGGTTGTGAATGCAGTGCTGAGCCACTCCTCAGAGCAAATCTCCACTTGCCCATATCCCCTAGCCAAATCCAAGATGGAAAACCAGCGAGCCTTTTTGCCAACAGATTGAGGGAGTTGTCAATATGAGGTACTGGGTGTGCATTCTTTGTGGTAACCTCATTCAAGTGGTGATAGTCCATACACACTCATATGCCCCCATCCTTCTTCCATACCAGGATTACTGGGGTGGCTCATGGGCTTGTGGAAGGCTGAATAATTCCCTGGTTGCTCATCGTTGAACTCTCCCTGATAATGGTGCGGGATCTTACAAGGCCCTTGCTTGACCAAAGGGGCATTTCCAGTATCAGTCCAGTGCTTGGTTAGCCCAGTACATGCCAGGTCATGATTCCCCCAACCTGACTACATCAGTGCACTCCCACATTGTGCCCAGGCTGCCTGCATCTGCTTTGACATCAGTTCTTGTTACTCGAGTTGGAGTTTTGGAGACAAGGACTATTCTGTCCAACCTGGTGCTTTGTTCTTTTGGGGTTCTTGAGGGTCTAGTTTGCAAGCCTTGAGCTGTAGTAAAGTCTTTAGCCAATATTGTCACCCTAGAGTGGAAGAGTGGAAGGTGCTGATCACTATTCCTTGGTAGATGGTCTGTGGCTCTGTCATCACATTGGCAAGTCACTCTTATCCCTGTTTGACTGTACTCACTGACCAAGCTACGAGGAAGTCGTGACTTTTCTTTTGCTGGGGTTTCACAAGCCCTTCTCAGTCTTTAGCCTCACCTCCACTGACCTAGCTAAGAATAAGCACTTCACTTCTTGGTGGAACAGTCACATAGCTGCTGGTCACAGTCTCACAGCCCTTTGTCCCTTCACTGTTGGACATCAGGGGAAACTTCCTCCCCAGTGCAGTATAGGCACCTTTCACAGAGTTCAATGTTGCTCTACATTGCTACAAACAGTCAGTCCTAAGTAGTACAGTTTGGGTTGTGTCATTTGACACTAAGAATTCACAGGCTAATTGCAGCTCCTTTAGGCTGACCATTGTTTGCCATACTTCCAACACTTTGAGGGCAGTTCCATTTGCTGTGTGAACTCTTCAGGTTTTGTGAGTATCTTTAAGTCACTCCTTCCCACACATGGACATCCACAATGGACACTTGTGCACCAGAATCAACCAAGAATTTGCAGGGGACACCTTCTGTTTCCCAGAGAATATAACAGTCAGTCCCACTGTAGAATGGATCACAATTTGCTAAGGGGCATCTGTCTGTCCTTTGTCAGGCATTTGGCCCTTAATCGCAGCCCACACGACTCCAGGTCCCGACAAACCTCTCTGCTGGGGACACAGTGAAATAGGATACAGCAAAGCAGGCAAGGAGTCAGCAAGAGGGACTTGTGCAGTGAGTGCCTAATCTGAATTTGGTCATGAATCCTAGGATTTAGATCATGTCTGGGGTATCTCGCTTGCAACATGGAAGAGAACTATGAGAAAATTATTGTTTGAAAATAGCTCTAACTCCAGATGAAGCCATAGAGAGATGGGCCTATTAAATGTCTAAGTAAAATAAATCAGAGCTCTACTGACCAGTAATATACAGTAATTTAAGATCTGGTAGGACAAGGTCCTCTCTGTGCTTTGGGGCATACAGAATCTTAATTCGCATCCGAGGGTATTGACCCACCTAGATAAAGCAGGATATCGACCCTCTCGGTCTTTTTCAATGCTGATCCCCCTGGCACTTTGAAGACTTTTTGAAAGAATTGCTGCAGAATAGCTTGCTATTAGTGCCCTCTAGGATGCCAAGAAACCCGAGATTGTTGCAGCACAAGCGTTATCTCTAGCTTGTCATTTTTCTCCTGTAAGATCTCTATGTTTTTTCCAGCCAGTCCAGTCTAAACTGTAATATTGTTATCCTACAGCCCTTTATTGCACTGTAGTGTTCTCTACTTACACAGAATCTGTGTCCTTACACAGTTGTTATTTTATAATGCTTGCATACTGTACCTGTTTGTATTAACTGCATTTGTATTTATTGTGCTTAGTGTGCGGCTGTTCTGACCTTTTCCTCTCTTCCCAGGACACATCTGGAAACAGGCTGTTACAGCTCAGTCTGTCTTTCTTGGTAAACCTTTTGGAATACATACATACATGCATTCATGCATACACATAAAAAAATAAATTAACAAATAAGGGAATCTCATGCTGTCATGTCTTCCAAAGTGGAAACCCTCTTCTCACACTCCTCCAGTCTCTGTAGCATTTTGTCCAGGTGTTGAGCAACACTTTCCACCCTCTTCTTTACTTCTGAAACCTCAGCTGCCAATTTGTTTATCCTTTTTTTCAGTAAAAAAAATTATTGATTTCACTAAGCATAACATTACATAGCTAGACAGGAAGTAATTACAATAAGAGGAAACAAAACAATTTTTTTCCCATGTACATTTTATCTCCTGATCTCCCCGGCAGCCCCCTTCTAACCGACTCCCCCAGCTCCATCACCAGTTCCTCCAGAAATTGCCTTCACCAGTGTCCTCTGCCACAGGACTGTGGTTGTGCCTGGCCACTGATGCAGGGCCTGCAGAGGGTCAGTCATCATCCTGCTGCCTGGGGTGGTTTTCCTCTGATTTTCTTCCTGGGCCCACAGACATGCAATGGGTGCAATGTCCGAGCTCTGCCTCTGCAGAGATGGCCCTGGCATCCTGAACATGGGATCCCTTCCTAGGTGGTGGCGTTCATGTGCTGGCACCCAGCTACCGCTGGGTGTCAGGCAAGCAGCATGCCACATTAACCTCCATCCCCAAGGAAGGAGAGCTGTCTGGGGACGCTCGATCCTTCCTCTCCCTGTTGGCCCCTGAGCAACCCGAGTCCATTCCCGACTTTGGGTCACCAGTGTGGCAGAAGGTAAGGCACCCAGCACCTCAGCCCTCTATGCCACCGGGCCAGCTAGAAAACAATATTTAAATACAAATAAATCATAACTATATCCAGATAAATCAATCTTTTCCTTCTGTTGATTCACAGAATATTAGGAAACCTCTGAGAATATGACGAAAATAAAAAAAATGAACACTTTCTCAATATTATAGGCAGGATAGTACAATTTATAGTTGACAGGTGTGCACTGGGTTTCAGACTATTAGTAGAATAAATTACTTAATCAAAATATTTAAGAAAGGACCCCATACTGAGCTGTTGAGGTGTGTGTGTTTATCCTTGAAACCCCTGAGATCATGTTTCCTAATGAGAGCTTCATGTTAGCAACCTCCACAGGAGCCACAGCCATGCTACTGTGTTGCATTGCAGGGGCTGTTTTAAAATGCTGCTGTTTCTCACTTGGAGACAGCTCCGGATCAGTCTCTGACATGTCACTCCAAGTAGCTCAAAAAGTCCGCTCAGATTTGGTTTCTTACAGCAATTACAAGTTTGAAACTGGGTGGGGGATGGGGACTGAGTTGGAGCGGTTTCAGAAGATGTTGGCCATCTTGGGCTGTGTCATTTGACTCCCTCCCAGGGAACTAAAACTCAATAAACAAGCATTTGTCAATGTCAAATGTTGTCTTGCTGGCATTGGCATCAGTAGTGCAGGAGTTAGAGATGCATAATAGGAATGGCAGTGAAGTATGGAACTGATGACAACCCCACCCCACCCTGCAGAGACCGACAGGCATTGAGGTGTGCTTTTGGGTCGTCGGCCATAACACTCATGCCATTTCACCTCACCCTACCCTGCAGACTCTGACAAGTGTCAAGCTGGGGGGGGGGAGATTCAGGGGAGAAAGGAGGAGGTGTTTCTTCACTGAGAGGGTGGTGGAGCCGTGGAATGCGCTGATCAGGGGGCTGGTGGAGGCAGAGACAGTGGAGGGGTTCAAGAGGGGGTGGGACAGGTACGGGGAAGGGTTCTGGAAGCAAAATCCAGTGCAGCGAGAATATCCAGAACTGGGAAGGGAGAAGCCAGAGAGGGTGAGGGGGGCCGCAAGGTCAGCTCCCAGGGTGGGGGCTGACCAAATAAGCAGACACGAAGGACCATTAGGCCTATTCTGCTGGCATTTTAGTATGTTAGCATGTTAGTAAGTGTTGTGCCTTGTGGTCGTCGGGCCTTACGCTCACCCCATTCCATAAGGAAATACATTGTGATGGGTGCAGTATAGTAGAATAGGGTGAACTTTGGGGTCGAAGAGTCCAAGGCACACCTTGATGCCTGTCACTGGCTGCGGGGGGGGTGGAATGGCATGAGCATTACAGCCGACAATCCAAAGTCACACCCCTGATGCCTGTCAGTCTCTACGGGGTGGGACGTTATGGTTAGAAACCCTAACGCCCCGGGAGTTTGTTGGTATTTGCACTCCAAATTTTCCACTTGGGCTTTTTGTGACCCCACCTCATGAAAGCATTTGGGACCTCTGCTCATGAACACTGGCACTGTGATTTTGTTAATCTGTCCCGAACATTGATTTCCCACAGCAACCGTGCCATTGTGTGCCAGATGTATGAAAACACCTTTTGGGCAGGATTTGAAAAATGACAGTTGTACCATTCATAAGTAGGTGTGAAGAAATGACAATGTTGAAAATCTGGAGTGAAAATGTAACCCCCCTGCAAATGGGGGTTCCCAAAAGACTTCCAGGAGCTTGCTTGAATGCTCCAAGCCTGAATGGTGTTTGGCGTTTAAGCCATTTATCAGTGAGTGTTTTTAGAACCTCTGGTACTGTCTCTTTAAGAGCTGTCTGCTTGCAGACATAATTAGTTTGTATGGGGACTGTGTGTTTCTTTGATTGAGTACCACCAGCTGCTGCCAATTCACTCCATTTTTGCAGTCACTAGGAGCAAAGGAACCTATCTGAAAGATGTAACTGTTTGCCAGAAATCATTTACAGTAATAATGAAATTACAGTTTGTCTAACCTACTTTCTTTTGCAGTCAGAACAGTGTCTGCCTAGTTCCCCATTCTGGTTTTGAACTGCTGAACTGGACCAATCAGTGTGGGTAAGCTAGCTCTAAAATGGTGCCTTGGACGAATCAGAACTTGGACTCATAATCTGAGCCAGCCCCAAGAGGATTGTATGGGCAGTGACTCTGGGAGATGTAGTTTAGACTTCAGTGCCTTTTGGACCAACAGCAGCAGTCTATTGTGAGTGACAGCCAATTCAGTCAAGAACTGGGAGGAACTCAAAGGAAGTGCCCGGTTTTGTCGGTTGGAGTTTCAGTTGAGCTTTGGCAGTGAAGAAGGAAGGAGCCCTGTCTTTTCAGTGTGCAGTTTTAGTCAAAAACGTGTAAGGCCCCGAGTTCGGGTCTGCAGCTTGTGTAACAGCTTGTTAGGACTGAATCCATCCTGTGAAGAGAATCAAAGATATCTGAAGAGTAGAAACCAGGCTCACCCTGTAGAAGACTGGAGAAATTGCTGAAAATTGCACTCGGTCTGTCAGGAACTGAATCTGCTGTGTGTTCTCCGGTATTGTGCAGTAATTGCGATCGGGATACAGATGCAGCCTGCCTGGTATAGTGCTTTCTTTTATGTAAATGTGTGAAGAGGTTTGTGTACCTCAAGTGAGCCCTGCTGAACATTGAAGGACCTTATCTTATTTGGAGGTCGTGAGTACTAATTCAGGGTCGCTCCCTGTTGAATTGCCACATTAAATCCAAATGGAATTACTGTACTGCTGACTATTTAATTTTCCTTTTCTCTGTGTGAAAGGGCCCTACCAGCTGCCACGGTTTGGACTAGCCACTAGGGCTTGGGTACCCAGGGACAGTAACTGATAGGGATAGGCCTGTGCACAGAGCCATAGAGTAGATTATTAGAGTGATAAGCTAATTAACCTGATTTCCCCTGTCCTTGTTATATCCCCTAAATAAATCAGAGCTGCTTGTTTCAGTAAAGTTATACTGCCTGAAGTATTTGTCTATGTTAAAGTACTGTACTGTGATTGTTGCACTGTATCTCATTTCACAGAAGTCCCAGTGCGGAACCAGTCCTGGGGTAAGTGTATACTGTGAAGGTAATTCTGATATATTGTGTGGGCCACTAGTGGGAAGAAAGGGAGTTGCAGTGTCCCAGAGGGCTGTGACTAAGTTGGTTAACTATTGCAAACCCTGACCTCTGGGTGAGGCACCCGCCATTGGATCCAGGCCCTCAACCTGTTAGTGGCAAATCAGGCAGGGTAGTAGCCCCTGGGATAGCGCCATCTAGGGGTTACATCTTGAGGCTCACCGCTGGGATTGTGTGTCCTCTAGTGGCCATATTTACTAACCACTGTTAAGAAAAAAAATGGGTACCCACAGAAGTGGCTGTGCACCGCTGGTGGAGTGGTGTACTGGGGAGGAGATCGACCCCCAAAATGCTATGCTTATCCTGGACATCCCCTGGGTATCAATACAGACACTGTGCAGGGAGTACTTTCCAGGTGGAAGGTTTACAAACCCTGTGGTGGTGGGTCGGCATGCTAATCTGCTCACCCACACTTTCCTGGCCCTAGTAGAGTTTAAGGATCCCATAGATAGCTCCAAAGTGCCACAGACCATTACCCCAGAGGGAGCCCTCCTCACTGCTTGGAGAGTGATAACTAAGACAGTAAAGACCCGGGGAATCAGCCCCACCACTATCTGAAACTTTGAGGAGAAATTTGCTAAATGGTTGCTGGGAGAAGGGAAAACTGTGGAGGACTTGAAGAAACTATTCTTGCCACCTGGGGTGTTCCTCCCAACACCCTCTCCCGCTCAGTGCCCGTAATGGTGGCTGGAACCAATGCAGACTCCTATTTCTGCACCTGCCATTAGTCACGACTTCAGAAGGTTGAGGATCTTCTCTGCACCTCCCACCCCCAAGGGGAGGATGACTGGGAGACCTGATAGACTATGTTGCCCCCAAGTGCTAGGAATGGCAATGCTCGAAGGCTAAAAAGTCGAAAGAGGTTAGTGAGAGCCCGAGGTCCTGCCCTGGCTACCATCCGTATAAACGGGCCAGTAACCCTGAAGCGACTGCACAGGCCTATCTTGAGGCCTTGGAGAATGTGTATGGGAGCCCAGATTCTGATGAGGACCTATGGTGGAGAGTAAGAAATGCACAACAGTACCAAGGGGAGTTGTTGTCTGTGTATGTCTCTCGGCTGGAAAAATTGTTGCAAGAATGCCTCAGAAAGGGTAGTTTGCCAGCGATTGAACTGGACCGAACCAGACTGGACAGAATCCTTAAGTCTGCCCCCTTCTCAGAACTGCTGTTGCTTCAGTTACGCCTGGCAAATCGACTGGAATCCCCACCCTCCTATGATGAGTTAATGAGAGAAATTCGAGGAGTTGAGAAAAGGCGACCTCGGGAGGGACCTGCACCAACAGCTGTGGCTACGACCCGAGTGACTGAGGGTGACCCATCAAGTGAAGTTCAGGGGCAGAGGTTGACAGTCAATGAGTGCTCTGACAAGGAAAAGATATGTCAATGAGCGAACTGTTGAGAGAGATCCGGAATTCAAAACAGTCCTTTATGAAGGCCACGCCTGCAAGTACGGGCCCTGACCTATATCTGACTGCATTCGCTATGGGGTGGGGGTACCCACCACGATCTCCTGCTGATAACAGCTCCAAACTCGATTCCTTGACCATGGAAGTGGAGAAACTGACGAGATGTCTCCAAATGCTTATCATGCCGCACAGAGATGGCACCAAGGTTTCCAGTTATACCCGCCCTGGCTCCCAGTGTGGCGCCCGGCCAGCTCAAACTCCAGAAAGTATGGTTTGCTATATACTAGGGAAGATGGGCACATGAAAAGGGAATGTCGGTCCTCAAAAGACACTGACAAAGTTGCATATAGGCTACAAGGAGAGCTTCGGAGAACAAATCAGTGGTTAAGAGGTACGAAATGATCCCAGTGAGGGCACCAAAATGCTAACCTTCACGTCCTTTGTAAGGGCAAGATAGTTGCCCAGGCCCCCACTATCGCCTCTCCAGACTGGTCCAGAATAGTGGGTCCCTCCATGGAGATCACTGTAAAGGTGAATGGAGTGTCTACAAGAGCTGTATTAGACAGTGGCCCCAAGTGACAATTATGTTCCAGGATTGGTATCAGAAGCATTTGTCAGACGACTACTTACAAACCATTAGAAGTACTGCATGTATGGGGTTATGGAGAAGGCCTACCCCTATTCCGGTATATCCGATCTGGTTGTCTTTCCCACCTCCGTGGCTGGGTGCGAACAAGTAGAGACCCCTAGCTTAGTGCGTTCCCTCCACTGGACTGTATGATGGTGTCCCTTTGTTGATTGAACAAATGCTCATATGTTCAGAAGGCTGGCACAGTTGTGTTATGAAAACAGGGTCAAAGACTAGTAGAGCTTTAAGAGTTCCGCTTTAATTAAGAAGGCCTATGAGGCACAGAGATGCTGAAAAAACAGAACCAGAGGAACCGGGTCGAATTGTATGGAAGAAGGATCCTGAGTCTCTGATCCTGGCGCCAAATGCCCAGTGTACCTTACAGGAGAGGTCCGTGATCAGAAAGGATGTTAAGAATAAAATATTAATGTTGGATGCACCAGGCGATGGAAAATTGCCAGAGGGACTGCTGGTCGCTTCAGTATTTTGCCCGCTAGAGCCCATGCTTATGCCAGAAGGGTAATGGTCCAAGTTCATAATATGTCTGAAAGAGACATTCGAGTAAACAGAGGTTGCATACTGGCTAATGTGCATTGTGCAGACACTGCAATGCTACCAGCAGCAAGAGTTCAAGGAAGAATGACAGAGTAACGCCTGACTTGTTTGATTTCGCTACTCTCACTGCCAGCTGAATGGAAAGTGAGGATCAGTGAGAAGCTTGCCCAGAGAGACCAGGTGTTTTCTTTAAAGGAATGGGATGTAGGATGGCGCAAGGAGCTGAGCACAATATCCGCTGCATGACGTAAAGACCATTTCGTGAGAGGTCTCGACGCCTGGCACCTGCTGACATAGATGATGTGAGACGGCATCTGCAGAGATGTTAGCTGCTGGTGTAATACAAGAATCCAGAAGCCCTTATGCTTCCCCATTGTGGTAGTGAGGAAAAGAATGGAACAGTAAGCATGTGTGTGGATTATCGCACCTTAAACCGGGGACTATCTCTGATCAGTACACAATGCCCCGCATTCAGGATGCTTTGACTGCCTAAACGGGAGCAAGTGGTTCTCTGTGCTGGATCTCCGCAGTGGGTACTACCAGATCCCGATGGCCCCAGAGGACCGTGGAGAAGACGGCCTTTATCTGTCCGGGCTGGTTTCTATGAATTCATGAGGATGCCTCAAGGGATTTCAGGTGCCCCAGCCACTTTTCAACGATTGATGGAGCGTGCAGGGGGACATGAACTTACTAGAGTGCCTGGTATACCTAGATGATGTTATTGTGTTTGGCAGCTCACTGAGGAACATGAGAGCAGATTATTTAAGGTATTGGACCGACTGGAGGACTTTGCCTTAAACTGTCCATTGATAAGTGTCAATTCTTCCAAACATCAGTAAAGTATGTGGGACACATAGTATCCACCGAGGAATAGAGACGACCTAAGTAAAGTTGAGGCCTTGACTCACCTGGCCACAGCCCAAAAATCTAAAAGAACTGCAAAGATTCCTGGATTCTGTGGTTATTATCGGCGCCATCAAGGACTATTCAAGAGTGATCCGCCCTTTACTTAACCTTACTCAAGGGTATCCCCAACCCACAAAAATACCAAAAGTCAGCCGTCCTCAAGACTGAAAGAGTGTATTTTCATCCAGAGTGAAGTATTTGGGGTTCAGCTGGACTCCTGATTGTGAGACTGCTTTTCATGAGATCATATATCAACTTACCCATGCTCCAGTGCTGGCCTATGCCGATCCAAGAAAACCTTACGCCTGCACACTGGATGCTAGCTTGCAAGGGTTGGGGCTGTGTTGTACCAAGAGCACGAGAATGGCCTGAGACCAGTGGTCTTTGCCAGTAGAAGCCTGACCCCATCCGAAAAGAACTATCCTGTACATAAGTTAGAGTTCCTAGCTTTGAAGTGGGCTATTGTTGACCAATTCCATGAGTACTTGTATGGGGCTAAAATACTAGTAAAAACTGACAATAATCCTTTGACCTATGTGCAGACCTCAGCTAAGTTGGATGCCACTGGCCATAGGTGTCTTTCTGCATTATCTACATATGACTATGCTCTCGAATACCGAGCAGGTCTGAACTACATAGATGCTGATGCTCTCTCCCGGAGGCCTGTTCCCCAGAATGATTGGGTCCGATTGGCAGAACCTGACATTCGGCACTCTGCCGAAGTTTGACAGGAGGAACAATGTCCACGGACGCAGTGGACTGCATGGTGGATTGCTTGGGACCTCTGAGAATTGTATACCTGCTGCTTATTGCCACTTTTCTGCAATAGACATTGGTGCACTGCCTCAGCTGGACAATGACAGTATTCGCGGCTCAATCCCACATCCCATGATCAAAGCAGCTTTAGAAGCCTCTATGCAGGAAAAGATGTGTCCAAATTACGCTCCACTGATTTGAGAACTGCACTGTTATACAAAGAAGGTCCTAAGTTGAAACTGATCAATAAACTGTTATACAGAGAAACAGTAGACAGAGGGGGACAAGTAGACAAACAACAACTAGTGCTGCCCACTGCTTTCGAGACTCAGTACTGAGGTCCTTGCACAACCACATGGGGCACCTTGGTATAGACAGAACACTTGACTTGGTGAGATCCAGATTCTATTGGCCTAAGATGGGGCTGATGTGGAGCAACACATTCTAACTTGTAGTCGCTGTTACAGAGGAAAGCTTTGCCCCAGAGAGGGCTGCCCTTGTTAACTATCACCACAGTGCACCCATGGAGCTGGTCTGTATTGATTTTCTGAGTTTGAGTCAGATCAAAGAAATATCAATAATGTGCTGGTGGTCACTGACTATTTCACGAGATATGCCCAAGCTTTCCCCACCAAAGACCAGAAAGCATCCACTGTGGCCAAAGTACTTGTAGAAACTTTTTGTTCACTATGGGGCTCCACAAAGAATCCATTCTGATCAAGGAGAGACTTTGAGAGTCGTCTGATCAAAGAGATGCTTTCTTCTGTGGGGTGCGAAAGTCCAGAACCACCTCACCACCCTTCAGGGGACCCACAGCCTGAACGTTTCAACCGCACTTTGCTAGATATGCTAGGCACCCTGCACCCAAAGGACAAGCCTAGATGGAGCCAACAAATTAGCACCCTGGTACATGCTTATAACTGCACCAAAAGTGATGCCACTGGATTCTCCCTCACCGCCTGATGTTTGGAAGAGAAGCTCACTACCAGTAGATGTGTGTTTTGGGGTCTCTCCTGATGGGGTCAAGCTGACAACTATTTACAGTATGTGCAAAAGTTAAAGGCCCAGCTAACTCATGTGTACCAACTGGCTCAAACCATGGCTGCCAAAAGAAATCTGGCCAACAAAGAAAGGTATGATAAAAGGTGAAAGCACAGGAACTCCAGGAGGGAGATCGGGTATTGCTAAGAAATCTGGGACTGCATGGCAAGCACAAGATTGCTGACAGATGGCACCATCTCCCTCACATTGTAGTGGGCAAACTAGATGATCTGCCAGTGTACAAAGTAAGGCCTGAGAATAATTCAAAAGATGTAAAACAATGCATAGAAATCATTTACTGCCCATTGACAAATCCTGATTGAGTCTGAGCCCCAGAAGATGCCCTCTGACCAGTGACTAGAGCTGCTGCTAAGAAAAGATCAAGGAAGTCTGCACCTACAGAAGCAGAGTTAAAGTGTTCCCCTGCACAAGTCCCAGTTGAGCATGACTGTCAGTCCCTATCAGAAGAAAGTGAGAGTGACTTTGAATACTATCCTTCTTACGAACTGAGTCAATTGTTTCGGGGAAATCCCCTAGTCAATACTGGAGACAAAGCTGGGCCTTCTGGACTGTCTAAGCCCCCAGCTTCATCCCTGGAGCCATTGCTCCCACACAGTGAAGTGCAAAGCATCAGATCAGATGAAATGGAATCATTGTGCATGGTTGAACTGTTTGAGTTTTCAGGGAGGAAATGATAGATTGGGGCAGACTGGTGATACATCTAACAAGAAGAGTATTTTGAGTGCCCTGACAGTCCACTGCCAGTGTCCGAAAGCTCTCATGCGAGCCAAATGTTGTGGACTCAGAAACTGTAACTCCTGGAGCTGAAAGTGCCCCAAGTTCTAGCCTCTCTAACCCCAGGAGACTCCTGACAAGTGAGGACAATGCTGAAAATGAGGCTCAGAGTGCAGAGACTGTAACAGTTCCCCTAGAAAGACTGGTCAAGCTGTAAAGCCTGGTGCACCTCAGTTATGATTCCTTGGGAGGCCTGTGGATTTGCCTCTAAATGTTGTCCATAAAGGATATAGTGTCCTCGAGCTCATTGCCCAAACCAGCGCCAGTGCTAACTCCAAGTTACTTGTGTTATCTTAGCATGGTGCCCTGCCCTGTCCAGCCCCAAGGTAACTGATAGGAAGGGCCCCTCTCTTCAGGTTTCATGTACAAGAGGTAATAACTTGAGTTATGGTACAATGTGTGTGTAATACTGTAAAGAGTGACGTACTGCAATGTTTCAGAAATGTGTTCTTGGTAAAATGATATATTGACTGATGATTACATGTGTGAGCCTAATGCAAATGTATAATGGTTGCAGTTAAAACTTATAGGTACTTGCTTGACGCGGACGTCAAGCTTTCCCAGGCCAGGAAGGGTGTAACCCCTGCAAATGGGGGTTCCCAAAAGACTTCCAGGAGCTTGCTTGAATGCTCCAAGCCTGAATGGTGTTTGATGCTTAGTTTATTTATCAGTGAGTGTTTTTAGAACCTCTGGTACTGTCTCTTTAAGAGCTGTCTGTTTGCAGACATAATTAGTTTGTATGGGGACTGTGTGTTCTTTGATTGAGTACCACTCAAGCTGCTGCCAATTCACTCCATTTTGCAGTCACTAGGAGTGCAAAGGGAACCTATCTGAAAGATGTAACTGTTTGCCAGAAATCATTTACAGTAATAATGAAATTACAGTTTGTCTAACCTACTTTCTTTTGCAGTCAGAACAGTGTCTGCCTAGTTCCCATTCTGGTTTTGAACTGCTGAACTGGACCAATCAGTGTGGGGTTAGCTAGCTCTAAAATGGTGCCTTGACTAATCAGAACTTGACTCATAATCTGAGCCAGCCCCAAGAGGATTGTATGGGCAGTGACTCTGGGAGATGTAGTTTAGACTTCAGTGCCTTTTGGACCAACAGCAGCAGTCTATTGTGAGTGACAGCCAATTCAGTCAAGAACTGGGAGGAACTCAAAGGAAGTGCCCGTTTTGTCGGTTGGAGTTTCAGTTGAGCTTTGGCAGTGAAGAAGGAAGGAGCCCTGTGTTTTTTCAGTGTGCAGTTTTAGTCAAAAAACGTGTGTAAGGCCCAGAGTTCCGGTCTGCAGCTTGTGTAACAGCTTGTTAGGACTGAATCCATCCTGTGAAGAGAATCAAAGGATATCTGAAGAGTAGAAACCAGGCTCACCCTGTAGAAGACTGGAGAAATTGCTGAAAATTGCACTCGGTCTGTCAGGAACTGAATCTGCTGTGTGTTCTCCCGGTATTGTGCAGTAATTGCGATCGGGATACAGATGCAGCCTGCCTGGTATAGTGCTTTCTTTATGTAAATGTGTGAAGAGGTTTGTGTACCTCAAGTGAGCCCTGCTGACATTGAAGGACCCTATCTTATTTGGAGGTCGGAGTACTAATTCAGGGTCGCCCCTGTTGAATTGCCACATTAAATCCAAATGGAATTACTGTACTGCTGACTATTTAATTTTCCTTTTCTCTGTGTGAAAGGGCCCCTACCAGCTGCCACGGTTTGGACTAGCCACTAGGGCTTGGGTACCCAGGGACAGTAACTGATAGGGATAGGCCTGTGCACAGAGCCATAGGTAGATTATTAGAGTGATAAGCTAATTAACCTGATTTCCCCGTCCTTGTTATATCCCCCTAAATAAATCAGAGCTGCTTGTTTCAGTAAAGTTATACTGCCTGAAGTATTTGTCTATGTTAAAGTACTGTACTGTGATTGTTGCACTGTATCTCATTTCACAGGAAGTCCCAATGCCGGAACCAGTCCTGGGGGTAAGTGTATACTGTGAAGGTAATTTGATATATTGTGTGGGCCACTAGTGGGAAGAAAGGGGGGTTGCAGTGTCCCAGAGGGCTGTGACCAAGTTAGTTTAACTATTGCAAACCCTGACCTCTGGGTGGAGGCACCCGCCATTGGATCCAGGCCCCTCAACCTGTTAGTGGCAAATCAGGCAGGGGTAGTAGCCCCTGGGATAGCGCCATCTAGGGGTTACAAAAATATTAAACATTCTTGCAGTTATGAGCATGTGTTGAAACTGCGCAATGCACGCTCGTAACACAGTCATTTTGTGGAATTTTTTCACCAAATTTTAACATAGGTATTTTGGGACCTCTGCTCATGAACTGTGTCACTGTGATTTTCTTAATCTGTCCTGAACATTGATTTCCCGCAACAACCACGCCATTGTGCACCAGATGTGCGAAAACACATTTTGGGCAGGATGTGGAAAATGACAGCTGTACTGCTCATAAGGAGTGTGAAAAAATGGCAATGTTGAAAATCTGGAGTGAAAATAATAAAAATTCTCGAAGTTACAAGTGTGCGTGGAAACTGCACAATGTACGCTCATAACACAGTCATTTTTGGGAATTTTTTCACCAAATTTGCAACATAGGCTTTTTGGGAGTCCACCTCATGAACAGTAGCACTGTTGTTTTGTTAATTGGTCCCAAAAGGTGATTCCGTGCAGTGACCGCAAAATCACCTTTCTGGACCAAATAATGAAATGAGAGTGACTGAGTTCATGAGGTACGGTCCCAAGAATCCCATGCTGAAAATTTGGAGAAAAAAGTTGCAAAAATGACCGAGATATCCACCTAAATTGAAATCCCTCCACTGATGCCATTATACAGCTTACTGTGATTTTCTTCAGTTCGCGGTCGTCTTTGAAGAGTCTAGATGTGTTCCCGCTCCACTGAAGATTGTCACGCTGGGCTCCAGAAGTAAGTATGGGGTGAGGGGGGGTAGGAGGTGGGGTGCACAGAGGGTGGGTGCGGGTTGGGGGAGGCACCACAGACAGCGGGGACCGCTTTCTTGTTTACAGGTAAAATTAAAAAACACTTCAGGGGAGGTTTTCTTTTTTCAGGTACTACATTGGGCACACTGGGGTGGGCTCCCAGTGTGCTACCTGTGTTTTTTGGGGACAGGGGACTGAAGCCAACAGGGATTGGGCCCCCTGTTGGCAAAGAAGGCATGTCTGTGTTTCAGGGGGCATGATGCAAGGGGGATTTGGCACCCCCCCTCAGCAGAAAGGGGGAACATTATGCTGACAGGGATTGGGCTCCCTCATTGGCAAATGAACTGGGGAGGGGGCATGCCGACAGGGGGAATGGGTACCCCCGACATCGGCTTTGTAGGGACTGTGAAAGGCGGACAGGGGGAACCACCACATTTACTGAAATGTTTCGCCAGGGGCACGTAATGCAGGCGTGTGAGATCTGCTACTGCAATGACGCGCCTGTCTCTCATTGCAGCGGCGGATTTCTTTCAAGTTGGTGGCACGCTTCTGAACTGCTGTCATAGACAGCATGCTCATTCATTGGTGCCACAGAGACCAACCCAAAAAAGCAGTGGTGGCATTGGCCACGACATTGCTGCACCTCCATAACTTGCTACTCCAGCAAGTGTCACAAAATATTGCTTCTTTCATGCATAGAACAACATAAAATTAAATAATGATGTATGGGATGCTTCATATATTTGTGCTATTTTCTTTTATCATTTTGAACCACTCAAATTTATTGGGGGGAAGGGGGGCCAAAATGGCAGTTCAGGACTTTAAAATTGTCAAAGTTTGAGGGAGTGCAAAACATTTTCCATCTTGAATACTGCATTACAGTGAAGCTGTTTAAGCAGTGTGCACATGGAATAAAAATATTCATTTCTAGCAGGTACTAGAGATCTATGACTGCTAACAAGAAGGAGATGCTAATTCCTTTTGGCTGTGTGCACAGGTGTAGGACCACAGTATGTGGGCAGGAGAACAGCCCAGTTCAAACTGTTCTGCTGTTGCTGTGCTTTCTTTGCCCAGCAGATGGTGATCTATGGCAGAGAATCCTCTCACTTCACCTTCTGCTCTGTTAAACCACATACGTTCTGAATCTTGATGAAGAGAATCTATTTTCAAAGCCTACTGTTTATTACAGGAAAACAGTGGTGGTGGTGGGGGGCAGGGCCTAGAACTCATTATGGGAGTAAAATCTAAAGTCAGGCTCAAACTTAGGGATAAAGAGAAGAACTGCTGCTCTGTAAAATGTACCTCTCCCCAAAAAAAAAAAAAAAAGCAAAAACAATGTGTCAAAATGCATGATAAAAAGTGTAAAAATGTAACATTTTAGGGAAAGCATACTCCTAAAACCCATATGAAATTTTCTTTCTGACATCAAAGCCATGGGTTCCCACATTTCTTATGGTTTGCTTTTTGTCCAATGGTGTATGACCTCTTAGACTTTGGGTTGGTTAGGCTTTCTTCTAGAGCCTGCCACGACCTGTCAGTTACCCCCCCCCATTCCCTCCAGTGGGGGTCGCCATGGACTGGGGCCTGGGACTGCCAACAACTCTCATTTAGCTGGCACCAGAGTTTTTTCCATGGCTGACCCTTCCCTCCTCCCTGATGGCATGCACATAACCAGCTGGGCCTTTCCATACACATAGCAAACCACCTGATGAAACAGCAAGATCTCAGACCCCCTGTTGGGTCCCCTTAGTGATTACTCTCTGGGTTCCCCAGTGCATTTTATCTGGGTCCCCTCAGTGATTCCTGTTTGGGTTTCCCTAGTGATTTCTGACTGGGTTCTCCCAATGATTCCTGTCTGATTTCCTCTAGTGATTTCTGACTAGACTGTACCAGTGCAGGCCTGTAGCTATCCCAGAAAATATGTGTGTGTTTTGGGGGCTGTGGGCTCTATGCCCTCCATGGGGGCCTTGAGTGGACATATTAGGAGGGTCAGAGGAGGGGCAGCTGCAGTACAAGGGTTGCTAACTGCACACTCGAGCAGACTCAATAGCCTATAAGGCCTTATCTGCTGGCAAATTCATATGTTCGTATATTAGCCATAATATAACCCTGTCCCTTCCCTATTCAGAGGTGACTAAATGCATGTGAAATGTGGTTTATCAAACAATAATTGCTGGTCATCATGTTCATTAACTGCTCTGACACCACGTTCAATCACCATAAAAACTGGGTTCTACAGTAGCCAGCCAATTATTATGGTGTGGGTGTCTGCTAGATCAGCAGTGCTCTTATTAGCTGCTTAGTTTGCTTGTTTACACCTTTGTAAAAGGTGCCATCACCTGGGCCATCACTTGCATGAATCCAAATCACGTTCCCCTGAAATTGCCAGTAAATACACATTTCTATTAAAAAAGGAAATTTTACATGCTTAAAACATGACTGATGGGTAGATTCTGTACTATTTGTTGTTGTGCTGTTTCACTGACATTCACTGCTGTCAGGTACTGTCTTCTCTGACCCCCACTTTCTATCCAAACATACAGTGATGCCAACCCTTCTTTTTGTAATACAAAGACTCATCAATTGTTAACTATAAATCACAGTGATGGTGCAATCATGAAATAAAAAAGAGAAAGCCGTTAGACAACAGAGAGCCACAAGCTTCATGCTTCAGACTCACAGCTGCCAATTTTTTTAAAATAAGCTATTAAAAAAATAAACTATACAGTGCTGTAATTGTCAGTTTTTTCACACCCTTGGTGTATGATATCATCAGAAACCACTTGAGCTTTGCACTAGTGGTTTATGTGGAGTCACACTCCTTGAGTGTGTAAAAAAATACTCATAATATGTGTTATTTATTTATTTATTGAAATTTCGGATAACACCTTTGAAAACAAGCTCGTTTCATAGGTTCCACGTCTGGCGAACAACACATATTGGGAAAGTATGAGATGGAGAATAAACAAAACAAGGAATTATATAAGACATTACAAGAGTGTATAACTAGAGAAGTTCCAATACATGTGGCATTGTACAATGTATGCCATGGTGCATATTTGATTAAAACCTGGAATTCAAAGGGTCATATTAGAGGAGGGGGGTGGGTCTTATGAAATGACCCCTTACAGGAAAATGGTAACAGAGTCAGCCTAATATCTAATAATCAACAAGGTACAGGATGGCATCAGCCCAGGGGCCTCATCAGAGGTGAGAAGGTATGGGACAAAGCATTTCAAAGTGAGCAAGGGAGCTCAGGAGATATAACGGGGGGAGGGGGGATAGGGGGGAAGCCATAGAGGGGTGAGGGGAAAGAGTGGAAGGGATCAAGAGGAAATATGAAGGAGAATGATTAGCAATGTAGAACAGTTATTTACATGCTGAGAACAGTTATGCATAAGGTCAGGATAGCATAAGGTTAGAATAAGTGCTGGTCACAAGAAGGAAAGTTATCTGAAGCAGTTACAACTGGCATCATCAACTAGCTATTGCTTAAGTTTAACCTTGAAGGAGCCCAAGGTGGATGCTGAGGTGATGTCATGGTGCAGTGAGCTCATCCATAGCGGGGCACGGTAGGCAAAGGACCTTTGTTCCAGAGAAGTGCGACAGCGGGGTATATTAAAAATCTGGCTAGTAGGACTTCTGGTGCAACGACAGTTGATAGTGGGGGTAATAAGCTTTTGCACTCCTGGGGGCATTTTGCCTGAGCTTACTTTTTTGGACAGTAAACATGTTTGGTACATGAGTCTACCTTTGAATTGGAGCCAGTTAGCCTGAGCGTACATGTTGCAGGTATGGGACAGATGGCCTGAGCCGGTAAGGAGCCGGCATGCTTTGTTGAGTGCAACTATGATGTGGTGAAGAGTTGTTTCAGTAGCTGATCCATAGATTGGTAAGCCGTAATCAATAAGCAAGACAAGAGAGCTTTGAATGGCCAGGTTAAGAGCCTCTGGGGTCAAACATTGCTTATGCCTATAAAGCGGTCCAATGCGGGTGTTAACAGCCTTAGCAATGTTATCAATGTAATAGGCATAGGCCATCGTACTGTCAGTAGTAATCCCTAGATATTTAAAGAGCTGAAGTGGCTCCAGGGGAAGAGTCCTCTTCATTGGTGATAGAAAGAGGGTAAGTTCTGTGCCTACTTTGGGAGCTGGAGAACAGAATAGTTTTAGTCTTGTAATTCATAACTAACTTGTGCTTATGGAACCATCTTTCTACGACTACGAAATTACTCTGTAGCCCAGATTCAAGAACCTTAGGGTATGGATCACTGGTAAACAGGATAGCATCGTCAGCATATAAAAGGATGTGACCCTGACAGGAGTAAGGAAGGTTGTTGAGGAAAATGCTAAATAAAAGAGGGCCCACGATGGACCCTTGAGGAACTCCAGATAGGACAGGTCTGCTATCCGAGAGGGTGTTACCAATCTTCACCTGCTGTGTATGGTTGTGCAGGTAAATGTACAACACCCCATTCATTATTCTATATACTGTATGTTTTGGGTTCCCCCCTGTAAAGGACTCTGCCATGACCTAATCCAAAGTAGAACTTGTCCATGACACCATCCAATAGACTGGGTGTGGTCAACACTGAATGGTCACCCATGACATTAGTGCCATCACCGATCCCACCGTGGCAGGGAACAGACCTGCTCACTCACCCATCATCAATGAATGATGCCTATGGATTGTGTTCTAGACCCCACAAGCCCAGGGCAGGAAATTCAAGTGCACGTATGTAAGTTCCAGAATGAGGGCACTAGCACACTACCCATGTCACTACTATCCATCCCACTATCATCTCCCTGCCAAAGTTCTGTGGATTATTGTCTCCCCCCTCCCCCCACCAGAAGCCGAGGAAGTATTATTATGATATGATCTGGATGGATGGGCCTGCAATGAACAACTAACAGTGAGGAAACTGGTACCTGATACACAGTTACAGGTAAGCTGACAGCTTGGGGTGGGGTTCTTCTGAAGAGTTGGGAGACAGTGTCCCTGCTAGCCCCTGTAGCTACAGACCTGCCACAATGATTTTTTTCTGGGTTTCTCCAGTGATTTTGCTCTTAGTTCCCCAGAGATTTCTGTCTCAGTCGCCTCAGTTATTTCTCTCTGGGTTCCCCGTGATTTCTGACTTGGTTCTCCAGCGGTTTATGTATAGATTCCTCCAGTAATTTCTGACTGCGTTCCTTCAGTGATTTTGATCTTGTGTTGCAACCTCCTCCCTACAGTAGGGGGCAGGGTCATTACTACTTGTGCCTAAAAGACAGACCGGTTGCCTAGGCATTGACCTCTGAGGGATGGTGATTATGGGAGGAGTTTAGGCATGATATAAATATATAAATAGGGTTCTTTTGTGGTACCACTGGCCCCCTGGCTGAAGGGAGTTGGTGGGAAGCTGGGGCTAGACAGCCCAGGAGTCATACGAATGGTGGAGGGTGTCATATCTCAGGTGTGTTTGCCTGATGGGTGCCCTCGGGGCATGGGCAAGGGGTTGATCCAGTGCCCTTATCCAGGTTGCTGGTCATAGGGGAGCAACACAGACATAGTCAGCTTTGTGGCTGGATGCCAGGGATTCTGTCTTGTGCTCGGAGGGGCAGGCACAGTATGTGTATCACCAGGTGGCTGGCTCAGGACTCTGGCTAGGGGTGCACAGTTCCCATTGTGGGCTCCCAACTGGAAATGCAAATGCTAATTGACTTCCACTGTCTGAGGATGGCCCAAGGTCTAAGACACCTCACATAGTGAGACAGTTACACAGTATATCCGACTCTAGGCCTGGTGTGGGCCAGGTCAGACATTGGGCACTCAAGATGTTCCTTGACCTGAATCAGAGGTGGAAGACAAATCAGGCATTGGTCCTGTGGAAATGGGACAGCTAGAGGGATCCCACCAAGGGTGTGGGAATCTTGGGGGCATCCCCTCATGGATTGCCACCTAATGGCCTTTGAGCTTTAAGAGAATTCTCCAGAGGATAGTGTGGGGTGTTTTGGAGTATGGGCAGTGACATCAGTAACTGCACAGTTGGACATCCAGTCAACAGGAGGATGGTAGGAGTCAGGGCCAAAGCTGCATGTGAAGGGAAAGGTTGGAAAGTGTCTCGGAGAATATGAGGAGAGTTCCTCAAAAAGTGAGCTGGGCACTTGTGGCCATTATATTGGGCTGTCCTTAGGGGTGGGATGGGGCACAGCTGCAAGGTCCACAGCATGCAGAGCTCTTGGGAGTTTCCAAGTGTCAGGGCATGTAGAGGGAAAGACAGTCTGGTGGGCCCAATCAGAAAAAGTTTCACCCTGAACATGATGGGTGCCCTGTTGGCATACCAGTTTAAGCCCAGCTAGAGAAAGTATCAGTTCAAAAACCCAAAGGATAGCAAAACAGGGAACTGGGATCTCCAGGTCACTAAGGATAGAGCACAGCAAGGAACTGGGCTTCTCAGAGCACAAAGGACAGAGCAAAAAAGAGGAACTGAGATCCCCAGGTCACAAAGGATATAGCTAAGCAGGGAACTGGGATTCTAAGAGCACAAAGGCATCTATGTGGGAAAAGGTATTTCCAAGGGCAGAAGTACCAGATTGGAATTAGGGAAAAGGAGCGAATGGGACAGGTTACAGGTCATGCTGTGGCTGTGGTAGTGAGTCCAAGCCAGTACACGGAGTTGTGAAGGTACCATAATTACTTGGTTAGAAGTTGCTGGATTTGGGTCTCTGTGGCCAGCATGAAATAACTGTGTGCCAAGAAGTGCCATCTGCCTCAATAAAGGACAGTCAGGTGATTCAGAATTCCTGTGTCAAAGTGTTAATTTCCATCAAACACAGATGCAACAGTGCCAGCAGCTTCTGGACGAGGAGGAAGGTGAACCAGTTACCATGATTGTTTGTAGGGACATCCAGGGAGCTTAACATCACATGGCCCTAGACCCTGGGCAATGTCCATCCCAACAAAGGCACAGTCAAGTCAGCGGGCACACTGATGGGGGTGGGTTGCACTTGATTCCCTCTGGGTTCCCCCAATGATTGCTTGACTTTTTCAAAGTACGTTTTTCTTTCCATCAACCTCTCATCTTCCCATTTGGGACCTCTTTTGGGCACCATTGAGCTCCACCTTCAACAAGCCAGACCACTACTCTCTGTACCCCCATGGTTGTTCCCCTCCATGGCAGGGGACTCCAGGGGAGGGCCTGCCTCCCCCGATACACTCACTAAGGATCTAGTGGCAGGCAGTCAGTTGATAGTGCGGGCATGAATGTACCAGTGTCTATTATTCTGATCAAAGTTGTGATTCTTCATGTTTTTTGTAGTGGTCCCTCCCTCCACCCACTGAGCTGTACAAGCATCATCCATGAACCCACCAACACGTAGCCCTTCCCTTGCAAAGGAGGCAAACCTCCTTGGCTACTTGAGGTCTCCTTATGATCAGTGAACATGGTACATCCCTTCCCAGTTGCAGCTGCACTGCTGCCAGTAGTACAGCTCAACCACAGCCTCCTATTCCCAGGCATCTTGTGCTCACTCCTGAACATAGGTCACCAGTGGGTCACTGGCTGATCCCACTAAGTGATTTTTGTCTGGACTCATCCAGTGATTTTTTTTTCTTGGTTTCTCCAGTGATTTCTGGCTGAATCAGCCCAGTTATGTCTGACTTTTCCTGCAGTGATTTCTGTCTGGGTTCCCTCTGAGATTACTGTTTTATTTCCTCAGTGTTTTTAGACTGGGTTCTCCCAATGATTTCTAATTGGGTTTCCTCAAAGATTTCTTTCTGGGCTTCCCAGTGATTTCTGTCTGGCTTACCCCAGTGATTTATGATTAAGTTCCTCAATGATTTCTGACTGGGTGCCCCCAGAAATTTCTGTCTGGGTTACCTTAGCTATTTCTGTCTGTGTCCCCCAGTGATTTCTGTCTGGGTTCCCAAGTGATTTTTGTCATTTCCACCCCAGTGATTTCTGTCTGGGTTCTCCCAGTGATTTCTGTCATTTCCACCTCAATGATTTCTGTCTTGGTTCCCTGGTGATCTCTGTCTGTGTTCTCTCAGTGATTTCTGTCTTAGTTTCTTTGTGATTTCTTACTAGGTTCATCCAGTGATTTTGGACTTGTTTCCCCAGTGAATTCTGTCTGTGTTCTCCTGCTGCTTTCTGTCCAGGTTCCCAGGTAATTTCTGACTTGGTTTTCCCAGTTTTTTTTATTTGGGTACTCCAAATTATTTCTGTCTGGGTCACCCACCCCCAAGGGATTTATGTCTGGTTTGCCACATATTTTTTTATGTCTCAGATCCCCAGTGATTTCTGTCTGGGTTCCCTTGTTATTTCATGCTGGGTTACCCCAGTGATTTCTGAATGAGTTTCCCCCAGTTATTTCTTCCTGGGTTTCCTGATTGATTTCTGTCTGGTTAGCCAGGCAGTTTTTGACTCAGTTCCCCCAGTTATTTTGATCTGTGTACCCCTAGGTCTTGCTGTCCAGTGATTGCTCTCTGGTGTGCCTCAGTTATTTCTGTCTGGGTTCCCCTGTGATTTCTGTCTGGGTTTCCCAGTGATTTTTATCTAATTTCCCAAATGATTTCAGACTTTGATCCCACAGTTCTTAGTCTATGTTCCATTTTTTTTTGGGTCTGGTCCCACTGTTATTTTTTCTGGATTCCCACAGCTGTTTTGGGCTGGATTCCCCCAGTGATTTCTGTATGAGTACCCCCATTTATATTGTTCTGGGTACCAGAATGATTTATGTCTGAACTCCCCAGGGATTTCTGCCAGGCTCCCTCAGCGATTTCTCTCCTCCTAAGTAATTTTGTTCTATTTAATGCATCCAAAGATGGCTACTCTACAGCAGAAGCATTCGTTTACATTTTGATAACATTTAGCAAACTTGCTCTGATGGGGTTAGACCTCGTGCACGGTGTATGGTTTATACAGATGCTTTCTGTGTCCAGTTCGGGGCAGAACCGATACCCAGGTGTACTTGGAGGGACAGGAAGCAAATCTTCAGGATTGCAGAAGCAGCATCATAGGAGAGGGATCTAGATATCATTGTCCACCTTGGGACAAATGACCTAGCTAGGCATGAGATCAGTGCAGTGCAGGATGAATTTGTGGAGTTGGGGAGGGGCCTCAGACAGGTAGCAAGCATGGTAACCTTCTCAGAGGTGCTGCCAGTCTATGGCAGGGGTGAGGCTAGGATATTGCACACCATGCAGTTTAATGAATGGTTGCAAAACTGGTGCAGAGCACAGGGCTTTGGCTTCATTGGGGACTGGGGGTCCACCTGGAGAGATGAAGGTCTATACTGGCATGATGGTCTGCATCTGTCCAGGAAGGGAAACAAGCTCCTAGGTGACAGGTTTAAATGCTTCCTTGGCAAGCTTTTAAACTAGCCAAGGGGGGAGGTGCTGATAGGAAGCAGGAAAGTTCAAGCCTTCCCCCACAAAACATGGCAGGTAGTTGGGTAAACACTGAGGTACAGAGCTTGACAGAGGGCAGGACAGGGGTAAATGGAAAAATAGACAAGGGCAATAAAAGCAGGGATGGGGTAAAAAAGGATAAAGCCAACATTAAATGGAGGGCAATGAGTACCAATGCCAGTAGTCTGTGAAACAAGCTTCCTGAGCTAGTAGCCCTGATGGAAGAGGAACACTTGGATATTGTGGCAGTCACTGAAACATGGTACACGGAGAACCATGACTGGGATGTCAACATACTAGGGTACACAATCTACAGAAGGGACAGGGAGGGTAAAAGAGGAGGTGGAGTAGCTCTCTACATAAGGGAAGGGATCAAAGATACAGAACTAAAAAGTAAAGGGATAGGACAAGAGGCACTCTGGGTCACCTTGGAGACAGAGAATGGCATCACAATCTGCACAGGGGTTGTATACAGACCCCCGTCTCAAGGGGAGGAAATGGACAAGAAAATGATACAGGACATTCTCAAAATGGCTGAAAAAGGGGAGATACTGTTGATGGGGGACCTGAATATGCCAGGTGTTAACTGGATGACATGGACTGCAGCCACATCCAAGAGCAGGGTCATTCTCAGTGCCCTACAGGAGGCATGCCTTAAACAGCTAATGGTGGAACCCACTCGGGAGGGAGCAATATTAGACCTGGTACTCTCAAATGGAGAGAGGATCACAAATTTAGAAGACAGTAGACATCTGGGAACAAGCGACCACTGCACAGTGTGCTTCACAATAAACACAACCATGGAGACAAGCCATACAAAGACAAGGATACTGGACTTTAGAAGGGCTGACTTTGGCATAATGGGCGAATACCTGTGGAATGCATAAGCAAATGGCCAGAAAGGAGGAGTGGAAGAACAATGGAGAAAAATCAAAACTGCCATCATGGAAGCAACAAGCCTTCGTGTGAAACAAAGAAAACAAAGCAGAATAAAAAACCACTATGGTTCTCAAAAGAGGTGTCAGGGAAGGTTAAGCAGAAAAAGGCTGCATTCAAAAAGTATAAGGAATCACAGAAGGAGCACGACAGGGAACTGTATCAATTAAAGCAGAAAGAAGCGGGGAAGGCAGTCAGAAAAGCAAAGGCCCAAACCAAGGAAAAGATAGCCAAATCAGTTAAGAAGGGGGATAAAACCTTTTATAGGTACATTAGGGAGCATAGAAAGGTTAAGGGAGGGATAGTGAAGATTAATAAAGGAGAGGGAAAGTGGGCAGAGGGAGACAATGAAAAGGCAGAGATACTGAATGAATACTTTTGCTCAGCATTCACAAAAGAAGAAGAGGAGGAGTTACCTAAACCAAACAATAGAAGCACTCTGGGTAGTGGAGTTGACGCGTCCATTTACAGAAGAAAGAGTCCTGAAAGAACCCTAAAACTCAAGGTGGACAAAGCAATGGGGCCTGACGGGATTCACCCTAGAATCCTAAAAGAACTAAGGAGGACCTAGTGACACCACTGACCACACTTTTAAAAAATCATGGGAGGATGGGGTGGTACCTGAGGACTGGAGGAGGCAGATGATTCTCCTTCACAAAAGTGGGAGCAAGGCAGAAGCGAAACTACAGACCTGTTAGTTTGACCTCAGTGGTGGGGAAAATGATGGAATCACTTCTGAAAGTAAGAATTGTTGAGTACCTAGAAGCCAGCAGGGCACAGGACCCAAAGCAGCATGGATTCACAGCAGGAAGATCATGTCAGACGAATCTAATCAATTTCTTTGACTGGGTGACCAAAGTAATAGACCAGGGAGGGGCTGTGGATATGGCCTACCTAGACTTTAGCAAGGCATTTGACACAGTTCTGCACAAAATATTAATAATCAAGTTAGCCAGCCTGGGAGTGGGTCCCAGGGTGGTAGCCTGGGTAGCAAACTGGCTGCACAACAGGACACATAAGGTAATAGTGAATGAACACATTCCGAAGAAAGGGGGGTTACTAGTGGAGTACCTAAAGGCTCAGTGCTGGGCCCAGTCCTCTTTAACTTCTTCATAGGTGACATTGCAGAGGGTCTGGAAGGAAAGGTATGCCTCTTTGCAGATGACACAAAGATCTGTAACAGAGTTGATACACGGGGGGGGGTAGAAAGGATGAGAAGGGACTTGGCAAGGTTGGAGGAATGGTCAGACATATTGCAACTTAGATTCAATGCAAAGAAGTGCAAAGTAATGCACCTGGGAAATAAAAATCCAGGAGAAGAGTACACAATAGCAGGGGAGGTACTAACAACAACAGTAATGGAAAGGGACCTGGGGGTAGTCATATCAGATGACCTAAAGGTGGGTAAGCAATGTGAGAAGTCGGTAAGGAGAGCCAGGGGGATACTGGGATGCATAGGGAAGGGCATCACAAGTAGAAAAAGGGAAGTGGTTATCCCTCTGTACAGACAGTTGGTGAGACAACATCTGGAGTACTGTGTGCAGTTTTGGAGACCTCATCTATACAAGGACATAGACAGGATGGAAGCAGTCCAGAGGAGGGCAACTAAAATGGTGCAGGGTCTACATCAGAAACCATATGAAGAGAGACTGAGAGAGCTTAATATATATACCCTTGATGAAAGGAGGGACAGGGAGGACATGATAGAAACTTTTAAGTACCTCAAGGGAATCAACAAAGTCCAGGAGGGTAGCATCTTTCAGAAAAAGAGATGTGTGTAAGAACAAGGGGGCACAATTTAAAGATAGAGGGGGGACGGCTCAGGGGTAATGTGAGGAATTTTTTTTTCACAGAGAGAGTGGTGGACGCATGGAACCACCTTCCTGCAGAGGTTGTGGGGTCTAAAACAGTGGCGGAATTCAAACATGCATGGGACAGACATAAGGCAATTATAGTGGGGGGGTTGCAGGAAGTAGGCTATTGGTTAACTAGAATCTGCAGCTTATCCAATAGGTAGGGAAATGGGCAGACTGGGTGGGCCAAGTGGTCCTTATCTGCTGTCAAAGTCTATCTTTCTGTGTTACTCTGAGAATCATCACAATCCTTCATTGGATACTATTAAGGCCACTGATGTTTGTTTTTACCCCCAAAACACAGTAAATATCTGGAATTTGGACATTCCGACCACCAGTAAAAACAAAGCACGTCATGGAATTTTGCATGTTTTACCAGAACAGTGAATCCAGATAACGTGCATTATTCTATAAATTCTTTTTTGTATTAATTTAATTTTGCTTTACTTAATTTGCAGTACAGAACCTTCCTTTATTCTGAATATGTACAGTATACACATACTAAAAGTATGACAGTAGAGTCCTGATAAAATCTGGAACTTAGATTAGAAATTACTGGTGTGAGCTCGGAATCCCAAATCTGAACAACAGAATGTCATGATTCTGAACACTGAAAATCAGTGGCCTTGGATACTATAAGCACATAGAAAGGTAGACAGTGACAACAGAAAAAGACCAGTGGTCCATTTAGTATGCCCATAGCACCCTATGAAACCCCAGGACCTATTTTTAGAGTTCAAACTGTTGATAGAACTAGGCATAGCTACTGCTCCATATAAAGTCGAGGCAAATGTCTTAGTCTTCATCCCAGACTCTCTACTGGCTTGAGTCATAGCACTAGGTCCAAATCCCCAGCAAGTGAGCCCATCTGTTTGGTGGTTCATGGCTATTGCTGTGTCCATACGGTTTGCCTCTTCAGAAAGGTGGCCAAGACCTCATTATTGGTCTTTTGACTCTGAAACACTAACTGACCTCAACTGTTTCTTTTAATTGCTCTGCATGAATTGTCATATGCCAAATGTAGGATTTACACAATAGCAAAAAGCAGAACGAAAACATGCAGCACACAGGATATCCAAAAACAATGTTGACACGTTTGCAATCCTTTCTAAAGTCATGATGACATTTTGTTATGTAACTTAGGTGCTGGCACTACAGTAGGAGAACATAAAGCAACACCCAGCCTTTCCCACACAGGAAAAGGAAAAACAGTGATGCTCATTCACCAACTGCTGACAGGCTCTTTCCAGCTTTCATAGTATACAACCTTTGTTCTTATGTTTGCTTGCATGCATGTGCAAGAAACATAGTGCCACCAGACAAATTTTTGTAGGTGTGCCAACCCGCTTCCAATGCCCTGCTCCTTCTTATGGGCGCGGCCTCACCCCACCAATAAATGTCCGAGCTGTCTATGACAGCAGTTCAGATGCAGTGGCGTACAGTTCAAAGCAAAAGACCACTACAATGAGCAGTGGTAATGTGTAGGCAATTTGCATACTGCCATTGGCAGGCAATTTACATACTGCCATTGGCAGTATGTGAAGTGCCTACACGTCAGCACTGCATGTGAACAGCTGTCATAGACAGCTCCATTTTTTCTTGGATCCCCCCCAACAAACACCCAAACAGCATGCTGTGAGCCCACCCCAGCATGTTCATGCACTCCCCACCCCTGCATACTGTATGGCAGCCAGGGTGCCCAGTCCCCTCGGCGCCACTGTAACCCACCCCCACCAAAACAGACTTCAGGTGCCATGCTGGGAGCCCACCCAGTGTGGCAAAGCGATGGCTGACAGGAGTGCCCAATACCCTGTCAGCTCCACTGCCCCCCAACAAATCTTTCAGCTGCCACGCCTGAGAAGCCCACCCAGCATGGCAAAAGTTCTGCTTCATCTCCCCAAAAAACACCTATAAGATAAACGGTCCCTTGTTGACTCTCTCGCCTCCCCAATCCGTGACCACCTCCGCGTACCCCACCTCCCCACACCCCATCTCACCCCATACTTACCTCAGGATGCTGGCACGATGATCTTTGGTGGACTGGGAACATGTCTGTACTCATCAAAGCCAACTGCGAACTGAAGAAATGCCGGTAAGCTGTATAATGGCATAAATGTTTTTTTTTTTTCAACTTTGGTGCATATCTCGGCCATTTTGGGGAATTTTTTTACCAAATTTTCAACATGGGGTTCTTGGGACCCCACCTCATGAACTCAGTAACTGTCATTTTGTTATTTGGTCCCAAAAGGTGATTTCACGGTCACTGCGCGGAACCACCTTTCGGGACCGATTAACAAAACGACACTGTCACAGTTCATGAAGGCCCCCAAAAACCGTATGTTGAAATTTTGGTGAAAAAATTCCCAAAAATGACTGTTTTATGAGCGTGCATTGCGCAGTTCCTACGCACGCTCATAACTTTGAGAATTTTTAATATTTTCACTCCAGATTTTCAACATTGCCATTTTACCACACCTCCTTATGAACAGTACAGCTGTCATTTTTCACATGACACCCAAAATGTGTTTTCGCACACATAGTGCACACTGGCGCTGTCGGTGTGTGAAATCAATGTTCGGAAAACATTAAGAAAATCACAGTGACACTGTTCATGAGCAGAGGCGTTAAAATGGCTATGTTAAAACTTTGGTAACAAAAGTCCATAAAATGACTGTATTACGAGCGTGCATTGCACAGTTTCCACGCACCCACGTAAGTTCACGAATTTGTACTATTTTCAGTCCAGATTTTCAACACTGACATTTTTCCACACCTCCTTATTAATAGTACAGCTATCATTTTTCACACTCTGGCCGAAATGTGTTTTCACACTTCCGACACAAAATAGCATGGTCGCTGTGGGAAATCAGTATTCGGGACAGATTAAGAAAATCACAGTGACACTGTTCATGAGCAGAGGTTCTAAAATGCCTATGTTGAAAATCTGCTGTAAAAAATTCCCAAACTAATTACATTATGGGTGTACATTGCGCAGTTTCTATGCATGCTCGTGATGTCACCAGTTTTTTTATATTTTCACTCCAGATTTTCAACAATGCCATTTTTTTACACCTCCTTATGAAAAGTACACCTGTCACTTTTCACATCCTGTTCCAAATGTGTTTTCACACCTGTGGCGCCAAATGGCGCAGTCACTGTGCAAAATCACCTTTCGCCTAACAAACTGATCGTGTCAGTGTTCATGTGGTGGGGTCACAAAAAGCCCATGTGGAAAACGTGGAGTAAAAATTCCAAGAAACATCCAGGGCGTTAGGGTTTTTGACCATAACGTCCTACCCTTTAGGGACTGACAGGCGTCAGGGGTGTGACTTGGGATTGTCGACAGTAATGCTCATGCCATTCCACCCCAACCCCACCCCACCCTGCAGCCAGTGACAGGCATCGAGGTGCTCCTTGGACCCTTTGCCCCAGAGTTCACCCCATTCTCCTATACTGCACCCATTTCAGCGTATTTCCTTATGGAATTAGGTGAATGTAAAGCCCAAACACCCCAAGGCACACTTCAACACTTGCCAGTGTCTGAAGGGTAGGTTGAGGTGACATGTCATGACCGTCATGGGCGACGACCCAAAGGCACACCCCAATGCCTGCCCATCTCTCCAGGGTGAGGGTGGAGTTGGCGTCAGTTCAATACTTCAGTGTCATTCCTATACTGCATCTGTCAACTCCTGCAATTCCACTGCTAATGCCAGCAAGCAAACATTAGACATTGACAAATGCTTGTTCTTTACCGTCTCAAGCAGCATCATTACAGCTGCTTCAGACCTTTGAAGCAGCACTGCCCAATGCCTCACTGTGCTGGGCTGGCAGTATAGCCTAGAGGTTTGAGTAATGAGCTGTGAACAAGCTTGATACATCCAGCAGACCAGACCTTGGTTTGATTCTCACAACCTCCACTTGCATACTGTGTGAGACTCTAAGCAAGTCACTTAACCGTCCAGTACTCCCAGGTCACCCCTGAAAACAGGGACTTGTGCCTAGTGGGCCTTACCCGGTTACCAAAGACTAAAATAAATAAAAAGTAAACACTGCTGACATTAAGGCCCCATCACTAGATTCTGTTTAGAATGGTGTCTGGAGTGACTTAAGTGTGCATCCTTTGGAAAGTTGGGTAAAGGCTGCCATGGCTAGATTTTTAAAAGGACTTGCACTTTGCGTGCTGTGTTCAAATGTTGCCCCTAAATGTTAACATTATTTCTTCTGAGAGCAAATGGCTGCTCCAAGTTTACAGGGACCTGAACGAAATGCATAACTACCATTCAGACAGGTGATGTTTGTTTAGACTGTGTGGGTGCAGTTACCCTGTATCCAGGAAGTCAAACTTAAGAAGTTGGGTGCAGTTTTAAAATCAGTGTGCAAATGTTGGCCCAGTGACCTTGATGTGGAGGGTGCATCAACCTCCTATATAGGAAGAACTGGGTTTGTGTTCATGGGAAGACTCTTACAGAAGCCCAGCATGAGTTCAGACCAAAACCTAGTACTGTGACGGCTTTGGTGAGGTTCATTAGATGCAGGGAAGGTGACTGCAGCAGGCTTTGTGAACCTCAGCAAAGACTTTGATTTTAGTACGTCATAGTTTATTACTGGAATATACGAACATACAAAATTGTCAACAGAAAAAGGCTCACAGGTCTATCAAGCCTTCCCAGTTGTGCAGCTCTTAGTTTCATATCACTACAGTTGCCCCACCCCCACCTCTCCCTTCTTCCTCTTTCCCGGTCCTTCTCTCCTTTGTATTCTTGTCTGTACTAATCATGCCCTTGACACTATCCCAACCCTGCTTAAAACTATCCACTGTCCTTTGAGCGATTAACTCCTCCAACAATGAGTCCAACCTGCCACCACTCTCTCTGTGAAGTAGTGCCTCCTCGTCTCCCTCCTAAACCTTCCCCCTTTCAGCTTCAGACTGTGCCTCCTAGTTGACCCTTCCCCCCTTTAAGTGGAACAATCCTCCCTCCCTTCCTGACTTTGTTTATGCCTTTCAAGTACTTAAACGTCTCTATCATGTCCCCTCTTACCCTTCTGTCTTCCAGCAAGTATGTGTTGAGCTCCTTCAACCTTTCCTAGTATAGCAACTCCCCCTAGTCTCATGATCATTTTTGTAACCCTATGTTGCACCTCCTCCAGTAATCTCACATCCTTTTTGCAGTATGGGCACCAGTACTGTACAAAGTACTCCAAGTGTGGCCTCACCAGAGATCTATACAATGGCAGGATGACCTCCCCCTTTCGACAGGTGATCCCACTGGCAATGCACCCCAGTGATCCTATTTGCCCTTGCTGCCACCTTCCTACACTGTGCTAATACCTTCATGTCCCCTGTGACTATTACCCCCAGGTCCCTTTCCTCCTCTGAAGCTGTTACCTGCACTCCCCCCAGCCAGTAGCTGTCCCTGGGATTTCTGGCTCCAAGGTACATGACCTTGCTCTACTTAGTGTTAAACCCCAATTGCCCCTCCTTAGACAAGTGTTCAAATTTAGTTAGATCCTCTCTGAGTGCCTGCCTCTCTTCCTCATTGTCCAGTTTTGCACAAATCTTAGTGTCATCCTCAATCCTCAAACAGGCTGATCTTACGCTTGGCCCCCTCTGCAATGTCTCCAGTGAAGACATTGAACAAAACATGGCCCAATACTGAACCCTGCAGTACCCCACTTGTTACTGTTCTTGGCTTGGATGTCTTCCCCCATACTACTACCCTCTGTTGTCTGCCTTACAGCCAGATTTCAACCCACCCCACTCCACCAGTTCTTCCCCTGCCCCCATGTCCCTCAGCTTGCTCATTAACCTCCTGTGTGGCACTGAGTCAAAAGCCTTGCTGAAGTTCAGATACAGGACATCCACACCATGGCCTTCGTCAGCTGCCCTAGTGACCCAGTCAAAGAAGTTGATCAGGTTAGTTTGGCAAGATCGTCCCATCACAAACCCATGCTGCCTCTTGTCCTGCAGAACACTGCTATCAAGAAAGGTTATCAACTTCTCCTTTAGAATGGTTTCCATCAACTTCCCCACTATGGAAGTCAAAGACCACTGGTCTGTAGTTACCTGGTTGGTCCTTGGGTCCACTCTTGTGAAGGGGCACCACATGAGCCGTCCTCCAGTCCCTGGGTACATTCCCCGTCTCCAAGGAGATGTTAAACAGGTCTGCGAGAGGGCCTGCCAATACCTCTGCCAGTTCCTTCAGGACCCTTGGGTGTTCACCGTCCAGTTCTGGTGCCTTGTCCACTGGCTGTTGTTCAAAGATGTGTGGTTTTGACAGATGTATGTGAATGGTTCAGGCATTACCTCACCTCTTGACAGCAGAGGGTACTTATAGGGAATAGTTATTCCTCATTCTTAACAAATGAATTGGGTGTTCCCCAGGGATCAATCCTAGGGCCATGTTTTTCAGTCTTTTTTAACTCCCTTCCCCAAGCCTGTTGTCCTGTAAACACACCTCTATATGCTGGTGATGCAGCTCTTTATTATGAAGGGAAGGATTTAACGTATTTAAATACTGAGTTGTAAACAAGTTTTGACACCCTCCAGTCTTAGCTTATTTACCATTGTTTAACTCAAAATGCTAAGAAAATGGAAACCATGATGTTCAGAAATGCAAGGAAAAAATTGACCAATCAGAGGATTTTATTATAAGTATCACAGATGGAAGTCAATTGGACTTGATGGAGACATTTTCATACTTAGGTGTAGTCTTGGATTTTTCTTTGTCGTATGAACCAGATGTTGACCAGGGAACCAGAATCACGCAAACACATCTGGGTCTTCTGTATAGGGTGAATGCATCCTTTCTTCCAGAAACTTGTAAACTCCCAGCACAGAGCTCTTTGTTGTCAGGAATAGATCATGGCCTGATTTGTCACGGCTCTGCCTCTAATTCAACACAGGATAAAGTGGATATTCTCTTAAAATACTACATTTTGTTACACAACTTTCTAGAAGTACCAGTCACTCTCAACTACTAAATATTGGCAGTGTTTGTCTGTGAGGCCGAGGCATAACTATCAGATGGCTGGTCTTCTGCTTAAGGCTTATTCCAACTGTTTGCCCAGCCGGCAATGTCATTGACCTGTTTCCTATAGTCTATCCTTCTGTAGTGGCCCATTCCTTAAACAGAACACTCTTTGAAATACCATTTATGCATACTAATCAGGGACAGAGATCTTTGGTTTTTTTATCCCCATGCACGTCAATGCATTACCTATGGATTTGTTTAATCATTTGTGACGTCATGGATTGAAAACTTGTTTGACAACTTCTTTGTTAGCAAGTGAAATCAGTCAATGCTTTGTTTAATTATTGGGTCTGTATTGTTACATATTGTTGTTTATGCTTTGTCATCTCTTCTGTAGTTGCCTTTTTGGCCATCCATTAAAATGGGCAGGCAACTGCCGATGGGTTGACCAGATGTTTTAATAAAATCAATCAACCAACGTACATTTCAAGATCCGGATCACAGCTGAGACTGGAAAGGAGACCACACGTTAAGTGCTTGGAAGCAAAAGGTCTTAGGATGGGCAAAGGCTTCTGTTGCTGCATGACTAGCCCATGGTAGTCCAGAGAAAAGAGAGAGCCCACCTCATGACACCTCTCTAGCTTCGCTTGCTGGTGCGTTGACATCATGTGCTACTGCCCATGTGGTCAGCATTTTCTACCCCCCCGAGTGCAAGCCATGCCATAGCAGCAGTTAGCTGTAGCGTGTTTGCACCATAGGAGAAGGGCCCCTAGATCCGTTGCAGAGGTTAGACAGAGGTAAAAATGAGGTGTAAGGGAGGTGTGTGGTAACTAAAAACTAAACAGAAACATGTAGTGTGCTAAGTCAAGCGATCGTCATGTCACACGGTTTGTAACATTAATCGCCCTACTTTTTCCCATCTGACTCATTTCCTGTTATGTTTTAGTACTTTCTCGTAAGATTTGATTACGTTGTTTCATTTCTGATGTTATTGTAACATTCCCCAAGATAAAGTGTTTTGGGATACATCTGTATAAAATATACTTTATAAAATAAAATGGTATGGTTGGTCAGCTCTCACCTCCTCCACCCCACTCCTTGATACTGTTTAGGAGAGGCTGGCTATAGCTTAATGTACAAAGTAATACACTTTTCATACAGTTAGAAAATCAGACAGCCTTTGAAGCTGGTGAAGCAGGACATGCCACCACATGCACACAATGAAAACTCTCAATGTCCTTTTGTCTCCCCACTTACAATACATGCTCCCCAGGGCCTGGCACATCCCTGGATGCAACTTCCAGCAGGAGGGGCTGGTGATCAACACCACGTTGTTAGAATTAGAACCGCTGTATCTGTTAATGAAGATATTTATTCAGAGTAAGATAAAACAGTCACATTTCAAGTTAAACACTGTAGCTGCAGAATATCAACATTTATAACACTCAGTAGCACGTACAATCCCCAAATGTACAAAATGAACAATGCATGCAAAAGTAACAGAGTATAGCCTAGGTTTATTGACAAATGACGTGCGTGCTTATTGGAGCAGTCAGTTGTGTTCACAATATCAGTACATTATTTCATTTAGTGGAAATAAATGTCCCATTGCATTAATACAGTAGCTTTATGGGAATCATTAAATACAGTATATATAATGCATATATGGAATATTTATTTACTTAGTTTTTTTATTAAGTAGGTACACTATACAACTGAATTTTTAGGTATAACCCAAGAGAATACTATATAGCGGCATGACACAGTGATAACTGGAGGACCAGGAAATGAAACAATACAGTGGTGACATGCAGTACAATAAGAAGAGAACAAATTCAGGTATTATACTACACAAACTAGAATAAACAGTAAAGAATACTACAAAATGCAAGATAATAATATAAAACAACTCTAATATACAGCAACCAGAGGCCAGAGACCAAAGTTATGGACCCTGGATAGCAAATCCACAATAGCAAGCCTGATCCACGTCTCCTAATGGAGGGAGACAGATACGTAATTTGAACCAAAGAGCATCAGTGCAGAATCTACCATACGCTGACTAAAAATATTTCATTCTTTTTGATTTGCGAGGTTTGATCACTAGTGACCTCTGCAGTTGCCAGCTCATCTATATGTCCTTTATGACAGTGACTCTCAGGCAAGGCAGGCCCTAGAACTCAGATCTCAGAACAGTATCCCCAATCGCATAAACGTACCTCTTTTCCAATCAAATGTATAACTGCATCATTTTAAGGTGGAAATGCCCCCAGACCCCCATCAAAGATACTTCTTGCTGGTAGCTAAGACCCCTCAAATGGTATCTGAGACCACTATAATGGTAGCTGAGACCCCTCTAGTAGTAGTTGAGACCCCTCTACTGGTAGTTGAGATCCATCTATTGGTAGCTGAGGCTTGTATGATAGTAGGTGAGACCCCTCTAGTGGTAGCTAAGAACCATATGATGGTAGGTGAGACCCCTCTGATTGTAGATGAGATGCCTCTAATAGTAGCTGAGGCCCTCTAATTGTAGCTGAGACCCATATGATGGTAGGTGAGACCCCTCTAATGCTAGCTAAGGCCCTCTAAATGTAGCTGAGTCCCATATGATCATAGGTGAGACCCCTCTATTGGTAGCTGAGGCCCTCTAATTGTAGCTGAGTCCCATATGATCTTAGGTGAGACCCCTCTGATTGTAGATGAGAACCCTCTAATGGTAGCTGAGGTCCTCTAATTGTAGCTGAGATCCATATGATGGTAGGTGAGACCCCTCTAATAGTAGCTGAGGCCCTCTAATTGTAGCTGAGTCCCTTATGATCATAGGTGAGACCCCTCTGATTGTAGATGAGACACCTCTAATGGTAGCTGAGGCCCTCTAAATGTAGCTGAGACCCATATGATAGTAGGCGAGACCCCTCTAATAGTAGCTAAGGTCCTCTAATTGTAGCTGAGTTCCATATGATCATAGATGAGACCCCTCTAAATGTAGATGAGACCCTTCTAATGGTTGCCAAGGCCCTCTAATTGTAGCTGAGACCCATACGATGGTAGATGAGATCCCTCTAATGGTAGCTGAGGCCCTCAAATTGTAGCTGAGACCCATATGATGGTAGGTGTGACCCCTATGTTGGTAGCTGAGACCTTTCTGATTTCTGTTGTGATACTTAAGATGGTAATTCAGAACTCTATAATGGCAGGTGGGATGTTATGGGTTTAGCCACCACTCTAGACCCCTAAAAAAGGTTCCCCTGGGAATCAGTTATATACATTTCAGCAGGTGGGGCCACTTTGCATCCCATGAATTACTATCATGGATAAAACCCGGCTTAACTCAGTCAAAAAAGCTTTACAAAATCATGTGCCTTCTAATGTAACACTCACTCATGTACAGTAGATTATCAGGTCATTTCTGGATTCTTTAATTGGATAAGCATAATGCAATATTTCTCTTGCCCATGTACAATAATAAAAATGTATATTTACCGGGTAGCATAAATAAGAAACAAAAACTGGGCACTTTCACACTCAGTAACACGCCAGTGTGTTTTACAGCCTTTATATTAAGGAGTCTGTCACAGCTGTCTCCTGTGCTAGATTAACTCTAGCACCATTGGTGAACTCTGTTTCCCTTTTACAACAAACTAAACTCAACACCGCACCTTTGGTTTCAAAACCAGCTGTAGCCCCCTCCCTGGTCTAGGGCTTACTGGTGACATTTCATTTTTGAGGAGGGCAGGGTACATCAAACCCTTACCACTTATTTAACCTTGGGTTGACCTCCCTTCAGCCGATGACCACGGTCGCAAGTACAGGGCAAAAGGTTAGCGAAAACATCCAGCAAAATCACAAATGGAGGTCCACAACAGTAGCATTATGTCTAAATCATGAATCCATTTTATTCAAAATAGTTCACCATAGTTTAGCCTGTAGGCAGGGTGGCATCACATTCCCAATTTGTTTTTCCGGCACCAGTTCCAAAGTGTGACATAGAGGTGGTTACTCCGCCTCATGGGCAAATTCTTCAAAAGGCACAGTTCTTTTGTCAGATTCATTTCCAGTGTGCTATGGGTGCAGCCCAGAAGGTACAGTGGCAGTTTAATTATTTTAAACTTTTCCTCCACAGCTGCAGCTTGGCACACAGGCTAAGACACATAACTTCTGTTCACAGGGGGTACAATTCAGCTTCTGTTAGTAGAGAGCAAATACATCTTCTAATTCTTCTTCTTAGTAAGTAAGTAAGTAAAAGTTTATTTATTTGAAGCGCCCTTCCCAAGCTCAGGGCACTTTTACAATAATTCAAGCACTTTAAAAACAAGCCGTATAAAAACAATAAATACAGTAACGATAAATAACCCTCAGTTATTAAGTCCCAGCAAATGCTTGGTTAAAGAGAAAAGTTTTTAACTGTTTTTTAAAACTTTCCACAGTCAGGCAATCTCATATCTGACGAGGTAGAGAATTCCACATGGTAGGTGCCATATAGGCAAATGATCTTCCTCCAGATGTCTTTAAATATACCCTGGGTATCTCTAGTGATCCCTCGTCAGAGGATTGGAGTGAGTGGACGGGGCAGTAAGGCACCGGGAGCTCTTTCAGGTAGTGAGGTCCCAAATCGTGTAGGGCCTTATAGGTCTGCAATGCAACCTTAAAGGTGATCCGCCACTGAATAGGCAGCCAGTGCAGATCACGCAGCACAGGTGTTATATGGCTAGATCTAGAAACTCCCATCAACAACCTGGCCGTCGCGTTCTGCACAAGCTGTAAGCAGCGGATGTCCACCCCTGGCAACCCTAGATAGAGGGCACTGCAGTAATCAAAATGGCTGGTGACAAAGGCGTGGATCAGGGTAGGAAGATCTTCGGGCAGGACCAAGTGTTTCACTTGGGCTATATTCCTTAGATGGAAAAAGTCAGACTTGACTACGGCTGACACCTGTGCCCTCAGGGTCAGGCCCTCATCAAACACTACGCCTAGGTTACGTACTTGGCCAGAAGCCATGAGCGGGGCCCCCCCCAAGATATTAACCTGAGGGTTTCCCAGCCCAAGCCCCTGTTGTCCTCACTCCAGGGTCCACCAGCAATACCTCAGTTTTTCCTGAATTCAACCGAAGCCAATTAGTACTCACCCACTCCTGAATCTGCAGCAGGCAGTTATTAAACACTGTTATGGAATCAGACTCCTGTTTAGACACAAAAGACAGGTAGAGCTGAGAGTCATCAGCATAACAATGAAAACTCAACCCATACTGCCTTATAATGTCCCCCAATGGAAGCATATACACCACAAATAACATGGGGGACAGCACCGACCCCTGCGGAACACCACAGGGCAGCCAGTGAGGGGCCGAGGTATAAATCCCCGACACCACTCTCTTCTCCTTCTTCACACTGAGCATCATTGCTCAGGCACAGAGGGGTATCTAAACTTGAATAGACCGGGGGGGGGAAGGGGACAACCCTTAGTCAAGGGGCTGCTCTTCGTAAGTCACCATCTGACCCATAGCCCAGGGGCAAGTACCTGTGGTGTGTGGGTTAGCACCTATCCCAACAGGGTATACAGGGTGACTTAAGAGTCTCCCCATCTCCAACTCACACTTAGGCACCTGCTTAAACTACTGAGCACTGCAATATGAACCAGTCACTATGTTTACATGATGGCAGTTAACCTGTAACAGCACTTTTTCTGGTTAAACCATAACCAGAAATGCTGTCACTGTAAACTATTGGTTACTGGTAACTGTACCGTTTACATGCAGTTTTAGTTATCTGGAAGCACCTGGAAAATGAACAGGCAAGGGTACATAGGTCCAGCTGGGGGGGCAGCAGCTGATAATAGACCCATAGCATCATCTCTCGTCACCTTGCCAGTCCCAGCGAAGTGAAGGGTCCCAGTCCAATTCATTCAAACAGCCTGGAGTATATTCTTTATCCTGCTGACTACTGCAGCAGCTCTTTCAGCACTTGCAGAACCTGGCATTTTGCGGAGCAAATGTGCCACTGGCATGGTTGGTTTATGGCTGATGCCACAATCCAGATGGTCAGGGATCTACTCCAGAGATGGGAAAACAGCAGCATTGGCATCAAGGGCATGAAGCACGATACCCTCTCACCACCAGCTCCCACCAACTGCCAGGAAACATCCAGCTCCAGGTAGCTGGCCACGCCCCCTAACTTCCTGGCATAGACCAACTGATTCAGAAGACTGAGGGAGCTTCTGGGGTTAACTCTTTAGTGTCCAGAGACCCATTCTGAGAACTTATGTGGTACCCAGGGGTCACACAGTAATCAAATTAGGGGCAGTAGAATTACTTTTTCTTTTTTAACACTCCCTCGGTGTGTGCTGCATTGCAAACTGCTCAAGCTTTGTTGTGTATTGAGCAACACGCCTCAGGTGTGTAAAAAACCTTGTGATGCACTACTGCCCATATATCATTCTCTATATTATAAATTACTAAAGTGACTGCAGCCAATCAGCAGGCAGTGCCACTGTAATCTTATCCTGTGTACAGTCTGCTCTCATGCAGGAGGACTAGGGTAAAGTGCTCCGTTTCAGTGCCAAGGGGGAGGATGACATAAGTAAATAATAATAATAAAAAAAAAAAGCTCTAAACCTGTTATAACTCACTCAAGCTTAGCTCAGGTGGTTCATAATGAGTTAACAGGGCCTATGAGGGGTGTCTCTTAAGGTATGAGACACCTCTCATGAGGTATGGGTAGACAGAACCGCTCAGCTTTTCTTCACAGTCCTCCTGTCCAAATCTCATGCTTGGTGTCTCTTATACCATAACAGATACCCCTCAAAGGCTCTATTAACTTATGTAATAACTAGGTAGCATTTTTCCTATAGGGAAACCAGGTTATAATTCACCATTATAACCAGCTGGTTATGATGGCGAAAATGCGCTGGGTTCTCCTGAAACACACATGCGCACAGCCAGCAGCCTGGCATTGCTGGCACTTTCAATTCCCAGCCATATAAAGCTCAGTCTGCAACTTGCTCTGTGTGGGTGGGAGAGGGGAAGACAATTGTCAGCAGGTGGAGGAGGCTGTGGCTTCAGTGCCTTCCTTCACTGACCTGGTGTGGTGGTCCCGTGGCTATGTTTAAATGCTCAGAGATGCTTATTTGACAGAAGTAAGGGTGGGCAGCATTTCTTTGAGGTGAAAAAATTAACCTCATCAATTATATAAAACAAAACATGGGGAGTCGTGTAAACTTGAATTTTATACACACCCTCAGTGAGGGATACTTTGCTCTTGCAGTTTATGTAGCATCCTACACCTCGGATGTGTATAATATTCTTGCTACACACACTTCTTCACGTATTTTTCTATATGTAATACATGGTTCCATTTTTTTCTATTGTAAAACAGCAGTCTCTGCTACTCGTAATACCATTGTTGTGTCATCAGGGGCCTGATATTGGAATATGAGCAAAAGCAGAGAGCAAAAGTTTGCACTGCACTTGCCCATGACCCCAAAGATGCTATATTCAGTTAAATAGTGCACCAGTGCTATCCAACTAAATATAGGGGCATATCTGCATAGCGCTAAGTCAAGTAGCGCTGCCCCTACATGGATCTGGGAAGTGCAGGGAACAGTGCACCCAGACCCAATAGCGCCAGGAGCCCCTGGCATGACATTCAACTGACACCATGCAAATGAGCCCACTGGGATGCAAGGCACAAAGGGGTCATATACATGCCCATTCTGGGTTCATTTGCATGGGAAGCAGTGACAGTTTTGCATCCCCCATGACTGTCCACTCAGTCGCCCATCCCCGTAAAAGTGCAAACATTCCCTGGTGTCTAGTGACATCCCCTGCCCTCTGATCACTGGTTCCAGTAAAAAGGAACTAGTTCTTGGTGTCCACTGGTACCATCATCCTCCGATCCACATCCCTGTACAAAAGAAAGCACATTCCCTGGTGTCCGGTGTTCATAGAGGAGGCAGCATAGCAGTATGTGTTTAGGGCACTGAGCTGCAAACTTGGAGACCAGGGTTTAAATCTCACAGCCCTGACTTGCATACTGTGTGACCCTGAGCAAGTCACTTAACTTCCTTGTGCTCTGAGGTCACACCTGGAAACAAGCTTCAGCTTAGTGTGCTTTTCCTAGTTAAACAATTTCCCCTTCCCTTCCTTCCCTTCCAGTGGTACGTCTCCATCCTCAAATCCCCATCCCTATACAACACAACTCATTCCCTGGTGCCAGAGGTACTCCCCCCCCCCACCGATCTCCAGTGAACAGAATAGAGTCCTTGGTGTCCAGTGGTACCCCCGGCCTCCAATTCCCATTCCCCATAAAAAGAATATAGTCTCTGGTGTCCTGTAGTACCCCCTGCTCTCTGATCCCCCTCCTGGTACAAAGAGCACAGTCCCTGGTGTCCAATGGTACCCCCTGCCCTCCAATCCCCATCCCCCTTAAAAAGAATACAGCCCCTTATGTTCAGTGGCATGCCTCACCCTCCCATCACTCGCTGCCATTGAACAATGACATTCCCTAGTGTCTAGTGACACCCCCCACCCTCCTGTTGCTCACCACAGTTTAATAACATAAGTCCTTGTCATCTAGCAGCCCCCTGCACCGCGTACACTACCTGCACCCCCCTTACCAAAGTCACTGGCGCAGCGGGGAGCCCATATGGTGACCGGCAGAGCCCTCTTCTCACCACCTTGGCTAGTCATTGTATGCAATGACATGGGGTGCATGTCCTGCATACTGTAAAGGGAGCATGCATACTGTGTACCACTGGACACCAGGGAATGTTTAGTATGGGGACAGGGATCAGAGGGTGGGGGGGTGCCCTGGACACCAGGGAGCATGTGTGCTCCCCCAAACACCAACTTGGTCGTTGGCTGTAGTAGCTCCACCGGCTGCAAAGGTTTCACAGAGTGAGTACGGATTTTTCTCAGTGGTGAGTTGGTGGCAAAGTAGCCTGCGCTATTCCTTTTGTGCAGCGCTAATGCACTGAATATTGTGTTGCACCCAAATTCATGTCCCCGCCCCTCCCTTTGCCCACCACATACATTCATTTTTAGCATGTACGCTAATCCTTCTAGCACGCACAACTGCCCCCTTTGAATACTGCACTCAGGCACAAACCCTGGGCAAACAGGGTGCAATCACTTTGCCCACCGTACAAAGTTTTGAATATCTGGCCCCGGGAATCTATAACACTGGCAGTCTGACGTCAAAATGATGGTGTTACATATTGGAATCTTTTTTCTGCTTGTGCTTATCTCAGCTCTGCCGTTCAGTTCGTACTCCTGTCATGGCTTCAGAACAGCATTTTCTGAGACAGGAGAGCACCTGGCAGTCTGGCAAAATGTAAGCAACACCTTCTCCAAGCTGAACCATTAGAGGGGTCTCATCTATGATCATATGGAACTCAGCTACAATTAGAGGGCCTCAACTACCATTAGAGGGGCCTCACCTACCATCATATGGGTCTCAGTTACATTTCGAGGGCCTCAGCTACCATTAGAGGGGTCTCATCTACAATCAGAGGGGTCTCACCTACAATCAGAGGGGTCTCACCTACCATCATATGGGTCTCAGCTACAATTAGAGGACCTGAGAATGATATTTATTAGTGACTCGGACCTGCAGGCAGGGATTTCCCACTGTATATTTTTACTCTTGCATATCTATTTATTGATCTGAGCAATAATTCACATTTTAGATTAGTGTACTGTAGAATATATGCAGATGGGCTGTTTTTCATTGAAATACATAGCATTAAGAGTGAATAACTTGCTGCTTTTTTCATTTCCCCTTGTTATAACTTCTTGGTGCTGACTCAAGCAATTAGTGTTGTTATTTGAGTACCTCCTAAAACCATGAGAACAGGCCCATACACAAGTTTTGAAAAAGTGAATTGTTTCATTTCATTAATCGGCAGTTGATACAATATTGATATAGATGCTGAGGCACTTCTACGCTCTTCATGAGTTTGCTCTCTCCCTCGAAGGACATCTGAAGTGACACTCTTGAAGACAGCAGAGGGGCCTTGGTGTTCTTTGTACATATATCAGACTTCACATGCTAATTAGGCTCCACTTACATCACTGAACTCCAGCAAACAGATAAACCGTGATGAGCTAGCAATGCAAAGCTTGGGCCCAGCTTGAGCTCAATGCCTAGGGTGACATCTGGGGCCAAATATTCAAAACGTTGCCCCAGTGCAAAACCCAGTTTGCCCACACAAACCAGATTTTGTACAGGAGTGTCATATTCAAAAGCTCAGATAGTGCAGGTGCACTGGGCTTGCAACGGGGCAAAGAGTGGAGCGATGCGCAAGGCAAAACTATGCATATGAGGGGGGTGGGGACCTGAATATAGGCACAGTCTGATATTCAAAGTATTTGCCTTGCACTTAGCAAGGCCCCTTGCGTGGAACAAATACCTTCAAAGAAAACAATATAGCGCAGTGGTTTAAGGCTCTGAACTGCAGACCTGGAGACCTGGGTTTGAATCCCACAGCCCTCACTTGCATTCTATGTGACCCTGAGCAAGTCACCTAACTTCCTTGTGCTCCAAGGTCGCACCTGTGAACAAGCTTTCAGCTTAATGTGTCTCTCCTAGTTTAAAAAAAAAAAAAAAAAAAAGGGTCTTAACCCTGTGCAACCCTAGTGGCTGCTGGAGGTAGTGTGTCGGCATCCCCCCAACACAGTAGGCATCGGTGTCTAGTGGTGCCCCCTTCCCTCCGATCCCGGTGTCTAGTGATCCCCCCTCCACAATCGCCAATTGCCATCCCTGTATAAACTAATATATCCCCTGGTAGTCCAATGGTCCATCCCCCATTTTCCAATTGCCATCCCCGTATAATTCTCTGATCACCGTCCCAGTATAACATAATATATTCTCTGGTAGTGCAGTAACCCCCCACCAATTGCTGTCCCGTTATTTAATTTCTTTACATTTCCCTGGTAGTCTAGTGGTCTCTCCCTGTCCCCGATTGCCATCCCGTTAAATACTAAGTAACATATCCCTGGTGGTCTAGTGCACACCCCATCCTGGCAGGTAGTGACCCAACACCCCTCTCTCCCCCCATCCTGCCCCCCAGCAGGTGACCAGCATAGCCCTCCTCTCCCCACTGTGGCCGACCACGACAGAGCTGTCACTGAGCGCATACTTTATACAGTAGGCACTGAGTGACAGCTCAGTCGGTGGCCGACCATGGTAGGGAGGGGAGGGCTGTGTCGGTCATCGGCTGGGGGTTGGGGTGCGGGGAGCTGAGTAGTGGGTTACCATCTGCCAGGGTGAGGGATGGATGCACTAGACCACCAGGGATATGTTACTTAGTATTTAATAGGTCAGCAATCAGGGACGGGAGGAACCACTGGACTACCAGAGAATATATTATGTTATACATGGATGGCAATCAGAGAATAGGGGAGGGGGGAGGGACCACTGGACTACCAAGGAATATTATATTATTTTATATGGGGATGGCGATCATAGAAAAGGGGAGGGGGGAAGATCAATGGACTACCAGGGAATATATTATTTTATACGAGGATGGCGATCAGAAAACCGGGGAGGTGGGACCACTGGACTTCCAGGGAATATAATATTTTATATGGGGACAGGGATCGTAGAACGGAGGAGGGACCACTGGACTACCAGGGAATATATTATTTTATATGGGGATGGTGATCAGAGAACAGAGGAGGGACCTCTGGACTACCAGGGAATATTATATTATTTTATACAGGAACAGCAATCAGAGAACAGGGGAGGGACCACTGGACTGCCAGGGAATATATTATTTTATACGGGGACGGCGATTGGAGAACAGGAGAGGGGGAGGGAACACAAGACAACAGGAACTTATATTTACACTACTTGGATTGGGATTGGAGGGCGGGGGCACCGCAGGACACCAGGGACATATTATCATTATAGGAACTGGGATTGGAGGGTGGGGGAGATCACTAGCACCACGGATAGTTCCCTGGACCAGGCTATTTGCGGTGCTAAAGAGCCTCCCTCCCCATGCAAATGAGCTCATAATGGGCATGCAAATAGCCCCTTAGTGCTTGCCATGCACAATGGGGTTCATTTGCATGGGGACTTTGGAATATTACAACTTTTGCCCCAGCCCTAGCCATTGCCAGGGTCCTATTTCAGGAGTGCTATTAGGTGGGGCTAAGTAGCTTAGCTCTGGGAAAAACAGGACCTTTATTCAGACAACTAGCGCCCTGCGCTAGTTGTCTGAATATAGCATTTTTGCCCACCGGTGCTATTGCGAGACGGAGTGCAAATGTTTGAGCTCCATTTTGCATGTTTTTGAATATCTGGCCCCTGGAAGGAACTAAGTCTTTTTCCTACCAAGTGCAATGTACTTTTTTCAAACACATTATACAGTGTATGTTTGTTTATAATGTACATTACTGTGCCTCCTATGGGTATGAAAGTACTTGAAATGTTAATGAATAAACAGTCCTAATTGGCTTAGAATGATGTCATGATATATAATGTATGTAGCTTGTGGACAGAACTGGTCTGAAGAGAGTGTACTGAGAAGGTAAGGGAAACTTTCTTTTCAAACATGTCCCCTAATGCCCTTTAACGTAAAAAAGTGCAAAATCATGCACTTGGGGAGGGAAACCAGAATGAGACTTATTACTGGGGGAGGGTCTGGCACTGGAACCTGGGAATTATTGCTTCCAGGGACCTAAGGGTAGCTAAACCATGCGGGCAGGCAGTAGCCAAGGCTAGCAGGATGTTGGGCTGCATCGGGAGGGGATTCACTAGCAGGAAGAGAGAGGGTATCATCCTCTTATATCAACAGGTGGTCAGACTGCAGTTGGAATTTGTGGTGCAATTCTGAAGACCGTTCCTGAAAAAAAAGATGAAGAAAGGCAGGAGACGCAGAGAAGGTGCAGAGAAGAGTGACTAAGACGGTGGCTGGGCTTAGTCACCTAACATACGAAGACAGATTGAGCGAACTGGGAATGTACTCCCTGGAGCACAGAAGGGATAGGGGGGATATGATTTAGACCTTTAAATATATGAGGGGGATAAACAGAGAACCAGAAGAGGGACTTTTTAAACTAATGGGGCACAAGAGGACTAGGGGGCATACGCTACAGACTGAGGCAGGTAGGTTTTGGGGAAACACCAAGAAGAACTTTTTCACTGAAAGGGTGGTGGAAAAATGGAATGAACTCCCAAAGGAGGTGATAGGGGAAGTCACTGTAAGGGGCTTTAAGAGAGCTTGGGATGGCCACATCGGTCTGGTATCAGGAGCGGGAGGGGTGATGGGAAGAGGAGGCCACAGGGACAAGTAGGTTGTGGGAGGAAGTCATAGCCTTCTGCTAGGCACCTTGGGCAGACTTGGTGGGCCAGGCAGTCCTTTTCTGCCATCATGGTTCTATGTTTCTACTGGGATTGAAAAGAGTGAGGAATCCTACTGAAGCTCCCCTGCCCAAATACAGTAATCCCTGTAGATCTGGGAGCCGTGTGCCTCTCCTTCATAAGATGTGGAAGTGGGGCTAGGAAGGTACTGGAGAAAGCAGGGTGGTTAACAGGGGTTAAACTGGGCAAGGACTCACCAGAACCCATTTCCAGCTCTTCTGATACCTTTCTCCATTGAATACTATTGGAGAGTTCCACCTCCTAGGGATGACAGTTCCACCTCCTAATAAAAATACAGAGTTTGCAGTTCCACCTCCTAAACATTTCCAGTTTAACCACTGGTGGTTAAGTGGGGGAATTTTAAAATGCCTGGGTAGGTGACTGACGAGGAAGGTGGACAACAGTTTTATCCGCCAAGGGTAGGAAGGTTTAGGAGGATAGGATGGAATGGGGCAGGGGAGGGTTTAATGCCCATGAGCTTGAGTGGGGCAGGCAGCAAGCCTCCGTAATATCTTTAATGGGGAGGAACGGATCCCGGGGGCCTGTTTAATGTAGATGTGTGTGTGTGGTCAGGGCACACTGGCTCAGCTCATGTTTGGGCTCATATAAGCCAGAGGCTGGGCTTGGTTCTAACCTAAGGCCAAAACGTTTAGCTTGCCTAGTCCACCTTTATAAAATGAATGCACCCTTGGTAAAATGCATAGAGCTTGTACCCGTGGTTATGGTGTAGCTGATTAAAAATAACGTTTACATTATGTAATAAATGAAATATCAACAACATAAAAGCTTACTGGTTAATTGCAGTATGTACAATTTTTCAGCAACATGATATTGCCTTGTGTGGTTGTAAAGAAGTGTACAGCAGACAAACTTCCAATCTGTATATTAAAAAAAATTACTGAGCCGATTCAAGGATGAACTCAACCCGGCTGCAAAGTTGAAAGAAGTCTTGGAAGAGCCTTTGAAGTTGCTGAATCTCTTTGATGACTCAGGGTTTTTTGATGAATCGTGTCTGGCGTCCTTACACATCACCGTAATAAACAACTGAGACATTTTACTACGATTAACCCGGTTTGTAGATGGAAGTATAACACCTCTGCATAATCCGCTCCCATTATCTGACACTGTTTGCTTTGCGCGTGAAGTTGTGGATTGTAACTCAGTGCCTACACACGCACACTTGGAGATCAACACTGAACAAGCCCCAGCGTTGCAGATGGGTGCCCAGTGGGCAAGTCTGCACCGTCTGACACAGGCTCAGTGGCCGTGTGTGTGCACTCGGTCGGAGCTCTGGGACAGCTGAGCCTCACAGGCTCATTCATGTCAATGGTTGTGTGTGCACTCAGGGCTCCAGGACCGCTGAGCCTTTAGGTAGCACACCTCGCTTGTTCCATTTCCAAGGGTTGTGTGAAGCTTCTTCCCCAATGAAGCCAGTAGAGGGAGCTAAAATGCAACGATCATACATACGCGCACAGTGATTGATCTTGCGGGTTTTCCAATGCTCAAAGATGTAAGTTAATTGTAATAGTCGTATTTGTAGCAAAGATGCAAGCAGTGGCTCGGCGAATGCAGCTTAAAGGTCAGCAGGGGGTCAGATCTCGACGGCAAACCGGCGATTTTACATATCCAGAGGCTAGGGAAGATTTGGGCTGGGACCGCTGTCAAGATATGAGCCCAAACCAAATCTAAACAAAGTATATTTGTTTCATGCATATAATACCGTTCATGGTCCGAGTGCAAATTAGATAACTGCATACTACACAAGACTGATTTACCAAATATTTGGAAGCAAGTGCAGTGTGATCGTGAAATGTTTACTACACAGCCGAGCCCCGCCGCATCCTTTTTGAAGGGGGTTGCATCTATCCCATTTGTGCCAGTTCATTGATGGCACTTAAACACCACAGTCTGGTGTCCGAATAACCATCATTGTAGCAGTCTGACATATAAAATTAATTACTTAGGGTCCCTAAAATAAATGTTGTATTCTGTATATTATTTATTTTATTTATTTTTATTTTGCTTTTGGTGACCGGGTAAGTGCACTAGGCAAACAATGCCTATTTTCAGGCACGACCCGGGAGAGAACGGTTTACAGACAAACAATAAACATGTGACGCAGCACATGACTGCAGTACAAATTCACATGAAAACAGTGTGTTATGTCTGATATGTTATGCATGTCGGGGTAGGTGAGCTTTTAAAATCTTTAATCTTCATTAGCGTGCATGAATGAGCAAAAGGCCGATGCAGGGGGCAGGCAGCTCGTGCTGGTGCAGATATTTATCTCCAGTAACAGATTGCGAGATGGGGAAGATAGAAAAGCCTTTGCAAATGTCACTCCCTCCCGCCCTCCTCCGCTCGGCTCACTGCAAAATCCCCAGCCCAGTGGCAGGTGGAGCAGTGTTGCTATGAAGAAAAAAAAAACTTCACTCCAAACTGCCACACGCCAGACCTTCACCATTGTGTAGGACTTCTATTGAAATGCAAACGAGCAGCGTGTGCCATGTACAATCTGCTCCAGCCAGCAGCTTATTGTTATATCCAAGAGGCCAGATTGGGGCCCATTTCGGAGTTGTCAGCATCCTGAATAAAACTGAACTATTTTTGGATAAGCATAAATACACAGAATACGGTAAACACACGCACGTATTAAGAAATAGTATGTTCCATGAGCCTGAACCCCAAGGTGTATGCAAAGCGTGTTTTATCTAACAGCATATTTCTAGTTATTTTCTGCAGACTTTGAAACAAGTAAACTTCTTTCCCGAACTGCAGTTGGGTGCATAAATTTTAAATGTAAACAGCTATACGTAATTTGTTGGTAAGGTTTGGCATTCTACTTTTATAAAGTAGTTGCTGCATAGTAATAATGAAGGAAGCGTGCTTGACCGGGAAAACATTTTTTTTCTTGTTTGCATGTATATTCCTTTTGTGATTAAATCGGCGGGTGTCCCCTCTACCCAGTAACAAAATAACAAAGGAGCCAGCAGCTCTCCTTTGGCATTGTGTAGCCCCTTCCCCACTCTCACATGGAGCGCCCGGCACGAGCCAAGCAAGTCGAAAAAAACTCTCCTCACGCAGCTGTTCAGAGTTCGCCTGGCCTATCAGAGGCGAGCATGACTGTAGCCCCGCCCCCTTCACAGCGCCTAGATTGGCGGGCTATAAAAGCAGCGGCACCGGCAACGATCCGTCAGATTCTGTTTTGCTTTGCTTTGAGAGTTGGGTGATCTGGAACTTGCACTATAGTCGTTTGGAAACGCGTTGTTACTATACAGTCCGCCCAGCTTCTCGTGTGGATAAAATATGACTCTAGAAGAAGTGCACGGACACGACAACGCCATTGAAAGCAACAACACCGACAGGTAAATATCTGGCTGCTGGGACTGCATTTTAGCAAAGCATCGATGAGGGAATTTAAATGTTCGTGGCAACGAAGAGGATATTTTGAAGCTTTTGGGGCTGCTGTTACAGTAACGAGTTGAGCTCTCTAGTTAAACTGGTCATTTGGGAGGAAGGTGATGTTGTGAGCCTTGCTTCTGGGGCAGCGGTTCTGCACTTTTTCGAAAGTCGCGCGGCCCCGAGCAGTAGCCCATCTGCGGAGTTTATCTGGTTGGACTGTGCTCTGCTGCCCACCGTTAGCCGACCTCATTCCGTAATTGGGAGTGAGCACGCTCGAAAGTCGGTTAGGGCGGCTCGCGCTGTCAGGGGTAGCATTCGATCGCTGGGGGACTGAAATGCTGGGTCGGTTTGAAAACCACCTGCAACTGACAGACAGCTGTTGCTAGCCTGGCACTGTTAGGGGAGGGGAGGTGGGAGTTGGTGAGAGAGTGTGAACTGTTGGAGCTAAAACATTTCTTTCTTTGTCCCTTTTTTTCTCTCAGGATGCATTGTGCTGGAAAAGCTCTGGAAGAGTTGCTGGTATCAGCTCAGAGACAGGAATGTTTGACCGTTGGAGTCTACGAGTCTGCAAAACTCATGAATGTGTAAGTATTTGCCTTCGGGTTAATGAGCCCACCTTTATGCCTGGTTGGTTTTATTTTCAAGTTCTCGTGTGAAACAAACGAGGTTTTAAAATATTATTCCCTTTGTGTTGATACAGTGATCCAGACTGTGTGGCTTTCTGTGTGCTGGCTGCAGATCAGGAGGATGAAGGGGACATTGCCCTGCAAATCCATTTCACGTTAATCCAAGCCTTTTGCTGTGAAAACGACATTAACATTGTGAGGCTGAACGACATTGAGCCCCTCGCTGAAATCCTGGGCAGCACTGAGGAGTCTGAGGAGCCTAAGGACCTCCACTGCATTCTGATCACGGTAGGTTTCAGTTTACATTACTACTTGTTGGAAACCTGACTTGCCTCTTGTGCACATGCTCCTAAATCTGGTTAGAAATAACATTATGAAACTGAAGGTTTGTAGAATCTCATAACCGGATTCTCAGTAATTTGAAGAATGGAATTTCGAATTAGTGCAGAAATAAGTTAAATTTTGTTTTGCCAGTTCTCTAGAACTTGTGGGGGAATTGAAAACGATGTTCTTGGTAATAAGAGTGCTGACTTTGGAACAGGTGTGAGAAAGGACAGTTTTTGCTAGAATTAGCAGTATTAGGATTTGATAGGATAACCAGACTTTAATGTGTAGTAAACTTGTTTTTGGATGATGAGCTCATGTTCCTCTTTTTTCCGCTTCCCTCTACAGAATCCTAATGAGAGTGCATGGAAAGACCCAGCCTTAGATAAGCTGAACTTGTTCTGTGAGGAAAGCCGTTGCATCAATGAGTGGGTTCCTACTATAACACTTCCTGAACGTTGAACTGTGACCTGAAATCACCTTCTGGGATATTACCTTTGTTGCATTATCATGGTATTTACAAGGATGAGCCGTTTGGTTCCTGAATCTGTGGATATGCCTGTCGAAGGAGCGGTTGGTATCCAGTCGCTTAGACTGGCATGCTGTAGGTCCTTGAAAGTGGAGAACGGTGGAAAGAGGTAGAAGATGGATCTGCAGAGGGACGGTTCATGCCAGCGGAGTTCCCCATTGAGGAAGGGGGCTGGTATACCACGGAAGCAGAAAGTGGAGTACTGCATTTGCAGGCCTGGAGAACCTGAAAGACAAAAACGAAGGCGCTTTGAGTGAAGAAGAAAAAAATAGACTGGACTGAGTTGGTTATGTTTGAACTGCTTTTTGGCTGTAAGCCAGGACTAATGGCTGGAATGAAATTGAGAACTGGATCACAAAGACTTTAGCAGAATGCTTAAGTGCAAAAGACTTGACCATTTATTAAACAGATGCCTTTCATTACTTTGCAAGAACAACATTAGCTTTACTTTTGAATTCAACAAAAGCATTTACATTTGACAGTTTGCAAGTTTTGATGATTGCAATAAAATGAATGGAAGGTACACTTTCTGTGTGTGTTTTGTGGAAGGGGGTTGATGCATCAGGGCTGTACAAAGGAAGGCATCCATGCATTCATTATGTTGTAGAAAGCCCAATTGAAGCACATAAGCAATCTTTTTCAAGAGTCTTGGTTGCTTCAGTGCAAGGCTAAAAGCCATAAGGTTTAAACGATACCATAGAAATAATGAAACTTGTGTACACAAATCTGGGTAGTATTGCATTTTAAAAACTTGTATCTAGATTTTGGAAAAGTAAAAAGCTGATAGTGCCCAGTAAATAACTGATCGTAACCTGTGCCCAGTAAAATGTTACATGCCAGTCTAGGTGTGCCTGACAAATTCAGGAAGTACCCTGGAAGGCTGAAAGGAAGCTTGCTGGCAAAGATTCGTGAAGCATTCCATCTGTTATAACTTGGCTGAAGAGTCTTCAATCAGTGGGAGGTGGGGGAAGAAACTGAGACAAAAGAACCTCTTGGTAGCTGCAGAAGAGCCAAAGTTACCATCATCCCAGTAGCTAATGCTTGCCTTTCAATCCAATAAATTGACCTTTCACCCATTAGCACCAGCTGCTCCTTACAGCAGCTTGCAAGACGGATGAGCTGCATACAAATTGAGCTGATATTGTAGCAGGTGGACTCTGTGTGCTAATGCTTGCTGGGGAATCTTGACAAAAAGGGAAAAACCCATTTGGGGGAAATTTATCCACATTTTGAGTAGGCACTGAACAAATGGCACACCATTGGTGAAAGTGACTTCATTTTTTTTTTTTTAGTGGAATGGGTAAATTTGAAAACTCTAGCTTTACGCTGTCTATTTTAAGTCATTTTGAAAGTTGGAAATATTATCTATGGTGACAAATGACCTGTACAATTTGCAGGTATTGGTCTAATGAGTGGAACTTATCCTTGGCACCCACTAGCTAACTCCTTACATGCAAGCAAAGACAGCATCTGTGCCCTAACTAGCACAATAGATCACTGATATGTAGGGAGCTGTCATAAGTTTGGGGGGGGGATTGTTGCTACCAAGGGTGTAGCTAGATAATATAAAAAATACATACACCGTGATCATGTTTGCAGTCCCATCTGGCACTGTAACAATTTCGGTACACCGTGGCACTGTTTACCATCTCCCTTGCACTGGTAAATGCAGTTGACATGCACTGCTCCCTCAGCCAACCACATACCACACCAGTTGCTGTTAAGCAAAGACGGTGTAAGTGACCAACCCTTCTAGCATTGACTCCAAGAATTAAGGTAAACACAGGATCAGCTGGATCCCTATTCTCTTGTACAGAACAATAGCAGTAATGCTGAGCCTTGTCCCCTTAAAATAAAATTGTACACCATGGAGTATGCCTTCCTGAACTCATAGCTGTTACCATTGACACAATAGTTACTATTGTAATTAAATGAGAGCTAGCTCAACATAATGGAAAACAGGATTTGTTTATTTAGAGAGAGAAAATCGACAAATTCCTTGCAGACACATGGGCCCTCGTATGTACTCTGTTCCTTGCAGTAAGTGCAGACTAGTGCTTTGAATGATGATGCTATATTAAAACTTGTTTGGAGTCTTAAACATGTTTGACTATAGCCTTTGGATCAAGTCCAAAAGCACTGAATGGTGGTTGACAAAAACAATGCCTTACTGGCTACCAATGGGTAAGGACTTGTATTGAAGATTGGGGGCCTTGCAAGGAACAAACTGGGGGTGTCCCAAACAAGTTGGTGCTCTTGTAGTAACATGTCCCATGCACATGATTTCTTAAAGCAAGGTGCTTGGAGGACATTTGCCTTCCATTATAGCTCCTTAAATTGTGTGCTGTCTGTGGGCTCCACACTGCTGGTGCTGCTAAGAGACTAAAGTTTTCCCAATCCCTGTTTATAGTTCTTCCCATCCCTCCTTCAATCCTGGCTTACTGTAATGTAGAACTACCTAGGATCTATTAGTACTTCCCTCACCTGCATCCCAGTGATGCCCACATTGTGGATGGCATGGTAATCCATCTTGGTGTCCAGTGTTCTTGGTAACCTCCAGACCCCCCCTCCCAGTCCTGGTCTCTGGCCACCTTCTGACCTGCAAGAGTTCTGTCTAGATATGCAAAGCTGTATATTGATGGGATTTGGTCTGAATGAAGTGGTACTATACATGTATGGCCTTGGTTCCTTTTCACCTAAATTGTTACCCCAATTTTGACAAATGCCATACTGATTTCATCAAACTAGTGTGACAGGTGTTGGACCATTGCCCTCACAACGTCCTTGGTAGTGACATTTAACTCCACATCCAGAATGGATGTTTGATACTTGCCCACCAATGTGGTTGTGGATAGGATGTTTTATCATGCTATCTGGGAGTGGGTGAGGGAAGGAGGTACTGCTGGCACAAAGTAGTGGCTTTTTAAGATCGGGTGAGGGAGTGGAAACTTTTTTGTTGGCGGGGAAAAAGTAGGGTTTTGGAAATGTCAAATAGCACTGCCAAAACTACCTTTTAAGCACTTTCAAAAACCTTTTGATATACAATTGCACCATGCAAGCGAGAGCTTCTCACTTTCATGGGTGTAGTGGCATTTAGAATGAATGTGCTAACCACTTTGTGACATGCTGTGTGTCACAGTGGCTGCATGCCATTTAAATAGTATGGTACTAAGCCTGATGCCACTGCATTAATAAGAGCATAAGTGCCCATCTCAGCAACTGCTATATTTAGTAGGACAGCGGACTGGCACTACCTGACTGAATATTGGCCCATGTGAGCACAGCTCATAAGTCAAATTATGCTGCACTGACATGGACTTGGGCTGTAACAAGCCCATAGCAGATAGAGTCCCTGGATCAGATGGCACTGGCAGCCATGTTGGCTATATTCAGTCTCACCATGCAAATGAGCCCATTGGGTATGCAAGGTGCTAAGAGGCCATTTGCATGGTGAGTGGTGTCCCTTTAGTGCCCATCCTGTGGGCACCTAACCCATCGCTAGTGGCACCTATCACCCCCGATCACCTGTCCCGTCACTGTAAAACATCTTCCTGGTGTCTAGTGACACCCCTCACTCCCCAGTCACCCTTTTGTATATTGTACACCTCTCCCTGGTGTCAGAGGCCACAAACTAGTGTAGGGCTTTTAGGCAGACTGGATGGCCTGGTGATCCTTATTTGCTGACAAGTTCTGTTTTTAATGGCACCCATCACCCCCTGGCCCATGTAGTGTATATTTCCCTGGTGTCCACTTGTATCTCCACCCCAAAATGCCTGTTGACAAACACTGTTCAAGACTGGCGGTCCAGTGGCCTTCCACCTGCCACAGCCAGACCACCACCTATTCAATCCCCCCCGCCCCTGAAGTGTGTCCAGAGATGTGCACTGACTCCCCAATATGGCGACTGGCGTAGTCTTCTGTTCACGTCCTCAGCCGGCTGCTGTATGAGCTTACAGCTCATATGGCGGCTGGTGGAGGAGGTGGGCAGAGGGCTGTGCTGGTCACCATATCAGGAGTCTATGCACATCCCTGGACACACTTCGGGGGGAGAGATTGGATGTGTGGTGGTCTGGGTACAGCCGGGGAGGGTGGGGACCACCAAACTCACTGGCATTTGGTGGGGGGCACGGGTACTACTAGACACCAGGGAGATTATACGGTACATGGTCTGGGGTGATGGGGTGGGGTGGAGGGTGCCATTAGACACCAGGGAGAGGTGTGCAGTGTACGGAATGGATGATTGGGGGTGGGGGGTGCCAGTAGACACCAGTGAGATGTCTTACAATCATGGGATGGGCTATTGGGGGTGCCACTAGACACGAGGGAGAGGTGAACAGTATACAGAACAGCTGAAGATGGTGCCACTAGACGCCAGGGAGAGGTGTGAAATACATGGCACGGGGGTGGGTCACTTTCCACCAGGGCCTGCACTTTGCTGATATGCCAGTGATTGGGGGCTGGCAGTTGCAGTAAAGCATCTGCAGATGGTTTAACTATCTAGTTGCTGAATCCTGTTGGGTACTGTGAATAAGTTCATCCAACCCCCCATGTGTAGGTTGGCCCCATCAGCCTGGACCCCCAGCCCCATCACCCTGATGTCTGCTGGGACTTAAGTATCGGCCAGTACCTCCATTGCTTGTGCCCCCTCCTGGCAGGGACAGCAGGATCTCCCAGTCTGCTGCTGTGAACTGGATCTAGTAGTTGGACTGGCAAACCCAGCTAGTTAGGTGCAGGGCCTGCAAGGGGTCCAAGTGCCATCCTGCTGCCAAGGATTTTTCAGTTTTCTTCCCAGAGGAGCACGGGGTGCAGTGATGCCATGATCCAAGCATCTGTGCGCCATGCATCGGTGTCTGCCTGCCCCATCTGCACGTTCTGTGGTAGTCCCAGGTGCCTTCCCCCGGCTTACCACAAGGAGCAAGGCGTACGCTGGATCCTGCAATCTCCCCCCTTCCCCGGAGAAGGAGAGCAGTCCCCAGACGCTGTATCTTCTTCCACAGCTGGACCTTGGATGCCCTGGGCTTGTTATCGTCCATTGCAAATCAAGGTGAACTATTAACTGGAAATGTCATAGCGCTTGGCTGGTTAGTTTGCCAGTCAGAATGTTACTTATGCTGGTCCACACAGTTTGTGCTTTTTTTTTTTTCTTTTAGAATAGTGTGGCCAGTCCGTACTGTGCTTGGAATGTTGCATGGAGAAATGATGAATGGTTAGTTATAAATTGAAACCACATCTATAAAACTGAGGCTATATCTTGTGCAACAGGTTCAGCTTTTCTGATAGTGTAAGCAGTTTAGGGGGAGGGCTTCTCTTCAGGGTGTTCTGATATCTTCCAGGAATGTTGTAGCAGAGTAGTCTAAGGTGTAGAGCACTGAACTGCGACACAGCAAATTGCAGGTTAACATCTCGCTACAATCATGGACTCTTTGTGCCTGATCCACATAGGTGACTGGGATATGCTCAAAATGAGCATATCCTGATTGCATGCAGCCCTGTGCCCCAATGCCTTCCCGCACAGGATGGCATCAATCTCTGGCCTCTGTGCTCCGCTGGTGTGCAGCCGCATGTTAGGGCAGGAGTGGGACGGGACTACAGGCATCCAATCAGATGCATGTGCCAGTCTGCAAATGGATGCCCTGCCTGAGCAGAGAGCAAGGCATCCTGGGATATGGTAGTCTTCCAGGACTGCAGTATCCCTACGAAATAAATGTGATGTTGAAAACCACCTGGCTGGTGCCAGTGATGCCCCAAGCTCATTGTGAGTAGAGGAGGGAGGGCCAATCATGGCCTGGTCTCATTGGATATGGCCAAGGGAGAGGGAGCATAATTTTCTCCTTCCACTGGCTCTACACTGTGGAGAATGCATTCTAAATTGTGTGTATGCCCGCTCACACCTTCTGGAGGAGGGGACATGCCCCCATTGTGGATGCCATGGACTGTCCCAGTGGTGTGCATCCTGCATTTAGGGGGCATCTTGAGGCATTTCCTAGCCTTAGCATGTGCAGATGGGGCAGTAAGCCTCTGCAAATGGCGCCCTTATTGTGACCTTCAGTAGTAGGAGAGAGGAGGTTATACTGCTCTTGTACAGGTTACTGGTAAGGCCGCATCTAGAGTATGGAGTCACTGTCATTTTCATAATGTGTCCTGAACACTGCAACCACACGATTCTGTGCCGAAACTGCGAAAACACATTTCGACCAGGATGTGAAAAATCACAGGATTACTGTTCATAAGGAGGTGCAGAACAATGGCAATGTTGAAAATCTGGAGTGAAAATATTAATTTGTGAAGTTACGAGCGTGCGTACAAACTGTGCAACTCACGCTCGTAACACAGTAATTTTATGGAGTATCATCACCAAATTTTCAACATAGGCATTTTAGGACCTCTGCTCATGAACAGTGCCACTGTCATTTTCTTAATCTGACCTGAACACTGATTTCCCACAGCGACCGCGCCATTCTGTGCCGGGAGTGTGAAAACACAGTTCAGCCAGGATGTGGAAAATGATAGCTGTACTATTCACAGGAAGTCTGAAAAATGCCAGTGTTGAAATCTGGCGTGAAAATATTGCAAATTCGCAAAGAGATTCTGACGTCACGTAACAACTGCCAATACCTTCGTAAAACAGTAATTTTTGGATTTTACCACCAAGATACAGTATAGGCTTTTGAAAGCCCACCTCATGAACACTGGCACTGTCATTTCATTAATCGGTCCCAAAAGGAGATTCTGCGCAGTGACTGCAAAATCACCTTTCGGGGCTGAATAACAACATGACAGTGCCAGAATTCATGAGGAGGGGTCCCAAAAACCCCATGTTGAAAATTGGTGCCAAAATTCCAAAAAATGCCCGAGATATGCATCAAAGTTGAAAAAACCCTATTTAAGCCGCCACCATGTTCACAAACAATATCAGTATTTCAAGATCCCACCCTGCAATGACAGGTTGCTCCCTCATTGCAGCGAATGGCTGATGCTGCAATGATGAGGCAGCCCCTGATTGCAGCGGCTAAATTTTTACAAGTTGGTGGCACGCTGGCTGAATAAGTGTCAGCAGCAGCGTGCCACGGCATTGGGGGAAGCGGGCCAAGCCTTTAAAGGCTGTGGGGGCATTGGCCACAACAGTGCCGTGCCTCCACAACTTGCTTCTGGAGAAAGCTGCTGCAATATGTTTCTTGCGCATCCGCGCAATCAACATAAAAATGGATTTGGTGTGTATAGAAAAAAAACATAAAGGAGGTGGTGGCGGTTACTTTGCAATGATAGCCCAGCATTTTGTTTGCAGTCATGTCTGAGATTGCAGTGGGGTATGACATCTATTGTACCCACATTCAGCAATGAGTGCCCAAGAAACTGGGTGACCCCACCCTAAAGACTCCTTTTGAGACCTGTGTTGAGCCCTGATGGGATTCACCCCAGAATTCTAAAAGAACTAAGGGAGAAAGAATATCTGATCTCGAATCTGAATCTTACGAATACAGGTTGGAAACTTTGAAACTCATGTCACTTTCTACTAGACGCTTGAGAGGTGACCTTCTATTTCTGTATGATGTTGTACATGACCCTTATATCATGAGTGAGTTAGGTCTTGAATTCAGGTCCTCTTCATGTAATATCAGAGGTCATCCTCTTCAGTTGGTTGGGAAATCTTTTAAACATAATCGGAAATTTTTCTTCACTCTCCATACTATAGGACCTTGGAATAAACTTCCATCTATTGTTGTAATGAGTGATACTAAGCATACCATTAAATATCTTCTGGATAAGCTAATTGACTCTGGGTATAACATTATTCTCTGGCCTAGTATAAGAGCATTATGGGCTTTGGCCTACTAGCTGTTTTCTATTACCTTAGTATGAACCTTAGTAAAAGTAGTGACACCACTGACCACCCTTTTTAACAAATCACGGGAGGATGATGTGGTACATAAGGACTGGAGGAGGGCGGATGCGACTCACCTTCACAAAAGTGGGAGCAAAGCAGAGGCAGGAAACTACAGACCTATTAGTTTGACCACAGTGGTAGGGAAAATGATGAAATCACTTGTGAAGAATTGTTGAGGACTTAGAGGCCAGCGGGGCATAGGACCCAAGGCAGTATGGATTCACAGCGGGGTTACTAGCAGGGTACCGCAGGGTTGAGTACTGGGTCTGATCCTTTTTAATGTCTTTATCAGTGACATTGCGGAGGGACTGGAAGGAAAAGTATGTCTCTTTACAGATGACACAAAGATCTGCAACAGGGTTGATACACAAGGGGGGGGTGGAAACAATGAGAAGGGACTTGGGAAGGCTGGAGGAATGGTCAAAAGTATGGGAGCTTAGATTAAATGCAAAGAAGTGTAAAGTAATGCACCTAGGAAACAATAACCCAGGGGAAGAGTACACAATGTGGGGGAGGGACTAACAACAACAAAAATGGAAAGGGACCTGGGGGTAGTCATATCAGATGATCTAAAGGTAAGCAATCAATTTGAGAAGGCAGGAGGGCTGGGGGGATACTGAGATGTATAGAAAGAGGCATGACCAGTAGAAAATAGGAAGTTGTTATACTTATGTACAGACAGTTGTTGAGACCCCATCTGGAGTACTGTGTGCAGTTCTGGAGACCCCATCTCCGCAAGGACATAGACAGGATGGAAGCAGTGCAGATGAGTGCAACTAAAATGGTGCAGGGTCTGCACCAAAAGCCATATGAAGAGAGACTTAAAGGAGCTTAATATGTATACCCTCGAGGAAAGGAGGGAGAAGGGGGACATAATAGAAACTTGCAAGTACCTCAAGGGAATCAACAAAGTCCAAGAGGGTAGCATCTTTCAGAAAAAGAGATGTGCAAGAACAAGGGGGCACAATTTGAAGATAGAGGGGGGATGGCTTAAGGGTAACGTGAAGAAGTATTTTTTCATGGAGAGGGTGGCAGGTACATGGAATGGCCTTCCTGAGGAGGTCGTGGGGTCAAAAACAGTTGGGGAATTCAAGAATGCATGGGACAGACATAACGCAGTTCTGGTGGGAGGTAGGAAGAAGTAGGCTGTTGGTTAACTAGGATCTGCAGCTTATCCAATTGGTAGGGAAATGGGCAGACTGGGTGGGCCAAGCGGTCCTTATTTGCCATCAAAGTCTGTGTTTCTATGTGTTTCAATTTAACTTGGATCCAAAGTAGTACGAGTCTTCTGTGAGTTGCATTAACGCAAAGGTGTGAGAACCTATAACCATGGCATACAAGTTTAATTTGGGGGTGTGGGGGGGTGGCACAATCCTCATCTCTCAGTGTATTGGTATACATTACTAAACAAACACACTGAGCATCTTTCTGTGGTGTTTCTATAAAATTTCCAACATTAAAATGTTGAGAACAAGTTTGAAGGTTGATCAGCAGTACCTGCAAGTGGAAGCTGCTCATCGTAGCAGCTTGTAAAAGTGAAAGCGAAAAGAGACAAGCTGATAATTCATGCAGATGAAATACGTTTAGCGAACCAGAAACTTCAGATGTTGCTCTGCTTCAAAAAAGAGAAAGATGCTCAGGCTGTATTATTAAAAAAAAAGTTTGAAGAACAAGTGTGGTTGTCATACCTCATAGGTACAGTGCTGTTAAAGAGCACTCGCGCTTTGCTCCTATGCTTCATGACGTCACTGTACCTACTCAGTGTGAGAACCAGCTCATTCTTCACACTCGGGGGGGGGGGTGTTAGTTATTCTCTGCAATCATTGGCTATTTGATCTCATAGTGGGGGGGAGGGTAGTGGGTTTACTGATGCTAATTCACTGAGTGCACCATCCTTGCCCTGGCCATCTAGTTTGGTTGCTCCTAACCCCTGCCGTCATCTTTATTGACGTTGTGTATAGAATAATGTATGGTTATCCATACACAGCATGGCACTGTTTCCATCCAGGAGTTGAGATGACATCACAGGGACCTCGAGAGTGAAGCCTCGAGAGGTCCCTGATGCCATTTCAACCCCAAGATGGAAACACATGCCAAGTGGTGTTTTGTTGTCCATATATTATTTTTTTACAGTATGTGGGTCTCATAGCATATTAGTAAATAAAATGTAGCGAGCAGTAGTTCTGTTCTTACAACAAGGAACATTTTAAAATCTGAAATTTAAAATATTAATGTCAGATTTGTGTTTCAGTTGAGGGTGTGGGGCAGGGGAGCATTGTGAGGAGAAACTGTTGGGGCAAACTTCAAAGTGAAAAGTTGTGTATTAGTGATGTAATTACTATACTACAGCAGCTTTTGGTGACCTTTGAACTGTCCAATACCAAGAAAATTGCATGTGAAGAAATCCATAAACAATAGGGGCTAAGCAGATACTATAAGTACTTTGAGTGTATAAAAAGCCATGCACAACAACACTTAACCATATGCACAGTTGTTAAATTGAAATGTTTAGATGGAACTCCCACATCTAGATTTCTAGGTGTTGGAATTGTCATTTCTAGGTAGTGGAACTCTCCTATAGCAGTCAATGGAGAAAGATACATACATAGATACATAGACAGTGTCGGCAGATAAGGGCCTATGGCCCACCCAGTCTGCCCATTTAAGTTTGTAAGTTCAGTTTATGTTTTCCAGGAAGTCTGTTGCCCCTTACCCCTAACTTCCAGAATTCCTTTATGTCTATCCCATGCATTATGACAGAGGTGGTAGAAATGTCATCAGTTTTTTAAGAGGTAGAACTGAGTTCCTGTGGGCTCCTGCCCAGTTTAACCCCTGCATATACAATTTCATCTTTCTCTTTTAATTTTATCTAGTAAAATGTCACGTCACCTTGTAAAAACCCAAAACCGAAATACAGAAACCTTTCTTTTTCAAGTTGGGTTACTATGCATGCTCAGCATTTGAACTAATACCTGTGGTTTGCCAACCCTCCACACTTACACCCACACTGACCCAATGAAAAAGTCATTCTCCACCTCTGCATGGTTGGTGGTTTTATCTATCAGCCTGAAAGATGTGTTACATATTGCACTTCTTATAGAGCTAGTTCTGGAACTGACAGAAAAGTGAAAGAAAAAGGGAAAATACTACAGCAGCTGTAGGGAATCTTCGGAGTTCACTGCCATAACAATCATTACACTCACTGGTAATTATAGCAAGTAAAATAGCATAGCTGTGTGCTTTTGTACAGATACGCAAAGAAGAAAAACATTTCTAATTCCAAATTGACATGCTGCCTGCTGGTACATGACGTCCAGCTGTTGAAAATGGAGCTGTGCGCTTTTTCCTTCCTCATGCTTTCTGCTTTGACTGTTTGAACTGCCACCTGCCATACTGAATGCTGCTAGTGCACACAGCGACAGCCCTTATTGGCTGAGCTGCAGTGATCTTAAAAATCATGCCAAGACTGCTCCAGCTGACGTGGGCGAGTGAGTTCCCAGCATACATATCATGATTCTCTTCAGCATCTGTGGTGACATTTCCTTCCTGATACTTGTCTGCTGTAACCAGTGCTTCTGCCGAACTGCAGTCCCTGTAGGTGCTGTTGAAGGAAAAATAACCTGCTCACTAGCTGTAATTTCAGTTTACGTTGTGCAATTTGTTTCAAAAGTTTTAACAGGAAAGATGTGCTGAGTGGATAACAGCTCTTTTCTAGATGCATTGGAGGGGGATAGTAAAAGAGGAGAACAAATAAAAAGTAATTAACAGCATTACAAAAATAATAGTCATATACAGCATTACAGTATATCTAAATGAACATAATAAACACTGCAAGGCAAAATAGTACAGTGAGATACATGTGATGGATAAAAATTGAGTTTGGGTAGGCAAGGGAAAATTACTCCTACTGTAATATGCCAAAGTTAGTGGTCCCCAGTTCCCCCAGTTACACTGTAAGGTGCCCTGTGCAGACTGTAAATAAACAAAAAAAAAAACAGATTTACAGCAGCTGCAGCAACAATGGCTTGGATGGAATGCTATGCTGAGCTGCTCATGCACAGCATTCCACCCCAACCATTCTAGAACCAAAAGCCCTGGTTTTCAAAAAAGTTTTAACAGTTTTGGCAGTTCATTGGCACCTGTTGAGGAGAGAGGATGCAGCAAGTCAAGGGGACAGGTAAAGGGCTTGCCTTGGGTTGAAGCCGTCCCATAGGGCTTGCCTGAACACCTGCTCTGCCTCCAGTGCTCGAAGATCCCTCCTGCTGCTGTGTGGTGCAGTCGGTGGTGCCATTGGGGCACCATGAAGAGAGAGAGAGAGAGACGCCATCTGTTTCAGCCGTTGGGCTGAGAGCCCTGTTGTTTTGTTATTTTAGCCCTTATTTTATTTTAAAAGTAATTCCCCAGTCCATCGGCGGCTTGCAAGTGCTGCATCGGCGGTCTTCCTGTCAGCCATCCGAAGCCCTCCAGACGTCCCCCGAGCTGCCTGTAATTGCCCTCCCTCTGCCAGCAAGACCTCCCGCCTCCTGTCTGTTCCCTCAAGTCTCCTGGTGGTGTGGTGAGTCGGCGGCAGTATGATTCATGCTGTCTGCCTGAAGAAGTAAAAACTGTGTTTTTTTTTATATTTCTTTAGCGCTAGGCGCCTGGAGGAGTGGCTGAGTGCCTCGCAAGGAAGAGATACTGGGACTCCTAATAAATATTTAAGAGTAGGCGAGGTAGAGATGCCCATGGGGAAGGGCCAGGAAAGCAAGGCCGTTGCAGAGGACTTTTGAATATGCATGAAGGGTGGGATTAGGGGAGGCGACATGCCACAGAAGTGACAGCAGGCTCGCTGAGCTGAAGATTTAAAGGGGCCCTGCCACAGAATAAAAGGGGCAATGCCAGGCCCAGTTTGAGACGGGCAATCCAAGCCCACGGGTGTTATTTAAAAGGGGCACAGGCCCACATTTAGGAAGGGCACCAGGCCCAGTGTTACTGAGGGCACCAGTCCTAGAAGTAAGTAAGGCTCCAGGCCTAGCAAGTTAGGGTAGACCAGGCTCTAGTAGTAAGTAAGGTGCCAGGCCTAGCAAGTTAGGGCAAACCAAGCCCTAGTAGTAAGTAAGGCGCCAGGCCTAGCAAGTTAGGACAAACCAGGCACTGGTAGTAAGTAAGGCGCCAGGCCTAGCTAGTTAAGGCAAACCAGGCCCAGTAGTAAGTAGGGCACAAGGCCCAGTAGTAAGTAGAGTACCAGGCTCCACAGTAATAAAGTAAGGGCATGCTTAGGCCCACCTGTACTTGGAGGGGCCCATTCAAGGGAAAGGCCACTGATATTTAAAGGGGCAACACAAGGTCCAGGACCCGTAGCTAGCTGTTTAGGCCCACAGCTGTGTTAGGGGCCCAGCGATAGAAACAACCCCATGTTTAATAGGAGCATAGTTAGCCATGTAAGCCCTTCAGTGTTAAAGGGGCCCAGCCACCCATCTATTGTATAGCCTTCCAGAGAGCCTGTTCCCGACTGTAGTGTTTCCACAGTAACAGGAAAACCAGATTTAGCTAAAGGGACCCCAGTTATAGTTAGGTCTACCAGAACTAGAGTTGAATCAGTGTAATAAATTGCCTGTATATTTGCTGTGGTCTGGAAACTGAGACTGTATATTTATTGACCACTACAGAAGGAATTGAGACTCTGTTTGCATTTTTCTGCATTATTATTCATTCTACGAACATTATTAAGTGTCAGAACTGCCTTGCATTACTTTGTACTAGCATTTCGGTGCTGGACAACCATCTGAATCAGTCTTCAACTGTCTTCGGAGTCACTTCACCCCGATGCAACCCTGTCAGTCTTCAACTGTCCTTCCAGAATCATCCTTCAGTGCATCCAGAAGCAGACAACAGCCAATCCCCGAAGAGCTGTACTGCAGTTGCCTCGAAGTAGCATTGTCCCATTTGTTGTTTTTCTCTTACAGTTTTCCAGTATGGCTTGGCCCAGTGCAAAAATCTGCTGTCTGTTTCTTGTTTTCATGTCTGCAGCAGGGTACCGTTCTACCCGTCAGTGTCAGTTCTCCGAGTGACGTTCAATTTGTTGTTTTTAGTGTGCCCTGGCTCGTCCAGCCGTGGGCTCCAAGTTTGGTCACAGTTCGACATACAATTTATTGTTTTGGCGAGTGCCTTGGCTCATCCAGCCTTGGAACTCAGAAGACCGATGCCTTTCGACGGCCAGAGCATACCTCTCAACCTTTTGTCCCCCAAATGTGGAACATTGCCTATCAAAATGTGGAACAAATGGGCAAAATGTGGAACACTTAATCAAATCTTTACCTAAGAAGCTCAAAACACTGTTAAAATGTTGCATTTATGTTCAGAAAGTCTGTTATTAATTGAATAATATATTTTTTGCATCATTTACTATGGATTTTTGCTTTCAGATGTTGACTTTGAATGTGGAACAAGTCCTCACAATGTGGAACAGGGAGCTTTTATGAAGTAAAATGAGGAATGTTCCTCATAATGTGGTACAGTTTAGAGGTACAGTGGCGTGAAAAAGTATTTGCCCCCTTCCTGATTTTCTCTATTATTGCATATTTGTCACACTGGATGTTCTCAGGTCTTTAGACAAAATATAATATTAGATAAAGGGAACCTGAGTGAACAAATAACACTTTTTTTTACTTATTTCATTTATTTAATGAAAAAGTTAACCAACACCAACTGGCACTGTGTGAAAAGTAATTGCCCCTAGTTAAATCAACCCAATTAAAGGGATAATTAGAGTCAGCTGATTGAACACAGCCAGGCTTGATTACAGCCAGCCCTGCTCAATATAAACCTCACTTATTTGGCCCTTACCATCAGAGTCACGTTGCCAGCACAAAGATTCAACAAGCACATTATGCCATGATCAAAGGAAGTTCCTGAAAAGATCAGAAAAAATTTGTTGCCCTCTATCAGTCTGGAAAGGGTTACAAAGCTATTTCTAAGGCTCTGGGACTCCATCAGAACCACAGTGAGAGCCATAATCTCAAATGGAGAACACTTGGAACAGTAGTGAACCTTCCCAGAGTGGGCAGCCTGCCAAAATTACTCCAAGAGCGGTGTAAAATCATCCAAGAAGTCTCAAAGGATCCTAAAACAACATCCAAGAACTGCAGGCTTCTCTTGCCTCAGCTAAGGTCAGTGTTCATGACTCCACAATCAGAAAGAGACTGGGCAAAAATGGGCTTCATGTGAGAGTAGCAAGGTGGAAACCACTGCTAACCAAGAAGAACATAAATGCTCATCTCTCATTTGCCAAGAAGCACCTGGATGATCCACAAGCCTTTTGGGAAAATGTTCTATGGACAGATGAGTCCAAAGTGGAACTTTTTGGACAACATGGATCCCATAATGTCTCGCGTAAAGCAAACACAGCATTCCACAGTAAGAACACCATACCAACAGTCAAACATGGTGGTGGTAGTGTGATGGTGTGGGGTTGCTTTGCTGCCTAAGGACCTGGATGACTTGCCATAATTAAAGGAACCATGAATTCTGCTCTGTACCAGAAAATTCTTAAGGAGAATGTCCAGTCATCCTTCCGTCAGCTGAAGCTGAAGCGTAGTTGGGTCATGCAGCAAGACAATGATCCAAAACACAAAAGCAAGTCCACATCAGAATGGCTAAAAGAAGTAAAATTAAAGTTTTGGAGTGGCCTAGTCAAAGTCAGACTTAAACCCAATAGAGATGCTGTGGCAGGACCTGAAGCAGAGCAGTTCATGCTCAAAACCTATCAAATGTTACTGAATTAAAGCAGTTCTGCGAGGAAGAGTGGGTTAATATTCCTCCACAGCGATGTGAAAGACTGATATTGAATTATAGGAAGTGTTTGGTTGCAGTCATTGCAGCTAAATGTGGCATAACCAGTTATTAAGTGTAAGGGGGCAATTACTTTTTCACACAGTGCCAGTTGGTGTTGGTTAACTTTTTTTCATTAAATAAGTGAAATTAAAAAAAAAAACAAGTGTTATTTGTTCACTCAGGTTCCCTTTATCTAATATTACATTTTCTCTAAAGACCTGAAAACATCCAGTGTGACAAATATGCAATAATAGAGAAAATCAGGAAGGGGGCAAATACTTTTTCACGCCACTGTATGGGCCAGAGAAAGTGCTTGCCTGGACTCCAAGAGTGGTCCAGAGGTTCCGGTTCTCCCGATCCACTGTGTGTCTTCAGTCCAGACGTAGTGCTTGCCTGGAGTCCAAGAGTGGTCCAGAGGTTCCGATTCTCCCGATCCAGTGTGTTCATTAGTCCAGAGTGCATCTTCAGTCCAGAAGCGGACTGTTGGTTCTTCTGCTTCTTCTTCTTTATCCCTTCACTTGGCAATCCAGAAGTGGATTGTGGCCAGGTGGTTTGCATTGCTTCTTCTTTCCAGGCAGTCCAGAAGTGGAATGCAGCCGGATCTTGTATTCCTTTCCAGCAACCCTAGAGAGGTGGGGTGTGGCCGAGAACCCATGGTCTGTTGCATCCTTTCTGCATCCTTAGTTTTCCCACCAAGGTTCCATATTTCACTAGGAAACCTGTGGAGTTTTTTCACTTTTGTGTCATCGACAGAGAAATTTATGTGCACCAACTGACAAACATCTACATAGGCTCTTCTTGTAGTGTTAGAGTTTCTGTATCCTCAAAACATAAGTTTAAGGAGAGGTGCACCTCAGGGTGGAAGTAAATATCTGAGGATAGGAAAGACGCTCTTACAGCATAGCTGTTACAGTCGATTGATCCTTTCTGGTTTCCATGCTGTAGAGTTTTCCCTCTTATAGGGAGGTTGGGAAATAGAAATAAGACGCTCTTACAGCATAGCTGTTACAGCTGATTATTCCTCTTGCATATAGTGAAATATAATCTTGCATATAGTTAAATATAATCTTGCATATGGTAAAGAAGTAGGTTGTGTATGTATGATTGTCCCTCTCTTGTGTCCCTACCCTATGATCAGTTGCCAATAAACAAGTTCCTTTTCTCTAATCATGCCTCCTGCCTCTCCATTTTGGTGAAGAATTACGTCACGTAGCCAAATAGGAAAATAACTGCCATACCACCTGCATGGGTATATTGGAAGAGCTCGACATTCATATCTTTGGCTCACTTCATCTGGCGTCATGGTATTACGTGATTTCCATTCCTCCAAATAATACCCTACCCCTCCTATTATTGTAGTCATCACCCTTTCTGGCTCACTTCACTATAAGCATAATGGGAGAACAAAATGGCCAGGGCAATATGAGTAGGGGTGAAATAGATCAAAAAGGTAGGAGTTATGGACAGTTGCAAGTGAAAGGAGAGAAAAGTCACAAGAAAGAGACTTAGAAGGGAGAAGGGACAGAGCAGATTGATGGAAAGGACTGACCAGAGTTCAGGAAACTGATATTAGAAGGCAGGTTGACCACCAGTAAATTTTCTAGATAGAATTGAAAGGGAATGGGAAACACTGCTGTGGAGAGCATAGGATGAGGTGGGGGAGTGGACAAGTAAGAAGTAAGGTAGGAGGGAAGGGAAGGGAACCAAACCAGATGTTGGATAGAAAGGAGGCACAATGGGAAAGCCACCTGGCATGGAGAGAGGGGAGGGAGATGGTAGAGTAGAGTGAACAGTGATGGCTATAAGGGTGACAGTCTAAGGTAAAATGACAAAAACAGTGAAAGAGGGGGTCCAGTCTGACATGGGAGGATTTGGGATCTCCACTGTAAACTGTGTCACCATAGTCAAAAACTAAGGAGAATAATTTTTAAAACAAATTTCACTACAGGCAGGAAGGGGGATACTCACTTTGTTCCTATATAGCACACTAAGCTTGTGGTAAAGCTTCTAGTGTATGGCATCAGTGTGCACTGAGAAATCAAGATGGGGTCCAGCCAAACCCTGAGGTACTTAAAGGAAGATACATCCTCAATCACACCACCATCAATGGTGGTGTGAAAAATAGGCTGTGTTGAAAAGCTGGGGTCAAAATATTGAAAATGACCACAGTTATTAGCATGTGTTGAAAACCTGCAATGTAGACTCGTAACTTTGGTGATTTCACGCAGCAACCACAAAATCAGCTTTTGGGGCTAATTTGCCTAATTTCACTGCCATTGTTCATGAGGTTGGGTCCCAAAAGACATTTTGAAAATTTGTGGCAAAAATACTCAAATATGGCCAAGTTACATCTCTGTAAGTCAATGAATATATGTTTGTAACTAAAAATGATGACTGTTGCACACGCTGACTTGGAACCTTTGTAAAAGAGCCTCGGCTCAAAGGTATTGTAATCCTAGATTGAAATAAATAAATAAATAAATAAATAAAAATAAAATAAGTTATGCCACTATATTCAAAACTCCATTGAAAGAGCTTAAACAGCATACCTGATTTCCTCAGTTCAGCGTTGAAGAGTGAAGGCATGTCTGCAGTCCAGAGAAGATTATGGTGTTGGACCCCCAGTGGGTAAGCAAGAGCTTGGGAGGTGTGGGGTGGTGGGTGCTGAGTTGGGAGGGTTGGGTAATGGGACAGTAACAGTTGCAACAGACATCGATGGACAGTTTATTTATTTTTTTCCAATTGTTTAACCAGGAGAGACACACACTAAGCTGAAAGCTTGTTTACAGGTGTGACCTGGGAGCACAGGGAAGTTAAGTGACTTGCTCAGGGTCACACAGTATGCAGTTGGGGGCTGTGGGATTCAAACCCAGGTCTCCAGATTTGCAGCTCAGAGCCTTAAACCACAGCGCTATACTGCCTCTTTTTTACAGGGTTTATTATTATTTAAAAAAAAAATACTATGAGGAACAGTTGTCTTTATTTTGGTTGCAATAATGGGGGATTGTGCAACCTCTTGTGTCGGTGTTATATTTGGCAATACCAGGGGTGGGCTTTCTGGTGTTGCAGAACCAAAATGGGTGGGTGGGAGGTAGAAGCCGGCACAGGGGATTGGGCACCCCAGTGTTGGAAGATTAATATGGGTTGGGCTTGGGTGGGAACAGTTACAGCGGGGTAGCAGCAGACATCGATGGATGTTTTTCTTTTATACAGCATGTATTTAAAAAAAAGAACTATGAGGGACAGTTTTCTTTATTTTAGGTGGCGACACTGGGGGATTGGGCATCCCCAGTGTCAGTGTTATATTTAGCAACACTGGGGGTGGGCTTCTTGGTGCTGCATAATTAAAATGGGCAGGGTGGGGGATAGTAGCTGGCATGGGGGATTGGACAATTGGAGGGAGACAACCAGGAAGAGTGAGAGTGGGCAGAGTGATTGTCCACTTGGTCAGAGAGGCCATTGTTTATTTTGGGCAGTAGTGTGCCTCAGGACTGCAGGCTGGACGTGGTAGTGGCCGTTTAGTTTTGGAGCCCCATGCTGGGGCAAGTTAGGGGATCTGGTCCCCCCTGAAGATGTGGAACTGTAGCAGATTTGGATGTTGATGTAGAGAAAGAGCTGGGGATGGGGTGCATTGAGAACCAGGTTTCCAGAGCCTTCTCTGGTCCCAGAATGCCCTGTCTCGGGACTGTGGTACACAGGGTTTAGTACCCCAAGCTGATCCTGTTTCGAGGGTGGATGTGGGCTGGGCAACCGTCCCTCCGAAAGAGTGGGGCTTGGACCTGAAGCCATGCAGGAGAGGTGAGAGAGCGAGTTGCTGCTGAAGGTTAGAGACCTGATTCGGCCATAAGTTGTTGCTGGCTGCAAGTGGACTATAGGCAATAGGTAGCCCCTGGACTTTATGTTCATATGTAGCCTTCATGGTCTAGAGTGAACCACAAGCTTAAAATGTGACCTTTCGGTCCAGAGAAATTATTTTTGTGGTATCCTGCTCCATGGAGTGACTGTTCCTGTTCAATAATTGTTCATTAAATGTGATTCCGTTACTGCAGTTCTGCTGTTGGCCTTGTTTTGTTCAGATGAAATGTTTGCCTCCACAGTCAGCTCCCAGTGCATATTCTAGGGTATGCAGCCGGAGAATCCAGAGGACCCAGGGGAAGAACGTCAAGAGGCCAGCCTGGTGAAGACTGCCTACAAAGGTCTCAGAAGCAAAGATGGCAAGGCCAGGCAGGTGACTACCATCATCTTCAACTGTCCTACATCCAGGTCTGCACCTAGCAGTCCGAGGGCACCCCAGCTTCTTCAGGTCTGGTAAGCCAGGCCGACTGGGTATATGTTGTGTAGTGCCCCCTCCCCAGGACATTTCACCATCATACCCCTACATGCAGGGAGGCGGGGCTTACATCAGCATGTATTAAGAATATTGATTGTCCATGTATGCTGGGTAGGAAGCAGAAAGATTTGCACTCTGGAAGCATGTGCTCTCAGGCAGGCTCATATATGTTTTTGTTTCAATAGTCTGGGCACAGTGTCAACACAGTAGCTAAGACTCAAATGCTGATAAAAGGTTCAGTTGTACAAACCATTTTTATTGAAGCTAAACTGGAACATGCAGTGCAGAGGTACTAATGTCCATTAGTAGCTCTGCACTGCATGTTCCAGTTTACATTCAATAAACATGATTTGTACAACTGAACCTATTAGTAGCACTTGATTCGGAGCTACACTGTTGACCTTGTGCCCAGAGTTTTGTGACAAAACTCATCTATGCTGAACCTATCTGACCTGTCACTGACAAGTTCTAATAATTTTAGTATTCAACACCAAAGTTCAAGCGGTCAAATGAAATCTGAAAGACAGGGAGGAAGCACAGGCTAATTTAGCATGTGGTTACACAATGATTAATTGTTATTATGTTTTTTTTCTGTTTTAAAAAACAATAAATATCACAGTATTTGTATTATAGTATTAACAACCCCATGCAGCTCTGTCCCCAAAAATTGTTGATATGACATTTGTTTTCTTATGATTTGTATTTTTTTACCCCAACAGCACATCCTGCACACTGCTGCTCTGGAAGCATTGGACAACAGCCACGTAAATTTGTAATATTTGAACCATTATTGTGTATTTCCCTGTATACCTCACCAATTACCTCACTAATTAAACCTATATTCCCCCAATTCAGTCTGTAAATCTGTAAATCTCTGCACCAAAACCTTTATGCCATAGGAAAAAAACACCCATAGACCAACATTAGGCAAGGCATAGACCAAGATTACATACAAACATACAAAAATGCCAGCAGATTAGGCCCTATCACTTCTGCTCAAGATACAGCTCACAGTACAGTCTGTACTGCAGTACACTGCTACACTACAGTGTACAGCAGTACACTGCTGCTCTCTCCCCTCCCCCCAAGGTTTCCCACCCTGAGTTCCCCTACTGGTCACTTCCCTACCCACCTGAACCTTGCCCATGTACCTATCTGATCCCTTCTTAAAACTTCCTATCGATTCCATTGAAATCTCCTCCTCAGGTAGCGCGTTGCAAAGGCACCACCACCCTTTCCATGAAGTAATGTTTCCTCAGTTCTCTTCTGTACTTCCCTGTACTCTGTACTTCTGTACTTCTCCCTATCCCCTTCTGCCTGTGTCTTTTTGTATTGCCTGAATGCAATCTTTTTGGCTTTCACTTTCCTTGCTACCTCTTTGGAAAACCATAATGGCCTCCTCTTCCTTTTCCGCTTGCTAACCTGCTTAATGCATAATTCTGTTGCTCTTGTAATTATCTGAATGTGCTTATTATTGGGAATATGTCATTCAACACTTTTCAGGTGGTATGATGTAAAGATTTTTCACAACATACCCTAACAGTGCATGATGAAATGTCTCTGTATACAGTGTATGGTAGTGGAACAAATACAATAAAGAAAGTTTAAAAAAAAAAACTGAGATGCCTGTGCTGGGATGGTAGTTTGTGTACTAATCACTATATGAAAGCTGTAGTTTGTGCATCAGACAGCAGTTTGCACAGCAACACAAATGCAGGGAGGAGGAAAACATCCAGTGAGATGCTCAGTCTTCTTCCCCCCAGTTGGCCCCTGATGACCCAGAGCTCGCTTCCAAACCTGGGTCGCTGTTGTTGTGAGCAGTAATGCTACCACTGTGCCAATGGGCTGGCCCATCAGCGTGTTTTATGAGTGATCACAGCGCTGCTACATGGCATTGTGCTTTGCTTTGTGCTGCTCTCAGTGGGGGTATATTGAACACCGGTTAGTACTTGTAACCCTTGTAGTGAGTTTTTTCCAATAAATCTCTGTTGGTCTTTGTGCTTGAGTTTATGCAACATTTTAATATGGGGACCCAAGTGGGAACAGCTGCAGTTCACCCCACCCAGAAATAAATTCAGAGTCTCGCACTGCAGTTTCTTTGGAGGCAGAGTGCCTCTTGGTAGTCGGTTCTAACATATTCGGGGAGGGGGGGCCCACTCACTCCATTTTAGTAGGTTTAGGTATTTATAAACTGTACCCACTCATTTTCGATCAGTAAACATTAGCATTAATGCCATTCCAAAATCACAATTTAGTTAAAAAAATACAAAATTATTCAATCATTGGCATCACCAGCCTCAGGTGATATATCAGAGCACAAAATATGTCAAGCATAACATAACTAAAAAAAGCAAACTGCTGCCAAGCCCCCTGAGGGCTTTGGCTATGGAGGCATATGTGCTGGAACTAGGGGTGCTTGAAGTACAATTTCCTATGGCTTCCTATGCAGTTTTGTTCAATGGCTTTCAGCACCCCACTACAAAATTTGTTCCAGTGCCACTGTGTGGAAGTCTCCCTTGGATTCCTAGTGAACAGAGCTCTAACTCACAAAACCACCATTGCAAGGGGAACTAATGAGTATGCTTGTTGTCAATCGTAGAGGCCATGGATTGAATAGTTTAATTATGACATATAAACAATATGTACACCCAGGCTGTGCCTCCATGACAAAAAAAAAAAAAGAGACACATTATTTTGGCAGTGTAAGAAAGTATGTACTCTGTGGCCTCATGTCCTGTGCAAGTCATGTGGATCAATACGAGACTTTGCAACTAGTTCCTGGAAAGCACAGTTTGAATACAACTCAAGTGAACTAAGTAGCATTCACATGGTAAATGGCTAGGGCAGCAAGACACAGAAACATTCCTACATCCCAAGGACACTGGTGCCTGATTGTTTATTACCAGGCAAGGGCAGGCTGTATTAGTCCCATTAACAGCTAGCTTTACATGATGGCTTCTTTAGAATCAGGGGGTCTGATAATCTGTCTACATCACACATTGCCTTGAAAGGCTTCACCTGACGTGATTTCGGATGTCTTTAAGCCACCCCCATCCCCACCACAAAGAGAAATATTTTTATTGACTTCATGGGCTAACTGAACTCCCTCCACTTTTATGAAGTGTTGGCATAGTCAACAATGTTTCTTTGTTTGCATATGTACATTGTATGCAGAAATAGTGCACGGTCCCACAGTGGGTTAGTGGTGGTGAGATTCGAACCTTGCTGAACCTGATAGGCACTGTAATTCTCCCCTTCCCCCACCACACACACACACGATTTAGGGAGGGTCACATACTGAGTAAGGTGGTGGGGAGGCAAGGAGGCAATGATTATCCCAGTTCAGACCATTACATATTGCCAGATAGAATCTACATATTCAGACACAGGGAAACACACTCACAAATTCTTACATATGCAGTAGCCCCATCTATCAAGCAATGAAACAGCAGCTTTAACACTGCTGATGATTACAGACTATGAGGTACTACAGTGTTCGACCATCTGTGCGAGGACAGCAAGATTCTGTGTACAGCACAGAGATTCATTAGCTGCCTGCCCTGCCCCTTTCCCTGTGCTGTCACAGTAACCAGTGTGATTGTACAGCGAAAGGCTTCTGACACCTTTGGGTATATCATAACAAGGTGGAATTGTTTTTATTTTTTTAGAACTTGTTGGTCAGGAACAGGGTGATCTATGGGGGCCTAGGACTATCTCTACTCACAATCCTCACAAATGTTTTAACAAATGCATGTAAGGGCTGATGCCATTAAACAGTATGGAAATACATTTTTATTAGTAGGGCCTGTAATTTTAAGGTAACTGAATACAGAACAAAATATAGACAGTCAAATAAATACAGATCTTCTCCCAGTGGGATTTGAACCCCAAATCCCCAGTTTAAGAGCAGGGTAACAAATCATCTTTGCCACCAGAGTAACAGATTTATTTGAGTTGGGTTACATTTCTATGTATTGTTTGCTTCTAGCACAAGGCTAAAGAAAACCAAAGGAGTCTAGGATATTCCTTATGTCCTGGCTTTCTTGTGTTTGGGTGGATGTCTTTTTATTCTGGTTTTGAAGAGCTGCACTGAAATCTTCTGTGGGATGTTCTTCCACCCCACCACCCATCATAAAACCATATATGAACTTGAACCCCTGCCTTTCTAGGTGTGCATCTGACATATGGAACTTCAAAACATTTTTGGTGGGCTTTGTGAAGGACCTTGGTAGTGGAAATTTACAGAATTTACAGAATTAAAGAGTAAACAGGAAGTTGATGAGTCACTATGGGTCACCCTGGAGACAGGAAATGGCACCACAATCCGCATAGGGGCTGTGTACAGACCCCCATCTCAGGGGGAGGAAATGGACAAGGAAGTGATAGAAGGCATCCTTAAAATAGCAGAAAAAGGGGAGATATTGTTTATGGGGGACCTGAATATGCCAGATGTTAACTGGAGTACCTTTGCTGCAGGCACATCCAAGAGCAGGGTCATTCTTGATGCCCTACAGGGGGGCATGCCTGAGACATCTAGTGTTGGAACCCACTCGGGAGGGAGCAATCTTAGACCTGGTACTCTCAAATGGGGAAGGAGAAAGGATCTCAGATTTAGAAGTGGGTAGCCATCTGGGATCAAGTGACCACCAAACAGTGTGGTTCACAATAAACACAGCCATTGAGTCAAGCCATACAAAGACAAGAGTATTGGACTTTAGGAAGGCTGACTTTGGAAAATGAGAGAGTGCCTAAGAAAAGCACTAGCAAATGGGCAAGAAGGAGGGGTGGAGGAACAATGGGGAATAATCAAAACAGCCATCGTAGAGGCAACAAGCCTTTGTGTAAAGCAAATCAACAAAACAAAGGAAAAAAACACTATGGTTCTCAAAAGAGGTGGAAGGAAGGTTAAGGAGAAGAGGATAGCATTCAGGAAATATAAGGAAACAGAGAAGGAGCAGGACAGAGAACTTTATCAGTTAAAGCAGAAGAGGAAGGAGAAGGCAGTCAGAATAGCAAAGGCACAAACTGAGGAAAAGATAGCCAACTCTGTTAAGAAGGGGGACAAAACCTTTTATAGGTATAGTACATTACGGAGTGAAGAACGACCAAGGGAGGGATACAGAGACTTAATAAAGGGGAGGGAATGTGGGCAGAGGGTGACAGTGAAAAAGCAGGGATACTGAACAAATATTTCTGCTCAGTATTCACAACAGAAGAGGAGGGGGATATACCTTTTTTTTTTAGTTGTTTAACCAGGAATAGCACACTAAGCTGAACGCTTTTTTAAAGGAGTGACCTGGGAGCACAAGGAAGTTAAGTGACTTGCTCAGGGTCACACAGTATGTAAGTGGAAGCTATAGGATTCAAACCCAGGTCTGGTCTCCTGGCTGTCACCAGATTTGCAGCTAAGAGCCTTAGACAACTGCGCTATACTTCCTCCTGGTACCTAAACCAAACAAGAGAGAAACTCTGAATGGGGGAGGTCAATACTAGTCCATTTACAGAAGAAAGGGTTTTGAAAGAACTCTTGAAACTGAGGGTGGACAAAGCAATGGAGCCTGATGGGAGTCACCCAAGAATTCTAAAATAACTAAGGGTAGAACTAGTATCACCACTGACTACTCACTTTAACAAATCATGGGAGGATGGGGTGGTACCTGAGGACTGGTGGAGGGCAAATGTGATTCCACTTCACAAAAGTGGGAGCAGGGCAGAGGCACGAAACTACAGCCCAGTTAGTTTTATCTCAGTGGTAGGGAAAATGATGGAATCACTTCTGAAGGAAAAAATTATTGAGTACCTAGAGGCAAATGGGGCACCGGACCTAAGGCAGCATGGTTTCACAGCAGGAAGGTCATGTCAGATGAACCTAATAGAGTTCTTTGACTGGGTGACCAAAGTAGTAGACCAGGGAGGGGCTGTGGATGTGGCCTACCTAGATTTTAGCAAGGCATTTGATACAGTCTCACAGAAAAGATTAATATACAAGTTAGCCAGCCTTGGAGTGGGTCCCAAGGTGGTAGCCTGGATAAAAAAACTGTCTGACAACAGGACGCAAGGGATAATAGTAAACGGAGTCCACAGTGAAGAAAGGAGGGTAACTAGCGGGGTACCGCAGGGTTCGGTACTGGGGCCAGTCCTCTTTAATGTCTTTATAAGTGACATTGGAGAGCACCTGAAAGGAAAGGTATGTCTCTGCAGATGGCACAAAGATCTGCAACAAGGTTGATACACATTGGTGGGGTGGAAAGGATGAAAAGAGACTTGGCAAGGTTGGAGGAATGGTCAAATATGTGGCAGCTCAGATTCAATGCAAAGAAGTGCAAGGTAATGCATCTGGGAAACAAAAACCCAGGAGAAGAGTACACAATGGGGCGTGAGTTAATAACAACAACAAAAATCGAAAGACACCTAGGAGTAATTGTATCAGATGACCTAAAGGTGGGCAAGCAATGTGAGAAGGCAGTAAGGAGGGCTGGGGGGATACTGGGATGCATAGGGAAAGGCATCAACAGTAGAAAACAAGAAGTTGTTATCCCTCTGTACAGACAGTTGGTGAGACCACATCTGGAGTACTGCGTGCAATTCTGGAGACCCCATCTTCGCAAAGACATAGACGGAGTGGAGGCTGTTCAGAGGAGGGCAACCAAAATGGTGCAGGGTCTGCACCAGAAGACATATGAGGAAAGACTAAAGGAGCTTAATATGTATACCCTTGAGGAAAGGAGGGAGAGGGGGGACATGATAGAAACTTTCAAGTATCTCAAGGGAATTAACAAATTACAAGAGGGTAGCATCTTTCAGAAGACTTGTGCAAGAACAAGGGGGCACAATTTGAAGATAGAGGGTGGATGGCTCAGAGGTAATGTTAGAAAGTATTTTTTCACAGAGAGGGTTGTGGATGCATGGAACAGCCTTCCTGAGGAGGTAGTGGAGTTAAGAACAGTGGGAGAATTCAAGAATGCATGGGACAGGCATAAGGCAATTCTAGTAGGGGGTAGGAGGAAGTAAGCTGTTGATTAACTAGAATCTGCAGCATATCCATCATGTAGAGAAATGGGCAGACTAGGTGGGCCAAGCAGTTCTTATCTGCCATTAAATTCTATGTTTCTATGAAATGTATATTATTAATTTAAAAGTTTGGTTACTGGCAAAGTCACACTGAGACGAGGCTCGTTTCTAGGTGCGACCTGGGGGTAGGGGTAACAAATGTAGACACGTGGTAAAAGATGTCCCTTTTAATTATACCATTTCTGTTAGTTACTGTATTTTAAAGGGAAGTGTTTGTGTGTGCATGCTTGTGTGTCTCTGGGGAGGGGACAGTAGTATGGCATTGAAACTGTAGGTTGGATTTTCACATTGATCTTAGGCAGTTTCTACAATAAGTGACACGGTTGGTTATTTAATAACTATCTGGCTAAGTAACTTGTGGTGGTGCAAAAACATATTCTTGAAGGCATTCCCTTATCCACACAATTTTATTGTATTCTTTACCAGCGATATCCACCCAACGCTTTGCCTAATGATTAAAGGCTTCTTCAGCAGTTCACATTTATAGACTTGCTTAAGCTTGAAATTTATCTCCACAGCTTCTAGTCAAAATGATAATTTCTGGCTGAGCATAAGAACAAGGTCTGTTGGTACAGAGAGCGAGACCATTATTATCCAGTGAACTACGTAAAGCCAAATGTGGTTAGTCAGAATCATTAAAAATTAAAAAGTTTCAACTTGTTTTCACTGTCAGCCAGAAATTATGATTCTGACTAGAAGCTGTGGAGATATTTTTTCAAGCTGAAGCACATTTATAAATGCGAACTCATGAAAAAGCCTTTAATCATTAGGTGAAATGTTGGGTGGATATCCCTGGGAAAAATGGCAGTAAAATTGTGTGGATAAGAGAATGTATCCAACAATGTTTTTTATGCCCCTTCCACAGGTTGCCTAGCCAGACTACAGTTTATCCAAGAGGGTTGGCAGCATGTGAAGACTGACAACAGATGCAGCACCATTTCCTGCTGTCATTCCTATATGTAGGACCTTCCCTACAGTTGTTAACTATCCCTTCTCACAGCTACAGCCACTCTGACCCTTTGGGATTTGGCAACCTTGCTGGGTGTCTGGAATTTTAAGAAGGAATTTTAACAGGATCATAAATAAGATTATTACAGTACTATCACAGCTATTATCCCTGATGCTGGGGCCTACCTAGAGTGAGTCACTGAGACCTGGCTAGGTGGCAGCCCTGGGCCTGTCTTGGCTGAACTGGTCCCATCAGATTTCTCCATAAGACACCACCCAAGATTGGAGCAAAGCAGTGGTGGGTGACCTACTTTTTTAGATTTAAGATAGCCATCACTGTGTCACCTGTTGAACAGTCAGCATCCTCAGAATGGGTGAACCTTTCATCCATGGTCAGTCTGGGGTACAGAATCATCCTTTTCTACCGTACTCCTCTGTGTGAGTCAGAGTTTTTGCAGGAATTTCCACAACGGCTATTGGCTCTATCTAAGGAATCCCACAGACTTTTATTACTGGAAGATTTAAATGCAAGAACTGATGATCCCTCCAATTATTTTGCTTCAGAGGGCTCTAGAAAGGCTTCAGAGGTGGTCAACAATCTGGCAGTTGAGATTCAATGGCAGGCAGTGTAAGGTGATGCACTTTGGGATTAAGAACCCATGCACGGAGTACTGGATGGAAGGGGTTAAGCTGCCCAGTTCATTAGAAGAGAGGAATCTGGGAGTCCGTTACTCACTCAAGTAAACCAGCCAGTGCAACTAGGCTTAAGGCAAGGTATGATGGATGCTAGGGTGTGTAGGGAGGGGTTTTGACAGTGAGGGGAGGTCATACTGCCCCTGTAAAGATCATTGTTTAGGCCTCAGCTGGAGTACTGTGCCTAGGTTTGGAGTCCTCACCTGACAAGGACACTGATAGGCTGGAATCAGTTCAGTAAAGGGTCACAAAAAAGATTCTGGGCCAGCAGGGTAAATCATATCAGGAATATCTGAAAGCCCTAAACATGTACTCACTGGATGCCAAACAGGCGAGGAGCACATGTTAGAAACTTATAAGCTTCTAAGGTGTGTAAATTGGGTAAAGGATACCAAGATGTATTATCAACCTATGATATTTAATATGTCTATTTAATATGTTCTTTAATGACATAGGAAAAGGTATCCAGAGTAAGATGTGTCTCTCATTCAGAGGCTCTGTTTTTCAGAAACAGATGCAACCAAGAGGGGCATGATTCGAGAGTAATGCGAGGTAAATTCAAGATGGATGTGAGGAAGTTTTATTTCATGGAAAGGGTGGTGAAATCTTGGGAACAGATTACCAGTGGAGTGTGTTGGTGCAAGGACCATTAATGGGTTCAGACATGGGTAGGACAGGGTCAGAGGACTCATAATCCCACTCGGGGGAACCAGGAAGGGGAGGCAGTGGGGGGGAGGGAGTGAATAAACCACAACAGCACTGGGCCAGGAGGTAAGGTAGTAAGAACTATGGGCAGACTTGATGGGCCATCAGTTTCTTTCTGCTGTCAAATTCTGTACAAACACAGAAACATACAAACATAGATTTTGTCAGCAGAAAGGACTGCTTGACCAACCCAATCTAGCAAAATATCTCCTGCCTATTCCTTTTTTTAACATCGTTTTTTTTATTGCATTGAATAGAAAAACATTTTTTTACAATTTCCTAATACATTTCCAAAATAGTCTTACTTCTTGATTCAAGTTAGTTAACAATTCCAATCTATAATCTACTTCCTCCTTCCCCCCCCCCATCCTATCGCCTTTCCAGAGAAATATCTTCACAAAGGGTCTTCCGGGGAACGTAAAGTCTGTACATATGTTCCTATTATATAACAGATATTGTATTGGGGGCATATTTTCCTCAATTTCTCTCCATCTATATCCATTAATCTCATCTCTCTCCCTTCTTCTGTTTCCATAATTAATTTTTCATGTGACATGGTCTCATGGAAAATATTACACCATTGAAAAAGGGAAAAAGGCTCAAGTCTACCTTCTTTCCAATTTTGCAATATGATCCTCTTTAATGCCATAGATGCTAGAGCAATCATTTTCTGTTGTACAGGTTCCAACACAATCACTGAAACGTTATTAAATAAATGAATTTTAATAGAGCAGGGTAACTTCATATTGAACCAATTAGACATAAATAAGTTTAACTCTTGCCACCATAAAGATATCGTCAAACAAGCCCGGAAACAATGGTATAAATCAACTTTTATGTTACACTTGTGCTAACATAAATTAGAGTATTGACTATTAATTTTATGGCTTTGAGCCAATAAGATGTAAGTTCTATCATTTATGTTCCTTTGTATAGATTTATTCTTGGCAGTTAGATATATTTTGTTGGTGCTCTGTCTAATTAGCATTCATTGCCTATGATTTATGTCAATTGCTGCTTCTTTATTCCATTTATTATTTGTCTTGTTGTACGCCATGATATTATCACCAATAATTTTCTCATAAAAATAGGCAAGGGATTTCTTAAATGTTTGATTTATCAGATTAGATTGTTCTTTAAGCACAATTACCAAATTAAAGTGTGAATCTTGAAACTTACTACCAACACTTTGGTATGTTTAAATGTGCTAACAAAGTTTGAAATATAATAAATGTATTATCTTCCACTAGATCTTTCCACAAATATATCTGGTTTCTTTCTAATATCTTAACCATAGCCAATGGTATCTCCCCTACCTGAGTCATTAATCCATTATAAATAGGCAAGTACAACCATGTTAATTAAAATTTCTTTGTTGTTTTTTTTTTATATTTTTATAATATGTTGGAACCAATTTGGAAGGAAGGTACCCTATTTTTTTTTTTTTATTTGAGACCTAGTCAATATTTCTACAAAAACATTCTTATAACTGTCCTTAACATGTGTCGAAAAGAATACTTCTTGAAAAAATGTTGAATTCCCCTTATCACCAAAGGACCATTGATTGATTAAAGAAAGAAGGTGAGCTAAAGCATATACTTCTGGGTCTGGGCAGCCTATTCCTCCGTATTTCCTAGTACTGTAATTGTAATCGCTTTCCAGGCTATACGAGAGTTACCCCCTCTCCATAGCATTTTTTTTAAATTATTTTAAACTCCTGAAACCATTTCAATGATGCCTCCCCAACACATTTTGAATAACACAAATTAAATGTGGCACTGCTATAATTTTTTAGTATCTACTCTACCCCAAATCGATAGTGTTAAATTCTTCCATCTGTCTAATAAAGTCAAGATTTTATCTTTGGCTTTATTTTAATTTGATTTTATAATGAACTCCTGGTTTGGGGAAAGGTAGATACCCGAATATTTTATAAAGTTTTGTATCTTAAAATCTTTAACCAAATGATCTATTATTTCTGTTTTTTTGTCTTGAAATTTTCATGATTACTGATTTATTTGTATTTCTAGTATACCCTAGAGTTTTAGAATATTTCCCAATTTCTTCCAAAAAGGCCACTAATGACTTTGCTAAGTTTTTAACAAACAATAACACATCATCAGTAAAAACTTCTTCACCTTTAAATTTCACCCTTTCTATGTTACTATTACATCTCATTCAATGCAAAAATGGTTCCAGAGTCAAGTGAACAAAGTTGGGGAGAGGGGGCAATCTTGCCTTATCCCAGTCCTCATTGATAGCTCATCAGATACAAAGTTATTAATCTGCAAATTAAGGGATGTGTTATAGTATCATTTTTGAATTACAGGGAGAATTTCCTCCAGTATACCCCAAAACTTTAATGTTTCTAACATAAAGGTCCTATCGATCAGGTCAAATGCTTCTGTAGCATCTATAGCAATTGTATAAATGATATCATCTTTATATAGCTGACTAGTATTAACTAATTGAATAATCACCTGTACTTTCATATTTGCCTATGAAATTTTACGGCCTGGAATAAACCCAAATTGATTCATATGTATAAAGTTTTGTATTTATTTCTGTAACCTATTGTTAATTATTTTGGCTATTATTTTGCAGTCTGAGTTAAGTAATGCAATTGATCTATAATTATCAGGAAAATCAGCCAGTGTATCCGGTTTCAAAATCAGGATTACCTTAGCCTTCTGCAATGAACAAGGCAACATTAAATCTTTATTATCAATTACTTCTAAAAATATTTTCTCTAACCACGGTGATAGTTCAGTAATAAAAGCCATATAGAATTAATTTGTGAACCCATCCAATACGGGTGATTTATTTTTTGGAAGAGAGTTTACCACCTGTATAATTTCTTCTTTTTTATTTTAGGGAAATTAAATTGAAATGGGTATATATGGGAATCAGCCAAATATGTGAAGATCTCTGCCTTGTTTGAATTTAAATTCCTTTGATAAATATCTTTGTACATTTCCAAGAAACAGTTTGCTATTTCTTTTTCCGAAGTCTGCATTATACCCTTGCTTGTTCTTAACTCCTGCAATTATATTTTTTGTTTCTCCTATCTCAATAGAGAAACCAACAATTTTCCCAATTTTTCTGTATGAAAATATCTCATCTTCCTAATTGATTGAACCACTTTAATAGTCTCTTTATGAATCAAAGCTTGTTTTTTTTGCTTTGAATATTTCCCATTCATTTTGATAGGTACTAAAATCCTCTAATACTAACTGATCTAATTGTTTTATTCTAGATTCGATATAAGAACTCTCTGCTTTTTGAATTCTATTTTTTTTATTTGAAAAGATCCTATGTGTCCTCTAATAGTTGCCTTAAAGGCATCCCAAATATTGGTCACAAGTAACTGATTATTATAGTTATATTCCCAAAATTCTTTTATCTTCTCCAAAATTTGTTTTATAAAATGAGGGTCTTTTAGAAGGTTATTGTCAAATCTCCACTGATTCAATCTAAATTTAATCTGTTTAACCATATTTAACTCTAAACTCACTAAAGCATGGTCTGACATAAATATAGAATCAATTGAGACATCTTGAATATTTTGCATTAGGCTGTTAGATATGAAAATATAGTCCAATCTAGAAAAAAATGTGAGTTTTTTTATCATAATGTGTGTAATTTTTTTATGTTAAGATTTTTTAATCTGCACAGGTCAGTCTACCAACTGTTCTGCCTGTAAGAAGGCGGATACTTGTTTTGCCATCTTTATGTTTGCTCTGGAGATCCTTGATGTTTTATCCATATATGGATTAAGCATCACATTCACGTCACCAACCATAACTATATCTTCTGCTTGTAATGCTTGTGAACCTTCTCCAGTATTGGCTATAAAATTCTCATAATCCATAAATGGAGCATAAACTGAACAAACCATGATTAGACTTCCAAATATTTCCAGTTTTACCATACAAATTCTACCCACCTTATCAGAATATGTACCTTTTATTTTCATATCCAGCCCTTTTTTTCAGCAGAACAGCCACCCCTCGACTTTTGTTTGTACCTGTACTAAAAAAGCAATGGCTGCAGCATCTCGCTTTTAGTTTAACTGCTTCCCTCTCCACTAAATGTGTCTCTTGCAAGCAGATTATCTGAGCCTTTGTTTTTTTAATGTACATCATAATCTTGTTTTTCTTCATGGTGGTATTCCAGCTGTTTACATTTAGAGTAACTATTTTGATTTTATCCATGGCGATTAGACATACAATTCTCTAAAGAATTTTCCCCATTAAGGTATATTATCCCCAGGCCACCAAATAAAGACTTTTTCAGTTTTCCGCCTTTAAATCTATAGCAAACAACAAATCCCCAAAGATGACTTACATAAATCATAGCTTGTGAAAATACACACTGCAGACCAATAATCTCCATTACATTCCCCCATAGTCCCCTGAATCTCCTAACTCCCTTAATTTGAAGCATGCCCTTATTCTTGAAATTGCTGCACCCCTTCCCCGCACAAGTCAGTCTAGTATTAACATTCTCCCCTAAGTACCATTTATTGCTACAGATAACTTTCTTCAGAATAGGATAACATATTTCATAAAAATAAATCTGGGATAACATTTTTTAAATCACTTAAAGCATTTTAACAGAACTGAAGATAAATCTTTGTCCTTTGATTATAACTTTCATTTTTGCAGGTAAAATCATGGTCGCGCAATAACCTTTTAACCAAAGCTTTGATCTTAAGTCATCACATTTTTGCCTTTGCTGAAGTAGGTCATAAGGTAGGTCATTATGTACAGCAGTTTGGGCCCCCATAATATTGATCCTCTTTTTTTATCACTGCAGCTATCAGTTTCTCTTTATCTGCAGACCTCATATATTCCATTATAATAGGCTTTGGGGGAGTGTCGTCCTCAGGATGCTGACGTAACCCTCTATGAATTCTGTCAATCCCCCTATTGATATTTTCAGGTGTTGTATCCAAATAAGAAGCTGCAATTTTTAAAAAGTCTCAGTTAATGAGCTACTATTGTCCCATGCCTCTGGAACGCCGATTAACCTTAAGTTCTTTCTTTTAGAATGTAACTCCAAGTCCAATAACTTTTCTTGCATTTCAGCATAGTTTTTTTGCAGACTATTTACTGTTGAAAGGGTTTGAGCAAACTCATTTTGAAAATTGTTCAGTGTTGCTTTAACTTCGGCAAGCTCTTGTTTTAACACCGCATTTTCTTGTACTAATTTCTGCATTAATTTAAAGTATGTTTCTAGTTTATCTTGAGAAATATTTGATCCATATTTCAGTTATTAAGTTTACTTTGCTCATAAGAATTTTAGCCCACCTAGTAGGTTCTTCGGTATCCCAATGGCCCCGTTCATCTTCCCCAACAGAATCTAAGTCCGAGCTTTGCCTTTGTATTATAGATGTAAATTGAACCCCGTTCCCCCCAACAAGATTGCTTTTTATTAACATTTAAAGCAGTTCCACAAGACTCATTTTCTTCCGGGAGTAATAGAGTTAACTGAAGTTCCTGCCTCGATATTTCCTTTATTTACTTTGGCCAACTTTTTATTTTTATTTAGTAACTGGTTTTCATGGCCATTCAAATAGTTTGAAAAGTTGCTCACCCCTTAATCAGGCTCCAATACTGAATCCCTGTCTTGCTTTTCTAAGTTCGGCGTTCCTTCTCCACCGTCTTCTTTATTGGTATCTGCTTGTCCTTCCATCCATTCTGGAGTTGTCTTCGGCCCTTCTTTCTTCAGTGCTGCTTGATGGTGTTAATTGAACCTGACTGTGGTGTGTTCCAGTGTAGGCCACTGCCGCATCCAGCTGGACCCCTTCCTTCTGGTTGTTTGAGCTTCCTGCCAGCTGGCTCACCGTGGCATCATCTGCATTGTGGTTAGAAAATTGAAACAGTGGGAACATTTTAGGCTGTCTAGGTAGGACTTCGGTATCTTCTCCAGGCTCCTCCTGTTGACCCTTGCACAATTTCATCCTTGCCAGCCTGGATGCCTTTTTGATACCAAGTAAGTTTACTGTGGAAGTTTTACCTCTGGCAACAGCACTCTGGTGACATTTTGATTCTCTCCTCATTGACATAATTCCATAAGCAAGGTAGTTCTTAAATCTTTTCTTGTAAGATAGCTCCTCATACAGATGTTTTGCAGGGACAGCATTCATTCAAATAAGTTTCAGTGTCAGAGTATTCCATATATTCTCATGCTCTGGGGGAAGCAGGTAGGTGCAGATCTAGCTAAAGTGGCGTTCAGAACTTGCTGCCATACTGCTACCTCCTCCTACTGGGTGGGGCTTCTCCCCTCATGTCACATCTGAAGCTGTTCTTATCCCCTGCCAATTCCATCTATGTAGACCCTACCTGGTCTCTGCCAACCCTCCCCTTTTCCTTAATAGTATTTACCAGTATTTCCCTATGCCTATCCTATGCATGCTAAGGCCTCCACTGTTTCTTCCACCACTGTCTTTGTTGGCAGACTGTTCCAGACATCCACCACTGATTCAAGTGAAGTAGTATTTCCTCACATCCCTTTTAAATGCACCCCTTTCAGCTTCATTGCATGCCCTCTTGACCCGTTGCACTTTCTCATTTAAAATAGACTCATCAGAAGAGAGAAATCTGTGTTTCTATGTTTCTACGTAACCTTGGAAATTAAAAATTAAAATAAAAAAAGGTATTTTCTAGTGAATAGTTTTGACAAAACATTACGATTAGGAAAGTGCATGCTGGAGTGCTGAGTTGGCCTTACAATAAATAGAGCATCGCTTCCGGTGACGTCAGGATTGAGATGGCTGCCTAATCCCAAGATCCTAGGCCACCTCTGAGTCAATTCAAAATACATCGATCAACTAAGAGATGCAATCTCCTGCTAAAGCCACCCACTCCAAAGCCAACATGCTCAAGCAACCAGAGACACCATCATTTAAACTCCGGGAGCTCCTACAGAGAGATAAAACAGGAGGGATGTCGACCTGGGGGAACGGAGGGGAGACCGAGGTCTCAGAATCCCTGATGGAAATGTAAGAGCCAGATTTAATAACCACTATCCGTCAAACAGCTTGGACAGTCAACAAAATAGACAAAACTCTCACCAGGTTCACTTGGGAACTTAAGCAGCAGGCTGGTAAGGACAGAGGTCTAGAGGGAAATTTAAATGTGTTGTTTGCCTGGTGTTAGGGGGAGGGGTCATTAGCTGCAATTACCTTGTCTTTAACAGGAATTACCTTGGCCTTCATTGTTCACTTGGGAACTTAAGCAGCAGGCTGGTAAGGACAGAGGTCTGGGGTTATATTCTGTTTTAACTGAAATATTTGAATAGTTTTGTAAGTGAAATTAGTTCTATGTGTTAAAAATTATTACCTTGAATTAGAACTGTTACTTGGGCTGTGATATTATAACTTTGGAGGCTTGGGAGCAGTTGTTTGGCAGGGTTAATTAGAGGAAATTTAAATGTGTTGTTTGCCTGGTGTTTGGTAAGAGCCCTCCACCCGCCCTGTTTTGTATGCTTTCTTAAATACTGAAAAGCCACTGGGGTTGGGATTGAAGGGCTGAGTATTTCTGTTTGGGACTGAAATTCGAAGCAACAGGAGCTGGTGGGCCTGTGACATCATACGGTACCTGATGTCTGCATACACACACTGTTACTGGGACTGAACACACTCTGGACTGTATGTGTTTGTGAGACTTGGGAACTTTATTGGTGGGGTTAAAATTAGGTTTGTAAATAAATACAGTCAGTATAGAGAGAAACTGTATTCCAGGGGAAAGGGACTGAGAAAAGGGGGTGTGCCATTATAAACAGAGGGGGATAAACAGGGTGGCCATATTCCACCATGGCAGGCATCTTCGGAAGGGTTGTAGGCTGCACAGGCTGTGGGGTGGCAATAATTCTAAATTGGGCCTGGAGAGAGGGAGGCTGCCCACTCTGTAGACAGCTATCTTGTCTCAGGAGTGAGGTATATTGGTTAAGGAGTAAGCTGGGGGAGCTGGGGGGTGTCCAAGGATAAGGGGTGTGGATATGGGCAGCAGAAGGGTGGGGCTGAGGGAGGCTGAAGGCGCCTGAAATTACAGGACGCTATGTTACAGCAAGCAGGAGGGGGGATATTAGGGACAGAGGACCCTTAGACTGGGAAGTTGATGCTAAGGGGAAAGAGTACGGGGTGAACATTCTGAATACAAAGAGAGTGGAGGGGGAAGAGTCAGGAGGGGCTGTTGTGCGGAAGCCTAAAACAGCAGACTGTGGGAAGGGAGCTCCTAAGGCGAACAGAGCAAGAGAGGAAGAAGAGGGGCAGTTTAGAGGTGCAGTCAGGGGAAACTCAGGTTACTTGATGGAGGCTGACATAGAGTGTCACAATAAATTTGAGCTACTAAGCAACCTAGAGGGGGAGGAAGGGGTTGGTGGAAATTAGGAAACTTATGCAGAGGCCAGGGGGAGGGAGTCGGATACCCATAGGGCATCACAGACCGGCTATGGAAAGGATAGAAATAGTCCCAGAGGGAGAAGGGGAAACATATATGTTAAGCAAATGGGGGAGATGCAACATATTCCAGACATGAGGGAGGAGAGCATGATTGGAGAGAAACTGGGAGACAAGGAGGTGGGAGAGGAGCCCCCCTTCAGCAGGGGGGGTCAGTACCAAGGATAGGGCCCTAGCTAAAGGGGACCCACAGAGAGCCTCTGGAGGCAAGGGTACTATTACAAAGGGGGAGGATGGTGGTGTGAGGAAGGGGAAACCATCAGGGCCAGGATAAATGGTTCGATAAGAGAGGTTAAAGGGACACCTATTCAGAGGGGTTTGAGTTAAGTGGGCAAAATAGCAAGGGAGGCAGAAAGGGGAGGGTGACAAGGGGGTCTCTAATAAGGCAGGAAGACTCCCATGGAATTGAGATTATGAATAAAGGGGGGGAAGGGGGGCTGAGAGGGCATAGTGGAGGTAACCATAAGGATGATGGCGGTGTTAAGATTCTGTTATTGGGAGACTCGATGATTAGGGGTATCCAGTGGGAGGGACAGGGGGGTGGATGCCATAGCCAGGTGAAGGTAGTGAGTATCTCTGGGCTGACAGTGCACAGAGCAAAGTTCATGGTGCATGAAATAGTTAGGGATTGTGGAGGGAAACCGGATTTCCTGGTGCATTTGGGAACTAATGATCTAGAGGTAAATAGCGTTTTGGAAATCCAAGCAAGGTTCCAAGAACTTGCCAGAGTCTGTCGGGATAATGGATGCAACATTTCCTTTTTGGAGATATTGCCAGTACGAAAGGCCTCAGTGGAGAAAAAAATGAAGATCACAGAGGTTAATGACTGGCTCAGGAAATGGGGTGAAGAGAGTGGGTTGGGGGTGTTAGGGAACTGGAATGGAGTTTGGGAGGATAAGGGACTATATGCCAAGGACAGGCTTCATCTTGCCCCATTAGGGAAGGAAGTCCTTAAACAGGGGATGGCTGACTACATTCAAGAAAGGTGGGGTTTAAACCTGTGAGGGGGGAAGGGATAAGGAAGGGGCTGACCAGAAGCCCTCTCCTCCAGATGAGGGGAGTAGCCTTCAAGCCAAGGGGGGAGGGGAAACAGACTGGGGGTGGAGGTTTCAGGAGGAGCAGAGGGAGGATGGAAGTATAAGGAATCTGGGTGGGGTTCGACAAAGAGGATCAGGGATAAGGGGTGGGGATTGGTGTTAATAAATGCCAGGAGCTTGGGAAACAAGTTGCCAGAGTTCCAGGCCATGCTGTTCGAGCGGGGTGGGGGTGGATGTGGCGGCGGTCACGGAGACATGGGCCAACAAAAACCATGACTGGGACCTAAACGTACGGGGGTACACTATGCTTAGGAAGGATAGAAAGGAGGGCAGAGGGGGTGGAGTGGCTATGTTCATTAGAGATGACATTGAAATTGCTAGGGTAGAAGAGGCAGAGGGAAACGTGGAGGCCTTATGGGTCACCTTACGATCCCCAGCAGGAGATAAGGTCAAGCTGGGTGTAGTATATAGGCCCCCCGGGAAGAGTGATGTTCTAGAGGATAGTTTGCTGGACAACATCATTGCCCAGTGTGGACCAAAAGGGGAAGGAGTGGTGTTGATGGGGGGCCTTAATATGCCAGGTACAAACTGGGGAACCATGTCCTGTAAGGTGGCCAAGGAGCAGAGGCTGCTGGATGGCTTCCAGGATGTGTTCTTAACACAGCATGTGATGGAGCCCACAAGGGAGGGGCATGTCCTGGATGTGGTTCTGGCAGATGGGGATCTGGTAAGGGACATGGTTGTACAGGACCCCCTGACTGGGAGCGACCACAATACTGTCTGGTTTCAAATAAGCATGGGGGGAGGGGTGAGATCCAGGACACTGGCAGTGGACTTCAGGGGGGCAGACTTTATGGGCATGGGAAATATTCTCAAGGAGCACTTGAAGGTGATTACATCAATGACAAGTGTGGAAAGGAGATGGGAGGTCATAAAACGGGGACTTCATGAGGCAGTCAGGATCTGCACTAAGTTGAAACGTAAGGGAGCAGGGTCACATAAACCATGCTGGTGGTCCAGTGAGGTATAGGTAGCAGTCAGAGAAAAGAAGGCGGCCTACAAAAAATATAAAATGACAAGAGGGGATAGGGATAAGGAAATGTACCAGCTTGCATCTAGAAAAGTCACCTGTATGGTGAAGGGAGCAAAGTCCAGTAAAGAGCAGTGGCTGGCACAGGGGATACATGGAGGAGAAAAGGGGTTCTTCTGGTACATTGGGGAGTGGAGAAAAACTAAGGGCCATCTCAGCAGATTGAGATCAGAAGGAGGGTGGGTGGAAGAGGCGAGGGACCAGGCAGAGGTATTTAATGAGTACTTTGCCTCTGTGTTCACTAGGGAGGAGATGGGATATCTATAAAGCAAGGCATGAAGAGGATAGAAGCTGCAGTAAGTGGGATCAGGGGAGCAACAGAAATGGAGCAAGAGGGAGGGAGAGGTACCCCAGGGGTGTCACATCTGGGTAAGGATAAAAAGACCAGTAAGGTGGAGGGGACGGATGATGCTATCTCCACAAAAGGGTGTGGTTAGCCCTCAAGGCCTAAAGAAAGACAAATCTCCCTGGGCGGGATGGCATTCATCCAGAGTACTATGGTAATTGGCGGACATACTGGCTGCATCTGGCATGGAGCTCTTCAACAGGTCACTTGGAGACAGGGAGGGTACCTAGGGATTGGCGAGAGGCACATGTGGTGCCAATCCATAAAGTGGGGTTTCGAGGGAAGCACTGGCAAATGCAGACCCATCAGTTTGACTCGGTGGTGGGAAAATTAATGGAGAGTATACTAAAGGAACGATTGGGGGTGTACTTGGAGGAGGTAGGAGGTCTGGATAGTCGGCAACATGGGTTTGTGCCAGGTAGATCATGTCAAACCAACCTTGTGGAGTTCTGAATGGGTAACATCAGAACTGGACAGGGAATGCCTGTGGATGTATTATTCTTGGACTTCAGCAAGGCGTTGACTCTGTCCCCAATGGTTTGGTGGAGAAACTGATGGGGTTAGGAGTAGGCCCTTTGATGGTCAGATGGATTGAAAACTGGCTAGCTGGACGCACCCAGAGAGTAGTGGTCTGTGGGGAGCTCTCGAACCCTAGAGAGGTTGGTAGTGGGGTACCGCAGGGCTCGGTCCTGGGTCCGATCCTGTTTAATGCATACATATCGGACATCAGGGAGGGTATAGGGTGTGAAATGAGTCTCTTCACGGATGACTCCAAGATGGGAGCAGTAGTTGAGGGAGAAGAGGGGAGGTTGGCCCTGCAAGGGGATCTGGACACCCTGGAAAGCTGGGCTCACACTTGGAAACTAAATTTCAATATCACCAAGTGCAAGGTGTTGCATCTTGGTCGGGGAAACCCTAAACACAGGTACACCCTGGGAGGGGAGGCGCTGGAGGCCTCAGTAGGGGAAAAAGACCTAGGGGTCATGGTGGATGCATGTATAGAATACCTCTGAGCAGTGCAGGAGAGCGGCTAGCAAGGCAAACAGGATGTTGGGATGCATCGTAAGGGGGATCACTTCTAGGAGCAAGGAAGTGATTCTGCCACTGTACAATGGACTGGTTAGACCACACCTTGAGTACTGTGTACAGTACTGGAGACCACACTTGAAGAGGGACATACAGCTCCTGGAGAGGGTACAGAGGAGGGCAAACAAAGATGACACGAGGCTAGGGATTTGACGACGAAGACAGACTTGAGGAGCTCTGCCTGTTTTCATTGGAGGAGAGGAGAGCGGGGGACATGATTGAGGTCTTCAGGCACCTCAAGGGAATAAATAGGGTAAACATGGAGGGATCTTTAGACTAAAGCAGGAGGTATCACCAGAGGGCATGGTTTGAAGTTGGAAGGTGGAAGGGTGAGGGGGGAAAAGAGGAGGAGGTTTTTCACTGAGAGGGTGGTGGACCCTTGGAATGCACTGCCTGGTGAGCTGGTTCAGAGATCCACAGTGGAGGGCTTCAAGAGAGGGTGGGACAGACACAGAAAGTGGATGTATCAGATGATGGCCTGTCCTGGGGGGTGGGGATGGATGATAGGGATTTCTGGAGCACAAGGGATGGGAGGGTCTCGGCACCCAACTAAGGATCTAAGGTTCGAGCAGACTCGATAGACCATAAGGCCTAATCTGCTGGCAAATAGTATGTTAGTATGTCTCCGTTTGGAGCTAAGTGGAATCGAGCACCAAACGGATCAGATGGAACTGGGCCTGACAGTGGTGGTTGAACAAGCCGATCGGCATGACCGGCTACTCCTCTATCTGCTTGCTAGGGAGAGGGAGCTAAACACCAAGCTGGATGACCTAGAAGGCCGTAACAGAAGACAGAACATCTGAATATATGGAGTCCCGGAAGGTGCGGAGAACAAAGCCCCGAATGCTATAGTCTTCCTCCAGACTCTGTTGAGGGACATCCTCAATCTCCCAGCGGATCTTGATCTAAGTATGGACAGGGCCCATAGATCATTGGCCTCAAAGCCCTCTAATGCAGGGGCTCAACCAAGATCATTTTTAGTGAAACTTACTATCTACTCCACAAAAGAAGAGTTGCTTAATAGAGCTTGGAGACAACGCGGCCTCAAGTACCAAGAGAACAGAATAACCATAGATAATGATTTTACCTCACAAGTCCAGTATCAGAGGAAACTTCTTTGGCCTGTAGTCAAACAGTTCAGAAGCAAGAATATATGAGTGCAGATCCTGTTTCCCCGCCCGCCTGAGAGTAGTTACAGAACGAGGCCCGAGAGTCTTCGCAGACCTGCTTGTGGTGAAACCGCTCCTCGACAAACTAGGAATTACTTCTCCCCCAGTGATAAAAGAACAGCTTGAGAGAGAGAGAGAGGTCATAAGAGCAGTGTGGGATGTGGCCCAGAAGGGTCTCAAATGAAAAGGGATGCAGCAACCTGTCCCACACACCAACCTTCGCTCTGACATGGCGGCCCTACTCAAAGCATACACCCCTGGAGTGAGAGTGCAGATACAAGCTCAAAATGAAGGAGACAAGCGACAAGAGACTGGGGTTCTCCCCCAGAAGATGAATACTAATCAGCACGGACAGTGCAACTAACGCAAGTACTTTTTGTTTTTAAACTCTTCGGCTTGATGGCCGTACCTTGGCCCCCTGACCAGCCACATTGGGCCGAAAAGAATTCGCCTTGCCGTCGATCGCTACTGAGGCACAGAGCCCTGATCCAAGTGGCCCCATCCATGTGCAAGACTGCCCGAAAGAGCTGGATCTTTGATACTGTTGAGATGTTCATAAATGTTATTGTTGGTTGGTCATTTTTACAGGGCAGCAGTTCGGGTGGAGATGCATTGGGTTTGGAGGGATGGGAGGTGGGGAGGGTGGCAGATTTACCCCAGGGAGTGGGTCGCTGGCAGGGGGCCCCAAGCGCAAATACTGTTCCTTGAGTTGCGAAGAGGGATGAAGGGTCACGGCTGCTTTACGTTTGGGAAAGAGTGACAGTGCTAGTTTCCTGGGCCTTCTAGCCAGAATGGCAGGATCACTAGAGCACCCAGTTGTGGAGGGCCTGCGAACGGGATCACCCATGCAAGACTTTCACCTCTTGGTCTCAAGGTATGCCTCATCTATGCAAAAGAGGAGCAACCATTTGAACTAAGGGAAGGACTGAGGGCTGAGACTGAGGGGCGAGGGAGAAGGGGGTCTCCAGGGAGCAATGGGCTGGAAAAGCTACATGGGTAGTTAATAAGGGCACTGGGCCTGACTCCTGGTGCGGGGGGCGGGTTACCGTATTGACAGATGAATCTCAAGGGATGAGGGTGGAGAAAGCCCCCAGAGGGGTGCCCTGTTCTGCTGAGCATAACAATGCCAAGTCCCCCCAAGCCAATCTGATTACCGGTGGGTACAGCAGAAGTCTGGAAAAACCAAACCCAATAAGGCAAATTGCTGCACGCGGAGATCCTCAAACCAGGGCCACTGGCTTGTGGTCGGGGGCAGAAGGATGAATTTCGCACTTAACCAGAAATAGAGAACTAGACCCACTGGTCCCCCACAGCATCTAGTCCCAGATAAGGAAGTCAGGGCAGAATAGCGAGCTTAGAGGAGACCTCATACTCACTTAGTTGAGAGGGTTCTGGTGTGCTTCTTTACAGAGGTAAGGGAAGGAATATAACTCACAGGTCAACTTCATTTCTGGGATACCCACTGTATTATCAGGAGGCTGGCCCAGCCCATATGGGATGGCAATAGTTCAACCTTAGAACCTATAACATCAGCTGCCGTTGTTACATCCTCGGGGAATTCTAATTTACCATAGAGGAAGAGTACAAACCCAGCAGAGTGACTGGTCAGTTAGCGGTAAGGGAAGGCACAACCCAGGCTGATTGCTTAGGCCTGACCTTGGAAGCGCAGTTCAATAACAAAATATTTGCTTAACTACTTCAGGCTGCTTTTCAGTTTATTGTATATAGTTAAATTTAAAAGTAGAAAGTAAATGAGTTCATAGACTGTGTGATTTTGTTGTTGTAATAATTTTGAATGAACCAAGAGTAGAATCGGATTGAAACAGAGTACAGACCAAGGGGATATAGAAAAGTAAGGTCACATCTAGAACCCAGTACCAGTATACAAGTACCACTCCCTGCCTTCTTTTGTGCCCCTCGTCTGTAGAGAACAGAAAATAGCAAATGGCAAAATTAAACACCAAAGTAATATTGTACAGCGTCAATGGACTGAATAGTCCCATAAAAAGAAAGAGGGTCTTAAAGTTTCTGAGAGAACAAAATGCCCCCATCATATTCTTGCAAGAGACACACCTCGCTCCCCAGGAAGTGGAAAAGCTTAAAATCAAAACCTTCCCCAGAGTCTACCATGCCTCCTTAGAAGGGGGATAAAAGAGGAATGGCTATCCTCATGGTGGTCAACTTGCCATTTAAGGAAGAAGAGATTCTGACAGATCCAGGGTGAGGTATGTCATAGTCAGGGGTAAAGTGCAGGACACACAAGTAACTTTAGCTAATATATATGCCCCTCCGGGGTCTCCCTTTGCTTTCTACTCAGAAGTTATAAAGTTAGTGTTGGAAAAGGCCTGGGGAACCTTGTTATTAGGCAGGAACTGGAACCTAGTTCTGAATAGGCAGATGGATACTACCTCACAGATCCCAGCCCCAGGGTCCAGAATGGCAAAGCTTTTTAACAGACTACTGGCTGTGACAGGACTTATAGACATATTGAGGGAAAAGTACCCATGGGCAAGAGACTATACTTGCTACTCCCTCAGGTATAAGCGTTTTCTAGAATTGACTTGTTTCTGACACAGGCTGGGGATCTATCTAAAGTGGGTCACTCCTGGATGAAGACTGCAATCCACTTGGAACATCAACCTCTATTTGTGGAGATAGACCTGTGAAATCCCCAAAAGAAAACCCAGTGGCACATAAATACTTCTCTTTTGTGGGACAAAGAGGTCATGACCAAACTTAAGGCGGTGGTGGACCAAACCATTGAATGCAACTCTAGACCAGGGGTGGCTCCCCAAATCTTGTGGGACACCCTTAAAACAATGCTGAGGGGAAGTTTATCTCAGTGGGCTCCTACAGACAGAGAGAGAGAGAGAGAGAGAAAAAGGCCCTCCTGGTCCAGCTCAATAGCCAGTTAAAAAAACTCCAGTCACAACAAAAGCAAAAGTGAACTAAGCAAAGAGACAGGGAAATGAAAATGACCACGGATCGAATACAAAAAATTCACCAAATAGAGACAGAGAAAGCACTGGCTTATCTTAAACAGACACACTATGAAGGGGCCATAGGACCACGAGACTATTAGCCCTGAAGCTTAAACAAAGACAGGCTAAAGCTGCCATCACTAAAATCAAAGACCCCAAAACAAGCTCACTGGTGTACAAGGCGGACCAGATCAGAGAAGCCTTTGTCACTTACTACAAAAGACTCTACCAAGTTCAGACAGAGACCTCCCCCACAGGATAAAAATGACTATCTAAAACCCCTAAAGATCCCCCCACTAACCCCACAACAACAAGAGGAAATAGTCACTCCTGTTCACCTAACAGAAGTGGATGAAACCATCAGAAACCAAAAAATTGGAAAATGTCTGGGCCCAGATGGCTTCAGTGGAGAGCTCTATAAATCCCTTGGGAAAGAACTGGCCCCACACCAACTGAATGCCATCAATGAGATCTGGGTGGAGGGGGGAGACACGCCACCCTCCTCGGATTATGCTACCATTACAGTTATACCCAAGGAGGGGAAGGACCTGGCTGACTGTAGTTCGTATCGACCTATCTCCCTACTAAATGTTGACTATAAGATCTTTACTACGATCTTGGCTGGGAGGCTTCTCCCCCTCCTCCCCCAGCTCATTAAAAAGGACCAAACAGGCTTTATCACAGGACGCCAGGCCCCTGACAATGTGAGGTGCACTATAGACATTGTTGACAGGATCGGCCTTGGAGAGATCCCTTTCTGCCAAATGAGTCTCGACGCTGAAAAGACATTTGACAAAGTCTCATGGCCTTTCTTGTTTAGGGTGTTGGACAGATTTAGATTTCTTGGGCCTATGATAGAAGCCCTGAAAGCATTATACCGAGCCCCCAGGCCTACATTACAATCATTGGGAGCATAACAGACAGATTCCCCCGGGTAGGGGTACGAGGCAGGGGTGCCCCTTCTCCCCCCTCTTATTCACTGTATACATACAGCCCCTGGCCTGTACTATCAGGGAGAATCCGAACATCACGGGAGTCAATATAGGAGACGTAGAGCATAAAATATACCTGTACGTGGATGACGTCCTTCTGTACATCACTAATCCCAATCAGTCCATCCCAGAAATCTGGAGGACCCTGCAGGAATTCTGATCTCACTCGGGTCATACCCTAAATGACAAAATAGATATTCTTAGATTCTTTTATATACCCAAACCCCTGATCACTGAACTTCTACCTTTAAATTGGAACAACAGAAAATAAAATACTTAGGAATTCAGATCACAAAAAACCTGAAAGGACTCTTTGAGGCAAACTATGGTCCCCTACAAGCCCAACTCAAACAAGACATAGAAAAATGGTGAATTCTAAAACTCCCTGTGCATTCCAAAATCCAGACAGTGACTATGAATATTCTCCCGATATTCCTATATCTCTTTCAATCCCTCCCAGTACATATCCACAGAAATAGTTTCAAGTATGACAGAAGACTATATCTAATTTTATATGGTCACCAGGGAGACCTATAATAAAGATGATTACCCTACAAGCTGACAGGACACGGGGAGGGAGGGCCATTCCTGATCTGGAGATCTATTGCATGGTTGCATAACTGAGATTTGCCTTGCTGTGAAGCACCAACACATATGATGCTCACTGGAAGGACATAGAGATCCAGATGACAGAAGGACCCCTGCTGGGAGCTAGAGTTGTGGACTCTACCCTCTCTGGAGAAGAGACGGAACCCTCACAGGTAGTGGTGAACACACTCAACATGATACATAGACTATGGTCTAAGCTGGGCAGTAAAAAAGTGGTCTGGCCACTTTAATGGTTTGCATGGTCCATGCAGTTCACCCCAGCGAAGCTGGACCACATGTAGAGGCCCTCCTCTTGACAGTCTCCACCCTATCTATGTCTTTGCGGAGATGGGGTCTCTGAAAATTGGTAACCAGAAAAGGCTTAGTGAGCCAAAACTTGTTTCCCTGGGGGAGGGGAAACAAAGGAAAAATATATTTTAAAAGCCTTAAAGATTACAAATCAGCAAGTGGTATATACAATCAAAAACATGGTAACAGAGAGCAACTAATGACAACAACATGTGACAACAACTCAGCAAAATGTTCATCAATTAACAAACAGCGCACGTCTCACACTATCCTTACTTTCGATATTCCTCCGCACTTTTCATCCTTTTCCTTCCCCCCCCTCCTCCTTCACAAGATCCTCCCTCTCCACTCCCATTTGCACCTATCATACTCTCCCTTCACCTTATGCATCCTATTGCTCTTGTTCCAACTATGTTGGCTATAGTTTCTCTACTTTTAATGATTTCTCCAGGTTATGTTTATAAATATTAGCTTTCTATGTCTTGTTTTTGAGCACTATGCACTATATGTACCATATACTTTTATGTACCAAAATTTTATGTATGTAATTTCCTTTGTCTGTATACGTTCCTCAGGACCTCCTTGTGAATGAGCTCGCTCAATGTAGTTTTCTTGCAATAAACTTTAACTTGAAGGTGTATTTAAATCAGGGATCCAGTTTTAAGTTGCTAAAGGTGATGGAACAAAATGGGTGAAATATGGACATAATGTTGTACCACTCCTGACAGCACCAGAAACAAACCTGAGCGGAGTCCTCTGTGTCACATAGAACCAACAGAAGTGCAAATCCAGCAGTTTGGAGGTGCACATTGGGACTGCACCTTCTAACAGAATGGATTGCACCTGTCCTGTCACTGCCATTTGTGCATAGGCATCCCATCTGGGACACTCCCCCACTTTAATCCCCCCACCCTTGTTGATTGGCCCAAGGTGTGCTAGAGGTTCCCCTCTTTGTGGCTTGAAGGCCGGACACCCTGGCCATCCAGTGGACCCCTCCATCTATGTCAGGCCCTGGTAACCCTTCCCTAATTGTCGTGGTCCTGTGTACCTGGTGGTCCACTTGTGTGTCCCCAAAGTTAGACCTCTAATCTGTCTGCAGCATCTGATTGCAGCACTGTACTCCCTCCCCCAGTTACTTTGGTAACCTGGGGAGGCACAGGAGACTGCAACCAGGCTTGTGAGGGCCTTCATGATTTTGTGAATGGCACTGTTCTTTTGAATGGCAGCCCTTGCCTTCTTTCCCAAACTGTTGCCACTTGGGAAGGGGTTGCAATCCCCACTGATGCTATCTCAATGAGGTCACAAGGTCACCAGTGGCACTAAACAGTCCATGCAACCATTAGTGCCCTTAGTGTGACTACAAATGTGGCCCAACCATTGATTCCTTGTATCAAACCTTGTAGGCCACTATTACCTGATTGCAGCGGTCTAGAAAGAAGCTTTCCAAATTCAGTATCTTAATATATAAACAGTCAACTTCTTGATCAGCTTCAGTATTTATTTAGCCTACAACAGAGTTAGCAGAATCCACAAAGTAGGGTAAGTGGCATAGGCAGTGTAGTACTAGACATAACTCAAAAGACCAAGGTTGACCTACTGTAGGCAGATTCAAAGGGAGACTGCTGTATGGCAGATCCCTTATAAACAGTGATATGCTGGAGTCAGCTCACATTGGCTTACTTGAGACAGTAGTTAACTCTATAAAGCTGTTTTACTGGCTTGTGCGAGCTGGTAGTTCCATCACTTTGATAAAGTAATTAAATCTGGGGTTTTTATCTGCAGTGCTGTCTTTCCCTGACAGATATATGGTGCTTACTGTCTGGGGAGGTCAGATCAAGATGAGATGCACACTCATTTATTTATTTAGTTTTTGTTTACTGGGTAAGTGCACTAGATAGAAACTGCCTATTTTCAGGCACGGTCCGAGAGAAATACAACAACGTCAGATAACATAGAGCATAGCAATACAGATGTGTATGAATAAGTAGGCAACTGACAGAGTAAAGGCTTATGGCACATTCATAAGGTAGAAAAAATAGGCAGACTGGATGGGCCTTGCGGTCCTTATCTGCCGTCAACTTCTATGTTTCTATGACAGTGCAGTACAATTGGACAGTAGAACACAACATAACTTCAAAAGAAGATACAACAGCATCAGGTTACAAGGAATAGTGCAGTGTATACAGTCAGTAGGACACTATGTAATTACCATAAGACATTTTAGGGGTAAGCAGTGTTGTAGTAGGAAGCAGTTGATTAGGCAACCTTATTTATAGTTAAAGCAAGCGACTAAGTGCTAAGGTTTAAGTAAATGGGTTGCCTAAATGTATAAGGGAGACTCAGGGCATGGCACAGGAGCATTTGTCATTAGCTTGTAGGAATGAGTGGAGCTGTTTCTTAAAAGTCAGGTGAGACTGTGAACTCCTGATGTGATCTGGGAGGGCATTCCACATGCCCCTGGCTGTGGTTGTAAGGTGCCAGGATACATTTAATAAGTCCCTCTCCTGGTTTCTGCCTGTCCACCCATAGCACTTTCTGCATGTCCCCTTTTTGTCTTGCTGCACTGCAGTTAACTGTTCAGGACAATCTCCATCCTTCAGCACATCCATTCTCACCTATCCCCATCAGGGAAATGGGTTGCTTTATAAGTGAGTGTACACGGGAAGGACTAATCTCAGATTGGAGTCAACAGAACTTGCAGTCTGGCACCAAATGTGCCATTTTGGTTTGCATCACATTGTGATTCATAAGTAGCAGTCAACATGTGGTACTACTGCCAGCCCAAGTGCCTGTACACTGTGGAGTGGCCATCGTGCTGACTGCAGTGATTATTGTTGCATGCTGCAGTGCTTTTTGGTTCTGGGAGTCAGGACATGTTGGACCTGTGCATGCTCTTTTTTGCAGTTTGTCTGGTCTGGTTGGTCAGGCCATGCCATGTCCACCATCATCAGGTTGGAGAGAGAAGAGCTCCAGATGAGCAGAGGAAGCTATTTTTTTTCCGGAAACCAGGATAGCCTTTTGCTGAGAGTCATCAGGGGATCAAAGTGGAGCAATGCTGGAGCCAAGTACAGTGACAAGCCACTTATTATAAAAAAAACACACATCTTGGTGGCCTGACCAGTGGGCAAAGGTCTGGGATGAGGAAGCTATGGCAGGTGGGCTGGGGTAAGACTGCAGCATCCTTGAGGTTCCATAAACCTGTGTCAACTTGTCACCATAGCAAGTGGTGAATGTCCCACATAGTAACTCCTTTAGCAAAGCCATTAAAAATAAAAACCTTAAATGTATATGGGGGGGTGGCCACATGGTGGGTTGAGACCATCAGTAGAGGAGTGGTTGTTAAAAAATTAGCCAGCACATCACTGCTTACAAATAGACCTTGGGTCACTTCTGGCTTGTTTCAAGTTGCAGCTACAGGTGTCAGATAACTCTTATATCCTGCTTAGTTGCCCTTGTGTCAGTAAGATGGCCACCAAGACTTCCACACAGAAGGAGGAGCCATGCTTTAAATACAATATATGCTACAACAAAGTCAGATTGATTTTATATTGCTTCAAATGCTTCCAATACATTGCATGCTTGTCATCAGCTTGTGGGCAAAGACAATTTGCCTTAGAGTCTAGCTATGACTTGTCTTGTACTTTAACTCAGCTCACTCGCAGGACCCAAATGGTAGGGGGCCCTTTTGAATCCCTATATTTCAGTTGCAGTATCCCAGATGCTGTTTCCACTGATACAGCAGTCTCTCAGTTTACCAATATGGTAGAAACCTGCTGGAAGGGATTTTATTCCTTAGCAGCGGTTGGGACAGTTGCATGTATGTAAACTCTGATGCACCCTACCACCAGCAATTTTAAAAAGTAAATTTCACTTGTCAATTATTTTTTGTGCTGTTCATGTTATTTTTCTCTTGTTTTAACTCATATGTTCAACTACACAACTACATTTTTTTTAAAAAGTTCAAGGTCAATTATTCTGTGTGGATTTCTCGTTAAACTTGGCAAACACAAACCAAAATGGAAAACGGTGACTTGTCAGAAGGGCTACAGTGGACTGACTGAGAACTTCTGCCAAAAGGTGAATTTAGTGATGGTTGTGCTTTCAAGTGCTACAAAAGACTAAGAACATTTTTCTTTATCATTCCTACTGTATTTCATTACCACCAACTGGATTAAAGCAAACCAAAATGGAGCCTAATTTGATGGAGTATCAGCAACCCCAACCACAGATGCATTCTGGTACGAACCCTCTTAAAAAGGCCATTACTGGATAACAGTAGCAAATCTGAGGAGAGTAATGACTTTACTAATTCATCACCATTCGCTTCCTCTAATAAGTCAAAAGTAGCCCATTTTGACATAAAGATGTTCGAGATGGCTACTATTAAAATTACTGTTTTAGACTTGTTCGACGATTTAAGGATTTAAAAGAAGAAACTACAAAGCATAACATTAGATTAACAGACACTGAAGCACGCATTAAGAATATTAAAGACAGAGTGGATAAGGACACGTCAGAGGGTATTCAATAAGCTACATGTTTGTCTAAACTTAAAAAATGTAGAGGATCTAAAGAGTAAGAGCAGAAGGAATCACTTAAGATTGTTTGATTTGAAGGAAGACATCGAGGGTGGTGATTCTATCTCCTTCGTAAAGAAAGTGCTTATTCAAATTACTGCTCCTTTCCCTGACACTACTAAACGTGTTGTAGAAAGGGCTCACAGGTCATTAAAACCAAAACTGGGGATCAATGAAAGATCGCACTCCTTTGTTTTTAAAATGCTCTATTTAAACAGAAACTCTACCATTGAAGAATGCTTCCAATTTATTACCATTGACTGTATTAAAGCAAAACAAAACGATGGCGTATCAGCCAGCCAAGTACAGGAGTTTATGAGGAGCAGGGCAGTTGTTGAAAGAGATTCAGAAGTTACAGAGCAAGAGGGAGGTGAACCCATGGCATCAGACAAAACTGATTATATCCTGGTAACCCTGGCAATAGCTTTTTTTTTACAGTAAATTAACTTTTTATTGTTGGATCTGCCTTAGATGTTAACTGGACTATAATGAATATATATATATATATATATATATATAAAACCAAATTGAAAATAGTTATGAAACTTAAAATGCTTATTTCACCATTAGCCTGATCGGTTATATCAAAATATATTGCAGCGTTACTGACGTAATATGTCTGTCCTTAGGGTAGATTACAGTTTATGTAAGGTTTCACAAAGTGAAATTACATTACATTACACATGAAATATTTTTAGTTATTATTTTTAAATATTATGCCCAAGTTCTCTGAACACCTTTTTTTTTGTAAAGAGAGGTGTATCCAACATTAACAATTTTAAGTTTATGTGCATGTACATTTATTACACTGAACTAACATCAGCTAAGTTTATGTTGTAATTTTTTTTAATAAATTAGTAACTGCTGTTAGTGTTTAATATTATTTAGACCTCACATGTAATAATACACTCTGCCTCATGAGGACACATATTAGAGATTTATACATTATATGTGACGTATTTTTTAGTTATTTATTTTTAAATATTATGCCCAAGTTCTCTGAAGACCATCTCTTGCATAGAGAGGTGCATTCTATGTTATTAATTTTAAGTTTATGAGCATGTATATTTATTAGACCATTTGAGCTCACACTAGCTAAACTCATGTTATTAATTTTTTTATAAGTTGGTTACCACTCTTAGTGTATAATATTATTTAGAGCTCATATGTAATAATACACTCTGACCCCTCCTGAGGACACATATTATAGATTTATACGTGAACTAATGAGTTACACATGCTATTGTTGGCTTACGCTGATTAGCATAAGATATGATGTTCCTGTTCTATATAAATTATCTTATTCATGAAAATACCAGCAAAATTATAATAAAAAAGAGTATCAGCAATCCCAACCACAGGCACATTCTGATAAAAACCCTCTTAAAAGACCATTACTGGATGACGGTATCAACAAGCATTTGTCAATGCCGAATGCTTGCTTGCTGATATTAACATTGGAAGTGCAGGAGTTAGACAGATGCAGAATTGGAATGGCAGTGAAGTATTGAACTCATCCCAACCCCACCTCCACTCTGCAGAGATGGACAGACACTGGGGTGTGCCTTTGGGTTGTCACCCATAACACTCATGCCATGTCACCTCACCCTATCCTACAGACACCGACAAGTGTTAAGGTGTGCCTTGGGGTATTCAGCTTTACAGTCACCCCATTCCATAAGGACATATGCTAAAATGGGTGCAGTATAGGAGAATGGGGTGAACTCTGGGGCCGAAGAGTCCAAGGCACACCTCGATGCCTGTCACTGGCTTCAGGATGGGGGTGGGGTGGAATGGCATAAGCATTATAGCTGGCAATCCAAAGGCACACCCCTGATGCCTGTCAGTCCGTACAGGGTGGGACTTTATGGTTAGAAACCCTAATGCCCTGGGCGCTTGTTGGTATTTGCACTACACATTTTCAACATTGCCTTTTTGTGACCACACCTCATGAAAGCATTTGGGACTGGGACCTCTGCTCATGAACAGTGGCACTGTGATTTTGTGAATCTGTCCCGAACGTTGATTTCCCACAGCGGCCGTGCCATTCTGTGCCAGATGTGCAAAAACACAGTTCGGGCAAGATGTGAAAAATAACAGCTGTACCATTCATAGCAGGTGTGAAGAGATGGCAATGTTGAAAATCTGGAGTGAAAATATTAAAAGTGCTGCAATTAATAAACACAATACTTTTACTTTAAATGGGCACATTTTGAAACCAGTAACACAGGAAACAGATCTTGGTATAATTATAAAGCCAGACCTATATTTTCAAGGCCACTGTAACCATATTATTAGCCATGTTAACAGACTCATAGGAAATATAAAGAGGTCCTTCATGTCCAGAGATAGGGGCTGCATTTAACCTCTTTATAAGGCATATGTTTGACCACATATGGACTACTGCTCCCCACTCTGGAGCCCCTATCTCAGGAGAGATGTAAATAGGTTGGAGGGGGTATAGCGGAGAGTCACCAAAGTAATAACCAACATGTACAGTAAAACTTATGATGCCAGATTAGAGGAGTTAAACTTGTATTCACTAGAGCAGTGGAGAATCAGAGGAGATCTACTACTAATGTACACATTGTCACATGATGAAGAAGTAATGACACAGTTGGGAATGTATTTTAGCACAAGGGACTGTGACTTAAGAAGTCACAAACACCAACTAGCACTGACTTTTCCCAAAACTGATATTAGACGCTACTTCTTTAGCCAAAGAATAATACCATTGTGGAATTCGCTTCCAAAAACAATAGTTGAATCTTCAAGCCCCACAAACTTTAAGCACCAACTAGATCTTTACCTTATGAACCAGGGATGATGTTCCAGCTTGGCTGGAGTTATACATACATGGGCTGAGGCCTTCAGTATAACTATCAATTCGTAGTATAGTATGAACTTACGTGTGTACATGGAAACTGCGCAACGCATGCTCATAACACAGTCATTTAGTGGAATTATTTCACCAAATTTTCAACATTGGCATTTTGTGACCTCTGCTCATGATCAGTGTCACTATAATATTCTTAATCTGTCCCAAACATTGATTTCCCACAGCGACTGCAAAAATGACAATGTGGAAAATCTGGAGTGAAAATATTACAAATTCGTGAAGTTACGAGTGTGCGTGGAAACTGCGCAATGCACGCTCGTAACACTGTCATTTTTTGGAATTTGTTCACCAGATTTACAACATAGGCTTTTTGGAAGCCCACTTCATGAACAGTGACACTGTCATTTCGTTAATCAGTCCCGAAAGGTGATTCCATGCAGTGACCGCAAAATCACCTTTCAGGACTGAATAACCAGTAGACAGTGACTGAATTCATGAGGTGGGGTCCCAAGAACCCCATGTTGAAAATGTGGTGCCAAAATTCCTAAAAATGGCTGAGATTGCCACCTAAGTTGAAATAAACCCATTGATGCCATTATACAGCTTACTGGCATTTCTTCAGTTCGTGGTCAGCTTTGAAGAGTGTAGATATGTTCTACTGCACCGAAGATCATCATGTAGGGCTCTGGAGGTAAGTATGGGTGAGAGGGGTGTGGTGAGGTCAGGTGCACAGAGGGTGGGTGTGGGTTGGGAGAGGGGGCACCGAAGACAACGAGGGGCCGTTTTTTCCTTTTGCAGGTTAAAAAAAATTGGGGGAAGGTTTTTCCTTTACAGGTTTGTTTTTGGTACACTGGGGTGGGCTCCCAGTGTGCCACCTGTATTTTTTGGGGACAGAGATTGAAGCCGATTGGGGATTGGGCCCACCTGTTGGCACAGAAAATGGGTCTATGTTTTGGGGGGGCGCATGATGCCGAGGGGGATTGGAAACCTCCTCGGCATGCAAAACTAGTACATGGACATTATGCTGATGAGGATTGGGCTCCCCCATTGGCAAATGAACTGGAGAGGGGGCATGCTGACAGAGGGATTGGGCACCCCTGTTGGCTTCCGTGAGGACTGTGAGAGGTGGACGGCGACAGCCGCCGCCATGTTTATTGAAATGGGACACCAAACAAGGCAAGCTATGATCCACTGCTGGAATCAGGGACTGCCCCAGCAGCAAAAACAGCTGATTGTTAAATGATGGGGCGCTTCCTGATTGCAGCAGTGAATTTCTTTCAAGTTGGTGGCATGTTGCAATACTGCTGCCATTGGCAGGGTGCTCCTCTACTGGTGCCACAGAGACCAGCCCCAAAAAGCACTGCCGGCATTGGCCACAACACTGCTGCACCTCCACAACCCGCTACTCCAACAAGCTGCTGCATCATGTTTCTTGCGCATCTGCGCAAGCAAACATAAAAATTAGGAGAGCAATAACCTTACTACTTCATCCACAGTTGCTTCCACTAATCCATTAACCATAGCCCATTTTGACATAATGAGGTCCAAGATAACTGCTATGAAAATTACTGTTTTAGACTCATTAGCCAATTTAAAGATTTAAATTAAGAAACTGCAGTGCATTAAATTTGATTAACAGATGCCGAAGCACACATTTAGCAACACTGAAGATAGGGTGAATGAAGGCATATCTGAAGGTATAACAAGCTACTGTACAGTTTGTCTAAACTTGAAAACAAAGTGGAAGATCTAGAGAGTAGGAGCTGAAGGAATAACCTAAGATAAGAGTGTGTGGTTTACAGGAGGCATCGAGGGTAGTGATCCCATCTCTTTCGTAAACAAACTGCCTGTTCAAATTGCTGGTCCTCCCCCTGACAACACTAAATGTGTCATAGAAAGAAACATAGACTTTGATGGCAGATAAGGACCGCTTGGCCCACCCAGTCTGCCCAGTTCCCTACCTTTCAGATAAACTGCAGATCATAGTTAACCAACAGCCTACTTCTTCCTACCCCCACTATAATTGCCCTATGTCTGTCCCATACATTCTTGAATTCCCCCACTGTTTTTGACCCCACTACCTCCTCTGAAGGCTATTCCATGTGCCCACCACCCTGTCTGTGAAAAAATACTTCCTCACATTGCCCCTGAGCCATCCCCCCTCTATCTTCAAATTGTGCCCCCTTGTTCTTGCACATCTCTTTTTCTGAAAGATGCTACCCTCTTGGACTTTGTCGATTCCCTTGAGGTACTTAAATGTTACTATCATGTCCCTCTTCTCCCTCCTTTCCTCTAGGGTATACATATTAAGCTCCTTTAGTCTCTCTTCATATGGCTTCTGGTGCAGACTCTACACCATTTTAGTTGCCCTCTTCTGGACTGCCTCTATCCTGTCTATGTCCCTGTGGAGATGGGGTCTCCAGAACTGCAAGCAGTACTGGGGTCTCACCAACTGTCTGAACAGAGGGATAACAACCTCCTGTTTTCTACTGGTGATGTCTTTCCCTATGCATCTCAGTATTCCCCAGCCCTCCTTACTGCCTTTTCACATTGCTTACCTACCTTTAGATCATCTGATATGACTACCCTCAGGTCCTGTTACACTTTTGTTGTTGTTAGTACCCCCCCCCTTGTGTACTCTTCCCATGGGTTTTTGTTTCCCAGGTGCATTACTTTGCAGTTCTTTGAATTAAATCTAAGCTGCCATACTTTTTACCATTCATCCAACCTTGCCAAGTCCCTTCTCATCCTTTCTGCACCCTCCTTGTGTATCAACCCTGTTGCAGATCTTTGCATCATCTGCGCACAATGAAAGGGCTCACAAGTAATTAAAATTAGGAGGCAGTATAGTACTGTGGTTTAAGGCTCTGGGCTGCAAACCTGGAGACCTGGGTTTGAATCCCACAGCCCTCACTTGCATACTGTGTGATCCTGAGCAAGTCAGTTGACTTCCATGTGCTCCCAGGTTGCACCTGTAAACAAACTTCCAGCTTAGTGTGTCTCTTCTGGTTAAAAAACAAAACAAAAAACAACTAAGAAATCTGGAGATCAATGAAAGATCTCACTCCTGTGTTTTTAAAATGCTCTATTTAAAAAGAAAATGTACCTTCAAAGTACCACACAGATTTTGAGGGATGCAAAATAAAAATCTTCAATGATTTGCATTGGGAGGTCATCAGAAAAAGGGCTGCCTTTCTACCTTTAAAAAACCCCCGAAAGAATCTGGTGTCAGACATAGGCTTTTCTGCCCATCCTTATTGAGAGTCTGGTCTGCCGAAGAAACTAAAGATCACAACAGTGCAGGGAAAGAAGGCAGCCTATAGGCAATTCAAGTGCTCAAGGAGTGAAAGGGATCGAGGGCAGTATGAGCTGATGGCTAGAAGGGCCACTAGGGTGGTGAGGGTGGCTAAGGCAAGGAAGGAGCAGAACCTGGCCAGGGAAATTAGGAAAGGGAACAAACAGTTCTTTAGATACATTGGGGAAAAACGAAGGGTGAAGGGGCAGATTAGCAGGATTAAAACAGGGGAGATATGGGCACAAGACCCAGGGGAGCAGGCTGAGGTACTAAATGAGTACTTCACCTCAGTTTTCACCAAGGAAAATGGGGGTGCTGCATCATACATGGGAGGAGACAGTGATACTGAGGAGGGGGGGACCTTTACCGATCGGCGGGTCTGGGGAGAGGGGAGGCATCACTGGCAGGAGGGGGGAAGACTAAGCAGGGAGAAGAGGTAGTGGAAGTGGAAGTCACAGCAGAGAGAGTGAGGGAAGCCCTCAGGTTCCTTAAGATGGAGAAAGCACTGGGGCCGGATAAATTACTTCCCAGAGTGCTGAAGGAACTTGCAGATGTCCTGGCGAAAACCCTGGTGGAGCTTTTCACCATCTCTCTGAGGACAGGGTGGGTGCCCCAGGGCTGGAAGGTGGCGCATATAGTGCCTATCCACAAGGGGGGATCAAGGGAGGTGGCAGGGAACTACAGGCCTGTCAGCCTGACATCGGTGGTGGGCAAGGTGATGGAGGGCATTGTCAAGGAGAGGCTGGGGGACCTGGAAAAGTCAGGGTGCCTGGATGATAGACAGCATGGATTCGTCCTGGGGAAATCGTGTCAGACAAACCTTGTGGAGTTCTATGACTGGGTGACGAGTGCCTTGGACCTGGGTAGACCAGTGGACGTCCTCTTTCTAGACTTCAGCAAGGCATTTGACTCTGTTCCTCACGAGGGCCTGTTGGATAAGCTGGGAGAAATGGGGGTGGGGAACCAGATGATCAGATGGATAGGCAATTGGCTCCAGGACCAGACCCAGAGGGTCGTAGTTGGCAGGATAGTCTCATCCCCAAGGAGGGTCATTAGTAGGGTTCCACAGGGATCAGTCCTTGGGCCCCTCCTGTTCAATGCCTACGTCTCTGACATAAGGACAGGTATCAGGAGTGAGATGAGTCTCTTTGTGGATGACTCAAAGCTGGGGGCGGTGGTGGATGGGGAGGAGGGCAGGGTGACCCTACAAAGGGATCTGGAGGCTCTGGAAAGATGGTCTAGAAAGTGGAAGCTGAGGTTCAATGCAGGGAAATGCAAGGTACTGCACCTGGGGGCCAGAAACCCAGGCCAAGTGTACACCCTGGGGGGGGGATGCTACAAGTCTCGATGACTGAGAGGGACCTGGGGGTGGTAGTGGATGTCAAGATGAACAACTCAGAGACTTGTAGGGAGGCAGCAGCCAAGACCAACAGGATGCTGGGATGCATTGCTAGGGGATCACCTCAGAAGGAGGAAGTGATACTCTCTCTGTATAACTGCTTGGTGAGGCCGCACCTCGGTACTGCGTGCAGTTTTGGAGCCACACTAAGAGGACATTAAACTCCTGGAGAGGGTTCAGAGGAGGGCAACCAAAATGATTTGGGGCTTGGAGGACAAGACCTATGAGGAGAGGCTCGAAGAGCTAAATATGTACACATTGGAAGAGAGAAGGGACCGGGGGGACATGATAGAGGTCTTCAGGTACATGAAGAGGGTAAATAGGGGAGCAGCAGTCAGGGTGCTTTAAAGAAAGGAGGAGGGGGCCACTAGAGGGCATGGGTGGAAGCTGGAGGGGGGAGATTCAGGGGAGAAAGGAGGAGGTGCTACATCACTAAGAGGGTGGTGGAGCCATGGAATGCACAGCCCAGGGGGCTGATGGAGGCAGAGACAGTGGAGGAGTTCAAGAGGGGGTAGTACAGGTACAGGGGAAGGGTTCTGGAAGCAAAATCCAATGCAGTGAGAATATCCGGAACTGGGAAGGGAGAAGCCAGAGAAGACGAGGGGTGCAGCAAGGTCATTTCCCAGAGTGGGGGCTGACCAAATGAGCAGACGTAAAAGACCGTTGGGCCTATTCTGCAGGCATTTTAGTATGTTAGTATGTAACAGTTTCAAAATAGCCAAAATCGGACTTCCCAAAGACTTAACTCATTTGTTCAAAACCTTTGAATTTAGTAGTGCTTAATGTTATAATCCCATATGAAGCATAATTCTTTCAACACAGAATGATCCTTGAAACTGCTTGAAATGGTTTCTGCAGGGGATCTGTCAATGTGTGTGTGTGTGGGGGGGTCCTTCTGGGTTAGATCCTGTCTCAGCCCTCACCGCTCCTTACAGTAATTTCCTATTTTTTCTTACCATGTAAAACCTCTTGCTGTTGACTCCACATGTCATAAAGATATGCAAGTTGTTCCCTATTTAGTCAGTCTCACTTCACATGGTGACACAGTAATGGTCCCTCTTGGCCTTGTGGTGACTGGACTGGCTCAATGATGAATTTCTAAAGCCCACCCTGATGGGACAGCAGAGGTATTCTGCAACATGGATGGCTGAGGACTGCATACAGCATCGTTTTAATCAAAATCTTCTTGCCTAACATCTCAAATTAACAACCAAATATAGAGCCTTTTCCTATATCACTGGGTAGGCATGTAATGTCCTAGTGCTTCTGGCAAGTTATGCTATCTCAAAGGTCTTGTCATTTGAAACTCGACAGTTAGGAGATTGTTTTATACATAAATTGGGAGAAAAATCATACTCATGTGCGGTGGGGTTGGAGGGTGTTAACTAGGTGGGTAGTCTCACTGCCTCTTTGATGGGTTTCCTTGCAAAGTTTTGTTATGCATATTATCAGCATTTGGAAAAGCAACATTTTGGTTTTATGAAATTAATTCAAATTTAAATTTGTATGGTTTCAAGACATATTTATTTATTTTATTTATTTGTTTATTTGAAAATTGGTAGCCCGGAGAGGCACACTGAGCTTCCAGGTGTAACCCGGGGGAAGGGAAACATAGAGGAAAAAAGGACAGTGGTGCAATACATTAAGAATAAACTGAGGAACAACATGAGATAAACCCTTTGTATAAAGTTTATATAAATAGAAAACCTTCATAATCAGACAAATAAAGAGCAAAATAGCTAAAAAAAGAGCAACTAAAAGTGTACATAATGAAGTGCAAGTAATGCTCTATGAACAGCACACTGATGTTGGCAGGCAGTAGTCCTAAAAGGTTGGTAGGTGACTGACCTCATAATGGGGGGATTGAAGTTTTCTGAAATTATAATAATAAGATTAATTATTTTCTAGTACTATTATAATAGCTGGAGACACCAATAGTATGCTAGATCCACATTTAGATAGATCCAAATTCACCAAAATACTTGTAGATACAAATTCAGAAAAATATTTAAAAAACCTAATTGACAACCTAGATTTAATCAATAGCTGGAGGGAGATGCATCCAGATGATGAAGAATTTACTTTTTGGTCTAATTGTCATCAATCTGAATCTAGATTAGATCAAATTTACATCCCAAATGCAATGGTAAATAGAATAGTGTACACTGAAATTAAAAAAAACAAGTAATATCAGATCACGCTCCTGTTACACTATCCTTCAGAGAAAGTACATTTCTTGAATGTACCCATAGATGGAAATTAAATAACTTTATGTTGGAAGACAAGGAAATAGTTGATAAAATTTGTAAAAAAAAATAGAGGAATTCCCACAACAAACAATCCTAAGGATGCATCCTGAGTTAATAATTGGAAGTGTCTAAAATGTTTATGAAGGGGTCATCTTATTAGTACCACTTTAGCAATTAAAAAAACAGAAATGGAAAAAAAACAGAAAATCTCCTAAGTAAAATGTAACTTCTTGAAAGGAAACTCCTAGTAGACTCATCACAGGAAATGTAGGCTCTCTGATCTCATCAGATGAAATGTTGGCTCTCTGGTCTAAGTGCCAATTGGAATATTATGGGGTTATCAAAGGAGAAGCATTATTTGCAATGAGAATTAAAGTATATACATTCAGGTCCCAAAGCCAATACAATCTTAGCTGTTAGGTTAAAACAAAATATTAATGCAACTAACATTAACTTCAATAAAAACCTAGGCACTAATACTTTAATAACAGGCCATAAAAAATGAATAGTGAATTCTATATGTTCTATTAAGAGTTATATACTGTAATATAAATGGGATCAACCCTAATAAAACACTTTCTGAATTCTGCCTGAGTACAGTAATATCCAAGGTCCTAGGTAACTTTCAACGTATGCTAAACAAAGAAATAAGTGGGAAACAGATTACTGCAGCAATTCACAGCTGTGAAAAATAAAGCACCAAGCCCTGATGGGTATTCAGCAACATTTTATTATAAAGTGTCTGGGTGGTCTCCCCATGCTATTAAATGTTTATAATGAAACATTATCTACAGAGTCTTACCTATTCACATCACTCATTTCTCGTCACTCTAATTCATAAAACAGGAAAGACCCTTTGAATGTAAAAATTATGGGTCAATATCCCTGACTAATACAAATGTTAAGGTATTAGAAAAAAAAATTAGTAGACGGGTTGGAGAAAGTTATCTCCTTCTTAACTGATCCCAGACAAACTGACTTCATTAAAAACAGAATAGCAGTTGATAATAAGATGAAACTGTTTCACATAATGGAAGTAGCCAGTAAGTTTAAAACAGCTTCTGGAGTCTTCTCTTTAGATGCCTAGCAAACATTTGATCTTATAAAATGGGTAAAAGAAATCCTTCACCCTGACTGGTCAAAAGGCGTGTCCTTACCTGTCAACAAACTGAAAGGTGGCACTACTTTCCTAATACCTTAACCTCCATAGGTGAAAGGGCAGTAATATCATTGAGCAACTGATATCTTCCATCAGTCCCTCTGCAACCAGAACTGATCTGCCATCACAAACATGGCTGCTACCTTTACACTGTAAAAACCTTCAACTGGGCCCTAAAAATAAAACCTTAGATAAAAAATAAAACTAATTAAGTAAAAGTTGTTTCCTTGATCATCACACTCTCCTTACACACATAAACAAATTAGAAACACTGGCCCGGATATTCAAACTGCGCCCAAAAAGTGTGCAACAGCAGGAGCCAGCGCAAGTCCACTGCGCCCATGTGCAAGAAGCACGATATTCAAAAACTGCGCAGGTCAAGATGCGCCTGCGGCACACGACTGAATATCGCACCACCTGCACTATAGTGCAACCAGGGATGTGCAGTGGAGCAGTCCAGATGCACCATAGCGCAACCAGGGATGCCCCGTGGAGCAGGGCAGCAGTGCAACAGCACAACCAGGGATGTGCAGGGACAGGATGCAGGGGCCCACCACCCATGCCACAGATGGGCAGAGGAGCACACAGCAGAACAGACATCACCCCCTACACCCCATGCATTGCACAACTGGTGGAGAGCTGGAATAACCACCGGCCCATGGATACCAGCAACCAACCCACAGCCGGGGCATGGTGCCCCAGCACACCCCCTGGCAAGCTGTGACTGGCACACAAGGAGGGTCGACCACCCCATGCCACACCATCCCACCAATGCAGAGCACACCCTGCACCATGATCCCCATACACCCTGCCCAGGAGTAGCGCCCAACAGTGCAGGACACCCCATGCATGCCACCACCCCCACTGTGACAATGCAACCCTGTGCACCATGGAGCCATGCAAAGCAGACCCACCATGAACACCCTGCAGCGGGTGGCAGCAGACAGCAATGCAACAACTGCATACACAGTGCCGCCCTGCACATCCCCCCAGAGGTACAGCTGAGAGACCGACCATGCGTCGGCACACGAGGTACCCCACATGTGACAGAGCATGCCCCAGACCCCACCACCAGCAGTACAGCACCCTGCACACCCTCCCAAGGACACATCCCATCCCAACACTGGCCACAACAGCCAGCACAGACACACACAGTGTTGCATGGAAGCATGCGCCACACAGGGTGCAACACAGTGCGTGGACAAACACCCACCCATACCCAAGGGCACACCAACACAGGGACACAGTAGCGGGTCAACCAAGCCACTGGCATGTGGCCACAGCAGCCGTGTACACACGGCCAGCACCCCTGTGTTGAACAGGTGTGCCAGCCATCCTGTGCAGGCACCATGAAGCTGTGTGCCACCAGCATGCGGCCGGAGCACAAGTGATAGACAGTGGAGTACATCCTCTGCAACAGACACAAGTGACAGCATGGAGGTAGGACAACAACAGCGGAGGCCACAGTGCCACCTGAGGCAGACGGGCACTACACCGGTGACAGGAGGCAACCTGGCATTGTGCTGGGTACAGTGGTTGTCCAGCATGAACAGCCACAACTGACATGCCAGTAGATGGTGCATATCACAGACATGCAAGGGTGTCAGCTACACAGCCCATGGATGGTCTGACAGGGGTGCCATGGACACAGAGCATGCTCCATGGACCACTGCACAGGCAACCAGTACACAGAGAACAACATACAAACCACAGATAGTGACTGATTCCCCCACCCACACCATAGGCGATTCCCCTCTGGACACACACGCACACGTCCATGCCTGCAACAACCCTGACGCCATGCACACCTCTGCAGCTGAGCACCTGTAGCCCACTGCAAATCATAGACCACCACAGTTGTCATAACAAAACAAATGTACTATAAAATATCCAATAAACACAACTATATACATATATATACATGACTGGGAGGGAAAGGGCCACAAACCAGGTGGGGGCAGGTAAGGGGCAGGGGTGAACAACTAGGAGAGGGAAGAAGGGGTGTGAGGGTGGGTCCAGGGAGGTAACAATCATCCGGGGGCATTGAGGACCTAACATCTGCCCTGCTGTTCAGTCCTGTGGTGTCTGTGCGACCTCCTCCTCCTCACACCATGCCTCTCTAGCCGCTGGAGTATTTCAAGGGATGCCCTTGACAGCTGCAGCAACTCCTGCAAGGCCCTCTCCAGAGCGATCCAACACAGACCACCTAGGACAAGGGAGCAGAGTCAATAAGTGTGAATGTCCATCCCCCTGCAGCCCACCCATTGTGCATGGCATACAGCTGTGGGACATGCTCCTGTGATGGTGTGCGACCACCCACAGTGATCGTGTCCCCATGACCTGCCTTACCAGGCACACACAGGCGTGTGGACTGCTGCACCACCCCACCAATACCCACACAGCACCACCACCATGGCTGTACAGTGACATGGCTATGCGGTGCGAGCAGTGGCACAGCCATGTACCCGGTGCACGCGTGGACCACCATTGATGCACTCCCAGACATGCAGTGCCACTGGACAGTGCTGACTGTAACAAGTTGCGTGCATGGCAGTGGTGTCAATGGATGGTGGTCATGCCCCACTGCCTGCCCTGTTACACAGCATGCAATAGTAATCATGGATGTAAGGCACTCACCATCATCAGGTTGGTCCCTGTGCCTGTCTGGTCCGGCATCCCTCCTGGCCTGCTTGTCATCTTGGTGCAGCCTCCTCTCCCTCACCTGCTGGCGCTCCTCTGGGCCACCCCGATACCACCACCACGGCCAACACTGGATGGCCCCCCCTTGTGCTGGACACATGCCACCGTGATACTCGTATGGACGTTAACAGTGTATGGATGGGACACCTACCTGGCCGTGGCACCGTGCCCCTCCTGGCATGTGCCCGCAGGTGGGCAAGCCTGTCTGGGTCCCGCCACTGCAGGTCACCATAGCGGTGCCTGCACTGCTCTGCCATCCTCTCCATTCCTGTGGTCTCCTCCAGAGCCACCGCCACCTCCTCCCACACCGCACTCCTGGCCCTGTCCGGGGTGCCTCCCCAAATAGGGCAGCGGCATGGGGCTCCACCAACTGGACCAGACTAGCCAGTTCAAGTTGGCTCCAGATGGGCGCCCTTCTCCTTGCCATCCTGTACAGTTTTGGTATCAAAATGGCACTCTGTAGCGCACGTTCGCCACGTGTGGATACTGCGAAGTACTGCACTGTCATTCCGCATCACGCTGTCACCGAACAGCATGACAGAGGTGCACCCATGTGGTCACATGGCGCCTAGGGGGAAAAGGTCGGCACAGGGTCAGGGGCCTCTTGCGCACAGACCACCACAGTACGATTGGTACTCACTGCGTGTAGCATGGTAGGGCACCTGTGTGCCACTTCCTGTAGTGGCCTACTGCGCTCTGGCCCCAGTGCACCTACAGCACCCCAATGCCAGAGCGCCATACATGTGAACAGTGCAGTAGCGCCACTGGCACAATGGTGGCTGTGCCCTGCATTGCCTCCTGCGCACAGCACATCAGCAGCGCAGCAGGCATTGGCGTCATCACCCCGGGCATGCACCGTTTGGTGTCTACTGCGCATGTCACAGAAATGCACCCTTGCCTGAGCATGTTCAACACAATTGCACAAAGCGCAACAGCGCGATATTCAGCCGGCATATGCAAATCAGCTAATCAGCCATTCAATGGTGCAGATACTGCATTTGCATCCACTTATAATTGCGCCTTGCCTCATTTGCATGCGTTGCATTATAAAAATGTGACATTGGGCTTCAGTGGCCATATTCTGTTATTGCAGTCTATTGTGGTGAGTTGCATGCTGTTTGGGAGTGTGGACTGTGGTGTGTGGGACATGCATGGGACTGCACAGTCACAGGTAACACCTGTCATTCTCACAGGATGAAGAATGAGCGATCGTGAGGTGGAGGAAGAGGAACAGAGACGTGGTAGGAAGAGGAGGCCTAACTTCACAAAGGCAGAAAAAGATGCCCTGTTTGAGGCCTACCTCGATCAGGAGCCGCTGCTCAGCGGATGGTGGGGAACACCACAGGCCCGTGCTGCTGCATGGGAAGAGGTGGTGTGTGCCGTCAACCTGCATGGCAGCCACCAGCGCTCCGTGCAGGAGTGCAAAAAGAAGATGGGCATGGACAGGCAGAGGATTAAGGACAAGGTGGCTGCCATCAGGGCAGCACGGGCTGCGACCGGTGGGGGACAGCCGGCCGTGCAACGCCTGACCCCACGAGAAGTGCGGGTTGCTGGCAGCATGCGGCGTTGTGCCATCGAGGGTGTTCCAGGTGGTGGATTCCAGATGGGTGGTAGCCCGTCACTGCATGGTAGGTCCTGATCTGTCAGTGGGGGGACAGGGTAGGGCAGATACATTAATGCTACTGTGTTCCCTTACAACTCCTGAGCATCCACATGGGTCAGCGGTGGTGGGCTTGTCCACTGAGGGTGATACCATAGACATAGAGGAGGGCCTGTCCACCTCCACAGGTGTCCGAGGGTCAGGGCGACAGTAAGCCCACCTGGCCGTCCGGACTGATGTTGGTGGAGCAGGTGCAGAGGAGGATCTGCCCATGTCCCAGCGTACCAGCGTCCATGGATGCTAGCATGCTGAGACTCGGGCTGGTGCCGGATCTGTCACTGATGATGATGGAACTCACTTCATGGACAGTGATACGTGTGGGCCGCAGGATGGCCATACAGCAGGTGACATCACAGGCATGGCCATGGGTGGTGCTGCCTTGGAGGCCTGCGTGACATCACAGTCCCAGCCTGTGCCTGTCTGCACCAGTGGGGCAGCAGCACTGGTGTGTGTCCAAGACAGTGGGGCTACTGCGGCTGCTGTGGCAGCACCATTGAGCCCTGGAGAGTGGCAGCCAGAGGGGCAGTGTCAGCAGTTGGCCAATGGGCATGGGGGTACAGTGTCAGGGGGCAGCGTCAGTGCACCACCTGTGGACATGCCCAGGACTGGCCCTGGTGTGCAGCGCCCACCCTCAAGGGGTGCGGCCCATAAGGGCCGCGAACACCGTGAGGGACAGCATGCCAATCAGGCAGATGACTTCTAAGAAGAGCACACCCACATACTCCAAGAATCAGCCGATCAGCAGTTGTGGTTTGTGACGGCGGTGGATGCACTCAGTGCGGCACTGCACCAGGCAGAGGAGCGGCACAGCAGAGACACCGTTCTGCTCCTGGCAGGGATGGACCGGATGCGGGAGGATGTGACCGCTGCCATTGACAGGCTGACACAGACAATCACAGTTGCCATGGCCACAGTCGGCACACAGTTATTTGCCCATGCGTCACAGACACCGTGCAGAGCAATGTCCAACCCCATTCTCGGCGTCGTGTGACACCCTCCTTGTCGACACTGGGTTCAGCTGTGGGCATCGCGACATGCCTGGCGCGAACACGTTGAGTGCTGACACACTCGCGCGCGAGCACAGTCATGTTCACACAGCGGAACCCCTGGGGGACCGTCGGTGCCACCCCATGAAGCCATTGGTCAGCCTGTCACTGCTGGTGGGTCTTGGTGGGGCTGCCCACGCATCCATGGTGGCCGTGGCGCTGTGGTGCATGACTGACCTGTCTTCCACCACAGCTACTGTCTGATGCTGCCCTGTGTGCATTGTGTTGTTCAATGTGCAATGCACGGGTGGGTACCCGGCCCTGCACACACACACACGTTCCATCTGCACACCCTCCCGGTTGCTGTCCGCTGTGGTGTGTGCATGATGATGCCTGCGTTGCGCTGTCCACCACTGTGCAATGGTGCCCAGCGTCTGACACACGCACAATGACAGGCACTGGGCGTGGTGGCACGTGGACGTATGTGTGGCTAGGGGTGGCGGTTGGGGTCGGTGTGCCTCCTACCCTTGGTGCATGTCTTGTGGGGTGTGTGTGTGTGCGCGTGTGTGTGTGTGTGTGTATATGACTGCGTGCCATGTTAGACCTTGCCCATCCCTAACGGCATGTATGGTTCCATGCTCGGCCAATTCCCTTAATGACATGTACCCCTGGGGTTTGTCCATGCATGTTTGTGGGTTGTGCCCTTTGCCACTGGTGGTTGCACATGGCCCCATGACTTACCTGGGTTGGTTGAAGTGCTCCTCTGTGATGGTGTCCTGGTGCAGCTGTGCCATCTGGATCAGTCGGAGGTCCCTTCGACCAAGGGGGGGCTGCCCATCATCATCTTCACCAGCTTCCTCATTGTCCCCATCGCTGTCCACCTCTTCGACCTGTACGGCTATCCCACAGTCGTTGGTCATGTTGTGCAGGATGCAACAGGCCAGGAATAGCCCACAGGCCTTTGAGAGGCTGTACTGTATGGCACCGCCAGATGTGTCCAGGCAACAGAAATGTGCCTTCAGCATCCCCGAACACCCGCTTGATGACACTGCATGTGGTGGCATGTGCCTCATTGTAGCGTTGCTGTGATGGGGTTGCATGCCACCGGTATGGTGTGAGCAGCCAGGGATGGAATGGTTATCCACTGTCACCTGTGTGTAGAGGGTGGACATTAGTTTGGTCATCAGCATCGCCCTGCCATGGGCCATCTAGGCCAATACCCATGTCACCTCTGACTATGCCCCTCCTAAGCTCCATGTCTTTCTGCGTGATTTGCATACTCACCCACTAGGTGGCCAGTGGGGATGTCCCCACTCTCGAACCTGTGGCACAGTGCAGACTGGTGCCAGATGAAGGCATCCTGTGCTCCCCCAGGGTAAGTGGCACAGACATTGATTATGCACCCCCTGGCATCGCACGCCACCTGGCAGTTGATGCTTGCATACCCCTTCCGATTCATGTATGCGGCCCCTTCAGGGCCAGGTGGCGTGTGGATGGCCACATGGGTGCAGTCTATTGTTCCGAGCACGCCAGGCATACATGCTACCCTGTGGAACTCCTGTATGTTTGCTGTGCGCTCCGCTGGTGTGCTGGGGAAATGGATGTATTTCACAGCATGTGGCAGCAGTGCACTGAGGAATTGGGTGAGGAGGCATGACGCGGCCGACTGGGTTATGTCTGTCATGTCCCCTGTTGGTCTCTGGAAGGTACCCGTGGCAAGCAGGCACATGACAGCTGTCACTTTGGTCTCCACTGACAGAGCATGGCTCCGTCGTGTGGGTGCCTGCATCACATCACTGCACAGCTCACAGAGCCACCTCAGGATCGCCCAGTTCAGGCGGTACTGGCCCACGATCTCAGTATCAGTGTACAGCTCGAAGCTGGTGCAGGCTCGGTACTGCCTGTTGGGGGCATACCGCCGATGGGCCCTTCCACGGCCGCACCCCCCTGCTGCCTGCCTGCTCACCCCCCTCATAACTGCCTCCATCAGGATGGCGGCACTGGCCATGTCCCTGGCTTGTGTAACCCCCCCGGCAGCTGTTTCTCTGTTCCTCCTGCTGTCCTTGCTGCTACTCCCCCTGCACCGGGAACACCTCCCTGTAGTGGCCGTACTGCCCACTATCTGTGCCCTCAGTGCTGTGTGGCACTTCCCCCTTTTGTCCTGCACTGCGGCACAGGCTCCCCACACCTTCCCTGTTCCTGGTGGTTCCAGGTGCTCTGTCCTGCTCCTGCCCTGTCCTGGTCCCAGTTTCTGTGTGCCTGTGTGGCTGCCTACAGTTCACCAACATGTGGCTTCCCTGTAGCGTTCTTGCACCTCTCTCTTGTTCCTTTTTATTTTGGATCATTTCCGCTATCGCACAAGTACCGTTTGCTCCCCTATTGCGCATGTTGTTGAATATCACACTGCACCATTTTATGCATGGTTCTCCCCTTCAGTTCGCATGCATTCATTATCGATAGCGCTCTTGCGCATTGTGATTTGGGGGGTGCATCAGCCTCCCGCTGAATATTATAGAATGGCGCATTTTCGGGCTTGCGCTGGTGCATCCCTGTTGTGCGTGGCACAACCCTTTTGAATATCTGGGCCACTAAGTATTGTTTATAGTTTTCATTAAAACTGTTTTTATTATTAACAGTGAAAAATTCCCCTTCTGTTTTTTACCTGCTCATCAGGGAAATCTCTTCTGCTGGCCTTGACAGTTAGATAATTGAGTCACTGGCTCTAAAACAGGCCTTTGCTGTCTGTGTGTACAGTATGTTGGGAGAGTAACATTCTACTAGCAGAACTGAGCAGAATTTTGAATCCCTGTATTCCATGGTAAACATTCCATGATAAGCATTCTGGCCCAGATATTCCAAAGGTTTTGCGCCATCTTGCAACAGAAGTCGCCAGTGCGTCAAAATGCACCATTGTGCGATATTCAGCAGGAGGCAGCTGTGCCCCCCAGATCACAATGCACAAGACGCAATGGTAATTAATGCCTGTGCAACTGAAGGGGGAGGAACCATGAATAAATGGTGCAGTGCGATATTCAACAGCTTGCGCCATGCACAATAGGGGAGCAAGTGGAAGTTGCGTGATAGCGGAAATGATTCAAAATAAAAAGGAACAAGAGAGAGGTGCAAGAATGCTACAGGGAAACCAGAGGTGGGAGCGAGATGACAACAAAAAGGCAGAGGAAGCAGTGAGCAGGACTGGGCAGAGGACAGGACGACACCTCGAAACTACCAGGAACAGGACAGGGTGGGGAGCCTGTGCCACTGTGCAGGGAGTCAAGGAAGTGCCACAGTGGACTGAGGGCAGTGACAGTGGGCAGGACAGCTCTTGGAGGTGTTCTCGATTGCAGGAAGTAGCATAAGAAACAGCAGAGGCAGGGAATACAGCTGCCGAGGGAACACAAGCCAGGGAAATGGCCAGTGCCACCATTCAGATGGAGGCAGTAATGAGGGGTGTGAGAAGGCAGGCAGCAGGGGGGTGCAGCCGTGGAAGGGCCCGTTGGCGGTTTGCCCCCAACAGGTAGTACCGAGCCCGCATCAGCTTCGAGCAGTACAGTGACACCGAGATAGTGGGCCGGTACCACCTGAGCCGGGCGATCCTGAGGTGGCTCTGTGAGCTGTGCAGTGATGAGATGCTGGCACCCACACGACAGAGCCATGCTCTATCAGTGGAGACAAAGGTGACACCTGTCATGTGCCTGCTCACCACGGGCACCTTCCAGAGACCAACAGAGGACACAACAGGCATAACCCAGTCAGCTGCATCATGTCTACTCACACAATTCCTCAGCACACTGCTGCCACATGCTGTGGAGAACATCCATTTCCCCAGCACACAGGCTGAGCGCACAGCACACATACAACAGTTCCACAGGGTAGCACATATGCCTGACGTGCTCTGGGCCATTGACTGCGCCCATGTGACCATCCGCCGCCACCTGGCCCAGAGCAGTTGCTGCATACGCAATCCAGAAGGGCTATGCAAGCATCAACTGCCAGGTGATGTGCGATGCCAGAAGTGCATAACCAATGTCTGTGCAAGCACCCTGGGGAACATGATGCCTTCATCTGGCACCAGTCTGCACTGTGCCACAGGTTCGAAAGTGGGGACATCACCTGGCCACCTAGTGGGTGAGTATGCAAATCACATGAAAGACATGGATCTTGGGAGGGCATGGTCAGAGGTGACATGGGTACTGGCCTAGATGGCCCATGGCAGGCGGCGCTGATCACCAAACTAGAAGTCCACCCTCTACACACAGGTGACAGTGGATATCCACTCTGTCCCTGGCTGCTCACACCATACCAGCTGACCCATGACCCCATTGCAACAGCGGTACAGTGAGGCACATACCACCACCAGCAATGATCGTGGCCGGTGTTCGGGATGCTGAAGGCACATTTCCACTGCCTGGACACGTCTGGTGGTGCCCACAGTACAGCCCCTCAAGGCCTGTGGGCTATTCCTGGCCTCGTTGCATCCTCCACCAACTATGGCCAATGACTGTAGGATAGCTGTAGAGGTCCGAAGGGGGACAATGATGAATGCGATGAGGACGCTGGTGCAGATGGTGATGGGTAGCCCCCTTGATGAAGGGACCCCGAGCTGATCTGGAAGGGTGCAGCTGTGCTGGGACACCATCACAGAGAGCACTTCAACCAACAGGTAAGTCATGGGGCCATGTGCAACACCAATGGCAAGTGCACACCCACAAACACCGCATGGACGGAAACCTCAGGGGTGCATGTCGTAAAGGGAATTGGCTGAGCATGGAACTGCACACGCCATTAGGGATGGGCAATACCTAACATGGCACACAGTCACATGCACACACACACACACACACACACACACACACCCCCACAAGACATGCACAAAGGGTAGGAGGAGCACGACCCCAACCACCACCTAGTCACACCGTCCACAGACCACCATGCAGGTGCCTGTCATTGTGCGTGTCTCAGACACTGGGCACCATGTGCACAGTGGTGGACAGCGCAATGCAGGCATCATCATGCACATGCCACAGTGGCCAGCAGCTGGGAGGTGTGCACATGGGACGTGTGTGTGTGTGTGCAGCCGGTACCCCACCGTGCATTGCATGTTGAACAACACACTGCACACAGGGCAGCATCAGACAGTAGCCATGGTAGAGACAGGTCAGTCCTCAGCACAATGCCACGGCCTGCGGATGTGAGGGCGGCCCGCCGAGACCCGCCAGCAGTGACAGGCTGACCAATGGCCTCATGGGGTAGTACAGCGGTCCCCAGGGGGTTCTGCTGCTGTGGGAGCGTGACCATTCTTGATCAGGGGTCTGTAGCTCGCAAACATACATGCAGGTGTGCCAGATGCCCACAGCTGAACCAGTGTTGACAAGGAATGTCGCATGGCGCCAGAATGGGGTGGACATGGCACTGCGTGGTGTCTGCGGTGCATAGGCACATAACTGCGTGCCCATTGTGGCCATGACAGCTGTGAATGCCTGTGTCTGCCTATCAATGGTGGTGGTCACATCCTCCCGCAGCCAGTCCATCCCAACAGGAACAGGACCGGTGTCCCTGCTGCGCGCTCCTCTGCCTAGCAGGACACGCATGAGTGCATCACCGCCATCTGAGACTGCAACTGCTGATCGACTGATTCTTGGAGTATGCTGGTGTGCTCTTCTAAGAGGTCATCTGCCTGATCAGCATGCTGTCCCTCACAGTGTTCACGGCCATGCTGGGCAGCACCCCTTTAGGTTGGGCACCATACACCAGGGCCATGCCTGGGCATGTCCACAGGTGGTGCACTGACGCCACCCCTGACACTGTCCCCCCATCGCCATTGGCCGACTGCTGACACTGCCCCTCCGGCTGCCGTTCTCCAGGGCTCAACGGTGCCGCCACAGTGGCCGCAGCAGCCCCACTGTCCTGGACACACACCAGTGCTGCCCTACTGGTGCAGACAGGCATAGGCTGGGACTGTGATGTCACGCAGGCCTCCACGGTGGCACCACCCATGGCTGTGCCCGTGCTGTAACCTGCTGTGAGGCCATCCTGAGGCCCACATGTATCACTGTCCATGATGTGAGCTCCATCATCATCAATGATGGATCCGGCACCAGTCAGGAGTCTCAGCATGCTGGCATCCATGGACGCTGTCACACTACGACAAGGGCAGGGCCTCCTCTGCACCTGCTCCACCAACATCAGTCTGGACAGCCAGGCGGGCCCACTGTCGTCCTGACCCTCGGTCACCTGTGGAGGTGGATGGGCCGTCCTCTGTGTCCAGGGTAGCGCCCTCAGTGGATGAGCCGACCACCGCTGACCCATGTAGACGCTCAGGAGCTATAAGGGAACACAGTAGCATTAATGTATCTGCCCTACCCTGTGGCATTCTCCCCCCCACAGTGACAGATCAGGACCTACCATGCAGTGACGGGCTACCACCCATCTGGAAGCCACCACCTAACACCCTCAATGGCACAATGCCATATGCTGCAAGCAACCCGCTCTTCCTGCGGCATCAGGCGTTGCACGGCCGGCTGTCCCCCGCCAGTTGCAGCCCATGCTGCCCAGATGGCAGCCACCTTATCTTTAATCCTCCTTCTGTCTGTGCCCACCTTCTTCTTGCACTGCTGCATGTACCGCTGGTGGATGCCATGCTGGTTGACGGCACATGCCACCTCACCCCATGCCGTAGCAGGGGCCTGTGGTGCTCCCCGCTTTCCACTGAGCAGCGGTTCCTGGTCAAGGTAGGCCTCGAACAGGGCATCTGATTCTGCCTTGGTAAAGTTTGGCCTCCTCCATCTCCCACGTCTCTGTTCCTCCTCCTCCACCTCACGTTCAGTCGTCATTGATCCTGTGGGAATGACAGGTGTTAGCTCTGACTGTGCAGTCCCATGCGTCTCCCACACACCACAGTCCACACTCCCAAATGGCATGCAACTCACCACAATAGACTGCAATACCAGACTATGGCCTCTGCAGCTCCATGTCACATTTATATAGTGCAACGCATGCAGATGAGGCGAGGCTCAGTTTTAAGTGGATGCTAATGCAGTAGCTGTGCCATTGAATCACTAAAGAGCATATGCCGACTGAATATCGCGCTGTTGCACCTTGCGCAATTGTGTTGAACATGCTCAGGCAAGGGCACAGCTGTGTGATGTGTGCAGTAGACACCGAATGGCGCATGCCCGGGGTGCTGACGCCGACACCTGTCATGCTGCTGATGTGCTGTTCATGGGAGGCAATGCAGAGCATGGCCATCACTGTGCCAGTGGCGCTAGTGTGCTGTTGACATGTATGGTGCTCTTGCATTGGGGTGCCGTAGGTGCCATGGAGCCACAGCGCGGTAGGCCACTACAGGGCATCTCACAGAGGCACCCAACCGCGCTACACGCAGGGAGTACCAATCACGCTGTGTCGGTCCATGCGCGAGCGACCCCTGACCCTCTGCCTGACCTTTGCCCCCATGCACCATGCATCTGCTTGGGTGCACCCCTATCACGCTGTTCGGTGACAGTGTGATGGGGAATGGCAGTGCTGTACTGCGCAGCATCTGCACGTGGCGGAAGTGTGCTACAGAGTGCCATTTTATCTCCAAACTGATACAGAGATGGCAAGACTGAGGTCTGCTGTGTGGAGCCAAGTGGAGCTGGCCAATTTGGTGGCCATCATGGAGCCCCATGCTGGGGCCCTTTTTGGCAATGCACCCCTGGACAAGGCCAGAAGTGCTATCTGGGAGGAGGTGGTGGTGGCGCTGGAGGAGGCCACAGGACTCACCCGGACATCAGAACAGTGTCACCACCATTACGGGGACCTCCAGCGGAGGGACCCGGACAGGTTTGCCTGCCTGTGGGCATGCGCCAGGCGAGGTGCAGTGCCACGACCAGGTAGGTGCCCCATCCATACACTGGTTGCATCCATACGGGTATCGCAGTGGGCATGTGTCCACCACATGGGGGGGGCAGTCCAGTGTGGGTGGTGGTGGTGGTGGGGTTGCGGCATGGCTGGGCTGTGCGGGATTACACACACCCAGGGGGGGCCTTTGCTACTGGTTTGTACTGATGTTCCCCTCTCCATGCTTGCACCCTAGGCCCTGAGGAGTGGCAAAGAGCCAGGGAGGCATGGAAACGCCGGGAGGCAGGTGATGCAGGGCAACAGCCACGGGCTGCTGGGCCCATCCAGCAACAGCGCCTGGATCCAGACAATGCATGTGAGTACCTTTCTTCCAGGATATTCTGTGCATGCTGTGTTGCAGGGTAGGTGGCAGGGCATGGCCACCTTCCATTGACACCACTGACGTGCACACCACATGGTTCATTCAGCACTGTCCTGTGGCACTGCTTGTGTGGGTGTGCATCGCAGGTGGTCCATGCGTGCACCGGGTACATGGCTGTGCCACTGCCTTCGCACTGCATGGCCATGTCACTGTACAGCCATGGTGCTGCTCTGCGGGACTTGGGCAGTGGGTGTGTGCAGCAGTCCACATGGCTGTGTGTGCACAGGCAGGCAGGTCTTGTGGACATGATCACTGTGGGTGGTCGCACACCATTACAGGGGCATGGCCCATGGCTGTATGCCATGCACAATGGGTGGGCTGCAGGGGGATGGACATTCACACATATTGACTCTGCTCCCTTGTCCTAGGTGGACGGTGGCTGATGCAGCTAGAGAGGGCCATGCAGGGCTCCTGCACATATAAGAGGCATCATTGGAGACTCCAGCACTGGAGCGGCATAGTGTCGGGCGGAGGACAGGGCGCCACAGAAGTGGGGAATGGGGCAGCTGCTAAGCACTCCATGCCCCTGGATTCACCCTACCCCCTGGACCCACCTCACACCCCCTTCTTCCCTCTCCCATTTGTTCACCCCTGCCCCTACCCACCCCCACCTGGTATGCACTCACCCCCACTTATGTAAATATTTGTATATAATTGTTTGGATCTTTATATGATACATTTGCTTTGTTATGCCTACTGTGGTGGTCTCTGATTTGCAGTGGGCTACAGGTGCTCAGCTGCAGTGGTGTGCATGGTGTCAGGGGTGGTGCAGGCATGGGCATGTGTGTGTGTTCAGAGGGGAACCACCTATGGTGTGGGCATAAGTATCAGTCGCTGTCTGTGGTTTGTGTGTTGTTCCCTGTTCACTGGATGACTGTGTGCAGTGATCCATGGTGCATGCACTATGTCTATGGCACCCCTGTCAGACCATCCAAGGCCTGTGCAGCTGACACCCTTGCATGTCTGTGATCTGCACGGTCTGCTGGCATGTCAGTGGTGGCTGTCCATGCTGGACAACCACTGTATCCGGCACAATGCCAGGTTGCCTCCTGTCACCAGTATGGTGCACGTCTGCCTTGGGTGGCACTGTGGCCTCCGCTGTTGTCCCCCCTCCATGCTGTCACTTGCGTCTGTTGCAGGGGATGTGCTCCACTGTCTGTCACTTGTGCTCCTGCCACATGCTGGTGGTGTACAGCTTCATGGTGCCTGTGCAGGGTGGCTGGCACACCTGTGCCATGGAGGGGTGCTGGCCGTGTGTATATGGCTGCCATGGCCACACGCCAGTGGCTTTACTGACCCGCTACTGTGTCCCTGTGTTGGTGTGCCCTTGGGTATGTATGGGTGTTTTTCCATGCACTGTGTTGCATCCTGTGTGGTGCATGCTTCCATGCAACATTGTGGGTATCTGTGCTGGCTGTTGTGGCCAGTGCTAGGATGGGGTGTGTCCTTGGGAGGGTGTGCAGGGTGCTGTACCACGGGTGGTGGGCTCCGGGGCATGCCCTGTCGCATGTGGGGTACCTTGTGTGCTGACACATGGTTAGTCTCTCAGCTGTACCTTGGGGGGGACGTGCAGGATGGCACTGTGTATGCAGTTGTTGCATCGCTGTCTGCAGCCACCCACTGCAGAGTGCTCGAGGTGGGGCTGCCTTGCATGGCTCTATGGTGCACAGGGTTGCATTGTCACAGTGGGGGTGGTGTCATGCATGGGGTGTCCTGCACTGTTGGGCACTACTCCTTGGCAGGGTGTCTGGGAATCATGGTGCAGGGTGTGCTCTGCATTGGTGGGATGGTGTGGCACGGGGTGGCCAGACATCCTTGTGTGCCGGTCACAGCATGCCAGGGGGTGTGCTTGGGCACCATGCCCCAACTGTGGGTTTGTTGCTGGTGTCCATGGGCCGGTGGTTCTTCCAGCTCTCCTCAGGTTGTGCGGTGCATGGGGTGTGGGGGTGATGTCTGTTCTGCTGTGTGCTCCTCTGCCCATATCTATCATGGGTGGTGGACCCCTGCATCCTGTCCCTGCACATCTCTGGTTGTGCTGATGCGCTGCTACCCTGCTCCACTACGCATCCCTGGTTGTGCTATTGTGCATCAGACCTGTGCCACTGCACATCTCTGGTTGCACCATGGTGCAGTTGGTGTGATATTCAGTTGTATGGTGCAGGCGCATCCTGACCTGCGCAGTATTTGAATATTGCGCGTGTTGCACATAGGCGCACTGGATTTGCACCTGCTCCTGCTGTTGTGCACTTTTGTGGCACAGTTTGAATATCTGGGCCTCTGTGTCTTGAATGAGGGAAAAAGAAAACAGGATGAAGAAAGTAGGCAATAGAGTAATACTTTATAAACAAAAAGAAAAGGTGGGCAAACACAGTTACAGAGGCAGACCCAAACTGCTCAAATAATACATTGCTGTTCCTCTAACTCACTGGTTTAGCATTTTTCAGTGAGTTGCTGTTCAATCACACTTTTTAACAAATCATGGGAGGATGGGGTGGTACCTGAGGACTGGAGGAGGGCAGATGTGATTCCTCTTCACAAAAGTGGGAGCAAGGCAGAAGCAGGAAACTACAGACCTGTAAGTTTGACCTCAGTGGTAGGGAAAATGATGGAATCACTTCTGAAAGAAAGAATTGTTGAGCATCTAGAGGCCAGCGGGGCACAGGACCAAAAGCAGCATGGATTTACAGCAGGAAGGTCATGTCAGATGAATCTAATAGATTTCTTCGACTGGGTGACCAAAGTAATAGACCAGGGAGGGGCTGTGGATATAGCCTACCTAGGCTTTAGCAAGGCATTTGACACAGTCCCACACAAAAGATTGATAATCAAGTTAGCCAGCCTGGGAGTGGCTCCCAGGGTGGTAGCCTCGGTAGCAAACTGGCTGTACAACAGGACACAGAAGGTAATAGTGAATGGAACACATTCCAAAGAAAGGGGGGGTCACTAGTGGATTACCTCAGGGCTCAGTACTAGGTCCAGTCCTCTTTAACATCTTTATAGGTGACATTGCAGAGGGTCTGGAGGGAAAGGTGTGCCTCTTTGCAGATGACACAAAGATCTGTAACAGAGTTGATACACAAGGGGGGTAGAAAGGATGAGAAGGGACTTGGCAAGGTTGGAGGAATGGTCAGACATATGGCAACTTAGATTCAATGCAAAAGTGCAAAGTAATACACCTGGGAAACAAAAACCCAGGAGAAAGTACGTAAACTAGGGAGGTACTAACAACAACAAAAATGGAAATGGACTTGGGGTAGTCATATCAGATGATCTAAAGGTGGGTAAGCAATGTGAGAAGTCAGTGAGAGCTGGGGATACTAGGATGCATAGGAAGGGCATCACAAGTAGAAAAAAGGGAAGTGGTTATCCCTCTGTACAGACAGTTGGTGAGACCCCATCTGGAGTACTGTGTGCAGTTTTGGAGACCTCATCTACGGAAGAACATAGACAGGATGGAAGCAGTCCAGAGGAGGGCAACTAAAATGGTGCAGGGTCTGCATCAGAAACCATATGAAGAGAGACTGAGAGAGCTTAATATGTATACCCTTGATGAAAGGAGGGACGGGGGGACATGATAGAAACTTTCAAGTACCTCAAGGGAATCAACAAAGTCCAGGATGGTAGCATCTTTCAGAAAAAAAAATGTGTAAGAACAAGGGGGCACAATTTAAAGATAGAGGGGGGATGGTTCAGGGGTAATGTGAGGAAATTTTTTTTCACACAGAGAGTGGTGGACACATGGAACCGCCTTCCTGGAGAGGCTGTGGGGTCTAAAACAGTAGAGGAATTCAAACATGCATGGGACTGACATAAGGCAAGTATAGTGGGTGGTGGCAGGAAGTAGGCTGTTAACTAAAATCTGCAGCTTATCCAGTAGGTAGGGAAATGGGCAGACTGGGTGGGCCAAGTGGTCCTTATCTGCCGTCAAAGTCTATGTTTCTATGTTTCAGTTTTACCACTCCTCTGCCCAAGTCTGGGGACTATTTTTCTCCATATTTAAATAAAATAACTTACTAATATTAAATCTTTAATAATGCATCCAGAGTTTTGTTTGATTGTTATAGAAATAGTTGTTACCCATTTTATGTTTCTATGGCCCCATATGTTTGAAGTGTTAAATCTTTATGATTTTCCTGATAACTATATGGATTGGGTTAAACTACTCTGCTGCAGTTATCATCAACGGTGTGGTCTCAGCTATGTTTCCTCTGAAAAGAGGTACCAGACAAGGGTGGTACCATCACCCTTATTGTTTAATCTAACACTAGAAGCTATCAGCACTACATGAAATTAAAGATATTAAAATATTGAATAAGGAACATCTGATCTCCTTGTATGCTGATATTATTTTAATAACTGTAACAGAACACAAAACCTTCTATTTCCCCCAAAATTTACAGTAATTAAAGAATTCAGTGACTTCTCTGGGTATAAGCTGAATAAAGAAATGTATGTTTTCTTTACACTCAACAATAGATATATAAAGGCTGACATCTCAGATCTTGGGATAACGTGGGAAAAAGAAAGTATTGACTGTCTATGAATTCAAATATTCAAGTCAGGAGCCAAACTATTAATAAACTCTTAAAAATCTCAAAATTAAACTACAGGAAAGCATGTGTAAATGAAATAATCTTCCTCTAGATATCTGGAGTTGCCTAGAAGTCATTAAAATGAACACCATTCAAAACTAATGATATTTATTTTTGTTATTACCATAGTGTATATCCCAAAAATGGTTTATGGGTATTCAAAGCATGATTTGTAACTTTATATGGGCCAACAAAAGATGCAGACTATCATACAATAAAACATTTAGATCTAAAGAAAATGGAGAACAGAAGGTTATGGACCTTGATCTTTATTTTCTAGCTTGCAGGTCATACCGATTTTCTAAACAATTTAATGTTAAAGAAAATAATTTTGGCAATCTAGATTGGCTAGAAATAGAAATTGCCCTTGCCAAAGCCCAAATCATAAATATTAGTTCATTAATTTTCACCAAACCACTGAAGCCCCTTAATAATAAAATAATGTCAGACTCCATCTGTCAGGTATCTCAATGGTCAGCTCTTTTATCAATGAACCTTAACAAATCAAGAGTGCAATCTATCTGGGGCAACCCAAACTTTGCTCAAAATTAACTAGTTTATGACAAGACCGATTGGGAGAAAAAGGGGATTTTTAAATTAAAAGACATTGTAGACAACTATGATTTGTCACTCTTTATTAAGTCAGAACAAAACTTTAAGGTTCCAAGAATGGACTCTGAATTCTGTGACCTACTTACAACTGGTATATTAAAACATTTTAACAATAATATTGAAATGAATGTCTTAAATGAGAATTCCAATAACTTTATGGCTTGTATAAAACTAAAACCAAGAATCTCCGTTTTCTACAACCTTTTGACAGATAAAATTAACAGGGTAGTGGAAGAGAACATAAGATGGTGGTCACAAAACCTAGGTAAAAATGTGGAAGGATGGAGCTAGAACAAAATATGGTTAAACTCTCTTAAGACTTTCAAAACAGTAAATATGAAAATGGTTCACTTGTAAATCCCTGTATAACTTACTGTATACTATACCCCTTTTCATTTACATAAAATGGGCCATAGAACAACACCGAATTGTGCCAGATGTGGAGATAATCAAGAAGTGAATACACATGTTCTGGGACTGCAAACTTGTCGAAATATTATGGGGCAGTATTAAAAAAACTATGCAGTAACATACTGTGGTTAAATGGGAATCTGAATTTAGAAATCTGCACTAAAGGACACTCTAATGAACAGAAAATTGGTTTAAAGAACAAACACATACCATGTCATTGACAGGCCTGTCAGTAAAAACACAATCCTAAAGATATGGACTGAGACTAGACCACCTATTATTAATGAATGAAAACAAGAATGTCTGGAAATTCTCAGAACAGAACGTTTAGCCCATGTCACAGTAGGCCAAGTAGAGAAATTCTTATCTAAATGAAACACCATCTACAATTTTGTTTTTCATCTGGCTTTATTAATATATCAAATTAACTAACAAGGCTGCTTTGAGCTTGAGTCAGAGTCTCTTTATGTCTTTCATAAAAGTTTAATTTTGCAAAAAATGTAATAACTATCTCACACATGATGTCAGATACACCCATGAAGCTAATAGTCAACAATCTTGTCTTCTATATTTAACTTTCTGTTTCTTTCTCTTCCTTTTACCCTCTTTTCTCTATTCTTTGTCTTTCTATCTCACTCTTTCTCTCTCTCCACCTTTTAGTTTCTCTCTCTCCTATAACTAATCACAAAAGGATGGATCAATTAGACACTATTTTCTCACATGAATAGTAAACAAAAGTTAAAGAAGTTAAGTTATGGAATAATATGAAATACTGTTTAATTAACTTATATCTTATTGTAATCTTATAGTAGTAGAATAGTTCATTTAATGTTTATAGAGATGTAGATTATGAATTGCAGTGAAGTTATATGTGCGTGTCTGAGTTGCAATATTATTATTTAAAATGTTTCCTCAAAAAAATTCTTCTGATGAAAAAAGAAACCTGCTGAAACATTTAGTATGTGAGGGGTTTCACTTTCATGAGGGTGAGTGAGACACTAAAACTATTGGTAAGTCTTAATAATATTTTTAATTTTAATATTATTGTTTAAAGTGATCTGTGTGTGACATTACCTTATAGCAACTGTCTAATTCTGTGGCAGTCTTTACTGCCAACTAATGGGCCTAAATTGCTATTAATTTGCCCTCATCTTTAACTCAGGATGCCAACATTAGTTACGGGATCAAAATCAAAAATCTTGAAACTATGAATTATTAAACATGAATCATGTAAATATAAAGAATTTAGGTTTGGCCCAGTGGCACTGACTGGCAGTGCACTGTACTACCATGTGGAGACCCGGGGTTCATTCTCGAACCTGACTCCCTTGCCTCAGGCTGGTTGGGCCAGGCTGTGATAGAGAAGTAACAAGCTCTTGCACCAAAAGGGGGGGGGGTAGGCAAGCCTGCTATAGATATGATTCATATGGTGAGTTAAGGCATGATATAAATGGCTTGCAGTATACAGTAGCCTGGAGGTTAGAGTAATGCACTGTGAATGAACTTGATTGATCCAGCAGACCTGGTGATCCTGAGCAAACCATTTAACCTCCACAGTGCTCCCAAGTCACCTCAGCAAATGGGCATTGTGCAAAGTGGTCCTTACCCACTTACCAAACACTAAAAAAAAAGTTGTGGGTGACCAAACAAAGTCTTTTTCCCAGCTGCTGATATGATCTAGCTACAGGTGACTGCTTCAGTGATTGGGTGGAGGGTGAAATACATCTTTCTCTATAGAAAATACACCCACACATGTCAATAATGCTGACATTGAGCCCACTGTCTCAGAGCCATCTACATCATTGAGTCCCTTCTCCTTTTCTCCTCACTAGATTTATTCCCAGAGTAAGCTGGAAGTGCTTGCCAGATAGAAAAAACGTCCCGCTGTGGGGGCCTGGAGGTAGGGGAGGATCTGGTCCAGAAACCACAATGGTTATAGGTTTACCAGAGGGGGAGGTGGGCGTAGTTGATTGGCTAACAGAGCAAGAGAGATTGGTAGCTACGGTGATCTAGGTGGGGGAATAATATGGTGATAGAAATAATTATACAATAGCAATGTAAATAGATTTGCTAATATAAATGTTATTTTGTTTATTACAGGGCAACTGAGAGAATAAACACATTTTTTTCTTATTTTTCCTGTCATCACAATGTATTCTCTCAGTTGACCTGTCATTACTTGTAAAGAAATTCCAAAATTCCGTCTGGACTGGAACCAGCTGATATCACACATTCACAAGATGATTATACACACTGTATCTAAATATTCTAACAGTCCCACAGCAACTAGGTCAAACAACAACAATGGATAAATGAGTAGAAAAAGGTGGATGTACACTGACTTTTCCCCCATAATGTTTTATTAAATTTCAGCAAAGAGGTTACAGGTTATAATAAACCCAATTAAAAATAAGTACAAAAGCTAATCATGCATTCAGTTTTACATAAGATTTGAATAACAAAAACTCATAAAACTATATGTTAATAAAACTAGCAACACGTGTACTACATCAAGTTAATAAAATATCAACATGAAAATTAGAAATAATCAGTTTGAAATTAAGAGAATAGTATGAAAGAATTCAAGATAAAACAAAGGAGAACAAAACAAAAAGAACTAAAGTAGGGGACGTACACTGCTGAAACACACATAGTAGAATGCAAAACATTATAAAATAAAACAAGTAACACACATATGACTCTAATAAGGCCCGTGCATTCACCAATACACAGACAAAAACTGAAGGCTATTACATAAATGAAATATGTCATGGCTGTACTAAAAATATATAACTTATTTTCATTCATGCTTTCAGAATCTGCTGACCTCACTAGTGACTATGCTACTCATAAGTTTATCAGGTTTTGAAAATGCTCATGAAAATAAATCTCATATTTTCAGTGGAGCCATGACATATTCCCTCTACATAATGGTTTTAAATTGTTGTATTTTAGTAGACACCCATATCTGGTTGTGTATGGGAGAAGAACAGAATTAGGATTTATATATTGCCTTTCCTATGCACTTATCCCAAAGCACTTATAAACAGTAAGCAACAACCATTAGGTACAAAGAGGAAGTGAGATTAAGGGAGGTTAGTAAAGAGAAAGGGAGGTTGGGGGAGATAAACCCAAGAAGGTTAAGTGACGTGCTCAGGTTCACATAGTGGGCAAGTGGCAGTTCTTTTTTTTCTGTAAAAGTGTTTGTGCTCCTTGGCCTGGGCAGGCCAGGCTCCCTTCAGCCCACTCCCTGCCACTCCCACTGACAACCACCTCCTCAGGACTTACCTGTCAGCCATGTTCCTCAACAGACTCCCCCCCCCCCCAACCATAGTGGGGCCAGAAGGAGGAGGGCCCCCCCGAGACTCTCATCCAGTTGCTGCTAATAGGGTGCATGCAGTGGCACAGGTGGAGGATCAGTGCCCAGGGAGTCTTGTGCACCAGCCTCACCATCCATTTTCCTCTATTTTCTCCATTCCAGTAGCAGGGGCGCACATGGTGGAACATGCATGTGGAGGCATGTGAGTGCTGCAGAAGTCCCACAGCTCTCTCCTTCCATGCTGCCCCAGACTCACATTACCACCAGACCTCCACCTGGTTGCAGTCTTGTGGCGGGGTCAACAAGCCCTCCCTTCCCAGAAGAGGTAAGCAATCCATCAGATGCTCAATTCTCTCACCCCACAGCCAGCACACATCCTCCCCACCCTCTACCCCACTTTGTTCTGTAACACCTGAGAGCACTTACTCTGTTTGCTAGTGCTACTGTCTTGTTTAGCTAAACTTTACTGTCTATCTTGTTAAACTTCCAATATTATGTTTTTTCCCTCTGGTATTGAAACGAATGCCTTAAATTGTCAACATGTATTTGGTGAACTACTGTATATTTCTTATTCTTACTGGTTCACTGAAAATTCCTCTTTCTGATATTGTAATTAATGCCATTAATGTGTCAAAGTGTATTTTGCTGATTGTATCTCTTATTTGTCTTAATGTAATTTCCTTGTTTTTGGTTGATTGTATCCTATAGTGTTCAACCACTTCCCCTCTCCCCCAGGATGCATCTGGAAACGAGCATGTCATTGCTCAGTATCCCTTTCTTGGTGAAACTCTTAAAAAAATCAATAAACAGCAACCTAAGATCACTCCTGATCCCAGGTCACTGACATGGCAGGAGGTAGCTCTACAACTGAACCACTGGGACAGACTGAAAGTGACTGTTCTGGGACTCCAGAAATTCCAGGCTTACAGTGTTGCATTCTAAACACTGGGATACATGAACTCTAACCATAAAGGTACATGCACTCTAACCATTAGGGTACATGTACTCTAACCAGTACAGTGCATGCACTCTAACTACTAGGGTACATGTACTCTAACCACTAGAGTGCATGCACTCTAACTACTAGGGTACATGTACTCTAACCACTAGAGTGCATGCTCTCTAATTACTAGGATACATGCACTCTAACCATTAGGCTACATGCATTCTAACCACTATGGCACATGTACTCTAACCACTAGGGTACATGCATTCTAGGCATTATGGTACTTGTACTCTACCCACGAGGGTACATGCATTCTAACCACTAGAGTACATGTACTCTACCCACTAGGGTACACACACTCTAACCATACATGCATTCTAACCACTAGGGTACATACACTCTAACCACTATAAATAAATGTACTCAAACCACTCGAGTACATGTACACTAAACACTAGGGTACATGTACATGTACTCTAACCACTAGGCTACACACACTCTAACTACCAGGATACATGTACTCTAACCATTAGGGAACTTATAATCTTACCACTAGGGGACATGTACTCTACTCACTAGGGTACATGTAATCTTACCACTAAAGTACATGTACTCTACCCACTAGGGTACATGTAGTCTAATCACTAGGGTACATGCATTCTATCCAGTAGGGTACATGCATTCCAACCACTAGGGTACATGTACTCTACCTACTAGAGTACATGCACTCTAACCACTAGGGTGCATGCATTCTAACCACTAGGGTATATGTACTCTACAGACACACTATAACCTCTAGGGTACATGCATTCTAACTACTAGGGTGCATGCATTCTAACCTCTAGGATGCATGTACTCTACCCACTGGGGTACATGCACTCTAACCACAAGGGTACATGTACTCTACCCACTAGGGTATATGCACTCTAACCACTAGGGTACATGTACTCTAACCACTAGAGAGCATGTACTCTAACTACTAGGGTATATGAATTCTAACCACTAGGCTACATGCATTCTAACCACTATGGCACATGTACTCTAACCACTAGGGTACATGCACTCTAACCACTAGGGTACATGTACTCTAACCACTAGGGTACATGCATTCTAACCACTATGGTACATGTACTGTACCCACTAGGGTACATGTAATCTACCCACTAGGGTACATGCGTTCTAACCACTAGGGTACATGCATTCTAACCACTAGGGTACACGTACTCTACCCACTAGGATACACACACGCTAACGGTAATGCATTCTTAGCACTAGGGTACATGTACTCTACACACGCACTCTAACCACTAGGGTACATGCACTCTAACCACTAGGGTGCATTCACTCTAACCACTAGGATACATGTACTCTACCCACTAGGCTATATGCACTCTAACCACAAGGGTACATATACTCTACCCACTAGGGTGTATGCACTCTAACCACTAGAGTACATGTACTCTAACCACTAGAGTGCATGCACTCTAACTACTAGGGTACATGTACTCTAACCATTAGGCTACATGCATTCTAACCACTATGACACATACATAGATACATAGATACAAGATAGATATACATAGATACATAGACAGTGTCGGCAGATAAGGGCCTATGGCCCACCCAGTCTGCCCATTTGAGCTTGTAAGTTCAGTTTGTTTTCCTAGAAGTCTGTTTCCCCTTACCCCTGACCTCTAGAATTCCTTTATGTCTATCCCATGCATTCTTAAATCCCGTGATTGTTTCAGCTCCCACCACTTCCTCTGCAGGGTGTTCCACTTGTCCACCACCCGCTCTGTGAAGAAATTCTTTCTCATGTTTCCTCTGAATCGTCCTCCTCTAACTTCATCCCATGCCCTCTAGTCCTGGAACATCTTTTCGCTAAAAATAGTGTTTTCCTGCACTCTGTTTCTCCCTGTAAGATACTTGTATGTCTCTATCATATCCTCTCCCTCCTCTCCTCCAGGAGTACATGTTCAGTTCCTTCAACCTGTCTTCATAGGACTTGTGATGCAATCCATGCACCATCTTTGTTGCCCTCCTCTGAACCTTCTCTACCCTGTCTATGTCCTTACGTGGGTATGGTCTCCAGAACTGTACACTGTACTCCAGGTGGGGTCTCACTAGTGTCTTGTATAGCGGATTATGACCTCCCTTTCCTGCTGGTGATGCCCCTGCCTATACATCCCAGCATCCTATTTGCTTTACCTGATGCCTTGTCACACTGTTTCCTCATCTTGAGGTCATCAGAGATGACAACCCCAAGATCCTTTCCTGCTTGGTGCATGCTATATCCTCACCCCCAACTGATATATTGTGCCAGGGTTTTTGTGCCCCATATGCATTATCTTGCACTTCTTGGTATTGAATTTCAACTGCCAAACTCTTGACCATTCTTCAAGTTTCTGCAGGTCCCTTCTCATTCTGTCTACACCCTCTGGTGTGTCTACTCTGTTACAGAGCTTTGTGTCATCAGCGAACAGTGAAATTCTGCCTTCTAGATCCTGCGCAATGTCACTGATGAAGATGTTGAATAGGACCGGTCCCAGCACTGATCCCTGTGGTACCCCACTGGTTACTCTTTCCTCTGTGGGTGACAGCCATTTACCACCACCTCTGTGTCCTGCCACCCAGCCAGGTACCTACCCACCACACTACTGTCCTGCCCACACCCATATTCCCCAGTTTGTGTAATAGTCTTCTATGTGGCACAGTGTCAAAGGCCTTGCAGAAGTCCAGATAGGCCATGTCCACTGCCCTCCCTGATCCACCTCCTAGTCACCCAGTCAAAATTCAATGAGATTGGTCTGACATGACCTCCCTGGTGAAAACCATGCTGCCTTTGGTCCTGTAGTCCATTGACAACCAGATGTTCCACCAATCTCTCCTACAGAAGTGCTTCCATGATCTTTCCCACTACCGAGGTGAGGCTGACTGGTCTGTAGTTCCCTGTTTCCTCTTTGTTCCCGCTTTTGTATAGAGGACTACATCTGCTGTCCTCCAGTCTTTGGTACCTCCCTGTTTCCAGTGATTGGCTAAACAGGATAGCCAGAGTTCAGCCACCACCCTCTTAGTTCTTTAAGGACCCTGGGGTGCACCCCATCTGGCCCCATTGCTTTGTCAACTCTTATTACTTCCAGTTCCTTCAGGACCCTTTCGTCGTAAAGGGACTTGTGTCCATTTCTGCAACCATTCTCACCCCTTGTACTCCCTTCAGACCCATTACCCCCTCTTCCTCAGTAAAGACTGAGCAGAAATACCTGTTCAATATGTCAGCTTTACTGTTGTCATCCTCCACGTGACTCCCATCCTCCCCTTCAGTCTCACTATCCTCCTTTGTCTTTCTTTTTTCACTTATGTACCTGTAAAATTTTGTCCCCTTTAACCACTGATTTTGCAATGTGTTCTTCTGTCTGAGCTTTGGCTTCCCTTACTGACTTCCCTGCCTCCCTTTGTTTCTCCTGGTACTTCTCCCTATCCCCTTCTGCCTGTGTCTTTTTGTATTGCCTGAATGCTATCTTTTTGGCTTTCACTTTCTTTGCTACCTCTTTGGAAAACCATAATGGTCTCCTCTTCCTTTTCCTCTTGCTAACCTGCTTAATGCATAATTCTGTTGTTCTTATAATCCCCATTTTAAATACTGCCCACTGTTCCTCAACCCCTGATTCCTGTCCCATTCCCTTAATGCCTCTTTCAAGTATTTCCCATTTTCCAAAGTCTGCCCTCCTAAAATCCAGGATACGTGTTTTGTGTGGTTTGGTTCTGCTCTTTCTGTGATTTCAAACCACAATGACTGGTGGTCTCTGCTACCCAGGTGCTCCCCACTGTTACCCCCATCACACTGTCCCTGTTTGTGAGCAGAAGGTCCAGTATTGTCTTCTGCCGAGTTGGTTCCATGACCAGTTGCTGAGGAAGGCACCCTGAAGGGAGTCCAGGATAAATCTGCTCCTAGTTGATGCTGCTGCTGGGATGCTCCAGTCCACGTCTGGAATATTGAAGTCTCCAACCAGTACTACCTCACCCTTGTCTGCCATCCTTTGGATGGCTAGCATCAGCTCCCTATCTGTTTCTTCCTCCTGGGCTGGTGGTCTATAGACCATACCTGTGTGGATGGCTGGCCCCATTTTCCTTTCTAGCTTAACCCACAGTATCTCTCCCCCATTTTGTTCCTCCTGGATCTCTGTGGCCCTTATGTCATTTTTCACATACAGTGCCACTCCTCCTCCCTTCCTGCCTGCTCTGTCTCTTCTGAATATGTTGTAGCCAGGTATGGCCATCTCCCAGTCATGGTTATCATTACACCAGGTTTCAGTGATGGCCACAATGTCCAGGTCTGACTGTACCATGACAGCCTCCAGATCTTCCATCTTGTTGCTAAGGCTCCTGGCATTTGCACACATGGTTTTCCATGATTTGACCTCCTAGTCTGCTTCACTGTCTACTCTCAGCCCCTTCCTTGGTTGTCATTTATCCCTGGTTCTCCTTGCTGTCTGCCCTTCTGCTGAATTTTGCCCCTTTCTGTTTATCCACCTTTGGACACTAATCTCCATCTTTTGCACACCCTGCAGAGATAGCTACTCCTCTGGTTCACTGGTTCCACTGCTAGCTGTGGGGGGGGTGAGCAAGTAGGTACCTCCTGTTGGCTCAAGCCACACCTTTGCTAGTTTAAATGCTTGTCAATGTAGCATTTAAACTTATCATTGAGTACTTGATTCCCTCCAGGATGGATGCAGGCGTCAGGCTTGAACAAACCTCTATCCCTCCAGGTGGGTCCCCAGTCACAATGAATCCAACCCTTCCTCACAGCACCAGTTCTTTAACCATGAGTTAAAGTTCCTGGTGCATGCACTCCTATGCCTCCTTGCCTCTCACAGGTAGTACTTCTGAGAAAGTGACAGAAGTAGCTACTTGCTTGAGACCCTCCCCAGTTTCCTAAACTCTTCCTGAACTTCCTTTGGCTCCCCATTTGCCAAGTCATTAGTACCTAGGTGGATAGCGACATCCAGCTCACCCTCCTGTCTTGCCTTCCCAGTGATCCCCAGTATCTTCCTTCCATCCCTCCATGCCGTGGCACCTGGTAGGCACCTCACCTCCTGTCCTCTCCCTCCTGTGTCCTAGCTGGATCCCTCTTATGATGGAGTCCCCCACCAGGATTCGCTTCCTCCTCCTCTGGGGTCCACTGCTTTCCCCACTGAGGTCACCTCCTTGGCTAACCTCCACATCCTTTCCTTCCACTTCTCTGGGTACCTCTATTTGGTTGTCCTCATTTGCCAGTGTGGCATATGAGTTCTTGAGTGGAATAGGATCTGGGATGTGCCTCTGCCTGACTCTAACCCTCCCTGGGCCCACTGTCATCCAAGTGCTCCTCGTTCTCGGCATCCTTTGAGGCAGCTGCATTGGACTGGGTGGTCCCTGGATAGGGGTGATAGTACTCCTGACCCAGTTTACTTCCGCTCTGAGTCTGGTTACCTCATCCCGCAGTCCAGAGAGATGCATGCAGATAGGGCAGCACCTCAGTGTCCAGAAGGTCTGCCTGAATATGGCTGCACCACAGCCCCTGCATTGCACTACTCCCCACATTATACTGCAATTCCACAACTTGTCTCCTACTGAAACTCTCTTAGTTCTCTTTTTATTAATTTACAGTACTAAAAATCCTGTAACTGATCCTCAGATATTTTTTTTTAAGGAAAAAGAAACCAATAAATAAATGAGTAGAACACTTGTCGTGCTGAGGGTGGGCTCTTCACATAGGCCCCTCCTACTTCACACCTCTTACTATACCCTGTGTTTAGCTCCTGTCAATCAGATTTATCAGGGCATATAATTAAGAGTTGGGGGAAGGGGAGGAGGGAAAATTTGCAGCAATTAGAGACAGCACAGAATTACACCACCACTATGTTTTAAATTTTCAACAGCCCAAAAACAATTATAAGTAAAGACAACAAAGAAAGAAAGTATAGTGTCACTACATGCCCACAATCTAAGTTTAAAAGAAAAATACCAATTACCAGTTACTCTAAAGCACTGAATTGAATATGTTTCCTAACCACTAGGGTACATGCACTCTAACCACTAGGGCACATGTACTCTAACAACCAGGCTACATGCACTCTAACTACTAGGATACATGTACTTTAACCACTAGGTTAAATGCACTCTAACCACTAGAATACATATACTTTAACTACTAGGGTAAAAGCACTCTAACAACCACTAGAATACATATACTTTAACTTCTAGGGTTAAAGCACTCTAACCACTAGGGTACATGCACTCTAACCACTAGGCTACACTCAATCTAACTACTAGGGTGCATGTACTGTAACCACTAGGGAACTTGTAATCTTACCACTAGGGCACATGTACTCTACCCACTAGGGTACATGCAATGTTACCACTAGACTACATGTACTCTACTCACTAAAGTACGTGCAGTCTAACCACTAGGGTACATGCATTCTATCCAGTAGGGTACATGCATTCTAACCACTAGGGTACATGCATTCTATCCAGTAGGGTACATGCATTCTAACCACTAGGGTACATGCCCTCTACCTACAAGGTACATGCACTCTGACCACTAGGGTACATGTATTCTAACCACTAGGGTACATGCATTCTAACCACTAGGATATATTTACTCTACACACACACTCTAACCACTAGGGTACATGCACTCCACCCACTAGGGCACATGCACTCTAACCACTAGGGTACTTATATTCTAACCACTAGGGTACATGCACTCTAACTAGTAAGGTACATGCACTCTAACCACTAGGGTACATGCACTCTAACCGCTAGAGTACATGCACTCTAACCACTGGGGTACTTATACTCTAACCACTAGGGTACATGCACTCTAACTACTAAGGTACATGCACTCTAACCACTAGGGTACATGTACTCTAACCACTAGGGTACATGCACTCTAACCGCTAGAGTACATGCACTCTAACCACTGGGGTACTTATACTCTAACTACTAGAGCACACATACTCTAACCACCAGGTTACATGTACACAAACCACTAGGGTGCATGTACGCCAACCTTTAGGGTACATGTACTCTAACTACAAGGGTACATGTACTCTAATCACTAGGGTACATGTACTCAGATCACTAGGGTACATGTACTCAGATCACTAGAGTACATGCATTCTAACCACTAAGGTACATGCACTATGTACTCTAACCACTTGGGTGCATGCACTCTAACCACTAGGCTACGCTGCATCCTACAACTGCATAGGTAGAATTCTCTAGTTGTTAAAATATGTTTTAACAGGCATACTTACTGTGCAACTCTGAGCTTCAGTTTACCAAGCTATAAAACAGAGCAGAAGCCTGACACCACTAAAAATGAGATATTGCAGCTCAGATTAGCTATCCAGGGTGAATAAACTGTAAAAGAATAGTTCAGTCATCCCCTCCTTGAGATTAAACGGTTCCACAGATTTATGAGTAACAGTTCCATAGATTTATGAATAGATGTTCTGGTTTATCTTAGTTGTAAGAGACATTTGCATTCTCCTTACACTCACCTTGTTTTGCACTCTCTGATCCTTTACTGTTCTTGCCAACCCGACCTGACTTTACCTTGCCTGTTTTTTTCTTTGTCTTAGCCAGGAGACATGTTGACTTGGGTAAGACATTAAGCATTATAAGTGAGCTGATTCTGAAGTTATGTTTGGTTCACCTGCTGAAAACCAGCACTTTTTACTCTGGCAAAGGGGTGTCTGAAGTTTTCAGCCTTCTTTTGGATTTGCAATTTCATGATATAGCATTTTTCACAGGGATCACACACTGAGCTTCTGCGGGCTTGTACAGCTCACATGATTTGCAGCAGCCAATCAGTGAGGCTAAAAACTGTGATCTCCTTGCACTGTGCATGTCCGGTGCTAGTTCCCTCTGTCAGCAGAGAAGGACATGCATGCACCACGAAGCAGTGCTCTTCAGTTCTTTTCTAAAAAGAGTTGGCTTTGATACAAAACATGAAATCATTAAGGAATGATTCATTACTATTAGGGTTATTTTTATTTATTGATGTAAACTTTTGTTAATCAGGTAACTGCAATGAGCCAAAGGCCCTTTTTCATGCACGACCTGGGACCGTAAAATAAACAACCAAGATATCACATGTATCATGAAATGAATTGCATAACAGACAACACAGTACAATATAATAACTCGCAACAAAAATATATAAAATATAAACATTCACAATACAATTAGCATAAGTATCATAAAAAGCATCCACATTTTAATTGCCTAAAAAGATGTTTCTGCAGGTGTGATTTAAATACTTCTTGTCCAATCCCACCCTGTAAAGACCCTGGCAGACTAGTTTAACTTTTTGCTGCCCTAACTGTGAAAGCAAGCTCTCCCATATTTGTTTTAGTACTGAGGATAACACGTGTTTTTAATTCCATTTGAACGTAGTAACTTTTTATCATTTTTGAACTGATACAATGTGAAAAGAGGGGACGCTATCTTCTGCCTTAAGACACTGTGGGCCAGATATTCAAAACTTTGCCCCTGGGCTGAGTTAACACTGCCCTGTGGGCAAACGTAGCCTGGACCCAAAGCAAGCTATATTCAAAAGGAATAGCCCGAGGCAAACAGCTTATGAATATAGCATGGGAATGAGGCCGTGCAAACTGGGCTGGGAGTGCAGGGCAAACGTAGCCCTGGAATAAGACAGCACTGAATATAGCAACCAGGAAGTACAAACCACAACAACAACACAGTGCACAGCGACATGAGGGTAGGTAGAGATGAACTATGTGGCCGATGTGTGTGCCAGCAAATGTGTGGACCCAGTACAGCTGCAGGCAGCAGCAGATGTAAAAGAACAGTGATAAGACTGTATAATATTCCCTGAACCATTAGCGCCACGCTAACATGTTAGCGTGACTTTAGTGCGGAGCTAAGCTGTTTGCCCGGTACTAAGATTTGCCATATTCAAAAGTGATATGCAAATGAGCCTATTTAGGAAGTCTCTGGGCAAACAGCCAGATTAGCTTCTCATTATGCCCTGATTTGCATGGAGTTTGCCCAGCGTTACTGCAGGGTCCCACAGCTCCACCTGTAGGTCAGTCTGGAAGTACAGGGGCTGGCCAGGTCTGGCTGCAGCTCCACCGGTAGGTCAGTCTGATAGCGCATGATGGTTGCTGCAGGCTACATGTATGCAGTACAGCATAGCATTGTGTGCCCCAGCGGACAACACAGCATAGGCACAGGTGGTGGTGGTGGTGGTGGTGCTGCATGAAACTGTCACACTGTAGGCCATGCTACTATGCACAGCAGACACTACAGTAGCAAGGGGGCTGGTAGTGTGAGGGACACAGCAATGCCTATGGTATGTAGTGCAGTGATGACCACTGCACTGTATACAGTGACAGGCCCTGCTTGCAGGTGATTACTGACAGTGGACAGTACTGTTTCACTGTTGAGTGCTCCACAGATGCTGCACCTGTGGCATGGGATGCTCACAGTGACATATACCGTACATGGCCGGCTGTGTGTGCTGTGGCATCTGTACAGTTGTGCGGTTTGTGGCTGGGGGGGCATGTAAGATCCAACAGGCACACAGGTGGTGGGGTATTCCCACTACTGTCCCATGTGCACTGCATGATGTGTCCCAGCCTAGTGGCCACACCTGGGCTGTGGTGAGGTCTGGCCACCCGTACACCCTTCCCTCAGTGGCCACCATGCCCACAGTGCTGCATGTGTGTGCTAGCATCTGTTGGTCACCACAGATGTATGGTCTGCAGGTGTGTGCTGTATGGCCACACTACTATGATGTCCTCTGTGGGTCGGATCACCCCTTACTGCTTGTACTTGGCTGGGACTGGTAGCAACTGTTGGCATCATGGTGGTGCCATCAGTGAGCAGTATGTGTCCTCCATGTCTGGCATTTTCTAAGAGTCACAATCATATGTTAGGGTTGTGCAAGCCACGCAAATCCTGTGCAAACACCACGCAAAGCACCAATGTCATGCAAAGCTGTTTGTCCAGGGTTAAGACCAGCTTTTCCTGGGCGGTAAGTTGCATCGCGCTAAGGGTCGCGCTAAGTCACGCTAAACACCTGAGCACGGTGCTAGTCGCTGAATATCTTATAGCGCCTGTATTCATGTTCACTTTCCCCTTGCATATACTTATGGGTTGCCTGACGCTAATGCAGTTTGTGTGCGCTATTTGGCCTTTTGAATATGGCAGACCCGCACTAATACCATGCTAAACCCGCGCAAATAGCTTGCACACCGTGCAAAGCTTTGAATATCTTGGCCTGTCTATCAAGCAATTTAAGTTATATAAACAACTTAGTTTTGGTGGCAACCAACCAGTTTGCTGGTATAATGTACAGTGATGCATTTGATATGGAAGTTTTAATGCGAATCTACAGACCCCATGAAAAGAGGTCAGTAGGTTAGCTAGTTAACAGCAGTTAACTGTAGTTTCAATGCAGGACTGGTCAGTAATTCCTATGCAGCTACAGAGTGGAGTACAGTGCAGTGTTTGCTTGTTGCATCTGCAAACTGTAGCAGGGCAGTGACTTGGGGTCAGCTCAGCAGGTGTGAGGGACAGGTCAGGGAGGATTTTTGGAGGTTTTATTTTACAGTTAATTTTTATTTTACTGACCACTGATGGTGCAGGAGGCAGAAACCATATTTTTTTTCTCTTTTTTGTGAGCCAACCAGATACCAGCCAGCAGTGAAGTGAACAGAGAGTGAAAGTGAAGTAGGGGGCTGCTGTGTGAGACTTTACTGAAAATGTGTTAGGTCTCTCTACTCTGTATCTCTTAATGGGGTCTGTCAGTGGGGTCAGAGACCTGGGGTGTGGTGCCATTCTTGTTCGTTGTCTTCCTCTCACTATGTGTCACTGCCCGTTGTCATTTAATCTTCAACATTCACATTATTTTAGCGAGCCATCATAGTTCACAGCATTGTGCTGGGTCCTGCTGCTGGGTCACAGTTGTATCATCTGTTGTGTGGTGTGGAAATCATGAAGAAAAGAATAGGAAAAGAAAGAGATGCAGGTGGTGGAAAGGTGCAGCTAAAGATTCCATCATGACAGTTACAAGTACTACTTCTGCAGCTAGTGGTTTGTGGAGAGGGTCGTGGTGGGGCTGACAGTCATGGGGTTGTGAGGACCAGGGCTGACAAGTGATAGTACAGCCAAAGAACCCCTGGTTCAGTTGTCTACAGTAGTCAACTGGTTCCACTTCTCTTAGCAGCCTTCCGTGGTCTTCCGCACTCACCGGACACCACCTTAAGCAATTCAGAAGCACATGGGCTTCCTCTTCCTTATTCTAGAGCTGCCAGCTCCAATTCTACTTCTCGTACATAAGAATAAAGATCAAAATGATCCAGTCATAACTGAAAAACCAAGCTGCCTGTGCATGGACAGTAGCAATTGCCAGTTTGCCTAGAACCACAATATGGTCCGCAAATCACAGTGTAGCACCACACCAGTCCATTGTTGATCACTTACCTACTATGCATGAGACAGTTAACACTGAGTCTGGCTCGGGCACAGACACTGACTTCTGTCAGCAAAAGGAAAAGTAGACTTGCTCATACGAGGAGGGCGAAACATACCAGTATCACAGTTCTACGAAATGAAGCAAATAGCACAGAAGCAACTTGTTAGGGAGAGTGACAGCGGAGCGGGGTGTGTGTAAGTGGAACTGCTAGAGGGGCAGTGAGCAAAAGCAGTGGCAGAGATGATAAAGTAGGGATGGCATGAGAGAAGGGGGGAAGAGGCAGGGGAAGCAAGAGAGAAGGAGTAAGGGAAGAAGAATATAAAGAGAAGGAGGAAGTGGATTAGGGGAAGCACAAGAGAAGGTGGGTTGGGATGAAACATAGACTTTGATGGCAGATAAGGACCACTTGGCCCACCCAGTCTGCCCATTTCCCTACCTATTGGATAAGCTGCAGATTCTAGTTAACCAACAGCCTACTTTCTGCAACCCCCCACTATAATTGCCTTATGTCTGTCCCATGCATGTTTGAATTCCCCACTGTTTTAGACCCCACAACCTCTCCAGGAAGGCGGTTCCATCGTCCACCACTCTCTCGTGAAAAAGAATTTCCTCACATTACCCCTGAGCCATCCCTCTCTAACTTCAAATTGTGCCCCTTGTTCTTACACATCTCTTTTTCTGAAAGATGCTACCCTCCTGGACTTTGTTGATTCCCTTGAGGTACTTAAAAGTTTCTATCATGTCCCCCCTCTCCCTCCTTTCATCAAGGGTATACATATGAAGCTCTCTCAGTCTCTCTTCATATGGTTTCTGATGTAGACCCTGCACCATTTTAGTTGCCCTCCTCTGGACTGCTTCCATCCTGTCTATGTCCTTGCGTAGATGAGGTCTCCAAAACTGCACACAGTACTCCAGATGGGGTCTCACCAACTGTCTGTATAGAGGGATAACCACTTCCCTTTTTCTACTTGTGATGCCTCTCCCTATGCATCCCAGTATCCCCCTGGCTCTCCTTACTGACTTCTCACATTGCTTACCCACCTTTAGGTCATCTGAAATGACTACACCCAGATCCCTTTCCATTATTGTTGTCATTAGTACCTCCCCTGCTATTGTGTACTGTTCTCCTGGATTTTTATTTCCCAGGTGCATTACTTTGCACTTATTTGCATTGAATCTAAGTTACCATATGTCTGACCATTCCTCCAAACTTGCAAGTCCTTCTCATCCTTTCTACCCCCTTGTGTATCAACTCTGTTATAGATCTTTGTGTCATCTGCAAAGAGGCATACCTTTCCTTCCAGACCCTCTGCAATGTCACCTATAAAGACGTTAAAGAGGACTGGATCCAGTACTGAGCCCTGAGGTACTCCACTAGTAACCCCCGTTTCTTCAGAATGTGTTCCATTCACTATTACCTTCTATGTCCTGTTGTGCAGCCAGTTTGCTACCCAGGCTACCACCCTGGGACCCACTCCCAGGCTGGCTAACTTGATTATTAAACTTTTGTGCGGGACTGTGTCAAATGCCTTGCTAAAGTCTAGGTAGACCATATCCACAGCCCCTCCCTGGTCAATTACTTTGGTCACCCAGTCAAAGAAATCGATTAGATTCGTCTGACATGACCTTCCTGCTGTGAATCCATGCTGCTTTGGGTCCTGTGCCCTGCTGGCCTCTAGGTACTCAATAATTCTTTCTTTCAGAAGTGATTCCATTATTTTCCCCACCACTGAGGTCAAACAAACAGGTCTGTAGTTTCCTGCTTCTGCCTTGCTCCCACTTTTGTGAAGTGGAATCACATCTGCCCTCCTCCAGTCCTCAGGTACCACCCCATCTTCCCATGATTTGTTAAAAAGTGTGGTTAGTGGTGTCACTAGGTCCTCCTTAGCTCTTTTAGGATTCTAGGGTGAATCCGTCAGGCCCCATTGCTTTGTCCACCTTGAGTTTTAGGAGTTCTTTCAGTACTCTTTCTTCTGTAAATAGACTGTTGTCAACCCACTATCCAGAGTGCTTCTACTGTTTGGTTTAGGTAACTCCTCCTCTTCTTCTTTTGTGAATACTGAGCAAAAGTATTCATTCAGTATCTCTGCCTTTTCACTGTCTCCCTCTGCCCGCCTCCCTCTCCTTTATTAATCTTCTATCCCTCCCTTAACCTTTCTATGCTCCCTAATGTACCTATAAAAGGTTTTATTGCCCCTTCTTAACTGAGTTGGCTATCTTTTCCTCGGTTTGGGCCTTTGCTTTTCTGACTGCCTTCCCCACTTCTTTCTGCTTTAATTGATACAGTTCCCTGTCATGCTCCGTCTGTGATTCCTTATACTTTTTGAATGCAGCCTTTTTCTCCTTAACCTTCCCTGATACCTCTTTTGAGAACCATAGTGTTTTTTTATTCTGCTTTGTTTTCTTTATTTGTTTCACACAAAGGCTTGTTGCCTCCATGATGGCAGTTTTGATTTTTCTCCATTGTTCTTCCACCCCTCCTTTCTGGCCATTTGCTAATGCATTCCTCAGGTATTCACCCATTATGCCAAAGTCAGCCCTTCTAAAGTCCAGTATCCTTGTCTTTGTATGGCTTGTCTCCATGGTTGTGGTTTATTGTGAAGCACACTGTGCAGTGGTCGCTTGTTCCCAGATGTCTACTGACTTCTAAATTTGTGATCCTCTCTCCATTTGAGAGTACCAGGTCTAATATTGCTCCCTCCCGAGTGGGTTCCACCACTAGCTGTCTAAGGCATGCCCTCTGTAGGGCATCGAGAATGACCCTGCTCTTGGATGTGGCTGCAGTCCATGTGGCCCAGTTAACATCTGGCATATTCAGGTCCCCCTGAGTCATGAGAGGAGAAAAGGAAGAAGCTGGAGAGGAAGTGGTGCATAGGAAAGTGTATGCTCAAGAGGAGGATGAAGAATTAGTGGAGTTTGAAAGTGTGATGTGAGTTACACCGTTGTCTTGTGGTGATGAATGTGGTATAGAGCAGTGGTGGCCATCTTAGGAGGAAAGGGCAAAATAAAAAAAAAACAGAATGAAAAGAGATAAGCAAGAAAGGAAGTTTCTCTGTCACGGAACTCTAAAACCAAGCCCCAACCTTCACTTCAGCCACAAAGTATTGTGCCACCTGCAGCTGCCCATCCCCCACAACATAGTTCCAAACTGCCCCAATAACAATCATCTCACAGTCATTCCTCTGTTCCTACAAAAAAAAAACCCAGGCCGCTGTCACTAAAAAGCCAAAGAGATACTCTGCAGTTTGGATGTATTTTATGACGGACACAATGACTCCACTGAAAGCATGTTGCAATCAGTGTGGTAGAAAAATCTGTTGGGTTTCAGGTTACTCAAACAATGGGAGTGAGTATTCTGGGTGATCATTTAAAACATGAACATGGGTACCTTCCATTAGTCAGGTCAGAGTCAGACTGAGGGCCGGCAGGGACAGTTGGGTATGGGAAGTGGGATATGATGATTTATTCAAGTAATCAAGCCACCATGTCAGCACCAAACTGATGTGTCTCCAGGTACTGGTGCTGCTTTAGAAGGAGTTCAGTCCAATCACCATCAGCCAGAGCTAGGCCCAACAGTACTGGTAATGAATTAGTAACAAAACAATATGCACTGTTTGGGTAATTCTATTGCAGCACAGGCCAGCCCAGTGGTGCTGAGGGTTGAGGTGCTGGATGCCACACCTCACGCCACGCCGGCGACCCAGGCTCGGGAGCGAGCCTGGGTTGCCGGGGGTCAGCAGGGGAGGGAAGAGATCGAGCATCCAGTGGACTGCTCTCTCTTCTCTGGGAGGGTTCAGGGGTGCGTCTGCTCACTGAGTGACCTCTGGCGGTGGCTGAGGGGTGCCAAATGTAGCAACGCTGGCAGATGCCTGGGGGCAGAGCTACAGCACCTCGTTGCCTTGCTGGCCATGCTCCGCAGGGAAACAGACAGGGAAAAAATGAAAAAACCCCTGCCACACATTGTGGAGATGATGGGGGTACAAGGGACATGGTCTACATCCCATCTGTCAGCCCCGTGACCAGAGGACTCCATGGCTGACCCACCACCCAAGGTAGGACCTCTCTAATTACAGAAAGGCCTTCACGGGAGGACAGGCCCGCCCCGGGGGGGGGGCTAGGTCTGCCTGGGTGGTTGAGGGAGTTCCTCTGGTCAGTAGCGGTTGGGTTGGTTCAGGCAAGGGAGTAGAGGACACTGTCGAAGGTATAGTCCGGAAGATGCCCGAGGTGTGAGAGAGCATAAAAAGAGCTACAAAAAAAAAAAATGTTATTGCTGCACTAAACTGCCACATAATCACCCAAGCTCTGTATGAATGAAGCAACACATTGGTGACATGATGGCCCTTGATCTTTGGCCATTCTCCATGGAGGAAGGCACTGGTTTTCTAAGACTCTTGTGGGACATCAATACCAAATACAACATTCCATCACACTTCATGTTTTCCCAGCATGTTATCCCCACTATGTACAAGGCAGCATGCATAGCCATGGTAACAGTTCTGAAGGTGGCAGGGGGAAGGGGGGACATGCGCATTTTACTAGTGGCATCTGGAGCAGTAGTGCAAACCAAAACTTCCTGAGTCTCACCACCCATTGGGTTGTCTCAAAATCAAGCATCACCATCATTTCCATAACACCACCACCACTACCTGCAGGACTTATATTAAAGAAGACAACCACACAGAGACATAGTAATAGAGAAAATGCTTACTTACTGTGGTAGTAATGAAGGAGAAGCACAGTGGAGAAAACATTCTACAGTTCAGTCAATCACTGCTAGACATCTGGATATACCCATACCATCTGAATGGGGCATCTTTGTGATGGACAGTAACAGTAACATGATGAAGGTGATGGATGGAGATTTCAGTCATGTACCTTGTTTTGCCCATGCACTAAATCTGGTGGGTCATGTGCTTGATGAACATGCACAGTTACAAGAAATCCTTGATTCTGTATGGGACATTCTTAAATGCTTGCACTGTTTCCCCAGATGTACATAAGAACTTAAGAATGTGACGGCAGATGGGGATCATTTGATCCATCTAGTCTGCCCGTGTGTTTGTTTAAATACCCCCAGGATATACTTCTTTGTTTCAATATCCCACACTGCCTATCCCAAGATAGATTGAATTCCCTAACCATCTTTGCCTCCACCACCTCCTGTGGCAGTCTGTTCTAAGGCTCCACGACCTTTTCTGTGAAGAAGAGCTTTCTGACATTGCTTCAGAATTTACCCCCCACTAAACGTCTGTTGTGCCCTCTGGTACGTGCCTCTTTATTCTCATTGAATAGGCTCTGCTCCTGTGCTAAGCTGATTCCTTTGAGGTATTTAAAAGTCTGTATCATATCTCCCCTGTCTCTTCTCTGTTCCAAGAAGTACAAGTTTAATTGCCTAAGTCTAGTCTCATAGGGTTCATGGTGGAGGTCTTGGATTATCTTTGTAGCTCTTCTTTGCACCGACTCTAATCAGTTTATGTCCTTTTTAAGGTATGGTCTGCAGAACTGGATGCAGTACTCCAGGTGAGGCCTCACCAAGGACCTGTACAACGGGATTAACACCTCTTGCTTTCTTCTTTTAATACCCCTGTCTATGCATCCTAGAATGCTGCTTGCTTTTGTGATGCCTTTTCACATTACCTTCCTACCTTTAGGTCATTTGATACCATGATTCCAATGTCTTGTTCAAGGTCGGTGAAGGCTAATGTTTCACCACTCAATGAGTAATTTGTCCCTGGGTTTCTTTTTCTCAGGTGCATGACTTTGCATTTTTTGGCATTGAATTTCAACTGCCAAGTCTTGGACCATTCTTCCAGTTTCTTTAGGTCCAACTCCATCCTTTTGGTCCCTTTCTGCATGTCCACCCTGTTACAGAGTTTAGTGTCATCTGCAAACAGGCTTACCTTTCTCTCTAATTCATCTGCAATGTCTCTGATGAATATGTTCAAAAGTATTGGTCCCAGCACCGACCCCTGTGGGACTCCACTGGTTACTTTCTCTTCCTGTGATAGAGCACTGTTTGCTAGAACATTTTGGGTCCTCCCCTGTACAGAACTCCTTTGTCATTACCAGTAGAAGCAAGATGCCACCCCCAACACTGCTTAATTAAAGGTGTTTCCACGCAGTCACACTTTGTTATATGGTGTAGAGACTCATGGAAAAGAAAGCTGTGTTTGGGGCTATGGGGTTTGATGAGGTGGACTGCAGTGGATATCTGTCATGGGTTGTTGGGTGCACTTATGTGTTCTGCAAAAGCTCATTCACATTCTGTGACCATATGAACAAGGAACCAAAGATTTCTGTACAGAGTCAGAAACACTTATGATCATTCCCATGATGAGTCTACATGAATGTCTTACACACACCATTGTTAATAATTCTTCTACAGCAACTCAACAAAGTAAGGCTGATGCCGGTAGCCATGGGGGCACTGGTGGGGGTGCTGATGATGACCGCGACAATGCTGGTGGAAGAAGTGAAACCACAAATTGCTGCACACACAAAATTGTAGGTAGAAACATACTGTAGTCAAGGCCAAAGTAAGGGGCAATACTCTCTGTGCAATTTATTTATAAGCAGCAGTCTGCTGCAAGGCCTCACATCTTCATGTCAGTTAATGCATGTTGTAGTCACAATAAGGCAGAAAACAACAGCGTGGTCCTGTAACAGCTACAACAATGTGCAAAAGGCAAAACTAGCCACAAATAGGTAATACCTGAGGGCTACCTCTCACCAGTTGCCCCAGTGCTTTGACTCACCAGAGTCTTCATCTAGCCCCCTGAAATTTCCCTACTGTTTAGAGTTTATTGTTTAAGCCAATTAGACATGGCAGTTTTTGTATAAAACCAGAGGATGTTGTTTTTCTTTGTTTTTATTTTGTATTAGTCCTTTTGTTGATTATAGTGCTTGATTTTGTGTTATTATGATGGATTGATATTTATCTTTTATTAAAAATTCTCCTACTCTTCTTCGATAAGTGCATGGGATCTTTAACTTCTGCCTGTAAAAGTCACCAGAGATGGGCCAAGGGTACCTTGGTTTAATATCTCACTGAAAGGATAGTGACTCAACATTATAGCACCCCCTCCCATGCTGCACTACAGTGTCAGTTATAGGTATTACTTCAAGTACATGGTGTGGGGCTCGAACCCATGACCTTTCAATCCACCAGACCCAGAGGCACTTGGTAGCTCTGAAACTACTGAAATGATTTTTATACAACATGAACCCACCCTGCCATGAATGCTTTGCATGCCACGTTCTAAACCCCTAGAGTTAAAAACAGCTGTGGTATAAGTGGCTAGATATAGGGGGTTTAGCATAGTAGTGCCTACTCAACCCAAACTGTAGTCCCACAATATGAAAAAAGATGCCATCGATGGAAGGTCAAATATTGGGAAAAGCAATACAATGCCATAAATTTAATGTATTATATTTGTTCTGTAGTTGATGAATTATTGTATGTTCTGGGGTATATTATTATATTATTTGAAAATCTATATGCCCCGGGAGGATAAAGTAACTAGCATGGAGGTTAAGTAGAGACTATAGGGGGTATACGCCTTAAGGTAAGCAATGAATATTTATAACTTTAGCTGAGCGGCTTGCACAATTATGGCCTTAGTGTTCACTATATAATCCCTTTTATATCAGCTCAATACTTCTGAGCTGTTAGGTCTACGTTCAACCATAATGTTTGTATCAATAGCATATCAGACGGCTCCCAGTGAGAGAGCACTACTGTATACCTCTTAGTAAATACAAGAACATTTTGAATGATACATCAAATGATCTAATCAATAAATGTAAAAGTCAGCTCCATCTTAATAAACAGTAACTTTGCACTGCATTCAGCACAGCAATATTTTGGACAATGATGGCTTGCCATTAAACTTGTGAACTTCTTAAATTTAAACAGGACAGAAGGGCTACAGAAACATGCTACATGCTGCAAACATCCTGACACTTGTTCCCTGACATGTCCCACTTCTTTGCTACCTATGACAGCAAGAACACTGCCACAAGGCTATCACAGTTTTAGAAAAGAAAAATGGCTGGGGCCCACTAGCTGTCACTGTTAAAATAAAACTTTTGCTCCCAGAGCTCAGGTAAACTGTAATTTGTTCAAGAATACACCGTTAAGTCTTACAAACTGTATTCAACTTGGTAAAATATAAATTTTTAGCAAATAAAGGTATTTAAAACAGTATTGTTAGCACAGGGTATATGCTGTGCAATACTTACCCCATGAATATTCAGAGTCTGACCGAGAGGTCTACCTTGGTTACCAGAATGTCCCGTTTTATCTTTTCCAGCTTTTTTTCTGCTTCCACTGGATCACTGAAAATGTTTTCCCACAAAAACAGACCTTAAGGTGGGCAGGTAGCTGGAGAAAATGAGTAACGCCAGGTTCACACAACCCCGCTGTGACACTAGCAAAAGCTCTCCTGCGTTCCCATGTGTAGAAGCTGAAGTCAAGTAACAATGAACAGTGGTATTTCCATCAACATGTAATATGCTGCATTCCTTTGCTTTCAAAAAGAGTCGCTCTTTCTGCTGCAGTCCCCCGGCTGCAACTAACAATGTACGAGGTAGTTCAGTGTTTGCTGGATTTTGACAAGGGTTAATCTGATATGCCCGAGGCACTGAAAAATGGGTTGACAGTATAGCCTAGAGGTTAGAGGAATGAGGTGTGAACCAGCTTGGTACATCCAGCAGACCAGACCTGTGTTTGATTCTTACAACCTCCACTTGCATACTGTGTGACTCTGAGCAAGTCACTTAACCACCCAGTGCTTCCAGGTCGCCCCTGAAAACAAGCACTTGTGCCTAGTGGGCCTTACATGGTTACCAAAGACAAAAAAAAATAAAAAATATCCTGCCAATCACCAAACCAAGTGTAAAAAGTTCAGTTGCATATAGGACCAGAATTCTGACCCTCCAGTCCTCCAGTATGCCTAACAGATGAATGTTGGTAGCTCAAACAGGGTTCTCCAGACTCTCCAAGCGATACTGGAGAATCTTGTTTTCTTTGCCCAGGCCACTAACTGCTGTACAAGTTTTGTTTGTGGAATATGTAGCTAGTATTGTCTCAAAGGCCAGTTGCCTTTGTTTCATGGACTGTCAGTCCTGAGTTGAACGAGTCCACTTTTGAGAATAATTTCTTTACCACTCCTAAGACTGCATCTTTTATGGCCTTCAGGCTTGGCTCGGCCTCCTAGGAAGTGTTGAGATGCTGCCCACCCCCTGCTGTAGTACCGGCCAGTGAAGGTTGCTTCCTCTTCCTGAGTTCATTAAGCGACTAGTTTCTTGGCAAAAAGCTCCTCTACAGAAAGATTGGCTTGAGTTCTATTTGATCAGGTAGATGAAATTATGAAGAACCCACATTAAATCATCATTTTTAATAATAAAGAGGCATTAAACAAACAGAGCTCACCAGAGAGCGTCTGCTGGGGTTGGTTGCTGACTCTGCCCCCCTGCCTTTCACAGACTGAAGGGGTGGCTGCAGAGTAACCTTGACCTGCCCTATGCATCATCTTGGATGCTGGATCCTTCATGTGAAACATAGAGCATGTAAGCAATTTGGGCATATTTATCAAGAACTTTTCATGGAAATTTCACTAAACACCAACACAGTTTCTTCCTAAAGACCGTTCACCAACCAGGATAGTTATAACACATGAGGATGAGTGGTATCATACAGTGAATAAATTGGAAATGTATAGGTGGGGGGACTCTCACATCTAAATTTTTAGATGGGGGAACTGTTATTTCTTGTGGTTGGAACTCTCCTATTGTAGTCATTGAAGACAACAGAGATGCAAGAAGTCATGCAATTCTGTATGGGTTGGGGGAACTGAGTTCCAGTGTGCTCCTCTCCAATTTAACCCAGATATTATGTCTACACTGGAGCTAAATATTTTAGAGGTTGTTACCTAACTCCAAAATACCCCAGGTAAATGCGCACAGTGTTTTGATTCAGCATGCTTTGCTTAACTGGGGAGTGGTATATAGCTTAAAATGGGAAAAATGCACCATAAACTAAAAAGAAAAGACTTTTTTTTAACTCTTTGGTAACCGGATTGTGGGAATCAAACCCAGGTCTGCTGGATGTAACAAGCTCATTCATAGCTCAAACTCTAACCTTAACTTACCTGTGCAGTTATATTGTAACAACTGCATGGCCATGCGATTCGATTCTATCGTGCAAGATATAGAATTTCCCTTTTACCATTTTATACAACTTTATTTTTTTGTCTTTTATATAAGTTGTAGCTCAAAATGCTTTACAAGAGTGTGCAAAAAGAAAAAGGACATTAACAGTATGTACTATAGCAGTGTAATAAGAGAATTATGTTAAAATGCCACATTATGTAAGCAGTAAGACACGAGAGGGTCTGTAATTATGGGCCAAAACATTGCAAGCCTCAGGTGTACATTGCATGCCTTTGAACATACCTGAGAAGTCCAATTATCTACCATAATTACACAACCCTGATGTGTTTTTTTGTGCTTATAAAATGACCTTTAAATTAAAAAAGAATTCATGTAAAAGAACACCCATGAAATTATGGTGAATAAGTATATGGTTCTGGCTTGTTCCGAACAATCAGATGCTTCATTCATCTATACCATTTTACACACTATTTTATAAACAGAAGGTGACAGGAAATGATCTTTGCAACATTCACTGCCCATTCTAGGCCTTGAGCATCAACCATTCCATTGAGAAGCCAAGCCATCCTGTTCCTCCCTGTCTGTCCAACCCTCCAGGGTAGCAAAACATCTTTAATCCAGTCAATGGATAAGGTCCTATGGTCTCTTAGAGGTTAAAGTCTTCCTCTTCACCTCCAGAATCCTCCTCTGTGACTATGAGGTCAGGATTATATTCCTCCTTATTAATAGGGTGAGACATAGGAGGCTCATTTGGCAACACTGGTGTTGCCAGTTACTGAGGAGGTAGTTCGACATTGGGAACTGCCAGAGCATCAGTTGTTATCGATGACATCAACAGACATGGAACCTGCAGGAAGTGCGTGGCAATCATCACCAGTAAAGTAGGAAGCAAATGGCAGAAAAATTCTGATGCCATTGTTAACACTACTTGTGAGTCAACAATGCCTGTGACAGGGGTCAAAGCGACTGTCAAGGGAACAGATGAACTGATTCCATTGACAGATGCTGCCCAACGTTAATAGTGGGAGCACCTAAGCCAGGTTCTGACCTTGGTGTCACTGGGACAGACAAGGGGCTGGAGAGATTGAAGATGCTGATGTGACCTTTGACAGTTACTTACCATCCATTGATCTTGAGTGATATGAAGGTCAGGACCGGACCAGGTAAACAGGTGTCATCTCCTTACTTTTGGAGTTGTGCCATTCCAGTGTCGAGGACTTCATCTCTCTTTATTTTCTTTTTTCAGTCACTGAGGACAATTTTTCTTTAAACACCAAACACTTCGTGAAAACCATTGCCATGTCAGTATTCAGATGGGTAGGAGAAGCTGGGGAAAAGCCCAGGCATTTCCATGAGACATCCCATTTTCCTTTGGACAAGAAAAGTTTTATAACTTTTTGTCAGCATCTCCTGGTAGCCTGCTTGAATCCTTGATAAATGACGCAGGCCTTCATGTTGTGGCCTAGGCTCTGACAGCAAACACACAAAGTGTGGCTGTCATCCTTTTTTTTTCATCATTTGTTTATATTCCTGGAAGTCTGGAGCAGCTGCTCAGCCATGTCCCACCCTCGCCCATCATTGCTCACCCCTCCTGGGACTCACCTTGACCTGATCCCCATAGATTACCCCTGTGGTGGGGTCTTTGATTTGATTTTTATTTGTATATGGGTAAGCACACTGGGATACAATCCCTTTTACAGGTACGACCCGTGGTCAATCAAAATACCATCTTCCCCCAAAGTACACACCCAAATGGGTTGAGGCATCCTGGGTGATGGTGCAGGTCTGTGGATGAGTGGGTAGATCTTCATTAAGCCCCAGCTTCCTTTCTCCACCTTTATTTTCACCCACGTTCCCTTCCACAGCCAACGTGATACATGTGTGTAGAGGCATGCATGCATCACCCAGTCCACAGTCCCTCCCTCCCTTCCATGCTGCACACCCTGCACTACCCCCAGCCAATATAATGCAAGAAGGGTGATGTAACTGAATCCTGAGGTTCTCGGTGGGGTGAAGCCTGAACATCTGGAACATGAGCTCAGTAGTTGCAGGGAATGAGCCCAGTGATCACTGGGGCACAAGCCTGGGTGAACCCTATATGATGAGGGAGTGTGAGCCCAGTAGGAAAGGGGCATAAGCCTAGTAGGCACACGCATTAGCTGAGTGTGTGTTGGGGTGTAAGCCTGTGTGTCAGTGGGGTTTGAACCCAGTCATTGTGGACAGAAGCCCAGAACTGGGACAGGAGCCCAGTAGTTGTGGGGTGGGAGCTCAGACATAGAATAAAGGCCCAAGCAACAAGGCCCAAAGAGATATCCAAACTGGATTCCAGCTACAGCAGTGGCCACCAAGGGCCCAGCTGACCCCCAGAAGTGGTAGCAGGGTAAGGGGTATAAGCTCAGTAGTCACACGGCATTAGCTGAGTGTGTGTTGGGGTGTAAGCCTGTGTGTCAGTGGGGTGTGAACCCACTCACTGTGGACAGAAGCCCAGAACTGGGGCAGGAGCCCAGTAGTTGTGGGATGGGAGCCCAGACATTGGATAAAGGCCCAAAGAGACAGCCAAACTGGAGTCCAGCTACAGCAGTGACCACCAAGGGCCCAGATGATCCTCAGAAGTGACAGCAGGGCAAGGGGCAGGAAGGAAACCCACTCCCAGGCAACCCCCAGAAGAAGGAAGTGGGGGGGGGAGCTGCATGGAGGAGCAGGCAGAAGGAAGCAAGGCCTCATAAAGAATACCCTGGGCTAAGACAGGCAGAAAGGAGGAGGAGCAAAGGCCAGGAAATACCTGGAGGACCAGAATCTGCAGGAGGTGGACTTGTGAAACGGGGCAACAAACAAAGGCAGCAGGTAAGCCAGAAAATAAAATGCACGCACAGAAAGTGGCCAGCAGCTGAATGACCAGTGCAGCATGAAAACAGAGCTGCAATAGACACTCCAGGGCCACATGGCAAAAGAAGAATGAGCAGAAAGAAATGAGGAGGGTGAACAGAAGAGCCAAAAGCCATATGGCAGCAACCATTAATAAAATGAGCGACCAGAGGATGCTTGTCATGTATGACCATAACACTTGGTAAGGGGCATGATGAGGTCCTCCATGGTCCCACTGAACCATAGGCAAGCATGCTATTTTAAATTTCTTTCTGCCTAAATTGGCTATTTTCTTTCTTTATCTCTATGGAAAAGGTGCTCTGTTATTCTGTATATTAGAACTCTCATGTAAATTAATCAAAACCCCAGATGCCAATTTGGAATCCCAAGATTTGGTTCCTATGAACTGCATGCAGTGCATTGCCTAAATAGGCTTCTTTAAAATAAAGTAGTAAGTAGTAGTCATTTTATTTCTAATGCTGCCCTTCCCCGAAGACCCAGGGCACCTTACAATAAAGTGAAGAAGTAAGACAGCATATTGTATAAATAAACTACAGACATTTACAGAATAAATCAGACATGTTAAAAATAACTAAAATTTCAGCTGGGATGGTAACCAATATGGAATATACATTACTCACCAAAGGCTTGGCTAAAAGGATGTGTTTAGAGTCGACCCCTCTTAAGGGATCTCCATCAAGGAACCCTTGAGAGTGAGTTCCAGAGAACTGGGCCAGCCACCTAAAGTGCTTCCATCTTGGAAATTCACAAGTGATTAAAGGGAAGCATGCTGCATGAGTGCCACATCTCTCACAAATGCCTAAATTCGAACTCTAGCATGTTCTACTCTTGTTTAAGTCACAAAATTCAAATTACATTTCTCACAGTGGGTGCTGCTGGTTTTGTGGCATGTAACAGAGTCCAGTCCATTGTAAATCTTTGAAAAGTTAGAATTTCTTTCTGCCTAAATTGGCTATTTATGTTAACTCCATGGAAAAGGGTATATCTAAGTCTTCATGTCAAAGCCCTTGTGTGAATTAGCTAACCTACCTGAAACCATGGTGGAACCCTATGGTTTGGTCCTAATTATGAACTGTCTGCAGTGACTTCTTTTATAGAGTGCGTTACCTAAATTGGCTTCTTTAAAATAAAGTGCTTTCTCCTAGGAAATTCACTAGCGATTAAAGGGAAACATGCTACTGGAGTGCCACACACCTCCCAAATGCATAGGTGTGACCGTGCTCTGATTGTTGTCCCCTGTCAACAGCTCCCTCGTACACATGGGACAGGGCATGGGGACAGCAGTAACAGTGGGCAGTTATTGTAATGGCACACCACTGGATGTGGAAATATGGAGGAGTCCCGCTAAAAGGGTCTTGTCAGAGTCCTCTTCTGTGTCTGTGATGAGGTAGCCCTCATTGTCCTTGTTCAAATACAGCTTACAGGGCCTGTGACTGTTCCAAACCCAATCTGATGTCCTCTGTCACTTCATCGGCAGGTGTTTGATCACCTGGCAGTCCCACTCAACCTCCTCCATGTCCAAATCACTGCCATTGTCACCTGTGATACAGATATGAATATACAGGCATGGTCAGTGGAGCTCACGTCAAAGACAAGTCAGTCACTGTGAGTGACAGTATACAAATGCAAAAGACCTGCTGGCCTGCACACATCATGTGACTTGTAACACATGCAGGTAAACACTGTGCGACTGGCTCATGTGGCCGTATGCCCCATCACCAATATTGTGCCACCACAGTACACAAACACTCAGTAACCAACACGTGAGTTACTTTCATAGGTGAAGGAAAAGAAGTAGCCAGTCACGCCATGTAAAATTCAAAAATGTTTCTTTTTTTCTTCTCTGTTTTCAATCAGATCCTCTTTAAACCAACGTTTCACCTGTTTAGCACAGACCACCAGACATACTGCACTTCACTCTGTGAAGCTCTTAACTAGAAGAGCTCATCAATGTATATGGCCTTGGCCTACACACTGAGATAAAAAAATGGACTGCCTAGGAACCATAGATTGTGACACAGCATGCCTCTGTAGATGTGCGACACTTCACATTAGAGACCACTTGTCTGAATATGTGAGCAGATAAAGCGTTTAACCCTCAATCTTGAAATTGGGCACATTAATTTGAAAGTTTGTAAAGAACCGCGTTACCTATCAAAGTCCTCTACCCTGAAGAAGCCTTTAACAGGCGAAACGCTGGTTTAATGAGGATCTGATTGTAAACAGAGAAGAAAAATTAAAAAATAAACTTTTTTGAATGTTACATGGTGTGGCTGGCTAATTCTTTTCCTTCTTCATTGAATTTGCCCACCGGTCCCCGAACTCTATGAACAGTATACAATTGGGAGGGAACCCACATTCTCTTCTCTTTTTCAAATTACTTTCATAGGCACCATGCCCACATGTGATTCCAAGTGTGTATTACACTATTACTGTACACTCACATTGGTGCAAAGGACCACAAGCATTGGCAAACCCACCAGGAAAACCCTCAACTGCATCCCTCTGCAGGTGGATGCCAGCAACTCCTCTTCTGGTGTCAGTGTGTGTGCCACGTCTTGTCTCCTGTTGGCTGGCACGTGCAACAGAAAATCTCTCCTTTGTGCATACGTGCTTGCTGCTTACCCTCTTCTTGTTCTCAATCACACTCCTGGCTCTACCACCACAGCATTACCTGCTCTTGTAAGCTCCCTCCATTCCCTCTCCTCTTTACCTGCTCTAGTGGACTCCCTCCATATACTCTCTTGAAATGCACCTGGGATGCTGTTCTAATCCAGGATAGCCTCCCTGGCTACATAGTCCCTGACAAGAATGGTGTACCTGTACTCTTCAGGGGTATGACAAGGCCTGCATTTCTTGCCCAGTCCCTCCTGGCTGGCCAATGCATCACCTCCTGTGTAATTAGTGGAAGCATGTGGGCATTACGATAACTCATTTACAAACAAGACTGCGTTCAACAGTCAGGTGTGGAAAGCATTTACAAAAACACCTACTGCAGTGTTTCTCCAACTCTTATGCCAAGTGTGATGATTGCTCTGGCTGCGCGTTTTTATGTGCTGACACAGGCCACAATGGTATGTTAATCCAAATAAATGATATGCAGGTGATGACTTTGCTTCCTGCATGGTTAATGTGCATATTTGCATATTACAGCCTACCCAATACAGCAAAACACTGCTTCTGTGTGGGCAGTGTGATCTGCAATGGCCATGCATGCTCGTTGCTAGGGCCCTTCTGTCATTGTGTCATCCTGGCAATCACTGTGGGAGCATGCATTTGTGTTCTGTTCACAGTATGCTATGTTGTGTGCACTGCCTCACTTGGCACATCTGCATCAAGAACATCTGTTAGGAGGTGTCCACTGGTCTCTGTACTGTATCACAGAAACAGAATCTGTTGGCAGATAAGGACCCCTTGGCCTATCCAGTCTTCCCATTTTTCCCTGCCTCTACTGTCATCGTAGACACTAACTGATCTCTGGCTATGCTTGAAACCTATCACCCCCACCACCTCCATTGAAAGACTTTTCCAGGCATCCACCACCCTTTCAGTAAAGTACTTCCTTACATTCCTCCAAAATTCCCCCCTTCCAGTTTCATTGTAAGCCCCCTTGTTCTTGTGCACCTTCACTTCTGAAAAATAGTCCCATCCTGTACCTTATTCACCCCTGTGAGGTATCTACAGGTCTTTATCATGTCTCCTTCTCCCTCCTCTTTTCGAGGCTATACATATTGAGATCCCTCAGTCTATTCTCACAGGGCTCCACACAGCCCTTGCACCATTTTAGTTGCCCTCCTCTGAACAGCATCTACCCTGTCTATGTCTTTCCTGAGATGTGGTCTCCAGAATTGGACACAATACTCCAGATTGGGTCTCAACAGCGATCAATATAGTGGGAACACCACTTCTCTCCTTCTGCTGGTAATACTCCTCCCTATGCAACTCAGCATCCTGCTGGCACTACCTGCTGCCTTGTCGTACTACCTCGCCTCCTTGATGTTATCAGAGTGATTACCCTAAGGTCACATTCCTGTTTGGTGACTGTCAGAACCACTTCCCCCATTCTATACACCACCTCTGGGTTTCTATGTCCAGGTGCACAATTTTTCACTTTTCACATTGCAACTCAGCTGCCATACTCTTGACCACTCCTCGAGTTTTCTCCCTCTGGAGTATCTACCCTATTGCAGATTTTGGTGTCATCTACAAAGAAGCATACCTTCCCTACCAGCTTTTCTGCAGTGTCACTTATAAAGACATCGAAGAGGGCTGGTCTCAGTACTGAGCCCTGAAGTACCCCACTGGTCACTCTCCCCTCCTTAGATTGAGTGCTGTTTACCACCACCTTCTGTCATCCATCCATCAACCAATTTGGTACCCAGTTAATCACCTTGGGTCCCACCCCCAAACTGCTCAGTTTCCTTATATACCTCCCATGTGGTACAGTTTTGAAAGCCTAGCTGAAGTCTAAGCAGGCCACATACACAGCCCCACCCTGATCTATGTCTCTGGTCACCCAGTCAAAGAAATAGATCAAATACTTTTGACATGTCTCCCCCCATCCTCCACATGAGTGCATGCTGCCTAGGGTCTTGTAACACTCTTGATTCAAGATACTCCACTAGCCTTTGTTTTAAAAGTGTCTCCATTAACTTCCCCACCACTGATGTTAGACAGACCAGCCTATGGTTGCCAACCTCCTTCCTGCTGCCACTTTTGTGAAGCAGGATATCTGCCATCCTCCAATCCTCTGGAACCACCCATTTCCAGTGAGTTGTTGAATAGGGTTGTCAGCGGTGCAGCCAGTACCTCCATGAGCTCCATCAGCACCCCTGCATGTACCCCATCCAGCCCCATAGCCTTATCTACTTTCAGATTCACAAGTCATCTCAGGACTCTTTCCTCTGAATGGACTTGTGTCTACCTCCATTCCCCCCAGTGTCCCTGCTGCTCTTATGTGGTCCATCCCTCTCGCCTTCTACTGTAAAGACTGAGCAAAAGTATCTGTTCTGGATTTTCTGCTTTTTCAAGATCCTCTTCCACATAGCATAGTCTCCCCTGCCCTTTTTAACCTCATAATCCCTCTCGTCTTCTTCTTTTCACTTTTGCATCTAAAAAAAGATCTTATTCCCTTTAATTACCCCTTTGGCTATCCTTTCCTCAGTTTGTGCCTTTGCACCCCTCACCACCTTCCCTTCTTCCCTCTGCCTTTCCTGGTACGCCTTCCTATCCACTTCCCTCTGTGTCTCCTTGTACCTTCTGAATGCTACCTTTTTGGCCTTTACCATTGCAGCTACTTCCCTCGAGAACTATAGGGGTCTCTTTTTCCTCCTGGTTTTGCTCACTTTTTTCACACAGAGGTTTGTTGCCTTCACTGTGCCATCTCTTAATTTGTCCCACTGTTCCTCAACCCCACCCAGCCAATCCCTCTCCCCAGCTAAGTTGTCTCTGAGGCATTCACCCATTTTTTTAACAAATCTGCCTGTCTGAAGTCCATGACCATCGTCTCTGTGAGGTCTGCTTCTGCTGCTATCCTAGCTGGAAGAGTGGGGCAAAAAAGCAGACGCACTTAATGACTACTTCTGCTCAGTATTTGTTAAGGAGAAGGGGGGGGATACCCAAGGTGGGTGGGAGGGTAGGAACAAGGGGGGCAACAGATGGAAACATCACAGAAGGTAGAGTGCTGGAAGCATTAAGGGCATTAAGGGAGGACAAGGCACCAGGACCAGATGGCATCCACCCCATGGTAATGAAGGAGCTAGCAGAGGTCCTGGTGGGGCCCTTGGCAGGCCTATTTAATGCCTCGCTGGACTCGGGGTGCATACCTCAGGAATGGAGGGTGGCCAGCATGGTTCTCCTCCATAAAAGCGGCCCCAAGGATGAACCAGGGAACTATAGACCAGTGAGCCTCACGTCCATTGTGGGAAAACTAATGGAGACAATCCTGAAGGAGAGGCTAGTGTCCCTGCTGGAGCCCAATAGGCTACAGGACAGTAGGCAGCGTGGCTTTGTCACGGGCAGATCCTACCAAACCAACATGGTAGAATAGTATGACTGGGTGACTAGGCAAATGGACAGGAGCTATGCAGTGGATGTCATGTACCTGGACTTCAGTAAAGCATTCGATTTGGTGCCACATGGGAGACTTAGAAGTAAACTAGACGGCACAGGGGCAGGTGCGAAGATGGTGAGATGGGTGGCAAACTGGCTGCAGGGAAGGTAGCAAAGAGTGGTGGTGGGAGGGGAACTCTCATCCCCAAGGGCAATGATAAGCGGGGTTGCACAGGGGTCGGCGTTCGGGCTAGTATTATTTGGGATATTTATTGCAGACATTTCTGTGGGCATCAAGAGCAAGATCAATCTACTTGCTGACGACACCAAGATGGGAGTGGTAGTGAATGACCTAGAGGGGTGGCAGGGTTTGGAGGATGATCTGACAAAGCTGGAGACCTGGTCAGATACCTGGCAACTGGGGATCAATGCCAAGAAATGCAAGGTGCTGCATTTTGGGGCAAAGAATCTCAAGAGAAAATACCAGCTGGGGGAGTGCAGCTAGCCGAGACTGAGGAGGAGAAGGATCTGGGAGTGATCATTATGGGTTCAATGAACAACTCAGCACAGTGTAGGAAAGCAGCAGCAAGGGCCAACAAGGGCAGCCGCCAGGGCCAACAAAATACTGGGTTGTATCACAAGGGGTATAACCTCAAGGAGAGGGGAGGTGATTCTACTGTTGTATAGATCACTGGTGAGACCTCACCTGGAGTACTGCATGCAGTGCTGGCGCCTGTACCGGAGGAAGGACATTAAACTACTGGAAGGGGTGCATCACAGAGCAACAAAGATGATCCAGGGTTTGGGAGACTTACCATACAAAAGTAGGCTGAGAGAGTTGAACATGTTCTCACTGGAGCAGAGGAGGGACAGGTGGGATATGATCAAGGCCTTCAAGTACAGGAGAGGAATAAGTAAGACTGGTACGGCAGGACTATTCAAAGTAAGGGTGGGAAGGGACACTTGAGGCCATGATATGAGATTGGAGGGTGGAAGGTTCAGGAGGAAAATGAGAAGACACTTTTTTATGGAGAGGGTGGTGGCAGAGTGGAACGAGCTACTGGCAGAAGTGGTAGCCTGCAGAACAGTGAGCTGCTTCAAGATGGACTGGGACAGGGTAAGAGGGAGGGTCGGGGTAAAGAGGGAGGGAGGGGCAGCTGCAGAATAGGGCTGCTAGCTGCAAAATCGAGCAGACTCCCCCTGAGAAAGATCACACCCTGGTCAAAGCATGGGGACTGTCTGATGGGAGTTGCTTACTCCACATGTGAGGTGATTTGAATTAATCTGAACTTGTACCAGTAAAACCTGTAGGATTTACAATTTGGAATTCAACCTCCACTTTACATTCAGGAGTACAATGTGTTCCTTGGATTTTTCAATAGACCAAAAAGGACTTTTCCTGCTGGCAATTTTCGTATGTTCATATGTTAAACCACACCGTACAGTGACAGCAGGTCCCCAGGTGACACCCACCTTGACATATGCAATACTGTCCCCGTTTGTGAGCACCAGGTCCAGTATTGCCCCATCACGAGGAGGGGCTCTCTGACTAGTTGCCTGAGAAATGCCTCTTGCAGGGAGTTTAGGATGTCACTGCTTCCAGCTGAGGCCATGGCTGGGAGGCTCCAATCTATACCTGGCAGACTGAAGTCCCCCACCAGCAGAACCTCTTCTTTTTTTGCCACTGTGTTAATGGCTTCCCCCAGTGCCTCATCCAGTTCCTTCCCCTGTGTTGGAGGTCTGCAGATCATGTCAGTGTGAACAGAGGCTCTGGCTCCTGCCTTCAGGGTGACCCACAGTACCTCCAACCCCTCTGTTCCCCCCAGTTTTCCTGTATTTCCATCACTCTGATACTCTCCTTTTTACTGCCTCCTCTAGGAGGCAGTATAGTGCAGTGGGTTGTGGCTCTGAGCTGCAGATCTGGAGACCTGGGTTTGAATCCCACAGCCACCTAGGTGCATACTGTGTTATCCTGAGCAAGTCACTTAACTTCCTTGTGCTCCCAAGTCGCATCTGGAAACAAGCTTCGGTTTAGTGTGCTATTCCTGGTTAAACAATGTTCCCTTTCCTTTTACTTACCACACACAGAAACATAGACTGTGATGGCAGATAAGGGCCTCTTGGCCCACCTAGCCTACCCAATTTATTTATTTATTGTTTTACCTTCATTTTTGCTGCAGACCTTCTTGATGTATGATGCTGTCTCCCCCTTACCCCACGATTCCCTTGTGTCTATCCCAGGCATTTTTGAACCCCACCACTGTTTTTGCCCCCACTACCTCAGTGGAAGGCTTTTCCAGGAATCCACCACTCTTTCTGCAAATAAATACTTCCTCACATCTCTCCTGAACCTACCCACCTTCAGCTTCAAATCATGTCATTTTTGAATGAGAAGCGCTACTCCAAATTACCTCCACACAGGATAACCACAGCATTAGATAAACAAAATGACATTTTATTGCAGTGATAAAACAAAGCTTAACAAACAGCAGCAATGGCAGATACAATCACCCACACAGCCATGCACTCTAACCCCAGCGCTTCGGCTCCTAGCCTTCCTCAGGGGGTGTGGAACTGCAATTCCTTGTGCTCAGTGAGGTCCTCTTTTAAACAGACTGGAGCTACAAATCATGTCCCCTTGTTCTAGAGCACATTTTTTCTGAAGAATACTCCTCTCCTGTACCTTATTAACCCCCATGAGGTATTTAAAGGTCTCTCTTATCCTCCCTGTTCTTTCTCTCCTCCAGGGTGTACGTATTGAGCTCCTTTAGCCTCTCTTCATAGGGCTTTTAATGCAGACCCTGCCATATTTTGGTAGCCCTTCTCTGGACCACCTCCACTCTGTCTATGTCTTTCCTGAGATGTGACCCCCAGAACTGGATGCAGTACTCAAGGTGGGGTCTTAGTATCAAGCTATATAGGGGCAACACTCAATGATCTTTCCCTTTTTGTTGACTAGTTTCAGCTTGCTCCCAGTTGATGACCATGCCCTTTGGCCGCAATTCCTGCCCTCTCCAACTTCGCTCCTCACGTTTATCTTCATCTTCCACCCTCCCTCCTACTTATCCCTCTGTTACTCTGTGTTCCCATGTATACATTATACTTATTCTAGCTATTGTATTGATCTACCATATGCCGACCTATTTATTGTTTTGTTCCTATTTCTGTAACTTGTATTTGTTCTCTAACGCGGAACCTTTGTAAAAGAGCCTGGCTCAAAGATACTTGTAATCCTAGTTGTAATAAAATAAAATAAATAAAAAAAAAATAAAATACCACGTCTCTTTTTCTGCTGGTGATACCCCTTATTATGCACCCCAGCATCCTACTAGCCCTCCCAACTGCCTTATCACACTACCTGGCCACCTTTTGGTCATTCAGTATGAGTACCCCGAAGTCTCTTTCCTGCTTGGTCACTGTCAGCCACCACACCTCCTCCCCCCTCCATCCTTCCTGTACTGAATATAGCCTGGTATGTCATGTCCCAATTGTGGCTCCCTGCATATTATGACTCAGTAATGGCCACAAGATCCTGGTCTGCCTCCATCAGGATGGCCTCCAGGTCTGGAATTTTATTTACAAGACTCTTTGCATTTGCACACATGGCCTTCCACACCTTGCTCCCACTCTGCCTGCAACCTCCCTTCCCCCTTGCACCCTGTCTCATGTTTCCCTCTATACAATTGTGTTCCCATCCCATTTGTTCTCTGCTACTCTACTGCTTCCTTTAACATGCTCCCTGGGGGAGTTTCCTCCCTTCGGTTCCACCCTTCCTACTTCTTCAGCCTGTGGTGGGGGACAGTTTATGCATCCCTTTATCTTTCCAACACCCCCTTCAGCTAGTTTAAATGTTCATCAAAGTAACATTTAAACTATTCACTCGGGACTGCGGTTCCCCTCCCAGACTGATGCAGATCATCACCTCTGTATAGACTCACATCATTCCAGGCTGGTCCCCAGTCCCCAGTGAAGGCGAACCCCTCCACTCCTCTCTGCACCATTCTTTCAACCATGAGTTGAAACTTCTGATATGGAGTACCCTAACCTCCCCTTGGCCGTAGATAGGTAGCACCTCAGTGAATGCCACCATGTGCGCTACTTGCCTAGACCCCTTGCCAGTTCCTGAACTCTCCCTGCACAATCTCAGCTTCATCCCCGGGTAGGTTATTAGTCCTCAGAAGGACAATGACATACAGCTCCTCCATTGCCCTGCCACCCTTGTGATCCTTAGGATCTGCTGTCCATCCCTCTGAGCTGTAGTGACAGGTAGTTACCTAACCTTCCTCTCTCCCCCCATCCTCCTTCCAAATCTACCCCCTAACAATTGAGTCCCCCACTCCCACATTGTGCTATATGTAAGGGAGATATATTTCTGCTTCATATAAGAGGTAGCAAGGAGAAGGCTGGTAATTATAGGCAGTCAGTCTGACAGCAGGTGGGAAAGTTAATGGAGATGCTTTTAAAGGAAAAACTTGTGAATTATCTTGAATCCAGTGGGTTACAAGACACAAGGCAGCATGGATTCATAGGGGCGAGATCATGCCAGATTAACCTAACTGATTTCTTTGAGTGCATGACCAGGTAAATAGATCAGGGTGGGGCAGTGGACATGGTCTACTTAGACTTCAGCAAGGCTTTTGACACCATATCACATAGCAGGCTCATAATGAAACTGGATAGTTTGGGGATGGGTCCCAAGGTGGTAAACAGGGTATGAAATTGGTTGACAGTCTAACAACAGAGGGTGGTGGTAAGCAGCACACACTCTGGGAAGGGAAGCGTGACCATTGGTGTACCTCAAGGCTCAGTACTGGGACCATTCTCTTAATGTCTTTATAGATGACATTGCAGAAGAGCTGGAAGGAAAGGTATCCCTCTTTGCAAATCACACCAAAACCTGCAATAGGGTGGACACTCCAGAGGGGATGGAGACAATGTGTAGAGACCTCAGAAAACATGAGGAATGATCAAGGGTATGGCATCTAAGTTTCAGTGCAAAGAAGAGCAAAATCATATACCTATGGCACAGAAACCCAGAGGCAGAGTATAAAATGGGGGGAGAGGCATTGACAATCATTAAACAGGAAAAGGGATGGGTAAGTCATATCTGATGACCTCATGGTGGCAAGGCAAGGTGACAAGGCAGTGAGTAGGGCCAGTGGGATGCTGGGGTGTATAGGGAGGGGTATCACTAGTGGAAGGAGAGAGGTGGTGTTGCCACTGTATGCATCATTGGTGAGACACCACCTGGAGTACTGTGCCCATTTATGAGATCACATCTCAAGGATCTCAATATGTGCACCCTGGAAGAGAGGAAGGAGAAGAGGAACATGATAGGGACCTATAAATACCTCACGTAGGTGAATAAGGTACGATAGGGGAGTATTTTTCAGAGGAGAAGGTGCACAAGAAAAAAGGGGCATGTAATGAAGCTGGAAGGGGATGAATTTTGGAGTGATGAATTTCTTCACTGAAAGAGTGGTGGATTTTTGGAACAGTCTTCCAGTGGAGTTGGTGGGGGCAGAAACAGTGGTGGGCTTCAAGCATGCATGTGACAGGCACAATGGAATCTTGGTAGGGAAGTGTGGGGGGGTAGCTGGAGATCAGGTAGGGTCTGTGGTGACAGTATAGGCAGGGAAAAATGGGCAGACTGGGTGGGCAAGCAGTTCTTCTCTGCCAACAAATTCTATGTTTCTATGGGTTGTTGTCATGTTTACTTACATATTTAAAGGTACACACATGGGAACACAGTCTTGAATGACTCTCCTTGTCAGCACTGGAAGATTGGCTCAATTCTGACCCCAGACATAAGTGAGAACCACAGCGTCAGTTCAGCTGGTGTGCAGGAGGCACCACTGTTGTAGGGACCTTCATGCCGGCATTCCTGGTTAATGGTCACCTTACATTAACCAGATCCTTACTGTCACCAGATGGTGTACTAGGCATAGGTGCACCATCGCATACCTCAGCCTGCTCTCTTTCAGCAGCTGGAAGTCTCCCCAGGCCCTCTGCCAGAGGCAAAGGATGGCAAAAATGCTCACTCACGATAACCCAGGATTAAAGAGATATAGTCGGTCATGATGGTTGTATGCTCCCCAGTTTTATTTCAAAGTAAGAAAAACATGCAACCTCCAGCACATAAGACCAGCAGTAAATACCCCAGCACTTCGAGTTCAAACTCTCTTCCTCAGGGTGCCAGAGGCTGCCTCCCACCAGGAAACCCTTGAGGGGCTTCCCTGTAGGTTACTCACGCCCCGTGTCTCCTTTACACTGCCACCAGAATTAATGAAGATCTACACTAAATGGCCTTCAGACTTCAAATCCTGAGTCATCACCACTGTCCTGGTGGTTCTCTCTGGAAGCTACCAGATAAATAGACAGTTAGTTCTGCTGTTCTCACACACTGGATCCACAGACAACTGCTGCAAAGAGAAGAAATCAGGCTTTCTCAGGTGACCTGGTAAACAACCTGAGATAAGGGTGCCTTGAAATTGCACCTGTACCCTCCTATCACTCTACCGTCTTGATACTTTTCTGCCAGCACCCAACAACTGGCATTCTAAACTCCACCCACTGGCTGTCAGAGGCTCTACCAATCAGTAGGCTTCATGGTCTGCCATTCTAGTAAACAAGCCCTCCCCCATGCTGGCAGGAGAGGGTTGTTACACTTATACAATTTATGTTGTGCAGCAGTAATCTGGAGACTGCACAATATTCATAATCAATCTATTGAGGAGTGGCAGGATGAAGTGCACAACCAGTATCCAGGTATAAAGGCTTAGGCAACAACTAGAAACAGAGAAAATGTTGGCAGACAAAGCCCTATTTGCCCATCTAGTCTGCCCCAGCTGGCCAGGTTATGGAACTGTACCCCTGTCAATCCTTGTTTCTTCTCCTCCCTCCCCCAACTGCCCCATAGGCATGTTTCCTGTGTGCTTATCCCATTGAATCACACCTGTTGCCTTAGTGCAGATGACCTCTTCTGGAAGTTTGTTCCAGTCTGCCACCACTCTTTCTGTAAAAAAGACAACCTGCATCTGTGCACTGTCAATGGCTCAGTAGGTGGCATGTTCACTTCTGGGGCTGGAAGATTGGAAAGTCCTGGGTTCTAGCCCCACACCAGGTAGCTGGAGTAATACCCATAACTGACATTGTAGTGCAATACAAAGGGGGGTGTTACTGCACTGTTGAGGTGCCATCCTGTGGATAAGATGTTACAGTGGCGTGAAAAAGTATTTGCCCCCTTCCTGATTTTCTCTATTATTGCATATTTGTCACACTGGATGTTTTCAGGTCTTTAGACAAAATATAATATTAGATAAAGGGAACCTAAGTGAACAAATAACACTTTTTATTTTTACTTATTTCATTTATTTAATAAAAAAAGTTAACCAACACCAACTGGCACTGTGTGAAAAAGTAATTGCCCCCTAGTTAAATCAACCCAATTAAAGGGATAATTAGAGTCAGCTGATTGAACACAGCCAGGCTTGATTATAGCCAGCCCTGCTCAATATAAACCTCACTTATTTTGGCCCTTACCATCAGAGTCACGTTGCCAGCACAAAGATTCAACGAGCACATTATGCCATGATCAAAGGAAGTTCCTGAAAAGATCAGAAAAAAATTTGTTGCCCTCTATCAGTCCGGAAAGGGTTACAAAGCTATTTCTAAGGCTCTGGGACTCCATCGAACCACAGTGAGAGCCATAATCTCCAAATGGAGAACACTTGGAACAGTAGTGAACCTTCCCAGGAGTGGGCGGCCTGCCAAAATTACTCCAAGGGCACAGTGTAAAATCATCCAAGAAGTCTCAAAGGATCCTAAAACAACATACAAAGAACTGCAGGCTTCTCTTGCCTCAGCTAAGGTCAGTGTTCATGACTCCACAATCAGAAAGAGACTGGGCAAAAATCGGCTTCATGTGAGAGTAGCAAGGCGGAAACCACTGCTAACCAAGAAGAACATAAATGCTCATCTTTCATTTGCCAAGAAGCACCTGGATGATCCACAAGCCTTTTGGGAAAATGTTCTATGGACAGATGAGTCCAAAGTGGAACTTTTTGGACAACATGGATCCCATAATGTCTCACGTAAAGCAAACACAGCATTCCACAGTAAGAACACCATACCAACAGTCAAACATGGTGGTGGTAGTGTGATGGTGTGGGGATGCTTGCTGCCTAAGAGACCTGGATGACTTGCCATAATTAAAGGAACCATGAATTCTGCTCTGTACCAGAAAATTCTTAAGGAGAATGTCCAGTCATCCTTCCGTCAGTTGAAGCTGAAGCGTAGTTGGGTCATGCAGCAAGACAATGATCCAAAACACAAAAGCAAGTCCACATCAGAATGGCTAAAAAGAAGTAAAATTAAAGTTTTGGAGTGGCCTAGTCAAAGTCCAGACTTAAACCCAATAAAGAGGCTATGGCAGGACCTGAAATGAGCAGTTCATGCTCGAAAACCTACCAAATGTTACTGAATTAAAGCAGTTCTGCGAGGAAGAGTGGGTTAAAATTCCTCCACAGCGATGTGAAAGACTGATATTGAATTATAGGAAGTGTTTGGTTGCAGTCATTGCAGCTAAATGTGGCATAACCAGTTATTAAGTGTAAGGGGGCAATTACTTTTCACACAGTGCCAGTTGGTGTTGGTTAACTTTTTTTCATTAAATAAGTGAAATTAAAAAAAAAAACAAGTGTTATTTGTTCACTCAGGTTCCCTTTGTCTAGTATTACATTTTCTCTAAAGACCTGAAAACATCCAGTGTGACAAATATGCAATAATAGAGAAAATCAGGAAGGGGGCAAATACTTTTTCACGCCACTGTAAATCAATGTCCCTTCTGCTCATCTCTGGTCACTGTCAAGGTGGAAGTAAAAGGTCCCATGGTACTAATAGGTGAAGAATAGGGGAGCTTTTATTGGTAAAAGAAAATACATACAAACACAACTGTAAATATGATCAAAATCAGACAGTCATAGTCCCCTCAGAAAACAACTGTCAGTAAAGAAAAATTGCAAACCAAAAGGAAGAAAAACACTAAGCAAAGCCCTCTCCAGTGACACCTCATATGACTTAAATAATATAATGTTAGAAAAACAGAAAAAAAAAATCCACCTCGAACTATAGCCACATAACCTTTTCCAAAAAATCTATGAATTGCTGTTTAGGTAACTATTTGTGTTCCTGATCATATATGAATCTCCCTTAATTTGTGACATTAAGAAGGAGAATGTTCAACAGAACTATTTTTTGTTGGAATAAGGAGCATCTTGCTTGCCAAATGCACCATCTCAGGCATGCCTCGATAACAATTAAGGTACTATAATCCCAAACAGTCCAAGTATCAGGGAAATAATTATATATTACGTTGCCATATGAAATGGAAGAAAATACTGGGGCTTTCCAGAAGCCTCCCAGTTTCGGCCAGAAATCTGAGATACCGGAGCAGGTAAGGAACAAGTTATGCATGGTCTCAATTTCTTGACTACGACTCCTGAAGAGACTGTCCAAAGCACTCTTGTGTTTACCTCTGATCTGTAGTTTTCCATGGGTGCACAACCACACCATATCCCTCATTTTCAGCAGGAATTCTCTTTTTAATTAAGTAAACTTTATTGAAAACACCAATATACAAGAGCAAACGATTAACCAAATACATATTAGAATGAGAACGCATGAAGAAGAAAAAAAACAAAGCAGGAATTCTCTGATCCAGCAGTTGTCTTGTGATCACAGAGGGCAAAATCTCTCTCACTGCATCATAAATAGGTTCTGTAAAAAGAAAGAGGCAATAATACACTTATACAATTTAGCCCTGGGCAAAGAGGAAACTTGCAAAAAAGATCATTTCCATTTTCGTAATTTTAAAAGACAAGGAAGCAGTTTCAGTGTCGGTCCCAGAGGCTGAGAACCACCTGTCTCTCAGAGAGAAAAAAGTGAAGTGCACCCTAACCTTCCAAAAGATACCCAAAACTTGAATGACTGTAACAACATGGGCTTCAAAAAATGTACAAAAAACCCCACAATGGAAACACACTAGGGGATTAAGCATACCCAGGCCACCATCCTTTGGCTTTAAGTAAGCATGGGCTCTTTTTACAGGGTTTAAACAGCTTCCCCATACAAGCCTTAAAAAAATACTATAGAGCTTAGCCTGTAACTCCTTCGGGTGAAGGGAGCAAAACTAATATACAGAACAGTAGGAATTAGGAAAGTCTTGATCATATTGTCTCTTTTAGTCTTGGGCATTGGCCACTTATTCCATTCTGAGACCTTACACTCAGCCGACACCAGCTTGGCCTCCCAGTGAGACCTGACCCTGTTACCCTCTCAAAACTGTTTACCCAGGATCATAATAGGGCCATCCCCAATTTGGATGCGTGAGATATTGTCAGGGCAGACATCCTTCAAAAGACCCATAGCCAATCCTTTGCTCTTTTGCAAGTTGACCCTTGCCCCAGCAACCTTCGAAAAGGACTCTTACACACCTAATGCTACTTCGCAGGGACTCCATGTTTAGAATTAATAAACAGATGTCATCTGCATAAGCCAGCACTGTGGGAAAAATAAATGACAATGCCTCCTGCGACAATCCCACTATCATTGCCAACCACCTTAACTCCCTCTTCACCACCCCTCCTGAGTACAATGGCCCTACCTCCCCCCAAGTTGACCCTGCTACTGGTGACCATCCTTTCTCCCCTCCCCTTGATCTTGCCCCCATCTCTAGGGATGATGTTCTACAGCTCCTCAGACAGATACTGCCCCATGGCTGTGCGCGTCCTGATGGGTTGGAACCTAGGATCCTCAAGCTTGGTGCTTCCCTCCTGGCCACACCCCTCACTCACTTATTTAACCTCTCCATTAGTCCCCTGCTTCTGGAAGTCTGCTACAGCCATTCTCAACTTTAAAAAAGGTGACCCCAGAAACCCTGTGAACTACCGTCCCATAGCTCTTCTTCCCACACTCAGTAAGCTCCTGGAGAAACTCATCCACCAGCAGTTGTCTGCCTTCCTGCTCAAATACAGCCTCCTCTCATCTGCTCAACATGGCTTTCATGCTAGCCATAGCACCACCATTTCCTAGCCCACCTTACTAACGACATCAGAACCGGCATGGACCGTGGTTAACTTACTGGGGTAGTCTTCATTGATTTGTCCAAGACCTTCGACTCAGTTGACCACTCCCTGCTCCTGCTACGCCTCAGCTCCCTCGGGCCTCCAAGTCCACTCTTACTTGGCTTTCTAGCTACATGCATGACCACTCCCAAGCTGTCTCTTTTCACAAGGTCCGCTCCTCCCCTGCTCCCATCACTGTGGGTGTCCCCCAGGGGTCCATACTTGAGCCACTGCTCTTCTCTATTTTCATTCATAATCTGCCCACCATCTCCTCTCGCTGTCGTACCCTGGTATATGCCGATGATCTGGTCCTCTATGTCTCCTCCAGCTCAGTACCCAAGATCAACTCGCTCCTCTCCTTGGACCTTCACCTCACCCAAAAATGGCTCTCTTCCAATCGCCTGGTCCTTAATGTGGCCAAGACGCAGGCCATGCTTTTTGGTTCTCATAGGAAATGTTCCCCCTCTACTGGCTGACTACATGTTATCTGTCTCGACAGGTCCCCCGTCCACACAACCCCATCTTTCAAATGCCTTGGGGTTATACTTGACCCAGCCCTTGACTTCCATCTACATGTTAATGCCATTTGTAAATCTGTCAATGCTAAATTGGGCCTAGCCTACTATGTTCAGCACACCCTCACCCCCGCAGCTAGGGTCTCGGTGGCTCAAGGTCCCCTGCTACCTAGGCTCTGCTATGCTCTGCCCATCTTTGGGCAGAGCCAAGCAGGCATCCTTTAAAAGTGGGATGTTGCATACAATAATATTTGTAGATTCGGTATGTCTGCCCCTCGCCTTACCCACCATTGCTCTTTATACATGGACCTATGATGCCTCTCCCCCTCATCTAAGTGTGTATTCACCCTTGGTTGCCTAGTTGACTACATTATCTGATCTTCCCAGCCTGCCTCCCTTGCTGGGCTATTCACCCCTGTGGCTCAACCTCTTCAACTTTGGTCCACTGCCTCAGCCCTACTCTCTGTGCTCCCCTGCCTCACTAAAATGGGGAAACAATCCTTTGCTCACTATGTGCCAAAACTCTGGAACTCCCTTTCTCTACACTTCAGGTGCACCAAATTGCATGCTGCATTCAAACGAGTCCTGTTCTCCCACCTCACCTGCCTTGATGCCTGTACGTGTTAACTTTTTCCTTTCCTCTTTCCATTACCTGCAGACCTTCATGTCCTTCTAGCACTTAATTAACATTGCATGACACCTTGACCAATGCTTGCCGCTGGTCTTCTCCTGACTGAAACCATCTGTTACTTGTTACTGTTTTGCTTGCTCTTGATTCCTGCACTTACCTTCTAGGTCTTGTTTTGTATTGTCACATGGATTGTTTCTAAGTTTAGTGTCCTAATTACTATTGTACTTGCTCCATTGTACCTGAAGCTCCTTTGTATTTCATTTTGATGTCGTCTTTGTAGTTGATGATCTGATCTGAACTTGTTTTGTTCTCACCCGGGTTGTGCCTGAAACTAGTTAGAGACATTCCCCTGATTCCTCCATTCCATAAACTCACATAAGACATGAATGCTGCCCTGGATATTTTTGTCCTGAAATACTACATGCCTGAGAGGTGTCTATCAGAAGAGGGGCCACCTGTAACAATCTGGAGGTCAGTATTTTGGTAGGGAGTTTCAGATCAGTGTTCAGGAGACCGTTAGGTCTCCAATTAGAGATATTAACCTTGTCCCTTTTTTATGTGGAAAAAAACAGAAGTACCCTTTTAAACTGGAACCCAGACCTCCATTTGAAAGCATATGGTTAAAAAATTTTGCAAGCTCATTTTTAAGGGCTTCCTGGAAGCCCATCCAAGCTGCGAGCTGAATCATTGGTCAAGGAGCCAATCACAGCCATGACCTCAGCAGGAGAAATTTCTGCCTGCAGTAAATCCAATTCATCCCTTGGAAGCTCTGGAACCTGAATATCCCCAGAAAATTCCACGAAAGGGGTTGCTAATGGGGCAAGAATACCAAACATAGCATGAGCATGTCTCCCCAGGAAATCTAGCTGTTTAATAGTTTCTAATAAGGCATTCCTGTCCTCATCCTTCTAGTGCAAGAAGGCATCCAAATGCCTTTTGCAGTCTTCAAATGGATTGATCTGAAATGTTTTACCTTTTGTATCATATGTGTGTTTCATCAGTAAGGATGACATCCTTTGATACTGGAATGACAACATTTCTGTTTTCTTAAGACAGACAATTGGGCAGAAAAATCATGTCCCATGGTAGAAGACTGGGACAACAGCCACTGAAATTGTTGACGCAAGTTTAAATATTTAATATACTGGTTTTGTGTGATTTGTTTCTCCTGGGAAATAAAGAAGGATTTCAAATCTAGTTTAAAACCCTCCCACCATGTAATCGGAGAATCATAAAGGATAAAAGTTGATTTTTTTTAGCCTGAAGAAAGTGTCCTAATTTAAGTCTTAAACCTTCATCATCCAGCAGTGAGATATTCAAGACTCCAGAGACCTGCTCCAAAGGATTGATGTGATCTGGCCCCAAATGAGACCTGTACCATTCTGTGGTGTGAGGTTTCAGTCCGGGTAGGTTAGGTCTGGGATACATCCAATCAGGGTGTGCAGAATACATAAGCTGTCCTGGTAGATAATCTACCCTTAAAAACGTACGATCTCCCTTACCTCCGGATGTGCAGGCAGCATCTTGCAATCCAGCCCTAGTGATTAAATTTTTCAAATAAATTCTGGTCAGAGTCTATACGGCTGCTCAGATCCACATTGAAGAATGTGTGCAGCGAGAGTGGGTAAAAGCTTGCAGCTTTCACCGCACTGAAATCTGCCCTGTGAGTACATCAGAGTTGCCTGCTGTGCGCAAGACCGTGGCTCTGACAGACTTGCGCATGCATGATACTTATGCATGCGCAGTTTGAGTCAGAGCTGACACGTCACTTCTGCAGTTGCACAAAGTAGTGCACGGGGGATGAGAGGGGTTGAGCGCCGCAAAGAGGAGCTGCATCCATGGAGGACAGACCACCAGCGACTTTGGCACTGTGGACAACAGACCGCATCACTGTAGGAGAACACGGCGATCAGTTCTGCTTTTCTCCTACAGTGATGTGATCCCAAAATGACTGCAGGGTTCTGCCCATGAAGCCATTAAAATGCATGTCACTGAAAACTTTAGTGGTACAAGCATTTCTATCATAGGGAGACAGTCCACAATTAAAATTCCCTCCTAACAATGTTACTGTTGTGATACTGTACACCAGAAAGGTTGGCTAATCTTAAAAAGTTCCACCTTGTGAGTGTACATTTGAGGGGCACAGATATTAATTAACCCAAGGTGCAGCAGACCCTGAAATTTAATCTCCAAGAGCAAAGTCCTTCTAGGGACAATATCTACCAATTTTATTTGATCCATGGACCACTTCAGAAAGAGGATACCCACACCTGTGCATCTATCCTCTCCTAATGACCAGTAGGAAGAGCCATATGGTCAAAGATTTTAAGCCCTATAGACCTCCCCACAGGTGCGCATCCTGGTGTCATGTAAGAACCTCATGTTATTTTCTAGTCATGTAAAATTTAAAAAGTGGCCATTCATCTTTTAGTATTCTTAATACTTTTTACATTTAGAATTCCCACCTTAAAATTATGGACTGGCTCCCCCATACAGAAAAGAAGAAGAAAAATCAGCAGACCCTGCATCACTTCAGTTTCTTCCAATGCCCTTAACCTTAGACTTCCTTTATTTTAATTTGTAAGTCTGAGGAACCCCCTTCACACTCAGAGGAAGGGTCATACTGGGAAGAAATAACTGCAGACCCATCTGAGTCTTCTTCAGTCTCCCCCACTCAGTCCTTCCTTTTCCACAAGATGTCATACTTGTTCCAAAGGGGAAGATCATCCTGTTATGCCAGTTATGCTTTAGGCTGACTGTTTTGATTCTTCACTGTCTAGTCATAGCTTGCAAGTTTTTCATAAGCAGAGTCAAGGGGGTAGCATAGAAGCTGCACTAGATTTTTCTGGAGTCACTGCCATGACTACAGTGTCTAGGGATTCCCTCATCAGTAAAACAGGTCTATGTAACCCACCCCCAGGACACACCTGCAAACAAGCTGTCATAGCTTAGTGTGCCTTTCCTGGTCAACAAATAATACAAATAAATGAAAAAGGGAGAGGTTTTGTGTTTGAGAGTTTAGAGCACATGATTGCAAGAAGCCAACAGGCCACTTGCTGTTAGCATATATTTCTAGGAGAACCAAGTGATTTCTTCCAGAGCATGCAGTCCCCCAGAATATAAGGATCACAGAGCAGGAAGAAGATATCTATAGGGGCATCCACTGGAAAGGCTGCAAGTCCACAGGGGATGCTGCTGAAACAGGGTGGGAGTCTTGGGGACTGCCGGTATAAGTCAGGAGGTAGGCCGCATGGCAGGCTGTAGTAGGGAAGGTAAGAAGGGGAAAACAGAGGGACACTCAGTCAGGCACCACACTCTATCTGGGGTAGGCCTACAGGGGCAGAACAGAGGGACACACAAGGCAGACTACAACCTATCTGAGGTAGACCCACAAGGAACCAACAGAGAGGAAGGCCATCACACCATATCTAGGATTAGCCCACAGATGAAGGCCATTACTTCATATCTAGGATTAGCCCACAGCACATTTAAGGACAGGGCAAACAGTGTGGGAAAATGTTCAAGCAGGAATGAGGAAAGAGGCGGGTTGTGAGCCGACCTACTGGTGCAGAGGGCTGAGGCATCTCTTCCTTACCTCGCACCATGGTGGCGACCCAGGTTTGGGAACGACCTTGGGTCATCAGGGAGCTGGCATGGGGGGTGGGTGGGAGCAGGATTGATCTGCCTAACTGTGGCTCTCCTTTCCCGGGGAGGGGGGTCACTATCCTGCAGTTCTGCCACCTCCAGTTGGAGGTCCGGTGGTGGCACATGCGAGTAATGGGCGACTGGTAGGGTGGGGCATCCCACAGTGCGTGATGCATGCATGCATGTTTCCACACACGCATGCTCACACCAAGGACATGAGGGTTCATGAAAACAGGGGAAAAATGGCTAAACAAATAATAGGAAAAAAAGAAAGGGACGGGTTGTGAGTTGCAGAGGATACAGGCGGCATTATTCTTAGGTACTCTTTGAATGTCTGGGAATTGCATTGCATGCATTAGGCTAGAGTTCATGGTGGCTGAGTTGCAGCTGATCAGGGCAGAAATCAACAAAATGTTAGGAAGTCAGTGTGTAGAGATCAAAAGGATAATAGAGGGTTTCAGGAATGTGGACCCCTCTGCTGCAGAAGGAGATAAGGTTAAAAGAGGCAGGCTGAAGTACATTTGGGAGAGGGGAGTGGAAAGAAAGGGAGTTAGGGTATCATACAACCCTTAAAGATACAGGTAAAGTATTGTTACGAGATCCTCAGCTCTTCAGCGAAGGGAATTATACACAGTATCTCAAGGAGTGAAGAAAGGGGAAAGATCAACTTGGAGGTGGAAAGGGGTACCACAAAGGAGAGCAATATACAATGCGACAGAGAAATATTGAAGTTGAAGAGATGTGGTATCAGTGAGCTGGGGGCCCAGGGGATTCAGGAGAGACACAAATATTAACTTGTAACAATCACACAGGAGTGTGGTGTGCATGTTTATGGAACACATACAAACAGAGGTGAGAAAGAAGTAAGTGCCTCAGCTGGGACAATCGGAATGGTATTCCAGGCAACCTGGGTTCACATTCCAGCTGAGGCATTTACTTCTTTCTCACCGCTGTTTGTATGGATTCAGAGGAGGCAGGAGGGATGAGTGGTAATGTGAGAAATGGCAAGCATGTAAAGTCAGGGGGATGGGTGTTAAGGTGGTTCTGGAATGGCTAGAGGAAAGTGATGGAAGTGGGGGGGTCAAAGAAAGGGGGGTCAAGGAGGGTAACATAAGGGTATTGGGCAAACGTACATCTAATGAAGGGAAAGCTGTGAGAGGGAATAGTGGTAGCCCAAAGACTGACCAAGAAAGGGGCACTGAGCTAGGAGGGACAAAAACAGGGAAAGGTGGTGTAGCCAAACCACACAAAGATGGTGTAAAAGGGGTGGGATTAGGCATAACCAAGCATTACAGGCACATGAGTTTGGGAGCAATGGGGTGGAGGTGGGAGGGGAGTTGGAGGGACATTCCTTAGTAGCAGAGGAAGAAAATGTTGGGGGAGAGATGGCATAGCTGGTGGGAATGGCAACAGGAGGGAGACAGTTGGGAGATAAGAATAGAACATTGGAGGGAAGGGAATAAATGTGGAGGGGAACTGGCAGTCCTTGTCATAAGAGACTTCATAGTAAAAGGAGTGGGGTGGTGCAGAGTAAGTTGACCAACATAAAAGGAATGTAATGTGCCTCCCCAGTATGAAGACTGAAAGGATCATTCTGATGGTACACTTGCTCAAAGTTTTCACAGGGAAGGCACTGGCAAGCCTCCACACAGGTATAAAGGGCATATTGAGTGAGGAGGACTTGGGTGGTAAGGACAAGGAGGATGGAAGGAAATGTGAGGGGAATATGACAATAGGAAGTGAGGAGGGAAGGAAGGGGTTAAATAGAGGGCAGGGCAAGGACAAGGAAGAGGAAGGGACACATAGAGTTCAGTGAGCAGCGGAAGTGGTGAGGGAACAATGGGAAGTGAGAAAGAGGGGGGAGACAGACGATGTGGAGGGTGGTGTCTATCAACGTTTGGTGCCTAAGGAATAAAGTAGATAACCTACAGGCCATGGTGATGGTGGACTAAGTGTACACAGTGGCAGTCACCGACACGTGGGCAACTCCATACCATGACTGGAATCTCTCTACTCTGGAATTTACCCTCTACAAAATGCATGGAGCAGTGCGGAAGGGGAAAGGTGATGCTTTACATTAAGGAAAGGATAGAGGGCACCAATTCAATCTGGATGCAAATCTAAATAAGAGCAGGGAGAAAAATAAGGGTGGGAGCAGTGTATCAGCCACAAAATATGAGTGAAACCATAGGCCAGGAATTAGGTGATGAAATCAGGAAGGCTGCAGAGAAAGGAGAGGTGGTGACAGTGGAAGACTTTAATCTGCCAGATCTGGATTGGAGCACCCCATAAGTAAGCAGCAGCAGGAATCAAATGCTCCTGGTTACAGTCCAAGATGGGCTGTTAACCCTGAAGGTGATGAAGATGATTAGGGATTGGGCCAATTTGGAGTTGGTAGTGATAAACTACGATCAATTCAGAGACATCAGCATAGCTGAGCCCCTGGGGAACAGTGATCACTTGTCAGTATGGTTGCATCTCAGTGCGGGATGGAAGGCAAAATAAAACGTGTTCTGGACTTCAAAAGGGCATATTTCATTAAAATGGGAGTAAATATGGGATAGTGCCGACAAAACTTAGGGCAAACATGGGAGTTGACAAAAAAAAATGGTCCTTAGTTTTAGATGGGGTTCAGGCAATCACTGAAACCTGCTAAAGCAGAAAGGGAAAAAGTACAAGCACAGATAACCACTCTGGTTTAAAGGGGAGGTTGACAGTGCAGTGAGGGAGAAAAGATTTTCCTATAGAAACAATAGGAGGAACCAGCAGTAGAGGACAGGGTCAAACAGTATCCAGAAAAGCTAAACACAGCTAACAGGGGGTGAGAAAGGCCAAGGTAGGGACTGAGTTAAGGACAGCGAAGTGGTCAAGGAAGGAGACACCTTTTTTCTGTACTTTCAAGAAAAAAAGACAATGAAAGAGGATATTGTCAACCTGAGAAGGGGACCAAAAGGGTGCAAGACAACAGAGGAAAGGCAGAAATATTATATAAATGCTTCTACTCAGTATTCATGAAAGAAAAAGATGGACCAGTTCCAGAGGGAAAGATAGGGATAAGTAGAGGGGAGGATGTGTGAGGAGTTGATTACAAAGGACAGGGTTCTCAAAGAGTTCAAGGCCCTCAAAATGGATAAATCCCTTGGGCCACATGGCATGCATCCAAGGGTGCATTCCATTGGCTGACCTGTTCAGTTGCTCCCAGAATACAGGCAAAGTGCCAAGAGAGTGGAGGACCACTGATGTAGAACCCCTGCACAAGAGCAGGGCAAGGGATAAGCTAGGAAACCACAAACCAGTCAGCTTGTCATCAGTAGTTGGCAAGCTAATGGAAACCATTCTCAAGGAACAGTTTGTCAAAGTTCCTGGAGGGGAATGGGCCCCAGGATAACAGGCAACATGGGTTTATGTCAGGGAAGTCAAGTCAAACAAATCTGACTGATTTTCCTTAACTAGGTGACAAAGGCAGTTGTCAGGGCCAGGCAGTAGACATACTGTACCTGGACTTCAGCTAGGTCTTTGACTCAGTCCCCACAGATGCAAGAAGTTGGAGAACCTGGGAGAGGATGAAAAGCTGACTAGGTGGGTGACAAACTGGCTAGGGTGGAGAACTCAAAGTGTGGTGGTAGAGGGAGGAGCACTCAGGGATGAGGGAGATCACCAGCAGGGTTCCACATGGGTCAGTGCTCAGTTTGGTGCTGCTCAATGTGTTCATATATGGTACTATGGACAGCATAAAGGGCCAAATATGCCTCTTGCAGAAGACACCAAGCCCTGTGGGAGGGTGGACACAGAGGAGGGAGGAGGGGATCCGATGGAAGACCTGGTGAGGTTAGAAAGATGGTTTTGGAATTTGGCAACTGGAGCTCACCACAAAAAAGTGCAAGATCATGCACATAGGGAGCAAGAACCCCAGGGCCGATTACAAGCTAGGGGGTGTGACTGTCACAGTTTTCGAGGAACAGAAAAACCTGGGGATTGCAATCACAAGCAATCTGTGCAACAAGCTCCCTGAACTAGTGGCCTTGATGGAAGAGGGATGCCTGGATATTGTGAGTCACTGAAACATGGTACACAGAGAACCATGACTGGGATGTCAACATACCAGGATACACAGTCTACAGGAGGGACAAGGTGGGCAAAAGAGGAGGAGGAGTAGCTCTCTATATAAGGGAAGGGATTAAAGCAACAGAACTAAAGAGTAAATAGGAAGTTGATGAGTCACTATGTGTCACCCTGGAGACAGGAAATGGCACCACAATCCGCATGGGGGTTGTGTACAGACCCCCATCTCAGGGGGAGGAAATGGACAAGGAAATGATAGAAGGCATCCTTAAAATGACAGAAAAAGGGGAGATATTGTTAATGGGGGACCTGAATATGCCAGATGTTAACTGGAGTACCTTTGCTGCAGGCACATCCAAGAGCAGGGTCATTCTTGATGCCCTACAGGGGGCATGCCTCAAACAGCTAGTGTTGGAACCCACTGGGAGGGAGCAATCTTAGACCTGGTACTCTCACATGGGGAAGGAGAAAGGATCTCAGATTTAGAAGTGGGTAGCCATCTAGGAACAAGTGACCACTAAACAGTGTGGTTCACAATAAACACAGCCATAGAGTCAAGCCATACAAAAACAAGAGTATTGGACTTTAGGAAGGCTGACTTTGGGAAAATGTGAGAGTGCCTCAGAAAAGAACTAGCAAACGGGCAAGAAGGAGGGGTGGAGGAACAATGGGGAATAATCAAAACAACCATCGCAGAGGCAACAAGCCTTTGTGTGAAGCAAACCAACAAAACAAAACAAAGGAAAAAAACACTATGGTTCTCAAAAGAGGAGGCAGGAATGGTTAAAAAGAAAAGGATAGCATTCAGGAAATACAAGGAAACACAGAAGGAGCAGGACAAAGAACTTTATCAGTTAAAGCAGAAGGGGGCAGGGAAGGCAATCAGAATAGCAAAGGCACAAACTGAGGAAAAGATAGCCAACTCTGTTAAGAAGGGGGAAAAATCATTTATAGGTACATTAGGGAGTGAAGAAAGACCAAGGGAGGGATACTGAGACTTAATAAAGGGGAGGGAATGTGGGCAGAGGGTGACAGTGAATAAGCAGGGATACTGAACGAATATTTCTGCTCAATATTCACAACGGAAGAGGAGGGGGAGGTACCTAAACCAAACAAGGGAGAAACTCTGAATAGGGGGGTCGATACCAGTCCATTCACAGAAGAAAGGGTTTTGAAAGAACTCTTGAAACTGAAGGTGGACAAAGCAATGGGGCCTGATGGGATTCACCCAAGAATTCTAAAAGAACTAAGGGTAGAACTAGTAACACCACTGACTACTCTCTTTAACAAATCATGGGGGAGGATGAGGTGGTACCTGAGGACTGGAGGAGGGCAAATGTGATTCAACTTCACAAAAGTGGGAGCAGGGCAGAGGCAGGAAACTACAGACCAGTTAGTTTGACTTCAGTGGTAGGGAAAATGATGGAATCACTTCTGAAGGAAAGAATTGTTGAGTACCTAGAGGCCAGTGGGGCACAGGACCCAAGGCAGCATGGTTTTACAGCAGGAAGTTCATGTCAGACAAATCTTATAGATTTCTTTGACTGGATGACCAAAGTAGTAGACCAGGGAGGGGCTGTGGATATGGCCTACCTAGATTTTAGCAAGACATTTGACACAGTCTCACACAAAAGATTAATATACAAGTTAGCCAGCCTTGGAGTGGGTCCCAAGGTGGTAGCCTGGATAAAAAAACTGGCTGGACAACAGGACACAAAGGGTAATAGTAAACTGAGTCCACAGTGAAGAAAGAAGGGTAACTAATGGGGTACCACAGGGTTCGGTACTGGGACCGGTCCTCTTTAATGTCTTTATAAGTGACATTGGAGAGCACCTGGAAAGAAAGGTATGTCTCTTTGCAGATGACACAAAGATCTGCAACAGGGTTGATACACAAGGTGGAGTGGAAATAATGAAAAGGGACTTGGCAAGGTTGGAGGAATGGTCAAATATGTGGCAGCTCAGATTCAATGCAAAGAAGTGCAAGGTAATGCATCTGGGAAACGAAAACCCAGGGGAAGAGTACACAATGGGGGGTGAGTTAATAACAACAACAAAAATCGAAAGAGATCTAGGGGTAATTATATCAGATGACCTAAAGGTGGACAAGCAATGTGAGAAGGCAGTAAGGAGGGCTGGGGGGATACTGGGATGCATAGGGACAGGAATCAACAGTAGAAAACAGGAAGTTGTTATCCCTCTGTACAGACAGTTGGTGAGACCCCATCTGGAGTACTGCGTGTAATTCTGGAGACCCCACCGCCGCAAAGACATAGAGTGGAGGCTGTTCAGAGGAGGGCAACCAAAATGGTGCATGGTCTGCACCAGAAGACATATGAGGAGAGACTAAAGCAGCTTAATATGTATACCCTTGAGGAATGGAGGGAGAGGGGGGACATGATAGAAACTTTCAAGTATCTCAAGGGAATTAACAAAGTACAAGAGGGTAGTATCTTTCAGAAGAAGAGATGTGCAAGAACAAGGGGGCACAATTTGAAGACAGAGGGGGGACGGCTCAGAGGTAATGTTAGAAAGTATTTTTTCACACAGAGGGCTGTGGATGCACGGAACAGCCTTCCTGAGAAGGTTGTGTAGTCAGGAACAGTGGGAGAATTCAAGAATGCATGGGACAGGCATAAGGCAATTCTAGTGGGGGTAGGAGGAGGAAGTAAACTGTTGATTAACTAGAATCTGCAGCTTATCCATCAGGTAGGGAAATGGGCAGACTAGGTGGGCCAAGCAGTCCTTATCTGCTGTCAAATTCTATGTTTCTATGTAGTCTGAAACCCTGTACATAATGCAACATGGCAGTGACAAGGGCAAATAGGATGCTGAGTTACATAACAAGGGGGTTCACCAGCAGAAGAAAAGAGGTAATACTGCTGCTAAAAAGATCTATGGTGCAACCACAAACGAGGGGGCATAGTTGCAAATTGGTGGGAGGGAGGTTCTAGAAGGAGGCCATGAGGCAATTCTTCATGAAGACAGTAGTGGCATGGTGCAACAGACTACCAGAGAAGGTAGTAAACAAGAAAACAATTGGGGGATTTAAGAGGGGGTGCGATAAAGCCAGGCGGAGGGCAAGAGTGTTGGAGGAGGTGGCAGAGCATCATGTAACACCAGGTGTATGAGCTCCACATTTAGCAGACTCAATAGACCATAATGGCCTTCTTCTCTTGGCAGTTTCTTATGTTTGATATTTCTTATGTATGTCTCCCCTTTACCTTCTGTCCTCCTGCATGTCCATATTGAGATCCCCCAAGTGCTCATCATAAGACCTCATTTGCTGCCCCTGTATCATTTTGGCAGCCCTTCTCTGCACTACCTCCAGCCTATTCCCTGTCCAACTTCAAGTCTGGGCTCCAAAACTGCACACAGTACTCGAGGTGAGCTCAAGCCAGGGATCTATACAGGGGCAGTATTACTTCCCTCTTTCAGCCAATGATCCCCCTCCCGATGCATCCCAGCATCCAAGTTACCTTTACCACAGCCCTATTACACTGTGCTAATGCCTTCAAGTACCCATTATTATCACCCACAGGTCCCTTTCCTCCGTTGTTGCTCTCCACTACCTCCCCATCCATTTTGTATTCTGTTCTCGAGTTCTTGGCCCCTGTGTGCATTATCTTGCACTTTTTGGTATTAAATTTCAGGTGCCACACCCTTGACAACTTCTTAAGTCTTTCCAGCTCCTCCTTCATAGCCCTTACTCTCTCTTCAGTGTCCACTCTAACACAGGTCTTGGTGTCATCTGCAACGAGGCATGTCTTACCTTGGACCTCCTCCCCATGGCACATTACAAAGGATCGATCCTAAAACCAATCCCTGGGGCCCCAAGCTCATGACTTCTTTTACCCCTGAGGGCTCTTTATTAGGACTGTCCTCTGGGTCCTCCAAATCAGTCAGTTTTTAAACACCTTGTTATCTTATCCCCTACCTCCAGGTTACAGTTTCTGTACCAATCTGCCAAGTGGAATGGTGTTGAAGGCTTTGCTGAAATCTAGCTACAGGATCTACTGCCTTACCCCTATACCCTTTGGGGTGTGGCCCTGTGTACAATGTGTAAAGTCTGTATATATCTGTATATATTGCTTGGATTATTGCATTAGTGACTCTGTACTTTATTACATTTGACTGTGTCCACTGCTCTAGCCTCATTTATTTTACTATGTATGCTCTCTTTCCTCTGACTCCAGTGTATCTGCCTTGCTTCTATTTGTACTCTGTATGCTCTTTTGATTTCCTGTACTCTCCCGGGTCGTACCTGAAAATAGGCATATGTTTTGTCTAGTGTACTTACCTGGTAAACAAAAGCTAAATAAATACATGGCCTTTGAAGCCCAATTCAAGAATTCAATCAGGTTCATCAGGTACGACATCCCGCTGTTAAATCCATGCTGACAGAAGTCCTGCAGGCTGCTGACCTCCAGGAATCCTACTATCCTCTCCTTTATAATAGATTCCAGTAAGTTTCCCACTATAGACATCAAACTAAGTATAGTTACCTGGCTTCTCTTAACCCCCACTTTTGTGTAGGGTGGCCACATTCACTGCCCTCCAATCCACTGGTACTTCTCCTGTATCTGAAGAGCATTTGAAGAGTTCCACTGCTGGTATGGTCAGGCCCTGCCCCACCTTCTTTAACACCATAGGATACATGCATTCCATCTATAAAGTTCACCTAGCCTTTGCCCTACTGAAAATAATATAATCCACATGCATGCTAAAAGAGAGGAACGGTCTAGCCATATGCTTAGATATTTGAATACAAAGACCCATTACAGGGTAATTTCAGCTAAGGTTTTGATGACAAATGGGGTTGTTGGTTTCTTTAGCAGGTGAAGAGTTTTTGAAAAGCCATGATTCAGCTTCTTTTATGATTGTTTGCACTGTAGGGTGAGGGAGATGTTGATGTAGAGTGAGATTGGAACAGAGAAGCAAAGGGACATTTGCCTACATATCTACAGAGCTAGATACACATTGATGTGGCAGATTATTGGCAATTAGTGGGAACTGTAAAGATCCTTGGATAGACCCTTGGGGCACCAGGTATCCCTCCGTTCTGAGTTGACATTACTGATATATAATCTTATCTGTGTCAATCTTCACCATTCATCACAGATGGGTACTGGCCGGAGATCAGGACCCCGGGGGAGCCTTTTTTTTTTTTAAAAGGATAGGCAGAGCCGACCAACATCGGCCTTGCCCTCGAGGAGGCCGGCCGTACTACGTGGCACTCGAGGATGCTTAGATCAAGCTGTGTCGACTCCACCTGCCTACCAGTTCTTCGTCTCCCGCCATCGAGGTCACCTCGTGGGAAGCCTTGAAGAAGTATTTTCGAAATTTTAGGCCTTAGCCCTTTATCATCGATAGTTCGTCGGTCTACTAGTTCTAGTCTGCCCTACTCGACGTCGCTGGTAAGATCTTTCCATTATTTATAGTTTTTGGCAACGTCGAGTCTATTTTTGGTGTTTTTTTCCACAGGTCATGTCGTGGTCGGAGGGCAAGAAATCATCTAAGGCGGGGCGGCCCCCTATGCGTCGGTGCCCGTGTGGCCGTAATTTCTCCGTGACCGACCAGCATGACCAGTGTCTCTCGTGTCTTGGCCTGCTTCACGACATGGATTCGTGCGATGCCTGCTTCTCTATGGACCACCGTGTTCTCGAACAGCACGCGTGGAAAGTTGGACGAGCTCCGCCGACTTTCGGAGGTATGATCCTCACTCGTCGGGCCAAGCCGCATTTTCTCGGCCTTTCCTCGGGTTTCCTCCCAGTTCTATATGGACCGTGGAGGAGGAGTCTCAACCCCATAGCCTAGCTTGGTTGAGACTCCTCGCGTGCAGGAGGCCCGTCCCCTCCTCCGGGAGGCGGGCAGGAAGCGCTGTTATGGCAATCACCCTTCGGGGTGAAGGCCCCAGTGTCGCCTCCCGCTGGTACTGAAGGCTCGGGTCATCGCTGCCTCGACGCCGGTCCGCCGGTGCTGTCAAGGCCTCCGTGCCGTTCAAGGTGCCGAGGGCCTTGTCGGAGCCGGCGTCGGCGCCGCCTTGTCTCTCAGCACCATGGGCTCTGTCGACACCGCTTGCGGCACCGGTACTGCTTGCGGCACCGTGACCCAGGATCCGGCATCGCCTTTTGCTATGTCTCGCCTCGGCACCGCTCTCGGCGCCGAGGTTGAGCACGGCACCGCAGGACCTGCGGGGTCGTTGGTCGGCGCCATCTTTGGCGCCGCCTCTGCTCTCGATGCTGCTCGTGGCGCCGAGAAGCCTGGCGGTGCTGCCTTTGGGGGGGCCAAGCGGTGTCGTCGACGTTGAGCCTGCTCTCGGAGCGGTCGGCACCGCTTCCATCCTCGGTGCCGCTCATGGCGCCGGGGGGCCTGGTGGTGTCTGCGACTCCGGGGCCGCCGCCGGTGTTGTCTCTGTCCCCAGTGCCACTCCCAGTGCTGGTGGACTTGACGGCGCCGCTGCTGGCCCTAGCTCTGGACCTCTGGTCCCGGCTGTCCTGCCACCTTCTGCCAGCCCCGTCTGCGGGGCCATGGAGGGTGTGGGTGCCGCCTCGAACACTGCCACGACTTCTGGGCCCTTCACGAAGGTCGCTTTTCCTCGGCCTCCTACCATCTGGCTTAGGGCCTCAGATTCCACCTCTTCGGGGTCGGAGTCGGGCTCAGAGTCGGACGAGTTTCGGGGTTGCCTGCACAGGAGGGTGAACCAGTGGTCTCTTCGATGAGTCAGAGTCAGCCTCCGCTTGAGGAGCGTCAGGTTCCCCTCCAGGTCGGGGTCAGTGGCACTGACCAGCAGGCTATGGTGCATGCCACTATAGCCATGCAACCTGGCCTGGGGGGGTTCCTGGACCCCTCAGCAGGAGTACCCCCTCCAGTGGTGTGTCTTGATCGCCCGACTTTGGGGCCATCGAGAAGCCTATGGGTGGGGAGGGTGCTGCGCCTGGATTTCCCCTCGGGGATGATCCAGGGCTGCCTACCTAGGCTGACCCTCCCAGGACCAGGACTCTCTCGGACTCTGAGGGGTCGAGGGGTGGGGTCCCAGCGTAGGGCCTTTCTCTGGGGTCCACCCGGGTCCTGGAAGAAGCCAGAGTGCGGACTTCCATCCTTCCCCTTCCAGGTCCTTGAGAGGGTCCCATTCTTTGGAGGTAGGGGACCGTCCTTCTGGACCCATATGGCCCCGGTCGCCTCACTGGGGGGATTCTTCTGGGCACAGCTTAGGCAGTACCAACGTGGTTGTACAGCTGTTGGCTGCGGAGTCTTCTGGGACACCTTCCCCGGGTGTCCATGGTCCGCTCCCTAGCCCTGGCAGAGGCCAGCCGATTCCTTTCTTCGGCTCTGCCCCTACCCCTCTGCCGCATTCTCCAGCGCTCCCGGGCATTCTTGGTACTACCGGGCCGCTCACCTGGGAGCAGTTCAGAGCGGTGGCTTCTCGGTTCCCTGCCTATGTTAGGGTCTTGGACAGTCAGGTTTTTCGACCTTCCCCCGAGCAGCCACCCTCAGAGGATATGGTGACCTCCAGCTCCTCATCCCCCTCTTCTGGGGGAGAGGAACCATCTGTCCACATCTCTCCTGCCGCTGATCTCTCTGAGTATCAGCGTTTCCTCGTGAGGATGTTGGAGGACCTTCACCTTTCCCCTATCTGCGAGCAATCCAGAGCATGCTGACACCTTCTAGGCATTCGGGAGGCCACCCTTGTGGTGCCCCCGGCCTGCTCCCTTTGGGAGGCGCCCATGCGTTTGGCAGAGGCCCTTCTCTGGAGTTCCTGCCCCTAGGGACCTCAGCCAGAGGTATTAGCTCCTCCAGAGTCTCCAGGTTTTATGCCTCATCCACAGTCTGGATTGACACACCTGGACACTCCTGATGGGCTTCGAGCCCTCCACCGTGACTGGCCCCCAGATCAGGACTCTTCGGATTTTGATTTCTGGGGGAGGAGGATTTTATACTCGGCACAGTTGCTTCTCTCCATCTCTGCTCATCAGGCCCACTATGCAGCCTACAACAGGTTCTTGTGGTCAGCGCTGGGTCAATTCCTAGCTGCTTTGCCTGACTCAGAGCAAACCAGGCAAGCCATCGCACTCTCTGCACGTGGCCTGGAGCTAGCAAGGCACCAAGCAAGGGCATCTTATGACGCCAATGAGGTAGCTATCAGGGTAGTAGGGACAGCGATCTGCACCAGAAGATTGGCGTGGCTTCGCCTTTCCCGGTTGTCACCCTTGGCCCGGCATAGGGTGATCTGCTCCGCTCAACAGGGAACCTATCTCTTTTCCCGTAGGGCGAGATGTTGTCTGTTGGGGAAAATTCCTTCCCCCTCCGGGGGGACCCCGTCTCACTCTCCTCACTCTCGGGCCTCCTCAGGCCCAGAAGGTTCCCCTTAGTGTGTCACCCACTGAGGGCTAAGGGACACTGTCCCTTAGGGTGCATTATTCAACCCCTTCGGGGGCTTGAGTACTCACCATCTGTGATGAATGGTGAAGATTGACACAGATAAGATATAGAAGTGCAGTTCTTACAAATTGCCAGTCTTCGTGCTTGCAATCATCACAATCCTCGCCATCCTGGGGCTCCAGTCTCTGGACCCTCCTCCCTCTGCGCCAACCCCTTTTTGAGCGGGGTAAAGTTGGGACACACAGGGGGGGTAATTCTTCTTTCCCAAGGGGTACAGTTTGAGTGGCACTTCCTCTCTACTATTTATCCTCACACCTACGGGGTGAGAACTGGTGGTTGCCCTACTTCTGTTATCCTTCTATTTAAAAAAAAAAAAAGACAACCCTTTTTTTCACCAAAAATATTTGCAGAGAGAGTACTGAGTCCCTGTACCCTGTCCTTCTCCAGAATAGCCGACTCTGCTTTTGGGAGTTTTGCCAGTTATTCTGTGCCTTGAATTCTGGCAGATGAGCTTTGCCACTCACTTGCAGTTCCTATCATTAGTCTACAGTGACGGCCTCGGTAGGCGCGATGCTGGGTCAGCTCCGCCTATCCTTTTAAAAAAAAAAAAAGCTCCCGGGGGGTCCTGATCTCCGGCCAGTACCCATCTGTGATGAATGGTGAAGATACACAGAAAGATCATAATTACGGTAAGAACGTAATTTCTATTTTTTGTGTCTGGTCTTTCAGATCATTTGCAAGCCAATACCAGTATCAATATTCTGTATCTGTGTGGGGTAGCTGGTGACTGACTTTCTTAACAGCTTTAGAAAGGTCTATAAAGTCTGCACTAATATCCCAGCACTACCATGGTAGTGACCTGGGTGTAAGCTTGTCAGGCAGCTTGAGGATCAAGGTGCTGCTGAAGACAACACTTCCAAGCTCCGTTAGGGAGGCACAACATCCCACTCCCACAGCCATTTGTGGGCCAAGGAGGTATCCTGGGAGAATGAATACTTGCCTTCTCCATAGAGTCCCTTTGCATCTCAGGCAGGTTGTTCAGCATCATGGAATGGAGGTGGGGATGGGGAATTCCAGTGGCAACATGGATGATGAGCCCCTCTACTTTCTGGCCCTGCACCACTTGAGCGCTGACTGATGCTGGGGAAGGAAGGTTGCCTAGGGAAGGTCAGAAGGTGAGCACTAACAGAGGGATAAAAAGCCATATGAAACGAGTTGGTTACAGCCAGCAACAGCTGCTTTGTCTTAGCATCAGCTTAATGTTTACAGCTGTATTGCATTTGTGGCTCGCTGTAATACATACAACTTTACAAATCAAGGTAATACAGAAGCAGCCATTGTCGTCTCTAGCAGGCTGCAGTAGTGTCAGCAGTCTTTTTTTTTTTTCCTTTTTCAATTCAACTTTTATTGAAGTTTTAACAATATTAAGGAGTACATCCAGAAGGGGAACAAGATAACAGTGAAATTATCTGCCATTAAAAACACAGATCATCAGGATGTAAACCTTATCCCTCCTCCCCCAAACCCCCTTCCCCCAACCACCCACCTTTACACAGCACTCAGGTATAAACTGGATGGAGAACTATTTACAGATTACAACGGACAGAAAAGAGGTGTATAAAGAACCCCAGGTGTTATTGAACTTAGGAAGTTTATGTTGCAAACTTGCAATGGTTCTATCCGTTCTAAGATTCGCTAAGAATTCCTGTAACCATTCACCATAAGAAATTTCTAGGTTGTCTTTCCAATGCCTCAGAACTATTTTTTTGACTGAAGCCGAAATCAGCCCCATATGATATTTCCTACATCGGACACCAACCCGAGTCATATCCCCTAAAATACAAACCTCAGGGGTAAATAAGTCTTCAAGTCCCAAAAGGGGGTCTAGATTTTTCTTAATAGTCTCCCATAACCCTGTTACTTTGGCAGTGCCAAGAGATGTGAAGTAATCTCCAATCCTTGCTGACATCTAAAAAAGAAGGTGAGGAGGCCATGCCCTCTCGACTAGTTTTACAGGAAAAAATAAGAATTATGTAATAGTTTAAGTTGCATTAGCCTAAGCCTATCCTGTCTTAGAAAGTTGTGACATGCCCCCAAATTGCGCCCCAATTAAAATGTGTTCTGGGAACAATTGCAACCAATATTGTTTGGGGGCATAAATATTAGGTGCAACCAGCCAATCAACGTATTATATACATTCCAGATAGCTTGAGCTTTTCCGACCATTGGTATCAACGTTTTCTCAAAGTCGCATAAGCCACAGTCCCCGGAGCTGGTATTCAGCTTCTCCACTAAAAGATGGCGAAGCTGAAAAACTTTAAATATCAGGCGCTGGGGGATGTGAAACTTGCTCAAGATATCCTTTGAGGTGAGCAATTTACCCCCATCTTCTAGTAGATCTTTAACTAACACTTTCTCCAATGAAGGTAACCAGGTATCTTGGATAGGTTTACCATCTATTCTAAAGTTAGGATTACCTGTTAATGGTTGAGCCAGGTCCCCAGTATGGCAATATTTTAGAAAGGAACATAGTTGTATATGTATTCTAACTGAGGTTTCAATGGGTGACTTACGCAAAGCTGGGGGGAGAGCTTTCAGAGGATATATATTAGGGCCTCAGGTTTGAGGTCGGAGTATGCGATTCGGGATACCTCTAGGTTTAAACCATAGTGGCATATAGGTGTTTACCTGGAGATCATCTGTTTTTAAGCCAGTGAAGATATTTGGATGCGTATAGCCCAATAATATAACGAAATGGGGAGTCTCAAACCACCATACAGTTTAGAAGGACAATTTAAAATAGGACAATCTGGGTTTTTATAGCTCCAAATGAAACCAGAAATGATTCTATGCACTCTTCAACCATTTAAGTGGGAGCCAAACATTCAGACATACTGATAGGGTAAAATAATCTAGGAAAACATTCATTTTACCAGATTAATTCTGCCCCAAATAGACAAGGGAATAATCACCATCTCCGTAGGTCCGCTTTCAATGTCTCGCAACACCGGTCTAAGTTAGTCTGCACTAAGTAGATACATCTCTAGTTAGATTAAGACCTAGATATCTGATACTCTTAGCATTCCAAGCCAGCCCAAATGGGGCAATCTCATGCCTGCTTGTCTTAAAGTTTAAAGGAAGACCACTGACTTGCTAATATTAAGCTTATAATTGGCGATGGTACCGAACTCATCAATAATATCTAACAAAATTGGAATGGAGGAGGATGGATGTGAGATTTGCAAAGGAGGTCATCTGCATATGCCAAAACTTTCAATGAGTGCCCCATATCTGGATACCCTGAACCTCTGTTCCTGTTTAATCCGCATAATAAGGGGTTCAATATATATGTTAAAAGGAGCGGAGAGAGAGGGCAGCCTTGTCTGGTGCCTAGGAAAAGTCTAAATATGGATGAAGTTACTCCATTGCATGTAATTCTTGCTGATGGGGATTTGTAAATAGCTTTGATCCATCCCGAAAATTGTTGGGGAAACCAAAACATTCCATAACTTTTATGAGAAAATCACCATATACCCTATCAAAGGCCTTCTCGGCATCCAGAGAGACCAGGACCATGGACTGATCGAACTCCTTGGAGGCTGAGAAGACGTGAGCTAAGACCCCTAAGTGGTCTGTAGAAGATCTACCCTTCATAAATCCCACCTGCTCAGGTCCGATTAGGCGGAAGGACCTCACTTATTCTATCGGCCAGCAATTTGGTGAGAATTTTAATGTCCTGATTGAGAAGGGATATGGGTCTATAATTAGCGACAAGATCTGGAGATTTTCCGGCTTAGGTATAAGCACAATTAAAGCTTCAAAAGAGAACTATCCGAGGCCTCACCATCCAAAATATATTGAAACAGTCGTAACAGAGAAGAATTAATTCCTTTGAGAAAGTTTTATAAAATTGGGGAGAGACCATCCGGGCCAGGTGTTCTATCTGAAGGAGGGACTTAATAACCCGGTCTATTTCTCCCACAGTGATAGGGGCCAAAAGTTGAAGTTGATGTGCTTCGCTCAATAAGGGAAAATTTAAATCCCTTAGAAAGTGATCAATCCTATCACCAGACGGAGGGTCTTTCATGGGTCCATAGATTCCTTTAAAATAGTTTACAAACTCTTTTAAGATGTCTTCGGGGAAGGTTTTGATTGGGCCCCCCTCTGAGGGTCGAATGGCTGGCACCCACCTGGAAGACTCTAATTGCTTGAGTCTTCTGGCTAATAGTTGGCGACCTTCTCTCCTTGGTCTGTGAAAATAGCTCTAGTTCTTATGAATGCCCACTCAGCTTGTTCATTCAGTATTCTGAGATATGAGTCCCTTAACAGAGATAGTTCTTGTTTATAGGCCTCTGAGGAGGAATCGAAAGGCCCGCTGTTTGCAACGGATTTTGGTTAATAAGTCAGAGTACGGTTCAGCCTTTCTTTTTTCTGTGGGAAGCCAGACCAATTAAAATGCCCCGAATAAAGCTTTAAAAGCCCCCACTCCATGTCTGGCTTATTGTGGAATTTAGATTGAAAGAGATAAATTCATATATGCTTGAAAGATACTTAACCAATTTGGGATCTTTAATATTTGGTTATTAATTTTCCATCTACTCCTGGTTTAGGTAGAGATGAGAAAGCAAGAATGCATTTTACCATGGAGTGATCCGATAGTGGTCCGAAACAATATTTGTGTCTAACACCCCAGCCAGGAGAGTCTTTGAGATTAGAACGAATCTATTCTGGATAGGGTGTTATGCACTTGTGAGGTAAAAGTAAAGTCCCTGCTCGGTTGGGTGGAACACTTCCACACATCGCACAAACCTAATCCATCCATCATCTCCCTAACAGCCCTCTGAGCCGGCTTAGTCCTTTTCTAATAGAACTAGATCTATCCATTGACGGTTCCATGACCAGGTTGAGGTCCCCCCCCCATCACTATAGGCAAATTGCTCCAGGAGGAGAGTAATTCCGTAATTTGGACAAAGAAACTCGGGGTATCAGTATTAGGGCCATAAATTGAACCCAAAATAATTTCTAGGGTTAGCAAGGTACCCTTTACAAAAACATATCTCCCAAGCCTATCTTCAACTACTTGAGTCAGAATAAATGGAACTGATTTTTGTATCATGACTATCACTCCTTTGCTCTGGGAACTACCTTCTGAAGTAAAGATCTGGCCAACTTGAAGTCTGCATAGCTGGTTGCTTTCAGCTTTCAACAAATGGGTCTCTTGCAAAAACATAATATCTGCTTTAACATAATCTAGATGTTTTAGAACCTTATATTGTTTTGATTTATGGCGAAGTCCATGCACATTCCATGTCACTACATTAATATGTCTAACCATATGGTAAAATGAAATCTAAGCCTAAATACACCAGAAACCAGTCCTGTGCTAATAAATCTAGGAAAATAAAAAGTGCTGTGCAAAGGGTCCCACCCCCCCACATCCCAAAACCCCAAGAAAAACCTATAACAGTAACAAGACCAAAACCCCCACAACCCTTCCACCCCTAACCCACCCGAACTACCAACGAACATGAAACCAGAACAGTGAGAAACTCCACCTCCACTCCCCCCACCCCTATTAATGCATCCATAATCAGGTCCATTTTACAATTAACAAAAACAGTATTATCTTAATTTGACACTACCCCTTCCTTTCCAATATTTGTTTTGTTCCATCCCCAAAAGCCCAGGTAAACCACCACTTTAGGTTAGCGAAAATAACAAGAGAAAGAAAGTGATTTGTAAGAAACATAAAAGGGGGAGAGCCCTCAGTCTTCCTTGACTGGCTGCCGTTATTTTATGCACAACTATTGTGTTAAGACATCTGTGGATAAACCGGTCCTGTGCACAGTAATCACCCCACTAGGGAGACCGAGTCTTGTTCAGCGAGGGACGTTGCCCTCTCCATCATCGTAGAGGCATCTTCGAGTACCACAAAGTCAGGGTGAGGGTAGTAGTCTAAACTTTATCGGGGAGTGTCACTTATAACAATTTATGCATCTGTACCTCCAGAACATATATTTAATTAATCAAAATCAGGCATTTGCCCCCTTTTCCAGAAAGAGTCCAAAGTTGAACCCGCAGCGAGAAAGTAAATAAACAAAAAGCAGGTGGTAACCAGGAATGCCAAAGGCCCGGATCCATATAGTTCTCCTATAGACTGGGGCTTCACAGGGAGCCAGCGTTAAGATGAAAGTCCCAATGTCCATATCAACTGAAGGAATCATCCCAGCAAGCAAGGTATTTAGTGGCTGTCAGGAAACACCCTCATGGGTCCCGGAATAGATCTGGGAACAGTTGCTTTAGCGCCGGTAGTGCAACCTCTGTACTTTCAAAAGTGTGCCAGGTTTCATTCGCCAATACTTGAAATCGTGCTGGGTACCTCATCCGGAATCGAATGTTTGCTGCTATTAGCTTAGTAATAAGCGAGTGAAACGACGCTCTCCTCTGCCTGATTGATAGCGGCAGGTCTTGAACCACCCTTAGTCCTGCACCTTCCCAGGTTATTTCTTTTATTTCTTTAGCTTTGCTCAGAAAGTGCTGCCGTTCTAGGTAGTTCAGGAATTTAAAAATAAATGTGCGAGGTGGGGCACCAGGCGGGGGCATCGCTCTCAACGCCCTGTGTGCTCTCTCGATGATATACGATTGCCCGAAAGGCGAGGGACCAGCTATTTTTTGTACCAAGCGCTGAGCAAATTTAATTGGCTCCAGACCCTCTTCTCTCTCTGGGAGGCCTATGATTACAATATTGTTGCGGCGGGATCGGCCTTCAAGGTCCTCGACCTTGCTCTCCAACTTTGTAATCCGTTGCTTCATTGCTGTTAGATCTGGGGCCAGCTTGTCCTGCCTGCGTTCACTGAGATAATGCCGAGCCCTCCGTGTCCGCGGTTCTCACAGTTAGGTCTTGAGGCGCGGACACACTGACTTCACTGGCTAGCTCCTTCATTTCGTCCCGAAATGGCTGAAACTCCTTTAGAAAATTTGCCAAGGTAAGCGGTTCTGTTTCGGGGATACCAGGAGCTTGTAGAGTGTGCAGCTGACTACCTGAGGCCCGGGCTTTCTTTGGGGCCTTCTCGGGAGTTGCCGGGGGCGTGTGTCTGGGCAGTGAATCCTTGTAGTCTGTTTCCATATTCCTGCTCCGGATACCAGGCGGGACGTTCCGACACTTTTTGGTACCGAGAAGGGGTTACTAGGACCTGCTAAAAACGTAGTTTTTTGGTCGGGTAGAAGGAGCTCCTAGAGGCTGCAGCTAACCCATGCTCTGCATCACGTGATCCCCCGTAGTGTCAGCAGTCTTGCATGCGGCACACACAAAAACTTTGGATATCGGTCAAAAGAAAGGGATGGTGACTGGCACAGACCTTCCTCTCACTTCTTCAGCCAGCCACCACCTGAATGAAAGGGAATGTAGTGTACATTTGTAACCCCCTGAAAATGGGGGTTCCCAAAAAGTCTTCCTTGAGCTTGCCTAAATGCTCACTGCCAGGCTGGTGTCCTGCGTTTTAGCAGTTTAAATGTGATTACCAGAGCCTGTATAGCCTCTGTGTACTGTCTCTTTAAGAGCTGCCTAATTGCAGTTTAAGTAATCTGAGAGGGAGCTCTGTTGAAAGATGTAACTATTTACTGAAAATCATTTAGAGTGATAATGATAATGTAGTTTGTCTAACCTGCTTTCTTTGTAGCAAGGACTGTTTTGTTTGTCTCCATAATCTTGGTCCTGGACTGCAAATTTGACCAAACAGTACTGGTGGGACCTAAAATGTAGCCGGACTACAGGAGCTGTCTGAATTCAAAATCTGTAGGAACTGTAGTTTGAACTTTTTTGCACCTTTTTTGCAACTGAAGGGGGAGCTCTTGCTTTGACTAACAGCCAACCAAATCTTTTGGATCTTGGGGAAGTCCTGGGCAGCTTGCAGTTTTCAGTTAAATCTAAGCTGAAAGCTGAACAAGCAGGAGCTTAAGTGATTCTGAGCAGCAATCCTGAGTGGATTCGCATTGGAGAACTCTGAAAAGGCTAAATTTTTGGCCTACATGTCGGTGTGCTGCTCCTGAGAGGGAGAGAAGAGAATTGTTTTGGACTAAATCTAAGTTTGTGTGACTAAAGTAAGCTACTGAAGCGGGCCAGGCTCAACCTGAAGAAGACCAAAGATTTTGCTGAATGTGATCGGCCTATCAGGAGTTCCAGCTACCCCTAAGCTCCTGGTATGTGCAGAGTCTTTGTGATTGTGACTGGGGAGCACTTTGTCTGGTACAGTAGAATTCCCTTACATGTAAATGTGCTATGAACTGCTAGTGGGTCGTGAGTTAGTCTCCCACTGTGTGAACTGTGTTCTGCTTGCTGGAAGCTGTAATCCAGCCCAAAATGGACTGCATCCGAATTTGTCTCCATGCGGTCTGGGCCTTGCCAGACTGGCCCAGCCAGACTACTGCACAGAGAAGCCATCGACAAGAGACCTGCCTGGGGATCAGCCCCCTGCTCCACGCTTGAACAGGAACAATGCCTCTGCGACTCATGTGGGCCCTGCTTCTCCTGGCATTCCAGATCAACCACTTGCAGTCTCAATTTTCATCCAGCCTGTGTCCAGTCTTGGGTATCGTGAGTAAATACCAGGGTAGCTCCCTGCAACAACAGCTTAATCCGAGTGTATCATCTGATTGTCTTGTTTCGTTTCCTTTACGAACTGAGACCTCTGTCTCCGGATTACAAATATTGCATAATGTGCAGGTTGTGTTTTCCATCACAGGGCCCCAACCAGCTGCAACCCTGGGCATCGGTCCTGGCTATCCCATCTCTACTTCACCTGGGTACCCAGAGGTGGACTGTGTGGGGGGACTCAAAGCACATGCATAACTGCTTGATTGATATAACCTTTAAGCTAATTAACCTGATTTTGCCGCTCCCTTGTTCAAGTCCCCTGAATAAATCAGATCTAACTTTTTCTGCATGTAATCTGACTGTGGTTCCAGTTTGTGCTCAGAGTACTGTACTGTTGCTATTTGCTGTGCATAACCTTGTTTTTCAGGGGGTCCCCAGGGTTGAGCCTGAGGAACCAGCCCTGGTGGTAAGTGCAAACAGTGTGGGTACTTGTGTGGTGTACCAGGGGTATTGTGAAAGTGATTATTGTACAGTGTTCAGGCCACTAGAGGGGAAAGAGGTGGGGGTTACAGTGTCCCGGAGGGCTGTGCCCAGGTTAGCTTGACTACTACCAACCCTGATCTTTGGGTGGAGGCACCCTTTTCAGAACTCAGGCCCCTTAACCTGCTACTAGCCAAGCAGGCAAGGGTAGTAGCCCTTGGGATAGTGCCACCTACGGGTTACACATTCATAGAAATCAGATGATTACTATGAGGATGCACTCCCATTCATTCAGATGGTGGCCAGTTGAAGTGATGTGAGGAAGCACTATACAGTGAAGTTTCTGAGTCCTCATCAATCTCACAGCTATGTAGTTACTCCATTAGTTTGGAACTTAAAAATGTGGCACACTGATGGACCCAAACGCTCCTGAAATGGGGGTAATCAGGTGAGGTGCAAGATTGCATAGATAAAACACGCACTCACTACAGCTGACTTTTCACTGTGATTGTGTCATGGCTTCTTCAGTGCTGTTGTACGTGATGACTGCAAGAACCCACCCACCCTACTCCTCCCTGTTCCATGAAAAAATACTAGTATATAATCAGTGCCCCCTGCTTGGCCATCCCCTCAGCACTCACCTACTCTCCTACCACCAACCTACATAAAAGGCAAAAAAAATGCCCCTCACCCACTCACCACTCTCCACCACCATGTCAGAGTAGCATGACAGAAAGGACAGGGCAGAGAGGAGGAATGGCAACAGGCACAGGCCCTTGTCTCACCAGCTCGGCCAGCCCCCTGAATGAATGGGAGCACATGCTTATAGTAGTGGATTACATTAAACGTGCACTCTCATCCATTCAGACAGTGACTGGTCAAGCTAGTGAAAAGAGGATCTGTGTCAGTCACTGGCCTCCCTCTGTACTGTATCCTTTCTGTGGGTGCCACTGTAGCATGTGGTTGGAGGGTGGGGTGCTGAGTGGGTGGTGGTGGGGTATTTGTCTTTTTTGTGAGGGTGGGGGAAGGGATGGGTGGATGCTGAGTAGGTAGACCATAGTGGAGGAAGTTGTTAATTATATCTTCATTAATGGAGTGGGGAAGGGGTGGATAAGGTGTTGCTGAGTGAGTAGGGGAAGGGGAGTACATTTATGATGATGTTGGGGATGAGGGAAGTGGATGAGTTTCTGGGAGCAACAAGAGGATTGGAAGCAAACATAACATAGCATTTGTAACAGGGAAACCTTTTTTTAAGACCTTCACACAGCAAATTGCTGAGAAAGTGCCAGCTGTGCGTTACCTATACGTAGCACAAAGTTTGTCACTTCGCCAACAATTTGCCAGCAAAGGTAAAATTAGCAGTAAACACATAGAGGTAGTATATTAGTCTTTGTTATATACAACATTTATGGGGATATCCTGGGCCAGGCAGATGGTGGCTGGAGGGGTTACTCGTAGTGAGGCACCAAATGAAATCGTCCTTGCGAAGCTGGTGCAGAGTCATGAACTTCGCATTACGCGACACAGGGAGAAGTGTTCCCAACTTTACCCAGCTCTTTTTTTAAACAGTTTGCACATAAGAAAGTGGCCCACCCATGTATATTTATCTCTACCCCCTCCCACCAGCCTAGTTAAATAAAGTAACCTCCTACCCCCTTACTCTTGTATGACCCATACTCCCCCCGCCAAGTCCTTGAAAAGTTGGTGTAATGATTAATAAAAGGTCAATGTACTTGTGGTGTAGCATGTAGTGTATCAGACCACCCACCCACCCTGGTCCCCAAACCCAATACAAACAATAAGCATACCCCACCCCACCACCCTCTGGCATCCCACCAACCTTCTCCCCACTTGCCCTGACACCACAAAAGGTCAAGGATAGAAGCAGCCAGTCCAGAGTCCATGGTATGTACAAAGAGAAAACTGTGCATCACCACATACATCAGACACAATCCCCCTGGCCAGCTACCCTGCCTCAAATGAATGAAAAAGTGCTGAGATTCTATAGTACCACCTGATTGGCTAACCAGATGTTACTATAGAATCATGTCACTCATAGTTATCAGTTCTTTTTACAATAAGTATGTGCTCCTATTTGTTCAGATAGTGGGCAGCAGTATTGGTGGGAGGAGGGTATCTGCAGGTCACCATCCCTGTCTTCAGAAAGCATTCTTTTTTCTTAGGGCATCACAGGAGTGGAACATGGGTGCTGCTTAGTGGATGACTGGGTAGGAAGGAGATGTCTGACTAATTTGGCCATGGGCAGGGGGTGGAGGTTGGGAATGAGATTGGGTGTTGTGAGTGGGGCGGTCTGATGAACTTCTTTGCCGGGGCTGGGAGGAAGGCTGGTTGAGGGTGGCTGGGAGGGTGGAGGGTCATATGGGGTACTACAAGAGAGTGGGGGGAAGGGAATGTTTGTTTTTTCTTTAAAAAATATAAATCTGAACTCCTCATTATGAACTGCTGGTGAAGTACTAACTTCACCAGAGCTACGTGTAGCATGAAGTTTGGCACTTCATCAACAATTTGCTGGCAAGTATAATTTTGCAACACTCCTACTGTCTCCTCTGTAAAGATCACTTGTAAGTCTTTATTACATGCCTATCATCACATTTTTGTTTTCCAGTTGCTATTTTTACCTTGCCTATTATCACTTTTTCTCCTATATCCACCTCCTCTTTTTTCCCACACATACAGTACATATCCTTTCTTTCCCTTTACCTCTCCATTGACTTTGCTATTTTCTCTGTATAGATAATTCCTGAAGAAGACCTAAGGTTAAAATGTTGATTCTATTTTCTATTTTTAGTGTGCATTTAATTTTACTTTTTTGTTTTATTACTTGCTGTCTCTATGGCAATATCTGTGGGCAGCCAGGTGGTGATGGAGGGACACTCAAAAGTAGTCCACAATTCATTGGATAATTTTCCTACTTCCTTCCAGAAGACCTACACTCAAGCACCTCAAATAAATTTGCTGGCTTACATGAAGCAGCTTAAAAAGGGGATAGAAAGGTGGTCTCAGCGTAATGGCTTTGATTCATAGCCATAGGGATTTTTTTAAAGGAAAAACAAACATCCATAGCCCCTCACCTGCCTTATTGTTTTTACTTATTTCCAGTGCAGGCTCCTACATTTATGCTGCTCACAGGAGATCACAAGGGTGCTGCTTCACCCAGCTCCCCCCCTCAAACAATGGGGGGGGGAACAGTCAGAGGACCTTGCAAGTATTTGGGACCCCAGCTGAATTGGCATTTGGTGCCATTTTAACTTCATGTGTGGCCAATGTATTTTGTCAGCACACAACACCAATAGACTCCTGAGCCTTACCGCTGTTAAGGGGACTAGCAGGACTATCCCACCCACCCTCCCCCACCACTCCCACTGTGGCTCGGCAGTCGCACTATTCATTTTTCTGGCCATTCATCCCACCCACCCACCACTAGCCTGTTTCACGTATCCACTTCCTCCCCCATCACCACTGAGGTCCACTAAGGATCCTCCTACACCATGTAAGCCTACATCATTAGCATCTCTTTACATATATTGCTCCGTTTCCCTTTCTTAGAAACATAGAATTTTACTGCAGATAAGGACTGCTTGGCCTGCCTAGTCTGCCCATTTCCCTACCTAACGGAGAAGCTGCAGATCCTAGTTAACCAACAGCCTACTTCCTCCTACCCCCCACTAGAATTGCCTTATGTCTGTCCCATGCGTTCTTGAATTCCCCCACTGTTTCTTATCCCTGTCGACTAAGTAAGTCTGCCCAAATCAATTCAGGTCACTGTGACACCTTACTCAACTATCTACCCAAATGTCCACTGACACCGACCAATTTCTTCAATTGCATAATCACGCTTTTCTGCAAAAGTCTGGCCCTCCTATTGAACCAAACCTTAGGTGCTGTCTTACCATAGTTATTCTTTCCCCTCTCGCAGTACCACTACCTCCTTAATCAGATTCTGGTGAACACTACACATTTTGCTGAACTACACTCCATATTTCCCCTTCTAACCACCCAAAAAGTGTCTAACACACCTCCTCAAACACCAATATGCCCATACATTAATCTCTTCACTTACAGTACAATGCACAAGGTTATCTCTTACTGTCTTTGTCTTGTACTTCTTCCATCTCTGTTCTCACTGCCTTCTCTCATACACCCCTCTATCCCTTCAGCCTCCTCCCTTCACCCAACCTCCTGTTCTGTCAATATCATCTCCATCCCAATATGAAGTTCTCCTCATCAAACTTTCCCTCCCTTTCACCCTGTCTATATACATAGCTGGCTCTTATTGCCATCCTGGTCTCCCAACACCAACCATATCTGAACTTATCACCACTATTACCCCGCATACCTCCTCTGGCGAGCTATATCTGTTAGGTAACATAAACATGGATTGGCTCTCAACTTCAGCTTCTACAATATGCTGTAAGCAAGCAATAATGCCCAACAGGGTGGGCGGTATTGGGCAATACCGGACCGCCCAGGGGCGTAATGAGGCCCAACGCCACAGGCGGAGGGCCTTATAGCCCCTGGAAGGTCTGGTATTTCCCATACCGCCCACCCTGGAGGGCATTATTGCGCTTAGAAAATGGGAGCTGTCTCAATTTTATGTTGGATTCAAAAAGTTATAAAAAAATAGTTGACAAATGTATTAATTATTATGTTGAAATGTTAGTGTCATAAAGTAGTCCCTGTCTTTATGCTGTTGCATGTTGCTGGATTTGTTGTCTCCCCCCACCAAACACACACACACACACAGATTCTCTTAACCCCAAACAGCACTCTCCAGATGACAAGACTGAGATTTTTCTGTGCTAGTGTGAACAAAATACTGCCGGACTGTACCTGCACAGGGTGGTAGACCAGTAGTTTGTGAGATAGGAGCCCCGAATACACCTCTCGCTCCCGAAATGAAACTGCCTGCACAGCTCCACGACATACTTGTAGATGTCTGGCTATATGATTCAGGTGTCAGATGAGGAGCACAACTGCATGATACAAAATTAAATTAAAGTAAATACATTTCTCAATCGGTTACTTCATAGCGGTTTGCGCGTTCCAGTGATATCACACCCGGAAGTATGCGACAAATGTAGTGTATCGAGAAATTCTTTTTTTTTTGCAAAGTATGGTGGTTGGTTTGAGTATTATTGGCGGTGCCGAGAGGTTTATCAGTGGGACATGTACAAGTATTTCGTGGAGCTGTGAAGGTAGTTTCATTTCGGAAGCGAGTGGTGTATTCAGGGCTCGTATCTCGCTAAGCGACATAATAAAATGGCGGGGATTTAAAAAGAAATCTGGATGTTTTGTCCAATAGGGAAACAAGCTGGGAACAAGGATAAGGTGTGTGGGTGAATGGTCACTGGGGCCGGTGCTTTTTATTTCCCGGGCGTCTATCGTACCCCCCTGTTATAGCTCTCAGCCAATCAGAGAGCTGATAGTGTTTGTCCCATTTTCTAAAGTAAACTCACTAAACCTAATACAATTAATAACCTCACCAACTCAACTCAACCTCAGATCACTTAAACACACCCTAATAGACTGGGCCCTTACATCTCATCCACATCGCATAATTGATTCCGGTGTCGTGTCCTGTCAGACTCTCAGCGATCATCATAAGATTTACTGTATCCATAAAGTCCATCAGACTAAAGTTCCCCCCAAATTAATCTCATTACACTCTTTTCACTCACTAAATCGTGCCCTTCTATTAATGGATTTATGCCACACTAATTGGTCACTTATCTCAACAGATTCCTCTATTGACACTGCCCTCAGCTATTTCCAGACCAAATTCCTGGAAATCTGGGACCTACACGCTCCTCTTAAACTAACAAGAGTCAGAGGTTCACACCTCCCATGGATTAACGCTGAACTACTGGCCTATATGCATGCTAGGGATCAAGTCTGGAAGGCCTACAAGACATCTGGTTAACACACTCTCCTTCTCCAATACCATTATCTTAGGAATGCTTGCACTAAGGCCACCAGATATGCAAAATCAGAAAATTTCTCCACCTCCTTTAACACCAACTTAAGCCACTTTTCTAAGTTTTGGAAAGTTGTCAAATCCCTCTTTCCTCTTCTCTCCCTTCTTACAGCCCCCCAACCCAATCCTCATAGATGGCAATTCTACACTGTCTGACCCCACCCATCTGTAGCATCTGCTTTCAACACTTTCTTCACATTCTCTGCTTCCTCACTTCCAGCCACTCTTCCTCCATGTACATCCATTTCCACTCAAAAACCCCTTCCTTCACCAAACCATACTACCATTCCCTCTTTCTCATTCTCACTCATATCACCACACAATGTCTTCAAGGCCCTCCTTGCCTTGAACCCCAGCAATGGAATGAGCCCAGATGGTCTGGATCCCAAACTGCTCTATCGCTTCCCCTCCACTATAGCTTCTCCCCTGGCCACACTCCTAAATTGATCTTTTTCTCTTGCCTCAGTTCCTACAACCTGGACACACTCTAGTTATTCCTCTCCCCAAAGGTGGCGATCCCACAGCCCCAGGGAACTATCATCCAATCTCTTTACTTCCTATTGCAGCTGAGTTCCAAGAGCATATTGTACTCTCTCAGCTCACCTATTATCTTGACTCTACCTCATTTTTCACCCCTTTCCAGTCTGGCTTCCACAAGTCCCACTCTACCACCACCTCCCTCATATGGCTCACTGATTCTATACTTAGAAATATGGATCAGGGACACATTACCGCTGCCATATCTGTCGACCTGGCAAAAGCCTTCGACAATGTATCCCACTCCCTTCTACTCCAAAAACTCACAGTCGCTGGGCTTACCTCTTTAGCCTCAGCTTGGTTTCAATCTTACCTAAAAGGTAGCTCTCAATCAGTCAAGATTGCCTCCTCCCTCTCTCCTCCCTTCCCCATCAACACTGGAGTTCCTCAGGGCTCAGGAACAGGACTCAGTCCTATTTCATTTTCAGTCTTTTTAAATGGTATGCCCCTGTATAGTAACACCATTACAGCAAACACATCAATGCCAACAGCATCGACAGTTCACTGTAATGGTCTGCCGGAGACCCCGGCACTCTATCCCCCAGTCCTGCACTCCCTCCCCAAATCAACTCTGACTCAGAGTTAATAATCCTTAAGTTCAGGGATGTGGGGGGCAGAGCCCCCCTGCATGGGGGTTCAGTGGGCAAAGCCCCCTGATGGAAAAACAGCTGGGGTCTCCTGCCGGATTTATGTTTACTGCAACTTGGCGGTCGACATAAATCCATCTCTGTGATGTTGGCTGACAACAAAGTTGTCGAACTGGCATCGTAGAGCCTTTCTAAATGACCTCCCTACAGTCTGCTCTTCTTCCCAAATTCACATGTATGTGGACAACACTGTCCTTTACACTTCTAGTACTTCTCAAGCTGATGCAGAGGCTAGATTGCAACATGATTTCGATAGGGTCTAGTTATGGTTCCAATCCAACCATCTGTTCCTGAATGCTAAAAAGACAGTCTCCATGTCTTTTGGCATTAGACAGAGGCTATCTAAACTCTAATTCTCCCCTCCGCCTCCACCTTCCATACCCTGGATGGTACACCTATTGAAAATGTCACTGCCTTTAGATACCTTTGGGTCTGGTTAGATCACTACCTGGACTTTTCAGCACTCATAAACGCAATCCAAAAGAACTTGCACCCCAAGCTTGGTGCTCCATACAGAAACAAAAATTACATTCCGCAAACTGCATGCCATGCAATTGTGCAGAAAATGATCCTCCCCACCTTTGACTGTGCAGATACAGTTGACAGTGCCACACCAAAAACTACCCTGACCAGACTGGACACTCTGTTTAACTCCTTTTGTTGCTTTGTTCTATCCTGCCCCCCTCGCACTCATCACTATGATCTATATAAAGCCCTCTCACTCTCATCTCTGGAGTTCAGACACCTATCCCATACTGCCAGTTTCATGGCCAAATTCTGGTCTGGCAATCTTCCCTCCCATCTTTCTTCCTCCATCTGTGCTTCCTCCCAACGCACTTACTCCCTCCTCCCCCCCGTAACACTGACCCAATATCCTTCACTATCCCCCACCAATCTACCTCCACTGGGCAATCCACCTTCTCTTTCCGCTGTCCTAAGCTGTGGAACTCTCTCCCCCCTTACATCTATAATGCAGCCTCACACAAATCTCTCTCCTCCCTCTTAAGTGAATATACAATCCCTACCTGCTCCTGCCAAAACCCAACAACCTCTCATCTTGTACGATCTTCTCTTCACTCCTCCTAACCTCCTCTTTTCCCTCCTGCCATGCCTCCCCTCCAAGCTCTATATCAATGTTATATCTTTCACCTCTCTCCCAGACATCATGATCAGCTACCTACCTGGCATCCCCAGAACATGGACCCAGATGAGCTGCTCCAATTAGCTCCACTCAGCTGCTACGCCTATTTTGATCAATCTGGTTACCTGTCCAGTAGATGTTTACTGTATATATTTATGCTGTAAACACTGCTGTAATATTTTATTGTAAATATTACTGTCACTGATATGTCTGCTTTTTATGTTGATTGCATGCATGTGCAAGAAACATGTTGTGGCAGCTTGCTGCAGAAGCAGGTTGTGGAGGCGCGGCACTGTTGTGGCCAATGCCCACACTGCCTTTTGAGGCTTGGCCCACTGTCCCCAATGGGGTGGCATGCTGCTGCTGACACTAGTTCAGCCAGCATGGCACCACCTTGAAACGTTTTAGCCATAGGCAGGGGCCGCCTCGTCATTGCCACGGCATCCACTGCAATGAGGGAGTGACCCATCATTGCAGGGCTGCCTTGCATTCCCCAACCAGTTTGTCGATGGGGAGCCCAGTCCCTGTCGGTTTGTGTTGTTTGCCAAGGGGGTGCCCAATCTCCCTTGGCAGCATGTCCCCTCCCCCTGGTTCTTTGCCGACGGGGGTGCCCAATCCCTATCGGCATGACACCCCCAGTTCTTGTATGCTGAGGGGGTGCCCAATCCCCCTCGGCTCATGAGACCCCCTCACCACACCATTATGTGCTGACAGGGGTGCCCAATCCCCATCGGCTCCAGTCCCTCCCACCCCAAAACATGCAGGTAGCACACTGGGAGTCCACCCCAGCATGCCAAAAGTACCTGCCAAAAGAAAAAAAGTCCTGCGGCATCTTTTTTTTTCTAACCCTGAAAAGAAGGAAACGGTCCCTCGCCGTCTGCGCCCCTCCCCCAACCCGCACACTCCCACTGCGTACCCCACCTCCCCACACCCCCCTCACCCCATACTTACCTCTGGAGCTTGGTGCAATGATATTTGGTGAACCAGGAACACGTCTGCACTCTTCAAAGCCGACCGCGAATTGAAGAAATGCCGGTAAGCTGTATAACGGCATAAATAGGGTTTTTTCAACTTTGGTGCATATTTCAGCCATTTTTTGGAATTTTTGCACCAGATTTTCAACATGGGTGTTTTGGGATCCCTCCTCATGAACTCAGCCAATGTCATGGCATTATTCGCCCTGAAAGGGGATTAAACGGTCACTGCACGGAATCATCTTTCCAGAATGATTAATGAAACGACAGCACCAGCGTTCATAAGATGGACTCTCATAAAGCATATGTTGCAAATTTGGTGGAAAAAATCCAAAAAATGACTATTTTATGAGCGTGCATTGAGCAGTTGCTACACACGCTCGTAACTTCACGAATTTGCAATATTTTCTAGCCAGATTTTCAACATCACCATTTTTTCACACCTTCTTATGAACAGTACAGTTGTCATTTTCCCCATCTTGGCCAAAATGTGTTTTCACACTTCCTGCGCAGAATGGCGCGGTCGTTGTGGAAAATCAGTGTTCGGGAGAGATTAAGAAAATGACAGTGACGCTGCTCATGAGCAGAGGTCCTAAAATGCATATGTTGAAAATTTGGTGATGATAGCCCATCACATGATTGTGTTACAAGTGTGCATTGCACAGTTTCTATGCATCCTTGTAACTTCACAGATTTGTAATATTGTCAAGCCAGATTTTCAACACTGGCATTTTTTCACAGCTCCTTATGAGCAGTACAGCTGTCATTTTTCACATTCTGGCCAAAATATGTTTTTGTACTCCTGCCACAGAATAGCACGGTCACTGTGGGAAATCAGTGTTTGGGACAGATTAAGGTCGAGCAAGTGAGAGGGGGGAGTGACCGAGCTCAACTGAGCTCTGTCGGGACTGCTGCAGATTTCTTTGTGGGCAGAAAAAGGCCCCAATGCAGGAGCCCAGTACAAAAGGGCAGCCTGCAGAGTCAGGATAAACTGAATGAGAGAGTGAGTGAGGGAGAGGGAGTGAGCGAACTGAATGGAGCTCTGTCAGGAGCTGCTGCAGATTTCTTTGTGGGCAGAAAAAGGTGTCAATGCAGGCAGGAGCCCAGTACAAAAGGGCAGCCTGCAGCGGTGGAAGAAACAGTATGAGCGAGTGGGGGACTGAGCGAGCTCGACGAAGCTCTATCAGGACTGCTGTGTATTTCTTTGTGGGCAGAAAAGGTACCAATGCAGGCAGGAGCCCAGTACAAAGGGGCAGCCTGCAGTGCCGGGAGAAAGGGAATGAGTCAGTGAGAGAGGGGGAGTGAGCAAGCTCAATGGAGTTCTGTTGGGACTGCTGTGGATTTCTTTGTGGGCAGAAAAAGGTGCCAACAGAGGCAGGAGCCCAGTACAAAAGGGCAGCCCACAGCGCGGGGAGAGACAGAACGAGCGAGTGAGAGAGGGGGAGTGAGTGAGCTCAACGGAGCTGTGTTGGCACTGCTGCAGATTTCTTTGTGAGCAGAAAAAAGCGCCAACGCAAGCAGAAGCCTAGTACAAAAATGCAGCCTGCAGCATCAGGAGAAATAGAATGAGTGAGTGAGAGAGGGGGAGTGAGCGACTGCAATGGAGCTGTGCCGGAACGTTATAGTTACCCACCCTCCTGCCCAAGGTCCTCTGTGGTCCTATATTATAGCAGGTTCTCTGGAGTGGAGACAAAGCAATGACTGGATACTTTTAGGATTGCTCTAATAATACAGGTTATGTTGTTCTGTTTATTTCTCTAACTGAGCTGAGTAATAAATTTGGTAGAAAAAATCCAAAAAAATGACTGTTTTACGAGCATGTGTTGCGCAGTTGCTATGCATGCTCATAACTTTGCGAATTTGCAATATTTTCACTTCAGATTTTCAACATTGACATTTTTCCACACCTCCTTATGAACAGTACAACCGTCATTTTTCACATCCTGGCTGAAATGTGTGTTCACACTTCCGACACAAAATAGTGCGGTCACTGTGGGAAATCAGTGTTCAGCACACATTAAGAAAACCACAGTGACACTGTTCATGAGCAGAGGTCCTAAAATGCCTTGTTGAAAATGTTGTGATGAAAGTCTGTAAAATTACTGTGTTATGAGCGTGTGCTGTGCAGTTTCCATGCACCCTTGTAACTTTGCAAATCAATAATATTTTCACACCAGATTTTCAACACTGGCATTTGTTCACACCTCCTTATGAATAATACCAATAATAATATCAGTGTCGGTGGCTCAGTAGGTAGCACATTCGCCTCTAAGGCCGGGAGATCAGAGGGCTGTGGGTTCAGTTCCCGTATCTGGCACTTGGGTTAATATCCCAGTACTGACACTGTAGTGCAGCATGAGAGGGGTACTACACTTCTGAGGTGCCGTCTTTCGGATGAGACGTTAAACCGAGGTCCCATCTGCCTGGATTGGTGGTAGTTCAGGTAGATGTTAAAGATCCCATGGCACTTATCGAAAAGAGTAGGGGTGTTTTTATTGGCATAATTAATATAGACAACAACACATTTTAGGGAAAACAAAAACAATAAAACAAAAACATTTTCATAACAAATAATACCTCAATAACACGGGGATAGTTAAACATTACAATTTGGGCACTACAAATACACAAACTTCATAGTAGTTAAACTTTTAACAGAGATTAAATCAACTTGACCCTTATAGTAATAAAAAAAAAAAATAGGCCCTTCTATAACTCTCATTTAAATTACCAACATATTATTTGAATTTAATAAAGTGAAAAAAACCTTTCCACCATTTTCGAGGGTCCCTAGGGCAACTCTTAATGCATCTTGTGTATAGATTTGTACTAACTCCTTAATTACCAACTCACTAACCCGAAATAAGGCATCTCTTTGATAAAGGACCCATTGAACCCTAGCTTGCCATAGATAATATCTTAAACACCCCAAAAATAAAGATAAAGTCTCTTCATGAAACTCCGATAAGTTAACCGGATAACATCCTAGAATCAATAATTCATACGACATGTTATCTAACCATCTATATCCCCATATATTAGCTAAATATGCCCATAAACCAGTAGCATACGTGCATCTAAGAAAAAAGTGCTCCATTGATTCTTCTACATTAATGCATTCTAGGTATGGACACAATCTTTCCTGTAACGCTTTATACTTTGCATTACCTCTAACATTTAATTTCCCATAAAAAATTAGCCACTGTGTTTCCCATTGTTTCTGTGGCATCCTATTACTATTTAGTTGTGCCAACACAATAGAATTTAATACTGAAGGACAATTTTTAAATACCGGTTCCGAGGGAAGTACTACTGACATTAAATAGCGATAAAGCCCCTTCATATTGTTATTCAGAATTATCTGTTTTTGCATTTTCCATTTAAACAGTTTCTGCACCGATGGCCTAAAATACCAAGGTACATATAAATGATAATTTAGTTTCGGGGCAAAATTGTACCAATTCTTAAAGCATTTACCGATTGATTTTAGATTCCAAGTCTCCTCAGTCCCTAATTCTGCTTTTAATCCTTCTTTAATCGAGTTTGAAATAAATAATGCATGCACGAAAATCACTGGATCTATCATACCCAATCCACCCTTGTTTTTCATTAGATACGTGTAACACCTTTTTATGGGATTTAAACGATTGCCCCACAGCATTTGGAAAAACACACTGTATAATTTCGTCTCAAAAACCACTGGAAGAGGAAAGATCATAGCCACATATTGCACCATAGGGAGAAGAAATTGCTTAATTACCTGTACCCTTTTTAATTTAGACAATTTCCACTGTTTCCACTTATTCACCTTAGACTCTACTTTAGAAATAACACCTTCCCAATTCTCGGTAGGCATATTCTGGGAACCAAACTTAATCCCTAATATTTTAAGAGGATTCCTGGAGATATGAATATCCTCCTGCCACACCTCTTCAATATCTGTTGCACCCATTAATAATCCCTTTGTTTTGTTTAAATTTAATTTTGCATTTGACACCTTGGCAAAGGCCTCGAAGGCCTTCACACAATGGGTTATTGAAGTAAAGTCCTCAAGGTATACCACTAAATCATCTGCATAAGCTTGTATCCTTAATTGCAAATCCTTTCTCACATTAACTGACAAACCCCTTCCATTTCTGTTTCAAAGCTATGGTTTGTAGAAAGGGATCTAGAGCAAAAGTATAAAGGAGAGGGCTAAGTGGACACCCTTGACGAACACTTGTAATTAACTTAAAACTTTCTGCCTTATAACCTTTTAGATATGGAAACACCATATAATTATCATACAATTTTTCCACAATTTTCACCAGTTGTTTTGGCACTCCATAGTGCTTAAGCGTAAGGAAAAGGAATGGCAGATATACTCTATCGAAGGCTTTATCTAAGTCTGCAGCTATTAAACATCTAGTTAACCCTTATATCGGTGAGATGCTCAATGACATCTCAGATAACATGAGAGCCGACTGAACCCGTCTGTCTGGTAAACCACAATATTGATAAAGGCGAATAACTCCTTTGCATAATTTTTCAATCTATTATTTAAAATACAAGTAAAGATTTTATAATCTGAATTTAAAAAGTAATTGGTCTCCAGTTGGCAATATTTTGTTTATCCCCTGATTTAAATATGTAAGTTAATAATCCTTCTGAAAAGGAAGGGTAGATACTAACTTTATCTAGAAAAAACTTAAATAATATGTAAAGACACTGACTTAACTCTTCTGCAAACATTTTATAAAAATTATTAGAAATTCCATCTATTCCAGGAGAAATATTCAATTTCAATAGCCTAATGATGCTTAAAATTTCTGTTTGCGTGATAGGGCCCCACACCTCCTGTCTCCTTAATCGGTTAGCTGGGATCACAATTTCTTTTAAATAAGCATCCATAGCTGAGTTTGAAATCTTCTCTAGGGGGTCTAAAGAGTGGTAATGTTCTACTATCACCTCACGTAGTTGTGACACTGAGGATGCCAAACTTCCATCCGAATTTTTAAACACCTCCATTCTCGTAGAATCTCTTAATTGCTTGCACATTTCAAATGGATCTCCGATGGGTGATTTTTTTAATTCCATTAATTAAGATGGCCTGCATGGTTTTACCTCTGTCATATTGAAATTCCCTCATTTTAACTTTTAAATTAGCAATTTGTTCAGAATAATCATACCTTGATGTATAAGCTAAAGTCATGAGCCTCTGTAATTATTGCCTGATACTTAAGTAGTGTAGAAATTTATAATTTTTTGTTTTCACTCCTTGAGATTTAAACCATTTCCTTAAATCTGCTTTAGTCTCTAACCACCAATCCCCTAGATCTGGATATAAGAAGGCTACAGATAACCTAGCTTTTAATAGGTATTTTACCCCTGTTTGTATAAACGGAAGTTCCAAAGATGAATTATTAAGCTTCCATCTAATTTTCCTTCTCTCTTGCACATCTGAAAACTAAAAGAACTTAATAAGAATGAATGATCAGAGAATTGCTAGGAAATATTTTAAGTACTCTATTTGCATATTAGATGACACTAACATATGATCAATTAGAGTAAAACATTTCCTTTTAAAAGAAAATCCACCACCCGTCTGCAAAATGTTGTTACAATTCAAAAGACCAGCATCTTTAATAATTTTACCTAATTAGGTGTCACAATATGTTTTTTATTTACTTTGTTAGTGTGGGCCGAAATAGGACAATTAAAGTCACCTCCCCATAATATTCTAACTGTTGTTAATAAAAAGGGCTGAACAGCTTTTAAACAATTAACCCTATCAGCTTTTGTTTGTGGATTATAAATATTGATAAACCTGTAACATAACCCTTGCCATTTCCCATCAACAATCAATACCCTTCCTGGTATTAAGTCAATCAAATTATGCAGTTGGAAATCATATGAATTAAAAACAATTCCTATACCATCCGCAGAATCCTCCCCAAACGACCAAAATGAAGGGCCCCAAAACCAATCTTTTTTAAATGCCACCAACTGCTCTATGGAATACATCCATGTCTCCTGCAAGAAACATACAGAAAAAGGATAATCATGTATATAATAAAAAGGCTTGTCTCTTAACCATGTTCAATAAACTATGAGTATTCAAAGAACCCCAAACTAGTTTCATTGTCATTTTTTAAAGATCGAACCATTATTTTTTCTTCTTTTTCTTTTTTTTATCCTTATAGTTATCCATAACTTGTGACCTAGTTGAAAGAGAGGATTTTTGAGAATCGAGTCTTCCACCTCTATCTCAGTATTACCCTAAGTAGAAAATAAAGCGCATATGAGTTGCTAGTTTCAATTTGTGCAGCTGGGGGGAGGAAGTTTTGAGTGTAAATATCTCGAAGATCTTCTTTGAGGCAACACCATCACAGGTTTACTTGTTGTAGCTACAACACCCACCTCCTCTGTTACCTCTTCTGCATAACAAACTGGGGGAAACTCTGAGAGGCTAAGATGATCCATATTAGCCTTTCTTAACCTAACCTCATCTGAGGATGTCCCTTGTGTGTCCTCACTACTTACTGGTATTAACTTTTTCCTATCCGAAACCTTATCTTTTAACCCTCCTTCTATCTCAGCTACCTTTTTAACTAGAGGAACTTTAGTCTGAGTAGTTACCAGGGGTGGTGGACATTCACAGTGTAGGGAAGCCTTGGCCATAGTTTCTTGTGCTTTTTGTATGAATACCTCAGAATTAGAACATAAGGATTTCTTTTGAGCAGCCCAAGGACACATTTTAAAAACATGACCTTTAGTTTCACACAAATCATAACTTGCTTGGTTATTACAAAACATAGTCAAATGCCCTACCTCCCCACAGTTGTCACAACGAGGTTGGTCACAAACACTTGAAAGATGTGTTCTAGCCCCACATTTGTAGCATGCACGGGGCTGCCCACTGTAAAAACATACACCTCTATCTTTCCCCAATAAAAAAGAATTAGGAATATGCTCAATCCCTGCCTCTGACTGTCTTAGTTTAATTTTATACTTCCATCCTCCAGTCCAGAACCCCTCTGCATCTAAATGGGCTCTGGCTCACTTAATACTTCACATTTTTTTTTTAACCAAAATGTTATGTCTTCTACCCAAACCCCTTCATTCCGGAACATGATAGTGACAAATTTAATTAAGGGTTTGATAAGGGTATAACAATAAAGGGTGTCCACATAGGTGAAAACTTGACTTGGCCATACACCTGACCCAAAACAGATCTAAAGCATGTTGTGAACGAAAACTAATATCATAATTATCTTCCCTGAAATATTTATGAAAGCATAAACATCCCGCGGAGTAAAATGTAAAGAGTCTTTAATAAGGTTTTATGCACATAGTGCCTGTCCGCCTAACTTCCAACCCTCCTTTATACCTCAACCTTACAGCATTAGCTTGGGGCTGCTTCCCATGGGAATTTGAAAAGTTCAGACATCAATGGCCTTTGAGTAGAGGTAGAAGGGGCTGTACAGTAACCTCTATTTGAACCTTTCTGCATAGACTCCTGCAGGTGTGTTTCCTGATGTAATAATGAGGTAGAATGATTGTTCAGTCTAGGAGATCCTGAAGGAAGGTGCAAAACTTCTTTCTCCATTTGATTACTCTTCTTAATCTCCATCCCTTTCTGCTGCTGACCGACAGGAAACCACTCTGGAGAATGCTGCGATAAAGTTAAATCCGAATCCCAAGCTGGATCAGGCTTCCATATGCCCGAGTCTGACTGTTTCCAACCAGCTTCACACAATGCTTTTTGTGGTGACCAAGAATCTTGTGTTCCTTCTTTCTGTAAATGCAGAGGTTCTGTCGTCTGGAAATTTGTGTTTAACTTTTTGTTTTGATTTATTTTATCAGTGAAAAAAAAATCAGTAGCCCCCAGTTGAGAACCTTCAGACAATTGATAAGTAGTCACTGCTGGGATAGATAAAGAATTCTCCTGAATTTGGTGCTTCAACACAAAACCTGCTACTTTATTTAACTGGTTTCCTCATTTTTGCCAAAGGGGGAAGACAAAACAAACTGGTCAGTTTTAAAATTTTTATCATCTCCACGTTTCATTTTTTCTGAAGGCAAACCCGACTGTAGGCACTCGCTTTTCTCCGCTAATATACTGCCAGCCTGTATCGGGTTTAAAGCGCAGTCATGTTTTTGAAAAGAACAGCTCAAGCTCTGCTGATTTCTACTCTCCCCTGCCGGGCTACTAACGAACCCGCGATCAGCCTTAGAGCCATCAATGCACTCTGCACTGCTGTTATTGCAACACCTGCTGCTATTAGAAAGCTCAACGCACTGCTGTGGAGCTTCAATAAACCGGGGAAAAGCATTTTTTTTTAAAACAACTGCTTCCTCTCCCGTTGACAAGTCCGACCCGCCAGAATTAATTTTTAGAACAGGCACAGTACCTTTAATCTTATTAGACTCGTCATTTCGATCCGACGTCCTTCTGGCCTTTTGCTGAGTTTGAATCTCCTGCTCATTTTGTTCAGTCTGAAGTTTCTTTTCGACATCGCGCCCCTCGGGGTTTCCAATAAAAATTAACTTTTCTTTTGTTCCACTGAGCAAAGCTATTGTAGTATCCCCACAGTTAGGATCGTCGTCCTGCAGGTTAGTAAGCACCTTTTCTATCCCAAACGCTGGTTCAAATCTCACCAACTCCGTTTCCATTTCTGCTGAAACTGTTGAAAACTGACCATTTTCTTTTTTTGTTTTATCCAACACAGCTTGTTCCCAATTCACAAATGCATCCTGGAATTCAGCATCTGAATCTAAATCAGCCATCACCACGGCTGAAGCCTCTACAGAGCCTGGAGCAAGAGTCGAGGTTAGCTCTCCTACTCCACTAGCTTCCTCCTCCTTCCCTGGTCCACTTGGAGTGGCCATCTTGGAAATGGCCTGTCCCCCTACTAGCAGCAAAGCAGTGTCCGAGTAGGGGAATTTCCCCGGTGTCCTGGCCAAATTTCCCTCATTCACTAAAAATACCACCAACGGCTTAATCTGGTTCAAGGTCAGTTGGCATTCATCTGTATCCCCCTCCCCCGGGTCGTGCCTGAAAATAGGCAGGATTTGTCTAGTGCACTTACCCGGTCAACAAAAAAAACTAAACTAAACTAAATACAACTGTCATTTTTCACATCCCGGCCAAAATGTGTTTTCATGCTTCCAGCGCAGAATACTGCAGTCGCTTTGGGAAATCAGTGTTTGGGACAGATTAGGATTGAGCTAGTGAGAGAGGGGGAGTGAGTGAGCTCAACGGAGCTGTGTCGGGACTGCTGTGGATTTCTTTGTGGGCAGAAAAAGGTGCCAAAGCAAGCAGGAGCCCAGTACAAATGAGCAGCCTGCAGCGTTGGGAGAAATAGAACAAGTGAGAGAGAGAGGGGGAGTGAACGAGCTCAATGGAGCTCTGCTGGGACTTTATACTTGCCCATCCTCCCGCCCAGCATCCTCTGTGGTCCTCTATTACAGCAGGGTCTCTGGAGTGGAGACATAGCAAGGATTGGATGCTTTAGGATTGCTGTAATAGTACAGATTTACTTCTTCTGTTTCTTTCTCTAACTGACCTAAGTACTGAGCTTTACTGTTATGATTGCTGTGATAATACATATTTATTTGTTCTGTTTATTTCTCTAACTGAACTGAGTAATACTTGGAGTGCAATAGGATTTCTAACTGGGCTAAGTGAAACTATATGAGAGCCGAGAACAAAAAGTATGGTAGCTGAGGGGTGAAAAATGGACAAGGAGGCTTTAGGATTGCTACAATAATACAGTGCCTCACGGATGACATTTGAGCCTGAATTACCCCCATCGGCAAGGGGTCAGTAGGGAGACTAGTGTGGGGGGGAAGGGACAGGCATTTGAGTAAATAGGGGCCTACCACTTATAGTAGGGTACAGAACCTGGGAGTAAAAGCCCCTAGCATAAGATGGGGTCCACAATGGGGCAGGTTCCACATGTCACTAGGGCGGGCATCTTTGGAAGGGCGGAGGGGTGTACAGGGTTTGGGTGTGCCATGATCCTGGACTGGGCTTAGAGGATGGGGGGAGGTGTATAGTCTGTAGACCACTGGATAGTTTGAGAGAGGAACTGTGAAGGTTAGGGAGGAGTGTAAGTGGCAGGGCAGATGAGTATGATAGGCATCCTAAGGGGGGGGATAGGGGATGGCAAAGGGGGACAGAGGAAGAATAACTAGGGACTAAAATCAACCCCAGTATCAGAGGCACTAGCAGGAAAGAGAAGAGATGGGAGGGGTGCCCGAGGTGAGGCTGGGGCTGCCTCCTGATGGGGAAGAAGACACCACAAGGAGTACCAGGGGAGAGAGCATATGGCTGCGGGTAGGGAGGCACCAGGGGTGGCATGGAGGGGAACAAGTAGGAAGGGGGAACTGAAAGGGGGAAGAGATGTAGGACAGGTATCGATTATGAATAGATTTGAACCTCTGCTATGGGACAGAGAGGGGGAGTAGGAACATACTGAAGGGGGAGAACAAACAGGGCTTGACAGGGATGGCAACAGGTACGGGAAGAGATAGCGAGGACAAAAGGGTAGAAGGGGGCTCGTAAGGAAGGAGGGGTAGTGACTTGAAGGAAAGAAGGCTACAGGAAGGGGAAGGATGGGAGGGGCATCACTGTCGGGGTACAAGGAAATGGGGGCTCTAAATCGACAACAGCGGGGATAGGAAAGGGGTTGGAAATCAGCAGGGGAGGAGGGGAGGTCAACATGGGAAGCCCAGTAGGAAGTAGTCAGGCTGTGAAGGGGTTCAAGGGGGATGGGAGGAATAAGGCAGAGAAAAGGGTGAGGCAGAAGTAGGGGGTACAGTTATAGAAGTCACAGAGGGTGCAGTTGGTGGGGGTAAGGGACAGGAAAGAATGAATACGGGGGTGATGGAAGGGGCATTAGAAGGGAAAGGGGATGAGGGGTGGGGGTACTCATCTTGGGGGATTCTATACTGAAATGGATGAGATGGGGGGAAGGAATCACTCTTTGGACAAAAGAAGGTTTGTTGTGGTTAAATAAGTTTTATTGTTTTCTTATGTTAATGTATGTTTGTATTTTTCTGTATTTTTATAATTGTTGTAACTATAATTTTGTATGACCAAGGGTCACCATTTTAAATGAGTTTTACTCAATGGTCTAACTCATTTAATAAAAATGAAATGAAATGAAATGAAACACCCATATTTGGATTGAAGCTGTCCCCAGGTTGAATGCAGGAGGAGCAGGGTAGGCACTGCTCAAGCGTGCAGCGAGGGGCAGGAAGAAACCACATTTACTATTGCATGTGGCAACAAACGACTTGGGGGACACTGTGGAAGTAGTGAGGGGGAGGTTTGAGTACTTGGCAGGCAGTGTGGGGGGTTGGGAAGTCGGTGGCATTCTTGGAGGTACTGCTGGTACCACAGCCCCCCCCAAACACACACATACACACTCCCCAAAAGCTGCTTAAAAGCCTGCAATTCATTCAAATCAATTCAATTTTCTTACTTACTTGGGATTCAATGCCAACAAGTGTAAAATCATGTACCTAGGGCACAGGAACCCAGATGGTGGGTATAGGATGGGGGGGAGGTACTGATACTCACTAGACATGAAAGGATCCTTGAGGTTATTATATCAGAGGACCTCAAGATGGTAGTACAGTGTGACAAGGCTATGGGCAGGGCAAATTGGATTCTGGGGTGCATAAGGACTGGCATCTCCAGTAGGAGGACAAGGGATGTTGTGCTGCCATTGTATCACTTTCGAGTATACCCCCAGCTGGAGTACTGTGTCCAGTTTTACAGTCCACACTTCAGAAAGGACATAAGGTGGAGGTTTTCCACAGGAAGGCAACTAAAATGGTTCAGAATTTTCACAGGAATCCCTACAAGGAAAGGCTGAAGAATCTCAACATGTACACTCTGGAAGAGAGGAGGAGGCAGAGAGGTGACATGATCAAGACCTACAAAGTACCTCACAGGGGTAAAGAGGGTACAGTTGTGGAGTTTCCCCTCAGATGAGGGTGAGCACCCAAACCAAGGGACATACAATGAAGCTGGGGGATTCAGGATAGATGTGAAGAAATATTTTTTACTGAAAGGGTGGTAGATGCCTTGAGCAGACTGCCAGGAGAAGTGGTGGAAGCTAAAATGGCAGGGGACATTAAGCATGCATGAGATAAACTTAGGGGTATATTACAGAAAGGAGAAGGAGGGGGTCAATGGAGATCAATAGGGCCATGGACGTGGAGTAGGTTCAAGTTCGTTGCAGGAAAAATCCATTAAGCAAGCTCATTCACAAGGAAGTCCTGATGGAAGCAGGCAAAATAAGACATGCACTAACATATACAGGCAGGAGTTACACGTAGGTAGAAAACACTTGGCCAGACTGGGTGGGCTGAGCGGTCCTTTTCTGCTGACGAATTCTATGTTTCTATTGCATCATGTGTTAATTCAGGTGTAGTGTTTATTTAAAGTTGGGCCTACCATACATCCACATGTAAGCTACAGTAAATTATTGAATTAGATGCAGCCCACTTACACTGCAATAAACAGAACCCCAGTGCTTTGAGAAGCATTTACTCTTCATAAGGCTGCTTAAAAAGCTGGGATTCTATTTGCAGTGTCCACACCAGTATGCTGATCTTAAAATCGACACCGCATCTGAATGAGTACTTGATTCTTGCTCACTCCATTTCTTCCCCACTTTGAAACCTGCTTGTCCTGAGTTACTTTTGGGCTGGCAACACCTCACCTGTGTTGGAAGATGACCAATAAGCGGCACTGAAAGACGACAGACTTCACATACTGTGAAGGCAGCTGTTCACGGACAGACATAAGGCAATTCTACTGGAGGGGGGTAGGAGGAAGTAAGCTGTTGATTAACTAGAATCTGCAGCTTATCCATCGGGTAGGGAAATGGGCAGACTAGGTGGGCCAAGCAGTCCTTATGTGCCGGCAACTTGTATTTTTCTATGTTTCTCACCCACCATCTTGGCAAGAAGAAGGCTGAAGCTGTGGCCACTGATGACTGTTGGGGTGTGGGGATAGGGGACCAAAGGGGGCAGACATAAGGAGATAAAATCATAATAAAAATTGTGAGACCTTCACCAGCTTTCCAAAATGCTTACCAGTAAATGAACACTCTATGAAGTTTTTCAAATGGCAACACAGTCTGGTGAACCCTCTGTCTGCCATCTGACACCAGGCATCATCCAGCATAAAATTGTCTAAAGAAGGCAGTGTGGTCATGTGGTTACTGAAATACTGGAAATTACAGATTTATAAGAACAAAAGAATATCACACAGAAGCTGGCACATATCCCTATAGCAGCTGTCTCCTGCTTCTCAGTACTTCTATTTATACCCTTCAGGTACTTGAATGTTTCTATTATATCCCTTCTTTCCCTCCTCTCTTTCAGTGAGTACATATTGAGGTCCCTCACTTTCTCCTCATAAGTCTTGTGTTGCACGCTCTGTACCATCTCATTCACCCTTCTCTGGACCATCTCCAGCCTGTTAATATCCTTACGAAGGTGCAACCTCCAGAACTGCACACAGTACTCCATGTGAAGCCTGACCATGGTTTTATATCATGGCATCACTACCTCCCCCTTATGCTGGTGATGCTTCTGCCTATGCACCCCAGCATGTCACTGGCCCTCCCAGATGCCTTACCACTTTGACATTTTCAGGTCATCTGAGATAAGAACCCCCAGGTCCCTTTCCTTCTTTGTGACTGTCACCAACTCCCCCTCCCCATTCTGTACATATCCCCAGGGTTTCTGTGTCCCAGGTCCACACTTTTGCACTTTTTTGAAGTACAGTTCACTTGCCAATCCTCAGACCATTTCTCAACCTTCCCCAGGTTCCTCCTCATTTTCTCCACTCCCTCTGGGGTATCCACTGTGTTACAGATCTTGGTGTCATCTGCAAACAGGCAGACCTTTCTCTTCACCCCTTGTGCAATGTCACTAATGTAGACATTGAACAGGACTGGCCCCAGGACCAATCCCTGCACCACCCCACTGGTCACCCCAACCCCCTGACTGCACCCCATTTACCACCACTCTTTGCCTCCTCTTACCCAGTTTCTAACCCACTTTACCACCCTTTCCCCATGCCCACCCTACTCAGCTAGTTTATCAGCCTCCTATGTGGGACAGTGTCACACGCTTTGCTTACATCAAGGTAAGCACTGTCCACTGCTCCACCCTGATTTACTTCCTTTGTCACCCAAAGAGATCAACCAGATTTGTCTGACATGACCTCCCCACTGTGAATCCATGTTGCCCATGGCCCTGGGCTCCGATGGCTTCTACATGCCCCACTATCCTTTCTTTAATCAATGTCTCCATGATCTTCCCCACTACTGAAATGAGGCTGACCGGCCTATAGTTCCCCGCCTCCTCCCTACTGCTGGATTTCTATAGAGGGACCACATGTGCCCTCCTCCAGTTCTCTGGTAGCACCCCTCTGTTGAATGACTCAGTGAACATGACTGCCACAGGTACTGCTATTTCCCTTCACAGTTCTTTTCATATCCTTGGGTGTATGCCATCTGGTCCCATTGCTTTGTCCACTTTCACTTTACTCACCTTCTGCAGGATTCTTCTGCCTGTGAATGGACTACTGTCCACCTCTTCATGCTTTTTCAACTGCTGTACTGCTGTGGTCCTTCCCTCTCCCTCTTATGTGAATCCTGACCAGAAAGACACAGTGGATGTCTTGGGGGAGGGGCACATGACAGTTCTTAGGCATCATACTTTCACTTCCAAGTACCTAAGCAGCACATATAAGCAATCAACATTTGGCACTGACAAATGCTTGTTACTACTGTGACTGCTATTTTATTCTCAATGTATTCACGCTACTATGTTTTTTGTACTCCACCTCCCCTTCCCTCCAGGACACATCTGGAAATGAGCAGTCCCACTCAGTATGCCTTCCTGGCGAAATGCTTGAATAAATAAAAATTAAAAAGAGTGTCATTAGTGACCATCAGCAGTGTAGTGGCAGTAGACTGGCCTGTTCTAAAACCATAATGCACTGAGACATGCCCTTTATGGAGATCAATATGTGCTGCTGAGGTGAGGAACAACGGTAAAAATCACGATGAAAATAAAGACTTAATTGCTCTACAAAAGAAACATAATAAATGGTTATGAATTTTATGTATATCCATAATAAATTTTAAAAAATAAGAAGAGCCCATTGGCCTTAACTGGAATTCAGATTCAAGCAGAAAACTACATGCTGCAAATTTTCTTTACAGTTCTATGGGGTGTGAGTCAAAGAGGGTGTGATTCTCATTACTTCTTGTCCCTGGACCACCCCACTCTTGAACCTGCATCGTAGCTCTCAACTGTGCCTCATTAAGGGGATGCACAGTCCTTCATTTTATCAGTTAGGAGCCCAGTCTCACATGGAGAGGGTGCTGTCCCAAATTCTACACTTAAGCCTTAATCATGAAAGCTCTACTAAAGTACATAAGATACTTGTGCACTGCAAGGTTCCCACACATGATTTGAACCCAGCAGCATCTTCAAACCCTCCCATTCCTCTGCACTAGTGCCTTCTGACCCACTTCTGCTCTGTCAACTTACTTATACATGTGGTCAGCACATGTGGGGGCAGGGTCATGCCCTGTGGCATCCCCAAAGTCAGATACACCAGGCTTTGAACATGGAGAGAGTAGAGGTAATACTGAGGGGACCCATGATTTAACAGCTCCATTCCCCCCCACTACAGGTTTGCATAGCATTTGGGTCCCAAACTGCTGTATCTCACAATTTGTTTCTCCCATGAAGCAGTAGAGCCACTTGTCAATGGACCTGAGCTTGTGATTGGAAGCCCAGTTTAGCCACCTGCTGCTCATGCCATACCCAACTAAGACCTCCACATTAGTGGACAAGAGTGGCCATGGTATTGAAAATTGTGAATGATGCCAGCAGACCAGTCTTGGGGAGAGCTGCACAAGCCAGCAGTCCATGTACTGTACATATCCTGGCCCTATCTGTGGATTAGTCCCTAAGAATTTACAGCAAGAATTCATACACATTACGAGGAGGAAAAGTCTCATTTATACCAGCCAGAAGCTCACTACTCACATGGGAAGGGTGCTGTCCCACATTCTACGTAGATTTTACAGCATATATTTAAGGTAAACTACTTCCCACTATGAATGGCAAACTTTATGAACATAAAAGCACAAAGTTCCACAGCTTATTGACTTGATGATGTGTCCCACATTGTGCTTCTTTTTCCGAGATGGGGCCTCATGTTTTGTCACTTTTCCTTCTTTTTCCATGACAGTGTCTCACACTTTCCTTTTTTTCCCTTTTTCCATGTGTACCACATTTTGCTTTTTTCCATCTTTTCCAAGACAGTGTCCCAGATTTTGTCCTTTTCCCTCTTTTCTGAGACAGTGACCCATATTTTGCTTTTTTTTCCTCTTTTTCCGAGACAATGACCTACATCTTAACTCTTTTCAGCTTTTTCCAAGACAATATTCCACATTTGCCTCTTTTCCCCTCTTCTTCCAAAACAGCATCCCACATTTTGTCTCTTTTTCCTAAACAGTGTCCCACATTTGGCTGAAAGGTATGATCTGCATCGAGATATTTTAAATACTGTGGGGTTTGAAAGTGCAACAATAGAAAATAACTTTCTTAAGGGGGGGAATAAGGACCATTAAAAATGGAACTCAGAGATGTTCTCTCACACGAAGAGGTGACACGGGCAAATATGCTGGCAGCTGAAAATACATAAGAAACTGAAAACATGATTTATAAATCATAAGTTAACTCACAAACCCCAATAAAATGCACAGTGCAGGCAACAGCTGAAAGGTATAACAACTCACAAAAAAATAACAATCCAACTGTAATGGTGAAAAAGTCCATTTGTAGCCTTTTTTTTCACATTTTGCAATTTGTTTGAGTGGGCTAAACAGAACTGGGAGTGTTTTATGACATGCTGTTTGATCTTCAACCCTTAATATCAAATGTGTGCTTAACAGGTCCAAATCAACACCACTGACATTTAAGTCCTTGAGCCTGAATGTTAGTATATTACTCTCGGAGTTATGCAGCAGTGAATTTCATGTTACATGCAGCTGTGCCAGACCTCTTCAAAGTGCAGTTCTCTGACTCACCAACACACAGAGAGCAAAGTGACACACTGTTTTTTACTGGAACATTTGTCATTTTGTTAACCCCTCTCTCTGACTCACTCTCCTGGGGGATAAGAACACTTTTTGATGCTTTTCACTTATTACTGCTGTTTGACATTTACCATTGATTACATTTAGTGTACAGAAACCTCTTAATGTAGACGATTTGTTTTTAAAGTGTTAGTGATTAAGAGCAGCCAAAACTTCCTTCTACACATCTCCTTGTATACTAATATATATATATATATATATATATATATATATATATATACATACATATACTATACTAGGCAAAACCCTACTGCTGTGCAAACCAGCTTGCAGCATGACTTCAACCAAGTTCAGCTCTGGTTTGCTTCTCACCAGCTTTTTCTAAATGCCAAGAAGACAGTCTCAATGACCTTTGGCACTAGGCAGAGACTCTCTAGGCTCCTGGCCCTACCCACCTTCCACACCCTTGATGGGACCATCTTGGAGGACACCTCCTCATTTTGATACCTGGGAGTCTGCCTGGACCAGCACCTCAACTTCTCTATGCATATCGATGCTATCCTGAAGAAACTGCACCCCAAGCTTGGTGCTCTGTACAGGAATCGTAGTTGCATCCTGCTGACTGCGAGGCGCGAAATTGTGCAAAAGATGATACTCCCCATCTTTGACTACTGTGACGTAGTCTGTGGTGCTGCTCCCAAATCTTCCCTGACCAAGCTGGACACTCTCTTTAACTCCTTCTGCCACTTTGCTATCGACTCCCCTTCCTGATCCCACCACTGTGAACTCTATCGCTCTCTAACCTTCCTTCCACTATCTCACAGACGCATCTCTCACTGTGCCAAACTAACCTCCAAATTCTGGTTCCGGGGGCTCCCCACCTATCTCTCATCCTCTCTGTCCACTACCCCTTCCCCCACCCACTCTCTCAGATCATATGATGTCCACATCTTGATGGTCCCTCGCTGCTCCACCCTCATTGGTCAGACTGGTTTCACCTATCGTTTCCCTAAAATCTGGAATGCCCTCCCCCCTGAAATACAACACTTCTCCTCCAACTACTCCCCTACCTCTGCCCTACACAATTACCTTTCCCTCAGCTGTTCCTGCTTTAACCCACCTTAATACCTGTCCCCAGTTTCTGCCTTCCTACCATGACCCCCCCGGCAGGGTTATCAACATCCTGAAGGGGGAAATCAGGAAATGGCTACCCCTTTTCCTCATATTCAGTTCTTGCTTCTCCCTCCCTCTCTTTTCAACCTGCCCCTCTGGGTCACCAGTATGTACAACCTAACCTCATCCTTTTTACTTCAACAGCACTTGTCTACTACCTCGAGCCTGCTCCTGGTACACTCATGCACTATAAATGGTTCTATAGGTTTTGTATGTTCATATGTTCTTTTGTATGATTTTGGACATGTATTGTAATTTACCCAATATTCCACTACTGTTTATTGTACAATACCTTGTGTTCCAACTGTTGCACAATTATGTTCCACTACTGTTTATTGTACAATACCTTGTGTTCCAGCTGTTGCACAATCTTACAGTGTTGTATTGTTTGTACTACCCACATGCTATTGTAACTGATCATCCTTCACAACCCTATGTAACCCCTTCCCCCAGGTCACACCATAAGACGAGCAACTTGTTGTTCAGTGTGCCCTCCTGGTGAAACATTTCAATAAATAAATAAATACTATTGTAGCGCTCCCCAGAGCATAGATCTTTCCTGCCATGATAACAAAATGTACCTCAGATGGGGGTCTACGCTCCTCCATGGCAAGAAGAGCCTGCTGCTACACTCCCTGAGCCCTTGCTAGCCAGCATCCTCATTGTCCTTTGGGCTAACAGTGCCTCAGATGGGGGTCTACACGCCTCCGTGGTGAGAAGAGCCTGCTGCCACACTCCCCGAGCCCTTGCTAGCAGGTATGGCCTGGACAGCATTCCGGGAACTCAAGGCTGCGTGTCTGTCTCTGTAAATTTTTTAAGGACAATTACCTTTATCTTGGGCTAGCTCTTATTGGCTGTCCATGGAACACGAGCTCCGTGTCTGGCTCCTCATCCTGCCAGGCATTTCCAAATTCCTCCTGACTGGACAATGTCACTACCATCAGCCAGCTTATTTAACCTTTCCCTCCCCAATCCAGTATTGCCTCTGATATCTGGTCTGTTTCAATACTCAGTGCTGAGTTTCTTCAGTTTAAAGTTTTTTATTCTTTTTCATTAGCAGATTATATCTTTTAGCCACTAGAGGGCCCAGTTATAAGCACATTTATCCAATCCAATCCTCCTGACTGTCACATCATGTTGACCCATGCACTGCAGTTTCTGCTTCTCTTACTCTCCTCCCTCTTTCCACATTTCTTCCTCCTTGGAGTTTGCTTCCCCTCTCCCCCCTCAGCATCCTTCTTGGCACTGCCTATTATCACTCAGGTACTCTCCACCATGATCTTGCCCCTTCCCCCAGGTGCTTCCCTCTGCAAATGGATGGCAGTCCCTGCCTACCACTGTACACAGGCCTTGGACACTCATCACTCTGTCATGTGCCATCATTCTGGGATCATTGCCACCAGCCTAATGTAAGTTCCTGCAAAAAACAGGCATGTAGACTCAGGCTCAGGGACTTACGCTGGTGCACCCTGAAGCTTGTGCTCCTCCTCCTGCTGCCGTCGGGAAACATCCATCCTAACCCTGGTCCAATCACCTCCAGAACTATCTACCAGGAAAAACCCTCAGGATCACTCTCCATAGCATCTCTCAACATCTGTAGACTACTCCCCAAGCTGGATGCCCTACAAATCTTTACCAATCAGCACAGCCCAGATATCCTGGCAGTTGTAGAAACCTGGCTTACACCCAAAATCCCTGACCTGGCTATTGCTCTTCCAGGCTACATAGAAACATAGAAACAGAGACTTTGACGGCAGATAAGGACCGCTTGGCCCATCTAGTCTGCCCATTTCCCTACCTACAGGATAGGCCGCAGATCCTAGTTAACCAACAGCCTATTTCTTCCTACCCCCCACAAGAATTGCCTTATGTCTGTCCCATGCATTCTTGAATTCTCCCACAGTTTTAGACCCCACAACCTCCTCAGGAAGGCTGTTCCATGCATCCACTACCCTCTCTGTGAAATAATACTTTCTACATTGCCCTGAACCACCCCCCTATCTTTCAATTGTGTCCCTTGTTCTTGCATGTCTCTTTTTCTGAAATATGCTACCCTCTTGGACTTTGTTGATTCCACTGAGGTATTTAAAAGTTTCTATCATGTCCTCTCCCTTCTTTTCCTCAAGGGTATACATATTAAGCTCCTTTAGTATCTCCTCATACAGCTTCTCTTGCAGATCCTGCACCATTTTAGTTGCCTCCTCTGACTGCCTCTATCCTGTCTATGTCCTTGCGAGACGGGGTCTCCAGAACTGGATGCAGTACTCCAGATGGGGTCTCACCAACTGACTGTACAGAGGGATAACAACTTCCTGTTTTCTGCTGCTGATGCCTCTCCCTATGCATCCCAGTATACCCCCAGCCCTCCCTACTGCCTTCTCACATTGCTCGCTAACCTTAAGGTCATCTGATATGATTACCCCAAGGTCCCTTTCCTTTTTGTTGTTGTTACTACCTCCCCATTGTGTATTCTTCCCTGGTTCTTGTTTCCCAGGTGCATTATTTTGCACTTCTTTGCATTGAATCCTAGCTGCCATACTTCTGACCATTCCTCCAACCTTGCCAAGTCCCTTCTCATCCTTTCCACGCCTCCTGTGTATCAACCCTGTTGCAGATCTTTGTGTCATCTGCAAAGAGGCATACTTTTCCTTCCAGTCCCTCTGCAATGTCACTTATGAAGACATTAAAAAGGACTGGACCCAATACTGAACCCTGTGGTACCCCACTAGTAACCCCTCTTTCTTCAGTATGGACTCCATTTACAATTACCTTCTGTGTCCTGTTGTCCAGCCAATGTTTTACCCAGGCTACCACCCTGGGACTCACTCCCAGGCTGGTTAATTTGACTATTAATCTTTTGTGTGGGACTGAGTCAAATGCCTTGCTAAAGTCTAGGTAGGCCATGTCCACAGCCCCTCCTTGGTCTACTACTTTGGTCACCCAGTCAAAGAAATCTATTAGATTCGTCTGACATGACCTTCCCGGTGTGAACCCATGATGCCTTGGGTCCTGTGCCCCACTGCCCTCTAGGTACTCAACTATTCTTTCCTTCAGAAGTGACTCCATCACTTTCCCTACCACAGAGGTCAAACTGACAGGTCTGTAGTTTCCTGCCTCTTTCTTGGTCCCACTTTTGTGAAGGGGAATCACATCCGCCTTCCTCCAGTCTTCGGGTACCACACCATCCTCCCATGATTTATTAAAAAGAGTAGCCAGTGGTTTCACTAGTTCCCCCCTTAATTCTTTTAGAATTCTGGGGTGAATTCCATCAGGCCCCATTGCTTTGTCCACCTTCAGTTTTAGGAGTTCTTGCAGAACCCTTTCTTCTGTGAAAGGACTGGGATCGACCCCCCTATCAAGAGTGCTTCTCTAATTGGATTAGGCACTTCTCCTCTTTTGTGAATACTGAGCAGAAATATTCATTCAGTATCCCTGCTTTTCACTGTCCCCTCTGCCCACCAACCGCTCATTCTATTCAGCCTCACTATCCTCCTTTTGTCTTTCTACGCCGCTGATGTACCTATAAAAGGTTTTATCCCTTCTTAACTGAGTTGGCTATCTTTCCTCAGTTTGGGCCTTGCTATTCTGACTTCCTCCTGCTTCCTTCTGCCTTAACTGGTACAGCTCTCTGTCCTGCTCCTTCTGTGTTTCCTTATACTTCCTAAATGCTATCTTTGTCTTCCTGACTTTCACAGCCACCTCTTTTGAGAACCATAGTGGCTTTTTCTTTTGTTTTGATTTGTTTATTTGCTTCACACAAAGGCTTGTTGCCTCTGTGATGGCAGTTTTGATGATTCCCATTGTTGCTCCACACCTCCTTCTAGCCTGTTTGCTAGTGCTTTTCTGAGGCACTCTCCATCTTGCCAAAGTCAGCTCTCCTGAAGTCCAGTACCTCACTTTGTATGGCTTGACTCCTAGCTGAGTTTAACGTGAACCACACTGTTTGATGGTCACTTGTTCCCAGATAGCAACCCACTTCTAGATCTGAGATCCTCACTGCCCCCCGCTTGAGAGTCACGAGGTCTAAGATTGCTCCTCACCAGTGGGTTCCGAAACTAGCTGTCTGAGGCCTGCCACCTGTAGGGCATCAAGAATGGCCCTGCTCTTGGATGTGGCTGCAGCAAATGTGCTCCAGTTAACATCTGGCATATTCAGGTCTCCCATCAACAGTATGTCCCCTTTCTCTGCCATTCTAAGAATGCCTTCTGTCATATCCTTGTCCATTTCCTCCCCCTGACATGGGGGTCTGTACACAACCCCTGTGCAGACTGTGGTGTCCTTTCCAGTCTCTAAGGTGACCCACAGTGCCTCCTCTCCTCCCTGTTTACTCTTTTGTTCAGTTGCTTTTATCCCTTCCTTTACATAGAGAGCTACTCCTCCCCCTCTTCTCCCCTGCCTGTAGGTTATGTACCCTGGTATGTTAACATCCCAGTCATAGTTCTCTGTATACCATGTTTCTGTGACTGCTATGATATCCAGGCATCCTTCTTCCATCAAGGCCACCAGCTCAGGGAGCTTGTTGCCCAGACTACGGACATTGGTACTCATTACCCTCCATTTCCTGAAGGCCTTACTCCTTTTTGCCCCATCCCTGTCCTTCTTGCCTTTGTCACTTTCTCCATTTACCCCTGCCCTTCTCCCTATTGACACCTCTCTGTTGGTGTTTACCGCACCTACTACTGTGATTTTTTGGGGGGGGGGCTAGGATTTCCCTGCTCCTTTTCAGTGCCTCCTCCCTTGCCTAGTTTAAATGCTTGCCAATGAAGCATTTAAACCTATCACCTAGGATTCTGGTTCCCCTTCTGGACAGATGCAGCTCATCACGCCAGTATAGGCTTGCATCACTCCAGGTGGACCCCCAGTCCCCAATGAAGCCAAATCCCTGAGCTCCACACCAGTTTTTCAACCACTGATTGAATCCTATGGTGCGGAACACCCTAGTCTCTCCTACGCCATAGATGGGCAGCACCTCCGAGAAGGTTACCGTGCATGCTACTTGTCTAAGGCCCCTCCCCAATTCCACAAACTCTTCCTGCACTTCTATAATCCCTTTCTTGGCCAAGTCATTTGTCCCTAGGTGGACAGTGACATCTAGCTCTCTCCCCTGTGCAGCTGCTCCGGCAATCCTGAGGATTTGCTCCCTGTCCCTCCAAGCCATGGCGCCAGGCAGGCACCTTACCTCCCTCTCCCCTTCCTCCCCCAGTTCTACCTTCCTAACAATGGAGTCCCCCACCAGGAGTTGTTTCCTTCCCCTGCGGGGTCCCTTGCCACCCTCCCGTGGGTCTCCTTTGTGGAGGTTCCCAGCATCCTCCTTGGTCTCCACTGCGGGTGCCTCCACAGAGGAACCACACTTTGCCAGAATGGCATAGGAATTGTGGAGAGGTACAACTGGAGGGATGCACCTCTGTTCCACCACCCTCACCCTCCCTGAGCCCACTGTGGTCCAACCACTCCTCTTTCTTGGCAACCTCTGAAGCAACGGCAATGGCACTGGTGGTTCCTGGATGGAAGAGAAGGTCCCACAAATCCTGGCCAACTCAGCCTGGAGATGAGCAACCTCCTCCCTCAGCCCAGAGAGGTGCCTGCAGATGGGACAACACCGCATCCTCTAGAATGTTTCCCGGAAGACTGCTGCTCCACAGCCACTGCACTGCACCACTCCCATCATGTCTTATTTCTGGCCCCTTAACTGTTTGCAATCCTTACTCTTTCAATGTTTTCAGCCTGGACCAAAAGTCCAAAAGAGGTGATGGATGTGCAATTTACCTTAACGATTTGCTACTGGGACACCCCATCACTACCCCCCTCCCAGCCACTGCTGCACAGATTCTCCCTATCAGAATCTTAATTGGTGTCCATAACAAATCTCTCACAGTTGCCTCAGGGTATATCCCTCCCGAAAGAACAAGGGAATGGCCTTAACACTGTCTTGGAATTCACCAGGTCCCAACCTCCTGACTCTGAAGTGTTTCTGCTTGGACACTTTAATATAAACTGGCTCGCGTCTGATGCAGGGGTCCATAAGGATGCCATTTCATTGGCCAATCTCACCCAGATGGTCATCTCTCCGACCAGGAAAAAACTACAAATCCAGTGCCAGCACCCTCCTGGATTGGATTCTTATCAGCCACCCAACTCACATCACAAATACCTCAGTCCTCCCTGACTCGCTTAGCAACCATTCCCCTGTCATCTGTGAATGGTCAAACAAATTCTGCAGTCCCCTCCTAATATCATCACTGGTAGAGTCCTACCACGTGGGCAGTTGTCATATCTCAAAACATGCCTCAACCTCCAAGATTGGTCCCCTATCTACAAAGCAACAGATGTAAATACTGCGCTGGATTACTTCATCAACACTTTTAATGCAGCCTGTGACTCCTACGCTCCTTTTAAAAAGTGCAAAGTCAAAGCCCTTTGCAATCCCTGGCTCTAGGATGATCTCTTATGTCAACTAAAATCTAGAGATTGCCTCTGAGATCTGGCCAGAACCACTGGTAAAGAAACTGACATCCAAAACTATAAACATGCACGGAATGACCGTACCAAATCTTTCCAGCAAAAGAAACCTACCTACTTCAAGAATGCTCTCACGGATACCTGAGGTAACAGGAGGGCATTTTGGAACAATATTAAAGAGGTCACTGGGAAGCAGCCAAAAACCTCCCCTACCTTGCTCAACATAAATGGGTCTACTATGCTTGACCCTAGAATCATAGCAAATACCTTCAACACTGCATTCACCGATCTCAGCAGTGTTCTTCCTTCTGACTTTTTCAAGGACTATGACTCTCCATCTCTTCCCCCCAATGCCTCCTCCTCCTCTAGCCACCCGCCTTTTTATTTCAAAGCAGTCAAGATGCATGATGTCCACAAATACATTACCTAAGCCATCGCCAAATCCAGATCCAGCAGTGATACACTTGACCTTAAACTGCTGTCCCTCACCCTTGAGTTGTTACAGTCACTGACATATATTTTCAACCTCTCATTTAGCCTCAGCCAGTTCCCTGACAAATGGAAATCCACCACTGTTACCCCTGTCCATAAAAGTAGTGAGAGGGCCACTCATGGAAACTACCATCCGATCTCTATATTGCCACCCCTCTCCAAGGCCCTTGAACATATTGCAGCAGATCAGCTCACAGATTTCCTGGACAAATACAATATCCTGTGCTCACAACAACATGGATTCAGGAAAGGACATAGCACCTCATCTGCCCTACTGGAATTCTCTGGCATTCTTCACAGCTCACTGGACAATGATCAGTTAATTGGGTCTGTCATTATTGATCTGACTAAGGCATTCAACACTGTCCCTCACTGCCTACTGCATGTGCAACTTCTGAAAGCTGGGCTCTCTCCCAACTCTACTGCCCAGTTCAAAAGCTACTTGGAGAACAGGTCTCAAAGAGTAACGAGCATTTGTCAATGCCGAATGTTGTCTTGCTGGCATTGGCATCAGTAGTGCAGAAGTTAGAGAGATGCATAATAGGAATGGCAGTGAAGTATTGAACTGATGCCAACCCCACCCCCACCCTGCAGAGACTGACAGGCACTGGGATGCGCCTTTGGGATCGTCGGCCATAGCGCTCATGCCATTTCACCTCACCCTACCTTGCAGACACCAACAAGTGTTGTGTTGTGCCTTGGGGTCTTCTGGCCTTACTGTGCAGGACCAGTGGGTGACACCAGGGGTGGGGGTCCGCAGGATATGGTAGCCAATGCCAGTCCACCAGAGGCTGCCATTCTCCCTTCAAAACAAGCCAGAAATGTGCCATAATATCAGACCACTGCCAGTGACACCCCCAGCCCATACCTCTTCACCCAAAACTGGGGGCCAGTGGAGAATGGGCTGTACTTGCCCCGGTATGAACTGGACAACCAGTCAGAGAGGGGCACATAGGTGTGGTATGACAGCCCCAAAGTAGATGCCCTCTGTGCCAGCTGCACTTGCTTCCCTGGCAATGTGCAGGATCATGCAGTTGTCTGTCCCCTTGCCTGCCCCCAGCCCACCACAGAGATGGGTCCTGTGACCATGATTTGGGCATGGAGTAAGCACACAACAATGGCTCTGGATGCTGTGGGGTGCCCCAAAGGTGCACATCCTGTGCATGGGGGGCCTCTTCAGCTGTCCACCCCCTCTGCAAGAGTGGCGCAGCTGCAAGCATTGTGTTGAGCATGCTCTTATTTCAAAGCATATTACATATAGAATAATGCATGGGGTGGCGTGTGTAATGAGAATTTTACACACATCTGAGGTGTGGAATGCTACATAAACCCTGAGGGCCAAGCCCGAGGGGTCTAGTAAAGCATCCCACACTGATTATTGCGAATGCGTTATGTTACGAGCGTGCGTTGCGCAGTTGCTATGCACCTCGTAAAACAGTCATTTTATGGAGCATTGTCACCAAATGTTCAACACAGGCATTTTAGGACCTCTGTTCATGAACAGTATCGCTGTCATTTTTGTAATGTGTCCCGAACACTGATTTCACACAGCAACCATGCTATTCTGTGCCGGAAGTGCGAAAATACATTTCGGCCAGGATGTGAAAAATGACAGCTGCGCAGTTCACAAGAAGGTGTAGTAAAATGCCAATGTTGAGAATCTGGCATGCAAATAGTGCAAATAAGCAACGATGAGCGTGCATTAAGAGTTGTTATGACGTCAGAAACAGTCACTTTATGGAGTATTGTCACCAAATTGTCAACACAGGCATTTTAGGATCTCTGCTCATGAACAGTGTCACTGTCATTTTCGTAATGTGTCCCGGACACTGGTTTCGCACCACGACTGCACTATTCTGCACCGGAAGTGCGAAAACACATTTCGGCCAGGATGTGAAAAATGACAGTTGCATGGTTCTCAAGAAGGTGTGGTGAAATGCCAATGTTGAGAATCTAGCATGAAAATATTGTGAATTCGCTAACTTATGAGCGTGCATTGCGCAGTTGCTACGCACACTCGTAAAACAGTCATGTGTTGGATTTTTCCCACCAAATTTGCAACATAGGGTTTTTGAGAGCCCCCCTCATGAACAGTGGCACTGTCATCTCCTTACGCAGTCCAGAAAGGTGATCCCATGCAGTGACTGCAAAATCACCTTTAGGGACCGAATAACGCGATGACAGTGCAAGAATTCATGAGAAGAGGTCCCAAAACCCCATGTTGAAAACTTGTGGCCAAAATTTGTAAAAATGCCTGAGATATGTAATAAAATTGAAAGAATCTGTCTATCCCATTATACAGCTTACCGGCATTTCCTCAGTTCGCGGTCGGCTTTGAAGAATGCAGATGTGTCCCCGGTCCACCGATGATCGTCGCGACGAGCTCCGGAGGTAAGTTTGGGGTATGGGGGTGTGTGGGGAGGCAGAGTGCGCAGTGGGTAGGTGCAGGTGGGAGCGGGGGGCACGGTGACTACGAGAGACCGCCTTTTTACAGTAGCAGTAAAGAAAAGAAAACATCGCGACAGTTTTTTTTTCCTTAGATTTGGCATGCTGGGGTGGCCCCAGCATGCCACTTAACTGTTTTAGGGGGTCTGTAGTCAACGGGGATTGGGCACCTTGTCAGCAAACAATGCGAGGGGGTGAATTTATGTCGACTTGGGATTGGGCACCCCGTCGTGATACACAGGGAAGGGAGGGGATGCAGAGCCGAAGAGTTACCGGGCCTCCCCACGGCATTAAACAATTGGGGGAGTTATTTCTGCCGACCAGGGAGTGGGCTCTCCATCGGTACACAAGGAAAGGGGTGGAGTAACAGCCGGGGGGATTGGGCACCCCTCAGCATTACACAATTGGGCGCTTTATGCCAATGGGAAGTGGGCTCCCCATTGGGCATTACTGACAGGGGCAGGGGCAACCACAGGATTGGGTCATGCACATAATGGTGGCAACATGGCAAGAGAAGGACCGCTGCGTCTGACGAGCTTTGCTCGGAATGCAGCGGACCTTTCCTTAGATGTGCTCTCCACATTAGTAGGCATGGTGTGGTGCCGGCATGCAGGGTGATTGTGGAATAAAGGACGCACCTACTGATGAGTGCCCTGCATTCGCCCAACAGCGACCGCACCTCCAAATCTGCACTACCGGAAGATGTTGTCTTGCACAGGCACAGCAAGCCAACATAAAAATTGCAGATGTCCTTTCTGATACCAGGCCTGTTCACTCAGGTGTCCCCCAGGGATCCATTCTGGGCCCCCTACTATTCAGCTTGTTCCTGAATTCCCTTCCAAATTCTTGCTCCAAAACAATCATCCTCTATGCAGATAATGCTGTAATTCTTGCCTCTCACAAGGATCTTAAGCCTCTACAAGACAACCTTCAGCTTGGCTTCACATCTGTTGAAAATTGGTTCTCAAATTACAATCTGGTCCTCAATAATAAGAAAACAGAGTCTATAATGTTCAGCAGCTCTCATAAAAAGCATAAGCTGCACCCCCTATCCATCAAAACCAGTCATGGAATCACCCTGGAACAGGTTCAAGCCTTTAAGTACTTTGGGATCACTCTAGACCCTCATCTAACTTACAGTGCCCACATTCAATCAATCAATCAATCAATCAATGAATCAATCAAAATCTTTATTTATCCAGGTGATAGTTGACATTGACTCTATAGCCAAAGCAGCAAATACTCGCTTGGCCTTCTCTTCCGGCATAGGCAATATTTTATCCCAGAAGCCCTGACTGTCGCTGTTCAGAGCTCTGTTGTCTCCATTATTGACTATGAGCTTATCATCTATGGCTCTGCCCCTGCTACCGCTCTTAGAAGCATATCCACCTTCCTCAATAAGGCCTGCCGACTTCTCACTGGATCCCACCACCTCACACATACGTGCAACCTCTATGCACAAACTGGATGGCTGCAACTCACCAGTCGGATAAAGTACCTAACCTGCACCATGGCAATGAAAATAACTATGGGCTCTGTGCCCCCTGGAGTGTGTGCACTCCTGCACCCTAGCAATAACCCCTGCTCAACCAGGGGGTCTGAATCACAGCTCCTGCAGGTTCCACATTGTCGTACCTCAGAAAGTCAAAGATCTTTTACCTGTAGGGTGCCCAGCTGGCTAAATGGTCTAAACAGTTACATCTCCTCCACTCCTACCCTTGGTGCATTTAAATCAAGGCTACGCCTCTCTCTCACTATCTCTAGCTCCTGTGACTGCCTCCACTAGCTGACCCCGTGAATATTTCCCTAACCTTATGCAGTTCTCTCTCCTATTAGCATTTGGTTACCCCTTAGCATGCACTTCCCCACGTTATGTCTACGACAATGCCTCTGGCTACGCTCCTCCTCTATAGCTCTCTGCCCCCCTCTACTCTTCCTCTCTCCTGTCCTCTATCCTCTCTGCACCTCAACTGCTATCTCCTTGTAACCTAGCCTCCAAAACTTGTTTTGTTTCTCAGAAGCTTTGTAACTCTGTTTAGCTTACACTTTTGTAACCTTGTCCTATGTATTGAATTTGTAATCTGACTTACATGTCTTATGTTTTGAATTGTAACCTGAAGTGGAACCTTTGTAAAAGAGCCCTGGCTCAAAGGTATTGTAAAAAATAAATATACACTCATGGTTAAGGCTGTAATTTTGACATGACAATTGTTTGGAAATAATTATGGTCTTCTAATGGTAGAAATGGCAGAAGCTATGGGCCTATAACACATTGCTTAGATGGTGCTATGCTAGCCAGCAAAAACACAAAAGCCACAATTTTTGGTTTATCAGAAAAGATAACAGCTACTACTAGGCACAGGGGATAAAGAGACACTAGGATTTTTCCTAAGCCTCAAGCACTTAACTCAGACAAACAGAGAAAGCTCATCGCATCTGGAGGCAACTGTAACTGTCTATGCTAACATAGGACATGGCAATTTTATAGTGATCACTGATAACAGTTGGTGATGATGGGGGTTTTACTATGGTGGTGCAACATCCACAGCGCCGACATCCCTGACAGCGACAGCCGCAATGCCGAGTGTCGGCATTGCACTGTCGGAGATGCATCCATGCTCTATTGGGTGGTCTGTGCCCCGAACCCCCCACATGGGGGGCTCTGCCTGCCACACCCACCGGTCTCTAAGGGCTCGTTCACATAGCTGACTGTGATCGATTGTCAATGACTTACAGCAGCCAAATCGATACTCCTGCCCATGTGTGAACGCTACTGTTTGGGCACTTTTCCATTGCATGGTGTTGCGTCCATGTTCCCCCTTTCCATGGGTTTTTGGAGTGGTGTAGGTGGTTTCCTGTGCCATCTGAATAGCCAAACCACCTGCACCACTCAAAATCCCCAATTAAACCAACAGTGACTGGTATAGTATTAAATCGCTGGAAAGGAAAAGGGCAGCAGCAAAACTGATGCCTTGTGAAAGCAGCACTGTACTGTTTTCTACATTTTTTTTTAATAAATAAAAATGAGCCGCTGGGGCAAGGTGCAGTGTGAATGAGCCTTAAATATACAACTCCAAGTCAGAGTTGGACCGGGGAGGGAGGTGCAACACTGAGAGCCGCACTACTGGTGTCTGCCTTGCACATGCACATTGCTGGTGTTTGCACTGGAGGAGTCGAACTTGTGTCAGCACACTGATGAGGTTGATAATGATCGTGTAAGCGATTGCAATTTGCGGTTGCTGAGCCTCGAGCATTCCACTTAGGTGACTGCCAAAATGACTTAATTATATAATTAGCACATTGAAAATCATTACTGAAAATCTGTTACCTAAGTTCCATCCTGATTAAGGGGTAAGCCTTCGATACTGCGCCATGCTTAAGAGGCTTGCACTGCTCCGTTATAAAGGCATGTTTACACTGCCAATGTGATGTCTATGATCCCTAGTGTTGCTCTTTCCAGCAATGCTGGAGATGATCCTGCAGGTGTTTACATGGCCCCTCTCAGCATCACTTCAAGTCGCACCGGAGAGGGGCCATCAGTCTCGGGACAGTCTGTGCAGCCTGTCCACATGGCTGCTTAAGCCAGTTGCTCCAGAACGCATCCCTACTCCAACGCCAGCTCAGAGAGAGGATCAGTGGACAACTTGCCATGCTGTAGTAAGTGTCCACAGCCTCTCTTCTACCACTGCAACCCATGTGCGCAGGTTTGCAGCAGTGTAAAGGTGGCAGTGTAAACATGCCTTTAGGCTAACAACAAGTTTGGGTACATAAGCTTTTTAGACTCAGAAGATATCTTCATAAAGTAGCAGATGAAGAGATCTTGACAGTCTTGAAGGAAAACACTGGAAAACACATAGCTTTCCTCAGACACTACAGAAACTCTCAATTAGTGCAATCAGACAGTAACAACTTTCGTTAACGATTTAAAACAGCTACCCACAACTTCCACTTTCTGTTGCTGGCAGCCACCATCTCATGAGCAGCAGTAAACTTCCTGAGCTCACTGTATGTTAATATGCCAGTTTAACCTCTGCTATTGGTTGGCAGGACATATTAGCATAAAGTGAGCTCAGGAAGCTCACTGCTACTCATGACATGGTGGCTGCCAGCAATAGAAAGTGAAAGTTGAAGGCCACTGTTAAATCACTAAAAAAGCAATTTGAGGGAATTATAAAAAAAAATTACTGCTTGAAAACACTAACCAAGCATTTCTGTAGCACCTGGGTAAAGCTGTACCTTTTCCAGTGTTTTCCTTTAAAAGACTGTGGGATGGATTTTCACACAACTGTGGCACAGTTTTTGCTGCAATGGTGCTACCTGTGACATTACATAAAACATGGTGTAACTTCATGTCCCAAGTGTTGCAAGTTGTGCATCAAAAATGATGCATGCTTCAAAAAAAGTGTCAGTTTTATGCCACAAAGTGAGCAAACTGTCATAAATGCATCAAAATGTTTGAAAAATTGCACACAGGTAATTTGGTGCATTTACAGTGATCCAGTTGCGGCAGAATAACTACAAGTCCTGTGTCCAAAGGGTTGAAAATCCTGCCCTGTATATCTAAATTATTCTTTGCCTATTAAGGTACCAGGCAGGATGTTTAAGGGGATACATTCAGGATTTGTCTGCTCATATTTTCAATTGCAGATTTGTGTCCCCATCTTTTTTTAAGATGGGCTAACATTTCTGTCATTGTCATTTGCATCAAAAGTTAGATACAAAACTGAACTGGCTTTTACTTTTTGGGCACAAATTGCTGTAAGTTACAACTATGTTTTGTTGCAAATTGACTCATTCTTTGAAAAGTAGATGCTGTCTTAGACATAGATCTGAAGGCAGGCACAAGAGCTGCAGCAGCCCTGTCTGCCTCCACTCATTCTGAACATTTGGTTCATTATTTCTGCCAAAAAAATAAATAATTTTGTTGATTCTGGGCATGACAAAAGAAAATGGTAAACACCCATGGGCATGAGCAGACCCAGTGGAACACTGGCTGTGGATTGTGATGCAGGCATTTACTTTGCATGAACATATACTGCACAAAATAATGATGAGCCACAAACAGCAAGCAAAAAATTGCATACATTTTTAAAACTAGTCAGTTGTGACTTTTTATTTCGGAAGTATTTTCTTTTTTCATTTGTTCATTAGAAGGTTTTCTACTTGATAGTCCAACGTGGGGTGTAAAAAACAATACTTTTCTTGGATGCTGACATATCTAGAGCTATTCCTTCTCGTACCACAGTAGCACTGTGACCTCACTTAGTGTGACATCACAATGGACCAGTCTTGCAGCATGTTATTGGCTCTTCTTGTTTAGTTGTGATGTCACAGTCAGTGAGGTCACAGATGTGATGATATACGAGGAGGAATAGAACTGGCTTAGCCTTCAGGTAGAGTGCTGTTCCACTCATCACACCTAGTATTGTCAGGTAGAACATCTAATTAACAAAAGGGAAAATAAAAAAATGCTTCAGATATAAGAAGTGCTAGCTTTCTACTTTTGAAACATGTTTTCCAATAACATGAACCATACATTAGATATCTTTAGTGTATTATCTGATTTTAACGTCAATCGGAAATACTTAGCAACACTGAATAAAAATTGATGGTTCTCTCTGGAAGCAGCAACATCTTCATCTGCTTTATTTTCAGACTTAAAATTCTTCTCTCTCTTGTTTTCCTCATGTGTCCCCCATTCCCTACCCTCCCATTTGCAGCCATGCCATGGCACGTTACTTTGGTTGGGAGAAAGATAGGCCCTCTCATCTGAAGCTGAAGCCAAGATCTGACTGTGGACCGACACCTAGGTGGGAACAACTGGCCACATGCAGTAGGCCCCAGTCCCACACAAAGGGAGGGTGACTGGGCACCATTCTCAGTTGCAGTGGGTAGTGTTGCAAAACTGTGGAGTTGTCACCCACTGGCACCATCACCTGTTTGCTTATAGAAAAAGTGCCTATTTACTCAAAGGGGGATAGGGTCCCCTTTTAACTATATTGCAAAGTAAATCAGGATATCAAGGTCTGCGGGCTGGTTTGTGACTCACACAGCTGGGCTATGCTGTAACTTGTGAGGTCTTGTGGTGCCACTTGAAAGTCGTTCCCCCCCCCCACCATCACCATTCATTACTTGACCACGTGGTCCCTCCATGAGCCAGCAATGTGGAATTTTGCCTTGCTCAATGGCTTCATTCTTCCATCCAGTGGGCTCACACCCATTGGCCAGCCCATGTCCCTCTCATGCACTGAACCCTCCTCCTTAGTCCCGGTTCATGTAAAAATAGACCAATGTCTACACCCACTATCTAACTCAGTCCCCAAGCTGTACTATGTGTGCTAGCATTACAACCCCCCACCACCTTCTTTTGGAGTCTTTACAGGAGGAGAGGGGTCACAAAAGTCTCTGACTCGGTTAGCAAATATCTGCTGACTTTTGGACTGGCAGGATGACTCCCATCTCATTCCTCACGTAGTTGCAAACCATTTAGAGACTTATGTGGAAGGTTTGTCACCCTAATTGTGCATAGCATAGCAGAACAGGGCCATGAAGTTATAACTAGCACTAAGTGGTTGTAGCAACCATTTAATGGCAACCCTCCCTGCAACTGACAATAGGGGCCTAAGTGTCATTATTACCATGATGTGTCCACACATCGCCACCCAGGAAGCAAGATACCTAGTGAAGGGACTCCGGAGCAGTCCCCTTCTACCTACACTGGCTCATAATGTGCTCCTCCAAGGCCAGATAGTTCCTGAGATTTTATAATGCTGTTTAATGTTATTTTCATGCCTGGATTAGTAAGGAAAAGTAAATCTTCTTTATATCTCTGTCTGCACTAGTTTCGGTGACGGTGGCAATGTCAGCAGCTCTCTCCCTAAGTTTGGATGTATGCTGTAGTTCTGCTTCTCTGTCAGGTTGCAGAGTCTCTCTTTTTCCAGCGGTGTTTCAGTCAGTGTTAAAAATAAAACTTATTACTATGGTGCTTGATCCTAAGTGTTACCCCTGTATTTAGGCCTAAATGTTGGAGTGGTATTTATCACTGAGATTTAGAATACTGATGAAAAGCATTCTTAATACTTCCGCTTCCAATCTGTAAATTGGTGTAGTGACAGAACTAATGTCAAAGGCCCACCTCTTATGTCGATCATGAAATCTGGGATTATTGTCATGCAATGATAATAATAAAACATCATTATTCAATAAATAAATAAGGTAATTAATTTATTTCCTTGAGAAAAGACATTGGCATGCCGGATAAGCCTAGGGAGATCTTCAGAGCTGGAAGAAACACTGGCATTGAAAGTGTTAAAATGAGGCCTAATGCTCTGACTGGCAGAAGTGGCATTTTCTTTTTCTCAAATATAGGCAGTAGTTTGCTGGAGAAGTGGTGGTGGTGGGGGGGGGTGACTACAATCATGCAGTTCAAGCATGCATGTGACAAGTCCATGGGTATAACTGAGTGGGGAGGGACAGGGTTGGGAATCCCACAGTAGATGGCACAATGGGGGGTTCCCATGGGCAGACTAGGTGGGCCACATGGTCCTTATCTGCCAGCTACGTCTATGAATCTATGTAGGAAAAGGAAATAGAGCTAAACCCCACTGTATGATTGTAATTATTGTATCCGATAAGAGACATACCAACAATGAACCGTAGTGATAAAACAAATGCGTTTGAAAAGGAACTGCTCCAAGCACACGGACAGTCCATTTTTATTCTAAGTAGCACCAGTACCACCAGTCAGCTCTTAATCATCCATTACAATGTCTTAACGTGCAAATACATAACTCTGCTTCCTTATTTCTTAAATCAATGTTGAAATTAAGAAGTAAATATGTTAATTATTTTTCAAACTGCTCTCCTAACATGAGATAGTTTCTCCTTTCCCCCCTCCCTTCACTTAAGACAAGGGCACATGCCCTTGCACCTCTGGTTGCATATTACAGTAGCTCAATGTAGAAGTGGGCCTTTGGAGCATGCTAGATTATTACTCCCCTCCTAACACTGGCTGCAATATTCTTCCTTTGTCAGGCTTCCAGCTCACATAGACTGCCATGTGTCTCCTGCTCCACTGTCCAAAAGGGTCAGTGCCGCATACACCTTCACTTGGCTATATGGATGCTCTGTGATCAGACAGCCGGGAGTGCTACTGTAGCAAAGAGCCCCCTCCCTGGTTATGAAAGATCACAGCATCACAGTGAACAGGGTAGCATGCTATGTATGTGATTCAAATGGCATACAGTCTCATAGTTTCTGAAGTAGTTGATGTGAAACAGGTACTAGCGAGCTGGATACCTGGAATGTTGAGCCCCTTCCATCCCTGAACATGGCTTCAACTGCCCAAGCTACCACAAGGGGGCAATGACTGGAACCACTAACTAACCCATGCCCACACTCCCTTAACATATACATTTAAACCTGGGGCCAGATGTTCAAAGGAATGCCCATGCGTAAAGTTTGCGCTGGGCACAGACTGTGCTTGTGCTAGGCTTGCAGCCTGTCAAAGAGATAGTACCGGCCTAAGGCCTCTGAATATAGCACACAATGTGCAATGTGCAAGCAACAGGCGGGAGTGCGGTGTACTACAACTGTGCAGTAATCAATATAGCACTGAGAATAGTGCAGGCCTCAAAGGCGGTGCAGTAGTGTAGCCCTGGACATGGCACTGGGAAGGGAGTATCACGGTGGGGTGGCTGTGGGTGGGCAGTAAGGGCACCATGAAAATACACAGCACACAGGTGCAACAGTACAGGAACAGGCACAGGAAGAACAGTATCATAAATAAACTTTATTCAAAACAAAAGGCCACAGGCCATAATAATAGGAAAGGGGAAGGGAAATCGGGTGTGGGGTGCAAAAAACCGGGGCACAAGAGAAGGTGGCTTTGTGGCTGAGTGTCTACAGTGCAGGTGGAGGGGGTTGTGGATTGTTCCACTGCATTTGCTGCAGGAGGGACACCATTTGAGTTGTGGCCTCTTCTATGGCCTCCAGCTGCAGCATCATGAACCTTTGCTGTCAGACAACATGGCGGAGCAGGTCATCCCTGCTCTCCATAGCTTTGGGTTGGTGGGCCTCTGCTGTACTCTTCCAGTCACCATTGGACAGAAAAAATATGTACTCAGCCAACTGTGCACACAGGATGGAGCTTGCAGTTGTTGCCTATCATACACAGCCGTGGGGAACCCACCCAGCACAGGCACCAACATGTCACAAAGGGAACACAACTGGCACACAGGCATTGTGGAGTGGAGACGGTCCATGCCAGCTGGATACCTGGACATATACAGGTGTAACCCATGTAGGGACAGTGCCACCATGCAAGCACAGAGCGGATGTGCAGGTGCAAGCCATGTGGGGACAGTGCCACCGTGCTAGCACAGAGCGGATGTGCAGGTGCAGCCCATGTAGGGACAGTGCCACCGTACTAGCACAGAGCGGATGTGCAGGTGCAGCCCATGTAGGGACAGTGCCTCTGTGCTAGCACAGAGCGGATGTGCAGGTGCAACACATGTAGGGACAGTGCCACCGAGCTAGCACAGAGCAGATGTACAGGTGCAACACTGCCCCACTTACAGCATGACATTGGCCTGTGGGCCAGGCTTTCTAGGACCACATACACAGCCTCTGCAGCTGTCGGTCAACAGTCCAGTGATAACCCCCACCACCACTCAAGGGACCAGGCCCACAACAGGGCATTCAAACATCTGGGAGAGTGGCCTAAACACAAGGTGGTTCCTTACACAGGGACAGTGGCTACCCATGTCCCTTGACACACAGCACGGAGTGTTCTGGAATCGACCCTGTACCCAGCTGTAGGGTGATCCAGTAGTATGAGTGCCAGAACAGGGGGTCACTATGACCATGGCCCTACCCGTGTCATAAGTGGTAGGACCCAACTCTCTCAGTTCCTGCAATCATGTTCCTGTAGTAATAAAGGGGTATGTGCATGTAACATGATGTGCAGTATACAGTGTTACTTTCTATGTACTCCCATTATGGCTTGTAGGTGGTCATATGGTCATATGAACATACGAACATACAAAATTGCTAGCAGAAACAGGCCTCATGGTCTATCGAGTCTGCTTGAGTGTGCAGCTAACCCCTCATCATGCAGCTGCCCCCTCCCACCCCCCTTCTCAGTATCCCTTCTCCTTACCCTGTCCCAACCCCTCTTGAAACTGCCCACCATGTTACAGGACACTATCTCATCTGGTAAGGTGTTCCATTTCTGTGAAAAAATGTATCCTCATTTCCCTCTTGAATCTTGTCCCCCCCAATCTCATTCCATGCCCTCTCATGTCTCTCTCCCTTCTCATGTGAAAAATCCCTTCTGTGTTGGTCTTGTTTATCCCCTTCAGATACTTAAAACTCTTGATCATATCCCCCATCCCGCCTCTCTCCTCCAGTGAATACATATTCAACTCTCCCAGCCTGTCCTCGTAGGGCTTGCTCTCCAATCCTTGGATCATCTTTGTTGCTCTTCGTTGCACCCCTCCAACAATCTGATGTCCTTCTTCAGGAATGGGCGCCAGTACTGTACACTGTACTGCAGGTGGGACCTGATCAATAACCTATACAGAGGCAGGATAAGCTCCCTCCTTCTGCATGAGATCCCTCTTGCGATACACCCCAGCATTTTGTTGACTTTTGCTGCTCCCTTGCTGCACTGAGCAGAGTTGTTCATGCTCCCTGTAATGATCACTCCTAGGTCCTTCTCCTCTGTAGAGTTCCCCAACTGTACCCCACTCAAGTGATAATCCCTCCCTTGGTTCCTGGCTCCAAAGTGCATAAGCTTGCACTTCTTGGTGTTGAACCCCAACTGCCATGTTTCCGCCCATTCCTGCAGCTTAGTCAGGTCTTCCTGTAACCCCTTCCACCCCTCCATGTCATCAACCGCAGCTCCCATCCTGGTATTGTTTGTGAACAGACTGATCTTGCTCCTGATCCTGTGTGAGATATCTGCAATAAAAATTCCAAACAGCACCAGTCCCAGTTCCAATCCCTGTGGTACCCCGCTCGTCGCGGCTCTTGGTGACGAGAGGTCCCCCCCAACCACCACCCTTTGCTGCCTTCCCCTTAGCCAGTTTGTGATTCATTTCACCATTTGTTGGTCCCGCCCCCATATATTCCAGTCCCCCCTCAACCTCCCATGCAGCACTAAATCAAATGCCTTGCTGAGGTCTAAATACAGGACATCCACTGCATGGTCCACGTCCAGTTCCGTGTCACCCAGTCATAGCACGCTACAAGGTTTGTCTGGCATGATCTGCCCACTATAAACCCATGCTGTTGACCATCCTGGAGACCATTTAACTCTAAGAAGCTCATTAGCCTCTCTTTTAGTATGGTCTCCATGAGCTGTCCCATGATCGATGCGAGACTCACTGGCCTATAGTTTCCTGGTTCATCCTTTGGGCCACTTTTGTGGATGGGCACCACATGGGCCATTCTCCCGTCCTGTGGTACACATTTTGTGTTCAGGGAGGTATTGAACAGGTCAGCCAGTGGCCCCGCCAGGACCTCTGCCAATTCCCTTAGTACTCTAAGGTGAATGCCATCAGGTCCAGGTGCTTTGTCCATCCTTAATGCCCTCAACCCATCTAGTACCCTGCTCTTTATAATCCCTACATCTGTTGTCCTCGCCCCCCTTCTCCTGCATGAATACAGAGAAAAAGAATTTGTTCAGTGCCTCTGCCTGCTCTGCCCCTTTCTCCATTCACCCCCCATCCTTCTTAATACTCACCAGCTGATCCTTGCTCTTTCTTCCCTCTCTGATGTAACAGAAGTCCTTTTCTCCGCTTTTTATTCCCTGCACCAATCTCAGCTCCCTAGATGACTTGGTCACCCTGACCAGTCTGGTAACCTCAAAATACTAGAACTACTGCACTCCAACCACTCAAAAAAACACAAAAAACAACAGTATAAACAACCAAATAACCAAATAGTCGTATTTAAAGTCCACCTTGTGAGAGCCCCTAGCACCTCAGCTTAGTGCCTTCAAGGGGGCGTTTTACATCCTGGTAAGCAGTACACATTTAAATACATAGAAAGTTGTGACATCATTATTAAATAGCCAATCACCAATATACAAAAAACATTTGTGTAGAAAAAACTTTAACAACAAAGTACAGTATTAGATCTTATCTATATGTCCAAACTTCTTAAATACTCATTTTATATGTTCTAAGCAGCACACATTAACTAGGCACAGCAAACAAAATATAAATACTTACAATGGAAAAGGACTACAGTACAGGATCCAAGGGCATTGATATTGAATTATATATAATTACAGTAATTCCTTTGTCTACCTATTATTTTGTTGCATTTTATTATTAGCTAAACAGGTTCACCATATCTGGGACACACTGAAGCTATATCAATTTAGCAGATACTAATAGGAATCATAACAAGGAAAAATAAAGGCATCTGTTTACCAAATACAGAAATCAACAAGCATTTGTCAATGTCAAATATTGTCTCGCTGGCATTGGCATTGGTAGTGCTGGAGTTAGAGATGCATAATAGGAATGGCAGTGAAGTATTGAAGTGACGCTAACCCCATCCCCACCCTGTAGAGACTGACAGGCATTGGGGTGTGCCTTTGGGTCATCAGCTACAACGCTCATGGCATTGTACCTCACACTACCCTGTAGACACTGACAAGTGTCGTGGTGTGCTTTGGGGTCTTTGGGTATTATACTTACCCCATTCCATAAGAAAATACGCTGAGGTAGGTGCAGTATAGGAGAATGGGGTGAACTTTGTGGCCGAACAGTGCAAGGCACACAACGATGCTGTCACTGGCTGCAGGGTGGGGGTTGGGGGTGGAATGGTGTGAGTATTATAGCCGATGATCTCAAGTCACACCCCTGATGCCTGTCAGTCTCTACAGGGTGGGGTGCTACAGTTGGGAACCCTAACACCATACGCGTGTGTTGGTATTTTCACTCCAAATTTTCAATATGGACTTTTTGTGAGCCCACCTCATGAAAAGCAGCACAATCAGTTTGTTAGCTGAAAGGTGGTTTTGCACAGCGGCTATGCCATTTGGCACACAGGGACGAAAACACATTTTGGGCAGGATGTGGAAAATGACAACAGTATTGTTCATGAGGAGGCATAAAAAAATGACAACGTTGAAAATCTGGAGTGAAAATATGAAAAATTGGTGAAGTCATGAGCATGCATAGAAACTACGCAACACACGTCCGTAACCCAATTATTTTTGGGAGTTTGTTAGCCACATTTTTAACATAGGCATTCTGGGACCTCCCCTCATGAACAGAGAGTGGTGCTGTGATTTTGTGAATCTGTCCCAAAAGTTGATTTCCCACAGTGACCATGCCATTGTGCGCCACAGGTGCGGAAACACATTTTGGGCAGGATGTGAAAAATGACAGCTGCACTATTCATAAGGAGGTGTGAAAAAATGCCAGTGTTGAAAATCTGGCATGAAATATTGCAAATTTGTGAAGTTACAAGGGTGCGTGGAAACTGCACAACCCATGCTTGTAACACAGTAATTTACTGGAGTTTCAGCACCAAATTTTCAACATAAGCATTTTAGGACCTCTGCTCATGAACAGTGTCACCGTCATTTCCTCAAACTGTCCCAAAAACTGATTTCACACCGCGACCACCCTATTCTGCGCCGGACATGCGAAAACACATTTCGGCCAGGATATGTAAAATGACAGTTGCACTGTTCATCAGGAGGTGTGGAAAAATTCCAATTTTAAAATCTGGAGTGAAAATATTACAAATTCACGAAGGCACGAGCATGCATGGAAACAGTGCAATGCATGCTCGTAAAACAGCCATTTTGGGATATTTTTACACCAAATTTGCAACATAGGCTTTTTGAGAGCCCCATTCAAGAACAGTGGCACTGTCGTTTCGTTACTTGGTCCCAAAAGGTGATACCGCACAGTGATGGCCAAATCACCTTTTGGGACTGAATAATGCAATGACATTGACTGAATTCATGAGGAGAGGTCCCAATAACCCCATGTTGAAAATTTGGTGCAAAAATTCCAAAAAATGCCCGAGATATGCACCAAAGTTGAAAAAAAAAACCTATTTATGCCACTATACAGCTTACCGGCATTTCTTCAGTTTGCGGTCGGCTTTGAAGAGTGCAGACGTGTTCCCGGTCCACTGAAGATCATCGCGACGGACTCGGGAGGTAAGTATGGGGTGAGGGGGAGTGTGGGGAGGCAGGGTGCACAGAGAGTGGACGCAGGTTGTGGGAGGGGTCAGGGAGATGGCGTAGAGCATCGCTTTTTCCGAGGGTTAAAAGAAAAACTTTATGGACAGTTTTTATTTTCAGGGATGTGGCACGCTGGTGGCCCCAGCATGCCACCTAAATGTTTTTGGGGGCGGATGCTGTAGCCAACGGGGATTGGGCATCACTGTCAGCAAACAATGAAAGTGGGGGGGGGCAAGAGCTGAGGGTCATTGGGTACCCCCCTCGGCACATGACAAATGGGGGGGTGCATTATGCCAATGAGGAGTGGGCTCCCCCGTTGGCACATACATTGGGGCAGGGCATGCCGACAAGTGGATTGGGCACCCTGAAGTTGGCATTATGGCAGGCAGTGTGCCGCTATGTTAAAAGTTTTTTCTCACCAGGGAAAGCACTTCAGGAGGTCTGCTGCATATGACGAGATTAGCACGTCGGGAGGTCCGCTATGTATGACGAGCTTAGCACGTCGGGAGGTCCGCTGCATATGACGAGCTTAGCACGTCCGGAGGTCCACTGTGTGTGACGAGCTTTGCTCACATTGCAGCGGACCTTTCCCTAGATGTGCTCGCCACATTGTATTTGCGTGATGTGGCGCTGGCATGCAGGCTTATTGGGGAATGAGGGACACACCTACTGATGTGTGCCCTGCATCCGCCCCAACAGTGACCGCACCTCCAAATCTGCTACTACCGCAATATGTTGGCTGTGCATGCACGAGCCAACATAAAAAGGAACAACAAGGAATTATATGGCATGTTACTTACTACCTAACTTCAGAAAACTGACAGGAAGCATTTAAACAGAGTTAGATTGTTTGTGAGGTCTGTCCAGGACCTTTGCATCGAAAACATGAAGTATAGATTCATGCAGGCCATCTGTAGTGGAAAGTGTTAAACATATGCCTAAAGAAAAGGAAAAAAAACAAAGTTTAACAGAAATTATTTACATATTAGAAAATGCACTTTACATATCCAGACTCATACCAAAGGAAATCACTTCATTTTTTATATTTTAAAAAAGGTTTGAGGTCCCATCTCTCATTTAAACCTGTGGAACTAACTGTTCCAGCTTTAAATATCCAGTAACTCTCCCTTTGTAATAGCAGATTTGGTCTGTCACCACCTCTTGGAGGGCATTTTGTTTGTTCTATACCCATAAATCTGAAGCGCTAATATCAGAATTATGTACATGAAAGAAGTGCCGTCCAACTGGTGTATCTAGTTTCTGATTAATCACAGAACGCACATGTTCTCGTATACGTTCTTTAAGAGGTCTTACTGTCTTTCCTATGTACTGTAAATTACAACTACACCAGAGAATGTATACAAGAAATGTGGTGGTACAGGATATGAAATCTTGTATTTTAATACAGAAACCATTAGGCAATGTTAATTTCTTGCCGGTATTCGTATACAGGCACACATTGCACCTTCTGCATTTGTGATTGTCCTCTGGTTTACTTGGAAGCCATGTACTTGTGGGTGTTTCTTTCTTAAAGAACTGACTTTTAACCAATTTTCTTGTAAATTTGCAGTCCTTCTGAAAGTAGTTCTGGGTGTATCTGGTAAAATATCTTTTAACTTTAGATCTCCTTTTAAGATATCCCAACATCTACAAACCACATGTCTCACTTCCCCAGAAACTTTGTTATGTTCCAAAGAACATGTTATTTTCTCATTTGTAGAATCAATTTTACAGTTTTTTGTATTACAACTTATCAGTTCTGCCTGTGTTTTATTATATATCTTGTTCATAGCATCATTCAATACTTCAGATGTATAGCCCCTTTCCCTGACCCTTTACGTCAATTCTGCTTGTCTATAAAATTCCACATCATCAGTACAATTTCTTCAAATTCTGACCAACTGTCCATAGGGAACAGATTTTTTTAAGTTTATGTGGATGGCAACTATTACTCCTTAGAAGGAAGTTAGTGGGAGTTTTTTTCTTGAAGCCTTTTATTTTTATTTTATTTATTTAGTTTTTGTTGACCAGGTAAGTGCACTAGGCAAATCCTGCCTATTTTCAGGCATGACCCGGGGGAGGGGGATTCAGATGAATGCCAACTGACCCTGAACCACATTAAGCTGTTGATGGTATTTTTAGTGAATGAGGGAAATTTGGCCAGGACACCGGGGAAATTCTCCTACTCTTTTCGATAAGTGCCATGGGATCTTTAACATCCACCTGAACTACCACCAATCCAGGCAGATGGGACCTCAGTTTAATGTCTCATCCGAAAGATGGCACCTCAGAAGTGCAGCACCCCTCTCATGCTGCACTACAGTGTCAGTACTGGGATATTAACCCAAGTGCCAGATGTGGGAACTGAACCCACAGCCCTCAGTACTTATTGTAAATGTTGTCCCATCTCCCATTAGAGTAATATCCAGAAAATCAATCGCAGTTTTATGAATGACTGAGGTAAATCTAAGATTTAGTGTATTCACATTCAACCACTTAACAAATTCTTTGGGCTTTTCTAAACCTCCAGTCCAAATGCATAAACAATCATCAATATATCGCCCCCATTTGGTGATATACTGAAAGTATGGATTCACATTTATAGATGTTCTTGTTCCCATAACCCCATAAAGAGATTAGCATATGAAGGGGCCTTTGAGGCCCCCATAGCCGTGCCACATATCTGGGTATTGAATTCATTATTGAATTCAAAATAACTATGATTTAGCACAAACTCTAAGGCTTCTACTAAAAAACTTACTGGTGCACCTGTTTCAGTCTGGTCATGTTCCAAAAAGTATTTTGATGCTTTAACTCCATCAACATGTCTGACATATATAATGCCTCTATATCAATACATATCCACAAATATGTTGGCTCCCATTTAATGCTTTTCAATTTCTGGATAGTATCTCCTGTATCTCTTAGGTATGATGGCAAAGTTGTCATGCTATACTGAAGAAATAAATCAAGAAATTCACTGACATGTTCTGTTACTGAGCCTACCCGTGAGATAATCAGTCTCTCAGGGGGCTGTAATAAGTTTTTATGCATTTTGGGTAGGCAGTACAGAGTGGGAATAACTGGAAATTCACAGTATAAATATTTAAATTAATTGTTGTTAATATTTCCACTCTGTACTGCCTGATCCAACAATCCACATAACTCCCTTCTATACAGCAAAGTTGGATTTCCTTTAAGTTTACTGTAGTTGTTAACATCAAATATTAATTTCTCTCTACCATCTCTTTATATTTGTTACAACTCATTAAAACAATATTCCCACCTTTGTCAGCTTTTTTGATAACAATACTAGGTTCACTAGAAAGCTGTTTTAGTGCTGTTCATTCTGCAAAGGACAAATTTTTGTTTTCATTCCTTAGATCTTCTTTATCCGTTAATTGTCTTACCTTAAATAATACTGTATTTTCTGAGACCTGTGGCGGCACACAAAGCAGATCATGGTGACTGTGCACCTGGAGCTACATGTTGCTGGTGGAGGTCCACAGGCACTGGAAGCCGCCCCAGTCCCCGGACTCGATGGAGGAGGCTGAGTCAGTGATGCTATGCCTGTGGAGATGATGGGATGCCAGGTGGTGGCCATAAGTCCCATATTGGGCTAGTGCAGCCATGTGAGTACCTGCATCTGTCTTACCCCTGTTTACTTGGTTTACTTGTTTTTTTGGACAAAAGAAGGCTAGTAGCCCATCGGGATTGTCCTCCATATTGATGGATCATTTACCCAGGTCCCATTTGTTCATCCATTTATCTAATTTATTCTTGAATATTGATATATTTGTTGAATCAGCGATATCTTGAGGTAGTTTATTCCATAATCTGGGTGATCTAATAGTAAAGAAATATAACCTCTTATTGTTGTTTACTTTTTCTTTTTCCAATTGTCTATTATGTAGCCTTGGTACAATTTTTCTTGTTGAATAAACAATACCACATTGTTTCATTTGATCAAGTGATTTAAGTATTTTAAACAATTGTAAGAGGTCACCTCTGATTCGTCTTTGCTCTGGAGAGTGTAGTCCAGTTTTTTTTAATCTAATATCATATTCCAAATGGGTACGATGTACTAATCTGGTAGCTCTATGTTGTATTTGTTCAATTTTATTTATATCTTCCTTTAAGTAAGGACTCCAAAATGGTGATCCGTAATCAAGATATGGCTTTACATATGACCTGTACAAAGTTAATAGGCATTCTCTGATTTAGAAATAAATGTTTTGTTAATTCTACGCAGTAAAGCATTTGTTTGGTTGGCAATTTTTGAACAATGTGAGATAGATGACAATTTGTCATTAACCATAATACCCAAGTCCTTTTCTATAGAAGATGCCTTAATAGTACTATTATTCAGGTAGTATTTTTGTTTTGGGTTATCTTTTCCAAAATGTAGTACAGCACATTTAGCTACATTAAAATGCATCTTATTAATACTGGCCATTGTTCAATTAGTGAAAGATCCAATGTTAAGTTATGACAATTTGTAGGGGTATTTACCTTTCCTCCAAGTTTGGAATCATCTGCGAATTTAACTATTATATTATGTGGTGAAATATGCATGTCGCTGATGAACAGGTTAAACAGTACCGGGCCCAGGACTGTTCCCTGTGGCACACCACTTGCCACCACATCCACCCCTGAAAGTACCCCATTCACTCTAACCCTCTGCGTTCTACCGCACAACCAGTTGTTTATCCAAGATATGATGGGTGCTGAAAAGCCTAGCCGATTAAGTTTATTGATCAAGATACCATGCGATACTTTATCAAAGGCCTTGCTGTAATCCAAAAGAATGACATCTGTAGGTATTTTACAGTCAAGGTTGGAACTAATATAGTTGTAAAAAGTAATCAAGTTTGTAGTGCATGAAAATCCTGTTCTGAAGCCATGTTGGTACTCATCATTAATATTTAATGTAGACATTTCTTTTTCGAGTTGATGTTTAATTATTTTCTCCATGAGTTTGCATGGTATAGATGTTAAGCGGATGGGTCTGTAGTTTTCAATTTTAGAATGAGAGCCTTGTTTAAAAATGGGTGTGACGATGGCAGTACACCAGTCATCTGGAACTGAGGATTCATATAGTGATTTTTTAAAAATAATAGTCAGAGGAAGACTTATAGTGTCCTTAGTTTCTATAAGGAATCTAGAGCTAATGTTGTCTGGACCAGAACTAGTATATTGTTTAAGGGTTCCAAAGACCCATGTGTGCATGGGTTAGTTGCGCATTGTCCACCAGTGTTGGGGCATACTGCAGCCATGGCCATGGCACACATGGTGTGGGGCATCATTGCCCTGTCCCCACAGACATGTGACATCCTGCTGTGGGCCTGCCCATGGCTGGCCACAACAGTCTGTCTCTTGGCCACTCCCTGGGATGGGGACTATGCACCTGGAACTGGTGGGGTGTGCACGTTCACATAGGGTGTGGGCACAGCATTGTAACATGCATTGCCACAGGTGATTGGGCATCACACCATGTGTGCTGGGTGTGTGGCTCTTGGTGGCGGGGGTGTGGACAGCACAGTGCATGGTGTGTTTCACATACACTGGTGATGGGTCATTGTAGTGGCAGCATTGCCCCCAACTCCACCTGCTGTTGGTGGCTTTCTGCCCTGTGTGGTTGTGTGTTCTTTCATGCCATGTTTGGCACCTGCCTGCAGACACTGTGGTGGCACATAGCACCATCCAGCAGGGCATGAATGCCACCCCATACTGCATGGCATATTGTGTACTGCATTCCACACTAATGCTCCTGTCATACACCTACAGAACAAGCCATGGCATCAGACATGGAGGAGGATACTGCTGGATCATCCTGGCATGTATGGCACCCACTGCTTCACCAGCCATGGCCATGATGATGCAGGCTTCATAAACGGGGGACCGCCTGGCCATTCGGGAGTCTCATCTCTCGAGCTGCGCTGGTATCCCCTGCTCCTCTGGCTCCATATCACATACACTCTGTAGCCTCTGTGGCTGGCAGGCATATTCCACAGGAGAGTGCCATGTTTTGTAGTATGCAATGGCAAGGAAATTTCCTGGACTCTGATTGGTCAGTGTGTGCCTGACACAGTGATGATATTAAGCTATAACAACACTGTATTAAGTTCAGGCACACAACTGACCTGACAACACTAAAAATCCATCTGTGCCCACACAAGCCACCGGCAAGTGAACATTCCCTCAAGCCGTCACAGCGTACACCAGCTCGCCCCCCCCCAAACAACAAACACACTTTTCTTTATCACAGCCACAGTCCTTCAATAAATGAAAGCAAACAAACAACATAAAAAAAAATAAACACCGGCTCCGTATGTTCGACTGCATCGTAGATGCCTCCGAATATGAAAGCGCGCGCTCGGACGTTTTAAAAACACAGAATCACTCCCAATGCGATTTGAAACCCTCGCCAGCTTTTTTAACCCCAAAAACTTCTGCCGTTTGAGAAAAACCACTTATTTCAACATAAAAACGACCTGTAACTTACAGGTTCTGCTGATGTCCAGTTACGAACCGCACCGGGAAACCGGAAGTAAACACTCTGCCTCGATCTTTTTTTCCAACTGTCCATTCCTTTCTCTCAGCGCTAACAAAATAAAAAATAGCTATTCAACTGCTTCCAAAACAAAAAGTGGCAGCACAGTAATTAAATTCAAAAGATGCCACACGATGACTGTGTTGGGGGGTCCAGCTACTACAAAGACATATATTACCAGCAGCACCACCTAGTGGACTACTTTTTCTCTTATTGCTGAAATAGACCTCTCATACAAAAAGCAATAAAAATATTACAAACATTTTTTTTTTAAACTTTTTAATATTATTTGAAAATGAGCCATTGTATAATAGCAATAAGGCACTCCAGGGATGTGTGTTATCGTGTAATAACCGTCACTCCTGGGGTGAGTGGAAGCACTTTCGGCTCAGCCTCGTGCTTCAACACCCCAGGAGTAGACGTTATTACACGATAACATACACCCTTTCGTGCCTTATTGCTGAAGTATGCAACAGGCTAGGAATATGGCACAAGCCTTGTGAGAGGTATATTGTAGGGGACCATTGGAATGGACCAGGCACCGAAGCTGCATCTTCAGCATGCCAAAGAGGTGCTTTATGATATTGTGTGTGGTGGTGTGTGCTACACTGTGCCTGTCCTCTGTTATGAATGCAGGGTGGTGGACAGGTGTGAGGAGCCAGAGATGAATGGTATAGGCTCTGTCCCCAGTATGGGAAGGGCTTATGTTAGTATAACAGTTGTAGCACCTGCACAATGGCAACAGCCCACACCCATCGGGCCATCCTCTGCAACTCTCTACCCCCCATTCCCACAATGAGGCATGTCTATGTGGTTCTATACCTTTACACTCCCTATGGGGGATTTGCAGGGGGGGGCCTGTAGTATGTACTCTCTGATAAGGTGTCCACTAGATATGTCCCTGCCTTCAGATCTCTAGCACAGGATGGAACTGTGCCATATGAAGGCATCATGGGTGCTGCTGGAGTACCATGCCAGGATATTGGTGATGTGTCTTGTTGCAGTGCACTCCACCTGGCAACTGATGGAGTGGTACTCCTTCATGTTCAGGTAGACATGCACCATATCACTGGTGGATGCCCACATGGCAACATGGATGCAATCAATGGCACATAGTACTGCAGGTAGGAGTGCAACCTGATGGAACTGCTGCATGGTTGCTGTGCATGCTGCTGGGGAGCAGCGGAATACATATGGGATATGCCATGGGCTGACTGAAAATATCATATTTATTTTTATCTGCATTGTTTGACCTCTATGGCCTCACAAGTGGCAAAGCCATGAGTGAGGTTTGTAGAGGTCAAACCCCGCAGATAAAAATAAGTGTGATATTTTTAGTCAGCCCATGGCATATGTCATTTATACATTATACAATGGCAAGAAAGAATCCTGGCTTCTGATTAATCAGTTGGCCATCACAGCAGGGATGTTATCCTGGCATAATATCCCTGCTGATTGTTTGGACCATTTGTACCTCTATTGTTATTTGGCTCATTTATTGCTTTATCATTATTTGCAAACAAAAATATTTTTACACACTAACAAAACATTCTTTAAAATTATTTTTTTTTATTATAAAACAACATGCCATTGTATAATAGGAATAATGCCCTCCAAGGTGGGTGTTGTGCTGGGATAAGATCCCTTCTCAGGTGTTGGATGCCCTCAGCCGGTGGCCTCGGGCCCAACTACCCGAGGTGGGATGTTATCCCAGCATAACACCCACCCTGTCAGGCATTATTCCTTTAATGACAGTGCCTCTCTGGCAAGATTAGTTCTTTCAATGAAGATTTTACTCTGTTTGATTTCACTTTAGCAGATGCCAGTGTGATGTCATCAGGCATTGTTCAAGCTGTTCTCCCATTGGTTAGGAGCGCGCCTTTGTGACCAGTCTCAAGTGGAAATAAATGTTGATGACCCACCAAAGATTGAAATAAATGATTTCTTTCCACAGCAGGCTTGTCACACATGAAAATTAATGCATTTATTTGTAATATTTTATTCTCACAGTCATTGTATAAAATGAACTCAACAGCATGTTCCAGTAATGTGTTTAGGTACTATCACAACAGGCATGAGGTGACGGACTGTGAGACACCAGTGGTGTCCCCTACAGGTGTCTGGAATGTTCTGGTAGCTAGAAAACACATTGCAGCTGTCACCTTCGACTCCATGGACATGGCACAGCTGCACTGGGTGTCACTGCAGAGCTTATCATTTAGGAGTTCACAGAGCTGCATGAGAATGGCCCTGCTGAGCCTGTACCAGCCAATGAGGTAGTCAACATTGAGGACCTCAAATGTGACTCCTGACTGGTAACATCTGTGGGCAGCACAGTGCCTCTGTAGCCTATGTAGGAGCCCGCGGTGGGCATCTGCCCTCTCTTCCTGGTTTACAGCCTCCTGCAGCATGTACAGCAGGTGCACTCCCCCCACCACCTTCTTGCTTTGTGGCTGCAGTGTCTCTGCCCACCTCTGGGGTTTGCCAGCTTTACATCAGCCCTTTCATAGGTGGTAATTCAGAGGCACTAAGTAGCTTGTGCCAACTGCTCTGCGCAGTGCAGTCATGCTGAATATGGTGCTGTGCTGTTATGTATGACCCTGTCCCTCCCTTTGCGCACCACATACATTATCTTAGCATGCGCATACTAACCCTGTTAGTATGCACTACTGTCCCCTTTGAATATTACACTGTGACGTAATCCCTGTGCAACCCGGGTGCAATCACTCTGCGTTGGGGGCAAACCTTTGAATATTGGGCCCCTGATGTCCCCTGACTACTGGCTGGGTGCAACTTGGAAAAGTGTGCTTCTATGTGAAAGACTTACAGCTACATCTGTGCCCCAGGTTCAGACAAAAACTAAAAGCACCAAAGGAACTGCACACAAAGACACAGCTGGGGTCATCACAGGGTCACCAGATCATTAGCAAGATCAGTCACTTTCGGAAAAACAAAGCCAAACCATAACAATCCAATATAGATTTCACTACAAGCAAGCCTGCTGGCAGGTTTGATTTACCCTCACTGGAGTATGACATGAGAAACAAAAAAACTAAAACTTCTGGTTGAAATCTCCCTTCATCCCTAACATAAATCCAAGGTTATCCACACCCCATACTGATTATGACCGGAAGGTCACTTGGATGGGGTTAACCACAAATTAGGCAGATCCCCAGCCTGTCATAATAACTTTACCTTTCATGAAAATGTTAATTTAAAAGTCAGTATTTATTCTGCTACACAAGGTAAAGAACTACTCCCGGAACCCATTTTTTAATTATCACTAGCAATCAGTCTAGAGAAGTGAACACTTCCTTGGAAAACAGTATTTGTCTGCCAAATGAAACAAAGCAGCACTTCAGTTACCCAACTCGTAATACATGGCAGGCTGCCACATCGGAAAGTTTTGCAAGTTACATAAAGATATTTCTTCATGTTTGCTGTGGCTGAAACAAGTTTCCATTCTGGTAAACAAAGTATTACAGTAGATTAAATTATTAAAGCAAAAGCTGAATCAGGTGAAGCTACTGTAAGCTGAAGGAACTTATCCTGGGTTTTTCATTATGAAGCCCTCTCTCCCAGTGCTCACAGTATATAGTACAATTAAATGGCTGCAGACACACTGGCCCAATAGTGCAGTGGTTGGCTAACAGCTTGCCATGCAGGCAACTCCATTTTTTACCCAGAGCCTGGGTTATTGCTGTGGGCTGGTAAGGTATCCAAGCGGGTGCCCCCAGTGCTGCCCATTCCACAGCTGCTCCATGGTGGCCTCATAAGTCAGCTCGAGCTGGGCCCAGCAGACTAACTGTCCTAAGTATGGCCCTACACAATAGTAATACATGATGTACCAAGCATGCAGCATCTGTAATGGTGACAGCATATTCCAGAATGCAGCCTCTGCAATAGTGACAGCCTCTTGTGCCCCCCCCCCAACAGAACAGCCTACTCAGGATGAGTAGCTTTGCCAGCACTCATAACTCAATATGGGCGTTTTGTGCACTGAACTTCATGTATAAACAGTACTAGCATGCAAGCAAAGAAATGGGCCATATTAGAGCTGCTGGAATCCTATCCCGAAATCTCACTTCATTATTCAGACAGTGAGAGATATTGAAAAGTGTAACTGTATTAGAATAAGTGGACTCTTTTTTTCCCATGGGGAAGGCAGTTATAATTTGCTATTTATAACCAGCTGGTTATAATGATATTCACATACCAGCTTCCCCTGAAAGAGCACTCGCACGCTGCTGCAGCTCAGCACGAAAGTGCCAGCTGCACTTTCAACTCCCAACACATACAGAGCTCAGGCTGTGGCCTACTCTGTGCGGACGGGAGAAGGGGAACAGTATGAGTCTTGGGTCGTAGAAGAAGCTGTGGATAGATTGCATCCCTCCACTGACCCTGTCGCCACGCAGCTATGTTTGAATGCCCCAAGGGGCTTGTTTTACAGGCTGTAGAGCAAGTGTGACAGGAGCCACAAACTTGAAGCCTCACTGTAACTGTGCTGAGAGTTCCCTATGGGGCTAATTTAAATTAATAGGAGGAGGCACGTCCAGGGGCATACATGGCTCCCAAATAAGAGGATTTGTTAAATTTCCACCTCTGCTGTTGGTTAGACCATGAGGGCTAGCTTAAAAATGGGGGACTTATGGGTGAGAAAAGCCAGCAATTGCATAAAACAAAACATGGGGTGGTGTGTAAAACTTGAATTGTATGCACACCCTCAGTGTGGGATGTTTTTATAAAACCCTTGAGCTTTCCTGTTGGAGTTTATTTAACATTCCACATCTCAAGTGTGTATAAAAGTCTAATTTTAACACAGGACTCGGAATGTGAGAGAGAAATAGGGATACTATCCTTGTAAATGCTCTGCAGACATGCAGGGATTTACTATGAAAAGTTTAAACGTGAGTGAAGTCAGTCAAAAGCATTGATCCTCTCCTGCTGTTCAATATTTTGACCGATTATCAGACCCACAGTCAGTGGTATCAAGTAAGGAAACTGAATTTACCGATGACACAAACATAGGGAGACTGGTAGAGGCAAGGGAAAAGGAAGACAGTCTACAGAGGCAAGTAAATTTATTGGGAGGAGTGGGCCAACAAATGGCAAATGAAATTCAATGTAAACAGGTATAAGATCCTTTACTTAAGAAAGACAAAATTCAGGTAGAAGATAATATTGAACTAAACATCAAAAGTGACAGCCAATGAGAAAGGCCTGGGTCATCAACGATGGGCAGCCGAAGTTTTCAAAGCAATAGGCAGCACCTGTAGGAAAGACAAATCAAATGCAGGGCTGTATTATAAGGGGTATTATAGATAGCAGGAACATCACCTGATGCTCCTGACCAATCAGTGCTTCCATCAGTTGTGCATCAGACACTCTTCCATCAGAGGGCCTCATGTGCTGTGCTGCAGGAACAGGCTTCTTACTGGCCGCTCACACTATCAACATTCTGAAGAAAATGGATACAAGTGTCGCCTCTTGCACCCTTGGACTGCTAGAAGTGCTCAGCTTCGGTCTGCAGTCCTTTCATCCTATGAACACGTGAGGCAGCACTCATATCCACAAAAGGTCCTCCAACCAGATCCATAAATGTATATAACATGCCATGAAAGTGAAATCATTCTCTCCTTTTATGTGGCACTGGTAAGGCCTCACTTGGAGTACTGTGTGTAATTCAAGTCACTACAGTACTAAAAGGATATTGCAAGGCTATCTGATGGCCAAGTGGAAGTATGTCACACTTTTGTGCCGGCAACCTTGGTTTGGAAGCGGACTCGGACAGCTGGGCCCAGGGCTGGGGAGTGGCTCCTAGAGCAGCCTAAGCCAGCCTGGGTGAGGGGGATGTTGGTTTCTGGTGATGCAGTGGTCCCTTGTGGCAGGCCAGAGAGCCTGCTGGGGTGGCACTTGTACACATGTGTGCTGCACTGACAGGGTCAACGGAGGCTTTAGCCCAATGTTGAGTGATGGGAGGGCCTTGACGAATGTGGGGCAGGGGACCGAGTGCCACAAGAATGACAGCTTGGGTACACTCAGACACCACACAATGGATCCTGCCACTCACAGAAACTACTCTGGTATCGCTAGTGGTCAGTTGGGCTGGGTGGCTGCCTGAGGGCGACAGAAGGTGATAGATACCTGGGCTGAGGAGTAAAGTAAATGAGAAAAAAAAGGGTATTGCAGCAAATTCACACGACGGCACAGCAGAAAGCAACTAAACTGATTAAGGGAATGGAGAGGCTAAGCGATGAGTGAACATTTCAGTGGGCTAGGTAAGTTTTCTCTGGAAAATATAAGGCAAAGGAGAAATAGTATTTCAGTTTTTACAATTTTAAAAGGATTGGATAAGGAGAATCGGGGAAACCCTTTTCTGCATGTCCTAGTGGGGGACTAGAGTTAGGAGTAATGTAAGGAAGCCTTTTTCCACTCAGAGAGTGGTAAACGCGTGGAACAAGCTGCCAAAAGAAGCAGTGCAAGTGAGGAGTCCCGAAACTTTTAATCACAGGTTGGATCAGTTCTTCAAAGAGAATAATAGCCAATGTGCTGTTTTCTAATACTAGAGAATAATGGAGAGTGATGGTCAGCATGGTTTTGTAGGGGGAGGCATGTCAGCAAAGACTTTTACAAGGTACCCCATGGGAAGCTGTTACACAAAAGTGGTAAGCAGGTAGTACCAAAACTATCCAGCGACTCTTATTGTTTTAATTAGTTACTTGTTAGTTAGTCAGTTACTTAGTTTCGGTCGACTAGGAAAGGAAAGCTTAAAAATTCTGCCTATTTTCATCCTCATCCCTGGTGGAGAGGAGTTACAGATGGAAACTGACATATTCAGAAGTGTAGCCAGAAATTTCCATTTTGTACACACAAGCTCCAACAGTTACACCCCCCATTAAAAAATGTACACATCCTCTACTAATGGTACCCCCTTCCAAACCAATCAGATTGTTGTCAGATGATTCCTCTAAATTTCTAAAGATGTTATACACGTATCTGACTCCTAAACAACAGAAGTTTAATCAGAGGGTCTCCTCGGTGGCCTACACTAATCCAAATACTACAGATTAGAATGGAAATGTTAACAGAAAGACATATGGTTTATGACCGGCACTCAACAGTGAGTATGCCTGCCTACACCCTTGGACGTATTTATAACTAGCATTAGTGGAACCACATAGATATAATTCTCCATAAAGTATATGCTATATTCTAGTACATTAAATTATACTAAGCCTTAAAATCAGAAGTTCTCAATTACATATGTTTCTATCTTGTACTATTTATTAAACATTAATATGCATTTACAATTACCATGTAACAGGGCTACCCCTCTACATGTAGAAACTTTACTGAAAGAACCATCGGTAAAAAATGTTTTCTGCTTTATACCTCAAGCTGCAGAAACTGGGCCACCACAAAACATATGATACCATAATTCAACACTTATTTCTAGCACTTAAATCAGTAATTTGAGATCAGTAAGTAAGCATTAATCCACGACAAAGGAGGGTTCTACTAGGGAATTAATGCCTAGTTGGGGGGGTTGTGGCATGAAGCTGCAGGCCGAGTGCCTCCAACCACCAACCAGGCATTAATTCCCTAGTAGAACCCAACTTTGGGAGTGGATTAATGCACTTGTAACATGACAAGTGCAAGGGAACTAATGTTTCAAGTGAATTACATGTGGGACATAAATGAACAACAAGTCACAATATTGCTAGTTGTATTTTATTGTATTAGTATTGTATTTTATCATGATGTTTATGTTTTAGTTTGTATGTATTGCTAAGGCACCTTGAGCTATGGAAGGGCGCCTAGTACAAATAAAGATGTGATGATGATGATGATAAATATTATGTGCGGTTCAAGTGTATACTTTTGAACACCTGTGAATGTCCGACTGGGCACATGCACGTTCACCACTCAATATCTATTTATATTGTGACTGCTGTTTTTATGTAGCTTTCAACTTGATGTTTTGCACAAAATTACACATAAAGATATCAAAACTATTTCCCTTTTTTTAACTAGAGTGCTCTGTTCCCTCATTTCCTTCATTTGCAGTTGTGATTCAGGAATGCATTCTGGGGAAAGTACGAATATTTGCATATCAGGCATCTCACTTGCTTGTACATGCCAATGTATGCAAATATTAGTACTGTACCCAGAATGCATTAATGAGTACAAAGATATAACGGAGCGCAGTTTGCTGAGGTCAAAGAAGACACAGAGCAGTGAGCAGAAATTTGATCATCTCCCTCTCGACTGTGGACTCCATTGGGTTGCTAGGGTAGGCAGAACAAAAACGCAGAGTGACAGTGGAAAAGACACAGACAGAGTGAGTACTGCTTATTTCTCTGTCTGTGTCTCTTGCTGTGGACAGCAACAGCTTTCACGTGTGCTGCACTAATCTCTGAGGTCCATTGGGCGAGCGGGTGGGTGGAAAATAGAAAAAAAAAACACGGAGAACAGTGAGCGGAGCTTTGATCACCTCCATCTCGACTGTGGTCTCCATGGGCTTGCTGGGGTTGGCTAATATTTTCTTTTGCACTCCCAACTACACCATCAGGCACTGTGGCTGCAAACAGTGGTACATTCTGAAGCGGGCATTACTAGGGAATTAATGCCCACTTCATTTTATACCACATGTACTGTTTGCACCAACGTGTTTGCTCTGTTTCCGTGTTTCATTTCTTGCCATGTTACAACAGGTCTCAAGTGCCTCCTGCCAAAACTGGTACTTCACTGAAAGGAAGCAGAGCAAATATCATGTATGAGGATCCATATGTTTTCCCTTATTAGTCCTTGATATGCAACTGTAACATAGATCTTTTGTTCATGTAACTGTTTTTGGATTGTAAATATTCTTTATATTCGTCACCAATTGTTTGTTCATTGCAACTCTTTTTGGATTGTAAACATCTGTATATACTCCTCTTCCCCCCGAGGTTGCACTTTGAAATGAGCTCCAGCTCCAAGTGCCTTTCCCGGCTACCAACGTGTAAAATAAAAAATAAAATATACAAAAAAGACTGCGTTCATCTCCAGTTTTGTACTGCAACTTGTGAACCTCTACACCTTTGGTCTTGCAGTGTCTGTTTGTCGTACAAACCTCTTGATGGAGATAGAGCATTTAATTGTGTGTGACTGCTCGTACTCTAACCTGTGAAAATCAAGCAGTGTGCGAATGTGCAGTGAACAAATCGTGATGTAAATACCAATATGCATACCAACATCCACTGGCTCTTGTTCCTCCACCACAGGGTCCTCCACCTGTTGTTCCACCGCTAATGCCAGATGAGCCCTTGTGGTAGTTCTAGCAGGGAAGCCTGGGGTACCTCGTAGAAAGAAAATAGAAAAATGACGAAAGAAACATGAATAACATTCTAACACTGTGATGTCTACATGCTAACGTGACCTTATATGTTAATCTTTTCAATGTATACATAATTATTAAAACATCATATTAGTTTACATTTTAAAAGAGCCACATAAATTACAGATTATAAATTACTGTCAACAGTCTGTAAGCCTACATTTTTATGTGTTATTCTGCTAAGTACAGCCTGAACAACACAGTACAATAATTCTTCATGTCAGCATTGTATTTCAGCACCATTCTTGAATGCCTGGAGTGATGCATTCCAATTATGAACCACCACACATAAAACGTTGCTGCATGAACTATTTCGAAAAATATTCTTCTCAATCAGAAACATACTTATAGCATAAACATGTAGCACTTTTCTTTTGAAATCACATTTTTTCTTAAATTAACACTGAGGCACTGTCAGGAGTTTGATTAGTAGTCAATAAATCACCCTTCCCCTTATCTTGGGCCAGTTTGTAAGGCAACTATGCTTCATGCCACATCACCCACACTGGCCGTTGATTAACAGTCTGTTAATCTTAGCAGTGTTTGTGCCCTATCGCTGCATTATTTTATAAGAATATGAGTACTCTGTTTTATTTATCAGACATTAACTTCTATAATAAACATAACTGCAATTATTTATTATAGTATGACCAACCAACACCCCCCAACCAGATGCACACAAAAAAACTGATACCCCCACAACTGTGGAATAGTGCATTTATCTATCTATGTATCTGTCTGTCTGTCTATCGAAAATAAAACAATACACTGTTGTGACACTAATATGAATCACATTTAAGTTGTAAATGTGTAATTGTTTTACTATAAATATCATACTTATTCTAAGTAATATTTCTGTTTTATACTTACTGCCATGAGGACAGTCTCCAAGGCTGGATTTCCCTGCCTCCTCCCACATTACTGTGGCACGTTGGAACCAGCGCTTCTCCATCTCTCTCTCACATGTCCTTTGGCCTTCAAATGGAAGAACCACTGACGCAGCATCTTCCACTTCTGACGGCACTGTAAAGGGCATTTCTGAATGCCTCTTTGAGTAAATAACTTGCTGGCCTCCTTTCACAGCTTCTCCATCCGTTGATTGGTTTCCCTGAAGTACACTGATGTGATACCCTTCTTTTAAAGGTCCCACATCAGCTGGGCAGAAAGATAACTATATTTGGTAGAGGTGTCCTAATTTTGTTTAAATATAATTTCTGTCATCTGGAATTTTTAGGACCCTCCCATAGAGTTAAGATAATCCTACATTATTAAGAAACTACACGGAGTAGTCAAATACTTATTTTAAAATATCTGGAAGTCAGAGCACTTCTTTGTCATGTTCTGTAACATAAACAAAAACATAGAAAAAAAATGGTTTTTACCCTCTTGTGTCTTTCTTACATTATCCACCTCCCCCTTCCCCACATAAACTACAGATGCAAACATGAGAGTCTCTGATATTGCAGCATTAAATTTTACAGGTAATGTGAGACTACTCTGTGTAAGCAATAATACCCTACAGGGTGGGTGGTATTGGACAATAACAGACTGCCCAGGGGTGTAATGCGGCCCGACGTCACAGGCGGAGATCCTTATAACCTCTGAAAGGTCTAGTATTGCCCAGCATCACCCACCCTGGAGGGTATCATTGCGCTTAGAAAATGGCAAACTGCAATGTATGTGCTTGAATGTTACAATGTTAAAAAGTCTTAAGTGTTTTAGTTATTGTGAAATAAAATTTTCCTCCACTTGCATTATTATGCCAATTTTTTTTTTGAGCTGGGGACGTTTGCTTGGCGAGCGAAAAAAAATGGCAGCTGGCTGACTTTGAATTTCATGTGGCACAAGGATAGCAGTTTGCCTTAGGGGCATCCAGCTGGCACTTTTTTTAACGGAATCTATTGAAAAATAGATGCATGGCAATGGAATCCTGCTAACCAATCAGGAAGCTAGGATTTCCATTGCCATTTTCTAATGATTTTTAAAGTTAGTCTGTAGAATTACACTTTATGAGCTTTGGGAGCTAGGGGCCCATAAAGGTCCTATCTTTAAAACTGAGGCCCCCTTCCCATTATAAATCAATAGCAGTCATGTGTACGCTACGGGGCTCATTTCAGAGCTACCAGAGCTGAGCCCTGGCAAGCCCCCCTGTAATTCCAGCACTGGAATGATAATACAGCTGTGTCATGTCAATCTGCAGCTACTCGATTTACACTTTTTTAAATGAAACAAAAGTGTAAAAGTAAAAGTGAAACTGTCCTGAGATTTGCACCCAGTGACTTGGTAGTTTTCTAAAAGAAAAAAGAGAAAACACTCCACACTAACAGGTCTATTAGGATGACCTCAGTGGTAGGGAAAATTATGGAATCACTTCTGAAAGAAATAATTGTTGAGTGCCTAGAGGCCAGCAGGGCACAGGACTTAAGGAAGCATGGATTCACAGCGGGAAGGTCATGTCAGACGAATCTCATAGATTTCTTTGACTGGGTGACCAAAGTAGTAGACCAGGGAGGCGCTGTGGACATGGCCTACCTAGACTTTAGCGAGGCATTTGACAAAGTCCCACACAAAAGATTAATAAACAAGTTAGCCAGCCTGGGAGTGGATCCCAGGGTGGTAACCTGGGTAAAAAATTGGCTGGACAACAGGATGCAGAGGGTAAATAGTAAACAGAGTTCACTCCGAAGAAAGGGGGGTTACTAATGGGGTACCGCAGGGTTCAGCACTGGACTGGTCTTCTTTAATGTCTTTATAAGTGACATTGCAGAGGGATTGGAAGGAAAAGTATGCCTCTTTGCAGATGACACAAAGATCTGCAACAGGGTTGATACACAAGGGGGGGTGGAAAGGATGAGAAGAGACTTGGCAAGGTTGGAGGAATGGTCAAAAGTATGGCAGCTTAGATTCAATGCAAAGACGTGCAAAGTAATGCACCTGTAAACAAAAACTCAGGGGAAGATACATAGCTACAGAGACACTGTCTGCATATAAGGGCCTATGGCCCACCTAGTCTGCCCATTTGAGCTTGTAAGTTCCCTTCATGTTTTCCTAGAAGTCTGTTGCCCCTTACCCCTGACCTCTAGAACTGCCTTATGTCTGTCCCATGCATTCTCAAATCCTGTGATTGTTTTGGCCCCCATTACTTCCTCTGGCAGGGTGTTCTACTTGTCCACCACCCCTTCTGTGAAGAAATTCTTCCTCATGTTTTCTCTGAATCACCATCCCTCCAACTTCATCCCTTGCCCTCTAGTCTTGGAATATCTCTTTAGCTGGAAAATAGTGTATTCCTGCACCCTGTTCCTCCCTGTAAGATACTTGTATGTCTCTATCATATCCCTTCTCTCCCTCCTCTCCTCCAGGGAGTACATATTCAAGTCCTTTAGCCTGGTCTGATAGGACTTGTGATGCAATCCCTGTACCATCTTTGTTACCCTCCTCTGAACCTTCTCTACCCTGTCTGTGCCCTTATGTAGGTGAGGTCTCCAGAACTGTATACTGTACTCTAGGTGGCACCTCACTAGTGTCTTGTATAGTGGAATTATGGCCTCCCTTTTCCTGCAGGTGATGCCCCTGCCTATGCATCCCAGCATTCTATTTGCTTTATCTGCTGCCTTATTGCACTGTTTCCCTACCTTGAGGTCATCAGAGATGATAATCCCAAGGCCTTTTCCTGCTTAGTACATGCTATATCCTCACCCCCCAGCTGATATGTTGTTCCAGGGTTTTTGTACCCCATAAGCATTATCTTGCACTTCTTTGCATTGAATTTCAACTGCCAAACCCTTGACCATTCTTCAAGCTTCTGCAGGTCCCTCCTAATTCTGTCTACACCCTCTGGCATGTCCACTCTGTTACAGAGCTTCGTGTCATCAGTGAGCAGGGAAATTCTGCTTTCTTGGTACTGCGCAATGTCACTGATGAAGATGTTGAACAGGACCAGTCCCAGCACTGATTCCTGTGGTACCCCACTGGTCACTGTTCCCTCTGTGGCGTCACAGCCATTTACACAGTTGAAGGGAAGGGAGGTACTAACAACAACAAAAATGGAAAGGGACCTCAGAGTAGTCATATCAGATGACCTAAAGGTAGGCAAGGAATGTGAGAAGGCAGTAAGGAGGGCTGGGGGGGATAATGGGATGCATAGGGAGAGGCATCACCAGTAGAACACAGTAAGATTTTTTCCCTCTGTACAGACAGTTGGTGAGACCCCATCTGGAGTACTGCATGCAGTTCTGGAGACCCCTTCTCTACAAGGACATAGATAGGATGGAGGCAGTCCAAAGGAGGGCAACTAAAATGGTGCAGGGTCTGCACCAGAAGCCCTATGAAGAAAGACTAAAGGAGCTTAATATGTATACCCTTGAGGAAAGGAAGGAGAGGGGGACATGATAGAAACTTTCAAGTACCTCAAGGAAATCAACAAAGTCCAGGAAGGTAGCATATTTCAGAAAAAGAGATGTACAAAAACAAGGGGTCACAATTTTAAGACAGAGGGGGGACGGCTCAGGGGAAACGTGAGGAAGTAGTTTTTCATGGAGAGGGTGGTGGATACATGGAACCACCTTCCTGAGGAGGTCGTGGGGTCAAAAAGAGTGGGGGAATTCAAGAATGCATGGGACAGACATGAGGCAATTCTGGTGGAGGTAGGAGGAAGTAGACTGTTGGTTAACTAGGATTTGCAGCTTATCCAATATGTAGGGAAATGGGCAGACTGGGTGGGCCAAGCAGTCCTTATCTGCCATCAAAGTCTATGTTTCTATGTATGTTTCATGCTAGTAGGGTATTAAGAAATGCCAGTTATTGACATTTATAACATGGGGTATTGTAAAACAGGAACTCAACTGGTCAATCATCATCACCTGACCATTGATTAATGCTCAACATATGCACAGGTGGTGTGAGGGGGATGATACAGGATCAGTGGGCAGAATGGGACTTGTTATGTCCTTGATGAAATCTAACTGCAAGGCAGCTATCTGTAAACTGAGCAAAGCGAAAAGTAGTAAATGAACGGTTGCAATTATTGGGGTATGCTGTGTACCACAATCCCCTATTGTTGTTTCCCTTCCCTGTGTTCCCAATGTGAAAGTTGCAGCAATGTCCTGTTTGTGTGTCTCTCCATACAGTAATTGGGAATCACATTTGCGGAGTGAGCAAGAGTGAAAGAGACACTCTGGGACGAGGAGTTTGGTGGAATTCTCTGTTCAGGCAGACAATCAAACTTTTCCCTGTCTCTTGTCCACTTTCATTCAATCTGTTAATTCCTGCCTTCCAAATGTCCCGCAGCTCTTTGACACATTCCCGAGGTGCACCCTGTGTAATTAAGGACCAAAGGTGTGCAGCAGTCAGTGGTTTGACAGTGCATGTGGTAGATGGCCCCCGCTCCCGACCAGCTCTGCTTGTAAAATGCCCCCGCAATCCACATTATCCTGTCCTGTGAGAGAGAAAGAGTGGGAGAACACCAGATTGGTGTGCAGCACTTGGGAGAGGCAGAGCGCAGTTTCCAGCAGTTCACAACTGGGAGCAAGATAGACACATTGGCAGCAACACACAGTGTCCTCGGTATGTTGTCTGCAGCCTGTTAATTGTTGCACCACACTGTTGATTCACAGCAGAGATAGTTGTTCAAAGTTTCTGAGCTGCACCCTACAGTTGGCGTGGTCTGTGACTTGCTGCAGCCACACAGCTATTTGACGGCAGAGACAGTTGTTCACAGGTTTTGAGCACCACCCTCTGGTGTTTGAAGTTGCCGATGCGACCCTGATCCTGACCACTGGCATATCCTGTAAATAGTTGCAGCCGCACATATTATTTATTACATGTACATGTCTCTGAAGTTGTTGAGCAGTGCACTGTGCTCTGTGGAGTTTCCAAGGCCGGAAGGTTTGCGTACTTCAACAGCAAGTCCCACAGCGGCATCCATTATCTGAAGTTCAATTCCTGAGCAGTCCCCTGTGCTGTTTGAACCTCCCAACACCAAACTGTGACTACAGAGAAGACATCCCACACCGGCATTCCTCTTACAAGGTACAAGGGATTGTCAGCATTAATGCACAAAGGGTAGCTGTGTAGAATCCTGCACTTGTGTAGCTGTCTTCCTGTCAGAACGGGACACAGAGGCACACACCAGCTACAGCACATCTCTCACTGCTATCAGTAGTGAACTGTGTAATTGAGTAACGGGGTTCCTGGTGGTACTAGGACAGGAGAGAGACAGAAGCCGCTGTTTCTCTATCATGTAGCATGTGTTAGTACAAAGTTGACATCTGGCACTACTTTGTATGGAGGAGGAACACCTATTAAAGTTTCAATGTTTTCATGTTTAAAACACAGATTCCTTGTTTTCATTCCATAAGTGCACTAGTCCCATATTATAAGCCCAATAACCTACTCCAGGGTATAGGGTTATTGGGGATTAATCAATATCCCGGATGCTGTGAGGGCACTCAGCCTGCGGCCTTGTGCCTCACAATACTTACATACAAAAATGCCAGCAGAATAGGACTAACCATACCTCTCAACCTTTTGTCCCCCAAATGTGGAACATTGCCTCTGAAAATGTGGAACAAATGAGCAAAATGTGGAACACTTAATCAAATCTTTACCTAGGAGGCTCAGAGCACTGTTAAAAGGTTTGCATTTATGTTCAGAAAGTCTGTTATTACTTGAATAATATATTTTTTGCATCATTTACTATAGAGTTTTGCTTTAAAATGTTAATACTGAATGTGGAACAAGTCCTCACAATGTGGAACAGGGAGCTTTTGTGAAGTAAAATGAGGAACGTTCCTTGTATTGTGGTACAGTTGAGAGGTATGGGCCTAACAGTCTTTCGTGTCTGCTCATTTGGTCAGCCCCCACCCTGGGAGCTGACCTGCTGCCCTCCTCTCCTCTCTGGCTTCTTCCTTCCCAGTCTCGGATATTCTCGCTGCACTGGTTTTGCTTCCAGAACCCTTCCCTGTACCTGTTCCACCCCTCTTGAACCCCTCCACCGCTTTCTGCCTCCACTAGCCCCTGAGCAGCACATTCCATGGCTCCACCACCCTCTCAGTGAAGTAGCACCTCCTCCTTTCTCCCTGAATCTCCCGCCTCAGCTTCCACCCATGCCCTCTAGTTGCCCCCTTCCTTTGAAGCACCCTGACTGCTCCTCCCTATTTACCCCTTCATGTACCTGAAGACCCTATCATGTCCCCCGTCCCTTCTCCTTCCAATGTGTACATATTTAGCTCTTTGAGCCTTTCCCCATAGGTCCTATCCCCAAGCCCCAAATCATTTTGGTTGCCCTCCTCTGGACCCTCTCCAGGAGTTCAATGTCCCTCTTTAAATGTGGCCTCCAAAACTCCTCGCAGTACTCGAGGTGCGGCCTCACCAAGCAGTTATACAGTGGGAGTATCACTTCCCTTCTTCTGGAGGTGAGCCTCCTAGCGATGCATCCAAGCATCCTGTTGGCCTTTGCTGCTGCCCTCCTACAAGTCTCCGAGTTGTTCATCTTAACATCCACCACCACCCCCAGGTCCCTCTCAGCCATCGAGACTTGTAGCATCCCCCCAGGGTGTACACTTGGTCCGGGTTTCTGCACCCTGGGTGTTGATTAATCCCCAATAACCCATACCCTGGAGTGGGTTATTGCTTACAAGTGTACTGCAATCAAAATTTTGTATATCCATGGCTACAGATTCAGTGGACCATGATGGTGGATGTCTCTTATGTCATCTGGAAAGAGCTGCATGGTGTTTGTCTTGCCTGATGATGGCTGTCTGTGGTTGCTTGCATTGTTTTGTCCCTTTGACTGATGTGGGGGGGGAATGGGGGTGGAAACCCTAACACCACATTTCCCTTCTTTTGTGGCATTGATATGAACCCTAACTGGTGCATTAATGCAGATTTTTTGCAAAGAATAGCTATCTGTCTGTCTGTCTGTCTGTCTATCTATCTATGCTCCTCACCTTGTTTGATGTGTATTTATGTTAGAAATGCCAAGTACTGACCAAAGCACATCCCATGCTCAATGAAAATTACACAAAAAACACACATTTGGTAAGAGTTCCAGTATAAAATCTATAATCATTAACCTAAGTCCCCCTTGCAGCTCCAAGAGCTCATGAACTTGCATAAGCTGACATTTAAATGTATTTACTTTAGTGCCTGACAGTTGTGCTCCCAGTATGCCCTGACATTCCAACCCCAAGTTTTGAGTGCACATTATTACAGCAAGCCAGGCTAGAATACGTCATGTTAGTGCTCTTGGCATTGACAGGGACAGTGATGCTGCAGGGCAAAAGTAAACAAACATTTCTTCGTATTTCAGTTATTCAGGGCTTGAACGTTTATAGAACAGTGGTACTGTACATCTGTATTTACTGCTGAGAGGTTTCACCTCTTTATGTCAGTGTAACCTTACAGAACCCCTGATAGCGACAATACGTTTTCATTAGCCATGCTCCTTCTGTTCTTCTGGTATAACTCATGCATGGCCACCGACACATTTTTGAATAATTCCTGAAAAGCTACCTGTTTTTGTTGTAAGGTAAAGACATGCCTTGCTTGCCAACTATAATACTTTAACTGGGCAAAAATTACCACTTAATGGATCTTACTGTATCATCTCCATTCCCTTACAGTTATACTTAGTATAAACTCTGGAGACTTAAGTGAGAAAAGTAAGGATTTCTGACATCCTGTTTCTAATAAGGCACAAAATCCAGCAATGTATGGGCATTCAAAAAATAAATGGTTTTGGGTCTCAGGTACCCCCCCTGCAAGTGGAGGTTGGACAATATCACTACTCTGTTTATGTTTATGGGAATCTTTTACCCTCTGTTTCCCACGGCTGCCGAGCCATAAAAATCCCAAACCTCAGCAAGAATCCTTTTGTTGGACAATTGGCCGAATACTTGCTGCCTTTCATCCTCTAGCCAAAACTTGAACTCAGTCCTTGTCTGAAGAATAGAAGGGGTGTTTTGCTTTATTTAGCTTTTGTTGACTGGAAAGTCAGGGCTAAACATTACTGCCCATTTTCAGCTTCGTCCCAGGGAAGAGGGTTATACAGATGCAATCCAACTGAAACTGATCCAGATTAAGCTGTTGGTAATATTTTCAGAGAATGGGGAAGGTTTGACCAGGATCTGGTTTTGTTACGTCTCTTGGTGGCATTGCCAAAAGTCAAGAACCAAATAAAATTTTGAGTACACGTTTTGGTGCAGGTGAAGCTGCCACGGATAACTGAACTGTAATTCTACAAAAACCTGAATGTAAATGATCCCAATTGAAGAATCAGCCTCTATCAAAACAAAAATTAGTATTTCAAATTCAGATCTTTTACTTCCCTGTTTTTTATATTCAAATATAGTCTCCCCCGCCCTGGAAGTAAAACTCTATAGTCTCTTTTTTCAAGAACTATGGGGCTGCAGGTTACATTCTGTTAAAAGAGAGGTTACTATCACAATATTAAAGAGGGCAGCGTGAACTTGATGAATACTGTAGTGTTCTTTGTTTTCATGTTCATACACAGTAACATTTCATATGCCCTCTGGGATAGAGGAAAACCATGGATACCCCAAATATTAGAATGGCTAGTCCCTCAGTTTTTATTTTTTATTTTTTACACTTGCTGGCTCCCACAGCTTTCAGAGGAGGCCTCGTACCTCCTCCTACTCCGTCCGCCAGGGCAGTCCCCAAGGTATCCCATCCCCTTAGCTTCATCTTGCCCGTAGGGCCTGGGTTTTGTAAATTTTTTCCCCTGATATTTCTCCCTTAGTTCCCCAGCCCCCTTAGGATGCCAGTGCCTTGACGCACATCCAGAGAGGTAGCGATGCGAGTGCCGCGTCATCCTCATCTTGTGCCATCCCCCCCTCCCGTCTCCAGCATATCAGAGCCGCCGATCCCTTTCAAGGGCTGGTGCTTCCACTGGCACTCTCTACGGGAGTGTTGAATGCCAGTGTGTTCCAGGTATCCCACCCCTGAGGGAGGAGAGCATCCACTGGGATGCTCGATCCTTCCTCCCCCTCCTGACCCCCAGGCAACCTGAGTCCATTCCCGAACCCAGGTCGCCGGCATAGCACAAGGTGTGGCATCCAGTGCCTCAAGCCTCAGCACCACCGGGTCGGCCCCCTCAGTTTTTAGAATGGCAGGGAGGCCATTGGGTCAGTTGTATGAAAGATTACATACAGATTACCCCTCCCTATATGTATCTAGCTATAGGTAAAATTAAACTCTGGAAACTAATTGTCAAACAGGTTAGTTCTAAAACAAGTAAACAACTATATATATGCATATAGTCACATCCAGTTTTGTTCTCACATTAGCATTAAAGCATTGTCCAGAGGACAGGGGAGCAGAGGCCACTGGACACCTGCAAAATCCCTGTAGTCCTCAAATCCCCATCATATATGGGTTGTTCCCTGGTTGGGCATTCATGGCAGAATGGCTGTTAAAGACTCTTTTAGGCATTAAGAACTGAAGAAAATACAGTTACATAAGAACTTACCTAACAGTAGATCTTCAAGAAGAGCTCTTGCAGCAGGCAATAGGATGGAAGCCACCAGGATCACATGGAAAACTTCCAGAAAGCAGTCTATAATGGAGGACCACCCCAACGATGCCAGCATGCTGACATCCGTCTATCCTATAAAGGGGGCGGTCCCCCACACCTATCTCAGTTCTCCAGCCGGAGACCCCAAACAGGTGGTGAAAAGGAGAACTGAGGTGGTTCCTCAGAGCTGAGAAAAAGATATAAGCAGGAGATGTACACTGCAGAAGAAACTAACAGGGGAAGGAGGGAGGGAAAGCAGCGCTTGCTGCAAGAGCTCCTCTTGAAGATCTACTGTTACAGTAAGTTCTTACATAACTGTACTATCTTACTTCGAGGGGGCTCTTGCACCAGGCAACACCGGTAGGACTGAGTCCCAAGCAATACCAGAACTGACCAGAGAGGCAGCATGAAGGAAGCAATAGGTGTCAGCAGAAGACTGAGGAAAAAAACCCTGAAGGACTGCAAGGCCGAAATTCGCCCAACGCCTAGAAGTGATGTCCAGACTGTAGTGCCTGATGAAAGTGTGGGCAGAACTCCAGGTGGCAGACACATTTTTATGTTTGCTTGCGCACATGCGCAAGAAACATGACGTGACAGCGTAGGAGAGAAGCGGGTTGTGGAGGCGCGGCACTGTTACAGCCAAGGGAGGCACTGCAATAGGGGGCTTGGCAATGGTGGATCAATGGAGGCACGGTGTGGTGATGACATTGGTCTCCAAAAGTGCACCAACTTGTAACGTTTTCGCCACAGCAATCAGGGGCCGCCTCATCATTGCAGCATCAGTCATTGTGCTGCAATACAAACATAGAAACATAGATTTTGACGGCAGATAAGGACTGCTTGGCCCACCCAGTCTGCCCATTTACCTCCCTAATGGATAAGCTGCAGATCCTAGTTAACCAGCAGCCTACTTCTTCCTACCCCCAACCCCTAGAATTGCCTTATGACTGTCCCATGCATGCTTGAATTCCACCACTGTTTTTGACTCCACAACCTCCTCCGGAAGGCCGCTCCATGCATCCACAACCTCTCTGTGAAAAATACTTAAATTACCTCTGAGCTGCCCTCCTTCTATCTTCAAATTGTGCCCCTTGTTCTTGCACATTTCTTTTTTGAAAGATGCTACCTCTTGGACTTTGTTGATTCCTGAGGTACTTGAAAGTTTCTATCATGTCCCCCCTCTCCTTTCCTCGAGGCTATACATATTAAGCTCCTTAAGTCTCTCTTCATATGTCTTCTGGTGCAGACCCTGCACCATTTTAGTTGCCCTCCTCTGGACAGCCTCCATCCTGTCTATGTCTTTGCGGAGATTGGGTCTCCAGAACTGCACGCAGTACTCCAGATGAGGGAGTGACCCGTCATTGCAGGGTGGAACGTTAAGTAGCATAATACTGTTTGTGAACATGGCGGGTGGCTTACCACCACGTTCACAAACAATATTATGCTGTCCTCATGCCTCGGGGTGCCAAATCCCCCTCGGCAGCTAGTGACCCCGCCAGAAGGTCTTTGTTTGCCGATGGGGGCTCCAATCCCCACCGGCTTCAGTGCGCAAATGTCCGCTGTACTCTGTCTGTCGACGGGGGAGCCCACTCCCCATTGGCATGATCTAACCCAACCCCACCACCATTTTCTTGTGTGCTGACAGGGGTGCTCAATCCCCATCGGCATGATGGCTCCCGCTTTTCTTGTGTGCTGATGGGGGTGCCCAATCCCCTGCCGGCTACAGGTCCACCCTAATAAAAAACAGTCCATTGGCACTCTGGGAGCCCACCCCAGTGTGCCAAATGCCCCTGTGAAGTAGAAAACCGTCCCACGTTGTCTTTTTTTTTTCCCCCTGTGGAGGAAAAAACGGTCCCTCGCAGTCTCCCAGAGCCCCCTCCCACAACCTGCGCCCACCCACTGCGCACCCTGCCTCCCCACACTCCCCCCCTCACCCCATACTTACCTCCAGAGTCCGGCGCGATGATCTTCGGTGGACCAGGAACACGTCTGCACTCTTCAAAGCCGACCGCAAACTGAGGAAATGCCAGTAAGCTGTATAATGGGATAGATAGGGTTTTTTCAACTTTGCTGCATATCTCAGGCATTTTTTGGAATTTTGGCACCAAATTTTCAACATGGGGTTTTTGGGACCCCTCCTCATGAATTCTGTCACTGTCATGGCGTTAATAGGGCCCAAAGGGTGATTTCGCAGTCACTATGCAAAATCACGTTTCGGGATCAATTAACAAAACGACAGTGCCAGTGTTCATGAGGTGGGCTCTCAAAAAGCCTATGTTGCAAATTTGGTGAAAAAATTCCTAGAAATGACTGTTTTACGAATGTGTGTTACGCAGTTCCTACGCACGCTCGTAAGTTCATGAATCTGTAACATTTGCACTCCAGATTTTCAACATTGCCATTTTATCACACCTACTTATGAGCAGTACAGCTGTCATTTTTCACATCTCGTCCAAAATGTGTTTCTGTGCATGTAGCGCATAAAGGCTCAGTTGGTGTGCGAAATCAATGTTTGGGACAGAGTAAGAAAATCACAGTGACACTGTTCATGAGTAGAGGTCTTAAAATGGCTATGTTGAAAATTTGGTGAAAACATTCCTAAAAATGACTGTTTTACGAGTGTGCATTGTGCAGGTCTTACGCACGCTCGTAAGTGCGCAAATTTTTAATATTTGCACTCCAGATTTTCAACAATGCCATTTTACCACACCTCCTTATGAGCAGTACAGCTTTAATTTTTCACATCTTGCCCACAATGTGTTTCTGCGCATGTAGCGCACAATGGCGCAGTAGGTGTGCGAAATCAATGTTTGGGACACATTACGAAAATCACAGTGATGCTGTTCATTAGCAGAGGTCCTAAAATGTCTATGTTGAAAATGTGGTGGGAAAAGTCCATAAAATGACTACTGTGCTATGAGCATGCGTTGGGTAGTTTCTACGCACGCTCGTACCTTCGCACATTTGCAATATTTTCACTCCAGATTGTCAACACTGCCATTTGTATGCACCTCCTTATAAGCAGTGCAGCTGTCATTTTTCACATCCCAGCCCAAATGTGTTTTTGCTCTTGCGGCGCAGACTAGCGTGGTCATTGTGGGAAATCCATGTTCGGGACACATTAGGAAAATCACACTGACACTGTTCATTAGCAGAGGTCCTAAAATGGGTATGTTGAAAATCTGGTGACAAACATCCATAAAATGACTGTGTTATGAGCATGCATTGCGCAGTTTCCACGGACGCTCGTAACTTCGCATATTTGCAATATTTTGATGCCATATTGTCAACATTGCCATTTTTCTGCACCTCCTTATGAACAATGCAGCTATCATTTTGCACATCCTGGCCGAAATGTGTTTTCGCACTTCCAGCACACAATAGCGTGGTCGCTGCGGGATATCACTGTTTGAGACACATTACAAAAATCACAGTGACACTGTTCATTAGCAGAGGTCCTAAAATGCCCATGTTGAAAATTTGGTGTTGAAAGTCCATAAAGTGACTGTGTTACGAGCATGCGTTGCGCAGTTTCCATGCACGCTTATAACTTTGCACATTTGTAATATTTTCACTCCAGATTTTCAACATTGCCATTTTTCTGCATCTTCTTATGAACAGTGCAGCTGTCATTTTTCACATCCTGGTCCAAATGTGTTTTTGCAGTTCTGGCGTAGACTACCGTGGTTGCTGTGGGACATCAGTGTTCAGGACACAGTAACAAAATCACAGTGACGCTGTTCATAAGCACAGGTCGTTAAATGCCTATGGTGAAAATCTAGTGATGAAACTCCATAAAATGACTGTGTTACACACATGCATTGCGCGGTTTCCACGTATGCTCGGAACTGCAAGCATTGTTAATATTCCCACTACACATTTTCAACATTGTCATCTCTTCATACCTCCCTATGGATGGTTCAGCTGTCATTCTTCACATCCTGCCTGATCTGTGTTTTCGTACATGTGGTGCAGAATGGCACTGTCACTGTTGCAAGTCACTTTTCAGGACACATTGACAAAATCACACTGCCACTGCTCATGAGAAGAGGTCCCAAATGCATTCATGAGGTGGGCTCACAAAAAGGCCATGTTCAAAATTTGTACTGTGAATATCAACAAACGCCTGAGGCATTAGGGTTTCTAACCATAACATCCTACCCTGTACAGACAGACAGGCATTGGGGTGTGCCTTTGGATTGCCGACTGTATTGCTCATACCATCCCACCCCACCCCCACCACTGACAGGCATCAAGGTATACCTTGGACCCTTCGTACCAAGACTTCACACCATTCTCCTATGCTGCAACCATTTCAACATATGTTCTTTTCGAATGGGCTGAATGTAAAGCCAAACACCCTAAGGCACAGGTCAACACATCTCTCTGTCTGCAGAATAGGGTGAGGTGACATGGCTTGACCGTCATGGGCCACTACCCAAAAACTTACCCCACATCCTGTCCATCTCTACAGCACGGAGGTGCGGTTTATGTCAAATTCACTACTTCACTGCCATTCCTATTCTGCATCTGTCTAACTCCTGCATTTCTAATGCTAATACCAGCAAGCAAACATTCGGCATTGACAAATGCTTGTTAAAACAAATTGTGGAGGCAGCCATACCTCTGGTGGAGTGGCTTTTCACAGCCCCAGGAAAAGGGCTTGTTGTACTTTTGGTAGCAATAAGCAATGCAATTAGCCAACCACTTAGTACTAGTAGTAGTAAAGTAGTAAAATATTTTTATTCATAGAAATTCATATGAATAAGGGATTGACTCGATTGAGTAAAAACACATTTTTAATGAGGTCCCCAGTGTAGCATACTAAGTTTCAAGATAGAAAATATTCAATTCATAATCTAAAATCTATACAACAGCATCATAAAAATTGTATCAATAAATTCTCATTTGTCTTTTTAATTACAATATAATGTTTAGTTATAAGACAAACAACATTATTCTGTAATATACGCACCCTGCCCCAACCAAGTTAACACAGTTTCCCTCTGCCCTGGTATATTCTAATTATAAAGGTACACAGCACTGCCTTGTGTAAGCCCCCTGCAAATGGGGGTTCCTGAAAAGTCTTCCACGAGCTTGCCTAAATGCTCGCTGCCCGGTTGGTGTTCGGCACTATTGCTGTTTCGATGTGTTGCCAGTGAGTGCCTGCGTGGCCTCCGTGTACTGTCCCTTTAAAAGCTGCCATTCTGCAGTTGTAGATAATCTGGGAGGGGGACTGAGCGTTTTCATGCTTGGGTCCCACCCGGGCTGCTTGCAAAAAGCTCAGTATCTGCCATCGCTGGTTGGGCAGATGGAGCCCTACTGAATGATGTATCTAATTGCTGAGCATTTGTTAGAGTGAGAATAAATTCATAGTTTATTCTAACCTGTCTCCTTTGCAGCAAGGACTGTTTCTGTTTAGCTCCACCATTTTGGTCCCGAACTGCCGAACTGGACCAATCAGTACTCTGGGACTCTAAAATGGAGCCTGCTACTGAAAGGAATATTAGGAGCAAGACTCTGGGAATTGTAGTTTGGGACTGTTGGCGCCTTTTTGCAACAGAAGGGGGAGCTCTTACTGTGACTGACAGCAGAACCAACCAATCAAACCATGTGGATCTGAGGGAACGCCCCTGAGCTGTCTGCTGGCAAGCCAGATCTGTGTTGGCAGTTGAGAGACAAGCAGCTCGTGATAGCCGAGCAGTACAAACTGCGTAGTTCGAGCGGGAGAGTTGTGGAGAGGCCTGAGTTGAGGCCTGCAAGTCTGCTGTTACCCTGAGGAGAAGAGAGAGAGAGAGAGAGAGAGAGAGATAGAATTGTTTCGGACTAAATCCGAACTGTGTAATTTTGAGCAAGCTGCTGAATTGGGACCAGGCTTAACCTGTAGAAGACCGAAGATTTTGCTGAACGTGATCGGCCTGTCAGGAACTCAAACTACTTTCAAGCTCTCAGTCTGAGCAGGGACTTTGCGATCATGACTGAGGAGCACTTTGCCTGGTACAGTAATATTTTCTGGTATATAAATGTGCTGTGTACTGAAGGGGGGTCACGATTTAGTTTCCCTGTTGTGTGAACTGAATGCTGATCGCTGGAAGCTGAACCCATCACCCATCGAACTAAATGTAGCTGGGCCTTGCCAGATTACCCTACTGCACAGAAAAGCACCATCGACGAGAGACCGTCCCAGGGGTCAGCGCTCTGCTTCTTCTGGCCACCCAGATAATTCATCTGCTGTCTCAATCCTCGTCCCTCCTGTGTCCAGTTTGGGGTATCATGAGTAGCCATCAGGGTAGCTCCCTGCAACTATCTTTAAATCTAAGTGTGTCATCTAATTACTTGTTGTTTCCTTTCTTCATGAACCGAGCCATCTGGCTCCAGATTACAAATCTGTGTTGTGCAAGTGTTTTTCCATCACAGGGCCCCTACCAGCTGCAAAACCGGCCTACCCCGGGCAATGGTCCTGGCTAGCCCACCCCCCATTCACCTGGGTACCCAGAAGTGTAACAGCGCTAGGGAGTCTTATTGCTTGCATAACTATATGATTATTAGAGAGAGCAAGCTAATTAACCTGATTGCCCCATCCTTGTTCATACCCCCCTGAATAAATCAGATCTATTTTTTCTGCATTTTAAACAGTCTGTGGATCCTGTTTATGCCTGAAGTATTGTGTTGCATGCCATTTGCTCTGTTTAAACTTATTTTACAGGGGGTCCCCAGGGTCGAGTTGGAGAAACTAATCCTGGTGGCAAGTACTAAAAGTGTGGATGTGAGTAAAGCTTGTCAGGGGTATTGTGAGAGTGGTTACCGTGTTTTGTGTGGGCCACTAGGGGAAAGAGGGGTCACAGTGTCCTGGAGGGCTGTGCCCTGGTTAGTTTGACCATTACCAACTCTGACTTCTGGGTGGAGGCACCCGTTACCGAACCTAGGCCCCTTAACCTGCTACTAGCCCAGCAGGCAGGGGTAGTAGCCCTTGGGATAGCGCCACCTAGGGGTTACACTTGTATGACATATCTCTTTCCTGTACCAAGATTTTATCCCTGCCCACAATTTATTCATATTTCCCATTCGCAATTATGCAGGTATTCCATTCCATCCTATTATCCCCCTATACTATATGGACTGGTGGCCGATTTCCAGGCCACATCTGCAGAACCCAAATCTGGCACTTTAACAGTTCTTAATGAGTCCAGTTTAGTTCTATAAACCAGATTATCCAAGATGTAGCCCAAGTATCTACCTGCCAGGCCCCTACATATAAAAGCCAGAAGATGTTCATGGATACTTTCATTTAATCTCTGCCAGCCCAGCTGATTATATAACTGACACTTATGGGTTTGCCGAGGGGCCCCCATTATAAATCTGGCAAGACTGCCATGACAGGCATCTAATTTTTTAAGATCCCCTTTTTTCCCATTTGAGTAAAGGATCTCTCCATACTCAAACATGGGGACAATCATTGAGTTCACCACCCTTCTTCTCACTTCCATATTCATAAGTGATCTAGCCTGTTAAAGGGCTCCTAGTCTTTTATTCACATTTTTAACCAGGTTATTAATATGTGTGCCCCAGTTTAATAGGTCATCCACCCACAGGCCAAGGTATTTATAGGATTGTACCTGCTGGATCGGGGTCCCCCCAAGGGTAACCACCCCTAGGACCAAATTACTCTGCCTGTCACTCTTTCGGTGAAATATCATCTGTTCTTTTTGCATTCAATACAAGCTTACTATCCACTTTTATTAATTTATTTATTTGGTTGTTCGGAATTACAATCCTTTGAGTCAAAGACTCCTTCACAAAGGCTCCATGTCAAATACAGTGAAAATACAGTACATATAACAGACAACTGAATACAGGTGTTTAGGACAGGTACAGTTCATATACGTAGTGAGCATACTATGTTACATTATATACAACATTATAGTCAAAAATCATAGCATTAGAGGCAATTGCTAGGTACTATCTTAGGTTCAGATATTTGGGGGGAGGAATAACAGGGCAAAAGACAGGCCAAGGTAAGAGCCATGGCACCTGAGCTGACATCAGGGATTGTATGGTGGCTCAGGAGGGACTAGGGGATGGGTAGGGGGAAAATAGATAGGGTGGTACAGAGATCAGGAGGAAATCAGAGGCTGGACAGAGTCCATTATCAGAAGGATGGGCAAGAAGAGAGAGCAGGGGGGAAGAAAGAGGGCTAGGCATCCATATTTCGGCCAGAGGGAATAAGGCCGGAGGGTAGGACAGATGAAGCTGTCATGGGTAGAGGGAGTTAGAGACAGGTATAGGAGCATGAGGCTTGAAGATGGGAGCACAGTAGGAATTTAAAGTGGCCAAGCTTGGATTCCTCAGCAATGTGTGGTGGAAGTGAGTTAAGCCAAGCTGGGACACGATAGAGAAAGGATCGTTGTCCCAGGGAGGTTTTTTGCCTTGGCACCTGATAAGATGATCTGAGGGAGCGCCTGGTGTGCCTTGCATGTGGAATTTGTTGCAGGAGTGTGGAGAGGCAAGCGGCCGTGAGTCCACCGGAGATTTTTGTGGCTAATAGGCAGGTGTGGTATTGTAGTCTGTCATCAAAGCCCAGCCAATTTGTTTGGTTATGGAGGGAGCAGGTGTGGGTGGTACTGGGGCAGCCCAGCGAGAGATGGCAGGCTTTGTTGAGTGACACTTTGACCCTTTTAAGGGCGGTGTTGTCAGCCACTCCATAGATGACAATACCATAATCAACCACCGATAGTACCGAGGAGGAAATGGCAAGTTGGAGGGCATTGGGGGGAAGGCATTGCCGATGACGGTAGAGGAGTCCGATACGGGAGTTTAGATTGGAGCAGAGTTGATGTATATGGTCATGGAAAGTAAGGGCAGGGTCAAGAGTTATGCCACGGTATTTGAACGAGTGGACCTGTTCAAGGGGTAGAGCGGTGAACGTGCTGATTTTTAGTGGGGTGCGCTTAAGTTTGTTCTGGTGGTGGGCAAAGAGCATAGTCTTTGATTTTTTTTGATTTAGCACAAGTTTGTGTTTGGTGAACCGGGACTCTGCCTCCGTAAAGGAAATTTGGAGGGAGAGTTCAAGTTGGGATGGGTTTGGATGCGATGCATAGAGAATGGCGTCATCAGCGTACAGGAGGATCTTTCCGGTGCAGGCTTTGGGGAAGGAATTTAGGAAGAGGCTGAAAAGAAGGGGACCTAATATGAAGTCTTGTGGTACTCCAGGGCGGACAGGGAGTGGGCTCGAGGTGGTGGAGTTGATTTTCACCTTTTGGGACTGGTTGGGCAAGTAGTCAGTGAACCAATTTAGGGGTCCCTGGATGAGGCCGATTTGAGACAGGGTGGAGAGGAGAAGAGGGTAATTAACGGTATCAAAGGCCTTAGATAATTTCAGGAAGACCACACCAGCCAGCATGCCCTTATCCAGAGCAGAGTGTATGAAACTAGTTAAACTGAGGAGGGCTGTAGTTGTACTATGTCCTTCTCTGAAACCGTGTTGTTCAGGAGTTTGTATTTGGATAGGTACTCTGTGAGTTGATCCGCCACTATGCGCTCGAGGGCCTTGGAAAGAGGGGGAAGGATAAATATGGGGCGGTAGTTACTGGGAGAGAGACAGTCACCAGATTTGTGGATGGGGGTTATGAGAGCTGTCTTACACAGAGAGGGGAACTTTCCTATGCAGAGAGAGAGGTTGAGCAGTGCGGCTTGCGGGGAGAGGACCTCGTCAATGGTCAATCGCAGAATTCTAAGGTCAATCGTGTCAGTACTGAAACAAGTCTTCTTAAGGGCTTTGAGAAGATAAAGTTTAGCATCCTGAGGGGTGAGAGTCTGGAAGTAGAAGGGAGGAGCCGCTGGGATGGATGAGGGCAAGGGAGGGGGGGTTTGACTGAAGAAATTTGGTGGGAGAGTAGTGCTGAGATCTGAGAAGGTGTAGTTTAGCGCTTCTGCCACTTGGTGCGGGTTGTTTGAGATGGAGCCATTTATGTTGAGTTGATTTGCGGTGGTGGGTTCGACTTTCCACCTAGCAATTTCAGATTGCCCCAGAACTTAGACAAATACTGTTTCAAAATGGACACTCCTTCTCTTGAGAGCAAATGAAACAAACAACTGGTCAGGTTTTACGAACAGGCTGGGTGCAATGGGTGTAATACCTCAGCACCCGATGAACATCCAAAGTATGGAGTAAGGCCTCCCCCTGATGGGAATACTCAGGGAAATAAACGGGCAGGTAGATGGATTGATTTAAAGTAAACTCAGACACAACCTTAGGTAAAAGCTTAGGATTAGTACACAAAGACACCCTGTGTTTGTGAAAAAAACAGATAAGGCTCTTTACACATCAGAGCCTGAAGCTCAGAAATCCTCCAAGCAGAAGTAATGGCAACCAAAAAGAGTGCTTTCCATGACTGAAAGCGCAGCTCGCAACTCATAGCCAGTTCAAAAGGAGGCAGTGTGAGCTTTTCTTGCATTAAAATAAGGTCCCATGGAGGGACAGGGGCCCAGATGGGAGACTTCAAATGCAGGATTCCCTTCAAGAATGTGCAGGACACTTTCAGCTGGGCAACAGATTTGCCCTCAATGAGTGTATGGTATGCAGAGATGGCAGAAAGGTGCACCTTAACGGAGGAGTACCCCAAGCCTGAGTCTGAAAGGGAGAGCAGGTACTCCAAAATCAGGTTCACTGGACAGGTGAGGGGGGTCCAGGTGATGAGCAGCAACCCACAGAAAGAATTGCTTCCACTTTTAGGCATAGGTGGCTGTAGTGGAAGGCTTTCTAGCAGCCACCAGGACATCAACAGCCCTAGCAGAAATCCCAAAGTGGGTTATAGCTAGGTCTGCAGGAGCCATGCATGTAGATGCAGGGACGTGAGGTCTGGTGGACCAGGGTGCCCTGTTCCTGGGAAAGCAAGCAGGTGCACACGGGCAGGGGTACTGGAGGTTCCACTGCCAGCTGCTACAGCAGGAGGAACCAAATCTGATGTGGCCGGTAGGGGGTTATGAGGATCATCTTGGCCCCCTTCGACTGAAGCTTGAGAAGAACCCTCTGTGGGAGAGGAAAGGGAGGGAAGGCATACACCAACCTCCCCCTTCCAGGAAAGGGACAATGCATCATGCCAGAAAACTCCAGGCCCTGGATTGAGCAAGCAGAAAAGCGGCAGTTTTGTGTTGAGTAAGGACACAAAAAGGTCCAACTCTGGATGGCCCCACCTGTCGAAGAGATCCTTGACCACTGAGGACAGAAGCTCTCACTTGTGAACCCTCAACCTGGATTGACTGAGACTGTTGGCCAGGACATTTTGGGCACCTAGAACATGAATGGCTGAGAGCTCCAGGCCATGCTCGATGGCCCGGTACCAGACTTTTATTGCTTCCTGACACCGGGGGTATGAGTGAGTGCTCCTCTGCTTGTTGATGTAGTACACAATGGACGTGTTGTCCGTCTGCACCAGCATCAGGCCAGGAAGGATGTGGGTCTGGAAAGCCTGCAGGGCATAGGGAACCACCCGCATCTCCAACACATTGATGTGGAGATTCTGCTCTGCCTCGGACAAAGTCCCTTGAGTCTGGCGGTTGGCCAAGTGAGCATCCGCAGCTGAGACCCGAGGTATCCATTGTGAGGATCTTCTGTGGGGGCACATCCCAAAAGGGGACCCTTCACAGGAGATTGCAGGGTTCTGCCACCACTTCAAGGTCCTCCTTACTGGATCGGAGACCATGACCAGCTGATCCAGGTCGTATGTGCGCTGGTCTCACTGAACCCGAAGGGTCCATTGTGGAACCCTCATGTGTGGGCAGGCCAGAGGGACCATAGCTATGGCTGCTGCCATGTGCCCCAACAAGCGGAGAAATGCCCTGGCCGGGATCAATCGACTGAAGGGGACGAGACGGGCCTGCTCTATCAAGCGTTCTGCCCTGTTCACTGGCAGGAAAGCTCTGCCCTGGGAAGAGTCTAGGACTGCCCCAATATACAGGAGGCACTGGCATGGAGAGAGACAGGACTTTGGCGGACTGACTGTGATCCTCAAGGCCTGGAAGAGCCTAAAGGTGTATTCCAGGGTCTATAACAGGAGATCCCTGGAGGGGACTATTAGCAGCCAGTCGTCCAGGTAGAGAAACACATAAAAGCCCTTTCTCCTCAAGGCTGCAGCCACCACCACTAGGCACCTGGTAAAACCTGAGGTGCCAAAGAAAGGCCAAAAGGGAGGGCCTGGAACTGAAAATGGTCCTCTGGAAGCAGAAACGGAGGAAACGGTGGTGGGCTGGGAAGACCTGAATATGAAGATAGGCATCCTGCATGTCTAGGGAGCAGATCCAGTTTCCCTGGTGAAGGAGGAGTAGTAGTCCCTGCAGGGTGACCATCCTTAAGTGTTTGTACTCTATGTACAGGTTCAGATAGCTGAGATCAAGGATCGGCCTTAGATCCCCTATTTTCTTGGGGACAAGGAAGAAGTGGGAGTAAAAACCCCTTTCTTTTTGAGCCAGAGGGACAAGCTCTGTGGCCCTCTTGTGCAGGAGAGCCTGAATCTCTTCCTGAATGAGGGAGAGGTGGGCCAAGGGATAATGGGTGGGCAAGGGAGGGTTTTTCTGGAGGGGGTTCCAGAAACTCTAGGGTGTGCCCGTGCCCTTTGAGCTTACTCACACACTGGTCTGTGGTAATTGCTTGCCACCTGGTGAGATATAGGGAGAACTGACCCCCAACCACCTTCCCCAAGGCCACGGCTGGAGGTGGGGGGGTCAGGCAAAGAGTCAGGCGGTGGACCTGGGGGTGGGCAGAGTGGCTGTGGGTGCTCGTGGAGCCTAAGGAGCAGCCACTGCAGTTGGGGGAGTTTGAGCCTTGCACTTGAAGGAGGCCTTCGCTTGTTGGCTCCTGGTGGGCTGATGAGAGGACCGGCAAAAGGACTGATGCTGGGCAGTCTGAGGCTGAGAGCGATGAAGAGAATGAACTGACCTGAGAGCCTTGCCAGACTCCTGGAGGTGGGAGATGATGTCCTGGGCATCACCCCCAAACAGGATGGAGCCTTTGAAAGGGACATCCAAGATGCTGGCTTGAACAACAGGAGCAAAGTAAGATACTCTAAGCCATGAATGGCACTGAAGACAGAACCCTGTCACTGCCTCATGCCCAGAGGCATCCACCGTATCGTATGCCGCCTGCAGGACATGAGTGCCCACATCAAAATCTGACTTTAAGAGTTGGGCCAACTGAGTTTTGGTAGGATCCTCAGGAAGAGTCTGTACCAGATCCCTTGCCTGGTCCTGGAGGGCATTCTGGTACTGCAACATATGGGCCAAATAATTCACAACTCCAATGGCCAAGGTTGCAGAGGCATACATTCGAGTGCCCCACTGATCAACCTGTCTAGACTCCTTGTCAGGAGGGTGGGTAGTCTTGGTGCAGTCATGGGCTGTGTTCATGACCATGGTGTCCACTGTGGGGTGCTCCCCAAAGAAAGGCTTACCCACCAGCACATGGTATAGGTGTTCAGCCATCTTGAACAAGGGTAGAATGGTAGAGGGGTGGTTCCATGCCGCTTTGGTAACATCCTCATATGAGTCGATTAAAGGAGGTATCACCAAGGGGAAGATATCCTTCTTTCGCAGCTATATGGCTAATTGCTGATGCTCTGGGTCCAGTTCCTCTGTCTTCCATCCCATCAGGGACTAGATATGACGCACAATGTCAAGAAAAGTGGAGTCATCAGGAGGGGATTTATGGGCCTCCTTAGACTAATCCTGCCCCTCAGAGGAGTTCCCAGAGCCCTCAGAGGACTCTGAAAAGGAAGAGTCATCACCCAATGGGTCACTGTCAGGGACCAACATTGGAGGATGATGGCCCTCCAAATGTGGTCCGGAGCCAATGTCACAGCACCCTCTTGAAGACCCAGTGGTACGGGGGCCGCTAGGTCCTGCGCGGTCTGAGTCCTGAGGTGGGGTGGTCCCGAGGAGGACGAGGGGGAGAGGACCTCCTGGCTGTATCCTTATTCTGAATGAAGGACCACCAAGCACAGAAAAAAGAAGGACCACCAAGCTCAGAAAAGCATGTTATAATCCACCAGTGGGGTGGATTGTAGACCAGAGGGTAAGGATACTGTGTTGGGGGGTATGGGTATGTCGGTGGAGGAGCTGGTGTAGAGCACCCCGGCATAGGTCCACACAGCACTGGCTGTGAATCCTGAGGCGGTTTAGCAGGCATTGATTGTGGTGCTGGCTGAGGCTGAGGTGACGATGGCTGAAGAGTTGTCGGCTGAGGTGTCGGTGGGGCCAGTGCTGGCCTGAGTGACAAAGGCGGATGATGATCCAGGGAAGAAGTCAACATAGGCCCCAGTTGGGAGGGGGGGTGCCTGCAGGGAAGAGGAGCCCCAGAGGCAAGGACAGATGTGATACCTGAGTAGAGGAAGAGGTGAGCGCTTGCTCCGGGTGATGCCTGGCAGGACTAGTGCTGGCCCTGGAATCAGGTACTGATGAAGGCAACACCTTAGCCTGGGGGGGGGTGATGGTCAAAGACCTGCTGCCAGAAGCTCCAACCCCAGAAGAGCCACCTGGCTGAGTGCCCATGGGTGCTAAGGGCCTGAGCATCAGGGGACAACATCTGCCGCCCAGAAGAGCCACTGCTGGAGATGGAGATAAGGGCAGGTGGCGGAACCACCGGCAGCCTGGAGCAGGTAAGGGCTGATGGGGCAGGAGGGGCTGCCCCCCCATGGGAGGAAGACCCACAGGCGGTTGCCAGTCTGTGCAGTGACCGTGAATGAAAGGCTGACGAAGGATGGTCCGGTGCTTGTGCTTCCGCTCAATTTCTTCTCCTTCTGGGTAGAAGATAAAGAAGCCCTGGGAGGTTAAAAAACTTTTGACCTATAGCTCCTTCTCCTTAGTTGCCAACTTCTGCTTGAGCAGGTAACTTTCTATGGTCTTCAAGTGATGTTTCCATGTAGCCTGGTTAAAGTCCTGACAGTACTGGCAGGCCTCGGTGTCGTGGTTGGGGCCTAGGCAGAGCAGGCAGGAAGAGTGGCCATCCTTAGCAGGAATTTGCTTGCTGCGGGCACATTTCATTGGTCGATCAGAAGATGAGGCTGGAGAAGAAGATATAAACGTACGTGAGAAAACTTGATGTTTTAACACTAAAAGAAGAAAAGAATAAAGGGGCTGGTTAAACGCAAGAAAATGGCGGTTGACAGTAGCTGGCGGCCATGAAGGTCCGACGTGCGTGGGTTGACGGCAGGAAAAAACTGAGGTAGGTGTGGGGGACCATCCCCTTTATAGGATAGGTGGACGTCATCATGCTGATGTTGGCGGGGCAGTTTCCCATGATAGACTGCTAGCTTGACGTTTTCATGTGGTTCTGGCACCTGGCGGATTCAGTCCTATCAGTGTCGCCTGCAGCAAGAGTCCCCTCGAAGTAAGCTGTTATTTTCCAAAGGATATTTATCATTGGATACTGGAGACACAGCTTCATTTTTTATGAGAATGGCAGTATGTGCTGGGCTTCTGGGCATACCTGAGCAAAACCTAGAAAGAACCACTATTTGCACAAGTAGACTGTGAAGTAGTTATCCTGGGAATTTATACAGGCTTCACCCATCTACCCTGCAGCTATGTTTTGCATGTTGCAAGTTTGACCTTTGGTAAGCTAGAGGTGCACTACACATTTCTGCAAAAATACAACATATTTGATACTGTTGTACGTAAGATTTATTTTGCTATGAGAAATGTTTATGAAGGACTGTACTTTATACCAACAACTTTCTTCATTTGCTTGTGGAAAGGTTTTCCATGGATATCAACATTTTGTATGAGATGAGATTGTACCAGTTCTTGGCACATGTTTTCTTTTCTATAAGGTGAATTTGCTTTGTGTTTCACCATATTTTTACCTTCTGTATTAATAAGGAAAAGGTGGATTTAATATCTGGTTATGTTGTTATATTCTTAGTTTTTTCCATTATCATTTCTATTTTATTTAAATTCTCGGATTACAATAGCTATGAGTCAGAGACTCTTTTACAGAGGTTCCATGTTAGACTGAACAGTACAATACAAACAGTGAACTAATTAACTTATCTAATGCACTTACATGTAACAGTTACAAAGGTTAATAATGTAAGAGACATTTTAGTGAAGACACGACCCACAGTGCCACAGACGCACCCATACGTGTGATTCAGTGGTCTAAAGGGCTAGAAGGAGCAGTTACTAGGATGACCTTGTCAAGCAGAGGAGATTGGAAGCAGTCACAAGAATCACAGAGCAAGTAATATAAAATGAACATTCTAGGCAATGGCATTGCTGCAGTTGGTTCAGTCAGTGGGTGCCTAGTGGACCAAGTGCCTGAGAGTGCAGACAATCAGATGCCCTTGTCAGAGCAGAGTAAATGGAAAAAGTCACTAATGCCACAAAATAAGTGAGATGAGGCAAGGTAGAAGTGACAATGGTGTCATCCTTGAGACTTTAAACTGATGGGAGAGTAAGTTGGAGGTGCATGGGGGTACAGTTGTCCGCAGAGGGACAATTGTATGGCACCAGCTAGGGAATGAAGGAGGAAGATGTGTGCCGGGGTAGTAAGGTGACAGGGAGAGGTCATAATAGGAGAAGAAGAGGCAGGGAAGAAAATATATGGTGGTGGAGGTGGAGATAAGGGTAGAGGTTGGCAGGAGGGGGGGGCGGATGGGATACAGAAGGGGAAGGAAAATGGGAGGGACAGACAATTAAGAGGGCACGATAGTGCTAGTGCCAGAGAGGTGAAGGGCAGTATTGGTAGGATGGTTATGCAGGGCAATCACAGCTGCTGAGCACAGTCAGATGTTCTTTTAGTAGATGCTTGAACGGACCAAGCCTGGGCACGTCTAGCATGTCCAGGGGGAGACCATTTAGCTAACTAGGGGCCCGGAAACTTATTTCTTCTTTGTGTTTCTTTGGATTTTCTTGAGTGATGTAACTCTTGATTGTATGGCCTCTTTTATTTTAATAAAATTCCCCCACTCTTCTTGTGATGTGCCATGGGATCATTAACATCCACCTGATCAATCAACAGAACCGGCAGACGGGAACTCATTCTAGCGGCTCTTCTGAGGGAGTGCACACCATGACAGTACAGCATCCCCTTAGTACTGCACCTGGGTGCCAGCTTTTATGGTGCAGGACTAGAACCTGTGACCGCCTAACCTAGAGACGGATGTGCTACCAACTGAGCCATGCTGACACCTAGATTACCAAGTTTACACAGTGTCACTGCCAACATTCCCCCATCATAAAAACAGGACCATGTAACCCATCCCCCATGACACGCCTGTAAACAAACTACCACAGCCTGGTGAGCCTTTCCTGGCCAAAAATTAGAAATAAAATAAATAAATATTAGCATATATTAATATACATTTTGGAGTCAGACATTTTTTGCCTATAATAACATGAAAACAGGATCACAGTCCCGGAGACTTCATCTGCTCTGCTTACTTGTCTATATTTGACATCACAGTCCTCTGCATGTGACATATCAATCAGTTGTTCTGGAAATGTGTATGATATCACAAAAGAAGAGACCTGTGAGGTCAGATGTAGACAAATCACAAGAACAGAAGATGTCAGGAGGATGCTGATCCTGTTTTCATGTTGAAAGGACACTGTTACGGCCACCCCTTAGGCCTTAAAGTGTCTTCAGTATAAAAAAAAATCTTATGACTGGACACATTCTGTAGAGATTGCTGATGTCATTGGTAGTTTGATTCTGATTTCATTTTCTATTTAAAAGTGAAAAATAGACTGCCCACTGTACCAGTGTTACCACACACAAAAACATGTATTTACAGTCTTTGATCAGCTCCCACTGCATCTTTATTGAACTTGAAACCCCCCTCAACACATTCTAGCCACTCATCACACAGTGAGAGGATAGGAGACTATTGCATCTTGAGTGGCCACACTGGGGGTGTTCCTAATCATCAGGAAGTGTGCAGTAAGAGAAGATCAAGGATTTGAAACAAAACAAGGTTGGGTATAATTACACCATTATTATACGTTTCAATTTTACTAAGAAAGGATGCAGATAAACCAACCAGCAACATCACTGAATTTTAGAGATGGAAAGCAATCATAAAATATAGGTTTTGAATGGTACCAGGTCAAAATCTTGCATAAAAAACAGTGTGGTGAAAACCGCAATGTTGAACTAGTGAAGACAAAAACAGCTACTCCCCTTAATGGGGTGTGTGGGGGACAGAGCCCCCCGTGAACACGTAATGTAACCAGTTGTTATTTGTGACACTGTTATAATGCTCTGTGTTTTTGGCAGGCGCTGGTCTTCATTTCGCTGTTTTTGTTGCGCAGTTTTTGACCTGCACTGTTTTTATAAGAGATTATGCCCCATGCCTTTTTTTATGCTCCATACACTGGCAGCTATTCCCCTCGGCCCCCTGCCTCCATGGACAGACCCAGGACCTCCCACCACAGTGCCCCCTGGGTTACGTCCAGGGCAGAGCCACTGGAGTCTGCCCCTGCTAACCCCGGCAGATCTGAGTCTGGGTTGTGATGGGCACCCCAGATCTGCAGCAGGGCAGGAGGCGTCATTGGGCTCACTGGGGAGAAATTTTCTTAGGTAGTTTTTTAACGGTGGGGGTGGGGGGTGTGTGCACGTCAGTTGGATGCTACAGCACAACCTCACAATGCATCCAACATGCCCAGAGCTCTAGGACTGGAGGCACTCTGCTCCCCTCTGCTGCAATACTGCCCCAGGTGGCTACAGGTAGCAGTGCAATCAGAGCAGCCACATGGTGGCTACAGGTAGCAGTGCAATCAGAGCAGCCACATGGGAGGGAGGATACCAACTAGTGCTGTGCGGTGCACCCCCTCACAACCAGCATCCTGAGGGCATGGGAACAAACATGGAAACTGCTCCAACTACACAGGATGAAATCAGGCTCCCCCAGTCCCAGCAGTGGTGAGCTAGGCACCGCCTCCTTCCTGATTCTGATTGCAGTGGGAGATGGAGAGCCCACTGTGGCAGTAACTGATGGTGGACAGAGAAGAAGGGGAAGTATGGGAGAAGCCAGGTGATGGGGCTGGGGAGGGCAGTAGAAGGGGGCACAGTCAGTGACAGGGAGAACAAAGAAAGTAAAGAGAAAAGGAACCTGAAATGTGGGCTGCCCAATGGCCCAACAACAACATGATGTGTTCTGGCATAGGCAAGTCAGGTGTGTGAGCAGCCCTTGGATGTCAGCAATGGTGTGGCCAAAGACTGGATACTGCTGGTTGTGGCAGCACTTCCCCATCAAGGGGAGGGTGGCACCACATTTGGCGAGCACCACAGCAACCCTTGCAGTGTGCTAATGAGGGTCCACACTCCTTTTGCAGGAGGATGTGGTGTCTCACTAGGCCACCAGTGAGCATGGTGCAGTGACATTAGGGGGTGCTAGAGAGGGACTCTAAAAAAAATGGGAGAAACAATCTCATGGTCTAGAGGATGGCCATTGGAACCATGTTGAACCCCCCCAGTTGGGGACAGCATACTCTTGACAGGCTGGGAAGTTTCCAGACACACCAGCCTGAGGACTAGAAAGGTTAGAGACTGAGGAGAAACATTTTCATTAAAAAGCAACCAAACAGAAATGTGTCTAAAGTGATGTTTTCCTAAAGGTTTCCTATGATGTCAGGGGCCTTTTAAGCAATGTTTCTGAGAACAGTGATTGTTATTCCTTTCATTTCTACAAACTGCCTCATTACAGTACTTGTGACATCTTTATTTTCATTTTTTCCATTCATTTCACGTTCCTTAAGCCTTTAATGTATGTTCTGGAATGCACAGGTGCATTTAAGTAAAGAAAAAAGAGACAAAGTCAGAGTTTGCAAGAAACTGGTTAGTAACATAACCTGCTAAACATCTTCTGGGTACAATAATAGTCACACAGAAACTGGAAGAAATGCTGATTCTGCAAAAGGAAAGGCGAGATTAGACGCTTTAGTGCTTTAAGCAGAGAATAAATGCCTGGCAGTTGCTTTGCACTGGGGCCTAAAAATAGCTGGCACAGCAAAGAGGGTGAAGCAGCCGCTGGCATGAAGCACTCTATGAAGGGACACCATTTTTGCCTGTACATATTTGGAATGCCATCATCATTCCTTTGTGGTACAAGTGATTAAAGGGCTTAGTAAGGGAATTTTATTTAATAAATGTGAAGCATCCATGGTCTTAGTTATCGCTCAATGATTGGACTGAGTTGGATTAACAGGGAGGACCAAGCAAGTAATATTTCATTTTCATTTCATTTCATTTTATTCAAAGATTAAACCCACTGAGCCGAAGTTCATTTGCAATGGGGACCCATTATGCTTAAGTAGTACAAGTTGCACACAAATCACACATAAATACTAATCACTGGAAAATAAACAAAAATATACAACAATATACTCATATAGGGGGCTATGCACTATTGCGGGCTAGGTAGCACCGCATCTTGGTACAGGTGCTGGGTGCACAGTATGCACAGCAGCATGACTTCGCAGAGTGCCTGTCTGTGGCCCCACCTTACTGGTGTGCAGCTGCATGGAGTGGGGTTCAAGGGACACAGGCAGGCATCCAATTGGATTCCCATCCTGGGTCCCAATGTGGGTCCCCTGCTCCACACAAGCAGGGTATTCTGGGAAGGGGTGGGACCAGAAGATTTGCATATGGCCAAGTGCCTGAATGGCTGCTCCCAGCCCTCCCTGTCAGCCTGGTGGGCTGGGGAAGCATGGTGGGGGGGTTACCTATCCCACCGCAGCCAGGGAGTGTCAATGGGGGAGGCGAACAAACGATATGGCAGGGTCCTGCTGTGGTATCCTACGCCCCCCTTGCTTGGCACTCTGTGCCTTCATGAATGGTATGGAGTATGGGCATGCTCTCAGACATGCCCCCGGACCAGCTGTACACAGAGCTGCATGATCAGCCAGGGGGATCGAGTGCACAAGGGGCATGGACACCCTCCGTGAATGCCATCGGGGGTCCATGGCATTCTGACTTAGGGTTGCCTATGTGCCGCAATCTGCTCCTTAATGCATAGGAGCCATAGACTAAATACATCAAAATATCATTAATCAGGTGATTTCATCTAAGAGAAAACAATTGGAACTGCACAAAATCAGAGATTATTAAAGCAGAAATAGAAATTGAATATAATGGGTCCAATTTAATGTCTTTTTTTGTGAGAAGAAATCACTAAATATACCGCCAACAGCTTAATCTGGTTCAATTTCAGTTGGTTGCCATCTGTATCCCCCCCCCCCAGTCGCCCCTGAAAAAGGGACTTCTAGGCCCAGTGGCCTTACCGGGTCAACAAAATTCAATAAATAAATATAAAGTAAGGGACTCTATAATAAGATAACCCCTATAACTCAATTGCAATGGACGTTTTCAGATATTAGAATTCACTATTTGCACTACAAAGGCCTATCTCTTTAGGAGGGAAACTCCATTTCTTACGTCTTAAAAAAATGTATTTTCCATGTGCATGCTTAAATGTACCACTGCATTTTGATTTGTCTGTTCCAGAAGACTGAAGACTTTCCAGCAGGGCTGGCACTGGATGGTGACTGCTTGGTCCAAGACCACGATTGCTGATTAGTGAAAATAATTTCCTTGATGGTACGGTAGCTTTGGCAGCAGTGGCACATCTGTACTCCCCCCACCACAAAAAAAAAAGGGCACAGTCATGGTAGTCACTTTGATGGGGGAAAGGGTTACAACTACACAAAGAATCAATGTTTTGAACAGCTTCTTCAGGAATTAACTATAAAGGAAAAAGTAAAACATAACTAATTATGCAAATTATGGTGAGAGCTTGAAATACAAACTGAGGGGATAAACAGGTTTGTATTTAATAAGGACATACTTAACCAATGGGAGAACACATGGTGTAAACTTTCTTCTTCACATTCGGTGGCCATATGACCACCAGCCCAAATTTTGTGTTGGTCAAAGCTCCTGTTATGGTGGCTATTTCATGTAGTTGTACTGGGTTGGCACCTCAAATCTGCATATAGGGATTAGTTTATGGGCCAATAATGTGTAGGCAAAGCCTGAGTTAGAGGTCACTGAAGTCATCACAGCCCCAAGATAAAAACTCATGTTGAGATGAGCATGAATACCTATACATTATTTTGTATGGTATATAGGGCATACACAATGACCTGACTCAAAATATGCAATGTATCTTTAAAAGTGAGGGAGGCAGGACCGTAACTCATGAGTGGCAGAGCCACAAGTGTGTTATGAAAGTTCAGCCCCCTCACAAATGGAGATAAACTATATTTTGAGTCAAACTAATGTGTATTCGATTTATACATCAGTTTCAAGTTATGCCTTTTAATAAGCTGCTGAGAATGACTGGAAAACTTTGGAAGACAGACTATTTAGACACAGTTCAGCTTCTTTTTCACTTACCTTCAATAATCTCTCCTCACTCTTATTTACTACTGACACAGTTCCCACAAAACAGGATCTTTTTAGAGTTCCTGTGCCCTAACAGCTTATTCTGTACTTAAAATCGTAATGCTCTGTTCTGACATCACAGTCTGTTGCCATGGGAATAACTGCTGTCACAAATAAAGCATAGTGACATCTGGTTGGGAAGAAGCAAAAGGAGCTGATGAACTCTCAGGGAACAAAGATCCTGCTTTCATGCCCTTGACCTCAGTTATAAAATATGGGGGGAAAGTACAGAGCTAATGAGAAATGTAAGCTGCTTTGTGTCCAGATATTATGGTTTTCAAGGTTTTCCTGGAGGCGTTATTAGCTCTTTAGATCAGCTGTTTGTGTAGATTTAACTGTTTCTCTTTTTAGAGTTGGAGGGATGTCTGGGCTAGGCTGTGTGAGAGGAGAATGGGCTGATACACACCCACTACACTGACTCAAATAAATGGACAGCTGTAGCTGTTTTAATTTTTGGATTGTATTAGCTGGTTATTGTGTGGGGATATTTTTAATACAGCTTTTTGGCCACTAGTGGCTTCCTTCCACCTGCTTCAGGCTTTTTACAGCACTCACAGCTCCTGCTGCCACTCCCCTGTCATCTCTCCGGTGGGTATCAATATGGGGAGGGACCTGATTGTCCTTGTTGGCCATTGGTACATATGGTTTTCCTTCCTGGCTGCCCCCCTCCCTGACACCTTGGTGCAGGATGTGTGTCTTATTGCACTATGCCTTGGTCGCACATGGTGACATCCTGTGGGGCAGACAAGCTCCATTGGCTCCACTAGTGTCACTATGGTAACAGAACCAGGGCACCTCCTTCCCCCTCTCCCCTGCTGGGAGCACTACCATGCAGCAGTGCTTCCGCAGCTCCCCTGGTTGCCTAGTCGTGTTCCTGGTTTCACTTCCCAATCTGGGTAATCAGCACAGAAGCATGTGGCACTTCCACTGGCCCATCAGGCGGCCTTATTTTGTGGAGATTTTAAAAGATTTAGGAAAAGGGAGATGACTGTGTAAGCCTCACTGTGACATCAATGCAGAAAACAACAAAAGTAAGTGGGGGAGTCATTTCCTATGGGATACGGCTATCAGTGCTTCAGATAAGTGCCAACCCAAGTACACAAGGACAGGAAGCATACACCATTCCTTCAGATAGGAAAACATTTATTACACCATGTGCATAATCAGTGCAAGCACTTGTGCAAAACTACAAAAATAAAGTGCTCAGACAAACAGGTTGTATCAGTGCCAAAAACTCCCCTATGTTTCGGAGTGGTGTACTTCTTCTACTGGGTGTGTCACTTTATTTTAGTAGTGTTCACAAGTACTTGCTCTGATTATGCATGTGGTGCAATAAAGGTTTTCATATCTGAAGGACCGGTGTGCACTATCTGTTCTTGTGTACTTGGCATCAATGCTGACACTGAGTGCTGAGCCATCTTCTTTTGTTGTTTTTATTTAATTAAGTAAAAGACCTTTTGTGAGGAGACCTTAGTTAGATGGATCTCTGGGCTGGGCTGTGTGAGAGGAGGAGGACAGGCTAATACACACCCACCACACTGACTCAAATAAATGGACAGCTGTAGCTGTTTTAACTCTTGGATTGAATTAGTTGGTTATTGTGTGGGGATTTTTAGTGTTTAGGGAAAGGGAGATGCTGTGTAAGCCTCACTGTGACATAACTGCTGACACAGTGCTGAACAGTCTGCCTTTCTATTGCTTGTGTTGTAGAAGATTATCTCATTCGTGACCCTGGAGCATTCGTGCCCTGGGACGTTTGTGCAATGGGGCAGGAGTGTGGCATCTGAACTCAGGTAATCTTCAGGCCATCTACAGGTACTCTACAGTGTCACAGGGAGCTCAGCTACTGAAGGTATTGGACAGGCCTCAGATGTCATAACTGGCAAACCTGTAAGTATATAACTGTTTAGGGGATACCTATTTCATGGTGTTACTTCATACAGGTGGCATTGTACTAAATGCTTGTATGACTGGGGTGTAACTAAATGCTAGTATGATTGTGGTGTCCTATCTGCCAAATAAAATTAGCATCTGTAACTACCTATCTAGGGTAAGAGTGATTGAGGTGTTTTAACTAAATGCTTGTATGACTGTGGTATCTTACCTTCTGAACTGCTGAATAAAACTAGCATCTGTAACTCACTACCTATCTAGGGTAAGAGTACAGGGTATGGTACTAATGGTACTGTACTAAAAGCATGTGGTAAATTTGCATCCATACCTAACTACCATACTATGTGGTTCAGTGTAAGCACTGAGGCAGAATCAAGCCACGCAAGGCAAGGGTGTTGGATTTCAGGAGGGCTGATTTAAAAAAAAAAAGGGTGAATGCCTCAAGGATGCTCTGGTGGTAAAGAAGGACTGGGGTAGAGTGGAGGAACTTTGGGTGCAACTAAAAAGGGGGCATAGAGAAGGCAACAAACCTCTGTGTCAAGCTAGTAAGCAAAGCCAAGAGGAAAAAGAGACTGCTATGGTTCTCTAACGAGGTGGCTGGGAAGGTAAGGGCTAAAAAGTTAGCGTTCAGGAGGTATAAAAAGATACAGAAAAGGAGGATAGGGAGCTGTTTCTGGAGAAACAGAGGGAGGCAGGGAATCAGTTAGGAGTGTAAAGGCACAAACAGAGGAGAAACAAGCCCTGGGAGTAAAGAAAGGGACAAGAATTTTTTTAGGTATGTAAGAAAGAGAAAGACCAGGGAGGGATTGTAAGACTAAGGGGGGTGGAGGGGACCAAGAAAAACATCTTGAACAAATACTTTGTTCAGTGTTCACAGAAGAAGGGGGAGGAAAGGGGCCACAAGAAAGTGACAAGAACATCAAAGGAAGGGAGGTGGACACTAGTCCATTTACAGAGGAGAGAGTCCTGAAGGAACTCGCAAGTCTGAAAGTGGATAAAGCAATGGGGCCAGATGGGGTCCTTCCAAGGGTATTGAGGGAACTCAGTGAGGTGCTGTCTGCACCTCTGACAGTCCTGTGCAACCTCTCACTGGAGACAGGAGAGTTCCTGGGGGACTGAAGGAGGGTAGATGTAGTCCCACTTCACAAAAGTGGTTGTAGGGAGGAGGCCTCCCGGCAACTGCAGGCTAGTCAGCCTGACTTTGGTGGTGGGGAAATTATTGGAATCACTACTGAAGGAAAGGATAGTGGAATATCTTGAATCCAGTGGCTTACTGGACACAAGACAGCATGGATTCACAGAGGGCTTTTCAAATGAATCTTATAGATTTCTTTGACTGGGTGACCCGGGAATCAGATCAGGGAGGAGAGGTGGATGTGGCCTGCCTGGATTTCAGCAAGGCCTTTGAAACTGTCCCACATAGTAAGCAAGCTGAGTAGCCTAGGAGTGGGACTAAAGGTGACAAACAGGGTAAGAAATTGTCTAAGGGATAGGAGACAGACAGTGATGCTAAACAAAGTTCATTTCGAGGAAGGGAGACCAGTGGGGTACCTCAGGGATCTGTACTGGGACTGGTTCTCTTTATTGTCTTTATTAGCAACATTGCAGGGGGGCTGGAGGAAAGGTCTGCCTGTTCATGGATGGCACTAAAATCTGTAACAGGGTAGACACTCCGGGGTGGGGGGGGATGATAGGGAATCTGAAATGGTTAGAGGAGTGGTCAAGGGTATGGCAACTGGGCTTCAGTGCTAAAAAGTGCAAAATTATGCACTTGGGACACAGAAACACAGGGGAGGAGTACAAAATGGTAGGAGAGGTATTGATGACCACCAAACAGGAAAGAGACCTGGGAATTACCATATCTGATGTCCTAAAGGTGGCTAGGCACCGGAAGACATATGAAGAGAGACTTAAGGAGCTGAATATGTATAGCCTCGAGGAAAGGAGGGAGAGGGGGGACATGATAGAAACTTTCAAGTACCTCAAGGGAATCAACAAAGTCCAAGAGGGTAGCATCTTTCAAAAAAAGAGGTGTGCAAGAACAAGGGGGCACAATTTGAAGATAGAAGGGGGGCAGCTCAGAGGTAATTTAAGGAAGTATTTTTTCACAGAGAGAGTTGTGGATGCATGGAGACAGGCCTTCCGAGGAGGTGGAGTCAAAACAGTGGTGGAATTCAAGCATGCATGGGACAGTCATAAGGCAATTCTGGGGGTAGGAAGAAGTAGGCTGCTGGTTAACTAGGATCTGCAGCTTATCCATTAGGTAGGAAAATGGGCAGGCTGGGTGGGCCAAGCGGTCCTTATCTGCCGTCAAAATCTATGTTTCTATGTTTCTATAGGCAGTATGACAAGGCAGTCGGGGGAGCTAGCAGGATGCTGGGGTTTATAGGGAAGGGCTTCACCAGTAGAAAGAGGGAGGTGGTGTTACCCCTGTATAGATCACTGGTGAGACCTCACCTGGAGTACTGTGTCCAGTTCTGGAGACCTCACCTCTGGAAGGACATAGAAATAGTGGAGGTGCTCCATGGGAGGGCAACCAAAATGGTGCAGGGTCTGTATCAAAAGCCCTATGAGGATCTTAATATGTATACACTGGAGGAATGGAGGGAGGGGGGAACATGATAGAAACTTTCAAATACCTCACAGGTATGAATAAGGTTCAAGAGGGAAGCATCTTTCAGAAAAAAAGATGCTCAAGGACAAGGGGTCATGCTATGCAGCTGGAAGGGGGTAGACTCAAGGGCGATGGGAGGAAGTACTTCTTCAAGGGGAGGGTGCTGGATGCCTGGAACAGTCTCCCAGCAGAGGTGGTGGGGGCACAAACTGTAACAGGGTTCAAGGAATCATGGGTAGGCATAAGAAAACCTTAGTGATAAGACAAGGGGAGGATAAATCGGAGATCGAGTAGGGTCTGTGGTGATACAGTAGGTAGGGAAAAATGGGTAGACTAGGTGGGCCAAGCGGTCCTTATCTGCCAACAAATTCTATGTTTCTATGTTACCTGTCTAGGGTAGAAGTTCAAGGTAGCAGTGTAGGAGGGACAGCCAAGTAAACCAGGTAAGACTGGAACTATAACAGAACTCCATATATAAAGTTGGCCTTTTTGTTTCTAGTTTAAGGGTGCTTGGCAGATAGAGGAAAGCAAGTGATTAACAATGATCTAGGGGTTATCATAGGATCAGTATGGAGGTGAGGTACAGTGGGGAGGTAGTCAGTTATGGGGACTGTGGGGCACTCTTCTCCAGGGTTACACTCTGGAGAAGTGGGCACTGCCTCATTTGCAGGACCTTTGCAAAGCTCCATGCTCAGCTGGTAGCAGCAAGAGATGAGATATCTCAGCTGTGGCATTGGCTCAGCTGGGGTGCTCCACCCCTGCACCCCCACTTCCCCAGAGGCCCACTGGCCCAGGAGGGATGGAATGTGGTGGAGAATGGAAGGGGTAAGAGTGGCAGAGGCAGCTACAAGGGGTCAACCAATCCCACACCATCCCAACAGCAAATTGCTCTGCACCCCTGAAGGAGACTCAGGTACTCCCACTCTGTTGGGGGGGGGGTGCCTGAATGTCAGGTAAATGGGCAGATGACATGGGGAACTGGGGGTGTAAGCAGAGAAGTCGGCAAGGAGAATCTTAGTGATTGTGGACTTAATGATTAGGGGAGTAGAGAGGGTAGTGGGCAGAGGGGGGAAGGGGAGAGGAATGGTCAGATGCATTTCTAGTGCATCAGGCATCCGAGATATAGATAGGATAGGGAGGATGGCAGAGAAGAGGGAGGGGGAGCTGGGGGTGCTAGTACACTTGGGTACCAATGATCTGATGAACCAGCCTGAGGAGGTAGTGAAGCGGAACTTTAAGAGGCTGTGTGACAGATCGGAGGCGCACTTGGTTTCCCTGGCCTTTTCCAAGATATTCCCTTTGTGGAATTGTGGGAATGGGAGTGATGGAGTAAGAAAGGAAGAGGCTGAGGAGTTTAATGGGTGGTTGAAGGGATGATGTGTGGAGAAGTGGTACTATTTTGTGGGGGTGGGGGGCTGGAAGGGGCTTCTGGGACAGAAGGGTCTTCAAGGGTGATGGCCTTCACCTGACTAGCGAGGGAGCTAGAGCTCTGGGGCAGAAGTTTGTATCTACATTGGACAGTTAAACTGACTGTAGCTGAGATGGAGGCTAGGGGAATCACTGAGAAGGGAGAGTGGGTGGGGACCTAGCTAGTGCTCCCCTGAACAGGGGACTAGTAGCAGCAAGGTGGCTGAAGTTCGAATTATGTTAGGGGAAGAGGCCAGTGAGGTGGGCTGACAAAAACTACATTCAGAATGAAAAAAAAAAATCAAGAAGGTTAGGAAAGTATAAAGGAAAAGCAAAAGGAAAAAGCAAGAGGGAATCAGGAGAAAGATGGAAAGGGGTCTGCCTTAATGCCAGGAATCTGAGAAATAAAAATACTGAACTCCAGGCAATGGTGGCAAACACTGAGATGGACCTAGTAGCCATCACAGAAACTTGGGCTACAGAGAGTAACGACTGTGACCTGACAGTCTTAGGATACACCATGTTTAGATGGGATGGAGGAAAAGATAACGGTGGCAGTGCTGCCCTATATGTCAGGGAAGGCACAGAGGCAGTGGAGGATAGAAACAATAGGTGAGGTAATGCGGAAACAGAATCACTGTGGGTTCAGCTCACAGTGGCCTCAGGCAAGACACTACAAATGGGCGTAGTCTGTAGACCTCCAGGACAGGAAGAAGAGAAAAATAAGGAGCTAGGGGCAGAACTAGAAAGGGGGGTGGCAAAGAGGGAGTTGGTGGTGATGGGAGATCTAAACAAGCCAAATATTGATTAGGGCATTCCAGCGGCCAGGGTCTCCAGAAGTCAGGCCCTGCAGGATACACCACAGGACTGCCTACTGGTATAGATGGTTAAGGAACCAACTAGGCAGGCTGCCATTCTTGGTGTGGTGCTCACCAGCCTGGAAGTGGAAGAAGGAGTACGGGTAGGGGAGCTACTGTGGTCTAGCGACCATAACTCTGTATCGTTCGATCTGGTCCTTGGGACCAGTAAGCCCTCAGAAGGGCAGACTTCAACTAGATGAAGAAACTGGTTCATAACAAATCAGTTGGAGTGGACAGCATCAGGAATATGGAGGAAAGATGGGGGACAGACAAAGAGATCATTCTTGAGGCAACAAAGTCTTACATGAGAGCGGTAATCAAAAGAAACAGGTACAAGAGACCAATATGGTTGACTGGAAAGGACGGAAAAGCAGTGAGAACCAAGAAAAAGGCCTTCACCGGGTACAAGGAAACGCAAGGGGCGGAGTAATGGGGAGAGTACCAAACAAGAACAAGGGAAACCAAGAGGGAAGACAGAGAAGCAAAGGCAGACTCAGCGCTGCATATTGCGGAGGGGTCAAGGGAAGGGAAAAAAGAGTTCTTTAGCTAAGTAAGAGAAAAAAGAAAGAAGGGAGGAGTATTTGTTAGGCTTACTGAGGGAGGCAGGGTAACTGAGAAGGATGGGCAGAAGTAGCCATTCTTAATGACTACTGTACTTCTGGTCTGTATTCACAAGAGAAGACAGAGGGCCTCTGCCAGACAGTGGCATTATAACTTATTTGGTATAAATGAACAGAAGAAGGCCAAAGCCCATTGAGACTATTCCCCACACATTGTGGGACTTTTTAGAAGTATTAATAATGTTCCCTAATCCAATCGTCAAGTTTAATTTTAAAAGTGGTGATATTTTCTGAGTCAATCAAATCCTGTGGTAAGGTATTCGATATTCTCGGAGCTCTGATTGTAAAGAAATTACCCCTTTTATTAGTTTTATAGGAATTTACCACAAGTTGTCTATTATGTAGCCTTGGAACTAATCTTCTATTAGAATATGATAGCCAACATTGCTTCATAAGGTCAGGTGACTGAAGTAATTTGTAGACTAGGAGCATGTCACCTCTTATTCTCCTATTTTGAAGTGAATGGAGTCCAGTGGTTTTAAGTCTTGAGGGATAATCAAGGCATGCTAGCTTGGGTACCATTCTGGTGGCTCTCCTTTGGACCTGCTCCAGCCAAGCTGTATCACCTTTGAGACAAGGGTTCCAAAAGGGAGACCCATAGTCCAGGTAAGGTCTGATGTAAGTCCTATACAGGGGCATGAGGCATTGCTCAGAGTGGTTTATGAATGTTCGTTTGATTTGCCTCAAAAGTCTATTTGCCACGTTGGTGGTTTTAGTACAGTGATCCCTTGGTGTAAGTTTTTTATTAATAAATATGCCCACATCCTTCTCACATTTAGATGTTTTAAGTGGTAATTTGTTCAGATAATAAACATTGTCTGGGTTATTTTTACCAAAGTGAATAACAATACACTTGTCCTGATTAAAATACATATCATTATGTTTGGCCCATTGCTCAATTTTCTCCAAATCAGAAACTAAAGATGCTAGATTGTCTCAATTATTAACCCTGCCCCCTAGTTTTGTATCATCAGCAAACTTTGACATATAATTATTAGGCCCTGGCTGTAGGTCACTTAAGGACACTGTAAGAGGGATTTTGGAGATGAGGCAGCAAGTATTTACCAGTGAAAGGGTTCAGAAAGGGCTAGCAGATGTAAAGGTAAATAAGGCCCTGGGGCCTGATGGGATGCATCCGAGGGTGCTCAAGGAACTGGCAATGGAACTAACTGAACCTCTGATAGGGCTAGTCAATGGCTCAATTAAGACAGGGATAGTTCCAAAAGAGTGTAAAGTAGTGGATATAGTCTTGCTGCATAAGGGGGCACAATGAGCACCCAGGTAACTACAGACCTTTCAGTCTTACCTCTGTTGTGAGTAAACTGATGGAGACACTAGTCAAAGAGGGCCATGTGGACTACTTGGAGAACAGTGGACTCCAGGATGGTAAATAGCATGGTTTTGTAGCAGGGAGGTTTTTGTCAGACCAACCTACATAGATATATAGATGCTGTCGGCAGATAAGGACTGCTAGGCCCATCTAGTTTGCCCGTTTAAGCTACCTAATGAAACGTCCAGTGACCCTATCTGGTCATTGGCTTTAGCTTTTTCTTCCTATCTCTATTATTCCTTTGTTTCTGCTTTCTGATAGCATTCTTTGACCGGGTAATAAAGGCAGTGTAAAAGGGCAATGCTGTGGATTTACTCTACTTCGATTTCAGCAAAGCTTTCAACTTAGTGCCCCACAGAAGGTTATTGAAGAATCTAGAGGATCTGGGTTAAGTGAGGGGCACAGATAGGTGAGAATCTGGTTAGAAGGGAGACAGCAGAGGGTGTGGATAATGAAGTAAAATCAAAAGAGAGGGATGTCACCAGTGGGGTGCCACAAGGAGTCCTGGGTCCAGTCCTTTTCAATATGTTCATCAGTGACATGAGAGACGGAATCTAGGGCAAGATGTGTCTTATCACAGATGACAGTATGTCCTGTGGCAGGGTAGACAGTGAGAGGAGGTTAGGGAGATGCAGAGAGGCTTGCAAAGGCTAGAGGGGTGGTCAAAGGTTTGGCAGTTAAAATTCAATGCCAACAAGTGCAAGGTGGTGCACATTGGGAACAAGAACTCCAGGACAGAGTACTGGTGGTGGTGATGGTGGTGGTGGGGGGGGGTGTTAATCTGATCACAGCCTCTGAGGAAAGAGACCTTGACTCCCTAAAACAATCAAGCCAGTGTAACAAGGCCTGAAGTAAGGCAAACAGGATGTTGGGTGTACAGGAAGGGGCACTGACAACAAAAGGAAGGACGCATTACTACCTCTCTATAGAGCAATGGTGAGACCCCACCTGGAGTACTGTGTCCAGTTCTGGAGTCTTCACCTGAGGGAAAGATAAGGACTGGCTGCAGACAGTGTAACATAGGGTGACCAAAATGATTCAGAGCCAGCAGGGCATGTCTTACAAAGATCGTCTCAAGACACTGAACATGGAGTCGCTGGAGGCTAGACGAGAGAGGGGAGAGATGATAGAGACCTTCACGTTCCTGAAAGGAATCAACACAGTAAACTGCAGTGGACTATTTAGCATGAGTTGCGGATCAAGAACATTGGGGCATGAGTGGAAACTGATGGGGGCGAGGTTCAAGAGGGGCATGAGAATGTTTTATTTTACAGAAAGTGGGGGGAGCCATGGAACAATCTGCCAGCTGACATGGTGGTTACCAGAACTATCGATAGTTTGAAACACAGCTGGGACAAAGTGAAAGGCTTAGTGGTTGCTCATGGTGGTAGCGGTAGGGTGGGGAGCATGGGGATGGATAGTGTGGGTTAGAACCCTGTGCGGACAATAGGTCTCTTTTTTATATTTCATTTTTATATAAATTTTTCCCTTTTATAAACAGGTGCACAAAGTCAGGTATAAAAAACATAAGGCATATGTCTACGATACAAGGTGTCACAGTAATTCTAAATAGAATACAATTATATTCAGATAACATTGGTAATATCGCACCCTAAAAGTAGGGCTACAGGAGCTCAGGCCTGGAAGGATCCCCACAGAGTAACAGTGTGAATCAATTGGTGTCCTTCTCAACAGTGGCATCAGGAAAATATAGAAATATAAACTAATAATGAAGGTGGCAGTGCACATCGTGTCTTGTTTCAAATCACACCATGTACACATTATGCTATATTGCAATGACTACCTCTCCAATTCACCTATTCCTAGTACAAACTGGGTGTCGATGGTCATATAATACCAAATCCAGGGCTGCCACATGTCTTGAAAAAGCTGAGACCTACCTCCCAGGGAGTAGGGAAGCTCTTCAAGGGTATAAATTGTGTTTACTATCTGATGCTAATTTTCTATTGTTGGTGGAGTCTCCTGCAGCTACAACCTTGTGACTACCTTTTTTTGATTGCCAGTAACAATGTAGGGGCCAAGGACATTGAGCTTACTCTTTTCCCTGTGGGGGGATTGATATTAGTACCATGGAGAGACAGAGTACGGCAGGGTCAGTTGAAAGCTTATCAGCTTGTCTCCCCAGGTCTTGCCAGGACTCCTGAAAAACCAGGTAAGTCCAAAACATGTATGAATGGTCTGCGTTAACTTGCCTGTACCACTGCCAACAAGAACTATTGTATGCTTCCCACATGTATTTAACCTGTACCACAGGGGTACAAAAACATCAGGACTGACATTTCCAGGTGAATTCATGCCAGGTCATAGAAGAGGTGATCCTCAGGGTGGGCAAGGAATATTTTACCCACATTGCAGAGGTACAGGTGGTCTACAATTCATTGTTCCACTTATGGAGGATATGGTCAGTAGTATGTAGCCACAGATACTGTAGGCCCCTATACATAGAAACATAGAATTTGACAGCAGATAAGGACCGCTTGGCCCACCTAGTCTGCCCATTTTCCTACCTAACAGATAAGCTGCAGATCCTAGTTAATCAAAGCTTACTTCCTCCTACCCCCCACTAGGACTGCCTTATGTCTGTCCCATGCATTCTTGAATTCCTCCACTGTTCTTTACTCCATGACCTCCTCAGGGAGGCTGTTCCATGCATCCACAACTCTCTCTGTGAAAAAATACTTCCTCACATTACCTCTGAGCCGTCCCCCCTCTATCTTCAAATTGTGCCCCTTGTGGACAATCAAATGTTGCCAAGTTTCTCCCTTTAAAAAACTCATGAAAATCTATTGTATGAAAGGTTTGGGTCAGGACATTTGGGGATACCAGAGTGTGTGTGCAACAAATGTGTCCTAAGTTGCAAGTAGCAGATGTGTTCTCATCCCATCACCCCATAGTGGTCGAAAAATGTAGAAATGGGAGCATTCTTTGTTCATTAATGAATTGGAATAGGAGCTGTAGTCCTAGCCATTACCAACTCTGGAAGGCTATGTCAATTTGTAATTGGGTGAATCTTTATCCCCAGAAATCAGTCTGCAGTACCACAAAAGTTGGAAGTGGGTTTCTGAGCGGTGGAATTGGAGCCATTGACTTGAAGTCACAGCTGTGTAAGTAGAAAAATCCCACTGACTGAGTACTCCCGAGGGTGAGAAAAGAGATATTAAGCTATGTAAGCCCTTCTCCCCAGTGTCTAGGGGTATGCCAAGTGAAAATGTCCATGGGGAGGGGGCACTCACAGCAGAAACTGCAGAATACCTTACCAGGATGTCTGGCGTTGATAAAGTTAATTTGTGCAGGGGTGCAGGTATCTTCAGGTGCTGGGCTGCAATAAACTTGTGGTTAATAGCCAGTCACAAACAGCTCATAGCAAATAACCGAAGACCACACAGTAGTAAAATTACCCGGGGGTGGGAGGATCCCATTTAATTATTCAACAAAACACTCCAAGGAGCAAGCAGGATCACACAACAATTAATGTCCATTCCTGACCACAGGGTCACAGAATTTGTTAGTGTCCAGTTGGCCGATATGGCCCCACTAACTAAGGGCGGCTTTTATGTGGGCTGGGATAGCCAAATGGCATAAAGGCAGCTTTACTCAGGCTGATATTGCCTCCAGACACAGGCAGAAATCAGAAACTGTTCTTCCCCTTACATCTCTTGACTTACTATAATCCAGATCTGAGACCCAAAGTAGTAAGTCAATTCAAGTGAGGGCTACCACTTCCTCTATAGCCTCCATGCAAAACTTGGGCCTTAGCAGTTGACTTCACCCTGGACATAGTGGCGAACGTCCCCACCTAGGCTATCACCTCCGGGTTGGGCATTTTGGACTCCATGGCTGTAGCTGCAAACCATGGCTCCCACCGGACCCCTCTTCCTCACTGACTCCAGGATAACCCCTCAGACACTCACTCATGGCTGTAGCTCACAGGTCTCACTTTAGTGACTCCCCTCTAGTCTCTCTCTCTCTCTTTCTCTCTCTCCATGGCAGGGTGATTGAGTGGAGTAATTCTTGCAGAGCTCCCAACATCTCTGCTGTCTGCTATCTCTTACTTCAGGGCCCACAGATTGCACTTTATGCTGCTGGGGTGGCATACTGGAGGACCCACACGCTGTGGACTGGGCTGATGGCTACCACCACATCCACCTACCAAACTGTTCAGGTGCCTAATCTATGGAAAATGCTTTAGTTCACCGAGAGTAGGCAATTGGAACTGCTCTCGTACAGTCTTCCACTGGTCTTCTCTTCTTCCCACGCAGGGTCCCTTACATCCACCCAAAAAAACCTTATATACCCCCTGTGCACCTGCGGTGACCTTCTGACCTGCAGAAGGCCCTGTAGTGTGGCAGAGAGGTCAACCATTTGATTCCCGGCCCAAAAGAACCTAAGGTGCACAAAATACTGTACACTCCCAAAGGGAAGGGTTACAGCTACTGTGTGTCAAAGAGATTGTTAATATGAAACTCAGTGTGTTTCCGGAGCAGTGACTGGCTGGAGAGAGTCAACAACAAATGATCCTGAGAAGCGCTGTGACTGCATACAGTAAGTCCAGAGGTTAGGGAGGTTAACGCTCCCTTTATCCCTTAGATATCTGTAAGGTACGATATTGAATTCTTGGACATTGCCCGCCAGACAATCATGACATAATTTTATTCTAGTCTCTAAAATATAATTTAGAGGACATTATAGGTAGGGTTTGAAGGAGGTAAAGAATATGAGGTAAAATTCCATGTGTATAGTTTCTATCCTTGAAAAGAAACCCAGGGAAAGTGGCTGCCAGATATACAAGTCCTGCGTTATTGCTTGGGTTGGGGTTTGTTATTTAATCATTCTGTATAGAAACATAGAAACATAGACTTTGATGGCAGATAAGGACCGCTTGGCCCATCTAGTCTGCCCATTTCCCTACCTACAGGATAGGCCGCAGATCCTAGTTAACCAACAGCCTATTTCTTCCTACCCCCTACAAGAATTGCCTTGTGTCTGTCCCATGCATTTTTGAATTCTCCCACAGTTTTAGACCCCACAACCTCCTCAGAAAGGCTGTTCCATGCATCCACTACCCTCTCTGTGAAATAATACTTCCTCACATTGCCCCTGAACCCCCCTCTATCTTTAAATTATGTCCCCTTGTTCTTGCACGTCTCTTTTTCTGAAAGATGCTACCCTCTTGGACTTTGTTGATTCCACTGAGGTACTTAAAAGTTTCATCATGTTCCCTCCCTCTTTCCTCAAAGGTATACATATTAAGCTCCTTTAGTCTCTCCTCACAGCTTCTCTTGCAGACCCTGCACCATTTTAGTTGCCCTCCTCTGGACTGCTCTCTATCCTGTCTATGTCCTATGGAGATGGGGTCTCCAGAACTGGACACAGTACTCCAGATGGTGTCTCACCAACTGTCTGTACAGAGGGATAACAACTTCCTGTTTTCTGCTACTGATGCCTCTCCTATGCATCCCAGTATACTCCCAGCCCTCCCTACTGCCTTCTCACATTGCTTGCTAACCTTAAGGTCATCTGATATGATTATCCCCAGGTCTCTTTCCTTTGTTGTTGTTACTACCTCCCTCCCATTGTGTATTCTTCCCCTGGGTTCTTGTTTCAGGTGCATTATTTGCACTTCTTTGCATTGAATCCAAGCTGCCATACTTCTGACAATTCCTCCAACCTTGCCAAGTCCCTTCGCATCCTTTTCCACTCCTTGAGTATCAACCCTGTTGCAGATCTTTGTGTCATCTGCAAAGAGGTATACTTTTCTTCCAGTCCTCTGCAATGTCACTTATGAAGACATTAAAAGGACTGGACCCGTACTGAACCCCGCGGTACCCAATATTAGTAACCCTCTTTTTCAGAATGGACCCATTTACAATTACCTTCTGTGTCCTGTTGTCCAGCCAATGTTTTTTCCAGGCTACCACCCTGGAACCCACTCCCAGGCTGGTTAATTTGACTATTAATCTTTTGTGTGGGACTGTGTCAAATGCTCCTGCTAAAGTCTAGGTAGGCCATGTCCACAGCCCTCCCTGATCTACTACTTTGGTCACCCAGTCAAAGAAATCTATTAGATCTGGTCTGACATGACCTTCCCACTGTGAACCCATGCTGCCTTGGGTCCCAGCCCCACTGGCCTCTAGGTACTCAACAATTCTTTCCTTCATAAGTGATTCCATCACTTTCCCTACCACAGAGGTCAAACTGACAGGTCTGTAGTTTCTGCCTCTGTCTTGGTCCCACTTTTATGAAGGGGAATCACATCCACCTTCCTCCAGTCCTCGGTACCACACCATCCTCCCATGATTTATTAAAAAGAGTAGCCAGTGGTTTCACTAGTTCCCTTTAATTCTTTTAGAATTCTGGGGTGAATTCCATCAGGCCCCATTGCTTTGTCCACCTTCAGTTTTAGGAGTTCTTGCAGAACCCTTTCTTCTGTGAAAGGACTGGGATCACCCCCATAAAAAGTGCTTCTGTTAATTGGATTAGGCACTTCCCTCCTTTGTGAATACTGAACAGAAATATTCGCTCAGTATCCCAGCTTTTCACTGTCCCCTCTGCCCACCCACTGCTCATTCTATTCAGCCTCACTATCCCTCCCTTTGTCTTTCTACGCTTGCTGATGTACCTATAAAAGGTTTTATCCCCTTTCTTAACTGAGTTGGCTATCTTTTCCTCAGTTTGGGTCTTTGCTATTCTGACTTCCCTCCCTGCTTTCTTGTGCCTTAACTGGTACAGCTCTCTGTCCTGCTGCTTCTGTGTTTCCTTATACTTCTGGAATGCTATCTTTTCTTCCTGACTTTCACAGCCACCTCTTTTGAGAACCATAGTGGCTTTTTCTTTCATTTTGATTTGTTTATTTGCTTCACACAAAGGCTTGTTACCGCTGTGATGGCAGTTTTGATGATTCCCCATTGTTGCTCCACACCTCCTTCTAGCCTGTTTGCTAGTGCTTTTCTGAGGCACTCTCCCATCTTGCCAAAGTCAGCCCTCCTGAAGTCCAATACCCTCACTTTTGTATGGCTTGACTCTGTAGCTGAGTTTAACGTGAACCACACTGTTTGATGGTCACTTGTTCCCAGATGGCAACCCACTTCTAGATCTGAGATCCTCTCACTGCCCCCGTCTGAGAGTACGAGGTCTAAGATTGCTCCCTCACGATTAGGAATTTGGTATTTAAGAATGGTTCTGTTCCATTTAAACTGTTATTGATGCTTTATCTCAAGTTTGGGAGTATAGTGATGCTGGAGTGTCTCCGTCTTCTGGAGATTAAGCTGGAAGTCAGACAGTTCCCTATACTGTGTTATTACCTCCCAAGCAGTGGAGATTGAAAAGTCACTGGATAGGAGCATAAGAAGGATATTGTCTGCATAGAATGATATATAGAAATCCTGAGGCCCCGAGGGACTACCTCTATTCCACTGCTCTATTGCATGGAAGTGGGCGATGGTTCAATATATAGAGTGAACAGCAAGGCAGAGAGGGGGCACCCCTGCTTCATCCCCCATAGTAAAGCAAAAGCAGAACTACAGGTGCTGTTCCCTTGAAAAAATGCTTCTGGGAGAGCATAAAGAGAGCTTAGACAGTTGATAAATTGAGGTGGGACCTTGAAGGCTGCTAGCATTTCCCAGAGGAAAGGACAGCAGACCCTGGCAAAGACCTTCTCAGCATCTAAGCTGAGAAGGGCCATCGGCAGGGCACGTTGATCTTTATAATCTGGAAGATGAAATGTTCTATGAACATTATCCATTGTCTGCTGGGATTGTATAAAGCCCAATTGATCTGAATGTATAAGGAAGGGAGAAGTCTATCCAGCGTATGAGCCCATACCACCATATAGAGCTTGTAGTCCATATTTAGTATGGAAATCATTGGAGACAGGATTGGTAGGATCTTTACCTGTTTTGAGAATGGCTGAGACAGTGGCCCCATTCCAACTAGGGTGGCAGGGACTGATCAGTCTGCACCACTTGACAGGTGCAGAGCCAGTGTGGAAATAGTTAATCAGAGAAAGCCTTGTAAAATTCAATGGGAAAGTCATCAGGTACCAGGCATTTCTGGTTTTTTGCTACTTTAAGCAGTATATGAAGCTTCTTGATTGTGACTGGTTGGTGCAGAGTTTGCTATTGTGCTCCCTTTACCATTGGGAGTCAGAGTCCTAAAATATTTCTGCATAGTCTCAGGGAGAACCCAGGTATCCTCAGTATAAAGTTATTTATAAAAAAATCTATCATAATGTCAAGGGTCCTGTCACCTTGATGCACCAATCTACCTCAGGTTGGGTTTCGGAGCTGTAAGATACAGGCATTCTTCCATTTGGCCCTGAGTCTCCTTGCTAGAAGCCAGGCCCCAAGGCCACCATCTTCATAATAAGATTGCCTGAGGTACAGTATGGGCAGCTCCACCTTGGCTTGTTGGAGATCCTGAATTTCTGCCTGTGTGGTGCCTTTCTTTCTGTGAATTTAGGGCTTGTAGAGCGGTAAGCTTATCCATATGAGTTTTGTGAAGCACATAGGAGTGTTAACTGAAAAGGTAAATAAAAGGATGGGAGCCCTACGAAGAACAACAAAGTGTTTAACAGAGAACGGTAGAAGAAGGGTTGTTGAACAACTAATTCTCCTGGTACTGACCTATGGGGATCTTTTGTATCGTACCACAAATAAGACATTATTAAACAATTTACACAGAGTGTATTATAGGATCGCAAGGTATGTTTTGTGGTGTAATCCAAAAAAACACACCACTGTAGTTTACTGACCTCCTTGAAATGGTTACCACTTGAAATAAAATGTGCCACGAAATGGCAAAAAATAATTTACAAATACCATATAGACAGTCCTGAGCACTACATAAACAAAAATTTATTTGGAGGGTGTAATCAAATTGATTTAAGATTAAAGAGATCAAGCTACTTAAATAAAATTCCTATTGCTGCCATTAAAACAAATATGGGGAAAAGACACTGTGCTATAAGGCAATGAAATACTTGAACAACTTGTCTAACCTAGCACGTACATTCCCACTGTATAGCCAGGTCATGCAGGAATTAACTACGCCAAGTTCTGTCACGTGACAATGTTTCAGATAACAATGTAAGAATGGACTACAGGAAGTCTGGAGAATGTTACTGAATTCTAATGAGTGATTCGTATATATTTACTGTGAATATTTGTTAATTTATTTCGTATTTTGTATTAAATGTTTTAATGTATAGGCAACTTGTAGGAAACAGGACAATCTTGTAAATTAGGCCAATTGGCCTAAAGATTTGTTTTTCCTGTATAAAAATAAAGTTTTTACTACTTTTTACTACACACGAGCAATTAAGTGTTCCTCTCTAAGTTTTTTTTATGTGCTGCATGGGAAATGATACCCCCCCCCATACTGCTGTCTTTATAGTATCTCAAAGTACAAAGTATAAGGTCAGTGACCGCTCTGGTGTCATTGTTAACAATTATTTATTTCAGTGCCTCTGAACGTTGCATCTTAGACTATTTATCTCAAAGAAGGGATGTGCTGAATGGCCAAAAAGTATTTTTATACATCTTACTCAAGTGTACTGTACCTTTAGTAACAACCAGCTATGGCTGGATAATACTCTGGGACCATCTGTCATATCTTGTATTGCTTGGAAATGCTCACAGATCATAAGGAAGTGGCCCAAGTGAGTGTAGCTACCATGCTTCATGGAATAATGGGTGTAAGTATTCCACATTTCATGACAGAATCAAGAAACATACCTGTTTATATGTGAATAAAGTGAGCCTGGGCCTAACCCCTCCTAACTCTCAGCACCTCCTCACCCATGCTCCCCTCACACTAAGCACCAGGAGTGCATCTAGACACCCATTCTTAGTCCCATTCTGCCGTACCACACAAGTCCAATGATCTTTTAGCTTCCGTGTGCCCAGATGGCTGAATAACCTCCCAGCAGGCCCCCTCGAAGAGCACAAATTAGGTCCCTTCAAGAGCCTCCTTAGACAACACCTTGTCATGCGAAGCAGCTGTAACTGCCCAGCTTAGCCTTCTGTTCATCTCCTCTCCATCCCTTCACATTTTTTCCCCTTCCACCCTACCCTCTGCTTGCCCACTACTGTATACTCCCTCTGGCCTGCATCCCCACCTCTTCCCTCACTCCCCTCACCCCCCCTTCCCACTTTCACCCCACGCCTGTATGTTCGCCCTCTCCTATTTCCTTTGCTCCCTCCCCCTCACCCCCTTCCACTTTCAACCACTCCTGTATGCTCTCCCTTCTGTTAATTCTCCTCCCCTGTTTCATTAGCCTGATTCCCCTGTTCCCCTCGTAATTCTTGGACTGCTCTGTAGTCTCAACTAAGCCCAAAGCCCAACCTCTGGCTGCCTCTTACTCCCCTGACAAAGCCAACCACTGGCTGCTTGTTCAGATCAGTAGTCCTACTAGTGTCACCAACCCCCCAACAAAGCCTACCCCTGGCTGCTTCTCAGACCAACAGCTCTACTAGTGTCACCTCTGTACTAGCTATATCCTTATCTTACTTGAAGCCACCTGATTACTCACTATTGAACCTTTTTTACTGTAACATTGTTAACTGTAAATTTATGTTTTCTTGCACTTATTTTATGCATCCACCCATGTTTGTATTTAGTACTCTTTCTTGTTTGTTTTGTGTAATGACATGGAACCTGTGTAAAAGAGTCCCTGACTCATAGGTTTTAATCCGAGAACTCAATAAATAAAAATAAATAAATAAATAAATAAGTCTCAGATTTGTTAGGGTCCTATTGGCAGACTGTATGGACCAATGATCTTTTTCTGCTGTCATTATCTTTGTTTACATGTTTCTTTGAATTCAGCAGCTGGCATCAGAGCAGGGCACGGCTATTGTGATGTCATAAGAAGTTTGAAAACTGCTTTATAATTTGTTCTTGGGCTGAGGATAGTCATTGGAAAGTGTCTAACTGCAAGATTAATGTTTATCTAGAGGTTAGACAATGTGATAAACACTTTGTCAGAGAAGATTTATCACCACTGCTATTGTATACATGGTTTGAAAAACATGTTTTTAAAATAAAAATAGTTTTCTCCAGAAACAAAACCTTTCCTGTTTCACTAATTTAAAAAATATAAACCCACCTGCACTGTGCTGCTTAATACATGCCTGCTTGCAATCACAAACTGAAAACTTAAATTCACCACAAGATCACTGTATTGGGGGTGGGGTGCAGGTGCTGCTCAGATGCTAGCCACTCACATCACAAAGAACAAAAGAGAGGCACTCAGACAACTGGAAACAAACTACAGCCAAAACCAGTTGCAGCTTCAAAAATTTATTAGACTAGTGCAAGAACACATTGATTGGCAGCCCTGGTGCTTCAACTAACAAGGTTTTCATTAGGAGATGTTTCAGACTGCACAAAGTCACCTCCATACAGTATATACTCATCACTTAAAGATACCAAATGCCCACTGTGAAAAGAAAAATCATTTTTGAAAAGTTCAGGAGATTAGGCATCTAATGACTAGGGGTACTAGGGAAATTGCCTGATTTATCAGCTAATGATAATTCATTGGCATATTAATAATAAATCATAACTCATTTTGTCCTCAGTCATAATAGAATACAATTAGGATCAATTTTACAAGCAAAAGTATAACTGTCACATTAAAATATATACATATATTTTTTTTTATGCATTTCCTAAACTCTTCCAAATATGTCAAAGAATCTCTAATGCAAAACTAATTTCTAGGGTACCCACTAGTGCATGTGCATAAATGTTCCTACTAAGTACTCAAATGAGTTTAATAAATTGATAGGATCTACTGATTAATGATTTTGAGCTGCTGGCTATATAACTGCACATAAACAGGCAATCCCTAGGGAAGGCTGAAAAGTCATTGCACATGGAGGATATTGATACTACCGTATAAGCAGACCACCCAAGGGACCAAAAAATAATGCCAATGAACATGGAGCAGCTCAAATGTAAATACCTTAATCATCTGTAATGGGTCTTTTATCAAGTTTTGAAATAATAAATGCACAAAATGACTTTGTTGGTGTCTATGTCTGCACAAGCTGCCAGCTTCTAATAATCTTCTTTAGAAACACCTGTGCTTTAAAATAACACCTTAACGGAATGGCAGTTCCTACCTGTGAGACAAGGACACCAACAAGAATTCACAAGGGAAGATCGAAGTCATTCAGAACAGAGAAATGGAAGATAAGGGATTTATCAAATTATCTGATTCTGAGCAGGGAGCTGTATTTTCTCAGAGGAGTATGAATAGATAGGCCACTGACAAAGCAAAGGCCGATGGCACATTTGTAAGGTAGAAAAAGAAATGGGCAGACTGGATGGGCCATGCGGTCCTTATCTGCTGTCAGCTTCTATGTTTCTATGTTTCTATGAGTCCAGAGACTGAACTGTCTCCATTCACCACAAAATATAAGCAAAAGAAAAACAAAATACAAAAGGTTAAACAAGCTCTGACTTACAGTAGTAAAAGAATTAACACATTCTTTCTAACAGTCAAGTAATGCATCATTGACAACTTTTCATTTCATAGACAATAATTATTTGAGGAAAAACAAATGGCCTACCTCCTCACAGAGTCCATGCTTTCAGCGTTACAATGCACCTTGTTTCTTTTCTTAGCAAAATGTTTATTCTCTCCTGACCCCAAAATGGGGGGTGGTGCATCTCCAAGGCCATAAGGTGAAGCAGAGAGGGATCTGAGTTGTGGACCTGCCAAAAGTGCATACCCAGGGCATACTTTTCATTTTTATTGAAGACAACATGCACATGCTCCTGGATCTGCACTTTTAGGGCTGTGATTTTCCTTCCTACATACTGTAATCCACATAGGCACCAGGCTATATAGACCACAAATGAAGTTCTGCAGGTTATGAATGGTTTTGTATCAACTTTTTCACCATTTCCTGATATATGCAAAGAAAGGTGTCCTTCATGTGCCAACTTGCACATGCTGCAGTAGCCACATTTGTGGAAACCAGTCGGGCATTTGGGAAGCCAAGCTAGTCCTTCCCTCTTTGTTTCTGGTGTAGCCTCACAATGGCTAACCATCACCATGCCCCCAGTACTGTGCCTTTCTAAATGCTACTCTTGGTCTAGAACCCACATTTTCTCCCAGATCCTAATCTGTATACAAATAGGCCAACATTTGTAGATGAAACTTCACTCTTGTCCTGAGGGTAACGGGTGTCCTGCCTGTGTGTGTTTTCTGGCGTTTTTATCATTGCTTTTTGATTAAAGCTGCTGTTTTGATACAAGTCACCTGGGCTGTGTTGAGTTTTGTCACTCTTGCTTACTCTTGTCCTGACACTGAACTAAATCCCATCATAAATGTTGTCAGTTACACATCAATGGGTGACAGAAATGTTTCTCTCTCAATTCTGCATACTTTTTCTAGGGACTCCATTTACATTGGTTCCCCAAAGCCCCTCTCTGAAACACTCTAACTTCCTTGTTTGTTTCTCAAGTTCAGAATCCTTAGAACAGTTTCTCCTGATATGCAGAAGAACTGAGAGCAGGGAATGGAATTTATGAACTTTGCTGGGGGAGCTCTATCATAGTGTAGCAGCACATTGGCTCAGTCGCTTTCCTGTAACTTGCTGATGATACTACTAGGTCTGGTGAAGCACTAAGAGTTACGTCCAAGAAGGTGACACACTTTTTTCCTACTTCATGAGTAAATTTCAGATTGAAACAATTTCGATCAAGGTCATCCATGAAATAGTTTACTTCCTTTTTGGTGCCATACCAAACGCAGATAATTTTATAAATAAACCAGCACCAGAAAACCAATTTATCATGAAAAACATTTCTTTCTGTATTTTTATGTATTGTAGGTATAGCAGTTCTCTCAATGCCCCAGATAAAGGTTCTTATAAGTCAAGCAATTTCCCTCGTACCCTCAAACATTGTGTGCCTAGGCTCTTGAACTTTACATGTAGGGAGCTATAATATACATGTAAGCAACAACCCACGACAGGGCATGCATTTCTAGAGAATTAATGCGTGCCCCATCTGAATTGGAGTCATGAAGCCAACAGCCGAGTGCCTTTCAACGCACCCAGAAAGTGCATTCATGCTTAAGAAATGCACATCCTAAAGTGGGTTATTGTGCTTATATAATAAAAAAAGGATTTTCTGTGGGTGGGAAAAAAATGTTTTTGTGTAGTTAGGCTGCTGCAAGATAGATTTTGGTAGGTTGGTGACAAGCCATGCATGTACTAGGAATTAATGACCGGTCACAAGATGTGTTTCAACAAATGATGTTGCTAGGATTACAGAGAATTCTGAAGTCCATTTTATAATATATATACATAGATACATAGATACATAGACAGTGTCGGCAGATAAGGGCCTATGGCCCACCCAGTCTGCCCATTTAAGTTTGTAAGTTCAGTTTATGTTTTCCAGGAAGTCTGTTGCCCCTTACCCCTGACCTCCAGAATTCCTTTATGTTTATCCCATGCATTCTTAAATCCCGTGATTGTTTCAGCCCCCACCACTTCCTCTGGCAGGGTGTTCCACTTGTCCACCACCCGTTCTGTGAAGAAATTCTTCCTCATGTTTTCTCTGAATCGTCCTCCCTCCAACTTCATCCCATGCCCTCAGTCCTGGAACATCTTTTCGGCTTAAAATAGTGCATTCCTGCACCCTGTTCCTCCCTGTAAGATACTTGTATGTCTCTATCATATCCTCTCTCTCTCCTCTCCTCCAGGAGTACATGTTCAGTGCCTTCAACCTGTCCTCATAGGACTTGTGATGCAATCCATGCACCATCTTTGTTGCCCTCCTCTGAACCTTCTCTACCCTGTCTATGTCCTTACGTAGGTAAGGTCTCCAGAACTGCACAGTGTACTCCAGGTGCGGCCTCACTAGTGTCTTGTATAGTGGAATTATGACCTCCCTTTTTCTGCTGGTGATGCCCCTGCCTATGCATCCCAGCATCCTTTTTGCTTTACCTGCTGCCTTGTCACACTGTTTCCCTGCCTTGAGGTCATCAGAGATAATAACTCCAAAATCCCTTTCCTGCTTGGTGCATGCTATATCCTCACCCCCCAACTGATATATTGATATATTATATATATTATATATATATATATATTATATATATTAGTCCCATACATGTGGAACTCAACTGCCAGCAAGGATAATGTAAATATATTTAGACAGCCCTCCTCTTTATAGGTGCCGGAACCTATGGGCATGGGGAGTTTTGCCCTTCACTCTTCAAAGTACCCCTTTAGTGCATGAAAAGTTAGGAGAGAAGCAATCATGGTCTTCTTTGCACTTTTGTGTGTGCAGCCCAGTCTCCAACTGGTATGGAAGCTCACAGCAGGCTAGCACTGTGACCTTAGTTAGGAGGGCAAGCTCACTGCTGTGTTAAGGCAACTGCTGGAGTTGTCTTGATGTCATACAAAGCTTGACTATTTACTTTCATTTGTATTCATGGAACCAAAAAGTCCTAAAATGATTTTAAGATTTGTGTTTGTGGGTAAGTGTGATACATTATTTTCTATGTGTTGTGCTAATTTCTGTGTATAAACAAGCATTTGTCAATGCCGGATGTTCGGCATGTGCACTGGTGTCATAGGATGTGTGTGTTTGAAAACTGCCTCAGTGAAGGAATCATTTTATTAACATTTATGAATGCAAAGTAGAAGTGATGATGTTGGGCAGTGTAACTGTTTTGTTTGTTAATATTTGTGGCACAAATTGTCAACATACTATTCTTATGACCCTACCTCATGAACAAGTGCAGAGTAAATTTTCAACTCCTGGCTGAAAGATGATTTCACGCAGTGACTGCGGAATCACCTGTCTGGATAAAAAAACACATTTTGGCCAGGATCTGAAAAATGACAGCTGTCACATGCATGAGGTGCTGTGAAGAAATGGCTATGTTGAAAATTTGGGGTCAAAATATTGAAAATTGCCGAAGTTACGAGTCTGCATTCGCAAATTTCAACACAGGCTCATAACTTTATTGTTTGTTAATGTTCTGGGGCCAAATTTTCAACATAGCCTTCTAATGACCCCATTTCATGATCAGATTGAGAGACAATTTTCAATTCCTGCCCGAAAGGTGAATTCGCATAGTAAATGCGAAATCACCTTTTGAGATGCAAAAAAACAACAACATTTTTGGCCAGGATCTGAAAAATGACAGATGTCACATTCATGAGGTGCTGTGAAGAAATGGTTATGCTGGAAATTTTAGGTCAAAATATTGAAAATTGCCAAAGTTATGAGCCTGCATTTGCAAATTTCAATGCAGGCTCATAGCTTCATTGTTTTTTTATATTTTTACACCAAATTTTCAGCATAGCCATCTTATAACCCTACCTCATGAATAAAGATGAAGACAATTTTCAGCTCCTGCCCAAAAGGTGGTTTTGCGCAAGGACTGCAAAAATCACCTTTTGGAACAGAATTGCCTAGTGTCACGTAATTGTTCATGAGGTTAGGTCCCAAAAATGTATGTTGAAAATTTGGGGCAAAAAATATAAAAAAATGGGCAAGTTATGCCACTAACGTGAAAACCCCCATTGAAATACATTAAAACTGAAAATCCCATTGAAATACATTGAAGCACTTACCTCAGTTTGTGGTTGCGCTTTGAAGAGTGAAGACGTGTCTGCAGTCCAGAGAAGAGTATGGTGACGGATCTCCGATGGGTAAGTATGAGGTGGGGGTCCTGAGTGGGAGGGTCAGTGGGGGTGGGTAACTGCGCAGCAGACAATGATGGATGTTTTTCTTTTTTTCAGGTTAAAAAAATGGCGAGGGACAGTATCCTTCATTTCAGGGACAGTTTTTTTATTAATGGAGGACACTGAGAGGATTGAGCACCCCCAGTGTCACTGGGAGGGACACTGTGTAACTGAGGCCACTGGGGGATTGGGCACCCCCAGTGTCATTGAGTTATGGTTGTGTGGGGGGGGAGGGCACAACAGATGTCGATGGATGGTTTTCTTATTTTCAAAGGGATAAAAAAACATGACATGACCAGGGACAATTTTCTTTATTTTACAGAAAGACACTGGGGGATTGAGCACCCTCAGTGTCACTAGTGTGTGTGTGTGTGTGTGTGCATGTGCTGACAGAGAGAGGAGTGTTGGGGGACAGTTAGGGCCACCAGCAACAGACATCGATAAATGGGCCTACACACATTCCATGCTGACCATGACAGATCAGCCTGGCTTGCTGGGTGGTGCAGATCAAAGGGATGGCAACTTCTTTTGAAGTTGGTAACCGTCCCCGTCCAGCAAACCAGAAACTCCATCATAGTCAGCCTGGATGCTGATTGATGTGGCACTGTCGTGCCCCTGCAGCACTGCTCTGCATTGGGCAGACAGTGTCCACACCCCTCAAAAGGCACTCTCTTACCAAAGTGTTCGCTCTGCTTGTGCGCACGGCGAACACAAAAAGCACTGGTTTGCACAAACTTGACTTTTTATTTCCATGCCTTTTGAACTTCACTGTGCCCTTTACACTTCTGTCCCCCACTTGCCCAATATTCAAGCACCCATACTCCTCCCCCGATCCTATTAATATCTATGTACATTCTCTGCTCCAGTCTTTCATAAAACTTATTTTAGGCGTGGGACTTCAGTACTTGGCAATCACTTGGCTTGTACACTCAAGTTACAAGCTGGGCATATTAAGAAACAGATTTATTTTATTACTGAACACAAAAAATTCAAATCATAGCAAATTTAGCTCCTCGGGCAGGCAACTACTTGGTATGAGTTGCCTGCTCAGAGGATGTCAACTGTTCTTTAAGGTAAGCCCGGACAAATTACTGCTTTTCAAGGGAATCATCAGGTACCCCAGATAGTAAAGTGGGTAAGGAATCCCTATATATTGGTACATGTTGCAAAGTATACTCATTCTTTCCTGCTTTTGAAATGTGGGGGCAGAAGAGGCAGGAGATAGACGTAATGGACTGTGAGTCCCTTCTATGTTGCTGAGCATACCTTTTGACACAGATACGAAGAATACATCCTCAGAGCTGAAACATGGTAATAATATGTGTACTGCATGCTTTTGTTCGGAAACAAGAGCAAAATATGATCTGCTTTAACTAATTTTTACCTAGGCAGTCATTTTGTGTTAAGGTTATGCAATGGAATCACCAAACATCAAAAAGTGCAATTGTAAATAATTTTAAAGAGCTAGTACACGGCCTAAAATCAATATTAGTTTCTCAACGCAGTCAACCATTACCTTTTATATCTGAGGTACTTTTTCTTTTCCCTTTGGTTAAATAGAAGATTGTTTACCTGATGTTAGTACTGTATGTGTGATGTGTGGAATAGCAGTCTGTCTACAGCTACTATCTGTTTTCATTCCCCCCACTATCATCAGCATTTGTGACTCACTGACTGTGACATCACTGCTTAGGAACAGCCAATCAGTAGTTGCCATGGCAATTATCTGTGATGTCACTGTCAGTGAGATCACATAGCTGATGATGTAGTGGGGGAAGGACAGATAGATATGTCAGTTGCCTGGCTGAGAGCTGCTCCGCACATCCAGCACAATATTGTCACAAAAAAAATTCTAATGAACAACAAGAAAAAGAAAAATGCTTCAGAAATAAAAAGTTACAACTGTCTACTTCTTAAAATTGGTATCATTTTCCTGTCTGTCTGTTTTGATTCCACCAGCTCTTTAATAAGCAATTTATAGCTTCTAATTGATCTGTTTTAAGATGTAATCTGTTCAATTAAATGTTTTTGCCAGGAAGGTACACTGAACTAAAGCTCATTTTCATGTTGCAACCTGCTGGAAGAGTAGGCTATCATGGGGAGGGAGGGAGGGAATGCAGGTAGACTTTAGAGACTCTGGCATACACAATATGGCTGTGAACATACAGGGGTTTGTGAAGGTATTGTTAAAAAAAAACAGTGAGAGATTCAACTAGATCCCCAGGAGTTAAAGCAGGAAATATCAGTTGGGAGATTATTTATTTTTCATTCGGATTGCCAGACTGGAATTTACTTTGCATAATCTGTATTTTGACCAAAAGGTCATCATCACGGTCTTTTTCCCCGTAAAGTGGCAGTTAATTCACAGTGAGCCAACTGCGAAATAAGTCAAAAACCACTTTGTTGGCCTTTCTCTTTTTCTCCAATGATACTGGTACAGTAGCACAGGAAGATTCACTAGACCATTGGGTGACTTATATGGGAATGCTCAGTCACATGTGGCAATGATAGTTAGGGCTTGGGTGATGTCAGGAATGTTACTGAATTAGGTTAGAATGGCAAGTGCAGAGTAGATCATACAGGAGTGGTTAAGGGGATGAGTATAGTTGCTGTATGGTAGTATGTCTGATAGCTTGTGCAACATAGATTGAAGATTTGACTTATGCTATCTCTATCTCTGCTAGAGGATGGTTCTACCTGCCTTTTGAGGTGCTGTGAAGAAACAGGGACCCTCTTGGGGAAGTTTTCAACCTAGAGGTACTGCAGAGATGAGGTCATCTTTGACCAAAGATACCTTAGTGAAGAAGGCCAGGAATCCCATGGGGGGAGGTGGGATGCCACCAGAGGAGGAGGGAGGATGGTGGAACAATGAAAATCTGGCTTGCAAATGATGTGTAGGCCACTTATGGTTCAATACCACTTGGTGAAGGGCTTGGTGAAGTAAGTGTCACCTGCTACCCCATGGAACCTGGAACAAAGCTATATTTACAGTCATTTGTGGAAATGCTAGTATTGAGAGGGACTTAAACTGTGTTCTCAGGGACCACATTGTTAACTATCTGAAGATATGTCTGAAAATAGACACATATATTGCCTAATGCACTTACCCGGTCATCAAAAGCTAATAGATAAAATATGTATCCATGCTCTGTGTGTACCAATTGAAACTGCTTTTCTCAATTAACCAAAAAGCACTTTCTGTTATAGCAATTTATGTGAGGAAAGTCACAAAGAGGAATAAATACAGGAAACCAATTTGGTTCTCCAAGGGAGTAGGGGAGACAGTGATGGCCAAGAGAATAGCCTTCAGGAAGTACAAAGGAAAACTTGTGAGGAGGGTAGAATGATGAGGGAAAGTAAAAAGAGGCAAGCCGGATGATCACAAAAACAAAAATAGTCACAGAAATCCACATAGCAGGATTAGAAGAGTTAAACAAAGGGTGTTTTGGGTATGTCAGAGAAAAAAAAGAAAGACGAAATGGGGATTTTTAGGTTATTTAAGATGGGAAGGGCACTATAGGATGATGGGCAAAATGTCAATTTATGAAACAACTTCTTCACCTCTGTGATCACAGTGAAGCATGCATGACTGCTACCAACAAGCGTTGTAAAGGCATGCACAAGGGTATAAAAGGAATGGAGCACATAGAGTTCATGGTTGACAGAGTGGGGAAAGGGCTGGTCACCCTTAGGGTGGACAAGGCAGTGGGACCTGATGATTTACACTCAAGGATGCTGAAGGAACTAGGAACAGAGCTGGCAGAACCCCTGACCTGTTTCGATGCTGACAGAACCTGTAACTGATCTGTTTAGATGCTTCATGGAAACAGAAGAAGTACCATGGGACTGGAGGTCTGCAGTCATGGTGCCACTGCATGGGAGGGGGCCAAGAAGACCCAAATAACTAGAGGCCAGTCAGTCTCACCTCCATTGTAGGGAAGCTGATGGAGACCCAGATCAAGGAAACAATAGTAGAATGCCTATGTGCAAATGTACTGCAAGCAACATGTGTTTATTGCAGGTAGATTGTGCCAGACCAACCTGTTAGTATTCTTTCATTGGGTCACAGTGGCAGCAGAGAGGGGGCAAGGCGTAAACTTACTCTAGTTTGACTTCATAAAGGCCTTCAGTTTGTTAGAAGACCCTGGAGGATCTAGGAGTACAGGAGGGTCTCATAAGATGGTTGAAGTGCCAGGGCACCAGCTAAGTGGTAGTTGTAACTGCAGATGCCCTGACAGTGGTTGTAATTGCACACATTGTATTCTCACCAGAATTTATTTTTCTCTAATTAAAATTTCTGAAACAAGAACTTAATGTAGTCTTGGTGAGAGTACTTTACCAGCTAAGGAATGTGACTGCTTTACTGTTCTGCAGCATTTGTTCCAAGGCATGCTCCTCCTTACAGCCTGCACCCCGGATCCTGCACTACAGAGCATATGCGTTTTTGTCCAGATCTCATAAACTGGATCAGGGACTAGTTGGGGAAGGAAAAAGAGGGTGGTAATATGCCTGCATAAGGGGATGTCACATGAGTGTCCCATATGAGTTGATTCCTGGCACTGGTCCAGTTCAGTATATTCATTTGCTGCATAGGGGAGGGTATCCAGAGCAAGATGTGTCTCTTTGCAGATGACATAAAACTCTGTGGAAGGGTGGTGCTTCTTAATCTGGAGGGGTCATTCTGATTCCCCTACTCCTGGACCTTGTGCATTTGTCTGCTGACCTCCCACTCAACCAAATATCCCATTAACACCTGCTGAAAAATAGAACTAAAGTCAAAAAAATGTGCAACCAGAAAAGTCAAATATTTTAACTATTTAGTCAAACCAGCTCATACGAGCATATAAAGAAGCCAGAAGAAGAAGGCCATTTGGTCTATCATCTGCTCATATTGCAGGGTCCACAGCTTAGCTACAGTCCCAGCCCTCCCTCCCTCCCAACTCCTCCCATCCTTCTTACCCATGATCCTTACCTTCCCCCATGCCTATCCCAAACTCTCTTAAAAATGCCCACTGTCTTCAACGAGATGACATCTTCCAGCAGCGCATTCCAAGTGTCCACCACCCTGTCTGTGAAGAAGTGCTTGCTGACCTCCCTCCTAAACCTCCCACACTCCAGCTTAAGACAGTGCCCCCTCGTGGTATGGTTGCCACTCAGCTTAAAGACTTTCCTTATCAACCTTATTTATCCCTTTCAAGTACTTGAAGGTCCCAATCATGTCCCTTCTCTCTCTTCTGTCTTCCAGGGAGTACATGTTCAGTGCCCTCAACCTTTCCTCATATGCCTTACCCTGCTGACCCGCTATCATCTTTGTAGCCCTCCTCTGGACCTTCTCCAGTAGATTAATGTCCTTTTTGAGGTGTGGGCACTAGTACTGAACTCCATACGCTAGATGCGGCCTTACCAGTGACCTGTACAAGGGCAGTATAACCTCCTCTCTCCTACTACTGATCCCCCTAGATATGCATCCCAGCATCTTGTTTGCCTTTGCTGCTGTTTTCTTGCGCTGTGTTGAGTGCTTCAGGTCACTAGTGATTATCACTCCCAGGTCCTTCTCCTCCTCTGATGCAGATACTCGGACTCCGCCCAGATAGTACTCTGTCCTTGGATTATTTTTCTCCAATATGCATAACTTTGCATTTCTTGACATTGAAGCCAAGCTGCCAGATCCTGGACTACCTCCCCAGCTTTTCCAGATTTTTCTGTAGGTCCTATATCCCTTCAGCTGTGTCCACTCTCCTACAGAGCTTGGTGACATCCATGAATAGGCACATTTTGCCCTTAATGCTATCCCCAGTGTCACTGATGAAGTCATTGAACAACACTGGCCCCAGCACCAAGCCCTGTGGAACCCCCACTGGTTACATCTCTGGTGCTAAATAACTCTCCTCCCACAACCACCCTCTGGGTTCTGTCCCTCAGCCAGTTTTCCACCCATCTGGCCATCTTTTCCCCATCCTTGAGATCCACCAACTTTCTGATCAACCTTTTGTGGGGCACAGAGTCAAGGGCCTTGCTGAAATCAAGATAGAAGGTGTCTACCACTTGGCCCTTGTCTACTGTCTTACTGACACAGTCAAAGAAGTCAATCAGATAATCAGATTTGTTTGACACGATCTCCCCCCCCATGAACCCATGCTGCCTCACATCCTGGAGACCATGCTCCTCTAGATATTCCACCAACCTTTCCTTTAGTATGGTCTCCATGAGTTTGCCCACAATAGAGATCAGACTGATTGGTCTGTAATTCTCTGGGTCATCCTTGGGACCGCTTTTGTGGAGGGGCACTACATGTGCTGTTCTCCAGTCCTACGGTACCACACCTGACTCTAGTGAACTATTAAATAGTTCTGCCAGTGGCCCTGCCAGTTCCTCAGCCAGTTTCTTTAATATCTTTGGATGTACTCTGTCTGGGCCTGGTGATTTGTCGACCTTCAATGCCAGCAGCCCCTCCCTCACTCTATCCTCCTCTATCACTAGATCTGTGTCCCCCACTCCTCTTTTCTCTCCTGAAGGCACTGGTCCATCCTTCTTCCTGGTGAAGATGGAATAGAAGTATTCATTTAGCATCTCTGCTTTTCCCCCTTTATCCTCCACCCACTCCACCCCTTCCTTAAGCCTAACAATCCCTTCCTTCTTGTCCCTTTTCTGACATATATGGAGAAAGAAAGCCTTCTCCCCCATCTTAATTCCTTCAGCTATCTACAGCTCTGTCTTTGCCTTTGCTCACTGGACTTCCTTACTTGCCTCACTAGCCAACCTTAGGTAATTTTCCCTATCCACCTCTCTCTTGGTCTTCCTGAATTTTCTATAGGCCAACCTCTTTTCCCTTACTGCCAGGGTAACCCCAGAATTGAACCAGCTGGGAGCTTTGGCCCTTATGTTCTTCCCCATGAGCCTAACATACTCATCTGTGGCAACCAGTATTCCTTCCTTAATGATGGACCACCTTTGGTCCACCCCCATATCTGCTGTGATGCCCACCAGATAGCTCCTTAGCACTTCACCCATTTTCCTGAAGTCCGCCCTTCTGAAATCCAGGATTTTAGTCTTAAGATGCTTTCCCTGCACATATCCAACTGGAACCACACTGTGCAATAGTCACTTCCACCCAGTGGCTCCCTGACCATTATTTCCTGTACATGCTCCCCATTTGTGAGCACCAGATCAAGAATTGATATATAGATACATAGAAGTTGATGGCAGATAAGGACCGCCAAGGCCCATTCTGTCTGCCCATTTTATTTTCTATCTTATGAATGCACCATCGGCCTTTGCTGTGTTAATGGCCTATCTATTCATACTCATCTGTATTGCTCCCTTATGCCTATCTCATGCTTGTTTCAAGCCCTGCACTGTATTCATATCCACCACTTCCTGAGGTAGGTCATTCCATGCATCCACCGCCCTTTCTGTGAAAAAAGAACTTCCTCACATTACCCCTTAATTGGCCTTCCTCTAATCTCATGCTGTGTCCTCTTGTACTGCTATTTTTCTTATATTGAAACATGTTAGACTCTTTCACCTTGTTAATGCCCTTAAGGTGTTTGAGTGTTTCAATCATATCACCACTCTCCCTCCTTTGCTCTAGGGTATATATATTGAGCTCCATTAATCTGTCTTCATATGTTTTCTCATGCAGTCCCTGCACCATTTTGGTTGCCCTTCTCTGGACTGCCTCAATTTGGTTAATGTTCTTGTGAAGGTGTGGCCTCCAGAACTGCACGCAGTACTCCAGATGGGGCCTAACCAGTGTCTTGTAAAGAGGTATTATTACCTCCCTCTTCCAACTTGTGATACCCCTACTAATGCACCCCAACATCCCCCTAGCCTTACCTACTGCTTTAGTGGTCTGCTTGGATGATTTGGTCATCTGTGATGAGGATGCCCAAGTCTCTTTCTTCCCTTGTGACTGCCATAACTCCCCTACCAGCCTATAGGTGGCTTCAGGGTTTCTCTTCCCTATGTGCATGATCTTGCACTTCTTTGCATGAAACCTCAGTTGCCACTCTTCCAACCATTTTGCCAGATTATCTAGATCTCTTCTTATTCTGCCCACCCCATCCGGATCATCTACTCTGTTGCAGAACTTGGTGTTATCTACAAACAGACAAACCTTACCGTCCAGTCCATCCACAATGTCACTGATGAAGATATTGAAGAGGACTGGCCTCAGGACTGATCCCTGAGGCACCCCACTTGTGACTTGCATCTCTTCTGACTGTATACCATTTACCACCACTTTCTACTTCTGCCCGTCAACAAGTTTGCCACCCAGTTGACCAACCTCTGACTCACCCTGAGCCTACCCAGTTTATTAATCAATCTTCTATGTGGAACAGTATCAAAAGCTTTGCTGAAGTTAAGGTAGGCGACATCAACTGCTCCCCCTTGGTCCACCACTCTGGTTATCCAGACAAAGAAATCTATGAGATTAGTTTGACAGGACCTTCCTGTTGTAAACCCATGCTGTCCTGGATCCTGTGCTCCTATGGATTCCAGGTGTTGCACTATCCTTTCCTTAAGGAGTGCCTCCATAATCTTGCCCACTACTGAGGTAAGACTGACTGGTCTGTAGTTCCCTGCCTCCTCCCTGCTACCAGTCTTGTGGAGCAGGATCACGAGTCCTTCTCCTGTCTTCTGGGATCTCTCCTGTGCTCAGAGACTCACTAAACAGTTCTGATAATGGCTCTGCTAATTCCACCCTTAGCTCCTTTAGTACCCTGGGATGTATGTCATCAGGTCCCATTGCCTTGTCCACCCTGAGCTTATTGACCTCTTGTAGGACCCTTTCTTTTGTGAAGGGACTAGTGCACACCTCCCTCCCCCCCATGTCCATGATGCTGAGCTGTGGGCCCTGCCCTTCCTTCTCTTCAGTAAATACTGAGCAGAAGTATCTATTTAGGATAGATGCTTTTACATGGTAATCCTCCTCACATGCCCCCTTATCCCCTTTGATCTTAGCAGTACCCCCTCTGGACTTTCTCCTTTCACTAATATATCTACAGAAAGTCTTGTCACCTTCTTTTACTGTTCATGCTAGTGTTTCATCGGTTTGGACCCTTGTCTGCCTTACTGCCTTCCCTGAGGGAAGTTTGGTATGCCTCCCTATCTTCATCCCGCTGCGTTCCCTTATATTTCCTGAAGGCCAGCCTTTTGGCTCTGACCTTTTCTGCTACTGTGTTTGAGAACCAAAGCGGTTTCCTTCTTCTTTTGCACTTCCTTTTCTCTCTAACACAATGGGATGGTGCTTCATGTATTACATCCTTAATGCTTTCCCACTTTGCCTGTACCCCCTCACCTGTATTTCTTTTTGCCAGGGCTAGCTTAACTCTATTGACCATCTTATCAAAGTCAGCTCCTCTGAAGTCCCATATTTTTGCCTTGGAATGGGATGATTTAGTTCTAGTGGCCAAATTGAACCACACCATGTGATGGTCACTGGCCCTCAGGTGGCCTTCTACCTGGAGATCTGGTTTCCTTTCTCCGTTAGTCACTACTAGATCTAGGATAGCCCTGTCTCTTGTGGGTTGTTATACCAGTTGTCTGAGGCCCTCCTCCTGCAGGGAATCCACTATGTGTCTAGTTCTGGCAAATGTTCCTGCTGGTATTGACTAATCTGTATCTGGCATGTTGAAGTCTCCCATTATCAGAAACTCCCCTTTAGCTGTCATGTTTTACATATCTTCTAACAGTAATGTGTCTATGTCATCCCACTGGTCTGGAGGCCTGTAGACAACCCCAGTTTGTATGGCTGTCCCATTTCCTGTTTCCAGGGTGACCCACAGTTCTTCTGGATCCTTATGTGTATTCTGAATTTCTGTAGCTTTAATACTTTCATTGACATAAAGAGCCACACTGCCCCTCCTTTTGGCACCTCAGTCTCTTCTGAACAGTACATAGCCAGGTACTGAAGTCTCCCAAATGTGGTTACTGGTAAACCATGTCTCACTAATGGCTACTGTGTCCAGTTTAGCCTCTGTCATTATTGCCTGCAGATCTGGGATCTTGTCTCCCAGACTGCAAGCATTTGTGTACATGATTTTTCATTGGCCAGATTTCGGTGTGTTAGTTGTTGGGCGAGATCTGGCATTTCCCCTATGCATCATATGGGGAGCCGGACCTTTTTCCTTACCTGGTGATGCAAATGAACTACAAACATGCTGAACTCCTCTTTGACCACTAGCTTAGGGAGGGAAGGGTGTTCTTCCCATTTGACATATTGGGTGCTGCACCCCTCTCCCCATTTGCTAGTTTAAATATTCTGCAAAGACATCAAACTTCTGCCCCAATGCACTGACTCCCTCCATAGTCAGATGTAGTCCATCAAATTTAAAGAACTTCCACTCCCAAAACTGATGCCAGTTACCTACAAATTTGTGTCCTTTTTCCTGGCTCCAGCCCTTGAGCCACATGCTTTTCTCCCCTATTTCCCCTTCTCTGACCTTCTGTCCATCTGCCACCCTCTCCCAGACTGGCAGGATCTCAGAGAAGGAGATGCTGGATGAAATGGATGACAGTTTGTCAATTGCCTCAGCTCTTGTTGGTTCAGTGATGCCCTGCATCAGGAACTCACTCTGCAGTCCTTCCAGGATCACCTGACTCCTAGCACATGTTGTGGATGGTACGCTGCAGTCCACCTTGGGCAGGTTGAAGTCCTCCACAGTTACCACCTCTCCTTTCCCCGCAGCTTCCAATGTTTGTAAGCTCAGTTTCCTGTCCCTCTCCTCATCCTGATTGGGTGATCTGTAAACCACCCCCCAACCTCACCTTTCTCCCTCTATTGGACCTTAACTGAACCCATAATGCCTCCACCTCCCCTTCCTAAGAGTCTTCCCTCGTGCAAGTTATTCCCACCCTGATATAAACTGCCACCCCTTCCCGACTACCCTGTCCCTCCTGTATAGTTTATATCCAGGGATTGCAAGGACCCAGTCATGGTGTGATGTTGTCCAAGTCGCAGTTACTGCAGCTATGTCCACCCTCCTGTCTGCTAATAGTGCCCGCAGGTCATTCATCTTGTTTCCAAGACTCTGCGCATTCAGAGACACCACCCTCCACCTAGAATCTGACCTTCCTTCTCTTCCCTCTATTCTTCTATTCACATTTATCCTCTCTATGTGCACCCCTCCACGTACCCTTGTTGTGTTCCTCACTCCCCGCCACCCTTTGCTAACTGTGTTCTCACCCCTTCCACCTCCTCCCTCCATACCTCTTCCATCACTGTGGAGGGGAGGTTCACTGACCTGCTCCTCTCGGAGTCTGTGGGCCTGCATGCCTACTGCTCCCTCCTCAGTAGTTTAAATTAAGTGTAGTGGTTATGTATTCTCCCAGTTTGTCCACAAATTATCCCCTGAACTGTTATTCTATCTCCCACTCTGCCCCTTCCCTTCTGTCTATCTGTATATGCTTTCAGTTTTCTCTTCCCCTCTTCCTTTCCTTTCCTCTCCCCCCATCCTCCACTCCATTTTGCCTGCCTCCTCTTACCTGCTCACTCTTATTACTTCCCTCTCCCCTCCCCTGTACTCCTACTCTCAGCCCCGTCTCAACCTGACCTCCTACCTCACTTCCTGCTGCCCCCTCCATCCTTCTAGATACTGGTGCAAATCTGTCCAGTAAAGGCGCCCATTTAGAATTTCCCACCCCTGATGCTACTCTTACATTCCCACCCCTTCCCCTTACCACTTGCCATTCCTCCACACTGGGCTCCTTAGTCCTCTGAGGAAGAGATACTTCTGTATACTGGGTGCTCCTCCCCACTTCCATCCCCTGCCTGATACCCTCACCCCTGGACATCACCCCTCTACCATTCCCTCCCCTGCTCTGCTCCTCTGACTTCCCACACCATCCTCCCCAGCTCCCATCTGAGCAGCCCTATTTCAGCTGTTAGCTGCTCCAGACTCTTTATATACAGGACATCCCCCTTTACTCCACATCACCCCCAGAAAGACTGCTGCCCCACAGCTATTGCAGTTTACCACTCTACTACTTCCCATACATGTACCTATTCCCCCGCATCCTCCCAGCCCAGCTTCTCCTAGCCTTCAGTTATACACAACTATAAAGCAGATCAGGGTGTGTGTAATACTTCTGCAGTGCCAGTCGACTGGTCCCCTGGTGCGACCAAGATCTCCAGTAGGGGTGGCACCAAAAGAACAGGGCCTCAGGGTAACTAAGATTTCTCCAGCAAGTGGCTGTGAGAACAGGACTGAAACAAAATCTTGAGCAAGTTTTGTGGCATGGGTTACTTTACTGGCAATTCTGCAGCAGCTGCCCTTGGCAGAAAACACAGATAGGAAACATAGTTAGGGAAATAACTAACGTTAATTCAGCAGCGTGGTAGACGATGAATACTGCTGTATTTATACTATGATCCTGTTTAGTATTGGGGCATGCCATTCCCCTGAGACTACTGTGCCCTCGCAGAGTGACAAGTCACAGACTGCGTGACCATTTTAGTATGCTAAGTCTGCTTGCACTTGGCACTGTATCTTGTACTTCACAAAATACGTACTGCACAAACTTACAGTAAAGTGCAAAGTAAACCATTTTGACATGCATGGGAAACCATCCTGAAACAGCCAGTCATGTCAAAGCTGAGAATGATGCCATTTCAAAAGCAAACTCTGGCTTCAGAATGCTTCCAGTCAGTTATGCAAGGGGATGTTGTACACAGCTTATTTAGTACGTACAAGGCTGTTTGCATAAGATGCCTCGAAGCGACATACCATGCTGGTTAAAAAGTAGTTATGTGTTTTTATTTGGATGAGGATCAGGTTTATTTTTGGGAGGGGGTTGGGTAGCAGGAGGGGGCCGGAATTTGTAAACACATCTCCTGGATCTGGAACTTGCAACTGCAGCTAGGGAACATTGGCATGTACAGCATTAGCGTTATAATATTTTTGGTCTTGCTACCACTCCCTCTGTGGATTGTGAGTCTTTATGCTCCTGCTGGATCCTGTAGTTCTGCTGCTAGTCTTGCCACTGACACCATGGTGAACAGCGCTATATAGGGTACCAGCAGACACAAGGATATGGAACAGATAGAGGGAGGAGGGTTACTACAACGCACCAGGGAATTACAAAAAAAACACAGGGCCTGGGAGAAGGAGGAGGTTACCACTGGACACCAGGGAAGTAACAGGTTCTGGAAGACACAGGGGGCTACTACTAGACACTGGGAAGTAAAAAAATATGACTGGGGTGAAGGATTACCACTAGACACCAAGGAACTACAAAGAAATGGGACTTAGGCTGCCCTGATGGCCTGGTGCGCTGCTGTGGTGGTGGCCCAGGGTTGTCACTATTTGAATATATTTGTCATGCCTTGTCACATTGGAAGGCAGGCCCCGGCTGAGGCAGCTACCATATAGCAGTGTGCCTCAGCTGTGCAGAGCAGCTGAGGACAGGTTGCAGCATCACAGCAACTTCTGCAGAAATACCAGGGAACTTGCTCCTTCTGCAGTGGCACACTGCACATGCATAAGGCCAGCAGAGGCTGTGCCCACGTTAAGGCAGGAGGGAGGATTGTGAGAGAAAACGGGGCATAAAAATCTCTGTTTATAGCTAGATGATGACTGCCGGCACACTCGGGCCCATGCAGCTTACTGTCCACTTCCTGATCCTGGTGAGCTTGGGGGCGAGGACGACATTAGCATTATGGCATTACCAGTGGCTGATTCCAACTCTGATTTACTTCTTTTGTAAGTTATTGTGTCTTTCAGCACAGTGTCTTGAACTAAGGAAAGAAGTAAGCAGTTCCTCTCAACATTTTGAACTCCACTGGCACTGCCACAATAGCCTGTTGCTACACAGACAAGTGTGCCAAAAAGGCAGTTTTTTTTACCTTGGCTGCAAGCAGCGTTCATCTCACAAATGTTGTCTTTAAATCCTAATTAACTGTATGTGAAATAAACATCTTAGGGGCAAATTGCACTTTCATTAGAATGTTATTACATAAACTTTAATATAGCTTTGATTTTGTTTTGCATAATCATGGAGGCGAAGTGGTGGTCTTCTCCCCACAGCCTGCTCTGCTCTGAATGTGCTGTTGTTTTCAGACCTTACCTATTGCAGGTACTCAGGGAAGTCTGTATAGTGCAGATAACATAGAACAACAGCGATAAGCTGAAAAAATATCAATTAAAAGCCATATGCTCACCGGCCCGGTGGGATGAGGGCTGAGGTTCTGAACACCACACCTTGCGACACGCCGGTGACCCGGGTTCAGGAATGAGCCCAGGTCGTCAGGGGTTGGCAGAGAAGGACCAAGATCGAGCATCTGTAGACAGCTCTCTTAGTCCTGGGGTGGTTTAGGGGCCCCTCCGTTGCACTGGCGACCCCTGGTGAAGGCTGGGGCCTCTGCAGAGCACGGCAGCAGAAGCACAGGGACTGGGGCAGTGGCAGATGTCTTCTGGGTGTGTGCGGGAGCGTGCACATGCTGAGCAGGACATCATTGCACATCCGTGCCCCAGGGGAGGAAAATCACCAAAAAAAAAAAAACCCTACCATCGGATGAGGCGACAGTGACCACAGGCAAGCCAACCCACCACACGTCCAATGCTGGCTGACTCTCCTGTTCTCCTTGGGGTCTGGGGGCCTCTCTGTGGGGCTGGGGGAGCCCCAGACCTCACATACCCAATGTAGCTTCTGGAGTAGTCAGTTCAGGTGGGCGGTTGAGTGTGGCGGCTGTCGGCGAAACCCTGAGAGATGCCCCCCAAAGGTAGGGTGAAGAAACGGAGCATACAAGAAAAACCAAAAACATATGCTTAAAAAAATTAAATTCACAGCTTGCTACATGCAGGAAGCCTTTTTGCCATCCTCAGTTTGATATATCTGCCCTAAGCCCTAAAGATAGCGTGCTGACAACTTTTCTGTCAGTTTCGGCACTGTCTAATTAGCCCAACTTGATCCCACTTTAATTTCTGTTGCTTAAGTAAGGTACACAAAGAGAAGTGACTGTACAGTACTTGCAGTCAACTCCCAATGTGCTCTTTTCTCTTCTGTGTGAAACAGGATGCTCCTTCAACATATCCTGGTTCATATACTCCTTCTGGCATTATATGCAGCGGCACCGTTAAATAGCCACTCTGCAGGTAGAGGTACTGAGACATGTTCAAACTGGTCTCTTCATCAGGTATGATGTCTCTCTCTCACACTAAAGGACCACACAAGAAACAAGGACAGACTGAAAGTATCTTTCTTCTGCAAGTAGATTATGTTCAGGGTAACAAAAAGACCCCTTCAAGCCACATGTTTTGGGATTTGTTATAGATGTGACCGGGACTCTAATAAAAGGCCTTTGGCTGTACAGTGACTCCTAGCTTGAGTTATCAGGCAGGCATTTTCAGATGGGGTTGTGAATGTAAATATTGCCATTGCCATGGCTTAGTCTAACCCCCCCCCCCCGACTCTGTCGGTCTAAATAACAACTCATTAATAAAGCATCTGTAAGTGGTAGTTTGAAATCCATCACTGCCAGCATCTGACAATGACATTTGGAGACATCAAAATTGGACTTTCCATGTATGCTGTGGCTATTTAGTGCTAATCATGGGGTGAACTACTAGTTCAAAGAAATGGGAGAGTCAGACTTGTCACTGGCTTCACAAGTCCTACTGTAGTCCAAGTGACAGCTTGCTGTATTCCAGAGGTGGGAGGGTGGGTGGGGACTAAGTGACTAATGAGCATAACCTTCCAACCAGCCAGGAAGTATCTTTTGTGATTGTAGACAGAGTGGTTGGAATGACATGACTGACAATGATGGGTGGGGTGGACAGGGGACTGAATACCAGAGGAAAGGGAGGGTAGGTGATGTTACCTGGTGTTAGATCATACCTCTCAACTGTCCCTGATTTTCAGGGACGTCCCTGAAAATGATTTTTCCTCAGAATTTTTCTCTGTCCCTCGTAAAATTTGTGTTTTTGTGACAGAACAGCAGTGATTAAAAGCACAAAATAATGTCAAACATTAAGGTTATAGACTTGTTCTTCTTCAGAAAATGCATCTTAACTCAAATCCCCTTAATCTATCAGCTTTCTGAGTTAATAGTACCAGTTTTTGAGATATGTCCCTGATTTTTTTAAGCCTTGTCCCTGATCATGAGGCAAGAGGTTGAGAGGTATGTGTTAGATGTACAGTTTTCTGAGGCTGAGAAATCTGGGTAACCAAAAATCTTGTTTTTTGCTAGAAGTGTGTGTGTGTATGTGTGTGTGTGTGTGTGTGTGCGTGCATGTGTGTGTGTGTGTGTGTGTGTGCATGTGTGTGTATGTGTGCATGCATATGTGTGTGTGTGTGTATGTATTTGCCCAGCCTGGCAGTGCTGGCATAAGTGCACTGCTAAATCACGTGCAAGACTGAAGTCTGTGTCACAGGCCCAACTTAAAGTCCCAGACTGGCTGAGTCTTTGGCATGCAGCAGAGGGAGTGTGATCACTCTGTGGGGAGGGTTGGAGATGGCCTGCTGCTGTGCCACCAGCTATGGCAGCTGGCGGTGTGGCCTTACTGTGTGTATGACCATGCACTGTTGGCCTCAGCCCCACTCACAGGTTACTGCTGTGGTGGACTCATAATGAGGAAGTGGGCAGGGCTTGGGGAGAGAATGGCAACATGCCATCCAGCCATTTAGGATAATGGCTGTCACCTCCTTCCAGTTCTGCTGCTCTCTAAGCCCCAAAGCTCAACCACAAAGTCTATTGGATTCTTCCCCTTGGTAGCAGTCGAAGGTCCCCTGAGCTGTAGGAGAATCTAAAGGAAACAGTTCATGGTCAGTGTAGGGTCCAAACCGGAGGATGGGCTTATGGCGTACCTAAAGAAATGAGGTGATGGGGTCTTGGGACCTGGGGAGCTAAAAATATGTATGGGGTTATTTTTATGGCTGCATAGCGTTGCCATGCAACAGCCATGCAGCTATCTGTAAGAAGGTAAGAGCAGAACTGGAAGAGCTGAAATACCATTCCAATTTGAAATCGTGTTACATGCATCAGAAAAAGTTTGACTCATACTTTAAGAAAAAGTGTGGGACACACTTCTTTTGTTGGGCCGCTCTACTGGCATAGCAGTAGCATTACTGCTTGTGACACCAAGGACCACGGTTTGGAAGGGAGCCGAAGTGTCAGGGGGCTGGCAGGGGGGTGGAGTGGGGGGGAGGTTCGCGAAGCCCATCAACAGCTCATCTGCTCCTGGGTAGGTGAGTGCAGGCAGCTGACAACGGTCTGACTCCTGGCAGCAGCCAGGGGGTCAATGTGCTTGGAGACCTCAGCTGTGCAAGGGTTGGAGGGTCCGGCAGGCATCGGCATGCCAGAAGTCCTCTGACACCTAACCAAATGATGCCTAGTGGTGCCTGTCGGGAAACCAGGGTGAATCTCGATCTCTCCCCCTCATTCTCGGGGTGGTGGGGGTCAGGGTGGGGTGGGTGCTGAGCTATGGGGCAAGCCAGGCCAACCTCCTCATGCAAGGTAGGCCTGGGGGGGATACTTCAGTGGGCATATAAGAGGTACATACTCATAGAGGCAATGGAGCATAAAGAAAGTTAAAAAAATATATATTCTGTTGTTGTAGCACCTGCAGAGGCAGGTCTCAGCCCCAAAGGATTATTTTTCTTAATGTACCTGCTGCAGATGGTCTCAGCACCGCATGCCTTCTTGTTTTTATGGTTCCCTGGTTTCTAGTGGTAACCTCGTCCTTCTTCCTGGACCCATTTTATTTTCCTCCCCCTCTAGTCTCATGGCTTCTCCTCAGGCTGTGATCAGCAACCACCCAGCTCCGTCAACTACTAACTCACCGCTACTGCTGCCCTCCATCGCCAGCCCTCATGACAAGGGGGGACGAAGGGTTCAGACCTGCCCAGCTAGGATCCGATATAGGGCATGGAGCTGCGTGCAAGTGTGCTGGCAGCCATCATCTAGGCAGAAACAGGGATTTTCATCCCCAGTTGTCTCCCACAGTCCTCCTCTCTCCCTTGAAATGGACGCAGCCTCTGTTGGCCTCATGTATGTACAGTGTGCCCCTGCAGGATGAGCAAGCTCCCTGGCCAAGGGGCATTGCCATGTGTCAGCTGTCTCAGCCAGACCATCCTCCTGATGCGGAAACCTGAGTCTGCTCTCAAACCCAGCTTGCCTACACATCAGCACACCAGGCCATCAAGGTGGCTTGAGTCCCATTTCTTTTCTGTTTCCTGGTGTCTAGTGGTGACCCTCCCTTACCCTATCCCCAGTTTTTTTACTTTCCTAGTATCTAATGGTAGCATGCTTCTTCTCCCCAGCACTTTTTTTTTATGTAGTTTCCTGATGTCTGGAAATCCGCCTCCCTCTCTACTTTCTATGTCCAAGTGTCTAGCAGTACCCAGTATGGTGGTACCCCTTAGAGTCAGTCACAGGAGCAGTAACAGCACTGGAGGATTCAGCAGGAATGACAACAGGATTAGAGGACCCCGCAGGATTGGCAACAGGCTTGAAGGCCATGTGTGTGTGTGTGTGTGTGTGTGTGTGTTTGTATGTGGTAAGGCATGGGTGTGTGGAATCAGCACTGTATTCTGGGGACGAAGTGGAGAGAATACTGCTGTGTGTGTGTGTGTGTGTGTGTGTGTGTGTGTGTATGTGGTAAGGCATAGGTGTGTGGGACCAGTGCTGTATCCTATGAGACAAATGACAGAGAATGCTGCAGGAGTGTGTGTGTGTGTGTGTGTACATGGGTGTATGTAGGGTAAGACATGGGTGTGTGGGATCAGCACTGTATCCCAGGAGACAAAGGGGAGAGAATACTGCTGGTGTGTGTGTGTGTGTGTGTGTGTGTGTATGTGGTAAGGCATGGGTGTGTGGGACCAGTGCTGTATCCTATGAGACAAATAACAGAGAATGCTGCAGGAGTGTGTGTGTGTGTGTGTGTGTGTGTGTGTGTGCATGGGTGTATGTAGGGTAAGGCATGGGTGTGTGGGATCAGCACCGTATCCCAGGAGACAAAGGGGAGAGAATGCTGCTGGTGTGTGTGTGTGTGTGTGTGTGTGCATATGAGTGGGTTTGTGGGTCTGGTGGAGCATCTGGAACCAGCATTGCATGACAAAATGCACTACAGTCCAGGAGATGGAGGGGATAGAAATTCTGCTACCATGCGTGTGTTGGTGGCTGGGGGTAGGGGGCCTGACAGATGGGAACAGGTCTACACCCCAAAATATATTACAGTCTAGGAGATTTAGGGGCATGAATGTTGCTGTTCTGCGTAGGATGTGGGTTGTGGGTTATGGGGGTGTTCACTGGGACCATCGCTGTATCCCAAACTACTATACAATCCAGGAAATGGAAGGAAGATAATGCTGCTATGGGTTGTGTTGGGGGTGCTGACAGGAATGACTAACACTATATCCTAAAATGGACTGTAATCCAGAAGATGAGAGAGAGAGAGAGAGAGTGAGAGAGAGAATGGCTGCTGACACGTGTGTGTGTGTGTGTGTGTGTGTGTGTGTGTGTCTGTGTCTGTGTGAATGCGTGGTAAGTATCACACAACACACTACAATCTAGGAGGAAAAGGGGAGAGAATGAACAAGAGAAGGCATTAAAGACATTGAAGACATTATGAAAAGCCAGTGCTAAAGCTGTTGTATGCAAAACCCAGCATGTCAGCACAGAGGCAGTGCTGCCACTTGCGATGGCAGTGACATGGGTTCGGAAATGAGCCCAGGTCACAGAAGGGCTGGAGTGGCAGAGGATGAAAGATCAAGTAGGTCCCAAAGGATGCATTGCCACTGCTCCCACTACAGCACTGGCATCAGTGTGGCCATGAGTGGCAGTGCAGCGATGGCTAGCAAGAAGGGATGGAGGCCGGGCAAGATTTGCATAGGTAGGCTTTGCATGCATGTGCTTGGAGCTCCAAGCATGCCTGTATCCTCATAGTAAAGGAACAGAAAACATGGGAAGCCCCTGCAATGTAGGATGCTGCTGGAACTCTCAGGCCACACCCTGGATGACTTACCACCCAACAGAGACAGGCTGCCCTGGGTTGATGTCGGACAGGTGTCAGAGGGAAAAGTACAAGGGAAGCTCAAGAACTGTGTTGGGAGGTAGTCAGCTGTGGGGGGGGGGGTTAGTACTGGTGGCATGGGGCATAAAAAATACATGAAACAAATATTTTTTATGCAAAATGTGGAATCTGAGCAAGGCAAGTGTGAACCAAGTTTAAAAAAAGAAATAAATCACTCTCACTACAGATATTTAACTTTTTATTATGTTGGTTCGCACTTGCGCACCAGCCAACATCTTGCGGTAGTAGCAGATTTGGAGGCGCGGTCACTGTTGAGCGAATGCAGGGCATGCATCAGTAGGTGCGTCCCTCATTCCCCAATAAGCCAGCAGCAGGCACTGACATCATGCATTCCTAATGTGGCCACCAGATCTAAAAAGAAGTCTGCTGCAATGAGACAAAGCTCATGCAGCTGGACCACAACATGCCTCCCCGACACACAGCAGCATGGCGCAGTGACTGCGCCGCCTCCTGTCACAATGCCGATGGGGGAGCCCACTCCCCATCGGCATAATGACCCTCCTCCCATTTAAAATGTATGCTGAGGGAGTGCCCAATCCCCCTCGGCATCACGCGCCCCCCAGAACAGTTTTTCTTTGCTGATGGGGGGGCCCAATCCCCGTCTGCATTTATCCCCCATCCCCATTTATTTTGCCAATGAGTGAGCCCACTCCCTATCGGCATATGTCTCCCCCACTTTGTTGTGTGCTAAGAAGTGCCCAATCCTGGCTCATGTCCCTCCTCGGTATGTGCCGGCCGGGGTGCCTAATCCCCGTCAGCTACAGCATCCCCAAGAAAACACTTAGGTGGCACGCTGGAGCCCACCACAGCGTGCCAAATCCCCTACAAAGAAAAACCATCCCATGATGTTTTTTTTTAAACCTGTAAAAGAAAATTGTCTTCGCAGTCTCCTGACCCTCCCACAACCAGCGCTACCCTCTGCGCACCCTGCCTCCCCTACCCCCACCCCATACTTCCCTCCGAGTCTGGCGTGATGATCTTCAGTGGACCGAGAACACGTCTGCACTCTTCAAAGATGACCGCGAACCAAAGAAATGCCGGTAAGCTGTATAATGGCATAAATAGTTTTTTTTCAACTTTGGTGCATATCTCAGCTATTTTTGGGAATTTTGGCACCATATTTTTAACATGGGGTTATTGGGACCCCTCCTCATGAATTCAGACACTGTCATGGTGTTATTCTGTCCCGAAAGGTGATTTCTCGGTCACTGCGCGGAATCACCTTTCGGGACTGATTAACAAAACAACAACGCCACTGTTCATGAAGGGGGATGTCAAAAAGCCTATTTTGCAAATTTGGTGGGAAAATCCAAAAAATGGCTGTTTTATGAGAGTGTGTTGTGCAGTTTCCATGCACGCTCGTACCTTCATGAATTTGTAATATTTTCAATCCAGATTTTCAAAATTGGCATTTTCCACACCTCCTTATGAACTGTACAGCTGTCATTTTACATATCCTGGCCGAAATGTGTTTCGCACATCCGACGCAGAATAGCACAGTCACTGTGCGAAATCAGTTTTTCGGGACAGTTTGAGGAAATGATGGTGACACTGTTCATGAGCAGAAGTCCTAAAATGCCTATGTTGAAAATTTGGTGACGAAATTCCATAAAATGACTGTGTTACAAGAGTGCATTGCGCAGTTTCTACGCACTCTTGTAACTTCGCAAATTTGCAATATTTTCATTCCAGACTTTCTTTAACACTGACATTTTTTCACACCTCCTTATGAACAGTACAGCTGTCATTTTTCACATCCTGCTCTAAATGTGTTTTCGCACCTGTGGTGCACAATGGCGTGGTCACTGTTCGAAATTAACGTTTCGGACAAATTAACAAACTCACAGTGTCACTGTTCATGAGGGGAGGTCCCAAAATGTCTATGTTAAACATGTGGTTAAAAATCCCCAAAATAATTGGGTTACAGACATGTGTTGCTCAGTTTCTATGCATGCTCATAACTTCACCAATTTTTCATATTTTCACTCCAGATTTTCAATGTGGCCATTTTTTTACATCTCCTCATGAACAATACAGTTGTCATTTCCCACATACTGCCCAAAATGTGTTTTCGTCCCTGTGTCGCCAAATGGCATAGCCGCTGTGCAATACCACCTTTCAGCCAACAAACTGATAGTGCCACTTTTCATGAGGTGGGCTCACAAACAGCCCATGTTGAAAATTTGGAGTGAAAATACCAACACACACCTACGGTGTTAGGGTTTCCAACTGTAGCACCCCACCCTGTAGAGACTGACAGGCGTCAGGGGTGTGACTTGGGATCACCGGCTGTAATGCTCATGCCATTTCACCCCCACCCCCACCCTGCAGCCAGTGACAGGCATCATGGTGTGTCTTGCACTGTTCAGTCACAAAGTTCACCCCATTCTCCTATACTGCACCCACCTCAGCATATTTCCTTATGGAATGGGGTAAGTATAACGTCCAAAGACCCCAAAGCACACCACAACACTTGTCAGTGTCTACAGGGTAGGGTGAGGCACAATGGCATGAGCGTTATAGCTGATGACCCAAAGGCACACCCCAATGCCTGTCGGTCTCTACAGGGTGGGGGTGGGGTTAGCATCACTTCAATACTTCACTGCCATTCCTATTATGCGTCTCTAACTCTGGCCCTACCAATGCCAATGACAGCGAGACAACATTCGGCATTGACAAATGCTTGTTTAATTTGTAATATTTCTATGAAGTTACAGCATAATAATAATTGCAGTGGTACACTATGCAACGGTGGGGGAAATGGAGCAACCCTCCCCCTGGTAGCACTTCTGCCTGCGTAATGTTTTCAATATTGTAAAACTCACTGTCACCCACCACAGCTCCACAACAACCCTCATACACACAGTCCTTAACACCCCAACAGGTCACCCAGTTTAGGAGAAAGCAATAATTTCTCTGGTCTAATGCAATGTGAACATCCTACCCCTCTTGCTCTCATTGCGAGGTCCAAATGCTGGTGATCTCATGGAAAGCACTGCTGAGCCAAGATTACTGGCATTTGGCCCTCATGGTGCAAGTGAGAGGACGTGGATGGTCGTGTTGCATTGGACCAGATAAAATAATGTCTTAACAACAACACAGCCAACCACAGCACTTCACAGACTCCCCCTCCCCACCCCACAAACAACCAGCCCCCTGCAGCAATGACATGTACAGGCCCAGCAGGGACATCATGCAGCTTGCGGTAGTACTGCCTATGTAAACTTGCCAGCTCTCCGCGCATCTTCCCATCAACATGGTGCTGTACAGCAACTCTCTCTTTTAATTACTGTGAGATTCTGCAACTTAGTGGCATTATTTGAGTGGAAAAAAAGACGAAAACTTTCATTGCAGGGTACCACTCAACTAGTGTCACCTGATTCCAGAACTGATTTATATTTAAATTAATTATTTGAAAATAGGCAAATGAAATACTGTATTCTGATTGGCTGTTGCCATTCCATTGGCATATGCATATGTGTCAATACTGCCTTCTAAAGGAAAAGATTCAACCATGTGATCTGGATTTTGACAAATCACATACTGTACAGAATTAATGACTGAGCCACTTCATTCATTCCCAATTTCCATCACAAACATGGCTGCCACCTTTACTCTTACTTATGAACTTTTGACTAGGCCCTAAAAATAAAAACACCCTTAAATTAGCAAAAATTAATAAATAAGTGAATGTTCTTTCCACTTGCTCTCCTTCTTTTATACATAAACAAAGTTTAAAAAAAATCAAGCACTGTTCTGAGTTTTCATGTCTGGTGTTTTGTTGACCATGAAAAATCCCCCATTTATCCTCACCAGCTTGACGGAGTAATCTTTGCTGCTAACCTGAAAAAGATAAATTTGAGTCTCTGGCTGTATAGAGGCATGTGTGTGTCTGTGTGATGTATGCCAGTGGAATACTGCAGAATTTTGGATACATGTATTCTATATCTGTGTGCGTGTGTGTGTGTGTGTGTGTGTGTGTGTGGTGTGTGTGTGTGTGTGTAGGGGTGAGCATTCTACTAGAGGAATAGTGCAGAATGTATGGAATAGTATATGGTAGCCTATACACAACAATGTTATTCTTACACCAAGTGATTACCATGATGACAAAGACTTCAGTAGTGATGCTCGAGAGGTCCTTTTGTCATCATGGTAACTATGAGGTTAAGAAGAGCGTTGTTGTGTATTTGGGCTACCATACATTATTTTTTATAGTGTATGGTAGAAAAAAAGCCAAAATCGCTTACTTTTTGTATCTGTTAGCGTGAGTGTTTACACTCCACTGCCTGCACTTCACTGCCGGCCAGCTCATGCGTGCCATGCTTCAACTGCCTGCTGTCCACTGAACAGCACTGATGGGGTCGCTTGCATTGTGACGTCTCTACTAACGCACAACGAAAAGTCATTCTGCATTAGTAGAAATGTCACTACTGTAGCAGAACAGCTTTTTCAAGTGTATGGATCTCCATACACAAGAGCATTCCACCATACACTATAATTCTTATATCCCATGGTAAACAAACAAACCTTCAACTGCATGTGTAGAAAGACGAATGACTGACAGGTAGAAACCATCTGTGAATAGACTGTTACTCAGCAATATTTTATTACATTTTTTTGGCTTTTTATATTTTCAGAGTTTTTTTCTAAATTCACTCAACCCATTTTCTTAGCGCAATAAGACCCTTCAGGGTGTGGGACTAGTGGATACCTACACTTCCAGGTTTTTTAAGGCCTTCTGCCTGTGGTGTCGGGCCTCATCATGCCCCTGGCCTTGTGGGTACCCATCAATACCCCCTACCCTTTCTGGTCTTATTGTTACATATCAGGCTGTGGAAATTGTGGTATTACCAAGAGATCCAAAAAGGGAGCAAGCTTTTTCAGAGCATAGGAAAAGAAACAGTGCAGTAGAAAGACTGAACAATGGGATTACATGTGGGGCTGATTTTTGATAATGGCATTTGTTGCTCTGGTATTGGTATCTGTATTTGTACAGTACTTTTTGCATGTTAGCGTTTGCATAAAATATTTATCTGTATTTCAAACTTGTTTCTGTTGTTAATGATGGCACAAGACCAAAGGTTTCAGGGTTATAAATAAAATATGTACATTTATCAATAAAATGTGCATTCATGTTAAGAGGAGGAGACATTATACGTGGGTCAGCCAAAGTCTAACTCTACTTTAGGTGGCTAATGCTAATACAAATATTTAAGAATGATATTTGTATTTGTAAAAAGTGCAGTATTTGTGTGTAATTGTCCCAAACAGTATTTGTTTTGTGCAACTGATACTGTACTCATGTACTGACTACTGTATTCAAATGCCCACACTTCTAATTGCTTTAAAAACAGGAAAAAACAGGAAAATCAGGTTAATGTTCCCCTTAAGTCCACTAATGCCACACACAGTCTTATTTTTATTTATTTTTTTCATTCAAGATGTGTTTCCCCGCCTACGGTCATCTGCCTCATCCTGTTCTCTGGAATGAATAATTGGAAGGCTATGCCTGTAGTTCAGTGGACAAGCAGCCAGTCACTCCCCCTTCCTGTGCTATATAATCAGTTCTTCTGAGCCTGTCTGTCTCAAGCACTTTTTCTTTGCAGCCAGAGGCTCTGTCGGTCTATCCTTTGCTGCTGGTTGTGGCTGGGCCACCCCCCCACCTCTCCCACCTGCCTTGCTATTTTGGCTTCTGCTTGTTTCTGCTGGACTTCTGCTGTCTGTTCTCCTGCATTTGGTTTGCATTTTGCCTCCGGCTCTGTGCTTCTTTATGTTGTTTGTTCCCTGTTCCTCTGTGTTTGTGTGTCTTTTGTTTTGCCTTATTTTTGGGGGCTTCTAGTTTTTAAACTCCTTGGGCTAGATATTCAAAGGTCCCCTGCAAACTCGCGCAAGTGCCTGCGCCACGCATCTGAGATGTGCTGGCCCAAGAGAATGAGATGTTCAGAAGATGCACCATGAGATGCACTTGCACATGTCCAGCTGAATATCCTGAGGATGTGCGATCGCGCACTGGGAGATGGGTCTATGTCATTTCGCTCCCGCTTTTTCGCTCCCTGTCATTTCGCTCCCAACGTCAAACTCCCATGTCACTTAGCTCCCGCTAACTTCACGCCTGTCAATTTCACTCCAGATCATTCACATGCCCTATGTATCAAACGGTACAACTGAAGGAACAAAGAAGCAGCTCGGGGTCCCCAGCACCCACACTCCTGGGCTGAAGCAAAGATCTAACCAGGACAAATTATAGGAACATGTCTCACCTCCCAGCACCTACGCCTGCCCTCTGAGTCCCTGACTCCTCAGCTGTAATCTTTCTCCATCCTGCTATGGAGAAAAGCCATATAATACTGTATGTAATGAGAAGGAAAAAAAGCACTCACTTTCATAAGTAAAATCAACTATAAATAGTCCTGAAGGAACAGTGAAGTTCTCAGCCTCTCTAAATGCAGCCAGACCAAACAGACCTCTGATACAGTCAGCAATTGTCCGAGACAGTCCTTGCAGTGACAGTAGCCATGGAAGGGTTCTGCCATGCTTGGGATTGTACGTCCTACTGCAGGAAGCACATTTGAATTTTGCCCTGATTAGTACCATAGGGTTGCAGAAAGTCCTAAGCTTCAGCCAGCTCCACAAACTAGAAAGTCCCTTCCTGAGTAATAACTCAAAGGTGGGCTGAGTAGTCTAAAAAAAGCTTTAACCTCCTTCTGCTGCAGAGCTTTCAAAACTTGAAGAGCTGTATGCTGACGTTGCATAGTTGCTGGGGCAAAGCCGTAACAATAGATTTACTGTAGGTCGGGCTTTGGGGTCTTTAGGAGGTGCAATGAGAGCTCTGTGTGCATGGATAATATTCAGAAGTTAATCCATCGGCAAGCCCAGTCCAACTTATTTGCTACATCCAGTTCTCTCTGATGAAGGTTCAAAAGAGTGGAGTATACTGAGTATACTCGGTAAGGCAAGATTCAATGGCTCCAGTGGTCTCTCTCCAGTGATTCAATATTTATTTTTAATGACGGAGCGAAATGACGGGGGAGTGAGGTTGAATGGGAGTGAAATTGACAGGAGTGACCTGACGGGAGTGTAATTATGTGGAGCGAAATGTCATGCTCTCCTGGGAGATGTGCGGCGCAGCAGATGATCTGAGCCATATGCAAAACATGGGGAGATGCGTGATGCAAAGCCACTTGCGCAGTGCACAAAATAACAGTATTCAGCCAGGATATGCAAATGTCCTCATTGCACATTCCAAGCCCATCTCCCACATTTGCATCACATTACTGGAATATATTCAGTCCATTTGCATACCCGGGCTTGCTCAGTTCCAGCTTTACAGGGCTGCCCCACCACTCCTCAAAGGTGAACAGGAGGAACTGCAGCCTAGAATGCAGGTGTGGTGGAATGTTTGTGTGTAGGAGTGTGGACTGCATTGGCCTAGGTATAGTGCTACACCCCATAGCCATGTACAGGGTTGGACAGGGGTACAAAGGGCCTACTTGGACAATGGCCACAGGGGCGGGCAAGGGTGACACAGTCTGATTAGTATACCCCATGCATGTGATACATGAGCTCCATATGTAGTGTCAAGTCACCTCCTGTGCCCCCCATATGAGTTGAACATGGTGATGACTGCAAGGAATGGCAGTGTGCAGAGGGTGACCTAGTATACTAGTGGGTGCACCTACGGTGTACCACCATGGATGTGTTCCACAGGTCAGTCCCTGGCCTGTGACAGGCTGCCATCCATCCACCAGACTATCTGGGCATGACTGCCCCCGACGGCACCCTGGGTGCATGCCACCACCAGGTTGTACCCTGTAGGCAGCATGGTGCAGGCCATGGCCCCCAGTATATTTGCTGCACTGTGGCTGTCCACGCCTCTGGTGTGTTCAGGGGCACCCAACAGCACTGGCATGCAGCTGCTGGGTGTCTATGTCCAGGGTGTGGGGGGTTGTTCCCTGGACAGTGCCGGTGGGTGACATGGCAACTGTGGCTCAGGGTTCATCCATCCCAGCATGGCTGTTGTGTGTGGGTGTCTGGAGCATGTCCTGGTGCACCTCCAAAGGCTGTATTCGGATGGCTTGACTACAGTTCTGCAGCCTGCCTGTGGGTGGCTGGCCATTTAGGCATGCTTTTTCCATGTCTAACTTTGGGCAGCTCATCTCTGAGATGCACAGCAGATGCACTGCACATTTTGGCTGAATATAGGGATGCGCAACATATTCATGGGAAGGCCCCCTCTACATATGCTGCATACATTATAGATGTGCGATGGCACATCCGGAGATGTGCAGCTCATCTCTCCCTTTTGAATACTGCAGTTCCACTCATTTACTGAGATGTGCAGAGCGTCTCCACTTTGCGCTGCACATCTTCTTTGAATATCTAGGTCCTTGTATATTGCTCATCCAGAGCTCATGCTACTTGCTTCCTTTACTCGCAATGCAACTACAGTCATTATCTGTTTGTTTCAACTCATACCACATAGCTGCTCTCCATGCTATGCACCTTAAATTGTTTTCACCTGGTTCAGACTCACTCTGAACACTAGCCTATGCAGCTCAATCCTGCTTCTTCAACTCATACCACATACCGCATTGCTGTTGTTTCACTGCACTGCCTGGCAATAGCTGCTTCAGAGCATTGCCTCCCTCCAATCTGTGTTCATTGAATCCTACAACTCATAGTTACTCAAAACAGCTGCTGCTCTTTATGTTTATAAATTGCTATTATACTCTGGAGGTCAGCTGAGCTACCACTGATGCTGTAAACTAGTTTTAATATCTGCATGTGGGTCTCAGTGCCTTCCATCACTTTCTTGTTTTTCCTACGGCAGGGACTTGGAGGTGTTGAGTCGTGACCCTGTGTGGCATAGTTACTTTATGTTTTAATCCTGCCTCCACTGCCAAAAATCCTCAGAGTATTTGTCACCTTTCATTGGCATCTTGAATGTCTGGCTGGCTTGCCCCGCTATTCATATTTGCTGCTTCTCCGACCTACGTGCAGGTCCACTCATTGCTAATCTGCTTTACAGACCTACGTGCAGGTCTGACCATTGCTACTCTGCCTTACTGACCTACGTACAGGTCCACTCATTGCTTACACAATCATTGCTCAATGCTCGCTACTACCATCTGACCTATGTGAGGTCCCAGCACTCAACGCTCATTCAGCTCCTCTTCAGTTTTCTGGGGCATGCCAGCCATACCATTCTGGTGCAGGGTCTCCTTCACTTCTTTTCTAAGTCCACATCTTGAGCATGCCTGACTTGGGGTGGGGTTCTTCTAACCTGGCCCATAGCTGAGAATGTCCTTGCTCTGGGCCTGGCTTTAGCCGTTTGTGACTCGACGGCAGCTCCTGGTGTAGAATTAAGACTAGTCGTGAAGGGTGGTTACAGCGATCTCCTTTGGCTCTAGTATTCTATTAGCAAGGCACCTTCACCGTATTCTCCCTACAACTGCCTCTGGTTCACCTGGTTTGTTTTTAGGGTGAGTAATTCAGGCGAGTGCCTCAGCAGTCGTTGCTCTCTTCCTCCCACCTTGGTTGCCCCTGATGTTGCAGAGCACGCTTGCAGCCTTCCATGACGTTCACGTTAGAGGGGTTGAATGAGAGCTTTCCTCTAAATTGGAATATTTTCCAACCCCCTTTTTATTGGGTTTCTAAATTGCCACAGCAGAGCTGTCACAAAATAAACATCCCAAGCCTGGAGGAAAGGCAACCTAGGCCTTGGATCCCCAGAGATTTCCTCCTCAAGGTTTTTTTTTTCCTCTTCTCTGTGCCTCAGGTCATAACCGTTAGTTAGCCATAGTTAGTGTTCCCTAGTTCCTTTAGGTAGGTTCCACTGTTGGATGGAGGTAGATGGTGTCCCTACTTGCTGTTCCCTCTCTCCTTAAGAGGCCCCCTCAATTTCCAGTGCAACACATCATACTCATGCCACTGCTAACCTGTGCATTGCATTACGTTATCAAGCTGCCTGACGCCTTATCTACTACCATGCTTCACAGCTACTGATTACTAACATGCTTCGTACTATTACATTTCTTTTTTGGATCCTTCCTAAGGTACCTTTGGCCAAGGGAATCGTCCTGCGGCACCTCTAGGGGTGGAAACCTCTTTGAGGGTTCCTTGCCTTTGGTACCCCTACAGGGTGGTAATTTCTCTGGAATAGAGTGCGAACGGCCAAAACCAAGTAACACAGTTGCACAGGCATAATATCATACTGACTGCATAGGCCACTGAATAACTAAGACCCTGCAAGGTTAGAGGAAACAGGGGGTAACATGTTAGGATGAATGAATAAATGATGAGACGCAATGACACCTATGATTAAATATGATAATGCTTTTGACTGTGCATTGACTTGTTGGCACATGTATATTATTTATAAAGATGGGTATGTCACCTTTAGTTTTATGTAAAAAAAATATTTTCAGTCAGCTGTGCTGAGGGCCTCAAATTTCATTTCAAGAATACTTTATACTTCAATTTTGTGTCTTTACTAGTGCATGTATAACCCCTAGGTGGCGCTATCTCAAGGGGTACTACTCCTGCCTGCGTGACTAAGTGCAGATTGAGGGGCCTGGGCTCTGTGAATGGATGTCTCCACCCGGAGGACAGGGTTAATGGTGGTATAGTTACTCTGGGTACAGCCCTCCGGGACACTGATACCCCATCTTTCCCCTCTAGTGGCCTAGACTGTTCAGTGAATACACAATTTCAGTTAACACTGGAATGCAATATCAACCCCACACTTGTTGCACTTACCACCAGGGCTGGATCAGCTGGCTCGGCCCTGGAGACCCACTGTAAAATAAGGCCTGTAACGATAAACAGCAATATCACAGTGCCTTTTACACAGAGGTACACCACAACCAGTTTAAGTGCAAAAAGATTCAAATCTGATTTATTATAGGGGCTTGAAGAAGGGAAGGGCAGTAATCTGGTGTGTAATTCTATTTCTTATTCAATCAGGTTAAGCATGCATGCCTCTAAGAATCCCTCTATCACAGTCACACACACTCTGGGTACCCAGTTAGAATTACAGGCTAGCCTGAAGCGTTGCCCGGGGTAGGCCGGCATTGCAGCTGTTGCTGGGGCCCTTAGGAGAAAGATAACACAACATGCACTTTAACCCACAATTTGTATTCTGGAGCCAGAGGGCTCAGTTCGTGAAAATCAATCAAAACACTTAAATCAGGTGACACACTTTAATTTGAACTTGGTTGCAGGGAGCTACCCTGATGTTTACTCATTCTACCCCAGACCAGGCATTTCTCCGATGAAATAAGACCTGTAGACACGGTTGGATTCAGCTGAAGATGAAGTCCCTAATGGTCCTCGTCGATGAAACTGGTCTTCAGGCTGGCAGAACAACATAAAGCAGGCCGAGAAAACGTGCAACACGAAATGTTTTGGAACCAATCAGCTGAGCAGCACATAGAACAACTCACACACATTTATATGTAAAAGCAACTTGGCCCTTTCTGGTCCTTCCAGGCGGGATGCAGGCTGATCTTCTCTTCTCTTCTCTTCTCTTCTCTTCTCTTCTCTTCTCTTCTCAGGATTATGGAATAGATGACCTGAAGCTGCAGGCAGCAGCTACCCAGGCTGGATAAATGTGGACCCGCGGACTAACAACCGAAAACAGTCCAGACCAGGCAGGCCTGACCTCTGAGAGCTGGCAGGCTCCCCAGAGGTACACACACTAGTTCTTAGCCTGTCTCTTCAGATCTGACCTTTTTTCAGCAAGAGCCCCCTTTTATATTGGACAGAGTTCCTAAGATCTTACTGGCTGTCAAATCTGTCTCATCAGTTCCCAGATGATTATTGGCTGATGTTTTGGTGCCTAGAAATTGTCCCAGTTCATCTCCTACATGTCTCTGGTAAATCTCCAGAAGCCCTTCTGCTAAAACCTGGCTTCCGATTGGAGGAAATGCCCAGAAATGGTGGCTGCAGTCAGTTCCCAAAGTAGTTTATTCCCCTGTCCCTTCACATAATGTTCTGATGCAGCCAGGATCAATATTATTTCAATTTAGTTTCCCCACTGGCTGGCAGCCCCAACAGTCTCCTCTTAAAAGAGTCCAAGTTAAAATAAAACAGTTGTTCCCCTAGGGAGTCGCAGCTCCCATAATACACTTCCCCCAGAAACACACAACAGCTCATGAATATTTATTAGGACTTCCCTGCCCTGACATTTGCCCCTTGACCTCTCCTGGCACCCTGGAGGCAGCACTTACACTGGCTGCTGATTTATTTAAAAAAATATTTCCTCCTCTTAGTTTGTGTCCCTGGTGCCTATTTAACTTAGCCAAGGCACCGGGAACTGGTGGAGGCACAAAACCTTTCCGACTGTAACGGCGATCATAGTGTGCAGTGTGCCTCCTCTATAGTGCGAGCGGTGGCTCTGCGACATGCCGGATGCTCGCAGGTTGCTCGGTGAGCCTCGTAGGGCTCAATTAACAGGGAGACCTGGCGGGAAACGGCAAAGCGCCATAAAGACCGGGCGGACCCAGGAGACAGTGGGAGGCATCTGGAGGCATGAAAGCAAAGCCCCCCCAATATGGGAGGGGGCATTACATGAGCAAACAGAGAGTCCAGGGTTAACAGGGACCACATCAACAAGATTATTTCCAGTCTGATGTAGTGTTCTCCTGTTTAATTCTAACTGCAACAAACATCAGTCGTGTTATATCAATATTTTTGCATCAGCTGCTGTTGGGCCTCTGTCCAGAGTTTGTTACCAAAGGGCAAGAGTTTCAGATAGAAAAGCCTATCTATCATTATCCTTATCATTATCATTATTTACTTATGATGATAGCTTAGCCGAGATCTTGTTTATAGCGAATTCCAACTTAGTTGTAAAAGCTGGGAGAACTGAAGCATACAGAGGCCAAGTGACTGGGCCAATGCCACACAGTGAGTAATGGTTCTGATTAGATTTGACTCAGAGACTTGCTGGTTCATACTTCTGCACTCAAACCTATGGACTGCACTACAGCCAGATCTGTGTTTCTTGTCTTGCTGTATTTTGGTGGGAAGAGGCAGAGTGAGGTGTTTGTTTCTGAAGGATGAAGGGAATCGGATAAGGAGGGAGCTGCATTCTGAAAAATAAACATGTAATTCCCTTGCGGAAAACAGAATAGTTTTAAAAGGGGAAAACAAGGTGCACTGCACATGGATTTGTTTAAAACGAGGCCTGTGCTTTAAATATAGTGACAGCTGATGCAGAAGAGCATTACCAGAGAACCTAACACTTTTTTCCGTTTCTTAGAAAAGTGCCAGTTCTAGACATTAACCCTCTGAACAACACGCCATCAGTCATCAGCCCAGCTCCTTGTAGCAAGTGGTCAGAGGCATGCATGCTGGATGCGGGCCAGTTTCTTCAGGCTCCTGGGTGTGGTGCCATTCCAGGCTAGCCTCAGATAGCTCACTGCTGTTTCAGGCGAAAGCCTGAGATGACAGTGGCTGAAGCCAGATGAAACATTACATGCCTGAGTGCTAAGGCACAGCCCTATTCTCAGCTGTGACTAGCTGCATGACCTTTCTGTGTTGTAGGGGTAGCCCTTTGCTGCATTCTGATCTTACCATGAGGCTGTATGTTTACCTTTTGCATTTATGAAAGACCAGACCAGTAGACTGTGGCAGTCCCATTCAACCCATCCTCTGCTGTGCAAAGAGGTGATGGGAGATTCAGAGCTGGCTGTGATGCTTATCAGAAATATATGATACATTGTAGAGGATAGAAACATAGAATTTGATGGCAGATAAGGACCGCTTGGCCCACCTAGTCTGCCCATTTCCCTACCTGATGGATAAGCTGCAGATTCTAGTTAATCAACAGCTTACTTCCTCCTACCCCCCACTACAATTGCCTCGTGTCTGTCCCATTTATTCTTGTGTAACCCCCAAGGGGCACTATCCCAAGGGCTACTACCCCTGCCTGCTTCGCCACTAGCAGGTTGAGGGGCCTGGATCCAATGGCGGGTGCCTCCACCCAGAGGTTGGGGTTGAAACAGTCAAACATGACTTGGTCACAGCCCTCTGGGTCACTGCAACCCCCCTTTCCTTCTGCTAGTGGCCCACGAACACTTCTCACCCAATGGTTACGACTTACACTTACCCCCGAAGTGGAATGACCAACTTGGTGCCGAGGACCCCCTGTAAAATAAGATACAGTGACACAATAATCCATGCACGAAAAGGGAGCACAAATATACAGTTCAGACAGTATGCCTTGCAAACAACACATCTGATTTATTGAGGGGGAAGTAACAAAGGTGGGGGAAATCAGGTTGATTAGCTTAACACTCTACTATATCAGGGCACTGTTCACAGGCCAGACCTATAAGTCACTGTCTCTGGGTACCCAGGCAATAAGAGGCTAGCCTAGACAGTGCAGCTGGTTGGGGCCCATATGGAGAAAGCGAGTATTCGAGACCTAAATTGGTTATTCAGAGCCAGCAGGCTCAGTTCATGCAGCCAGTGGGGCGACGAGACAGATCTTGCCCTTGCTAGCAACAGCTAACAGGGAGCTACCCTGATTTAGTACTCACGACTCCTGCAGAAAGATCCCTTTCACACCACTTGCAGGATATAGCCTGTGACCCAAACACTTCACCACAGCTTGTGCATACCGGGTGAAGTGATCAGTAACCACTAATATATTGCTGATGTTCCTCTGATCTGTTTCTAGACTCAGGAAATCAATGCAGACCAATTCCATGGGGGCACTAGTAGTGATGTTAACCAGGGGAGCAGCCCTCTGGGGCAGGGTCTTTCTTTGTAAACATCGGCTACAAGTCCTGATATGCTGTTTCACATCGGCACCCATTTTGGGCCAATAAAACCGAGACCTCACCAAGTCAAGGGTTCTGTCTATGCTGAGGTGTCCCATGTAATTGTGTAGGGACCTCAACACCAGTTCTCTAAAATCAGTGGGCAGCACCAGTTGTTGTTTGTCTACTCGCCCCCCTCTTTATCTACTGTCTCTCTGTATAATAGTCTATTAATCAGTTTCAACTTGGGACCTTCTTTGTATAACAGGGCAGTTCTCAAGTCAGGGGAACACAGTTTTGACACATCTCTCCCCACGTGCAGAGCCTCCAGTGCAGTTTTTATCATGGAGTCTCGGGATTGAGCCAGCCGGAGACTATCATTATTGAATTGGGGCAACGCCATTAGTGTCTAATGCACAGAAATGACAGTAAGCAGCAGGTATACAGTTCTCAGATGGCCCCAGACAGTCCACCATGCAATCCACAGTATCAGGAGATACCTGTTCCTCCTTATCAAATTTTTGGCAAAGCACTCTAATGGCAGGTTTGGACAACCTGACCCAGTTGTCTCGGGACACAGGCCTCCAGAAGAGAGCATCAGCATCTATGTGGTTCAGGTCTGCTCTGTATTCAACAGCATAATCATAGGTAGACAACGCAGAAAGCCACCTATGGCCAGTGGCATCCAACTTAGCTGAGGTCTACACATAGGTTAGAGGATTGTTATCAGTCTTCACCAGTATCTTAGCACCGTACAGGTAGTCATGAAATTGATCAACAATGGCCCACTTCAAGGCCAGGAACTCTAGCTTGTGCACTGGATAGTTCTTTTCTGAAGGAGTTAGTCTCCTGCTGGCAAATGCTACGGGTCTTAGACCATTTGTGTGCTCTTGATATAACACGGCCCCCAATCCTTGTAGACTGGCATCAGTATGAATAATGTACGGCCTGGCAGGGTCAGCATAGGCCAGCACTGGGGCATGAGTAAGTTGACATATAATATCATGGAAAGCTACCTCACAATCAGCAGTCAAGCGGGGTCCAAACACATCATTTGGATGGAAATATTGTTTCTCAGTCTCAGAGGGCACAGCTTTCTTATACTTTTTGTGGGTTGGAGGATACCCTTGAGTAAGGTTGAGTAGAGGGCAGATCACTCGAGAATAGTCTTTGATAAATCGTCCATAATACCCACAAAACCCCAGGAACCTTTGCAGTTCTTTCAAATTCTTTGGCTGAGGCCAGGTAGTCAAAGCTTCCACTTTACTGGGGTCAGTCTCTATGACTTCAGTGGATACTATGTGCCCCACATATTTCATGGATGTCTGAAAGAATTGACACTTATCTATAGACAATTTGAGACCAAAATCTTCCAGTCGATCCAGGACTTTGAACAACCTGCTTTCATGTTCCTCCAAGGAGCTGCCAAATACTATGACATCATCCAGGTAGACTAAACACTCGAGTAAGTTCATATCCCCCACAGCACGTTCCATCAAGTGCTGGAAGGTAGCCGGGGTGCCTGAAATCCTTGGGGCATCCGCATAAACTCGTAGAAGCCTAATGGGCAAATGAAAGCAGTCTTCTCTCGATCCTCCAGAGCTATCGGGATCTGGTAGTACCCACTGTGAAGGTCTAACACTGAGAACCATTTACTACCATTTAGACAGTCCAAGGCATCCTGAATGCGTGGCATGGTGTACTGATCTGGTAATGTTCGCCTGTTTAAAGTGCGGTAATCCACACACATCCGAACAGTTCCATTCTTTTTCCTCACTACTACAATAGGTGAAACATAGGGGCTTCTAGACTCTTGTATCACGCCAGCCGCGAGCATCTCCTGCAGGTGTTGTCTCACATCATCTATATCAGCAGGGGCCAGGCATCGAGATCGCTCACGGAAAGGTTGCTCATCCTGTAGCCGAATGTGGTGCTCACTTCCTTGCACACATCCTACATCCAACTCCTTCAAGGAAAACACCTGCTCCCTCTGAGCGAGCCTTTCACTAATCCTTTTCTTCCATTCTGCCGGCAGTGGGGAGTCACCGAAATCAAACAAATCGGGGGTCACTCAGTCACTCCTCCCGGAAGTCTTGTTGCTGGGCAGAACAGCAGTATCCGCACAGTGCACCATAGCCAGAGTGCAACCTCGCTTCACTCGAATCTCTCGATCAGATACATTGTGCACTTGAACCATTACTCTTCTGGCAAAAGCATGGGCTCTAGCAGTCAAAATGCTGGGTTTAACCAGCAACCCCCCTGGCAATTTTCCATTGCCTGGTACATCCAGCATCAATATTTTATTCTTAACATCCTTCTTAATCTGGACCTCTCCTTGGAGAACACACTGGGTATTCAGGGCTAGCAGCAAAGACTCTGGATCCTTCTGCCAGACAGTACCCACCGGGCCTTCGGGTTCCACCTGGCTGGCCTTTCTCTGGGTCTCATAGGCCTTCTGAATCAAGGCTGGAATTCTGAGAGCTTGCCCAGTCCTGGACCTCTGTTTTTCAGAGCACAGCTGTGCTAAATGACCAAACATATGAGCATTGGTTCCAATCAACAAGGGCACCCCATCATACAGTCCAGTAGGGGGGCACGCTAATGCCAAGGTCTCCACTTGCTCGGCCACCCCAGCCACAGAAGTAGGAAAAGATAACAAGATCCGGATATACCCAGAGTAGGGGTAGGCCTTATCGCTCAGTCTCCAAACATGTAGTCCATCTAATGGCTACAGGGGCACCTCAGGCAAATGCTTCTGATACCAGTCCCAAAACATAATGGTCACTTGAAAACCACTGTCTAACACAACCCGGATGGGTACTCCATTCACTGTCACTGTGGTTTCCATCGAGGGACCCACCACATCAGACCATTCAGGGGGCATGGTTTTGGAGGTTACTTGGGCATTGGCCTGGGTGACAAAACTCTTCGGAGGAGGCCCCCCTTGGGGTTGGGTATAGGCCTTGCGATGCCAGGCTACTAGCCTACTATTGACCCTCCTCAAGTTCTCTGGTAACCTGCACTTAGTCTGAAAGCATCCATCCTCCCCACAATGGTAGCAGAACTTATTATCTTAGGGGTCTTTGTTGAGCGGATGTCTCTTTACCGCTCATGCGCGTCGGGGGTTTTGGAAGGCTCCTCTTGACTAGGTCGTTTGTTTCTGGCTAACTCAGGGTCCCCAAATTTGGAGGGGTGGGCAGCAGTTTGTTTCAATTCTCTCACCATTTCCTGTAAATCTCTAATCTCAGCCTTCAAATCACCCTCCACCCGGGAATCAGAGGAAACAGCATGCATCCCCACTCCACCCTGGGTCTCTGGGGGCACAGGAAAGGCATCAGGTCCCTTGTTCAATCCCCCTCGAGGGGTGGGTCTTATCGGGTTCACTGGGCTCAGGGGTCTGGCATATATTCACGACCCCCACATAGGGTTCCCACCCCTCTTCATCAGCCTCAACTTCTCGAATCTCTCTCATCAATTGGCAGTATTCGGGAGGGGCAGCCCGTCGGTCATGTAGTTTGAGATTCAACAATATCACACTGGAAAACCTGGCAGATTTCAAGATATGATCTAGGCAGACCTGATTTAAAGCAGGGGCAGTTACTCCCCCTTTTGATAAGCTTTTTGCAGTGCCCTTTCCACTCTGGTAACAAAGGCTGGCAGTTTCTCATTCCTCCACTGTTTAGCTGACTTGAACTTCCACAACAAGTCTTCCCCAGTTTCTGTACTCCCAAACACCCCCTCCAAGGTAGAAAGGTACTCTACTGCAGTGGCTTCGGGGCTAGTAGTCCACAAGAAACGGATGGCTTCCAAATCAGTCTCTTTCATTTCTCCCCCTCAGAGCACTGCCACTCTTGGACTAAAGGGGTAGCATAGTCCATCCAAGTTTCCAAATCATCTTCTCCTGAGGACACAGGCACAGTACCAGAAAAAAGTTTCAATCTCCGATAGGAGTCTAACTGTATGGGGGGAACAACTATAGGTGGTGAAGCCAGGCTGGAACTCTTGGAGGACCTGGGAGGTGTACCCGGGGACGATTGGGGGGGGGGGTTGGATTACTGGAAAGATCTAACACCTGTAGTAATTCCTGAGTGGTCCTCCCTTCTGCAGCTAACAGTTTAAGCAATTAGTCTTTGAAGTTATTAGTCTGAGGGGACACCCCTGGGGTGACTGAACCACTCCAGACATGAATGACCCTCCACCCTTTGGGAGTACCTTCTGGGTAAATCACCGGGGGCACCCTCTCTGGGTCTATAATTATACTGCATAACAGCAGCACCTGTAAGTTCTGGTCGAGTAGGTCGGCCATTTGCCCCTTCACCTCTACCTTGCCTAAACAATTAACACGCTCAACTGCAGAAATAAGGTCAGCGTTCTTTATCCCCAGAGGTACATCCAGCAGTAACACAATTTTCTGGGAATCCAACTCTTCAGCTTCACCCCACCCCATCAGTTTATGTACCATTGTCTTAACAGGGTCTTACTTAATTTTAGTCGTGATATCCCCCTTCTGTTTTTCCTTTGGTTTGGCCATGTTGAGGTAGTTCGTCTATTCGGCCACTAGGGGACGCTAATCCCAGTGGTGCCTCCAAAATGTAATCCCCAAGGGATGCTATCCAAAGGGCTACTACCCCTGCCTGCTTCGCCACTAGCAGGTTGAGGGGCCTGGATCCAATGGCGGGTGCCTCCACCCAGAGGTTGAGGTTGAAACAGTCAAACATGACTTGGTCACAGCCCTCTGGGTCACTGCAACCCCCCTTTCCTTCTGCTAGTGGCCCACGAACACTTCTCACCCAATGGTTACGACTTACACTTACCCCCAAAGTGGAATGACCAACTTGGTGCCGAGGACCTCCTGTAAAATAAGATACAGTGACACAATAATCCATGCACAAAAAGGGAGCACAAATATACAGTTCAGACAGTGTACCTTGCAAACAACAAATCTGATTTATTGAGGGGGAAGTAACAAAGGTGGGGGAAATCAGGTTGATTAGCTTAACATTCTACTATATCAGGGCACTGTTCACAGGCCAGACCTATAAGTCACTGTCTCTGGGTACCCAGGCAATAAGAGGCTAGCCTAGACAATGCAGCTGGTTGGGGCCCATATGGAGAAAGCAAGTATTCGAGACCTAAATTGGTTATTCAGAGTCAGCAGGCTCAGTTCATGCAGCCAGTGGGGCGACCAGACAGATCTTGCCCTTGCTTGCAACAGCTAACAGGGAGCTACCCTGATTTAGTACTCACGACTCCTGCAGAAAGATCCCTCTCACACCACTTGCAGGATATAGCCTGTGATCCAAACACTTCACCACACATTTATATGTAGAACAGGGGGGTACCATACCAGGCAGCTGCTTTAGACTCCCGACGACTTTCATTGCACAAATTGAGTAACGCAATGCAGCTTCACTTATCCTGACAGACCAAGCGCGATTGAAGCCGATTCTCCAGTCCTCTACAAGGTGAGCCTGGTAGGTAGCTGTAATCGTACAGCCTCCTCTGTCTGCACTCCTCCACGGATCTTGTCCGCTCCTTACAGCGATTCTGCCACCTGACTTCTTGGCCTGCACACGCGCTTCCTGCACGAAAACTTGCACAGCGCGGGAGCCAGAGCTTCTCCTACCTTCACGATCACCAAGGACTCTGACCCTTGGCAGTTTGGGCAGGGAATCAGAGTTCGGGCACCACCTGATTCCATTGGAGGGCTGCATATGCCAGTCACTCAATACTACCCTCATTGGTGCAAAAAGGCGCAATAGTTCAGAACTTCACTTCCCAGAATTACTGCCTGTATCCCCTATGGCCAGCCGGCTCCAAGGAGAGTCCTGATTCTGGTTGGTCGCTCAATACTTCATTTTAGGCACCCCTTCCTTCCGATTGGATCCAAGAGGCAGTTCTGATCCAAAATGGAGGGGCAGAATACACAAAGTCCCAGCTGCAAGGGAAACAGATTAAATAAACAGCAATTTTACTGCCACGCTACATTTGTTCCAGAAAACAGTTACATCCTTCAGTAATGCTCCCTCTGCTCGCCTAGCGATGGCAGAAATGGAGCGATTCAAACAAAAGCTCGAGTGGGAGTCGAGCAGTAAACCCACAGCCCCCCTTGCAAGCTAACAAAGCCTGCAAGCAGGCATCTCTTAAAGAGACAGTACCAGAGGCTCTAAAAGCACTCACAGTGCCCACATTTAAACGGCATTACGCCGAATGCCAGATAGGCAAGGTGCACTTAGGCAGGCTTCGGGAAGGCTTTTAGGAACCCCCATTTGTAGGGGGGTTACACCTGAATTCTCTCATGCCAACTTCACTCTGAATACTGCAAAAAAGGACTCTGAATGACTTCTGACTGAAGACAGAAAAACCACATGCCTCTGCAAATGGAACTAAACCTAAGTTTCTTTTAAAAATGCAGAAATATAACAGAAGTTATGCTCCTTTTAGTTTTAGCCACAGTGTATGAATTTTGAAAGCACAAGCCCCAAAGAACGGAAAGAGCTCCTATTCATTTGCAGTACAGACTCTTTTTACCCACTAACTAATGTGTTATTGTCAGCAAGGTGCTTTTCAATACATTTCTTGGGGAGGATCCCTTAGCACCACAGCAGACCAGGCAGTTCATGCTTTCCACCATCACCAGCGTTCCTTGAAGACTGCCCTCTGCAGTGAGGCCCAGTCCAGAAGGCACAGCCATGGAACCAGATCCAAGGTCAGGGTTCGAGATTGTTCAGCACCGCCTGCATCTTCATGCACGACAACACCTGGTTTTGTTCTCTTGGATACATCCCCATCTGTGATTGAAAGAGACGGAGGTGATAGCTGACATACTTACATCAGACATCAAGGCTTTTCACAGCAGCTGCTAGGGAAAGGGAACAATGTTTAACCAGGAGTAGGACACTAAGCTGAAACTTATTTCCAGATGTGACCTGGGAGCACAAGGCAGTTAAGTGACTTGCTCAGGATCACACAGTATGCACCTAGGCGGCTATGGAATTCAAACCCAGGTCTCCAGATCTGCAGCTCAGAGCCTTAACCCGCTGCACTATACTGGCTCCTAAGAGTGCAGTTCACTATTTATTCAAATTCCAAATCCTCTTTAGGAGAGTTTTTCCATATGTAGTGGTATTCAGTCACAGGGAACGCTCCTCAGGGCTTCATTCTTGAGCATTGTAGTGAGATCAGATATAGTGGACTTTGCTGTGTGTGTGTGTGTGTGTATATATGTATATATATGTATATATATATATATATATATATATATATAATATGTGTGTATGGTAGACACAGGTTACTGTAGCCTTATATCACCTGGAGCAGAGTCATAGCAATGATCCTTACTGTATTTGTGTTATTCTTTTCTTTCCAAGATCTCCCATTCTTCCCTTACCCAGGCAACCTGGGTTAGGGAAAGCAGACCAGTGGATTTATTCAGCATCAATATCAATGTCACTTCAGGACTGGCAGGTGGTGGTGGGGGGCAATTCAGGGTAGCCAAAGCTCTACCTGCCTGAAAGCTATGTGCCTCTACTCTCTGCCTGCTGCATTTTGTGTCACATGTTCATGCTGTTGTTACATGCCAGTTACTGGTCAGTTATTGTAAATGCTAATTATTCTGCCTGCTGGTATTTAGCATCACTTCCTTGCTGTAGTTAAGTAAGCAATAACCCATGACAGGGTATGGGGTTACTGGGGACTAATCAACACCCTGGGTGTGTTGTGAGGCATGAGGGCGAAGCCCGAGTGTTCTCATAACACTCAGGGTGTTGATTAATTCCCAGTAACCCTGAACCCTGTAGTGGGTTATTGCACTTATAACATGGGCTCTGACAACTTTCAAATATTTTCTTTACTTTTTGAGAAATATCGGAAAGTGTCCCATTTCAGTTTGGTATCCTTCCACTGAAATTGCCACTGAATAAAGTAGTCCCTGCAGCTTCCTTTGCTTTATTTAGTTGTTTTTTCTCACTCTGGCACAATTTTCTGAGTTCGAACACTTAGTAACTCCTTCTACACTTTCAGCAACTTAGAGAAACACAGATGTACCTCAGTTGTTGGTAATCGGTGACCTGACCGGTCAACATTCTACATTGCCAGTGCTGAGCATTCTCTTTGGAGTACTTGTTCTAGAATATAAGATTTGTTTCAACAAATTACGTGAGAAAGTACAGTTTCCACTTGGGCGGTGGGTGGGAAAACAAATCTACTCCTCTACACTAAATACCATTTTTCAATATTGCACCTTCTATTTTGAAGTTTTACACTGATCGCTACGATTTTACTGTGACCATTTGGGTGGGTGGGTGGGTGGGTGGAGTCGAGTTCGGTGCACTGGCAGTTCATACACAGTTTAAAACTGCCACTCCTTCAGTTTTTCTGTGGTGCTCAGTGCAACTGTTGCCATGGAGAAGAGTTACCGACTCGGTTCACGTACTGGGGACGGAGTTCGGGAGTTAAGCTACGGGGAGGACTCCCGCCGTCAACAAGTTCGACTACCCGACCCATACACCTTACAGCTAGACGTGAGTAGGGATTTTGGCTAAGACCTACTTGCTCTAGCTATTGGTATGTCAGTGATTAATGTATGCCCCACATGACACTTCTTGTCCAGAGAAACTTCACACAGGGAGCCCATGTTATAAGTTACAATAATAAATCCCTTTAATTCACTGCTTATATCATACTGTCTAGTGCTGGGTGTGCTGCTACATTACCTTACTGCCTCTCTGTTTTGTCCACCCACAGTGCTTCATTTATTGTCCTACCAATCCGGGTGCAGCTGACATCATCTTTCACAGTACTAGTATTGGTTGCCACCCCTCCTGGGTAAAATCCTTACTATTAGCTTACCTCCATCTTGGTGTAGCTACCATACTTCTTCACCCTTGGTTCCCCTCTTCTGAATTTACTATGCCCCCCAACCCCTTTCAGGCCTCCCTTCTGGGTATAGCCTACTGTTTTTACAACTTCCATGTGCCTGCTCTATTATTCAGGGCAATTGCATACAACCTATCCATCATGATGGTTATTACCCTTGTTCTCCTCCCCCTCCTAGTTCCCCGCTCCCTCCCCTACCTTCCTTCCACTCCCCTCTCCCTTCTGTCTCCTTTCCCCCACCCTCTCCTCTCCCATCCTCCCTTCTGTTAGCCTCCCCCCCTCAACACACACCCTCTGGCCTCCTGGGTGCAGCCTCCTCCCTTCCTCCTGGTCCACCTTAGCACACTCAGGAGCCTCTGCCACTCCCTCCCTATCTCTCACTCCCCTTTCCCTCCTGCTACTTTACTCAGATGTCTCATATGCTCCCTTCAGCTTCTCATCTGCTTGCTGCTTATTCTATCAGGTGATGTTGAAGTCAACCCTTGTCCTACCCAGCCAACTGCCTCTCCTCTCCCCAAAGGGTTGAGAATAGCCCTTGTTAACATCTGCATTCTGTCTCCCCCTCCATCCCAAATTGACCTTCTACAACCCCTAGTGGTAAACCTCAAGCCTGATGTCTTGGTGATTTCAGAGTCTTGGCTGTTCCCCAAGATCTCCGATACTGCCATAGTGATCCCTGGTTTCTCAATTGTCCAACAGGACTGTACTAAGAGGGACAGAGGCATGGCCATCTGTTTGTCTTCTGGCACCCAGTTTCAAACTTGTGCTGTCTGTCTTCTCCCCCTGCACCTATACGATGCAACTCCTGAACTCTTCACTGTCTCCTCATTCAGTGCTGGAGTTTATTGCTGCCTGTCATATCCCCTCAGTCTGTCATTGAGCTCCTCATATCACCTTGTCCTCCTATGCCTCCTCCTCTGGTGAGTTGCTTATCCTAGGTGATTTCAACTTCAATTGGTTCTTATCCTCCCATTATAAAGTATGCCAAAACATAAAATCACTCCCGCTTGCCCAGCTGATCTAAAATCCCACCAGACTCAACCCCAAACCACTTCCTTCTGGACTGGATCCTCTTCTCCCATCTCCACAACATTGTGAATGCTTGTATCTTCCTTGACGCCCTTAGTGACCATTGTATGGTCTACTGCATGCACACAATCCACCACCCACTCTCCCCTAAATTCATCCAGCTTAGATCCTTTCACTCGCCTGGATCTATCCTCATTACTTGCTGACCTGATGGCAACTGGCTTGTTCTCCATACTAACAGCCAAGTCAAGTCAAGTCAAATTTTATTGGTCAAAAAATCATGTCATTACAATTAATACTAACAGTCAAAACATTAATACAGCTCTTGAGTTCATTAATTCCAAATTCCTGTCAGTTTGGAATTATCACACCCCTCTGCAGAAATCTCAAGTCCAAAGTTCACACCTCCCTTAGATCACGACAGATTTGTTGGCCTGTCACCATGCATGTGACCTTGACTGGTGATCCCTCAAGTCCACTGGCTCTCCATCTGATCTTGCTAAACATAAGTTGCTTCTTAATGCCTGTATCAGTTACTAGATTTGCATTATGCACCCCTCAAAGTTCTGAAAGGTCCTACATGCACTCTTCTCCCTGCCCTCCCATGCCCCTCCTCAATGTGGGTGACTCCCTCATCTCGGATCCTGCTGCAATCAACTCATCTTTGATCTCCTTTTTCAACAACTGTGCTCTTTCCCACCACCTTTCCAACACCCCTTCCCCTTCTGCTCCAACTCACTCCCCCCCACCCACCATCCTTTCTCCTTCTCCACTACCACTTCCTCTTTGACCTTCAAGGCCCTGCTTGCTCTTAACCCACACAAAGGAGGGAGACCCAATGGCTTTGACCCCAAACTCCTTCTCTCTCTCTCTCCACTCTGGCATTCGCCCTTTTCATCACCCACCTCATCTATGGCTCCTTGTCACTTGCCTCAGGCAACTGTCATCACCCTTCCCAAAGGGGAGGGGGAAACCGTTCCCTCTCTGACAACTACCATCCCACCTCCTTCCTTCCCTTCCTCCTTCCTGGCTACACTTCAGGAACACCTGATCCTTTCCAACTCTCCCCTTTCCTTGATGACTCCTGCTACTTCACTCCCTTCCACTTTGGCTTCAGGAAATCCCATTCCACCACCACCTTCCTCTTTAAGCTCACTGACTCTATCCTTTCTGGCATTGACCAGGGGCTGGTCAACTCTGCTATCTTTGTTGATCTGGCCAAAACCTTTGACACCCATCCTCTTAAGCAAGCTAAAAGCAGCTGGATTGTCCTCCTTGCTTGCTGACTGGTTTCGCTGATGCCTTGAGGGTAGAACCCAAGCTATCTGTATTGGTGACGCCACCTCCCCTCCTCTGTCTATCTGCTCTGGCATCTACCAAGGATCCGTCCTTGTTCCCAACTTAGTCTCCATTTTTCTAAATGACCTTCCCTTTGCCTTCGGCTCTGCGTCCATTCATATGTATGCGGACAATATGGTTCTCTACGCCTCTGGTTCCTCTGCCTCTGACCTTATGACTTGTCTCCAACTGGATTTTAATGATATCCAGCACTGGTTGTAGGCCAATCAGCTGTCCTTCAATGCCAAAAAGCAGTCTCTATGACCTTTGGCACTAGGCAGAGACTTGCCAAGTTCTCTCCTTTCCCCTCCTTCCAGACCCTTGATGGTATTGTGATTAAAGATGTTTCCTCCATTAAATACCTTCAGATATGGGTGGATTGCCATCTGGACTGCTCTACTCATCTGAACACCATCCACAAGAAGCTGCACCATAAACTTGGGGCACTTTACAGGAACAAAGCAAGTATGCTGCTTCCTGCTGGTAGAAAGATTGTCACGAAAATGATTCTACCTATCTTCGACTATGGCACACTGCAACAGTGTACATAGAAGCAGTCAAAAGGATAGCATCATCCACCAGATCAATGCAAAAAAAGGATTTATTTACTTACAATTTGGTGTAAAAAATCCACAGTGCCACAAAGGGTACAAACACAACTCACAGGATGGCCCGATCGGTTTCGTGCATGTGCGCTTCGTCAGGGATAGCCTTCCAGATCCACTCTTACACATAAATAGGAAATCATTTAAAGTGACAGTGCACCATATAATAAAGTGAATAAGGAAAAAGATTACAAAAAACGCATAGCAATATAATTTTGTATATTTGATTGCCAAATGCTAATCTTATATAAGAATAATAAATAGTCTAATTCCAATACAAAATCTGCTAAATCCAGTCCAGCGCTAATAATTAATAATAAAGGACTAGAAATACATAGCTTAAATAGTAGTTTGAAAAACCTATACATATATTATAATATAAATACTGAAAGTCCTTTTATTGCCATAGGAACATTACCACTCTACAAAGCCATGTTTCTCCACTGTTCCTCTTGGCTGTTTAAGCTTTGTATTTAAAGTCCTTTATTATTAATTATTCACTAAAAATACCACCAACAGCTTAATTTGGTTCAAGGTCAGTTGGCATTCATCTGTATCCCCCTTCCCTGGGTCGTGCCTGAAAATAGGCAGGATTTCTCTAGTGCACTTACCTGGTCAACAAAAACTAAATAAATAAATAAATAAGTAAATATATCCTTTTTTTGCATTTATCTGATGGACAGTGGCATTCTTTTGACTGTTTCCGTTGTACATTGTTGTACTGGCACGTCAGTCCTTGAGCCACCCTCCTTGTTGTGCTTTAACATTGTACATAGCACAGCCCCCAAGTCCGCCCTTCCTAGACTGGATCTCCTTTTCCACTCCTTCTGCCACTTTGCCCTGGATTGCCTTCCAAGAACCCACTACTATTCACTGTATTTCTCTCTCTGTCTTTACCCTCCCTGGATGCCAGGAACCTCGCTCAATATACCACCTTTGTTGCCAAATTCTGGCTGGGCTCCCTCTCCCCAGCGTTTGCTCCCTCCTCTCTCCCCCGCCTTCTACCTTCTACTATGTCTACTATTATGTCACATCTCTGACACCCGCTCTTTCACTCTCTCATCTGCAAAATCCTATGCTGGGCAAGCTGCTTTCTCCTCCGCTTCTCCAAACCTTGGAGACCCCCTCCCTGTTGCTGTTTGCAAAGCTCCTTCTTCCATATCACTAAAATCCCTCCTCAGTGACTTCACTACTGTGTCCTGCAGTTTCTGCTGATCCTAGGCTATTTCCACTGCTCCTCCGTCCATACTACTCCCTCCTTCTATGACCCTGGTTTCTTTGTCCACTTTTCCCTTTGACTAGTCCCCCATTATATTCGCAATCTTCCTGCACTCCCTCATGTTGCTGCCAGTTGCACTTTGCAGAGCTGTGGCTATTCGATATGCTATGTTTTGTTTTCTTTTTTTGTGCTTCCTCTCAATCGTCTGTTGCGTATCACTGCATTCTCCACATCCCTTTTCCCCACGACACATCTGGCAATGAGCTGTTAACTCAGTATGCATTTCCCGATGAACCTCTTGGAATAAATACAGTCTGTGCCCTGTCTGTTCCCAGCTGGCTCCAGTATGAATTTGGAGGGTTGAAATGTGACCATGGTTCCTTTAAGGGCTAACACAACACTCTGCTGCCTCAGCGCTGGGTCAGTGTAGCAAGGAGTCTTATATTGCAAGGTTGTGAACATCTAAATGCACATTAATAAATCATTTATGTGACATCAGCCAATCAGCACTCAGAACTACGGGGGCTCTTGTGCTGTGTACAGTAGCCTTCCTGTATGGGGAGTGTTAAGGGGGCACATTCCTTTTAACATGCATGGGGCAGGAGCATTGCGCTCAGTTTTAAAAATAAGACACAAAACAAATCAAAAACTTATATATTTCTCTACCCAGCTCAAGTGATTTATAATATGTTTATGAGTGCAGAGGGGTGCTTCTTATTGAATAAAAATATTCTTTTATGCCATTTGGGACTGACAGAACCACTCATCACCACTCTGTGGTCCTCTCACCCAAACAGTGTGGGAGATGCCAGTATTCAATAAAAGACACCCCCAGTACATATGAACATATGAACATACAAAATGCCAGTAAGAGAAGGTCCTGATGGTCTATCAAGTCTGCTCTCTGACGAGCTCATGAACTCTTGTTACATGCTGTGCTGACCCTCCCTCCCCCGTTATCCTGATCTTCCCCTTCCCATACTTTTAGAATACCCCTCAAAGCTTAGGGTACCATGTCAGGTAGACCACATAAGTGTCCTGATCCCACTAGGGCATGGAAGTAATTTTATTCAAAACCTGTTTTAATTACATAAATTAATTTTGTAAAGGAAAACGTGCTTGCTGCCTGGTGACTGACCACACCAGTTGGGAGCATATAACCTTTTTTTACCTTCAACGCAGCAGTTAGTGTTTTGCACAGGATAAACCCCAACAAGAAAAGATCTAATACTGCTGTCAATTGGTGGACACTGACTGACTTGTACTTTAGCTTTTGTATATACTACACTAAGCCTGTTTGATAAAGTTCTTCATTCTGGAAGGAGCAGGTGACTTGCAATTTTCTTTGCTTGGGTTTCCCACATACATCATTCACGCTCTGCTTCTGAGCACAGCTTGCCTTGCATAACAACCCTGACCCAGCTACAACTAAAACAGAATAACAAGCAAAGGCGAAACTACAACATCATACATCATGCATATCTCACTTGGCCATCACCGACTTCGTTGTTTTCAGGTTTGCAAGGTCAGGGAAATTACTTCTAGGAATGGTTCAATGGCAATGATTAATCATTTAGGACTTCTCACACCAGCCCTCTCTTCAATGCTGTGCCTTTGCTGCCCGATTAGCACAGAACTTCTAATCAGTGCTGTCATATATATATTTTTTATAGCCTACTTAAAGGGCATGTGTGAAAGTCAGATCTTGCTGGAGCTTGCGTAATCTAGGAAAATGTGGCAAAATAACAGCAGATCATGATTTGTTTAAGGTGATTTTATCCAGACCCACATAAATTTGGCACAGCAGTATTGGGGGCCCCCACAAACAATCACAAAAAGTGCAGTGGTGCTAAACAGAGTATGAAACAGGTAGGGAAAATGAGCAGACTAGGTGGGCCAAACGGTCCTTATCTGCCATCAAATTCTATGTTTATATGTTATAGAACAGATATTTAATTATAGTGCTACCACCTATTTTTGCCATTTGCAGTGCTGCAGCAATTTCACAAGGGGAGGGCCTCCCTCAGGACAGTGTCACCAGGCACCATATTTAAATAAGGAGATGCAGATGTTATGGGGGCGCAGCTCTAGGAAAATTGAGAGTAAAAATAGCCAGAGCTATGAAAACTGAGATAAAAAACAAATGAATCTTGATAGATCATGGAATATTTAACGGGAAAACAGCTGGATCCTGTTCGATCTAGGAAAATGTAGCATACAAATAGCCAGATCTTTTTAGATATAGGAGGATTCAGGGTAAAAGTAGCCTGATCTTTGAAATATTTGTGTAAAATCAGTCAGACCCTCCTGCCATAGTTAGAAAAACATAGTGTAAATGTAGCCAATGGGAAAAATTAGTGTAAGCACAGCCAGACCTCTGAAACTTTATTGGTAAAACAGCTGTATCTAGGAAAATGTAGGTTAGAAATAGCTGGAGTTTGTCAGATCTAGAAATATTTAGTGCAAAAACAGCCAGATCTATGCATAAAAACCTATTCATTTATTTGTAATTTTTAAAAATATTTTATTTTTGTTGATTTTGAAATTGTGTATAAACAGTTAAAAACCACATTGAATTCAACATTGTGCAATTCTGGTAGTAATAACTGCCATGACAGTCAAAATAGTTTTACAGCAAGACTACAACTCACTCTAACAAAAGGCTCCTATGCCCACCCGTATATCTGCCAGCTGTTGTAAATAACAATAAAATAAACAACACTCTTGTATGATCCTTTCTGTCTAGTACATAGTGAATTCTCTTCAACTGTTTTAAGTTCACTCTGTGGTACAGATGAAGTGTCTGATTATAGCATAGGCAGTATCCAAGGCTGCCAGATTTCCATAAATTTGGAAGTGTGGCATTTGAGTGCGTATATTAGTTTCTCCATTTGGTATAATTTATTGACAATGTCTATCCAATGTTTCAGCTTTGGAGGGTCCTCCCGCAACCACTGCCTAGAGATGGCTTCATGAGCTGTGACCAGGAATATATAGAATAAAACTGAGAATTACTTGTATTCTAAACTCTCATGGGGGAATATGGAGCAGTACTAATCTAGCTGGGGGGGGGGGGTGGCTGTACAAACACCTGATGTACAGTATATGGGAATCAATTTCAGCTCAGTACTGGGTATAACAAGGGCAAGACTAAACAATATGGGTCCAATCTGCTTTGTGTTCTTCACACCTCCTTCAGCAGTCCTCCCAATGTTCCCTCATATAAGACGCCAACATTGCTGGTGTCCAGAAGTACTGACTATGGCACTTTCATGAAAATTCTCTCCAAAATGTGAGGATGTAATCTTTATGGTCAGTGAGGAGCACTTAGTACAGTCTTCCCCATTAATACTGTATCTAATCGAAGGTCTCTCTTCCACCTGTTTACAGTTAACATCTGACTTTTTGCAGCTCTAAAAGTTCTCTGTAAAAAGTTCCTATCAAGTGTCCCCATCTACCCCCACAGATAGCGCCCATTAATATACTGCTTAATAAGTTTAGGGGTTCTGGTAGTTTACACGTAGCCTGCCTTGCTTTAATAAGTAGGAACATATTTGTAAGTAACAAAAGTGTTCTTAGTTAGTAAAACCATATCTGGTCTGAAGGTCGCCCAATGGGAGAACTCTATTCACATCCAAAAACTGAAAAATGTGGCCCAACTCCAGTTGTCTCCACCTAGGGAAGGTGTGGTCAGTATTAAACTGAGTGAAGTTGGTATCATAGGCCAAATCATGACATAGAAAAAAGAGAGTCTGAAAGATAGGCAAGGCTCCAACCTTTCTCCATATATGCAACGTGGTTGCTGACCCAGGCATAAAGTCCCATAATGGTGGAAGTACCAAGGGATGTGGAAATAAATATTGAGAAATGTCATGGAGGTAATTTAAATGAAACTCAGCAGTATATGCTTCCAAGAAGGCATATTCGTTTATTTGTAATGTTTGACCAGGAAAGGTACACTAAGCTGTGATAGTTGGTTTCTGTGTGCATCCAGTAGGGTTACATGGATCTCTTTTATTGATGGGGAATAATGGCCATAACACTGCGGGAAACTCCCCTATTCTTTGATAAGTGCCATGAGATCTTTAACATACACCTGAACAGTGACCAGAGATGGGCAGAAGGGGCCTCGGTTTAACATCTCATCTGAAGGATGGCACCTCAACAGTGCAGGAACCCCCATCCCCACCCCTATTGCACTACAGTGTCAGTTCTGAGCATTACCCCAAATACCTGGTGTGGGGCTGGACCCCCAAGGTGAGTGTGCAACCTACTGAACCATTGTACAAACCACCAGAGCTACAGTATAAAAATGTATTGTAAAAGTGGCCAGGTGCTGCTGGAGCTAGGAAGATTTAGCATAAAAACAATAGAATCAGTAAAAAGGATAGTGTAAAAACAGCCTGGCCCTGTTAGATGTTGGAAACTGTAGTGTAAAAATAACCAGATCCTGACAGATCTAAGAAAATTATTTGAAAAAAACTGTCAGATCCTGCATTTTCCCCTATATTTTCTTATGTTTGGCAGGATCTAGATTTACAAGAAGCAGTGAGATATAAGTGTGTTTGTGCTGAAGTCATATGGAGGCAGGTTCCATTAAACTAATGAAACCAGTGCCTGTCTGCTTTACACTGAATTGTCCTAGACCTGGCAGTATTGAGGAACCAGCATTTTTTGCATTACCAGTAAATTTAATCTGGAACCAGAGGGATATGGGCAGTGTTGTGCTATATGGATCTAGGTAACATTCTGCTAAAAAAAGAATGCAGTAGGATTCAACTGTTTGTACTAGAGGTGTGCTGAACCTGTTAGGGTCAAAATGAACCGCTTTGAAATTTGGCGGCTTGATTTCAGTTCAGCCAGAGCTGAACCTTGGTGGTTTGTCTCGGCTTAGGCTAATTCTTTTATACTGCTTTTAGGGGAAACTAGCATTCAGTGCACCAGTCTGCCTCTAGTCCGATGCCTGTCAGTCAGCTGATTGCAGACTAGTGGATTCGCCGTCTGCTGAGCAACTCGCTTGCCTATTAGGTCATGCTGCTGGCTACCTGCACTCTTCCTCTGGTCACAGAAGCTGCTGAAGTGTCCACTAGTGCTTGAGTTACAATGCCTTACATCACTCAGAACTGTAGGGAATTTCTTGGCCAGGGTTGTGCAAGCAAATCTCGTGTTGTTTAAATTTGTGCCTTGCACTCATACTCTGCAGAGTACATATGCACGTGAAGTGCATGAATTATACTCTCGTGCAAGTGGCGACATATTAGGGTTGAGTTAGTGTTTGTGCTAAAACTCTTATTTTTGACAGCCTATAAGATGGACGTCTTAAGGATCTAGGGTTTTCAGACTAGGCAGACATCCTCTCAGTCCAAGGCATTAAGTGTATGCCAATGTTCAAAACAACTGGTTCAGTAGTTTAACGTTTAAGTGCTGTGAAGTGCCGAAATTACAGAAATACTACAATTTTAAGATGCTTTCATTGTACACAGATAGCAAAAAAAAAAAAAAAAAAGCCAGAAAACTTCAGAATAAAATAAATGAAAAAAACACAATGGTTTTTCCATTCATCCATCCAATCAGGTAGCCCTGTGCACAGGTGCCGTGATTGAGTTGCCCTTTTTGAAAGTGCGCAATCACGGTTGCCCTGCACATGGATATCCTTCCAAGTCAATCAGAAGGAGAAAAAAACCCTGTCCTTTTCCCCGCCTGCTACTATTACTTTGCCACCAAAACACGAATACTTCTCTTTTTTATGTTGGCTTACGCACATGCACATGCAACATCTTGTGGTACTAGCACATTTCAGAGGTGTGTCAGTGTTGTGGTGAATGCAGGGGATGCTTTAGCGGGTGTGCCCCTCAACCACCAACTAGTGAGCATGCTGCCGATGACAGCAGTTTCAGACAGAGCCATGGAGTTGAAATGAATCTGCTGCTGCAATCAGAGACAGGCTCGTCATTGCAGCGACACGCCTCCATTATGTGCCTTTCCTGGTGAAACATTTCAATAAATAAGGCAACATCTGCTGTCTGCCACACAGTCCCCAGAAAGCTGACATGGGGTGCCCAATCCCCCCACATTATGTGGCACACCATAACATGGCGGCTACTGCCGTCCGCCGCAGACTCCGGAAAAGCCGACATTGGGGTGCCCAATCCCCATGTTAGCATCCCCCCTCTTAGTGTGTCTTTCCTGGTTAAACAGTTTCTCCTTTCCTTTCCAACACTGGGATGCCCATTTCCGGTGTTGGATGCACCCTCCATCTATACACCTTGTTGACATCGAGGTGCCCAATCCCCGTGTTGGCATCCCCCCCCTAGAATTTTGGCACAGTGGGAGCCCACCCCAGTGTGCCTATTTTTTCTTTTTTTTTTGACCTGTAAATGAAGAAAACCTTCCCTCGTGGTCTTTATTTTATTCCCCTGCAAACAAGAAAAAGTCCACTGTTGTCTCCCTCATCCCCCCATCCCCACCCTCCCTCTGTGCACCCCTGACCCATACTTACCTCCGGAAGTTGGGATCTATGATCTTCTGAACCAGGGCACGCCTGCACTCTTCAAAGCCGAACTGCCAACTGAAGAAATGACAGTAAACTTTGTAATGGGAGGCAATTGGGTGGGGGAGGGGGTTCAACTTAGTCTGATATCTTAGCCATTTTTTTGAACATGGGGTTCTTGGGACCCCACCTCAAGAACACATCACTGTCATTTGGTTTTGTGGTCCCAAAAGGTGATTTTGTGGTCACTGCTCGCAATCACCTTTCAGGACTGATTAACAAAACAACAATGTCACTGTTCATGAGGAGAGGTCCCAAAAAGTCCATGTTGCAAATTTGGTGAAAAAATTCCAAAAAATTACTGTATTACGAGCGTGTGTTGTGCAGTTTCTACGCACACTCATAACTTTTCCAATTTTTAATATTTTCTCTCTAGATTTTCAACATTGCCATTTTTTCTTACCTCCTTATGAACAGTATAACTGTCATTTTTCACATCCTTCCTGAAACATGTTTTCACACCTGTGGCACAGAATGGCACGGTCGCTGTGGGAAATCAACTTTCTGGACAGATTACAAAATCACAGTGCCACTGTTCATGATGATTGGTTCAAAAAGCCTATGTCAAAAATTTGGTGAAAAAATTCCAAAAAATTATTGTGTTACAGGCATGCGTTGTGCAGTTTCTACACACATTCGTAACTTTGCCAGTTTTTCATATTTTCACTCCAGATGTTCAACATTACCATTTTTTCACACCACCTCAGGAACAGTACAGCTGTCATTTTTCACATCCTGCCAGAGATGTGTTTTCACACCTGTGGCACCAAATGGTGCAGTCGCTGTGCAACACTACCTTTCGGGATTGAGTCATGAAATGATAGTGCCACTGTTCATGAGGTGGGGTCACAAAAATCTCATTTTGAAAATTTGGAGCAAAAATACCAACAAATGGCCGAGGCGTTAGGGTTTCCAATCATAATGCCCTATTCTGTGGAGACTGACAAGTGTTGGGGGTGTAACTTGGGATCGTAGGCCGTAATGCTCAAGCCATTCCACCCCCACCCTGCAGTCAGTGACAGGCATCAAGGTGTCCCTTGGAGTCTTTGGCCCCAGTGTTCACCTCATTCTCCTATACCGCACCCATCTCAGTGTATTTCCTTATGGAATGGGCTGAATATAAGGCCCGAAGACCCCAAGGCACACCGCGACACCTGCCAGTGTCTGCAGGGTAGGGTGAGGTGAAATGGCGGTCTAACGAGCTCATAAAGGCCACTCAGTATAGCATACAGGTTAGAGTAACATGCTGTGAATTAACTTGGTACATCCAGTAGACCTGGGTTTGATTCCCACAACCTACACTTGCATACTGTGTGACTCTGTGTCACTCACTTAAACACCCAAAGCTCCTGGGTCACCCCTGAAAACAGGCACTTGTGCCTAGTGGGCATTACCCTATTAAAAAATAATAAAAAGAAAAAAAAACCTCTCCTTTCAGACTCATTGATTTATTAGCTTATTAGGCCTCTCAATGGTAATATTGTAATACAACCTTGTGTACGAGACTTTGCTATCAGATATTTTCTTTCTATCTATCTATCTATCTATCTATCTATCTATCTATCTATCTATCTATCTATCTATCTATCTATCTATCTATCTGTCTGTCTATCTTACAACATTTTGCTATCAGATATTTTCTTTCTATCTCTCTGTCTGTCTACCTGTCTGTCTGTCTGTCTGTCTATCTATCTATTTCTCTCTCTCTCTCTATCAATACATCACGCACATTCACACAATACAGGCCATTTTTTCAAACAGCTCCAAATGCTGCTAGCCCTGGGTCCACTAAACGTATGGCGCACGGGGCTTGTGGCACTCTTCTGACCTCTGATTCTGATTTTCTATCTGCTGCGCCAGTTGCTATGAGTTAGACCAGCTTTTTCTGGTCTAGCTTACAGCAGTCCTGGGTACCCTTTTTAAGGGGTTTGCACCAAATATTTGGCACAAACTTCTGCAAATCAAATACAGAGTCAGAACTGCCAAAATTGGGCACAGTTGCAGCAAAGGTGTTTGGTGCAGCTGCACCACAAAAAGAGTTTTATGCAGGGATTGATGCAAGCCCTGTGTCGCCCTTTGAAAATTGGGCCCCACATGTTTTGAGGTAATGGGGCAGGTAACAGTTGTTATCATAGAATCAGAATTTGTTGGCAGAAAAGGACCTTTAGGCCCATTTTGTCTACCATGTTTTCCCCACATATTACTACACCCTGGACCCTATTCAGTCTTGCGTGCCTCTTCCTCCTCTCTTTCCTTTACTTAGTATGCCCATGTAGCTATCTCATGCATGCTTGATGCGCCCCACTGTCTTTGTCCCTGCCACCTCGTCTGGCAAGCTGTTCCAAGTACCCCCAATCTTACACATAGCCCCCAGGTTTCCCTGCCCCCAGGTGCATGACTTTCCACATTTTTGGCATTGAAGTCCAACTGCCACTCTAGACCTCTCCTCTAGTTTTCCCAGGCCCCTTTCCATTCTCTTCACCCCTTCCTGGGTGTCCACTCTGTTGCAGATTTTTGTGTCAGCTGCAGAGAGACAAACCTTCCTCTCCAGATCCTAAGCAATGTCACTTATAAAGACAATGAAGAGGACAGAACCCAGTTCCGATCCCTGTGGCACTCTACTGGTTACTTTCTCATCCCCGAAGTGACTTCTGTTTACCACCATGATTCTTGTCTTTCAACTGGTTTGTGACCCAGCTAACTGCCTTCTTCCCAACCTCTGAGTTGCTAAGTCTCTTTATTAACCTCTTGTGTGGCACAGTGTTAAATGCCTTACTTGTGTCAAGATAGGCCGCATCCATTGCCTTCCCCTGATCCACCTCCCTAGACTCCCAGTCAAAGAAATCTATGACATTTGTTTGACATGACCTCCCCTGCTGTGAAACCATGCTGCCAGTAGTCCTGCAGTCCATTTGACTCCAGGTACTCCATCAGCCTTTCCTTCAGCAGGGTCTCCATTAATTTCTCCACCACTGATGTGAGACTGGTCTGTAATTGCTAGCCTACTCCCTGCTTCTGCTCTTGTGCAGAGGGACCACACCGGTCCTCCTCCAGTCCTCTGAAAGTACCCTGATCTCCAGTAAGGTCCAGAATAGTATTGCTAGAGGGGTAACTAGCACCATGATCAGTTCTTTCAGTACCCTCGGGTGAATCCCATCTGGACCCATCACCTTGTTTTCCTTTAGGGCTTCCAGTCCCTTTTAGACTCTCTCCTTTGGGAATGGACTTCTGTCCACCGCACCCTCTGCCTGCTGATACATGTTGGCCCATCCCCTCCTCCCTTCCATTGTGAATACCAAGCAGAAGTACTCATTTTAGCTTTTTTTTTATCTTCTTCTGCACAGTCCCACCCTGCTCTCCTGACTTCACTACCCCATCCCTTGCTTTCCTCTTTTCACTCACGTACCTGAAGAAGGTCTTGTCCCCCTTTTTGACCTTCCTGGCAATCCTCTCTTCTGTTTGGGCCATAGCTGCCTTCACCCTCCCTACTGCCTCCCTTTGTTTATTTAGATAAACCTCCCTGTCTCTGTCTAACTGGGTTTTCTTGTACTTCCAAAAAGCTGTTTTTTATGTCCCTTACCACCATAGCCACCTCCTTTGAGAACCATAATTGCCTCTTCCACCTCCTACCCTTGCTTACTTCCTTCAAACAACTTGCCATTGCCTAAGTTATTCACTCCTTGATCTTTTTCCATTGTGCCTCCTGACCCCTCAGCCATCCCGCTTCAAGGTATTTACTGAGGCAGTCACCCATTTCTTTGAAATTTGCCCTCTTGAAGTACAGGACTCTCGTCTTGGTGTGATTTTTCTCCTGCCTGATCTGTATGCAAAAACACACTGTACGGTGTTCACTTGTACTGAGTGGCTACCCACTGTGACATTTGCAATGCTGTCCCTGTTCATAAGTACCAGGTTCAGCACTGCCCATCTCTAGTGGGTTCCATAACCAGCTGCCTGATAAATGCTCCCTGAAGGGAGTTGAGGATGGCTCAGCTTCTTGATGTGGCTGTGGCCAGAGTGCTGTAGTCTACATCTGACAGATTAAAGTCCCTCACAGTCAATACCTCCCCTTTGCTTAGCAGTCTGCCAGTGTTCTCCTTCAAAACCTTGTCTATATCCTCCCCCTGGGTTGGTGGTATGTACCCCAACCGCACCAGATAAAGGCCCCCGACTCTGTCTCTAAGCCAACCCAAAGGGCCTCCAGCATTCCTTCTCCCCCTGGTGTCCCTGTATCTCCATGGCCATTATACCATTCTGACATATAACCCCCCCTTGTCTCCTGGTCCTGTCCTTCTGGAGCACGGTGTAACCTGGACTGGCCACATCCCAGCTGTGGTTGTTGGTGCACTGTGATTATGTTATGGCTACGACATCCAGGTCCGCCTCCGCAAGTATTGCTTCAAGGTCAGGAATTTTATTTCCTAGGCTCCTTGCATTGACACACATGGCTCTCCATTTCTTTTCTCCCTCCCTCTCTCCCTCCCCCTACATTGCTCTTCATTCTTGATTCCCTTCTTTACCCTTCCTTTGTCCCTGGTACTGTTCTCCACTTTTTTATCCCCCTTCTGTCCACCCACCCACCTTAGCTGTATTCTCAGCCTTGAATCCACCTCCCAAGCTTTCCACCCCCTTGTCCCTATGGGTTCCATGTCAAAATAGTGATTGGGGAACAGCGACACATGATAACGGTGCCGAACCCAAATCACGACCACTCTTGGAAATGTCAGTTTTCTGCGGGAGCCATCGTCCCCTGCACCATGCCTTGTGGGGGAATTTGCTCTCCCACACCTCCCTTAATATATATTTCTACTCCGGGGAGGACTCGGGATGAGGTGAACTGGACCGCTAAAAAAGTATTGGTGCTGTGGTTCAGTTGCCGTTATGTTGCTTCGCCATTTTGCAAGCACTATCATCACTGGATACTATCCCTACACCCCTCTACCCCTGGGGGATTTATTTCCCCTGGGATTCTCCTTTCTGCTGCTCCATTATCTGGTGCGGGGGAAGGGCATTTACTGCCACCCTCATTTTTTTCCTGTCTTCCCTCTTTGCTAGTTTAAATGCCCATTGAAATAGCATTTAAACCTGTCACCTAGGATTGCTACTTCCCTCCTGGATGAATGGGGGCCATCATCTTTATTCAGTCCTCTGTCCCCCCATGCAGAACCCAAGTCCACAAGATAGCCAGAACCCTTCTCCCTGCACCATGACTTCATCCAGTCATTGAAGGCCATGGTGTGGTGTTCCCTAGTCTCCTTCTGACTGTATACAGGTAGCACCTCAGTGAAGGTCACAGTGCAAGCTACTTGCTTCAACCCCTTTTCAGCCCCCTTAACCTTTCTTGCACCACCCCTGCTGTGTCCCTTGCCAGATCATTTATCCCCAGGTGGACAATAATATCCAGTTCCCCCTTCTGTTCTGCCACCCTAACGATCCTAAGGATCTTCTCTCCATCCCTCCATGCCGAGGTGCCAGGTTAGCACCTCACCTTCCTCTTGTCCTCCCATTCTGCTCCCAAATCCACTCCCCTAATGATTAGGTCCACCACCAGAAGTTGCTTCCTCTTCTGCTGGGGTGCTCTGCCAGTCACCTTGGGGCCTCCCCTACAGAGGACTCTAACTTTCTCCCTGGCCCCTACCATGGGTGCCTCTTCTTGGCTGTCCCATCCCACCAGAACAGTGAAAGAGTTGCGTAGTAACACTGGCTGAGGAATGTGTTCCTGACCCATCACCCCCACCCTTCTGGAGCTCACCACAGTCCACCTGGCCCTCCTGCTTGGCATCCTCTGAGGCAATGGTGGTAGACTTGGTTGTCCCTGCATGGAGAAGAGGTCCCCTAACTCCTAGCCAGCTTGGCCCCAAGTCTAGTGACCTCCTCCTTCAACCCAGAGAGGAGCATGCAAAATGGGCAGTACTTCAGTCTCCAAAAGGTCTCCCTGAGGACTGCTGCTCCACAGCCACCGAACTGCACCACTACCAGCATTCCCAATATTACACTTCCCAAGACCTGGAAAATAATTTGTTCCCTTACCCCAGATAAGTTATTTCTAGGTTTCCCTTTATTTGTTTAATTTACCCCTTGTTGCTTAACTCTAGATAGGGTTTTCTTTAGTTTTCCCCTTTTGCTATAAATGAGGCTTTTCTAACTTTCCCTTTTTTATTTAGCGTATCCCTTTGCTATCTGACCCTAGATAGAGTTTTTCAGATTTTCCCCTTCTGCTTCTTTCCCCTTGCTTACCTTTACACTATCTAGAGTGCTATGTCACTACCCGATTTAACAGTGTGTACAGTTCCTGTAATCCTTAACACAGGTGGCAACAAGTATACAGGTGGTTTATCTTACCTTAGTGAACTGGCAGAGTTCCCTGGTGCCTGTAGTCACCTGTGGATGCCTAAAATGCCAGTCATATCACTGTTCCACTCCTGTTCTGTTCCAATCACTTTCTGGGGCATGTAAGTGAACAGGATACATGAAGAGTGCAGCCTTTTATCCTCCCTGTAGGATCTCCTACAGGCAGGACTTCCTGCTGGGTTCCTGTTGGTCCACCCTCCTCAGCAGCTTCAGGTCCTCAATCTGGCTGAAAGTAGAAACAAAATGGAGCTGGGGAGATGTTGACACTGCCTTCGCAGATCACAGGTCCCTTCCCTTTAGCTGCCTCAGGTGTAAAGTGAGTTATCTTAGACAACATGAAAAGATATTAATATGTTTTCATGATGCTTTATGTCATCCTGGTATCTTTCCTTGTTACACTATGTTATAGTGCATTGTTAAATAGAAGTAGTAGCAGAACTCAGAATTAGCTATCCCAAACAAGCACAAATAGAATGCTGTGATTGACTAGCATCTGAATTGTACTCCTCGGCTCTAAGCCCTGTAGCAACTGCAAAAGATGCAGAAAATTAGTCACACATTGCATAAAAGTCTATATAAACAGAACATGACATGGCCAGCCTGACAGAAGATATCATATTTGTCTTCATTCAAGGCCAATGATAGTAAGATATCTCTCTGTTGGCTTCGCCACTCATGAGATAGCATAATACCATAGCAGTCTCATGAAGATAACATAATAACTTCATTCAGGCCATGTCATATCCCTTACCACTGGGGGATGAACTATTGCCTGGCAATTGTTATATTGCCTGAAGCGAAAGGCTGAGGGTACTGTAACTTTTGAAAGGCAATAGTATATCCTGAGAAGTCAGTATTTTCCCATTATATCCCAAAATAACTCTGGTCAATATCTGCTTTATAAAACCTTGCATGAGGAGTTATGTTGCTCCCCCACACTTCAAGTAAATGTACGTGTATTCTTAATTTTTTCCCCCTGTGCTTTATGTAGTGATCCTGTCATAGTCAATAGTCCTGTAGCTGTTAAAAAAATTCCATGGTGCAGTCTTTGGGGTGCCCACCCACCACTTTGACAACAAATAGGATTCTCTGATGTTAGTGGTCCCCCCTCCTCTCATTCTCCCCCTTTGGACGTAAAACAATTTCTCTTGTAGTCCACTTGTAATCCAGTGGCCCACCCATTCCTTCCTGATTGTGATAATCTCCTCCCTCCTACCCCCCACCTGCTTCCGTTATCATGAGATGGTTGCTCGTATTGATCACTGTCCTTCTGCCACAGTCTATTAAATTTGGGGTCAGGGAACACAAGAACTTCTCTGCTCTCTCCTGGTGTCAGTTACACCCATGTCTACTAGGCTGGTCAGCTGCATAGGTTCTCTAGCTCCCCACATCTTGAATATGGTCCGACACATTTCTTCTCCACCTTATTGTCCTGCATCAAATGGTGCAGCTGAATGGGCTGAACAGACATTCAAGAAAGCCTGGAAAAAACAAGGTTCTCAGTCAATATCTGCAACAAAGAGGTTGTCTCATTTCTTGTTCACCAATATGAACACTCTCACACCATCACAGAGTGAACACCTCAAGAAGTGTTCCTCAGCTGTCAACCCTGCACTCGGTTGTCATTGCTGAAACTGGACTTGTTCCCTACCATAGTGAAGAATCAGCTGCAACAGCCAAGGGGTCATGACAAGTGGCTCAAGCCGGTTTGAATCTTCCATCCTTTGGTGAGGGTGATGATTGTAGATTTCAGGGATCCCAAGTGTCTCAAGATTCCAAGCTTCATTCTTGAAAAATATGGACTGTATGCCTACAGAATCCTTGTGAGCCATAGCATGGTCCAAGTGCATGGATAACCTGTTGTCTTCAAGAGTTCCATCTGGTTCAGCAGACAGTGTCACTCTAGAAGAGGAGAGTGATTCCAAGGACTTTGCTTCTGCCCATGAATTCCATTGGGGTCTGCATTGAATAATCCTGAAGTTCTTGCTTCACAGGCAGCAGTTACTCCAGCCTGGAGATACCCCATGGGGTGATGAAGAGCACCACAGAGACTTGATCTTTAAGAAACTAGAATTAGATAGAATCCATGTCTGTAGTATAACTAGCCTTGCTACATGTTGTGTTATGTAGTTAGTAACACATTCTACCTGTGAGACAGAAAAATCCCCAGAACTTGTTTCTGGATCCGGAATAGTCTACTTCAGCTCAGAAGTTCATTAATGTTAATGCTAGACTATGTTTTATCTAAAAGGGAGGAGTGTAATGTACATGTAAGTAGCCAATAAGGAAGTAAAGGGGATGTCATGTTGATTATAGTTACTGCCTGTGCAGTCTGTAGTCCATGCCATGCTCCCTGTCCTGTTCGGTGGGCACTTGGGCAATAAAAATGATTGTATGAGCCAGCCTATTGGCACAGAGGGCTGACGCACTTCGAGTGCTTTAACACTCCCACACCACCTGGGTTTGGGAATGAACTTGAGCCCCAGGGATCGGCTAGGGGGAGAGGAGAAGGCTGGGAGGGGATTGAGCAGCCGCTGGGCAGCTCTGTTCTCCGAGATTAGGGAGATGAAGTATTCCCAGATCTTGGCTGCCTCTGAGTGGAGGCTCGGTGGTAGTGTTGGGTGAATGGGGGGCTGGTGCCGCTAGGCCAGATGGATGGATGGAGTCTCTGGTTCTGGAGTGCATATGCACCTCCACGCACATGTGTGACTGTGTTGCTGAGGCCCCAGAATGTAAGGGGAGAAAAAGGGAAAAGCACCATGTGTTTATTAAGCACTGCATCCAACACCTTAACTCCACTCTCTTTCAGTTCTTCAAGGACACCAAATCTGCAAAACTCCAGTTTCTCATCCAGCAGATCAGCAACCAACATGAGCCCTCGAGTCAGACACAACCTAACAATTTGGTAATTTTTATTCCTCCGGACCTCCCCCGACACAAGATGAGCAATCTCTCCTTAGCAAAGGTCTCTCTTTTGTGCCCACACCCAGACATCTTGACACACCCCAGGTTCAAGTTGATCTGTAGTGCTTCTATCGTAGAGTATGCCTTACAGCTCATTTTTCTAATGAGATTCCTCTTCCCACAGATGATGACAGTATCACCAGTGCAATCAATGATATCAATCCCCAGTGAAGTGCATGGACACCACCTCCTGGACGTTTTGCTGTTGTTGATTATTTTTGTTAGCCAATGCATGGAAAATACCACTAACTTCAATTTTCATTGTAGGCACAACCACTCCAACCTGACATCTGGTGAGCTTGTAGCCCTCAGATCTCTGCAATGTAGGAATGACATTGTTATTAAACCAGCTGATAAGGGAGATGCTGTTGTGGTCTGGCAAAAGGAGCTATACATCACTGAAGCCACACAGCAACTCTCTGACACCAGGTTTTATTCTTCTCTTCCCAAGGACCCCACTGCTGACTATCAGACTGAGGTCACCACCACCACCATCGCCTCTGGTATTGAAAACAAAGAGCTCCCTGCTTCTGCTAAGAGACTCATAGTTCGCAATCCCCGGACATCCAGGTTTTATCTCCTTCCCCAAATCCACAAAACAGGTAACCCTGGTCACCCTATTGTGTCTGCCTGCTCCTGTCCCACATCCCACATCTCTGCATTTTTGGACAGCCTCATGAGACCCCTCATTGAGTCCCTGCCCTCCTATGTTAAAGACACTAACCATGCTCTCCAGTTATTTGACAGGTTCAGATTCAGTGGCACTCATCAGCTCATCTTCACCATGGAAGTCAAATCTCTTCACACAATGATCCCCCACGATGATGGTCTGACAGCTTTGCAGCATTTCCTGAATAAGCGGGAAGTCCAGCAGCCAGCCACACACTCACTTACTGTTCTTACACTCGATGCTTTTTCTTTTAATGACAGTTTTTTTCAGCAGGTCAATGGAGTTGCCATGGGTACCAAGATGGGTCCCAGCTTTGCTGATCTGTTTGTGGGTCGGGTGGAGGAACAGTTTTTTCTCTCATTCACAGGGACTGTGCCTGAACTCTACAAACGCTACATAGATGACTGTGGGGGGCCACCTCCTGCTCCAGGGGACCCTCCAAGTCTTCTCAACAAGTTTACCACGGCCCATCCTTCCCTTTAATACACTGCTGAAGTATCCTCCTCTACACTGCCTTTTCTGGATATCTAACTGTCAGTACAGAACACCGGTCTGAGGACATAAGTTTATTACAAACCCACTGACTCTCACAGTTTCCTCCTCCACAGCTCCTTCCATCCTAAACATGTCAAGAATGGCCTGCCTTATTCACAGTTTCTTAGACTACGCAGGTTATGCAGTGAAGAGGATGATTTTGCTCAGCAGACCCAAATAATGCATAGTTTTTTTTATCAACATAGGATACCCTAAAAGCACAGTGGACAGAGCAATCTCCTGAGTCAGTAACATGCCCCTAACCTTGACCCCCATAGGAAGGATACTTCCACTCAAAAACAATGACAAATTCCAGTAGTGCTTCCTTTCCATCAGAGTACACCTTCTCTTCACAAGATCATCATCAGTAACTTTCCCATTTTGCAAACTGACCCCAACATTGATGCTTCCTTTACAGAGCCACCTACTGCCTCCTACCGCTGGCCACCCAACCTGTGGAATCTCCTGGTTAAAAGCAGCCTACCTACTCCTAACAGTTCCTCCCTACCAGGTACCAAACCTTGCAACAGAACTCGCTGCTACACCTGCAAATTTGTTTCTGGCGTGACTGAAATTTGGGGGCCTACAGGTGTTTTTCACATAACCAAGGAGTTCTCATGCACCTCCACTAATGTGGCCTTGTTTTTGGTTTAACATGTCTCCCCATCACCGCATATGATGGCCCTCAGGACTCTTGGGTCCCACACTGTGTGGATCCCTAGCAGTCTGATGGCAGGCGGAGTGGTAGATGGGACTGGGGGTCCTCAGGATCAGCCCTAAAGTTACAAGTAAGGTGGCCATTGGAGGCAAAAAGCTCTATAAAAAAAGATTACTGTATGAATCCCAACTCCTGCACCTCTGTCCATCTGTTCCATTCAGTATATTACACATTTTAAATACCCATCTCTCCTTCAGACTCCTACCCTTTGGAGCAAGAGCCCCTGAAACAGTCTAACTAGCATTATGAATGAAGCAACTGGTCCATCCCTCCCTCCTTCTCATGCTACTGCTCACTTCCATTTCTCACAATACTTACAATAATAATAATAATCTTAGAGTAGGAGTGCTTCTGACTCATGATCCATGTTTGGGGGGAACAACAGTCCAATGCCCAGCTGGTTGAGCCACCACTTTCGTTAACCCATGGAGCATGCCACAGTCCCTTTGACATACAGTAATTGCACATCAGGTAGAAGGGGGTGGGTCTGGTAGTTCAAACTGATTGGTCAGTGTGTGTCAGGCTACTATTCACCCAAATCATGGATTACGGGTCAAGAGGAGTCTTCTGTCAAAAAAAGGTATGTGGAGGTCTTGGGGAGCCAGGCTAGGGTGGGGGTATTCCATTTCAAAGAGGACTGCCCATCCAATCAAGGTTCTGCAGTTGGGAAGGGGCTTCTCTATAAACAGGTATTTGGGGGTTTTGTGTAGGTTGGGCAAGGAAGGGGTGATCTGAACCTAGGTTTTGTGCAACGTTGCATGGGCATTCAACTAGTGTTTCTTTATTAACTGAACCCCATGCTCCATGGACACTGGGATTCACTTTAATAATTGTTTTCTCTCTTTTTAAGTATTATAACTGGTCCAGAGTGAACTGGTTAGGTTAATGAAGTTTTGTTTATGAACTGGGGCAAGGCAATTGTAAACTCTTTGTCATTTATTGGGCTGTTCAAAAACTGACACCGATAGCTATGTGAATCTCTAAGAATTTTTTAAAAATAAATAAAAATCTTAAATATAAAAAAAGACAGGAAGCTGGATTTTCAGTGCCCATGGAAATCCCGCAGCTGTGGCATAAAAACAATGGAAGTGGGTTGCCACTTGTGGAGCCGCAGCTTTTACCGCAGCTGCAGTATTCTCAAAAGTGCAGCTGGTGTATGACCGGCTCCATGATTTTAGTTGTCCCAGATTGATTTGGCATTTTCCCTGTAACCCCATAGCAATTTTCCTGTGTTTTCCTGTAGAATACATTATTTTCTGTAGAAGCCAAATTGCTTTGCTTTCCTGTATAACCAATATAAGTTTGTGGAAACAACTTTCCTCTAAATGGCTCCATTTCCCTGTAAAATGCAGGAATCCCTGAAGATCTGGGATGGGAGCCCTGGATTTATGACTATTTGTGGACGATTTTTTGGCGCAGCTGCTGGTGGGACCAGGCATAACATCTCCTGCAGCTATGCCACCTGAAATGATGAAACTCTGAGGTGCAAAGGTTTTGTCCTGTAGCTGGGGCGGAGTCCCTGCCCCATTTGAAAATCCAGCCCAGGGCCTTTTTTTGTGAAGGTTTACGAATGTTCTGCTCTGGTAAGAGACACAACAACGAAGACCGTTGTGGCTATTGTGCTGTTTGTACTGGCAATATGCTTCAAAAAATGTTATAAAATGGTTGCCAAAAATCCTGTAATCTGATTGGTAACAAACCATTGATAAATACACCATAAACCAGAGTTCAGCACTTCTTTCGGCAGCCAAACTCAAGTACCAAGGGAAAAAAAAAAACACCAAGCTGTCAAATTCTGTACCCTCCACCTGTGCAAACTATTACATTTGTATAATAGTAGTCTATTCACATCTTGTCTCTAGTTTTGTAAACAAAGATGTTCAATACCGCATGATACAGCTGCTAAGCCCCCAACTCCTATGAAGCTTTCTATCAGTCAGTGGCTCAGCAAGGTCACTAGATGTGCATGCCAGTGTTACCACAGTAACCTCATAGAACTGCTGATTGATACAAAACTTCATATGAGTTAGCAACTGTAGCATGCAGTACTGAAAATGTTCTTTTAAGTAAAGGCAAGATAAAACTGATTAATTGTACAAAACTTTTATTTTGCACAGAGGGTTGGACTGTCAGGTAGGTTTTTCTCCTTTTTCCCACTTTTCTAAATGTTTCCAGGTCCCATTTTATAAGTGCAATATACCACTCCAGGGATGATGGGTTGCTGGAATAAACCATGACTTTGGAAGCCTGATGTCACTTGACTGCACCTCATGACTCCAACATCCATTTCTGTGGCTTATAAGCACTAGCCACACTCTGTCGTGTTTTGTTGCTGATTTACCTATTTTTTTTTTTTACTAGTTACAATATTCTTGTTTTTAAAAAGATTTATTGTTTTCCACACCAGAGTAGCCTTGTTTAGGTGAGACAAAAAATTACATGAGGGCCTGGTGGGTGTAGGGTGGTTTTAAGGTTGCCACCTTGGGAAAGCAAAAAAAAAAAAAAAAACTGCCACCTGCACTCCCTCTCCTTGCTAGCACCCGAGTCACACATCCCCTCCCCCAGAACTTGGAAGAATTAGTTGTTTGTTTAAACACACCATGTCTCCCGCTCTTCCCTCCCAGCTGCTAGCTACACTCATACAAGACACAGGCACCTAATCGAGTGTCAGATTAGTAGTTTTAACTATTAAATGCTGTACCTGGTACTGACAGCTTTGCGGCTCCTTGCTGGATCTCCCGTTACAGTAGCGGCTACACTGTCACATCAGTGATCACATGGACATCAATTGATTGCATGTGCATGTTGTAGCAGGCAGCACTGAGTATGCACAGGTGCAGAAACAGTTCATGTCACTGTAACAAAAAAAGGCAGATGAAACTGTTTCACCAGCAACCCATGGAAAAACTGGCCATGCCGGTTGAAAACTGCCCAGGTGGCAACCCTGGGTGGTCTTAAGATGGGTTTCAGGCTGCACTGTTTTGCCTTGCATTTATGTCACATCCAAGTAGGTAAACATGTTATTTTTGTTTTGTTTGTTTCTGTCCTCACAGTTCATCGCTCTGTTGCTCAGAAACTGGAAGAATGCTGTTTCACAACCCCAAGTGGCACTGCACTGACCACACAATTAATTTTTTTTTAATCCTGTGGAGTTCAGTGTTTGTCATTTAATGAAGGAGCTACAATTCCATTAGTGGGCCATTCAAATTTACTGATTTGGATAAGGTCAGAGCAGGATGGATCTGTTTGCCTGCACTGTTCTTCGGCACCTCAATTCTGTGCCCGTGCACTGCCTATGGGAAGCCTAGTTTGGGCCACTGCCAATAAGCCTCCGGTCAAACTCAGCAATGTTGACTAACAGTCTTCACTATGAAATGCTTAGGTTTTGTTTTGGTTTTTTACTACTGCTGGTACATTTTGGTCTTAGCCTGAGTAAATTTTCACCTTACAAACACATTCTGATGGGTAAACAGTCAAGTTGAGAAGGAAAATAGCTCCCCACAGACCTCCACCTCTCGAGTTAATTGAAAACTAGAGTAAGATTAGGAGTGACATATAGCACTGTTATCTGATCTGCCTGTTCTTCCCTGCCCTTGTTTATGTACAAATTCTCACATGTTTTTCCATACATTGGAGACTAAGGGGGAGATGAATGCTGAAATGGTCTGCAAAGTTCAGAACAACATCAAGGAAGTTGCATAACAAACATATTTGTTCCTGAGCAGGAGGTATGGGGTCATACTAGGGGCTGTTGACCTGAAAGAGAGGGGGAAGAGAGCTGGTGGTTTTTGCTCCTGGTACTTGCTGAGTCTCCAAGGAATGTAATAATCTGCTGCGCTGTGCACAGTTAACAACAAGAAGCTTGTGCAGTTACATAAGAGACCTGTTTATCTGCATGCAGATGGCTGGCTGCTGTGGTATTAAAGCAGCTGTATCGTTAGCGAATGCTTTCAATTATTTGTGGCATTACTGAGCATGACACTGAGCCACACAACACTTTTATATATCTGTGCTACTTAACTCTCCCGAGACTCCCCACTTAGGCTTGTTTTCGCTAAACTGATGGAAGTGTTGCAGTCTCCTCATTCCAGCACCACTCCTTGAACAGTGCTCTCACCACATGGTAACGTGCTGCCCATCTGTGTAGATCTGGGCAGCGTTGCATCCCAGCACTTCCGGCACTGTGAGAAAGCAAGAGATGCCAGTTTCTTGGTGCGGAGTGCCACGGGTCTGTACATTTGCAGGCAGAGCAATGCATTTACACGCTAGTCTGCACCAGTATACATCCCCACAAAAACAGCGATTGCACTGAACTGAAATAGAGCGACCTACAATGGTCCTCAGGTCATTTATATGGCCTGACTTGCAAGGGGTGTAACTCATCTGCACAATCCACGGTGGTGCAGATCAGACCATGCAAACATGACTTTGGAACACACTGGCCTACAGTTTTAGAGGATCGCTTGTATCTCCATGAGCCGCAGTTGCAACTACAAGCATGAGCTTGTATCTGTGGGGCCTTATCTTAATCTGCAGACTGTGGCTTGCATCATTTCAAAGACACTGGGAGTGTCCGAGTGACAAGAAAGTGTCAGTGTCAGTGACTCAGTAGGTAGCACACTCGCCTCTGAGGCTGGGAGATGAGAGGGCTGTGGGTTCAATTCTTACATCTGGCACTTGGGTTAATATCCCAATACTGACACTGTAGTGCAGCATGAGGGGAGTGCTGCCCTTCTGAGGTGCCGTGTTTCGCATGAGACGTTGAACTGAGGTCCCATCTGCCTTGGTTGGAGGTAGTTCAGGTGGATATTAAGATCCCATGGCACTTTTTGAAAAAGAGTGGGGGGAATTTCACCAGTGTCCCGGGTGTCCTTGCCAAATGTCTCCCATTCACTAAAAATACCATCAACAGCAACAGCTTAATCTGGTTCAATTTCAGTTGCTTACCATCTGTATCCCCCGGTCGCCCCTGAAAAAGGGACTTCTAGGCCCAGTGGGCTTACTCCGACAACAAAATTCAATAAATAATAAGAAATAAATAAGAAAGGGCCTGGGGAGGTGCATCAGGCTGTGAGAATATGATGCGTCTGCAAATGAGGCTCTCCTTCGCAACAGTTAATGGTGTCAGCAGCCCTAGTCGATGTTGCAGGTTAGGATCTGCATGCACACTATTCAAAAGATTCAGCCATGTCTATCCCTGTGCAAAATCTGCCATTTCTGCAGACACTTTCTCACTCGGCCAATGGTGTCATGCTGTACATCTCTCTTCTGCCCGCTCTCCTCCAGCTCAAAAGAACCCGTCCCCAATCATGGTCTCCCATTGCCTGCCCTCCTCCCACCACCCTGTCTATTTATAAGTATTTCCTCCTGTCCCATCACCCTCTAGCTCTCTACTACCCTCCTCCCCATCCTAGCAAAGTTGCACTGTGTTTGCATGACATAAAAAGTGTGATCTTTCCAGTTTCTGTAAATGAATTTTCCCACCCAGCCCAATATGTATACAATATAAAGTAACTCCACACCCTCTGGCAAACTCCACCACCCCCAACTTCTCCCACTCACCCCCCAAATAACAGAAGGATACTGTTGAAGTCTACTCTCTGCAGAACTCTGGTCCCATGCCCTGGCAACCAGCACAGCCCTCCCTCTGCCTCAGCCGGACATCATCTTGTTTTGTGTGAAACCAGTCATGCACTCCTTGTGATCGCAGGTGATTTCCAATCTACTCTCCCCACCACACCTCCAGGCTGAAACATACTTTCTGATGTCAGTCCCTTGGTGGGTGGCCAGCACAGTGCTCCCTTCTCCATGGTTGACTGCCTTCTTGTGCTGTGAGGGGGGAATAAAAAACACACTCACAACTCTGCCTTTTGTACCCCCCCCCCCGCTTCCATCAGTGACACTAGCAGTAGTCAGGTGCCCAACCCTGCTGTCAGTACTCCAATTACTAATATAATCAGTGGTTGGATACCTCTGCATCTCCATCTCTCTCATTACCAGTAGTCAACTGCCAAACCCTGCCACAGATACTCCCCCCCATGAGTAAAATTACCAGTGGCTGGATGCCCAACTATGCTGCCTGTACTCCTTTACTAACATTACCACTGGTACTCTCTACCCCACCTAAATCTGTCTCATTACCAGAAGTCAGATACCTAACCTCACCTCCAGTACCCCCATGACTAATGTTATTGGTGGGTGGGTGCTCAACCCTGGAACCAGCATCCCCAGCCCCAACACATAAACCTTTCCCACTGTCCAGGAATCCCCTCCCCAGCACTATTCCCCCATGCAACCCATAGAATAAAAACAACCGATCAACCTTACTTACCCTCAAGCCTCCATGTCATTACCCTCTTCCCATCCCATCCCATGGCCACTACGGTACCTAGAGCACTTTCCCATGTCCATCCCTTGGTGGGCGATTGTCCCAGCCCTCCCTCCTCCATGGCCCATCACTGTCTGTTGCTGTACTGCACTGCTGGGGGAATCAGTGAACAGGTCCCCATCTCTGCTGCTGGTATCTCTCCCCATCTGTCACATATCTCTAGTAGGGTGCACAACCCCAGCGCCAGTACCCCTGATCACTAACATTACTGGCAGGTTGGTGTCCCACTGAGTGAGTGGAACAGTGAAGAAGTGGAACAGGTGACTGGCATCATAGGTGTCAGCAGATGTCAGCATAAAGAAGCAGAGCAGTGGGGAACTCTGCCGGTCGACTAAGGCAAGGCACCTGTTCACTACTATGCAACAGTCACTGCTGGGAAGGACAGAAGGTTAGAGGAGGGCCAAAATTGGGAATAGGAGCAACACCAGTCTAGGGTAGGAGTATAAAAAGATTTAAACAAGACACATGGCAACAAAAATAGAAACAAGCAAAAACGGGAAAACTAGAAACACCCTATCAGTGGTAAGGGTACAAAAAGTATTTCCAGGTAACACAGGGAGAACAGAAGTTGAGAATGCTGGAAGTGGTGCAGTGCAGTGTCTGTGGGGTAGCAGTTTTCAGAGAGACCTTCTGGAGACTGTAGTGCTGCCCCATCTGCACACACCTCTCTGGGTTGAGGGGGGAGGTTGCTAGACTCCAGGCTGAGTTGGCTAGGATTCAGGGGACCTCTTCCCCCCAACCCAGGAGCCATCAAGTCTGCCACTGTTACCTCAGAGGATCCCAGGGAGGAGGAACAGCTGGACATTCATGGGTTCTGGAAGGGTGGGGATGGTGGGACAGAGGCACATTCCTCAAGTGATACCACTAGGAGGCACCAGCGGGAGTGAGCAGGAAGGATGTGGGGGCCCTCCATAGTGGAGACCCCAAGAAGAGAGTGGTAGAGGACCCCAGAGGAGGAGAAAGCAAGTTCTGGTAGGGGACTCAATTGTGAGGGAGATAGATTTGGTAATAGGAAGGGGGGAGAGCGGCAGGATAGGTGCCTACCCAGCACCATGGCCTGGAGGGATGGGAAACGGATCCTGAGGATCACTAGGACAGCAGGATGGAAGGGAGAGCTTGATGTCATTGTCCACCTGGAGACTAATGACCTGGCTAGGAACGGGGCTGGAATAGTGCAGAGGGAGTTCAGGGAGCTGGGGGGGGGTCTTAGACAGGTAGCTCACTCACTGACTTTCTTTGAGGTGCTGGCTGTTTATGACGGGGACAGGAAAAGGATCTCCGCATCAGGAGCTTCAACTTATGGATGAAGGAATGGTGTAGAGAAGAAGGGTTTGGCTATATTGGGGACCAGGGACCCATATGGGAGGATACGAGCTTATACAGTGGTGATGGCCTGCATCCATCCCAGAGGGGAACCACAGTTCTCAGTGAACAGTTTAAATGTTACTTCAATCCTGTCCCCTATCATATACAGCCTCTATAACTTTGATGTCATCACTCTCTCCGAAACTTTTCTCTCCCACAAAATCTCCAAGGGGGAGATCAAGTTCAGCAACTGCACCACTGTCAGAAAAGACAGAGAGAGGAAAAAAAGGGGGCGGCTGCATGTTCTTTATATCTAACAAATTCTCTTTCACCGAACACAACCCCAGCTCCGAGTGTTCCCTACTTGACACTCTCTCAATCCACAGCCTCCTCAGCCCCAATAAAACCATCACCCTCACCACCACCACCACCTATCTCCCCACAGGAACCCTGCACTCTGACCTTGAGTCTTTACTAGCCCTTAAACACTCCCTCCTACTGAATAGACAGTGGATCCTCCTTGGTGATTTTAACATAAACTGGGACTCCGGCCATGCCGACACTGCCAAATCCTGTATTGTGAATCTAGGTATCCACCAGCTCATCTTCTCACCTACTAGATCCAACTATAAAACTTGGATTCACACACTTATAGACTGGATCGTAACCTTGCACCTCTCCCCGCATCACCAACTCCAGTGTTTTGCCTGACTGTATCAGCGATCACTGTGCCATTTTCTGCCTATGGTCAGCCCATCCACCCAACCCCCCTCCAAAATTCATTTTCTCCGGGAGACTACTGATCAGAAAATCAAGAGGATAACCCACAATCTCAATTCTAGTGGACTGGTCCTTCGCAGCGGGGCCAGGTGACTGCGACTCTATCCTAGATAAATTCTCCAGTATCCTTGGCAGCATCTGCGACAGGCACGCTCCCTTAAGAAAATCATGACTAGGGGTCAAATTAACAAATGGATCTCACCTAATATCATCAAACTCATGAGATCCAGGGACAAAGCCTGGGCCCGCTACCAAAAGCACAGGGACACAGCCCAGCTCTTCCTCTATAGATTGCTGCGAAACAAGTGCAAATTGGCTGTAAGAGAAGCAAAAATCAACTTCCTGCATCTGCATGACAAACAACTCAGTGAATCGTCTAACCCCTGTCAACTTTGGGGGATCCTTAACTCGCTACTAGGCAAGACCAAATTCAGATCCCACTACATTGCACCATGGCGCCAACCAGACTAATGACCCGACCGAAGTGGCTAACATTTTCAACAACTTTTTCAGTGACCTTGAAAAATGCAAACCCCATCTTCTCCTATGCCCACCCACCCTTGTCACCTCCCCACCCCAATCCCGAAGGCAGGACTTTTCCCCAACTTCTACTTCAAAGCCCTAAAACCTGCTGACACCAAAAAACTCATCCATGGGAATAACCCCAAACCCAGTAAAGGTAGCGATGGTATAGATTATAAAACTCTTAAATTCTTCATCAATGCCTTGGTAGTCCCCATCTCAAATCTACTGAACTGCTTCCTCTGTTCTGACTTCTTCTCCACCATTTGGAAAACTGCCACTATCAGACCTTTATTCAAGTCTGGGTCTAGAAATGAAGTGGGCAACTACCACCCTATTTCCCTCCTTGCCCCTCACTCAAAAATGATAGAGAAGGCTGTGCACACTCAACTCACCGACTACCTGGAATCCAACAACCTACTCTCTAGTGCCCAGCATGGGTTCAGATCTGGGCACAGCGCCGAAACAGCCCTGGTCTGGTTCACCAGTGAAATCCTTAAAGCTAATGACAACGGCCAGTACACTGGCTCTGTTTTTGTCGACCTTACCAAGGTCTTCGACCTTGTGGACCACGCCCTCCTCCTTAACACTCTAAAAGGCCTACATATTTCTAATGATGCCATAAAATGGATCAGTAGCTACCTCTCTGGGAGATCAAAAACCAAAGCAATTTACCGCAATGCAGTTCTAGGCTGTTGCAGCACCATGTATGAGGCGGCAAACCTTCACATGAACCAAAATCCACAACGAATGTAGTTTGCAAATAATGAGAAGCACTGCAAAATGAATACATGCAAAGGTTTTTTTACTAAAGCAAGTGCTCAAAAATCACAGCAAAAGAATTTACAAGCAGGTATTTCCTGGTAGCAACAAATCCCTAGCATCTCAACTTCAAAAGACTTTTGAAGTTGAGTAGGGATTTATTACTACCAGGAAATACCTGCTTGATTATTATTTTGCTGTGATTTTTGAGCACTTGCTTTACTAAAAAAACTTTGGATATATTCATTTTGCAGTGCTTCTCATTATTTACTCACTACAGTCGTTGTGGTTTTCTCTCTGGGAGATCCCACAAGACCACAATCGAAGGCTACTTTTCCTCAGAATGTCCAATTAAATATGGTGTCCCCTAGGGATCGATCCTGGGCCCTCTTCTTTTCTCACTCTTCATAAATAACCTTCCCTCAATATGCCATTCCACTCAAACTGTCCTTTATGCTGATGATGCTGCCCTTTTCTGCAGTGACAAAAACCCAGCCATGATGTTCCATACTCTGCAGTCTGACTTCATGAAGCTTCACTCCTGGTTCTCCGGTAATGGCCTTGTCCTCAACTCCAAAAAGACCAAGCTCATGATCATCTTGGGATCCAGGAAAGCCCCAGCCCCTGGTTTTAAACTCCTCGACAATTCTGGCAACCTTACTGAACAGGTGTGAGAATTCAAATACCTAGGTCTCCACCTTGACCCCCACCTTTCATACAATCTCCACATTGGTAACCTCATAAAGAAGGTACATGTCAGACTTGGTCTGCTCTACAGGATTAGAAAGTTCCTCATCCCTGCATCCAGACTTCACCTCGCTAGCTCTCTACTCCTGCCCCTTACTGACTACGGATCCGTTGTCTTCTCTCCCCCTAACTCATCCCTCCTTTTCTCCAAACTTAGAGTCACAAACAACAGCATAGCATGTTTCATCACCCGTCTCCCCTGGAAAACACACCACTGCTCACTTTATTCCTCCCTCGAGTGGCCCACTCTAGAAGGGAGGTTCCATCTTAAGATGCTCTCCTTCCTACATAAAATATACCTCAATACTCTCCCCCCCTTCCAGCGTTATCTCCCTATTCCCACTCGCAGCACCTGGGTGTTTGACTAGGAGTGCCTCAAGTCTGGTTTTTGACACCCCTTTCTACAGGACTAAGCATGCCCAGAACTCCATTACCTTCAAGGGAATGAAACTTTACAACGATCTACCCCCCGAAATCCAGGTTTGTGGGTCCATATACTTTTTCAAGCACTCCCTAAAGGAGCACATCCTCCTATCGTCCACCTGCAGCTATCCTGATAGGTCTCCTCCATGGCCCTCTTGGTAAATCCCAGTGGCTCCCTCTACCCTGCATCACCCACACTTTTCTTCTCACCACCCAGTGCACTAATACTTCCTGCCCTATACAATAACTGAAAACATTTCTGTTTATCAGTCTGCCTTCTGGTCGACTCTTGTACAATTATACCCAAGTAATATGCTAGTTTTATTTTGCACTTGTTAGTTCCTTGTACTTCTATACAAACATATAAATATATATAATGTACTTCTATACACCTGTATATATAATGTATTTACTTCATTGTATGTCGTAGGTAGTTCATTGTATGTCCTATGTATTCCATTGGCCTACATATTTGTTCATCTGTTGTATTTCCTACACTGGACGTTTGTGAAAACGGGCATTTTTCCTCACATACCTTCCAGTATACAAATAACATGGACTGATTGATTGATGAACATTTAAACTAGCCAAAGGGGTGGCAGAAGGAATCGGGAAGGGAGAAACTACCACCCCCCCCCCACAGGCTGAAGTGGAGAGTTAGGAGAACCTGAGGGGAGAGAAATCCAGGATGTAAACTAATAAAGGAAGCATGGTGGTAGAGATAAAGGGGGAAAGGCATTGGAGCATTAAAAAAGGGGGGGGGAGGATGGAGAGCAAAAATGAAAAAGGGGGGGACAAGCAGAGTGGAAACAAAATCTAGAAGGCCATGTCTGCAAATGCTATAAGTCTAGGAAATAAGATTCCAGACCTAGAGACAATAATGGCAGAGGCTAACCTGGGTATTGTGGCCATTACCAAGTCATGGTGCACTGAAAACCATGACTGGGACATGGCCATACCAGGCTATACTCTGTTCAGGAAGGACTGGGTGGGAAGGAAAGGAGGGTGTGTGGTGCTTTATGTGAGAGAAAGCATAAAAGTGAGAGGTTTAGGGAATACAGGTGGAGGCAGAGGTACTGTGGGACACCTTAGAGGCTGGGAGTGGACCCATTAATCGTACTAGAGTGATCTACAGACCTCCAGCACAGAAGGAGTAATTAGATAAGGTACTGGTGGAAGCTATCCCATTGGCAAGTTGGCAGAAAAGGGGGAGATGCTGCTAGTGGAGGACTTCAACTTGTCAGATGTAGATTGAAGCCTCCAAGCAGCAGCTTCAGATAGAAGTAAGGAAATCCTGGACTCTCTCCAGGGTGCATTCCTCAGGCAACTAGTCCGTGAAACCACTTGTGATGGGGCAATACTGGAGCTGGTACTCACTAACAGGGATAATGTTGCAGACGTCAAGGTGGGAGGCAACTTAGGGACCAGTGATCACTGTACAGAGGGGATCAGTATAAGGATGTCTGTGGAATTGAGCCACACAAGGGCAAGGGTCCTGGACTTTAGAAGGGCAGATTTTATAAAGATGGGTGAATACCTCAGGGATGACCTGGCAGGGGTGATGGCCTTGGTGAGGTGGAGGAATGGTGGGCAAAGAAAAAAGGAAGCATAGTGAAGGCAACAATCCTCTGCATCAAACAGGTGAGCAACAGCAAGAGGAAAAAGCAGCCGCTATGATTCTCAAAAGAGGTGGCTGAAAGTGTAAAGGCAAAAAGGGTAGCATTCAGAAGGTATAAGGGGAAGCAGAGGGAGGAGGATCAGGAGGTGTATCGGGGAAACAGAGGAAAGTAGGGAAAGTAATAAGGAACACAAAGGCACAAACTGAAGAAAGAATAGCCCAGAAGGTAATGAAAGGGGACAAGACATGTTTTAGGTATGTAAGTGAAAAGAGGAAGACCAGGGTTGCGATTGCAAGGTGAAAAAGGGAAGGGGGGGAGGCTGTGCAGAAAGAGATCAGGAAAAGGCAGGCATCCTGAACAAATACTTCTGCTTAGTGTTCACAGAGAAGAGGAGGGGGGGCCACAAGAAAGTAACAAAAGATTTGAAGGGAGGGATGTAGATACTAGTCCTTTTTCGGAGGTGAGAGTCCTGAAGAGACTTGCTAATCTGAAGCTGGCAAAGCAGTCTGGCCAGATGAGGTGCATCCAAGGGTACTGAGAGAACCTAGAGAAATACTGGCTGCACTTCTGACAGTTCTATTTACCAGCTGACTAGAAACAGTAGTGGTTCTGGAGGACTGGCGGAGGGCAGATATAGTCCCACTACACAAAAGTGGTAGCAGGGAGGAGGCTGTCATTATACGCCAGTCAGCCTGACATCAGTGGTGGGAAAGAGGGAATCACTGTTGAAGGAAAGGATTGTGGAATATCTTGAATCCAGTGAGTTACAAGACCCGAGGCAGCATGGTTTCACAGGGGGGAGTCCATGTGAAATGAATCGGATAGATTTCTTTGAGTGACAAAGGATTTAGATCAGGGTGGAGCAGTGGATGTAACCTAACTAAATTTCAGTAAGACTTTTGACACTGTTCCACATAGGAGACTAGTAAACAAGCTGGGTAACTTGGCAGTGGGTCCAAAAGTGGTAAACTGGATAAGAAATTGGTTAGGGGATGGGCAATAGAGGGTGGTGGTAAATGGAGTTCACCCTGAGGAAAGAAGGGTGACTAACGGGGTGCCTCGTGGATCAGTGCGGGGACCGGTCCTGTTTAATGTCTTTACAAGTAACATTGCAGAGGAGCTGGAAAGGAAATTCTGCCTCTTTGCAGATGACACCAAAATCTACTACAGGTTGGACACTCCAGGGAAGTGGGAGTGGGAGTGGAAAGAATTAGCAGAGACCTGAGAAAATTAGAGAACTGGTCAAGGGTATGGCAGCTGGGTTTCAATGTAAAAAAGTACAAAATAATGCACTTGGGGCACAGAAACCCATGGGTGGAGTACAAAATTGGTGGAGTGGTACTGACAACCACCAAGCAACAAAGAGACCTGGGGGTAATCATATCAGATGGCCTAAAGGTGGCCAGGCAGTACAACAAGGCAGTAGGGAGGGCTAGTGGGATGCTGGGGTGCATAGGGAGAGGTATCACCAGCAGAAAGAGGTGGGTGTGTGTTGCCTCTGTATAGATTGTTGGTAAGACCAAACCTAGAATACTGTGTCCTGTTCTGGACACATCTCCAGAACACATAGACAGAGTGGAGGCAGTCCAGAAGAGGGCAACTAAAATGATACAGGGTCTGCATCAAAAGCCTATGAAGAGAGACTAAAGGACCTCAATATGTAATCCCTGGAACCAAGAAGGGAGAGGGGAGATATGACAAAGACTTTAAAATATCTCTCAGGGGTAAATAAGGTACAGGAGGGAAGTGTTTTTTAGAAGAAAATGTGCTCAAGAACAAGGGGACATGCTATGAAGCTAGAAGGAGGTAGATTCAGGAGTGATGTGAGGAAGTACTTCTTCACAGAAAGAGTGGTGGATTCCCAGAACAGCCTTCCAGTGGATGAGTTGGGGGGTGAAAACAGTGGTGGAGTTCAAAAATGCATGGGATAAGCACAAGGGAATCATAATGGAAAGGAAGGGGAGAGGGAGAAAGAGCTGTAGATGGGGCACGGTCTGTGGCAATAGGGTACAGTAGGTAGGGAGAAATGGGAAGGCCAGATTGGCCAAGCAGTCTTTATCTGCTGTCAGATTCTATGTTTCTATAGAATAAAAACAACCCCCATCCTTACTCACCTTCCAGAACTCATGCAAGCCTCCTAGCCCCCAAGGCCACTTGATATATACTTGGTTGGTGCCTTAGTGGATGACCACCATAGCTCTCTCTCCTCCACGACTGCCCGTCATCTTCTGTTGTGCTATGAGGGGATCTTATAAAAACTCTCTACCCTACCTCCGGTGCCACTTCCCCACCCCCTGATGTGTGACATTACTGGCAGTCGGGTGCCCTACAATAACGCTGGTACCTCCTATTACAAACATTATTAGCAGTCAGGTGCCTAACCCTGCTGTCAGTACCCCCTGATCACTAACACTACCAGCGGTCAGGTGCCAACTCCACCACTAATATCCCCAGTTTATCACACTATCAGCATTTGGGTGGCCAACCCCGCTGCCAGCATACCACCATCACTTACACTGTCAGCAGTTGGGTGCCCAACCCCACCCCAGGTATCCCCCAGAATGTCATATTACCAGCTGTTGGTGTCCAACCTTGCTTCCAGTACATCCCCATCACTTACATTACCAATGGTCAAGTGGTCAGTCCAGTTGCTGTTACCCTCCCCAGTCACTAACATTACCGCTGGTTGGGTACTCGACCCTGCTGCCAATGCACCCTGCCCCTAGCAGAAAAACCCTTCCCCCACTCACTGCCATTAAGGTCCCTCCCACCCTCTTCCCCATCCAGCTCACAGAATGAAAACAACCCCCACCCACTCATACCCACCCTCTCGCACCCATGCCACCCCAGTGGCCACCTTAGTACTATCTTTTAGATGTTAGTCCGGAGAGGGGAGATGGGAGACCAGCCATCCAGGCAGCAACAGCATTATTCTGGAGCTTCCACTTCCAAGCCCTTTTCCATGCAAAATATAGATCTGACTTGAACTATTTCAGCAACGTTTGATATAGTTCAATAGGAAGTAGTGTTATATCGGTGCCTGGGTAGTTATTTTCAGGTGGTTCACCCTAGGACATCTGCAAAACAGGATTTCTTTCAGCCAAGAGGAGGTGCATCAAAGTCATCTGTACAGACTGAGACTAATCTGACAGCAGCAGCTCAGGCTGCAGCTTCTCTGGACTCTCTCCAGCGTGCTATGACTGTCCGAGCTAAATTGGTCCAGCATATGTACCAAAAGTAGGATGCTTTAACAGAGAAACTTGTGGCCAGCGTGCATAAAGTAGATGTTTCACTGATTCCTAAAGAGTCGGCTACTATGGCAGGGAAGGCTCTTGTGGCAGTGGCCATGATGGTCAACGAACAGGCGATTTTAAAATCAAATCTAGAATAACTTTAGAATACCGTCAGGGCTGCCAGTGTTTAAATTTTGGGTATTCTGGAGGAGATGGAGGGAGAGAACCCAGACAACAGTCTTGTAAAATAAATAGTGGACGTAAGGGGGATCAGTAATTTCACTGTGGTGAGGACATATCATATCAACCCTCGTTGTTTCTAGAGCAGCACATTAGGGCCTGAGAGCCATGTTACTAGTTACTGGCCCCTCCAGAGAATCTGATGCAGTATTACTTGTAGTCAGAACCTAAGGACTGATTACAGTGGAGAAAACAAGGATCCTTTTCTTTCTGGACCCACCTTTTGCAACAAAAACAAGGAAAAATACATTTGATGGGGTAAAGCAGAACTTAAGAGATATGGATTTCACCTATAGTTGGTTTTCCCTGCTCAACTACATTTCTCAAATGGGAGGAAAAGCTATGTTTTTAAGGGCCCCAAGGAAGTGAAACTGTTTGTGCAGCAAAACTGGAGCAGAAATGGCACATGGGAAAAACAAGGAGAAGTGGAGCTATGGGACGGGGACACAGGGAGGAGTGATAACCTGGCCAGGTATTGTTAAACTCTACAAGATCCCCATTTGGGCTCATTTCTGGACTTGGGTCCTCTAGTTGATTGACTCATTCTTTTCCTTTCAGGTACAGGTCTTATTTTGTATTTATTTTAATTCGATTTCACAGGTGCACAAAATGCATTATGAACATCTTGGTGCAGAGCATAGAAATAAGGAATAGTAATTTCAACATAGGAGAACAAACTGTTTGTCCTTTGGTAACACATAATGGACATCTTTCAAATATAGTCCTAGAAAATTAATATTAATTTGATTTATGATATTGTGCCTCTTACAGCTGTGCTTAGGACTGGTCTAAAAATAAGTGTCCCAAAAATCGCAAGTTCATTGACCTTCCCTTATGTCACCTAAAGTGAAGGCAATGTCCTAAAAAAATGATAAACAACTCCAGATTTATGAGCATGCATATGTTGAAACCTAACAAACATTAATATAAAAAGCTCATATTCTAACCCCATGAATCCATCAGTATATATTCACAAACAGCAGTCAGTCCACTGGATTGAGCTATGCTGGAGATAGAACTTACGCTAATCATGGAATTTAGACTTATAATCAAGTTCAAACTCTACACTATGGTCACCATCCCACTAACTGTTTTCTTCAGATTTGTTTCTCTGCTGAAGAGAGCAGTTGCCCCGAATTATAGCTCCACTCTTCTGGCCTCCAGACTGGTTTTACAATTTTATTTCTTGTAGGTTTATTTATTTTAGTTATCCCTTGATGCTCTGTGTTAGGGTGTTAGTTTTATTTATTGTATATGTAACCCCTAGGTGGTGCTATCCCACAGGCTACTACCCCTGCCTGCTTGGCTAGTATCAGATTAAGGGGCCTAGGTTCTGCAACCGGTGCCTCCACCCGGAGGTCAGGGTTGGTAGTGGTCAAACTAACCTGGGCACAGCCCTCCAGGACACTGTAACCCTCCTCTTTCCCTTCTAGTGGCCTGAGCAATATACGATAGTCACTTTCACAGTACCCCTTGTACACCATACCAGTACCCACACAGTTTGCACCTACCACCAGGGCTGGTTCCTCTGGCTTGACCCTGGGGACTCCCTGTAAAACAAGGTTATGCACAGTAAATAGCAACAGTACAGTACTCTTGGCACAAACTGGAACCACAGTCAGGTTAAATGCAGAAAAAGTCAGATCTGATTTATTCAGGGGACTTGAACAAGGAAGGGGCATAATCAGGTTGATTGGCTTAAAGGCTGTATTAATCCAAGAGTTATGCATGCGCTTTAAGTCCCCACATAGTCACACCTCTGGGTACCCAGGTAGGGAGACGATGGGCTAGTCAGGAACGTTGCAGCTGCTTGGGGCCCTGTGATGGAAGAAAGCAACATGCACAACACACACATTTGTAATCAGGAGCCGGAGGGCTCAGTTCGTGAAAGAAAAAGCAACCAATCAGATGACAACACTTTAGATTTAGTTGTTATTGCAGGGAGCTACCCTGATGTTTACTCACGATACCCAATACTAAACACAGGCAGGATGAAATCGAGACTGCAGGTTGTTGAGCTAGAGTGCCTGGAGAAGTGGGGCCCACATGAATCACCGAGGCGTCATTCCTGTTCAAGTGTTGAGCAGGGGGCTGATCCCCAGGCAGGTATCTCATTGATGGCTTTATCTGTGCAGTGGGTAGTCGGGCTGGGCCAGTGTGGCAAGGCCCAGGCCCAATGGAGATGATTTTAGATTCAGTTCGTGGGGCTGGATGCAGCTTCCAGCAAGCAGAATACAGTTCAGACCACAATGGGGAACCAAATCATGACCCACTAACAGCACACAGCACATTTACACGTAAGGAAATTCTAATGCAGCTTCCAGCAAGCAGAACACAATTCAAACCACAGTGCGGAACCAAATCATGACCCACTATAAGTACACAACACATTCACATGTAAGGAAATTCCACTCTACGAGGCAAAAGGCTCTCTGGTCGCAGTTACAAAGTCTATGCAAAAGCTGGGAGTTCAGAGGTGGCTGGGAGCCCAGACAGGCCAGTCACATTCAGCAAATCTTCGGTCTTCTTCAGGTAGGAGCCTGGTCACAATTCAGTGGCTTACTTCGCTCTCCAAGTTTGGATTCACTCCGAAAAAGGCACAAGTTCCTTCTCAGGGACAGCAGGCAGGCATGCAGGCCAAAACTCAATCCTTTCCACAGTTCTCCCGCGCAAATCTACACTGGGGCTGCTGCTTGAATTATTCAAACTGTTATCTCTTCACTTCCCAACTCAGAACTGAAACTAGCTGCAGGCAGCTTGGGAATTTCCCCAAGATCCAAACGGTTCGGTTGGCTGATCTGTCTGTCAGTCACAACAAGGGCTCCCCCTCCAGGTTATTTTAGGCACCAAAATGCAAAAACTACAATTCCTACAAGTTTTGACCCCACCAAGCCCCTGTAGGTAGGCTCCATTTAAGAGTGCCAACAGTACTGATTGGCCCATTCTGACAGTCCCCGGGCCAAGTTAGTGGAGCTAAACAGAACAGTCCTTGCTGCAAAGAAGGCAGGTTAGAACAAACTGCAATACTATTACTACTCTAGCAAATGATCAGCAAACAAGCACATCTTGTAACAGAGCTCCCTTTTAGATTAATTAAGACTACAATCCAGGCAGCTCTTAAAGAGACAGTACACAGAGGCTATACAGGCACTCTCTGGCAATACATTTAATCTACTAAAATGCAGAATACCAGCCTGGCAGTGAGCATTTAGGCAAGCTCAAGGAAGACTTTTTGGGAACCTCCATTTGTAAGGGGGTTACATACAATTTTAGCAATTTCTCCAGTTCCCATTTGGTTCTCTGGAATCAGAGAAATCTGCAAGTCATCTTGGTTCCTGACTTTGGGGGACCATTTACTGTCTTATCAAAACATTTAAATATTGCTGTAATTTACTGCTTATTTAAATTTGTTGGCAGGTTTGAAGTTCAGCAATGCTTGATTATATTACAGAGGAAACAGTGTCCATCATACTGTTTAAAATCTTAATTTGATACCCCAGACCCTTTATAAATTAATTTGGGCTCTGAGGTAAACAAAGCACTAGCAGCTCTGCTTTTAAAGGGCACCAAAAACAAATGCAATATTCTGTAGCCCTTTTTACATACTTTGGACTTATTTTAAATTATTTTGGTAAATTTTTGGAAACATATTTTTTTTGTGTTTCTCAGTCTTTGGCATGATTGACAGACCTAAAAAGAAACGTACAGCACCTACAGGCTTTAAAAAATATTGTACAAAGTACTTTCAGCTCCTGGCAAAGCAGACTGCCACAAGCTTTGTCTAAGGTGCCTTGGTCCGGACCACGACTTTTTAAACTGTGAATTCTATAAAAAGTTTTGCATAAAACCCAAAAGGAAAGGGCTAAGAAAACAGAAGACCTTATGGATTCTCAGTCTGCATTCATGTCACCTGCTAAAAGTTCAGATGAGGGTCCTACCCCTCAGAAGAAACAGCAGTCCCTGTCAAGGCAGAAAAGACAGATAAAGCTTCTCAGCCATCATAAAAGCACAGCAAAGATACTACAGAACCCAGGGTGTCTGAAAGGGGGAAACCCGAACCCAGTAATGGCAAGAACAAAAGAAAAAGAGCCTCACAGTATGCACTGGAAACAGTGTCTGCAAAGAAAAAAAAAAACAAAGAGAAAAATGTCTTCTCTTGGAAAAGGCAAGGAGTGGATAGTTGACTCCAGACAAATGCCCACAGCAGAGGACATGACAAGGGTATGGCAATTTTTCCAGGCTTTCTAGGCTATGGGAAATTTTGTGAATATGCCTGCCCCTCTGCCCGGCCTAGGTTCCATACTAAATGACTGTGAAAGAGGACGAGACATATTATGAAGATGAGGAGGGGGAACCTTTGGAATCAGATGGTTCTCCTGAGCAGGAATTTGGCTCTACTACCAGGCATTCTGAGGATTACACATCCCACTATTCCTTTGTAAGGCAAATCATAAACACCCTCAACACCTACCTCATCTGCTGGCAGCAACAAGAAAACTGAAAACAAGTATCAGGTGTACAAATGGGAGTTGAGTATCTGTATTCCCACCCTGATCATGAGGAAGTGCTTCAGACTGGTGCATGTGAGAAAGCTAAGGTGCCCTTTTCTGCTCGGCCTCCTGAGAAGCATTCTAGGAAGCCGGATACCATGGCTAAGAAAGTGTATATGTCAGTTTCCTTGCTCCTCAGGCAAGCAGCTTACCTGATATACACAGCTCAGTACCAGAAGCCACATTGGAACTCCACACTGGCACTGAGTGAGAAAGCAAGTGGTGATCTGGCTCAGGACTTGGCACACAGCTAGAACAGCAATAGATGCCACCAAGTACCGCTTCCACATGGCCCTGGATACTAATGACACTGCTTCAAAGGTGCTGGCCTGTGCAGTATCCTTAAGAAGGTCTGCCTGACTGAGAGATGCCCTCCTATCCCAGGATACACAAACTAAAGCTATGGATTTCTCCTTTGGGGAAAGTCCTTGTTTGGTAATGAGGCAGAGGCATATGTGAAAAAAGTGGATGAGTACAAAACCACCTATAGGAACAATACTGAGAAAGAAAAGGTCTCTGCTTCCTACATGCCTTATTGAAGGAGAAGCAGAGATAGGGGTACTACTCAAGGTCCTATGAGTATCCACCCCAAAGGGGTTACTTTAGGGGAAGGGGTAGATGGGTCATTAGGCAGGCAGCTACAGCACCAGCGTCTAAGTCACAACAGAAGCAAAACCCCTGACAGTTCTGCCCAGGTTGCCCAGCCATTGCCAGTGGTGTGAAGGTGGGCTCACTAGCTACTTCTAGGAATGGTTAAAAATCATCACAAGACAAGTGAGTCCTAGATGTAGTGAGCTAAGGGTTGTCCCTGCAGTTCAAAAACTTCCTCAAACTGCAGAAACCAAAACTGTTCCCAACTCCACCAACAGAAAAAATCCTGTTGGAGCTGCGGTAAAGAAACTACTGCAGGCAAGAGCAGTGGAGAAAGTCCCTGCCACACAATGGGGCAAGGGTCTCTTCTCAAGATATTTCATGACCCTCAAGAAAAATGGGGAGTGGGACCCATTTTAGACCTGAGATATCTGAACAAATGCATTAAAATGTGCATAAAAAATGAAAAGTAGGCTCCGTGATATCATCTCTGCAGTTAGAAGACGTGCTGGGGTCACTGAAGAATATTTACTTCCGCATCTCAAGTCAGACCCACCCACAGAAAGTATCTCAGGTTCAGGCTAGGGAACTCCCAATACCAGTTAATAGCCCTTCCCTCTGGCCTCAGATCAACACCAAGGGTTTTCACAAAGTGTCTAGCTGTGGTTGCTGCCTATACGAGAAGGCAAGGGGTGGTGGTTTTTCCCTAGCAGCTAACTGATTAGACTCAGGAAAAACACAGCAGAAGGAAGCCGGCCCAGTGGTTAGAAGCCAGTCCAGTGGTGAAGAGTGCTGAAGCACCAGGTGAGCCTTACCTTTTCCCACTCTGGTGACCCAGGTTTGGGAACAAGTTTGGTTTGCCGGTGGTCAGCGCGGAAGAGAGAGGATTGAGCATCTGATGGACAGCTCTCCTTTCCTGGGATGGGAGGCATGCTGCCTCACTCCTTGGCTGTCACTTGGTGGAGGCCAGGTGGCAGTGCCAGAGTATGAGTGACGTAGAAGGGAGGGGCCACAGTTCAGTAGCATGTATGCCTCCACAAGCACGCGCTTATGTGCCATGGCAGCTGGGGATAAGGGAGAAAATGGAAAGGGTCGGCACCATCATAATGAACCTCTGCCTGTCCCCATTCCTGCATTTCCACCTGACCCCTGGTTCTGGATGAGAGTCATCAGGTGGGGAGAAGACCGCCCTCCCCTTCCTGGCCTCACTACAGGGGGCAATCCACCGGGGAAACTACAGGGCAAAGTGAGTTGGAGATGGTGGGTGCCGGGCAGGGGAGACAAGGACAGGGCTGCATAAGCTGCTGGTTTCTAGCCCACAGAGAAAAGGCTCTATGGGAAAAACCCAGCAAGAGGCAGGGCACTGTATACAACTAGAAAAAGCATGCTGCTAAATCAGTTCTTCCTGATAAATTAACACAAGTCACAGACGGAACAGGCAGAGCACTGTATACAGCTAGTAAAAGCACCCTGCTAAATCAGAGTTTCCTGATAAATTGACACAAGTCACAAGCGGAGCAGGCAGGGCACTGTATACAGCTAGTAAAAGCACCCTGTTAAATTAGGGCTTCCTGATAAATCAACACAAGTCACAGAGCAAGCTCAAGTATTGCACTATACATTTCATTAATTTACATTCCTCCTCGGAACCAAAAAACAGCCTTTGAATCGGTTCTTGCCTATCTTTCCCAACTACCTGACAAGGCTGAAATCATTGCCCTGGACAGTTCTAATGTAAACTGGTCCTCAGACACCCCCCCCCCAAAAGATACTTCAGCTGCCACTGACCCCACACAGATAGTTCCCACTCCCACTCACCACAATCCTAGAACGGGTACCTCGACCCTCCTTGACCTTGTACTAACCAACCATCCCAACAAATTCAATAAAGTGAGTGTCTTACCTAACGCCCTCAGTGATAACTTCCCCATTCTGTGCCACTGGTCTTTCATGACCAGAAAACTACCACCTAAAATTGTTTTCCAGAGACAGCTTAAACCTGGTAAATTAAGGGTCCTCAGACAGCACCTAGCTAACTGGGACTGGTCTCCCATATCTGCTGCCTCGGATATAGACTCTGCCCTGGAGTTCTTCATCCAATCCTTTAACTCGGGCTGTGACCTTTTTGCATCCCTTAGCAGACATGTCATTAAAGGCCCTGTATCACTCAGTCCTTTCTTGACCAAATGCATGACAGGGATACGCTCTGGCACACTGCTCTGGAATCCAGAAAGCCGGCTGACAGGCAGCGATGTCAGGTGGCCAGTAACAAGTGCACCTGGAATGTCCACAAGGCTAAAGCTGAATACTACCAGTTGGTTCTCACTGCCTCCTGGGGCTTGGGGCACAAGTTCTGGGATAACTTGAAAGAGCTTAATGGCAAAACTGCTACAGCCCCACCCTCCCATATGTGTGTAAATGGGTCCATCCCAACCGACTCCTGAACTCATTGTGAATACGCTGAACTCATCATTCTCTGATCTTAGCAGTGTTCTCCCTCCCAACTTCTTTGCCCCTATCCTCCCCTCAACCCCCTCAATGCACCTCCTTTCCACTTCAAAGCTATCTCACAGCAGAAGACTATTGCCTACTTACAAAAAGTGCTAAACAAGATCAGATTTAGCAGTGATTCCCTGGACCTAAAACTACTAAGGTTAACATTCAGTGAGGTACTTTATCCCCTTACAGCACTCCTCAACCTCTCCCTCTCCCTGGGCCAATTCCCTACAAAATGGAAAACTGCTCTCATCACACCAATCCATAAGAGTGGGGATCATACCATCCTTGGAAACTATCACCCCATATCAATACTCCCAGCGCTCTCCAAAGCCCTTGAGAAAATCATAGTCACCCAACTCTCTGAACACCTTACCAAATACAACATGCTGTGTTGTGAGCAACATGGCTTTCAAAAAAGCAACAGTACCACTACTGCCTTGTTAGAATTTACTAATCCCCTTCATACCTCACTAGATGTGGGGCACATCACAGGCGCAGTATTCATAGACCTGTCAAAAGCTTTTGACACCATCCACCACTCTCTGCTGCTGACCTTTCTCACCCAGCTAGGCCTCTCACAGGACACTATAGGCTGGTTTGCTGATTACCTGTCTGGCAGGTCCCAGAAAGTATAGATAACCATACTCTGTCCTCCCCCCTCCTAGTTACCTCAGGCGTCAGTCCTGGGTCTCCTATTATTTAGTCTATTTCTCAATACTCTACCCAGTGCCTGTTCTGGTAAACTTCTCCTATTTGTGGATGATGCAGTACTCTACAGCTCTCACTGTGACCCAGTCTCGCTCCAACTGGTACTCCAGAAATCTTTCAACAAAGCTGAATCCTGGTTCTCTAACCACAGACTTGTGCTAAACTGTAAAAAATGAAATCAATGTTGTTTGCCCATGCCTGAAACAAGTACAGTGGCCACCCCTGACTGTACATAACTCTCATAATAGAAACACAGAAACATAGAATTGGATGGCAGATAAGGACCGCTAAAAAAAAAAAAAAAAGTGTGTTTCTGTGTTGGGGAAGGGTACTGTATCAACTTAGTTTGCTAAATCAGTAGGAGGGGAGAAAGGCTAATTGGGGGTGTGGCTTAGGCAGTAGAAAAGCAGGTGACTCCAATTACAACTTCCTGCTGCTAGCTTTTGGAAGACAGAAATCTTGCTTTTAGAGCAGAAAGCAGATGACTAAAAAAGCTACGGTTTTTCTTACTAATTGCCCTCCATCCCACCCTCCACCCTCCCCCTAAGCCAGTTCTACTTTATAGCCACTGGATTTCACTGACAACAGGAACTTCCTGTTTGGCAGTAGGAAGGGAAGGATCATAGAGAAACATTAGTTTTGTCAACCCTGAAGGAAAAAAGTATCTCTTTCTCCTCCCTAGCTGCTGCTTAACGTGTCATAATGCTGCACGCACAATAGCGTATGACATTTTGGCAAACCTGGACCTGTTCGCTCTCTCAGTTGGACCCCCCAGAATTGAGACTCCTTAGTGGGGGGGTCCGGAGGGTGTGGGGGCTGAGCCCCCCACAGAACATAAACAGGCAGAAATCATGCAACGTGCTTGTGCCTTGCAGGATTCTGCCATGTGACATAATAACCCCATGCCTAGCTGCTGGAGGTCTGACTCTGAGCAAGGAAGAAGGAGACTACTGAAGAATACAGGAAGTTGCTGTCCCAGAACAGGAAGGGTAAGAGTTGTAAGGAGAGGAGAGAGTAAGCATACAGAACAACAAGAGAGGGGACACAAAATAAGACATGATTGGAGTGGTGCAGTGCAATGGTTATGGGGCGGCAGTGTTCCGGCAGACATTCTGGAGGCTGTGATCCTGCCCTATTTGCAGGCACCTTTCTGGTCTGAGGGAAGAGGTTGTCCATCTCCAGGCTGACTTGACTAGGATTCATAAAACCTCCTCCCACACCCAGGGACCACCAGGGCCACTGCCGCTACTTCAGAAGTTGCCAAGAAAGAGGAGCGGCTGGACCAAGGTGGGCTCAGGGAGGGAGAGGGTGGTGGAACAGAGGTGCATCTCTCCAGCTGTACATCTCCACAATGCATATGCTGTTCTGGTGGATAGTGGTTCCTCTATGGAGGCACCTGCAGTGGAGACCAAGGAGGATGCTAGGAACCTCCACAAAGGAGACCCACAGGAAGGTGGCATGGGACCCCACAGGGGAAGGAAAAAAACTCCTGGTGGGGGACTCAGTCATTAGGGGTAGAAATGGAGGAGGAAGGGGAGAGGGAGGTAAGGTGCCTGCCTGGTGCCACAGCTTGGAGGGACAGGAAACAAATCCTTAGGATTGTGGGAGCAGCTGCACGAGGGAAGGAGCTGGATGTCATTGTCCACCTAGGGACAAATGACCTAGCTTGGAATGGGATCAGAGCAATGCAAGAGGAGTTTGCAGAGTTGGGGAGGGGCCTTAGACAAGTAGAGCATATAGTAGCCTTCTTGGAGGTGCAACCTGTCTATGGCAAGGGTGATGCTAGGGTACTCCACACCATGGAATTCAATGAATAGTTGAAAAACTGGCATGGAGCTCAGGGTTTTGGTTTCATTGGGGACTGGGGAGCCACCTGGAGGGATGCAGACCTATTCTGGTGCGATGGTCTGTATCTGTCCGGGGAGGGGACCAGGATCCTAGGTGATAGGTTTAAATGCTTCATTGGCAAGCATTTAAAATAGTCAAGGGGGGAGGCACTGAAATGGAGCAGGGAAATCCCAGCCTTCCCCCACAAAACACAGTAATTAGTGAGGTAAACACCACGGTAGAGAAGTCATTACGGAGCAGGACAGAGGTAAAAGCAAAAAAAGGCAAAGGCAGTAAGGGCAGGGATGGGGCTAAAAGGGGTAAGGCCATCAAAAAACAGATGGTGATGAGTACCAATGCCCATAGTCTGTGTAACAAGCTCCCTGAACTAGTGGCCTTGATGGAAGAGGGATACCTGGATATTGTGGCAGTCACAGAAACATGGTACACAAAGAACCATGGCTGGGATGTCAACATACCAGGATACACAATCTACAGGATGGACAGGAAGGTTAAAAGAGGAGGAGGATGAGTAGCTCTCTATGTAAGGGAAGGGATCAAAGCAACAGAACTAAAGAGTAAATAGGAAGCAGATGAAGCACCCCGGGTCACCCTGGAGACAGGAAATGGCACCACAATCCACATGGGGGTTGTATACAGACCCCCATCTCAGGGGGAGGGGAGGGAATGGACAAGGAAATGATAGAAAGCATTCTTAGAATGGCAGAAAAAGGGGAGATATTGTTGATGGGGGACCTGAATATGCCAGATGTTAACTGGAGCACCTTTGCTGCAGGCACATCCAAGAGCAGTGTCATTCTTAATGCCCTACAAGGGGCATGCCTCAGACAGCTAGATTTGGAACCCACTCAGGAGGGAGCAATCTTAGACCTGGTACTCTCAAATGGGGATGGAGAAAGAATTTCGGATTTAGAAGTGGGTAGCCATCTGGGAACAAACGACCACCAAACAGTGTGGTTCACAATAAACACAGCCGTAGAGTCTAGCCATACAAAAGCCAGAGCATTGGACTTTAGGACAGCTGACTTTGGGAAAACGCGAGAGTACCTCAGAAAAGCACTAGCAAATGGGCAAGAAGGAAAGGGTGGAGGAACAATGGGGAGTAATCAAAACAGCCATCATAGCGGCAACAAGCCTTTGGGTGAAGCAAATCAACAAAACACAACGAAAGAAAAAAATGCTATGGTTCTCAAAAGAGGTGGCAGGGAAGGTTAAGGAGAAAAGGACAGCATTCAGGAAATATAAGGAAACACAGAAGGAGCAGGACAGAGAACTTTATCAGTTAAAGCAGAAAGAGGCAGGGAAGGCAGTTAGAATAGCAAAGGCCCAAACCGAGGAAAGGATAGCCAACTCTGTTAAGAAGGGGGAGAAGATCTTTTATAGGTACATTAGGGAGTGAAGAAAGACCAAGGGAAGGATACTGAGGCTTAAGAAAGGGGAGGGCCTTTCTTCCACAGACAAGGGTACCGAATCTGATTTCCACTGTAAAATCATTCAGAGCAGGCCAGCCAAGGCCTGCAAGGGATTTTCTGCAGGTGCTGCAACACATGGCCTCCTCTACTGCAATGGTTCCAGGGGCAATGTTCCCGATAAGGGATATTCAGTACCACTTAAGGCACTACTGGTCCCAAAGGTGGGGCCCTTTGTCCAAACTAATGCCAATTACAAAACCTTGCTAAGGGCAGTAGAGTGGTGGAAGGAAGAGGATAACCTCAGAGAGGGTAATTCCTTCCTCCAGTAATCCTCAACAAGTATCCTTACAACAGAAGCTTCACTCGTAGGGTGTGGTGCCCACCTAGAGTATCTTACTGTGAGTGGTACCTGGAGCACACAGGAGACACAGGAACATATCAGCCTCCTGGAACTCAGGACAATGTTCCTGGCAATGCTAGCATTTTCCTTCTAGATCCAGGATCAGTCTGTCCAAATGTGAACAGACAACATCACACCAATGTATTACATGTACAAATGGAAGAACAAGATCCTCAAGGCTATGCACAGAAGCCATGAAGCTCTGGAAACTAGCATATTCAGCAGGTATTGAACTATTCGCAGTACAGCGGCCAGGGAAGGACAGTGTCCTGACAGACTCCCTAAGTTGAATCAGCCATGGGAAAAATGAATGGATTCTGAGCCAGCAGATGCTGGCATCAGTATTCAAATGATGAGGTATACCAGAAAAAGAGCTGTTTGCTTCCAGGGACAGCAATCAGCTCATACATTTTTGTTTCAGGACCCCAGCAACGAGGACGGTCATGAAGGACACCCTGGTCCTGGACTGGACAGGGAAGTTCCTATATGCCTTGTCTCCATTCCCACTCCTGCAGAGAGTGCTCATAAAATGTAGTAGAGAGCCTGCAACAATGATTCTGATAGCACCAGACTGGGCCAGGCAGTCCTGGTACTCCATGCTCCTGGCCTTGTCCAGCAAGTTTCCAATTGACCTGCCACTGAGGCACAACTTGCTTGCTGACCCTGTCTCAGGGCAAGGTATCATTCCCAAACCTCAGAACCCTATGTATGAAGGCATGGTCCTTGAAGAGCTACTGTTCTCTAGTTTAAATTTATCAGAGGAAGTAGTGTGAGTGTTTAAAGTTTCTAGAAAACCAGCAACAAGAAAAACATATGCTTTAAAATGGAAGAGATTTTCATTGTGGTGTGCTCCAGAAAGATAATCCCTATGCAGGCAGGCCTGCCTACAGTCTTGGATTACCATCTGCAGCTGCGCTCCTTAGGCCTGAGGCCCTCCACTCTGAAGGTGCTTTTGGCAGCAGAGTCAGCTTACTCATCAGCTGGCAAGGAAAAGTATCTGGCTTCACAATCTATTTTTAAAAAGTTATTTAAAGCCGTCGGCCATTTGTACCCTTCTGTGAGGGATTCTGTCCCTCCCTGAGACCTAAATGTGTGCATTGCTCAGTTGATGGATGCTCCGCTTGAGCCTATGGCTACTGCTATCATTGTCTGCTCAAAACTACAAGTGCAAATATGCGTGGTCAAAAACTATGCAGTCATAACAATGATGCATGGTTTGGGAGTTGATATATATAATCTGCATGGTTTTGGACCACGCAGTTTTGTACTAACCATGCATCGCTGCTACTGACTGCTTGGTTTTTGATGTCATGATCATGACATAGCACCCTGCTGTCCTTAATATGTCACTTGGAAAACAATATTTCCAGTGGCTGTGACATCTGCTAGGAGGGTGAGTGAGCTCCAAGCCCTCTGCACAGACCCAAACTACATGATGTTTCACAGGGATAAGGGAGCTCTCAAGATCAATAAGAACGTCCTCCTAGGTGGTGTCAGAATTCCACCTGAACCAGTCAGCTGCCCTTCTTGTGTTTTGTACTTAGTCCAGTACAGGTGAACAAAAACTTCACTGCCTGGACATAAAAAGGGCACTGAGCTACTTCCTGGACTACACAAAATATGTCAGGTCCAACAGCACTCAGCTTTTCATCACCTGTGGTGAAGTGGAGAAAGACAAACAATCAGCTACGAGAACTATCTCATGCTGAATAGTCACCTGCATTCAATTCTATTATGAGAAAGCTGGCAAATTGCCTCCCAGAGATCTGAGGGCACTTTCTACAAGGGGCACCTCTGCCTCTGTGGCAGCAGCAAGGGGCATCCCCTTTCAAGAGATTTGTAAAGCAGCTACCTGGAAAACAGTACACACCTTCACAAGACATTACTGTCTGGACACACACTCCAGGAGGGATGCCAGCATTGGCACGGCTGTCTTGCAGAACCTTGTTTCTAAATAGGTTCTGGACTCAGTCTCCCAAGGTACTGCTATGGAATGTGTGGGTTGTCAGTATATATTGAAAGAGTTCTGGGGTTAGAAGAAACAATTGCTCACCTTAGTAATGTTGTTTCTTCTTAAGGTGTCCGTCAGTAATGCTCACAGTTCCTTATCCTGCCTCCTCTTCTAGAATCTGGAAATAGGTTCAGGCAAGAACCAGTTTAGTTTTTATTGGCTTGGGCTTTACTTGTATAGTCTATTACAATTCTGAATCAGTGGTCTAATCAAAAGTCTGATTTTAATTGTTTACTATTTTCAAACTTTTATCAAAATGTTTCAACCTTTCTTGGTAGCCATTTAGCTAGTTTTAGTGATCACAGCTCCCCTAACTTTAGAAACAAACTTGAAGAAGGGCAGTTATTTATTTATTTATTTCAAAAGTTTCACCAGGAAAGACATACTGAGCCGCTAACAGCTTGTTTCCAGATGTGTCGGGGGGGTAGGTGGAAAAGGAGCATAATCAAACTTAAAGACAAATCAGTATAACAGATACATGCAATACAAAAAAATATTAAGATAATTTAGGTGCCAGAACTACTCTTACATAGCAATGAACAGGTAATCAAGGAAGCAGATTGCCAGAGCAGAACTAGTGTGTGTGTGTGTGTGGGGGGTGTAGGAAAAGAATCATGGACAGTTGCAGGAGGGTGAAGAATAGTCACGAAGAAGGAATAAGCAGAAGAAGCTCTTAAACAAGACAGGTATCTGGCTAGGTGAAGTGTAACCAGAGTGCAGAGTTTCAACTTGATTTCCAATTCTAAATTCCACAATTAGCATAAGTTCTATCTATGGGCAATTCAATCCAGTGGACTGGTTGCTGTTCATGATTATTACCGATGTATCCCTTACAAAGGAACAACTTTACTACAGTGAGTAATCTTTTCTTAATAGAGCACTGAAGTACAACTTAACAAGTCAAGGTTTCCTTTACAAACAACAGTGTAAGATTTTGAGCAAGAGTCTTAAGAAAACAGAACTGCAAAAGGCAGTATTTAAGCCTATGTTTCTTTGTGCTACATTTTGGAGTCTAAGATTCGCTGAGCAGAAAACAGTGCTTTGACTGGAGAATGAGGTCAAGGAGAAAATGAACGGGCTATGTAACAGTAAGTTATATATTTCCCCTGGGTATTCTGGGTATTTTCTAACAATTTCTGCCAAGAAAGGCACATTAAGCCAAGGCTTATTTCAGGTGCATCCTGGGAGCATGGGGAAATTGAAGGACATGCTCATGATCACACAGTGTGCAAGTAGTGGTTGTGGGATTCAAACCCAGTTATTCAGGTTAGCAGCTCTGTGCTTATGACCACTGTGCTATACTGCCTCTTTGAGCAAGGGCTTTCCCTAAACACTGGGTGTGTGACTCTTCACTGAGTGCCACTTTCTGAGTCTGGAAATCATACTATTGCAGACATTAAAACAGGACTTGCAAAGACGTCATCTTCCGTTACTGTTTAGCCAGGTTTGGCTGTCTTTTGTTAATTTTCATATACAGTGCTAGCTACAGTGGTTTGAGTTTTATATATTTATTTAGTATTGATTTACCAGGTAAGCACATTAGACAATAAAAATGCCTATATTCAAATAGGACCCAGCCTTTGCTTTGCACTCTATGCCCGCCATAAGCTGAACTGGGAACTTTTCCTGCAGCTCTGTAGCTGCTGCTATTCTGCACTCATACTTCAACTGCTAGTGTGTTCTGCTGAAAGACAGGGATGCTTTTTTCTTATATTTAGTTGCCATACGCAAAGCACACATGATGAGGCAAGCATAATATCTGGTTAGGGAATCTGGGGGCATGGCAGAGCCTCGGCCAATTAGAGAACTAGAAAAATGCTTCTGCTTGTTTATGATGGTCACTGGCCAATAGTCACTGTATGCTTTGCAGGGGCATGATACATTCAGCCAATGAAAAAACAAAGATGTTGACAAGCAAATGTATAACTGTATTATAAGTAGGAAACAAAAAGCTGGTGTCTGGGTGTGGCATGGAACTTTATGATCATTGCCTAAATCATTGCCTGTCTGGCTGGAGATATATGCACTTTTCTAAACTGCTTTGAATGTGTCTATTTCATATACACATAACTTGTACTAGCTGCAAGTAATTGGCCATGTCCCTGTCTCATCATGAAACAGTATATATGTTCATTGAGTTATTTTACAGTGTAGCTACTACTGCACATTTCTTTACTAACACAAGAAACCGTGTGGCACAAAGGTATCATTGTACAGGCTGGGGGGGGGGGGTTAGTATCCTACTATAAGTTTTTGGGCAGACTAGATGGATCATGACGGCCCCTTCTGCCATCACTTTCTATGTTTCTGTGCTTGATTCTTTACCTAGATTGGATGTTTTTTCCATGTACCACCTACCAATGTTATAGAAATGAATTTGTGCAAAGTGTAACTGCACGGCCTTTATTTTATTTATTTGAATCTAGGATTACAAGTTCCTTTGAGCCAAGGTTCTTTTACAAAAGTTCCATGTTGGATGAGGTACAATTCAAACAAGACATTGAATAACAATAAAACAGTGGGTTATAGGCAGTTACATACAGTTTTATACATTCAATACAGTGGCAAAAATGCCAGAAGGAGGTCTGGTAAAAGGGTTAACACGGTATGGAAGAACGCACTAGTGGGGTGTGGCCATAGGCACTTGTCAAATATCAATTTGAGTGCTACAAGCGGGTAGGGAAGGTGGGTGGGAGGAGGGGAAGATGAGTGGGTATATGGGAGAGGGAGTTGAGGGGGGAGAGGGTTAAGTGCTAGGTGGAAAGAACAAAGATGAGAGGGGAGAACAATTAGGAAGGACAGTCACAGGAGCTAGATGCAGACAGGATGTGATAGAGACTGGATTTGAACGGACCAAGCTTTGGCATTGAGGTGATGTCAATGTTGAGACCAATGAACCAGCTGGGAGCTCTGTGTGCAAAGCATCTGTGCCATTGTGTGGTGCGGAAGCATGAGATATGCAGTAGTTGGGATTCAGAGCCGCTGGTGATGTGAGTAGTTCGCGTTGGGCAGAGGAGAGCTTGGACACCTGGGAGAGCAAGTTCTAGTATTATTTTCTTTGCCATAAGGCAGGTTTGGTACTTGATCCAGTTTGAAAGTTGAAGCCACCCAGTCTGTGCATAGAGATCACATGTGTGGGTGAGGTGATGGGCACTAGTTATGAGATGGCTAGCTTTGTTTAATGCAATGCCTGAGGGCGGTGGCAGAGGCAGAGCCATAGATGATCAGGCCATAGTCGATTATTGAGATTACTGAGCTCTGAACTGCAATCCTTAAGGCATCTGAGGTAAGGCATTGCCTGTGCCTGAAGAGTAGGCCAATGCAAGTGGCAATGTTGTCAATGTGCATAGCATATGATAGGTTACAATCGATGGTAACTCCTAGATATTTAAAGGATTGAACCTGTTTGAGGGTTGCACCAAGGCAGTTTTTGATCATGATGGGATTGAGTCTGTGTTTGTTGTGTGGGCTGCAGAACAGCATGGACTTGTTTTTTTTTTATAGTTGAGAACCAATTTATGTGTACTAAACCAAGTTTCAATCAAGGTGAAGGCAAACTGAAGATTCTTTTGAAGGTGGCCCAGATCCTTGTGAGTGGAGAGGATGACAGCGTCGTCAGCATAAAGGAGGATTTGTGCAGGACACAATTGTGAAAGATCATTCAGAAAGAGGCTAAAAAGAAGTGGCCCAAGAATGGAGCCTTGAGGAACTCCTGAGTGAACAGGACATGCATCTGAGAGAACATCAGTTATTTTCACTCTTTGAGAGCGATTCTCCAAGTAGCTCTTGAACCAGGTAGTGGATTCAGGTGATAGAGCAGCAGAACAGAGCTGTGTGATTAATAGTTTATGATGTACTGTGTCAAAAGCCTTGGTCAGGTCTATGAAGATTGATTCGGTTAGGAGGCTGTTGTCCAACAAGCTGTGGATAGCACCGGTGAATTCAAGGAGGGCCGATGTAATACTGTGACCTGTACAGAAGCCATGTTGTTGGGGGCAGAGAATGTTGTGTTTATCTAGGTATTCCATTAGCTGGTCAGATACCATATGTTCAATGGCCTGGGGGTGGGGGGGAGTATGGAGATAGGCTGGTAGTTCACATGCAGGTCATTGTCCCCACTTTTGTGGACCAGGGTTACTGTGGCTGATTTTCATCTGCCGGTGAACTGGCTGAGGGCAAGGAAGAGGTTGAAAATTTTTGTTAGTGGAAGTAATACTTCATCAAGGGTGAGGAACAGCAGCTTGAGGTCAAGTGAGTCCACACTAGTTCTGGATTTGATGATTGCATTAGAGATGTATGTACGGACCTCATGCACCCTGACTTCCTTAAAGTAGAATGGTGGGCGGTTGGAGGGAGGGGGTTGTGGGCTTGGGGTAGTAGAAGGAGGATGGTCATCATTGAAGAAGTCCAAAGGAAGAACATTACTGAGGTCAGAGAATGCAGTATTGAAAGTATTTGCAATTATGGTAGGGTTGAGAGTTATGCCACTAATAATGACCAACATAGTAGGTGAGTTTTTTTGCTGCTTCCCAGTTACTTCTTTAAGATTGTCCCTGAAGGATTTTCCTTTTCCCCAGATGTTCATGAGGGTATCTCTGTAGTATGCATTTTTCTTCTGGTGTATTGATTTAGTGCAGTCATTTCATGCCCATTTGTAGTTCTGAATATCGGCTGGATTGCCAGTGGCCGTGCCCAAAGCCAGAGGAGATCCCTTGCTTTCAGATCCATAAGTAGTTCAGCGGAGAGCCAAGGATTGCAAAGGCCTTTGATGTTACACCTTTTGAAAGGGGCATAGGTGTCACAGGCAGCAATGAAAGAGTTGATGAAGAAATCCAAGGCCGAATTGACATCAGAAGCATTGAATATAGGAGACCAGTTGAGTTGTCGGAGGTGGGATTTGAGCTGTTTCAACTGACTGCGTGGGAGGACTCTACTATTGATTAATTTGGGGAGGGCTTGCAGAATTTATTCGACCATTCTCAGATGACTGGGGAATGGTCACTTAGTGTATCTGGAAGGATAGAAACATCCGAGATGCAGGAGGGATGGCTGGTCAGTATCCAGTCCAGGAGAGTGCTTGCACCAGTTTTATAATTATGTCTGGTGGGGTAGACTACCAGCTGTGCCAGGTTGGCTGCTGAGATGGCATCTTTGAGACCCCCTGAGTCAGCGGCTAGCCAATTGATGTTAAAATCACCCATTAGGATTGACTCCGAGTCAGGGGGTTGGGCACGTATGAGGTCCCAGACTGAGTTGAGGCCTTTACCGTGTTCTTTTGGAGGAATGTAAACAGCAGCGACAGTCAGTGCTTTGTTGTGAGCCCCCAGCAGAATTTTAATAATTAGGATCTGCGTAGAAGAAACTGAGAGGGGGGAAGGTAAGTGGTTACCCAGGAGGGTGTCTTTGAGATACTGTATATAGCACAGCCTCCCCCTCTTTTTCTACTCCTGTCAAGTCTGAAGACGTTGTACCCTGGCAGGCAATAGCCATGTCTGGAATTTTGGGTGCTAGCCAGGTTTCAACGATTGCAAGGATATCAGGGTTGTGTTGGTTGGTGAATATTTGCAGGGCATCAAGTTTAGGCAGGAGGCTGCAGATGCTGAGAAATGAAAGGGTGAGAGTCCAAGGGTGCCTTGACTGATGGCCGGAGCAAGGAATTTTAGTCCCAGGATTTGAGTGAACATTCCCAGATAGCAGCAGTAGGAGTAGCAGAAACTTCAGAACGCACCATCTTAAATGTTTTAAGGCAGATTTGTTTACACGTTTCATGTACAGTCTATTGCAATAAAGAATGACAGCTGTACCATCCATAGGGAGGTGTGAAGAGATGGCAATGTTGAAAATCTGCAATGAAAACATTAAAAATGCTTGAAGTTCCCAGCATATGTGGAAACTGCACAACACATGCTTGTACCGCAGTCATTTAGTGGAATTATTTCACCAAATTTTCAATATAGGCATTTTCTGACCTCTGCTCATGAACACGGTCACTATGATTTTCTTAATCTGTCTGAAACATTAATTTCCTACAGCGACCGCGCCATTGTGTGCCAGATGTGCAAACACATATTTCAGGCAGTATACGAAAAATGACAGCTGTACTGTTCATAAGGAGGTGTAACAAAATGCCAATGTTGAAAATCTGGAGTGCAAATATTACACATTCACGAAGTTATGAGCATGCGTGGAAACTGCACAATGCATGCTCGTAACACAGTCATTTTATGGACTTCATCACCAGATTTTTAACATAGGCATTTTAGGACCTCTGCTCATGAACAGTGTCACTGTGATTTTCTTAATGTGTCCCAAACACTGATTTCCAACAGTGACCGTGCTATTCCGTGCGGGCCGAAAACACATTTCGGTCAGGATGTGAAAATGACAGCTGTACTGTTCAAGGAGGTGTGTAAAATGCCAGTGTTAAAAATCTGAATGAAAATATTACAAGTCAAGATGCGTAGAATGCGTGGGAACGCATCGCACACTCGAAAAGCAGTCATTTTTGGGATTTGTTCCACCAAATTTGCAACATAGGCTTTTTGAGAGCTCACCTCATGAACACTGGCACTATTGTTTTGTTTCTCGGTCTTGAAAGGTGATTCCATGTAGTGACAGCGAAATCAACTTTCGGGACCAAATAATGCCATGACAGTTGGGATAAATGTAAAACTGGGAAGAAGCGAATCCTCAAGAAAAATGAGATATTGCATCTCAGTATTGCATTTCCTAATAAGTAAATTGTAAAATTGGGAAGAGGCAGGATTCTGCTGAAAATGAGATACTACATCTAAGCTGGGCTATGCCAATTAAACTGTAAAGATGAATAGAGACTAGCCCCTGCAAAAAAATTAGATATTGCATCTCAACTGATTATAGCAGGTGAATATACTGTATTAGAAAAATCTGTAAAATGGCAAAGAAGCAGGTCCCAACAGAAAATGAGATAGTGCATCTCAGAATTCTGTTTCCTAATAAACAAATATAAATACATTGTAAAAATGGGAAGAGGCAGGGCCCTGCTGAAAATGAGATACTGGACCTTAGATGGGCTAGCTAGGCTAAATATTTTTAGAAATGGATTGATGCAGGACCCTACAAAAATGTGATGCTCATTGAAGCTGTGATATGAGGTAAATGAATTGTAACAAGCATTTGTCAATGCCGAATGTTGCTTGCTTCTATGTGCTGTGTAGGTATTTGGAAGTCACTGGAGTGCAAATATTGAAAATTCGTGAACTTATGAGTGTGCATAGGAACTGCGCAACGCACGCTTGTAAAACAGTCATTTTTAGGAATTTTGTCACCAAATTTTCAACATAGCCATTTTAAGACCTCTGCTCATGAACAGTGCCACTGTGATTTTCTTAATGTGTCCCATACATCGAGTTCGCACACCGACTGTGCCATTATTGCGCTACATGGGTGAAAACACATTTTGGGTAGGATGTGAAAAGTGACAGCTGTACTGCTCATAAGGAGGTGTGGTAAAATAGCAATGTTGAAAATCTGGAGTGAAAATATTGAAAATTTGAACTTACGCGTGCAGAGGAACTGCGCAACCTGCGCTATAAACAGTCATTTTAGGAATTTTTTCACCAAATTTTCAACATAGGCTTTTTGAAAGCCCACCTTATGAACACTGGCAGTGTCATTTCATTAATCGGTCTTGAAAGGTGATTTCACACAGTGACAGTGAAATCACCCTTCGGGCCCGATTAATGCCATGACAGTGCAAGAATTCATGAGGAGGGGTCCCAAAAACCCCATGTTGAAAATTTGGGGTCATAATTCCCAAAAATGCCTGAGATATGCAACAAAGTTGAAAAAACCCTAGCTATCCCATTATACAGCTTACCGGCATTTCCTCAGTTCGTGGTCGGCTTTGAAGAGTGCAGACGTGTTCCCAGTCCACCGATGATCGTCGCGCCGAGCTCGGAGGTAAGTATGGGGTGAGGGGGGTGTGGGGAGGCAGGGTGCGAGTGGTGGGTGTGGGTTGTGGAGGGGGCAGGGAGACTACGAGGGACCGTTTTTTATTCACAGGTTTTGTTTTTAAGAAGACAACGGGACGTTTGCCATGCTGGGGTGGGCTCCCAGAGTGGCAGCAGGAAAAAGCTGTTTGGGGATGTGGAGCTGATGGAAGTTGGGCACCCCGTTGGCTAAAACAAAGATTGCCAAACTAGGTGGGCTCCCAGCGTAGCACCGGGAAAGCTTTTGGGGCGTGCAGTCGGAGCCGACGAGGATTGGGCACCCCATCGGCTATAACAGTTTATGCCACACTGGGGTGGGCTCCCAGCGTGGCACCTGGACAGCTGTAGGGGGGGCATGGAGCCGACGGAGGATTGGGCACCCCCATCGGCCATACAGTGTGTGTGTGGGGGGAGGAGCATCAGCACGCAATATGTGTGCTTGCGCATGTGTGTGCGTGGGGGGGAGAGCTCTGCTCACTGAATCGGAGCTCTCCCTTTCAACTGTATGCCACTGCATTTTGGAGCTGTCATAGACAGCTGCAGCACTCATTGGGGAACTGGGGCCACGCCTGCAAACACACTGACTGCATTGGAAGATGGGCTGACACACCTCCGAAAACTCGGATGTTGGCACTATGTTTCTTGCACATGTGTGCAAGCAACATAAAAATGGGTTAAAGCAGGACCCTGCAGAACAAGACATACTGCATGTTAACTGAGCTGTGTCAGGTAAGCAAACTGTAAACATGGGCAGAAACAAGACCCCATGGAAAAAGGTATTGTATCAGAGATGGGTTATGCCAGGTATATAAATTGTGAAAATGGGTTGATTTAGGCACCACAGAAAACAAAATAGTGCATTTCAGGTGTGCTGTGCCAGATAATTAAATGTTAAACATGGTTCGACGAGCAGGACGTGATAGGAAATTAGATATTGCATCTTCCCTGTACTGTCACAGGCAAATAAAGAGTAAACATGTGTAGAGGCTAGAGCCCACAAAAAAAGAGATATTGCATCCTAACTGGGCTATCACAAGTAAATTCTAATTATGGATAGAAGCAAGACCCTGTAGAAAATGGTGTGAGATAAGGCCCACTCACATTATATAGGGAATGTTGTGCACTGGTGACATACGCGTAGCCCCACTGATATTTATGGAGCCGTCCTGCTAAAGCTTCCTACAAAGTTGTAATGCCAACAGATGGCAGTCCAGTGTATTCTGATTATATGGAAACACTTTCAAAGAAGGCCGAGATATTGTTTCTCAGCTAGACTATGCTAGGTAAATAAATTGTAACAATAGGAAGGCAAATAGGTTGATGCTGAAGTCCACAAAAAATGAGGTACTACATCTTATCTGGGCTATGTCAGATAAATGAATTAGGTAAATGGGCAGAGACAGGACCCCACAGAAAATGAGATGCAGTATCGTTGTGCTATGCCAGGTAAATGAGTTGTAAGCACGGGCATAAAAGCAACACCTGATAGAAAATGAGATATCTCAGCTCATCTGTGCTATCGCAGGTAATTACATTGTAAAAATGGGTAGAGATAGAACGCCATAAAAAAGAGATATTGCATTTCAGCTGGACTATTGCAGATAAATAAATTGCAAAAATTGGTAAAATAAATGGGTTTATGGAGGACCTGATAGGAAATGTGATATTGCATTTCTGTTGTACTGTCACAGGTAAATATATTCTTAAAATATGTAGAGAATGGACCCAATAAAAAAAAATACTGCATCTCAGTTGGGCTATGCCAGGTATATAAATTGTTAAAATGGGTAGAAGCAGAACCCAACAGAAAATGAGATACTGCATCTCAGTTGAGCCATGTCAGGTAAATAAACTATAAATGGGTAGATTTAGAACTCTGCAGAAAATGAGATACTGTATCTCAATTGGGATGTCAGTCTAATAAATTGCAAAAATGGGTAGATGCAGGCTCCTGCTTAAAATGAGTTTTTGCATCAGAGCTGGGCTATCTGAAGTAAATTATTTGTACAAATGGATACAGGCAGTACTCTGAAGAAAAATTAGATAGCACTGCATCTCAGCTAGGCAATTCCAAAAAAATAAGATAGTGTGGCTCAGCTGGGCTATGCCAGATAAAGTGATCCAGAGAGCCAGGATGTCCCTCTGCTCCTGGTGAGGTAAAAAAATTGAAATTAGTGAACGGGATCAGTCCCATTTAAACTGGATTCATACAGTAAGGGCAGAAATGGCAGGATGACCCTTTCATTGGTGTAGATTTGTTTATTTGTCATAGAGTACAAATAAATACACTAATACAGCCCCAAATACACTAATGTTTTATGAAGAACCATCACTTCCTTAGGACGGCTTGCCCTGTTATTGGACCACTCACTGAGCTAAACAGGTTCTACACATTAGTAATGTTTTGTCGAAAAACATTTTGCTTGATTCATAATGCAGCTACATCATAAAATAAGTTCTCCCTTCCTCGTTTCATCTGATGAGATGCCTTTTTGTTCATGACCCCACTTTCTTTTACCCTTTAGGTCCGATTGGACCAGCACACTCCTCCTACTCAGTTCCCACTCCTTCAGGGGTTGATTCAGAACTAATTCATGCTGGCCCTCTGCAAAGGATTTCCTGCAAATAGGAACAATATCCATTGGCTGAATTTGCAGCTAGAAACAATATCCATTGGCTGATATCAGAAAGGTGGGATGGCTTCCTGTACTCCCTATATTCTGATTTTCCAGTGTAAGCCCCCCCTCTCCACATCTAGAGGTATGATGGTGAAAGTCCAAGGGAGGGGGTCACTATACAGCAGAAAGAGTCCACATACCTGGTCGGCCTGGCTTACCAGGCCTGATGAAGCCGGGGTGTCCCATTCTTCTGGGTGTAGATACAGATCAACTGGAGAGACAGTGGTGGTGGTCTTCACCTGCCTGTTCTTGCCATCTTCGCCACAGAGGCCTTAGTAGACAGTCTTCACCAGTCAGGCCTCTTGATGTCTTCCTCACTGGCCCTCTGGGTCTTCCTTCTGGAGCAGGTCAGGCAAGGTCCCCAGACCCCTTTGATGCATAGCCTGGAACCCACATTAGGAGCCCAAATGGTCTGTCAAAGGCTGGCTGGCTGCATGACTCCTGGCCCCTTCCAACTGTTCAATGGGGCTACAAGGTCCAAGATGGCTGCATCCATCTCCTACAGCATGCTCATTTTTATTTAGCAAGTTCAGTCCCTTGATATGGCTCCTGGCTGGCTTCCCTGTTTAGTCACAAGTCACTGCTGCCTGCCCTTGGATCCAGGAGTGACTGCAAGCATTCACTAGTACGTTCTGTACTTAGCTCTGTTTTTCACAGCATCTTTGATGCTGCAGAGTCTCTTGTTGGGCATACCCTTAACAAGGATCCTGCCTGTTGTGCTTCACAACCTCATTCTGCAGACCTGGGGTTTGGGATTGAAGATGGAACTGACATCTGGCTGGGAGGAGTGGCATGGCTCTGGTCCTGCAGACAAACAGGTAAGACCCCATTTGGGATGGAGGCTGCCCAAAGAACCCATGCTGAACATTGTTAAAGTCCCACTGGAGCTGTATGGCCAGTTCAGGGCACAGAGAGACTGCTAGCATAGAGCACTGTGTCATCTACGTATGCATGAATGCATGAGGAGCCATAAGCCTTTGGGAGGTCATTCAGAAAAATCAGGAACAAGATGGACCCAAGGACTGAGCCTTATGAGTCACCCAACTCTCTTGGGTAAGAGGGAGAGGGAAGGGAAGGGAACAACCTACTAGGATGCGAAATATCTGTAGTTTATCATGTAGCGTAACACTGATAATAATAATAAGAGGTGCATGCCCTAGTATGGGAATACCTCTTTAACTGCTTGGAAAACCTAAGGCCTTCAACTTATGGCCTTCAGCTTAGTGACCACAGTGGTGTGTGTGTGTGTGTGTGTGTGTGTGTGTGTGTGTGTGTGTGTGTGTATTTGCTCCTAACATATGATATAAACAGAAAGGCCATATTTAGTGTTTTAGCAGCTACAAAATTGGCAGGTAAACATGAGGTGTGATGTGGTCACAAAAAACATCAAGATTTGCAGGGCTGCTGGCCACAAAGCAGACCTTTTGAAAATGTGGCCCACTGTACACATCAGCCGGTAATGTTTCATAAGCACACACACACACACACACACACACATATCAGAATTAGCCCATAGTCCCAACTCTCACTGAGCAATGTTTTGCGAGGTGCATGGTCAGTTCAGCTAGAGACCCCATGCTGTAAGAACTGAAAGAGAGCAGGAAAACAGTACATACAGGATATGTAATTCTTAAAGTGACAGTGTTGATAGGTAGAAGTTCTTTTGAGAGTTTTTAGAGTAGTTTTGTAACATGTTACTAGATAGTACGGGTAAACTAGTTGGTAAGATTATTACAGCCTATTGTGGGCAAAGTGTTTCATACTCCACCTGTGAAGCAGGTTTTGATTGCAGAGCTATTGAAAAGGCTTAGTGCACTCCAACACGGGCCAGATGTAAAGGAGCACTTGCACTTCCTGGTAAAGGGTAAGAGAATCAGTATATAAATGAAAGTGTCTATGAGCAGAGGTGAGTTGTGTGGGGTGACTCGTGCCACAAGCATAAGTGTTAGGCTTTATTTATCAATTAATCAGTCAATCAAAATCTTTATTTATCCATCAATCAATCAAAATCTTTATTTATCCAGGCAGGCACCATTGAGCAGGGCTCATTTGCAAGATAGACCTGATCATACAGAAATCATAGTACAGTAACATGGTAAATCAAAAAGCAATTTTATACAAAGAAGCAAAATATACATATGTACATCAAGATTTGAGTGAGAGGGCCTTTACAACAGACGTGGGACTTAAGAAAGAAGAAGGACAGGGGCAGGGAACACTGCAGGATTCTCATGTTTCACATCAACTCAAATACCAGACACGCTGTTGTATGCACAGGCAGTACAGCGAGGAGGTTGGGGAGGCAGTTGGTCAGATGCAGGGGTTGTGGTGTGGCCCCCTTCCAGGGGAACTCTGGGAGGCTGGTGGGTGCCCAGTTTGTAGGATTTTCCTGGCCCTAAGTGCTGTATTGGCTTTCCTCAGGGCTGACCTGTAGTATCTGAGGGGCAACAGCACTCCCATCACCACAGCATTCAGGTCTGTCTGCTCAGGTGGTTGGACTCAGTGCACCCCTTCAGGTCAACACCCCAAGGGCAAAACAGGAAAAAAGACCATTACGGCGACATTTGCAGTAATGGTCCTTTTTCCGTGTTTCACCTTCCCCCAGTGTTCCACCCCCTCCCCAGACCAACTGCTTCCTGGAGTTGGAATCCTAAAGTCCAGGGAGTGTGGGGGGCACAGCCTCCCACAGAAAACACTTTTATGACAGGCAGCAAAACACCTGCATTGGTATTGTGCCGTCACTGTGGGGGAGGTCAGCATTTTCACTGTCAACCTCCCTTGGTGCCTCCGGTTGGGCTGCAGTGTGGGTGGGGGGATTAGGAGAGGCAGAAATAAAATCTTAGTTTACCACATGGCTAAAGGGATGGTGTGACGAGGAAGAGTTTTATTTTCTGGGGACTGGAAAGCCTTCTGGAAAGGGACTGGGAAGTCTTCATGAAAGATAGTAAGCTGTTCGGTAAGGATGGCCTGCATATAAGAAAGAAGAGGAAGTGGAAGAGGCGACAGAGGTCCTCCAATCTGTACTGATTAATGTACTCGATGTGCACGCACCTATGGTCAGGAGTAGAACAAAAAAGGAAATGCTGCCCCAGTTTACTGGAAACCTAAAAGCTGCACTATGGAATAGGGATGCCCTGTGGAAAAGGGCTAGGAAGTCTAAGCTGGCCGCTGATTAGTCTGCCTTTCAAACTGCAAGAAATAGCTGTACAAAGCTCATTAGAGTTGCTAAATCCAGTTACTTCCATGCAGAGCTAAATACATCCACCAACTCCACCACTAGGTTCTGGAAAACCCTAAGGGAGATCGAAGGACACAGTTCCCCCAGCATACTACCTACTAAAATCTCTTCTAATGGCACCCACACCACTGACAAGTACACAATTCTCGACCTCCTCAATAACCATTTTGCTACGGCAGAGATGGCCTTCGACACATCTCCAGCAAACGTCATCAGGTTAAAGCTGCAAAACCAGAACTCCCAATGTCTAAATATAGCTGCCCAGGTGCCATGTACTACTTTCTCGTTCCAACCAGTCACCATTAAACAAGTCAGGGATGCTCTCCTCAATCTTGATACAAAGAAAAGTGAAGGTGCAGATCTCATTGAGCCGCTTTTTCTAAAGCTAGCCTACTGTATACTTGCCCCTTCCGTTACCCACCTTTTTAACCTTTCTCTCAACCAAGGTACCCTCCCTAAGATCTGGAAGACAGCACATGTTATTCCTTTACTTAAATCAGGGGATCCCTGTGACCTTAATAACTATCGCCCTATTTCCTTGCTCCAAGCTCTGTCTAAATTACTGGAGAAACTGGTTAATGAGCAGATCAGAATGCAACTAGAAAACTCCAACATGTTAAACCCGATCCAGTCTAGTTTCTGACCGCTTCACAGTACTACAACAGCACTCGCCAAGGTCATAAATGACTGGCAGACTGCTCTTGACAACAAACAATATGTCTGCTCCCTGTTTCTAGACCTTAGTAAGGCATTTAATACGGTGGATCATGATCTGCTCCTAATGACCTTAAAGAAAGTTGGGGTGGAAAACCATGCACTAAATTGGTGTGCCAACTACCTTACAGACAGAGATCAGCAGGTAAAGGCTAAAGGTGTCGTATCTTCAAAAAAACACATTCCTAAGAGGAGTGCCTCAAGGGTCAATACTTGGCCCACTGCTTTTTACTATCTATATAAACCAAATAGACAGTGGTCTGCAGTCGGCAAAAATACACCTTTTCGCTGATGACACTGTGCTCTACATCGACAGACTTATCACCGAAGCTTGCCTGCGTGGACCTCCAAAATGACTTTGAAGTCCTTCAGAAAAATCTGCTTGACCTGAAACTCCTACTAAATGCAAAGAAATCAAAGCCATGCTTTTCTCTCCCTTAGTATCTTCTACAAAAAACAACCAAACTGACACAAACCTGCAAATCAGTGCCTTCCTGGATGAAAAACTGGAGTTTGTGAAGAAATTCAAATATTTAGGGTTCTGGATTGACTCTGAGCTGTCCTTCCTTGACCACTTAGATGAACTTGCCAAAAAATTGAGACAAAGACTCGGCATCTTCTTCCGCATAAAACACTCACCAATCCTGGAGGCTAGAAAACTCCTTGTCCAGGCTACTTTTATGCCACTTCTGGACTATGCAGACTTCTTGTATAGCCAATGCACCAGCTTGGCTCTTTCCAAACTCGACACCCTTTACCACAGAGCCCTGAAGTTCATCTTCGATGCACCTTTCTCCACTCACCACTGCGCCCTTTATACTTCCATAGGTTGGAGTTCACTTAGCTGGAGGAGGCAAAAAAATGCTTTACTCTGGACTTACAATGCCATAATTCACAAGCTTCCTCAATACCTTATAGGTTGTCTGCCCATCTGCACCCCCCCCCAGTATCTATCCACTTAGAAATCTCGCCTACATATCCCTTGCTAGTCCCAAAGTTGGAACGCGCTTTGACAGAGCCTCATTAAGCTATGCCCTTCCAGTGCTCTGGAACAAGATACAAAAATCTTTAAAGCTAACTCAACCTGTAAAACTATTCTGATTCAAAGCCATGCTCCTAAAAACCTTCCCTGAGGTCTGCCAGAGCTTCAAATAGGAGAGTAGCATCCAAATGGCAAACCCACCTTCTAATTGTTTATCCTTTATCAGGCTTGTCTACTAGGATATCAACCCAGGAGACTCTGTCTCTGAGTAGCAGTCCAAGTAACAGTCAACACCCCCATCCTCTATCTATTACATTCCTGACCTCCCTCCCTTGTCCTTACCTCTGTACTGTCCCTCCTGCCCCATATACCCTTCCCCCTTCTCTTCTCTCTTTCCTCTTCTATTCTGTCTTGTCATTACCACATCATTGTATTCACTAGTAGTCTGTATTCTCCAGTACGCTACCCACAGGTCATATAGACCTCGTCATTCTACAGCTGTGTAAACCACATGTAATCTCCACTTAATGTGCTTAAATCCGTGTGCACATGAATTGAATCATTGACTTTCCTATGGACTTATTTATATAGCTGTCTAGTGATTCTTAGCTCGTTGCATATCCCATGTACTGCCTTGCCCTAGTCTGCCTTATACATTTATACTGTCATTTTATGCTTACTATATGTCTTATGTTACAGCCTATCAGGCTACTGTATTGTTCCCAGGTCCATCTTGTAAATCAGCTTGTCTCAGTGGTGTTTCGCTGGTAAAATAAAAATGTTGATTGATTGATTGATAAGCTACCGTGGAACCAGTGCTTTAGAGCAGAAGTTGGATGCTGCAGTCAGTCAGATTTTAAACCATGCAGTGGGAGGACAGTGAAAGAAATAGTGAGCAAAAACAAACACTAACAAAAATGCCATAGTGGCTCTGGCCCACCATACACAGGCCATAGAAACTGAAGAATCAGGTCAGGGGCCTTGTCATGGTAGTAGGAGTTCAGTACACAGTACTGTAAATAGAATATGAAGCAGAGTAAGTGAGGATGACTGAATGCCCCCACCTTTGCTCCCACTCGGAAAATAGATTTCTTGTTCCAGGTATAAACAAAACTCCAGCCAACAGGTTTTCAGTCATAAACTACCACAGGTCTGGAACAAGTTAGCCTTGGGAAACAGCCCACCCACCAGCATAAACACAGTCCAGCCATACCTCAATACTGTAATTGTATTTTACTGTGACTGTACCTGTTGGTGTTATTTGTTTCCATAGTGTACCCATTGCCCTTGATTACCTCTCTCGTTTGATTACACATACCTTGTAAATTTGTGTATACAGTTAATATATGCACATATTGTGTTTCATTCTATTTTTTTGTACCCTCGGTCGCATCTATAAATGAGATTATGTTTATGTCTCTGGTTATTATTTACCTGGTGAAATAAATTTCAAATAAAATAAATAATAACAATACATAATTAAATGGTCACTCACACCAATGCAAGAAGCATAGCCAACACAATGGATGAACAATAAGCTGTAATACCTGCAAAATGATTGGGATGCTGTAGCAATTACAGAAACATAGGTGAATCAAAACAACTGTTAGGGGACATAAATGTTCCTGGCTATACTATTTTTGGATGGGTAGGAGGGTGCCAAGGTTGGGGGGAGGGGTTGGCAGTGTAGGTAAAAATCAATAACATAAGAAGTGTTGGTGGACCTACACAGAATAGAGGGGACAGAGAAAAAATAGTTGGCTACAAAGGAACCACCCAAATTGCACAAAATGTGTTGGTAAGACCAAACAAAACAAAGAAAGGCACTTTGGCTAAACCAGCTAGTAAGGGGGAGACGAGTCCATAAACATGCTTTTTGGTTATAAGGGGGAGACCAAAATGAGACCAACAGGGTTGTTTTATGAAAAAGTAGAACAAAAAGCAGGGACAGCATAACAAGGGGGAAGCAAACATGGAACTGAGGATAGGGGATGGAGTCAAGAATAATGACAAAAATGTTATAGATACATAAAGACAAAATGGCAGACAAAGGATAGCATAGAGAGAAGAAGGAGGAACAGCCATTGAGGATGATGAAAATAGGGCACACATTTTAACCAGGGAACAGCAGGAACAAAGGGGTGGGGAGGCGGACTTGAGTCCATTTACAGAGGAAAGAGTCCTGAAGGGACTTGCAACTCTGAAAGTGGACAAGGCTATGGGACTGAATGGTATACATCCAAGGGTAATAAAGTAACTTAGAGAGGTGCTGGTTGCCCTGCTGATGGTCTTATTCAACAACTGACTGGAATCGGGCATGGTTCTGGAGGACTGGAGGAGAGCAGATGTGGTCCCTCTTCTTAAGAGTTGCAGCAGGGAAGAGGCTAGCAACTATAAGCCAGTCAGCCTCACCTCAGTGGAGGGGAAATTAATAGAGCACTGATAAAGGAAAGGTTGGTAGATTATCTTGAATTCAATGAGCTGCAAGACCAAAGGCAGCACAGATTCATGGGGGGAGGGGGGCGGGGTCATGCCAGATGAACCTGATTGATTTCTTCTTTGACTGGGTGACCATGGAAATAGATAAGGGGGTGGGGGCAGTGGATGTGGCCTTTCTGGATTTACAAAGGCCTTTGACACTGTGCCGCATAGGAGGTGTGGTCCTTGACAATAGCCTGACACTTGAGGCTCAGGTGTTGGCCGTTGTCAAGAGTGCTTTCTATCACCTGAGGAATATCGCCCGGATCCAAGCCCTAATACCATCTGATGATTTGCCCACCCTGGTGCATGCCTTCATCATGTCAAGGCTAGATTACTGCAGTGCCCTGTACCTCGGGTTATCTGAAGGCAACCTCCACCTGCTGCAGCTGGTGCAGAACATGGTGATAAGGTTGTTGATGGGTGTCAAGCATTTGATCATGTTACACCTGCCCTCCGTGAGCTGCACTGGCTGCCAGTGAGGTGGAGGATTGCCTTCATGGTTGGGTTACTGAACTATAAAGCCCTGCAAGGGGAGGGGGGATCAGCTTACCTGCAAGACTTTCTGATTCCTCATCACCCGTTTTGGGCTTTTTGCTCCTCTGAGGGTGGCCTCCTGGTGATTGCCAAGGCAGTCTAGGGACAGGGCATTCTCAGTTGTCATGCCAGCCCTGTGGAACTCCTTACCACGACATCTCCAGGACGCGCCCTCAGCGGAGGCCTTTAAAATGGGCCTAAAATGCTGCTTTTTGAACAAGCATTTAATTTGATTTGATTACTGACTACTACCCTGTTTATATTAATTACGGAATAATTTATTTAATCTGTTATTAATTTGTTTTTACTAAAACATTGATAAATGCTGAATGCAGGATAGATAAACTGTTTTAATGTTAGTCTCTGCTTTATATGTTATTTTAAATACATGTATGTATGTTGTTATGAATACTTCTGTTCAGTATTCACTAAAGAGGAGGTGGGGGAGGTGCCTAATCCAGTTAACAGAAGCACTCTGGATAGGGGGGTTGATCCCAGTCCTTTCACAGAAGAAAGGCTTCTGAAGGAACTCCTAAAACTGAAGGTGGACAAAGCAATGGGGCCAGATGGAATTCACACCAGAATTCTAAAAGAATTAAGCAGAGAACTAGTGACACCACTGACTACCCTTTTTAACAAATCATGGGAGGATGGTGTGGTACCTGAGGACTGGAGGAAGGCAGATGTGATTACCCTTCACAAAAGTAGGACCACGACAGAGGCAGGAAACTACAGATTTGTCGGTTTGACCTCTGTGGTAGGGAAAGTGATGGAATCACTTCTGAAGGAAAGAAGTATTGAGTACCTAGAGGCCAGTGGGGCACAGGGCCCAAGGCAGCATGGGTTCATAACGGGAAGGTCATGTCAGACAATTCTAATTGATTTATTTGACTGGATGACCAAAGTAGTAGACCAGGGAGGGGCTGTGGACATGGCCTACCTAGACTTTAGCAAGGCATTTGACACAGACCCACACAAAGATTAATAGTCAAATTAACCAGCCTGGGAGTGGGTCCCAGGGTGGTAGCCTGTAAAACATTGGCTGGACAACAGGACACAGAAAGTAATTGTAAATGGAGTCCACTCTGAAGAAAGAGGGGTTACTAGTGGGGTACCGCAGGGTTCAGTACTGGGTCCAGTCCTTTTTAAGGTCTTTATAAGTGACATTGCAGAGGGACTGGAAGGAAAAGTATGCCTCTTTGCAGATGACACAAAGATCTGCAACAGGGTTGATACACAAGGAGGCATGGAAAGGATGAGAAGGGACTTAGCAAGGTTGGAGGAATGGTCAAGTGTGGCAGCTTGGATTCAATGCAAAGAAGTGCAAGTAATGCACCTGGAAACAAAACCCAGGGAAGATTACACAATGGGGGGTAGTAACAACAACAAAAATGGAAAGGGACCTGGGGTAATCCTATCAGATGACTGTAAGGTTGGCAAGCAATGTGAAAAGGTGGTGGGGGGGCTTGGGGGATACTGGGATGTATAGGGAGGTATGGCCAGCAGAAAACAGGAAGTTGTTATCCTCCTGTACAGACAGTTGGTGAGACCTCATCTGGAGTAATGCGTTCAGTTCTGGAGACCCCATCTCCACAAGAACATAGACAGGATGGAGGCAGTTCAGAGGAGGGCAACTAAAATGGTGCAGGGTCTGCAAGAGAAGCCATACTAGGAGAGACTAAAGGAGATTAATATGTATACCCTTGAGGAAAGGAGGGAGAGGGGGGGCATGATAGAAATGTTTAAGTACCTCAGTGGAATCAACAAAGTCCAAGAGGGTAGCATCTTTCAGAAAAAGAGATGTGCAAGAACAAGGGGACACAATTTGAAGATAGAGGGGACTGCTCAGGGGCAATGTGAGGAAGTATTTTTTCACAGAGAGGGTGGTGGACACATGGAACAGCCTTCCTGAGGAGGTTGTGGGGTCTAAAACTGTGGGAGAATTCAAGAATGCATGGGACAGATATAAGGCAATTTTTGTGGGGGGGGGTAGGAAGAAATAGGCTGTTGGTTAAATAGGATCTGCAGTTTATCCTCTAGGTAGGGAAATGGGCAGACTAGGTAGGCCAAGTGGTCCTTATCTGCTGTCAAGGTCTATGTTTCTATGCTATTTTGTTGAGTGCTGTGAGCCTCTGAGGAGGAGCATTATATAAATAAAGTTCCTATTCTATCCTATCCTAAGAAATTCAGCAGCCTAGGGGTGAGATCTAAACTGGTGAATTGGGTTAGGAACTGGTTAATGGATAGGCGACAGAGGGCGGTAGTTAATGGCACTCACTTTAATGATGGACGAATGACCAGCAGGATGCAGCAGGGCGCAGTACTGGAACTGGTTCTCTTTAATGTCTCCGTAAGTGATATACTGCATGTAACTGGAATGGAAAGCATGTCATTTTGCAGATGATACCAAAATCTGTAATAGGGCGGACAATCAGCAGGTAGGAAAGAATGTGTAGGGATCCAGGGAAACTTGAGAAGTGGTCAAGAAAATGACAGTTGGGGTTTAATGCCAAAAACTGCAAAATCATGCACCTAGAGCATAGAAACTTAAGAAGTGAGTATAGGATGGGGAGGTACTGTCAGTCACTAAGCAGGAAAGGGACCTTAGGGTTATCATATCTGATGATCTCAAAGTGGGAGGACAGTATTACACAGCAGTGGGTAGGGCCATGCGATGCAGGGATGCATTGGGAGAGGAATCTCCAGCAGGAGGAGGGAGGTGGTGTTGTCACTGTATCGCTCACTGGTGAGACTACTCCTGGAGTACTGTGTCCAGTTCTGGAGGCTACACCTCAGAAAGGACAAAAATAGTGCAGGGGTTGCATCAAAAGCCCTATGAGGAGAGACTGAGGGATCTCATCATGTACACCCTGGAGGAGAGGGCAAAGAGAGGGGACATACTGTGACAGAGACCTATAAGTAGCTCAGGCTATGAACATTGTACAGGAGTGCAGTCTTTTTTGAATGGGAATGGGGATGAGAACCAGGACCAAAGGGTATGTGATGAAGCTGGGGGGTGTTTAAGAGGGATGTGACGAAGTACTATTTCACTGAAGGAGGGGTAGACTCCTGGAATAAGCTGCCAGTGGAAGTGGCTGAGGCAAAAACAATAGGAGGCTTCAAGCATGAGTGGGATAGACACAGGAGAATATTAGTAAATAGGCAGGAAGGAGAGAGGGTTGCCAGAGACCATTTAGAGTCTTTGGAGACAGACTAGGCAGGGACCATCTGGGTAGGCAGTATGGACCAAGAGTTCTTTTACTGCCAGTAAATTCTATGTTACTTTTTTTGAATGTGTATTTCAGTTCTGTGTTCACAGTGGAAGGCACAAGTCCAGTTCTTTACAGCATGAATAGATTTAAGGATATCTATAGCAACAGACTGGAGCTAGAGAATATAACTAGGAAAAGTACATAGGGGTCTGCAGGACCTGAAAGTAAACCAATCACCATGGCCAGATGGGCTGCACCCACGTGAAATAAAGGAAGTAAATTAGGCCCTAGCAGCTCTCTTAGTCCTACTATTTAATGTATCGATGGCTCTAGGAGAGGTGATGGAGGACCACTGGAAGGTAGCTAATGTGGTCTCCTTAAACAAGAGCAGGGACAGGGAAAACCTTGGGAATTTTAGGCCAGTGTGTCTGATGTCAGTAGTGGACAAGCTGTTGTTGTCAATTATATAAGGGAACAAACAGTTGATTTCCTATAGAACAGCAGCCTATCAGATACAAATCCTCTTCAAAAATATGGAAATAAGAACCTATGGGAGTCTTTAATAAATCCAAAGAAGATGTAGATAGGGTTGTTTTTAAACTCTGACCCCTAGTCATTTATGAAGTGTAATTCAAGCCTTGCAATGCTGTGGGATCTAACAGCAGCCATCTTGTTATAATTAAAGGGTGTTTGTCGGTGTCTAAATGCTCTGGTAACCCAAACTAAAAGATCAGTGAATCTGAAGAGCTTAAACCATTTGGAGGATCTGGAGTAGCTTTGAAAGGATCCTCTTACTTAGCAATTATGTACTTGTGCATAGCCACCTATGAACAGTAGCAGCTACCAATGGATAAGTCCACCAGTGATGTTGAGGCCGTTTTTGTGACTGAGTCCCTGGCTGGTTGTGGGATGATTTGTCCATATGACCAAAATGAGTGTACCTGTCATCCAAGGAGGTAGAAACTTTAGTTTTATACTTCTTCTTGCCCTTTTTGTCTTTTTTTCTAGACATGTTTAAGTTACAAAACTGATTTGGTCTAGGAAACGAAAACAGAGCTAAGCACACATCAACGTGCAAGCACACAATGGAATCATAGAGGTAAGGAAGGGAGAAGAAGAGATGGTGCCATAGATCAGCAGCAGATCTGCAGCAAAAAATGTAGGTTGAAAAAATGGGCAGACTGGGTGGGCCCAGCGGCCCTTATTTGCCGTCACATTCTATGTTTCTATGCTTCCATCTGCCATCTTTCCTCTGCACCAGAATGCACCCTAAACTAGTCTCTTTAGCTGTGTTTACATGGCAGTAGCACTGTAAGTTCGGATGACAGCAGTGCGATCCTGATCACCATACAGTGCATGGTCTACCTGTCTACACGGCCCCTCTCTGCATCACTACACTGTGCGTTGGTGAGGGTCCATGCATTGAGGGGCTGGACGACAGAGCGATGATCTAGACAGTGACGTGATATGCATGTGAATGCGCATGTCTGCAATTATGGAATCCTATTTCAGTTAAAATTTTTACACAGTTACAGCCCTCGGCTTTTCAAAGCAGCTACTTTGCTGCATTCAGGAGACTATCTTCTTCTTAGTAAACTCTTTTGCTGATAGCACTTTCCAAAAATGTAGACTATTCATGCACGAGTCTATGTCACTCAACGATGTACAAGCGGGAGCCACCCACAACATTATAAGAGGCACAGGAACTGAATGGGTTGCTGCAAAGCAGACTGTTCATACTGGAGATGAAACCTCTGTAAGCCGCTCACTACGCTCAGCATTCCCAGCTTGCTAGAGTATCTAGGAGCATGTTAATGAGTGGCTTACAGCAATTGAGTATGTGTCTACATGGAAGCATTTGCACTGGAGCAACCCGAGTGCTAGGGTTACTCTAGTGCAAATGTGATCATGTAAACAGGGTGATTGTTTTGCAGGAATACCTGCAGCCCTTGAAGAAGAATCAGGACTCTCCACAAATGACTTTGTTGAAGTAATTTTTGGGGACTTTGATGCTTTGAAAAAAAATCCACTGATCATAATCAAAGCCTTTAATGCCCCTATTAAAAAGAATCAACCATTCAATATAGTATAGCCACTGATAAACTTTCAAAGGACCCTACCCATCACCCAGTTTGCTTTTGAAACCAGGCAATATATAGTTATCAATCTTGCCAGAATGAGGGGAAAACTGCAATATAAAAATATTCATTTCTATGATCCCCTAATTTTGCTTTCTTCACACTACAGCATAGGACATTTCTTGCTATGTAGGATGAGGTTTAAGAATTGGGTGCTACATTTTCTCTGATGGAACCTGCTAAAGTTAAAGCCATATATATAGGATAGTGTATGGGAGCCTATACACAACCATGCTATTCTAATACCGAGTGGTTTCCACTGACGATGAGGACCTCGAGAGTGAAGCTCGAGAGGTCCCTATCATCATGGAAACCACAAGGTATTAGAATAGCTGTTTAGTGTCCAAATATTATGTTTTTCAAAGTTCTTCTCGAGGCATCAGGGGCTCTTCAATGTTTGCATTTTACTTTTTCTATATAGTATTGCCCCAAAAAAGAAGTATGCTTACTTTAGTTCCCCCCCCCGAGATCAGTCCTTGCCACCAGACCATCTTTTCTCATTTTGCCACTTGTTGAGTTGTCTCATGCATGCAGCTCATCAACTGCCCCCTATCCAATGAACAACACTGTTTGGAGGCGTTTTGTTTTATATTGTGACGTGCCTACTAACGCAGAATGAAAAGTCGTTCTGCGTTAGTATGCATGTCACTAGTGCAACAGAACAATTTTTCATGTGTATGAATTTCCATACACAATCTTGTTCTGCCATACACTATATAAAGGTTCTACCCAAATTTTCTTTGACCCAGATCAACTCCTGAAATTTATCAAAGCTCCATCTCACAAGGATTCTGACCTACTAACAGACGAACACTCTGAAACTTCAGAAAGAAGCTCAGATAAAGATATGCTGGTTAGATGGAATAGACCTTTCTATATAAGTAACCCTTCTTGCAGCTTGAAATTTGAATTTGGAAGTATATATCTTATTCAGATAAATAGTCTTTTAGTTTGGATGTCTCTGAAGTGGCCCTGAGCCTTTATCTGAAATAATTTAGGTGATTTGTGGCTATAACGGCATACATGAAAATATAAATCTTTTTTAGTTCGGACTGTACAACTTAATTTAGCCCCAGCTTTAGTCTAATTACTTAAAGAGCTGCTGATGCCATTGGGAAAACTTTGGAAAACATATTATTCAGACACAATTTAGCTTGTATTTCATATATCTGGTGTAGAGTTCTCCCCTCCATTGTTTATTAATGAAGAAATTCTCACAAAAACAAAATCTTCATCCCTAAGAGTTCATTTAAATCTATAGCTGATTCCCTATTTGAAATTATAATGCTCTGTTGTGACATCATAGTCTGTTGTCATGGGAATAACTGTGGTGTCACAAGCACAATATTATGACATCAGATTGAGAAGAAGAAACAGGATCTGATGAATCCACAAGGAACAACTATCCTGTTTTCATGCATAAGATCTCAATAATAATTACTGGGGTAATTTAAGAGATAGACTACGTTTTTTTTCTTTTTTGGCATGTAATAGAAACTGTTTCTGATTACTTTGCTTAATGTATTGTTGAAATGTATACAGAACATAAAAATACTCAACAAAAATAAATTTTTAAAAAACTTAGACACCTTGATGCCTCTGGGAAAGCTTTGAAAAAGCATAATTTTAGCCATGTTTTCTGCACTTATACCCCCTTTCCTTTTTGACTATGGAAGTTACTGCGAACAGAGGACCCCATTTTGACTCCCCCTGCCTATTCCACTTCCCCAACCCTCATGGTAAATGGTTTACCTGTTTCTGATCCTCCATCCGTCACTGCTCACTTAAACCAGTTCTTCAGTACCTGCGCCCTCCCTTCTCCTTCTACTCCTGCCTCCTCTCCTTCCCTTGCTGTTCCCTCTTCCTCCCACCACCATCTCCGGGTCCCTACTTCCACCATGTTACTATACAAGGAAACCCTGCTTGCCCTTTCCTCCCTCAACCTAAGTCTAACCCTGATAGGCTGGATCCCAAGCTCCTCCACCTCACAGCTCCTGCCATTGCATCTCCCCTTATGCACCTGCTCAACATTTGCTTCTCTCTCTGTGCTGTTCCTTGGTCTTGGAAGATGGCCAGAGTTATTTACATATGGGGTGACCTCTGCATCCCTTGTAACTTCTGTTTCATCTCCCTCCTCCCCTCCCTCTCAAAGTTGCAAGATAAATGTGTCCATTCCAGCCTTTCTGACTATCTCTCATCCTCCAGTTTCCTCTCCCCCTTGCAGTGTGTTTTCTGGAAGCACCATTCCAAATCTCTTCCTTGGTGCATGTCACTGATTCCATCTTCTCTGGGATGGATCAGGGCACATTACAGCTGCCATCTTCATTGATCCGTCCTAAGTCTTTTATTCAATGTTCTATTCTATCCACCCCTCCTGGACAAGCTGAGCTCTGCTAGCCATTCATCTTCTGCTGTTGATTGATTCCATTCCTAACTTATGGGCTGACAACAGTCAGTACAGAAGACTTCCAGCCACCTCCACTTCCCATCGAGGCTTGGATCCCTCAGAGCTCAAGCCTGAGTCCCATCCTCTTCTCCATTTTCCTGAATGGCCTGCCCTCTTTTTGTCTCAACTTGCATATTCACATGTATGCAGATGACACAGTCATCCATCTCCAGTCCCTCTACCACATCCATGGATGACCAGCTCTAGCAGGACTTCCACAATGTTCTGCACTGGCTTCAATCCAGCCAACTCAGGATCAACACTGCATGACCTTAGGTACCAGTTAGAAACTGATCAGTCACATGACCTTCCTTATTTTTGCCACACTGGATGGCACCCCCCTTGAAGCAGTGCAGTCCTTCAAGTACCTAAGTGTGAAGCTTGATAGCACGCTTAACTCTGCAGTCCACACTGATGCCATTCATGCAAAACTCTGACCCACACTTGGTGCCCTTTACTGCAACAGAGACTGCTTACCTTCACAGGTCCTCAGATGGCTTGTTAACAAAATGATGCACCCTGTCTTCGACTACACGGACGTGGTCTGTGGTACCACTGGACACCCTCTATAACACCATTTGCTGCTTTGTTACAAACTTGACCCCCTGTACTCACCACTGCTCCCCCTACTTCTCACTAGCCAGCTTCCCTTACCCTCATGTTGCTAGACTCGCTGTACCTCCTTCATATCCAAATACTAATTTGGTTCCCTTCTTTCTTGCCTCTCCATTCCCCAGTCTCCCCTCCACTTGCTCCCTCTATTCCAGGTGTTGATGCACTTTTGCCATGCCTCACCCCCACTCCTCAGCTGGGCAATCTGCCTTCTCCTATTGACTTCCCTCACTCTGGAACCGGCTTCCCTCGTTCCTCTGCTCTCCTCCTCCTCTGGCTCCCTCAGGCACAAGCTGAAACTCCTCTCACACCTCATCTGCTGCTGTTAACCATCGTCCTCATGCGTCTTTGGCTTGGAGCCCCTACCATCCATGTTCAGATCTCTGGCTAGGTCCCCAGTACCTGCCTTCTGGTTTCATTTCCTCACCACCTCTGTACTTTCCTCCATGGCGGGGTTAGGCATACACCCACTTCACAGGTGTCTGGCCTGATTCAGAAGTGCTCCTTGCTACGCTGTGTCTTGATGCTGTTTTATTTGCACTTGTACTGATGTTCCATATTGTACTGTGTCTGCACTTTATTTTTGTACTATTTTGTGTTCCAATTTTCATACCAAATTTGTGTACAAATAATTTGTTATTGTGTATTGTACTTCTGCTTCTCCTGTTCTCTTTCCCTGGATTGCACGTGGAAATGAGCCTTGGCTCAGTGTGCCTTTCTCTGTTACTAGTTTTCAAATAAATAAACAGTTCTGCACACTTAACTGGCTCTGGCTGCATGCCTACACCTCATATCACAATCCTCTGCTTGTCGTATTAAAGTCTGCTTCTGTAAAAATGAACACAATGCCAGAAACAAAAGTATGTTTATTTTTTTATTATTTATTTTTATTTTAGTCTTTGGTAACTGGGTAAGGTCAACTAGACACAAGTGCCTGCTTTCAGGGGTGACCTGGGAGCACTTTGGAGGTTAAGTAACTTGCTCAGAGTCACACAGTATGCAAGTGGAGGTTGTGGAAATTAAACCCTGGTCTGCTCATTCACAGCTCATTACTCTAACCTCTAGGCTATACTGCCAGCCCCATATGGTGTCAGGTGTTGACAAGCAGCAAGCAGAATGGAGTCTTGAGGATGGTGGTTCTTGTTTACTCATTTATTTAGTTTTAGTTGACAGGGAAAAGAGGGCTAGCAATGCTGCCAATCTTCAGTTTCATCCAGAGGTGGGGGAGGTTACAGATGCAAACCAACTGATACTGAACCAGATTAAGGTGTGGTTGATAGTTTAGTGATGGGAAATATGGCCAGGATACCAGGGAAAATCCCCACCTCTTATCGAGAAGTGCCATGGGGTCAGTGATGTCCATCTGAACAATCACCAGAACAGGCAGTATAGCATCCCCTGGTACTGCATTTGGGTACCAGCATGTTTTATAGTATGAGCCTTATCTCCGCTTGTGTTATAATGTATGGAGAGCCCTTATTATTAACTGAAATCAAGCAGATAACAACATTATTATAACTGGGGAGTGTTTTCTCCCATTGAGAAACTGGGTTATAATTTGCTGTTATAACCCGCGGGTTTTAACGGTGAAGATGCACTGGGTTTCTCACATTCTGCACATGCCCACGCTTTCTCCTTGCTCACCGAGCCTGGAACTGCCGCTTCCTGAACTAGGACTGCGGCGCATAATGTAACAAAATCAGCAGGGATTAAACAGTTCAACTTGTAGCAAATTCCCAGTAATACACTAACCTTTGCCATCAGGAGTGTATTTCAAAAATAGCTGCCTTCCCCAGTCATCTTCAAGAAATGAACGATGATCATTGCGACAGCACAGACATGGCTCTCTTATCCCTACTACATCAGGTAGCAAACCACGAAAGCTGTTTATTTTTTTAATTTTTTGTATTGGTGAAAGTAAAGAAAGCAAAAAAAATAAATAAAATGAATCTAACTCCTGGAGCTCAAAACAGCAAACTGATTTTTTTTTAAACAGCAGCTGCACACAAGTCACACTCCTACTAATTTTAACAAAGTGATGCTGGGAAAACACTCCCCGTCAATTACATAAAACAATGCATGGGGGTGAGTGAATAAATGAGAATTTATGTGCATCCTCAGTGTGGGATGCTCATATAAACCCCTCGGGCTTCACCATCGGGGTTTATGTAGCATCCCACACCTAGGATGCACATAATTTCTCATTATGCACTCACCCCCATACATCACTGTATATATAATGTATGTTAGAACGCTGTTAACCTTAGGAAATCATCATTTCCTAAGGTTGTTAACCTATCGATGTGACGTAGATATGTTGTTAACCTATCGATCCTACGTCACATTGATAGGTTAACAACAGCGAGTGGTCTGCGCATGTGCGTGCTTTTTTCCAACGGGGAACTGACTGAAGGAAACCCACGGGGAAGGACTGAAGGGCTGCAGCGGTGACTTTTTAAAAAACGTAAGCCATTTAATTTTTGATAGTGGGACCATACACTATAAAAAATAATGTATGGTCCCTCTATCGGCAACCGGTCAATTTTAACCGTCTCGAGGTTGCCATGGCAACGTAAACCTCTCGAGCTTCGCTCTCGAGGTTTACATGGTCGCCCTGGCAACCTCTCGACTGTTAACTGACCGGTTAACGATAGAGGACCATACATTATCCTCTATGTTATGACATCGTTATGATTTCACTCTGTTGTTAACTCTTCTTGAGTATGTCATATCAATGGTATAACAAAATGGAAAGCTCAGAACAATCAATGTTCTGTAAAGTAATTCAGTAAAGTACTTCAATCCATGATTACACAATCTTGATAACCCATGCACTATAAAATATAATGTATGATCTTTGGTTAACAACTGCACTGAAAACACTTCTTGAGGTTGCCATGACATCTGAAAACCTCTTGAGCTGTGCTCTTGAGGTTTACAATGATGTCATGGCAACCTCTTGAAGTGTTTACGGCGTGGTTGTTAACCAAAGACCATTCATTGTCCTCTATGTTATGGTATCGATGTGACATGAAGAGGTTGTTAACCCCTCTTGACTATGTCACATTGATACCATAACAACAGGAGAGCATCTGCGCATACACGACTTTGGCTCCTGACGACTGGCCGTGGCGGTGAGAGATCTCACCTAGGGATTATCCTGATCCTCAAAATTTTTTTTTTTTTCATTTTATAGCACCTGATTACCTTTGTTCCATCTGCATCTCCTTGAAGCTACTCCTCAGTCTACATAAAATGGATGCCTAAACAACTGTGAAGCCATAGATGTTATGTCATGACAGCATGACGGCATGAGATTCCAGGCAGCCAACCAAATTGTTGCAGCCTGTCTTTGTTTAAAAAATGATTTTTTTTCTTAGTTTTTGTTTTTGTTTGCTGAAGCCCTTACAGTTTAGTACACTAAGGTTTTCCCCATACGCTATAAAGGCTAATGGATGGGGACGGACAATGACCACACTGAAATCGCATCTTGCAGTTTCCTTGACCACAGTGAACCTCTTGAGCTGTGCTCTCGAGGTTTACGTTGTCATCAAGGAAACCGCTCGATGCAATTACAAGCAGTTATTGTCTGTCTCCCATCCATTATCCCCTATGTAGTGCACAGTTCTAAAAAAGGTGATGCTTAATACTGAAAATACTGTAAATGTAAAAAGAAATCAAAATAATAATAATAATAGAATAGCTTTGTTTAATACATTTAATATATATTTAATGGGAGGGATATCTGTTATGTGTATGTAATAAAAAGGCCATGATACTCAAAATACTTTTCTGCATCCGAAGAGACCAGCTGTGACAACAGTTAAGCATAAAATAGACTGTAAACTCCATGGAGTGCACTATTCTGATTAGTTGAGCAGCTCCTCGGCCGGTGAATGCACTTGCAGTGCATAGGGGTGGGTTTGGTCTAAGGGGTAGCCCCTGATGTAATGTAGAAAAGTCCAAAATGCCTGTACTCCTCTTGTTATAAAGGAATACCAACAGCCCAAATTAACAAGCATAGTTTTTTTAAATGTTATTAAGGCTGTGTATAACAGCCCAACCAGGATACCCAGAACTTGCTAAAATAAATTTTAACTTTGCAAAAAAATTGACAGCTGATGTCACTATGAGCAGTGCTGTCACATCACAGCAAGGAGGTAAAGTGCAAAACTAACAAAATGTATTAGTGAAGACAATACATACGAACAATAGAAGACATGTTACTTAAGTATACATCATGGAATGCTAAATAAGTTACAGAATGCTTTAAAGAGCCGCTGATACCTCAAAGAAAACATGCAAAACATAATATTTAGGAACAATTCAGTCTGCATTCCATACATATTCAATAGACTTCTCCTCCCCATTACTTATGAGAAATGTGCATGGAAACGTGCCCTATATCTCTTAGAGTTCATGTGCCTCTTTTTGTTATAGTCCTCTGTGATGTCACAACAATCTGTTGCCATGGGAGTAATTGTGATGTCACAAGTAGGGCATTATGATCTCAGGTGGGGAGTAAGCAATAGTGATAGATGACCTCTTCAGGAGCGAAGATCTCATTTTCATGCAAATGGCCTCAGTAATAAATAATGGTGAGGAGGACTACAGAACTAATAAGAAATACCTGCTGAACTGTGTCTAAATATTATGTTTTGTTAATGTTGTCCTAATGGCGTCAGCTGCTCTTTAAGTAAACTTTAGCTGGTGCATTGCAGAACCTAGCCGATAAATTATTTATTATATTTAATCTGTAACTACTCTCATACATACAAGGAGGATATACTTAGGCGAAAAAGACAATGGTGCTATTAAAACCTTCCATTGAAATAACATGTATTATGGTCACCATATTCAAAGGGGGGGGGGTATCTTATTTAAAAACATAAAATGTGTCATCAGAAAAAGACTGCTTGGCCCACCTAGTCTGCCCAGATGGTTCTCTGCATACCCTACCTGGGCTCTGGCGACTCTCCCTCCTCCCTGCCTATTTACTAATAGTCCCCTTTGTCTATCCCAAGCATGCTTGAAGCCCCCTGCTGTGTTCACTGCCGCTGCTTCCACTGACAGTCTACTTCTGGCATTCGCCTCTCTTTCAGTGAAGTAATACTTCCTGACATCCCTCTTAAACTTCTCTCCTTCCAGCTGTATCACATGTCCTCTGGTTCTTGTGCTCTTCTTAACTCAAAAGAGACTCCCCTCCTGCACCCTGTTCACCCCCATGAGGTACTTTTAGGTCCTTGTCATGTCACCCCCTTGTTCTCCTCTCCTCCAGGGTGTACATGTTGAGAACTCTCAATCATTCCTTGTAGAACTTTTGGTGCAACCCCTGCCCCATTTTAGTTGCCTTCCTCTGGACTGCCTTCATCCTGTTTATGCCCTTGCAGAGGTGCAACCTCCAGAACTGGGCACAATACTCCAAACCGGGTCTCACAAGTGAGTGATACAGTGGCAACATTACCTCCCTCCTCCTGCTGGAGATACCTCTCCTAATATCTCCCAGCACTGCAATGTCCCTACCCACTGCTTTCTCACACTGTCTTGCAACTTTTAGGTCATCAGATAGGATAACCCCAAGGTCTCTTCTCTGCTTAGTGACTGACAGTACCTCCTCCCATCCTATACTCCATTCCTGTGTTCCAATGCCCTAGGTGCCTGATTTTGGACTTTTTGGCATTGAACCCCAACTGCCATATTCTTGACCACTTCTTGAGTTTCCCAAGATCTTTTCTGCCTTCTTTCCACTCCCTTCTGATTTTCTGCCCTGTTACAGATTTTGGTATCTTCTGCAAAAAGACATGCTTTCCCTTCCCGTTTCACTGCAATGTCCCTTATGAAGACATTGAAGAGGACTAGCCCTAGTACAGATCCCTGTCGCATCCCACTTGTCACTCTTCCATCATTAGACTGAGTGCCATTAACCACCACCCTCTGCCACCTATCCTTTAACCAGTTTCTAACTGAGTTCACCACTTTGGATCCCACCCTGCCTAGGCTGCTCAATTTCTTAATCAGTCTTCTGTGCAGGACAGTGTTGAAGGCCTTCCTAAAGCCCAGATATCCACTTCTGCTGCCCCCCCCAATCTGTTTCCTTGGCCACTCAGTCAAGGAAATCAATCAGGTTTGTCTGGCATGAACCCCCTCATGAATCAGTGCTGACAGTTGTCTTGCAGCCCATTGGATTCAAGATAGTCTACCAACCTTTCCTTTATCAGTGTTTCCATTAATTTCCCCACCACTGAGGTGAGGCTCACCAACCTATAGTTGCTAGCCTCTTCCCCTCTGTCACTGTTACATAGAGTGATCATGTCTGCTTTCCTGCGGTCCTCTGGAACCATGCACAGATCCTGTGGGCAGTTGAATAAGGCCATCAGCAGGGCAGCCATCATCTCCCTGAGTAATTTTTGTACCCATGGGTGTATTCCATCTGTCCCATAGCCTTTTCCACTTTCAGAGCTGCAAGTCCCATCAGGATGGGAATCAGGACCTAGATTACTTCTGCCAGATCTTCACTAAAGCGTGCGACATCTTTGCACTGTATAAAACCAAAATTGCAAGAGGGCCTAATAACCCATGGCTCTCTGGCTCAATTCTTCAGTGTCCTCTGTTGACAAGAGACAACTTATGGCAGAAGGCCAGGGCAACTGGGGCTTGGGTCGACATCATAGCTTACAAGGCAGCTAGGAATAGCTGTACTAAGCTCAGTAGACTCACCAAAGCCTCATACTACAAGGACCTATTAGGCAGAAGCTGGGGACGAGGTAGGGAATTCTGGGACTCAGTGAAATCCCTTACTGGCAATACCTCTAGAGACCCACCTGACCGCATAGTAACCCCCTTTGTAACTCTGCAGGATCCAAGTGACATTGCAAACAGGTTCAACATTACATTCACAGATCTTAGCAATGCCCTACCCAGCAACTACCTCAAACATATCCCCCCTCACCAGCTACCCACCTTAATTCTTCCTCTGGACCCAACAGTGGCCTACCGCCTTTCTACTTCAGGCTCATTACCAGAACTAAGGCTATAAAGTACACCAGATGAGTCCTAGAGAACAAAAGAATGGGAGACAACCATATAGACATGAAGTTGGTTGCCCTTACCCTAAATGAACTCACAGATCCTCTTACCAAGGTCTTCAATGCATCCCTAAGATCTGGTGTGCTCCCTGACAGATGGAAGGCTGCATTGGTTACCCCAGTCTTCAAATCTGGTTATAGAACCAACCTGTCTAACCTCTGACCCATTTATATTCCACCCCCTCTCCAAAGCCCTCGAAAGGATGTTCTCTGACCAAGTAACAGAGTACCTTGAAAAATATAATTTACTCTGTAGGCAGCAACACGGATTCAGAAAAAAACACTCCACACTCACTGCCTTGGTCAACTACACCTCACAGCTCTACAGGGCCCTGGACAAAGAGCTAGCAGTGGGGTTCATCTTTATAGACCTCACCAAGGCGTTTGACACTGTTAACCATCAACTGCTCCTGCACTTTCTCTTATCCCAGGTCTGTCCAAAGATACTGTTGCCTGGTTCAACAGTTACTTATCCAACAGGTCACAGTATGTAAGAATTAGCGGCATTCTCTTTGAACCCCGGGAGGTGTGCCTAGGTGTTCCCCAAGGGTCCATCCTAGGCCCACTCCTCTTCAGCCTCTTTATCAATACTCTACCTTCTGCTTGCCAAGGTCACTTTGTACTCTACGCAAATGATGCTGTCACTTCAGTACCCAACAGAGATTGTGCCTCAATCTCCGATGAACAGCAAGTCAACTTTCAAAAGCTTGAATCATGGTTCTCTCAGTACAAACTGTTACTCAACTATAAAAAGACTAAATGCATGCTCTTCTCTACTCCCCAGTACAAGAAGAGATGCAGCTCCCTAAGAATTCTGAGTCACAAGGCTGACACCCTTGAACAGATAGACACATTTAAATACTTAGGCGTTCACCCAGATGACACCCTAACCTTCTCCCATGTGGAACAACTTGTCAAAACTGCCAATGTAAAACTTGGGGTAGTTTATTACCACCAACATTCCATGACTCCTGAAGCCTTAAAACTTGTGACATGTAGCTCAGTTCTGTTCGCCATAGACTACGGGTTAGTGATCTATGGGGCTGGCTCTGACTCCTCGCTGAAGAGGGTCAGAACCCTACTTAACAAAGCCTGCCTCCTAGCTTTGGGGGCCCACTACCAAATCCATACCTGTGCCCTTTACAGTGAAACTGGATGTCCCCCCCTCCATCTTAGCATTCAATACTAGGTCTGCCTGGTAGTGGAAAAGTCAGTGCAGGGGCTCGCGCCTGAATCCACCTCCACCCTCTTTGAATCTGCTCAACTAAGCTATTAACACTAGACATGCCTCAAAGGGAGAGCTTACAGTACCCTTTAAGTGCACATCATTAGCCCAGAGATACCTTTCCTACTGAGGCCCAAAGTGGTTTAATGATCTGCCTCCAGACCTGATTTAATGCAACAAACTCCGTCCCCCCCCCCAGATGCTGGAGGTCTGACTCTGAGCAAATAAGGAGACTACTGAGAAATATAGGAACTTCTTGTTTCAGAACAGGAAGATCAGGAGCTAAAAGGGCACAGAGGCAGTAAGTAAGTAGGGAGAGAAGAAAAAAAAAGAAATAAATAAACAGAGGAAAGAGTAAGTATTCCAAATAACAGTTAGGGGGCCAGAAAAAAGACATGATGGGAGTGGTACAGTGCAGTGGCTGTGAAGCAGCAGTCTTCCGGGAGGTGTTCTAGAGGATGCAGTGTTGTCCCATCTGCAGGCACCTCTCTGGGCTGAGGGAGGAGGTTGCTCATCTCCAGGCTGAGTTGGCCAGGATTTGTGAGACCTCCTCTCCCACCCAGGGACCACCAGAGTCACTGCTGTTGCCTCAGATGTTGCCAAGAAAGAGGAGCAGTTGGACCACAGTGGGCTCAGGGAGGGCAAGGGTGGGGGAACAGAGGCACATCCCTCCAGTTGTACCTCTCTACAATTTCTATGCCATTCTAGAAAAGTGTGGTTCCTCTATGGAGGCACCCACACTGGAGACCAAGGAGGATGCTGGGAACCTCCACAAAGGAGACCCACAGGAGGGTGGCATGGGATGCCACAGGGGAAGGAAACAACTCCTGGTGGGGGATTCCATTGTTAGGAAGGTAGAACTGGGGGAGGAAGGGAAGAGGGTGGTAAGGAGCCTGGTGGCGTCATGGCTTGGAGGGACAGGGAGCGAATCCTCAGGATCGCAGGAGCAGCTGCACAGGGGAGGGAGCTGGATGTCATTGTCCACCTATGGACAAATGACCTGGCTAAGAAAGGGATCAGAGCAGTGCAAGAATCATTTGTGGAGATGGGGAGGGGCCTTAGACAAATAGCACACACGGTAACCTTCTCAGAGGTGCTGCCTGTCTATGGCACAGGTGAGGCTAGGGTGCTCCACACCATGGGATTCAATCAGTGGTTGAAAAACTGGTGCAGAGCTCAGGGATTTGGCTTCATTGGGGACTGGGGGTCCACCTGGAGGGATGCAGGCCTATACTGGCATGATGATCTGCATCTGTCCAGGAGGGGAACCAGGATCTTAGGTGATAGGTTTAAATACTTCATTGACAAGCATTTAAACTAGCCAAGGGGGAGGCAATGGAAAGGAGCAGGGAAATCCTAGACCCCCCCAAATATCAGGGTACTAAGTGAGGTAGACACCAACATTGAGATGTCGATAGGGAGAAGCACGAGGTAAATGGAGAAAGTAACAAATGCAATAAGGACAGGGATGGGGAAAAAAGGGGTAAGGCCATCAAGAAATGGAGGGTAATGAGTACCAATGCCCGTAGTCTGGGCAACAAGCTCTCTGAACTGGTGGCCTTGATGGAAGAGGGATGCCTGGATATTGTAGCAGTCACAGAAACATGGTACACAGAGAACCATGACTGGGATGTTAACATACCAGCATACACAACCTACAGGAGAGACAGGGAGGGCAGAAGGGGTAGCTCTCTATGTAAGGGAAGGGATAAAAGCAACTGAACAAAAGAGTAAACAGGGAGGAGAGGAGGCACTGTGGGTCACCTTAGAGACTGGAAATGGCTCCACAATCCACACAGGGGTTGTATATAGACCCCCATGTCAGGGGGAGGGAATGGACAAGGATATGATAGAAGGCATACTTAGGATGGCAGAGAAAGGGGAGATACTGTTGATGGGGGACCTTAATATGCCAGATGTTAACTGGAGCACCTTTGCTGCAGCCACATCCAAAAGCAGGGCCATTCTTGATGCCCTTCAGGTGGCATGCCTCAGACAGCTAGTTTTGGAACCTACTCATGAGGGAGCAATCTTAGACCTCATACTCTCAAGTGGAGACAGTGAGAGGATCTCAGATCTAGAAGTGGGTAGCCATTTGGGAACAAGTGACCACCAAAACTGTGGTTCACGATAAATTCAGCTACAGAGTCAAGCCATACAAAAGTGAGGGTTCTGGACTTCAGGAGGGCTGACTTTGACAAGATGGGAGAGTGCCTTAGAAAAGCACTAGCAAACAGGCTAGAAGGAGGGGTAGAGTAACAATGGGGAAATATCAAAACTGCCATCACAGAGGCAACAATCCTTTGTGTGATGCAAATAAACAAATGAAAATGAAAGAAAAATCCACTATGGTTCTCAAAAGAGGTAGCGGTGAAGGTTGGGGAGAAAAAGATAGCATTTAGGAAGTATAAAGAAACACAGAAGGAGCAGGACAGAGAATTGTACCAGTTAAGGCAGAAGGAAGCAGTGAGGGTAGTCAGAATAGCAAAGGCACAAACTGAGGAAAAGATAGCTAACTCAGTTAAGAAGGGGGATACAACCTTTTCTAGGTATATCAGGGAGCATAGAAAGACAAAGGGAGGGATAGTGAGGCTGAATAGAATGGATGGTAGGTGGGCAGAGAGCGACAGTGAAAAAGCAAGGATACTGAATGAATACTTCCATTCAGTATTCACAAAAGAGGAAGTGGAGGAGATGCCTAATCCAAGTAACAGAAGCACTCTGGAGAGGGGGTAGATCCCAGCCCTTTCAAGAAGAAAGGCTTCTGAAAGAACTCCTAAAACTGAAGGTGGACAAAGCAATGGGGCCAGATGGAATTCACACCAGAATTCTAAAAGAATTAAGCAGAGAACTAGTGACACCATTGACTACCCTTTTTAACAAATCATGGGAGGATGGTGTGGTACCTGAGGACTGGAGGAAGGCAGATGTGATTCCCCTTCACAAAAGTGGGACCACGACAGGCAGGAAACTACAGAATTGTCAGTTTGACCTCTGTGGTAGGGAAAGTGATGGAATCACTTCTGAAGGAAAGAAGTATTGAGTACCTAAAGGCCAGTGGGGCACAGGGCCCAAGGCAGCATGGGTTCACAATGGGAAGGTCATGTCAGACAATTCTAATTGATTTCTTTGACTGGGTAACCAAAGTAGTAGACCAGGGAGGGGCTGTGGACATGGCCTACCTAGACTTTAGCAAGGCATTTGACATAGTCCCACACAAAAGATTAGTAGTTAAATTAACCAGCCTGGGAGTGGATCCCAGGGTGGTAGCCTGAGTAAAACATTGGCTGAACAACAGGACACAGAAGGCAATTGTAAATGGAGTCCACTCTGAAGAAAGAGGGGGTACTAGTGGGGTACTGCAGGGTTCAGTACCGGGTCCAGTCCTTTTTAATGTCTTTATAAGTGGCATTGCAGAGGGACTGGAAGGAACAGTATGCCTCTTTGCAGATGACACAAAGATCTGCAACAGGGTTGATACACAAGGAGGCGTGGAAAGGATGAGAAGGGAATTGGCAAGGTTGGAGGAATAATCAGAAGTATGGCAGCTTGGATTCAATGCAAAGAAGTGCAAAGTAATGCACCTGGGAAACAAAAACCCAGGGGAAGATTACACAATGGGGAGGTAGTAACAACAACAAAAATTGAAAGGGACCTGGGGGTAATCATATCAGATGACCTTAAGGTGGGCAAGCAATGTGAGAAGGTGGTAGGGAAGGCTGGGGGGATACTGGGATGTATAGGGAGAGGTATCACCAACAAAAAATAGGAAGTTGTTATCCCCCTGTATAGGCAGTTGGTGAGACCCCATCTGGAGTACTGCGTCCAGTTCTGGAGACCCCATCTCCGCAAGGACATAGACAGGATGGAGGCAGTTCAGGGGAGGGCAACTAAAATGGTACAGGGTCTGCAAGAGAAGCCATATGAGGAGAGACTAAAGGAGCTTAATATGTATACCCTTGAGGAAAGGAGGGAGAGGAGGGACATGATAGAAATGTTTAAATACCTCAGTGGGATCAACAAAGTCCAAGAGGGTAGTATCTTTCAGAAAAAGAGATGTGCAAGAACAAGGTGACACAATTTGAAGATATAGGGGGGACGGCTCAGGGGCAATATGAGGAAGTATTTTTTCACAGAGAGGGTGGTGGACGCATGGAACAGCCTTCCTGAGGAGGTTGTGGGGTCTAAAACTGTGGGAGAATTCAAGAATGCATGGGACAGACATAAGGCAATTTTTGTAGGGGTAGGAAGAAATAGGCTGTTGGTTAAATAGGATCTGCAGCTTATCCTCTAGGTAGGAATATGGGCAGACTAGGTGGGCCAAGCGGTCCTTATCTGCTGTCAAAGTCAAAGGCTACGAACACATTTAGCAAACTCTTAACATCTGCCACTGCCACTCTAACTGATGACGCTCCCCAGCCCCTACTACCTACATACCCATCCTCCATGCCACTCTGCACCTGCCACCTCTACTAACCCCTCTAATCCTACCCATCATTCTTTCCACCCCTACCACCTCCACCTACCCCCTCTACTCTCTCCTTTACCTCCCCCTCCCCCCTCATCTCACAACCTACCCTCCTTTATCCAGCCCTAGTACAGCCCTTTGACAACCTTCCACCCTCCTCCCTCCCTTCCAATCTCATCCCTCCTTGCCCCTCGTAATGTCCCCCACTCCTCCACCCTCTCTCACCCATTTCCTTGGCTCTCTACTGACAAGGCTTGCCTGGCTGTTTCCACCTTTCTTACCACCTGGTAGCCTGGGATCCTCTGTCCAGGATTGCCATATGAACTCTCTCAAGTTCTGTACCACACTCCTGGAGTGCTGTTTGTGTAATTTACTCATCTTTGTAAAACATGTATTCCCTACTGTACTGAATTGTACTGGCGGAATTTGAACTATTGCACTCACTGTATTAGCACTTTATGTTAATTTCTTGCTCACCTGTATGTACTTTATCCCTTGTTCTGTATCTGCTAATTTGGAGCCTTTGCAAACGAGCTTTTGGCTCAAAGGTGTTAATCTGAAATAAATAAATAAATAAATAAAACTCTTTCTTCTGAAAATGGACTTGAGTGGGCTTTCCCACCTTTGTTCCTGTTGCTCCCTGGTGGTCTGTCCTTCCACTTTTTTGGGGGTGCACAAGCTCAGCAGTTGGGCTGTGGGGAATCACTAGATCACCAAGTGGTGGACAACACTGGGGAAATCCACTGGACCACAAATGGCTATAACAGCATGTGTGTGTGAGGGGCCACTGGACCACCAGGGACAACTAAAATGGGACTGGTGGGAACCCCTGTACCACCGGGGTCTAAGAAATGTGAGTGAAATACAATGAAGGAAGAATTCCACATGCGGCGACCATGTACCTGACAATGTGACTGAATCACAGCCTGGTACTGTGCGATGTACAGAATGCAATACAGTGCTGTTACTTGGTTGGCGGTATATACCACAGTGTTAATGGCTGCAAACCCTGATCATAGCTGCTCACATATAGAAAGCACATTTACATTGTGCCAGTGTCGCAGGGTGGATGCCTTCCCCCAGTGACCCATGACTGTTTTTGAGACTGGGCCAGTGATGACATCAATATCCTCATGTACATGGAGGATACTGTGATGAAAGCCAAAGCCAGAATTACCAGTGACCTCTTCAGAATATTACAGGCAACCTTCAATAAGACAGGAACATTGATGGAGGCAAATAAGCTACACCTAAACATCACAAACCCGAAGTCATGGTAATCAACAAGAAAGCATCAAACCATCCCATAACGTAAATCTCATTGTACTCTGTCTTCCAGTCCCAACTGAAAACTGTACTCCTCTTTAAGCCCCCTGGCCTGTGGCTGCACTCACTACTTAACTGCTGACTGCATTACTGAAACAACAAGAGCATCTCATTTAAAGTTCAGAGCCCTCTACTGAGCATACAGCTTCTTATCTTCAAACACCAGGAACTGAATTCTGCAGCGAACCTTTTTGGCATCTTTGGAGTATGGCAGCAAAATATATATGACATTGCCACACCTACAGAAAGTAATAGTAGTATACAACAATATGTGCAGGTCTGTCCTGGGCCATAATAAAGGAAGACAGACCTTGCCAGCTGTACAAAATATTTACATGAGCAACCGTGATGCACAAGTGTGTACTTGATCTGCACCCCTCTTATCAACCTCAGAAATCTTTTAACCAAACCTGCACAACCATGCATGCTTCGGTCTCAGTCAGAAATTATTTTACAAATACCTTGAGACAGAAGACCACTGGCATGAGGGCCTTTTCCCAACAACCTAGATCACCTACCAGACCTTGTGAAGGATTCTGTCACCTTCATAAGCAATTTGTTTTTGCACACCTCTTTGTCTCATGTTGCTGCACACATTCCTGCATCTTCAGTACCTCACATACCAACTGTCAACCCTGATCTCCACCACATCTTTATTCCCTCTGCCTCCCAGTACCATATTGTATTAGTTTGATTCTGTTTGATTAATTTATTTGTTCAATTATTATTTATTCATTTTAATATATGTTTTTATGGTTTCTGTGAATGTTAGTCCTGAAATGTTTGCAAAACCCTACTGCTGGTACAGCACCCCCAGGACTTGTTTGAAAACTAGACACTATGCCTAAATGTGGTTTTCAGGCATGCAGAAATGCAAACTGCAGGGTTCATTTCAAATATTTATCTATGTGGGACACTGACCCACTGGGTATAAAAAGTAAGGGTCAAATGAAAAAAACAATAGATCATATTGTTCAACCAAGTCTGGATTCATAAAACAGCAGTTTAAAACCTCTGTAATAGTGAGCAGGTTGTCTCCAAGGTAGTAGAAAAGGTGGGTCAAAATTAAAAACTGTGTGCCAATCGTCCCAATCCCCCACCCAAAAATGAACCCTGAAACTGAACGAATAAATAGAATGGTGCTTTTTGTCAGTTATGCAGGAGTATGTTCAAAGCACCCCTTTTTAGACATCACCAAACCTGACTTAATTGGACTTTGTGTTTTTAAGTTATCTGCATTTGCACTTTGGTTTCCCCAGGATATACTAAAAATCTGTTTTGGACAGTAAAATGGAGGTACAGAGGAGTCTCCCTGTGAGGCTAAAACAGAAACATAGATTTTGTTGGCAGAAAAGGACCGGTAGGTCCATCGCTTGTCTGCCCTATTTTTCCTGCCTATTTCTACACCCTGGACCCTATTTGGTCACAGATGACCCTTCCTCCTCCCTTTCCTCTACCTGTTATACCCATGTGCCTGTCCCACGCATGCTTGAAGCTTCTCACTGTCTTCACCCCCATCACCTCTTCTGTCCCAGGTGTCCATCACCCTTTCTGTGAAGAACTATTTTCTCACATCACTCTTAAATTCCCCCACCCAAGCTTCATTGCAGCCCCACCCCCATTCTGGTACTCCTCTCCTCCTCCTCTGAAAACACTCCTCCTGCACCTTGTTCACTCCCGTGAGGTACTTAAAATGCAGCAACATTTTCTTCCCTCCCCTCCCCTTCATAGATTGTAAAGTGCTTTGGAATACAGTTTGCATGAAAGGCACACTATAAAACCAAGTTCCTTTACTATCCTTTAGTTACCTCACCAGATGTCATACAGTAACTCTTTTCAGTTGAGAGTATGTCACTACTAGCAATTCTGGGCAGGCAGTCTTCTGTCAGGGAACATTTTGAGAATGTGTTGGAGCAACCAAATTGCACATTCAAATCAATGTTTGGAAAGTCTGGTCCCTGGTATCGCATCTGGTAAGACACGCCAATAAAAGCACATTACTGGTCAAAACAAAAATATCTGAACATTTCAACTAGCAAAACAGATCCCCATGGGGATGTATTAGTTGGTGACCAGCTGATTTGATATTGTCCTCAGTGAGTTACCCAGCTGTTTCTTAACGGACTAATAAAGGACTAGCATGGGGTCGAGCTCTGTTGCTGAAATCGGACAGAATCTGGATTTATACTGTGTTTTTCATTATTAAAATATCTGCAAGTGCTTTACAAGTCAGTGAGCTACAGTGGGTATTGGTAGTGCAGTGACTGTATGCATTTAAACCAAACAGCCCTCACTCAGCCGTAGTAACAATGGAAAATGATGATACATTCAAAGCTGTTTTGTTGAGAGAAGAATGCCCTCCTAAACAACAGGGATCTCCCTCTAAACTACTGAAATGGTACCATGAGACCAGGGCTGGGTGGGTCTCTCTTTGGTGCACTGCCCCCCACACAGTTGTTGACATAGTCCTGTTTGTTGTCCGCCCCCCCTTGTAAACTGCATGTGCTGAAGTGAATTACAACATCAGTCTTATTTGCATTTTGTTTCATTCAAATAGAGGACAACAATAATGTTATAGCATCAGTTGGATTGAGGATCAAGAGGTGGGAGCAATGAAAGTTTATCTTTAGGGCAGATGGTACCCCACAAAAGAAGTCTAAATATTCCACCTGGACCACCACATGAGCTGGAAACTGTTTTGTAAAGAGAAGAGGGAACCATTTATAACTGGCAGATGTTTGCATTCTTACTATTTTTAGAAATAATATTCATGCCCCCAAATGATCCATATCTACGTGTACCTGAATAAAGTTTTTTTTGTTGCCATGCCACTCGTAGCTCAGCCCCCATTCAAAAGACCCTCCCTTCCCCCCCCCCGTGACTTACCTTAGGCACTGATCCTCCTGGGCTTGCCCCCCAAGGCTGGTTCGCCAAGTGGGTGCTCCTCCAACAGACTCTAAGGTAGGTTCCCCGTGATCCCCCTGTTACCGGGATACCTCCATGGCTTGCTCCCCAGGCCAGGGCCATGGAGTTGGGCCAGTCCCAATGGAACACTAAGCTAAGTCAGTAGCCAAGTGTCATGAGCAGGCCGGGTGGGACTGGCAGAGCAGAGTGTTAATAAAGGCTATCAGTTTTTTCGATACTTATCCCCATAGGAGGTGTGGCGTGCAATGATGTAACAGCACAAAGAGCCAATTCCCAGCACACCTCCCCACTATCCAGGATCCATCAGCTGCTCCCCCACCTCTGCCAGAGGTCAGTCAAGCGCCAAATGCTCACCCACCCTCCCTGGAGGAGGAGAGCAGTCCATTTGATGCTCAATTTTTCTCCCCTGGCCATCCCTCTGACTCCTTGGGTCCATTCCTGAACCCGAGGTGTCACAAGTGGAAGCCCTACTGCTGCGCTGGCAGACCAAAAAACTGTGTTTTGTATTTTCTTTTAGAAAATGGCAAGAATAAATTCTCACACCTGATTGGCTGAGACAGGCTCCAAGCTGGGCATTTATTTTTCAATAGATGCCCAGCTAAAAATAAGAGCCAGTCCAAGTGCCACTTCACAAGGTACCCTTATACCCTGCTGCCCAGCCCACTTTCTCATTGGCTGAAGACACCTGAAAGAATTGAAAATCCCCGCCATGTTTTTCTCTCGCTTAGCGAGAGACTACTGTCCCCCCATACACTATCCCTCAGTAGCAGGCAGCAGTAACTAGATAAAAAAACAAAAAACCAAAAAAAACAACAAAAGACATTTCGGTAACTTTGTGGTCAGAAGAGTGTAAAGAGTTTTCTTGTAAAACAGTACCACTCTCTTGACCGCGCTATCTCGATGGCAACTCACTAGAAAGACAACAAAGCCGTCACTCGCATCGGCTTCATCCTTCACGCGGCAAAGCAGAAAACCATTAATTTTAAACCAAACTCTCTTCTTTCAAAAAATAAGTAAATGTACCTCGCAAGTTTCCCTCACACCAAATACAGGGGAATGCGCTGACTATAACAGACTATGAAAGTTGGTAGAGGGGAGAGAGCAAATGAAGCAGGAGTGCTCCTCTTATTTTACTCATACAGACTGCTCTCTCTCTCTCCCCGGTTTAATTTTTTCTATTCCTTTACTTGGAGCAGTGGCTGAAATATTAAAGAAGCTGCTCGGCTGCCGGTGTCCTGCTAGTTCGGTTCCAGATATCGCAATGGTTCTGAAAGACAAATGCGCATATGTGGTAATTATGCATGCTTGCTCATACGGCTCTTGCATTGAACGGGAACCAAACCCGCATGGCTAGTAGTGCGAGTTTGGTACCGGCTGCTTTTGGGGTGGACAAACATTTCTCCTGACTGAACTGCTGCTTGCAGGAGCAAGACTCCTGGATTGGAACAATAAAAACTTTCAATAATGTTTTTAAAAATAACTTTATTTTAGGCTGCTTGCTCCCGTTGTCTGTTCAGAAGAATTTCCTTGGACTGCTCCAAGTTTTCACTGCTGCAAGTCCAAAGATTCATTGCAGTTGGGAGAGTAGCAAGCTATAAAACTGATGATTTGTTTTATATAAAGAATATATTTAAAGGCTGCCGTTTGCAGTACCACATGAATGGAAAGGGTTACTTACTATTGCCCACCTTGGCTTGTCCTGGTTAATATACAGCTTTTTTTTTTCTTCAGTCTGCGAGTGGGTGTATGGGGGGGAAGGGTCAACTCCACCAGAAGGGCTCTCTAGACAGGAGGGAGGAGCAACAGGACCTGGAACAGCCTATGCACTACTTTCTCAATAAAGTGTTTTGTAATACTTATAGACATTTTTTGACACTAAATTGCTGTCTTATTTTATAAGTTCCCAAATATTTACTCAGATGGCCATTTTCTAAGCGCAATAATACCCTCCAGGATGGGCATTGTTTGGAAATACCGGACCTTCCAGGGGCTATAAGGCCCTCCGCCTGTGGTGTCAGGCCTCATTACGCCCCTGGGTGGTCCGGTATTTCCCAATAATGCCCACCTGTCTATTATTAGCTACTATGGGCAACATCCTGTACAATTCCTTACATGGAACTAGGAATTTGGAGTTTTAACTATGTCACAGTTTGTGCACAAAGCTCTTTGTGCTGTTCTGGTAGGTCAGCAGTTCTTGATTAGCATTCTACAGAAACCCCAGCACAGTAACAGCACCCCCATTCCATTTGGGGAACTGGATAGAATGTTGTCCATCAAAAAAAAAAAATACAACCAAAACTCAGTTTGTCGCCTCAGCTTTTATTCTGGTACAACTCAAAACGGTTCACTTGGAGATATGAATTTAATTTCTATATATGGGAACATTACAAACAGCTATATATAAATGATGTCATTTTTATTTGCTTGCTTGTTACCCCCCCAGGACTCCCCTTAAAATGAACAATTGCTGCTCAGTGTGCTTTCCTGGTGAAATGTTTCAAATAAATAAATTAATTAATAAATATTATCCCATATTTATTGCCCCCTTTAATATATTCTTCTTAGAGGAATATTACAACTTACAGCAAAGAATTTGAGTTGGCACCCGCAGAACTCAGTTACACAAAATTATTCAAGAATGTGAATTTCAGCCAGCCATATAGTGCAGCTATTGTGCTACCCCTGGCTATGCTGCTGGCCAGGGTATGGAAAAGGACCTAGGTCACTTGTGACATGGCTGGGAGAAGGAGGATCAAGCGTCCATAAAATGTCTCTTTTCGCTCTGGAGGGGGTTTTAGCTCTGCTGTTTGGCTGACACACAGCAGAGGCTGGGTGTCAGCATAGCTTGGAGCTCCAATAAGTGGGGGAAGAGCTCCCAACAGACATCTGGACATGCCTTGCATATGTAAGTGCACATGTGTTAAAGCACATTGGATCTCAGGGGAGAAAATGGAGGTGCAAAATCACTCGCTTGCTGCCGGATTATACCGCATCCTTGCAGGCCTGACGCCACCAACCCAGCAAACCCCAACAACTGGATCCTTATTCCCTGGGTTAAGGGTATGCCCCAGAGACCCTGTCATGAACAGTAAGTCATGAGGGCAAAAACTGGTGGGTAAGTCTTGGAGAAGGTGGGTGATCGGGCTGGTGGGTCAGGCCAAAGGAGGTCCAAACAGGCATTTGGAGGGAGAAAAACCTTGGCAGAAATTTTGTTTTTTACTTTCAAGACATTCCTTTTTTATTTCTAATGACATTTTCATTAAAACATTATCTGACTTTCTCCCTTTAGATTTCATCTGTCATAGTTATTTATTCATGTTGCGAGCTTGTAATCCTCTGTTTATGATGACATCATAGTCTGTCACTGTTGAAATTATTTGGATGTCACAAGCAAGGGATTATGACATGAAATATTCTGTGCAATAAGGATAAGGCCCACTGGACACATGACCTGTTTACAGGGGCGACCCGGGGAACACAAGGAGGTTAAGTGACTTGTTCAGTGTCTACTAGTATGCAAATGGAGCTTTAGTTTAGTTTTTATTTCACATGGAACCCTTTAGGCAGTGCCTATTTTCAGAGGGTTCATAAGTCAGGTACATCAAATTTACAAGATGACAGTGGTAAACTACAGATATGCAACAAGAGATACGCAGCGACATACACAGATACAAATAGCTGAAAAACAGGTGGTGCTAGTACAATAACTCACACTACATAGGTATGGAAGTTGCATCATATTATGAATAAAGTGCATGGTACATAGAATGCAACTGAGGAAGGACAGTTGATCATTGGTAGAAGTTACACGTTCCAGTTGGAGTGAGGAAGTTTAATAGCTTAGATTTAAACACTTCAGCAGAGCTGGCACTTTTTAGAGGCTCAGCCAGGTCATTCCTTGTTTTGCAAGGTTTTGGGAATCAAACCCAGATCTACCGGATGTGCCAAGCTTGTTAATAGCTCATTGCTCTAACCCCCAGGCTAGACTGTCAGCTAGGAAAGGCACATCAGCCAGAACAGAAGATAAGGTGAAAGAGCTGTTTCATGCAAATAGCTTTAGAAATAAAGGCATTCCTGAAATGTACTTGTTCAGATTTTATGAGAGCCGAGTCCTGCTGTACTAACAGCAATTCTCTTGCAGGAAATTGACAAATGACATTTTAGGATGGCACCCCCAACATGATCCTCCTACCTTGTACTACACGGAAATTTAAACACTGATGTAAGAGTCCCCTCCCAGCATGTCTAGAGGCATCAATACTGGTGGTATGCTCTCCTGGGAGGGGTCTCACATACAGGAAATAGCAAGTCCAAAACACATCTGACCTTCCGGGCTGGGGCTGACCTCCAGGCACCCACTGGCACACACAGGGCTGGCTAGGCTGCAGAGAAAAAGGGTCAGACAACTTGGAAACATAATAAAATTGACATCCAAGCCAGGGGGATACCTTTTAACAACAGGATTCTTTATTTTACGACCTCCTTCTTTTCTAGAATGAATGGTACCAGCTGGCACAGTTCATAATCTGCTCCACTGCAGAGTTAATCCCCATTTCTCTATTCCTAGATGTGTTTCACATGATCCCTTCTAAATACTTTATGCTCCCTATTCTGCCATGTGAAGGAGCTCTTTTGCTGGCAGGGTTCTCCATCCCAGAACCCACCTGGAATTAATAAAAGGCATTTGGCAGACCCACTTCCTAGCTGCTAGTCATTAGCAATTTCACAGGGACATTTGGCAGCCCCCCTTTATTAGCTGCTAACTATTAATAATTTCATAAGGGCATTGGCAGCCCCATAAAGTAAATCATCCATAGGATATGGCATCCAGTGCAAGCCACACGTCCCGACAGCCATTTCTTCTGCGACTGGAATTTGGCATCTAGTCCATGTACCCATGTACCCATGCTGAAGGCCAAGGTGCAGATGAGTGCTCATAAACTCCCCTTTGAATACAAGTGACCCTTACCTGTGATCATCTGTCTGGCAGCCTTCCCCATGCTTGGGACCACAGGGCAACATCCAACTCATGAGTGAGACATTTTTTTGCTGCCTCTCCCACCCGGTGAAAACATTTCCTTAATCCCTGCAAGCAGACCATCTATCTCTCCCCACCAAAACCAACTTTCACTCAATCTTCCCCCCCCCCAAGGACACACAGTCAGACCAGCTGACTCAGTCCCCCTAGGGCATAGATGATGCTGGAAAGTAACAGTCGTAGTAGTCTTAAAGAAGTATAAACCCATTGGGGGGGGTGGTTACACTGATTATTCCTCAGCCCAAGTACTGCTTAGGGACTTACACCCATGGCCTCCTGGCATAAGGTGCATTTATGCTAGGGTTACCTGGAGCATTGCCATCTGCATCGACTCCCACTGCTCTAACTGCTCTGCTGCCGACTCCTGTTTAGGCACTGCAGCTCTGCAGTGTTGCTGATGCCTTCCCTACATATTGGCTGCATTTTTGGTTGGAGAAGAGGGGAGGTGTGTGGTGGGAGGAGGGACAGTGGAGCACTGAGCCTGCATCAATGCAAGTGGTGTTGGCAGTTTAGACGGCTGGTCAAAATGGCCACACCACTTAACATCCTCAAGAAAGAAGGATCACTATGAGCCACAGTGGATGCATCCAGCACAATGTGCGTCGTGTTTACAAGTTTGTGAAGATACGTGCATCAGAATGGAACAGACTTGGTCATGCAAACTATCCTTTAGAGACAACAGTACGACTTTCAAAACCCATGTCAATCTCTTTTTGAATTCATATAGCTCTCTTTACAATCAACTGTCAAAAGTGCCCTGGTGTATCTGCACCTTATGACAAATTTCTAATTGTTTTCCCCAGTACAAATAGATAATACATTTGAGCACAGTTATATCATTCTGTATAGAAATCAATAAGCAGGGTGTCTTTGAATGCAGACAGTGGGAGCGGCACAACTCATGGAAGAAATTAAATTGATCACACTTGGCCTCACTTGTGCAAATTTTAAATACAAAGTATTGCATCCCTTTAGCTGGATGTAGCATAATTGGTTAAATCATTGATCTAGTAGTCTCATTTATGCTGGTAAACAGCCTTGAAAAGGTTATTGGATGTATCAGACAAAATGTGAATCTGAAGCACCAGGGAACATCTTTAAAGGGCAAAAAGCTATAAAATGAAAGGCTTAAAACCATTATATTTACAACAATTGCATACAATCTTTGTGTGTTCTTGTTCATTAATTTCCTCTGTTATTGGTCTACAAAATATCTCAAATGATGTGCAACTTATTTCACCATGTCTTTCAAACAGCATCTGGCTGTCCTCAACTGCCCTCACAGTTGCTGTTTGTGACATCACATTTTGTTGTCACTGGGAGCACTGTGATGTCATAAACCAGCACTAGAGGTCAGTTGAGGGCCATCAAATGCTTTTTATGTTGGCTTCTTGGATGGGTTACTAAGATGTTATAAACTCTAGAATGGAGAACTGAAAAATAAACAAAAAAGCGCGTTCTCTAGTAAGTTATAATAGCAAAAACATTATGTGTATGAATGTACAAACTGAAGTGCAGAGCTGTGCTTTAAAGGGACAATGTCAACTGTTTTATTTCTTGTTAAAAAAAAACACATTTTATGATTGCATATCTTCTTTAAAAGTCAATGATGTTGCTGGTTGTTTTATCTGCCACCTCCCTTTGTAGAACTGAAATGAATGCTTATGGCGTAATTATACTCAACCTGGTTTGGTTTCAAATCCATGATCTACTGTTATTGCACACTTACTGAACATCAGGAACTCCCCCAAACTGTGCAGCCACTCATGGTGCAATAGTCACCTCTCTTCCACACTGCACAATGAGATGCTAGATTGTGTTGGGGGAAGGTGTTCCCAAATCCAGGAAAGATGCAATGAGAGTTTACCAAGAGATGTAAACAAACATGTTTTAGTGTGGCAACACTAGTATGGTGGGCAGCCTATTTTTCTTTTTTTTTAAAGAAAAAGGGCATCAGAACCAAACTACCAGCTACATCAGCACTCTCTACAGAATGTCAACAATCATCACTAGACATAAAGAAACTCTAGTGATAGGAAAGAGAGGATAAGGCCGCAGATCATTTAGGATCTGCTGTATATGAAACAGGTAGGGAAAATGGGCAGACTAGGTGGGCCAAGCAGTCCTTATCTGCAGTCAAAGTCCATGTTTCTATGTTTCTGTTCATGTGTTTTTTGAAACTAGGGCCAATTTAAATTCTAAGGGGGTTGACAGTGTCCCATTAAATTTAAGTGCTTATTGATTTATAAACTGATAACTAGGAGAGGCACACTGAGCCATGGCTCATTTCCAGGTGTGACCCCGGAGGAGGGAGAAATAGTACATCGGAGTCAAGGTACAGAAGTCCAGAATACAATATATGAAAAAGCAATGCTCAAAAATACAGGTAAAGAAATAGTCCTAGTCCAAAGCACCAGTGGAGCACAATAAAAACATAGTGCAAATAACAGGCGAATAAGAGAGAGCATGGACTCCAGCATGCTTCAGAGGCAAAGTGCCTGGCGACAAAAGGGCGTGGCATTTGAATTAAAGGGGTGAACTAGTGTAAAAGGATCAGAGGGATGATGCCGGGGAAGGGGCCAAGCAGTGGGCTGCTCTCTTTGTCTTTGCTTGGTGATGAATCAGGACGGGGGATATAACAGGCAGCTTCACTTGCACAGAAACAAAGTGCATGATGATGGGGCTTGCAGGAGTGAAACTGGACAGAAATTGGCCAGGAACTGGAACAGCCTCAGTTAACTTGGTAATTATATTTACTTTGCTTATTGGATGAGTGCCTTACAAGTTACTTGGTAAGGCTTGCTACTGTCATTGTCTAACTGAAACTTTCAGCAGCACCACTCTCCGATATCTCCAAAATTCTGCCCAGCAACTAGGCCACACTCCATCTGCTGTCTCAGATAATGAGCCTGGCCTGCAGCCCCGGCACAAGCCGATTTTCATTCTTCCATTCACTTAGGATCACGCTTTCAGCTCCCTATTGTTCCATACTAATGGCTGTACAATAGGCCTGCCTGTTGCCTTTGCAACCAGAATGGGGCCAAATCGGGGGGAAGGGGGGGGCCTTAATCCCTGCATAAAATTACAGGGACTCCTCTGAATTAGTAATGCATGAGTGGGTTGGCTGGAATGCACTGATTGATATAAGAAGATGTGTAGCTCTCTCCAGTCATCAGCTGCTCTGATTAGCCGGGGCTTTAAGTGTGCTGTCACAATATTTCATTCTGCACACTTCCCCAGTCTGCAGGATTACCACATGGCCCATCTTGTGCTGTCTTTTCAAGCCCCATGCCACTCATGCGGCAAAGATGCCCCAGTTACTGTGACAGATGGGGCTAGGTCAGTCTGAGGCTAGCAAAAGGCCTTGAGCAATCACTGATAGCTCAATTCACTTCGCTTTACTTGAGTGAACAGAAGGCGTTCTGCTCAGAACAGACAGTCAGGATAAGCAGCTTACACTCGCACCACAAAAATCTTTCTTTTCCTTTTATTATAAAGACTGCATTTTTGTGACGTTTGTGCATAAACAACCCTTTTGATGCCTTGTTCTAGGTAATGTAATTAATTTGTTCATTTCACTCAGTCTGGAAGTTTGCATTGTCAAGGATCTGCCATACCTTCTATGTAATTATAACTTCTAAAACACAGAATAGTGTCTGATGCCAGAGGAGATGAGTCCATGGTACTTACTCACTGACCAGTGAGACTCTTTCCTGGAGGTCAAAACTTGGGCATTCCCTTCTGTTGATGGTATTTGTCTAATGAAACACTGACTGGAGGCATTATTCATTACGCGAATCTGTTTATTTACTGCCCTAGAGGAAAAATAACCAAAACCCAGAAAATAAAAATGAAAATACAGTTTGTTCTGTGAACCAGATTTGGATATAACAGTGATATTATTATGAAGTGTAAAAAAAGCATCAGTGACAGTTTTAGTGGCGGAAACTGTTAGTTTCACCTCGAGTCGATAAGATGCCAGTTTGAAGTTTTGTGTGTGCCACAGCTTTGGGTGGTAACACTGGTGACATGGATTTAACAAAGCACCTGCTTTGTCCTTTGCAGTCTACTATACGACAGTAAATGTTCTCTGCAGCTAAATAATAGCGAAGCATTTTATTCACTCAATACAGTCATGCAAAGTTTTTTTTTTCGGGGGGGGGGAGAGTCCCCCTGCAGCGATTCAACATGCACACCCCATTAGCTTCCACAGATTTGCTTCTTTTTGAAAGAACTGACATAAATATGCCTCTGTCTCAGCCTGTAGCCAAGGCACGTGGCTGCATCCCAGTATGCAAATCAGCTCAATGCTTTTGCCCTCTGGCCTGTAATGCTATCGCAAACAAACTCCGGCTCCAAGCACTCAGCAGGTGCTAGGCACAGGGCAGGTGCACCGCTCACCATATGCTCAGCAGTGGCTAGAATTTCTATTAAAACTCCTTCCACTACAGACCAGGTGAAATAAAACAAGCACAAAAGGCTCCTCACACTGTCCAGATTTTAATTTTTTAGTAAAGGCACTAGGTATGAAAAAATCTGCAATTACTGAGAGCCAACGTCCCTTTGTTCAGGCCTCTGCCACAGACATAATTCATGTATTTATTATTTTACATCAGAATAACCTCGCTTAGGTGCAGCCCCTAATTTGCATGAGGGTTTGGGGGAGTAAACAGCAGCAGCAGCAGTAGTAGTCATTACATTACAGTAAATGCTATTTTAAAGTTACACAGTATTTTAGTTATATGACTAAACACATGCTAGACCATGGGCTCCAGATGTGATATGCAAGACACATAGAAACATGGACGGTTGCCAGCAGAAAAGGACTCACGGTCCATCGTGTCTGCTTATTTTCCAGGTCCCATGTACAGTGGCAGGTACTCAGTTTCTGCAGTAAAGGGCTTCCAGTAGTTTGTTTGGATCTGTTAGTACAGTGATGCTGTGGGTCCAACACACTACAGATTAATTATCAGTACAAGGCAGGCATGAGTGCAAGTTCAATTTGGTCTAGGATTAGACATTTATTTGTTTCACAGCACACAGACCACAAAGTGAAGAAAGTGGTCAATTAATTGTCAGTGTGCTGGGTAGGTGTTGCATTAATGTACTTGCGTACAACTCACAATGATGATGATGATGATCAGTGCACAGATACTGCTGATTGGCTTTTATTTAAGGCCAGTCAGCGGCTCTGTACCTGATTAATGTGGGAGATGTTTTACAGTTTTAGCGTGAACAGTGCTTGGGGCACAGAAAAGGTAGTGTTACAGTAACATTTAACTTACTTTCTTTTACTATCTGTAAACCATAAATCCAGCTCCCAACTCATAAACTGTTGCTACTGTGCATGATAGCTTAGCTGTCTCATGGTATAGTATACAGCTAGGGAAATGTAGGCATGTAAACAAATTAAATACATTAAAATCATGGGATGCACCAACCTGGAAAACATTAGGCGAGCCAGCAAAATGTATGCATTATAACCATGCAATGCAATAACTTGGGGAAATATTAGACGAGTCAGCAAAATGGATGCATTAAAACCATGCAGTGCAAGAACCAGGAAAACACTAGGAAGTCAGCAAAATGAATGCATTGAAACCTTGCAGTGCAAGAACCAGGAAAACATTAGACAACTCAGTAAAATGGATGCATTAAAATCATGCAGTGCAATAACCCAGGAAACATTAGACAAGCCAGCAAAATGGACGCATTAAAACCATGCAATACAAGAACTAGGAGATCATTAGACAATTCAGTAAAATGGATGCATTAAAACCATGCAATGCAAGAACCCGGGAAACACTAGGAAGTCAGCAAAATTGATGCATTGAAACCTTGCAATACAAGAACCAGGTAAACATTAGACAACTCAGTAAAATGGATGGATTAAAACCATGTAATGCAAGAATCAGGAAAATATTAGACAAGTCAGCAAAATGGATGCATTAAAACCTTGCAATGCAAGAACCAGGAAAACATTAGACAACTCAGTAAATTGGATGCATTAAAACCATATAATGCAAGAACCAGGAAAACACTAGGAAGTCAGCAAAATGGATGCATTAAAACCTTGCAGTACAAGAACTAGGAATACTTATTAGGCAACTCAGCAAAATGGATGCATTAAAACCATGCAATTCAAGAACCAGGAAAACATTAGACAAGCCAGCAAAATGGATGCAATAAAACTAAACAATGCAATAACCCAGAAAACATTAAGCAAACCTGCAAAGTGGAAACATTAAAACCATGTCATGCAACAACCAGAAAAACATGCAACCCAGCAAGTCAGAGGCATTAAAACCATGCAATGCAACAACTTGGGAACATTAAACAAGTCAGCAAGTCAGATGCAGTAAAACCATAAATGCAATAACCAGAAGAAGGCAAGTCAACAAGTTGGATGCATTAAATCAAGCAATGCAACTACCCGAAACATTAAATTTTAAACAATTATTTCTGCTTGGTCTTCTGGGGGATACGGGCAGCATGCAGCAGCAAGCACTGGGGAGTGGACACAAGTCCATCATTCTCAGCAGACAGAATCCAGAAGGGATTGGAAGCCCTAAAGGGAAAAAAAAGGTGATGGGAGCCGGACATGATTCACTCAAGGATACTAAAAGAACGGTGCTAGCCGCCCCTCTGGCAATACTATTCAGCACCTTACAGGAGATGGAAGTAGTTCCAGAGGACTGGAGAAATGCCTATGTAGTCCCTCTGTACAAAAGTGGCCATAAGAAGGAGGTTAGGAACTACAGGCCAGTCAATTTCACATCAGTGATGGGGAAATTAATGGAGACCCTACTGAAAGAGAGGCTCATAGAGTGCCTGGAGGCTAATGGGCTGCAGGACCACCGGCGGCTTGGCCTCATAGGAGGGAGGTCATGTCAAACAAATCTCATAGATTTCTTTGACAGGGTTACTAGGGAGATGGATCAAAGAAGAGCAATGGTTGTGGCCTATCTGGACTTCAGTAAGCAAGCAAAGCAAACTTTATTTATATAGCGCTTTTATTGAAACCAAGGTGCTTTACAAGTGAACCACAAGACATATAGACTGGTAAGATTACAGATATATAAATTAATTAAAATCATCTGGGAAGGCCATCTGAAAAAGGTAAGTCTTAAATTCTGACTTAAATCTCTCGATGGTCAGGCATTCTCTCAACTGACGAGGTAGGGAATTCCATAGGGTAGGCGCAGCAAAAGAAAAGGCACGAGCACCAGATGTCTTCAGACATACACTGGGAATCTCTAGCAATCCCTCATTGGCAGATTGGAGAGGGCAGCGGGGGCAATAGGGAGTAAAGAGATCTTGCAAGTAGCTGGGTCCCAGTTCTTGTAGGGCTTTAAAGGTCAAAAGACCGTCCTTAAAGGTGATCCGCCACTGAACAGGCAGCCAGTTCAGTCTGCACAGCACAGGCACAATATGGCTGGTCTTAGATGTACCAGTCAATAGCCTGACTACCACATTCTGCACTAACCGCAAGCGGTGGATATCTACCCCAGAAAGTCCTAGGTAGAGGGCATTGCAGTAGTCAAGGTGGATGGTGATTAAGGCGTGGACCTGTGTTGTAAAGTCTTTGTAAGGCTTTCAACACTGTGCCACACAGGAGGCTAGTTAAGAAACTAAGCAGCCTGGGGGTGGGGTGGGAGGAATGAGAAAATGGGGTATCTAACTAGTTGAAGGATAGGAGGCAAAGGGTGGTGATGAATGGCAGACACTTAAGGGATGGGAGAGTGACTTGCAGGTTACCACTGGGATTGGTGTTGGGACCAGTCCTCTTCAACATCTTCATAAGCCGCATTGCGGAAAAGCTCGAAGATAAGGTGTGTCTCTTTGTGATGATACAAAAATCTGCAACAGGGTGGACACTCAGGAAGGGGTGAAGAGAATGTAAAGGATCGGGGGAAACTAGAGCAGTGGACTAGGGTGTAGCAGCAGGGGTTCAATGCCAAAATGTGCAAGGTTATGTACCTGGGTTGGGGAACACATAAAAAAACACAGACTCTGACGGCAGATAAGGACCGCTTGGCCCACCTAGTCTGCCCATTTCCCTACATAACGGATAAGCTGCAGATCCTGGTTAACCAACAGCCTACTTCCTCCTACCCCCCCAGGATCAGTGAATAAGCTGGGGGAAGGGGGAGGTACTTACAGTCTCCAAGCAAAAAAGAAACCTCAGGGTCATCATATCTGATGTCCTCAAGGTAGCTGGTTAGTGTGATAAGGCAGTGGGAAAGGCAAGTAGGATGCTGGCATGCATTGCAAGGGGGATTTCTAGCAGAAGGAGGGAGGTGGTGTTGCCATTGTATTGCTCACTAGTGAGGCACCTCCCGGAGTAGTGTGTCCAATTCTGGAGGCCACACCTCTGCAAGGACATTGAGAGGGCGGAGGTGGTGCAGAGGAAGGCAACCAAAATGGTGTGGGGGTATATGAAAAGCCATATGAAGAAAGGCTGCAGGAACTCAATATGTGCTCCCTTGGGGAGAGGACAGCAAGAGGAACATGACTGAGACCTACAGGTGTCTCACAAGGGTAAGGAAGATACAGGTAGGGTGCTTCTGTCAGAGAAAAGAAGGCACTAGAACAGGGGGGCATGCAGTAAACCGGGGCAATGAAACAAAAGTGGGGGAAGTTTAGGAGAGATGTGAGGAAATACTTCTTCGTAGAAAGGGTGGTGGATGACTGGAACAGCCTGACAGAGGAGTTGGGGGGGGGCAAAGACTGTGGAGAGCTTCAAGCATGCATGGGATAGGCACGGGGCAAATTGGGTAGAGGAAAGGGGAGGGAGGGATGCCAGTGACCAAATAGGGTCAGAAGTGTCAGAATATGCACGGAAAAGGGGCAGGCTAAATGTGCCCAGTGGTCCTTTTCTGCTGACAAAGTCTTTGTTTCTATGTTTCTAAGTCAGCAAAATGGAAGCATTAAAGTATGCAATGCCATTACAAAGGCAGCATTAGGCAAGTCAGATGGTTTAAACCCACGGGATGCAACAACCACAGAATATTAGGCAAGTCTGCAAGTTGCATGCATTAAAACTACGCAGTCCATATAGACAGTGTTACTTGAGGAATTATTTATGCAGGTTGTCACCACAGTCTTGTGACAATGAGATATAAACTCTCTGTCAAACTAGAACCAGTGGTATCCCATGAAGACAGCTGTTGCAAAAAAAGGGTGAGGACAAAAATGGTGAAGCAAAACAGTGTGGACGCATAGGGCGAATGGCAAAGAACAGCGATTGCCAAAACGGTGACCTACGGCTTTTTCTCCCTCCCTGAGTTGCATACCCCTGGAGTTGGTTATATTTAATAAGGGAGGTGCGGGGGGCAAAGCCCCCCATATAAAGTCACTGTGACACTTGTTGCAATTTCAGCAATTGCTGTTCTTTGCCACTCGCCCTATGTGGCCGCATTGTATCCTCTTTGCCGTTTTTGTCCTCGCCCTTTTGCGCTCACAGTTATCACATGGAACCTAACCAGTTCTATGCTCAATTTTGCTGTCTTTGTTTTTTTTTGTTTTCTATTGCTTATATCTACTTTATGGGCACAATAACACACTGCAGGGTTTGTGGATTGTGCTGAAGTAATCTACACCCTGGGTGGTTTGAGGTACTTGGCTTTGCCTCATACCTTAGGGTACACTCTGGGATGTGTGCTATTATAGCACACCCATTCCCTGCCATGTGCTATTGTTATTTATACCTTATATAACCCTGCACCTTCCCCACCACATGCACGTACACACACACACACACACACAGACACACACACACACACACACACACCTAAAACAGTGTGAACATACAGCTGATGCCATGCTTGGTTTATCTGGAACTCTTTCGATCTCCTCAGGTGGGGGTGCATTTTCCAAGAACAAGCTCAGCATACCCTTTAAAGTCGTCTGTCTAAGGTCTCCATGCTTATCGAGAACGATTAATGAGTGGGTTCTGTGTAAAGTCATGCCTCATCTGCTGTGCACCCTGTGGCAACGTGACTGCCCATGCAGTACAGTAAGCCTTTGATGGAAGTGCTTCATATATGCATTGCAAACATGCTTAGAATGATGTATGTCAGGGTGTCACATTGCATTATCTCAGGTGTTGAATGTAAACCCAGACCAGGGGACCTGAGAATGTCATTCACAATCATTTACCTTCACAAAAAGTATGGCAAACAAGAAATCAGAAATATTAGCATGCAATGAGCAGGCATATTTCCATTTGAAAATACAAAAGCTCACCCAAAGTCCCTCTAGTTGTGACTTATAGCAAGAAGCAATTTCAATAACTGTAAGAAATGTTATTACCACCAGGGCCAACAGTTGTGTTCACTCATTTGCCACAATGTTTTTCTGAATTCAAATAGTTTTAGATTAAAGCAAATTATGTTTGCCAGGAAAGAAATTTCGTTAGTTAGAACATAAGGAATCATGACTATAGGACAGGACTGATTTGCCCAACAAGCCTGTCCCAGACCAGATGATTTTCACCAGTATGGTTTGGCCATTAAAGTAGATGGAAGGTTTTGTTGACACTTTTCCAGACAAGTGAGCCCACAGATATCTTGCTGCAGATGAGGATGTCATATCATAAGAATTTATTGGTAGTTGGGGGAGGGGGCAGGCACACAATTAAAATTAATGTAAGGCAAACACTAAATGATACCTTACGAGCTTGCTCAGCCCAAAAGGAACTACTTGGATGGGAACTGTGTGTGTGTGTGTGTGTGTGTGGGGGGTAAGTGCCCCCAGCCTCTGTGGACAGCATGACAGCCCTGGCTGCAGAATAGAACTATAAATGTCTTTTTAAAATATATGTTAGGGTGCATAATGTACAACCGTGCCCTGCCCAGGGATTTGTGAAACAAATATGCACCACACTTAGCAGGAGAACAAATCTCAATTGACTTAACCTTCAGAGAACTGCAATGCAAAACCTGGACATCTGTGCATTGTGTATATAGCACTCGCCTGCTCCTTTCATCCCTTCTAATTTGCTGAAAAATAGTTCTGCTGCTGAACTTACAACAGTGTAAACTTTTGAAGCCTGACACTTTGAAGTTGAGAAGTCTTGTTCTGCAGAAATGAGCCAAAATGAAATCTAGGGGGATTTTTTGGACAATGAAGCATTTGAGAGCACGCGCTGCCAACTGGTGTAAAGAAAAAAAAACAGTACTTAAAGTCACTCTTTCCAACCTCCAGCATTGTTTGACCTGGGGGGGGGGATCTAGTGGGCAGCAGACCGCAGTCGGCAGCTGTGGATCGTGTGTGTCACTAACAGCTGCCTCTTCCTGGGGTGAAATTAAAAGATTAGGGGGATGTGGGCACGTGCTGGCTGCTTGAGGTCTGGACAATGCTTTAACTAAGGGTGGAACTTGTCTGCAGTGGCTGACAAAAGAAGAGGCAGGCATACTTCTAGTGGGGGAGGGGGAGGGGGTCAAAGTGGAGCTCGCTTTGGCATAGACAAAAGAAATCAAGAGATGGAGCGGTGAAAAGTAGCTCAGTGTAGCTCTGAAAAGGCCTCCTCCTCAGCCCAGTAACAGCTGCTCTGGCAGCAGAAATTGGAGATGGTCCTTTTCACAAACACAACAGCCCCTAGAAGAATAGAATGAGGGGGCCACACTTCTGCTATAATGACTGATTTGCAATTGAAAGGAAGAAGAGAGAGCTGCACATATTCAATAGTTTTTGACCGAAAGGACACAAAAATTTATTAGCGAGTGTATATCACGTGACACAGTGAGAGGCTGACAGGAGCCATATGGGTCACTTACTTTGGTCAGTGACAACTTTCAAAGATCCACTACAGCTCTTACAGCAAGATAATCTGTGGTTAAGAGTGCCTACAGACCTCAGTCAGGAACATTTTTTTAACATTGCATGGTCCTTTTCTTAAAGTATAGAATTGTATCAGAGGTCCCCACCCCAAAAAAAAAAACAACAACTTATGGTTAAAAAGCCTACATGCAAATAGTTTTGTGAAAGGAGGAACTAAGCTGTATATTTTCCCACATCACCCTAATACAGAGCAGAGACTAGGGATCAATGCTTGCACAGCACTTTGCTTCCTCCAGCCTGGGGAGGGGGGATGTTAATCTAATTGATCTGCACTCTTTGGCTAGCTGCTCTATTAGATATTAATGAACTGCTTGGTTCCATGCAGAGGATTCTCAAATCACTAGCTAGCTACTCCCTCTGCATGTCTGCAAAAGAATGCTCCGATACTGACTATATAATGCTTGGTGCTTGGTTTTTGCAGTTACTGTAGCAGGCCACGCTAGGAAGGCTGGAAAGTTGGTACCCCATGATAAGAGTGCTGGGGAACAGGCACCTACTGTACAATAATGGCGACCCACTCCCCAGCGCATTTCAGGGATGGCTACGGGAGGGTAGGGGGGCTGGATATGGGGGTGGGCATAACCTGTTACCTCTGTGTTGTTTGAGGCTCTCAGTGCTCCTGGGCAGCAATATTCCTCCCCTTCCTTCCTTTTCTTGATTACAAAGCACATTGGTATACAGTTTGTAGATATGCACGATATAAACCAAAATTATTTGTTTCTCCTTTTCTTCCTTAGCTCAAGCCCTGCAGACAAAGATTGAGCTTTGGTATTCCTGCAGGTAGAACTGCACTGAACCTGCAAGTCCTTTTTGTTCCATAGAAGCTGTTTTCTAATCACTGGTCCCAGTTCTGTTAGTGTTCCAACCGTATGGGTATTCCAGTGAGCTCATTGGGTGTTTCTGATCTACACATGGCTGGCAATTAAGTACCAGAATAGAACTCTGTGATGTAGTTTATGTCCTGTTCAACCACAGAATTCTGTAGTAGAACACAACTGCTCTGTACAATCTACGGTAAGAACCTTTTTATTTTATTTATTTATTTAGTTTTTGTTAACCGGGTAAGTGCGCTAGTCAGCAAGTGACTGTTTTCAGGCACGACCTGGGAGGTACAATTATAATACACAAAGAGTACAGCCAGATTATTAAGACAACGAGTATAAAAATGCAGAGAGAAATACATATGGCAATGTAACATACATTAGAAAACAAAAATATACTTTAGCACTTGATCATGGAACATACTCAAAAATGTGAATAGTAGAAGGCAGAAAATAAGAGAGGATAGGCATCAGTAGAAAAGACACAAGGAAGGGAAAACTGGCAAAAGAATGGGAGGGAGAGATTAAGTGGAAAGGAGGTGCCATCAGATACGGCAACAGCGGGGTGAGGTACCAACCTGCGGCCGGGCCTATGGAACCTTGCAAAGATATAACCTGCATCATACAGTTCTGAAATGGTCTTTAGTACCAGAGTGCAAGTTTGAACCACTCCAAAAGATGGATCAATAACAGAATGTGAAACAGTGCTGCATTACAAACACAGATGCTGTACAAAACATGCTTGCAGGTTAAATGGCGTTCTCCTTTACTATGCATCCATTCATACTGAGAGTGCCCTCTTAGTGCACTATCGCACAGGAAAAGGTATAGCCATTTGATATCAACTCAGTACCATTATTCAATTAAACATGCATTCCAAACAGTAAGACTTCGGACATTGTTGATTTTAACTCCATAGTTGTCTAGCTGCTTCTTATATTTCCATAATTTTTCTTCTGCTTCTCTGTAGTATTCCTTTTTGGTTCAGTATGTGTAGTTTACTAGGGTACAGAAAACAATTATTCTAACTGGCAAAATGGTTTCCTAAGCATCTACCACCACTGTCAGCCAGTACAATCTCTGCAGCCCTCCAGTGGTGGTAAGAAGGTGATTCTTCACTATAACGCAGAGGGTTGTGGCAACAGTTTATCACAGACATCTGTGTGTCAAGGCACTTTGCCTCCTGCACAAAGGGCTTGACTGGCTGTTAGCATCCATCTCTCTGACTGAATTCGTCTTTTGTGTTTTCTCTGCCTCCCTCAGTGAGCAGCTGGAGCCCTAGCTGCCTGCACCGATCTGAGCTCTGGCTGCTGGCTGGCTGATCGCCAACTTGCTCCAGAATAAACTGCTCAATACTTTTTGGCTAATTCCAGATGTTTGTTTATTTATTGATCGAGTTTTCGCTCGCTGGGCCAGGCCTCATTGAGATAGTGTGTCTCATTTGCAAGAGGGTCCCAAGTGGCAGCAGCACATTCACTTGGAGCATTCAGACATTTGTAAATTATTAACATCTAAGGGGACCATGTATTATGGTGACCATCATAGTTGGAAAGCCCATGAAAAGTTTGTTGATTTTAAATGAGGTATTGGGCCTACCTATAGCTGGCAGCAGGCCAGAGTTATGGATGACTATGTTTCACCTGTATTGATAACACATTGCTAACATTTGTAGAATCTTGTGTTGTCACTGAGGCTAAAGCTAGGCCTAACTAGATGGTAGTAGGGCACAGTTTTACCTTCAGTGATGCCACAGGGTTCTAAAAATGGTGACAATTTAGTAGCAATGCAGGGCTGTCTTAGCCATGGATATCTCTGGACTGCTGCCGACTACATGCAAGCCAGATATCTCGTTTAAAAGAGCTTTTAATGGGCTTTCCACCTATAATGGGGAACTATTCATAAATGTTCCCCTTTACAAGAGTCATGTAAGTCAGAGTTAGATACAAGGTTTTTTAAGGTTTGATTTAAAATGGTAAAAAATTTGCATTTGTTTGGTATTAATAGTTAAGATGTTTTATGATTGTGGAGCTTTGTAGCAAGTGACAAATTTCCCTTTTCTTATCTCATTCCAGGGATTATGACATCTATGCAGACAGATGGCTGGCTAGTTGCTTGAATGTTCCCATGCAAACTATATTGCAAAAGGTAAAAGTAAATGTACTTGTTTGCAGACTAGAGCTTATTTTGACTCCTCATTACTTTCACCTCAGAGAGCCAAGATTGTCATTTTGAAGATGACTCAGTTTATTCAAGTTAATTTTTGTAGCAGGACTGCCTACAGGTTGTACCATGAACAGGCTGCTGTTTACACCTTATGCAAAGCTGCTAAATGCAGCCCCATGTCATGGCTTGATTCAGTCGGAGCATACAGCATTGCAATGTGGTGGTTGTAAGCAGCACAACTGAGCCTGCCACTGAGGGGAGCAGTCTTACAGTGTCATTTGATATCATTTGGAGGGTGTTTTATTTGGTGTATATGGACTCAGTCAACCTCTTTGAGGCCTAAAACATTCTTTGTTTACTAGAACAGAGCATCTAACAGCCATGTAGTATAAAATGCACTTTTCATTCCCCTCTCCCCGTACCACATTCCAACAGCCAAGACAGCAAGTGGACAGCTGTCTCCACAGCCCATATCAATTAAGCATTATAAAATGGGTAGGAGAAACCAAGACCTATGATTGGTCAGATGTGATTGCATGACCTTGTGTTATTCTAACACAGCAGCACTGGTCTGAAATTCTGAACCTCATTACTCCATGTTTAAAATAAAAATCAAAAATCAGAGGAACCATTTTATGATCGCAGTGCCCACTTCTGCCTTCCGCAGGAGGAAAGACTCTGGAATAAGCCCCATATCCGAGGACGGATACTGACACAATACAGCATGTACACAAGAGAGCAACCAACATACTGCAGTTGATGGCTTAGAACATGAGATTTGTTGAGGTCTGAGAGCAAGGCTCCTGGAATTCTGCAAATTCTGCGGTTGCGGAATTTGCCGCAGAATTTGCACCATGCCACAGAATATATATAGTGCTGCAGAATTCATTTCTTCTGGTGAATTTTCATATAAATATACTGTTTTTCCATACTTTCAGGCTTTCTTTCCCATCTCATTTATCCTGAAGCCCCTCCTCTATGCTCAGCATATGATGTCATCGATGACATCACATCATAGTTAGCCAATGACAGGACTGCGTTCTGCCAGAGAAGTGAATAAATCATGCTGCAGAAATAAGAAAATGCTGCCGCAGAACACCAGGGGCCCTGACTGAGAGGCAGCACTGAGATTATTCTCCATGGACAAGAGAAGACTGAGGGGACACATGATTGCAGTTTCTGAGTATCTAAAGGACATAACATCATCGGACCAATGTGTGTATTTGTGTATATATGTACTGTATGCAGTGAATGTGTGTATGTGTGTATATATGTATTTATGTAGCGAATATGTGGGTTCTGCATGTATGCATATGTGTATGTTTAAATGCATGTGTGTATGTGTGTTTGTAAGAGTGTGTATGCATGTACTGTATGCAAATGTGTATGAATGTGTGTGTATATATGTGTGTTTATGTGTGTATATGTGTATGTATTTATGTATGTATGTGTATACTGTACGTATGTATGACTGTATATATGTGTGTATAATGAATGTGTGTATGTACGTCTATTTAGTACTGTATGTATGTATGTACTGGATGTGTGCGATATATCTATAATATATATATATATATATATATATATATATATGTACATCTGTATGTACAGGACAGGATGGGGGAGCCTGAGAGTGCTCGGGTGTGAGTCTGAGCTCTCTACAGAGGTGGGTGGTGAACCAAGGGGTTTGTAGGGAACTCTGGAGTTCCACAGTAGTATGAGCATACCCCCCCCCCAAAATAAAACAACAGCAACTTGATGATCTAGCATTGGTTCAGAATAATAACCACAGAGAAACATTTGGTGCCAGATAATCAAGCATTATATATACTGCAAATAGCTTGGTATATACCTTGCCAAGAGGGGTTGCAGTCAGTACAGTGACTGAACCCCTGGAATTCCATACATGCATGGCAATGTGTTTGCATGTGCACAGTGGCCTGGGAAGGAACGCATGAGGTGGTTGACTGAAATGACTTGTGAGGATGGGCCATGTTATATATTTCTAGGTGCCAGGAGCTACTGTATTTTTCACCAGTATAGAGTCAGACACTGTAACTGTACTGCATGGAAAAACTAATGGAGAAATAAGCACTATAAGGAGCCCACAATGTATACAGAAGATGGATGGCAAATGGGCTGACAGGTAGAAAGCAATTAGAGGTGGTGGTTGGTTCAATTCAGAGCACAGGGATGTTCTGTGTGGAGTACCTCTGGAGTTGGTTCTGGGACCATTGCTTTTTACACACTTATTAAAAACCAGTTGGGTGAAGGGTAAGCAGCAGACTACTGAATTTGGCTGATACCACAAAACTGGGAAAAGGAGTGAACACAACAGAAGATGGTGTTGCACTACTGGGGCACCTGCACTTATTAAGGGCATGTGCTGAGAGAAGGGTGCTTGGCTTTATAATGTGATGCAGTGCAAGGTACTATACTCCTAAAGGAAAGGCATCTGGGTTGCACCTACGCTCACTTTATGGGTTACAGCAATGACCAGTGCTACTAAGGGAAAGGATCCTGGGGTAGCTGTGGACTGCAAGCTGAAGCCAAACAAGGAGAGTGCTGCTGTAGTCAATAAAGCAAATGCAATGCTGGGATGCATTATTATAAGGAGCAGGTCAAAGGAGTTGATCCTCTTTCCTAGACATTGGTTTATGATGCAGTAATACACAACAGGGTGTTGCTTGCAGTGTCACAATAGTACACCCCACAGACATAGTAAGGCATGAGACTGCAGACCGAGTGGCCACTGCCCTGGACCTGTGGTTGGAGCACAACTACCGACACCCTGGAGTATCTGGCTGCACTTCTAATATTGGTAACTAGTACATAATAAAAAAAAAAGACACAGTTTAGAACAAATAAAAATTATCAAAGTATGTTTAAACCTAATGTAAAATAGTTCATCCGTCGCTGGGAGCCACAATGGGGAGCTGTCAGTGTGCTAGTTGTTTTCAGGAAAAGTGACTGCTGTTTAAAATCTGAACATACTAATGGACTGTTAGCACATCGGTTTCACCTGCACTGCACCCAGGCAGGCAGCACTTGTTTTTTGCTTTTGATAGTGGTCTCACCACACACAGCTGTTTATCAATCAGGCTGCAGCATTTTCTCTACCCATTTTATAACTAGGAGTAAGACACAATGAGGTGTGGTTTATGGCATGATAAGAGCATGTCACGGGTACGCAATGAGGCATGAGGCATGAGGCACTTGCGCTGAGTCCCTTTAGCACCTGAGAAGTGCTCTTATCATTCCATAAACCACACCTCAGAGTGTATTGTTCCACTTACAAAATGGGTCCCATGTAGCATTTTAAAGAAGTGTAGCTATTTGTTTAAAAAAAATGCAAAATTAATTCATGAAAGGCTTTTTTTTTGTTGTCTTTAGGATAGGATGCAGTGTCAGTGGCTCAGCAGGTAGCACACTCACCTCTGAGACCAGGAGATCAGAAGGCTGTGGGTTCTATCCCCACACCAGGCAGTTGGGTTAATATCCCAATACTGATACTGTAGTGCAGTATGAGGGGGTGCTGCACTTCTGAGGTGCTGTCTTTCGGATGAGATGTTAAACTGAGGTCCAATCTGCCTGTTCTGGTGGTAATTCAGGTGGATGTTAAAGATCCCATGGCACATTTCTCGAAAAGAGTAGAGGAATTTTTTATTGACAGAACATAATAGTAAGAAACAACCAAACAGTATTTCAGCACACAAAATCAGAAAAACAGGTAAAAAACAAAAATATGTATTATATCATACATTAAAACAATATAAGCAAAATAACTTGCCCCCCCCCCCGAAATCTGAGAAAGAGCAATGTAAGTGAGCATATAACGGGATCAAAACAGCATAGCACATGGAAGCAGTGCAGCAAAGAAATGAAAACAGGTCTCACATTATACAGTGAAGCAGAAGTAAAAGAAAAGACAGCAACATTCCCCACCTGGAAAGAAAAAAAGAAAAAAAAAAACATAACTCAACAAGAAAGAGCAGTCATGACGAGTAAAGCATGGAACAGGATAAGAAAATGCACATTGTACAAAATCAACAAAAACTTCATAGCAAAGCTATGTTTAAAGAAAAACAAACCTGACAATCAAAATAAGACATCTCCTTGTTACAAGGTTTTAAGTGATCGGGGGCATTGGTATCAGTCACCCAGGGCAAACCCTTCCATGATTCTAACAAAAGCTGTCTATTAAACCTTTGTGTCTCTGTGACATAACAATTCCTTAAATCCAGCATCACTTTAGTATAAATTTCCATATAATCACTCTCTTTTTGCTGTAATGTAAAACCACATCTAGATAACCAAATACTCCATTTTAAGATTACCATAATCAGTTGCAGTGTGTGTATATTCCATATATGCCATTTAGTAGAAAATACTCCATAAATCAAATTGACAAGTGTTAAGGAGCCCCAAATCCGCAGGCCCCATTTGTGTGCTAAAAAAAAACCCAAACCCGCAATGAAAGAACAGGTGAAGAATAAATGAGCCATTGTTTCCTCCTGTTGAATACAATTAGGTCTGCTACAGAAATGGTCTTCAAGTTTTTTATGTTTCTGATTCACTTTGACATTTACCTTGTCGTGACATGCAAGCCAATGAAAATCCCACATACGGACTGGTATCCTGTTATTGTTTAGAAATTTCAGCAAATAATCTGTATAAGCTAATGGACATTTCCTAAATACTAATTCCTCATTACAAACAACATCCAATAGATAAAAATACAACTGTTTCCTAGGCAATAACCTAGTCTGGTTCTCCGTTAATTTCCATTGTTTGTCTCAAAAATGTACATGTGAGATATTCCAGAATATCGGGAGGCTTCTTTAAGACAATAAGCCTGTTTGAATGCCACAAGTCCAACCAATGCCCACACTTTCGTCTGACAAAACTCTCCCAGCCAACCACATGAGTAGCAAGCAAAGGTCTAATATTAGTATATATAAAGAAACTGTTAAAAAATAAACTTGGATTAACCATATTCAAACCTCCCCTTTTCAGAGGTAGATATAAAACATTCCTCTTAATAAGGTTCAAGCGGCTGCCCCAACAAGCTTGAAAAAAAAAATACTAAGCAGTTCCGTTTCCCAGTGTTTAGGAGAGGGGAAGATATAACTAATAAACAAGAAGACAGGTGCTAAAAAAGTTTTAATAAGATAAATTCTTTTCTTCTTACTAAGCTTCCATCTCTTCCAGGACATCACCTTTTGCCTACCCAAATCTAGTTTTTTGCTCCAGTTCCAATTATCTATGTCCCCAGGCCCAAATAAAATTCTCAAAATAGAGACTGGATCTGTTGCAATAGTAATGTTCGCTACAGTGCCCACATATCCCAATGTCTAATCCAATCGTTGCCCCACACATTTCTGTAAATTTAAAGAGGCACCTCCGATCTTACCAAATTAAGCACAATGAGCTATTGCCTGAGTTAAAGGGTTTGCATTCTGAACTAAAAGACATATCATCCGCATAAGAAATCGCCTTATATGGAAAGGTAGTATCCTGTATTTGAACTGGAAAAAGTAAACTGGAAGCATTCAGTTTCCACAACAACGAGTCTAGAAAAAAAAAAAACATAAAGAATGGGGCTAAGCGGACATCCGTGTCTCACACCCCTCTGCAACTGTACCATGCAGCCTTTCCAGCCTTGCATGACTGGAACAACCATGGCAGTTCTATAAATGCATCTCAGCCAATCTATCAACAAAGGTGGAATTCGATAGTTTAACAACACTTACCAAAGAAACGCATGACTAACCCTATCAAAAGATTTCTCTTGGTCAAGCGACACCAGAAAGCCATCCACTATCCCCATTTTCCCCAACTCTACTATTTCCCTGAGAAGTAAAAGATGGTCTTGAATATGTCTACCTGGAATAGCATAAGACTGGGCATGGGAAATCACAACTGATGCTGCAATAGTCAGTCTGTTAGCCAGAATTTTAGCCAGGAGTTTAAAATCAGAATTTAACAAACAAAGTGGCCTCCAATTATTGAGCAATGTGGCATCCCCTTTTTTAAAAATAAAAGTCAATATACCCATATTCATAAACAGGGATAGTCTTGGTGGTCAAAATGTGATTAAATACTAAAGTCACTTAATTGAGAACCTCAGGCAGCAAAAGCTGTAAAAGTTCATTTGGTAAACCGTCAGGCCCTGGTGATTTACCTAATTTTAAGTTTTTCAACGCTTCTTGGACTTCAGTCACCTGAATTGGTCTAGAGATCTTCTCTATCAGGGTAGGGTCCAGGTCTGGGATGACCAAATCAGTCAAATAGTCTGAAATATTCACTTTCTGCATGTCTAAGGGTGCATACATAGTTCTAGTGTAGTCACCCATAATGTGCAAAAGGGCCGTCTTGTCCGTATATAAATTACCATCCAGTCCCTTGACGGATGTCATTTCCTTGACCTTTTTAGCTCTAGCATAGCTCCCTGAGTACCAAACTGGTGCTGAAATTCTAGAGATTGAGCTTTCCTAGCATGAAATTCTCTCATAACATGTGTCACCTGAGCAATCTGGTCAGAAAAAGAATGTCCCGTATCAGCAAACAAAGATAGCAGCCGTTGTAGCTGCATCCTGTTTTGCAGATATGTAAAATATGTTCTATTTGAATGAAGTCTGCTCATTTGCTTACAGAGCTTTTGAAGATCCAATTTAGTGTCCTCCCACCATAAACTTGAATCTTCAAAAAAAAAGAAATACATATCAGACAAAAAAGTATTCATTTTCCAAAATCCAGGCCCCCTTCTGACATTTAAAGGGTTCCCTGTTTTAATTCCCACAATCCTGTGATCCCAAAATTCAATAGGATAATTCTCCGCCTCTATAATAGGCAGATGGTGTGACAGAAACACATAGTCAATTGTAGACGTTAGGGAACCTTTCTGAAAAGTAGGAATGTGTCACTTAGTGTGAGTGTAAAAAGAATCCTACAAATGTGCCTGCAAAATTAATTGATTCAAAAGATGAGAATCACAGTAAGTTTTAGGGGACTTTGCTATCAGAGGACATTTAAAATCATCAGCAAATATAAGATGGTGTGATGTAAATAAGAACGGTTGTATTGTTTTCAGTAAATCACATCTTAGTTTGGGGTGCATACAAATTAATCAATCTAAAGGCTTCACCCTGTATCACTACGTCCAAAACAAGTGTCTTACCTGGCACTAAATCATAGATTTTCAACAGCTGCAATTCAGGCAACCTAAACAAAATCCCTACTCCCGAGCAGGTTTCCTGCCCAAAGCACCAATAGGAAGGCCGCACATACCACTCTCCAGAGGCCAGTTGTATCTCTTTCAAAGTGTGAAATTTTACATCTTGTAAAAAATAAACTCCAAAGGACAGAGCTCTAAGAAAGGAAAAAACTATCCTTCGCTTACTGTCCCTCTTAATGCTATTAACATTAAGGGTAAAACAGGTAAAGGGAATAAGCATCACTCAGATTATTCATTTATATTTCCCCCGTCTAGTATTTTGTCTCTTCAATTTTGCATTCCTCTTCTGAGGACCCCTTACAGACAACTGTTGCTCAGAATCAGAAGCAGCCTCCGGCAATGAAGAGGCTACTGAAGAATCATCCGACTCTTCACCAGTCTGATCAGACTGTAGGACATCAAATTTATTTCCAATGGGTACAGGGATTGGAGTCCCCTGCTGTTTTAGAGAAGAAGCCCTCGTATGGTGCTTAGAGCCCTGAATCCAGCCCTCTGGTCTATCTAACGGTTGTTGGGGCATAAGAATCCCAGGAACCTCCACTGCTGAAGCAGAGGCAGCGTCTGAAACCCTGCCCCCCCCACAGTCCCATCATGCATGGCATCCACTGGCTGTGGCACAATCCCTCCTATCTGCCAATCAACAGCCCCCACTACGTCCTGCAGATCAGCAATATCTGGAGCAAGTGGAATAACAGGTGGAGCTAACACAGCAATCTCCGGACCTGCCAGACTCCATTGGTTACACAACGTCTTTTTTTGTGTCAGGGTAATGAGCAATCGCTGTTCTTCCCCAGCAGCTGTATCAGGAAGATTGTGTGCTGCCCATTTGCAATTCTGAAAAGTGTGACCCAAAGCATCCCAAAGATTGCAGCCTGCGTTAAGGAGAGCCTCGTCCACCGACCATGATTTCTCCCGATTCTCTATCAGCACTTCAACACGTCCTAGGCCAGGCTGTGCAACGCCCATGGGAGCCATTCCCAATGCAATAGCTGCTTGTTCAGACTGAGGTGGAAAGTTCAAACTCTCCGCTTGTTCCACAGTCTCTGCCCATGACTTTGGCAAAGCTTGTGTTGCTGCTACATCAGTTTCACACAGCTGAGCAGTTTTGACAGACTGCAGCCCCTTTCCAGTGTGCAAGTCCCGTATTTTTTCTGCAGCTGCATTTTTTGAAACAAAACACTCTCTCTTCAGTACCCAATAATTTCAGTAATTCAGTTTCCTCTTTTGCAGAGTCCCCCTGCTTCAGCGGTTGCAAACAAACAGCTGCTGCAGTAACACTATGGTCTGACGAGCTATCCTCCGGTAACTCAGGAAAGAAACTACATCAGAACACTCAGGAAGCACAGAATCCATCGCGTGAACCCCACCATTGACCAGGGAATTATCCAGGCCTGCCATTTCCAGTCTTTCAGTTTCAGGTCTTGACATAGTAGCCTCCACAGGCTCCAACTCCATCTCATCCTGTTGTTGTCCACCAACCTGCAGATTGGCCATGTTGGACAGTAGTCAGGGAGACAAACTCTCCCCCTACTGAGCAGTAGGGGAATTTCCCCGGTGCCCTGGCCAAATTCCCCCCCCCCATTCACAAAAATACCACCAACAGCTTAATCTGGTTCAAGGTCAGTTGCCATTCATCTGTATCCTCCTCCCCCGAGTCGTGCCTGAAAATAGGCAGAATTTGTCTAGTGCACTTACCCGGTCAACAAGTGCTCATTTTGTATGCAGCAGCAACTAATGTACCCCTGTGCCACTAGATGGCACTTAGTAAATGACTGGCAGCCCTGTTAGGTGCACCCAGCCCTCTCCATCCCAATCTTCAACTGCTTTGCCTATAATACAGCATTGCTCTGTGAATTTATTTGTAAGAAGTTAGCACGTTCACATTCAAAACTGTCTGCAATGGGAGTGAGCATGAACCTTACCAGCCACCATAGTTAGCACCTTCCAGACAGCACTTTTACAACCACAACACCGTGGTATTTCTGTATGAATGAGCAGCTTCCAGAGCACAGCACATTCTTAGAGTGGGCTGCATGCTGTCAAAGGTAATTAGCAAAATAAAAAAAAAATCATGTTTCTGTGGCTGGAATATCGCAGGCAGGCTGGTGCGCAGACAGCCAGGCTAAGCTTTTAAAACCGGAGTCAGATGGGTGGCTGGGTTGGGCCAAAAATACGAGAATTCGAGGATTACAGACCTGTTGAACATAAAAGAAAGAAAAACATCCACACAGGTCAGTTGACACTGAAAATTAAATGTTGAGCATCTAATTTGCTTTTTGGTGTAAGCCAACCCTCTCGGGGCTGACTTACTAAGCGTGCTCTCCCCCATTGGTTAGGAGCCTGGCTTGGGATGTCCTGTGTCCCGCCCCTGGGGGGGGCGTTGCTCCAGACTTAGGTATAAAGGGGGAAGGAGTTTTTGTTTTTGGCATGGGAGCTGACGGGCAACATGTAGGGCAAGTAGGGTTGGGGTCTAACCCCCTGCCTGGGAGGTATTGGCCATGACAGCGTCGAGGCTACATGTTGAAATTAATTTCCATAGGGAAGGGTGGCAGGAGGGTTCCACCATGCCGCATTGACAGGAATCCTGTTGAATGCTATTACAGTGATGGCACAGTGCCGACAGTCAGCATTGTGCCATCCAGGAACACAAGTGTTTTTTGTGGGGGGGCCTTTTGCTCCGCACTAAAGATTACCAACTCCAAGTTGGAGTTGTTTCGGGGAAGGGGCCAACTCCCTAGAGACAGTGGCATCGGTAAGACAGTGGACCAGTACAGCGAACGGCTGATTCTGTTGCTGTACTGGTCTTCACTGTCTTACTATCACTGCAGCAATGGTATACTGGCAGGGGTGTGGTAACCGTGGTGACTGGGGATCCAGGAGCTCAGTGGAGGGAAGGATAGCAGTTGGAAGAAGGCCAGGATGTGACTGGATTCAGGAGGCCTGATGCCCCAACAGACAAGGCATGGCAGTGGGGCTGCTGTGGCGATGGCAGGGACACGGCAGGGCTTCTCTGGAGGTGGCAGCTCCAGGGGGTCAGTACCCTGTGTGACACACTTTTGCAGGTTGGTTGGTGGGTGAATTTCAGGGATTCACTTGTATTAGGCCTGCTGTGCCCATGTTTGGGGCAAGGCCCATGTTAGACCTGTTAATGAAATGCACTGCTAGTAGTAACTTGGAAGGAAGAAGCCGTGTCATCCATTCCGCAGGTAAATCTGGCATCTATTTCCCTGAGGGCCCTTACAGAAGGCGGAGAACTCCACATCCTTGGTGATTTCAATCAGAACTGGCTGGGATGCGCAGCATCAAAGACACGTTGCCAAATTAACGCACTAAATTTGCACCAGCAAATAGGGGAACCCACCTGCCTAAACCACAAATCAAATAAACACACACTACTGGACTGGGAACTCACTACCCACCCACATAGGATACTTAAAGCCGGCCTTCTACCGGACTCCCTTAGTGACCACCATATGATTTTAATAGTGTGCAAAATCTTCCATCCTCTGGCCCCTCCACCTCGTTTGCCACACTGCAGAGCTTACAAATCACTGGATCTATCTGCGCTCCTAAACGACCTCACCACCATTGACTGGTCTCCCATCCTTAGTGCCACCACCATGGATGAGGCCCTGAGCTATTTCTCTACTAATTTCCTCGCTATCTGGGACGTACATGCCCGCTAAGAAGATCCAGAGTCAGAGGCTCCCACTTACCCTGGGTAACTTCAAACCTCATGGAACAACTCCAAGTCAGAGACCGTGCCTGGAAATCTTTCAAGGCCACAGGTTCTCACCCGGCCCAGCAACAATACCGGTCACTTCGAAATGCCTGCACAAGACTCATACGGCAGTCCAAATCAAACTACTTCAAAACAGCGTTCAACAAAAACCACACCCACCCTTCTCAATTCTGGGAGTCCATAAAATCCCTCCTCACCCCACCGACCCAACCCCCCAACCCCTCTCTCAACCTTGCAGGCAAAGTCATCAATGATCCTTGTCTGGTCTGCCACCGAGTTTAATGCCCACTTCTCCACCACTACTGCCTCCTACTCTCCTCCCACCCCACCCCCCACCTCTCGCTCTCCCAAAGTTCCCCTGCTCTCCCTAATGCACCCCGGCCTCCTTTGCTCCGCCAGTCACTCCAGACCAGGTGCAAAAATTCTACACTCACTAAACACATCCAAAGGTAAATGTCCATCGGGCCTAGATTCTAAAATGCTCCAACTCTCTGCCCCGCCATAGCCCACCCCCAACCATGCTCTATAATCTGTCTTTAAATTAGGGCTGCCCCTCACACAATGGAAACAAGCCACAGTCATTCCTCTTCCCAAGGTAGGGACCTCTCCTCCCATCAAACTATCGGCCTATATCTCTGCTCCCATCCTAGCCAAAATTCAAGAGCGCTTGTTCTATCCCAGCTACACACCTATCTAGATACAATCTCCTTTTTTACCCCCTTTCAAGCTGGTTTCAGAAAAAAATCACTCCACCACCACATCCCTCCTTCGCCTCACCAGCTCCATCCTTACAGGCATTGACAAAGGGGTAATAACCGCAGCTATTTTTATAGACCTGGCAAAAGCCTTCAACACGGTCTCGCACCCCCTGTTGCTGTCTGAACTTGCCTAAACTGGTCTGTCGGCTGCAGCACTCAACTGGTTCCACTCATACCTATCAGATAGGTCTCAATCAGTCTGCATCGGTACGGCTGTATCCACCCCCCTTCCTGTCACCAATGGCGTACCTCAAGGGTCCGTATTTGGCCCGCTGCTTTTCTCAATCTTTCTCAATGATTTGCCTGCTGTCTGCACACAAACTGACATCCATATGTACGCGGACGATATGGTGCTGTTCACCTCTGGCCCATCCAGAACCACCGTGGCAGCATGCCTTCAGAAGGATTTCAACTCCATCCAACGCTGGTTCCTTGAGAACCAACTATTCCTAAACTCAAAAAAACTGTCTCCCTCACCTTCGGCTCCCGAGCCAAACTAACTCGCTTACTGACACCCACATTCTATACCTTGGATAGAACTCCGCTTGAGGCCTGCTCCACATATCGCTATCTCAAGGCCTGGCTAGATCAGTACTTGACTTCTCAGTGCACGTAGATGCACTGCACAAAAAACTACATCCCATGCTGGGAGCTCTCCATCGTAACAAGTTTTGCATCCCTCTACTGACCAGGCAAGCAACTGAACAAAAAATGATCCTCCCAATTTTGGACTACGGCGATGTCGTCTACGGTGCCACCCCCCAAACATCCTTAGCCAGGCTCAACCCCCTATTCAACTCCTTCTGCCGGTTCACCTTGGACCGTTCTCCCAATACCCACCACTGCGACCTTTACCAGTCCCTTGACCTCCCCTCACTCCAAAACCGGTGATTGCTGCACAGTGCTAGAATTACTGCTAAGTTCTGGCCTCATACGCTGCCCTCCTACCTATCAACATCCCTAACCGCTGTCACCCCACCTACCTACGATCTCAGGAACACTGACTCCAGGCTCCTGCATAATCCCCACAGATCCACCTGATCAGGTCAGGTAGCTTTCAGTTTCAGGTTCCCCAAATTGTGGAACTCACTGGCAGCCGACATCAGACTCACCACAAATACTCCCCAATGAAATGCCCATCTCAAAGCACATTTCACTACCAACTGCTCATGCTTTCTCCATCACTGACTTCCCCTGCACAACTCCTATCAGCTACTCGCACAACCACTCCTCATTCTAACATCCTACTTGCTCCAGTCTGGGCTCCGTTTTTCGCACCCATCGCATAATGATACTATATGCTACTGAACCTACTACTGTTGCTGTATGATACGCACGCCTTACCCATATTGTATGAAATCTATTTTTGTTCACACTATGTAATTGTTGTAATTCTTCCATTCTACTACACCACTGCCTGAAATACTCTTCATATTTGTATGAACTGTTTTTTTCATCTCAGTTACTGCAACCATCCTACTGGGCCACTGTCTGTTATTATCTGCTAATTATGTATGTACTGTTTTGTCTTATTTACTGCACTCTTGTAACCCCCTACCCCAGGGCGCATCTGGAATCGAGCAGTACTCTGCTCAGTATGCCTTCCTGGTAAATCTCTTAAATAAATAAATAAAGGTGAACGGGACACTGGCAGGGTGAGACAGCAGAGTGTGGTGGTCAACAGGGTCAGATCAGGGAAGAAAGAGACCATGATTAGGGTGTCACAAGGGTCAGTCCTTGGACTTGCCCTATTCAATATGTATGTCAATGACATAGGAGATGCTATACAGGCCAGGATGTGTCTCTTTGCAGATGACAGAAAGGTCTGTGACAGGGTGGACAGTGAAGAGGGGATGAAGGAGATGCAATGGGACCTGGAAAAATTAGAGAGGTGGTCAAAAATATGGCAGTTGAGGTCAATGCCAAGAAGCACAAAGTAATGCACAGGGGGAAGAAAAACCCTAGGAAGGAATACTGGATGGGCGGGAGCGGGGCTCATGTTGGCCACTACTACCGAAGAAAAGAACACAGGAGTCATCACAAGTGAATCTCTTTAGCAAACTAGTCAGTTCAACAAGGCCTACAATAGGGCAACTAGAATGTTGGGGTGCACTGGGAGAGGTTTTGATAGTAAGAGGAAAGGGGTAATATTGCCTCTGTACAGGGCACTTGCGATGCCACATCTAGAGTATTGTGCACAGTTCTATAGTCCACACCTGAGGAAAAAGAAGGATAGGCTGGAGTTTGTGCAGCAAAGAGTCATTAGATAATTTAGAGCCAGCAGGGGAGATCCTATGAGACAAGTCTGGAGGCCCTGAACATGTACTTGCAGGAGGACACAAGGGAGAGGGGCGAAATGATTGAGACATTCAAGTTCTTAGAGGGATAAACTGGGTGGAATGCAGGGACATATTCAATAGGAATAGTGAGTCAGTAACAAGGAGTCAGAAATGGAAGCTGACTGGAGGAAAGCTCAGAAGGGGCATGAGGAAGTTTCATTCTGCAGAAAGGGTTGTTTAGCCATGTAACAGGCTACCAGCAGAGGTGGTAAAGGAAATGACAATGGATTCAGGCATGGCTGGAACAGAGTAAGGTACAGATTGTTACAACACGGGGATTTAGTCAGGGAGAGGTGTTGTAAGGGTGATAGAGGCAGGAATCCCATCAGGACAGGTGGAATTTTAATACTGTTTAAAGTGTTTTTCACCACCTTCCTTATCTCACATCCTCGGGCTGATACTCTCACTCTCCCTCTTTCACTCTCTCTCTCATTCTCTCTATCTTTCTTCCTCAACCCTTAATTCTTTTTTTATTTTTATCTGCTTAACATCCCTAGACTAAAGCGGTGCCACTGCAGAATACATTGCTGTCTGGAGCCTGCTGTTACACCCCCACCCCACCTAGTCTGCCTTCGATTCCTGATTGCATCTTCGCCCACCGATTTACTGTTTTTTGTCCCTTGTCCTGCCTGCCCCTAGCTAACCTCTGACTCTGTCTCTTGCAGCTCCAAAAAGCCCTTGACCGGGTTAGCGCTTCTACGTTTCGGCGGCCGCGGCTGGAAAAGCCAGCCGGCTGCGCGCCATCCACCTGCCCGACCAAAAGCCCTACAAGCCAGGTAAGCTCACTGAAAGACTTGGGGAACAGTTGTGGAGCCCTGATTGGCCTAAGGACTCTCTGGGAGTCCCGCTGATTGGCGGCTGCTGTATGGCTCATCCCGTGATTGGTTGCCTGGAGTTTTAGCACTCCATGGATTTTTATTTCTCAATTTCTCACATCCTGGGCACCTCTGCTCACACTAAATCCTTCTGTCTGAATTTTCTTCCCACAGCACCCGCCCCGACCCCGGCCTCTATTAAATGCTCTTCCTCTGAGAGCTAGGCCACCCCCTCTTACTTCTATTGCTCCAATTAATATTAACCACACCCATCTCCTAGCCCTCTCCACCAGCTAGTTCTGCCTCTTAAAGCAGTCATCATCCATCTGGTCCTACCCATACTGCATATTGCTACCTATACTAGGTGTTATCTCACTAAGAATAATGCCACGCAAGGGCACTATTCTGCTGAGCTGCCTCCTCCTTCTAATTTATGCACCAGTCAGAATCCCGGTAGCCAACTCGCACCTAGGCCAAACTCCATTCCATGATGACCACCAAGCTCTGCCCACTCCTATTAAATGTTGGCAAGACACAGAGGGGACGTTTTCCTTATGGCCTCGCCTATCTTCACATCAGGCCATGATCAGAGAATATGTGAGAGTGCCTCTGAACCTGTCAGCTAGGATGATTATCTACGCCATATCCCTAATCAACTACTCTGGCAGCCCTTACACATCCACTACCAAACGTACCAGGACCAGGGGAAGCAACAAGCGGCTTCTCAGCAGGCTAAGTCACTACCTCAAGAAGCTAATACTGCTACTCTTACTCTGCTCTGGAAATGTCAAACTTAACCCAGGCCCACCAGCTTCTCTAAGCACCTCTGCAAACCTCCCGCAATGCAAAGGTATCAGCTTCCTCCACATGAATGTTTGTAGTCCCCTCGAGAAACTTGGCCTGATTCAGACCTGGGCTCTACATGCATCTCCTGATTTTTTTATGATATCAGAATCATGGCTTATGCCATCAACCCCAGACAAAGTCATCAACCTACTGGGTTACAGCACCTATCGATGTGACAGACCAACTTGGGGGGGGGCATAATATATGCTAAGAATAAATTCTCTGTCACAGTTGTTGACTGTACCTCTAAGGCCAAAGAATTTGAATGCCTGGCACTAAAGTTAGCCCTCACCAATGAAAAGGCTCTCCTTATTACTGTATGCTACCACCCGCCATCTGGTGGCCTTGCCCTTCTACCGCATCTCCAAAGCCTAATCGACTCAACTAACACCGAATATATCATAATGGGGGATCTCAATCAAAACTGGAATGATGAGAGCTTTAAGAAGCTCAAAGACTTCTGTGATACTAGTTGGTTAACACAATTAACACCTGTAATCACCAGCCCTAATAGAAAAAACCCAGAGTGAAGCTCCCTACTCGATCTCATATTAGTCAACAAATCCCATAATATCTTGCATACTGGAGTCTTCTTTAACAACCTAAGTGATCACTGTGCCATTGCCTGCATCAGACATTTGCTCCTATTAAAGTTTGTCTCCAAATTCACTCTGAAAAGATGTCTGAAAATGTTTTGCCAGAATGCCTTCCTGAGAGACTTGGGTAGCATCAGATGGCAGGACTTCTACCTAGCCACCTCACTCATTGAGACATTTAATATCTTCCATAGCCTTGTAAAGGATCTAATAGACAAACATGCCCCCTTAAGGCTGATCAAGACTGAAAAAATGACCTCCTGGCTGGTTCTCTCCTATCCTGAAGAAAGCTGTCAAGGATAGAGACTATTGGTGGAAAAGGGTGAGGAAATCCCAACTGGAGGCCGATTGGATAGCATTCCGAACAGCTGGAAATGCCTGCACTAATTTAATTAGATCTGAAAAATCTAAGTACTTCCAAGCCGCATTGGTAGATAACAAAAACGATGCTGCCAAATTTTGGAGCATCCTCAAAGAAGTTGAAAGACATTACTGATGCCTCCCTTCCTCACAAATAGTGTCCAATGGATCTACCATTACTGACAGATCTGCCATATTAGACTGTTTCAACGAACACTTTGCTACAGCTGGGTTGGCTTTCGATACCTCACCTATCAACAAGATAAGCCCATCAGGGGACCCCATTGCTGTCCTTAATGCTAATTTCAACCTCAACCAATTTCATCCCTCCTTCTCCTTCAGCTTCTATACAGTTACGTTTAAACAATTAGAAGACCTCCTATTGTCATTGGATACAAAAAAGAGTACCGGGCCTGACAATATTGATCCCTACTTCCTAAAATTGGGCCATTGTTACTTAACGGCCCCTATCACCCACCTTTTCAACACCTCCCTGATGCAGGGCGTGATGCCTATGCTTTGGAAAACCACACATATTATACCTTTGTTCAAATCGGGGGATCAGAGTGACCTGAACAATTACAGGCCTATTTCCATATTATCTACCCTATCAAAGCTATTGGAAAAAGTCGTCAATACCCAAATTAGAGAATACCTGGAGTCACAGAAACTGTTAAATCCTGCACAATCCGGCTTTAGAGCCAAAGATAGCACAGTATCTGCCCTTGCAAAAGTAACCACAGATTGGAAAATTGCCCTGGATTCTAAGAAGTATGTGTTTGCCCTTTTCCTTGACCTTAGTAAGGCTTTCGATACTGTGGACCACAATATTATGCTTAACGCACTGTGCAATATCGGCCTCGATAAGACTGCCATTAAATGGTTCACCAGCTATCTTACCAACAGGTTACAACAAGTTAAAGATTCAGGTGACTTATCCCCGTTAAAAACACTTCCACGAGGTGTCCCCAAAGGCTCCATCTTGGGTCCTATCCTGTTTGTAATTTATGTCAACAACCTTGATGCACAACTGCATACTGCTAATGTGCACCTATTTGCAGATGACACTGTCCTTTACACCTCAAACTCATCATTGGATTCAGCCTTTGAGGACCTACAGCAAGATTTCATCTCTTTAAAACATAACCTGATCAAACATAAGCTCCTACTCAATGCAAAAAAACAAAACAAAGCCATGATCCTTGCATCTAAGGCAGCCCTGGGTCCAACACACAAGCATATGATTCTAACGCTTTTAGGTGAACCCCTTGAAATAGTAGATACCTTCAAATACCCAGGGTTCTGGCTGGACAACAAGCTCAACTTCTTATTCCATCTAAATGAGGTCTCTAAAAAATTAAGGCAGCATTAGGCATGTTCTACCACATTAAGCACCTACTTACTAAAGAAGCTAGAAAGAGACTAGTGCAATCCACATTCCTACCCTTACTGGACTATGCTGACTTTCTCTACAACCACTGCCCCACAACTGTACTCAGTATACTTGACATGCTCTACCACCGGGCCTTAAGGTTCATCCTAAACCTACCCTCTTGCACTCACCATTGCACACTGTACCATGAGATGGGGTGGTACTCTCTCTCAACAAGGAGGAAAAGGAATGCACTTCTTTGGTTCTTCAGAGCCTTGTCTGACAAACTCCCTGCCTACATCTCAAGATTCTTTGAATGTGCCAAGGTATCTTATGGGTTGAGATGCTTCTCCTTACTCTGCTTTCAGATATCCAGAGTAAAAACAACCTATGGTGTGGCTGCAATCAACTTCTTCCCGTCCTCATGGAACGCCTTGCAATGCTCACTTAAACTCTCTTCCCTTCCTGGTCTGTTCACTTTCAAAGCACTAATAGCTGAATACCTTAAGGAAACCTGTAGCTGCTTCAAGTGACCATGCACCAGTAGTCCCTAGTATCGTCCACGAATATGACATCACTGTAACCCTCTCAACTTCACATCCCTGTTAGGGGGCACCTACCACTCACTAGTCTCTCTCCTCTACCCCGTCCCTCCTCCCACCCACTCCTGCTTCATATACATTACCCTCTTTTTTCCCTCCCTGCACATTCTTTCTTATAAGATAATAGCTGCCTTGTATTGATGTATACCTAAGTATTACATTTTTACCTTTCAAGTCTTCTAGTTATGATGCTGTAACTCTATCACCCATGTTGTAACGTACGCTTATGCCTACTAGTTATGACCTTGCAACTGTGTTACCTATGTTAGCTTTGTATGTATAGACCTGAACAATCCTCCACATGTACTGTGCCTCAGGCTTGTCAACCCTATCTTTGTCTGTCATCTGTATTAATGTCCAGGACCACCTTGAAAATGAACTTGCTCAATGGTGTTTACGCCTGGTTAAATAAAGTTTGATTGATTGATTGACAGTAGGACGGGGGTGAGGTATGGTGCTATTTGGGCAGACTGGATGGACCATTGGTCTTCTTCTGCTGACAATGTCTATGTTTCTGTTTCAGCTGGTGACTGCAAGCAGAACTAGAGGGGCATGCCCTCAAACTGAGGGGGTGGGGGTGGGCAAAATAAGTGGAAAAATTAGAAAGCATTACTTCACACAGAGGAGGGTTACAGTGTGGCCTAGCCTACCCCAGCGAGGTTGTGGAAACTAGCACTGTTCAGGCTTCTGAAGCAGGACTACTCAGAGCTGAGGTAACATTGACTTGTAAGCTTAGAAATATGTCTACACTCAAACTGGCAATAGTCACTACAGTGTGATAAGAGGGGTGGACAAAATGGACCCTAAATCCCTTTCATCATCACAGTACTATATTATTATGTAAATGAGGCTGAAGAATATATATAAAGTTCTCCTACTAGGTCAGCTATGGGAGCTACTCCTTAGCTTGGAGCTACAATCCTCGGTTGTGAGACAGAAGGCTCAAATCTGGAGTCCCATTGTAACAAAGTATTATGATAATGGCAGGGACTTTGGGCCCATCATGTCTATCCCTCCTGCTGTATCGCAGTGATTATACCCCCATTTGAATATGTACGCACAAACCTGCTGAACAGCCAGAATATTACCCTACTTAGGCCGTGGAACCCTCAGTGCCATTCTCCCTCAGGAATCTGTCTCAGTCCCCTGGTTTTGAAATGTGAGTATGTCTTACTTGGGAGTACTCAGTAGGTTTCTGTGGTGGTGGAACCTTCACAGTATTGTGTTATGTTTCTGTGCCTGTGTAAGGCTCCCTTAGTTGTATTCTCTGAAGAACACTATAAAAATAAAGGCACGTGTTGGGGATAATCTGGACAGTGTGCGTCTTCATATTGGTAAACAGGATGCCACTTCTTTGTGGACCGATCCTGTATCAGTAAATGGTTTCAGTAGATGAATGAAATATACAGCACGGTTGTGTGAAATAGGTTAGCACAACATGGAAAGGCCCATTGCTCATCTAGATAATTTTCTCCTTGTGTTCTGTTGTCAGGCTATCTACCATTTAACATCTTAGCACTCAGCTGCAAGTACAGGTTTCACAATTTCATTCATGTGTCAAAATCAGAACACCAGAAATGCATACAGTTTTTTTTAAAACCGCATGGTGTATATGTTTTTTACTATGGAACAGCATGAGTTTTGCTGTCAACAATTTTGGGTTGGGCAGTGTGACAACAGTATCGAAAACGACTAGCACATGCTTTTGTGCCTTGTAACATTTTTGGCAGTACTACCAAAGTGCTCTGGAATGTCTTTAAACATCCAGATGACAGTGGCTGTGATTTTTATCCCATTACTGATGCAAGGTTTCCACAGCTTTATTTTAGAGCTGTGATAATTATGAAAAGATCTCTATCCAACTTTTTCAAAACATGTAAGCTTTTTTTTAGTGTTGTGAGAACTTTGCACATCCAGGATTCCTCTTCACATTTTATGAGTTTAATGAGCTTTTCTCTTGGGTTGTTCCCCGTTCCATACTGTTACTCCAGTCCACCATCCAAAGCCTCAGTCCACACATGGTTGGGACCATGGCAATCACTCTGAAATACTAGGCCTTCATGAGAACAATGTAGGTCCCCCGTATCCCCTATATTCTCAATGCCATATTTTGTCATATTCTTGTTTTCCCTTGCTTGGTTGTTAAAGCACAGAGCTGTAAGCCCTTAGATCCAAGTTTGAGTCCCCTAATACCACGTGCTCACTATGTGACACTAAACAAGTCACTTAAACTCCCTCGGATAAACTCTCTGTCTGTTATAATCCCTGACCTTTTCTTAATACACCTAATGGATGATGAAACTGTTCATGGATTATGAAGTGCTTTTGGAAACTGGGCATGAAAGGTGCCGCATAAAATCAAATTCATTCCTTCCTTCCTTCCTTCCTCCCTTCCTTTTATTTTTTTGTCAGTACCACGTAAAGACAGCATGGTCAATAACAACACCCTCAATAATACAAAAGAAAGAAGCACAAGCTGACCCAGTGGTATGGAAGGTTGAGGCACTGGTGCCTTACCTCCAGCCACACCGGCGACCTGTGTTCAGTCACAAACATAGGTTGCTGTGGGTTGGCCAGGGAGGGAAAGGATTGAGCATCCAACAGCTGCTCTCCTTTTCCATAAGAAGGACCTGCATGTTCCACTGAATGACTGCCACCCGGTGGAGGTCAGGTGGTAGTATGGGTTGAGGAGGGCAGTGGAAGGGAGGGCCATGGAACTCCATGGCATGCACATGCCTCCACATGCGCACATCTATGTGCGCACCCTAGTGCAGAGGACAGGGATGAAAAACAGAAAAAAGAAGGCTCCGGCACTGTGAAGCCCTGCTTGCCTGCCCCCGCTCCCATGTCACCATATGACCAGTGGTCGGTCAGGTTGGTAAATGCCAGGTGGGGAAGGTAGTGATTGGGCTGAGAGCATCTGGAGCCGAACAGCCTGGGAGAAAAACCTCTATTAAAAAAATATAGGAAGAAACATACAGACACGATTAAAAACTGCGTCAAGGGAAAAGTCTCTGAGGCAATAATCACGTGTGCCAAAACACACACTCATACCAGATCGCGTATTGTATAACTTCTTGATAAAATGCAGTTGCTATTTTATATATAGTTTGCATTTCCATCTTGAACAATTATGACAGAGTGATTTTGACCATGCTGTTTTGGATGGCACAGTTTTGAGGGGACATGCACCCTTTTCACCCTCTCTCCCTCAAGATGTACTGCAATAGCTGCGTTTTGGTTGAAATGCCCCAAGCTGCCAGTAGGGTTGCTCACACACAGTGGATGTTCACTCCCTCCAGGAAAGCTGATCAACTGATATCACCTCTTCAGTGCCAGTCTGCCTCCACTGGCCTGAGATAAATGTTATTGGATCTGGCTCCACCTGGGTCTCCTGCAAGACAGCACAGAATACTGATTGGACTTCATTGTGCTGAAAGCTGTACTTGCTTAAGCATGCAGTAAAATCAAACACTGGGGTGGAAATGAAAGGGTAGTGTGGTCAAACTGTTAGAGCACAAACCTATGAAACAGGTGATTGCAGGGGCTGCCTGATAGCCCAATAGCAACATGTTGTGCTGATCTGCAGGTGACCCTGGTTCAGGATCAGTTCTGGATTGCTCACATCGGAGCAGCTAGGGTTGGGAAACACTATTCATGGAGACACATCTCAGCCTTAAGAGGAAGGGTGAGACATTCCACAGCTGCAGCACCCCCCTCTGGTGGGGCAGGTAGCTTGCTTCTTTGCAGGGAATTTAACTGCTTGAACCTGAGCCCATCATGGGTGTGCACAGAGTGCCAGGACTGAGTCATGGGTCAACAGGAGGGAATATGGTAGTTACCAGAATGATGGCACTGGCACCCCTGGACCCTATCTGTCCCACATACCTTATCCTGCTCCAGGGGAGAGAACCCCTCCTTTGATGGTCCTGCCATGGGGGAAGCCATGAAGAACCCTCAGGACAGGTAAGGGATCATCGGGGTTGGGAGGTACAGTGAAGAAGTTTGCTAGGCGGCATCCAACCAGAGGAAAAAGAGAAACCTTACAAAACACAGGAGCTCACAGGTTTGAATCCCAGCACCACTAGTGGTTCACTCTGTGACCTTGGGCAAGACACTTGAACTCCATCTGTAAAAACTGGGTAGAAGCATGACCTCGCTGATAATTGCGTTCTACATCTCAGGCTGCCATAAGAAAACAAATTGGAAGATAAATCAAAATAGCAACATGAACATCTAACATGAACAGAAGGCTTCAAAAATACCACTGGGATAAAAATAACAGGTGATGTTAAAATCCCTGGCTCAGCTCACTTTGATGGGAAGAGATTAAACACAGGAGGAGTAACAGGCAGAAACTGTCTCAACATGCCCCTGAAAATGATGAGGATTTATTCTTAGTGCCATTCTGGACAGGGGAAACAAGCGCTTCAGATGATCTTTTTGGGCTGTGGTTTTCTTGTCAAGATATTGCAATTAACAGAGCTTAATTACACCCAATACAAAGTTTCCGGGAGGGGAGAACTGTTCACTAAATGTTTTTTTTTTTTGGGGGTGGGGGATAAAGGAGTTCCACTATATTTTCTGTGCTGCTGTTTGGATAAACAGACTTGAGACTTCTTCCGGGAATAAGTGTGACTGTTGCACACTTAGTCAGTTGGCCCCAACACGACTCATAGCTCACCCCTCATTTTGAAACACACACACTGCTTTTACCAGAGGAAGATGAGTGATGCTAGGCCTTTGATTTTAGTCATCTGGGTTTTCCTAGTTGCAGACATTAATATTTTTTTAGATCTTTAAACAGTCTCATAAAAGAGAAGCACCCCCCGGAAGGAGAATGCACACTGTAGTAGCTGGCCAAGAGATCAAACAGAGATGAAAAACAGAGAACTAAGTGGGAGAAAGCAATTATGTGGATGAGTCTTTTTCCCGTAGGAAAGTAGTAGGTTCTCCCCATAGAAAAGGCTGTCATTTACTTCTCTGTATACCTGTGAATAAACATATTAATTAAAAATATATACTATACCTCCACTACTCAGACAGTTAAAGCTGTTTAACTACACTAATTAAACAATTAAAAGTATATATATGCTGAGTGTCAGTGGCTCAGTAGGTAGCACACTCACCTCTGAGGCTGGGATATCAGAAGGCTGAGGGTTCTATCCTCACACCAGGCACTTGGGTTAAATCCCAAAACTGACACTGAAGTGCAGCATGAGGGGGGTGCACTCTTGAGGTGCTGTCTTTTGGATGAGACATTAAACTGCGGCCCCATCTGCCTGTTCAGGTGGATGTTAAAGATCTCATAGCACTTCTCGAAAAGAGTAAGGGAATTTCTCTGGTGCCCTGGTCAAATTTTCCCCCATTCACTAAAAAAAATACCACCAACAGCTTAATCTGGGTCAAGGTCAGCTGGCATTCATCTGTATCCCCCTACCCCGGGTCATGCCTGAAAATAGGCAGAATTTGTCCAGTGCACTTCTCTGGTCAAAAAAAAAAAAAAGGATATATGTATACTACATAAAACTAGATGGTACTAAATGAATTACTGAATTGATCAACCAATTAATGCATTAATTACTATACCTACCAAATTAAGTAAACAAATGCCCATGCCAGTCAGAACACCTACCACAATACAGTGAAAAGACTCCTATACCTGCAAAAAATCTCTACCCAGACAAAAATAGGAAACAGTAAATGCAGCTCCACAGAAAACAGTTTTAGCATCTCTCTCCAAACAGCCATGCCTCTTGATGCTCCAGCTCTCTCTTCATATGCCATGCTCTCTAAGTTGTTGCCTCTGACTCTGACCTCCTTCAGCTGCTGCCATGCCCTGCACATTGCTGCTGCCAACTTTGACCACCTTCTGCTTCTGACTAAACAAACCATTCTGAACCAGGTTCTAACTGCACACAAACGACATTCCTGACCGCAAATGACGCATCACTTCTGATGGCAGATGCTATGCTGCTCAGACTGCACACAACACGCCAATCTAAAGGGTAGGCCCCCATGACCACGCACTCTTATATAGGAGGACCCACTCCTACTGGGTCAGTTTGCTGTATGCAAGATGGCGTATGCTAAAACTACACAACACAGACAGCGCAGGTGGGAATAGTGACAGAGTGCAAAACTGCTAAATGGCCTATGGGCGGTTGTGCACCCTGTCACTGTTCTCTAGCAGAGGATAAGTTCTCTGCTGGAAGGGTCCACCAAGCAGCTGCCATGGCTCGACAGAATGAGCCACAGGCAGCAATGGAGGTGATGCATCTGCGGACCGGGTGTCGAATCCCAGATGGTACAATTTTTCTTTTATTCGCACTTTGAGATTTCAGTATACACCCCCCCTTGGAGTTGATTATTTTAGTTGGGGGGTGGTTCGGGGCGGGGGGTGCAGCACTATGGAAACACTTCAAGACAAACCACAGACAATACCAAAAACTCCGCTACACTAGGACATAAAACAAAAATGCAATGTGGGAATTGATCACAAACACGATCCAAGATAAAACAAACATCACAGTTTATTACATTCTTTTCTAAAACTACATTGAGATAACATTAGGCAAGCTTCACAAACTCTGGAAATGCTGAGTCAGGGTAAAAAAAACCCAAACTCTGCACATCCTGGCCCAGATATTCAAAGGGATTGTGCCTGGCGCAACGCGGGTTACCAGCATGACCAAATACACCCAGTGCAATATTCAGAAGTGACTTGCACAGGGTAAGTCCCGATGCACTGGGGTGCAATGATAATGGTATGCAGCGTAACTCCATGGGGCGCATCCCAATATTCAGCCTGGAATGTGCAGCGCATATGCTGGCACAACCCTGAGGTGTGCTGCATACCTGGGCACAAGGTTGAGCGTGAAATAATAGGCTCAATTACTGGCCACCCACAGGCATGCTGCTGTACTACAATGCTCAACACAGCAACTGCCGGCAGACACCCCCCAACACCGTGCAGAAGCACCCACTGACATCCCTGGTAGCCTAGTGGCACCCCTCTCCTTCCCTGGAGCTACAATCGCCAAACAGATCTATATATCCCTGGTAGTCTAGTGGTAGCCCCCTTCCTCCCCATAGCCACAATCACCGGGATGATTTATATGTCATATAAGGTGGTACAGGGCATCGGGAGGGAAGGGGTACCACTGGACTGCCAGGGATTGTACCGCCACATTCTGGTGATTGCCATTATGGGGAGGGGGGTTTCCTCATGTCGTCCTCTGGGGCATTGCATGCTTTGCAGGTTGCCAGGCATTGCTAAGGGTTCGTTCGTGACAACGATGTAAATGGGGCCATAATGACATTATGGCCCTATTTGCATACTGACTGCTGAATACCAAGAATTTGCACACAGTGTAACTCTGTTGCGCTGGCACAGTACCCATTCCTGTTATTCGGCCCTGTCTAGGGGGGGATGTGCCAGTGCATGGTAGTTGTGCAGTGCGCATTATCTGTTATATTCAGAGGAGATGCGCCATTGCTCATCTCGTTTGAATATATCCCTGAGCTGCGCCAGTGCAACACAGTTACTCTGTGTCACCATATGAGGCACTGCCAGGCGTAATAGTGAATATCGGGGCCCCTATGTAAGCAAGATGGTAGGATCTTGTATTTCTGGTATCAGGATCACCAGTGTTGGGTAGTAACTAGTTACTTGTAATTAGTAACTGTAATCTGATTACTTTTCTAGGTAACTAGTAATAGTAATTAATTACTTTTAAAATAAAGTAATAAGTAACTGTAATGATATTACTTTTCCCTAAAAGTTTATTTTATTTATTTGTTACTAGGAAAAACACCTTTGAGCTAAAAGCTAATTTACAAAGGTAACACATCATAACAAGGAATAAACAACACAAATATAAATAGTAATATAAATAGAATAACAGATGGGCATCCATCTGTTATGGTTGCTGTAATCCAGCAAGGTGTTCCTGTGACTTCCTAAACCTCAAGAGTGAAGCTCGAGAGGTGTATGACATCACAGAAATCCAGGTATCTTTTGATACTCAGGCTTCAGTGCAAAGAAAGGCTGCTTAACTAACTTTGTGCATGATTCATTACAACATCAGGCTAAGCAAACTGTCTTCTGACAAGCACTGCATCAGCACCCAGCATCTTCACCTTGCACATTGAATGCAAGTTGCCAATCATATTTTGCCTTTTTTTCACAATAAAAAGTTTAGGCAACATGCCACATCTGTGAGATACCATTTTTTTGTAGCCTTGCTGATATTCAGGATTGAGTAGTCACAGTGGCTCCGTATTATGAGCTGCCAGAGGTACGGGGAGGTGTAAACCTGTGGCACAGCAACTGGAGCAAAGACATGCAGTCTTGTAACATTTAGCCTAGGAATTCTGACCTAGTACTGGTTTGCCCTACGAGATCTTTGCTCCAAGACAGTGGCTACAACTACAAGGTAGCCTCACTTATCACACCGCTGCTTTCTACATGGTTACGATCTCACTGTCTTTGGGTGTCAGGGTTGTTTTTGCCAGTTGTCTCATTACAGCAAATGTTGTTAGGCTGAATGGCTCTGGTAAGGTGTCCTTGCACTGGGTGTCCTTGTGTCAATTGTCACAGATCTGGTGTAAATTACTGGCCTCTCTAGTTTAAGCACAGTATTTCTTTAACCTGTAGAAAATGAAAATGAATGTGCATACATAGCTTTCGCCTTTCAGCCTTCTTACCAGGCCCTGTTAATTAGTCCCCACTTAAGGACTCCTCAGTTCATTCACTTCTACTTTGCCTTTTCATACCTATCATGATCTTTCCATTTTCCAGATTGTATTCTTACCTTAACTATTATCACTTTATAATACCTGGCTAGCGATTTTTCCCTAAAGGAAACCAGGTTATAATTTGCCATTATAACCCGCGGGTTCTAACGGTGAACATGTACTGACTGACCCTTGGTCAACACATGCACCAGCTGCAGCTCTTCTCTCCCTCTCTGCCTTTCTGTAGCGCTGCACGCCTGCACACTTCACTTTGACCGGCACTTAGCGGTAAGTTAATTTAAAAAAAAAAAGGAAATACTGTAACTGGCCTATTTCTACTATTATATTTAAGCTGTAAAAAAACAAAGAAAAAAAAGGGGGGAAACAAAATGTTTTAGCAGTGAAGCTCTGACAGCGGACTGTGCTGAAACCCTGGGAAAGTGGTTGCATGGGGATGTGGCTTTATTTTATATAATTGCTGATGCAAAAAATGCTCCCCAGCAGTTATATAAAATAAAACATGGGGTGGTATGTTTAATTCGAGATTTTACACACAACCTCGGTGCTGGATGCTTAAATAAACCCTTCAAGCTTCGCTCTCAGGATTTATGTGGCATCCAGTACCTCAGGTGTATGTAAAATCTAGTTAAACGCACAACCCCATGTATTATTCTATATTTCGCCTACAGCCTCCCCATTTTCTTTCCTCACATATATTTCTCTTATTTCCCTCACCTGCTTTTTTCTCTTTTAGATAAGACATATGGTTGAAACATCGATTCTAACTTAATTTTCTATTTTCTGCATGCATTTAATATTACTATTTTATTCTATATTTGTAACATGTGCTATGCAAATAAAAAGTCAGAAAACATCATTTTATTTGTTGGTTTATTATTAAATATATCATTTTGCAACATTTGATAGATGAATTATACTACTTGTGCTCCAGTACATGGTACAGCTAAGTATCGCTTTAGGAATTGATGAAATTTGTTTGAGGGGAAAATGGATTGGCCAGATGATGTACAATTTATAGACAGCTTGCTACACTGATGCATGTTGTCAGTGGTGGCCCTCTACAGTGGCCATTGTGAACTCCGAGGGAATTGGGGCCAGAATAGCTGTTTTAGGGAAAAAGAAGAGTAGTCCATCTGTAGGCAGGTCTCAGGGCCTATTCTAACAGTGAACATGTACTCGCTTACCCTTGGTCAACACATGCACCAGTCGCAGCTCTTCTGTCTCTCTCTGCCTTTCTGTAGCACTGCACGCCTGCACACTTCACTGTGACTGGCACACTGGCCTATTCCTATCAATACCACATGTACTAAGCTGTCCGTCTGCCAGCCTGCCAGGTCTATCACCATCACCCGCCCCATCTCAAAGAAAATCCTCATCGAAGGGGTATGTACCAGAGTGCAACGAGTGTTTTGAGTTGTGTGATAATTCGATTGTAAGTGACACTGTCTGGCTTCAGTTGTGGCTTACTGGTAGTGGCATAATATCCATTAGTTATAATTATACCTGTGTCTCAGTGGCAGTGGCAAGTCAAGGTTCAGCTGTGGGAAAGAGTGTTTACATTTTTGGGGGGTAGGCAGGTGTGTGCTACTGGAATTTAATGTACAGTATGTGATGTGGGGTGGATCTGTGGCTGGCAATGGCAAAGTTAGGATTCAAGTTGCTGTGGGGAAATGGGAAAAGATCACCAAGGCAAGGATGGGCAGTGTGTGTGTGTGTGTGTGAGTGTGAGTGTGTGTGTGTGTGTGTGTGTGTGTGTAGGGGGAGCTGCGTGAGGGTGGAATTTTATTATGGAAATTTAAAGGAGTAGTTGTGGCTCTTGCATAGTCAGGAAGAGAATACAGGCTAGATGTGGCAAAGATCACCAAGTGCAGAAGATGCAGCAGGGGGTGTGTGGTAGTGGGGTATGGGTGGGATGTAAAGGAGTAGTTGTGGCTGGCATGTCAGGATATACAGCTGTATGGGAAAGATCCCCAAGGGCACTGGCAGTAGACGCAGGGTGTGTGTATTGAAGGATGAGTGTGGATGTTATGGAAATGTAAAAGGTCAGTGACAGCAACGGCTGGCAAAACCAGGATTCAGAAGTGGAGGGAAAGATTGCTGAGGGCAGCAGTAGATGCAGGGTATGTGTTTGAGTGTTTTTTTTTTAAATAGAGCTCTTATTTACGGAAATGTAAAGGGATTGTTGTGGCTGGCAATATCAGATGGGTACTGTGTTATAAATTAACATATTAATTGTCTTTAGAATCTGTTTTATTTCTTTTATACACTTCTTGGAGTTTCATGAGCACATAACTATTTCCAGTGAGTAAATACAGCCATGTTATCAAAAGTAATATGCATTATTGTTACAGTTACTAATTAATTTTTATATAAAAGTAATAAGCAACTATAACTGATTACATTTATTTGAAAGTAACTAGTAACTGTAACTGATTATTTTTTAAAAGTAACTTACCCAACACTGGGGATCACTGATTTCTCAGTTCTTTGCAGAACCCAACTAAGAGCACTATGAAAGCCTACTACCTTGCTTAAACAGACTGTGAGCACATTTATATAGTGATAGAATCAAGGAACTCCAGGGGTTGGGTTACTTCTTGTTACTCTAACCCCAAAAGACTAAGGCACTCAGCTATGCCTCATGCCTTATGACTCAGAAACATAGAAATGATGGAAGAAAAAGACCAGTGGCCATAGAATCTGCCTATTCTTTCTAGCTACTCTGCAAAGGCCCAAGAGGCCATCTGTCCCTCTTACCTCTGCATCTTCCCTCTTATTATGGTCATGTGCCTCACTCACCCTACCTTGACCCCCTCTCTCACTGACCTGGCCTATACCACCTCCTCATTCCACTTATCCACTACTCTTTCAGTGACAAAATGCTTGTGGATGACCCCTCTAGGGTAAGATTAATAGATGTTAAGTAGAACATTTCTGAGAATTTAATTTAGATTAATATGTTCTATTTTTCTAATGAAGGGAATCTGAGACGATGTATATAGCTGAGTGTCTCGTGCATGGCTATTCTAAAATGGGCACGTTTTGAATTTGTATTTTTTTTTATGTCAATAACATGGCAGCATTTCTGGGACTTGTATTTTTATTAGACTAAGAGGAGGAGGTGAAGAACTGCAACAACTCTTCCAATAAGTACATAAAAGCTGTTTTAGTTATATTTACACTGTCTGAACACATATTGACTATATACTGTATTTTATCAGCCTCAGTGATGTTTTGAAAATACTGCCACTTCATCAAGGCCAGTAGTCCTTGCATATGCAGTTGATTTCAAATTCTGGTTGTTTCTCATACTGGTCTATACAGTTCCAATTTCAGCTTGTCCATAAGTCCTTTATATTTGGCTGCTAGTTATCTATAGGTCATACATTTAATGTGAAATTCCTGTCTGAGACATTATTTGCTAAGCTGGTGGGGTGGCACCTCCTTCATTATAAGATATTATACAATGGTTAGGAAAACTCAAGCAATGTGATTGGTCAAATGTGATCATAGTATTGTGCATTATTTCAACACAACAGGTCAGAAGTGTCAGAAAGGGAGGTGTCTGGAGAGAAAGAGAGAGAGAGAGAGAGAGAGAGAGAGAGAGAGAGGAGAGTGCCACTGGGGTGGTCTCCTAGTGGCTACATTTTTTTTGGGGGGGGGCTAGCAAGTCAGAGGGGTTGAGCACCCACTAGTCGCTCTATAGTTGTAGTGTTTAGGGTTAGATTCTAGAGTTACATTAACAAAAGGTAATCTAACCCCTGGAGTGCCCTAATGCTATCATAACATAAATGCACATGTACTCTGTGTAAGCAAGATTGTAAGCCTTCATAGTCCTGTTATTTGGGTTCTGCATAGAATTGAGGTGGCAATGCTCTAGATTCCAGGGACATGAAATCCTACCACCTTGCTGACACAGAATATGCAGCATTTGGGTCTTTTTGACTGTCAACAGTTTAGACTTTTTGAGGCATGTCCATGACCCTAATCTTAAAGCAGTTTTTGAAAAAGAAAGTCCTTTTTTAAAAATGACATCTAGTAACAGATATTTGTCTACAACTTCCTATGTAACTTAATTTTAATATTACCTTTTTATTTACAAATACTGTGGTATGGTTACTTAATACATTGTAAAGGAAACAAAGAATGACATTGGGGAGGGGGGCACTACTTGCTCTTGGTTCTTGTAAATAGGGAGGCCAAAAAGAATGTATAGCAGATTTTATCAACTAACTTAATTCAAATAATTTCGGATTGCAATTAACATATTCCATGCATGACTCTGTAATTTCTGGTTTAGATGTTAAGCTTATTGGTAAGGTGGCGTAGCAGGCTGCTATCTGAAACCACAAAAAGGACACTGCCTGCAATTCTTATCTGCATTATAATGCCCACCCTACAAAACTTAAGAAATTGATACCATACAGCCAAATGTTAAGGGTGAGGCATAATTGTAGCACTCAAAGTGATTTTAAAAAAAGAAACTGAAAAAAATGATACTGGACTTCCATGAAAGGGGATATGACTTAACTAGTAACAAGACATGAGACAAAAAGTTGCATTACGGGATCGTAAGGATCTTATGATGTCCAATGAAACAACAATGGAAAGTAGAGAAGCTGCTACATTTTGTACTGAGTACAATTTGATTGCTGGTAAACCAGGCACTGTCATATATCAGTACTGGCCAATATTGACAAATGATACAAGGCTGGTCGAAGGTGTGGGAGATAAGCCATGAATTTCCTTTAGATGGGCAAAACATTAAGGATTGTACACAGTAAATTTGTGAAGAACAAGGTTGGGAGTGCAACCTGGTTGCCCCCACCCCCAAGGGGGTTCAAAAAATGTAGAAAATGTAATGTTTGTCAATATGGATTAGAAGGTACAGGATTTATTCATCCAGTTGACACACACAGATTCAGAATAAATGAATGTATCACCTGTAGTACGACACATGTTGTTTATGTTCTAATTCGTCCTTGTGACATGTTATATGTGGGCATGACAAAAGAAAAGTTAAAACAAAGAATACAGGAGCATATCGGTAACATCAAAAATAAAAATCCAAATAGTGCTGTAGTAGTACGTTTTAAGTTGGAGCATAATACCAGCCCAGATAGAATAACATTTATGGGTGTAAAATGTGCAAAGAAGGAGTAAGATGTAACTTGCCATTGAAAACAAAGTTGCAACAACTTGAAAGCTCTTGGATCTGGAAACTTAAAGACCTACTGATGCCTCAAAGAAAACTTTAAAAAGCATAATAATTAGGCACAATTCTACCTTCATTCCATTTATAGTTTATATATTTCTCCCCCCATTATTTATTACTAAGGAAATTTGCATGAATATATGATCTTTATTCTTTAGAGTTCCTTTAGAGTCTATCTGCTAGTATAGATTACACACTGATTCATTGGGTGGGGTCATAAGAAGGCTGTGTTGAAAATCTGGTGTAAAAATATTTAAAAAAAAACAAAGTTATGAGCCTACATTGAAATTTACGTATGCAGGCTTATAACTTTGGTGATTTTCAATATTTTTACACCAAAATTTCAACATAGCCATTTCTTCACAGCACCTCTTGAATGTGATAGCTGTCATTTTTCAGATCCTGGCCAACATGTGTTTTTGCATCCTGAAAGGTGATTTCTCAGTCACTGCACAAAATCACCTTTCAGGCAGGAGTTGAACATTTTCTCTGTACTTGTTCATGAGGTAGGGTCCTAAGAAGGGTATGTTGAAAATTGGGGCCACAAATATTAACACACAAGAAAGTTAAACTGCCCAACATCATCACATCTACTTTGTATTCTTAAATGTTAATAAAATGATTCCTTCACTGAAGCAATTTTCAGTGTCACTTTCACTGGTATCAGCACCCCCCTCCCCATGACACCAGTGCAAATGGCAAACTTTCAGCATTGACAAATGCTTATTTTGCTGTACTTATTGTATTGTGATGAAAATATTTTGCTATTTACTTATTTGTGTAATATAACTGGGTACACGCTTTAGTAGCAAATTTACAGTTTTAGCATAACACTGAGAAATTCTGTTTGGAGTTCATTATCCGTTTTATCTCTGGGGCCTAATTAACATACAACAACAGCAACAACAACAACACACACACACACACACACACACACACACACACACACACACACACTCATGGCTGGGACCATGTTCCCATAGAGAAAGCAATTATATATTTCCCCATATATGATGGCAGCCATTTGGTTTATTATGATATCAGCTAATTACACTGCATTAATCTGTTATTCAGAAAGTACCTGGGAAGCCATCTTCCTTGCAGTCATGTAGTAGGCAATTAGTAGTCTTAGTAGTTTCTTGTTATGCTTAGTCCAAAGCCTTCTAGCCTTTGATCCATGTATAGCAGCAGGCACAGAAAGAGGGAGACAACTCCTTGGGCCTCTTCACTGTCCATACCACACAAGGCCATGGAAATGGCATCTACCTTCATCTGGGGTTCGCAGGTACAGACATGAGCATGCAGCTAGACACCACAGCATCAATATCACTGATACCAGAATATATTTATACCTCCTGGCTCAAACCAGTACTCACTAAGACCATTCCTCATCTGGCTAATGCCCTATATCATACCATTGAAATGTTGAAATTTTGACATTGAAATCCATTGCAGCGACAGCTTCAAGGTTGTCACTGTAATGGACCTGATGGTGAAATTTTACAGATTTTGAATGTGTCTCTCCCCCTTCAAACAAACCCCAACTCAAAGTTTGTCATATTAAATTTAGGGGTTGCAGGGTGGGGTGGGGTGTGCAGCCCCTGAAAATAAAACACTCAATGTCAGACGGGTGAAATTTCGCCTGTCAACATTGCTTGTGCCCCTGTGCCACATTTCAACAACTTGATTGTCAGTGTGGCTTGGTAAAACTGTCCTATATGCATGATTGGATTCCCATGCTGTTGAAGATGCAAATTTCTGTGACTTACCATGGTGGAGAGTGGACTCTGCCTCTCATCATGGTGCAAGGAAAGATGCCTGCATTGCTTGACAGAAACTGGATGGAGAAAATTAAAGAGCTAGTGTACTGTCTAAAACTAATCGCCCCTATGCACGAATGGGCAGAACGGCTATGCGCCGCATATCCGTGGTGCATAGCTACTCCGCACCCATGCGCCCTCCACGTGGGATGCACAAAATGAGGCATACAGCCCTTATGCACCTGATCCCCTGGCCATGCAGACAACAATGCACCAGGGCAGGTGGGGAGCTTGCCCGCACTACATGCCATGCACAAAGGCACATAGTGTGGCTTGCAGGGGGGCGTAGAGGCAAGCAGGTTACAACAGCTAGGACCTTGCCATAATCCACTGCGTGCTTTCATGGACTGCACCCGCCAGGTGAGGCGGGACTGGGATACGGCCCTCCCTGCTGCCCCACCCCACTAGGTGGATGTGAGGGGGCTGGAACAGCTGATTGGGTGAGTGCTTGTAGTGGGATCCTGTGTGCTCTATAGCACCAGGCACACCACTCCCAAACATATGTTTGCCTCGACACCATTAGTGGTGCTCAGACCCCCCCAACACAGGTGTTCCCCAACCCCATCAGTGCCACGCATCCCCCATGTATAAACAGTCTCCATACATGTCCGTGCAGATTACTGCCCCTCCAACAGCAGTGCCCCAACCCTGTCTGCTGACAGACCAACCCCCACCACACATCTGAGCCCTGTCCCCATATAGTAAGAGCCTCCCCACCCCCCCACATATGTCTGCCCTGCCCCAGTATAGCACAGGCCAGGCATATCCCTCCCCGCCACCAGCCCACACAAGTATCCTGGTCCCTGGTGGTGAGCAGGAACCCCATTCCACAGGTGCCCATGTCTGCAACCCCATGATCCCGGCCCCACCAGGTGATCATTGGTGTTCAGTGGATCCCCCACCCCCAAGGCACTGACTACTCCCCTGCCCCTGTGTCCACCCATTAGTGCTCCATCCCAGAACAGTCAGTGGCACAGCCCTCCTCCCACCTCCTTGGCCACCAGCTGTCCAAGTGCTGCTGGAAGCTCTCCTCAATATATAGGCAGTGTGCTCTCAGCATCACTTGGACGGTCTGTGGCTGAGGAGGTGTGGGGAAGGCTGTGCTGCTGGCCATCTGGGGCCGTGGCACCGGTAGTCAAGTATGGGGTAGGGGATGGGGTTGCCAGTGCTGTGGGAGGTGAGGGGATCACTGAACACCAATGTGGGATGGGGGTATCAGGACGGGGATGGTGGGTCAGGATGTTCATTGTTGTGATTGGACCGGCATGATGGGGCTGTAGTGGGGGGGCACTGCTGTTTGTTGCAGGATTGAGGGTGTGGGAGTTGGTCTGGATGTGTGGTACCTGGGTAGGACAATGTACAGGGATGCTTTCGTGGGGGGCCACTGTTGTGTACTGTGGGGTGTTGTGGGTGGCCATCCTGGACCAGGGCAGGGGTCCATCAGCTATAGTCCATCCATGTATCGGGTGGGTACTTTGCAACATGGGCATAGCCAGGGGGGGCAATCAGATGCCGGGAACTGGCCTCACAGGTCTGGGTGCCCATGGATGGTATTCATGCACCCAGACCCATGTCATAGCATGTAAGGAATCCACTGTGGGACCCAGGCTGGGCATACCATTGGATGCCCGACTGGGTCTGCAACTCCACCTCTGGTGGCTCTGCAGAGTACTGTGCACTGAGGGGGGTGAAGCCATGGGGAATTATGTGATAAGGGCAAGTCCCTTATCACACCGCACTGTAAGAGTGACGCAAATATTGCCCGAAGAAAATGGGTGACTGAAATAAAGAAAGACCACTGTAAACAGTGGCGGTCCTCAAAAACAAGACAAATGTCTTCTTTCTTTGTGGGGGGCTATGCCCCCGCACCCCTGAAATAAAATAATCAACTCTGGGGGACAGACTTAAAAAAAAAAAGAAAGATTAATTATCTGACTGTAGGACCCAAACCCAGGTCCACTGGCTCTAGCCACTACACCAAATGGCCAGCACGGCAAGGTTTGGGCACACACCTGCCTATATCTTGTTATAGCAAATGTAGTTCACTGCTACACTTGCCATACAGGGTCCTTTGCTCCGTTAGGATGGTCACCCTAAACATGAGCGGTATTATTGAGTTGCTCATACTGAGTCACTCAATAATACTCACTCATATAGGGTGCTAACGAGACGCAGACAGGTAGCAGCTGTTTGTGAATTCCGACTGGTGCGCACCTGTCTGCGGATGTGGTGCTACACGGGCGGGATATGTGCCTCCAGTGCATAATTCCTGCCCATTCCTGCAACGACCCCAGTATTAGTTTTTGAAAGCAATCAGCCATTACCTTTTATATCTGAGGTACTTTCTCTTTTCCATTTGGTTAATTTGAAGATTGTTTACCTGATGTTAATAGTAGTGATGTGTGGGACAGCGCTCTCCCTGGAAGCTGACATATCTATCTCTGTTCCCCTCCACTACATCATCAGCAGTGTGACCTCACTGACTGTGCCATCACTGCTGCTTAGAAGCAGCCATTCAGTGGCTGCCAGGTCAGTCTCCTATGATGTCACTGTCAGTGAGATTATAATGCTGATGCTGTAGTGGGGGGATAGAGATAGATATCTCAGCTGCCAGGATAAGACAGGTTCCACACATCCAGCACAATATTATCACATAGAAGACATTCTAATGAATAAATGAAAACAAAAAAAAACTTCAGAAATAAAATGTTACAACTGACTACTTCTTAAAATTGGTAGTATTTTCCTCTCTGCCTGTTTTGGCTCCACTAGCTCTTTAAACTAAATTGGGAGATTTTCCGACTACTCAGTGTGACACAGGAGCCACAGGATCTGATTAAGCCACTGTAAGAAAAGTATGCCCCTATATTTTGAGATGATCATTGCACCCGTCGGAACTTCAAAATGAAAATCCAAGTGAAAGGAGGCTCCAGTCTCATCTTTCACAAACCTCAACTTGTGCCTTTGCACTGAAGGAGGTAGTTGAGACAGAACTGGATAGGCTGGAACAACACAGCATCATATTCTGAGTGGAGAGATGTGATTGGGCTGCCCCAGTCATTGTAGTCTCAAAGTGTGACAAGGCAGAAACATAGAAACAGGGCTGCTGGTTCCTCTGGTGCACACGGCAAAGGCTGCTGTGGCTCAGTGGCTCTCTTCCAGCTCTTGCTGTGGCACAGACTCACCTACTTTCAAACCTGGGCACCAGATTCCCTTCCACTGTGGCAAACAGACTTACCCAACCAGTTCCCCGACTGTGGTATGGGTCCAGTTGCAGAACTGCAGAGGATTGCAAGAGGGTAGTAGGACCCGACAGGATGGATGCAGTACATCTATTGCTACATTTAAAATGAAAGGAGCAGTAGGCTGGTGCAGCGCAGTATGGGGTCAGTCACAGACTCTCTGTGTTGTGGTGGCAGTGTGAACAGCAGAAACTGCAGGTGCTGCTGGGACTTGGCGGCACTGACCCGCACTGCTCCCTGACAGCAGCTCTCCATGTGCTTCAACTATGTGTGTCTACTTTATGTCTGGGATTGTACTTACTGCTTGGATATTCAATGCAACAGTAGTAACACTGTTTATGTGAACCATGATTCTAGCCAGAGGCATCATTTTGTTTGCGCAACTTGCAAGCAAGTCCTTACAGGAAGTAACATACCCTCTTGTTTCCTGAACAACGTTTGCAATTTTTACATGTTAAATTGGTAGTGTGGCAGCAGTAAGTCAGCTTCATTCAGGTCAGTGAGTTTTTGTGCTCATTTTGTATGTGAGCATTGGAACATTATGACATTGTATCAGTGAGTTCATTTTGCCTCTGGCCAAATAGTGTTTTGCTAAACAGCATTTTTGTATTTTACTACAGATCATGCTGCTCAAGTAGCTACTGCAGTTTTACAGGCCATGAATCAAAATTCACTTTTGTAAAGGCCTTCCTAAGACCTTTGTAATTTATCTAACTATTTGAGGTAAGAATAAGCCGTAGAGTGATGGGTTTACAGCTTACAGTACCTGTATTTGACAAGCATATGTACTGTATGCTTGTTTAATGCATCTGACACATGTATTCTCATTGGGCCTAAACAGTTTGGTAGATTCCAGCGTATTTATACCCTTCATGTATTTGAAGATCTCTGTTACTTCTCGTTTCTCTTTCCTATTCTCTAGCGAGTGCTTGCTTAGCCTCTTCAACCTCTGATCGTAGATATTTGCATTCTGACCCCAGATCATATTATGGGCTCTCTTCTGCACAACTTCCAGCTTGTTCATGTCCTTCCCCAAAAGGGAATTCCAGAACTGGACACAGTACTCCAGGTGTGACCACACCAGGGATCTGTGTAAGGGCTGTATGACCTCCTTACTCCTGCTGCTGATCCTCCTGCTTATGCATTCAAGCATTCTGTTTACTTCCCCTCTGTGTTACTACATTGTACGGATGACTTGAGGCTGCTCATGATTGTTACCCCTAAGTCCTTCTCTTCATCTGAATCATGACATCTACCCAACAACCTCTACTCAACCCTCGGGGGGTTTTCTCACAGTGGGGTCTATGCACAATATTGGGGACTGACTACATGCCATGCATTTGCGATGTGTAGGCAACTCTAAGAGAGAATACCACAAACCGGGGGTCCAGCAGACTCCCCGGCGGCATTCACAAAAGGGGCATAGACCCCTTGTATGCATGACCCCACAGCTGATCACACAGCTACGCGTGCGGCCAGTCCGGGTGGGTATGGGGACATGCCTGTACTCTGTGCCATTCATGAAGGTGCCAACTGCTGGGCATGGGGTGGAGGATATGGCAGTGGGGATTCTGCCATTTCTTTTGTGGGCCTCACCCTAGAAAATCTCCCACAGGCTGCAGGACAACACATACCCCCTACAGTGCTGCCCCAGCCCTATAGCTAGCAAGGGAAGGCTGGGGGCAGCCATTTGGGCATTTACTGGTCTTTTTAAAATTGTAGTCTCCTGTGCCTTCCCAGAATCCCCTGCTTACACGGCACAGGTGATCCACTTTGGGACCCCAAATAGGCATCCGATTGTCCCTTTATCCAACTCCCCCCTCTTAGTGTGCCGGCGGCGGGGCTGTGGACAGTCACTGTTTGGAGGTGCGAAGTACTGCATACCACACACTGTGTGCCTGTCCATACGTGTGACGCTATGTGGGCAAGGTTCACATGAATTGTGTGTACCTGGCCCCTCAATAGTGCATAGCCCCCAGTGTGCATGACTTTGCATTAATTAGCATCGAAGCATTGTTGCCAGATTCTAGACCACATCTATAGCTTCTCCAGGTCTTCCCTATTGTCCCTAACCACATCCTCACTAGCAACCCTGCTACAGAGCTTGATGTGGGGGGAGGGGCTGTGGACATGGCCTACCTAAATTTTAGTAAGACATTTCACACCGTCCCACACAGGAGGCTAGCAAACAATCTGGCAGTCTGGGAGTGGGTCCCTGGGTGGTGAACTGGGTCAGAAATTGGCTGAGCAACAGGAAATAGAGGGTGGATGTAAATGGAGTTCGATCCAGGGACAGGAGGGTAACCAGCAGGGTGCCACAGGGCTCAGTACTGGGGCCAGTCCTCTTCAATGTTTTCATTAGCGACATTGCAGAGGGGCAAGAAGGGAAAGTAAGCCTCTTTGCAGATGACACCAAGCTCTGCAATACAGCAGACACTCTGGGTGTGTGTGGAAACAATGAGGAGAGACCTAGCCAAGTTAGAAGACTGGTCAAGAGTGTGGCAGCTTAAATTCAATACAAAGAAGTGCAAAGTTATGCACTTGCAACACAGGAATCCTGGAGAGGATTACAGGATGGGGATACTAACCCCAACAAACTTGGAAAGGGATCTGGGAGTAATTATAACAAATGACCTGAAAGTAGCCAAGCAATGTGAAAAGGAGGTGGGGAGGGCCTGAGGTATGCTGGGGTACACCGGGAGAGGTATCACTAGTAGAAAACAGGAGGTGGTGTTGCCACTGTACAGACAATTGGTGAGGCTGCATCTGGAATACTGTGTTCAGTTCTGGAGACCACATGTCCAGAAGGACATAAACAGAATGGAAGTGGTCCAGAGAAGAGCTACAAAAATGGTGAAAGGAATGCACCAGAAAACATATGAGGAAAGACTGAAAGACCTCAATATGTATCCTAGAGGAAAGGAGGGAGAGGGGAGATATGAAAGAGACATTTAAATACCTCAAGGGGATAAACAGGCTTCAGGAGGGCAGCATATTTCAGAAAAATAGATGTGCAAGAACAAGAGGTCACAATATGAGGATAGAGGGAAGGAGACACAGGGAAAACATCAGAAAGTATTTTTTAACATAAAGGGTGGTGGAATATATGGAACAACCTCCCTGCAGAGGTCGTAGAGGCTAAAACAACAGGAGGATTCAAGAATGCATGGACCAGACAGAAGGCAACCATGGTGGTAGGAAAGAGAAAGTAAACTGTAGACCGTTTAGGATCTAGAACTTATGTAGTCAGAGAAATGGGCAGACTAGGTGGGCCAAGAGGTCCTTATCTGCCATCAAATTCTATGTTTCTATGATGTCTTCTGCAAAAAGACTGATTTTGCCCTTGATGCCCTCACCAATATCTTTAGTGAATACACTGAGTGGCACCGGCCAAGCACCGAGCCCCGTGGAACATGCCTGAACATTCCCCATTTACTACCCCCTCTACATCCCCCCAGCCAATTTTCCACTCAGGTAGTCATTTTGTCTCCAACCTCATGGTCCCTCAGCTTCATTAGTCTCCTTTGGAGTACAGAGTCAAATGCCTTGCTAATGTCCAGGTACAGTATGTCTTCTGCCTGTCCCCTATCAACACCCTTCATTACCCAGTTAAAGAAGTCTATCAAATTTGCATGACCTTCATGAGACAAACCCATGCTGCCTGTTGTCCTGTAGCATGTTGGCCTCTAGGAATTCAACCAGCCTTTCCTTCAGTAATACTTCCATCAGTCTGCCAACTATTAAAGTCACGCTGACTGGCCTTTAGTTCATATGCCTGTCCCTGGCCTCACATTTTGAAAGGGTACTACATCTGCTGTTCTCCATTCCCTAGTCATCTTTCCGGTCTAAAGGGAGTCATTGTACAGGTCAGCTGTGGTGCCCCAGTACCTGTACCCTGTCCCTCAGCACAATAGGGTGTACCCCTTCTGGCACAGGAAATTTATCCACCTCCAGGGATAGTAGCCCTTTGAGGACCCTCTCTGTGCAAATATATTCAGCATACTTCTTTTCCCCTTCCTCCCCACCTCTGCCTGTCCCCCTGCAGTAATACCCCCTCCTTCTCCTTGGTAAACACTGAGGAGAAATATTCATTTAATATTTGTGCCTTACCCATACAATATTCTACCCAATCGTCTCCTTTTTTAGCTTGACAATGCTTTCTTTCATTTGTCTTTTCTTCCTTATTTAATGAAAGAAGGCCTTGTCTTCTTAACACTCCCTGCTATTCTAAGCTGCTCCATTCTAGTCTATCTCTATCACCCCGCTGGCACATTTCTGCTTCTCTAGGAAGACCTCACTTTCTTCTTCCTTGTCACTCCCTTTGTACTTTCTGAAAGCTGCATTCTTCTCCCTCACTGCTAATTCAATCTCCACAGATTGTGGTGTTCTCTGCCTTTTCCACTTTCATACCTACTTTAGACAGGAGCTGGTGATTCTGAAGGTTGTTTCTAATTATGTTCCACTTCACTTCCTCCCCTCCACCCCTTTGAGCCTTGCCAGGTAAGCGCTGGGCTTTTTCTTCATGGCATTACTTTCCTCCTGAAGTCAGAACCCATGTTTTGGTGTTCACGTATGCTTTCCCCGGTTCTAACTTAAACCATACTGTAAGATGAGTATGACTTAGGGGCTCAGCTATACTGATGTCCCTGATGTAATTGCAGTTCGACAGCACTAGGTCCAGGATGGCCTGTTTCCTTGTCAGTTCTCCAACCCCCTGTACCAAGAAGCAGTCCTGGAATACTTTTAGGAGGGAATGATGCCATCCACTGCTGGCTTTAGGGACATGCTGGTCTCTATCTGGCAGACTGAAGTCTCCCATGATTACCACCTCCCCAGGTTTTGTGACTTGCCTGAACTCTCCCCAGACTTCATGACTTGCTGGAACTCACTGCTAAGCACTTTGTCTAGCTGCTCACTATGGTTCAGTGGTCTGTAGACCACCTCCTAGTTACACCTTCCTTCCTGCTTCAGACTCAGTCAGCACCCACAGACTCTCAGTCAAAGTGCCCCCACTTCCTCTCTTATGGAATTAATTCCTTTCTTGACATACAGGACAACCCCCTAACCATTCCTCCTTCCCTATGTTTTCTGTAGATAAGGAACCCAGGGATATTGAGGTCCCTGTCACAATTTGAGGGTGTCTGGGTCTCCGTAATTGTGACCAAATCCCAAAGGCTGTCTACCACCAGCTCTTGGAGGTGTCCAATCTTATTACCTAGGATTCTGGAGGTTTTGTATACAACTCTCCATGAAGCCTGTTGCCTCCTCAGCCCTTTCCCCCTTCTTCTTCTGCTGCTGACCTTCTGAGTTGCTGGTTGCAGGTTAGATGTGCTCTGCACCAGGCTTCTGTTTTCCTCCTCAGCCACCAGACCCTCCCCCGATGGGCCTACCCATTCCCCAATTAACTCTGTGACCCTTAGTTGTTTCCTTCTTTCCCCACATCCTCTGCTTCCCCCTTGCTTTACTTCCTTCTCTCATATTCCACTGTCCTGAAGGTAGGTCCTGTGGCCCCTCCATTAAAAAGTTTGAGGGCAGGCTGGCCTGGTGGTGCTGAGGGTTGAGGCACTGGATGCCACGCCTCGTGCTATGCTGGCGACCTGGGTTCGGGAATGGACTCAGGTCGCTGGGGGTTGGATGGGGGAAGGAGAATTAAGCATTCCAATGGATGCTGTCCTCCTCCTGGGGTGGGTTACCAGGGTGCTCACAGCACCCATCACACCTATGCTTGTGTAAGCCCGGGCAATAGGAGCACACGGCTCTTCGGGGTCGGGGAGGGGAGGACATACTGAAATCTGGCCAATGGAAAATCATGTACACAAATTGCTCACAGTCTGGGAAACAAAATCCCAGACCTGCAGGCAATAATGACAGAGGCTAAACTGGACATAGTAGCCATTAGCGAGACATGGTTTACCAGTAACCACACTTGGAAGACTTCAGTACCTGGCTATGTACTGTTCAGAAGACACCGAGGTGCAAAAAGGGGGGAAGTGGCCCTTTATGTCAATGAAAATATCAAAGCTACAGAAATTCAGAATACACATAAGGAGTCAGAAGAACTATGGGTCACCCTGGAAACAGGAAATGGGACAGCCATATGAACTGGGGTTGTGTGCAGGCCTCCAGACCAGAGGGAGGACATAGACACATTACTGTTAGAAGATATACAAAACATGACTGCTAAAGGGGAGGTTCTGATAATGGGAGACTTCAACATGCCAAATACAGATTGGTCAATACCAGCAGGAACATCTACCAGAACTAGACACATGGTAGATTCCCTGCAGGGGGAGGGACTCAAACAACTGGCACAACAACACACAAGAGACAGGACTATTCTAGATCTAGTACTGACTAACAGGGAAAGGATCACAGATCTCCAGGTAGAAGGTCACCTGGGGGCCAGTGACCATCACATGGTATGGTTCAATTTGGCCACTAGAACTAAGTCATCCCATTCCAAGGCAAAAATAAGGGACTTCAGAGGAGCTGACTTTGATAAGATGGCCAACAGAGTTAAGCTAGCCCTGGCAAAAAGAAATACAGGTGAGGGGGTACAGGCAAAGTGGGAAAGCATTAAAGATGCAATACTTGAAGCAACATCCCATTGTGTGAGAGAGAAAGGAAGTGCAAAGAAGAAGGAAACCACTTTGGTTCTCAAAACAGTAGCAGAAAGGTCAGAGCCAAAGGCTGGCCTTCAGGAAATATAAGGGAATGCAGTAGGATGAAGATAGAGGATACCAAACTTCCCCTAAGGAAGCAGGAAAGGCAATAAGGCAGGCAGGCCCAAACTGAGGAAACACTAGCACAAACAGTAAAGAAGGTGACAAGACTTTCTATAGATACATTAGTAAAAAGGAGAAAGTCCAGAGGCGGTATTGCTAAGCTTAATGGAGAAAAGGAGCATGTGAGGAGGAGGATCATAAAAGCATCTATCCTAAATAGATACTTTTGCTCAGTATTTACTGAAGAGAAGGTAGGGCAGGGCCCACAGCTCAGCACCATGGACACAGGGGAGGGAGGTGAGCACTACTCCTTCACAAAAGAAAGGGTCCTACAAGAGCTTGCTAAGCTCAGGGTGGATAAGGCAATGGGACCTGATGGCATACATCCCAGGGTACTTAAGGAGCTAAAGGAGGAACTAGCAGAGCCATTAGCAGAATTGTTTAGTGAGTCTCTGAGCACAGGAGAGGTCCCAGAAGACTGAAAAGGGTCTTGTGATCCCGCTCCACAAGAGTGGTAGCAGGGAGGAGGCGGAACTACAGACCAGTCAGTCTACCTCAGTAGTGGCAAGATTATGGAGGCACTCCTTAAGGAAAGGATAGTGCAACACCTGGAATCCATGGGGCACAGGATCCAAGACAGCATGGGTTTACAAAGGCAGGTCCTGTCAAACTAATCTCATAGATTTCTTTGACTGGGTAACCAGAGTGGTGGACCAAGGGAAGCAGTTGATGTCGCCTACCTGACTTCAGCAAAACTTTCAATACTGTTCCACATAGAAGATTCATTAATAAGCTGGGTAGACTCGGGGTGAGTCAGAAGTTAGTCAACTGGGTGGCAAACTGGTTGACGGGCAGAAAACAGAGAGTGGTGGTAAACGGTATACAGTCAGAAGAGATGCATGTCACAAGTGGGGTACCTCAGGGATCAGTCCTGGGGCCAGTTCTCTTCAATATCTTCATCAGTGACATTGCAGATGGACTGGAGGGTAAGGTTTGTCTGTTTGCAGATGACACTAAGATCTGCAACAGAGTAGGGGAACCAGATGGGGTGGGCAAAATGAGAAGAGATCTGGATAAACTAGCAAAATGGTGGGAAGAGTGGCAACTGGATTTTACCACAAAGAAGTGCAAGATCATGCACATAAGGAAGAGAAACCCAGAAGCCACCTATAGGTTGGGAGGGGAGTTGCTGGCAGTCACAAGGGAAGAAAGAGACTTGGGCGTCATCATCACCGATGACCAGAAATCATCCATGCAGACCACTAAAGCAGTAGGTAAGGCTAGAGGGATGTTGGGGTGTATTAGTAGGGGTATCACAAGTTGGAAGAGGGAGGTAGTAATCTGTTTACAAGATACTGGTTAGGCCCCATCTGAAGTACTGCATGCAGTACTGAAGGCCATACCTTCACAAGGACATTAACCAAATTGAGGTAGTCCAGAGAAGGGCAACCAAAATGGTGCAGGGACTGCATGAGAAAACATATGAGGACAGATTAACGGAGCTCAATATGTATACCCTAGAGCAAAGGAGGGAGAGAGGTGATATGATCGAAACATTCAAACACCTTGACGGCATTAACAAGGTGAAAGAGTCTAACATGTTTCAATATAAGAAAAATAGCAGGACAAGAGGACACAGCATGAGAATAGAGGGAGGTTGATTAAGGGGTAATGTGAGGAAGTTCTTTTTCATAGAAAGGGTGGTGGATACATGGAACAGCCTACCTCAGGAAGTGGCGGATATGAATACAGTGCAGGGCTTCAGACAGGCATGGGATATGCATAAGAGAGAAATACAGATGAGTATGAATAGATAGGCCATTGACAGAGCAAAGGCTAATGACACATTCATAAGGCAGAAAAGAAACGGGCAGACTGGATGGGCCTTGCAGTCCTTATCTGCTGTCAACTTCTATGTTTCTATGATGCTGTCGGGCGCTTGATAATGGCATGCGTCAACACGTCATCTGTCTGGACGAATGTCCTCTGTGTCGGTGTCCTCAGTTGATCAGGAGAAAATGGGGGAAAAATGCATACACCCGGCCTCACGAGCACTTTGAAAACTGGGGGGGGGCCTTGGTAAGACCTGTAAGATGCAGTAGGAGGGGGTATGAGGCCCCCTCTGAAGCCGAGGAGCCAGGCAAGTAAAAAAAAAAAGTTTGAGGGCTTTTGTACTTTTGGAGCCCCTTCTAATTTAAATTTAGATCAATAAATTCAGCTTGCCTCACCCCGAGGGTCCTTGTTCTTTCCCCACAAAGGTGCATATGGTCCCCTGAGAACAGGTTTTGTCTTCCCAAACTAATCCCCAGTCCTCTATATGACCAAAGCTCTGATCCTTGCACCTTCTTGTGAGATACTTGCTAAAATTCTAGATCCTAAGCTTTCTTGCTTGACTGGCTCGTGGTACCTTGGCAGTGTGGTTGTGAGGCAACTACAGGGTTATGGTAAATTTGTGTGGCTGTAGACCCATATCCATTACCCAACTTGGAGGACCCATTTGCCACACTGGCGAGTGGTAAAATCTTCGGTAAGATGGAGCTCTCATTTGCCTACCAGCAGCTGGGATGCATCCCTCACTCAAAAACATTGCTAACTGTTAACCCCCACAAAGGACTGTACCAGTACATCTGGCTGGCCTGTGGGGTCTCAGAGGTGCTGGTCATCTTTCAACTTACTAGAGATCAGATTTTGCATGGCATTGACTGGTTTGTCTGCTTCATGGATGATACTCTGGTTACAGCACTCATGGTGGAGGAACACCTACTAATCCTTGACCAGATCATGTCCAGGTTGCCAAAGTTCAGGGTGAGACTCAAGATTGAAAAGTGTCAGTTCCTGCAGGACTCTTGAATACCTGTGATACTGCACTGAGGCCCAGGAGCTGTACACAACAGTACAAAAAGTGGCAGCCATCATCAGCTTAATGATACCAACCAACTTAAAAGAACTTAGTTCATTTCTGGGACTGCTGAAATATCATGCAAAATCCATTCCTGTAACTACAACCCCTTCATGAAAGGTTGGACAGTGCATAAATAAATACATAAATTCAGAAATATAGTTAAAACAAAACAAATAGCACAAGACTAGCAGGCTAAAGCAAAAAGAATAGGCATTACCTATATAACATATACTAATATATCTACAAGTCAGTGTCTGGGAACACTAGAGAAAACAAGTGGGTCTTAAGGTGGACCTTAAAGGCCTCAACTGAAGGGGCCTCCCTAACAGCTGATGCTAACAAGTTCCAAAGGACAGGGCCGGAGCATTCCAAGCTTGCAAGAAATGACTTCTCAACAGCAAGTGCACAGCCTTGGTGATCCTCCAAAGCCCCTAAGGCTAATATGAGACATGTCCCCATATAGGCACAGTCATATCTCACATATTGCCATTGGGACAAGAACAATCAATTGCCTTTGCTTTCAGGACCTTGTTTTCAAGAGAACGGAATTATGATCAAATTGAAAAGAAAGCGCTGAGCCTAATTTTCATCATCAAAAAGTTCCTTAAATATTTGTATGGCCACAAAGCTCTTCCTGTCCATTCTAGGTCAGAAACAACTATACAGTACTGATGCTTACTAGTGCCGCTGCCCTCAGAAGGCAACACTGGGCCATAATCTTGTTGGCCTATGAGCACGACATAGTGTATCGGCAATCCTAGGATCATGCCAATGCAGACACATTGTCCCACCTGCCATGCAAGGCTGCACTGGAGAAAGATAATGATGGAGCAATATTCCAGATCTCCTACCTTGAGGAGCTACCCATATGCTGGAAAGATGTGGTGGAAGAAACCCATATGGGATCTAATCCTCTTAAATGTTTTGGACCTCACACTCAACGAATAGTTTGCCTTCTTGAAGGATCAGCTTTCCACAGAAAGAAGCCTATGTTCTGTAGGGTGCTAAAGTGATGATTCCTCTGAAGTTCTGAAAATGGATGCTTAATGATAGCCACTAGAGCTACCATAGAATTTCAAGGATGAATACGTTGGCCTGGGGATATTTCTTGTGGCCACAATTAGATCATGACATTCAAGATCTCTTCCACTCATGTGCACCTTGTACTGCCCTCCCAAACCAACCCACCACAGCATCTCTCCATCCCTGGTCAACTTGTACTTCGGGGAGAGTACCAAATGAGAACTAGGGACACTAAGAGGATGGTCAGGGAGGCAAAGGCAGACACAGAGCTGTGTATTGCAGAGGAGGCCAAGAGTGAGCAAAAACAATTCTTCATATAAATTAAGGCAAAAAGGTAGCCAGGAGTGGGTATTGTTAGGTTACTAGGACGGGGGAAGGTTATAGAGGAAGATGAAGAAAAAGCAGCCGTTATTAATGATTACATCCGTTCTGTTTTCTCAAAGAAAGACCGTGGGTCGCTGCCTGAAAGTGGTATCAAGATGGCTGTTAGGGGAATTCCTGAAATGAGGCAGCCCATCTTTACCAGAGAAAGGGTTGCCCTAAGAGTAGATAATGCCCAGGGCTGGACAGGATGCACCCAAGGGTACTCAAGGAATTGGCAGTAGAACTGGCTGAACCCCTAGTAGGGCTATTCAATAGCTCTATGCACGCAAGAGTGGTTCTTAAAGACTGGAGGGTAGCGGACATAGTCCTGCTGCATACAGTAAGTTGAGGGGGGGAACAACAACGAGCAACTGGGGAATTGCAGAACTGTCAGCCTTACCTCTACCTCTATAGTGGGTAAACTGATAAAGTCACTAGTCAAAGAGGACCTTGTGGATTATCTAGTGAACAATGGTCTATAAGACAGTAAACAGCATGGGGTTGTGGCAGGGAGATCCTGTCTGACCAGTCTGATAGTTTTCTTTGACTGGGTAACAAAGGTGGTAGAAACGGACATACTGTGGATCTACTTCAGTATCAGCAAGGCTTTTGACTTGATATCACACAGAAGATTGCTAAGAACGCTGAAGGACCTGGGCATGGCTAGGGACATAGATGGGTGGGAAACTGGCTGAAGGAGATAGTGCAGAGGATAGTGGTAAATGGGGTCAAATTAAAAGAGGAAGGTCATAAATGGGGTGCTGCAGGTATCTGTCCCAGGTCCTGTCCTCTTCAATATGTTCATCAGTAATATTGGAGAGGACGTCATAGATGACACAAAGCTCTGTGATAGGGTAGATAGTGACAAAGGGATCAGGGAGATGCAAAGGAATCTACAAAGGCTAAAGAGGTGGTCTAAGGTTTGGCAGTTGAAATTCAATGCCAAAAAGTGCAAGGTAATTCACCTGGGGAACAAACCCCCCAGGACAGAGTACTGGATGGGAGAGGTTAAACTGAGCACTACAGAAGAAGAAAGGGACCTGGGACTCAACATTAGTGACTCCCTCAATCAAGCCAGTGCAACCAGGCCTATAGTAAGGCTAATATGGGTATATTGGAAAAGGTATTGACAGTAGGAAAAAAGAGGTATTACCACCTCCATATAGGTCAATGGTGAGGCCACACCTGGAATATTGCACTCAGTTCTGGAATTCTCACCTTAGGAAGGACAGGGATAGGCTGCAAATGGTGTGATGCAGGATGACCAAGATGATTCAGGGGCAACAAGGCAGATCTTATGACGATCATTTCAAGGCACTGAACATGTACTCCTGGGAGACCAGGATATGATAGAGATATTCAAGTTCCTGAAGGGAATAAAGAAGGTGAACTGTGGGGAACTATTTAGCAGTAGTAAAGATTCAAGAACCCAATGTCACGAGTGGAAACTGGCAGGGGAAGGTTTAAGAGGGGCATGAGGAAGTTCTATTTTACATAAAAGATGGTGATGTTGTGTAACAGTCTGCCAGTGTGGATGTGCTGGGGACCAAGACTATAAATGGTTCAAGCATGGCTGGTACAGAGTGAAGGGTTTGGTGGTTACTCAGGTTGGTAACAGTAGGGAGGGGAGCAGAAGGGGGTACAGGGAGGGATAAAATCCTGTGTAACCCCAGGGGTCTGGTTGATGGTATTTTTTGTGTTATTAGTGCTGTGCAGTGCCTCCATTATGTAACCCCCTACCTGGGACCTGGGCTCAGTGAGAAAAATGTTACTCAGCATGTTGGCTAGGTTTGGCTACTCTGCACAGGGGCACCCAAGTAATCCGGACACAGGAAGCAATAACTGAAATATCCATAACAGAAGTTGGGATTATAAAGTGTGGCTTTTATTCATAACACAAAGGAACAATAAACATAGACGGACCCCCACAGGGCTACACTCCTGGTAATGCATATTTCTCCTGAACAGACAAACATCTTCTGTACACTTAAACCCTCGGGTTTAGAAACACACAGGGCACTCTGCCTGAACTTGACTCTTCTCTGGCTTCCCTGGCTCGGCTCCCTTGCCAGCCCTTAGACTACCTTCTTTCTTTGGCTCGTCTCCTTTGCCAGCTCTTGGACTAATTTTCATTTATCATCGAGATTTATTTGTGGCTCTCTATACTACCCATGAGCACTTCTGGCTCCATAGGGAATCTTCTTCAACAATCCCACATCTGGGTACTTTCCTCAGGCACTGGCCAAGTACCTGAGAGAAAGCAACAGGTGTCCCAAAGTGAACCCGTAGAGGCGACTCTGGTCATGCCAGATGGGGGGGTGTCCCACCTCTTGCTCCCATAAATCATACCTGGCCATTCCTCTGGACTCTTTTACCTCTTCTAGAAACACTTTACTTTGTATATTCTCTTTAAATGTATGTCACATTTAATCTACTGTTTCTTCCGTCCCACATGTGCTGAACTTGAAACATACTTAATGAGTGGCTGTGTCCATTTCTCTAGACCCCCACAGAGTTAAGCAGTCCAATTCCCACAACTTTTAAAACTGTACTTGGCCATCTTTTCCTGAACCCACAGTAGCAGTCACTTAAATTCATCGTCCCAGGTGAAAACACATTGGCCCTTTAGCAGAGCAAACTCACCCCTTGGTTGCAGGTGCCCCACAGGCTTTTTCTCTTCCGAAACATAATGAAACTTCCAGGTGCCTCAGCACAAATCCTCACAGACAGCTTCTTTTTCCACTAGCTGGGCCAGGGGAATTGCCCCTGGAAGCAGGCTGATTCCTTCCCCCCATCCCCATAGCGATGGGACACTGAAACTTTGGAAAGCGGTCTCCGCCACTTCAAACAGGCACTGTTGTTTTCCTCTTGAGGTGAAAACACACACCTAAACTAAAAATATAGCTCTCTGGCAGAGCTAAGGGCTCTGAGGGCCTGTGGCTGCAGCACACCTCTCTTCTCTACTGAGCCCACATACAGACTACCACAGACTAACTTCAAAACCTCTCAACATTCTATCCTAACTTCCCTAGCTGCAACATTCCAATGTGGCTTATGCAGCTGCGACAGTTCTAAAATGATGTCATCCCTCGGTCTCAGCTGAGACTGAGAACAGAGTGAGACAGTGTGAAATCCATTTAACTGGAATGTTACAAGCTGCCTTCCGTGCCGGTCACTAAGTCTAACTGGGATTCTTGTAACCCCGGGTAACAGGGGGGTTACACTTGTATGGACAATAGGTCCCCAGGCAGATAGGGAACTATGAGCAGACTTGATGGGCCATTGTGTTTTTTTTCCTGCTGTCACTGTCTATGTTTCTATGAAAAGAAACACCTTGGGAGTGGATGCACATCGATTATACAGAGATCAACAGGCAACAATTTCTGGTTGTGATTAAAGTTAATTGAAAATGGATTAAAGTTCTCCACAAAGTGGTGACAACTACAGAAAAAAAAGTCCAGCAGTGAATCTGCTGCAACATTTGTTCACTTCACACAGACTACTTAAAGAGTTGGTGTCAGACAGTTGTCCTCAGTTCTCCTCTCAGGACTTAAAAGGAATAGGGTTCATCACATCCTGGCTCCACCGTACCACCCAGCCTCAAATGAAGCAGCAGAAAAGCAGCACAAATATTTAAGAAAACTTGGGCAAACCAAGGCTCTCAAGGCACTCAGATAACATCCACAACACAACAGCTGACAAACTTTTTTTTCAACTGAATAAACTTTATTAAGAATTTTCAAAAAATACATGCAGGCTCAGACAGAGAAAGCAGATAACAGTATCAAAGCACTGCAATGCATAACATTCCATGTACACTGTCCAGAAAGTGAGAACTGCATATACAACCACTCTCCTCAAAGCCAAAGCATCCAGTAAAACAATTAAAATGCATGGCACAAACAATAAAATTAAAAAACAATGAAACAAACAAGAACAAAAAGAAACGAGGGCAATGAGCAGCATTAAGATTATACTGCACATAAAAATGATCACGGTTCTGTCTGGAGAATATAACAAAATAAGGCAGTGGGAACAAATCATGTAATACATGTAAGGTAAAGGCAGAGAGGGGAGAGAGCACCGGCATCTAGTGGGACTGAGACAACTGTAACAGAACATGGAGTGCTTGCCACTGACTGCGATACGTCTTGTCTGCATGCCTCAGACTGGCTAGCATTCATTCCATACTTAAAGCTTTGAGGATGACAGATAGCCACTCTCTGTAGGATGGTGTCAGGTCATCTAGCCAACACCTCGCTGTAATCTTCTTAGACAAACTTTCTTTTCACAGACTGGAAAACCCCACATACAGTCATGGAGATGACACCAGCTGAATTATTTTTAAAATGTCACCAATGAACTAGACCCACTATGTGCACAAGCAACAACTGTAATAGCAGAAGCGATACAAAAGAGAAGAGACAAAGTTCACAAATGCCCCACATTTTCCATCCAGGAAGAAGTGACGGTCCAAGACCTCCAAAGCCAAAAGCAACTTTGGAGTCCAGTGACAATACAAGTGACTCAATGACCTCTGACTTACGTGGTACATGCAGATCAATAAATCATACATGTACATGTGAGACACCACCTACCATCACGTGCCCCCCCCCATCAGCAAAAGCAGAAGACTTCCCTCTGGAACAAGAGGATGATGAGGATTTTACTCTTGCCCTGGCTCAAGTACCCTCACCAGTTCTGGCAGTAGCTGTTCCCAAACTCCCTTCTACACCCACAGTTGCTGTCCCAGACTGAAGATAACCAACCTTACACCATCCTCATCCTTACACTGCTCACCCATGCCTATCACTACCTTACTTCGTAATAAGCTTGCGATCATGGATAGGTTTAAATACTTAGGCTTCCTCCTTGATCCCAAGATCTCCTTCATTTCTCACATTGAAGCCCTTTCTAAAAAGCTTAAACTAAGGTTGGGCTTTTTCTACAGAAATAAGGCCTTGTTTTCCCAAAACTCCAGATTAAGACTAGTCCAGTCCACCTTCCTCCCTCTCCTGGACTATGCAGACATAATTTACAAAAATCGTGCAGCCACTCATTTGCAAAAACTTGTTACCCTTTTTCACAGAGCCATCCATTTTGTCATTAATGCCCCTGTAAGAACACACCATTGCACTCTATATGCAGCAGTGGGTTGAACCTCTCTGACTGCCAGGAGACTTACATGCTTATCTATGGGCACATAAATCTCTCTTGAACAAACTCCAGGCCTACATCACTAGTCTTATTTCTCACCCTCAAACTCCTTACGCTCTTAGAAATATCTTTTACATTTCCTTAGATGTGCCTAAAGTCCATACCCGTTTTGGTCAACTGGCCATTAGTTACGCCCTTCCTACCACTTGGAACAAGTTTCAATCATCCCTTAAATTGAGCATTCCTCATTCCTCTAAGGGCAGTCAAAACTTGAATAACCAATCTAATTAACGATGCTTGCCACTGCAATTAATTCAGTAGAGCTCACCTACCTCATTAGCTTACCTCTAAACCATCACTCTTGTATACTTGTCTTAGGTGCTAGTCTGTTTTTCTCCTGTCTGCCATTTGCCCATTATACCAAACTCTCATTAGTACTATAGTATGCTGGCAATACAGCCTAGAGGTTAGAGGAACGAGGTGTGAACAAGCTTGGTACATTCAGTAGACCAGACCTGAGTTTGATTCTCACAACCTCCACTTGCATACTGTGTGACTCTGAGCAAGTCATTTAACCCTCCAGTGCTCCCAGATCACCCCTGAAAACAGGCACTTGTGCCTAGTGGGCCTTAACCGGTTACCAAAAAAAAAAGACTAATGATGATTCTTCTCCTGATGCTTTGTATATATTTACTGTTTTGTCCAGCATCACTCTGTGTTTACCTTGTAGTACTGTACCACTGTAATTATTCCTAGTTATATAGTTTATGTATGGTATATACCATCCTCATGTACTGATTATATGTTTCCCAGCATTGGCTATTCACCCCTGCCTTGCATAGCTCATATTGTACATTTTGTTAAATAGTGTCTGTTAATTAATTTTGTATCCCCATAGCGACTGTATGTACGGTTTGTTATTGTTAAAAAAAGGGTCTTCCTTGAAAAGGAGCTTGCTCAATGGATTTACCCCTTCACAATAAACTTGAACTTGGACAATGAGGCAGTGCAAGGCACCACATAGACTTGGTCAGTGAACAAACCAGTCATGGAACCACTGAACAGCATTGTTGTTAGAACAAGTTCTGTATAAAGGGCAGAATAATCCCTAAACTTGTTGGGGTCTAAAGAGGCTGCTTCAGCTCTGAAGGTAGGATATACACAACTTGTTTCATAGGCAAATTTTATTCATTTATTATTTCATAAACTAGTTTTGTCTAATGGTGTGGTGGATTACAGATGTGGTACTGACCCTAAAGGAAAACTACACACACATACCTTGTAAAGTTTGTTTCTGTGTCAACAGACAGCTCTTTGCATGTAGCTGTTAGAGATATATGCAGTTGCTTTAGTTTGTTTTCACACTTCATACTAGGACCTGTAACTATCCTGGGAGTCCCCATTTGTTGGTTGTTGAACTCTCATTGTCCCTGAGAGCTGCATTAACATATGAGAACATGATGTGTAATCACCCTTTAGAATCCATAGTATGCCTGTCTGCTTAATGAGACTTCAAAGAAACAAGTTGCAGGACAGTGTGAAATACCACATTTACATTCTGTTAGCTTTGCAAACTGTATGAGTGGTAATGCAGGGTTTCCCCTTTAAACTGAATTCAGTCTATGTGTTTCCAGAGAGTTTTTGCAAAGTATTTATTCTCTCAGCATAGAGATACATGGTATAAATGGGTGATCTTACATGTTCTCATATGCTAATGCAGCTGTTATGGACAGTGAGATTTCAACAACCATATAATAGAGACACCCAGAGTAGTCACATGGGGGCTAGCATGAACCATGAAAACAAACAAAAGCAAACACATATAGCTCTAACTGCTACATGAAAGAATTTACATGATATGAGGGTGTAGTTTTCCTTTAAGGAAGTACATGGGCAGCCATCTTACTTGTAGTCCTATAGTGGGCAATTAGTAGTCCTAGTAATTTCCTGTCTTGTTTGGTCTAAAGCCCTGTAGCCTTTTGTCCACGTGTACTAGCCTTTGTCCTCAGTCTGAATAAATATGTTAACGTCTTTCTGCATCCATGCCAATCTGTTCTCCATCTGTGGCTCAGTAGGTAGCACACTCGCCTCTGAGGCCAGGTGATCAGAGGGCTGTGGGTTCAGTTCCCACATCTGGCACTTGGGTTAATATTCCATTACTGACACTGTAGTGCAGCGTGAGAGGGGTGCTGCACTTCTGAGGTGCCGTCCTTCGGATGAGATGTTAAACCGAGGTCCCATCTGCCTGGATTGGTGGTAGTTCAGGTGGATGTTAAAGATCCCATGGCATTTATCGAAAAGAGTAGGGGTAACTTTATTAAAATATTCACATAGAAATCAACCACAAGAACAAAGAACAGCAAACCAATAAACTTTCATATTTCTGTACATAAACTAAAATAAAAGCTAAAACAAACTTAAACTCGCATATTCCAAATCTTCACAAGTAAATAAAATAATCTCTAAACAATTCTATGCATAATCTTTAGTAATTTTTACCCCTTGATATTGTTTTTACTTATATTTAATGAAATGAAGAAATCCCCTCCACCAAAATTTAACTTTACCCAGACTATAAATTTGACATTCTTCCATATAAATTTTATTCAAAACATTAGTTACATAAATTCTAAAACCCTCCAATGATGGCCGTTTCTGGTATAGTACCCATTGAACTCTAGTTTGCCATAAGCAAAACCTCAGACAGGCCAAAAACACCCTTAACGTATTTTTCTCAAAACCATTCAAAAACTGTGGAAAATTCCCAATAACCAGGAGATCGTAATCCATGTGTGCTAACCAAGGGAGATCCCAAATCCGAGCTAAATAAACCCATAATTTAGTGGGAAAAGAACAATGCAAAAAAAAGTGCTCCATCGCCTCTTCTTGATTAACACATTCTGGTAAGGACAACTTCTGTCTTCAACAGCTTTATGTTTGGCAGTACCCCTTACATTTAGTTTCCATACATAATTAGCTATAAATTTTCCCACATATAAGGAGGAAGTCTAGTATTATTTAACTGTTCCAACACATTACTTTTATTATGACTTGAACAATTTTAAAGTTTGGTTCTATATGAAAAAATTGAACCATGATTTCTTTATACAAACCTTTTGTTGTACATCTTAAAATCATGTCTTTTGAGATTTTCCATTTAAATAATTTCTGTGCCGCTGGCTTAAAATACCCTGGGGCCCTAAATCTCGTAGACCAGGTAGGAGCCAGAGGTCTCCACATACTCAGATATTTTTCCAACAGATTCTGAAAGACTAAACTGTCAAACTCTGTAGAACCCCCCAAACTTTTTTTTAAAGAAAAGGAGATGAAAAGAGAAACAAAATACCACGGGTCCACCATCCCTAACCCACCTTGTTTTTCTGTCAAGATACGTACATCCCTTTTACTGGATTCAATCTACTTCCCCATAACATCTGGAAACAGATGCTATATAATTTTGTTTCTAGCTGTACTGCAAAGGAAAAATAACCGCTATATACTGCAGTCTAGGTAAAATAAATTGCCTAATTATCTGAATCCTTTTAATTTTAGAAAACTTAAACCTTTTCCAAAGCGTTACTTTTTGTAAAACAGAGTCCAAAACACCTGACCAAACCTCAAAAAGGACTATTCTGATTTGTAAATTCTACTCCTAAAATTTTCAAGGGATTTAGTGAAAATTCAACTGATTTGAATAAAACAATTCTCTTTGCCAGGCACCCAACAACAAACCTTTAGACTTATGTGCATTCAATTTAGCATTAGCTACACCTGCATAGGCCTGAAATACTGTAAAAACCGAAAAATCCATATGATTAGAAAAAAAAGACAAATATCGTCAGCAAATGTTTGTATAAGACAGGGTGCGAAGCCCCTGGAACCTTAATTCCGACCACAAGGGTGGAACACAGACTGCCCTTATTAAAGGTTCTAAAGAAATTATATAATAAGCGGGCTTAATGGGCACCCTGCCGCACTCCACATTTACAATAAAACCTTCTCCCAAAGTACCTTTCAAAACTGGATATACTTTTGCATTAGTATATAACCTTTTATAAGCTGTATGATAGACTGAGGAATACCAAACCAATCTAGGGATGCAAATAAAAATCATGATCTACCCTATCAAATGCTTTCTCCAGATCCACAGATACAATTACCCTGACTGACCTTCCTTCGAGACTTGCTCAATTATGTCTCTAATTAAACATAATATTGAATGAATTCTTCTATTTGGAATACCACTGTGTTGAATAGGAAGAAACAATCCCCACAACCCTTTTAAGTCTATTATTAATCAACGTAGTCAAGATTTTGTAATCAGTATTCAACAGAGTTAACGCCTCCAGTTTCTAAAATAACCTCTATCTCCAGATTTAAAGATATATGTCTGACGCCCTTCTGTAAAAGAATTTAACACCACCCCTTTTGAGAGAAAAAAATTAAACACCAAACAAAGACATTCCACTAATTCAGATGAAAGGCTTTATAAAAACCATATGATAGCCCATCTATACCTGGAAATACATTCTGTTTTAATGACTTAATGCCTTCCAAATTTCAATTTTGAAAAGGGCCATCCTAATTCCTTCAGGCCTTCATTATTCCTGCTTACCATTAATTTAGGACCTAAAACTGGCTAATCTGAAGAGGCGATGGAGTAACCTTTGGTTCAGATCCTAAAGTGCTCTTGAATAATTTAAGCAATGCTGTAATAGAAAAAAACATAGTATCTCCTTGGTATAAAAATTCTAATTTCTCTTTCTCCTTAAGTGATTTACAGAGTTCAAAAGGATCTCCAAAAACAGATTTTTTTAAATGATTCTGTATTAACGCTTGAAGTGATTTTGCTCTATCATACTGTCTCTTCTTCATGAGACCTTTAATTTCAGCTATCTGCTCTGAAAAATTACCTCTAGAAGAATTTGCACATGACAATATATATTGGAGCTGTTGTCTGAGTTTAAGATATTCAAAAAAATCTTGTTTCATCTTCCCAACCCCATATTTTTTAAACCACCAAATGCAATCATTTTTAGTTTCCTGCCACCAGACCCCAAGATCTTGGTATAAAAGGCCACTGACAACCTAGCATCCAGAATACAGCGAATGGAATTAGAAACTATCGTTTCATGAAGAATTGAAGTATTCAATTTCCACACTATTTTATGTCTAAAAACGTTTGCTGTGCCCCACCTTGATAAGTATCAGAGCATGGTCTGAGAATTCCATAGGAACAATCTGGGGACTATGAAACAAGATTCTTTTAGATATGAACAAATAATCAATCATAAAACTTTTTCCTTTAGTTAAAAAGGTACCTAACAAACCACCTGCCTTCCTATCTATACAATTCACCAGATCTGCAGTTTTCACTATATTAGTAAATCACAATAAATCTTCTGTTTCCCTTGCTCCAACTTATCCTTACCTCTATGACCTTTTATATTACAATTAAAGTCTCCCCCCCAAAAAACTGGAATATGTGTTATTAAAAAGGGCCGTATATCTGAAAAACACGCAACCCTCCCAGCTTTAGATTGTGGTCCATAAATATTGATTAATCTAATCCTTTTTTCAAACCAACACCCTTCTATAACCAAAACCCTCCCAGGACAAACCTCTATCAACTTATGTAATTTAAAGTTAAAGGAATTAAAAGAATTCTATCCATCAGACTCTATCCTCACCAAAGACCAAAATAGAGGTCCCATGGCCAATCCTGAGTAAAAGCACTAACTTGACTGCTCGCAAACATCACGTCTCCTGCAAGAAACAAATGGATACATGCAAATCTGCTATTATTTGAAATACTGCCGCCTTTTCAGGGTTTTTAACAGACTATGGGTATTGAGAAGAAGCCCATGTAATATCCATCTGCCTAGTTCACAAGAGTAAATACCAGACTAAACTATTCTCATTTTTTCTCCTCTTCTTTTTTTCCTTTGTAATCGTCCTTCTTTACTCCCCTCCCTCTTGCACTGAAATTTGGGAATCAGTATCCCCATATCCATCTCAGAATCTCCCCAAGATAATTCCATAAGCGGGTTTTGGACTCAATACTCTCTAATTCTACAGGCACTAAATTTTTAGCAGTCCTACTAGACACTTACACGTAAGCATGGTGGAGCTACTGACGGTAGAGGCTCACCTACACCAATCACACTTTTCCTTCCAGAGCATCAGAATAACAAACTGGCTGAAGAAGAGTTAGTACCCTTCACCAGCTTCCTGCTGCCGAACCACTTTTTCAGCTACCTTCACTGCTTCTGTCTGTTTAACCATGCTCGAGGAACTATTACCTCTTTAACCCTGTGGACACCTCATGCTGAAATAACTCTGCATTTTGAGCTTGTTGTATTAGGAGGTCCGAAACTCCACAAGTTTGCTTATTCTGGGCTGCTGCCAGGACAATCTTTAAAAGCATGATTTATTTCGTCACATAAGTCACATTTAAAGTGTTTGAACAAAATAATGTGATATGACCCACTTCTCCACAATTATCACATTTAGGTTGTCTACAAACATTAAATCGTACACGTTTTGGATCCACATTTATAGCAGGCCCTGGGCTGCCCACTGTAAAACAGACCCTCTATCTCTTCCTAACATAAAGGAATTAGGAATATGTTCCACCCTGACGTTGTTTGTCTCAATTTCACTTTAAACTTCCACCCTCCTGTCCAAAATAATTCAGAGTCTAAGATGGGATCTGGTTCACTTAAGACTTCACACTTTTGTGATAGCCAAATTTAATGTCTTCTACCTGAACCCCCTCATTTCTGAACATTACAACTCACAAACTTTATCAACGGTTTGGACAGAGGAATAACAAAAAAGGTGTCCATAACGGAAAACTTTACCTGATTGTACCTTTCCCAGAACAGATCAAGTAAAGCAGGGGAGCGAAGCTAATATCATAATTGTCCTCACCTGAGATATTGATAAAAGCAAATACATCCCTAGGGGAAAACTTCAAAGAATCCTTAATTAGCATTCTACCAACATAATATCGATTAGGCTTTTCCTTCAAACCCCTTTTATCTGAATCCTTACCGCATTCCTCCTTGGTGCCGCCTCCTCTTACTCTGTGAAAATAAACTTGATAAAAGGGGCTTTACTGGCTGTACTCCACTAACTTCAGACTGCTCAATTTTAGTCACACTAACCCTCCTATCCTGAACTGCAGTCACAGAATTTGTCTTTTTCTACTACAGAAAACTGTTCCTCCTTTTTATTTCTTTGAACAATAGGACTATTAGAGGCAGGAAGACTGTCTCCCTCCCCTCCTGGTTTCCATTCAGGCAAGGTAGACTTTAAACCCCAAACATCCTCCCAAGAAGAATCAGGTGTCCATACTCCTTGTTCTTTCTGTTGCCAGCCTGCAGCTGATAAAGCAGCTTGTGGAGTCCAGGAGCTATCATGTTCCCCCGCTGCCACCATACTGTCAGTTACACCTTGTTGTCTAACTCCCACATCCCGTTTTTGTAAAGCATTAAAGTCTTTATTGTCAGATTGAAAATAAAATTCAGTAACTCCTTCTTGTAGCCCATGTCCTGTTTGAAAAATCACAGGGGAAACTCTAGCATCCGCTATCACCTTAGGGTTTAACACAAAACCGGAGTCTTTTGAGATGGGGATAGTTGAAAAGTTATTCAGATTAGATTTAGTACTTACAGGCCGCGAGGGTTTAGTAGACGAGCCATTACCTCTCGCTCCTGTCTCTGTCCCTTCGTTTGCTGCCAACCATAAGCTTCCCCCTTCAGATTCAATTCTTTGTCCTCAACCTCAATACCACTCTTTCTGCTCTGTCTGCAGATTCTCCTAGCTAAGTCTGCCAGCGTTGGAATTCTTCTTCCGTCTCCGTTCTCTCCATTACTTCCGGGTTGCCGGCTTCCCCTGCCGGTTTTAAAGGGAGCGTCTTCTTCTTGGTCATCCGCCTGAATGGGGTCCTCCACAACAGCTGCCTTAAAGGAACCCCTCTCTTTACCAAACACCTCCGCCTCCGTCATTCTCTCCTCTTTGAATGACTTTTTCTCCTTACAGACTGATGCTTTTGTGGCTTGAAGCCCTGCGTTCCCAGATTAACTGCTCAGCGCTCACTAGCGCTCTCTCCACCTCCTTCTCCATCGACTGAGCCATGGTCATCTCAGTCACAGCATACTAACGCCCTTACTCCCCCCTCTGGCCACTGGAACAGCAGCAGAGTAGGGGAATTTCCCTGGTGTCCTGCCCAAATTTCCCTCATTCACTAAAAATACCACCAACAGCTTAATCTGGTTCAATGTCAGTTGGCATTCATCTATATCCCCCTCCCCCGGGTCGTGCCTGAAAATAGGCAGGATTTGTCTAGTGCACTTACCCAGTCAACAAAAACTAAATAAATAATGCATATTACAAGCATGTGTGCAGATCTGGAATCAAGCTGCCAAAAAGCAGATTCAAACATCACAAATGCGACAGACTTGTGAAAATAGGACACACTGGGACTGTGTGTATGAGAGAAAGAGAGAGAGATAGAGAGAGATACTCGTTTCGGATTGCTAGCCCATGATTTTTATCACCCAAAAATGATCCTACCAGTATGATGGCAGGAGGATAAGAAACAGTCAGTCATGATGCACTTCTCTATTCTGGAGTGTTCCTATACAAGTCAGGGGACAGTTGTTGCCCCATGGTGACCCAGGGAGAAGGGAGGTGTTTCTGGCAGACATGTTTTTAACTTCGTAGCCCTACCTCTAGCTATACAACTCCAGACCTCAGCATAGAGGTGTTGGGTTTTCTCCAGTCTCCATATGGTATCTATTCCCACCCCCCGCACATCACAGCAGCCTCTGCCATTGAACCATACTCATGAACCTCCTGGCCATGTTCTTGCATCCACGCAAGATTCAAATACAATCCAAGTATCTGAACAGGAGGTTAAGAGAGACTAAGGGGAGTTAAAGAAGTAGGCACAGGAAGAGAGAGAGAGAGAGAGAGAGACAGAGACAGAGAGAGAGAGAGAGAGAGAAAGAGAGAGGAGGTAAAGCATCACAGGGAGGTTAAGTGATTTATTCAAGTCACACAGTAAATGATGGGAGCAGGCTTTGATCTTAGGTCTCCAGGTTCACAGATCTGTGTTCTAAGCCCTAGGCCAGGGCTGTCCAACCTTTTTTGTTTGGTGAGTAACTTTTGAACTTAGAGACCACGAGGAGAGCAATATCATCGTGTGTGACATCCACTGCATCATGCACACAACATGTTATCTCCATTGTCCTTTGTCATAGCCTAGGGCCTAGGCTCTGACAAAGGACAATACCTTCTCACAGAACTAGAAAGTTCCTATTATGATCATAGTCAGGAAGTGTTTTGTAGCATTTGGGAACTTGGATACACCTTTTTATGGCTGTCATTGAGTGAGTGTATGCCTTGCTATTGGTCCTTGCAGCCTTTTGTAACCAGTGCTAACTTCCTACTGGTTACAAGGAGGACAGTGTATGAGAGGTTGAAAAAAGCAATCTGTGTCTGTCTTGGGAACGCACAGTTAGGAATGGTGAACCACGTCATGTGGGTCCCGAAACAGGTTGTGACACTTGGGTGCCCATCACCCGGTGCCACCAAACAACACTGTCCCCTTACCATCTCATGATGCGACACTAGGGTACCCATCCCTGGTGCCACCAAACAACAGCATCCCCCTTCCTTCTTCACTCCAACTGATCCACATTGCATTTCCCCCCCAACACCAGGGTACCCACCCCCTGTACCACCAAACAACAAACTGACACGGGGTGCCTGTAATAAAGGAAACCATCCCTTCTAGTCTTTTTTAATTTTTTTAAACTTGTCCCTTGATGACTTCTGTACCCCCTACATGACCCACCTTTCAGCATAAACCCCCCCCCATCCCCATCACCATTCACTTACCTGTCTGGTGGGTCAAGTGCTGCCTCTCAAATGTCCTGCTTCCAAAGCTAAACCGTGACTGATCAAAAACAAGGCAAGTTTGGTTAATGGCTTTTCAATGCATTTTCAGCTTTTGCTCATAACTTTGTCATTTTTTAATATTTGTTCCTCAAATTTGTATCATGTTTTTTTTTTATTCCACTTGATGAACCAGGTAGGTAAAAGTCTGTAACCACCCCCAGTCACTATAGAATCTGCAAAATCATGTTTCAGACGTGATTGAAAATGTTTACCTGTCTTGATCATAAGGTGGGGTCTAAAAATACTATGTTTAAAATGTCTGGTCAAAATGTTTAAAAACAATAAAATTATGAAGAAATGTTACATTTTTAAAAATGTTTACTCATAACTTTGTCATTTGAGCAGATTTTGGCCAAAAATATTAGCCCTTTTGGTACCCCACCTCATGAACATAACGAGTGTCATTTTTCAAATGCCCTCTGAAACATGTTTTCGCAGTCACTCTGTGAAATCACCTTTTGGACAGGATGTAAAATTACACCTTTCTTGATCCTAAGGTGGGGCCAAAAAAAGACCCATGTTGAGAATTTGGGGTCAAAATGTGAAAAAACACACACTGAATTTTTCCAATGTTCACTCATAACTTTGTCATTTGTGCAGATTTTAGCCCCAAATTTTCAACATAACCCCTGTGTTATCACACCTCTTGAACATGACAGGTGTCATTTTTCAAATACCCTCTGAAACATGTTTTCACAGTTGCATTGTGAAATCACCTTTCAGACAGGATTAAATAAAAATTCCTCCTGTCTTGTTCATAAAGTGAAGTCATAAAAAACTGTGTTGGAAGTTTGGGGTCAAAATGTTGAAGCCTACTGAAAATGGCATATTGCCTCACAGCTGTCCTATCCTGTGTACATACATTGACAAATTGTAACAAGCATTTGTCAGTGCAGAATGTTGTCTAGCTGCCATTGGCAGTGCAGGAGTTAGAGAGATGCAGCATAGGAGTGGCAGTCAAGTATTGAACTGATGCCAACCCACCCCCACCCTGCAGAGAGTGAGAGGCATTAGGGTGTCCCTGTGGGTGTTTGTTAGTGCAGGGCGGAAAAACATGCTGGGCAGGATGTGAAAAATGACAGCTGCACAGTTCATAAGGAGGTGTAATTAAATGCCAGTGCTGAAAATGTGGCATACAAATATATGGAATTTGCAGAGTTGCAAGGGTGCGTGGGAAATATGCAAGGCACGCTTGCAGCACTGCCAGTTTGTGGGCGTTAGGCACCGAATTTTCAACATAGGCATTTTAGCACCTCTGCTCATGTACAGTGTCACTGTCATTTCCTGAAAGTGTCCCAAGAAGTGATTTTGCACAGCGACCACGCTATTCTGCGCTGGAAGTGCGGAAACACATTTTGGGAAGGATATGTGAAGTGACAGCTGTACTGTTCATCAAGAGGTGTGTAAAAATGGCAATGGTGAAAATCCAGAGTGAAAATATCACATATGCACGACGGTACGAGCATGCGTGCAATCTGCCAACGCACACTCGTAACACAGTCATTTAATGGAGTATCAGCTCCAAGATTTCAACATAGGCATTCTAGGAACTCTGCTCATGAACTGTGTCACTGTCATTTTCATAATCTGGCCCAAACACTGATTTCCCACAGCGACTGCGCAATTGTGCGCCGGAAGTGCAGAAACACATTTCGGGCAGGATGTGGAAAATGACAGCTGTACTGTTCACAAGGAGGTGCACAAAAATGCCAATGCTGAAAATATGGCATTAAAATATTGTGAATGCGTGAAGTTACGAGCCTGCATAGCAACTGCGCAATGCACGCTCATAAAACAGGCATTTGTTGGATTTTCCACCAAATTTGGAACATAGGCTTTTTGAGAGGCCACCTCATGAACACTAGCACTGTCATTTCGTTAATGGGTCCCGAAAGGTGATTTCGTGCAGTGACTGCGAAATCACCTTCCGAGGCTGATTAACACCATGACAGTGACAGAATTCATGAGGAGGGGCCCCAAAAACCCCATGTTGAAAATTTGGTGCCAAAATTCCAAGAAATGCCTGAGATATGCAGCAAAGTTGAAAAAACCCTATTCATTGCATTATACAGCTTACCGGCATTTCCTCAGTTCGTGATCGGCTTTGAAGAGTGCAGATGTGTTCCCGGTCCAGTGAAGATCGTCGCGCCGGAGTCCGGAGGTAAGTATGGGGTGAGGGGAGGCAGGGTGCGAGTGGGTGGGGGGAGGGGATCTAGACTACGAGGGATGGTTTCATTTTCCAGGTGAAAAAAAAAGAAAACCATCGCGACAGTTTTCCCATTGCAGGGCATTTGAGTACGCTGGGGTGGGCTCCCAGCATGCCACCTAAGTGGGTTTTGTGGGGGTGTCAGTAGCCGACAGAGTTGGGCACCCTCATCGACACACAACACGTAAATGCCGGTGAGGATTGGGCACCCCGCCGCAAACAAAAAGGGAGGGAGCGCGAGCCGAGGGGATTGGGCACCCTCGGCATTCAACAGTTGGGGGTGATGCTGACGGGAGTGGGCTCCCGTCAGCGGCAAAGAAAACGGGGTGGGCGTGAGCCGAGGGATTAGGCACCTCGGCATTCCACATTTGTGGGGGATGCACACACAAACACGGGGGGTTGCCAACAGGGGATTGGGGCACCTGATGTCAACAAAGGTGAGGCGGTCATTTGGCTTCATTACGGCCATAATGGCGTGAAAGACGTTGGCAAAGGACCGCTGCATATGACGCATTGCAGGACCTTTGCTTTGATGTGCTTGCCCCATTATGTATGCATGGTGTGGCAGTGGCATGCAGACTGATTGGGGAATGAGGGATGCACCTACTGATGCGTGCCCTGCATTCGCCCAACAGCAGCCGTGCCCCCAAGACCCGCACTGTCGCAAGATGTTGCATGCGCATGCGCGCAAGCCAACATCAAAATGGGTGAACACAGTACAGTCAATGGTGAGACCCCATCTAGAGTGCTGTGTCCAGTTCTAGAGGCTGCATCTCCATAAGGAAATAGGGTAGAAGCAGTTCAGAGAAGGGAAAAAAAATGGTGCATGGTCTGCACCAAAAGTCATATGAGGAGAGACTGAAGGACTTCAATATGTATACCCTGGAGGAGAAGAGAGAGAGTTGAATATAACAGAGACCTTCAAATATCTCAAGGGCATAAATAAGGTACAAGAGGGTAGCATCTTTCAAAAAAAGAGATGTTCTAGAACAAATGGACATGTCATGAGGCTGGAAGGGGTAGACTAAGGGGTAACATGAGGAAGTGTTTCTTCATGAAAAGGGTGGTGGATGCATGAAACAGCTTTCCAGTGGAGGTGGTGGGGGCTAACTCAATAGGGGAATGCAAAAATGCATGGGGTAGGCATAGGGGAACCCTAGCGATAGGAAAGAGAATAAAGGCAGAGATTAAGTAGGGCCTGTGGTTTCTGCAGCAGGTAGGGAAAATGGGCAGACTGGGTGGGTCTAGCAGTCCTTATCTGCCATCATTTTCTATGTTTCTGTGCTTCTATGTTTCTATGTAAACACAGGACCACCACTGAAACTGAGATGTTGCATCTCTGCTGTGCTATCCTGGGTACATACAGTCTAAAATGTGTAAAAGCAGGACACCACTGAAAATGAGATATTTCATCTCAGCTGGTCCATCTGGGTAAATATATAATAAAAATGTGTAAAATCAGGACCCTAGCAGAACCCCACTAAATTGTGCATATATACTGTCCTATCCTGTGAAAAATACTGGACCCCACTGAAAATGACAAATTGCCTCTCAGCTGGGCTATCCTGGGTAGATACATTACAAAAATGGATAATAGCAGGGCCCCATCGAAAATTAGATATTGCACCTCCACTGTGTTATCCCAGGAAATACAGTGTAAAAATGGGTAAAAGCAGGACCTCACTGAAAACAAGATATCACATCTGAGCTGTGCAGGCCTGGATAAATATAGTGTAAAAATGCATCAAAGCAGGACCCCATTGACAATGATATATTGCATCTTGTAAATATGTAGTAAAAATCTGTACAGTCAGGACCCGAGTACAGTACTGTATAAAGTACATCTGTAATTGTAAGCATAAATGGGTCTTTGAAAAAATAAACTTGCAAAAGTGACATGACTGCTATACTAAGGTATGTATATACAGTACAGTACTAAAAGAAATAACAAAAAGCCACAAAGATTAACAAACATAACAACATAAAACAAACAACAGCAGCCTTGTTGGCACCAGCCAAGTCTTTTGTTAAATTATTATTTTCTTTATCTTTTCCACAACACAAACAGGGAGCTGACATTTGGTGGCAAACACCACTTTATCGAGACTACAGTGATATATGTTCAGATGATGCAGTTTACAGTACTAGACCTTCCCTCCGTTTAAATAACATGCACTCCAAAGCAAAGAAAAGGCTACAGCGTGCAGAAGAGAAGCCAGCATTGGCTCACTGCATTGGTAGAAAAGATAAAAATAAAATAATTTCTGTCAGCAACATCAATTTGTTGTCTTTGCAGTTTGACTCTCTGCGTATCATGCTGTCTTCTTGCTTAAATAAAGGATTTTTTGAGATCTGTAAATGATTCACATGGAACAGGCATTGAGAGCATACAGAGAAGTGAGTGATGCTCTCTTTTTGTAAAAAAAAAAAAAAAAAAATTAAAAAATTAGGAGGGATTAGGGGTTGCCTGATGGCCCCATGGGTATTAGTATGCACTCTCGTGCTGGTGACTCGAGTTTGGAAGTACGCTCGGGATGCTGGCTGGCTGGCCCGAGGGCTGGAAAGACACTGCCAATTGGCAGTGCTCCCAGCCCAGAGAGGGAGGATGTCATGTTCCACTGTGGTGACTCCCTGTGGTGGGCAGTGAGGACTGCAGGGATCCACAGTATGGTGAGGCTGACAAAGGGCAGCACCAGATGTCGGGGGGGTGGGCAGGACTGACAAACATGGTGCAAAAAACTTGACATGAGGCAGGACTCGTGAAGCCCTGCCTGCTCGACCTCTGCTTGCACCATCACTGCTGTGCCTGCAAAGAATCTGGATTATGGTTCTGGAGGTAAGGACGGCCTACCCACTCCTGGACCCGCCACGGTGGGGGCATGGCTTGGGGGATATCTCTCTTGGCAGGTAGCTCGGGGAGATGGGGCCAGCAGGGGCTTAGCAGGGTCAGGGCTGAGAAGCCACCAGCTACTGAAGGGGGGGGGGGTGTAGAAGAACTTCTATTAAAAAATTACAAGTTGTTGAACTTTCTATTTCTGTAAAGAGTTTGAAATTTTTTACAACCAAGACATGTTCTCCCTAACTAAGCAATACTGCATTTTTTTTTCAAAACAAGAGCAGGCATCCTGAAACCAACCACTTTCCTAAAGGACATTAGCTTAAAATCAAAGTCAGGCAGTTATCCTTTTTTTAAATTCGCCATGCACATATGTGCAGCGAACTTCTTACGGTAGAGTAGAGTGACTTTTGAGAGGTGTGTCACTTGAAAGGAAAAAGCTGCACCAATCATAATGTGGCTTTTTCTTGTCATCTGCAGGACACCGCCTTTAAACAGCAGTTATGTGTCCTGATCAGCCAGGCTGATGTGACGTCCCCCCCAATCCCATCTGTCTCTTCCCTCACTGGTGCACCAAGACATGCAGTGATTTGTGTGCCGCTTTACTCCCTGGTCCTGAGTGGCCACCGAGTGCTTCTACCAGCCCCATTATCTGTTGGCCTTGATTGGGGGCCCAGCGGAGCATTACAGTAAAGCCGCATGCTGCAGAAAGGTTGCCGATCGCCATGCAGCTCAATGTGTGAGCTGCTGCGGTTGGCTCCTCATGGCCTCAGTCTCCCTCTCGCATTGCTGAAAACTGCCCCTGTTTTTTTTTATGTTGTTCCCCCCGAAACAATCCTACCTATAAGCAACCGGCTCCTTACATCTGTTGCTCCATTACCCCCCTCCACATGACCCTCGCAAGGGTGGCCACCAAGTGCTCCTGACAGCCTCATTATCTGTTGGCCTTGATTGGGGTCTGGCAGAGCATAACAATAAAGCCGAAAAAGAAAACCACCCCCCGACATATTTATTCTTTTTTTTTAAACCTGTAAAAAAGAAAACGGTCCCTTGTCATCTCTCCCATCCCCGCCTCCCCCATCCTGACCCTCCCTCTGGGCACCCACCTCCGCGCACCCCACCTTACCTCATATTTACCACCGGAGGTCAAGAGCTGTCGTTTTCTCTGGACCAGAACACGTCTGCACTCTGAAAAGCCCAAACGCAAACTGAACAATCAAGGTAAGTACTGTATAATGGCAGTCAATGGTGGTTTCAACATATATTGATATCTCAGCCATTTTTTGAGATGTTTGCACCAAATTTTCAACATGGGGTTCTTGGGACCCCACCTCATGAACACTGTCACTGTCATTTCGTTACTTAGTCCCGAAAGGTGATTTCGCAGTTACTGTGGGGTATCACCTTTCAGGACTGATTAACGAAACGACAGTGCCACTGTTCATGAGGTGGGGTCCCAAAAAGCACATGGTAAAAATTTGGTGTAAAAACACTGAAAAATGGCCGAGTTATGTGCGCTTGTTTAAAATATTTTTATGCATGGACAGAACTTTGGTTATTTTTAATGTTTTGACTCCAAATTTTCAGCATAGCCATCGTTTCACACCACCTCATGAACAGTAAAGTTGTAATTTTTCACATCCTGCCCGAAATGTATTTTTGTACCTGTGACGAGGAAATTTTATTTATTTATTTATTGAAATGTTTCACCAGGAAAGGCACACTGAGCATCCAGCAGTCACTGCAAAAAATCACCATTCAGAATAGAGTATCGAAATGACGGTGCTGCTGTTCATGAGGTGGGGTCCCAAAAAGCCCATGTTGGAAATTTGGAGCAAAAATAGCAACAAATGCCCAAATTACGTGCGCTTATTTAAATTTTGTTATGCATGAGTGTAACTTGGCCAATTTTTAATATTATCACTCCAAATTTTCAACATAGCCATTTTTCCACTCTGCCTCATGAACAGTATAGCTGTTATTTCTCACATTCTGCCCTGAACATGTTCTTGCACCTGTGGCATGGAATGGTGCAGTTGCTGCATGAAACCACCTTTCGGGATTTATTTATTTTTTTGCTTTTGTTAACCAGGTAAGCACATTAGACAGCCAAGTGCCTATTTTCAGGTGCGAAACAAAATGATAGCACCATTGTTCATGAAGCAGGGTCCCAAAAAGCCCAGGTTGAAAATTTGGAGAAAAAATACCAACAAAAGACAGAGTTACGTGCACTCATTGAAATTGTCCTACGCACATGAGTAACTTTGCCAATTTTTTATATTTTGACTCCAAATTTTCAACCTAACCATTTCTTCACACAACTTCATGTACAATACACCTTTCATTTCACACATCCTGCCCAAAATGAGTTTCCACACCTGTGGCGCGGAATGGCGTTTTGCCACTGATTAAGAAATCTTCACTTATGGGGTTTATGAGGTATGATGATAAGAAGACTATGTTGAAAATTTGGGGTCAAAATGTGAAAAAAATACAAAGGGTGCATTGGTAGGGGTGTCATCAGCAGAAGGAGTGAGGTAGTGATGCCATTACATAAAACCCTGGTCAGGTCTAACAGCGGGTATATCATGTCAGATGAATCTGATAACTTCTTTTGCCACGCAGTCAAAGAAATCTAATCAGGGTGTGGATGTCACCTATCTCAATTTCAGCAAGGTCTTCAACATTGTCTCACATAAGAGGCTTGCTAACAAGATGGTAGTCTCGGCATGGTAGACAAGGTGGTGAACTGGGTTAGGTACTGGCTAGCAGACAGGAGACAGAGGGTGGTGGTAAATAGGGTACAATCTGGGGAGGGGTGTGACCAGCGGGATACTGCAGGAATCAGTCCTTGGGACAGCCCTGTTCAATGTCTTCATTAGTGACATTGCAGGGGGTGGGAAGGAAAGGTCTGCCTGTTTGCAGATGACACCAAGATCTGAAACAGGGTGGATACTCTGGAAGGGGTGGAGAAAATGAGAAAGGACCTAGACAGGCTTGAGAAATGGTCTGGGGAGTAGCAACTGAGGTTTAAATCAAAGAAGTGCAAAATTATGCACCTGGGGCATAGAAACCCTAGGGAGAGCTACAGGATGGGGTGGGGGCAGTTGCTGACAGTCAACAAGGAACAAAGGGGCCTTGGGTTTATAATTTCACATGACTTGAAAATGTTAAAGCAGACTACAAAGGCAGTGGGAAGGGCCAGTGGCATGCTGGGGTGCATAACAAGGGTATCACCAGCAGAAGGAGGGAGGTAGTGATGATGTTATATAAAACCCTGGTTAATCCTCACATGAAGTACTGTGTGCAGTTCTGGAGGCCGCACCTTCAAAATGGCATAAACAGGCTGGAGATGGTCCACTGATGAGCGAATAATATGGTACAGGTCTTGCACCACAAAACAAACAAGCAGATATTAAGGGACTGCAATATGTACTTGCTGGAAGAGAGGAGGTAGACAGGAGACATGATAGACACATTCAAGTACATCAAGGGAATAAATAAGGTGCAAGGGGAAGATATCTTCCAATACAGGAGGAGCACAAGAATGAGGGGGCAGGACATGAAACTAAAAGGTGGCATGCTAAGAGAGAATATGAGGATGCTTTTCTTCACAGAGATGGTGGTGGACACAAGGAATAATCTGCTGCAGGAGGTGGTGGGAGTTAAACATGCATGGGTCAGGCACGGGAGAACCATAGAAGTACAGCTGAGGGAGGGTCAGAAGCCATAGTCAAGTACACAGCATACGGTCAGACTGGATTGGCCTACTGGTCCTTATCCGCCAACAATTTCTATGTTTCAGCCTCTGGCAGCCATGTTCATAGAGTCACTCAGCACAGGAGTGGTGCCAGAGGATTGGAAGAGGGCACATGTGGTCCCCCTACACAAATCCCGCAGTATGGAGGAGGGAGGAAACTATAGACCAGTCAGCCTCGCAACAGTAGTGGTGAAGATTATGCATGCACTGCTTTAAGAAAGGATAATGGAACATTTACAAGCCTTCAGTGCCCAGGGCCCTAGGTAGCATGGATTCACAGTGGATAGGTTGTGTCGCACGAATCTGACCGGATGATGAAGGAAGTAAATGGGGGGGGGGGGGGCTGTGGATGTCACCTATCTCGATTTCAGCAAGACCTTCAACACCATCTCACATAGGAGGCTTATTAATAAGATGGGTAATCTGGGCATAGGACAGAAGGTGGTGAACTGGGTTAGGAACTGGCTAACAGACATGAGACAGAGGGTGGTGGTAAATAGGGTACAATCTGGGTAGAGGGGATGACCAGCGGGAGGCAGGGGTGTCACCAGCAGAAGGAGGGAGGTAGTGATGCTGTTATCTAAAACCCTGTTCAGGCCTAACAGTGGGTAGGTCATGTCAGATAAATCTGATGGATTTCTTTGACTGGCTGACAAAGGAAGTTAATGGGGGGGGGGCGTGGAAGTTGCCTACCTCAGTTTCAGCAAGGTCTTGGACACCATCTCACATAACAGTCTTGTTAACAAGATGGTAGTCTGGGCATGGTAGACAAGGTGAAGAACTGGGTTAGGAACTGGCTAACAGACAGGAGACAGAGGGTGGTGGTAAATAGGGTACAATCTGGGGAGGGGGAGTGACCAGCGGGGTACACAAGAATCAGTCCTTGGGACAGTCCTGTTCAGTGTCTTCATTAGTGACATTGCAGAGATCTGGAAGGAAAGGTCTATCTGTTTGCAGATGATAGCAAGATTTGCAACAGGGTGGATACTCCGGAAGGGGTGGAGAAAATGAGAAAGGAACTAGGCAGGCTTGAGAAATAGTCTGAGGAGTGGCAACTGAGTTTTAAATGAAAGAAGTGCAAAATTATGCACCTGGGGCATAGAAACCCTGGGGAGAGCTACAGGATGGGGGGCAGTTGCTGACAGTCAACAAGGGACAAAGGAATCTGGGGGTTATAATTTCACATGACTTTAAAATGTCAAAGCTGACTACGAGGGCAGCGGGGAGGGCCAGTGGCATGCTGGGGTGCATAACAGGGGTACCACCAGCAGAAGGAGGGAGGTAGTGATGACATTATATAAAACCCTGGTCAGGCCTCACATGGAGTGCTGTGTGCAGTTCTGGAGGCAGCACCTTCAAAGGGGCATAAACAGGCTGGTGATGGTCCAGAGAAGGGCGACTAAGATGGTACAGGTCTTGCACCACAAAACAAATAAGCAGAGATTAAGGGACCGCAATATGTACTCGCTGGAGGAGAGGAAGTAGACAGGAGGCATGATAGAGACATTCAAGTACCTCAGGGGTATAAACAAGGTGCAGGGGGAAAGAATGAGGGGGTAGGACATGAAACTGGAAGGTGGCAGGCTAAGACGGAATATGAGGATGCTTTACTTCACAGACAGGGTGGTGGACACATGGAATGTTCTGCCACCGGAGGTGGTAAGAGTGAGAACTGTGGCAGGAGTTAAAAATGTATGGGACAGGCATGGGAGAACCATAGAGGTACAGCTGAAGGAGGGTCAGAAGCCATAGTCAAGTACATGGCTTATGGTCAGACTTGATTGGCCTAATGGTCCTTATCTGCTGGCAATTTCTATGTTTCAACCTCTGGCATGGCAGCCATGTTCACGGAGTCAATGTGGTGGCAGTGACCATCAATACCAATACCAATACCAATGGTGAACTTTCAGTATTGACAAATGCTTGTTACATCTGAGAACATTCCATTCCCATAGTGACACAATTAATTTCCCCAGTTTGTGCAAAAATTAAGTTTCTTCACTTCGACTGCCGGAAGAACTCAGCTGCTTCAGATTCATGGCCACTTTAACCAGTAGCAACCTGCTCACTAATTACTATGCACTCTAGTTTTATTTGTTTTCATTTCAGCAATGTGAGAAGAATGATGCCAATGCGTGTACTCTAAACAATCAAAAATATGTGCAGTGTGTTGTGCTTGGGGGAGTCAGATGGTAAGACAAGTTGCGCCTGCAATGGGACTCTGAACTGCCTGACCCAATGAAGACATTTAGTCAGTGCAGCACCTGAGCTGGTTTGTGCAGACTGGACTGGAATTCCACAGACCAGATCAGTTCACATTCCCCGAGTGATGGCTCATGCCAGGAGTGTGTTTGAGTCAATCACTGTATGCTGCCATAGAGGAAGTAGGGCTCCAGTCTGCTGTAGACATGTATACAGATTCCTATCTGCTGCAGGAGTCGTCTTTTGAATGTAAACAGAAGCAGAAGCTCCGAAATTTACTACAAAGAGGCTGGAGTTTAAGAGCTTATTGTAGACACAGACTTGGCATACAACAACACACCCTGCCTTGTGAAGGTTCTTTTCCTTCTTTGTTTTCACTGTCCTCGAGAATTCCTAGAACTGCAAATCCTCTTGCAGCACTTCTGGCATTGCCAAGCCTCTCTTGCAGATAGAGAATGACTGTCTATGAGGCACTAGTCACTTCATCAGACCAGGCTTTCCCCTGACCTCTCATCTAAGCACAGCACTCAGTCAGCAGAAACCTTGACCACAGGATCATGTTCTGTAATTACTTGGGTATTACACTGCTTTGCATGTTTGTTTCATTCTGCTGCAAGGCACCACCAGTTTCTGTGTTCTTGGAACGCTCAGAACATACAGGAACTACACCTCCAGTTCGTGTCCTTCAAGGAGGAGGAGGAGGAGGTTAACTTAGTTGATCCACTTGATTAAAGCAGTCTCAACATGTAGAGAAAATCCCCACTTTAGTGGTACTGTGCTGTAGTATACCTGATCAATTTTCGAATAGTTACAGTAAATGATGGTACATGGACGTGGTATATGGGGGGATTTGGTTCCATAGCCAAATTCAGTTTTTCAGGTACTTCTCAAACTCTGAAACACTGAGAGAGTCACAATGTCATTCATATGTGTAAACCCCCTACAAATGGGGGTTCCCAAAAGGGCTTCCGTGAGCTTACCCAAATGCTCGTTGCCAGACTGGTGTCCTGCGTTTAGCGCTTAGAAGTATTGCCCGTGAGTGCCTGTGTAGCCTCCGTGTACTGTTCCTTTAAGGGCTGCCTGTTTGCAGTCATAATTAATCAAAAGGGGGGACTGTGTGTTTCCATGCCCGAGTCTTGCCTGGGCTGCTGAATACTCGCTCCGGTTCTGCCATCGCTAACTGTGCAGAGGGAGCCCTGCTAAAAGATGTGGCCAAATGCTGGTGATCATTTAGAGTAATAATTATAATGTGGTTTGTTCGAACCTGCCTTATTTGCAGCAAGGATTGTTCAGTTAGCTCCACCATTTTGGTCCCGAACTGCCAAATTGGACCAATCAGTGTGTGAGGACTCTAAAATGGAGCTTATTAACATGGGACAGTGTGGATTACCAGTTGGGACTTGTAGTTTTGGACTGTTGGCACCTTTTGCACCAAAAGGGGGAGCTATTACTGTGACTGACAGCAGGACCCACCAATCGGACCTTTTGGATCCAAGGGAAAAACCCCGAGCTGTCTGCTGGCAAGCCAGACTGAAGTTGGGAGTCAAGGGGGAGAGACCGCTTGTGATAGCCAAACAAGCGTGTCGTAGTTCGAGTGGGAGAACTGTGCCAAGGCCCATTTAACGGCCTGCATTTCGGCTTGTAGTGTGGAGGGGGTGAGAGGAAAGGAGCATGTTTCAGATTGATTCCGAGTCTGGAGAATCCCAGCAAGTAACTAGAAAGAGACCAGGTTGCACCTATAGAAGACCAAAGATCTTGCTAAATGCGATCGGCCTGTCAGGAACTTCAGTTACCTCAGAGCTTCCGGGTGTTAGCAGTGACTTTGCGATCGGGATCGAGGAGCATCTGCCTGGTAAAGAAATCCTTTGTACATATAAATGTGCTGAGGGCTGGCAGTTGTGCCCAGCTCAAATTGGACTGAATCCGCTGCTGCCTAATGCAGCTAGTCCCTGCCACGAGGGCTCTGTCACCCTACCCTGCTGCACAGTGAAGAACCGTCGACGCAAGACTTGCTAGGGGATCAGCCCTGGCTCCAGGCCTGAACAGGAACGATGTGGTGGCGCATCATGTGGGCCCTGCTTTTTCTGGCAATCCAGAGTCATCATCTACTGCATCCACCATTGTCCATCCTGTGTCCAGTTTTGGGTATTGTGAGTAATCATCAGGGTAGCTCCCTGCAACAAATAGCTGAATCAAAAGTGTGTCACTTGATTGCTTGTTATTTCTCTTCTTTTGCATAAACTGAGCCCTCCGGCTCCAGATTACAATTAGGTGTGGTGCATGTTATTTTTGTCCTTCACAGGGCCCCAACCAGCTGCAACGCTGGCCTACCCCGGGCAACGGTCCTGGCTAGCCCATCTTCCATCCCCCTGGGTACCCAGAGAGTGTAACTGTTTCAGGGACTTTACGTGCCTACACTGTAGAGTAAATGATAGATTATTCCAACTAATTACCCTGATTGTGCCCTTCCCGTGTTACTACCCCCTGAATAAATCAGATCTACTTTTTTCTGCAATTTACATGGACTGTGGTGTCAGTTTATGCTTAGAATATTGCACTGTTGCCTGTTGTCTTGCCTGACCTTGTTTTACAGGGGATCCCCAGAGTCAAGCTGAAGAAGTCAGTCCTGGGGGTAAGTGCCAAATATATGTGTATGTGCAAAACATATCAGGGGTATTGTGAAGGTAAACATTGTGTATTGCATGGGCCACTAGTAGGAGACAAGGGGGTCACAGTTTCCCAGAGGGCTGTGGCTTGGTTAGTTTGACCCATACGAACCCTGACCTTTGGGTGGAGGTACCCGTCACTGAACCTAGGCCCCTTAACCTGCTACTAGCCAAGCAGGCAGGGGTAGTAGCCCTTGGGATAGCACCACCTAGGGGTTACATCTGCTACTTTTAGTTCCTATGGAGAAAATGTTTGCATGAAATCTCCCAGGTGTGTCTGCTTCTTGATCTAGATAGTACTGGTGGGAGTATTACAGCCATTTGACTGTTTCAGCACTAACACTAGTTTTTAGACAGGGACAGATAATGTCATAGAAAGGAACAACAATGGTTTCAAGCCTAAACCACTACTAATTAGACATACAGTGGCTGCTTCTCAAATGCATTGTTATGGGTTACAAAACAGGGCACAGAGAGGCACCTCTTTGGGACAACCAATTAAAATTGCTTTTTAAAAAACTGAACTTATGGGTCGTTGGGAGAAGTTCCCACAGGCCATCAGTCCACATATAAATGAGGCATTCCAGCTGTTACTGTGCACAGACTGGGACTGTGCCCAGTGTAACAGCACATGCTAATAAGTCATGACGATTTGCGCAATGCACAGTGCCAGTTATAGACATGCTTGGGAGTGAGCACCGTGCATATTAGCCCTCCACCCATCTGGTACATACCCGAGGCCCATTTGTCGGCCATGTTCAGTATTCATCTTTCCATCCCTCATTATCTTCTATGGCAGTCCAGTGGCTCTTCCCAGACCCCAGCCCAAACAGTCCCTGGAGTTCAGTGGACACCTCCCACCCAAACCCCAGCCCCAAACAGTCCCTGGTAGTCCAGCGGATCCCCTCAGCTCTGTTTTTTTAATTTTTTTTTTTTATTTAGGGATTCGGATCATACCTTTGAGCTCAGAGCTCTTTTACAAAGGTTCCACGTCAAACAGTGATAATGACAGCAATAACAAACAGTTCACATACAATATTCGAATGGTAGGTAGCTAGTATACAATAAGGTTACAATGTCATTCATAGTACCAATGGTGATTGTACAGCATCAAGAGCATTCAGCTAGGGTAAAGGACAGTGTTTATATGTAGCGAAGGAGATAAAGAGGTGTGACGCCTAGTGTGAGAGTCCAAGGAGGAGTCAAGGTGGGGGGGGAGAGTAGGCGGCCAAAAGAAGTGGCTTTGTCTAGGAGGTTGGGAGGTAGTGGTAGTAGGCTGGTTTTAAGGTTGATCCAGTGGGAGAAAAGGCACAGGGGGAGAGGAAGACAGAGGGATAGGGCAAGAGGGAAGAGTGGGGGTTAAAGGAAGGGGAAGGAGAATGTGGATGAGTGAGCATTATGGGTGTTAGAGTCCTAGTGGCAGTCACAAACTGTCCTAGTAAGAAGATGTTGCCTTAGGCCATTTTTGAATTGCGAGATGCATTGGGAGTTTAGAATGTGCACTGGGATTTCATTGAGCCATTGGGGGGCCCTATAGCTGAAAGTAAGCTGTCCCTGCACAGTTCGATGGAAAGGTGTTGATAGGGCCCCCCTCATCCTGCCTCTGGTGGTATAGCTGGTAGTACTTGATGTTAGAATGCTAGAAATGCATGGGGCGGTTTTACCCATTAGTGCCTTTTTTCCAAGGAGACATGTTTGGAATATAATCCTGTTTTTTAGTGGCAGCCAGTTGGTCTCCTCGTATAAGGAGCAGGTGTAGGTATTTCAATCTGCAGCCATTGTGAGCCTACATGCCTTGTTGAGGGCAATGTGAATCCTTTTTAGTGCAGTGTCTGTTGCTGCGCCGTAGACCACCAATCCATAGTCGATGGTAGAAAGGATGGAGCTGGAGACTGAGAGACAGAGGGCCTCTGGAGTGAGATACTTTTTATGCTTATGTAGTACACCTAGCTTGGTGTTCACTGCCTTTACCACTGAGTTGATGTGTTGGGTGAAGGTGAGGCAGTCATCAACGGTGACCCACTGGTACTTGAAGGTCTGAACTTGTTCCAGTGGCTCACTGACTTTATTGGAGATGGTGAGGGGAGGGAGCTTATTTTTGTGCTGTGGGCTGGCTGTGAGCATCACCTTAGTTTTTTTGTAGTTTAATAGATGTTTATGGCTACAGAACCAGTCTTCCAGCTTGTAGAAGGATGCCTGCAGCTCAGAGTGGAGGGAGACTATTGATGAACTGCTGGTGAGAAGCACAGCGTCATCTGCGTAAAGTATCAGTTTAGTGTCACAGACTTCAGGAAGATTATTTAAGAAGAGGCTGAATAGTAAGGGCCCCAGTATTGACCCCTGTGGGACCCCTAAAGATACCTCATTGGAGCTAGATACTGTGTGCCCAATGTTTACACGTTGGCTTCTGTGTGTTAGGTAGTCCTTGAACCAGCAGACAACATTGGTTGCAACCCCCAGGTTCTGTAGTTGAGTCAGGAGAAGAGAGTGACTGACAGTGTCGAGGGATTTGGTGAGGTCTATGAAGACTGACCTCACCAGCTTTCCTTCATCTAGTGCCTTGTGCGAGTAGTCAGTGTGGTCCAGCAAAGCTGTGGCGGTACTATGATTCTGCCTGAAGCCATGTTGGCTGGGACATAACAGGTTGTATTTGTTGAGGTAATCTGTGAGTTGGGTGGCCACAATCTTTTCCAGGGCTTTAGATAAGTGAGACAGGATGGATATTGGCCTATAATTGGTGGTGCATGCCATATCACCGTTCTTGTGCACCAGTGTCACGAGAGCCTGTTTCCAGATCCCAGGGAATTGTGCAAGAGCCAGCGATTTGTTAAATAGTTTTGTAACTGGCACGATGATGACATCCATTGTTAGGGAAAGGAGTTTCATATTGATTCCATCACTCCCCATTCTGGTCTTGCCTAGTATATTTTTTATGTGTTTGTAAGCCTCCTTCACTGACACTTTTTTGAAGTAGAAGACAGGGATTGAGCCCCCTTGAGGCGTGTGGTTGCTTTGTTCCCCAGCAGGGTGCAGGTAGTCGGGGGGTAGCACTCCTGTCAGGTCAGTAAACGATGTGTTGAGAGAATCCGCGATGTGCCGAGGGTCAGTAATCGTGACGTTGTTAATGCTGAGTGAGTGGGGGATCTTCTTCTCATCCTTCCCAAGAAAGTTTTTGATGTTCTCCCAAAAACTCTTCCCATTGCCCCAAGTTTTATTAAGCTGCTCCTTGTGGAAGTTGGCCTTTGCTTGGTGGATAAGGTCGGTGCAGTGGTTTCTTGTAGCTCTATAGCATTGGAAGTTGTGTTTGCTGTGAGAGGACCTGGATTTTTCCCAGAGGTTGTCCCTTTCCTTCATCTGGGAGAAGAGATCCCCTGTGATCCAAACCATTAACTTGACCCCGAATTTTTCTTTTCCTCAGTGGTGCAAAGATATCACAAATCTTGTTGAAGCCCTCTTTAAAGAAACTTAGGGCCTGGTCAATATTAGACACATGATCGATGGGGAACCAGTCATACTGGGAGAGGGCAGAGGAGAGGGCCCCAAGCTTGCCCTTCCCCAAGACCCTACTATTAATTATGATAGGCAGGGGCTTGCTCAATTTGTTTGACCATGTGAAAGTGACTGGGGAGTGATCACTTAAGGTGTCAGGCAGGACCTTAAAGGAGAAGACTCCTGTATATGTATGATTTGGATATATCTGATGTATTTATTATACATTACATCAAGTACTGTACATATGTCAATAAGAGATCAGCCATTTCTTCTGTTGCAGCACATATCTAGAGTTTGAGGCTCTGTCACAAGGTAGTAAAATGTCAAGCAAGCCTCCATTTACATGCAAATGAGTCACTTGTAATACAGCCCATCCCATTCCTTGATGTCACTGCAGCAACAGTGCAGGACAAAACATAAGGGTATCAACGCTGTCTAGCCTGATTTTAGTTTGTTTGCAATGGCTTAAGGCAGTTCTGTCATGCAACTCACACAGGGAGTGGTACTTGTAGCCTTAATACTGCATGTGTAGGGCAAATAATACATCTCATAGTATTGCATTCACAGGAAACAAAAGCTGTTTCCCCTGTACTGCTCATTTCTCTCTGTGAGACAGTTGTAACATGTTGTGGAAAGCAGTAGACTGAATCAGTCAATCAACCAATCAATCAATCAATCAATCAATCGAGTAGTCAATCAGTCACTCTGTATTGAACCAGCTGAACACCCTTGAGAAGATTCGTTACAAGATGAGCCTGGGCAGTTTACCAAAGGATCACACAAGACTGACTTATACACATCCCCTTTCAGCAGCCTGAAAGTGGAGAGCTAGATCATTTACTTTATAAAGTTTATTGTTTTACATTTCAAATGCTCCTTAAATCTGAGTTTCTGACTGGAAATACCAAGACACAGAATGCATATGACATGGGAGGAGTGAGCCAAGCAAATACAGAGCACTACAAACACTGAGACTGATTAATTTCTTTACCTACAACAGCTGAGGTGTAGCATCTGATTTGTGAGGGACATCCTACTTCAAATGCTGGCATTACAAGGGGGGCTACCACAGCTTATCTTTAGTACCTTGAAAGTGAAGTGTTGTAGCTCTACATCACTGCTAGTGATTTATAATGGGAATTGGGGCACTTTTAAAGTCATGGACCTGAGGGACCATCACAGTTTCTAAGGAGGTTAGGGGAACTTCTTAAGGGCTAGAGAGTAAGGAACTCTAGTAGGATTTGAACCAGAGTCCCCCAGTACTTGTGCCTGTGCTTTCCTGGCAACCTATTCCTTGTCATAGCTGAATTCTTTATTGCCTTACTGTAGCCATCCAAAAACTGACTGCCTAGTTACAAAGGGAAAGGGGCCTATTTGCAAGATTGTTTCTCACTGCTGGTGTCAATCAAAACAGAGAATGTTAACACACACACACACACCATAATACAACAGCTGCATAATACCACTTAAAACTCTTATTGTACCCAGAGTCATTTATTGGGTAAACTGTTTTTGCTAACAGAAACAGTAACACAACACATACAGGCACTTCCTTATATGAATACTGTATATGCTCTCAGATCAGTGCTGCATCACACTTACATGGTCCTAGTCCCTATTAGACCTGCACTTCAGGATGTGCACAACATTTAAAGAGTTCCCCCATTACTCAAGTGGGGAACCAAACATTGTGGGTTTGGTCTACTGGTGGAACTGCATTTAGTGCAGTACCATTATCTGTTGCTCTGATTACATCATCCTCCAGCAACATTGATGGTAAAATGGAGGACAAACACATTGATAACTTTTGGGGGCTGTATATTTTTATTTATAATCTAGATCTGGAAAGCAATAGGACTGCTGGCAACTGGAGGAGGCACACAACAGTTACACATAAGGAGTTGGGAAAATATTGGTGTGGAACTGTGGGAGACTTCCCCTTTAAGTTCAGAGATCCGAGAAGGGTAACTCGAGAGGAACTAATTGAGGAGGGTGTCTTTTCCTGTTTTGTGGTTCCGCCTTGGTGGGCTGTCTACAAGTTGGGTCAGATTGGAAGTAGCGATCATGTCCTTGAAAGGCGTAGATTCCCTGCCCTCCCAGTTGATGTTAAAGTCACCTGTTATAAGAAGCTCTGTGCCCTGAGAAAGGGTAGCAATTGTATCCAGTATTTTTGGAAGGCCATCCCTGGCTTTAGTGGGTGGAAGATAAACCGAGGCTAAGATTAAAGATTTGCCATGCCATCTGACCTGTGCTTTTATTGCTAGTAGTAGTTAATGATCATCCTCGACTCTGGTAACAGGGAGGACCGAGCAGCATAGGTAATCCCTGGCATAGATAAGGACTCTTCCGCCTCTCTTGCCACACCTGTCTTTCCTGAATGTTTGATATCCTGGGAGCATCACTTCATTGTCTTTTATCTTGCTTGACAGCCAGGTCTCTGTCAGACAGAGAATGTCAGGTACATGGTGGGACATCCACACTTGGAGTAGGTCAAACTTTGCTGTGAGGCTGCAGATGTTCAGTGCAGCTACTTTCAAGCCTTTACTCGTGTTTCCCACTGCGTTTGATACTGGTGGTGGGCCAGGATTAGCATGGACATTACCTGATAGAAGAAGAAGCATGAATATTATTTTCCTGGCTGAGAGGTTTATGTAAGTGGTGGAGCGTATCTTGCGCCTCCTGCTCTTGCAATGGGGGAGGCGAGCGTTCACCAGGGTGATCTTTATGGGCATGAAAATGGCAATGTTGATAACCGTGGCAGGTGTCAGGGGCCCCGGGCTAGCAGGTGGGATGCAGGTGGTGGAAAGCTGGAGCTCCCATGGCACAGTTGGCATTGGGGTGCTATATAGTCCATTTTTGTCAAGAGCAGGTTCTCGCAGGGGTGGTAGTGGTCCAGCTTGGCATCATGGGCCTGTAGCACCCACAGCAAATAGAAGAATTAGGAGGATAGAGTAATCCATGGTAGAGCAGAGGTGGTGGCACTTGGGTGTTTCCCAATGTAATGCTCAGATGCAGTAATCCATCAACAATCACTATTGTCCATCAGATCTAAGGGGGTTAGCTGCACTTTTGTGATGCCTCTACTGCCTGCTGGTAATAGTTCTGCAGTCAGGAGGGAATCACTTAAGCAAAAAGGCATGACCAGGGGGTCATGTTAATGGTCTGTTAATCACCCTCTAGGGATGTAGTGTTGCATGAAGCATAGCTGAATGCCACATGTCCTTAGAGGGCGATTAACTGACCATTAACATAATCCCTGGGAGTCCCTTATTGATATAATAATTAAAAAATTTTTTTTTAAATAATGTTAAACCTTCTTCAGCATATCATTAAGCTCTACATGTATGTTAATAAAAGATTAACATAAGGTTGATAGAATGCTTACAGGCAATCAGGAAGCTCTACTTCTCAGTCCCTTTTTATGTTTGCTTGAGCATGCGAAAGAAACATTATGTGACATCTTAGGAGAGAAGGGGTTGTGGAGGCGCGGCACTGTTACAGCCAAGGGAGGCACTGCATTTGAGAGCTTGGTATTGGTGGACCAATGGAGGCACAGTGTGCCGATGACACTGGTCTTCCAAAAGTGCACCAAGTTGTAATGTTTTCGCCACTGCAATCGGGGCCGTCTCATCATTGCAGCATCAGTCATTCTGCTGCAATGAGGGAGCGACCCGTCGTTGCAGGGCAGAATGTTAGGTAGACTAATACTGTTTGTGAACTTGGCGGGTGGCTTGCCGCTCGATCCTGCAAACAGTATTAAACAACAACTTGCGAGCCGGTGCCCAATCCCCTGGCAGCGTGTACCCCAAACAGTCTTTGTTGCCGGGGGGGTCCCCAATCCCTGCCGTCTGCAGTAACCCAGATATTTTGCCAATGGGGGATCCCACTCCCTGTCGGCATGATGTAACCCCTCCACCCATTTTCCTTGTCTGCCAATGGGGTGCCCAATCCCTGTTGGCATAAGCTCCCCCTCTTGCTGTCTGCCAACGGGGGTGTCCAATCCCCGTCAGCATGATGTCGCCCCCCCTTTTTGTTGTGTGCCGATGGGGGGTGCCTAATCCCATCAGCCACAGTTGGCCCCCAACAAAGACTCCTTGGCATGCTGGGGCCCACCCCAACATGCCAAATGCCCTGTGAAGTTAAAAACCGCTCCCGATGTCTGTTTTTTTTTCCCAGTAAACAAGGAAATGGTCCTTCGCAGTCTCTGGGGCCCCTCTGCATGCAACCTGTGCCCACCCATCATGCCTTCCTCTCACACCTCCACACCCTCATACTTACCTCCGAGTCCGTGCGGCGATCTTCGTGGACCAGGAACACATCTGCACTCTTCAAAGCCGACCGCCGAACTGAGGGAAATGCCGGTAAGCTGTATAATGGGATAGATAGTGTTTTTTCAACTTTGGTGCATATCTTGGGAATTTTTTGGAATTTTGGCACCACATTTTCAACATGGGGTTTTTGGGACCCCTCCTCATGAATTCTGTCACTGTCATGGTGTTAATTGGGCCCGAAGGGTGATTTCGCTGTCACTGCATGGAATCACTTTTTGGGACCGATTATCAAAATGACAGTGACAGTGTTCATGAGGTGGGCTATCAAAAAGCCTATGTTGCAAATTTGGTGAAATAATTCCTAAAAATGACTGTGTTACGAAAGTGCGTTGAGCAGTTCCTACGCACATTCATAAGTTCGCGAATTTTTAATATTTGCTCTCCAGATTTTCAACAATGCCATTTTACCACACCTCCTTATGAGCAGTACAGCTGTAATTTTTCACATCTTGCCCAAAATGTGTTTCCGCGCATGTAGCGCACAATGCCGCAGTCGGTGTGCAAAATCAATGTTTGGGACAGATTAAGAAAAGCACAATGACACTGTTCATTAGCAGAGGTCCAAAAATGTCTATGTTGAGAATTTGGTAAGAAAAGTCCATAAAATGACTGTATTATGAGCATGTGTTGCGCAGTTTCCACACACACGCGTACCTTCGCACATTTGCAATACTTTTACTCCAGATTGTCAACACTGCCATTTCTCCGCACCTCCTTATGAAAAGTGCACCTGTAATTTTTCACATCCCGGCCGAAATGTGATTTTGCACTTCTGTCTCAGAATAGCGCTGTTGCTGTGGGAAATCCATGTTCGGGGCATATTACAAAAATTACACTGACACTGTTCAGTAGCAGAGGTTCTAAAATGCATATGTTGAAAATGTAGTGAGAAAAATCCATGAAATGACTGTGTTACAAGCGTGCGTTGTGCAGGTTCCATGCACGCTCGTGCCTTCTGAGATTAGCACATTACACTCAGACTGTCAACACTGCCAGTTGTACGCACCTCCTTATGAACAGTACAGCTGTCATTTTTCACATCCCAGCCCAAATGTGTTTTTGCACTTCGGACGCAGAATAGCGCGGTCATTGTGGGAAATCCATGTTTGGGACAAATTAGCAAAATCATATTGACACTGCTCATTAGCAGAGGTCCTAAAATGGCTATGTTGAAAATTTGGTAACAAAAGTCCATAAAATGACTGCGTTACGAGCTTGCGTTGCACACTTTCCACACACACTCATAACTTTGCACATTTGCAATATATTCATGACATATTTTCAACATTGCCATTTTTCCGCACCTCCTTATGAACAGTACAGCTGTCATTTTTCATATCCTAGCCAAAACGTGTTTTCGCACTTCCAAGGCAGAATAGCATGGTCGCTGTGGGAAATCACTGTTCGGGACACATTACAAAAATGACAGTGACACTGTTCATTAGCAGAGGTGCTAAAATGCCTATGTTGAAAATTTGGTGATGAAAGTCCATAAAATGACTGTGTTATGAGTGTGCATTGCGCGCAGTTTCCACGCACGCTTAGAACTTTGCACATTTGTAATATTTTGACTCCAGATTTTCAACATTGCCATTTTTCCGCATCTTCTTATGAACAGTGCAGCTGTCATTTTTCACATCCTGGTCGAAATGTGTTTTTGCCGTTCCAGCGCAGAATACCGTGGTTGCTGTGGGAAATCAGTGTTCAGAACATATTAACAAAATCACAGTGACACTGTTCATGAGCACAGGTCGTACAATGCCTATGTTGAAAATCTGGTGACGAAACTCCATAAAATGACTGTGTTATGTGCATGCATTGCGCGGTTTCCACGTATGCTTGGAACTGCGAGCATTTTTAATATTCCCACTACACATTTTCAACATTGCCATCTCTTCATACCTCCCTATGGATGGTACAACTGTCATTATTCACATCCTGCCTGATCTGCCTTTTCGTACATATGGCGCAGAATGGCACTGTCACTGTTGGAAGTCAGTTTTCGCGGGACACATTGACAAAATCACACTGCCACTGTTCATGACAAGAGGTCCCAAATGCTTTCATGAGGTGGGGTCACAAAAAGGCAATGTTCAAAATGTGTACTGTAAATACCAACAAACACTAGAGGCATTACAGTTTCTAACCATAACATACTACCCTGTACAGACAGACAGACATCGGGGTGTGCCTTTGGATTGCCACCTGTACTGCTCATGCCATCCCACCCCCACCCCCCACCCACTGACAGGCATCGAGCTGTACCTTGGACTCTTCGGCCCAAGACTTCACTCCATTCTCCTATGCTGCACCCATTTCAACGTATGTCCTTATGGAATGGGTGACTGTAAAGCCAAACACCCTAATGCACAACTCAACATGTGTCGGTGTCTGCAGAATAGAGTGAGGTGACACGGCTTGACCGTCATGGGCGATGACCCAAACACTTACCCCACATCCTGTCCATCTGTACAGGATGGAGGTGGACTTCATGTGAACTTCAATACTTCACTGCCATTCCTATTCTGTATCTGTCTAACTCCTGCATTTCTAATGCTCATACCAGCAAGCAAACATTTGGCATTGACAAATGCTTGTTATGTTGTCTTGCTCGCATGCGCAAAAAACATTATGTGACAGCTTAGGAGAGAAGTGGATTGTGGAGGTGTGGCACAGTGGCGGCAATGCCGCCCGTGACGGAGCTTGATCTTGTGTACCCAATATAATGGCATGCTTCTGCTGACACTAGTTCTGCAAGCGTGCCACCAACTTGAAATGATTTGGCCTCTGCGATGAGGGACTGACCTGTGATTGCAGGACAGTGCCTTGTGTGTGTATCATTTCAGTTAACATGGCGGTGGCTGTCGTCATCCACCTCACACAGTCCCCATGAAAGCTGACATCAGGGGTGCCCAATCCTCCTGTCGGTATGCTCCCTCCCCAGTTCATTTGCCGACGGGGGAGCCCAATCCCCATCGGCATAATGCCCCCCCATTAATAGTGTACTGAGCCCAATATCTTATAGCTGCGTGAGCAGACAAGAGCAAAAATTTCAATTTTAAAGTTATTGCCTTTTGTTTCAGAAGGGGTCGTAACTGGTGCCGAAGCCTTGGCCAGCCTATCCCTTCCAGCTTCCTGGTGCCGGCGCTCCACCCAACTCTGCCTCCACGTTCTCAGAAATTGTGACATGTGGCCAGGGAGAGTGCGGGGGCGAGCCCCATACAAGTCTGTGGGTGCTATTTTTTTTTGTATGATCGTATTTATTGCCCCCCATGCACCTGACTGGTCTTCCCTTCAGGCCCCCACAAGGATTGCCCTATCCTGGCGTTCCCAACCCCACCTCCCCACATCACAGCCAGCCCAGGTATCCCTGAAATATCCCTTCAACAGGAGGGTCCCTTACCTTCATGGGGATGAGCCTTTCTGGCCATGTATCCAATGAACCTGGGTGCTGTTGAGGCAGCTGATGGAGGTCAGGGAGCCTGGGAATGAGGGTCTGGGAGAGGCCATCATCTGATCAGCCAGGGCGCCATTTTCAGTGTTTTTCCTCCAAAGAGAGATGTGCCATGATGTCTCGGCTGGCACCAATGTCTGTCTCTTCCCAAACGTCGTGGGTCGGATGTCGTCCTGAACCCCCGGCCTCCGTCAGGGGTTAGCAGACACTGAACTGCATCCCCTCCCTCCCCCAGAGAAGGTGAGCTGTCTGTGGATGTTCCCTCCTCCTCCGGCCAGTCCTCCAGCGATCCGAGTCCATTCTGAACCTACCTGGCTTTGTATGGAAATCCAACTGCTGCACCGACTTGGGGGCTATTTTTAAAGCAGGTTTTTAGCCATTTTAAACAGTCTTAGAGGAAAATTAAAGCAGTCCCTTAACTAGTAGAGTCCTTACTAGTTAAGCAAATGCTTTAATTTTCGTGCCACACATCACAATTTCTGAGAGCGCGGGGGAAGAGCTGGGCATAGCGCCGGCACCAGGAAGCTGGAAGGGATAGGCTGGCCGAGGCTTCGGTGCCAGTTGCGATTCCTTCCAAAACAAAAAGTAATAACTTAAAATTAACGTTGTCACACCAGTCAGCTCACAGGGTTATATGTATTGGGCTATGGTCACCTCATATCGGAAATTTCCTTTAACAAAATCACAGTGCCACTGTTCATGAGCAGAGGTCCCAAATGCTTTGATGTGGTGGGGTCACAAAAAGGCCATGTTGAAAATTTGTAGAGCAAATACTAACAAATGCCTGGGGCATTAGGGTTTCTAAACATAACATCCCACCCTGTACAGACTGACAGACTTCAGGGGTGTGCCTTTGGATTGCCGGCTGTAATGCTCATGCCATTCCACCCCCAACCCTTCCTTGCAGCCAGTGACAGGCATCGAGGTGTGCCTTGGACTCTTCGGTCCCAGAGTTCACCCCATTTTCCTATACTGCACCCATTTCAGCATATTTCCTTATGGAATGGGGTGACTGTAAAGCCGAACACCCCAAGGCACACCTCAACACTTGTCGGTGTCTGCAGTATAGGGTGAGGTGAAATGGCATGAGCATTATGGGTGATGACCCAAAGGCACACCCCAATGCCTGTCCATCTCTGCAAGGTGGGGATGGGGTTGGCGTCACTTCAGTACTTCACTGCCATTCCTATTCTGCATCTGTCTAATTTCTGCACTTCCAGTGCTAATACCAGCAAGCAAACATTCGGCATTGGCAAATGCTTGTTATAATAGAGTGACCGCTCTAGCAGGGGTTTCCATGCTTCTGTGCATGGCACTGCACGTTATTAGCTTGGTGGTCCCTTCCTCATACCAGTGCACTTTGATGTGCACTGCCAGAAGGTGAGTGCAACCCCCTTTGAGCATAGCATTAGAGGGAACAGGCAAGGGGCTGGGGCGCAATCATTTGCCTAGTGTTTTTAAGAGACTGAATCTTGACTTCTTTTTGACACTTTTTTTAGTGTTTGCTGTTTCAAGAATACAAATGACAGCCACACTGTACTACCTTAATGTGTAAATTAAGGGTGGCAGTGACTCTAGGTCCATCACAGGAATGAAAAATGAAAGTATTTTATGCAGATAGATACTAATTCCCTATGTCTGTCACGCAGGATGCCCGTGGAATCCCCTTGCAAAGAGACACTTGTTCAGGCTTATTTTAAAGGCCTGTGCTGTCTTCATATGTATTGTCTCCACAGGGTCACTGCCTTCTGGGAGAAAAAATGTCTCCTAATGTTAACCTCTAAATTTACCACCACTAAGCTTCCGAACATGCCACACATGGCCTTCTACAAGAGGATACCAGATCAAACTTCTCCATATGTTCAACCTTTTCAATACTCTAGAGTACGCAGAAGGAAGTCCGAGATCATGTCTCCTCTCAGCTCCCAGTATCCCAGGGTGAACAATGTTAAGGGCTTCTAGTTTCTTCTTATGCCATTTGTCCCTCATACCCTTTAAATATGGAGGGTGTCAAATGATAGGGTTGCCACCGTTCAAGCAGATAAAAAACAGACAATAAACTATACCCTAAGCTCTGCCCAAGGCCCACCCCTTTCCATGATAGACAGGGGGCTCAACTGGGTAGGAACCCACCACAAGGGCTCTGCCTCCCCCCCACACACGTCTTATAGAATTTTCTCCCACCTTAACATTTCTAATTTCCTCAGTGACAACAGACAAGTACAAGGCACCTTCCTGCATACCATGTGATATGCCAGAGAAGCAATTTATGGCTCTGCAATAGACTGTGTTTAAAGTGAAGAGTTGAAAAGAGGTTAATATACTGTTTTGGGTTCTAACAGCTATGCAGTATGTTTCAACTAGTTGGCTTTGCAAACAGTTATCTGTATAACATCAAGCAATTGTGTCTGTTACCAAGGCGTGCAGCTAAAACAATGATACAGAGCACTGGGCTGAAGAGTACTTTATTTACTAAATATAGCTCAAAACTGTAATGTCTTGGGGGGGGGGGGGCAGTGGACCAGATAAAGACACTAAAAAAGTGATCCTGTCCAAAACTGGACGGGTAGAGACCCTATGTCATGAAGTGGAAAGCAGTCGAAGCACTAAAATGAAAGCGCAAAATGTGCAATAAATTTATTTTCAGGCATAATCATAGCAAACCTCACTGCTTTGTAGCACACTGCCCCCCTTTCTCAACGGAGATGCTCCCATATACACAGTGCAGCTTTCAAATAGGAACATACGAATGTGCCAGCAGAAACAGACCACCCGGTCTATTTACGTCTGCTCGAGTGTGCAGCTAGCACCCCCTAGTTTGCAGCTGCCCCACCCCCTTCCCATTTGTCATCCCACTGCCGCCCCTAATTCTCCCCATCCTCACTCTCCTGCTCCATGTCCCATGCCCTTTTAAAGCTGTTCACAGATTTACATGATACCACCATTCTGGTAGTGTGTTCCATTTTGCTACCACCCTCTCTGTGAAATAGTATTTCCTCATTTCCTCCTAAACCTCCCCTCTATTCTTAGCCAGTGCCCCTGGTGTCCCTCCCTCCTTAGCTTAAAAAACATCTTCCCCATCCTTATTGATTCCCCTCAGCTACTTGAATGTCTCTATCATGTCCCCCCGTCCCTTCTATCCTCCAGGGTGTACATATTCAGGTTTCCCAGCCTGCTCTCATAGTCTCTCCCCACCATTCCACATATCATCTTTGTTGCTGTCCTCTGCACCCCATCCAGTAGCTTGATATCATGCTTTAGGTATGGCCTCCAAAACTGCACACAATACTCCAAGTGCGGCCTTACCAGTGACCTGTAGAGGGGCAAAATCACCTCTCTTCGCCGGGATGAAAACCCCCTCACTATGCACCCCAGCATTTTGTTCACTTTTGCAGCTGCTCTCCTGCACTGGGTAGTATTGTTCATGGTCCTTGTTACTATTACCCCAAGGTCCTTCTCCTTCTCAGTGATCCCCAGCTTAACCCCACCCAACCAGTATTCTCTGCTTGAGTTCTTCACCCTGAAGTGCATAACCTTACACTTCTTTGCATTGAACCCCAGCTGCCAACTCTCTGACCACTCCTCTAGCTTGCTTAGGTTCCCCTGCAGCTGCTTCCATCCCTCCTCCATCCACCACTGCTCCCATTTTGGTGTTGTCTGCGAACAGACTTAGCTTGCTCACCACCCTGTGCACAATGTCTGATATGAAGAGCCCAAATAATACTGGTCCCAGCACAGAGCACTGTGGCACCCGCTCATCACCGGCTTTGGAGTTAAGAGCTCCCTTCCCACTATCACCCATTGCAGCCTCCCACTCGGCCAGCTTATAATCCAGTTAATCATTTTTGCCCCTACCCTTATACCAGTTAGCTTCCCCCCAAGCCATCCATGAGCCTCTGAATCGAAGGCTTTGCTGAAGTCCAAGTAAGGATATCTACCACATGACCCTTGTCCAGCTCACCTGTCATCCAGTCATAATATTGTATCTGGTTGATTTGACAGAACTTCCCCGAAATGAAACCATGCTGCCTCACATCCTGGAGGCTGTTGTCCTTCAGGTATGACACCAGTCTTTCCTTTGGTATAATTTCCATGAGTTTGCACACTATGGAGGTGACACTTACCAGATGTTAATTACCCGGGTCGTCCCTTGGTCCACTCTTGTGTAACTGCACTACATGTGCCATCCTCCAGTCCAGTGGCACACATCCTGATTCCAGTGAGGTGCTGCTATACAGATCCACCAGCGGCTCCACCAACACCTCTGCCATGTCCCTCAGCACCATGGGGTGCATACCATCCGGCTTTGGTGCCTTGTCTACCCTCAGTGCTCTCAGTCCCTCTAAGACTCTACTTCCCTCAATCCTTCCATGTGTCGCCTCAACTTCCCCCTGTCCCCACCCTCCCAGCCCATGGTGGTAGCGGTCCTCCCTTTTCTTCCATGAACACTGAGTAAAAGTATTCATTCAGTACTTCCACCTGTTCCTCCCCTTTTCTGTCCACTGCCCACCCTTTTGTACCCTCACTACTGTCTCCTTGCACTTCCTTTTCACCCTGATGTATCTGAAAAGTCTCCCCCATTCCCTGCACTAATCTTAGCTCCCTCTGGGCCTTTGCTTCTCTCACTTTTCTGGTCACCTCCCTGGACCATCTTGCATACTCCTTCTTGTCCTTTTCCTTCCCTATCCTATACTTCTGGTGCGTCTCTCATTTTGCCCTCACCACCTCCACTACCTCGCTGTTCAACCAGCATGGTTTCCTTGCTGTGCTCCTCTTACTCTGTGTCTTGCTGCAGGCTTCCATGCCTCTGTAATTCCCCGTTTAATAATATCCCATTTATGCTCCATGTCCATCTACTGCCTTATGCCCTCCAGTTTCACTTTCATGTACTTTCCGCATCCTCCCAAAGTCTGCCCCACTGAAGTTTACCATCGGGGTTACTGAGTTCTCTGTCCCCCTGCACATCGTGATATTAAACCACACCATTTGGTGATCACTGTTGGCTAATGGGTTCTTCACCCTTATTTCCCTTACTGCCTCCCCATTCAACAATACTAGATCTAAAGTGTTCTTTATCCTAGTAGGTCCACTGACCAACTGTGTCAGGAGACCCTCCTAGATCACATCCAGGAGCACTTGCTTTCTAGCACTGGAGGTGACCGGAATGCTGCAGTCAACCCCCGGCAAGAATTAAGAAACTAATTATGTTGCTGCAATCAGTTTTAGAAATATTGCATTCTTTCAGTGAAAGATTCTTGTTTACAATCATTGACGTTATGAAATTTATTCAAACAGCTGTCCCAGATCATACTGATGTACTAATATACAGTCAATTCCGGATGTGTGCACATGGTCAGGACCTGCAGTAATTGTGCACACATCCGAAATTGCATACAACCGAAATTACCGCAGTTTAGCTTTGATTTTCATTGTTGGTGTAAATAACGACATTTGGAGATGAAATGCGGTTACATGCTCTTTTATTTATAAAAAAAGTGCAGAATTGCAAAAAATATGTGGAAAATACACATTTTAAAAAACAGACGTTTCACTGTTTTACTGATATAAGTCGGTAATATTTGCCTGTCTTACTGTCTTGACAGAAAGTTGTTCCAACTTTTTCTCAAAGAAATAGAACCAAGAGAAGTCAGCCTGCTTGCAGTGATCAATATAGTGTCTGATTTTCCCCATCATTTGCCAAACCTCAGCAGTCGAAGGAACCGGGATTTCCTGATTGTCATCCTCCTCTTCGTGACAGCCGTTCTCGACGTTCTCACCAAGGACTGATGTGCATATGTCTTCCTCCGTAAGCTCACTGCTTGCTGGTTCATCTGAATCTACAGCTACCAATTCATTAAAGCATTCCAGTGGCATTCTGGGTGGTGGTGGGGGGACTCGCTCAATAGCAATAGAGACGTCATTTTCTTGACCGTATTCAGCTCCTATCCCAGTCTTTTTAAAACAATTTTGTATTGTTTGAGGGGAGACCTCACACCAAGCGGTGTGCAGTAAATGAATCGCATCCACTATTGTGATAGATTTGGCAATGTCATGGAATGCAAGAGTATTCTGTGAGTCAATTCCTAACAACATTTTATTCACAATTTTCTTTCTGTAATGTTGTTTCAGATTGTGGCTCACCCCCTGATCCATTGGCTGGATGACAGCTGTACAAGTAGGGGGTTAAAATACAAGCTGCACATTTCTTAAGGCGAGAGGTTTATGCACTGTGCAGTTGTCCACGATCATAAGGATTTTACGCCTCTGCCTACCCATTTTTTTGTCTATCAGCTTTCACCAGTCATGAAATAATGTTTATATCATCCATGCTTTGGAATTTGAGGTGTATTCCACAGGCAAAGCAGAAACATTTACCCCTTTGAAGCACCGTGGCATCATTTCATTATTACTTACAGGCAGCTCTTAATACCAGTGTCCAAAATTATGTGCAAGCTAATTACATTATTTACAGAATTAATACAAAAAAACACTGAATGTGGAAAACGTATATTAACACCAGTTACAGAGCAGTAGTTCTAGATAATGAGAAGCTCTGTTTAGGGCTTGATCCACATAAGCTGCAAAACTATGCTCAGATGGAGACTTGGGTGTGTATCCTAGCTATGGCATTGCACCCCCTGATGCTCGTCTGCACCAGACAGCCTCCACAGCCCTCGCCCACTACATTGAGTTAGTGCTGAGCCATATGTTAGGCAAAGATGGACGCATCTGGTCTGGACCATGGGTATCAAATGGACCCCTGCCTGTTCAGTGTAAAAGAAATGATGGGATATGTCCATCTTCCAGAACTGCCATATCCCCAGAGTATCAAAACTGTGGGCAACACTCGGGCTGGTGCCAGTGATGCTCCCAGCCCACCATGGAAGCTCCTAGGGCTTGAGGCTGGAGGGGGCTGATTGGACTTGGATGAGCATGTTGTGGTTGTGGCCATGTGGATGGGGTGCAAAGCTGCGAATGCTTCCCCTAGAAAGATGTCGCAGCCACCTGCTCCACTGGCACTCTGCACTGTGGAGTTTGTTTCTAGAATATGTGCATGTCTGCAGCTACCCCCTGGCAACTCACCCCCATCCCAGTCACACCCATAGCCTTGGGATTGGGTGTGGAGGGGGACAGTTGATCAGGCTCTGGATATGTGGAGGTCCCCACATGTGTGGAGTGTGACCTCAATGTGACATACTGTAAATCATCATAAACCCCATCTACAGGTACAGAAGGGGTTGCTTGGTACATGTGGATTAGGCCCTAAATCTGCTACAGAACCACATAATATTACAGGCTCTAAGTCTGGTACAGAATCACATATTGTTACAAACAGAGTTCATCATATACTGTATGTTTAAATGAAATATTTTTGAATTATATTTTTTTATGTACAGAGAAAAATGTTAGTTCAATACAGTATATTCTAATAAAGAAACAAAAAAGACTGATGCATAATATTGCTTTATAACAAAGAGAATGGCATTCTTTTCTTGCTGAGGGGGGAGAGCTCGAGACTCTGGGTTCAGCTGGCTAGGATTCAGGGAACCTCTTTTCCTACTCAGGGGCCACCAAATGCACCACCGATGCTTCAGAGGGTGCCTAGAAGGAAGTCCGGATGGACTGTGGGGTGCTCCAAGAGGGTTGGGGAGGGTAAGAGAATACATTCCTCAGTCAGTGCCACTACAGAACTCTTTTGCCGCCATGGTGGGACAGGACTGCTGAGACGAGGCCCCTCTGCTAGTGGCAAGGGAGGATGAGCGTAGGCCCAAGGTGGGAGGAAGAGGAAGCCATTTCTGGTGGGGGACTCAATCACCAGGGGGGTAGTTTTACGAACACCGCATGAGGGAAGGGGGAGGTGAGGTGCCTACCCAGCACCTTGGCATGGAGAGATGGGGAGTGGATCCTAGGATTGCTAGAGTGGCAGGGCAAGAGGGGGAGCTGGATGTCATTGTCTATCTGGGAACAAATGCCCTGGCAGGGGATACAGTCGGGGTGGTGCAGGACAGGTTTAAGGAGCTGGGGAGGGGGCTGAATCAGGTAGCATGCATGGCAGCCTTCACTGAGGTGCTACCTTTGCAGGTCTGGGGGAGAAGATGGCACACTGCACCACGGTCATCAACAACTGGTGGAAGGCATGGTGCAGGGAGCAAGGGTTTGGCTACATCAGGGGACTGGGGTCCTACCTGGAGGGATAAATTCCGGTACAAATGGGATGGCCTCCATCCATCCAGGCAGGGAGCAGCAGTCCTGGAAGGAAGGTTTAAATGCTACTCTGATGGGCCTTTTAAACTAGCCAAGGGGAAAACAGTGAATGCCCCCCCCCCAGATGATGGAGCAACAGCAAAGAATAGACCAAGAGAAATAAATTCCCCAGGGGTAGTGGGGAGTAGCGGCAAGGGGGGAAGGGATGGGAGGGTCAAGAGATGGAACTAGGGTGCAGAAAAATACTAGGGGGTGGGCAGAGGGAAAATAAAGAGAGGATGGACAGTACCAGTGAAAAAAGAAGGGTGAAGGATGGACTCAGGAAGGGACAGCAAAGTAAGGGCAGGGAGGGACAAAAGGAGTGGAAAGCCATGTGCACCAATGCAAGGAGCCAAGGACCAAAATTTCTGATCTTGAGGCTATCATTGTCGAGGCGGATCTGGATCTGGTGGCCATAACAGAATCATGGCACACCGACAACCACAGTTGGAAGTGGCCATACCAGGTTACAACATGTTTAGAAAGGACTTGACAGGGAGGAAGGGGGTTTATTTTATATGTAAGGGAAAGCATTAAGGCCACGGAAATACAAGGACACAGGGGGGGAAATGAGGGACTGGAGGAGGTTCTTTGTGTTAACTTGAAGACAGGGTCCAGAGCCTTTATACATGTGGGGATTAGGGTTGTCACCTTTGGACGTGGCAAAAACTGGATCTTAAGCTCTGCCCCATGTCCCACTTCTTTTCATGACTCATCATGCATTGTTCCTCCTAGAATGCCATTTGTTATATCAATAAAAGACACTTAAGACAGCAGTTCAACAAAAATGTTAAGATACTGTACTGTACCTGTTAAAGGTACTTTCCTTGGTTCTTACTAGTTATTTATTTACTTATGTATTTATTTATTTTTTGCCATTTGTTTACCAGATAAACATGCAGAGATAGAGAAATCTCATTTACAGATATGATCGGGGGAGGGGGAGTCAAAAGAAATATTGTAAATAGCATATAACAGTATACAGGTGTAACCCCCCCTACAAATGGGGGTTCCTGAAAAGTCTTCCTCGAGCTTGCCTAAATGCTCACTGACAGGCTGGTGTCCTGCGTTTTAGCAGTTTAAATATGATTGCCAGAGAGTGCCTGTATAGCCTCTGTGTACTTGTCTCTGTAAGAGCTGCCTGGATTGCAGTCATAAGTAATCTGAGCGAGAGCTCTGTTGAAAGATGTAACTATTTGCTGAAAATCATTTAGAGTGATAATGATGTAGTTTGTTTAACCTACCTTCTTTGCAGCAAGGACTGTTTTGTTTATCTCCACTATCTTGGTCCTGGACTGCCGAATTGAACCAATCAGTTCTGGTGGGGCCTAAAATGGAGCTGGACTACAGGAGGTGTCTGGAGTCAAAATCTGTAGGAATTGTAGTTTTGGGCTTTTTGCACCTGAAGGGAGAGCCTTTGTTGTGATTGACAGGAGGATTAGCCAGCCGAACCTTTTGGATCTTGGGGAAATTCCCAAGCTGCTTGCTGTTAGAGGCAGATCTAAGTTGGGAGTTAAAGAAGCAGCAGCTCAATACAGTTTCTGTGGAAAGGCTTGAGTTTTGGCCTGCATGCTGCCCCTGAGAGGGAGAGAAGAGAATTATTTTAGACTAAATCTAAGTTTTTGAGAATGATGTAAGCCACTGATTTTTTACCAGGCTCATACCCGAAGAAGACCGAAGATTTTGCTGAATGCAATTGGCCTGTCAGGATTTCCAGCTGCTTTTGAATCCCTGGTTTGTGCAGAGACTTTGCAATCGTGACCAGAGAGTGGTTTGCCTGGTACAGTAGAATTTCCTTACATGTAAATGTGCTGTGTATTGAAAGTGGGTTGTGATTTGGTTCCCCACTGTGTGAACTGTGTTCTGCTTGCTGGAAGCTTTATCCAGCCTAATTGTACTGAATCCGCATTCATCTCCATTTGGCCTGGGCCATGCCACGCTGGCCGTGCAAGACTACCGCACTGCACAGAGAAAGCCACCGATGAGAGACCTGCCTGGGGATCAGCCCCCTGCTCAATGCTTGAACAGGAATGATGCCTCGAAGAATCGTGTTGGCCCTGCTTCTCCTGGCACTCCAGATCAACCACCTGCAGTCTCAGTTTTCGTCCAGTCTGTGTCAGTCTTGGGTATCATGGGTAATCATCAGGGTAGCTCCCTGCAACAACAACCTAATCTAAAAGTGTGTCATCTGATTGTCTTGTTGTTTTCTTTTTATGAACTGAGCCCTCCGGCTCCAGATTACAATTAGTGTGTGTGTGGTGCATGTTGTTTTCTTCCATCACAGAGCCCCAACCAGCTGCAACGTTCCTGTCTAGCCCACCATTCTCCATACGGGTACCCAGAGTGTGTGACTGTTTATGAACCCTGAAGTGCATGCATAACTGTTTGACTGATACAGCCTTTAAGCAAATTAACCTGATTATGCCCCTCCCTTGTTTAAGTCCCTTAAATCAGGGGTTCTCAAATGGTGAGGCCAGCATCCCTGGGGAGGCCCCAACCCGTTCCAGGGGAGGCTCAAGCAAGTCTGAAAAAGTACTGTATTTAAATTTTGAGTTTTATGTATTTTGTGTGAAGAGATGAAGCAAACTGAAAGAGGATAACAGTAGGTGAATTTTATGTATTTATTTACTAATAGGTGACAAGGGAAGGTGAATGAGCCAAGGTTCATTTCAGGTATAGCTGGAGAAGGGTAGGGAGTGAATACATTTCAAAAGGTAACTGCAAAACAATCAAGAAATACACAATGAACAATAGTGCAAACAAATATGAACAATAAATTAATAATGACCTGTGGTAATTGATCAGTTTGTAGACTGATGGCAGAACAGCCCATATACAAGGGTTGAGCATAGACGTGCCAAGAGCAATAGCAGGAAGGAGCAAAGTAATCCCAGAGAAGTTGCTTAGGAGCAGGAAAGGAGGGGGAGAGGCAAAGTATTTAGGAAAGTTATTTCATGTAGAGAAGAAACAGCGAAAGTACTCTGGCCCATGAAGGTACTGCAACAAGGGGTAACAATGGTTCAAGAATGAAAATAGTGGAGCAAGTAGGCTGGCCGGGGGGGGGGGGGCACAATAAGCCGAACAATAATATTTGTTTATTTTATTTATTTATTATTCAGATAACACCTTTGAGCACAGGAGCTTTTTTTCAAAGGTTCCACATCAGTATAAGACAAAGAACTGAAAGTGAGCCAAGTACTCAAAGGGGTTTCAATTTATTCATGGTGTACTGCGCAAAGTACAGTATGTTATTTTTCTTTGGGGAGGCCCACGATTATTTCAGTTTTTGGGGGAGGCTCAAAATCTTTTCCACGGATTTGGGGAGGCTCACTATGACAAAGTCTAAGAACTATTGCCTTAAATAAATCAGATCTAACACTTTTTGCATTTACCCTTACTGTGGTTCCAGTTTGTGCAAGAGTACTGTACTGCTGTTATTTGCTGTGTATAACCTTGTTTTACAGGGGACTCCCAGGGTTGAGCCAGAGGAAAGCCCTAGTGGTAAGTGCAAATAGTGTGGGTACTTGTGTGGTGTATCAGAGGTATTGTGAAAGTGATTATTGTGTATTTTTCCAGCCACTAGTAAGGAAAGAGGGGGGGTTACTGTGTCCCAGAGGGCTGTGTCCAGGTTAGCTTGACCACTACCAACCCTGACCTCCGGGTGGAGACACCTATTTCAGAAATTAGGCACCTTAACCTGCTACTAGCCAAGCCAGCAGGGGTAGTAGCCCTTGGGATAGCGCCACCTAGGGGTTACACATGGTATATAGAAGAAGAATCAGTATTTATACAGCGTTTTTCATACACAGCATATCCCAAAACTCTATACTGTACATGCAGTGCTAAACTGGTAGTGAAGTGACTGAATGTGTAGTGGCGGCCATATCGCACATCAGCACCCACACACAGCCTCGATAATTGCATATAATAATATATGATAAAGAAATTGTTTCCTGTAATGTGTACTTTATATCTCTTTCTGGCTCCATTTCCTGTTCATGTCCACAGTACTATTTTAAAGCCAAAGAAATGATCATACTTTTTTCTTGAGGGAAACAAAATAATTTAAAACATTTAAAATGCCTAAATTCTCTTACAGATGAAAATGTTTACCAGCAAATGAAAGCGGATGACAACCGGCTCTGTTACTGTTATAAAAGGTGGGGGCAGCTGTGCTGCTATGCCACTTTAAGATGCAGTGGAAAAGATTAGGTTAAGTAAGTGCTAATGGTGTTAATTGCCATACTTTGCACCTCCCTGGCTGACTGCTTTCACAAACAAAGGGCTATATTGACAACAGAACTTGTTTGTAACCTGGACATGTAGCTGAAACAATGAATGATATGATAACATTTGTTTCAAAAGTATGTCAGCACTCAAAATGGCTCAAAAACCTGACCAGCACAGAGCAGAACCAGATTACCTGATAGAGATCCTGAAAACCTGATCACCAGGTGAAAAACCTGACAGGTGGCAACCCTAGACTGGGGATGGTGTACAGGACACCAACACAGGGGGAGGAACCGGACATGGTTTTGAGGGAGGCTATAGGTAAAATGGCAGGCAAAGGGGAAGTAGTAATTATGGGTGACTTTAATCTGCTGGAAATGGACTAGAATATCCAGACTGCAGCTATAACTAGGAACAGGATCATCCTAGACTTGCTACAAGGGGCATTTCTCAGGCACCTGGTTACACAGCTGATCCCACTAGAGATGGGGCAGTGCTGGATCTGGTACTTACAAATAGGGACAGCATTGTAGACGGCACACGTGATCATCGTCTAGTGTGGTTTGCAGAACGGAGTGGGCAGAACAAAAAAAACATACTAGAACGAGGATCCTGGACTTCAGGAAAGGTTTTAAAGAACTAGGAGACTGCCTTAGGAAATATCTTGAAGGGAGATAGGTTGGGGCGGGGCGGAGGGCACAATGGAATGGAATAAAGGCTGGAATAACCGAGGTAATGGCAAGTTGTTTAAAGGTAATAAGCAAGGGTTACTGGAGAAAGAGGTCACAGAGGTTAAGCTGGTATGGGAGAAAGAAACAGCTTTCAGGAAGTACAAGGAGATACAAATGAAGCCGACAGGGAGGTATATCTAGAGAAACAAAGAAAGGAGGGTAATGACAGCAAAGGCTGAAACTGAAGAAAGGTTTGCCCAAGAGGTCAAGAATGTGGGTAAGACTTTCTTAGGTATTTGAGTGAAAAGAGGAAGGCAAGGGGTGGTATCCTAAAGATCAGGAGACAAGGAGGGGGTAACTGTGCAGAGGAAGACCAAGAAAAAGCTAAAATTTTAAACAAATACTTCTGCTCAGTTTTCACAGTGGAAGGGGCCGGACAGGGGGGCAGGCCATCATGCATCAACAAGCACCCAGGTGAGTGGACACAAGTTCATTTATGGGAGCGAGAGTCCACCAGGGGTTGGAGGGCCTAAAGGAAAACATGGGTATGGGGCAAGACTTTCAAGAAGTAAGGAGAAGGAAGGGGGGGGCAAAGCTGGAGATCAAGTAGGGTCTACGGTGTGACAGTAAGTAGGGAGCATGGGCAGACTACATGGGCCAAGCAGTTCTTATCTACCATCAAATTCTATATTTCTTTTTCCATGTGAGACAGAATCCACCTAAGGGTACCTAAGGAACTCAGCACGGTGCTAGCTGCCCCTCTGGCAACACTGTTTAGCACCTCATTGGAGATGGGGGTGGTTCCAGGGGAATTGAGGAGGGGAATGTGGTCCCTCTGCACAGCAGCAGCAGCAGGGAGGAGGCCAGCAATTACAGACCAGTCAGTTTCACATCAGTAGTGAGGAAGTTAATGGAGTTCCTGCTGAAGGAGAGATTGATGGAGTACCTGGAGACATATGGGCTGCAGGACCCCCAGCAGCACAGCTTTACAGGGGGGAGGTCATGTCAAACGAATCTCATAGATTTCTTTGACTAGGTAGCTAGGGGGGTGGAGCAGGGAAGGGCAGTGGATGTGGCCTGTCTGGACTTCATTAAGGCCTTTGACACTGCACCATGTAGGAGGCTGATACAGAAACTTAGCAGCAGGGGTTGGGGGGGTGGTGAGCTGGGTGTCAAACTGGTTGAAAGATAGGAGACGGGGTGGTGGTAAATTGCAGTAACTTGGAGGATGGGAGCATAACCAGGGGAGCACCACAGGGATTGGTACTAGCCCTGTCCTCTTCAATGTCTTCATAAGTGACATTGCTAAGAAACTAGAGGGCAAGGTATGTCTCTTTGCAAATGACACAAAAATCTGCAAGAAAGTAGACAACAAGAAGGGGGGGCAGGGAAATGTAGAGAGATCTGAGGAAACTAGAAGAGTAATCTAGGGAGTGGCAGCTGGGTTTCAATGCCAACAGTGGAAAGCTATGCACCTAAGGCAGGAAACTGGGGAGGGGGCTCTGTATAAGATGAGGGGGTATTTACAGTTACCAAGCAAGAGGGGACCTTGGGGTAATCATATCTGATGATCTCAAGGTGCCATGGCAATGTGACAGGGCAGTAGGCAAGGCAATCCAGATGCTGGGGTGCCAAGGGAGGGGATCTCTAGCAGGAGAAGGGAGTTGGTGTTACTTCTGTATTGCTCACTTGTGAAAACCCCCTTGGAGTACTGTGTCCAGTTCTGGAGGCCACATCTCCACAAGGACATTGACATGGTGGACAGGGTCCAGAAGAGGGCTACTAAAATGGTACGTGGGTTGCACAACAAACCATATGAGGAGAGGCTGTGGGAGCTCAACATGTACTCCCTAGAGGAGAGAATAGTGAGAGGGGACATAATTGATACCTATAAGTACCTTATGTGGTATGAACAAGAGGAATGTGAGGAAGTACTTCTTCACAGAAAGGGCGGTGAACACCTGGAACAGCTGCCAGAAGAGGTGGTAGGGACAAAGACAGTGGGGAGCTTCAAACATGCATGGAATAGGCACAAGGATATAATAAACAGAGGTAAGGGAGGAGGGAGGGACACCTGTGATAAAACAGGGTCCAGGGAATAGGGTTAGGCAGGGAAAATAGGGCAGAATTGATGGGCCTACCGGTCCTTTTCTGCGAACACATTCTATGTCTCTAGGTTTCTTGCCAGCATCCAACATTTCAGAAGATTTTGCAGCACCATAAAGGAGATATCAACAAGATTTACTATGACAAGAGACTAAAACATGAGATATAACTGAGATATTATTAACTATCAAAAAGCAAAGGAACATTTACTAATTTTTTTTAAATGACTGGTTAGTGAAAATTATCAGCAAAGCTCTTGACAATAGTGGGATCAAATGTTCAACAAATATAACAGGGAATTAGGGTGCAATACTCTATACACAGTCTACCAACTACTATAGCACAACTAGAAAATTTGCAATATCACATATTCTATTCAAAGATTTGTACTTATTTGATTTTATTTATTTATTTATTTATTTATCGGATTACAATACTTTTGAACTGGAGGCTCTTTTACAAAGGTTCCACGTTGGAAAAACATGAATACAATGACATACTGTAGAATTAGAATATGCCGCTATAAAATAATATCCACTATAACCTTGCGGTAACCTTAAAGTGTGATATTACTTTGATAGTGGCATTTCCTTGTTGTTTGCACCACGTGGTGGTGGCATTTTTGGCAATACTACTGACTCTGTATAAATTGAGACACTCGGTGTGTTCTTGCATAATAGCGCATAATACTGGCTTGCTCCGTGCAGGCACACAAATGAGTAAAGCTGCTCACTAGCCACTGGGCATGTCTGTTCTTCAATGCTGTTGTTCATAGGTCCACAGAGGTCTCAGTGCTTGTGCTGCCACCCTTCAGCTGTTCCGAGATTTGAGCAGCATGCCAATCACAGAACTACTGCTTCAGCTCATTTTTGAACACCTTGTTTACAGCGATATCCCGGGGCTGAAGGAGATCAATACATGAAGCTGGCACAAAAATCGGAATGATGTGATTTTTTTTCAAAGCTACTGATCACATCTTCTGTTGTATGCCCATGAGATAGGTCTAAAATGAGTAGACTTCTTTGGCAATCAGGCAGGTTGTTTTCAAGCTTGGTCCGCTTGATGTGGGGCACTAGAACTGAGTTAGTGTACTGTGTGGTGGTATCTAAATTGGCCCAGTGGTTCTCAGTGTGGGTAATGGCCCATGTTTGGGGGGAAGGTGGAGCTTGGATGGCACTGTGCTGTTTTCCCCTGGTAGATTACCTGGGGAGGTAGATACTGGCCAGATAAGAGTGCAAGACAACACTACAGTGACTTGGCACTTATCGCCAAGTCCGAAGACCTCAACTTGTTTTTTACCCACTGTCTCCATCATCCACTGGGAGCAAGGTAGTAGGTTCACCCCTGTCTCATCTAAATTAATGACAAGGCCAGCGGGCTTAAGTTCTTGGTTTGCTGCAATTGAAATACGCTTCAAGAACTTCTGCTTCAGAGCTACCAAAACAATAATTTTGACATACAATTCGATAACAACAAGATAAGTACAACTGAGGCAGGGTAGAATACTGTCATGTCAATACATTCAGAGGAATAGTCTAAGTGCACCAAAATGTGATAAAAAAACAAGTTAGACTGGGGGGAAAATGAACACAGAGCTAGGGAGACAAATTCATACATTCTGAGAAAAACATAATAAAAAATCAGGACAATAGCAAGGTAATAGTAAGAAAATGATGCTGCCGGAGATAGGCACTGTTAGAGGGTTGGGGGTGAGGTATACAGTAAGATAGGAGAGGTGTAAATGACAGACACTTATACGGGGGATGGGAAGTAGAGGGAGAGTGTAGGCAATGATAGGGGACGGAGTGTGGTAGGTACTAGGGTGAGACCATATTGAATACCATAGGGATGGGGGTAGAGGGGGTGAGAGGAGGGGTAGGGTGGGGTGGTGGGAGCAGTATCAAGAGTAGGTGGGTGGGAGGGAGGGAGAGTAGGAGGGGGGGTTGAGGTATGAGGGGGGCATAGTGAGGGTGTGGGGGAAGGAGAGAAACAGGAGGGGAGGGGTGTTAAGAGGGAGTGGGAAGGAGAGGAAAGGTGCCACGTAGGGAGAAGAGCGACTTATAGTCAGCAGTCACAGCTACTCACAGCTACTAAGTGCAGAGAGATGTTTCCTAAGATTACACTTAAAAGGGTCAGTCCAAAGGGAGACAAGTGTGTGTTTGTGTGTGTGTGTGTGGGGGTGAGAGGAAAATAGGAAGAAAAAAAGGTGAATATACAAAAGGAGAAAGGTAAAAAGAAACAAAGAAATGTAAGGGAAAATGGAAAGAAGTGGATGCATGGAAGCAGAAAGGAAAAATAACTGGAAAATACAGTGGTCAGCATACAATTAGATTGCATGAATGGCTTGTGGAACGGTTCTTCATTTAACCCTCTTGGGGATAGAAAGCCTGTCTTATGGATTCATCTTTTCTCCTGTTACAGCAAGGTGTTCTAACTCTGCCTCTCATTTTAGGTTTGAAGAATTCTAGACTCATAAAAATGAATCCAGTTGGGTCTCTTGTGTAACAACCCTCCGCCCTCCCCCAATGGTAGGGGCAGGTAGATACTTCCCATGCCTGTCAGAGTACTGAGTGTCTTGGCACCATCACACTGCCCTTAGTAGAAAGGGAGGAGCTTAGAAGCCTGCTATATTAGGGGCCTTCATGGTTTGGTTAAGGAAACAGTAGCAGAGACGCTTCTTGTTCTTGCAGTTAGGCATCTGGTAGTTAGAGCAACGGTCCGGAGACCATACCTCTCAACTGTCCCACATTGTGAGGAACAGTTCCTCATTTTACTTCACAAAAGCTCCCTGTTCCACATTTTGAGGACTTGTCCCACATTCAATGTTACGATTTTAAAGCAAAAATTCATAGTAAATGATGCAAAAAATATATTATTCAACAAATAACAGACTTTCTGAATATAAAGGCAAACATTTTAAGTGTTCTGAGCCTCTTAGGTAAAAATTTGATTAAGTGTTCCACATTTTGCCAATTTGTTCCACATTTTGAGAGGCAATGTTCCACATTTGGGGGACAAAAGGTTGCGAGGTATGCCGGAGACGGTAAGGCTGGTGTGCACCTGTTGTTCGGAGGGGTGTCCGGGAATGTCTCGCTCATGAGCATGCAGATGGGCGAGCTTGACGCCCCATGGTGGTGTGCATGGTAGGGATGGCCTTACAGGCATCATCAGCTTAAAGGGGAACATTTACAAACAGTGCCCATCATAGTCCGAAAGCTTATAAAAGATCTTTTAAAGCAGCAGTGCAATGAAAAACCTTATTCCAAAAAATGAATTTTCTGCTATGGTTATGTAACCCCCCTTCCTCTTTAAACTTTACTGGTGGCACTTTAACTAATTGCGGGAAGGAAAACACTTTTAAATTCAACTCGCTCCTGCTCGGACGCTATAAGGGCTTCTCTCAAGCAGGCAGCAGCTCCAGTCCAGGCTCAGATAGCAGACTCCAGAAAACCACACCACTCCCCTTCCTGTCCAGCCGTTATGATGGTATTCTGTCTCTGGGAAAGGGGAAGGGTACCATATTGACTGTAAGCACATTTTAAGGAAGGAGTACAAATCACAGTACCTTTAGAATTTGGGATTTGGGTTCCTTTGGTGATGGCTCAAGCTCCTTCAAATCGCTGGCTCACTGTTGACTCTCTCTGACCCCCAGCATGTTGGGTAGTAGCAGGCTCCACAGGCAGGCTGTAAAACAGTTCATTAGGCAAAACAGCAAAGCAAACAATTTTCTCCACAGAATTAAATGATCCAAGTTCAAACGATTTAAAATGCAAACCAATCAGCATTTATTTTCTTTCTCCACAAAAAAATGCTCAAGCAGTAACAACACTGAGAATCCTCAGATGATTTTCAGCACAATTCCAAGATTTCTATGGCCCTCAGCCATGGCGCAGACTTGGGGGACTCAGGATTTGAACCTGGGACCTAGCAGCTCTGTTCCCTTCCATTTTAAGCCAAAATTGGCTAATTTTCCTCTCAGAAAACACTTTCCTACTTTTTACCATCACTTTACGATTGCTGCCCCGCCTGTGGGAGTGGAGGCACAATTACTTTTACATGCTGGTACACTTTCTTCTCTTGAGGGGGTACGATGGTAGACATTCAGGCACATGCCGTCCTTGCCACTAGTGGCCACCTACACTGCAGATCCATGGGCAAGCTTCTCCCAGATGCAGGGGCCTAACTCTTTCCTTACAGCAGTCACAAACATAAACAGCACAGTACCTTTTAGAATGGACATGGTCAGGCAAAGGGGTATCTGTTACCTACCCTGCTGGAGACATCACTGCCACCTCAGTCTCAACAGGCCCTCCATGGCAGCCACTCTCCTCAGCTTCTGTGGAGCCTAGCAGGCTCCTCTCGATTCCTCACAGAATTGCTGCTCCTTCTTGCTGCACTGTTCCCCATACTGCCTCTTATGGGGGAATCCCTCCACACATTTGGGAGCCAGAGGGCAATCTCCCCACCCTGGTTCTGGGTGTCCCCAGACCCGACTGATGGCCTCCCCTTTGCGGGCCTGCAAGCAGGAGCCTGCTCCTCCTCACACACTCTCTCCCTTGAATGCTCGATTACACTGCCCTGCGATTCATGCCAAACAGCGCTTTTACAAAACAAAACATGCGCGCACCTGAGCAGGGCTCAACCAAACATCTTGTACATGCACACACAACCTCCACTTAATGCCAACAGGGCATTTTAAACCAGTAATCTCCAATTGGCACAGGGGTTACACTTTCCCCCCACAGAAATGCTTCACCTCCTGGGGAAGCCATCTCCACTCTGGCTAACCATGGCTGCTGTACACCATGGGATAATGTGCACTCTTTCACAGGCTGTCACATCCTGGCTCCACCGGGCTGACTGCATAAGAGCAGTCTAAAAAGAACTAGGTGGGCAAACCCACTTACATGCGGTTCACTGGCTCCACTAGGGGCATGGCTACTCGACCTGATCTTCCCAGCAATGGCTGTTCTACCAGGCCAACACCCCCCCCCCCGGACACCCTTATTCTAACTATTTCTGGCTCCAACTCTGTTTTCTATAGGACCCTTCAGCAGCATCCAACTGGACCTAAACTGGCACCACAACTTTTATTATTTACGGCTCCAATTCTGTTCCCCATTGGACCCTTTAACAGTACCCAACCAGGCCTAAACTGGCACCTCAAAACACTTTACAAAAACACCAAAAACCTTTCTATCTGTCTAACTAACTAATTAACTAACTAACTAACTAACTAACTAACTAACTAACTAACTAACGGCTAGTAATATACTAAGCTAGGCTACACCACCAGGGGTTGTCAGGCTAACCTCTGAACTTATTACTAACTACAGTAACCTGTGAAGTGGGCGCATGAGGAAGGGTGCCATCCATTACAGCGACTCTTTCCCAGCACAATCCACTCACGGTGATGGAAAGATAGGGTGACCGAATGAGGGGGTGGGCGAACTAGGCGACAGGATGTCACTATACGTACGCGCACAAGGGGTGGGAGTGAAACACAGCGGTGTGGGCTGGGAGGGGTGGAGGCTGTAAGGGGTGGCGCTGCGGTTGCTGGTCAAGCTGCGTTGTGGCGTCGGAGGTTGCTGTAGTGGCTGGGGTGGCTGAGGTACTGTGTTCGGGTCTGGGCCCTGGTGCAATTTTTATTCGCGGGCCCAAACCTATTTTCACTGCTTTCACCCCCCGACATGCACCCCTAAGCCCCATGAGGGGTGGGGTGGAGAGCACAGCCCCTACAGAAAGCAGTAAAAGTCTGTCCTGGTGCCATTGTTCTGGTGCATTAGGGTTGTCAGAGTGCCAAAAATGTGTTCGGCACTCTGACTGAGCGATAACGGTGATCGCCTTTAGGCGTTCACCATTATCACATAGACCCCTAACTACTAAAATACAGCTGGCTGTCTTGAATCTGACTACACATTTTAGAAACTTTTGACATGTCCCCCCCCCCACAGAAAAGTTTAGCTGCTACTCTCACTAATCTAACCTACAACTAATAATAATAACATTTATTTGAACGCCTTTCAGATTCTCAAGGCGCTGCACAGCAAATACAAACATAAAAACATATTCAAATACATTCAGTATAAATTCAAATACAAACACATATTCAAATACATACAATATAAAATCAGAATAAAATAGGAAATGCCTTTTCCCATAAAAAAGTATTTAGTGCCTACTTAAAACTCCCTACTGTCCTGCACATGTCTGTGCTAACCTACTTAACAGTGGGAAGGGGGAAGCACACTTTTACTCATTTACTGTCCTTTGCACACTGCTCAGGTGCACATTAAAGGCTATGAGGACTGTCTTTGTACTTTAAAAGTCCAAACAACCCAGTCTTCAGCACCAGTGGGTAGGTGTGCTTAATTACCAGGGAGTCCCTACTTAACATTTCCTAAAAATTCCTAACTACTTAGACCACATGGTAAATGATTGTCAATGAAATGGTTCATAAGAGTAAAAAAAGTTACAATTTTGTAAAACTGGAAAAAATTCAAAACACTATCTAAAAGTTCTTAGATTTTTTTCTTACCCAGCACAAGCTGATCAGGCTACTATCCATGCTAAAGGCAAATGTTCAGATTTCTTTTTCCATTTCACTATAAAGCAACAGTTAAGAGTAGCAGTAGTCCTCAGATGTAGTCACTTGCAATGCCATGGGGCATCTGGGCATCTTAAGGTGTTTTGGATTTCTGGAGGGTGCGGTATTTAGCTGCTGGGTCCTTGGGTGCAAAATAGAAACATGGGTCAAGTTTAGTGCACTCTTCCCCTCAGCAGTCATGGCTCACAACAAAATACTTCAGCCTGTGTCCAACTATGTCCTGCATAAGTACAAAAGTTTTAAATAACATGAGTTCTTCCCAGGTTGAAGAGTTGCACATGGTCCGAGCTATTCTATTTACCTTGGTCCTATCATAGGCTGGGTCTAGGATGTTCACTTGGTTCCTTAGATGCACCTTCTCCACGGCTGTTTGGAATACCCAATCTGACCTCCTGCATTCAGTTAAGTCCCAAAGTCTCTCACTGACATAGGTGTAATTGGTCCCAGGATTCTCAGTTTTTAGGTAATGCCACACCCGTCTCTCTCCCTGACTCCAGCTAGGCAAAGACCTGATGCTTGGCCGTGGGGCTACTCCTCTAGGCAACCACATTCCTTCTCGGTAGTTCATCACTGTAGGGTCCAGCTAGTGTCTGGCATTCATGTTAATCAAATGCCTTTTGCATACTTCTGGGAGCAAGGGGGTGAGCTCTAGAATTCCTAGAATCAGCATTGCATATGACCTTGGAATATCCCTTTCTATGACCATGTCCTCAAACATCCAGGTAATGCCTTTGTCTGGCTGGTCATAAATCGAAATGGCGTCCATAGATCTAGTAACGATCTTGTCATCTGACCCCACACCTTCTTCTACAGCTTCAGCTTCCACATTTGAATGATCAGGACCAGTGATCTTTTCCTGCACCTTGGGTAATAGGGAATGCAGCTTCAATGGCTGAGCTTCTTGCAAGTTCTTAGGCAAGGGTTTCGCCCTCACTGTGGGTTCCTGGGTGAGTTTGGCTTTTGATGGACTTTTCTTGGTTTCCTGCTTGCCTCGCACCACAGCCTCAGGTGGGCCTGACTGCTCAGTCACATCCCTCACGTAGCCTGCAGCAGTACTCCGAATACGTGAAACCCACCCTCAGCCCCTCCCTCTGCCACGGGGAAGTTCTGGGGCACTCGGCCGTGGTACAAGGCTGGGCAGACAGCTAGGCCCTGGTACAACCTCTGGCTCTGTTGCTTTCTTGATGACTGCGACTTCCTCTCACTGCTTTGATGGCTCCACAGTTGTGGCCACACTAACTACAGGGGCACTCTTCCAGCCGATCGCGGCCACTGCCAGGGGGCAGAAGTTGATGGCTCAGGAGCCACACACTGTCTCTCTTGCTGCTGTATTTCAGCAGGCCTCACCACCCTGGGAACATTCCCACATGCAAATGACATGCAGACTGCCTGCCTTATAACCCCACTTCCACATTGTCCACAAAATATGCATGACTCACCCGAACTGCTCCTTTCCACAATGCTCCATAGCCAGTTGACCAGTCCCTCTGGAACATTGATGGTCCGATCTCCAAATCTAGGGGCATAAGCCATACTTGGTCTCACAAAGTTCAGTGTAGCAGATTAACTTCCACAATGATTTGCCTGCAAAAGTCTCTCTGACTGCCAAGATTTTGATTTAATTCTTCCAGTCAGCAGAACTTTCTTTCCACAACAAAAACTCTCCACCATGGGGTGTGGTGGACGCTTAAACGGATTTAACTCTGATAGCAGAACTCTATTCTCCTCGAGGTTTTCTAGCAATCTGGCCATCAGACCACCTGACCTTCCTTTACTAGTGCTGCATTTCGTTAAACGCATCTACCAATCAAATCGCTCACTTTTCTCATTAGCATAGCAAATTTTTCCTTCATGTGAGGTAGCACCATTTTGTCTCCTCACGATGCAATAAAATAGTGCTTAAACTTCCAATACAGACTGCGGCCTTTTAACATTCCAGTCCTGCATAACTGCCATCATAGTGCCAGGTAGGTACTTTGCACTTATCTTTCGAATCCCGGATGACAGCCCCCATATTTGTAACTTGGGTTACCACCTGTCCCAATTTTCACAGGACAGTCCTGATTTGGGCAGCTGTGTCCTATAAAAAAACATGAAAAATACTACATGTCCTGACATTATAGTAGAAAAAAATTATCTTACTTTGAGAGGGTTCCTTCAGTAGGTCATCACATATAGGACTGGCACCACCTGGCGTTGGGCCGCACGGCAGACTTTTCTAGCAATACCTGACAGGGGACCACCCACCCGACGTCACGTGACTGATGTCAGCATGACTGTATACAGTGGGCGGTCCCTATGCCCACCCTCCAGTTCTTTCCCGCCATCGCCTCGTGTCAGTCACATTGCAGACTTTCATATAGCGATCGTCATGAAAGTTATCGCGTCGGTTTATCCCTCGCTGATTTTTTTCTCTAAAATTTGTGTACTATCATTGATGTCTTCTCCCAAGAAGAAGTGCTTGTCCTGTGGCACGCATATCTGCACAAAGACTGTCACCTCAAGTGCGTCCTATGTTTAGGCCTGGACCATCCAGTCTCCTCCTGCCCTGAGTGCCAGACCTTTAACGAGGCCACTGAAAAGAGGAGACAGCAGGCTTTGGAGGCCCATCTGCTAAAAGCCCACCTGGCTTCCCTCAAGAAGAAGCTGGACCGTCTCAGAGATTTGTCAGAAAAATCTTCTCCTTCAAAGAAACATAAGATGAAAACAAGGGAGCGGGCTCACTCCGTGGACGATGCCAGGCCCTCAATGAGCAAGGCCCAGCTGCCGCCCATAAAACCAGATGGTAAGTTTGGAAAAACTTCAGTGGATCAGTCGGCCATCGGCTCCTCGATGACCGCACCGCTTTGGCCGGTAAGTCAGCCCCAGCTCCTCTGGGGACCACGCGGCGGCCGGTAAGTCGTCTACCCAGGCAGTGGGTACTTGCCCGGCTCCGGTCAATAAGCCGGCTGGGGGCTCTTCCCCTGACCATCCAACCCCACCCGCTAAGTTGGCAGTCCCTGACGACTGCCTGGGTTCGGTTCCCCTGTCAGGGCCTCACAGTGCCTCATCCGATGTCTGGCAGAACCAGAGAGAGAAAGGCCCTCTCCCTCCTCCTTCTTCCTCACCTGTGCCCTCCAGTTCCCCAGTAGGTATGTCTGGTGATGGCAGTGGAGAGCCCATCAACCCTGTCAATGCCTTGGCTCCACTATCCCCTTCTGGGGTCAAGGAGAAGGAGGCTCCTCCTCGGCCTACAGGCCTGACTGTGGAGGCCCCTCCTCCAACTTCTGGAGAGTTTCTGGCACCTCCTCCAACACCAGTTATCCCGACGACAGTCCCACAGCCAGGACCGGTTGACCAGACTTTGCCTTTGGCCCTATGCCGGATCCGGCCCCGATGCCACGGCCCCTTCTCGTCCGGGTTACAATGGTCCTCTGATGCTAGATCCCTTCCTGCACCAGATCGGGTGGTGCCGGTTCTGATGTTGGTTCCCCTGATGTGGGCTATCCTGACGCCGGACCCTCAACTCATATACACAACGGCGGGTCCAACATGGGTTCCCCCCACATCAGACCTGATGACATGGGTTTATACCTGACCCCGAACTGTCCCGCATTACCGGTTGGGGTATCCTGGGGACCACTACTCTGGGGGGTCCCACTCCAGACTGCAGTCTCCTAGGGCAGTTCTACCCTAGATTTAATCCTTACTCCCATTATACAGGATTCCAGGGCTATTATCCACCACCAGTGATTCCTCCTCTACCTCCTCTCCCCCCCCTCATCCTCTGCCTACTCCACCTCCCCCCCTTCTCCTCCGGTTGCCCTGGATTTCAAGACCTTAATACAGTCTTGGTGGCAGGGAGCTCGGTCAGAGTTAGTCTTGGACCTGGAGACTAGACTACCACAACCGCGGTCTCCTAGGTCCCCTTCCCCAAGCAGTTCATCGATAGCCACTGTCCACATCTCGGGGAAGACTCAACAGGATGTTTCCCTTCTGGATGCCAGACGCTGTCCTGTTGAGGAGGTGGATGATGATGAAGACAGCTCAGAGGGGAAGGAAGATTCCTCTGAGGAGGTGCCGGAGGACCATGAGGAGACGAGAGGCAAGGTCTCGCCAAAGTCTCCACCAGAAGACCCTGCCTTCTCTGACCTCTTGAGGGCCATGAAGGACTATTTCGATTGGGAGTTGGAGGAACAGGACCCCATGAGACAGAGACTCGGGGAACACCTAGACTTAGAGTCTCTGTCTGCCATCCCCATTCCTCCATGGATGGCACCTCATCAAGACCTCACCACTACTGTCTGGCAGATGCTTCATTCTATTCCAGCTGTCCCCAAGCAGGTGGACAGGCTCTAACGGGTGCTGAAGGATGCCTCTTTCTTAAAGCGCCCAAGCACATGAGCACTACTCCTCCGGACAAAGAGTAGAGGCAGATGGACCAGTTCAGGAAGAAGTTGTATTCCTCGGCCATGTGCGCCCACCGGTCCTTCAGTTACATGGCCCACATGGTGTCCCATCAAAAGCGACCCTGGCTAGACTGGAGGCACGGGTCCAGTCCATGGATCCCTCACCTTTGAAGGAGGAACTTGCCAAGGATCTCTGCCTCTCCAAGGTTTCCTGCAGGCATGCTTTAGGTGCTACTTACAACTCCGGCGACTCCGTGGCCCATACCTCGGCAACTGCCATTGCCCTCAGATGGCATTCCTGGCTTTGCCTTTCTGGACTCGCCAATGAGGTCCAGTCAGCGATTCAGGATGCCCCTTTCAGGGGCTCAGTCCTTTTTTGTGGGGACACCAAGGATATTATTACAGACCTACAGAACAAAGGCATTGCACTTAGGTCTGTTAGGTCAATATACTGATTGGACTCCAAGCAACAGCAGCAGCCCTTTTGGAAAAGGACCTGGAGGCAGAGAAAGAATGCTCCTGCGCACCACCAAAGGAAGCGTAAGGCCATGGGTACAGCCACCCCTCCTGCCTCCCAAAATCAGAGACATTCAGGAGGTCCTCCCCCTGAATGTCCCACCACTTCTTGACTCCCCGGCCCCACTGCTTTCTCAGTCTCGCAATGGGGAGTGGGGGGGGAGGTTCACCCACCACGAGCAGGAGTGGAGGGCGATCACCTCCGACAAGTGGGTCCTGCAACTAGTGTCTGTTGGCCACACTATAGAGCTTCTGGAGATTCCCCTTGAAACTCCACCGCAGAAGTCATCCTACTCTCGAGACTAGGCTCTTCTCATTTGCAAGGAGGTACATTCGCTCTTGCTCAAGGAAGCAATTGAGCAAGTCCCCCTCAGGCAAAGTGGAAAGGGAATTTACTCCCATGTTTTCCTGGTTCCAAAAAAGACTGGGGACTTCAGACCCATACTCGGCCTAAGTCAGCTAAATCAGTTTGTCGAATACAAAATATTTTGAATGTTGACACTCCAGAGCCTCCTCCCTCTCCTCATGGAGAACAACTGGCTCTGCACCCTGGATATGCAGGATGCCTACCTGCACATTCCTATTTTTCACAGCCACCGCCGATTCCTGCGCTTTTGTTTCCAAGGGGAACACTTTCGGTTCCGGGCGCTCCCCTTTGGCCTGTCTTCAGCACCACGGGTTTTTACTAAGTGTCTGGTGGTGGTCACAGCATTCCTGCACTGCAGGGGTATTGCAGACTTCCCTTACCTGGACAACTGGTTGATTTCAGCCCCGTCCAGGGATTCTTTGCTGGAGGCTCTTTCCTTTACTCTGGACCTTTTCAGCAGACTAGGGATCATGGTCAGCATTCCCAAGTCATCCCTTATCCCTGCCCAGAGAATTCAGTTTATTGGGGTAGTCCTGGATATGGTCCAGTGCAGAGCCTTCCTTCCTCCAGATATGGTGGAGACCCTTATCCATCAGGCCCTCAAAGTGGCCTCCCTCAGGACCATCCCTGCTCGGGAAGTCCTTCACCTACTGGGACTGTTGGTGGCCTCCATCACTACCGTTCCCCTAGCAAGACTTCACATGAGGATTACTCAGTGGTCATTGCGGGTGCAGTGGGATCAGCTCCTGCATGACCTAGACCATCCAGTCCTAGTCTCCTCAGCAGTTCAGAGAGATTTGCAGTGGTGGACAGATTCTCGCAATCTCTCCTGGGGGCTTCCCAATTCTGCACCAGTAGCCACCCTCACCATGGATGTCTCAAATATGGGGTGAGGAGCTCACCTTGGGGAACACCAAGCCCAGAGACTATGGTCCGGTGTGGAGTCTTCTCTCCACATCAATGTTCTGGAGCTGAGGGCAGTCCTGTACGCGTTACAGGCCTTTCAGACCCTCCTTCCAAAGGGCTCACTGGTAATCCAAACGGACAATATGTCGGTGTGACAGGAGGTCCAGTTTTGAAGGATAAAGCTGACACAGAGAAGATGCAATATCCCCCTTTTGGTTTCTACTTTCACTCTATCCTGTCTTCGTCTGCTAATTCTTATCTATCCTAATTTTCTTGTCAGGGTGGCCAATCTGGTAATTTTCTACTTTGCCTTTACTGTCACTTTTTTGCTCTGGTATTAAAATAATTGCATCTTGTTATAATATAGTAAAAATAGGGGCTGAACTAGAATCAAGGACACTAAGAGCATACAAGATAGGAGCCCTGTGTTCCAGAATAAAAAAAAAAACAATATATACAAAAAAGGAGCTGTGTCACTTAAAAGAAACCCCAAAATAAGTAGAGGGCTGGGTTGTGGAAAAAGCCTTTAGCTACAATTTCAATTAGTGAGTAAGGAAAGCTAAGACTGTAAAATTATTGCAAACAGTGGAAAAAATGTTTTAGGCAACACAAAGTACAGGTTTGCAGGAAAGTGCTATAGAACCTGTACAATTTCTGTATGAGTTTAATACCCATGTATCCAAACATTTAAGTTTAAATTTAGGAGGAAAATGAAAGCAATTGTGTTTGGTTGCTGTGGTGCTGATTCTAATAAGCTCCAAAGCAATGAAAAATGTACCCTTGTTTTTAAAACACTTGAAAATGGGCTAAAGTAAGAGAGTATAATTAAAACACTACAGGCAGATGAATTGGAGTTCTGTAAGTGTCAAACATTTATTCAAAAGGGAGCTGTAATTACTGAAGTTAAGCCTTCTGTGTTTTAGAAGGCTGAGTTCCTCAGCAAGGCGTCGGCTGAAAGTGCAGCGCCAGATAAGCTGTTTGAGAAAAATAATGAAATGTTTTGGAAATATGAAACAAGGGATTTGGGAAGAAAATAATGCATGTCCAAAGATTAGAGTACCATATTATGTGAAACAGAATATAGGTACTACAGTGGTTCACTTATGTATGTTTTCCTTATATGAACAAAAAGACAAATAAAAAGCTATAACTTTATATTAGTTCATAGGTAAAATACGAAGTCGAGTGGCAAGCCCATTGTAACTTTGCCACCCTTAACTTGGGTGGTAATAATATTTAATATCTCCCATGTAACTATCTAGATTACTTTTAAACATATGAAGGCAGGTAGGGAGCGCGCCCCTCATCTCTCTTTTCCATGCTAAGGTTATAGACTGTTATTTGTTCTTAAGCAGGTTTGGTTTATCCTTATACTTTTTCACATTTGTAAAGAAAAGTTGTTTTACCTAGAGGTCTGTCTCATGCTGTAAGGTCCTACTATAGGACAAGCTACCCCTGAAATGTCAGGTTTTATAGATGTAAGGGAATGTGATGTCACAAAGGAGGAGGGGCTCAGTGAAAACCATACCCCTTTCCTTCACTATATAAACCCTCCACTAGGAGGCTTAGATAGATAGGTTAGCCAGTAGGGTTCTGACCAAGGTGAGAGAAGTCTCTCAATAAGGAGGTAATGTGCAGGCTTTCACATTAACTGAGGAAGGAGAGAACACAGGAATTTCTTTATAGCAACTAAAGCAAGAAATATATCCTGATGTTTGAACTGATGTGAAGAAATAACATCATATTTTTCCTTTCTGTAAATATTGGATTCTTTTTTTTTTTTTTGGTTTTGTGTTTTTCCAAAATAAAATCATAAACGCAGAAGTATGCATTTTTTTTATGCATCATAATCTGGTTGTACGATCTGTTTATTGAGACCCACACATTTACAGTCGGTAGTTTGGTACATCAACAAACAAGGAAGAACCCGGTCGTACTCCGTGTGCAGGGAGATGACATGGGTGTGGAACTGGGCAGTCCAGCACCATCTGGTCCTTGTGGCCATGCACATTCCAGGCATCATAAATGTCCTGGCGGACAGTCTCAGCAGATCTCAGACCCGAGCTCACGAGTAGGAACTGCACCAGGAAGTGGCTGAATCCATCTTCCAAAGTTGGGGGCATATGGAAATCGTCCTCTTCTCCTCCAAATCCAATGCTAAACTTCTAAAATTTTGCTCACTCGTTCAAGAGCAAGGTGCTTTTTGGAATGATGCATTGTCTCTATCCTGGACAAGGAAATTTTTGTATGCTTTCCCTCCGTTTCCTATTCTGCAGAGGGTTCTCCTCAAGCTTCAGGCGGAGAGGGCAACAATGATCCTCATTGCTCCTCTTTGGCCGAGACAGATCTGGTTTCCACTGTTTCAGCAGCTGTCCCAGGAACTACCGGTTCCACTTCCAGTGACTCATGACCTCCTGACCCAGGATCAAGGTCATCTCATGCACCCAGGGCTCAGGACCCTGCATCTCCATGCGTGGCTCCTGTGGACATAGAGATATCCCATTTTGGGGTTTCCTCCAGGGTTGCTCAAGTCCTCATTGAGGCAAGAAAACCTTCAACCTGTTCCACTTACGCCATGAAGTGGAAGCGGTTTTCCATTTGGGCAACTGCTAAGGGCTGAAACCCTTTTTCTTGCTTGGCTCCACAAGTCATGGAATACCTCCTTCACTTGTCAGACTCCGGTATGTCCAACTCTCCCTTAAAGGTCCATATCTCAGCTATCTCAGCATATCATAAGCTAGTGGATGGTAAACCCGTGGCTCAGTTGGTGGTCTCCAAAACCTTTCTGAGAGGGATTCTACATCTGAAATCCCCCATCTGCAGCCCAACTCCCCCTTGGAACTTAAACTTTGTTCTGGAAAAGCTCACACTTCCTCCTTTTGAGCCAGCTATGAGCTGTGATTTGCGCTTCCTCTTTTGGAAGGCACTTTTTCTTGTGGCCATCACATCAGCCTGAAGGATTTTGGAGCTTCACGCTCTAGTCTGCAAGGAGTCATACTTGATTTTCCATCGGGAACGGGCGGTCCTCAGAACTCATCCAAGGTTTCTTCCCAAGGTGGTATCAGAAGCCACGCTGAATCAGTCAGTAGAGCTTCCGGTGTATTACCCGTCCCCCTCTAACAGAGGTGAGGCACTCCTTCATACTATGGATGTCCATTGGATTCTCTGGTGTTACACCCACCGGCCCAAAGAGTTTTGCTATTGTGACCAGTTGTTTGTCTCATTTGCCCCAAAATCAAAGGGCAAACTGGTTTCTAAGCAAGGCCTTTCCAAATGGTTAGGCAACTGCATTCGATACTGTTACCAGAAGTACGATGAACCTCATCCGAGTACCATCAGAGGTTATTCTACTAGGGGCATGGCTGCCTCTGTGGCCTTCCTATGGAACGCTTCTGCAGCTGACATTTGTGCTGCCGCTACTTGGAGTTCTGTCCATACCTTTACCAAACATTACAGTCTGGACATTGCTTCTAGGCGGAGGGCTGGCTTTGGCCTAGCCATCTTGCAGGGCCTTTTGTCCTAGACTGGGTCCTTTCTGGATTTCAGTTCTTTCCGTTGGAGTTAGGTTTCCTCCTCTGTAGTTTCTCTCTGCCTCTCCTTAGAGGGATTGCTTGTGACTCTGTCCTATATGTGATGACCTACTGAAGGAACCCTCTCGAAGTAAGATAGTACAGTTACGTAGGAACTTACTATAACACTAGGTCTTCGAGACAGGTTCTTTCAGTAGGTCATATTTTTCCCTCCCTCTTTCCCCCCATTTTATGTTTACAGGGACTCCAAATCCTGTTTGTTCCTGCTGTCAGGCCTCTTCCTGGCTCCGGCAGGAGAACTAGAGGGAGGGCGTGGGGACCTCCCACTATATATGGTCACGCTGACATCAGTCATGTGACATTGAGTGGGCGGTCCCCCATCAGGTACTGCTAGAAAAGTCTGCCATGTGGCCCGACACCAGGTGGCACCAGTCCTATATGTGATGACCTACTGAAGGAACCTCTCTTGAAGATCTACTGTTATGGTAAGTTCCTACATAACTGTACTTTTTCTGACTTTCCTCTTAATGTTGCAAAAACTATAATACCTTAAGTAAAATACCTTAAAATGATAAGAAACACTATAAACAACTCAGAAGCTACAACAATTAGTCTTAATTATGCTTATTTAGAGAAAACAAGTCTGTTGCATTGGTCGAGGTTACAAATTGTCCTGCAAAAAAATCATGTTTCTGTTTGAAATGTCCCACTTTGGGTTTTTTAAAAGGTGGTAACCCTATTTGTAACCCTCCTTCCTCTTTAAACTTTACTGGTGGCACTGTAACTAATTGCAAGAAGGAAAATACTTTTAAATTCCAACTCACTCCTGCTCGGGCACTAGAGGGGCTTCTCTCAGGCAGGCGGCCGCTCCAGTCCAGGCTCAGATAGCAGACTCCAGAAAACTACCCCACTCTCCTCCCTGTCTAGGGGTTTTGATGGTATTCTGTCTCTGGCAAAGGGGAGGGGTATCATCTTGACTGTAAGCACATTTTAAGGAGGGAGTACAAATCACAGTACCTTTAAAATTTGTGGATTCGGGTTCCTTTGGTGACGGCTCGAGCTCCATCGAAGTGCTGGCTCACTGTTGACTCTTTCTCATCCCCAGCACCTCAGGTAGTAGCAGGCTCCACAGGCAGGCTGTAAAACAGTTCATTAGGAAAAACAGCAAAGCAAACAATTTTCTCCGCATAATTGATTGGCTTGCCTGTAATTATGTGGGGGAAGAGCTCCTCCCCCACAGCCTATTTAATCAGAGCAGCTGTCTTCCGCTCTGCTTAGAGCGAGTCGCATTTGCTGTCGTTTCGCTGTGGTCCGAGGCTCCCCCCCATCTTTTTTTTTTCTTTCTTGGTTGCTGTTTCCCTTCCCCCCCCTTTGCCCTGCGATTCCTCCATTGCTCCTGTTTGTTGGGTGAGTGGTTCTCCCTCCCTGCCTGTGCTTCTCTTCATTTGCCCTGTTTTCTGCTCCTACCTTATTCCCCCTCCCTCATCTTGGGCAGCCCCGGTTCCACTCCAGTACCTCGCCGCTCCATTCGCCACCACATCATCGTCCTCCTGCTTCAGCCTGTGGAGTTTCTCCATTGCTGCTCCTCCTAGCTTGCTCCTCTGCCTCTTCAGTTCTGCTGCCCGCACGGCTCGTCCTTCAGCTGCTGCAACTGCCGGCTTGCCCGCTGCCGGCTCTGATGCATTGTCTACTTCCATTTCCCATTTCTCAGCTGGCTCGCCTCCTTGTTGGACGGACCATGCCTCCGGCATCCTGCTGCTCCACAGCCGAGCTCCTTCCCCGTATTGCCACTCCAGCCCACCTGTCCTCCTTCCTTCTGCCTCCTTCTCCATAACGGCAGCATTTCCTGAGCCTCTTCACCTTCTCCGCTGCCAGATGTAGCTGCCTCGCTCATACTGAGCAGTACATCCGGTTCTTGACGCCTGCTTCTGGACTATGGGAGGCGTACGGAGCCTCACGCCATTTTCTCCGCTCCAGCTGCAGCTGCCTCGCCCTACTGAGCTGTTCATTAGGATATTACTCTACTCGCTGCCTCAGTGAGTCCATGCTTCAGCTTTCCATTATGGATGCCTCTCATTCTTCTCTTTTCATCGCTCCTGCATTCTGCTGGCCCTGGCCTGCCCTTGGTCACACAGCTCGCCACGCATACCCGACTACTTTCTGCCACAGTCGATATGCCTTTTAGGCTTGCTGTAGCGTCTATAGGCAGCTAGCAATTGACTGTTGAAGCACTTTGGATATTGGTTTCATGCCTCTTTTTATTTGGCAGTTGCTACCGGGTATGATTTATTCGTTTTCTGGAGCAGTAGTATATTGTGTAGTCTTGAGCTGCCACAAGTGCATTCTGCATTGCTACCATTGGTAGTGCTAATGCATTGCTGAACAACACTGCAGCCTGTTGTACTCACCATATTACTAAATCTTTATGGCTCAGCTATGCCTCCCCATTGATCTGACCTGCCATGTTAAAAGGTGGGACTGGCTGCTGCTCTGTTTACCTTGCTAGCTCACCTATGAAAGGTCCGCTGCGCATGCTAGCTTCCATAGGGCTAGCTGCCCTTCTATTGCCTTCCCAGCTGCATTGCGTGGGATCCAGCTGCGTGACAGCCTTCCTGGGGCTTGCCTTCTTATCATCCCTACCAACTGGTCTACATGTAGTTCTCAGCGCCCCCTGGACCAGCGGACATTCTTTCTTATACGACCTGCCCTCGCCCCTCGGGCTGGGAGGTTCCTGCTCCTCGCTTGCTTCTCGACCTGCCTTCGCCCATCGGGCTGGGGGGTTTACCTACTTCTCTCTTGCCTGCTGGCTCTGCTTGGGCCTGGAGATTCACAGCTTTCTGCATCCTTTGCCTTAGGGTTGGACGTTTACATGTTTCCGCTTCCTGCATCACTCTGTTCGAAGCTTGGCGATCCTCACATCTACTATGCGCCTACTTGCTGCCATCTCAGTTGATCAGGAGCTGCTTTCCTGGATTGCATCAGACATTTATTCTTCCTCATATGTTTTTGGATGTTTGCCCTGCCTCAGCCATGGACTTACTGCTCCTTCCCTTTCAAAGACACTTGGTTGGCGTCCCTCCAGTCTTCCTTATCATGGTGCTCTAACGGACTCTGACCTGTGCCAATGCTACTTCTTTTACTGCAGCCTTTTCAGTTGTCTCCTTCAAGAACTCTGGTTTCCTGCATCAAACTTTGCATACCTTCAGTTTTGGATGTTGTTCCTCGTCCTAGTTGCCGTATCTGCTTCAGTCACTTCAATCCGATCCCTGCCTTCCTTGATCTCGATTCATCGGTCCTCAGCATCAATTCCTTCTCCATATGCCTTCCAGCTGCAATAATACTGTGCTCAAGGATGATCCAAGATGTGTTTCCTGGAGGCTCTATGCAGCTCTTCATTTAGTGGACCTTCGTAGGTATAGTTGCATTCCTGTTACCTAGAGCTCCTTGCCTAGTATCTCTCCAGCTGCTTGACTGCTGCACATCATGTCGAGGGAATGTTTTCCATGCTCGATTTCTGCCAGCAGACATTCCTGGGTCTGGCTGTGCCTCACGTAATGGAATCAGCCGCCTCTCTCCTACCTCCTAGCTCGGTTCAGCTGCACTTTTCTAGGGGCTGATTGCCGCCTATTCTTTCTCATCTGCCTTTGTTGGTGCACTCGGCTCCTACTGCCTCGCTTCAGGTTTTGCAGTTTTACTGCCTTGCTTATTTGGGCTCACCATATTCTACTACTACTTGGATGCTTCATACCTCACATCAGTATCTCCGATTATCCTCTACAGAATGCCATTTTCAGCTCAGTTCTACAAGCTGTTGCCTGCATATCAACTCATCAGACTATACTTCACTTATCAGACCTGGATTCATCAGTGGTACCATGGCTACAAGCCTCTCATTACATACTACAAGCCTTCTATTAGAACCGCTTCTTCAGTTATCCCCCTCTCCGATACTTCGGTTCTCGTCTGCTTCATACCTCGAATTTGCCTGCCCTCAGTTCTTCATGTTATTCCTCTCGTACAGTTGTCATGTCTCAATCTCAGTCTCTCAAGGTGAAATTGTACTGTCCAGCTGATGGTTTCCTGTGCATCATCAAAGGACTACATCGCTTGATTTCTGCCAGCAGACATTCCTGAGTTTAGCTGCACTTCCCATATTGGAATCAGCCGCCTCTCCTATCTCACCTGCTGTCGATTCAGCTACGCTTCCTCAGGGGCTGGTTGCCACATCCTGTTCCTTCTCATTTACCTACGTTGCTACAATCCCACTCCTGCTACCTCTCACCCCGGATTCACAGTCCAACTGACTTATTTCATTTTTGGGCTCATCATATTCTGCTACTCGGATGCTTCATAACCTTGCATCAGTGTCTCCGATTATCCTTTACAGCTTGACATTACTCCACCTCAACTCTACAGCCGTTACTTTCATTTCAGTTCCTAAAGACTATACTTTATTATCAGAACTGGATTCGCCACTCGATAACCTGACCTCAAGCCTTCTCTCATTCATCGTATCATACAAGCCCTCTATTATTAGAAACCTGGAAATTGTACTACTTATATTCGTCTTGCCTCGTTGATGTCAAAGCTTGGATGCAAATATCTTCTGGTCTCCTGTATTGAGTTAAGTCAGTCATCAACTTCATCCACCATCATTCAATTCCATGGATTATGCCCTCTATCAACTGAAGTATGAAAGACGGTTCTTCAATATATGTACTCTCCATCATTCAGAATTATACATGGATTCTTGGACTCAGACTTTATTAGAAGGAAATTACTGCTCTGGACATTTACAATTCAGTTTTTCTTAAGCTCCGTTCATATGGATTGAATTCTACAAATTAGAATTCAGATTTTAACTGATTAATTAGTTTAATTAGGATCTCTCTCCTTTAGTATGCCCAGAAGGATGGGCAGGTCAGTAGCCATGGGTCCTCAGAGGTTCCCTCCAATGGGGTTTTTCCTCTCCTGAGTGCTACTGGTCACACTCTCCGGAGTTGGAGGAGGTAATCATCTATTCATATCATCAAGTTGTTATGCACAATTCCTCAGCATTCAGTTTTAGAGCAATCTTTGTTATTTATTCTTTTTTGGGGCTCCATAATCCTAATCCAAGCCTCCTTCCTGCCTACCTACAGGTGGGATACAGAGAAAGGTCAAAACCATCAAATATTATCAAACGATTCAATTCAAGCATCCAAGTACCTAAGCACAAGTCATTCTATGCTGGCCTCTGTATCCAAAACATTTACATAATTCCATTATATGTTACATAAGCACTGAGCTATGAACCACACATAATTGATTGGCTTGCCTGTAATTATGTGGGGGAAGAGCTCCTCCCCCACAGCCTATTTAATCAGAGCAGCTGTCTCCTGCTCTGCTTAGAGTGAGTCGCATTCACCCACCATCCTCCCCGACACCTCCTCCTTCTGCGGCACTCTTATCCCACCGGGGGGCTCCATAATCCTAATCCAAGCCTCTTTCCTTCCTACAGGTGGGATACAGAGAAAGGCCCAAACCATCAAATATTATCAAACGATTCAATTCAAGCATCCAAGTACCTAAGCACAAGTCATTCTATGCTGGCCTCTGTATCCAATATCCATTTACATAATTCCATTATATGTTACATAAGCACTGAGCTACGAACCACACATAATTAAATTATCCAAATTCAAACGATTTAAAATGTAAACCAATCAGCATTTATTTTCTTTCTCCACAAAAATGCTCAAGCAGTAACAACACTGAGGATCCTCAGATGATTTTCAGCATAATTTCAAGATTTCTATGGTCCTCAGCCATGGCGCAGACTTGGGGGACTCAGGATTTGAACCTGGGATCTAACTTTTCTGTTTCCTCCCATTTTAAACCAAAATGGGCTAATTTTCCTCTCAGAAAACACTTTCCTACTTTTTCCCATCACTTTATGATTGCTGCCCCACCTGTGGGAGCGGAGGCACAGTTACTTTTACATGCTGGTACACTTTCCTCTCCTGGGAGGGGGGTACGATGGTACATATTCAGACACTTGCCATCCTTGCCACTAGTGACCACCCACACTGCAGATCCAGGGGCAGGGTTCTCCCAGATGCAGGGGCCTAACTCTTTCCTCACAGCAGTCTCAAATATAAACAGCACAGTACCTTTTAGAATGGACATGGTCAGGCAAAGGGGTATCTGTTACCTACCCTGCTGGAGACATCACTGCCACCTCAGTCTCAACAGGCTCTCCATGGCAGCCACTCTCCTCAGCTTCTGTGGAGCCTAATAGGCTCCTCTTGATTCCCCACAGAATTGCTGCTTCTTCTTGCTGCACTGTTCCCCATACTGCCTGTTAGGGAGAAATCCCTACACACATTTGGGAGCCAGAGGGCAATCTCCCCACCCTGGTCCTGGGCGTCCCCAGCCCTGGCTGATGGCCTCCCCTTTACAGGCCTGTGAACAGTTGCCTGCTCTTCCTCGCACACTCTCTGTCTCCTCTCTAGAACGCTCAATTACACTGCCCCTTGATTAGCACCAAACGGCGTGATATCAAAACAAAATGTGCACGCGCCTGAGCAGGAGCTCAGCAAGCACGCGCTCGCGCACACAACCTCCTGCAATGCTAGCAGGGCACTTTAAACCAGTAACCCCAGACTGGCAAAGGGGTTACAGTTCTAAAAAATATTGCCAGAACTGCGGATTTGGATCTTCTGGATGCTTCCTATGCTGTGTACTGTATATTTGTGTTTTTGTCTGGATTCTTATCCTCCTTAGGTCCTCAGTATTATTTATATGTAAAAATAAGGTGGCCATCTTTTTTTCTTGAGCAATAGTTATTTGAAACTTTCATAAAATTCATAAATGATGATGGAAACTGAAAACTTTACCACCAAAATAAACTGGAAGACATCTGGCATCAATTAGGAAGAAGAAAAAAAGGTGGGGTCAAATTTAAGCCCATTTTTGTTGCACTTTTGTGCTCTTCTTTAGCTGACAGCTGTCCAAAGACGGCAATGACTAAGTCTGAACCATATTGATACTGCATTGATACCATTTTTAGAACCTTGTGATGTCACTGGAGCTGTGCTTGACTACAATGCTGTTAGCCACAGTCTGATCATCAGTGACAACATAAGGTTCTAAAAATGGTGGCAATATGGTATCAATATAGGGAAGACATAATCATTGATATCTCTGGACTGCTGCTAGTTACAGGTAAGCCCAATACCTCATTTAAAAAAGCTTTTTATGTGTTTTCAAACATTGAGGAGCACAGTTCATGTGTGTTCTCCTTTAAATGTTGGGTGCCAGAACGCTGAGGGTGCCAGAGGGGCAGGCACACAAGGTGACTTGCTATGTGGCTAGCTTCAGGACTCTGACTAGAGTACCACATTTCCCTGTTGCAAGGTGTCCCACCTGAGGGTGCAGATACCATGCCATCCTTGATGTCTGAGAGTGGCATGAGGTCTCAGGTGGCAAATGGTGGGGTATTAGGCTCTGGGGGCACTCCAGGGTTCACTGAGAGTATGGGGCACTAGGATACGTGTAAGTGTGTGACTAGCCTCAAGGGAACAGAGTAAGGAGACCCTGGATGGGTACAGGAATCCTGTCTGGGCACCTTCTCAAGGAGTGTTTGTTGATGGCTCTTGGGTCTGAAGGGATTCCCCAAAGATGGGGGAACAGAGAGTGTATGGGGGCAATTTTTAAGGGGGAGAATTGCCATCTGGATGGAAGGAAGACAGTACGGAGGTGGAGAACCCTGTGAAAGTAAACAGCATGATTTAAGAAAGCGTGAGTTCACTGTATACAGGATCAGACTGGCAACAATGTTCTGTGGGGTACAAGACCCTGAAGGTGGGTCTGTAGAGTCTGGTGCACCACTGTGTGGGATCTGGCTAAGGCTGTCCCACAAGAGAAGGGTGTGGGCATTGGGATCTCTATGGCACCAGGGCATGGTGAGGGATAGCCAGTCTGGTGATTCACACAGTAGTGATAGTAACTCTGGGCATTAAGGTGCCCTGTGGGCATGTCCTTCAGCACCATGTATAATCAATGTCTCTGGCTTATGCACGAGCCGTGGTAGAGAATGTTGTCAGTGTGAATTTAGGTGATAGGGAATGCCCTAATTTGGCTGTGATAGAAGCCATGTTGGAAACAGAGATGGGAAAGTCTGTTTGTTTCTGTAAGTTGGACAGGACCACCATGCTGCAGAGGACCCCAAGGTGGACACAGTGTGTGGGTTTCATGATTTTCCATAATAACTGGTATAAAAGATGATGAAGTACTGGGCCTTTGTGATCCTAATGTGAATCAAGACAAAGTGTACCTCAGTAAACTGGAATAGTGACAGCCTAGTAAGGATTGCAGATGAATGACAGCTCTGGATGTTGCACAATTATTCTTACCATTATGTTCCAGATCCCTGTCTTAGTGAAATGTATGACAGATCATGGCAGACAGTTCTGGAACTATTTGCAAGGGAGCTCCCAGCAAGCTATAACATCCTATATTTCTGGACATGGGAGCTGCCGTGTGTAATACCCACCCCATCAAAGCATATGGACAGATATGTTGGCAGCTCAAGGGGGGTAGCAACTGGGAGACCACTGGAAGTGAGCAACAAAAACCAGAATTCTTTTCTTTTTTATGTTTGATTCCTTTAACATGTTCCTTGATATGCACCCTGAGAGGCCTCACTGTCCTGCAACTATACACCTTTACAAAGTTGGTATCACAGGCAATAAATTCTCTAATTTCTGCTTGAGACCATCAGAGGTCCATAAACGTGTGAACCATTTTAGCAAATTTACATACTGAGTAGTTTCCACACTTATGAAATTATACTGGTTTGCAAGGTAGCTAATTTCTTTGAGGTGTGTCCTATAAATTGCAAGCATTTGGCAATGGCTAACATTGATTGCGTTGGTCCGTTGAGCTCGCTCACTGTCCCGTGTCACTCACTTATTCTGTTTCTCCCAGTGCTGCAGGCTGCTGTTTTGTACTGGGTTCCTGCCTGTGTTGGCAAGTTTTTCTGCCCACAAAGTAATCTGCAGTTGTCCTGACAGAGCTCTGTTGAGGTGGGTCACTCCCCCTCTCTCACTCAATCAGTTTGTTTCTGCTGGCGCTGCAGGCCGCCCTTTTGTACTGGGCTCCCGCCTCTGTTGGCAGCTTTTTCTGCCCACAAAGAAATCTGCAACAGTCCTAACACAGGTCCGTTGAGCTAGCTCACTCAACCTCTCTCACTTGCTCATTCCGTTTCTGCCGGTGCTGCAGGCTGGCCTTTTGTATTTGGCTTCTGCCTGCATGGCCACCTTTTTCTGCCTACAAAGAAATCTGCAGCAGTCACGATAGACCTCCATTGAGCTCGCTCACTCCCCCTCTCTCACTCGCTCGTTCTGTTTCTCCCAGCGCTGCAGCTTGCCTTTTATACTGGGCTTCTGCCTGCGTAGGCACTTTTTTCTGCCCCCAAAGAAATCCACAGCTGTCCCGACAGAGCTCTGTTGAGGTCGCTCACTCCGCCTGTCTCATTTGCTCATTCTGTTTCTCCTTGCACTGCAGGCTGCCATTCTGTAGTGGTCTCCTGCCTCTGTTGCTGCCTTTTTCTGCCCACAAACATATCTGCAGCAGTCCCGACAGAGCTCTGTTGAGCTCGTTCACTCCCCCTCTCTAACTCACTCGTTCCGTTTCTGTCAACATTGCAGGCTGCCATTTTGTCCTGGGCTCCTGCCTGCGTTGCCTCCTTCTTTTGTCCACAAAGAAATCTGCAGCAGTCACAATAGAATTCCTTTGAGCTCGCTCACTCACTTCCCCTCTCTCACTCGTTCATTCTGTTTCTCCCACCGCTGCAGGCTGCCTTTTTGTACTGGGCCCCTACAAGCATTGCTGCCTTTTTCTGCCCACAAAGAAATCTGCAGCAGTCCCAACAGAGCTCCGTTGAGCTCACTCACTCCCCCTCCCTCACTCACTCGTTCTGTGTCTCCCGATGCTGCAGGCTGCCCTTTTGTACTGGATTCCTGCCTGCGTTGCTGGCTTTGTCTGCCCACAAAGACATGTGCAGCAGTCCCTACACAGCTCCGTTGAGGTCGCTCACTCCCTCTCTCACTTGCTCATTCCGTTTCTGCTGGGGCTGCAGGCTGGCATTTTGTACTGGGCTCCTGCTTGCATTGCCACCTTTTTCTGCCCACAAAGAAATCCACAGCAGTCATGATAGAGCTCTGTTGACCTCGCTCACTCCCCCTTTCTCACTCGCTCATTGTGTTTCTCCCAGCATTGCAGGCTGCCCTTTTTACTGGGCTTCTGCCTGCATTGGTACCTTTTTCTGCCCACAAAGAAATCCGCAGCAGTCCCAACAGAGCTCCATTGAGGTCGCTCACTCACTCCCCCATCACACTCGCTCACGCTGTTTCTCCTGGTGCTGTAGGCTGCCCTTTTGTACTGGGCTTCTGCCTTTGTCGGCATTTTTTTCTGCCCACAAAGAAATCTGCAGCAGTCCCGACAGAGCTCCACTGGCCTCACTCATTCCCCCTGTCTCACTCACTTATTCTGTTTCTGCCAGCGCTGCAGGCTGCCGTTTTGTACTGGTCTCCTGCCTATGTTGCCACCCTTTTCTGCCCACAAAGAAATCTGCAGCAGTCAAGATAGAGCTCCGTTGAGCTTGCTCACTCACTCCCCTCTTCTCACTCGTTCGTTCTGTTTCTCCCGCCCCTGCATGCATTGCTGCCTTTTTCTGCCCACAAAGAATTCCACAGCAGTTCCAACAGAGCTCCGTTGAGCTCACTCACTCCCCCTCCCTCACTTGCTCATTCTATGTCTCCCGCTGCTGTAGGCTGCCCATTTGTGCTGGGTTTCTGCCTGTGTTGGTGGCTTTTTCTGCCCACAAAGACATCTGCAACAGTCCCGACATAGCTCTGTTGAGCTCACTCACTCCCCCTCTCACTCGCTCATTCTGTTTCTGCCGGGGCTGCAGGCTGGCCTTTTGTACTGGGCTCCTGCCTGCATTGCCACCTTTTCCTGCCCACAAAGAAATAAACAGCAGTCACGATAGACCTCCGTTGAGTTTGCTTACTCCCCCTCTCTCACTCACTCATTCTATTTCTCCCAGAGTTGCAGGCTGCCTTTTGTACTGGGCTCCTGCCTGCGTTGGCACCTTTTCCTGCCCACAAAGAAACCTGCAGCTGTTCTGACAGAGCTGTGTTGAGGTAGCTCACTCCCCCGTCTCATTCACTCATACTGTTTCTCCTGGCACTGCAGGCTGCCCTTTTGTACTGGGCTCCTGCCTCTGTCGGCATCTTTTTCTGCCCACAGAAAATTTGCAGCAGTCCTGACAAAGCTTCGTTGGCCTCATTCACTCCCCCTGTCTCACTAGCTCATTCCGTTTCTGCCAGTGCTGCAGGCTGCCCTTCTGTACTGGGCTCCTGCCTGCATTTCCACCATTTTCTGCCCACAAAGAAATCTGCAGCAGTCACGATAGAGCTCCATTGAATTTGCTCACCCCCCTCACTCGCTCATTCTGTTTCTTCTGCCACTGCAGGCTGCCCTTTTGTACTCAGCCCCTGCATGCATTGCTGCCTTTTCCTGCCCACAAAGAAATCTGCAGCAGTCCCAACAGAGCTCCGTTGAGCTCACTCACTCCCCCTTCCTCACTCGCTCATTCTGTGTCTCCCACTGCTGCAGGCTGCCCTTTTGTACTGGGTTCCTGCCTGCGTTGCCGGCTTTGTCTGCCCACAAAGACATGTCCAGCAGTCCCGACACAGCTCCGTTGAGGTCGCTCACTCCCCCTCGCTCACTTGCTGATTCCATTTCTGCCAGTCCTGCAGGCTGGACTTTTGTACTGGGCTCCTGCTTGCGTTGCCGACTTTTTCTACCCATAAAGAAATCCTCAGCAGTCACGATAGACCTCCATTGAGCTCGCTCTCTCCCCCCTCTCACTCCCTCATTCTGTTTCTCCCAGCGCTGCAGGCTGCCCTTTTGTACGGGGCTCCTGTGTGCACTGGCACCTTTCCTGCCCACAAAGAAATCTGCAGCTGTCCCGACAGAGCTCCGTTGAGATCGCTCACTCTCCCTGTCTCACTCGCTCATTCTGTTTCTCCTGGTGCTGCAGGCTGCCCTTCTGTACTAGACTTCTGCCTCTGTTGGCATTTTTTTCTGCCCACAAAGAAATCTGGAGCAGTCCCGACAGAGCTCCGTTGGTCTAACTCACTCTGGTCACTCACTCGTTCTGTTTCTGCCGGTGCTGCAGGCTGCCCTTTTGTATTGGGCTCCTGTCTGTGTTGCTGCCCTTTTCTGCCCACAAAGAAATCTGCAGCAGTTATGATAGAGCGCTGTTGAGCTTGCTCACTCACTCCCCCTCTCTCACTCTTTCATTCTATTTCTACCACCGCTGCAGGCTGCCCTTTCATACTGGACCCCTGCATGCATTGCTGTCTTTTTCTGCCCACAAAGTAACTCGCAGCTGTCCCAACAGAGCTCCGTTGAGGTCGCTCACTCATCCTGTCTCATTCACTCACTCATTCTGTTTCTCCTGGTGCTCCAGGCTGCCCTTTTGTACTGGGCTTCTGCCTCTGTCGGCATCTTTTTCTGCCCACAAAAAATTTGCAGCAGTCCTGACAAAGCTCTGTTGGCCTCACTCACTCCCCCGGCTCGCTTGTTCCATTTCTGCCGGTGCTGCAGGCTGCCCTTCTGTACCGGGCTCCTGCCTGTGTTGGCACCCTTTTCTGCCCACAAAGAAAGCCGCAGCAGTCACGATAGAGCTCCGTTGAGCTCACTCACTCCTCCTCTTTCACTTGCTCGTTCTGTATCTCCCAGGGCTGCAGGCTGCTCTTTTGTACTGGGCTCCTGCCTGCGTTGTCGCCTTTTTCTGCCCACAAAGAAATCCGCAGCAGTCCCAACAGAGCTCAGTTGAGCTCTGTCACTCCCTTCCCCCAGTTGCTCGATCCTAATCTGTCCCAAACAATGATTTCTGACATCGAATGCGGTATTGTGCGCCGGAAGCGTGGAAACACATTTTGGCCAGGATGTGAAAAATTACAGCTGTACTGTTCATAAGGAGGTGTGAAAAAATGCCGGTGTTGAAAATCTGGTGTGAAAATATTAATAATTTGCAAACTTACATGGGTGCGTGGAACCTACAGAACACACGCTCGTAACACAGTCATTTTATGGAGTTTCATCACAGAATTTTCGACATAGGCATTTTAGGACCTCTGCTCATGAATAGTGTCTGTGTGATTTTCTTCATATGTCCCGAAAACTGACTTCCCACAGTGACCACGCTATTGTGTGCCGGAAGAGCGAAAACACATTTTGGGCAAGATGTGAAAAATGACAGCTGCACTGTTCATAAGGAGGTGTGGCAAAATGGCAACGCTGAAAATCTGGAGTGAAAGTATTGCAAAGTTGCGAATGTACAAGCATGCATGGAAACTGCGCAATGCACATTCATAACACACTCATGTTATGGACTTTCATCACCAAAATTTCAACATAGGTATTTTAGGACCTCTGCTAATGAACAGTGTCACTGTCATTTTCATAATGTGTCCTGAACACTGATTTCCGACAGCGACCACACGATTCTTCGGTGGAACTGTTAAAACACATTTCAGCCAGGATGTGAAAAATGACAGCTGTACTGTTCATAAGGAGGTGCAGAACAATTGCAATGTTGAAAATCTGGAGTGCAAATATTATTCATTCATGAAGTTACGAGCATGTGTGCAAACTGCACAACGCACACTTGTAACACAGTCATTTTATGGAGTATCGTCACCAAATTTTCAGCATAGGTATTTTAAGACCTCTGCTCATGAACAGTGCTACTGTCATTTTCTTAATCTGTCCTGAACACTGATTTCCCACAGTGACCGCGCTATTCTGCGCTGGAAGTGCGAAAACACATTTTGGCCAGGATGTGGAAAATGACAGCTGTACTGTTCACAAGGAGGTCTGAAAAAATGGCAGTGTTGAAAATCTGGCATGAAAATATTGCAAATTCACAAAGTTATGATCGTGTGTAGCAACTGCGCAACGCTCACCAGTAAAACAGTCATTTATTTGAGTTTTCCCACCAAATTTGCAGTATAGGCTTTTTGAGAGACCACCTCATGAACACTGGCAATGTCATGTCATTAATCGATCCCGAAAGGGGGGTTCCGCACATTGACCGCAAAATCACCTTTCAGGGCAGAATAACGACATGACAGTGTCAGAATTCATGAGGGGGGTCCCAAAAACCCCATGTTGAAAATTTGGTGCTAAAATTCCAAAAAATGCCTGAGATATACATCAAAGTTAAAAAAAAAAAAAAACTATTTATTTCATTATACAGCTTACCGGCATTTCCTCAGTTCGCGGTTGGCTTTGAAGAGTGCATACGTGTTCCTGGTCCACCGAAGATCGTTGCGCCGGACTCCGGAGGTAAGTATGGGGTGGGAGGGGTGTGAGGAGGCAGGGTGCACAGTGGGTGGGCACGGGTTGTGGGAGGGGGGCAGGGAGACCGCCGACAGACCATTTCCTGTATTACAGGTTTAAAAAAAAATAGACATTGCGGACCGTTTTTTGTTTTACATGGGCATGTGGCATGCTGGGGTGGGCTCCCAGCATGCCAACAGAGACTTTCATTTGGGGGGGAAGCTGTAGCCAACGGGTGATTGGCCACCCCCGTTGGCACACAACAAAAGGAGGGGTATTACATTATGCCGACGGGGATTGGACACCCCCCATTGGCACACAACAAAAGGAGGGGTATTACATTATGCCAATGGGGATTGGACACCCACATTGGCACACAACAAAAGGGAGGGTGACATTATGCCGCTGGGGATTGGGCACCCCGTTGGCAGACAACAAAAGCGGTTGGGGGGTTACATAATGTCGACAGGGAGTGGGCTCCCCTGTCAGCAACATAAATCTTGTGGCACTGAAGCCAACAGGTTTTGGGGCCCCTGTCAGCAAATAAAACACAGTGGGGGGGCACATGCTGCCGAGGGGGATTGGGCACACCCTCGACATGGAGCGTTAATATTGTTTGTGAACACGGTGGCAAGCCACTGCCATGTTCACAAACATAATCAGTATTTCAAGATCCTACCCTGTAATGATGGGTCGCTCCTTCATTGCCGTGAATGGCTGACGCTGCAATGACGAGGTGGCCCCTGATTGCAGCAGCCAAGTTTTCACAAGTTGGTGGCAAGCTGGCCTAACTAGTGTCAGCAGCAGCGTGCCATGGCATTGGGGGAAGTGGGCCAAGCCTTTAAAGGCTGTGTGGGCATTGACCACAACAGTGCTGTGCCGCCAAAGCCTGCTTCTGGAGAAAGCTGTGGATATATATGTTTCTTGAGCATGCGCGCAATCAACATAAAAATGACTGTTAGTTAACAAATAGAAGCATAGAAATTCACGGCAGATAAGGACTGCTTGGCCCAAGGAGATTGCCTATTTCCCTACCTACTGTATGAATCAGTGTTTTTTTATCTTTTGTCAGTGATCCTTGGCGATTCACCAACCAGTTTCCCAATTGTCCCGTCTGTTTGGAAAATGTTGTGGCAGAATGAGACATTTATTCTCTAGTAAAATGTCTGTTCACTCTATCCTATCTTCTCTTTGCTTTCTTACTCTCTTTGTAATTTCCCTCCGCCTCACCTCTCCCCGCAGCACCACCTCCTCCTCTGCCCAGACCGCACACCATCCATTCCTACACCTCTGACAAACCCCCTTATACTTTATACCTCAGTCGCCAATATTCTCACTCCACGACCAAATTCATGCTCTGCCTATTCCTTATTTCATGTAAATATGTCAGTTTGGTGTCAATAGATTTTACATAATTGTATATATCCATGTGTTGGTATCCTCTATGCTATTATATCCTGTATAATCTGTTTCCTCATTGTGTTGTGTTCATCGAATTGTACTATATTTTTTATGTTACTGAACCTTGACCTTACCAGGTCCATCTTGCAAATGAGCTTTGCTCAACGATGTTCACCTGGATAAATAAAAATTTGATTGATTGATTGACTCTGCTTTATTTCCTGTCAGGGTGGCCAACCTGGCAATTCTTTTCTTATCTGCTCTGTTCTTTAAATAATTCCTTATAAATGCTGAAAATATGGCACATGAAATTAAAACGTAGCCCCCATATGCTTACAGCCTGGTGCTATATGAACCATGTTGTTTCCAAATATCTAAATGGACTAAATATTGAAAACATTTTGCCAAAGATGTGTCATGTTAGAAATTAATAGCGATGGTGCTGATTGCATGATCACACTATCACCGCGATTAAGCACAGGGTGTGCGCATGATCGTGAGGGAAGTGTGCGCATCTTCATGCAGCTAAGCTACAAAATAAACAGAAAACTCCTAATGTGACTGCTTGCTCTCAAGAGCTTAAGTGAAGCAAGCGAGTTGCTGAAAAGGGAGAGCAAGCGTTGTGGCTGTTGCCAGGGAGACTGTAATTAGACCCTATAGCTGCTTGTTGCAACGCTTGCTGTGCCGACTGTGATTAGAATGAAAAACAAAATAAAATGTTTAATTGCCGTAGAGGGTGTGCAGGTTTCAGTAATGTTAAAAATGAATGAGTTTAAGGGTCTGACTCATTGTTATGCTGTACAGAGAATCAAGGAAGTGAAAGTACAGTATGGGGAGTAAAATCCTGAAATGTTTGCTGACGGCTGACATGATAAAGCAGTCAGGGGGCTGTAAAATAGGAAATAAAACAAATTAAAAATGTGCAGCTCAGTAGAATAATGTTGAAAGATTATACAGAGGTTGAAAATGTGTTAAAATGAATTAAAAGGTATAAGTGCAAAGACTAAGACAAGAAAACAAATTCTAGGAATAAATTCAAGGGATAAATAAATAAGGCTGAGTAGTAATAGAGTAACTCTGGCTTCACAGAATAAATAGAGAGGGAGCGTGCCCCTACTCTGTTTTTATCCGGGAAGATTAGAGTCTTCCATCAATAAGTTTGATTTTCTTGGTTTCTTTACCTGATTATGGTGCAGGTAGCAAGAGATGGCTTCTATAGGGCTGGCAGCCCAGAAAATGGCTGCTAATATAGAAGTGGTGTGGCGATGTCACTGAAAGGGGAGGGGAAGGGCTAAAAAGTCCCTGATGATGCTTTCTTTCCCAATTTAAGGTTCCTCTAAGTTAAAATGAGTACCTACAGAGTATTACTTATGTTATGTTGAAAGAAGACATAATAAGCTTTAGACTTAGAGAATTTGAATCCTAGCCTTAAGTTCCAGAGTAGAGGAATAAGGTTTTTGGTATAATTGCTAGTCACATGTCAATGAAGTCATAATTATTGTACTATATAAACCTCCCCACCAGGAGGCTAACAGAGAGGTGCTAGTCAGTTCCTTCTGACTAAGCAAGGGAGAGGAGGTGTGAGTGCCTACACACCGGATTAAAAAATATATATTTTGGATATACAGAGAAGAGCAGGGAGTCTGAGGAAAGACTTGTCTGAGTTTTTGTTTTGCTTTTATTTATTTTGGTGTGAAAGTTTAAACACCCATTTCTTTTCTGTAAATATTTTTTTGAACAGTTAATTACATTTGTTATTATCATTTTTGGAAAATAAAATTATAAACGCTATACCAGCATTTTTTATGCACTTGATTTAAGGACTGGTGTCTGTTATTGAACCCACACGCTTACATTTGGTGTCAAAAGTGAGATTCAACCTGGTGCGTCGAGGCTGCCTCTGAGGCATACCAGGGGGTGTTGCAGCATAAACACCCTAGCAGATGCAAGAGCATGAACAGTCAGATCGAAGTGCACTGCATCTCACGAGGTCAGTGAGAGGGAAGACTGGACAGCCCTTGTTACCAGGATTGAACCCTGTGACAAGACCCAAAATGAAGAAGACGGAGGACGAAGAAGAAGAGGTACTGGCTGCAGCACCAAAGCCACAAGTAAAACAGGTACCTCCAGCACCTGATGAACCTAATGAACTGTTAAAGTGGCTATGTATGCACCAGATTGATATGGAGAACCAGAAGGAGGAAGACTGAAGACAGAGGGAGGAAGACCGAAGACAGAGGGATGAGGACCGAAGACTCCAGGCAGAGGAAAGGAGAAGACAGAACCAGAAATGGAACGACACCTTGAAGACCATCTAAGAGATGTCACAAGGACAGGCAGAACAAACCATGCCTAGAGACACCTGTCTGGGAGGGCACAGCTGGTATACAGCCAATTGAGTGTGACAGATGCTGCCACCTAAGCCAAGGTTAAAGAAGAGATATTGCAGAGGTATAACATCAGCATAGAAACATATCACCAACGGTTCTGTTCGCATAAAATGTTAAATTATGACAATCCCAGGGAAACCTATGCAAGATTAAGGGATTATTGTGCTAAGTGGTTGCAACCAACTACCAAAACTGTTGACCAGATCATGGAACTCATCACCATTGAGCAGTTTATCCAGGTTTTGGCTTTTGATGTTCAAGTCTGGGTGAAAGGGCACAAGCCCAAAACAGCAGAGGAGACCATAAAACTGGCTGAGGATTATCTAGCAGCTAGGACGTCCTGATCCAGAGGGTAGCCAGGTAACCAAGGAACCTCTGCAACCCCAGTAAGACCTTTTTATTTTCAAAATATGCTGAGTCAGAATCAGAAACAAGCACAATATGCAAGAAGGGATAGATGGGGTAGAATCCCGTGTTCAGAACTGATTTGCCATGGCTGTCTTGGGAAAGGTAATATTGTGAGAAACTGTCCCAATAAAAGACGGGAGCCAACACATCTGGCTCTAGCAAACGTTGGCTATGTGGAGACTGTGGGTATAGGTGATCAACAGACCTTGGGATTACTGGATTCTGGGAGCAGACAAACCCTGGTAAGAGCTGATCTAGCCCCTGATTGTACAGTAACCCAGCAGGACACCACTGTTTGATGTGCCCATGGTGATATCCATCAGTATCACACTGCCCATATTGACTTGAAAGTGAACGATGCTTGTTGTAAAATGCTAGTTGGTCTGGTACCTAGATTACCAGTTCCTGTCATCATTGGGCAAGATTTTCCCACCTTTGCTACCTTGATGAGTAACCATCAGACATTTACAAAGCCAGTTAATGTGGTTACAAGAGCTCAAGCAAAAGCCCAACTAGACTCTATGTTTCCTTTTGAAGATGACTATTTCGAGACTGTGGGCAAAAGTAAAAAGTCTCGAAAGAAAAGGAGAAGGGAGAAAAAGGTGTGGCGAGAAATGGAAATTATGTACTTACCGTAATTGTTGATGTTCTTGGATGGTCTCCATCACTTATTCACACGAGTGGGATAGTGCTGGAGGCGCTAGGACCAAGCAGGAGCCAACAATTTTCAGAAGGGTCGGCGCCATGATAGGACCTCGCATGCGTGGCACCATGAGACTAGCTTGTGCCTATATAGGCTATCTTGGCGTTGACACTCCAACCACCTCAGTACCTTTTCGACCTAGGAAGTGCAGCGTAACTAATGAAAATAACTTATCCTGACTTTCTGGGCCTGAGAGGGCCCAAATGGCCCTTGCAAGAAGGGTCAAAGAACAATATCTTCACAACCTGAACCACAGGACCATGAAGACTTGGCAAGAAAATGAGTGAACCCAGCAGATGGTGGGAGGGCATGTGAATAAGTGATGGAGACCATCCAAGAAGATCAACAATTACGGTAAGTATGTAATTTCCATATCTTCCTGGACTAAGTCTCCATCACTCATTCACACTAGTGGGAGAGTACCGAGCTAAAACCAACAACCCTGAGTAGGGTGGTAGGAGATAGGGTTCACTCAAAAAGGACAGCCAGGGACTGTCCTACTTAATAACAAGCATTTGTCAATGCCGAACGTTCGCTTGCAGGTATTTGAAGTGGTATTTGGCACTTGGACATGACTTAAAAAAGTCAGTGACAAAGAAGTACAAGCATTTGTCAGTGTCAAATGTTGCTTGCTTCTATGTGCTGTTTAGGTATTTGGAAGTCATTGGAGTGCAAATATTGAAAATTCGCGAACTTACGAGTGTGCATAGGAACTGCGCAACGCACGCTTGTAAAACAGTCATTTTTAGGAATTTTTTCACCAAATTTTCAACATAGCCATTTTAAGACCTCTGCTCAGGAACAGTGTCACTGTGATTTTCTTAATGTGTCCCATACATTGATTTCTACACACCGACTGCGCCATTGTGCGCTACATGGGCAGAAACACGCTTTGGGCAGGATATGAAAAATGACAGCTGTACTGCTCATAAGAAGGTATGGTAAAATGACAATGTTGAAAATCTGGAGGAAAATATTTAACATTCATGAACTTCACAGTGTGCATAGGAACTGCGCAACGCACACTAGTAAAACAGTCATTTTAGGAATTTTTCACCACATTTTCAACACAGCCATTTAAGACCTCTGCTCATGAACAGTGTCACTGTGATTTTCTTAATATGTCCCATACATTGAGTTCGCACACCGACTGCGCCATTGTGCGCTACATGGGCGGAAACACATTTTGGGTGAGATGTGAAAAATGACAGCTGTACTACTCATAAGAAGGTGTGGTAAAATGGCAATGTTGAAAATCTGGAGTGGAAATATTAAAAATTCGCAAACCTACGAGCATGAGTAGGAACAGCACAACGCACGCTTGTAAAAGTAATTTTTAGGAAATTTTTCACCAAATTTTCAACATAGCCATTTTAAGACCTCTGCTAATGAACAGCATCATGGTGATTTTCTTAATGTGTCCCATACATTGATTTCACACACCGACTGCGCCATTAGTGCACTACATGGGCGGAAACACGTTTTGGGCAGGATGTGAAAAATGACAGCTGTGCTGCTCATAAGGAGGTGTGGTAAAATGGCAATGTTGAAAATCTGGAGTGAAAATATTGAACATTCGCAAACTTACGAGCCTGCGTAGGAACTGCGCAACGCACGTCTAGTAAAACAGTCATTTTGGAATTTGTGCACCAAATTTTCTACATGGGTTTTGGGACCCTTCTCATGAATAATGTCACTGTCATGGAGTTATTCAGGCCCAAAGGTTTATTCCACGCAGTGACTGTGCAGTGACTGCGAAATCACCCTTCAGGCCAGAATAACGCAATGACAGTGACATCATTCATGAGAAGGGGTCCCAAAAATCCCATGTTGAAAATTTGGTGCAAAAATTCCAAAAAATGCCTGAGATATGCAATAAAGCTGAAAACCCCCTATCTAGCCCATTATACAGCTTACTGGCATTTCCTCAGTTCACGGTCGGCTTTGAAGAGTGCAGACGTGTTCCTGGTCCACCGAAGATCGTTGCGCCAAGCTCCGGAGGTAAGTATGGGATGGGGGTGTGGGGAGGCAGGGTGCAGTGGGTGGGTGCGGGTTGTGGGAGGGGCTGGGAGAAAGGCGCCGTGGGACGTTTCAATTTCCAGGTTTAAAAAATAGATGATGTGGGACATTTGCCACACTGGGTGGGCTCACAGCATGGCAGAAGGATGGCTGGGTGTGGAGCTGACGGGGGATTGGGCATCCCCGTCAGCAGATGACACGGGACGTTTGCCACGCTGGGGTGGGCTCCCAGCCTGGAAGAAGGATGGCTGGGGGGGCCGTGGAGCCGACGAGGGATTAGGCACCCCTGTCGGCAGATGACGTCGGGATGTTTGCCATGCTGGGGTGGGCTCCCAGCATGGCAGCAAAGATTGGGGGGGCGGCGTGACGCGGTGCAAGCACACAGCGGTGGTTTTCTTTGAAGAGAAGATCACCGCTGTCATACACAGCACCACGTCCGATTGGTGCAGGACTGCCATGCCTGCTCAATGGAGCAGGGGATTGCAGAGGAGGGGCACACCTCCAAAGTGTCCCATTCTCCCAAGACGTTCCTTGCGCATGCGCGCAAGTGAACGTAAAAAGGGCTGTCTTGGAAAGAGCATCTAGAACATAGTGCTTACAAGACAAGCGCTTGAGTTGTAACTCACCACTTTGCAGATGACTGCAATGGACACAAAAGTAATCTTTGCCAGAAAACTGCAACTCAAGAGAGTAGTGAGAAACCAGCCACACAATTTGGTCTAGGACCAAAATAAATAGTGTCAAAGACATGTATTAATCTAATGTAAAAAGGCCTCAGGAACTAAAAAAGCCAGGGGTAAAGTCTACTGGTTCATGGTAGACTGAAAAAGCGCAGATGGGAACCCCCCACTGCCAAGTAAGGCTGAGCTGTGAACAACAGGTCCAGGAGCACTTGAATCCCTTACTAGGTGAACAAAAGAAGCTCTCTTTGGGGTTAGCCCATCAGGGAGAAAGGTTTTCACTTAGTCACTGAAAACTTCCTGATGGAAGCCCAAGCACGACTTAGAAGCCTCTTATGGTGGTCTAGTAGAACCAGATCCTACCTACTTTATGTTCCAAAAGGCATCATCCTGCCGCTGAGTGTACAACTGTAGTAGCAGTCTCTGAACTCAGGGAAGAGAGGAAAAATGTACAGGGGAAGGTGTCCACTGTGGAAAAACATTCCGACAGAAAAAAACAGGGGCTGGATTTGTAAGGTAAAAAAAAAAAAAAGAGGCAGATGTGCATTGAGGAGGGACGCAGCAGGACCACATTAGGGCTAACCATTCATTGAAAGTGGCTGAATAGTGGCAGAAGTGACTCAATGCAGTGAGGCACTACTCCATCTGGGCTCCCCGAAGGGAGTAGGAAAGGACTCTAGTTTGTTTGCTGAAAAACAAACATCACAGTTCCATCATGCACTCGGAGAAAATAGTTTCATGAGTGACTGGCACGAAACCAGTGCACAGGAATTGAAGGTGTGCATATTTGAGAAGCCATCTCAGAAAAAAGACCTACTTGACCTTCGGTCAAGAAGGAGAATATCGTCTGTTAAGTGGAAGCAAGCAAGAAAGCAGGAACTTGAATTCCAACTCGCTGGAGAGTCACTTCTGCTGCTGTGAGGCTCTGCTCAAGAGAAGAAGCCTGATTAAAAAAAAAGGGGGGATTAACAGACTGGGCAGTTGCCTAGGTCTAGGAATGTCTCTGAATAAAAGAAATCTCTCTTGGAAAAGAGATGACCCATACCGCCACTGGAATGGACTCCCCTTAGGGGTAGAAGAAGTCAGGTACTCTTTACCGTATACTAGAGATGAGCGCCTCAGGGGCTGAGGCAGAAGCTGACCAGATCCAAAAGGGTGGTATCGGATAATTTTGGCTAGGCCCTGTGCTGTGATAAAATTTTCTTTTTTTTTTATCATTAGTCCAAGCCTGACAAGGCTTTCAGACTGCTATTTCAAAAGGATTGCCAGATACAAAAAGAACAAAGATGTCCTCCATCTAAGGTGTTAACCACCTGTGTTGAAGAAGCCACCGAAGCGGCAATATAACAAGGGGGCTATATACCCCTATCAAAGGAGTAGAGGAGCCTGAGCGGCTCCCGACCATTAAATTATAATGTTCCACAGAGTGTAATTGTCTTGATGACTGAAAAAATCTGGACACAGAAGTGCATGGTCCATGGATGCAGTCTGAAATACTATAGTGGACTCCATTACTGAGGAACTACCAAAAAGATCTTCCATCACAGACTCTGATGCTAGAGAGGAAGTGCCCGTCAGTATATAAAATGAGTAATCTGCTGTATTACTGACCAGAAGGACAGGGAAAGACCCATCTAGATGCACTTCTACCCCAGAAGAACCTCTAAGGGAGGTCTAGGTCAGAGCTACTAAAGACTCCGCCACCAGGAAGGATGTCGAGGAGCTTGGTACCACATAGGGAGCTGCGAAAATGCTGAGCGGAATGAAAGATTCCGCTGGCAGAACAGTACAGCAGAGATCTATCAGCAGTAAAACGCTGGATAACACAAGATCCCACATAGACTGCCACTCACTAAGATGTGTGGAAAAAATAATCCGAAGAATAGGACTTCATTCTGTGGAAAACATCCTGCCACAAGTCTGAAAAGGAAAAATGTGTCACTAGTTCTGCCAGACAGCACCCACTAGCACTTCTGTGGCACCAGCATCACTCATGGCACAGGAATGCACCAAGTAGTGCCTATGCCAACCTGGACGATACCCGAGGGCACCCACAGCAAAACCTGTAGGCACCACCCTGGCACCCGAGGGCACCCATGACAAGAATGGCACCTGAGAGCACCTGTGGCACCCTCTGGTGCCCACAATGCCACTCATTCCCTCGGTGCCCCCCGTGGGTGTCCACAGCACTGCCTGTAGGTGCTCGGTGCCGCCCGCTGTAGCTCAGCACCAGCCGTGGATGCTCTGCACCACCAAAACACCTGTGGCACCACCAGCAGCACCAGCAATCAATGGCAGCAACAACAGCACCCATGGCACTGCACAGAGCGATGGCGCCAACCCACAGCACTGACGATGGTGCCAACCCACAGCACCGACCAAGGCACCGAGCCACGGGCTCGAGGCATGGCGCCGACCAAGGCACCGAGCTACGTGCTGAATCACAGCGCCGAAGGAAAATGCCAATGGAAATCCTTAGAAGAAGGGGAGAAGAAAAAAGGTGGTGCCTGTGCCGGCCCCTGCATGGAAAAGGGAGAGGGGGTAGGCACGAGGGGTCAACACGATGGTGAAGGCACGAAGAGGGCACCGCATTCATCCTGATCCAATTGACCCAGCTCTGGTCCAATGGCTCCGAGGCCCGGAGGCCCCGAAATCAGGAACACAGCCAGGAAAACTGGAAGAAGTCAAACCCCCTGCTCCATAGGAGCGGCCCAAAGGTGAAACTGCTCACCGGATCTCCAACGAGGACAGAGATGGAGTTCGGAGTCAAGAATGCGGCCATTAGGAGTGGGGCCAAGGGGAACCCACCAAAGTCGATTCAGGCCTATCTCCCATCCTGATGAACAATCCTCGTGCAGACGTACCAAAGGGCAACCTCAAGTGGCACAGATTCTTCTTCCCCCAACGAGGAAGAAGAGCTCGAGGTTAAGCGGAGCAGGATCCCCGGAACCGCAGATTTGTGCTTCAGTGAACTGCCCCCCCCCGAGCACAGGACTGTCCGTAGTTGGACCCCCCCGTTTATCAAGGGCAGCGGACCGGACACAGCCCCTCTACCATAACAACTTTCAAACGAAGTCTTCCTACCGTCACCGCTACCATCTAAGGACGACTCCATTGATGGCAGGAAAGAAATTCTTTTCTTCTTCTTCATAATCTTCTTTTCTTGTTCATAAAATAAGAAATTACTACTGAAATGCTAAATTAAATGCTAAAAGCTGCTGTCGTATAGACGAAAACTTTGACTCTGGCAGACGAGCGACGTCCACATCCAAGCGCACTCATTGGTGGGAGAAAAGGAACTGAAGTGGTTGGAGGTTCGACGCTGAGATAGCCTATACAGGCGCAAGCTAGTTTCATGGTGCCGCGCATGCGTGGTCCTATCTTGGCGCCGACCCTTCTGAAAAGTTTTGGCTCACACTTGGTCCTAGCGCCTCCAGTACTATCCCACTAGTGTAAATGAGTGATGGAGACTTAGTCCAGGAAGATCAGCATGCTGATGGAATATTAAACAGGACACCAGAACTGTCTAGTAAAAACTTCTATGAGGAGCAATTAGCAGACGAGTCGTTGCAACCTTTATTTTTACAGGTATCTACAGGAAAACAACCAGGACAATCATATTTTATACAGAAAAATACAATGTTTTATAGAATCGCTGTAGATGTACAAAATGATTCTGAGATTGAACAATTGATGGTGCCCCAAAAGTACAGAGAACAAGTGATGTTCTTAGCACATGATATTCCCATGGCTGGTCATGAGGGGAGGGACAAGACTATTCAAAGAATCCTGTCTAGGTTTTGTTGGCCAGGTATCCACCAAGATGTAGCTGCTTACTGTAGAACTTGTGCAAAATGTCAGCTGGTAGCACAATGGGGGAAGAAAGACCTGGTACCCTTGCAGCCCATTCCATATGTCACAGCACCTTTCAATCGAGTAGCAATGGATGTGGTAGGGCCTTTGCTTAAAAGTTCAAAGGGCAATCAGTTCATCCTGGTTATCTGTGATTATGCTACCCAGTATCCCGAGGCTTTCCCTATGAGGATGGTAACAGCTCCTCGAGTGGCCAAAGAACTGGCCAAGGTGTTCAGCAGGATGGGAATTCGAAGGGAGATATTGACAGATCATGGCAGTAATTTTACCTCGGTCATGTTAACAGAACTGTACAGATTGTTGGGGGTGACAGCACTCGGAATCACACCTTACCATCCACAAACAGATGTAGTAATGGAGCGCTTTAATAAGACTCTGAAGTAAATGCTGCAGAAGTATGTACGTGAGGAGGGTAGAGACTGGGACAAATTTCGCCACTACTTTTTGTTTGCATATAGGGAGGTGCCCCAAGCCACCATGGGATTTTCACCATTCTCCTTGTTATATGGGCGCAATCCAAGAGGACCATTAGATGTGGTCAGGGAACACTGGGAAGTTGGAAAAACTGTTGGGCATACCAACGTTATTGATTATATGTTGTCACTCAGAAAAAGGTTGGTAAAATATGTAACTGTGGCCCACAAGAATGTGGACCAGAAACAGCAGGCCCAAAAAGCCAGGTATGATATGGGGCTTAAAAATAAGCAGTTTGTACCTGGGGAGAAAGTACTGTTATTGTTGCCCACCACCGAGAATAAGTTGTTGATACGGTGACAAGGCCCCTATGTCATTACCTGACAAACTAGCGTAGTAAATTATGAGATAGAGATGCCAGGACATAGACCCCTAAAACGAGAGTATCATGTTAATTTGTTAAGGAAATGGGAGGAGAAATCAAAACCGGATGTAATTTGCTATGTACAGCCAGAACAAGAAAAAACAGAGCTGCACATAGCATATGACCATCTAGATCCCTTACATGAAGAGACATCCATTCAGATCAATCCAGACCTAACACCAGCACAGCGTCAAGAGATTGACAGTCTGTTAACTATTACAAAAGTACATTTACTAAAGCCCCGGGAAGAGCGAAGGGGGTGGTACATGAAATCAAACTGTCACAGACCAGGCCCATACACCAGAAACCATATAAGTTTCCTGAAAAAGTCAGACAGGAGGTAGTGGAGGAAGTAGAAAGGATGGAACAAGCCAAGGTTATTGCACCTTCACGTAGTCCATGGTCTTCACCCCTGGTAGAAGTTAATAAGAAAGAAGGCGGAGTGAGGTTATGCTTGGATTTTAGACGCATAAATGCTGTTTCAGAGTTTGATGGGTACCCCATGTCCCAGATTGATGATTTGTTGGACCAAATCGGATCTGCTCAGTACATCAGTACCCTTGATTTAACAAAAGGGTACTGGCATATCCCTTTGGCACCCCAGGCACAGGAAATAACAGCTTTCCGCACACCACTTGGTTTATACCATTTTACAACGATGCCATTTGGATTGCATGGGGCTTCTGCCATTTCAAAGGTACATGGATCATGTATTGAGGCCCCATGAACCATATAGTGCAGCATATCTGGACAATGTGGTGATCTATAGTCTAGATTGGGAAACCCATTTGGTACACTTGAGTGCAGTCATCCAAAGCCTTAAAGACACTGGTTTGACTATTAACCCAGCCAAATGTGCCATTGCAAAAACCGAAACCAGTTAGCTGGGTTTCATTATTGGAAATGGAACCATAAAACCTGAAATCAGCAAGGTAGAATTTGTGGCAAACAGTCCAGTGCCTAGTACAAAAAAACATGTATGTTCATTCTTAGGCCTGGCCAGTTACTACCACTGGTTTATTCCGGATTTGTCTACCATGCCAGCCCCTTACAAACCTCACTAAGAATTGTTTTCCAACCAAGGTTAAATGGACATCTGACTGTGACATTGCTTTTAGAAAAATAAAGGCTATTCTATGCTCTGCCCCAGTTCTTCACAGTCCAGATTTCTCCAGACCTTTTGAGGTTCAAACAGATGCCTCTGACACAGGCATTGGAGCAGTTCTTACTCAACACGATAAACATGGAGAGCATCCCATCCTTTTTCTAAGTAGGAAGCTCCATGAAAGAGAAAGGAGGTACTCGACAGTAGAAAAGGAGTGCCTGGCCATGAAATGGGACATTGAGGCTTTAAAATACTATCTTTGGGGGAATGAGTTCACAATAGTGACAGACCATAACCCTCTGTGTTGGCTGAACCTCATGAAAGATAAAAACGTGAGAATCATAAGGTGGTATCTGTTCCTACAGCCCTACAAATTCACAGTAACACATAGGGCAGGGTCCCAACATAAAAATGCGGATTTCTTGTCCAGATTTGGTGCGGACAACACTGTTTCAGGAAATGATTGATGTTCTGTATATAATGTTTTTGGGATTGTTACAAACTGTAAAACGTATGCATCAGTTTGCATTTGTACACACCTCAGGGAATAGTAGTTAATTGGAATAATATTGTCTGGATATACCATTACCTAAATTACTTGTTTGATAATTGTTCCAGTTTGTTTAAGGGTCTCTGAGGGGAACTTCTGGAGTGGGTGGTCAGAAGTTCCAACCCTTCCTAGGGTTATAGGGCTAGGCATCATTGTAATGTTGCCTTCTTGAATGGGGAGGAATGTGGCAGGATGAGACATTTATTCTCTAATAAAATATCTGTTCACTCTATCCTATCTTCTCTTTGCTTTCTTACTCTCCTTTATTTCCTGTCAGGGTGGCCAACCTGGCAGTTATTTTCTCATCTGCTGTATCCTTTAAATAGTTCCTTATAAATGTTGAAAATATGCCACATGAAATTAAAACCTAGCCCCCATATGCTTACAGCCTGGTGCTATATGAACCATGTCGTTTCCAAATATCTAAATGGAGTAAATATTGAAAACGTTTTGCCAAAGCTGTGTCCTGTTAGAAATTAATAGCGACAGTGCACACGATCACACTATCGCATGATCTCACTATCGCACAGGAGTGTGCGCACGATCATGAGGGAAGTGAACGCATCTTCATGCAGCTAAGCTAAAAATAAACAGAAAACTCCTAAAGTGACTGCCTGCTTAAGAGCTTAAGTGAAGCAAGCGAGTCACTGAAAAGGGAGAGTGAGCATTGTGGCTGTTGCCAGGGAGACTGTAATCAGACCCTGTAGCTGCTTGTTGTAACGCTTGCTCTGCCGACTGAGATTAGAACAAAAAACAAAATAAAATGTTGAATAATTGCTGTAGAGGGTGTGCAGGTTTCAGTAATGTTAAAAATGAACAAGCTTAAGGCCCTGTCCACACTGCAGCCCAAAAACCCTTCTGTAACGTTACAGAGGGTATAGACTGCATCCGTAATGGCATGTGTTTACACTGATAATGTTACAGCAGGCATTTTCGCAACCGTTATAGAAACCTGTCAGGAGGTGGTTTCTACAATAGTTACAGAAATGGTCGCAGGGCTGTAACGTTACCACCGGCCGTCTAAACGCACGATCATGTAGCCCCCAGTCAGCTGCTAGACCAGCAGACGGTGTACCACAGAGGGGCACATGGGAGGCAAATGAACAAGGAAGTGCCCGGAAGACAGAGAGGCACGCGAGGACTGGAACCACTGCAGTGAGGTGAAAATGGTGCAGGGCAGCACCTGCACAATGTCAGAGGCATGGAGCCCAGATCCGCTGGGTACACACACCTGAGAGAGGTGCAGCCTGGAGGCACAGTGTGCCAATCGGGGGTGCTGCCTGCATCAGCAGTACATGAACTGCGAGGAGGGAAGAGCACTGGTGCCCAGGGCAAACAGTGGGCACATGCCATAGGGAGGCAGCAACAGACACCAGCACTGTGTGCCAGAGGTGTGAAGGGGGCCCCAACAGCTGCCACATGACCAGCCCCCATAGAACAGCAATGCCAGAGCACACCACCCCAGCACCACTGCAGAGTGACCCCATCCCGTAAGCACCGCCTGTGACTGGTGGAGAGTAGACAGGCTTGTGCCAAACAGCGACCACAGCCGCACGCCACCCTGACCACCAGCAGGACCATGTCAGATAGCGGCACCACCTGGTCAGATGAAGCCATAAAACTCCTGGTGGAGTTCTGGACCCAGGAGAAGGTGCAGGCAGAGCTAGCCAGTGCAAGGCACAACACGAACGTCTATCAAAAGGTATCAGACTGCCTGTTCGGGAATGGGGTGGAGCGGATGGCAAAGCAATGCCATGGCAAGATAAAGCAACTGAAGGTGCGGTACCATAAAACCAGGGACAGCAACAGACGCTCAGGGGGTGTGCGTGTGGCGTGCCCCTTCTATGACACATTGGATACCATACTTGGAACACGGCCTACCACTGAACCAGCGTTCATCCTGGAGAGCTCACAGGTGGTCAGCCCTGAACTGGACACGGAGGATGATGGGGACACAGCCGGGGATGCGTGCCTGCACCTGGGGAATGAAGATGATGATGGTGTACAGCGGGAGTGCCCTGACACAGGTACGTGCATTATGCAATGTGTATGCTGGGATATGGTATGCCAATGGAGGTGTATCCTGGGCACGCAGCACATGGTGATTGGCATGGTATGGGTGGGGGCACAGGTGCACTCGAGGGAGTTTGCTGTGGCACCTGTGGTGTGCGTAGACAGGTGCATGGGAGACAGGGGCATGGGGCTGGGGTTGGCCATGGGAGGTGGGGGTGGGGTACCCACATGTGTGTAATGGTGACAGGTGTGTTCTGTCATTCCAGGGCAATACCCCGGTGAGGGGACATTGGTGGACACTGATGCAGTGGAGGCCTCCCCAGTGTCCTTGGCCCTGAAGGACGTGATGGCAGGAACCTCCAGTGACGGCTCCACTGCGGGAGGAGGCAGCCATGCTAAGTGACAGGGTGACCAGTTACCCTTGGTGAACCTCAGGAAGAGAATGTCGAAGACAGCATGGATGGCAGATGTACTTGGGGCGGTGCTGGAACCAACACATAGAATCCTGCAGGAGCACCACAGGGAGCTGATGGACCTGGAGAGGGAGCAGGCATGGGAGGAGAAGGCATTGAAAGAGCGGTTGCGGAGACAGGAGGCAGAACAGACACAGCGGTTCTTCACACAGATGGTCCAGTTACTGGCCATGCAATGCCAGCAGCCACCCGCTGCAGCCGCACCACAATGGCCAGGTGCCACCCCCATGGCACACACCACCACAGCCCCAACCCCCTGTGCCCTGTTCCCCTGTGGGTGTGCTACCATGTCAATGACCACTGAGACCCTCGGTGGCATGGCCAACCCTGCCATCATCCACCCATCCACCGCAGGCGGACAGATAGACTGAGTGGCACAGCCAGCCACCACCAGGATGCATCCCCTGGCTATGCCAGCACCCTGCAGGCATGACACCCCACTACAGGGTGCTGTGTACATAGGTGGTGTCATTGCCCCCACCACCCTACCGCCCACATCCCAGGCAACACCGGCTGGTGCCAACATGACACAGCAGTACCCTACAGGTGTCACACCAGCCACTGCTGGTCTGCACACAGCACCCCAACCCCCGATGCATGGTGTCGCTGCTCTGCACAGTGCTACCCCCTTGGATACCACAGCAGACATGCCCAGCTTCACACAGGACCTGTACAGTGATGGGTTCCAGTGGACCACCCTGTGATAACCCTGTAGCATGCATGGGTTGGCTGTCCGGTGCATCCCGCCGGTTGCCACCAGGGACTCTCTGTTGATTTTCCTCCCACGTTGGAGATGCCACTGGGGTCCGCCCAGTGACAACAGTGCCTGGTTCATGTTGGCACAGAGGTATGTGCCGACTGTGGCACTCAGTTACACAGTGCAATTCCTGGGTCGCACGCACTGTTGTGTGACGTTTCTGCAACATGCTGTGTCGGGGGTTTTGATACAGTATGGCCACACGGGTGCCTGGGTTACAGTACCACCTCTGCATGGTTATGTTTTTCTTTGGTTCGGGTAACAGTACAGTGACCCACACGTAGGTTCTTTTATATGTTGGTGTACACCACCACCCATATGGTGGCCCGGCATTGTGTATTGCATTGTTCGTTCACATGACAGTGTCAGTTTCATTTGGGAATATGTGGTGTTATGCAGCAATACACATGGTCCACTGCATGGCCATGCTGCCACTGCATATTGTTTACTTATGTTATTGCCACCAGAAGCCATGGCAGCATTGGATTAAAAGCTGTCTTGTGTCACCATACTGTGTTGCTGGTTTGCTTGGGCGGTGTGCATGCATGTGCACATTGCTTTCTGGGGCACAGTGGGGCTTCCGATTCCATGGGTTGTTGGTGTGAGGGTTCTGGATGTGTGGCCTGGCTGCATAGTGCATGCTAGGGCACGCAGCTTGCATCCGGTGGCAGTAGGGTGTGGTATGCCATTTCCTGGTGGTGCACCACATGCCTGCTTGTGGGACACAGCGGGGTCCCTGTACCCAGCATGTGTTGGTGCGTCACTGCACGCCTTCATGCCATGTGTAGGGGCCTCCTCTCATTTTGGTTCCACACCTTCACCTGCTGCACAGCCTTGGTCTCCCACTGGTGTCACTGGGCACACATTGCTGTAGGACACTGTGGCATATTCTGCCACACTCAGTGCGCCCTGTGTACACTGGCTGCCGGATGTTCATTCGAGTGGGTTTCTGTCTTTGCAGCTATCTTCCCCAGGTGCACCATGGGATGCACTCCACATTACAGGGGTTGGGTGCACATACTGTTCACATCTCAATGTGGACAGGCTGTCCAGGTCTAGATCATTTTCACACCTGTTCCCTGGCAGTGTGGACACGCTGTTACGTTTGCAGCCTGTAATGGTTTGGAACCATTTCAGCCTTGATGGGTGTAGTGTGGACAGGGCCTCTGGGTCTGACTCATTGTTATGCTGTACAAAGAATCAAGGAAGTGAAAGTACAATATGGGGAGTAAAATCCTGAAATGTTTGCTGACGTTTGAAATGATAAAGCAGTCAGGGGGCTGTAAAATAGGAAATAAAACAAAATAAAAATGTGCAGCTCAGTAGAATAATGTTGAAAGATTATGCAGAGGTTGAAAATGTGTTAAAATGAATTAAAAGGTATAACTGCAAAGACTAAGACAAGAAAACAAATTCGAGGAATAAATTCAAGGGATAAATAAATAAGGCTGAGTAGTAATAGAGTAACTCTGGCTTCACAGAATAAATAGAGAGGGAGCGTTCCCCTACTCTGTTTTTATCTGGGAAGATTAGAGTCTTCCATCAATAAGTTTGATTTTCTTGGTTTCTTTACCTGATTATGGTGCAGGTAGCAAGAGATGGCTTCTATAGGGCTGGCAGCCCAGAACATGGCTGCTAATATAGAAGTGGTGTGGTGATGTCACTGAAAGGGGAGGGGCTAAAAGGTCCCTGATGATGCGTTCTCTACCAATTAAGGTTCCTCTAAGTTAAAATGAGTACTTATAGAGTATTACTTATGTTATGTTGAAAGAAGACATAATAAGCTTTAGACTTAGAGAATTTGAAGCTTAGCCTTAAGTTCTAGAGTAGAGGAATAAGGTTTTTGGTATAATTGCTAGTCACATGTCAATGATGTCATAATTATTGTGCTATATAAACCTCCCCACCAGGAGGCTAAGAGAGAGGTGCTAGTCAGTTCCTTCTGACTAAGCAAGGGAGAGGAGGTGTGAGTGCCTACACACCGGAATAAAAAATATATATATTGGATATACAGAGAAGAGCAGGGAGTCTGAGGAAAGACTTGTCTGAGTTTTTGTTTTGCTTTTATTTATTTTGGTGTGAAAGTTTAAACACCCATTTCTTTTCTGTAAATATTTTTTTGAACAGTTAATTAAATTTGTCATCATTTTTGGAAAATAAAATGATAAACACGATACCAGCGTATTTTATGCACTTGATTTAAGGACTGGTGTCTGTTACTGAACCCACATGCTTACAATATCTAGCTGTTTTCTTAGGATGCATCACACTCCAGCATTCAATTTGTTATAATTAGTAACAAAAGTTATAGGATTCTGATGATGGTCTACCATCAGTGAAAACCCTATATGGAAAGAAGGCAAAAGCCCTGTTTGCACCACCAACTTTGCAGCACATCAACAGATGCGCTCCGGTTGATGTGCTGCAAAGTCGGTATTGTGGACACTTACCACATCGCTGTAAGTGTTCCATAATGCTAGATTCTAAACCGATGCAATTGTGGAGACGCCTACTGGATCGAGCGCATTACCCCACAGTGTAAACGACTGATGCGCTCGATCCGCTGCGTCCCCCATGTTGACGATGAGGATGTCATTATATTTAACCCTGCCCATGTGTCTAAAAACACTCCCTTTAGCATGATCTGCGGTGCATTGGGCTCAGGAGTATAAACGAAATTCTCCCACAGCAAGTCGCAGTGCAGCGGGAAGGCAGCGGAATAAAGGTGAAGCACTGCGGCTGTGTAAACAGGGTATAAGAGAGAGGCTTGGAAGGAGGGAAGTCAAAAGATGGAAACAAACAGTAGTACAGTTTTGGAAAATGTTTGGTTCAGATCTGGCTGGGTTATAACTTGTGGATCCAGATTTTTAATGGGGTCATCAACTGGAGGGGAAAGGGTTTATGCCAACATGGGGGAAGTTTTAACAATTGACTGTGGGTCAGCATGTGCAAAGGGGGTAAATGTTACCAATAGGGTGGGGACAGCTTTTATGTGCATACTGGTGAGGGGGAAGGGGAGGTCCAGCAGCTGCGGTGGGATGGTGCTGAGTAGATAAAATGTGGTCAAGTTGGTTGAGAGGTCAGGGACTGCACAAATGAGGGTGAGCTCTAGCAGCAGTGTAGATGTGGGAGCATGCAAAGGAATATTAGCAAATAGGACAAGGTGTTGTCTGCAAGGGGGACAGTGGCTAGCAGCCTAGTTGTGGTGGAACCATACAGAAAATTACTAATTATCCCCTTACCCACGTTACATGGTAGGAATTTTCTCATATTATCAATACCAGTCTGATCTTGCTCTAATCTAACCACAGTAAATTGGTACTTTTGTGAGCAATATATTTAGAGTTGGCATCTGAATGGGGTTAAGGGGCCCACTTATCCCTCACATGGACACAGTGTCATCATCTATTTATTTGTCTTTTTAAAAAGAGTTTTGTAGTGCCAGCATTGCTGAAAATTGCCTGTGTAGATGGCAGAGTTGTGACAGGATCTGAAGCCATGTGACTTTTTCCACAGTGAACTGAAATAGATTCTTCCATTGGCAGTGCTGATAGCAAAACACCAAAGTGACACCCAGAAATGGGATCTTCAATCAATTTGCCAAGCAATTTAGTTTTCTTTAGAGCATAAAAGTGTCAGAGACTAGCCCTGTTTACACTGTGGCAGCACCGTGGCATCAGTGCCCCTCCCTTACTGCTGTACTTGCTGCTTCCTTACCAATTAACTGTTTACACAGCCGACCCTAGCAGTGCCTCAGGTCGCTTCAAGGAGGGGCTAGTAGATATGCAGAATAAAACATATGAAGTGGAACAAGTTCAGCAAAGCATCTACACCAGCGCTTAACACGCTCACTCCGATACTGATCCTCACAAATTCGTCGGATAAAAAAGGATCCAAAGAGCACGTATGGTGCTCCAGAATGAATCTACACTGCTTACTTTGGGGCACATCAACTCATGTGCATGGTAACAGAGTTGGCAGTGTAAACAAAAAAGAATCAGCAAGGGGTGTGAATGATTGAACAAAGGAAAACCACAAGTACTGTACATATTGGTACGTATGTTGAAAAATAAACGCGTTGTTTACATGCCAGTGCTATAACTTTCAGTCCGATCTTACATTTCACTAAGGTTTTTTTTATTTGTTGGTTAAAAGTATTTTCTTTATGGTCTTTACACTCCCCCCAACAAACAGCTAGACACACACACACACACACGCACACACCCACCCACACACACAGACACACACACACCTCTCCTGGTTCCCAGGCAGCTTGAAGAACTCCTAAAATGTAATGAATTCGACACGAATCCCTTGCAAATCACTTGCACCAGTGCAAAGTAAAGCAGTAAACTAACATTGAAAAGTTTTGGGTGATCTGTTGGTGGATTTTGTAGCCTCATTTATTTATTTAGAAACATAAAAACATAGCAAAAAAAGTCAGCAGAAGGAGACCAAGGGTCCATCTAGTCTGCCCACGTGTTCCTTGGACCTTCTCAAATCCCAGGAACTAACCCCTCTGCCTAATGCCTCCTACCGCTCCTGTTGCTTTTGGTTGCACTTTAGCCTTGTCCCACCTCAGCTTAAATGATGTCATGGACTTTGCTTCCACTACCTCAGCTGGCAGTTCACTCCATGGCTCCATAACTCTTTCTGTAAAACAGTGTTTTCTAAGCTCCCTCTTGAAGCTCCCCCCACCCTCAACTTCCACTCGTGCCCTCTAGTGTTAGTTAGAGACTCTGTCGAGCAGGTCCAAGGATTATACCTTATTTATACCTCTCAGGAACTTGTATGTGTTTCTTAACAAGGGTGTAGACAGGCATACTCACTGTACACGTTTGTGTACAGTTTTGCTGAGTGCCTGTGACAAACCATATGCATTTCTGTTAACATTTTAATTCTAATCTGTAGTATTTGGGTTACTGTAGGCCACTGAGGAGTGCCTCTGTTTAAATGTCTGTTGTTTAGGAGACAGATATGTGGATAACCTCATTAGAGATGAGGAATCATCTGACAACAATCTGACTTGTTTGGAAGGGGGTGCCATTTGGAAAGGATGTGTACATGTTTTAATGGGGTGGGGATGTAACTGTTGGAGATTGTGTACAAAACAAACATTTCTGGCTATACCCCTGTTTCTTAGAACTGTACTCTACCCTCGTGGAAATGTTTATGTAAACTATTGTTATTGTGCCTGTGTAATGCTGTATTTTTCAGAACTGTACTCTACCCTTGTGGAAATGTTTATGTAAACTATTGTTAGTGTGCCTGTGTAATGCTGTATTTTTCAGAACTGTACTCTACCCTCGTGGATATGTTTATGTAAACTATTGTTATTGTGCTTGTGTAATGCTGTATTTTCAGAACTGTGCTCTGCCCTTGTGGATAAGTTTTGTAAACTATTACTGGTTATTCGTGCTTGTGAAATATAGTCTCCTGGGTGTACCTGAAAATAGGCACTCTGCTGTCTAGTATACTTACCTGGTTACCAAAAACCAAATAAATAAATAAATATGTTTCAATCATATCTCCCCTCTCCCTCCTTGTCTCCAGTGAGAACACATTTAATGCTTCCAGACGCTCCTCATACGAGTGCCCTTTAAGGCCCTGGATACTTTTGGTCGCTCTTCTCTGAACAGCCTCCGACCTGTTTATATACTTTTTCAGATATGGACCCCAAAACTGGATACAGTACTCCAGACTGGGCCTTACCAGGAACCTGTAGAGTAGTAGTATTACCTCCTTCTCCTGCTGCCGAATTCCCTCCCTATTTAATTATTTTATTTAGTTAAACCTTGATAAGTAAGTGCAGGCACTAGGCAGTTGAATGCCTATGTTCAGGCACAACATGAGCATTTACACAGTGCAAAGAAAAATCCATGATACATACACATAAAGTGCAGATAGTAAGAACATGTTATTGTACATGCAGATAAAGTGCAGATAGTGAGAACATGTTATTGTACATACGTATAAAGTGCAGATAGTGAGAACATGTTATTGTACATGCAGATAAAGTGCAGATAGTGAGAACATGTTATTGTACATGCAGATAAAGTGCAGATAGTGAGAACATGTTATTGTACAGACGTATAAAGTGCAGATAGTGAGAACATGTTATTGTACATGCAGATAAAGTGCAGATAGTGAGAACATGTTATTGTACATGCAGATAAAGTGCAGATAGTGAGAACATGTTATTGTACATGCAGATAAAGTGCAGATAGTGAGAACATGTTATTGTACAGACATATAAAGTGCAGATAGTGAGAACATGTTATTGTACATGCAGATAAAGTGCAGATAGTGAGAACATGTTATTGTACATGCAGATAAAGTGCAGATAGTGAGAACATGTTATTGTACATACGTATAAAGTGCAGATAGTGAGAACATGTTATTGTACATGCAGATAAAGTGCAGATAGTGAGAACATGTTATTGTACATGCAGATAAAGTGCAGATAGTGAGAACATGTTATTGTACAGACGTATAAAGTGCAGATAGTGAGCACATGTTATTGTACATGCAGATAAAGTGCAGATAGTGAAAACATGTTATTGTACATGCAGATAAAGTGCAGATAGTGAGAACATGTTATTGTACAGACGTATAAAGTGCAGATAGTGAGAACATGTTATTGTACATGCAGATAAAGTGCAGATAGTGAGAACATGTTATTGTACAGACGTATAAAGTGCAGATAATGAGAACATGTTATTGTACATGCAGATAAAGTGCAGATAGTGAGAACATGTTATTGTACATGCAGATAAAGTGCAGATAGTGAGAACATGTTATTGTACATACAGATAAAGTGCAGATAGTGAGAACATGTTATTGTACATGCAGATAAAGTGCAGATAGTGAGAACATGTTATTGTACATGCAGATAAAGTGCAGATAGTGAGAACATGTTATTGTACATGCAGATAAAGTGCAGATAGTGAGAACATATGTTATTGTACATGAGATAAAGTGCAGATAGTGAGAACATGTTATTGTACATGTGATAAAGTGCAGATAGTGAGAACATGTTATTGTACATGTGTATAAAGTGCAGATAGTGAGAACATGTTATTGTACATGCAGATAAAGTGCAGATAGTGAGAACATGTTATTGTACATACAGATAAAGTGCAGATAGTGAGAACATGTTATTGTACATACACATAAAGTGCAGATAGTGAGAACATGTTATTGTACATGCAGATAAAGTGCAGATAGTGAGAACATGTTATTGTACAGACGTATAAAGTGCAGATAGTGAGAACATGTTATTGTACATACCGATAAAGTGCAGATAGTGAGAACATGTTATTGTACATGCAGATAAAGTGCAGATAGTGAGAGCATGTTATTGTACATGCAGATAAAGTGCAGATAGTGAGAACATGTTATTGTACATGCAGATAAAGTGCAGATAGTGAGAACATGTTATTGTACATGCAGATAAAGTGCAGATAGTGAGAACATGTTATTGTACATGCAGATAAAGTGCAGATAGTGAGAACATGTTATTGTACATACAGATAAAGTGCAGATAGTGAGAACATGTTATTGTACATACGTATAAAGTGCAGGTAGTGAGAACATGTTATTGTACATGCAGATAAAGTGCAGATAGTGAGAACATGTTATTGTACATGCAGATAAAGTGCAGATAGTGAGAACATGTTATTGTACATACAGATAAAGTGCAGATAGTGAGAACATGTTATTGTACATGCAGAAAAGGTACAGGCAGAGAGAACCTGATAATTTAAAAACCGGTACAGACGTATGCTTTTAACAGGTGCTTGTCTAGCACAGATTTAAAATGCTGGTGATTATCCAAACCCCTGAGGTACACTGATGAGGAGTTTCAATTATGGTTGCTTGGATTCATCGGAATCCATACCATTTGCATCTGTTGGAATATTAGAACTTCTGATTCTGAATTTGATTTTGTTTTGGAGCTAGTGAAGGCATCAGAATAGGGGTCGAAATTGAAATGTCTGATTCTGCATCTGACTACAGTTAAACCTTTCCACCACCTAGAAAGAGGACCCCTTGCTGAAAAGTTAGACCTCCCCTTTCCCCCACCCATTTCTCCCCTTCCTTACCTTAAGCAATGTTAATGGTTGCTATCTGCTGCACTGATGAACACTGGAGGTATGAGGGTCCAGTAGATTCCAGCTTCTGAATTCAGGAGTTAGTCAAGGGGTGAGTCCAGAGTACCCAGCACCCAGCAGTATCTATCCAGTACAACTTGAGTAACCCACCACACCCAGCAATAGAAAACTGCTGAGGTGCTGACTTAAAAAAAAAAAATGGATTACCACAATATGCCTTACTTAACACAGCACCTGGCACAGTGGCTGTAGCCCAGGGTTTTGGTCAGGCTGGCCACCTCAGTAGATTTACGGGTCAGACAAAGGGGCTGTGATGGCCATGCTAGATAATGTTCTTTGCTCATTGTCAGTCACTTGGATTATTGGACAAAAAAAAAAGAAACTGAGAACTCACTGACAGTGGAGCTCAGATAAATTGAATTTCTGCAAAAGGGATAGAAGTGGTGCAAACTCATCTACGTAGCACAATGTCTAGGTGAATACAACGCTTACCGGTGCCGGGTGGGTGCAGGTTGAGGGTTGTGCTGACCCTATGAAATCCACCAAAAACAATGAACTACTGCACTCTGGAACGACAGTGTAGTGGTGAACATGCGTAAATGCATGGTGACACAGAGATTAGTTGTGCTGACCCTTTTATTGGTACAAATCACCACAGCTGCAGTCCACAAGCACAAAGTACATTGGAGTTGTTTGAACCATTATCCAGATGCCTCAGGGCTTCGCTTAATTACTGAACTAGTCGGATTGGAATCAGAACAGGATTCTAATTGGATTCTGATGCTGATTCTACATCCAACCTTTTTTTTTTCAGACTACGGACTCTTGGTCTTCAGTTCCGAAAGCTGCATCTCCTTCCAAAACAAGCATTTGTCAACGCCGAATGTTGTCGCGCTGGCATTGGCAGTGGGAGTGGCGTAGCTAGAGATGCATAGTGCTGTGATTTTGTGAATGTCTCAAAAGGTGATTTTGCACAGCGAGCATGCCATTGTGCGCCACAGCTGCAGAAACATGTTTTGGGCAGGCTGTGAAAAATGGCAGCTGGACTGTTGATAAGGAGACATGCACAAATGCCAGTGGTGAAAATGTGGCACGAAAATATTGCAGATTGACGAAGTTACAAAGGTGCGTGGAAACTGCACAATGCACACTTGCAACACAGTCATTGTATGGAGTTTCGGCACCAAATTTTCAATATAGGCATTTTAGGACCTCTGCTCATGAATAGTGTCACCGTCATTTCCTGAAACTGTCCCAAAAACTGATTTCGCACAGTGGCCATGCAATTCTGTGCCGGACGTGCGAAAACACATTTCAGGCAGCTGCAGTGTTCATAAGGAGGTATGGAAAATGCCAATGATGAACAGCTGGAGTGAAAGTATTACAATTAGAAAGTCATGAGCGTGCGTGCAAACTGTGCAACGCACGCTCATAAAACGCTCATTTTATTGACTTTTGTTCCCAAATTTTCAACATAGGCATTTTAGGGCATCTGCTAATGAACAATGTCACTGTAATTTTCATCATGTGTCCCAAACACTGATTTTGCACAGCGACCGCACTATTCTGCGCCGGAAGTGCGAAAACACATTTCTGGCAGGATGTGAAAAATGACACTGTATGGTTCACAAGAAGGTATGGTAAAATGCCAATGCTGAGAATCTGGCATGAAAATAGTGCGAATACACTAACTTACGAGCGTGCGTTGCGCAGTTGCTACGCACGCTCATAAAACAGTCATTTTTTTGATTTTTCGCGCCAAACTTGCAACATAGGCTTTTTGAGAGCCCCTCTCATGAACAGTGGCACTGTCATTTCATTACTCAGTCCTGAAAGGTGATTCCATGCAGTGACTGCGAAATCACCTTTGGGACCAATAACGCCATGACAGTGCAAGAATTCATGAGAAGGGTCCCAAAACCCCATGTTGAAAAATTGGGGCCAAAATTCCAAAATGCCGAGATATGCATTAAAGTTGAAAAACCCTATTCATTCCATTATACAGCTACTGGCATTTCTTCAGTTCGGGTCGGCTTTGAAGAATGCAGATGTGTTCCAGTCCACAGAAGATCCTTCGTGGTGGACTCCGCGAGTAAGTATGGGGTGAAGGGGTGAGGGAGGCAGGAAGCGCAGTGGGTGGGTGCGGGTGGAGGGAGGGGCATCGAGACTACGAGGGACTGTTTTCGCTTTACAGGTGAAAAAACAGAAAAACATTGCGGGACAGTTTTCGTTTTGCAGGGCATTTGGCATGCTGGGGTGGACTCTCAGCGTGCCACCCAACTATTTTGGGGGTGTCAGTAGTCGGCGGAGTTGGGCACCTCACAGCACACAAAGAAAGCGGGGTGCAAGCCGAGGATTGGGCACCCCTCTCAGCATTCAACAATTGGGGTTATGTCAACGGGGAGTGGGCCTCAGCACATTGGAAGATGGGGAGCGTGGAGCCGAGGGGGATTGGGTACCCCTTGCATTCAGCAATTGGAGGTTATGCCGATGGGGAGGGCCCCCATCGGCACACACAAAGACAGTGGGGGATTTAACCGACAGGGAATTGGGCATCCCCGAGGTTGGCAGACGTTAGGCGGCCGCCTGCTCACCTACCATGCACATAATGGCGGTGAGCAAGGCAAAAAAGGACTGCTGCATATGACGAGCTTTGCTCAGATTGCAGCGGACCTTTTCTTAGATGTGCTTGCCCCATTATGTATGCATGATGTGGCGCCAGCATGCAGGCTGATTGGGGAATGCGGGACACACCTACGGGTGCGTGCCCTGCATTCGCCCATTCAGCCACCACGCCTCTAAAGCTGCACTGTCCCACGATGTTGGCTGCGCAAGCGCGCCAACATAAAAACGCTGTAATCTGATGACTCTGATTCCACAAATCTGATTTCAAGCAACCCCAGTTTATTTGGGAGCAAAGATGGAAAGGCAAATTAACCCATATTAGTGGAGCATCTGGGCTCTAATAACAGTGATCTGGTATTAGATCTCAGATTATAAGCACAGGAAGGATATTAGAACAATGCAAACACATGAACTGAGGCATAAGATCTGATCAATTTACAGTGGAAACAACTCAAGAGGAACAACCGCTTGATGGTGACAAGACAGTCAGCTCTTGCCTGAATATAGCTCCCTTGAGAAAGAGGGAGTGGATCTCACAAGTAGGTAAAGTTAGTCTGTAAAAAAAAAAAAAAAAACCAGGGAGGTTTGCTTTGCACAATGTTTATTTCTGCACTGAATGCACTTTTGATTTTTATCTCTGGCTCTTAGGGTGAACTGATTCCCTTCTTGCTTTGTATTGAATATAATAAACAGCGGTGAGTGGCAAGACCAAGTGGCAGATGTTTGTTAAAGACTGCAACCCATTTAGATAAATTGCATCTTATTTTTTTATTAAAGTAGGCCAGGATACTGCAGATTAGACTAGGCATTAAAATGGGAATTAGATTATGTCTCACCCAGTAAGCCATGCCCAATTTAGAACTGAGAGCTTTACAGACAGATGCAACGTAGGATGTAAAATCAAGAGAACCATCAAAGGGAATTCCAGGTACTTACAATTATTTACCTCATCAAGCTAACAATGAACTTGACAGGAAATAGATAGGCTGAGGTACCAGAGCACAGTTTAGATTTGGAGCCGGCAGTTATTAAACTGGAAATGTTTTGGTGGGGGAACTCTCACATTTAGATTTCTAGGTGGTGGAACTATCGTTTTTAGGTGGTGGAACTCTCGTACACTAGTCAATGGAGAAAGATGACTGAGGTGGTGGAACTGTCATATAATTTTTTAAGAGGTGGTGGAACTGAGTTCCAGTGGGTTGCTCCCCAATGTAACCCCTGGGACCCAAACAACGTAGCTTTTTTTTCCATTATCAACTTGACACCAGTTTATTTAGCAGCAGCCATGACTGAATATTTCAAAAGTTAAGCCTGATTGGCAGATTAAGGTTAGCTGGCCTTTTGGAACAACTGTAATTTACTTAATGAGCTACATAAAACAGAGTATTACAAAGGACACTGACACTGATAAGGCCACCAATGAAAAGAGAGAAAGGCAGTGGGCCCAGGCCAGGACTGAGCCCTGGGGAACATCAACAGAAGTACTAGTGTTACCAGTTCTAGCCTGTGGATTCCTGCCATGAAAGTAACTAGAAAACCATTTTAAGAAAACACAGACCTGTACACTTGCATCGATGGGAGCTGCTGTACAAAAGGCTAAAGGTACAGACAGGCGCAAAAAGAGACAGCGCTCGCCATTAGCAAAAAAGTTGCTTATTACAGAAAACATGTGAACATCAGGTACAAAATCCACGGCACTTTGTGGCACTTGACCACGTCATGGGGGGCTGGACAAAACCACATTAAGGCTGTGTTTGAGAACCCAAGGTCAGAGAGCTTGCCACATAGGAGTGTATGGCTAACCAGGTTTCCAGTTGTTTATTGTTTAACCAGGTGAGACACACTAAGCTGAAAGCTTGTTTACAGGTGCAACCTGGGAGCACAGGGAAGTTAAGTGACTTGCTCTGGGTCACACAGTATGCAAGTGGGGGCTGTGGAATTCAAACCCAGGTCTCCAGATTTGTAGCTCAGAGCCTTAAACCACTGCGCTATACTGCGCCATAAAAGCCTTGGTGAAGTTGATGGACACTGCACCAGTTAGCAACCCCCTATCCATAGCCATGCTCATGTACTTGGTGAGTTTGACCAAAGTCAGCTCACATTCCATGACCTTGTCTAAAAGCATGCCGAGATCCAGTCAAACCTTATAACTCAGGATGCAGTGTAAAACTATATTTGTGTTTTTTTTATTTTGCTTATTGAGGCCTCCTGAGATTTCATGTTCTCCACCAGTTTGGGATCATCTAGCTCATCAGTGTTCTGCATGTCTAGCTTCTCTCTTGACACAGCGCAGTGGGGAGGTAGGGAAGACAAAAGGGATGCTAGGTTGCATAGGAAGGGGAATCAGCAGTAGAAACAGGGAAGTGATCCTTCCATTGCACAGATCCCTGGGGCATCTGCATCTGGAGCACTGTGTATGGTTTGGAAGCCTGTACCTCTGGAAGGACTGTGAGAGGGTGGAGTCTGTACAGAGAAGGGTGACAGACTAATCCAGGAGATGGGGGAGAAGACATATAAGAAGAGAGAGAGAGACCTGAACATGTAGACCCTGGACATTAGAAGGGAGAGGCAGGACATGATAGGGCCATACAAATACTTGCATGGGATAAACAGGATGCCATACAAGGAGGTGTTCATCCTAATCACCAACACAAGCATGTAAGGGAATTCACGTGAACTGGCTGAGGGAAGTGCAAGCATGTCTGCAAGCACTGTTTTGCAGAAAGGGTGGTTGACAGATGGAACAGGCTGTCACAGGAAGTGGTATCAGCCAGAACAGTGGGGAAGGGATTCAAACAAGGATGGGACTGACACAGGGCCATAGTAAAGGAGTTAGGGGAAAGGGAAAGGGAGCCGGACGGACACTAGGGCAGACTTAGAAGAAGTAGGTAGGGTAGGCAGACTGGATGAGCTGCTGGGTTACTTTCTGCTGTCAAATTCTGTTTCTATGTCTGCTTTCTTTTTCTGTTTTTACTCTCTGTTTTACTTTCTAATTTTGTTTAGAATGTTCAGCAGGGTGTAGAAATGGTGGTAATCCCCTAGATGCTGACCCTGACTGAGGACAGAGCAACATGAGACATCAACGGGACACTGGAAGTCAGCACTGGGCTCCTTTTTTTTTTTGCAATTAATATTTTATTAAACATTTTAATACAATCACTTGAGGGGACAAAAAAGTAATCGTAAGCACAGCACAGGTGAGATAACACCAAGAACATACAGTACTTTCTGGAAAACAAATACATGCAGCCCCATAAGCCCCAACCCCCTCCCACCTACCCCCCTCCTCCCGCACAAGGCACTGCAGGTGGAAACCTCACAAAAGAAACATGGTAACATTACCACAGGATTATTATGAGTAAGCAGCTATCAATGGAGACCACATTTTCAAACGGGCAACAAATTATTCAATATGGCAATCATCCTCTCAGTCCTGAGGCACGAAAGAAGTTCCCCCAACCATTCAGAATAAGAAATTAGACAGGGATCCTTCCAGTGCTTCACCACAACTTTCTTAACTATACAAGAGATCATAGATATATGGAATTTCCTCTGTTTAACACTGCAACCCGACATATCCCCTAACAAACATATTTCTGGGGTAAACAGATACTCCAATCCAAGTAAAGGATCAGCTTTATTTTTAATTTCATTCCACAAAGGGGCAATGCTAGGGCAGTGCCAAAAAATATGAAGAAGGTCTCCCTTCCTACCACATCTATAACACAAAGAACTCTGTACCAATTTTAGATCCTGTAATTTCTGAGGCGTAGTAAATATTATGCAGTATTTTAAACTGTGCCAATCTATGTGATCTTGTCTGATCAATTTGTGGCAATTCAGCCAAACCGTGCCCAATCCCAGATTATGTTGGGAAATACTTTGGCCCAGTATGAGCTAGGGCTTAGACTATCCCGAAAGGCCCAATTGAACAGAACTAAATAGATTTTAGAGATGGCATGAGGGGTTCCAACTAATACACCAAGTTCCTCCCAAAATGAAATGGGAGGTAGGCAAAGCACTGGGCTCCTTATCAGTGTGTGTTTATGATCTTTATCCCAGTTATGACCTGTTCTTTTTACTTACTAATTTAATTAACATCTGGCAACAGGGTGGGAGGAGGCAGGAAGGACAGAAGCTCCTTAGACACTGAGGCCCAGATATTCAAAAGAGTTGCACATGGCGCAACAGTGTTGCACCATGCGCAACCCACTGATGCGCCCTGGCGCGATATTCAAAAGGGAAAAGTGCGCCGCACAAAATCCCGATGCTCTCCACTGGACCACCAGGGATATTGGACGTGGGGGGGACTATACTGATGCCCGCGATCAGGTACATAGAGGTCCACTGGACCACCAGAGATATTGGACGGGGTTTATTTTATATTACAGGAATGCCCGCGATCGGGCTGCAGGGGACGTCGGTCCCCGATGGCTGCTGCCTGGCAGGCCTCCAGGCATAAGTCGTCGGGGTTCGGCACACCTGCATGCTAATGGCATGCAAATGGGGCCGTAATGAGATGCAAATGGTCCCCTGTGCATCTTGCATAAATTATGGCCCCATTTGCATGTCCCCTTTTGAATATCGCAGGTGCTGTGCATGGCGCAATGGCACTTGCGCCAGCGCATCTCCATGCTCCACTCTGGCCACTTGTGCTGGCACAGTGTCACTGCACCATGCACAGTTGGGGTGGCCATGGTGCGATATTCAAAGCTGCTGTGCCATAGCGCAGCTCCGTTGAATATCGCCCAGGCCACTCCCCTGCGCAACAAAGTTGAGCTGTGCCCAGGATTGTGCCACAGCCTGGCGCAGTTTGAATATCCGGGCCTGAATCTTTAATGCTGGTGCCGACCACTGTCAAAGCAACTTGAGTCATGGTATGACTGTCCTTCGCCGTACTGCACAATAGATGGGAAGGGCTTTCCGATGGGAATCGGGGCATCCTCAATGTCTGAACAAACCAGATGAAAGTGTGAAGTATATTTTAATATCATTCCACAGGCAGCACTATCACACAGGGAGAATTAGAACTGTGGTGCTCAGATAAAATGCCACTGTAATTGTATTTCATTCATGGATAAGGGGCAGTTCATGAATATTGCAAAAATAAAATTACAGCAAAAAAGAAAGAGCTCTACAGTATTTACTGGGTTGGATGGATGCAATTTTTTTATTAACTTTCCCAGAACAGTCAAAATGGCTACAGGATGCTAATTATTAGTGCCAGCTCAAGTCTGCTAAGTAATGCAAGATACTGAGTGAGGGAAAAAGGTTTGAGGCCTTTACATGGAAACAGAGGTGGGTGAAGTTCACCGTCTGCGTTTTGCATTCTCTTCACTGAAAGTTTAAAATCTTCCTGAATCACACTCCCACGAAGGGCAGAGTTCATGGAGAAAGACTTGATGCAGTTCACGCTTGGTGAAGGGCCAACTGCAGGAGGCTGGTACTTTGCTGGCGCATATCAGTATACCCTCAGGTGTTAAGTATATGGCTATTGTATTAGATAGAAGACAGGGTGGTGTGACGAGTGCTATGCTGGTCACCGTATCTTCATTAAATCAATTTTCTTTTATCAGTGGCAAATACTTGGGGGGATGGTGTTGGGGTGCAATGTGGGATGGGGAAAAGGGGGTATTTAGGATGGGGCAAGTCTTTAATTGTTTCCATTACATGGGCTATGGGGTAGGAAGGAGAGGAGGGGGTGTTGGGATGCTAAGTGTGTCAGGGGAAGGAAGGAAGGAAGGAAGGGATTTAATTTACTTAGGTCATGGGAGGAGGATACAGGAGATACAGCATTTGTTCTTATGCATATGAACTTAAAAACTAGAATGGGATTTGGCAATATTGATCTAAAACTGTTTTTTTTGGTTATTGATGAACTAGCTAATCCTCTGTGTTCTCTGTACAACCATTCATTAGCTACTGGTGAGGTCTCATGATTATGGAAGCAGGCAACTGTGGTCCCCATTTTAAAATCAGGAGAATGAATTCTGACCAAAAACTATTGACCAATATCCCTACTTGCCCCTTTGCCCAAAGTCCTTGAGAGGATTATTTTTGACTACTGTAAGGAGTTCCTTCCTGGATACTGGCAATTAGCTAACACCTTGCCAGCATGTTTTTTGAAGTAATCCCAGCACGCTCACAGCTGTGCTTGAAGTCATTAATGATCTTCATGGGTCGTGGACAACAGGGACACAGTCTACACACTCTTCCAGGCTCTTTCCAATGCATTTGATCTGGTGCACTACAGTCGCCTGCTTGCCAAACTTCAGAACCTAGGTCTCTGTGTCTGTAGTATCCGGGTTCCAGAATTACGTGACTGACAGATCTCTTATCAGTTTCTTTGCATTCCTTTTCTTCTCCTCATATCAAAATCACTACCAGAGTACCACAAGGATCAATCTTGGGGCCTATTTTGTTTAGTGCATTCTTGAATGATTTACCTGATATTTTGCATACTCTGAATCCCATATTATCATATATACAAATTATATTACTTTGTACAGAAGAGTGGCAACTGAGGTGTAACCCCTAGGTGGCGCTATCCCAAGGGCTACTACCCCTGCCTGATTTGCCACTAACAGGTTGAGGGGCCTGGATCCGATGGCGGGTGCCTCCACCCAGAGGTCGGGGTTAGGACAGTCTAATATGACTTGGTCACAGCCCTCTGGGTCACTGCAACTCCCCTTTCTTCCCACTAGTGGCCCACACAAATCAATCACGGTACCCTTGCAATATACACTTATCCCCAGGACTGGTTCGGTTAGCTAGACTCTGAGGACCCCCTGTAAAACAAGGTGATACAGTGCAAAAACCACAGTACAATACTGTAACATAAACGAATACCTTAGGCAAGTAACTTTGCTGAAACAAACAGATTTGATTTATTTAGGGGGGAATAACAAGGACTGGGGAAATCAGATTAATTACTTACCACTCTAATATATATATATATATATATATATATATATATAGAAACATAGAAACATAGAAACATAGAAGTTGACAGCAGATAAGGACCTAAGGCCCATCCAGTCTGCCCATTTTTTTCTACCTTATAAATGTGCCATCGGCCTTTGCTCTGTCAGTGGCCTATCTATTCATAGTCATTTGTATTGCTCCCTTATGCCTATCCCATGCCTGTTTGAAGCCCTGCACTGTATTCATAGCCACCACTTCTTGTGGTAAGCCATTCCATGCACCCACCACCCTTTCTGTGAAAAAGAATTTCCTCACATTCCCCCTTAATCGGCCTCCTCTAATCTCATGCTGTGTCCTCTTGTCCTGCTATTTTTCTTATATTTAAACATGTTAGACTCTTTCACCTTGTTTATGCCCTTAGGTGTTTGAATGCCTCGATCATATCACCTCTCTCTCCCTCCTTTGCTCAAGGGTATACATATTGAGCTCCGTTAATCTGTCCTCATATGTCTTCTGATGCAGTCCCTGCACCATTTTGGTTGCCCTTCTCTGGACTGCCTCAGTTTCGTTAATGTCCTTGTGAAGGTGTGGCCTCCAATACTGCATGATACTCCAGATGGGGCCTAACCAGTGTCTTGTACAGAGGATTAGCACCTCCCTCTTCACGACTTGTGATACCCCTACTAATACACCCTAACACCCCCTAGCCTTACCTACTGCTTTAGAGGTCTGCTTGATGATTTTAGGTCATCAGTGATGATGATGCCCAAGTCTCTTTCTTCCTTTGTGACTGCTAGCAACTCCTCCCAGCCTATAGGTGGCTTCAGGTTTCTCTTCCCTATGTGCATGATTTTGCACTTCTTTGCATTAAATCCCAGTTGCCACTCTTCTGACCATTCTGCTAGTTTATCCAGATCTCTTCTCATTCTGCCCACCCCATCTGGATCATCTACTCTGTTGCAGATCTTGGTGTCATCTGCAAACAGACAAGCCTTACCCTCTAGTCCATCTGCAAGGTCACTAATGAAGATGTTGAAGAGGACTGGCCCCAGGACTGATCCCTGAGGTACCCCACTTGTGACTTGCATCTCTTCTGACTGTATACCATTTACCACCACTCTCTGTTTTCTGTCCGTCAACCAGTTTGCCACCCAGTTGACCACCCAGTTGACCAACTTCTGACCCACCCCGAGCCTACCCAGCTTATTTATCAATCTTCTATGTGGAACAGTGTCAAAAGCTTTGCTGAAGTCAAGGTAGGCAACATCAACTGCTCCCCCTTGGTCCACCACTCTGGTTACCCAGTCAAAGAAATTCTATGAGATTAGTTTGACAGGACCTTCCTTTGTAAACCCATGCTGTCTTGGATCCTGTACCCCTATGGATTCCACGTGTTGCACTATCCTTTCCTAAAGGAGTGCCTCCATAATCTTGCCCACTACTGAGGTAAGACTGACGGTCTGTAGTTCTCGCCTCCTCCCTGCTACCACTCTTGTGGGAGCGGATCACATGAGCCCTTCTCCAGTCTTCTGGGACCTCTCCTGTGCTCAGAGACTCACTAAACAATTCTGCTAATGGCTCTGCTAGTTCCTCCTTTAGCTCCTTAAGTACCCTGGGATGTATGCCATCAGGTCCCATTGCCTTATCCACCCTGAGCTTAGCAGCTCTTGTAGGACCCTTTCTTTTGTGAAGGGAGTAGTGCTCACCTCCTCCCCTGTGTTCATGATGCTGAGCTGTGGGCCCTGCCCTACCTTCTCTTCAGTAAATACTGCAAAGTATCTATTTAGGATAGATGCCTTTACAGGTCCTCCTCCTCACATGCTCCCTTTTCTCCATTGCTTAGTAACACCCTTTGACTTTCTCCTTCACTAATGTATCTATAGAAAGTCTTGTCACCTTCTTTACTGTTCGTGCTAGTGTTTCCTCAGTTTGGGACTTTGCCTGCCTTACTGCCTTACCTGCTTCCCTTAGGGCAGTTTGGTATGCCTCCCTATCTTCATCCCGCTGTGTTCCTTATATTTCCTGAAGGCCAGCCTTTTGCTCTGACCTTTTCTGCTACTGTATTTGAGAACCAAAGTGGTTCTCTTCTTTGCACTTCCTTTTCTGTCTGACACAATGGGATGTTGCTTCAAGTATTGCATCCTAATGCTTGCCCACTTTGCCTGTACCCCCTCACCTGTGTTTCTTTTTGCCAGGGCTAGCTTAACTCTGTTGGCCATCTTATCAAAGTCAGCTCCTCTGAAGTCCCATATTTTTGCCTTGAATGGGATGATTTAGATGTAGTAGCCAAATTGAACCATACCATGTGATGGTCACTGGCCCCAGGTGACCTTCTACCTGGAGATCTGTGATCCCTTCTTTGTTAGTCAGTACTAGATCTAGGATAGCCCTGTCTCTTGTGGGTTGCTGTACCAGTTGTTTGAGGCCCTCCCCTGCAGGAATCCACTATGAGTCTAGTTCTGGCAGATGTTCCTGCTGGTATTGACCAATCTGTATCCAGCATGTTGAAGTCTCCCATTATCAGAACCTCCCTTTAGCTGTCATGTTTTGTATATCTTCTAACAGTAATGTGTCTATGTCCTCCCCCTGGTCTGGGGGCCTATAGACAACCCGTTCTTATGGCTGTCCCATTTCCTGTTTCCAGGGTGACCCACAGTTCTTCTGGCTCCTTATGTGTATTCTGAATTTCTGTAGCTTTGATATTTTCATTAACATACAGGGCCACTCCTCCCCTTTTGCACCTCGGTCTCTTCTAGAACAATACATAGCCAGGTACTGAAGTCTCCCAGTGTGGTTACTGGTAAACCATGTCTCACTAATTGCTACTATGTTCAGTTTAGCCTCTGACATTATTGCCTGCAGGTCTGGGATCTTATTTCCCAGGCTGTGAGCATTTATGTACATGATTTTCCATTGGCCAGATTTTGGTGTGTGTTAGTTGTTGGGTGAAGTTTGGCATTACCTGTCGTCGTGTAGGGAGACAAACCTTTTTCTTACCTGGTGATGCAAATGACGCAAACATGCTGAATTCCTGTTTGACCACTAGCTGAGGGGAGGGTGTTCTTCCCATTCGACGTATGGGGTGCTGCACCCCTCTCCCATTTGCTAGTTTAAATATTCTGCAAAGACGCCAAACTTCTGCCCCAATGCACTGACTCTCTTTAGTCAGATGCAGTCCATCAAATTTAAAGACTTTCGCTCCCAGAACTGTTGCCAGTTCCCTACAAATTTGTGTCCTTTTTCCTGGCACCAGCCCTTGAGCCACGTGTTTAGCTCCCCTATCTCCCCTTCTCTGACCTTCCGTCCATCTGCACCCCTCTCCCAGACTGGCAGGATCTCAGAGAAGGAGATGCCGGACGAAATAGATGATAGTTTGTCAGCCAGCCTAGTCAGGTGTTCCTTGGTCTCCACAACTGACTGGCTGGCGAGATCATTAGTCCCTATGTGTACTAGGACATCAATGTTTTCTCTTGCTTTGTGAACAATTTTAGCAATGCGGTCAGTGTCTCTCCATGCTGATGTACCTGGGAGACATCTGACCATCACCCCTGGCTGGAGATGGGTATCAACTCCCCGAATCATGGAGTCTCCTATGATCAGAAGTTTTTTGGATTTCCTTTGTGCTTGTTTTGTTTTGGTTCCTGATTTGGGTGAGTTTTGTTGTGTTAGCTCCTGTGCAGTAGTATCCTGCTCTGCAGTGTCTTCTGCTTCTTTATTTGATTTCAGAGATAGAGGCAGATACCTGTTTGTAGTGTTTATATGTTTTTGGAGGTAATGTGTTGGAGAGCAGAGAGTGATGGGGCACCTGATTTGCTCCTCCTAACCACCTGCCAACCTCCTGGACCAACTACCCTCTGCGGTCAAGGTTTTTCTGTTGGATGCTGGGGAAATGGCGGTGGTTCTTATAATGTATTTCCTCTTCAATATGAAATTTGAGGCATGCAATCTCTGCCCATGCTGCCCGGAGCTGAGCCCTAAGATCTCCAAAGGCCCAGCATGAGACAGTGTCCTAAATCCTGTAAGACTGTCCTTCTGAAAATTGTTCCACAGTACCTGCAGTTAATGAAATCCATTCCAAATAAGTTGCTGGGTTTGTAACCTAGTCAGAGTAATTAGAAGGAAAAAAAAGGAAAAAAATGCAAGTAATGGTTTAATTGTGCTTTGTTTAACTTGTTATAACAAGTTAAATTACTAGTGCCCCTGTAAATGAGATCACCTTGTGGAGGCCCCAGTGATCCACCCCTTCCTGCTCTGCCACAGGAAATGTCACAACTGTGGTACCCTATAAAAGGAGTGTAGCGTGGGGTGGTTGGGGATGGGGGTGGGTGGCTGGGCCCTTCCCCTGCCTAAAAAGAAGAACCACGGATGAAAGAACAAGGAGGTAAGAGCAGAAACAATCAGTCAACAACAAATGCAGTAACCCTGAAAGCTTATCCCAATGTTAGATAAAACTGTAAAACCTGTAAAGCACCACCTGTAATAATTTCAGAGAAGATACACGCTGTAAGAAACACTTTGCTCCAGAGAAAAATAAAGCAGTAACAGAAGATATACCTTGCAAAAGACAATTTGAATCAGAAGATTACAGGAGTAATCTGTTAGCGCACATCTGTAGGCACACCTTGTAATAATGCAGAAGAAGGTATACCAGCAACAACAATTTGAATCAGAGAAAAAATAAAGCAATGAAATGTTAGCAACAAACAGTAGCAATCCCTGTGAGTAAAAAATAAAAACACCACCACACAGTAAATCTGCTTAGCCAAACTAAGTCTTAATCCTTTTCCCTTGCTCTGGTAAGTTTCTCTACTCTGCCTTTCAAGCAGTCTTAGAAGGAAAGAGCTCAGGTGAAGCTAGGTGCCTTGGCCAGCAAACCAAGTCTTCTACCTCCAAGATCCTATATACATATATATATATATATATATATATATATATATATATATACATATACAGTATATCTATACTAGGGCACTGTGCACAGGCCTAACCTATAAGTCACTGTCTCTGGGTACCCAGGTAATAGAAGACTAGCCTATTTGGTGCAGCTGGTTGGGGCCCTGTGATGAAAAAACACTTGCACAATACCCACTTGTAATCCGGAGCCGGACGGCTCAGTTCATGAAGAAATAAAACACAACAATTAGAAAACACACTTGCAATTCGATAAACAGATGGCAGGGAGCTATCCTGCTTTGTACTCATAAACTCAGTGCTGGGAACTGGATGGCAGGCAGATTGTCCTGGACTGCCAGGAGGAGCAGATCATGTGGGCAAGGTCCTTGTGACTGGACCCCACTGCAGTTTGGAGCAAATGGATATAGTCTGGATTAAACTGGGGTTTACGTCTAGCTTCATGCACTCAATTCACTGTACAGGGGATTTGAAACGCGATTCCCCATAAGCACTACACACATTTATATGTAAAAGGAAAGTACTATACCAGGCAGGCTGCTTCGCTATCTCAATCGCAGTTACTGCACAATAGCCGGGAGAACACACAGCAGGTTCAGTTCCTGACAGACAGAGTGCGATTCAGCAATTTCTTCAGTCTTCTACAGGGTGGGCCTGGTTTCTACTCTTTAGATTTCCTTTATTCTCTTCACAGGTCAGATTCAGTCTGAACAAGCGCTTGCACAAGCTGCAGACCGAAACTGGGGGCCTTACATGCGTTTCCTGCGCTGAACTGCACACAGAAGAAGCACAGGGCTCCTTGACTCTTCACTGCCAAAGCTAAACTGAAACTCCAGCAGACAAAACCGGGCACTTTCTTTGAGTTCCTTCCAGTTCTTGGCTGGTTTAGCTGTCACTCACAATAAACTCCCCCTGTTGGTGGAAAAAAGGTGCAGAATTCAAAACTACATTTTCCAGAGTCACCGCCCTTACAATCCCCTTACAGCACGCTCCAGAGGAGAGTCCAAGTTCTGATCCGCCCAGAGCAGGCTCAATTTTAAAGGATCCCCACCATGATTGGTCCAATTCAGCAGTTCAGAACCAACATGAGGGAGCTTGCTCTGCACTGTCCTTGCTACATGAAAACAGGTTAACTCAAACTGCATTTTCATTATTACTCTAACAGGTTACAAGCAAACAATTACATCTTTGAAGAGTGCTCCTTCTGCCCACTTTGAGATGGCAGAAACTGAGCGGATTGGCAGTAGCTCGAGCGGGACTCAAGCAGGAAACCACACAGTCCCCCCATAAAAACTAATTATGTCTGCAAGCAGACAGCTCTTAAAGAGACAGTACCAGAGGCTCTAAAAGCACTCGCAGATAAATGGCTTAAACGCCAAACACCATTCAGGCTTGGAGCATTTAAGCAAGCTCCTGGAAGATTTTTGGGAACCCCCATTTGCAAGGGGGTTACAGAGGTTTAACACAAAGAAGTGCAAGATCATGCACATAGGGAAGAGAAACCCTGAAGCACATAGGGAAGAGAAACTCTGAAGCCACCTATAGGTTGGGAGGGGAGTTGCTGGCAATCACAAGAGGAGAAAGAGATTTGGGCATCATCATCATCACAGATGACCTCAGATCATCCAAGCAGACCACTGAAGCAGTAAGTAAGGCTAGAAGGATGTTGGGGTGTATTAGTAGGGGTATCGCAAGTCGGAAGAGGGAGATGATAATCTCTCTTTACAAGACACTGGTTAGGCCCCATCTGGAGTACTGAGTGCAGTACTGGAGGCCATATCTGCACAAAGACATTAACAAAATGGAGGCAGTCCAGAGAAGGGCAACCAAAATGGTGCAGGGACTGTATCAGAAAACATATGAGGACAGATTAATGGAGTTCAATATGTATACCCTAGAGCAAAGGAGGGAGAGAGGTGATATGATCGAAACATTCAAACTCCTTAAGGGCATTAACAAGGTGAAAGAGTCTAACATGTTTCAATATAAGAAAAATAGCAGGACAAGAGGACACAGCATCAGGTTAGAGTGAGGCCAATTAAAGGGTAATGTGAGGAAGTTCTTTTTCACAGAAAGAGTGGTGGGTGCATGGAACTGCTTACCTCAGGAAGTGGTGGCTATGAATACAGTGCAGGGCTTCAAACAGGCATGGGATAGGCATATGGGAACAATACAGATGAGTATGAATAGATAGGCCATTGACAGAGCAAAGGCCGATGGCAAATTCATAAGGCAGAAAAGGAAATGGGCAGACTGGATGGGCCTTGCGGTCCTTATCTGCAGTCAGCTTCTATGTTTCCATGTTTCTGTGGTATCTAATGTCAGTGACATAACCAGATATTTGCATCCTGACTTTGAATTGGTTCAAAATTGTTATTAAAAAATGGCCTACTGAATTTTGGTAAAACCAAATATGTGCATTTTGGAACAAAACAAAAATTAAAGGCTTTACCCTCCCTCTGACTTAATTAAAGGTTTGGGTTGCTCCTTTGTTGAGAAAGTGAATAGTTTCAAGTATCTCAGTTTTACCAGAGACCAGACTCTCTCTTTTATGAGCATACAAAATTCGCCAGCAGAAAAAGGCCTTATGGTCTACCAAGTCTACTCGATTGTGCAGCTAGCAGTCCTTATTTTGCAGCTGCCCCTCCCTCCTTTGACACCCTCCCTTGATCTTCCCTCTTACTCTGTCCCATCCCCTCTTGAAGCCCCCCACTGTTCTACTGGATACCACCTCTGCTGGCAGCGCATTCTACCCGGCCACCACCCTCTCCGTAGAAAAGTGTCTTCTCATCTCCCTCCTGAACCGCCCCCTCTCAAGTCTCATATCATGGCCTCGGGTGTCCCTCCCCTCCTTTAGTTTGAAAAGACCCTCTGTACAAGTCTTGTTTATTCCTGTCATGTATTTGAAGGTTTCAGCCATATCTCCTCTCTCCCTCCTCTCCTCCAATGAGTACATGTTCAGTTCCCTCTGCTTACTCTCATATGGTAAGTCCCCCAACCCTTCGATCATCTTTGTCACCCTGCATTGCACCCACTCCAGTAACTTAATGTCCCTCTTCAGGTACGGGTGCCAGAACTGGTGTGGCCTAACCAACGATCTATACAATGGCAGAATCACCTCCCCCCTCCTTGAGGATAAATCCCTAGCAATACAGCCCAACATCCTGTTGGTCATTACAGACGTCTTTCTACATTGTGCTGAGTTGTGCATTGCCCCCCACCCCCGTAATGAGCCCCTCCAGATTCTTCTCCTCCTCAGTCACTGCCAACTGCTTGTCTCCCAGATGGTAGCTTCTCCTCGAGTTTTTAGCCCCAAAATGCAGCACCATGCATTTTTTGGCATTGAATCCCAGCCGCCATGTGTCCAACCAGGACTTCAGCTTAGCCAGATCCACCTGCAGACCTTGCCAGCCACCTAGATCAACGACCACTGCTCCCATTTTAAAGAACATGGGCTTGATTTTCAAAAGCCAGAGAATGCCACGAGCCCCTGGTGTGCCGATCATAAGGCACATGGGATTTGTAGCATTCTCCCGGTTCCAATCAGAATTTCCACTCCATCCTGTGTGCCAAATACTGTGAAAGTTAGACCAGTTCCCCCCTGGTCTAACTTGCAGCATGCTGCAGACCATTTTAAAGGACCTTGCACCAAATATTTGGTGCAAGCTACAATAAAGTGTGGAGGGTGTCGTAACTGTGCCTGATGTAATAAAATTGGGTGAAGTCACACCAAAGAAGTTTGGCACAGCTGTGCCAAAGAAATGGGGTTGACGCAGGGCTTGACAGATGCCCTGTATATACCTTTGAAAATCGAGCCCCATATCTCCACACTTGTTACATCAGTATATGCTCACCTTGGTTTGTCCACTCACTATGAGATGGTCTTGGCTCATTCCCTACTCTTGTCATTAGGGACTGCAGGCTTCCAGTCTAAGCCACTGCTAATGTCACTGACTTGCAACGAGTTAATATCCTATATAACTCCATATGCCGATTTTCCTGCCTCCAGCCCCAGATTTTCTCATCACTGCACTCTTTACAGACACCTTAGCTGGCCTTCTTTTGACTCATGCATTGTGTATTTAATCCTCATCAATTTTCGACATTTTCTAAAAGGTCCGATTAGATTTTTGTTTGTGGCTGATGCTAGCTCCAACGATGGCTCCCTGAGTACTAGATCTGCTCATACTCATTTTATTAAAAAAAAAACAAAAAAAAAAACCACTCTTGCATTCCTCCCTGGGCCAACATTCGTTTATTACGCCTGCATAGCGAGAGCTATTTTTATTTTTTTTATTTTATTTTATTGGATACAATCGGAATTACAATCCTTTGAGTCACAGACTCTTTTGCAAAGGCTCCACGTCGGTTACAGAGGGTGGAGGGTAGACAAACACAGAGAACGACAGTAAACAGGTAGAAATTTAGAAACAGTACTGCAAGTGCAGTCCAGGCATAATCTTAGTTAACTGGTGGTAGTAGTAGGCATCGATACAGGATAACCCTTGTCAGAGAGGTAAATGATGCTGACTGTTGGGATCTATCAAGACCCTGTGTCATTTTATTGGGGGTATGACAATACCAGAAGAGGGCAGGAAGTTAGCCACAGTCGCATTTTTCTGACTCCAGGAGTTGTACTCTGAGGGATGATTTGAATTGGGAGAGGCTAACGGTCTGAGAGATGGGGGGGTAGAGTGTTTAGCCAAAGAGGGGCACGGTAGCGGAATGATCTTTGCCCAAGGGTTGTTCTACAATGGGGGACCAGGAATGAGGAGGATGCTGCGAGTCTAGTGTTACGCCTGGGAGGGGGCTACACTGACTATTGGGAGAAAGCCGATGGGCACCAGCTGGAGATGGATCTTTTTTGCTAGAACGCAGGAGTGGTACTTAAGTCTTCCTTGGAAGTTTAGCCAACCAGCCAGAGCGTAGAGCTCACAGGTATGTGTTAATCTGTCACACCCGGTGACTAGGCGGCAAGCTTTATTCAAAGCTGTGTTGATGCTACGAAGGGCTGTAGGGTCTGCAGAGCTGTATATCACTATCCCGTAGTCTATTAGGGAGAGGATAGAAGAGGTGACCGCAAGTTGCATGGCCTGAGTGGGTAAGCAGTGTTTAAGTCTGTAGAGGATACCCACTCTAGTGTTAACAGTGGAGGAGAGAAGTATATGATGATTGTAGGAGAGGGAGGTGTCTAATGTAATTCCCAGGTATTTAAAACATGTAACATGTTCAAGTGGGGCGCGTTGTTTGTTTTTGATTAGGAGAACCGAATGGCTGTGTGGACTTTGTTGGTGTGCAAAGATCATGGATTTTGTTTTTTGATAGTTGATGATCAGGCAGTGTTCAGTGAACCAGGTTTCTAGCTCCCTGAAGAAACTCTGAAGAGCTCGATGGAGGGCGCTGGGCTGTGGGTGTTTCAAAACACTACCGCATCATCAGCGAGAGTAGCAGGTTACCACTACATGACTTGGGAGAGAGTTTAAAAAGAGGGTGAATAGTAGAGGCCAAGAATAGACTTCTGGGACCTGAGGAAACTGTTTTACAAGAGGAGAAGGTGGTATTTATCCTGACTTGCTGTGACCAGTCTGTTAGGTAGTCCTTGAACCAGGCAGTAGCCCCTGAGCCCACATTAAGTTGTGGAAGGACATAAAGCAATAGCTCATGACTGACCGTGTCAAATGCCTTGGTCAGATCCACATAGATTGCCCCTGCTATAGATCCTTGGTCAAGGGCCTCATGGATGAATGAGGTGAGCTCAGTAAGAGCTGTGGCAGTACTGTGGTCGGACCGGAATCCATGCTGTTCCGGGCAGAGAAGGTTGTGTTTAATCAGGTGTTCTGATAGTTGGTCTGACACTATTTTCTCCAGGGCCTTGGAGAGAGGAGGAAGTAATGAAATTGGTCTATAGTTGGCTGTGTAGGTGGGGTCGCCGCTCTTCAGAATGGGAGTGATTATGGCTCTTTTCCAGGTTGTGGGGAACTGACCTAGGCATAAAGTGAGGTTGAAAATTTTAGTGAGATGGGGTAGTGTGACATCCAGGGTCAGCCTAATGAGTTTTAAATCTAGGGAATCATTGCTGTGCCGTGTATTGGCAATAGCTTTAGAAATGTAGTGTTTTGCCTCGAGGCAGAAAATAACTTTCAACCGAAAGGGTATAATATTGTTGTTACTCAAGGTATCAGTGGGAGGGGTGGGGGATAGTGTGGAAATAGTTAGGGGGTAAATATGGGAGAGGTCCGAGAAGGCAGAGTTGAGGGCTTCGGCGATAGAGGAAGGATCCTGGGTGATCTCCCCATTTATTGTAAGCTAGGTGGGTGCGGGTGAACGGGATTTACCATTGAGTTCCTTTATATTGTTCCAAAATTTTTTACCGTCTCCCCAAGAGGTGGTGAGGGTATGTTGGTAGTAAGTGGCTTTCACCTGTCTTAGGGCCCAGGTACATTTGTTGTGGGCCTCACGGTAGAGGTGTCTATCCTGGGCGCTTAGGGAGTCAAGTGCCTTAAGCCATAGGTTATCCCTATGTTGGAGCTGGTTAAGTAGTGAGGTGGTGAGCCAGGGTGTGGTTCTGGTTTTCACTACTTGCTTGGAGAGGGGAGCAAAAATGTTGCAGGCCGTGTTGAAAGTGGTTATAAAGTGGGAGAGAGCCAGATCTACAGACTGCGTGGTGTAGATGGGGAGCCAATTGCTGGTAGCTAGGTGGGTGTTGAGCTTCTAAGCCTCCTCTTATCAGCCGCCTCTGCCAGGTGATTATGGGGGGGCATGGGGTAATTTTTCCTGACCACCAGCAGGTCACTGGGGAGTGGTCACTCATAGCGTCTGGGAGCACAGTGGCTTTGGAGATGTTCCGTGGCCTGTTGGTGAAGATGAGGTCTAAAAGGGTGGATGTCCCTGTTCTATTGTCCCTTCTGGTGGGAGAGGTGATGAGTTGGGTAAGATCGTAAGACAGGGCAGTGTCTTTGAAGCTGGATGAGGCAGGGGATAGCCAATTGACATTAAAATCTCCCATAATGATAACTTCACTAGTGTTGGGTATGTGTGCGATACTGTGGAGGATAGAGTCAAATGTGAGTTTTTGGTTGCTCAGGGGGATATAGGCCGCAGTGATGTGGAGGGTCTTAGTACCCAGACTAAGTTTAACTGTTAGTGTCTGGGCACCATATTGTGGTATAGGGATTTGTACTTCAGTGGCATGAAGAGAGGATTTAACATAGATTGCACACCCGCCGCCTCTCTTGCTGGACCTGTCAGCCCGAAAATGGAATAATTACTGAGACAGACAGCCTCGCTTGATATTCTTTCAGAGACCCAGGTCTCAGATAGGGCTAAGATGTCAGGTGCATGCTGGGCAATCCAGCCTTGGAGGGATGTGTGTTTTTTTGGTAGGCTACATATATTAAGAGTAGCTAGCAGAAGGCTCCCACTTGGTCTGCTAGATGGGGCCACAGTGCCGGGCGGACCAGGGTTGGGGTGGATATTGCCAGATAATAAGAGTAGTAGTAGGGCGTGCCATAGGAGGGCTAACCTACAGAGTTTGGACGAGTGACGCTGGGTTTGGTAGGGTATAGGACTTTTTGCATTGGAGGTGGGGACAGGGAGACTGGGAGTGATACTGGCTAAAATGGTGGGAAGAGTGAGGGGGTCTCATTTGTGGCATACAAGGGGGGGGGTTGGGGTCTGGATGGGGGGAGAGCTGAGGTACAATGAGTATCCTGTGTGAGTGTGTGTGTTAAGTTGAGTGTGCGAGTAAAAGCCAGCATGATCACCAAGGCTTATGTGGGAGAGGTTGGGGGACACGGTTTTCAAGTAATCATAGGTAGGGATATCGTGTGTATGAAAGTTATTGAAAAATAGTGTAGGTGCCTCTGGGGGCTGAGCCTGCTGTATGATCCTGGAAGTCAGGAGGGTTGCTATTAGCAGGGATAGCATTTTGAATATAGAGGATCTGAGGTGCACAGCAGCAGCCTCTAGAGTTGATTTTGTATAACCTGCAGCTGGAAAAGTGAGGTTATTTTCAGCCAGTCACCTGACCAAACCTATTTGAGAGCCGACCAAGGGTGGTGGTAGGGGTGGTGGGGAGCGAGCATGGCGTTAATGAGAAGTAAAGCCTTGGGCAGCAGATGGGAAGAGGGAGGGAGAGGGAAGAGGGGAGGTTAAATAGGAAGCTTAATGGGAGAAGGATTAGTATTGGGGGCAGGCACAGGACTGGGAAAAGCACAGCAAATGGGCTTAGGGCTATGCTGTGACTCAGGAGTCGAAATTTAACACTTCTACCAGTTAATCAGGCTACGTAGTTCTGTAATGTCTGCTCTGAACACAATTCAATCTTAACAGTTACTCTTTCCTAAACTTCCCCAGGTCAGCATGTGCAGGGTTACAATTACACTATTTAGCAGCAGGAACTCCGAGTTTAAGGGGATTTTACATGTGCAGTTAGCCCAAATTAAATAGTAAATACTAAATCACACAGTACAGCTTGTGCAGGGAGGAATTAATTCAGTCACAGCTTGCTACCAGAAACTCTGAGTTTTCAGCAGCTTTCCCAAAGTGGGGCTTGTACATTTGATAACACAATTCAGCTAAAGTTACTGTTCTGCCTGAGCAGGGTAAAATTGGGTTCTGTCCCAGCCTTGGGCAGCAGAAAAGGATCGAGTTCGGCGGCTTTACTGTGCAGCTTTTCAAAAAAAAGGCGCCAAGAAGCAGATCCCAACAGCAGTCCTGGGAAACGGTCGCAATTGCAGCCAGGAGAGTGGGAACAGAGGTAATTACCTTGTGGGCAGCTTCTTGTGACCGCTGGCAGGGAGGGCTTCAGGGACTGACCCTCGTGACCTCCGGGCTCCTCGGGGTGAGGGGGGTACGCTCCTTGTGGACAGCTTCTTGTGACCACCGGCAGGGAGGGCTTCAGCGACTGTCCCTTTGCGACCTCCGGGCTCCTCGTAGCTATGCTACCATATTGCTAATGGAGGAGGAGAGAATATACCGTAGGGGGTCTGAAAGGGTGTGACCAGATATCATACACATCACAGATGTTTGCACTGTGCAGTGGAGTTGAGGCACCTAATGAGTATGCATGAAATCCGTGTATTTCCTCTTTCACTTTCTGCCAACTATTCCGCCCACTTGATCCTTCCTCCAGTGCCCCATCAATAAACACCCTTTCACTCCCAGCTATCCCACTCACCTCCTGATCCTTCCCCTTGTCCCGTCCTTAGAAAAAAAAAATTCTCCTACTGACAAGAATCCCCCCCACCTCCTGATTCTTCCCCTATGCAGCATCTGTAAACCTGTAAAACAAGAAAATGGTCTAGTGATGACTTCTTTCCCCTACACCCCCACCCCAACCACCCTCTCATCACTCATCCACCCACACCCCTCCATATCCCATACTTATCTACCTGGTGCAGCACTGCTCTTTCTCAAATGTCTTGCTTCCTCTGAGCTCTGTTGGGAAGTGACTGAAAACAACGTAAGTTCAGGTCATTGCTTTTTATAAAATGGCTAGAAAGGCGGGCCCAGTGGTGTGGAGGGTGAGGCATTCTGTCTTACCTCCTGCCACATTGGTGACCTGTGTTCACGGTGTGAATGGGTCACTGGGAGTCAGCAAGGATGGAAGAGGATCAAGCAACCCAGGGACAGCTCTCCTTCTCCAGGGAGGGGGCGTTCAGTTGTTGCAGCATGCCTGGCCCCCAGCGGAGGCTGGGGGCCAGCACACCGATGCTGTCCATAGTGGGCAGAGGCAGGGCAGATGCCTGATGGGACACGCATGGGAGCATGTGTGATACCGTCATTGGCGTCATTGCACACCCTACCACTACAGGTAGGAAAAAAGGAAAAAGCAATCCCCTGGCTGGATGAAGAAGGGTCTCACAGGTCTCGCTCCCCGACTAACTGCGGTGCCAACCTGAACTGAATCTGATCTTCGGTGGGGCCTGGGGTACCCCCGCTGACCCGCCGGGGCAAGCCCTGGGGAAGGCGTCAGCATCAGCCGGTAGATGTCAGGGCATGGGGCTCTCTAATCGTACGAGGTCAGAGTAAAAAGAAAGTAAAAAAAAAAAATAAAATGGCTATAAAGAATCTAGAAATGTTATTGGCTAAAAGACGTCCCCTTACCATGCATTAAATCTCTATAAATGCTTGGTCAGGTACTAAATCTCATTTTCCTCCCTAAAAACCTATTTAGAGCCATTTTATAAGTATAATAAGCCCCTTCAGGGTGTGAATCATAGGACTGTAATGCACTTCCCGGGGGGGGGATAAGAACACTCGGCCTTTGGCCTCATGTCTTACTACACCCCTTGGATGTGCATTAAAATCCTATAATGCATACCGCCATGACTTATTAGTTACTTAATGCAATTTGAACTATTGCTCATAACATAGAATGTCTTAATATTTTTATCCCAAATTTTCAAAATGACTTTTTCTTAACCACACTTCATCACGAACCAGTTAGATGAAATTTTTTAAATCCCCCTGCGAAATGTGTTTTTGCACTCCCTCTGCAAAATCACATTTCGGATGGGATTTAACATTTTTTTACTTATTTTGATCATGAGGTGGGGCGATAAAAAGTCTATGTTGAAAATCTGGGGTCAAAATCTCAAAAAACAACAAAGTTATAAAGCAACATTGAAATTCTTAAATGTTTATTCATGACTATGGTTGCAAGTTTGGTTCTGCCAAAGAATCGAACATCTCAAACTTCGGGTGTTCATTTCTTGTGAATGGTGTCGAATTTCCTGCAGAATTTGGTTTCTGCTGGTTTGACCTGGCCTCAGTGGCTTGAATAACGCAGACCAGTCGAATCAGTCGAACTGCAGTTCACTCCTGAAACACTTAACTGACTACATTGTGATTCACAGGCTCTAGCCTAATTTTTATTTAGTTGTTTAACCAGGTATAGCACACTAAGCTGAAAGCTTTTTTACAGGAGCGACCTGGGAGCACAAGGAGGTTAAGTGACTTGCTCAGGGTCACACAGTATGCAAGTGGAAGCTGTGTGATTCAAACCCCAGGTCTGGTCTGCTGGATGTCACCAGATTTGCAGCTCAGAGCCTTAGACCACTGCGCTATACTGCCTCCGAACTGCTTGTCTCTGCATCATGTCATTGAGCTGTTAGGTAGCTCAGGTAGGACTGCGTTGTTTAATAAGATTAGCTATGAAATTGTTCATACCTGAAAAAAATCTTCTTGAATCAAAAGTCCGACCTATTAGCTTGGCTGCTGAAGGGGTGTATAAGAGGAAAGGGAAAGAAAAAAATGAAAGGCGGGTGGCAAATTCAGGTCTAGTGTTATCTACATGGCAGGGTAAAATGATCAGACTGGATGGTCCTGGAGGTCCTTTCCTGACATCAAATTTCTATGTTTCTGAGCAGCAGCAGGCTTGCAGCAGGCCTCTGGGACTAGGGGCTTGCCTAAGAGGGGAGAAAGGCTGTACTCTGGGGGACTGGAGGAGGACAGTGTGCTTGAGTCTGGGCAGTGGGCAGATGGGGCACGAAATGGCAGTCTGCCAATGCACACTTGTTGCCTTACAATAATTTAATCTCAGCAGTGCATCACCCATTTGTTTGTTGCAGAAATGGCTTTTTAGCAGGGTACTACAAATAAAATAAAAGGCTTTTTAAGCCCCTGGCAGAAGCTTGATATGACTTTTTTGAAGGCGGGGGATAGTAATTTTACTTAAGTGGGAGCCAGCTGGCATGAGGAGAGTGCCTGCCACCAGTAGCTAGCACCTTGGCTTGGAGGCATCCCATATAAATCAACTCTTCATTTTCATCCATGTTTCTTCTTGTGGGAGTTGAGAACTCTTGTTTACAATACATTTGCCGCAGTTGCAGGCTTGCTTGCAGGCTGCAGCAGTTACTTCTTTCTTCCTCCTCCTGAGTCCTGAAGTAGCCTTTTGCAGTGTGATCTGGCAGTGGGCAGATCAGCAAGTGTGCGCCAGCTGGTAGTGTGCCCATGTCTGGATCCTGGTACTTAGAAAACTGGTGGCATCCCATAAAAAAAAGTAAAATATAAACCAAACTCTCCATGTTCCCTAAATTTGTTGAAGTTTCTTCCTCCTCTGCATGAGTCCTGAAGCAGCCAATGTGTGTTGTTTCGAGCTGTCCTGTTGCAGTGTGATCTGGGCTGTGGGCAGCAAGTGTGTGGCAGCTGGCAGCTAGTTGGCGCCTGGCCTCTGGTAATCCTTGGTGGCATCCCATTAATAAAATAAGAATAAACAATAAATGAAATAGAACAAAATAACTAAAATAAAAGTAAAAAAAAATTAAAAATTATAACAAAAATAACAAAACAATTTAATAAAATAAAGTTTTACTCTTCATCATTTACCATCCAAGTGACTGTGTGGTGCAGAAAGCGTTAGGAAGTGGAGAAACAGAGAGGCCAAGGAGATGGTGGCATGAGATCATTCAGTAAGTCACAAAGAAAAACAAAAGCGTAGTGGGCTTGGTCATGGATCCTCTGCCTCACTGGAAACTACAAGTATAGAGGAAGATGACAGTTGTGGTCAAATAGCCCACAAAGTGTCTCACATTGTAGGGAGCCACTCTCAATGGCACTGCAAGGGTTGCAACATGTGCAGTCATTGTAGAAAACAAGAATAGGAAAGGAGTGCGTAAGGTAGTGACACAGGTAGTGGAGGAGGAGGAGCAAAGTGATTTGGCAGAGCTTGGGAACAGAGATACAGATTGTGATTATATACCTAATAAAAGTGATAGCAGCAGCAGTTCTAGAAATGAGGAGGAGGTGGAATAGGTGGGAGTTCGACTTGGGGCAGGTGCAGATAAGATGTCAAAAAAAGAGCAAAAGTCACAGTACAACATAAAAAAGGCCACAAAACGACAAGGGGAAACACAAGAAGAAGCATGTGAAATGACAGCAGATAAAGAAGATACAGAGAAAACTGGTGGCCTAGGACAAATGGTAGAGGAAGAAGAACCATTCCCTAACCTTGGAGAACTGACAGAGGAAGAGGAGGAGGGCGATGATGTGGAAGCAGCCCACACTAGCCCACACATTAGCGACAGCCAAGAGTGCCAGTAGGAAAGACCACACTGGTGACATTGACATTGGTGGTGTGGGATTTCTTTAGAGTGGACAAAGAATCATGGACACGTGTAGTGTGTCTTTTATGTAAAGACAGGCTGAGTCATGGTAAAGAGGGAACAAGGCTGGAACATATACCATGAAAAGGCATTTGCTGAAGTCCCACAGAAGTCACTATGAAAAGGCATGTCAACACATGGTATCAGCAGCAGCACTGTCAGGCAATGAAGCTGATGATGGCCAGGGGGAGGAGAACACTAGGAGACCAGGTAGAGAGGGAGAGGAAGAGGAAGAGGAAGAAAGTCTTTCAAGCGGTAGCACATCTCTCACATCTTCCAGTCATTGGTTCTTTAGCCCATTGCCTCCCACACCTCTGATGGGTTGCAAATCCCAAGCCACTTTCACCCCAGGTGGTAGCAAAAATAGTAGCCAACTGTCACATCCAGGGAAAAAAAAGCATTCATCTCTCACTGCTCCAGTCCCTGGAACTGGCCAGAAATATAAAGCAAAAAGATCTGAGGCAAAAAATGTTAAGAGCAATTGAAGAAGTGCTATCCACTGACATGCTGCCATTCTCCTTTTTTGAGCAAAACAGTTTTCTATCGCTAATGCAAGTTGCAGTGCCAAGATATCAAGTGCCCAGCTGTACCTACTTTTCCACAGTGGCGCTTCCTGATTTGTATCAGAGTGTCTATGACTATGTCACGTGCCCTGAAAGCATCATTTATTCCAGCTGTTCAAATCACCACTGATATGTGGACCAGTGGGTAGACTTCTGATCACATGGGGTCCAGATAATGTTTAGGGCAGGGAAGATTTACTGCTAGCTTTTCTTGCCTAGTAGTTTTTTCATCTAAGTAGTAGTAATAGCACATTGGCCCGTGTTGGACCACCCCCCTCTAAACTGGTCAAGTCAATTTCATTTATATGGCATTCAAACCAAATGGCTCTGAGTGCCTTACAATAAGCAAATAAAGTAAACTAAGTCTCAAACCCACTGGGCAGCTGCAGCCAGTGACTCCCTTTGTCCGATACTGCTGTAGAGTCTTGAGATACTTCCCCACCCTTATGAAAATACGTGCAGCATGCATGCTGCATGCTTAATACATTTCTAGAAGGGCACTGCTGTGTAGTGCTGTAACCCTGGTTTTTAGTGTTTTGCCATTTTGCAACTGACCTTCTGGCTAGCCAGTGAGCAACTCCAGGCACTGTTGCTTGCACTGTACACAACGTGATACCAATTTCTGTCACCAGCTCTGCTGCTTACACTATCAGAGTGTGAATCTCTTGCTGGCAGCATTGTGTTATGCTGTTAATTTTGTAACTATGTATCAACCAGTGTAAAGGTGCAGGGAGGGAAACACATTCTTAAAATCAGAAAATGAGCGTAAATCAAGCAAAAATGGAAGTAAAACATTTCTTTACTCCCCTTATCTGTTCCACTGACAGTGACTACTCACTGGGTCAGTTTTTCAGTCTTCATTCCCTACCTCTTCCTCCTCCTCTGGGTTAAGTGCCAGCAGCAGCAGTAGCCACAAGTTAACGGTGCGCCCAACCTCTGCAAGCAGTCTGCTTTATGTTTTGCTGGCTCTGGCAATGACCATTGTGCAGAAAACATGTTACACTTCCTTCAACAGAAGTTTGATGAGTGGCTGACACCAAACTCATTAACACCAGGTTTTATAGTATCAGACAATGCAAAGAACATTGTAAAGCCAGCCGATGATGGGGATTATACAAATGTTCCATGTTTTGCTCACTGTATCAATCTGGTAGTACAGGGATTCCTAGATGAGGAAGGCACCACTGTGCAGAAATGCATAGGCCTGGCCAACAAATGTCATTTTAGCCATCCTGTAAAGGCACAAAGAGTATAAAAAATTTAGCAGTAGTACCACCTCCCCCTTTACCACATGAACCAGGATGTGGCAACAAGATGGAGTTTCACCTGTTATGCAATGGAACGGATGCTAGAACAGCGGAAGGCTATCCACCAGCATGACATAGAGCACGGTATTGGCAAGGGAGACATAAACATCAGCCCAAATCGGTGGTGCCTGATGGAAACCCTACGAACTCTGCTGAAGCCCTTTGAGGAGGCCACAGGGGTTGTATTTGCTGACGCAGCTGGTCTAAGCCTGGTATTCCTCCTGATTTCCCTCATTAACCAGTGACTTGTTCATATCAAAACTCAATACGAGGAAAAGGAGGATACCACTGCTCTCTGAGTGTAAAGAATATGATCATGTTTCTGGAATGACACACACATTTCAGAAATGCATACAGATGTCCACTACATCCTAGCCACTCTCTTGGACTCTCGGTTCTAAGACAGATTTGAGACATTCTTTGATGCACAAGAACACAGTAAAGATCAACAGCCCTATAAAACCTTGCTTATATATCTGGGGCTGGATTTTCAAAACAGGTAGTTTTTCCTCAGTATGTACTCACTGGAGGAGAGGAGACAGCGGGGGGACATGATTGAAACTTTCAAGTACCTCAAGGGCATAAACAAGGTACAGGCGGGGGAGCTTTTTCAATGTAGGAAAAAGTACTAGAACAAGGGGGCACAATATGAAATTGGAAGGGGGTAGATTAAGAGGTAATGTGAGGAAGTTTTCCTACACAGAAAGGGTAGTCAATGCTTGGAATAGTTTGCCACAGGAGGTAGTGAGGGCAAGCACAGCGGAAGGGTTTAAGCATGCCTGGGACAGGCACAAGGGAACCTTGAGCGAGGAGGGAGTGACAAAAAGCCATTGATCACATAGGGTCAGTGGCCACAAACAATGTATAGGGTCTATTGGCAGACTGGATGGGCCTAGCAGTCCTTATCTGCCAACAATTTTGTATGTTTCTATGTTTTTGGTGCCCATGCAGAAAACCTTACAGGTCTGTAAGGTTTTTCCATATGCACCACATTTTCAATTGTAGACCTGTTTGTGACTGGCTGCAAGATTTATGGCAACTTGTGGCCATTTTTGTTACACCTGATTAGACCAGGCACAACAGCTTCCGCAGCTGCACTTGCTGCCCGTGCAACACTTAAAACTTGGCGCTGGTGCAGAAATTTTTTGATTGGGCAGCTACAGAGTGGAACTTAGTCTCACAGTAGCTGAAAGTCCATCCACTCTTTCAACCAAGACCATGGTGAATGAGAAGGATCCTGCCCCTCATACCTGCATAACCCTCATCAACCACACATTCAAATTACCTTGTTGTAGATTAATATGGCACCTTTTACATACGTTATATACCAAAGTGGTTTACAAAGTAATGCATCAGATACTGTTGGTACAGGGATGGTACAACAGAATGAAATGTGGCTATATAAGGCACCTTTTACACAAGCTGTATACCAATATGCTTTACAAAGTAATGTGTTAAATGCTGTTAGTGCAGGAATTGTACTGTAGAACAGAATAGAATGTGGGTTTATATGACACCTTTTACACATGTTGTATATCAAAGTGCTTTACAAAGTAATGAGCTAGATACTGTTAGTGTAGGGACTGTAGAACAGAGTTGAAAATAGATTAATATGTGGACCTTTTACACATGCCATATACCAAAGTGGTTTACAAAGTAATGAGTTAGATGCTGTTACCACAGGGACTGTAGGACAGAATAGAATATGGATTTATATGGTGCCTTTTATACATGCTGTATATCAAAGTGGTTTACAATGTAATGAGTTAGATACTGTTAGTGCAGCTACTGTAGAACAGAATAGAATGTGGATTTCTATGGCACCTTCCATACACTGTATGCCAAAGTGCTTTACAAAGAAATGAGTTTGATATCGTTAGTGCAGGGACTGTAGAACAGAGCTGAAAATAGATTAATATGGATCTTTTACACATGCCGTATACCAAAGTAATTTACAAAGTAATGCGTTAGATGCTGTTACCACAGAGACTGTAGAACAGAATAGAATATAGATTTATATGGCACCTTTTATACATGCTGTATATCAAAGTGGTTTGCAATGTATTGAGTTAGATACTATTAGTGCAGCTACTGTAGAACAGAACAGAATGTGGATTTATATGGCACCTTTTGCACACTGTATGCCAAAGTGCTTCACAAAGAAATGAGTTTGATACTGTTAGTGCAGGGACTGTAGAACAAGCTGAATGTAGATTACTATGGCACTGTTTACACATGCTGTTTACTAAAGTGGTTTACAAAGTAATGCATTAGATACTGTTGGTGCAGACCTGTAGAACAGAATAGAATGTGGATTTATATGGCACCTTTTGCAGATGCTGCATATCAAAGTGCTTTACAAAGAAATTAGTTAGATACTGTTAGTGTAGGGGCTGTAGAACAGAATAGAATGTGGATTTGTAGGGCCATGTTTACACTCACCATATCCCAAAGTTTTTTAGAAAGTAATGAGTTAGCTACTGTTTGTGCAGGGACTGTATAACAGAATAGAATGTGGATTTATATGACACTGTTTATACACGCTGGCTCAATTCTTGAAGGTGTTAGAATGCCACTAGCCCTGGGTGTGCTGAACAAATGGCACATGGGGCTTGCTGCATTCCATGGCCAGCAATTGTGATTCTTGATCCCGTGTGTCACTTGCCACGAGTTAGACCAGCTTTTGCTGGTGTAACTTCAGGATTTGTGCCAATGGCACAAGCCACCTTAAAATAAGGGTAAAGTGTCACAAATGCATGCGACCTATGAGAATCGGGTTCATGGTGAGGCACTGTGTTCGGGGCAGCACAGGGTTTGGTGCAGGACTTGTAAAAGCCCTGTGTCAACCTTTGTGAATTGAACCCACTGCATGCCAAAGGGCTTTACAGAGTGATAAGTTAGATACAGTACTCCCTTGCTTTAGTGAACCCCGTTATAAGAAATCCATCCTACGACGAACACCTGTTGTGGGTTCTGGTGTCTAAGTAGGCTTATACCACGCATGCACACACACCCACACACACACACACACCCTACACACACACACACCCCCACAGAAACCTGTGTTACTAACAGAAGGAATGTTGGTCAAGACACCAGAGATAATGCTCCTTCTCTTTTGAAAAGTCCAAAGGGATCTTTAACTGATGTCAGCAGCCAAGCCAGAACAAGTAAATTGATAAATGAAACCTTACTTTAGGAAAAGTCTTTGCAGGTAAGGCTACTTCAACATCTTGAATGGTGCTCCTTAACAAGTTTCAGATTTTCAGTCTTCCAATTCAAAACTTATGTGGCCCATTACAATGGCCAGAAAGTGCACATACCAACAGGTTTACAAGCACACACCAAGCTTTGACTTTCAGCAGTTTTATTGGGCCCTATACACTTATGATTCATGGCCCAAACATTTAATGTTGTACATATAAATTCTCAAAGGCCATGTTTGTGGTTTACTTTTTAGGTTTGTTGCTGTTGTGCACCAAACCTTTTGGTAAGTACAACGGGAATTTGGGAGGAGGGGGAGTCACTGCCGCCACTTACAGTTGAAACTGCAAGGGGCTTGGCAGTCTAGACCAATGACCACACATTGTTGTCGTGCCGCAACTGTTAGCTTAGTGGGCTGAAACTGTGTGTACTTCAAAGGACCAAAGCCGCTCCAATCAGAGAGGGCTTCAGTCCTTTTATTTACATGAAGTTAGGTCAGCAAACAGCTGACTGGCTTTCAAAACAGTTGGAGCTGCACACCAGAAGTTTGCTATGGATATACTGGTGTGCAGCTGCTATATCAAGCCCTGTAACAACAAAAACTGTCCATCAATGTCTGTTGCTGGCACCCCTGTAACTCTTTCCCTACCCAACCCTCCCTCTCAGCACCCCCCAAACATAATGCTGACACAGGGGGTGCCCAATCCTCCAATGTCCACTGAAATAAAGAAACGGCCCTTCCATTTTATTTTTTTAAATACCCTGTAAAAAAGGAAAAGGTCCATCAATGTTTTATTTTTTTTATAGCCTGCAAAAAAGAAAACAGTCCATCGATGTCTGTTGCTGGCTGTAACTGTCAGCCCCACATAACCCTCCCACTCAGCACCCACCACCCCACCCCATTCCCAAATATAACACTGACACTGGGGGTGCCCAATCCCCCAGTGTTGAAACCTGAAATAAGGAAAACCTTCCCACAGATTTTTTTTTTAAGCCTGTAAAAAAAGAAAAGCATCCATCAATGTATGCTGCGTTAGTTCCACCCCCCACCTGACCCTCTCACTCAGCGTCCACCCACCAAACAACACTGACATTGGAGGTGCCCAATCCCTCAGTGTCAAAACCTGAAATAAAGAAAACTTTCCTCCGTCCATCGATGTCTGTTGCATTCCCCCACCCAACCCTCCCACTCAGCACCCACCACTGCACCTCAATTAACACTGACACTGGGGGTACCCAATTCCCCAGTGTTGAAACCAGAAATAAAGAAATCCTTCCCTCTGTGATTTTTTTTAAAGCCTGAAAAAAAATTAATCCATCCATCGATTTCTGTTGTACCGTTAGTCCCCCCAACCCTCCAACTCAGCATCTACTACCTCACCCCGCCCCAAACTTAACACTGACACTGAGATTGCCCAATTCCCCAGTGTCAAAACCTGAAATAAAGAAAACTTTCCACTGTCCATCAATGTCTGTTGCGTTAGTCCCCCCCAAACCGATCCTCCCACTCAGCACCTGCCACCCCCATCGTCCCAAACATAAGACTAACACTGGGGATGCCCAATCCCCCAGTGTCAAAACCTGAAATAAAGAAAACCTTCCCTTGGTGATTTTTTTTTTAAAGCCTGTAAAAAGAAACCATTCATCAATGTCTGTTGTGCAGTTAGTCCCCCTCCCAACCCTCCCACTCTCCACCCACCACCTCACTCCCCAAGCCCTTACTTACCCACTGGGGTCTGATGCTATAATCTTCTCTGGACTGCAGACGTGTCATCACTCTTCAAAGCTGGATCACCAACTGAGGAAATCAGAAATGAAGTTCAGTGTATGTTAATGGGGGTTTGAACTCAGTGGCATAATTTTGCCATTTTTGGATATTTTTGCCCCAAATTTTCAACATGCATTTTTTGGGATCCCATCTCATGAACAGCTAAAGGGACTTTAGGCACATCTGCTTCGAAAGGTGATTTTGGAGTTGTTGCACAAAATCACCTTTTGGGCAGGAGTTGAAAATGTTTTCTGCTCTTGTTCATGAGGTGGGGTTATAAGAAGGCTATGTTGAAAATTTGGTGTAAAAATATTAAAAAACAGCAAAGTTATGAGCCTACATTGAAATTTCCAAACACAGGCTTGTAACTTTGGTAATTTTGAATATTTTGACCCCAATTTTTCAACATAGCCATTTCTTTACAGCACCTCATTAGTGCGAAAGCTGTAATTTTTCAAATCCTGACCAAAATGTGTTTTTGTACCCCAAAAGGTAATTTCGTAGTCATGTACAAAATCACCTTTTGGGCAGGAGTTGAATGTTTTCTTTGCACTTGGTCATGAGGTGGGGTCATAAGAAGGCTATGTTGAAAATGTGGGGCACAAATATTGAAAAACAACAAAGTTATGAGCCTACATTGAAATTTACAAACACAGGCTTGTAATTTTGGTAATTTTCAATATTTATACCCCAAATTTTAAACATAGCCATTTCTTCAAAGCATCTCATGAATGTGGCAGCTGTCATTTTTCAAATCCTGGCCAAAATGTGTTTTCGTACCTGTGGTGCGGAATGATGTTTCAGTAGCATGGAATGATGTTTTGGTGAGGATTTGAAAACCTTCACCTGCCGGGTCTATTAGGTGAGGTAATAAGAAGGCTATGCTGAAAATGAAAGTACTTTTTAGCCCTTGTTTCAAGAAACTAACTAGTTTCCTGAGTTCAGCTTTCTTTCTAGTACCTGGAAACATATTTAGCTGATCTCGGGTACAGTGGTCCCTGCATGCTATTTAGCCTCAATGCTATTTACAGCTGTGAGCACGTTTTGGCACCATGTGTGGAAAATTGCAGCGGGCCGTAGCAATTTCAGGGTTTAGTTACAAAATAAGCAAATGTAAGTAGCGCAAATGCCCACCCCTGCTACTGCTTCTTTCTCCCCGTCCCCTACAAGTCACTCACCTGCCTGTCCGCCCTTCCTATCACACACACACACACATATATATATATATATATATATATATATCTATATATATCTATATTCAATCAATCTTTATTTTACGAGACGAAACACCATTGAAGATAACTCATTTGCAAGGTGGGCCTGGACATAATACAGGGAAAGTAAAAATATATACAGAAGTGGAGATATACATATAGTAAAATGATACAATAACAAGTATTTACAGATACAGTGACAATCGCAAGTGAACCCCAAAATACATGTACAATAGATATATATATATATATATATATATATATATATGGCAAATGTACAGCAAAAAAATGCACAGTATTACAAGGACAATTCATAGGAGGAGTTCCAGAAAGAAAGGAGGGCCAGAGTATAGAGAAGGGTGGGAGAACCTAGAGACACTCTAGGAGAGGACACACTTAATTGGATAAGGGTTAGCTACAGGGGCAGTTATAGGACTCTTTGAAGGAGCATGCGAAAAACATTTTGAAGGAAGACAAGTTTATGGGGAGAACAATTTTCAAAGTTTTTTGTAATGTGTTCCACAGCAGCAGGAGAGCATGGCTAAAGGCCGCTTGGCCAAACTGCGAATTAACATTGAGGATACTGAGCGAGGTGAATGCAAGGCTTCTGAGGGATTAGTTGCCTGTAGCACAAATGGGCAAGCACTCAGAGATATAAGGTGAGAGTTTCTTGGAGAGTGCTCTGAGAGTCCAGAGGGCAGCATTTCTTTGCCTTCTAAATTTTAGGTAGGTCCAACCAACCAAGGAGTAAAGGGTGCAGTGGTGGGTGGAGTAAGGTACACCAGTAATAAATCTTATTGCCCTGTGGTAAAGGGTGTCAAGTTTAGAGAGGACCGAACTAGTGCCTTGCCTGTATAGGAAGTCAACGTAGTCCAGGAGAGGAATAAAGGTGGTCTGGACAAGTCTGATCTTAGCATCCTAGGTAAGGAGGTGCTTCATCTAGAAAAAAAGACCTAGTCTCTGTTTGAGTTTTTTTGAGAGCTCATCTATGTGCTCAGCAAAGGATAATTTGTGGTCAGTATAGAACCCCAGGTATTTGAATTTTGACACATAATCTATGGCATCGCCTAGGAGCGTTGAGATATGAGGAACAAGGCCTAGGGAACTGGGGTTAGGAGCATTAACTACTGGAGAAAGGAGCCTGGCCTTGGTCTTTTTTGTGTTTAGCAGAAGTTTTTGTTGCAGGAGATTTAACCGACGCCTATTGAAGTCTATTTGGAGGTCCTTGCAAGCTAACTCTGTGGTGGGCCTATCAATGTATAGAACCGTGTCATCAGCAAGGCGGTGAACACTGGAAGAGTCGACACCTGAGTCAATATTGTTAATATAAATTGCAAAGAGTAGGGGACCCAGTATGGACCCTTGTGGCATGCCTCTTAGCAGCGCTTTCAGTGATGAGAGGTCTCTGTCCACTTTGACCTGTTGTTGTCTACCAGTAAGATAGCAGGTAAACCATTTTAATGCCAGAGGATCCAGGCCAAAGTTTTTAAGGGTGTCCAAAAGCAGTTCGTAGTCAACTGTATCAAATGCCTTACTCAGATCAAGGAATAAGGAACAAACATAGTTCATGGAATCTAGGGCCTTCTGCCAGTCATTGGTGACCTTAGCAAGAGCGGATGTTGTACTGTGGCATGGTCAGAAGCCTGACGGCACTGAATTTAAAAGGTTAAAAGCCACTACGTAATTCTTAAGCTGGATGTCGACTAGTTTATCAAGTCACTTTGAAAGGGTAGGAAGCAGAGAAAATGGCCTGTAATTATTTAAGTCCTTGGTGTCACCAGACTTAAAGAGGGGTATGACATGAGCAGTTTTCCAGACTGAGGGAATAAGTCCCTGGGCCAACGACAAGTTGAAAAGCTGGGTGATGGGGCAGACAAGACACGTAAGCCAAGTTTTAAATAGTGTGGTTCAATCAGGTCAGCACCTGCTCTCTTTCTGGAATCCAGGTGGAGTAATAGGTCTTCCACTTGCTTCAGGGTGGTAGGAGAAAAGAAAAAGGACGCATCATGAGTGGGGGTGTCAGCAGGGGAGCCTCCCGAGACCTGGGCACAAAGTTGTGCCCTGAGTGTGTGGACGGGCGAGGAGTCAGATGCCAGCTCAGCAGTCGCAAAATGGTTGTTGAATAGATCAAGAATTGACAGTATATCCATAGTGAAGGAATCACCAGAAGCAATCTTAGCTGAGAGAGAGTTTGCTGAGGTGTGGCCTTCAACCTCTCTTAGGGTTTTCCAGAAGTTAGTCATACATTTTGTAGATGAGTCCAGTCTGCTGCAGAAGTACGTTGCTTTTCCTGATCTGATAAGCTTTGTACAGTGGTTTTCTGCTGCCCTAAATGCCGTCCAGTCAGAGGGGAGTTTGGACTTCTGGGTCTTCTTCCAGAGGGAGTCCCTATTATGTAGGGCTGCTTTTAGGCTTGCTGTGAACCAAGGGTTAGACTGACTTTTTGTATGAACCTTTATTAGGGGTGCGTGACAGTTTATGGCAACAAGGACAATGTCCTGGAAGAGCACGAAGGCCTCCTCCACAGTGGGGGCAAGATAAAAAATCTTGCCATTGTGAGAACTGGAGATCCAAGAGGAAGGTATAAGGATTAAAGTTGCACCAGGTCCTCTTGAAGATAAACCTGGAAGTGAAGGGTAGCTTAGGTGCAGACCTGACACAAGCTATGGCACAGTAGTCACTGAGGTCATTTAGGAGTACACCTGCATGGGTGAAAAGATGGGGTTTATTGACAAGTATTAGGTCAATCAGGCTACTGTTCGAGGGATTTTTCTTGTTTGGGCAGGTGACTTCCGTAATAAGCTGCGAGAGCCCAAAGGTGTTACAGATGGCCTTTAGGGGTTTGGAGCTGGCAGTAAACCAGTCCAGGTTGAGGTCCCCCATAATGATGACCTCCGAAGACAGTGTACCAAGGGTATTGCTTAGATGGTACAACACCGTGAGGCCAGCTGATGGGAGTCTGTAGCATCTTATAATACAGAGGGGCAAGACGGGGGACAGTTGGACTTTTAGAGTAAGGCATTTGAATTCCTTAGCATCGAAATGGCTTTCACGACAGAGGTGGTGAATCTATCATGGGCATAGATGACAACTCCTCTGTCTCTGGTAGGCCCATCAACTCTGAAAACATTGTAAGAGGGAATATTAATTTTATGGTCAGAGGTGGAGGGTCGCAGCCAGGTTTCAGTGATCACTAACACGTCTGGCTTAGTGTGTGAAATCCAGGATTGCAAAAGGTCAAGTTTTCTAAGAAGGCTACATGTATTTATGTGCAGCAGGCTTATTCCTTTAAGATAGGCCAATTCATGGGGTCCATTTATAGGCGCAGTGGGACCAGGGTTCAGCTCAACATTGTCTGAACAAAGTAATAAAGCCAGAAGAAGCTTTTTAATTGCACTTAGCAGAAGCTTATGAAGATGAATTTGCCCCCTTCTATGAGGAGGTGACGACAAGGGAAGGTAGTGGCTCGGGTATAGACTAAACGGACCCACCGACACGTAAAGTAACACTCGCATCCCAGGGGCATAATAAGATAGGGATGGCATATCAAACGGATAGGTGCACATGTCAGGGATGGCTAAGGTACCATAGTACCAGTGCAGTTGCACGGCAATGCCCACAAAGCAAGTTGGGCAGCAAGTGTCATTTAATGTTACAGGAAGTGGCAGGTCCATGTAAGGAAGCATGGTGTTTTGGTCAAGAGTAAGGGGAATGAGCCTGCGAGAAGACATAATGTAAGTAAGAGGAGATGCATTTTTGACACAGGTGATATGGGGAAGGCATAGATGAGGGGAAGGTCTTTGACCAGTTAGGGATCTATTTAGTATTAGCAGAACAGTCAGCTGCTGGCTCACAGGGGAAGTGAGGACTAGACTAGCCAGCCTATATGGGAGCAGCTACAGCAGGTAGGAATTGGAGGAATCATTGCTATCTATGATCTACGGGGAAGGGACTACCAGACCAGCTGAAGTAGTAAAAGTGAGGGAGGAAAGAAAGAGAGAGGACAAGGCAGTAGGGACAAGTGAGGACAGAGCAGTAACTCACAGACAGAGCAGAGGAAAAAGTGAAGATAGGGCAGTAGGGACAGGACACGAATTGCCACTTTAAGACAGTAAGGGAGAGTAACAGCCAATTGGCAGGCTGCGCCAGCAATCGGGCGGGAGGAAAGAGTATTTAAAGAGTGGTGGGGGCAGGGAGGGTGGGGGGCTAGAAAATCAGGGTGCTAGGCTTGCTACTAGTTTGCATGCCAGCTCGAAGCCAAGCACTTGAAGTCCCTGCAGAAGAGGCCACAGAAGCTGGCTGAGCGAGCAGAGCAGACCGGGATACAGGAGCAGCTAATCCACAGGCGAGCCGCAGGAGCTCTGACCAATCATGGGCGGCTTCTCAGTCTTGTGGCCAATAGGGCAGCTACCTACGACCACGGCTGTAGGCAGAAGACATCCCCGGAGGTCCATGCTTCGGAAGCGTCGTTGAGAGGAGGCGTGGCCAGCAGCTTCACCAGCCAGGCCCCAGAGCAACATCAATGCCCTGTCAAGGGCAGCCTGTAGAGACTGAGGAAAGGGGCTTGAGTTAGATATAGGGCCTGGGACAAACGCAAAAAGGCTAAGTACTTAATCAGTGGGCAGGGAACTAGAGGTGGGAGAACTAGGGGAAAAAACTAGGGAAAAACTAGAAGTTAAGGCGAGGGCTGGCTGGGGTTGTTAGAAGGTGCCAGAAGTAATCAAGGAATGGCAGAAAACACAGAAGGGGTGGGTGGGGGGTACACCTAGGGACAAAACAACAAAGGATTTGAGGAGAGAAAAAAATGAAAAAAAATAAAAATAAAGTGAAAAGAGCAAAGCAAGAGGCACAAGTTAATTCAGTGTCTCAGCCATAAGTACAATATCTGGATACATTCAGCAGTTACTACTAGCAATCCCACATTAAGGCAGGTACTCACAGACTAGGAAAAATGTTTACAATAACCCCATTCAGCAGTTACTACAAGCAATCCCACAGTTAGGCAGGCACCCCCAGACTAGGAAAGTATTTTACAATAACCCCAGAAGTGATTCAATGTCCCAGATACAGTTAAAGAAAAAAAGTCAGGGAAAACTAACCATAAGTCGAACAATCCCTCACTTTAGGTGGATCCCCCTTAACTAAAAAAACGTTAGCAGCATCCCCAGAAGTAAACTAATAAATTAAGGCAAAATTAAAAATAAGGGTGCTGGGCTTGCTACGAGTTTGCACGCCAGCTCGAAGCCAAGCACTTGAAGTCCCCGCAGAAGAGGCCACAGAAGACAGCTGAGTGAGCAGAGCAGGACCGGAATATAGGAGGAAAGAGTATTTAAAGAGTGGCGGGTGGGTGGGGGTGGGCCGAAAATCAGGGCGCTGGGCTTCCTACGAAGTTCGCCGCCGCTCGAAGCCAAGCGCTTGAAGTCCCTGCAGAAGAGGCCACAGAAGCCGACTGAGCGAGCAGAGCAGACCGAGATATAGGAGCAGCCAATCCATGGCGAACCGCAGGAACTCTGACCAATCACGGGCAGTTTTTCAGTCTTGTGGCCAATAGGGCAGCTAGCTACCACCACGGCTGTAGGCAGAAGGCATACCTGGATGTCTGTGCTTTGGGAGTGGAATTGAGAGGAGGCACAGCCGGCAGTTTCACCAGCAGGGCCCTGGAGCAGCATCAATGCCCGGTCAAGGGCAGCCTGGATGTCTGTGCTTCAGGAGCGGCGTTGAGAGGAGGCACAGCCGGCAGCTTCACCAGTTGGGCCCCGGAGCAGTGTCAATGCCCGGTCAGGGGCAGCCTGGCTGTCTGTGCTTTGGGAGCGGCGTTGAGAGGAGGTGCAGCCAGCAGCTTCACCAGTTGGGCCCCGGAGCAGCATCAATGCCCGGTCAAGGGCAGCCTGGATGTCTGTGCTTCGGGAGCGGAGTTGAGAGGAAGTGCTGTTGGCAGTTTCACCAGCCAGGCCCCAGAGCAGCGTCAATGCCTGGTCAAAGGCAGTCTGGGTGTCTGTGCTTCAGGAGCGGCATTGAGCGGAGGTGCAGCTGGAAGCTTCACCAGCCAGGCCCCGTAACAGTGTCAATGCCCGGTCAAGGGCAGCCATGATGTCTGTGCTTTGGGAGCGGCATTGAGAGGAGGTGCAGCTGGCAGCTTCACCAGCTGGGCCCCGGAGCAGTGTTAATGCTTGGTCAAGGGCAGCCTGGATGTCTATGCTTTGGGAGCAGCATTGAGAGGAGGTGCTGCCAGTAGTTTCACCAGCCGGGCCCCAGAGCAGCGTCAATGCCCAGTCAAGGGCAGCCTGTATCTATCTATCTATCTATCTATCTATCTATCTATCTATCTATCTATCTATGTGTGTGTAAGCCCTCCTTGTGGGAGGGGCTTATGCTCCCATTTAGGAACCCTTTTCCTCCTTCTACCCCCTCCCAGAGCTTTTTAGTGCTCTGGGGGTCAATACCTGCTGGATGCCTCAAAGTGGCAGCAGATGGCAGGTTAGGGAAGGTATATAAGGGTGGAGACAGGATGTTTTGAGGCATTTTCCAGCCTGGGCATTAGGCCTGGGGCTGGAGGGGGGGGGTGGCTGGAGGAGCAGAGTAGGTGGTCAAGAAGGGAACTTGGCAGCCTGGGTGGGCCTGTGGGGGGTAACCCCCCCAAAGTGGCAGTTAGGGATGGCCTCTGCAGTGACATGGTGTCCAGGAGCTGAGGAGGAAGCTCCGTGGGGAGGATGGTCAGCCAGGTCCTGCGTCATCTGAGTAAGGAAGGCGCAGGTGACGGTCAGAGGCCAGCATAGGCAGGAGCCCTAAGAGATCCCATTAAGAAGTTTGCTCAGGCTGCCTGGGCTGTGGGGACAGTGGCAGGGTCCCCACAGAGGGGAGGCCGGTGGCCGTGTCTCTTCCCCGTATCCGGTGTGGCAGGGTGGCCTGAAGGCAGAGGGAGCCAGAGGGCCCTTCACCCAATTCAGGGGACCTGCTTGGAAGGGCAGGTCCTGGGGTACTGGCATTAAAGGGCCGGGTGGGTCGCAGGTCTTAGGACAGGCCTTGGAGGGTGGCTGGAGCTTACTGCAAGTCCAGAATGTGGGCCTGAGGCTGGATCCTCTGGAATGGTCAGCTGGGAGCTTAAAAGAGGATCTGGGGTGCTATCTGCAGAGGTAGGCTGCTTGGAGGAGCCTGGGCAGTGGCAGGGCCCAGGGGCTCTTCCGTGGCAGGGCAGTCCGTATCAGGGTAGCTCAGGTACTGGAGCAGGGCCGAGTTTGAGGGCCACTGCACCAGTTGAGAGCAGTTCAGAGAGAGAGAAAAGGCTGAGTTGTAAGGTGGGAACGGGTGCCATGAGGTTGGGAGTACCAGCAGGTTTAGGTTCCCTGTGAAGTGAGAAAGAGAGGGTTACAGGGCCTGGGTCGGAGGAGTACCCCTTGAGATTTGAGCCAAGGTCCAGGGGCCAGGTGGGGAAAGCAGCATGCTTTTCCACGCTGAAGATAGGGCAGCAACCAGTGCCAGACCAGACAGAGAATGTGTTACCCAGAATGGAGAAAAAAAAAAAGATTTGGCTTACCAGCACCAGTGAGCCAGGAGCCTGTGAGTTTTCTAAATAGGGAGGTTCCTTGGGTAAATCATCCAAGAGGTTAGAGTGACGAAGCCCTGTTTGTTCTGCATGCAAACCAATTTTTGCTGCTCAGAATGTCCAGCCTGGGTATTTTCAGATAGCCCCATGGAGCTGCTTTATTTTTTCGATGAAGGATGTGACCCTTGCATTCCTGGAATTATTTGAGATGCAGGAGCTAAATAAAGAAGCTAGTTGGCAAGAAATTTGGCAATGATTCTTTCTTTAAGTTTGGAAGGGGGATAAATGAAATGGAAAGCACCCTCTCTTGTGTCCAATTTATTTCATAAGTTGTAATAGGAGAAGGCGTCCATCAGGCTGCATCAGGGATCAAGGAGCTCTGGGGCTGAGAAGAGTTAGGAGGTTGCAGTTCGGAGATCCTGGTCCGGTGGTCAATGTTCGGGGGGCTAAACAGATCCAGAATTGGAGGTGAGATCGAGAGTGCACCTGAAAATGACGTCGACGAGAGGTAGGACAGATATTTTTTTTCCATATCTTATATGGGTGCACTGGCTCAGGTGTTACGTTTGATGTAGTCCTCCCTTATGTCCTCTGGAACAACTGTAATGATGATTTATGACCCTAGACAAGGGGGCCGGGGTGGTTACATATATATCCCCTTCAAGTCGCTCACCTGCCCACATGCCCTTCCCATCTTTATACATATCTATATATATATATATATATATATATATATATATATATATATGATATATATATATATATATATATATATATATATATATATATATATATATATATATATATATTTTAGAGGCAAAAAATTCCGTTTAATGCATTAGTTAGGGTTGTTCCACAGCGACAAAAGTGAGGAATTCGCTGTTAGGGTTGAAAACCTAACTCCACTCACCCCCAGCACCACACACACACACACACACACACACACACACACACACACACACACATTCAAGTATGGGGAGGACCAAGTCAACACAACCAATGACAGACATCCAGCAGCAGGTGACAGAAATAACAAACAATTGTCTAAATATACTACGAGACATCCCCACCCACCTGACCAGGTACTGCATGCTCAGTGGAGATCAACAGCAAAACTGAGGCCATGTACACCAAACGTACACATCCCTGATTGCAGCTGCACACAACGTAACACACTTAGTAGTTGCATGGCCTTACCTACCGATGCCCCACACCACACCACAACTGGTACTGTGCCATTAGGCAATATAAATGCTGAAGGTGCATGATGACAGTTGTAGAAAGGTTTTAACACTAGTGAGTATACATTAATTAAGAGAAGTACATAAATTAACCACAAGACACTAGCATGCTCAAGATAAAAGTAGTGTTACATTTAGTAGGTGATTTACATAGTAGTACATTTACTGCAATGGTTTACTCAAGATAGAGAGGCTGATGTAGCGATGGAAAAGCATTGCCTGTTCAACGCTGTGAAATTCGTACTGCCAGTATCAGATGCATTCTTACTGATGAAGGTGTACTGCTGATGTACATACATAGACCTTCAGTGTGTTTCAATACTAAAGATGCAGTAAGTATTCTTTGTAAGAAACATTGTAATTGCATGGATCAGGCCAAGCAACTTCTAAATATCATAGCACTACTGAGCCAACAATGACGTACCTGTATCGGAGATGTATAATGGATAGATTTTACTGTAGGCACTTACTGAGTATGTTGTACCTGATAAAGACAATCTCATTGCATCTGTGATGACTAACTTATTCAAATAGTAATACATTTACTATTGTTGCAATGAGTGATCTATGCCACTTATGGACACAGTGTAATTTTTTTAACAGTTGTTTCCATACTCAGGCTGTATGCCTAGTGTTTGGGCTTGCCACACTTCTGTCACTGATGCTATCAAAGTGATAACTATGTTAATTGTGGTACAACAGGAATCAAGTAGGTATGGTGTAGATATAAACAGAATGTCTTTTAGTATTGATTTAACTCACAATGGGGTAAGTGTACTAGGACAGCAGGGGTTATTCTCTATCACTGACTCTGTCAGTTATAATCACACTAAGGTTTCGATGACTGTAATGACAGGTTACACTGTTCATCTTCATGAGTTCATATTCACAGCCATTCTCCAGTAACTAGACAGTGTATGGTGTAACTGGGTGGGACACTGTGTTGCAAAGCTGCTGCAGTGCCTAGCAGAGGGAGACTATCTACTCATAAAGACAATTAAGCAATAAGGCATGACCAACAGTTATGTTAAATGGTCTGTTAATCACCCTGTGGGGGTTTAATGTTGAATGAGGCATAGCCGAGTGCCACATGTCGCTAGACAGTGATAAACTGACCATTAACATAATACCTGGGAGTGGCTTACTGCTATCATAATAAAACTGTTTTTTAAACAACATTAAACCATGTTCATCATATGGTTAGGCTCTACATGTATGTTAATAAAAAGTAAACATAAGGCTGTTACAATGTTTACAGTCAATTAGAAAGCTGCATTTCTCAAACCCTTGTTATAATCAGAGATATTATACCTGTACAACTCCTTGGTTTTGCTGAACTCTATTGCTGAGGTGTGCCACCACATGTGGTCTGGTCTGGTGTGGGGCATCGGTAGGTAAGGCCATGCAACTACTAAGTGTGTTACGCGTGTGCAGCTGCAATCAGGGATGTGTACGTTTGGTGTACATGGCCTCAGTTTTGCTGTTGATCTCCACTGAGCATGCAGTACCTGGTCAGGTGGGTGGGGATGTCTCGTAGTACATTTAGACAATTGTTTGTTATTTGTCACCTGCTGCTGGATGTCTGTCATTGGTTGTGATGACTTGGTCCTCCCCCATACTTGAATGTGTGTGTGTGTGTGTCTGTGTGTGGTGCTGGGGTGGCTGAATTCGGAGTTATGGTTTTCAACCCTAACAGCGAATTTCCTCACTTTTGTTGCTGTGGAACAACCCTAACTAATGCATTAAACGGAGTTTTTTGCCTCTAATTTCCCTTCTTTTTGAGAATGATAACGAGAAATAGTGAATGTAATGCAGCGGTGGGAGCGCGGGGCCCACCACATGATGTCTTGTGGCATAGTAACAGGAGCAGCAACGCAAACAGAAATGCTAACAGTGGCACACATGGTAACACAAGCGCGAATGAGAACAGAAAGGGTAACGCACACGGTATGTGACGGAACGGTCTGCCACGTGATGTGTTATCACATAGTAACATGGTGCCTGCAAATGGAAATGTCAATGGGCATGGTGATGCAAAGTGAAACAGAAAGAGAAACAGTACTGTAGACACAAATGGCAAAATTAACAGAAACGCAGCGCAATGTAAACGCAAAGGATAACACATTAGGCCCCGCTGGCCACGGCATCGTGCGCAGAAGGAGCGCCGGGCCCAAGGCGGTCCTACACTCCCACCACATGATGTCTTGTGGCATAGTAACAGGAACAGCAATGCAAACAGAAGCTCTAACAGTGGCGCATAACGCAAGTGCGTAATGAGAACAGAAAGGGTAATGAACACGGTGGTGTAGACGGAACGGTGTGCCACGTGATGTCTTGTCACATAGTAACATGCTGCCTGTAAATGGAAATGGCAATCGGCATGGTGACACAAAGTGAAACAGAAAGAGAAACAGTACGGTACACACAAATGGCAAAAAAGTAACAGAAACGCAAGCGCAAATGAAAACGCAAAGGATGACGCACGTGGTGGTGCAGATGTCAACGGTAAGTGAAACGGGCATGGAACCGCAAGTGGAAAGGGCAATGGTAACAGTAATGTAAGCGCACAGGCTGGTTTTCCCCAAAAGCTGAATAGAGAAAGACAGTGAGTACAAAGAATGTATGCATAATAATGGGTATCGGAGCAGAAAATGAGGACTTGGAATACTAAATAAGTTATATCTCAGGAACCATATGATGTAGAAAAAAAATTTAAAAGTCATATGATTTATGACTGTCCTGGCTAGTTTTATACTTAGCCCCTGTCAGGGGGCTAAGAAGTTTTCCGATGAAAAGTCTGTATCTCGCACCGTTTTCGAGATACGGGCCCTGAAAGGCGTGGCGAATGCCGTAATGTTATCCTATGGGGAAAAAGAGAAGTTCGGAGCGCCATAACTTTGCCTCCCTGTAATATTTTTTCACCAAACCACTGAAAGGCACATCTGTGAGCTGTTGGCTGTCTTCCCTCCAAATTTCAGGAAAAAAGACCAAACCGTTATTTTGCAGCAGGGATCCAAAGGATTTCTATAATGCGTTGGGCGCCGTAATGTTATCCTATGGGAAAAACTGTCAACTTTGGAGTGCCGTAACTTTGCCGCCGTGTAATATTTTTTCAATACAACACTGAAAGGCACATCTGTGAGATGTCTTCTGCGTTCCCTCCAAATTTCAGCCTAAAACTCCCAACCGTTCTTTTGCAGCGGAGTGCCAAAGAATTACTGTTATTTTGGGCATAGTGTCGCAAAGTAGTGTCGTGATTTGCAAAAGCTTTCGCAAAAATTTGTGACGCTTTCGCAAGTGCGACACTACTTTTTCCAGAAATTTGAAAAACATATTTCTGGGGTGTTTTACCACAAAATAAAGACATGGCTAGCATCCTCAGGGCCCGACTAGGTGAATACAAAAATAATTAGGTTGCTAGAGGGTCTCAATTTTAAATGCCAACCATTTTTCTGATCACCAACTGAAAACAAGATGGCGGATTTGCGACACTAACAGGGCCATTTGCGACACTAAAAAGTGCATTTGCGACACTGTCGAACTTTTTGTTAACTTTTCCCATTGACTTATAATGGGAAACTGTTTTTTGAATAACTTTTGAACCGTTTAATATTTTTTCACGAAATCTTTGAAAGGCACATCGGGGACCCCAGCTGCATGCTCCCTGAAGATTTCAGACCAGTCGTGCAAACCGTACGACCTGTAGGCGCGACCGTAGAATTCCAGGAAAGCGTAAATGCTTGCACAGATCACGCTTAATAACTCCGCAGCTGTATATCTGAGCAGTACGAAACTTGGCAGATCCCAAGGCCTATGGTTCTTGATTATGTCTTCCAAATTTCAGGCAAATCCGTTAAATGGTTGCAAAGTTATTAAGGTGCAAAATTTTGGGTTTAATATAGAAATGGCTCAACTCCTAATCTATGGTAGCACTACCGTGTTACTATAATATACACACACATATACAGTATATATACACATACATATATATATATATATATATATACACACATATATGTGTGTGTGTGTGTGTGTGTGTGTAAAGTGGTCCAGGGTGCCCTTCCCAGGTACTGCTTCTCTTGACCCCCCTCCCCTCCAGGTCACCCACCCTGTTCCCCAATAAGCCCGACACTGGGGTGTCCAATCCCAGTGTTGAAATGTATCTGAAATAAAAAAGCCATCCCTCGTCATATTTTAAAACCGTGTAGAAAAGAAAACCACCCATCGATGTCTGGGCCATTACTTCCCCCACCTGGCCCTCCCACTCAACACCCAGCACTCCACACACCCCCATGCCCTTCCTTACCCAACAGGAGTCCAACACCTTAATCCTCTCTGGACCACAGACATGTCTTCACTCTTCAAAATTGGACCACGGACTGAGGAACTCAGGTATGTGGTTCAATGTATTTCAATGGGGTTTTGAACTTAGTGGCATAACTCGGCCATTTTTGAATATTTTTGCCCAAAATTTGCAACGTTCATTTTTTGGGACCCCACCTCATGAGCAATTGTAGTGAAATTAGGCAAGTCTGTCCCAAAGGTAATTTTGTGGTTGCTGCACAAAATGACCATTTGGGCAGGAGTTGAAATATTTCTCTGCCCTTGTTCATGAGGTGGGGTCATTAGAAGGCTATGTTGTAAATTTGGTGTAAAATATTTAAAAAAACAATGTTTTGAGCCTACATTGAAATTTGTGAAAGCAAGTTCATAATTTCAAGATTTTGACCCCAAATTTTCAATATAGCCATTTCTTCACAGCCCCTCATGAACGTGACAGCTGTAATTTTCTAATCCTGGCCAATATGTTTTCATACCTGTGGCACAGATCGACTTTTTGGTGGTGTGGAATGATGTTTCGGAGGGGATTTGAACATTTTTACATACCGGGTTCATTAGGTGGGCTAATAAGAAAGCTATGAAGAAAATTTGGTGTACAAGTTTGGTAAAAGTCCCAGGTTATGACTGAATGTTACACTGTTTCAGCGTTCACTCATAACTTCGCTAGTTTTCAATATTTGGACTCCAAACATTCAGTATAGCCATTTTTCCACACCCCCTCATAAATGTGATGTGTCATTTTTAAAATCCTGGACAAGATATGTTTTTCGCACATCTGGTGCGAAATGACATTTCAGGCGATATACTATAAATGGTACATGCCATGCCTATAAGGTGAATCCTAAAACGAGTATCTCTAAAAGTTGGGGTCAAAAAAAATAAAAGTGTTTAACAAGCAGCAAACGTCTGACATTGACAAATGCTTGCTATGCAGTGTCTTGGAATCTTTAATTTCTATACACATCACTTCATTTTTAGGAACTGCAAGGCCATTTGCAATGAATCACTATTTGAATATGAAGAGGTGGCGAGTGAAGAGAGCACCCTATGCTTAGCTACCTCATGGGGCTTCTAGGGGTTGAATGTCTGGAATGCCAACCAGTTGGTAGCCATAACATGTATGCAACCCCCCCAACAGGCATCCAGTGGTCCTGATGCTACCCCACAGCCATGGACCCTGTCCCACTGTTCCACAGAGGGAATAGGATCAGATGATGGCACATCACCATACAAAATTTGTTATTGTAGTGGGGGACACTCCTGTGCTTATGTGGACTGCAGTATCCCCCGATCACACAGAGCAGAGGATCTACTGTGGGTAGGATTGCAACCTTTGGATGAGGTGAAGACTGGATACTAAACCACACCTCAACCCCCCTGGCTCCACCCCTTTTTATGACTACCAAGTACATTGCTCCTCCCCCAAAGTCATTTGTAATGTCACAGAAAATTTTAAAGGTGAAAGGAAATCCTTTTCCTACAGTTTTTTTTATATCTTTTTATTTTTTTATTCTTTGGCAACCAAGTAAGGCCCATTGGGCACAAGGCCCATTTACAGGGTGACCCAACAGCACAGGGAGGTTAAGTCACTTGCTCAGGGTCATTAAGTATGCAAGTGGAGGCTGTGAGACTCAAAACCAGGTCTACAGCATGTACCAAGCTCAATCATTGCTCATTGTTTTAACCTCTGTTAAACATCCTCTTTTTTCCAATCCATTTCAGTCATGTGGGGCAGCAGTCTTCTGGGAGTCTTTCTGGAGGCTGAGATGCTGCTCTATTTGCAGACAACTCTCTGCCCTGAGGGAGAAAGTTGCCCGTCTTCAGGCCACACTGGACAGTAGTAAGGGAACATTCCCCCAGGCCACACTGGATGGTAGGAAGGGAACCTCCCTCATCCAGGGAGCACCAGAACCACCACCACTGCCTCAGAGGTTGCAAAGAAAGCACAGCAGTTGGACCACAGTGGGCTCAGGGAGGGTGAGGATGGTGGAACAGAGGTACACCCAGTCAGTTGTTCCACTCCACAATCCATACACCATTCTGGGGGAGCATAGCTCCCCTATGGATGCACCCGAAGAGGAGACTAAGGAGACTGAGGACAACTGTCACAAGGGAGGCCCACGGGAAGGAGACACAGGACACCACAAGGAAAGGAAGCAGCTCCTGGTGAGGGACTCAATTATTAGGGAGATAGAACTGGGGGGAGCAGGGAAAACTGAAGTAAAGTGCCTGCCTGGTGCCATGGCTTGAGAGACAGGAAGCACATCCTCAGGATCACGAGAACAGCTGCTCGAGTCTGAGCTGGATGTCATTGTCCACCTAGGGACAAATGACTTGGCTCATCATAAGATTAGAGCAGTGCAGAAGGACTTTGTAGAATTGAGGAGGGGCCTAAGACAAGTAGCACACACAATATCCTTCTCTGAGGTGCTGCCTGTCAATGGCATGAGTGAGGCGAGGGTACTTTGCACCATGCCGTTTAATGAATGTTTGAAAAAATGGTGTGGAGCACAGGGGTTTGGCTTCATTGGGGACTGGGGTTCCACCTGGAAGGACACCAGCCTATACTGGCAGGATGGTCTGCACCTGTCCAGGAAGGGAACAAGTCTTTTGAGCAATCGGTTTAAATGCTTCATTGGTAAGCTTTTAAACTAGTCAAGGGGGGAGGCACTGATAAGCAGCAGGAAAATCCCAGCCTCTCCCTACAAAACAGGGTACTAAATGAGAAAAAGACTGAGGTAGAAAGGTCAGTGGGGGATGCTGCAAAAGAATGTAAAGCAATCAAAAAATGGAGAGCAATGAGTACCAATGCCCATAGTCTGAGTAACAAGCTTCCTGAATTAGTGGCCTTGATGGAGGAGGAACATCTGGATATCGTGGCAGTCACAGAAACATGGTACACACAAAACCATGACTGGGATGTAAACATACCAGGATACACTATCTACAGGAGGGACAGGGAGGGTAAAAGAGGAGGAGGAGTAGCTCTTTACATAAGGGAAGGAATCAAAGCAACAGAACAAAAGGGAAAACAGGGAGGAGAAGAAGCACTGTGGGTAAATTTGGAGACCGGCAATGGCACCACAATCCGCACAGGGTTTGTATACAGACCCCCTTCTCAGGGGGAGGAAATGGACAAGGAAATGATAGAAAGAATACTTAGAATGGCAGAAAAAGGGGAGATATTGCTGATGGGTGATCTGAATATGCCAGATGTTAACTGGAGTGCAGTTGCAGCAGGCACTTCGAAGAGTGGGGTTATTCTAGATGCCCTACAGCGAGCATGCCTTAGACAACTAGTATTGGAGCCCACTCGAAAGGGAGCAACCTTAGACCTGGCTCTCAAATGGAGATGAAGAGTGGATCACAGATGTAGAAGTGGGTAACCATCTGGGAACTAGCGACTATCGAACAGTATGGTTCACAATAAACACAGCAATAGAGTCAAGCCATACAAAGGCAAAAGTACTGGACTTTAGGAGGGCTGACTTTGCCAAAATGGGTGAGTGCCGAAGAAATGCACTAGCAAATGGGCAGGAAGGAGGGTAAAAGAACAATGGGGAATAATAAACTGCCATCACAGAGGTAACAAGCCTTGTGTGAAGCAAATAAACAAAATGAAACGATGTAAGAAACCACTATGGTTCTCAAAGGAAGTGGCAGTGAAGGTTCAAGAGAAAAAGAAAGCATTCAGGAAGTACAAGGAATCACAGAAGGAGCAGGACAGAGAACTGCATCAGTTAAAGCAAAAGGAAGCTGGGAAGGCAGTCAGAATAGCAAAGGCCCAAACCGAGGAAAAGATAGCCAACTCAGTTAAGAAGGGGGATAAAACCTTTTATAGGTACATCAGGGGAGCGAAGGAAAACCAAGGGAGGGTTAGTGAGGCTTAATAAAGGGGAGGAAGGGTGGGCAGAGGGTGACTGTGAAAAGGCAGAGATACTAAACAAATATTTTTGCTCAGTATTTACAAAGGAAGAGGGGGAGGTACCTAAAAACAAACAGTAGAAACACTCTGGATACAGAAGTTGATACCAGCCCATTTACAGAAGAAAGGGTTCTGAAAGAACTCTTAAAACTGAAGGTGGACAAAGCAATGGGGCCTGATGGGATTCATCCCAGAATTCTAAAAGAATTAAGGGTAGAACTAGTGACACCACTGACTACCCTCTTTAACAAATCATGGGAGGATGGGATGGTACCCGAGGACTGGAGGAGGGCAGATGTGATTTCCCTTCACAAAAGTGGGAGCAAGGCAGAAGCAGGAAACTATAGACCTGTTAGTTTAACCTCAGTGGTATTGAAAATGGTGGAATCACTTCTGAAGGAAAGAATTGTCGAGTATCTAGAGGCCAGAGGGGCACAGGACCCAAGGCAGCATGGATTCAAAGCGGGAAGGTCATGCCAGACAAATCTGATAGATTTCTTTGACTGGGTGACCAAAGTAGTAGATCAGGGAGGGGCTGTGGGACATGGCCTACCTAGACTTTAGCAAGGCATTTGACACAGTCCCACACAAAAGATTAATATACAAGTTAGCCAGCCTGGGAGTGGGTCCCAAGATGACAGCCTGGGTAAAGAATTGGCTGGAGAATAGGACACAGAGAGTAATAGTAAATGGAGTCCACTCTGAAGAAAGGGGGTTACTAGTGGGGTACCGCAGGGTTCAGTATTAGGACCGGTCCTCCTCAATGTCTTTATAAGCGACATTGCAGAGGGACTGGAAAGAAAAGTATGTCTCTTTGCAGATGACACAGAGATCTGTAACAGAGTTGATGCACAAGGTGGGGTGGAAGGATGAGAAGGGACTTGGCAAGGTTAGAGGAATGGTCAAATGTATGGCAGCTTAGATTCAGTGCTAAGAAGTGCAAGATAATGCACCTGGGAAACAAAACCCAGGGAAGAGTACACAATGGGGGTGAGATACTAACAACAGCAAAAATGGAAAGGGACCTGGGGTAGTTATATCAGATGACCTAAAGGTGGAAAGCAATGTGAGAGGGCAGCAAGGAGGGCTGGGGGGATACTAGGATGCATAGGGAGAGGCATCACCAGTAGAAAACAGGAAGTTATTATCCCTCTGTACAGACAGTTGGTGAGACCCCATCTGGAGTACTGCGTGCAGTTATGGAGACCCAGTCTCCGCAAAGACATAGACAGGATGGAAGCTGTCCAGAGGAGGGCAACTAAAATGGTGCATGGTCTGCACCGGAAGACATATGAAGAGAGACTTAAGGAGCTTAATATGTATAGCCTCGAGGAAAGGAGGGAGAGGGGGACATGATAGAAACTTTCAAGTACCTCAAGGGAATCAACAAAGTCCAAGAGGGTAGCATCTTTCAAAAAAAGAGGTGTGCAAGAACAAGGGACACAATTTGAAGATAGAGGGGGTGGCTCAGAGGTAATTTAAGGAAGTATTTTTTCACAGAGAGGGCTGTGGATGCATGGAACTGCCTTCCGGAGGAGGTTGTGGAGTCAAAAACAGTGGTGGAATTCAAGCATGCATGGGACAGTCATAAGGCAATTCTAGGGAGTGGGGGTAGGAAGAAGTAGGCTGCTGGTTAACTAGGATCTGCAGCTTATCCATTAGGTAGGGAAATGGGCAGACTGGGTGGGCCAAGCGGTCCTTATCTGCTGTCAAAATCTATGTTTCTATGTATTTTGATATTCTTTAACCCATTTTTGATAAATTAATTATCTATGGTTATGGTTCCCTCAATTCCAAACAAGGAGATCAAAAGTGCATTGACAACTACCGGCCCATAGCCATTCTCTCAGCAAGCTATTGGAAAAGGTGGTTGAAGTTCAGCTGTCGGAATACCTGCAGAAGCATGATCTCCTGTCCCCAGAACAGCATAGCTTTCACAAGGGCCACAGCAGAGCCACGGCCCTTGCCCTGGTTACATCTGATATTAGGACTACAACTGACCTTGATATATTGTCTGGAGCAATCTTTGTGGACCTCTTGAAGGCATTTGATCTGGTGGACCATACCCTTCTTCCCTCAAAACTGTATGCACTTGGACTAGCCCCCCTTTCCTTATCATGATTTTCTAATTACCTTTACAACAGGCAGCAGTTTGTCAAGTACAATCGAGCCCTTTTGGAGATTACACCTGTCAATGTTGGCATATCACAGGGATCTATTCTGTACCCCATCTTGTTCTATCTGTTTGTCAATGACCTTCCGCTGGTGACCCCTCATTGCAATCTTACTCTATGTGCTAACGATCTGGTCTAGCTCGCCAGCTCAAAGGATATCCATGTCATAAACTCCCAATTGCAAGTGGATTTCCTCAAGCTAAAGTCTGGGCTCTAATCAAATAACCTTATCCTTAACCTGAAAAAAACTTGCACTATGTTCTTTGGTTCCTCAGCCAAGCTAAAACTGTGCCCTGCCCCCCATGTGTGTTAAGGGTATTGCTGGATCTTCGATAGGTATCACCTCTTCATTTAAATACCTGGAAGTCGCTCTCAACCCCCAATTGGACCTCTCACTGCACATCTGCAATGTGTGTAAGGCCACAAATCCCAAGTTGGGCCTAGCCTATAGGGTAGAGCAGCCCTTACTGCAGCTGCACGCCTTGCCTTGGCCAGAGGCGTACTGCTACCCACGCTCAGTTATGGACTTACATCCTTCACCTTTGCAACACAGTCTAGCCTTGCAAAGTGGGATGTTGCATCTACAGTCAAATCCAGTTAATCGCATACCGCTTATAAGAAAAAAATGCTGATTTGCATAAAATTTCCGATCTCCGATTCCTAATCAATGTTCCCCATTAAAACATGCTCACTTTAAAGCATACAGCCCGCCCTTTTAAATGCATAATTTTTTCTGTGTTTGCCTGTGTCTGAGCCCGTGATTACTCCGTTTAGCCCCTGCTTACTCAGCTGAGAATCGGTCATTTAATTATCCCTGATGGCATTTACAGCAAAAGCGCCAGTTTCAATAGCCCAATTGCACTTTAAACAGGTGCTAATCATGCTCATTGCAACCTCATTCTGTATAAAAACTCTGCCCTTGTGTTCCATTCATACCCTGCTGTCTTCATGATCGCTACACAATGGCAAAGACTCCTAAGAAAAGAACGGAGCTTTCACTAGCAGATAAAGTACGAGCCTTGAATTTATCTAGCCCTGGGACTTCACAAACTGATGTGGCAAGGCAATTTGGTGCGTCCCAGGGTCAGATATGCTGTGTTAATAAAGATTGTTGTTTTTAAATGCACATCCCTTCCTCTCAATTACAAAAGTACAGTAATGCGCATCAAACAACCCCCGTCCATCCTGAAGAAAGTGGAAGCACAAGTAAAATAAAATACACAGACATTCCCATATCCCTCTCTCTCCACTGCCACAACAGTTGCCACCAAGAAAACCCAACAAAAACAAACATAAAAACAACAAAATAAAGGTTTACAGGCTGCTAAGCATGTAAATCATACTAACAGCACTGCTAGGCAACGTCCCTGTTAACCTAGGTAACCTAGATACAGGTTTCAAGATATAGCGCGATCATGTGCGATCATGTGACTGAGGTCATAGAAGTGTGACTGGGGGGTCAGGTAGCTCTCCACACCACCGATCTTAGATCTTAGAAAGCGGGCAATGGAGAAATACTGTAGAAGACAGCTCAAATACACAGCAGATCACAGTAGATGTAAGAGACAGGTACAATTATTGGCCTAATATGTTTGCACTGTAGCATAAATTCGCAGTGTATTTTGATATGCGGACCAGGTGGACCGAGTAGAGTTGGGAGGCATAACACATCTTGGGAATGGGCTGGGACGCTAAATGCACCTAATAGCATAGCCTGTGTAAACGCATAATATCCCAATATCCCGTGGCTATGCGTTTGAGCGGGTTTGACTATAATAATATTTGCTGCTTCGCTCTTGCTGCTCCTCGACTCACTCACTGCTGTGACCTGTACAGTAAACTTGGCTGGCTGGCCCTGTCCAACTACTGCTCCCCTAGCCCTTGGCTGCTTTATCAACAAGATAATCAGGGCCGCTACCCCCCACCCCCGTCTTGTCAAGCCTCCTTAAACCTGTCCAACGTGCATACCTACTTACACTCTTTGTACCTAGGTCCTGCTCCTTGACAGGTGATAGGGCTTTTGCTGTCTGTGTCCCCAGTTCCTGGAACACCTTTCCTGAGAATGCATGGTGTGCTGGCATACATAACAGTTCTAAGAAATCCCTGTGGGAACATTTGAACACCATCTTGGCCTGCCACTGCCCCTGAATCCCTATCCTATGAGTGTTTTCCCCACAGCCACAGTCTTCCAGTATGAATGCCTGTCTTTCTCCAAAATTAGGCATTCTAAGAACTGGGTATTCAGATTGCAGTTATTGTTGTACTTTGTTAATCTTGATATACAATGCATGTATTGTTTAATAACATCTCATCGACTGTACTCAATATCTCATCCTTTGTACTATGCCCTCCAACTCTTGTCTGTATATTTTTTATCCACATTACATCATCTGTACATCTTACTGTAATCTTCCGGGTCGCACCTGAAAATAAACATTTTTTGACTAGTGTGCTTACCTGGTCAACTAAATAAAATAAATGACCAGGTAGTATGAAACTTTACAGCAGTAGCAGTAGCAGTAAGAAAAAAGGTTTGTCTCCCCATGCGATGCACAGGGGTAATGCCAAACTTCACCCAACAACTAACACACCAAAATCTGGCCAATGGAAAATCATGTACACAAATGCTCACAGCCTGGGAAATAAGATTATGGTCTACCAGTATACGGTGCTGCCGACACCACTGCACTCAACAAAATTCACCTAACCCTGAATAAAGCGTGCAGATTGATTACTGGTGCCCCCAGGCTCACACACACCTGTCAGCTATATGTCGATGCTAACCTGCTTACCCTGGATGAACGGCTCCAATACCAGACCTGTCTCCTCACCAAAAAAACCCTACTCGGGCTCTCCCCCCCTGGGGTAACGGCATCCATCCACCAGAGCCCTCCCACCATTGCAACACGGTCTTCCTACAAGACCACTCTAAAGGTCCCCAGATCGAGAACCAGCCATGGCCAGAGGTCCTTCAGCTATAGAGCCCCAACCTGGTTTAACTCTCTCCTGCCACCATCACCAATGCCATCACCATCTCCACATTCAAAACCGCACTGGAACCACATCTTCAGCATCAGAATTGCTCCTGTCTCTGAACATAGCCTCTCCACTCTTTCTTCTGACAATGCCCCCGGCAGCTCTCCACCCTACCATCCCTCTCACCACTTCCCTGTACACCGTGCCTATGTTTAACCTGGCCAGTGCCAGCTGTTTCAATGTTTATCTACCAGAATGCTCACTTGATACCGACTTGTGTAATACCTGTTATCAATTACATGTACCCTGTACCCAATTGTATTTGTCTGACCACTATGTGACGTGGCACCTCTGGTGAATGCCTATTGATTTTTTTGCAAATCTTTGCTATGTAACTGAAACGCAATGTATGTCTTTATGTGACGAACATTTTGTAAATGAGCCTCTGGCTCAAAGGTTGTAAACTGATTCTTAAATAAATAAAATAAATAAATAAGATCCCAGACCTGCAGGCAATAATGTCAGAGGCTAAACTGGACATAGTAGCAACTAGTGAGACGTGGTTTACAGTAACCACACTTGGGAGACTTCAGTACCTGGCGTGTATTGTTCTAGAAGAGACCGAGGGGTGTGTTGGGGAGGAGGGCCCTGTATGTTAATGAAAATATCAAAGCTACAGAAATTCAGAATACACATGGGAGCCAGAAGAACTGTGGGTCACCCTGGAAACAGGAAATGGGACAGCCATAAGAACTGGGGTTGTCTACAGGCCCCCAGACCAGAGGGAGGACATAGACACATTACTGTTAGAAGATATACAAAACATGACAGCTAAAGGGGAGGTTCTGATAATGGAGACTTCAACATGCCAGATACAGATTGGTCAATACCAGCAGGAACATCTGCCAGAACTAGACTCATAGTGGATTCCCTGCAGGGGGAGGGCCTCAAACAACTGGTACAGCAACCCACAAGAGACAGGACTATCCTAGATCTAGTACTGACTAACAAAGAAGGGATCACAGATCTCCAGGTAGAAGGTCACCTGGGGCCAGTGACCATCACATGGTATGGTTCAATTCTATTACTACATCTAAATCATCCCATTCCAAGGCAAAAATATGGGACTTCAGAGGAGCTGACTTTGATAAGATGGCCAACAGAGTTAAGCTAGCCCTGGCAAAAAGAAACACAGGTGAGGAGGTACAGGCAAAGTGGGCAAGCATTAAGGATGCAATACTTGAAGCAACATCCCATTGTGTTAGACAGAAAAGGAAGTGCAAAAGAAGAAGGAAACCACTTTGTTCTCAAATACAGTAGCAGAAAAGGTCAGAGCCAAAAGGCTGGCCTTCAGGAAATATAAGGGAACACAGCGGGATGAAGATAGGGAGGCATACCAAACTGCCCTAAGGGAAGCAGGTAAGGCAGTAAGGCAGGCAAAGTCCCAAACTGAGGAAACACTAGCAAGAACAGTAAAAGAAGGTGACAAGACTTTCTATAGATACATTAGTGAAAGGAGAAAGTCCAGAGGGGGTATTGCTAAGCTTAATGGAGAAAAGGGAGCATGTGAGGAGGAGGACCCTGTAAAGGCATCTATCCTAAATAGATACTTTTGCTCAGTATTTACTGAAGAGAAGGTAGGGCAGGGCCCACAGCTCAGCATCATGGACACAGGGGGGAGGGAGGTGAGCACTACCCTTCACAAAAGAAAGGGTCCTACAAGAGCTTGCTAAGCCCAGGGTGGATAAGGCAATGGGACCTGATGGCATACATCCCAGGGTACTTAAGGAGCTAAAGGAGGAACTAGCAGAGCCATTAGCAGAATTGTTTAGTGAGTCTCTGAGCACAGGAGAGGTCCCAGAAGACTGGAGAAGGGCTTATGTGATCCCGCCCCACAAGAGTGGTAGCAGGGAGGAGGCGGGAACTACAGACCAGTCAGTCTTACCTCAGTAGTGGGCAAGATTATGGAGGCACTCCTTAAGGAAAGGATAGTGCAACACCTGGAATCCATAGGGCACAGGATCCAAGACAGCATGGGTTTACATAAAGGAAGGTCCTGTCAAACTAATCTCATAGATTTCTTTGACTGGGTAACCAGAGTGGTGGGACCAAGGGGAGCAGTTGATGTGCCTACCTTGACTTCAGCAAAGCTTTTGACACTGTTCCACATAGAAGATTGATAAATAAGCTGGGTAGGCTCAGGGTGGGTCAGAAGTTGGTCAACTGGGTGGCAAACTGGTTGACTGGCAGAAAACAGAGAGTGGTGGTAAATGTTATACAGTCAGAAGAGATGCAAGTCACAAGTGGAGTACCTCAGGGATCAGTCCTGGGGCCAGTCCTATTCAACATCTTCATTAGTGACCTTGCAGATGGACTAGAGGGTAAGGCTTGTCTGTTTGCAGATGACACCAAGATCTGCAACAGAGTAGATGATGCAGATGGGGTGGGCAGAATGAGAAGAGATCTGGATAAACTAGCAGAATGGTCAGAAGAGTGGCAACTGGGATTTAATGCAAGAAGTGCAAAATCATGCACATAGGGAAGAGAAACCCTGAAGCCACCTATAGGCTGGGAGGAGTTGCTAGCAGTCACAAAGGAAGAAAGAGACTGGGCATCATCATCACTGATGACCTAAAATCATCCAAGCAGACCTCTAAAGCAGTAGGTAAGGCTAGGGGGTGTTAGGGTGTATTAGTAGGGGTATCACAAGTCGTAAGAGGGAGGTAATAATCCTCTGCACAAGACATTGGTTAGGCCCCATCTGGAGTACTGTGCAGTATTGGAGGCCACACCTTCACAAGGACATTAGCCAAATTGAGGAGTCCAGAGAAGGGCAACCAAAATGGTGCAGGGACTGCATCTGAAGACATATGAGGACAGATTAACGGAGCTCAATATGTATACCCTTGAGCAAAGGAGGAGAGAGGTGATATGATCGAGGACATTTAAACACCTTAAGGGCATAAACAAGGTGAAAGAGTCTAACATGTTTAAATATAAGAAAAATAGCAGGACAAGAGGACACAGCATGAGATTAGAGGGAGGCCGATTAAGGGGAATGTGAGGAAATCTTTTTCACAGAAAGGGTGGTAGATGCATGGAATGGCTTACCACAAGAAGTGGTGGCTATGAATACAGTGCAGGACTTCAAACAGGCATGGTTAGGCATAAGGGAGCAATACAAATGACTATGAATAGATAGGTCACTGACAGAGAAAGGCTATGATGGCACATTTGTAAGGTAGAAAAGAAATGGGCAGACTGATGGGCCTTATGGTCCCTTATCTGCCGTCAACTTCTATGTTTCTATGTTTCTATGTAGCTGCCAAGGTCTCAGGCGAGTAAATCAATGTAGTGACAAAGGCAATAAAAATTAGATCATAATGTGACAAAAAAGGACAAACAAAAAGGAGCACAGAATACTATACAAATATATAAAGCTGTTTCCTATCACATCAGTAAAATGACATACTTAAACTCCAGAGTGGAAAAGATTAGGTTGATTTACTGCTAATGGTCTTAATGGCTATACTTTACACCTCCCAGACTGACTGGTTTTACAAACAAAGGCTTGTGACATCAGAACTTCTTTGTAACCTGGACATGCAGCCAAAACAGTGAATGGTTTGATGCAATCAGTTTTAAGAGTATGTGAGCACTGAGAATGGCTCAAAATCTGGCCTATTAAGCAAAACTGTATGACCAGATAAGGGCCCTAGAAACTGGATTATCCAGTCTACAACTCGACAGGTGGCAACTCTAACTGTGGGCCTGTCAGGAGCTTCCGATTGCAAGCCCACGGTTCAGCACAGGCATCCTAGCTGGTCCCACTCTTTGTGCAGAACAATGAGGCCACGCATCAGGCTGGCTAAAGTTAGTGAATCTCAGCCCTGCATGTCTGACTGGGGTCATGTACATGGTGCATAGGTGTATAGTAGGAACTGGGGTGAGAGGGGCAGCTGCCCCCCCACTTTTTATTTTTGTATAGCAAAAACTAGTTTAGAAAAAGTGCCCTTCCAATCCTCCGCCCCCTCAGCTTTTATCATCTGACACGGTGTGCAGGTGCATAGCTGGGCACATGCTATTTTTTTGTGCAGACCAGTCTCCTTCAAGCATTGGTCCAATTGTTTGTTTTATTTGTTACATGGTTAAACATACTGGTGGATCAAGCAATGATCACAAAAAGTACATAAGGTTACATGCACTAACAGGAAAAAGAGGCATTCAAAATTAAAAAATACAAAAGCAATGTAATACAATTAGTGCTATGAATCAGTTATAAAGATTTTTTTTTAATTGACAGTCACAATTCAAAATATCCTGCAGATAGACTTTTAGAGCAGTGGTAAAACTTTTTAGGTTGCTGCTGGTTTCAGATTAGATGGCATTTTAATTCCATGCATTATTGGTGGGGGTTAAGCAGTGATTATGTGGTTTAAATGGACCAATGATGTGGCTGAATTTCAGCAATGCTGTCTGAATTATACGACAGGGGTTATGGTAACACCCATGATGCAGGTGATATGAGAAACCATGGTTCCCATCCAGGGCTGTACCTTTGATTTGGAAGTAACATGAGGAGGCACTCTGTCTCCCAGAGGGTGGTAACCCTATTGGAATGGCCCAGCAGTGCAGACAGCACATATGAAGACAGTTCAAACCTTCTAGCTAAGCCTGGAAAAATTTATCTTTACCAAAGGAATCACAGGTTATCCTAGGCAGTAGAATGTTGGGACTCCCTTCTAATGAGGTGAACTGGGATGCAGAATCCTTTCAGATCTTAAATAACTACATTATCATGTTGAGTACCCCACACCCTGGAGAAGTGTGTCCTAATTTGCCTACTTACTGCATGTAATGCAGAGCAGGCTAGAAAAATGTTGTCCTTCAAATGACAGCCATCTTATTTGACCACTAGAAACAAGTATATTTTTCATTGGAAACACTTTGAAAAAGGATATGAAGAAAAGAGGTGATTACACGCTTTGTGGAGAAAAGCAGTCAGTGCTTTGTTCTAGTTCCATTTTGAATTAAGTTACTTTTGGCCATGCTACAAAGTTACTTTTGGCAATACTATAGTCCAGACTGAAATATTTCATTTTTTTTGTTCTTGGTCATAATTAAGCATTTTCAATGTTGTAACATCCAATCTACGCACACACAGACTGTTGAAACAGGAGGCAGTCCCCTTCTTTGAATTCATGTGCACTCATTGACAGCTGCACAATAACTTTGATGCTAGGGTGGCCATGGGCCATTAAATGAAAAGGACTTTTTACTGGGATGTGCCATTTTTACGTTTGATGCGCTTGTGCACCAAATGTTTCGGGACAAGTACATGGGGATTTCAGGGGTGTGTCACTGCTGAACCCATTGCAGTTGAAACTGCAAGTGGCATGACAGTCTACACCAATCACCTCACACCGTGGCCATAACACAAGTCCCTGCTTGCTGGTGTGTACTTTGAAGAAATAAGTCGCTCCAATCAGAGAGTGCTTTGCTAGCCAGCAAGCAGCTGATTGGCTTTCAACATTAATTGGAGTACAACGTGGTGTGGGACAGAGAGGCAGAACAGCGCCATATAGGGAGAATACGTGACTGAGCCTGTTTGCTTTCTTTGTCTCCCATTACCCATTTCGCCTTCCTGTCATCCTAATCCCTCCTTTGCCCCTGTTCTTGTGTTGTCTCCCTTGCTCATTCTCCTTCTGTGCCCTGTTTGTGTGTCCCTGGTGCATTTTCCCTGTTTTGATTTCTGTACCTCCCTCCCCTTTCTCCTGCTCCCCCTCCCCCAGCAAAGTCATCCCTGTATGACACTGAGTAGCAGAGAGAACATCCTGACGGTCCTCCCTCCTCCCCGGCCAGGGTCACCTGGCCACCATGCCCTTGCAGTCATATCCAAATTCCAGCCCATCTTGATCTTGCCGATACCAGCACATCAAATCAATAATATCAGCCTGATGCCTGGTGTTCAATGGAGAGAGAGAGAGACCGCATTAAATCTGGGAAAGCAGTTGAACTGCCTCTGTCTCTCTTATGGTTCTGTTCTTGACGTGTGCCCGGGGGACTGCTTACAGGTGACTGTGGCTTCCACTCACCTGCATTCTTCGACAGTTACTATCCCCTAGTGAGTTGTCACACTGCTGTACTGTTGGCACTGTTATCCATGCATGGCTCCCTGAACAGTACTAGAATGATATCACCTCTGTCTTTGCAGGCCCTGCACTGCTCACTGGGCTGCCGATCAGACTGGACTAAACCCCTCCCAGGCCTGGGGAACCGGGGGCTCTGCCATGGGGGGGCATAGGGTACTGTACAGGTCACAGGTAAGTCCCAGTGATGGAGTGGAGAGGATGGCTGATGTGGGCAGGAAATATAAATATATATATATATATATATATATATACACACACACTACATTCTTTGCAAAAACTCATAATGCAACATTTAGGGTTCAGACTAAAGTGACAAAAATAAGCAAATGTGGCTTTAGGGTTTCCAACCCTAAAGCCCCAACACCACCCCTAAAGCAAATCAGGGGCAGAGTCTTCCATGGGGTTGTCAACCCTAAAACTCCCTCCATTGGGTGTGTATGTTTCTGGAGTGTATAGAATGGGCGAGCTTTAAGGTTGACAACCCCTAGAAGACTCTGCCCCTGATTTGCTTTAGGATGGTGGGGTTTTAGTTGGAAACCCTAAAGCCTCATTTCCCTATTTTTTTGCTGAAGACTGAACCCTAAAGTTATCTGGTGAATACAGCGTGGCAATAATAGTCCAGTTACATTCACGCAGACAAAATAATGTGAGTGAAAACAGCTACATGAATATAACCGCTAGCTCATAATAGTGTTGTTCATATAACTGTCTTTACTTATGCTGAGGACTCCTAAGTCCACGAGTATGTGCTGCCTAACCATCCCTGCAACGTAGCATAGCAATTGGCAAGATGGCTGTTGAGTACCGAAGCTGTGTGTGTTGAGCCGAGCACTTCATTGAAACTCCCCTCTTTGCTGGTCTGAAATATACCTCTTTTTGCCCTTCTATTGTTGAACCTGCTTTCTAATATTGCTTACAGGTTTCAGTGATGGGTATGTCCAAACAGTTTCACTGTGTACGTGAAGTTCGGTGACATAGTTCTGAACGAGACTTGCCTATCGGAAATCACCGACAGGAGCAGGCAGGAAAAGCTCTCAAAGTCTGCCGCACAATGAAACCAGCAAAAAAAGAGGTAAAAGTATCTGGTAACAGTTCGGAACAAGCAACAGATACGTCTGCTAACTTTTTTCTCTCTCCGGGAGCTATTGGGACTGTGGATTCAGAAACCACACTCCAGAGAAGCAGTCTTAATGAGACACTGACTTTGAAAGTGGATAGGAATCAGTCTGCTTCAGCTAATCAAACAAGGACTGAAATATTTTTGTTAGAAGACAATGGTAACCCGGGGGAAGGTGTTATAAAGCAAACAGAACTGCCTTCATGCCAAGAAAAGGGTGAAGAACACGATATTAGAGATTCAATGTCCCCAGAAGTATTAGTTAATTACTCTTCTGAACATGAATTTAAGTCTACTATTGAGGGTGACCCCTCTGTGTGTAGGAGTAAACAGGAAATTCACGAGCAGGTGATAGGTAAGGAAGGAATAACATTGGAAACAGGTGTGAGAAAATCACCTAAAAATCCATGCTCTTTGTTTCAACAATTTATTGTGACCATCTAAAAATCCCCACTGTGTCAAATAGATCCCTATTTAAAATCTGGTATGGCGTCTTCAATGAAAACGAGACAAAACAAAAAAACAGAATAAGGGAGTGAATGGGCAGTTGGGAGGTGAGGTGAAAAACATATGTTGGCGGTATTCAATTCCCCTCTCCCAAAGAAATAAATACACTAAACATAACAGACCCAGAGATGAATAATATCTCTGGTATATCAGGTAGCTCTGATAACATTAAAACCACACAAGATTCATTGCTAGAAGAATTAAGATCTGGTTTTGTGAACATAAAACTGGCAATAGCCTCATTAGATAACAAATTTTCAGACATAGTAGAGAAGATGAATGAAGTTGAGTTAAGAACCGACCAGGTTGAAGATAAGCTTCCTAAAATGTCCACAGATTTAGAGGCTGCAAACAAAGAATTAGAGATTTTAAAAACAAAAGTTGAAGACCTCGAGTCCAGATCTAGGAGAGCAAATATTAAAATTAGCAGCTTGACTGAAGGGATGGAAGGGGAAAATATTTTGTCTTATTGTGAACAAATGTTAACCTCAATAATGGGCCATAAATACCCCAAAGAAAAAATTGAGGTGGATAGGGCTCACAGAGTGTTTGGTCAGAGAAGAGAGGATGAGAGACATAGATCTGTGTACATTAAAACATAAAGATTCCAGGATAGAGAAGAAATACTCGCTAAATCTAGGAGAGAGAAAGGTTTAGTATATAAGGGGATGAAATTACAAGTGTTTCCTGATCTCCCCCCTCTCTGTTTTGTCCAAGTGTAACGCTTTTGATCAAATCAGAGGTCAGATTAGAAAGCAAGATATTTCATTTGCTTTGCTACACCCAGCAAGACCGAAACATTTTTTTAGAGGGGAAAGCCTTGTTTTTCCTTCACCTCAAGAGGCAAGAACTTTTTTTGCGAAGTAAGGGATTTGCAGAATTTGAGTCTTCCTCGGCTACAAAAACATAGATAAATGTATATGGACATTCTGAGATGGAATGAAATAGAAGGACCTTTTAGAGAAATATTTCATTAGTAAATAGGTAGAAAATCAAATGGGGGGATCAAAAGAAGTCTGCTCAAGTATTTCATCTTAGCACACAGCTTAAAGAAAGCTTTCTTGAAGTTAGGGGGTAGAGGGATGGATTTCCAAGGAATAGGAAAGCCAGAGGGGTGGAAAAGGAGAAGGGAGGGTATAAAAAAAATCAGGAGTGTGTGTATTAGGAAGTTGAAGGATGTGGCAGAGAATATACATTTTGATAATGTGCATGTGAAAGGGGAAAGGAAATGGTCAGTGGTGGAAATGACCCTGGTGTTAGGGGACAAAATAAATTTGGGAGCAGTTTTATGGTATTCTAGGATGTTTCATAACAATGTCTCGGACATTTAGGGTATTGACGTGGAACACAAATGGTGCCAGGAATAGGGTTAAGCTCAGACACATTGTCAATTATCTAAATAAAAAGAAAATTGATTGCGTCTTGTTACAGGAGACATATTTTGGTAAAGAAGGTTCATTGTACTTCTCTAACCTCTTTAAGGCAATAGGTGTTTCAACTTCATTTTCAGGCAATGCAAGAGGAGCTGCCATTTTATTAAAAAGTATTTAAATCCTAAAATTAATCATTCAGAGGTAGATGCAGAGGGACGCTGGGTGAATGTTAAAGTTACGCTGGGGCAAACTCAGCTTTCTCTGATTAATATCTATGCACCAAATGAGGAAGATTTGCCTTTCTTTACCAATATTTTCTTACAAGTTGCAGCCTCAGATGTTGCGGTAATATTGGGTGGGGATTTTAATGTGGTTTTGGACCGGATAGATAAGGCTCTTTTGGCTCCAGAGCGTAAAGTAAAATTGATGGAATTAATAACAAACTATGCAAAAGATTTTACTATGTTGGACCCTTTCTGGGTGCTATACCAAAACTTTAAAAAATTGTCCTCCTTCTCGAGAGTCTATAACTGCTTGTCCAGGATAGATTATTTTCTTGTTTCAGGCTTCCTAATGCATTGCATAGTGTTTGTAAGATACAATGCTATTTTGATTTCAGATCATGCATCATGTTATATGGAGCTAGATTTAATAAAAAATAAAATCCTTGCATCAACAAGATGGAGATTTAATAATGTTCTATTACAAGACTCACAGTCTGTGACCTTCTTGATGAAGGAAATTGGGTTCTTTTTGGAGCATAACTTTCCTGGAAGCTGTTCCTGGGTGACAATTTGGGAGGCCCATAAGGCTTATTTAAGAGGATCTATTATACACTATGAAAATATGGTCAGAAAGAAAAGTCATCAATATTTGGAACAACTAGAGCAAGAATTAATGTCAGCAAATGAAACCTATGCAGAATTAGGGCGGGATGAAGATAAAATTAGAATGTTGTTCCTAAAGGAAAAGTTAGATAAATTTGGTTGGGAGAAGGCAGAGAAACAACTGTACAGATACAGAGCAAAATATTATTTCTGTGCAGATATGCCATCTACATTATTAGTCTAGCAATTAAAAATAAAAGGAAATCAAAATAAGATTGAGTTTGTAACCTTATCAGAGGAAAAAAAGAAAATATTTGATCCAACTCAGATTAATGCAGAATTCCAAAAGTTTTATAAGGCTCTGTATACTGAAGAAGGTCAGGTAAATAATATAGAGCTCAGGGAATATATTAATATGATTAATCTGCCCCAGGTTGAAGAATCTGATAGAGTTAACCTTAATTTAGATATAACAAAGGAAGAAATAGACCATGTAATAGTTAATATGCCAAATAATAAGACTCCAGGCCCAGATGGATACTCTGCAGAATTTTATAAAAAATTTAGGGGAGAATTGACTCCTTTATTATTAGATTTGTTTAAACATTTTCAGACACACCAAGATTTTCCCTCAACCTTTGATCAAGCCTCTATAATTCTGATCCTAAAGAAGGATAAACCCCCAGGTATTTGTGGTTCATATAGACCCATTTCACTATTGATCAATGATTACAAGATTTTTGCTAAAATCTTGGCTAATAGACTAACACATGTCATTCCAAAAATTATTCATCCTGATCAAAGTGGGTTTGTAATGAGCAGAAGATTAAATCAAAGTGTAAGAAGAGCACTTAATTTATTGGACCCAGTACTGGATATAAAACTGGCGGTGCTTTCCCTCGATGCCGAAAAGGCCTTTGACAGGGTACGATGGGAGTTCTTATTTGCACTGGTCAAGGCTTTTGGCATCGGGGAAAGTTCTTATAATGGCTAAAAATGATTTATCACTTGCCTTTGGCTTCAATAAGAACAAACCAGAATTGTTCACCCTATTTTGAATTACAGCGAGGCACAAGGCAGGGGTGCCCTTTGTCTCCTCTGCTTTTTCATTGTTTATAGAACCATTGGCTATATTGATTAGGAAATATATTGGGGTTAAGGGAGTATCGATAGGAGGAAAGACCCACAAAATATCATTATATGCAGATGATGTTTTGTGGTTTTTGACGGATCCAGCTAAAGATTTTGATAGTCTGTTATAAATATTTGCAAGTTACACTAAGTTTTCAGGATATAAGATTAATTGGAGTAAGACAGAGGAGGTGGTAAACTTATTAGAGGGAGATTTACCCAGGGACCATGTGTTAAATGACTATCATAAACCATATTTGAAATACCTGGGAGTTTATATATCTTCAGATGTAAATATACTTTATGAGAGGAATTTTGTACCGGTTCTTACAAAAATCGAACAAGATCTTATAAGATGGAAAAATCTTCCATTGGTACTAATTGGAAGAGTCAACATTATTAAAATGGTTATTCTGCCAAGGGTCTTGTTTTTATTCCAAACACTCCCTATTATGATTCCTAAAACATTTTTTAGTGCTTTAAATAGGGCAATCAATAAAATTTTGTGGAAGCAAAAGACACCCAGAATTGCCTTTAAAAAGTTATTACTTTCAAAGGAAAAGAGGGGGTTGGCCCTTCCTAATTTTGTATATTATTATCTGGCTGCTCAATTGGAGTGTTTGGGATACTGGATTAAAAAAAGATGAACTGCTGGCATGTTTTCAAATAGAAGCAGAGTGTGTCCCATTTCTAGGTTTAACACATAATTTAGGGGTAAACATAAATAATCCTAAATTTACTCTATATTCTAGTATCCTTCATTCAACTAAAGCTACAAACTGGGCCTGGGACTCAGTGAAGAAATTGATAGGGGAAAGTACTAGGTTAATTTAGTGTACACCTATTGTTAATAATTATCATTTCCCCCCATCTGTTGGTCATGGATTGATACAGAGAGATTTGGGTGAAAAAGGAGTACATGAACTGGTAGATTTTTTGATTGATAATAAAGTTGCCTCCTTTATGGAGTTATAAGATAAGTTTAAACTTTCTGATAGTACATTTTTTTCATACCTTCAGGTAAGAAGTTTTATATATATAAATAATCAAAATTCACTAATAGCTATTAAGGGGTGGATTGAAATCTTTCTTTGATAATTTGTACTCCCTAAAACATTTAATTGGGGAAATCTATCAATTTATGAAAAGGAATTGCTGATTGGCTTCTCTGGGTAAGCTTAAAAAGAGTTGGGAAAAAGAGATCTCAATTTATACCTGAAACCAGGTGGGAATCTTTGATTAATTTGGATGAGCTGCCATTAAGAAAAATAGATTAAAGCAAATTCATATAAATATAGTGTATAGTGGAATGCTGTTATGCATGAAAATTCCATGCCTGGAATATGCTTGTTCTGCTGCAGTAGTGATGTCATTATGTTGTTCTGCTGCAGTAGTGATGTCACTACTGCAGCAGAACCAATTGGAATGCTGGCACATTGTTGCTTTCCTCTATTTAATTCTGTGGTGACAGTATTCTACAACATCTAGAGACTTCACAAGTCAGTTTCATTATGAAAAAGAGAAAAGAAAAACACAATGCACACATTTCACACAATACTACTATACACTATAAAAAATACAGGATGAGCAACTTTATGCACAACCTGAGTGTTCTGTCACCTCGAGGTTCTGATTCCCACAGACCTTACAAGTTTCACTCTCGAGATCCAAGGGAATCAGAACCCCTCTATGGCAGAATACACTGGTTGTGCATAGTTGTCCATCCAGTATTCTATATATATTACATAGAACTTATTTAACACCAGCTAAGTTATATAAAATAAATAATAACAACTCAGAAATGTGTACAAGATGCACAGAGGTTAGAGGTACATTGGATCACATGTTGGTTTCCTGTGATAGGCTGGAATCATTTTGGCAAAAAATATTTAGTGTTTTTGGGAAATTTATAGGTTGGGATTTTCCGTTTGACCCAGGGATTGCCCTATTTGGGCCCGGAAGAGGGGATGTAGATTTGGGTGATATTTGGGAGTTATGTGCAATGGGGTTATTAATGGCCAAAAAACTTACATTGGTTCATTGGAAAGATTCATCTCCTCCATCCTTTGTCGAATGGGTTCAGGGGATAATGATTGACATACGGTGGAAGAAACTCATTATAAAATGGAAAAGCAGTCTGAGCTCTCCTTCAGTATATGGCTCCCATTCGTGAGTTTCAAGTTCAATTTAAATGAAATTCATCTAACTTATAGTTAGGGACATGAGCGGCAGGGAGGGTGTTTGATAAGGATGAGATGGAAAGCTGCAGAACGTTGATATAACGAATTGAGTAACTATATTCTCTGAATAATCCACCTTAATCGAAAAAAACAAAACAAAACAAAAAAAAAACATAGCATAGCAATTAGTCACAGATTCTGAAGTGGGTGGTTCAGTGCAGCTGACCTCAGTTCAACGCTGACTAGAGGTGTCATGATAATAAAATTTCCACAATACAATAACCATGATAAAATGTATCATGATAACCATTATTAGGCTTGTTGTGGTACGAAATCCTGACAATATGATAACCGTCACATGTAATACTGCAGTTATCGTCATGCTGCGGTATTGCAAAACTAGTAATTTTTGCACAAAAAGAAGCCTCCTCGAACTCTTGCATCAGGGAGTTGGCGTGGAAGGGACAGTTGTCCCTCAAAATGCAAAAATTAGCTAATTGAAAGGGCTCAATGCCGTGGTATACTGTGAATCACTGTTATTGCAGTATTAGAAATTGCCCACGGTATCAGTATCATGACTTCTGATACCACGGTATACCGTGATACCATGACAACCCTAATCGTTATATTGTGGTATAACATAAGTAATTGTTGAACAAAGCATCAGGGAGAGTAGGCATGGAAAGGACAGTTTTCTCTGAAAATACAAAAAAAAAAAAAATCATTGAAAGGTCTTGATGTCGCTGTATACTGTGAATCACTTATCACGATATAGGGAATTGCCAGCAGTATCAATACCGTGACTTGTGATACCACGGTATACTGTAAAACCGGTATACTATGTCATCCCTGATGCTGACTGTCAGTGTGCGTTTTGGTCTTTCTTTGTTTTGTCTTTTTGTTGTCCCGGCCCCTCCCCCCCAAGTTGCATCCCTCTCAGAGTTTTCTTAATTTCTCTTCCCCCCTGCATCCTCTCCCCTGCTGGTGAGTCTGCCTATCACCTGCAAATGACAGCACTATGTCTGTGTGTGTTGTGGGTGGGGGAAAAGAACACATCGTAGGCAGTGAACCACTTACATGTAGTATTTTGAGTTTTTTTTTTAATTGTTTTCTTATTGTACCAGGGTATAACTTATAACAGCCTGGAATTTTAATGCCCACACACTGATAAAACAACACTGACAAGGGTGCCCAGTTCCCCTGTATCTTCACCTGAAATATAGAAAACTGTCCCTCATCTTTTTTTTTTAAACACTGAAAAAAACATAAAACCGGACATTGATGTGTGTTGCACCATTATTACCCCCACCTGACCTTCCCATTCAGCACCCACCCACCCCTTAATTACCCACCGGGGGTCCAACACCATAGTCCTTTCTAGACTGCACACACATCTTCACTCTTCAATACCAGATCGCAAACTGAGTAAATCAGGTATGCAGCTCACCAAGCATCAAACGCTAGGCATTGACAAATGCTTGTTATTATTTCTACAAAAGTCCTGAGTGTTAGTTTCAACAGATGCTAATGCTCCTGTGTGCATCAGTTGTGTGTGGGATGTTGCTAGTGTAATAACCCCCTCCTCGAGGTAGGGGGCAGTGTTTGCACCCCATGAGATGCATGCCCTGAGACTGGCTCAGCTAGTACCAAGTCTTTCTGGGAGCGGGATTGGGAGGAGCTTGTAAGGATAAAAGTAGATGTTAGACAGGGACCGACAGTTGGAAATTAGTGGCAGTTTGGGTGTTGGCTGTGCAGGCTGGCGGCAGTCTGGGACAGACTGTGAATGGAGGAACCAAACTGACCTTGACTTTGTGACCCTAATTTAATAGAGATTACTTTTATACAGCAACAGTATGTAGTGGGATCACCAGGAGGGTGTGACAACCATGGGGGGGTCCCTCTCAAGAGGAAAACCATGATGGCTGGATGGCCTCAAGATGGTCCCCACAAAACCTCAGAGGGAGGTCCTAGTAGACGGCCTACATGAAGAAGGTGCTCATGCCAGTGAAGAGGCATACAGAGAAGCTGAGTGGAGGTGCTGGAAGTAAGCTAGGCGAATCTGCAATGATGCAGGTATGCTGTAGTGTTTCAGGGATAGGGACGCAGGGTGGATGATACCTTATGATGGTGATGGGAATACTGCCCAGAGCATGCAGGAAGAAGTCTAATGGCATGTTAAGACATAGCCATCTGGGAACACCTGGGTTTCAGCCTGACTAGGCTCCCACAGGGGAGAATTGGAGGGAGTTATCGCAGGCCTCAAATGCTTTGCCTAAAATGTATTTTAAAGAGTGATTTCTGGCCAGCATCAAAGAGATTTCAATCTGTGTCATCACTTACAGTATGATCTGAAATGGAGAGACAGTCAATGAGTCCCAGTGATTAGGGGACAACTGCATTTTTTATGTTTGCTTGCACGCATGCGCAAGAAACATGTGACAGCTTGCTGGAGTAGCAGGTTGTCGAGGTGCGGCAGTGTTGTGGCCAATGCCACTACTGCTTTTCGGGGCTTGTCTCAGTGGCACCAATGAATGAGCATGCTGTCTATGACAGCAGCTCAGAAGCGTGCCACCAGCTTGAAAGAAATTTGCCACTGCAATGAGGGAGCGCCCCCTCATTGCAGGGCGTGCCTTGCCTAGTATAACATTTCAATAAACATGGTGGCGGCTGTCGCCGTCCACCTCTCACAGTCCTGCGAAAGCCAACATCAGAGGTACCTAATCCCCTGTCAGCATGCCCCCTTCCTAGTTTATTTGCCGATGGGGAACCCAATCCCCATTGGCATGATGTCCCTCTAGTTGAATTTGTCTGCCAAGGGGGTGCCCAATCTTCCTCGGCATCATGCCCCCCCAAACACAGACCCATTTTCTTTGCTGACAGGGTGCCCAATCCCCGTCAGCTCCAGTCCCCTCCCCAAAACACCCAGGTGGCACACTGGGAGCCTACCCCAGCATGCCAATGTACCTGGAAAAAAGAAAACCTTCCTGCAAAGTTTTTTTTTTACCTGTAAACAAGAAAACAATCCCTCGTTGTCTGTTGCATTGCAGTCCCTCCCCCAACCCGCACATACCCTCTGCACACCCCACCTCCCTGCACCCATCTCACCCCATACTTACCTCCAGAGGTCCGGCGCCACGATCTTCGGTGGAGTGGGAACACATCTGCACTCTTCAAAGCTGACCGTGAACTGAAGAAATGCCGGTAAGCTGTATAATGGCATACATGGGGGGGGGGGTCAACTAAGGTGGATATCTTGGCCATTTATGTGACTTTTGACACCAAATTTTCAAAATCGGGTTCTTGGGACCCCACCTCATGAACTCAGCCACTGTCATGTCGTTATTCAGTCCCGAAAGGTGATTTCGTGGTCACTGCAACGGAATCACCTTCCATGACTGATTAACAAAATGACAGTGTCACTGTTCATGAGGTGAGCTCCCAAAAAGCCTATGTTGCAAATTTGGTGACAAAATTCCAAAAAATGACTGTGTTACGAGCATGCATTGTGCAGTTCCCATGCACGCTTGTAACTTCAAGAATTTTTAATATTTTCACTCCAGATTTTCAGCATTGCCATTTTTCCACACCTCCTTATGAACAGTACAGCTGTCATTTTTTACATCCTGTCCAAAATATGTTTTCGCACATCTGGCGCACAATGGCACGGTCGCTGTGCAAAATCAATGTTTGGGACAGATTTAGAAAATCACAGTGACAGTGTTCATAAGGAGAGGTCCCAAAAAGCCCATGTTACAAATTTGGTAAACAAATTTAAAAATGACTGCGTTACCAGTGTCAGTTACGCGGTTTTCTCACACCTGTAACCCGCAATTTCTTATATTTTTACTCAGATTTTCAACATTGTCATTTTGTATCCTTATGAACAGTACAGCTGTCATTTTCACAACCTATCCGAAACATGTTTTCGCACCTGTGGCACACAATGGGCGGTCTGTCTCTGCGAAATCAACGTACAGAACAGATTAAGAAAATCATAGTGCCACTGTTTATGAGCGGAGCTTCCAAAATGCCTATGTTGAAAATCTGGTGTAAAAATTCCCCAAATAATTGCATTATGGGTGTGCGTTGCTCAGTTTCTACGCACGCTCGTTACTTCACCAATTTTTTTATATTTTCACCCCAGATTTTCAACATTACCATTTTTTTACACCTCCTCATGAACAGTACAGCTGTCATTTTTCACATCCTGCCCAAAATGTGTTTTCACACCTGTAGCGCCAAATGGCACAATCGCTGTGCAAAATCACCTTTCGGCTAACAAACTGATAGCGTCACTGTTCATGCAGTGGGGTCATAAAAAGCCCATGTTGAAAACTTGGAGTGAAAACACCAAGAAACACCCAGGGCGTTAGGGTTTCTGGCCATAACGCCCTACCCTATAGGGACTGACAGGTGTCAGAGGTGTGACTTGGGATTATAGACAGTAATGCTCACGCCATTCCACCCCCACCCTGCAGCCAGTTGACAGGCATCGAGGTGTGCCTTGGACTCTTTGGCCCCAAAGTTCACCCCATGCTCCTGTACTGCACTTCAGCATAGTTCCTTATGGAATGGGGTGAGTGTAAAGCCCGAACACCCCAAGGCACACCTCGACACTTGTCAGTGTCTGCAGGGTAGGGTGAGATGAAATGGTGTGAGCGTTATGGGCGATGACCCAAAGACACACCTAAATGCTTGTCACTCTCTGCAGGGTGGGGTTGGGGATGGGGTTGGTGTCAGTTCAATACTTCACTGCCATTCCTATTATGCATCTGTCTAACTCCTGCACTTCCAATGCCTAATGCCAGCAAGGCAACATTCGGCATTGACAAATGCTTGTTGCTAGTGAGAGCAGAATCTGTGTACAGGAGTGAGACGGTAAACATTTGCTCTGAGGTCAGCAGAGGGACTTGTCTTGCTAGCAGTGCAGGTGTCTGCTGTGACCAAGGAAGTAAGGGCTGTAAGCAAAGCCATTTCCTAGAAGTAACTGTAGCCACTCATCAGTGAGACAGAAGAACTAATTGGATCACATTGTACTAATGAGAGGAGATCTCTGAATCAAGTGCAGCTGTATATAGAACTCCACCAATTAGTTCACAGAAGTAGATTCCAAACTACGTGCTTCATATTTTATTGATTTATTTTAAATGTTTTAACAGGAAAGATGTATTGAGCTGTTAGCTCATTTCCAGATGCGTCTGGGGTTGGGGGCTGGGGTGGGGTGGGGTGGAGGGAGTGTAGTGACAATACAATAAGGTGCAAAGGTACAAGAAATTAACAGTTAGTTGGGCAAAAACAAAAATGCAGATTTGGTGCAGAGTAACAGACCTATAAGTACGTATGCAAACAAACAATATTTGGTGCAGAGTAATAGTGCTATAAGAACGTATGCAAACAAACAATATTTGGTGCAGAGTAATAGTGCTATAAGTACATATGCAAACAAACGATATGTGATGCATAGGCAACTGTCACCAGGTGCTACTGAAAAGTTAAAAAGGCATACGATCGACAGTACCTTAAACTGGGGAGGGATGGTGGGGGGGGGAATTGCATTGCAAAGCAAGCGGGCTGTGCTAGATAATGATAGCAGCTGCTTAATAGCAGGGGGCAGTTACAGTGCAGTAGTGAGTTGTGAAGTCATGAATGAGAGAGTTAAGGAAGTAGGGGAAGAGGCAGAACAAATGAATGGGGGGGAGAGAGGACAATAGCTCAGGGAATCAATAGGAGAAAGCTGCTTGTCTGGCAGTGGATCGGGGGAGGAAAAATGAAAGAGTGACAGTATTGCAGAGTGAGTATGAGGAGGTAGGTAAGGTCGGTCTCGTGTGGTTATTGGGACAAGAGCCCAGGGTCTGACTCAAGCAAGGATACTCTTGTGCTAAAACCTGGTAAAAATCAATATGTTGCTCTGAGGGACCCCTGTGGTTGAATGTCTTCCCTAGACAGGCAGGATCCCGGGAATCTCCCAGTGAACTGGGGCTGCCCCTTGACAAGGGTAAGGGTAGCCCATCAGTTCCTCAGCAGTGGTCACAATAGTGGATAATAGCTGCCCCATGTGGCTGCACAGTCACTATACACATATACCATATTTCATTAATTAAACAATGATATAAAACATGTCTGAGGGTTATGTTAATGGCCTGTTAATCACACCCTGGGGGTGTAATATGGCACGAGACAAAGCCAAATGCCCCCAAGGTTTGATTAACTGGCCACTAACATAACTCTTAGAAATGCCTTATTGCTATTATAGTATTGGGAATTCATCATTATAAATCTACCTTCGTGTTTTTCTACTTATTTTTTCTTTTCCCATTACAAATGTGGTGAAATAATTCTTCCACGTTTCGGTATGGTCAGTACAGCGCATGAGGGTGGCAGTTACTGTGGAAATGGTCAACGGATAACTCTGTGATGAGGAGTCTGTTTCTTCCTCATGTTGGGGTGGGGTGACAGGGATTAGATAAGAACATTAACAGATGCCTCTTGGAAGTCTATTAATTTATATGTAGAAGTCCATTTTAATATGCTGTCTTGTATTTTAAGCAATACTCAGCTACTATTGCCTAGTATTAACATAGAAACATAGAATGTGACGGCAGATAAGGACCGCTTAGCCCACCTAGTCTGCCCATTTTCCTACCTAACAGATACGCTGCATATCCTAGTTAACCAACAGCTTACTTCCTCCTATCCCCCACTAGGACTGCCTTATGTCTGTCCCATGCATTCTTGAATTCCCTCATTGTTCTTGACTCCACAACCTCCTCAGGGAGGCTGTTCCATGCATCCACAACCCTCTCTGTGAAAAAATTCTTCTTCACATTACCTTTGAGCCGTTCCCCCTCTATCTTCAAATTGTGCCCCTTGTTCTTGCACATCTCTTTTCTGAAAGATGCTACCCTCTTGGACTTTGTTCATTCTCTTGAGGTACTTGAAAGTTTCTATCATGTCCCTCTCTCCTTCTTTCCTCAAGGGTATACATATTAAGCTCCTTTAGTCTTTCTTTGTATGTCTTCTGGTGCAGACCCTGCACCATTTTGGTTGCCCTCCTCTGGACAGCCTCCACTCTGTCTATGTCTTTGTGGAGATGGGGTCTCCAGAACTGCACACAGTACTCCAGATGGGGTCTCACCAACTGTCTGTACAGAGGGATAACAACTTCCTGTTTTCTACTATTGATGCCTCTCCCTATATATCCCAGTATCCCCCCAGCCTTCCTTACTGCCTTCTCACACGAGGCAATGCTGTGTGCATGTCATACAAAGGGGTTTGCAGATACGGAGTGGCGGTATTTAAATTCAACACAGTGTTTGTTCCTGGTTGGGGGGGTATGCTTAATACACCTCATGCCCCCTCCTCCACTGGACACTGACTCTCTTTGCAGCACCAAGCCTTCCTATTTAAAACTGCCACCTGGAGTCATGATTTGCCTGGGAAGCGGAGCCAGAGAATTTCATCTACAGCCCCCACTAGTAGCTGCCAATGGCAATAACAGCAGGGGGCCCATGCCCCAACTCCTAACCTGGGTTATAAATGTGTTGCTCGTGACTGAGTCCTGGACATTTCCTCCAGGTACGGTTAGTGCAGGACCTACGAACAGCGGCTCTTCACAATCTCTGCCTACAGCCTCAGTGAGAGCTAACTCGAAGCTGTCAAAAACTCAGTAATGCCCTTGCAAAACTCACTGATGGCCAGTAGTACTAAATTAAATGACAGCTCCATCAATAAACAGTTGTCAGTATTTTTGTGGTAAATATAATTTACCACAAAAAGTTCTCTTTTAAGGGATGTGGGTTTGGTAAAAGGTGATAATTTTGCAATCACAGTCGAGGAAAGTAAATGGCGGCAATAGGGAACTGTTTGGAATTTTGCCGACAACTTCTTTTGAAAACATGGACTTGTTTTAGTTTATCTAGACACATGTGAAGCAACTCTACATGGCTATTATTAAAAGACTAAAGTAGGGCTACTAGAATGCCAGAAGCCAATCGCAGCCCTCAAATTTTAACGCCCTTACCATAATTACTCTACAGACTGCCCCAATGAAATTTGTTGTGAGGGCATATAGACATCTTCAGAACTGAAATAAAATCGAAACTGCACAATTGAGAATATGCTATGCCAGCAGGACTCCACTGTTAATCAGGCCTATGACTGGAGTTGTCTTTTCTGGCTAAAAAGTGTACATACAGCACAGAAACAAAAGCTGATGCAATCAAGCACTCAGTCAGTCAGTCTGTCATTGAATTGATAGGCCTTTCTGCCATTACTTTGAATGTGGTGAAGTCATCCTGGGCCAGATTTTCAAAAGTGGAAAAACTGCACACATGTGGAAAAAAGACTGTGCGAGGGGATTCTTGCGCAACTGCAAATTTCTCTACATGCGCTCAATTTTCAAAAAAAGGTTTCCTTTTTGCAACCTTTTCCACAACTCATGACAGCTTTGTGCGTTATATTTATGCATCTGCAGAAAAAAAGGAAAATTTTATTTATTTCTTGAAGCGTTTCACCAGGAAAGGCACGCTAAACTACAAGTTGCTCATCTCCTGGTACGTCCTGGGGGGAAGAGGAAGAGGGAAGCACAGTACATACATGAAACCTATTATAACATTGCTCAATCATTACAAGATAAGGTTACAAATTAAGGTTACAATTAGTAATTACACAGTATAACTGTTCAACAGTAGTATGATCAAATGACAAGTGCAAACAGAAGTACAATTTTGACAGTGAACAGTCAAGCAAACAGGGGTCGATGACCAAAGCTAGGGAGAGAGTTGCTGGAACAGTTTACAGAGAAGAGGTTGCGAAGGGCTGAGCAGATAGAAGAAGGGGAGAATGAATGGCACCCGTGTGCATAAAATGCTGAAAATAGCATTTTTGCAGGTGTGGGAATTTTTCCCTGCCCCAGAGAGTTGTGTACCGGGACTTAGGTCTAGATTTTCAAAGCCCCTGGAATTTCTGCAACTGCAGAAAAGAACTGGCACAAGTGGGGGCTGGATTTTTAGAGCCCTTGAGGCTCAAGCAGCTGCAGGAAAGACCCAAGACAAGTGGGTTGCCACTTGCAGAGCAGCAGTTTTTCCCACAGCTGTGGTATTTTCAAAGGTGGAGCCAGTTTACGAGCAGCTCCATGATTTCTGGCAGCTGGCAGCTGTTTTTCCCTGCAGCTGCAGGAAAATATTACCTCTGGTGGGACCAGCGTAACATCTCCTGCAGCTGCGGCAGACTGAAAATACAAATCTCCATTGCTGCAGAGATTTTGGACCATAACTGCAGTTATGGAGTGGGACTTAGTCCTGCTTCATTTTGAAAATCCAGCCGTGGATTTCCGCTTGCAGAGTCACAGTTTCTCCCGCAGCTGTGGTATTCTTTTAAAAGTGGAACTGGTTTATGACTAGATGCATGATTTATGGCAGCTTGTGGCTGATTTTTCAGTGCGGCTGTGCCAAAATGTTACACCTGGTGGGACCAGGCATAACATACCCACAGCTGTGCAGGTTGGTGTGGAGGTTTCGTCCTGTGGCTGTGGCTGCGGCATGGGATTTAGCTCCCATGGGCTTGATTTTAAAAGGCTGACGCAGGGCCATTTTTTGGTGCAGTTGCACCAAACTCCTTTGCTGCAACTGTACCCAGTTTTACATTGTCGGGCGCAGTTGCGACAGTTTCCTCACTTTACAGTAGTTTGCACCAAATATTTGGTGCAAGCCCTGTAAAAGGAGTTCCCTGAATGCTGCAAGTTAGACCAGGGAAAATCTGGTCAAACTTGTGGCATTTGTTGCTCGGGATTGAAAATCCTGAATTCCCGCTCGCCGTCCAGGAGAATGCCACAAGCCTCGTGCGCCAAATGATCAGTGCACCAGAGGCTTGTGGCTTTGAAAATTGAGCTCCATGTCTTTTGAAAACATCACCCTTAATTTCTGGGCCTTGACAGGCCCTTTTAAAATCTGGCTGCCTCCCTCAGTGAGCCAAATATTATGACACTCACCAACGGATGATGTGGCCATTCTCTGTATTCAGGTAGGACTCAGCACATTGCGTGTACACAGGGTCCAAACTGCAGAAGGTGGGTGGTCTCCTTATTTGCTTACATGCACAGGCTCCAATTTAAAATTATTGCATCCACTGAAAAAGAATAAATACTGGCCCATGCATAAATTAGATCACCTGAGAATGACGATTTTTTTAAATTAAAAATTAAATTACAAAGTACATTTTTACAGTGTGGAAAGTGGATGACTTTTGATTTTTATAAGGGAATGGAAGGGGGTTAGCCACTATTTTACAGAGCTGTTGGAATAAAACAAGCCTGAAACTGAAGGTTTTTTTATTAGGCACCTGATTTAAGGCATGTTTTTGTGACTCTTGTGAATAGGAAGACATAGGTTTCCAAACTAAAAGCACAGGAGAATAAAGTTATTGGTTTAGCCACATATAGAGTAACTACAGCAGGGATATAAACAGTGTACGCTTCTCCACTGTCTCTGCCCTGCTAATATGCCTAAGTCCTAATCTGGAGCTTTGTGTAGCAGTCTCCCGGGGGCCCTTGGGGCGCCTCCTTCACCTCAGTGAGGAGACTGGCCAGGAGTCTTGATGCTGTGGAGCAAAAATGGGTCTGAACTATTCGGTATATTGCAGTGCCTCCATCTGAGGTAGCAACAGGTGCCCTGATGGCTGACACTCAAGGCTATCACCTTCCAGGAAAATGATAACTCTCTTGTCCCACACAGTCCCACAATTTAAGACAATGACAGTGCTCAGCGAAGTAATACCCATGATACTGGTCACTAGCTGTTATAACACCTACAAATGAAGCTATTCCTTCTCCCCCTTCTGGCTGCCTCTATGACTGGCCTGCTATTGGTATCAGACTTTTGTGCCTCAGTGCTTGCCGTCGATCAGGAACAACTATCCTCCTTTTCTCATCTTCACAGACCTGCTGCTCCCCCCACTACTGTGGTTAGATATGAGTTAACCCCATTGGGCCCAGCTCTGTTTGCTCTCCTTTCTAATCCTGAATGTCTCCTACTTGGCCTTTTCTTGCTCTCCCTTACCCTCTCACCCTCCCCCTGGCTCCCACCCTATTGCCCTACCTTCTCCCTTCTACTTCATGCTGGTGACATAGAAAGTAACCCAGGCCTTATAAACACCTCCACTGACCATTCTAATGTCACCTGGGCAAGGTCAACTGGCCTAAAAATAGCACATCTAAATATTTGCAGTCTCCCATCAAAGCTTCCTAATCTCCAGGCCTGGATGTCACTTTATAAGACCCATGTACTGGGGCTCTCTGAAACTTGGCTAAAACCTTACAACTCCAGTCCCTCTTACCATCTTTTGGGTTACTCCCTCCTTCGCCTCGATAGACCTGGGAAAAAGAAGGGTGGTGGAGTCTCTCTATGAGTCAAGGAACATATATCAGCCAACATTATTAGCTGTTCCAACCCTCTCTCCCCCAGTGAATGGTTCCTTGCTGAGTTGACCCTGGGTTCCTCAAAAAAATTCTATCTGGGTTGCTGCTACAACCCCCCCTACTGGAGGCATCCCTGGCTTATCCAACTTTCTAGATGGCCTAGGGCTACTCTCTCCAACCAAGGACACTATATTACTTGGGAACTTCAACCTTAATTGGTTAAGTGCCCAGGAATCCAACTTTGCAAACCTCCTAAAAACACACAATCTTGAGCAAGTCATCTACCCCACCAGACACAACCCCCAAATGCTCAACCACTCCCTGCACAACTGGGTGGCCACTAATCGAGTGGACTTGGTCCTACAGGTAGGTACATTGTTGAATTCTGTAAGTGACCACTCCCCTACTTACATCATCTTGACCACTAAAACCAAGCGCCCCCCCCACATACCTGTCATTCAGAAAATTCAACTGCTTGGATTCCACAAACCTCCCTGAAGATATAAGAGCAGTGAACTGATCTGCCCTCTACTTCATCAATAATGTGTCATCTGCAGTTATTTTCTTCACAGATGCCCTCAACAGGATACAGGATCTCCACTTCCCTCTTACTACTCGGAGGGTGAGGGTGGGGGGCATGCTTCCGCTGGATATCCAAGGAGCTACTGTCCCTGATGAAAGAGGGACAGCAAGTGAAAAGTTTATAAAGCATCCCCTTTCCCAACTCTGGAATGTCTACAGATGCTTATGAAACACCTGTAAGCAAACTGGCAAATCCCTAAAGTGTAATTTCTTCCTAAGCTTACAGAGGAATGACCTTGGCAACCCCCTTCATGTCTGGGCATGTATCGTGTCTTTGCTCAACCCCAAGACCCATAGCCAAGTCACTCAGCTCGTCTCCCCATTGGGTCCCCTGACTGATCCCTTGGAGGCTATGTAGATTTTTAACAAAAAATCCTTTGATCTCTCTCTCTGTCTATCTCAGTAAACATCCCTCCCAGCCAACCCCTAGCCCTGGTAATCAGGCAAGCTGTCCCTTTTCCATCTACACCCCCTTCTACTTTAGAGCCATCAGCCCAAGTGTTACTACCAAGCTCCTGAAGTCCCTCTCCACCAAAGATAGCCCTGGCAGTGATGGGCTTTTCCCTTCATTCCTGAGGCTCATCTCTCCTGCAATCATTAAACCCCTCACCTTCATATTAAACCTTGCCCTCTCCATAGCCACCATGCCAAATACTCCTGGAAACCTGCTAATGTTGTGCCTATTTTCAAAGCTGGTGATCCCCTCTCTCCAGATAACTATAGGCCCATCTCCCTGCTCCCCCATCTGAGCAAGCTGCTGGAGAAAATTGTGCCTGTCCAGTTCTCCAAGCATCTTGGAAAGTACAATTTACTCTGCCCCCAACAGAATGGTTTTCATAAGCACTGCATCACCACATCAACCTTAGCCCACTTCACTGACCATGTCCTCTGAAACATGGACTTGGGCAAGGCCACAGGTGCTTTATTCATGGATCTGACTAAGGTCTTTGACCTCGTCGACCACCCCCTCCTCCATGCCACTCTCTGTCACCTTGGTTGCTCCTCTGAGACAACTGCATGGTTTATAAGCAGTCTTGAGGGCAGGTCCCAGTCAGTTTTAATTGGTGCAGATGACTCCAAGATCTGAAACAGGGTAGATACTCCAGAAGGGTTGCAGAAAATGAAGAAGGACATGGAGAAGCTTGAAAGATGGTCAGAGGTGTGGCAGCTGAAAGTGAGGTTCAATGTCAAAAAGTGCAAAATAATGCACCTGGGTAGGGAGAACCCTGGGGAGAGCTACAGGAAAGGGGGGTGGTGCTGACCATCACCAAAGAGGAGAGGGACCTAGAGGTCATCATATTTGATGATCTTAAGGTATCAATGCAGTGTGCAAAGGCTGCAAGGAGGTCCAGTGGCATGCTGGGGTACATAGGCAGAGGTATTACTAGTAGGAGGCAGGAAGTGGTGATGCGATTGTATAAAACACTGGTAAGTCCTCACCTGGAGTACTGCGCACAGTACTGGAGACCACACATGCGTAAGGATGTAAACAAGGTGAAGGCTGTCCAGAGAAGGACGACAAAGATAGTGCATGGTTTGCACAACAAAACATGTGAGGAGAGACTAAGAGACCTCAATATGTACTCACTGGAGGAGAGGAGAGATAGGGGCGACATGATAAAAACTTTTAAGTACCTCAAGGGCATAAAAAAGGTGCAGGTGGATGATCTTTTCCAGTGTAGAAAAGATACCAGAATGAGGAGGCACAATATGAAATTGGAGGGTGGGGAGGGGAGACTAAGAGGTAATGTGAGGATTTTTTTCTACACAGAGAGGGTGGTGAATGCTTGGAATAGTCTGCCACAAGAGGTAGTAGGGGCAAGCACAGTGGAGGGGTTTAAACATTCCTGAGACAAACACCGGGAAACTTTGTGCGGGAAGGGAGTAATGAAAAGTCATTGACCACTTATGGTGAGTGGATGCATACATGTATAGGGCCTACGGGTAGACTGGATGGGCCTAGCAGCCCTTCTCCACTGCCAATTTCTATGTTTCTATGTTTCTCTCCTGCTCTGCCTGTCTCCACAGGGGTTCCCCAAGGCTCCTACTATTTTCCAGTTTTATAAATGCTCTCCCGGCTGACAGTCTATTCTGTGAGGCACTCCTCTATGCCGATGACCTTGTTGTTTATCACAGTGACAATTCACTTGCGAACATCTCCTCTACTCTTACACTTAACTATGGTGCTACCTACAATTGGTTTCTCTCCAACAGGCTCCTGATAAACGAAAAGAAAACTAAACCCATGCTACTTGGTTCCAATCCGTTCCTTGCCAAGGTCACCAAGGCTAACTCCTCTCTCCTTGTACTCACACCTGTAGGCCTCCCCCCTTGAAAATGTCCCCAGTTTCAGATACTTAGGAGTTACCATGGACCCCTCCTTTACTTTCGCTGAACACATTACCAACTCTGTACACAGAGTTAACCAGAAGTTAGGGTCTGCCTACTGTCAAAAACAATTCCTGTCTACTGAGGTGCACCAAGCAATTGCACAAGGCAACTTTCTCCCCTTACTGATTACTGCTCTCCAGTCTGTTCCCCCATATCATCAGCCCTGCACTCAAGACAGAACTTAGTCTACAATAGTATCTGTCACTTCATTCTGAATGCTCCCTATTCAATCCATCATTGTGTATTGTACCAGTCTCTTGGTTGGCTCCCACTGCAAGGCTAGTTTGATTCTACCTTTGGCTGCTTAGTTGTAAATACCCTGAGAAGTGGCCACCTGTCCCTATACTCATCCCTCCTCATGGGCAGAGTGACATCTAGGAGCCTCCACGAGTGATCACCCCCACCCCCCGGTAGTCCCTAGAATTTCTTCTACCATGGGCAGCAAAGCTTGAAGTTTGAAGTTTATTGTTCTAGGAATTAATACCTTTAAGCCAAGGCTCTTTTACAAAGGTTCCACGTCATTAAGTACAAAAACATAGTAGACAGTGTTATAAACAATCAGTAAGCCGTTTAACAAGACCACAACTTAAACAGTGACATTTATGTACAGAAAAGAAAAAGGAACTCAGAGGCAGTGTCAAGGGCAAGGAATAAGGATTGGAGAACTTGAGAGGGAAGAGAGGGAGAAATAAGAAGTTTAGGAGCAGACAGAACCAGGTAGTGGTACTCAGGTTGTCTTTGACAAAGAGGAGACCATGGTGGTTGAGTGAAGCAAATGTAAGTGCACTCAGTGGGATGAGACTTTAGCCAAAGCAGTCACAGGAGCTGGAGGCTGTGAGGTGAGTGTAAAGTATGGATTTGAAAGCTACCAATGTCGTGGAGGATAGGGAGGGCAGGTTAAGGGCATTGTACCAGGAAGGGGCACGGTATGTAAAAGATCTTTGTCCCTGAGCAGTCCGGCATCTAGGGACAAGGAAAGGTTGGTGGTCAGATCTTCTGCTGGTATGAGTGCCATTGTTCAGGCAGAGCAGGTCCCGGATACATGGAGGAGTGATTCTCAAGACTGATTTTTTTGCCATCACGCAGGTGAGATACATGAGGCGATTGGAAAGATGCAACCAACCAGTTTCCGTGTAGAGGTCACAAGTGTGGGTCCATCTCTGTGCTCCAGTGAGGAGTCGACAGGTTTTGTTTAGTGCTGTTGAGATGTGCTTTAGTGCAGTGGTAGTAGTTGAGCCATAGACAATTAGACCATAGTCTATGATCGAGATAATGGAGCTTTGAACAGCAATCCTCAAAGCAGCTTGGTTGAAAAATTGACGGTTCTGGTACAAAATTCCAATGTGTTGGTGCACTGTTTTTGCAGTGTTATCGATATGGGCCGCAAAAGTAAGACATTCGTCAAAAGTGATACCAAGGTATTTGAAGGTGTTCACTTGTTCTAGTGTATTTCCAAGAGAAGTTTTTATGATGAGTGGGGTATGCCTATTTCTGTTTTGATGACTGGCAAAAAGCATGACTTTTGTTTTTTTTTTATTTAGGACCAGTTTGTGCTCAAGGAACCACTTTTCAACACATGAGAAAGCAAGCTGCAAGCTCTGTCATAGTGGATTTGGATCCTTATGGGAGGAGAGAATTACAGCGTCATCAGTATAGAGTATTAATTTTTCAGGGCAGAATTTGGGAATAAGTTTAGAAATAGGCTGAAGAGGAGAGGACCTAAAATTGAGCCCTGGGGGACACCAGAGAGGACCGGTTTGGAGTCAGAGAGAACCTCAGGGATTTTTACTGTTTAAGAACATTGTGCCAGGTAACTTTTTACCCAGGCTCCAGGTCCCTCAGCTAACCCAATGTTGAGCAGAAGAGAGATTAGAAGACTATGGTGAACAGTGTCAAAGGCCTTTGTGAGGTCTATGAAAACAGCTCCGGTTAAATAACCCTTATCCAAGGCTTTGTGAGTTTCACTAGAGAAATCAAGTAGGGCCGTTGACGTACTGTGTCCTTTCCTAAATCCGTGTTGCTGAATGAAGAGTAGATCGTACTTTTGCAGGTAGTCTGATAGTTGATCCGCCAAGATCTGTTCAAGAGCTTTGGAGAGGGGTGGAAGTATAGATATGGGCCGAAAGTTCCCTGGTGTGGATTTGTCGCCCCCTTTATGCACTGGTGTGACTATAGCGGCCTTCCATGTGTTGGGGAATTGACTTTGGCACAGGGAGAGGTTGAGAATTTTGGTGAGGGGGTGGATCACTTCTTCTAAGGTGAGGGACAGAAGCTTTAGATCAATGGTGTCACTGCTATTTCTAGATTAAGAGCAGACCTTTTTTATGCATCTGTAGGCTTCATATGTCTTAACTATTTTAAAGTGAAATAGCAGTTTGTCTGGCGAGGTGATTTGGGATACGAGTTTTGGAACTGACAAATCCTGGAAGAAGTCTGGTGAGAGGAAACCACTGAGGTCAGTGAAGGTTTTATTTAGGGCATCGGCCATAGTCTTAGGGTCACGGGTAGTGGAGCCATCAATGTTCATTGCCGTGGGAGAGGATTTAGACTGTTTGCCCATAATATTACGTATATTGTCCCAGAAGGATCTCCCGTCACCCCAGGTGGTTTCTAGAGCTTTCTTGAAATAGGAGCTCTTCATTTGCCTGCTTTGTGAAGTGCATAGGTTGCGCGCCTGTTTATAGTTAAGTGAGTCTGTTATGGAGCCTGTGGCCCTGGCTATAGCCCAAAGATGGTTACGTGCTTTAAGCTGAGCCAGTAGTTTGGCTATTAGCCAGGGATTAGAGAGGGCTTTGATTTTACGTTTTTGAAAGGTGCGTGGTGTCATGAGCAGTGTTGAAAGTTTTAATGAAGAAGTCTAGGGCGGCGTCCACATCCAGCGTATTGTAGATAGGGGACCAGTCTTGTTGTAGGAGGCAGGTGTTTAGCTTAACAAGGTTTCCCTGTGGTAGCATTCAACTTAGGTTGGTTTTAGGAGGTGGTTTGTGGAATTTATTGTTTGCTTTTTCTGTCTCTGCACTGTCCCTCTGAAACAGACTCCCTACATTGCTCCACTCATCCCCCTCCCATTTCTCCTTCAAAAACAATTTCAAAGCCTGGCTATAGTCTGAAGCCAAATGCCACTGTGCACCCGGGTAATTCCAGGCATCCCCATCCTTTCTCCCCCCCCCCACCTATGGCTGGGCTGCACCCTCTCCTGAGACTCCCCTCCATCTCCTGCCCTCCACTCTCCCCCAGCATGGCTAAGGATATAGCCTCCCTACTGTTCTTTGCCACTACACTTATTTTAAGGCAGATTGTTGCACTATATTATGAGTACTCATCTGCCTGATGACCTGTTTACTACTGTTTACCTGAATGCTGACTGATTACCTGAACGCAATTGCACTTTATTTTTATTGTATTCGATAATTGACACCATGTGTATGATTGCTGTGTTTTTGTGACTATGTATTTTACCTGTTTACTGGCCTTAAGTGGCACCACCTGTATTTGCATTGCTTAATGTGCTGTTTGTGGCTCGGATCATAACTGAAAACGGTCCTCTGGATCAGTGCACCTACCAGGTTACCAAAGACATAAATAAATCACATAACACAAATAAACACCAGCTTTGTGTAGTCACCAGGAAGATTATGCTCCCCTATCCCTCTAAGGGTTACCTCTAATGACCTTGGGACTCCGGGTCACCTGGATTGACTAGGAGCTCCAATGGGGCTGGGACAGCTGCCTCTGATTGGGAGGTAGCCAGCATTTACCTTCAATTCAAGAAAGGAGTTGAGAAGCTGTAGGCTTCACTTTGAAGATCTAAAGGCTTGTGTTGGAAGCTGACACGCAACTATCCTTGGGGACTGTGGCAGCAACCATTTCATCTGTGCCCTCATGGAGTAATCCCCATACCAAGGGAGAGCAAATTCTACCCCAAAAGATAGGTCAGTAGTACCTGACAAAGCAAAGAACTATCTAGGTTACCTCTAGTGCTCTTCCTCCTTGTAGCTAGGTAGAAAGATTCCTCAAGCTGGGATGCTGTTTATTTAATTTGGCCAAGGACCCTCTTCCCTATGGGGGCTGGTGTAGGGGAGGATGAGGTGGCTGGACCCTTGTAACTGCAGTCCCCTGGTGGGAAACACCCATTTTTCCCTGTTTCTAAATTTTGTGGTAATCCACGCTGGTCCCATCTGAAGATGGACTGGGAAAGGACTTGGAGTATGTAGTGGACCTAAAGGTCCTGGCTGGCTGTTGTAAACCCACGGGGAGGTGGTATACACCTCTGGGATTCACAGAAACCCAGTGGGACTATTATGGACACACCCTGTCTGGCAGTGAGTTTGGAGGAGGGAGGAAGGAAGGAAGGAAGGAAGGAAGGAAGGAAGGAAGGAAGGAAGGACGGACGGGAGGGAGGGAGGGAGGGTGGGAGGAGGAGGAAATAAATAAATAAATGCTGCATTACTCCTACCAGGTGCTCTTGCTCCAGGAATGCTGTAAGAAATAAAGTCTTATGCACTGTGAAAATCTACATCAGTGCTAGGTCCTATGTAAATTCTGGGCATGGAAGCCCATACTGGATGTGTTAAAGCCTAATCTAATTTAGAGACTCATGTACCCAATGGCTGTTAGTAGCCCCTAACAATTTTATGGTTGTTGATCTCTGTGGCCACTGCACAGACTTTAAAAATCCCATCCGGGGATTATGGACTTGAACATGGACTAAACGTTCACCCCATGTGGCTGATTTATATTTTGTACTACAAATATGATCATGAGCTTTTCTTTATTAAAGGGATTCCATTTAGGATTTACCTTGGTTCTGGACATTCATGTTCTAATGTAACAGTGTTGTGCCTGCTAAACCCTTTAAACTGCAGCCTGAATGAGCCCCAAGGATGTCCGTGCACCCAAGAAATCATCCCAAAAGGTCAAGTAAGTGGTTTTCTGTAAGTACAGGCGGGGGAGGGGGCTACATTTTCAGAAATGGAAGCAAAGAACATGGGGACGTAGGGAGAAAGTGGAAGTAAAAGGGAATAATCTTATAGCTCTTAATAACTCCCACCAACACTGCCTTCTCATCTGGCAGTCCCAGCCCCTCAGTCAATACACTCAGCTTTATTACCCTCAAGAAGCCTTACAGGTGGGTACATCACTGTGACACTGGTCAGTGACTGGTTGCAGAAAGTGGTAATGCTGGCGTGATTGCAGAAATTGTCACAACTTTAAACAAAACACACAGATTAAGGGGCCCTTGTTTATAAATCACAAACAGGGTACTGGGACTGGAGGTGGTCTGCTGCTTTCGATCGGGGTACAGTCATGAAAAACAGAGTCCTGCACAGGACTTCCAACCCCCAGTCCCTAACTAACTTAATTGATGTGTCGGGCCCCGGAGACCTGGTTGTTATTCACTATTGTCATCTAAGTGTTATTCCCAGTCACACTCAAACAAGCATTGGTCACTGGTCTCTGGTTGCAGATTGCACAGCAGGGGCATTGGTCAATCTGTCTCCTCCATGCAGTTCAGAGCAACGCCTTCTAGGAAGATAGAAACCAACAACCTGCATGGTTGCTGGTGGGCACCAGCCATCCACAGCTCCTCTCTTCTTGGCAGGGGGTCAAACTCAGGCACTCACTTTTCCAATGTGCCTCCATCTCCTCCAGTTGGAACTGTCAGGTAGGTGTGGATCTTTTCAGACTCTGACCTGCTGTTTTATTTGATTCCTATCAGGGAATGCTGCAAGGGAAAGCTCACCCTTCTCCAATAAATGCCTCTTTCTTTAGTGTCTCACCTGAACAATTGAAACGTGCTATTTTCAGGCCCAGCAGATTCTTCTGAGACCTGGCAGCCTATCCTTTCCATGTCTCACAGTTCCACAACCTTCAGGCTGAGTGGCTGAGCAAAACTGAAGGGCAGAACTGAGCCCAAAGTACTGGTTCCCAGGTTTGTTATTGAGTTGTTAGTCAGTTCCTTGACTGGCTGTAATTTCAGAGGGAAACCATGCACTTTCTTTTCTGAGTCAGGTTTGCATGCATTGTCTGTAAATCTGAGCTCAGGATTGGTCAGTTTTTGTGGGCAAAACCCAGTCTGTTTCTGACTGCTGTCCCTGTATGACCTCTGTTCCACCAGTGTGGCAGAAGGCCCCTGCTGGCATGGCAGTGCCATGCTTGTTTACATGCAGTCCTTTGGTTGGTGCAGCTCCTGTTGCCACTCTCTGGGTAATGCCTAATGGTGCTGCCCTCTTGCCAGTCCTGGTACTGAGAACCAACTACTGTGCGGCTTAGCAGCATTGAAGACACTGAGGCTGCCTATCCTGAAGAAACAGCTGCTTCCTGCATGATCCCATTTGCTGCAAGTCCTTGGATCAGTGGACTGGGAGGGGTCGACAGATGCCTCAGTTCAGGGTGGGGCCCAATCAAGCTCATATGGTAGGACACAGTCTTTTGGGGGGTACATTGGGGATCACCTCTAGTGGGTAAAAAGTAAGTTCATATGACATACCAATCCAGTAACTGTCCTCTCCTGTGAGACTGCCAGTGAGGGTGCTAATGTCAGTTTTTAAAGGGAGTTTTGTGGGGGCATGGCCTGGCTTAGCTCAAGATGGCAGCTTAATTCCTCAGCTCTCCAAGGGCATCCAGCTATCTGTCTTCATCTACAGCCGTCCAGGACAATAATGCAAGTCAACAGCTAGATTCAGCAAGTCAGAGTTTGTAACTACAGCTTTGGTGGGTCATTTTCACTTTTCCCTCAAGATTTGGATGCTTTTTTTTTCATTCTACTCTTGTCTATCTGACCGGGGGCCTACCGACATGGCTGAGCAAGAGATGCACCTATCCTCACTTTCAAGAGTGGAAGCTATGTTCCAGAAATTAATTTCTGAAATGAAAGACTTAAAAACAACCTCTCAGCAAAATACAGCTAATTTACTAACCTTGGACACACCCTAATAAGCACCGAAAATAAAGCCAGACAAAATGAATCCTCAGTTCAGGATCTCAGAGCTACTATAAGGGAACAGGACAGAACTATCAAATCACTCCAAACTAAAATAGAGGACATTGAAAATAGAAGCCACAGGAAAAAAATGTAAGATTTTTTGGCTTCCCTGAGGATTCAGAACTTGGAGCCACAACAGCCTTACTCCTGCATGTTTTGCCCACTGTGCTGTGTCTACCATCCGATCTAAATATAACTATAGAGTGTTCTCATCGCTCATTAGGCCCCAGGCCAAATCCAGATAAAAAACTGAGGCCAATAATTACATGGTTCCTTAACTACTCCCATACTGAGATTATTCTGCAAAAGGCAAGAGAGACTGGAATTCTGATGTGACAAGAATTTAGAATCTACATCTATCAAGATTACTCTAAAGAATTGTCTGCTAAAAGGTGTGCCTTTAATGCAAGCAAACAAGCATTACAGCAAAAAGGGATAAGGTTTGCTCTCCGGTATCCCACTGCGATGAGGCTTTACCTGGGCAATTCATTTAGGGATTTTAACACTCCCAAAACTCTGTCTGCCTTCATCGAAACTTTACCAGTACAGAAAAGTGTACCTTGCACTCCCGTTACAACTCACTCGGACCCTCCTGCTGTTTTAATCACTTGCAAGGTTGCTGCTGCTTGGGACATTAGAAATTCACCCCTCCGGCCTGTACAGATGTGGAAATCCCTTGACTGGATAACTCACTCCCCAGACAACCAGTTTGTATCCAAGAAAAACAAAGCTCCAGTATCAAATCTGCCAGGACTGCTTGTTGTGATGACTTGATCCCACATAAAACCATCACAGTCTCTAAAAAAGGCTCCTACCTGTCCTTACCGCTCCCTCTGACCAACATGTTAGAACCATTGCAGATTCTGCCTTGTCTTCACAAGATCTTTCCCAGCTGGATGCAGAAACTTTGCAGCATATCCCTAACATTTCGGAAACCGGACCAATTGCTGCCAACTCCTCAAGAGTAGAAATTACCTCCAGTTCCTCTCTTAAACCGTGTGAACCACTGAAGAAAAAAAGGAAAGGCAAGAGCAAAAACAAATCTCATCTCCTGTCTTCTGACACCCGCAAGGCGAGTGTGACATGACTCTTACCATTTTAGAGATACTCTTGATCTTAACTCGCAGCTCTGTGACCTACTTGTTTTTCAGGCTACATCTATCAATTGCAATAGACCTGCCTGAATATTGGTGCGGCTTCTCATGGCAGATCTGCATTCACTCATAGCAGGTACTTAACTGTCAAAGTCGTACATTGCGGTTGGCATATTTCCAGCCAACTGCTCCTTTCTTTAACTTCAGTCTTTAAATCTAGTGCTCACTAACTTACACAGCAATAATTATGTAGACAGGGTGTTAATTAAGTTAAGGGTGGCTTTAAATTGATAAATGTTAATTGTTACTTATTTGGCCAGTTTTCTATTATGGGAAATCTTTCACAATTGCAACAGGCACTCTTATGCATTCAAGTGTTTTTTCTTTGAAACCCTTTTAGTTTTTTTTATGCTGTATAAAAATGAAGACACAAGTTATGACAACGTATCTGCTTCTACATAAGCTTGATTTTCTCCTCCATAAAACTTATTTTCTGCTTAGCCACTCTCACTACCCCTTATAATATTTTCTACCTGTTTTTCCCCCCCTCCTTTTTGTCTGTGTCCCTCTATTATGATAGTTCTGCTACCTAGGACAGGCCATTTTCGAGACCCATGGTGCAAATACACATTACATAACTTAGATATTATACCCTTATGGCGTTCTTCACAGCAAACTAAGGCATATGCTTGAAGCCGGATATAACCGTTTCTCAATAAATTTGCTACTACCCTGTCTGGGGTGACTCACTCAGTCTAGTTCCTAGGTTCAGTCAGTCCCTCAGGACCTATCAAAGGAGGCTATTGTCAGGCATATGGACAATTGTTTTTTAAACTCCTTGGGGTATTGAACTATCTCTTACATGACACCACCATTTTTGAAGCTTGTGTGCTACCATTAACAGACATATAACTATCCTACATACAAAAGAATACACCCACACTGTGTTTGTCTTTTTAATCAATTGTATATGTGGGTCACGACTTTATTAAAGAGTGTTCTGCTGCTTACACTTTACTTTTACTTATCTTTAATGTGTGTGCCCTTGACTTAATTACCATCCGGACCTGCTTATTTAGATACAATTGCAACTGCTTATATATATTTATACAGGCCCTATCTTTTCAAGGGAGCAATCCAGCTTTGTTGGCATTCTTTTCTTACTCATCAGCTTTGTTATATGTTGTCCTGGATGCTGCTGCAACCAGTCTTTATGACAAAATATATTGATTTCCTTCTTTTCCAGATAAAACAGAAATTCTGGTCTCCCCTTGGAAATCATATTTGCATTTAATCTTGGTCAATTTTGTGTTAATGCTTTCATTACATGTATAGTTCAGTGTTATTATCTGACTATCTTAGCTTCATACACATTAGTGGTACCACCACGTGGATTCGGTGTTCTTTAATTACTGCATGTCCAATTGCTTTATGAGAGAATCTGCATACTCCTCTACTGACTCCTATCTCATACCGCAATATAAAGTGCTCTAATGTTATATAGATAGAATGTTATTACATGCAGTAAGTGTTGGTTGATATGTTCACTATTTTTGATCTTTTATTACCTGCTAAAGAGATGCATCAATTATAGGTGTTGTAAAACTATCTCTTTGCATTTTACAATGCCTTTTTGGTCCTGCACACAACCCCATATCCATTGTTATGCTTTCAACAGGCTATCTAATCCGGTTAGCCTCTCAGTGTCCCATGCCATGGCCTTTTTTGAGTCCTTTTCACCAGACTATCTGTACCTTACCTTTATATAAATATTACTGATCTACAACTATACTCATGGAATGTTAAGGGACTCAACTCTCCTTGTAAATGCAAATTCTTTCTCACCTTAAGAAACATAAGGCAAGGGTAACAAAGCTTTTGGCGTGGTATACTGATAGGCTTAAGCGGGATTGAGTTGGTCATATATTTGCTTCTTCTTATACTTCTAAAAAAAGAGGTGTGGCAATACTGATCCATGAGAAACTTAAATGGACACAAATTAAAACAATAACTGATACTGAAGGTAGATGGGTGATTGTTAGACTTAACACACCTTCTGGCCCTTTAACATTGGTTAACATATATGCCCCTAACTCTGACTCGCCCGAATTCTTTAACAATCTGGCTCAACAAATTCTGTCTAATAATACAGATAATGCACCTATACTGATGGGTGGGGATCTAAACCTTGCATTAGACGCACACTTAGGCAGAAGTAACATTTCTTTAGATGTCCACCCTAGAAGTATCAGTGCTTTATCTCTACTTATGAAGGATTTTGGTCTCACAGAACTCTGGAGGCTTTTTCATCCCAGAGATAGGGAATATACCTTCTACTCAACACTTTATAAGTCCTACAGTAGAATAGACTACTGGTTTGCATCCCACTATATCATAGATAAAGTAATTGAAGTCTCCATTCTCCCTGTGGTCTTTTCAGACCATTCTCTGGTTTGTATTCACCTACTCTGGGGTCCACCGTTAGCTAAATCTCCCATATGGCATCTAGATCCCCTATTAACTAAAGACCCAGAATTTATCTCATGGGTTAAAATCCAAATCCAAGAATTTCTCTCTTTTAACAAACCTTCAGATACTTCTATGAGCACACTATGGGAAGCTCTAAAAGTAACCATTCGAGGCAAAATTATAAGCTTTGCAGCTCATCGTAGGAAGGCGAGAAAACAACAACTAGATACCATGGAGAAACAACTAGAAGAGAAAGAAGCCCTTTATTACCACTCTCCAAAACTTGATCCTAACTCACCCCTCCACTTAGAAATATTGAATCTCAAAATTAAGATTAACGAGCTTCTAACTCGGAAAACAGAACTTGCACTATTTAAACTCAAACACAAATACTGGGAGCAGGGTGATAAATGTGGCAAACTACTTGCCTACCAACTTAAAAATCAACAGGCAGATAGGCACATTGTGGGTATTAAAGACCAATTAGGTCAACTCCACACTGACGGTCTCTCTATTAACCAGAATATGATGTCTTTTTATACACAATTATATACTCAACCTAAGTCTGTCCCTAACTCTCATATTCAACACCTTTTAAATAAAACACATCTCCCCCATCTCTCCGATCAAGATAAAAAAGACTTAGAATCCCCATTTACTATGCAAGAAGTCCGAAATGCTCTCTCCTCCCTAAAATCTGGTAAAGCTCCAGGTGGAAATGGTCTCCCGCTCGACTTTTATAAAGCACTTCCTGTTACCTTATGTCCTTTGCTCTTTAAAGTCCTTCAGGAAGCCAACCAAATTGGCAGACTCCCCCCTCGATGTCAGAAGCCATTATAACTGTAATACCAAAAAAAAGATAAAGACCCCTCCCTCCCATCTAGCTACAGACCAATATCTCTCTTAAATACTGATGGGAAAATGTTTGCAAAACACTTAAACTCCCAGCTGGAACCACTTACTTCTGAATTAGCTCATAAATCCCAAGTGGGCTTTATTAAGGGAAGAACTGGCTCTGATCATTGATGCTCATTATTTAATCTAATATTTAAGGCTAAATCTTTAAAAACACCCACTGCTGCTATAGCTATCAATTTCGAAAAGGCCTTTGATTCCCTAAATTGGAATTATTTATGCTGTACCAGACTTTAAATTATTTTGGCTTTACCAGCACATTTTGTTCCTGGATTAAATTATTATATACATCTCCCTCGGCTAGAGTAGTAACTAAATCTACACTTTCTTCTTTTCCGCTGGCTAGAGGTACCAGACAAGGTTGCCCGTTATCACCCTCCCTTTTCATCCTTGCAATAGAACCCTTTTCTGCCCACCTCCATTAATCTAGCAATATTAAAGGGATCCCCATCAGTAGCCATCATTTCACCTCATTATCGTATGCAGATGATCTTTTAATTCTTCTAGAAAATCTCGAAGAAGCAGGGCAACCGCTAATAAACCTACTTAACGAATTCACTACAGTCTCAGACTAGTCCTTAAACTTCAACAAAACTGAAACATTACCCCTAAATACTCTTTGTAAGCCACGTAAGAATAATTCTTTGGGCTTTCGATGGGCCCCCGAGAACCTGACATATCTTGGAATCAAAATTGTTCCGAATTTAGAGAAAACATGGGAAGTTAATTTTAATCCTTTATTATCCAATATTAGAACCATTTTGGACCGGTGGAAATAACTCAGTTTGTCTTTCACGGGGAAAATAGCAGCTATAAAAATTTCCATAGCACCAAAAATATTTTATCTTTTCGCTAACATCCCTTTAATTCTCCCTATCAGTTTCTTAAATAAACTTGATGAACTTATTGGATATTTCATATGGCAGGGGAAACCTTCAAGGTTCAGTCGTACCAAACTGCATCTACATTAGTTTAAAGGGGCTTTGGATTGTCCTGGTTTAAAGCTTACCTATGGGCCTTCCATGCATCTCAAACCACCAAATGGTTCAGTAAACCTACACCCCAAACTCCACTATAGGTAAAAATGGAATCCTTACACAACATAGGTAATTGTCGCACAACCTTTAGGTACAACTCCCCTCCTCCCATTCTAAGATTTCATCCCACGATTTCCTCTTCTGTCTACTACTGGAAACAAATCCATAAATAGCTAAAATTTAACCCAACCCCTTCCCTGTCTTTTATGCTCCTATTTGGGGTAATCAAAACATCTCCCTGGAGAAGCATCCTATCTTTTGTCGCTCATGGCATTACACTGGTGTATCCTTCCTAGGAGATATTCTGGTTAAAAACACTCCCATCCTAAAACCTTTCAATGAACTTTGTATTCAAAGGGGCCTTCCAAAACAAAACTTTTGGAAATACCTCCAATTACACACTGCATGCAACACCTTTTTTTAACATTTACATATACATGATATATATGATCAACATATTAGCTTATGGATCAGTTCTAACTCTAATTTGGCTAGTATTATTCATAAAGATATCAGAAATACTTTACCGGACCAATCCTTAAAGGCAACCTGCAGACTAATTGTAGCAGCTCGCTCCTGTCCCACATACCTTTCTACGGTGCAGTGGGAGTCCGGAGCTCATCATCGTAGCAGCCCCGGACTCCCGCAGCGCTGTAGAAAGGTATGTGGGACAGAAGTGGGCTGCTACGATTAGTTTGCAGGTCACCTTTAAAAGCCAGAACAAAATGTAGCCAACTTCTGAACCATGATATATCTAACTCACAATGGCATAAGTGTTGGCTCCTTGTTCACAGAACTTTCAAAGATACTCGTAATTCTCTAATTCAGACCAAAATTCTTCACCTTTGGTACAGAACATCTTCTGTTTTACACCGTACAAGCTTGCTTAACTCTAACGGAAATGTACTCCATATATTATGAGACTGTGATCCCATTCTCAAGCTTTGGTCTAAGGTTCAACAATTTGCATCTAAAGTGGTTGGTCGTAATGTTACTTTTGACACTAAATTTTCCCTACTTGGAATTCCCTCTTCCTCTAATGTTTCTCTCTCTCAGGCTCAAAATAAGTGGTTTAACTTACTTTTTTTGCAGGTTAAACAACTCATACTAATGTCTTGGAGAACTACAGATATCCCCACTTTCTCTGATATCCTTAAAAATCTCTCCCAGTGTGCTTCTTTGGAACGTATCACCTATGCCACACATAACTGACTTAATGAATATGGTAAATGTTGCAGGACTATCTTAACTACCTTCACAATGCATATACATAATGGAAAATGAAAGAAACACCTTTTGATACTTATAACAAATTTCTCTATTATGACTATCCTTTAGAAATGATGCTGTCTCTCTTTACTTAGAAACCTTTTCTTTAATTTTAGGCACCGTTTGTGTCTTTTATACAACTGTTATTCTTTTTGGTAGAAATTTAAGTTGTACTTCCTTAAGCCTCAGTCAGCAAGTAGACAATTCATATTATCCATTTGCATCACATGCAGACTTATACTTAATACTGTAATTCTCTCTTATTAGGACATAATTTTGATGTATCGAAAGTCATGACTATTTAGCTGAGAGAAGTATAATTGATTGATTTTCTTTAGCCAGATTTTGTTAAGGAAGACTATAAACTTATTTGTCTGTAGTACTCTGTTATTAATATACTTGCTGTGTCTTATATATTGTATCAATATGTCTGTATTAGGAAGGCTGTATCTTTAAAAAATCTTTGAATAAACAGATAAAGTCAAAGAAAAGGAGCTTTGTGATGTGGACATGCTGTGCTGCACAGTCATCATAAAAATGATCCCTTTTTGCTATACCAAACTGGGTCCATTTTGAGACAGTGACCTAGAGATAAAAGGCTCCATAACCCTCCCATGGTCACTCCACGGAGTCATCCAGTCCCCTTGAATGTTGTCTGATTCTATCAGATCCTTTGGATGCAGTTATACTGTGAATGTGTAAACTGTTTCATGGACACAGTCTTTAGTTTCACTGTCAGAGGCTGTGGGGCTATACTGTGCAGTAACTTGTCAGAAACTGCTGCGTGTGGTACGTCCGGAGGGATTTACCCCTGCCTCCCATCTCTCTGGTGGGCATCATATTGCGCTAACAATCTGCTGAGCTCTGACCTGAGCTGATGTGCTCCAAGCCATGGCCTCCTAGCGGGTCCAGTCAGTGACAGAGGTCAGCACCAATAGCTGAAAGAATAGCAATTTTATGGCTGACACAGCTGTTCTTTTTCTTCACTCCTGATACGTTTGATAAGGAGTGCAGTTGCCAGTCAGCAGAGCCAATTAATTACACTTAACTGGCCCAGTAACAAGCAGAACTGACAGTCACAGCTGCAGAGAGGGATTTTAGATTTCAACCATAACAGTGTTTTTGATGTAAATTTTATTTTTTGCCTAAGAGCTCTTCCATACTGACACGATAGCACACTGGCCTGACCTACACAGTGGCAAGAAGGGAGGACCCAAATTGGTGTTGCCATTCAGAAGGGCATAAGTTTTGAAAAATTCTGAGGGAATGATGGAAGTGACAGGGTGGTTGAGAGAGAAGTCCAGATGTGAACAATCCAAAAACAGTTGTAACCGGGTTGCCGTGTAACATACGGTTACTACCCCTGTCTTGAGGACTCATCAAGGTGGAGGGGACTGGGTTCTGTTTCTGGTGGAAAATGGGGGTTCTTTCCTAGAGATAAAATAAAAAGCACAGTGCCTTCACCCAGAGTAAATTAATAGTGGGCCAGTTGTTGGTGTGCTACAACCCCCTGGGATGCTGTACCTACCCACCTCCCCTCACAGTCATCCCACATGTGGAATACCACTTTAAACTGTAATGCTGTAAAACACATGCAATTAAAGACTATAGCTAATAATATGCTCACAGACAGTTTTAAACAACAACAAGAGATAGTTTATTAAAAGGGAAAGGGGAATGGGAGTGCAGAAAATAAATGGCAATTTGAGTGTTTGATAAATTAGTAAAATTCTAAACAACAACATTAACAACTACTGTGCCTACCTCCAAACAGCAGCACAACATTACCAATTGACACAGCTCTGAGCTCCCCACTGGTACCAGTGTCCCCTATAGTTAGTCTGCGTATCCAGGTAGAGTGGCAGGCCTGTAGATTGCTGCAGGATGGCCGGCAAAGATGAATTTTGAAACCAAATACAGTTGGCGGGCAAACTGTATACAAATCTCCAGACAGGGCAGGCCTTGTGATTACTCACAGTTTTGCAGTTCAGTCTCACAGGGTCTGGTGAAGATGGCAGTGCAGCTGATTGAGCAGGGTCTCAAACTGTACAACAGGGTGGCAGTTGTCTTGGCTGGAGTAGGGTCTGGCAGCTTGCCACCTTCAGGGCTGTTGCAGGCTCTAGCAACTTGTCACTTTATAGACTGTTTCTCTGTGGATGCTGAATCAGGCCAGTACTGGTGACCAGGATGACAAAATCATCCAACACATCAAGCCATATAATTCCATGGGGAAGATGATGAGTACTGTCTAGCGATGACAATACCTGGCTCATACCCCAGACCATCCTAATTGGCGTGGAGTCTTTCCTGGAGCTAAGGGTTCACTCTCTCTCTCTCTTTCTCTTTGCAGGCAGCAGACTTTAAGGCCTCTGGAAACAACCAGCTTGACCCCTCCCAAGGCTGGAGGGGCAAACAGTGTTTCAAGTGGTCTCCAAACTGCAGGTTCAAACCACAAACAACTTCTTCACTTCAAACTGGATTTCCCAGACTATGGGAATCTTCCACAGATGTCTCGGGTATCCTCTTACTTAATCCAGACAACCTTCAGGCATTTGGCAGGATACAGTCCACCCTCCTCACAGGCTCAGGGCTTTTTTCAGATACTGCAGGATTTTAGTTGCAAATGCTCCTCAGACACACACTCTGGCTGTCCAGGTGATAGAGAGCTTTAGGTGAGTCTCCTGGTGTTTGACTGTGGAAGCCTTAGTCAGACTTCAAAACTTTTTTCTCCAACGTAGTCTAAGCCCTCCTGTCTCACTGAGAGCTTCAGCCAGACTGCCTCAAGCAGAGTCTGTCCCTCAGGTCTGAGGAGAGAATGGCAGCTTCTGATTGGTTCAACACAGCTGTCCATCTGCAAAATTAATATGTATAAGATCCACTCAATGCCTGATTCGATGACTATTTAGGCACCAAGACATTGTCCATACCCCATATGCAGGAGCCATTGCTACAGTCCTTAGGGCTCCTTGAATCCTGATTGGCCACTTGAAGGTCAAAGGTGGCAAATGTGGCTGCAGTCCAGACAGTTTATGCAGAGTTCCAACATTTAGTGTCTTTTTTTTCTGTAAGTACTTTTTCGCTTTTGTAGGTTTTCTCCCCAGTCCCAATCCCACTCATTTCTGACGTGATGCACACGTCTGGAGACACACACATGTCACGTCCTACAGGATGCCCTACACTACCAGCCACCCGTTACTGCCTGCGCCTGCCACCGGACCGCCATCCGGTGAAGGCGGGACTATGGGTAGGTGACCCACCCACCAGGAAGAGGAGAGCCAATGCTCGATCCTGCTCCTGCCCTCCCGTTCCGGCACCCCAATGACCGAGTCCATTCCCAAACCTGGGTCACTGGCATGGCATGAGGTGTGGCATCCAGCGCCTCAACCCTCAGTGCCACTGGGCCAGCACATTCAATGTCTTTTGCAGGGAAACAGCATTGTTTTAAATTTAAATGCTCCCATGGTCCATTAGCTGCCCCATGCTATATTGTCCAGAGAGTGAATGCTTGCAGAGGCTCTCCCTGCCTGTCACAAGCACTGTAGGGCTGTCCCCTAGGCAACAGACTGGGTTATTATTTACATAGCAGTCTCGGCTGCTCTTAAAGGTATAGCACTTAAAAACCCTTTTTGCAGGGTTCATTTCTTTATTTTTCCTTTGCGCCTCCAGTGTGCCTCTGGGCCCCCAAATATGTTATTGGAGTCCTGGGGTTGAAGCATATGAGGGAAGCTTTCCAGAACCACCAGAGTGGCTTTGGTCACTTAAGCACTGTAGCACTAACAGGGAGTGTGGCTGACTGCTGCAGCTCGCACATTCGAGCAGGCACCAGCTTGAACATGTGCACACTAGCTGTGTGGTGCTCTCAGCTTTGCACCACTGAACTGGTGGTTTAACTTTTAAACAGAGCTCCTCCTGTCCCCCACAGAAATACAGAGGCTCAGGGGCCAGCAGACGCACTAAGAGGCATCAAAACAGACTGGGACAAGCAGTCAGGCGGCAATCATAAGTCCCACCCATGGGGGTTGGGGTTACACATTTATATTCATTCAGTGCTTCCCACTTCTACTGTACTCATACTGTGAGAGGTAGTTCACCTCCCCACCCATATTATGCACACCCCTAACCCCTACCGTCTTCCCCCCTCCCAACTTCTCTGTTCATTTCTCCTTCTCTCCAGTCACTGCTCCGTCTGCCTTTCTCTCACTTAATCTAGCTGAGAGTAACAGTCCTGTGGGCAAGAACCCTAAACTCTGAGCTGGTCTAGTGGCGTTGAGGGATGAGGCACTGGACGGCACACCTCATGCCATGCTGGTGACCCAAGTTTGGGAACAGACTCAGGCTGTCGGGGTTGGCAGGGGAGAGAAGGGACCAAGTGTCTGGAGGACTGCTCTCCCTTCCCGGGGAGGGTTCCAGGGCTTGTGCCACTCTTGAGCGGCCTCTGATGGCAGTTGGGGGCAGTGCAAGAACATGCGGCACAAGTGAAAGTGGGGGTAGAACTGCAGCGGATGTTGGCATGTTGTGCCATGGATGTCACTGCACATCCGAGCTCCAGGAGCAACAACAACAAGGAAAAATTCCCTCCCACTGACAGGCGAAGGCAGGCCCAGTGGTTGAGGGCCCCATGTCCAATGCCGGTCGTCAAGGCATCCGACCTGGTTCCTCCTCCTGGGGCGAGCCTGCCAGCACTATAGTTAGAGCGCCGGTAGGAGTGGCAGTTGTTCCTTGGGGGACTCAGAGCCAAAGGGTTAAGGTGAGCCTACAGGAGGAGGTGTCTCCCAACAAGGAGAGGATTGTCGGAGCTTCAGGCAGATGGGCAGAGTCAGCAATCGAGAGACCTCGCTGGAGAGAGGTTAGTGACAGGGGTGCATAAAAAGAATAAAAAAAAAAAAAAAAAAAAAACCCTAAACTCCTCTGCCTTACTGTTCGTGCAGTTGGAGCCTCAGTCTTTTCCATTCTTAATGTTCCTTCTTCACTAGACAGGTTCCTGGTGCCTGGAATCACGCTAAGGCTCTCCCACTTCACAAAGGTGGGGACCCCACCATTCCAGGTTACTACTAGCCTATCTCCTCCACAAGTAATCACAAAAGGAGAAGAAGGATGGGGGTAAGGAGGAAGGACACAGGGGGAAGTGGAACACCAGACGAGCAGGAAGAAACACAAAAACAGAAGGTCTCAGGGACACATGTCTGAGTGAAACCAGACATCAGAGGGGAAGCACCTGGCATGGAAGATGATGCGTGCTAATGTCAGGATCCAGGGTAATAAGATGACCTTTAGGCAATAATAGCTGAGGTACAATTGGACATGATGGCTGTGACAAAAATGTGGGCAATGCAGCACCATGAGTGGGGAATGAGAGTACTGGGGTACACAACATTCAGGAGAGATAAGAAAAGGGGGGCGGCTAGTGATATTACTCATTAAGGAGGAAATCTTAACCTCAGAAATCCAGAAAGCAGGCAAAGTCAAGGGGACGAAAATAGTATGGGTGCAGGTAATTGCGGGGGAAGGGAGAGTGATTAGGGTTTGGGTGGTGTACATGTTTCCAGCATAGACAGAAGTAACAGACAAAGACATAGAAGAAGCAACCAACAGGATGGCAGGACTGGGAGAGGTGTTGATATGAGGGATTTCAATTTGCCTGATGTAACCTGGAGCATTCCAATTGCAGTAAGCACTAAGAGCCAGGCCTTTTGTGCAGAAGATGCAAGAGGCATTTCTGAGCCAGAGGGTCCTGGAACCCACTGGGGAAGGGAGCCATACTGGACCTAGTCCTGACAAACAGGGACTGCATGGGGGAAGTCAGGATGAGGGAACTACTGGAATTACAGAAACATGTGGGTTCAGGTCAAGCAAAACACTGATAGGGTACACCCCAGGACTAAGGTCCTAGACTTCTGAAGGCACATTTTGTGAGGATGAGGGTGCTGTTGAGGAAAAATTTGCAAGATGTGATGGTAGTAGGAGGAGGACTAGCCAACAATTAGAATCTGTTTGGAATGGGGTGCCAGAGTTAACAGGCTGCACTCAAAGATGGTAGGGAAGGGGGGAAGGGAAGAACCTATTGTGGTTTCAAAAGGGTGGCAGAGGAAGTGAGGGAAAAATTAGAGGTATACACCAGATACTAAATAAGACAGACAGAAGAAGACTTGAGGGTATATCATAAAAGATGAGGATAGCAAACAGGGTAGTAAGAGAGGCAAAAGCAGAGGAACAGCTGAAGCTAACAGAGGGAATAAGGAGGGTGAAAAAGTGCCCCTTCCCTGTATACAAGAGCAGCTCAAAACCAAGGAAGGAGTGGTCAGACTAAAGAAGGGCAAGGGATGGGTGGAGAATTAAAATGGTAAGGCAAATGTACTGAATGATCATTATTGTTTGGTGTTCACGGTCACAGGCAAGAGTCCTCTGCCAGATTGCAGCATAAGAGTCAACGGCGGAACATTAACAGGTGTCAACATGAGTCCCATCACAGAGAAGAGAGTGCTGAAGGGCCAACAGGCTTGCCACTGCAAGCAAGACTAGGAGATCAGGCTGTGCCTGGCCCAGCATGGCACAAGAGCACGGGTGCTGCCTGGCAGAGGGGCTAAAGAAGGAATATACCCTTCTGATCACACAGTCACAGAGAACACGAGGTACAGATACCTCAATGGTCTGCCCAAGCTCTGTGACTCTATGGGAATCAGAGTCAGCACCTTTAATGGGGTCACAGAAAACAGTGACTTACCATACAAGCTGGATTGGTCCCTTGTCCCCTGGAGTGCTGAACCTCAGCATCAGCTATCCTGATCTTCCACCAGTCATACAGAAAGTCTTCTTGCTTTACACCAGAGTCCCTAGCCAGTACTGACCACCTGCCATACTCTCTGCTACACAGGAAAACAGGATGGATTGGTTGGATGCCATCAAGAGACCCTCCTTGAAGGCAAGTCACCAACAGGCCCCCGAGCCTCCAAAGACCTGTACTGGAGGGGACCAGTGCCACCCAGACCTAGGGACTCTGTCACTATCACTGGGCCCGCAGACCCTCTCTGGTCGGTTGTAGCCAGAGAAGCACACCCTGATGTGCTAAAGCTGGAGCTGCCACACAGGCACCCTGAAGTAGGATGCACAACAAGAACTGGTACTCTTTTAGCAGGCTAGAGCCCCTATTTGTGCACCCCTAGCGAGCAAGAAACGTTGCCCGGGAACATTCCCAGCCAACTGCAATTTCAGGTGCAGGGCTAGCACCTAGGCTGACCGTCCTAAGGAGACCATATTGCATAAACAGGAAACAGGCTACCCATTGTTAACAAACATTTGTTAGTGCCGAATGTTTTGCTGGCGTTGGCATTGGTAGTGCAGGAGTTAGAGAGATGCATAATAGAAATGGCAGTGAAGTATGGAACTGATGTCAACCCCACCCCACCCTGCAGAGAGTGACAGGCATTGAGGTATGTCTTTGGGTTGTCAGCCATAACGCTCATGCCATTTCACCTCACCCTACTCTGCAGACTTGACAGTGTCACAAGCAGCCTTAAATATCGGCCTTTTGCGCTTACACCATTCCATAAGGGAAGTATGTTGAGATGGGTGCAGTATAGGAGAATAGGGTGAACTTTGGGGCCGAAGAGTCCAAGGCACACCTTGATGCCTGTCGGTGGGGGTGGGGGTGCAATGGCATGAGCATTACAGCTGACAATCCAAAGGCACTCCCCTGACGCCTGTTAGTTTGTACAGGGTGGGACGTTACGGTTAGAAACCCTAATGCCCCTGGTGTTTGCTGGTATTTGCACTCCAAATTTTCAACATGCCCTTTTTGTGACCCCCCACCTCATGAAAACATTTGAGATCTCTTCTCATGAACAGTGGCACTGTGAGTTTGCCAGTGTGTCCCGAACTTTGAGTTCCCACAGTGACCATGCCATTGTGTGCCAGATGTACAAAAACACAAATCAGGCAGATTGTGAAGAATGACAGCTGCACCATTCATAGGGAGGTGTGAAGAGATGGCAATGTTGAAAATCGGTAGTGAAAATATTAAAAATGCTAGAACTTCTGAGTGTATGTGGAAACTGCGCAATGCGTGCGTGTAACAGTCATTTACTGGAATTATTTTGCCAAATTTTCAACATAGGCATTTTGTGACCTCTGCTCATGAAAACTGTCAGTATGATTTTCTTAATCTGTCCCGAACATTGATTTGATTTCCCACAGCTACCGTGCTATTCTGCACCAGATGTGTAAATGCATATTTCGGGCAGGATGTAAAAAATCACAGCTGCACTGTTCATAAAGAGGTCTGAAAAAATGCTAATGCTGGAAATATGGAGTGAAAGTACTACAAATTTCATGGGTTAATAGGGTGCGGAACTGCACAATGCACGCTCAGGTTATTTTGGCGGACGCTGTCATCAAATTTTGAACACAGGCATTTTAAGACCTCTGCTCATGAACAGAGTCACTGTGATTTTACATATGAACAATCATACAAACATACGAATCGTTGCTAGGCAGAACCGACTTCAGTCGGTCTATCTAAATCTAGCTCAAGTGTGCAGCTAGCACCAGATTGCAGCTGCTCCAGCCTCCTCCCCTCAGTTCCTCCCCATTTGTCCCAGCCCCTGCCCCCCGGACTCTTCCTCTCTGCTATCCCAGTCCTTCTTAAAGATATTGACTGTCCCACATATTACCACCCGCCTGGCAGTGCATTCCAACTAGACACCACCCTCTCAGTGAAGTAGTGCCTCATTTCCCTCTAGAAACGTCCCCCTTCCAACCTTAGTCCATGCCCCCTCGTCTCTCTTCCACTCCTCACTTTAAACACCCCCTCAGTGCTAGGTTTATTTACCCCCCTCAGGTATTTAAATGCTTCAATCATATCCCTCCATCCCTCCTCTCCTCTCCTCTCCTCTAGTGTGTACATGTTCAGCTTGTTCAGTCTAACTTCATATTCCTTTCCTTCCATCCCCTTTAACATTTTTATTGCCTCCTTTGCACCCCCTCCAGTAACTTTATATCTCTCCTCAGGTATGGCCTTCAGTATTGCACACAGTACTCCAGGTGCAGTCTGACCAATGATCTGTAGAGAGATAGGATCACATCCCTGTGTCTGGATGAGAACCACCTTGCGATGCACCCCAGCATCCTGTTTGCCTTCCCTGCTGCTCTCCTACACTGGGCTGAGTTGTTCATGCTCCCAGTTACCAAACCTACTGGTTGGAGGGGTGAGGTTTTGTGATCCTCAACCTCACCCCTCCAACCAGTAGTCCCTCTTCTGGTTCTTAAGCCTGAAGTGCATCACTTTATGCTTGTTTTGCACTGAATCCTAGCTGCCACTCCACCGACCATGTCTCTACTTTGGTTAGGTCCCCCTGCAGTTTTTCCCATCCATCCTCTTTGTCCACCACTGCCCCCAATTTGGTATCATCTGTGAACAGACTAACCCTGCTCCCCACTTCATGTGCTATATCAGAGATAAAGAGCCCAAATAACACCAGGCCCAGCACTGACTCCTGCTGCACCCTTACTTGTCATCTGCTGTGGGTGCCGAGAACTCCCCACCACCACCACCCTCTGTACCTCCCTGTAACCAGGTCTCTTCCATTTAGTCAGCTTTTTTCCCACCTCCACTGCCGTCACCTTCCCCCCAGTCTCCCATGAGGCACTGTATCAAAGGCCTTACTGAAGTCCAAGTACAGGACATGTACCGCATGGTCCCTGTCCAACTCCCTTGTCACCCAGTCATAATACTCTATTAGGGTGGTTTGAGAAGACCTCCCTGAGACAAAATCCGTGTTGCCGCCAATCTTGGAGGCCATTACTCTCTAGGAATGCCGTCAGCCTCTGCTTCAGTATCGCCTCCATAAGCTTACCCACTATGGACGTGAGACTGACCATCCAGTGATTTCCTGGCTCCTACCTAGGCCCACTCTTGTGTATGGGCACTACATGGGCCACCCTCCACTCCTGGAGCACACACCCCATTTCCAGGGAGGTGTCAAACAGATCTGCCAGTGGCTCAGCCAACAGCTCCTCCATCTCCCTTGGCACCCTGGGGTAGATACCATCGGGACCTGGTGCCTTGTCCACCCTTACTGCCCTCAGCCCCTCTAGCACCCTAGTCCCTGTGATCACTTTGTCCATCACATGTCCCCCCCCCCCACCTTTCCCATCCTCCCAGCCCATGCTGATAGTGGACCATCCCTCTCCCTAGTGAAAATGGAGCAGAAGTACTCATTTAGATTTTCCGCTTGTTCCTCACCCTTTTCCACCCAATCTGCTCCCCACTTTATCCTCACAATATGTTCCTTGCACTTCCACTTTTCCCTGACATACCTTAAAAAGTCCTTTTCCCCTCCCTTTATGCCTTGTGCTAACCTTAATTGCCTGGAGGCCTTAGCTTTTTTCACCCTCCTGGCCACCTCCCTTGACCAACTCCCATAAGCCTCCTTATCCTCTCCCTTCCCTGTTCTCCTGTACTTCCAGTATGCAGCCCTCTATGCCCTTAGCCCTTGCAGCACTTCTTTGTTCCGCTAGCATGGTTTCTTGGTTCTGCTCTTCTTACTCCTGGCCCTGGTGCAGGCTACCGTGGCCTCTGTTAGCCCAGTCTTTATGACTCCCGACTTTTGTTCTGAATCCATCCCCGGCCTTTTATCCTGGAGTCTCCCTCATAGTATTGCTCCCATCCTCCCAAAGTCCACCCTACTAAAGTCCACCACCTTAGTGCCTGTGCCTCCTGTGTCCCTACCCAGATTGAGAACAAGACACTGTTTGGTGGTCGCTACCCACTAGTGGGTCCTCCACCCTTACCTCCCTCACCGCCTCCCCATTTGTCAGTACTAGGTCCAGAGTGCTACCAAGCCTTATAGGCCCACTTCCCAATTGCATCAGAAGGCCATCCTGGAATGTATCAATGAGCACCTGCTCCCTGGTACTGCTAGTGGCCGGGGTGCTCCAGTCAACCCCTGGTAGGTTAAAATCCCCCACTATCACCACACTCCCTCTTCTATAGACCCTCCTTATCTGCTCTGCCACCTCCCCATCCAGTTCCCCAGATTGGGCTGGTGGTCTGTACACCACTCCCAGCCTCAGCTTTCTGCCCTTGTAGTCCAGGACTTGCACCCAAAGAGCCTCTGTCCTCTCCTCTTCTCCCTCGTCTGTTATGCATTTGATCCCTTCCTTCACATAGAGTGCAAACCCCCTCTTCCAACCCCCCAGTCTCTGCTGTATATCCTGTATCCTGGGATTGCTGAGTCCCATTCTTGGTACTCTGTGGCAAAAGTCTCTGCCACTGCAGCAGTGTCCACCTTCCCCTCTGAAAGGAGTGCCTGAAGCTCTGCAATTTTGTTCCCCAGGCTTCTTGCATTGAGAGACACCACCTTCCACCTGTACCCCCACATTCTTCTCACTCTTCTCTTTGGCCTGTGTCCCTCCTCCTCCTGGTAGTCCGCACCCTTTCTCCTCATTATTCTTACTGGGTGGTGGTGCCTTCTGTATTACACTCAGACCGCTCTACCCACCCCCTCCCAGGGTTACTACTCCTCTGCCTTTACCTATGTCTGGGGGGGGGGGCTCATTAGGATCCCCTGTCCGGACCTTTCTACCAACCTGTCTTTTGGCTCCCCTCACTAGCTTAAATCCACCTTAGTAGAGATATACCCCTCTAACCCCACCTTTAACACTCCCGTCCCCTCCCTACTCAAGCATAGCCTGTCTTCTGTGTACAAGTCACTATTCCCCCAGACCCTAACGCAGTTAGTCACTAACCCATAATTTTTGGTGTGGCACCAATCCCTTAGCCACTCGTTGAGCTCCTCAATCCTACCCTTCCTCCCCATGCTTGCACATGGTACTGGGAGTACCTCTGAAAATGCCACTGACTCCCCCATGCTCTCACAATGCCTGCCCAACTCCTAGAATCTCTCCCTCACTACTTCCACAGTCTTCCCCGGCAAGTCATTTTACCCACATGCAACAATAAATGAGGTTTCTTCCTCCCCCCTCGCTGCACATTTGAGCAGTGCCTGCCCCTCCTGCAGTCAACCCGGGGATAGCTTCAACCCAAATACGGCTGTGCCTTTCCTCCCTTCTGCCCCATCTCACCCCTTTCATTATAGAATCTGACATTACCCTCCATCCTTTACCACCTTTCCTTCTAATGCCCCTTCCACCACCCCAGTATTCATTCTTCCCTGCCCCTTACCCCCGCCAGCTGCACCCTCTGTGACTTCTGTATCTGCACCCCCTACTTCTGCCTCACTCCTTTTCTCTGCTTTATTCCTCCCATCCCCCTTGAACCCTTTCCCAGCCTGACTACTTCCTACTGGGCTTCCCATGTTGACATCCCTTCCTCCCCTGCTAATTTCCAAACCCTCTCCTATCACCATTGTTGTCGATTTAGAGCCCCCATTCCCTTCGACCCCGATAGTGATGTCCCTCCCATCCTTCCCCTTCCTATAGCCTTCTCTCCTCCAGTCACCCCCTCCTTCCTTATTAGCCCCCTTCTACCCTTTCATCCTCACTATCTCTTCCCCTACCTGTTGCCATCCCTATCATGCCCCGTTGTCCTTTCACTTCTAGTATGTTCTGCTCCCCCATAGTAGAGGCTCGAATCTATTCCTAGTCGAAACCCCTCCCACACATCACTTCCCCAACGGTTCCCCCCTCCTACTTGTTCCTCCATGCCCCCCGGTCCCACCCCTGGTCCCTCCCACCCAGCCATCTGCTCTCTCCCTTGGTACTCTCATGGTTTCTTCCTCCCCATCAGGAGGCCCCTCCCTCACCTCGGCACCCACTCCCTTTCCTCTCTTTTCTGCTAGTGTCTCTGATACTGGGGTCAGTTTCAGTCCCTAGTTGTTCTTCCCCCGTCCCCGCTAGCCATCCCCTATTCCCCCCCCAGCCAGGATGCCTACCATACTCATCTGCCCTGCCACTTAGACTCCTCTCTAACCTTCACAGTTCCTCCATTAAACTAGCCAGTTGTCTACAGAGAATACACCCCCCACCATCCTCCAAGCCCACTCCAGGATCATGGCGCACCCACACCCTGTACACCCCACCACCCTTCCAAAGATGCCCACCCTACTGACACGCTGCACCTGCCCCATTTTGGCCCCCATCTAATGTTACAGGCTCTGACTCCTGGTTTCTGTACCCTACTACAATTGTTAGGGCCCTAGTAACTCAAATTCCTGTTTCCCCCCACATTAGTCTCCCTACTGCCCCCTTGCCGACCGGGTTAATTCAGTCTCAAATCTCATCCGTTAAATACTGTATTATTGTAGCAATTCTAAAGCCTCCTTGTCCATTTTTCACCCCTCAGCTACCATACTTTTTTGTTCTCAGCCCTCATAGTTTCACTTAGCCCAGTTAGAAATCATATTGCACTCCAAGTATTACTCAGCTCAGTTAGAGAAAGAAACAGAACAACTAAATCTGTATTATTACAGCAATCGTAAAAATATACAACAATTGCTTTGTCTCCACCCCAGAGACCCTGCTGTAATACAGGACTACACAGGACCCTGGGCAGGTGGGTGGGCAACTCTAAAATCCAGACAAAGCTCCACTGAGCTCACTCACTCCCCCTCTCTCACTCACTCATTCTGTTTCTCCCGGTGCTGCAGGCTGCCCTTTTGTACTGGGCTCCTGCCTGCATCGGCAACTTTTTCTGCCCACTAAGAAATTTGCAGCAGTCCTGACAGAGTTCCATTGAGCTTGCTCACTCCCCCTCTCTCACTTGCTCGTTCTGTTTCTCCCAGTACTGCAGGCTGCCCTTTTGTACTGTGCTCCTGCCCGTGTTGGTGCCTTTTTCTGCCCACAAAGAAATCTGTAGGAGTCCTGACAGAGCTCTGTTGGGCTCGCTCACTTCCCCTCTCTCACGCGCTCATTCTGTTTCTCCCAGCGCTGAAGGCTGCCCTTTTGTACTGTGTTTACTGGGCTCCTGCCTGCATTGGCACCTTTTTCTGCCAACAAAGAAATCTGCAGCAGTCCCAACAGAGCTCTGTTGAGCTTGCTTACTCCCTCTTTCTCACTCGTTTGTTGTTAATCTGTCCCAAACACTGATTTCCCACTGCAACATATAGAATAGTGGATGGGTGACCATCCACAACAAGGCTGTTTTCCATCGAGGGAGTTGATGACATTACAGAGACCTCAAGAGCAAAGCTCGAGAGAGCTCCCTGATGTCATCAGCTCCCGAGATGGAAAACTGCCTTGGTTGTGGATGGTGAACCATCTACTATTTTATATAATATATGGTTCCTGCCTTTTGTCTTTTTTTTGCCGCCCCCCAAGTTGATGGTTACCTTTGCTATGTTGTGCTGCTCCTGCCCCAACTGGTCCCACTCTCAGTTCAGCTTTACCCCGTCCCGCTAGCTAGTTTCGGCTTCACTGCACTCCCACCGTTTGCTGCTTCTACCCACACCTGCTCGCTCTCTCTCAGCAGCAGTTTGTTTTTTAAAATAAAAAAATGCTTATATGTCACAAAGCCATTTGGTAGAAGGAAGATTCCCCGGGAAGATCCACCTCCCCATGACTGCTTAATCCCACCGCCATGTTTTAATTTTTTTTTACCGTTACAGCCAGTAGAATCAGCCAATCAGGAGGTAGGACAAGGCTGAAAAGTTGCTATCGACGTGACATCAGAACGATAGTACAACAACTTTTTTGACCTTTGAACTGTCCTACAACAAGATTTAGAAAGCTACCGATTTTAATCTACAATAAGCCCTAACCATATACTATTGTGCTATTCTGCGCCAGAAGTGCAAAAACACATTTCAGCCAGGATGTGAAAAATGAAAGCTGTACTGTTCATAAGGAGGTGTGAAAAAATGCCAGTGTTGAAAATCTGGCATGAAAATATTGCAAATTTGCGAAGTTACAAGGGTGCGTGAAACTGCGCAACTCATGCTTGTAACACAGTCATTTTATGGACTTTCATCACTAGATTTTCAACATAGGCATTTTAGGACCTCTGATCATGAACAGTGTCACTGTAATTTTCTTAATCTGTCCCTAAAAATGTTTTCCCACAGCGACCACGCTATTCTGCGCTGGAAGTGCAAAAACACATTTCAGCCAGGATGTGTAAAATGACAGCTGTACTGTTCATAAGGAGGTATGGAAAAATGCCAATGTTGAAGATCTGGAGTGAAAATATTACAAATTCACAAAGTTATGAGCGTGCGTAGAAACTGTGTGATGCATGCTCATAAAACTGTCATTTTTTGGATTTTTGTCACCAAATTTGCAGCATAGGCTTTTTGAGAGCCCACCTCATGAACACTAACACTGTCGTTTTGTTAATCAGTCCCGAAAGGTGATTCCGTGCACTGACTGCAAAATCACCTTTTGGGACTGAATAATGCCATGACAGTGACTGAATTCATGAGGAGGGGTCCCAATAACCCAGTGTTGAAAAATCTAGTAAAAATTCTCAAATACACCGAGATATGCACCAAAGTTGAAAAAACCTATTTATGCCATTATACAGCTTACCAGCATTTCTTTAGTCTACAGTCAGCTTTGAAGAGTGCAGACATGTTCCCAGTCCATCAAGATCATCGCACTGGGCTCTGGAGGTATGGTATGGGGTGAGGGAGGGGTGTGGGGAGGCAGGGTGCGCTGAGGGTGGGCATGGGTTGGGGGGGGGCAGGAGAGACCATGAGGGACCATTTTCTTGTTTTACAGGTGAAAAAAAAAAGACAGTGTGGGTCGGTTTTCGTCTTTCGCAGATGTTGTTTGGTACACTGGGGTGGGCTCCCAGTGTACCACCTGCATTTGTGGGGAGGGGGGAATGAAGCCGACGGGGATTGGGCCCCCCATCAGCACAGCGTTTGAGTTTGAAGCAAAAAAAAGCCTTCTGCACTGGCAACTTCATTTGTAGTTTATCTTTGTAAATAGTCCTGTTGGTCTCATTCTTGCCTCTCCTCCATATTACATAAAAGCTTTTCTCTCGTACCATTCACCTTCTCTCACTTACTTGTTTAGTCAAAGCGACTTCCAAGTTCCCTTGCTTTTTGGTCTTACTAACAAATGTTAGGCAAGCTTGTGCTGCTCCCATTATTGCCCCTTTCATTGCTGGCCACTTTATCTCCACCTCCTCTATTTTGTGTAGGTCCTCTCCCAGTTCTCTCCCACTTCTCTGACTTCATTTGCTGTGTGTGAGTGTTGATATGTGAAATGGCTGCCACTACATATTCACAGTCACTTCACTACTAGTCTCTCATTGCTTGTAAAGTGCTTTGGGATACAATGTGTATGAAAAGCACTTCTAAGTCTTCTTCTTAATATTATTCATTTTGCAATTATTATCTTTTCTAAAGTCAAAGATCACAATGATGGATTCCAGCTGCTCTGCACGAAAGTGGTAGCAAAGAAGAGGTGGGAATTATAGGCATGTCAGCATGACATCAGTGGTGGTTGAGTTAATGGAGACACTGCTTAAGGAAAGGGCAATGGAACATCTGGAATCCAATGGATTACAGGACCTGAGGCAGCATTGATTCACAAGTGGAGGTTGTGTCAAACAAATCTGATAGATTTCTTTGACTGGGTGACCAAGGAGCTAGATCAGGGTGGAGTGGAGTGGTGGACCTGACCTACCTGGATTTCAGCAAGGCTTTCAACACCATTCCACATAGGAGGCTGGTAAACCAGCTGAGTAGCATTGCGGTGGGCAACAGGGTGGTAACCTGGGTAAGAAACTGGCTAGGGGATAGGAGACAGAGGGTGGTGGTAAACAGAGTATGCTCCAAAGAAGGGAGAGTGACCAGCGGGGTACCTCAGGGTTCAGTGCTGGGACCGGTCCTCTTTAATGTCTATTAGTGGCTCAGCAGAGGGTCTGGAAGGGAAGGTCTGCCGCTTTGCAGATATCACCAAGATATGCAACAGGGTAGACACTCTTGGGGGTAGGGGTGTGGAAAGAATGGGCAGGGATCTGAAAAAAACTGGAGGAGTAATCAAAGGTATGACAGCTGGGTTTTAATGCAAAAAAGTGCAAAATAATGCACTTCGGCCATAGAAATCCGGGGGCAGAGTCAGGGGTTCAGATAATTTATTTTAATTGGAAGCCTAAAATTCCCATGAGCCAAAATTTGGAAGTCATTCCATTTTTGTAAGTCAAAATATTTCCAAGATCCCACTTTTGGAAGCCAGTATTCTAGGGAGGGCCAGTTTATGGATGTTAATATATTAGAGGCTAAATACAATTTCATTCAAAAAAATCCATCATTTCTGTCTTCCATGTCTGCAATTGTGGAAGTCAACTAATTCTTGATTTTACATCTGGAAGTCAATGGCTTCTTCCTTCTTTATTTTGTAAGTTCTTGCCTTATTTTTGGAAATGAAATACTCCCAAAATGGACTTAACTGAATCCCTGGGCAGAGTATAAAATGGATGGAGTGATACTCACAGTGACCAAGAAGGAAAAATCATATCAGATGACCTAAAGGTGACGAGACAATGTGACAAGGCAGTGGAGAGGGCTAGAGGGATGCTGGGGTGCATAGGAAGGGGTATCACCAGCAGGAAGAGGGAGGTAGTGTTGCCCCTATATAGATCACTAGTAAGATCCCACTTTGAGTGTTGTGTCCAGTTCTGGCGACCGAATCTCAGGAAGGACATTAACAGAGTGCAGGCAGTTCAGAGGAAAGCTATTAAAATAGGGCAGGGTCTGCATCATAAGCCCTACAAAGAGAAGCTAAAGGAGCTCAGTATGTACACACCAGAGGAAAGGAGGGAGGGAGAGAGGGGATATGATAGAGACCTCTAAATACCTCACTGGGGTTAATAATGTACATGAGTGGAGTATTTTTCAGAAAAAAAGATATTCTAGAAGAAAAGGACATGCTATGAAACTGGAAGGGAAGGCTTAGGACAGATTTGAAGAAATACATCTTCACAGAAAGAGTGGTGGATTCATTGGACAGCTTCCAGCTGACGTAGTGGGGGTAAAAACAGTGGTGGGGTTCAAAAATGCATGGGATAGGCACAAGGGACTCGTAGTGGTAAGGGGGGGAGACAGCACCATAGATCGATTGAGTCTACAGCAAAAATGAAAATAAAAAAAAGAAATGAATAATATGGGCAGACTGGGTTGGCCAAGCAGTCCTTATCTGTCATCATATTCTATGTTTCTATGTTTTTGTGCTCAGACCCAAGCACAGTGTCAGACTATAATTGTGTTGTGGTCATTTGGTCCAGTCGGATCCTCTATCATGGCATTACCGATAATGTCCTAGCTGGAAATTATCAGGTCTAAAATTGCCTTCCCCTCCATATAGTCAAGCACCAGCCTCCCTACAGGGGAAACCTGCCTGGCTACACAAGTCATGTAGCCCCAAACCAGGGGGCATGAGGGCGGGGTTACATCATCAACCTCCAGTACCACTCATTGATTACAAAGGATGTCACTAGTTGGGGCAACAACACTGGAGCAATAGGGTGCTATATACATGATTGTCTTAAGGGCCGCAGAGACAGAAAACAAAAATAGAGACATTTACAGAAAGAGAACTTGTTAAGGATTTTATACTAAAGCAAGGTGAGCTGTACCTGAGTGGATAAAACATAAGTCAGCTATCCAATAGCACAACTTTGCCAGAAGGGTCCTATTACCATTGTTAATCATTCACTCATTTTCATTGTTGTTCTTGCCCAACAAAGCAGGACATGTTATCATGCTGCCAAAAGGTAGGGTTTACTAGATCTGAAGCGTTTGAATGCTGTACGAGTTTGGCTGCCGATACACCGTTCTGTTTTGCAGTGTGGCTGGTACTCATTTTTTAGCTGTTAGTGTTATGAATTCGTCAAGTGTGACAAAGTGTACATAATTGCATGAACTATAGAAATATTTTTGCTATTTTGTACAAATTCCTCTTCTCAAAAATGCTCTGGAGGACATCAATAGTCTCGACTTTTTGTATCCTTCCTCATTATGTTTGCTTGCATGCATGTGCAAGAAACATAGTGCCATCATCCGAGATTTCGGAGGTGTGTCACCTCCTCCTCCTCCAATTCAGTCAGTGTGTTGGCAGGCGCGGCCCCTGTAAGCCAATGCATGCTGGAGCTGTCTATGACAAGCTCCAAAATGCAGTGGCATACAGTTGAAAGGGGGAGCTACGCTTCAATGAGCAGCGATAAGATATCGCCTGCCCGCGCAGCTCCCCACACACACACACACACACACACACACACAGAACGCATGCATACTGCATGCTGCCCTCCCCGCAAGACACGTGATAGCCGACGGGGTGCCCATAACTCTCCGGGCTTCAGCTGCGCCTCCCCCGTTTTTCCACATGCCAAGCTGGGTGCCCACCCCAGCGTGGCAACTGATAGAATAGCCGACGGGGTGCCCAACCCTCGTCGGCTCCATTGTCCTCACCCCCCAGTAGCTGGGTGCCACGCTGGGAGCCCACCCCAGCTGGCAACTGATCATATGGTCGACGGGTGCCCAACTGCCGGCTCCACGCCCCCCAGCCATCCTTGTGCCACGCTGGGAGCCCACCCAGCGTGGCAAACGTCCCACGTTGTCTTTTTTTTTAACCTGCAAAATAAAACAGCCCCACAGCACTTCTCCCAGCCCCTCCCACAACCCGCACTCCACCCACCGCGCACCTACCTCCCCACACCCCCCACCCCATACTTACCTCCGAGCTCGGCACGACGATCTTCGTGGACCGGAACACATCTGCACTCTTCAAAGCCGATCATGAACTGAGGAAATGCCGTAAGCTGTATAATGGGCTAGATAGGGTTTTCAACTTCATTGATATTCTTCAGGTATTTGACACACAAATTAACATGGTTTTACTCTTCATGAACGATGTCATTGTCATGGCGTTATTCAGGCCCGGCGGTGATTTCGCAGTCACTGCACAGTCACCGCGTGAAATCATCCTTCAGGCCTGAATAATGCCATGACAGTGACATCATTCATGAGAAGGGGTCCCAAAACCACATGTTGAAAATTTGGTGTAAAATTCCAAAATGACTGTTTTATTTAGCTTATGCTATGCAGTTCCTACGTACAGGCTCGTAGTTCGCTGAATTTTCAATATTTTCACTCCAGATTTTCAACATTGCCATTTTACCACACCTTCTTATGAGTAGTACAGCTGTCATTTTTCACGTCTCACCCAAAATGTATTTCCACCCATGTAGCGCACAATGGCACAGTCGGTGTGCGAAATCAATGTACAGGACAAATTAAGAAAATCACAGTGACACTGTTCATGAGTAGAGGTCTTAAAATGGCTGTGTTGAAAATTTGGTGAAAAAATTCCTAAAAATGACTTTTACGTAGCGCATGCTATGCAGTTCCTACACACCTGTAAGTTCGTGAATTTTAAATATTTCACCCAGATTTTCAACATTGCCATTTTACCACACCTTCTTATGAGTAGTACAGCTGTCATTTTTCACATCTCACCCAAAATGTGTTTCTGCTTCGTAGCGATAATGGCGCAGTCAGTGTGCTAGATCAATGTACAGGACAAATTAAGAAAATCACAGTGACACCATTCATGAGCTGAGGTCTTAAAATGGCTATGTTGAAAATTTGGTGAAAAATTCCAAAATGACTGTTTTATTGAGCGCAGTTGACAGTTCCTACGCACGTCAGAAGTTCGAAATTTTCAATATTTTCACTCCAGATTTTCAACATTGCCATTTTACAACACCTCCTTATGAGCAGTACAGCTGTCATTTTCACATCTTGCCCAAAATGTGTTTCCGCCCATGTAGCGCACAATGGCGCAGTCGATGTGCAAAATCAATGTATGGGACACATTAAGAAAATCACAGTGACACTGTTCATGAGCAGAGGTCTTAAAATGGCTATGTTGAACATTTGGTGAAAAAATTCCTAAAAATGACTGTTTTACTGAGTGTGTGCTATGCAGTTCCTATGCATGCTCATACGCTTACTAATTTAATATTACTCCAGATTTTCAACATTGCCATTTTATTACACTTCCTTATGAACAGTACAGCTGCCATTTTTCATATGTCACCCAGTATGTGTTTTCGACATGTAGAGCATAATGGTGCTGTTGGTGTGCGAAGCAATGTTTAGACAGATTAAGAAAATCACAGTTACACTGTTCATGAGCAGAGGTCTTAAAATGGCTATGTTGAAAATTTGCGACAAAAGTCCATAAGACTGTTACGAGTGAGCATTACAGTTTCCACGCACCGTAAGTTCAAGACTTTGTAATATTTTCAGTCCAGATTTTCACCAGTGGCATTTTTCCACACTTCCTTATGAACAGTACAGCTGTCATTTTTCACAACATGGCTTGAAGTGTGTTTTACACTTTCAGCGCAGAGATGCGTGGTCGCTGTGGGAAATCATTGTTCGGCACAGATAAAGAAAATCACAGTGACACTGTTCATGATCGGAGGCACCAAAATGCCTGAGTTGACAATCTGCTGTAAAAAATCCCAACCTAATGATATATTAGGTGTGCTGCACAGTTTCTATGTACGCCGTGACTTCACCATTTTTTTAAATATTTTTACTGCAGATTTGCAACACTGCCATTTTTACGCCTCCCCATGAACAGTACAGCTGTCATTTTTACATCCTGTTCGAATGTTTTGCACCTGTGGTGCTAAATGCCGTAGTCACGCATAAGCAGCTGCCAATAAACTGATATTCCCCTGTTCATGAGGTGGGGTCACAAAAACATGTTGAAAATTTGGAGTGAAATACCAACGAATGCCGGAGGTATTAGGTTTCCAACCATAACGCCCGACCCTGTAGAGAATGACAGGCACTCAGGTGTGACTTGGGATTCTTGCCTGTAATGCTCATACCATTCCACACCCTGCAGCCAGTGAGAGGCATCGGTATGCCTTGGACTCTTCGGCCCCAAAGTTCACCCTATTCTCCTATATCGCACTCCATCTCACCGTATTTCCTAATGAAATGGAGTGCGACAAGGGCCAAAGACCCCAAGGAACACCGTGACACTTGTCAGTGTCTGCAGGGTTGGGTGTGGTGAAATGGCGTGGCCGTTATGCCTGACGACCCAAACGCACACCCCAATGTCTGTCACTCTCTGCAGGGTGGTGGTGGCGTTGGCTTCAGTTCAGTACTTCACTGCCATTCCTATTACGCAGCTCTGTAACTTCTACACTACCACTGCCAATGCCAGCAAGCAAACATTCGGCATTGACAAATGCTTGTTTTTGTAGTAATAGAGTGCAGTGGGTGCCTGATGTGAATAATAAACTGATAAAACTGCCTCTACCTCCTACCCTGTAAAGCAACCACTACCTTCATGTTATCACGCAACTAAGCCATAGTACTGTATCATTTTAATCCCCAGCCGCCTGCCCTACCAAACAATAACTGCTTTTAAAAAAATATCTGACTATCTCTCACCCCATTCCAACCAGTTTTCAGTCCCACCCACCTCTACCTGTAGCTAGGAGAACAGCCCAACTTCAGCTGCCCCCCTGTCTGCTATATGGACCAAGGTAATGTGGCAGTGGCAGTCTGCAGGCTCTCCCACCCAAAGGCCTTTATATAATTAGGTTGCGCTAACAAACACAGCCCGATACTAGTTCCAGCTAGAAAAAGGTGGAGCTGTAGTAAGTGTATCCAATCTGTGCACTTATTACAGCTCTAGGTCTGCCCCAGCTAGCACATTGTTAGGCTCTGACTGCATGGCACAGCCTGCATATTTGAATCAGTTGCAAGGTAACAGGTTCTGTCTGGGCTCACTCATAAAAAGCTTTAAATATTTAGCTTTTTTTACTTCAGTCAAGGAACCAACCAGCATTATTGCAGAGGAGAGCTATTGGAATGTGTAGGAATATCAGGGAAAGCACTGCAGCCAATTTAGTGCAGAGCAATGAATCACGAGGTCACAGAGTTTGAATCTCACCACTGACACTGTGAACTTTAGGCCTTTGTGCAGCCATCTCTGTCCCAGCCAGCTTTTTATAATTGGGTTGAAACAGAACTCCACTGCAAATCCAATGCAATATTTCAGCTGTGCCATTCTGAGTAAACAGCAAAAGAAAAAAAAAAAAAGAAAAAAAAAAGAAAAACCCTTTGCAGTGACATTCGGGTTGGCTAAATGGTATTTGAAAAATTGCAATAACTTGGAGAGTTCTCTATGTACTGTGCAAGATTGCAAAGTCATGACTGTATGAGGCATTTGAAAGATGTTTTGACCATGGCTAAAGCTTTATTTAAATGCAGTTTGTTTTGCTTCAGACGGAGACAGAAAATGTAACAGAGGACCTATATAAGAACTCCAGCAAGAATTTGCAGCTGCCATTTCAGAGTGTATTTATAGTGCTGCTGGTTAGATAGTTAGTATGTGATTTCTAGACTCTAGTTTGATCAGATTTTCTCTAGCTTTGCTCTATGCATGTAGCAGCAGTTGATGTTCTATGCCTCATGGAACCCAAACCAGAGGCTACCAATCTGTTAACGTCTGTGCCATCAGAGTCCCTACAGGGTATGGATTCATGGCCTCTTTTGCCCATGGAGTGGCATCTGACTTGAGCCTGCCAATCAAATCTTGCAAAAGTTAGTTCCTCTCTTCTCTCCCTTTTCTGGGTCCAATCTGCCCCAGAAAAGCAACAAAACATCTCTCTGACAGACTTAATGCACCCCTTGGGCAGACAAGGTGCTATATGCCAGGGGACAGGCTACACCTGAATTTGGGAGGGAAAGAGGTTTTAAAGCTAAAACTGTCTGACTTCATAGAGTCTAGGTGGGGTTTAAACTTGTGAGGGGGGGCTGGGACTGGAGGTCAAGGAGTGCCCTCCCCCCGGGGTAGGAAGGGGGTAACCAGTGAGGGAGCCCGACTATGAGAAAGGGTGTGGGGGCAAACAGTCTTCTGAGGGTTCTAGGGCAGGGGAGGGTAGAGTGGGATAGAGAGTGGTCCTGATGAGTGCCAAGAGCATGGGCAATAAGATGCCTGAGCTGTAGGCTTTGCTAACTGTAGGGGAGGTGGACTTGGCGGCTGTTACTGAAACATGGGCCACACCACGGCATGACTGGGACCTAAACCTGGAGAGCTACTCTGTGTTCAGGAAGGACAGAGCTGTGGGCAGGGATGGAGGGGTGGCATTCATCATTAGGAATGGCATAGACATATGCAGGGTGGAGGGGGCCAAGGGGCAAATTGAGGCAGTATGATTTGCCTTGCAGGCACCTGGGGGTAAGAGGTTGAAGCTGGGGGGGGGGTGTACAGGCCACCCATGCAGGTAGATGATCTTGAGGCAAGCCTAGTGGAGAATCTCAGGGAGCATTGCAGTCAGGAGGAGGAGGAGGAGGAGGAGGGAAGAATGGTGGTGCTGGGGGACTTGCACTTACTGGGGGTGAATTGGGGTACTATGTCATCCTCATCAACCAAGGAGCAGCACCTGCCGAACATCTTCCAGGATGCATTCCTGTCCCAACTGGTGACTGATCCGACAAGGGATGGTCGCATCCTGGATGTGATCTTAGCGGACTGCAACCTGGTGAGGAACCTAGAGGTCAGGGACCCTCTGGCAGGGAATGATTATGCCACAGTCTGATCTTCCCTGAACCTGGGGGGGGGGTGAAGAAAATCACACTACAACAGTAGTAACTGACTTCAGGGGTGCAGACTTCAACAGTATGGCGGGGATACTCAGGGGACATTTAGAGAGGATCAATCTGGGCATGGACACAGACAGCAGGTGGGAGGTTATTAAAAGAGGACTCTTGGAAGCTACTAGGGCCTGCACAAAGGTTAGGTACAAGTATGGAGGAGCCAGGAAACCATGTTGGTGGACCAGAAAGGTCCAGGAGGTGGTGAGGGAGAAGAGGGTGGCTTACAGATGATATAAGCGATCGCGTTGGGTTAGGGACAAGGAAGAGTATGATCATTTATCCAAAAAGGTGACCAGGGAGATGCAATTCTCCAAGGTAAGGGCAGAACAGAAGTTGACTGAGGGGATCAGGGGAGGAGATAAAAGATTATTTAGGTATACTGTATCGGGGAAAGGAGGAAAGTGAAGGAGCAGATTAGTAGGCTGAGAGCAGGGAGTGGGTGGGCTGAGGAGGCTGGGGAGCAGGGCGAGGTTCTAAATGATTACTTTGCCTCAGTCTACACTAGAGACAATGGTGTCACAGTGCCCTATGGAGGAAGGAGGGTCAGAGATGAAGAAGGGGGGTAACTCACAGAGTGGGGGGATCAGTCTTGAAGAAGGGGGGGAAGTAACAGATGGTGAAATTCCTGTTGGTAAGGTATGGGATGCCCTTAGGTCCCTAAAAACAGATAAGGCATGGGTCTGGATCGCCTGCATCCCAGGGTGCTAAAGGAAATGTCAGATGTACTGGCTGCCCCCCGGCGGACCTTTTTAATTCCTCCCTATGGATGGGGTGGGTGCCTCAGGTTTGGAGGTTGGCATACGTTGTGCTAATCCACAAAGGAGGGCTATGAGAGGAGCCAGGCAATTACTGGCCTGTCAGCCTGACGTCTGTGGTGGGTAAAATGATGGAGGTCATATTGAAGGAGAGGCTGGATGAGTTTTGGGGGGCTTGGGACCATTTGGATGATCACCAACATGGATTTGTGCATGGCAGATCATGTCAGACTAACGTTATGGAGTTCTATGATTGGGTGACAAGAGCACTGGACCAGGCCAGGCCAGTGGATGTCCTCTTTCTAGACTTCAGCAAGGTGTTTGATTCAGTGCCACTTCCTGGGCTGATGGATAAGTTGGAAGATATGGGGGTTGGAAAGAAAATGGTTAGGTGGATTGGAAACTGGCTAACTGGGCAGTTGCAGTGGGTAGTGGTTTTGGGTGGTCAACCTCAAGCCATTAATTTTCACTTTGTTACATGATTTTTAAGTTCCCTCCATAGTGGGTGACAGTTAGTTCTGCAGTGTAAAAGTGTAATTTATATCAGGAGTAGTTGAGTCTAGCTTGACGGGTCTGCCCTATAGAGATCTAATATGGAATTATTAGATGTCTCTCCCCCCCCCACCAAACCTCATCCTTGCACAGGTTGTAATAATGTATTTCCTGTACTAACAAGGTGCCAAAAGCATCCCGGTTTTGGCACATAATGCTAGCTTTATGAAAGGAAGGAAAGAAAAGTGCCGAGCTGAGTAGCAGGAATAAGTAGGCAAGAAAAAATGTCTCTTAAGCAAGCTTGTCAGAGCACACGCTTGCCTGGGCATTCAGCTGTTCCTCCCCCAAGTTTATCCCTGGCAAAGTAGTGAAGTATAGAGTGGGGAAAAACAGTGCGTGTTTATGTTTAAAACAGAGTCATAAGCTATCTCAAAAGCAATTGTTTTGAATTGGCTTCATCTGTATTGTTTCTCTTTGCCAATGGCCTACTTCTTGCACCCTTCATCAGTGGCACACGCAAAAGAATATTTCCCCTGTATTTCAGGCTGAAGCTGAAGGTACCGAGGTATTGTATCACAATAAAATGCAGCTCTGCAGTTTCACCTCAGTTCTGTGTAAGCAGAATTTGTTTTCTGCAGTTGCAATAGCCTGGGTCACTATGGAGTAGAGGAGAGTTTGAAATATTTATGCATCATACACCCACTTGTGAAACACAGTGAGCCTTAGTTTCAAAAGGATTTCTTCCATTCTGTGCCTATAGGAAAATAAATCAATTGAAAATAGGCCCAGGAGTGTTAAGAGTAGTATTATCCTGGTTACAAACTTTAGAAGGTTCATCTGACGTTAGAATCCTCCCCTTGTTTTCCCTGAGATTCAGCATTAACAGACCTGGCTGGCCTACCCTTATATATTGATGACTCCCCTCCACCCACCGAGGATGTTGGTGGCTACATTTACATTAGTAATGCCAGTTAACTGTAGGATATACATTGTATGTCTTAGGGGGTGTATGGGAGTTAGTGCCTAGTACTGAAGGGGTTAAAATGGGTGTTCAAAAACAGCTGAAAATATGGTTGAAATCCTGGGACAGCAATAAAGTAGCTCTCCTTTATCTAAAATCTTAAAATTATGCTCAAACAGACTCAAAATGGAGAAATAAGGGCATCTTACTAGGCAGAAGAAAAAACACAAAATAAAATAGAAATTAAGGGTAGTAAGCATTTACCATAACATAAAAGGTTGCTTTATCTTTTTGGAAATAGTCACTGGTCTTTCTGCAATGAATTAAGGCACTGTCTCTTCTCCCCAGACTGGGAAAAAAAACAACAACATACACTCACACGAGGTAAGGCGTAGATGGGGTAAGTCCAGGAGGCAATGAAGGTGCTGGGGTTCAACAGCAGAAGGGGACTGATGGGGAGGTGTAGTAGGGGGGAGGTGCAGGAGGATAAAGTGCATATTAAAAAACAAGGATTGAAAAAATATATGAACAATAAACTGAACAGTGCCAAACTCACACATTATTCACAGTTATCCAGCCCGTATCAAAGGCTCTTTAAAGGGAACATAAAAAATATGTAATTTAAATCAACTATTGCTGGTGTTTTCTGTTCTTCATTGATATGCTATTAACATATTTGAAGCTATTATCTACACACAGTACATACACACAAACACACACCACACACACAGTGTGAGGCTGTGAGACTTGGTGTTTATCTTCAAAGCCTAATGATGTCTGATAGCTGGTAAATGAAGAAAGCTTGCGTGACTGGTGGAACCTTCTTCTTCAAGCTACAAGAAGTTTATGCCCATCAGCCAACTAAACACTGTCATCATCAGCTTTCAAAGAATTGGCTTTTGAGAGGCAAACCTCCTGCATTTCTGCATCATTGGCTTATACAGTACACACCTACACAACCTCTGCACTACAGTAACAATGTGTTGATTTAGAGATTACAGAAGGATGGAACAAGTGTTGGAGATAATGAAAATAAGGCAATAATTTTAAATGAGTACTTCAGTTTGGTGTTCACAGCGGGATAACATTCTGTTGTTAGCTAGGAACATACAGATTAGGACACCGGGTCCTATTTTCAACAGTAGTCCTGTAACAAAAGTACATACAAATATGTAAAACAAACGGCACAGAAAATGATTAATCATAATATTGATCTCAAACATTTACAAGGTTGAAGAAGCATCATTCTTAAGAGCACTCTGGAATTAAAATATTGAATTTAACATGTGTTTCTATGGATGTTTGATCACAGGATCTAGCAACACTCACTTGTAATATCATGTCCCCAGATTTAGTTTTTGTTTGGGGAATGCACATACACTTGTTGGATGTTTGGTGGATAGTTCAGGACCAATTCCTAACAGCAAATATAGGTTTCAGGGTACCATATGTAACAGATTAGAGATAAGGTATATAACATGGGAGAGAGTACTGAAGGATCTGCAGGACCTGAATAAAAAACTTATCACCAGGGCCAGATGGGTTGCACCCAAGGGTAGTACTGGACATGAGTCAGGCTCTGGCAATCCCCTTGGAAGATCTAATTAATGAATCAATGGCTATGGAAGAGGTTCCGGAGGACTGGGGGGTGGGTAGCTAATGTTGTCCCCGTCCACAAGAGTGTGGGTATAAGGAAATCCTAAGAAACTACTGGCCAGCGAACCTGACAGCAACCGTGGCAAGCTGTTGGGGTCAATTATAAAGGAACAGAAAGTGACTTTCCTAGAGGATAACATCCTAACTGATAAGAATCAACATGTATTCATAAGGGGCAGGTTGTATCAAATGAACCTGATTGACTTTCAGATCACTGACACAGATAGTAGACAAGTGCCAGGCAGTTGACATTTTGTACCTGAACTGTAGTAAGGTCTTTGATTCAATGCTATATAAGAGGCTTATCCAAGAGGTCTGCAAAATATGACTAGTGAAAGGACTAACTAGGTGGCTTGGTAACTCGTTGTCAGACAGGCCCTGAGAGTTCCACCAAGCCCATCATCAGAAACTCTTGTCGATTAGCATTACAGTGATAGCACAATGCTGACAGCCAGCATTGTGCCATCAGTGGAAACAAGTGTTTTTTTATGGGGGGTTTGCCCCCGCACTCCCCATGCGGGGGGCACAGCCTCCCACCCCCCATGCTATAGATTTCCGACTCAGAGTCTGAGTTGTTTCAGGGAGGGGGTGAACTGCCTAGCGACAGCAGTGTCAGAAAATCCATGGACCATCAGAAAACCCATGGACCATCACAGTGAACAGCTGATTCTGTCACTGTGATGGTCTTCACTGTTTTTCCGTCGCTGCGGCAATGGTATACAGGCTTGGAGAGTGGTTCTGAATTAAACAAATATAATAACTGGTGGCCATTTTTTCCCATGGGGAAACCGTGTTATAATTTCATTGTTATAACCAGCTGTTATAACGATGAATACGTGCCCCGAATCCCTAGTTCGGTACATGCATCAACCGTGATCTTCCTCCTCCCTGTGCCATTCCCCACCATCCCCGCTCCTCAGGGCTGCAAAGTTCCCAACACAAGCAGTTGGGTAAGTTCTTTTTTTAACAAAAATATTGGGTAAAGAAAATCTGTCAATGTGAAATAATAAAAATAAGTAAATAAATAAACCCTACCGTACGAGCCACCACTGACCGCGTTGAAATCCCAGTGGTCCAGTAGCTCGACTCCATAAAAAATCCATTTATTTTGTACAATTGCTGTGGCAAAAAAATTATCACTGTCAATTATACAAAATAAAGGCTAGGTAGGTGGTAAAAACAAGGATTTTACACACACCCTAAGGGTGGGATGCCTTAATAAACCACTTGAGCCTTATGTGGCATCCCACACTGGGTGTAAAATCCTCATTATAACCACCTACCCATTCAAGTGGAGTACAATAAGGGTTTGACCTGGGGCCATTAACATGTATAGCAGTAATATTGTGGCAGGGTAAAGTGAGTCTTTTGGCATATGACACTCAACTCTGCGGGATGTTGTATAATGAAGCGTGGGATTAGCAGCATCAACAAAGATGTAGAAAAGCTGAAATAGTTGTTTAACATATGGCAATTACAATTCAATGCCAAAAAAATGAAAAGTGATGTGCACTGGAAACAAAAATCCACTGATTGATTATTGCAAAGGTTATTGCCTCAGTGAGGTCAAAGTGGATCATTTAAAGGAGGAAAGGGACCTAGGGATTATAATAAACAACAGTTTTAAAGCCTGTGTCCAATGCAATGCAGCATTTAAGAAATCTAATATTATGCTGGGGTGTATCAAGTGTGATTTCACCAGCTGCAACAAAGAGGTGATACTGCCACCATACAAGTCAGTGGCTAGACCAATTCTGTAGTACTGCATGCTGTTTTGGAACCTGAAACTGAAAAAGGACAGGTAGAGGTTACAGACTACCCAGCAGAGGCCTACAAGAAAGGATCTGGGGTCAGTAAGGTAAGACTTGTCATGAAAGATTGGGCAGTATTAACATGTATTCGCTGAGCCAGCCTGGTGGTGATGAGGGTTGAGGCACTGGATGCCACACCTCGCGCCACACTAGCGACCCGGGTTCGGGAATGAGCCAGGGCCATCGGGGGTCGGAAGGGGAGAGAGAAGATTGAGCATCCAGAGGATTGCTCTCCTCTCTCTGGGGAGGGTTCTGGGGATTGCTTGGCATCTTAGCGGCACCCAACGGATATCAGAGGCAGCACAGGCATGCCAGCCAATGTAAGACAGGGGAGGAGTGCAGCAGACATCAGCAGGGCAGCCGTGCACAGATGTCATTGTACGCTGCACTCCCACAGGGAACCAATGAGGAAAAAACCCTCCCAGGATAACATAGAAACATAGAAGTTGACGGCAGATAAGGACCGCAAGGCCCATCCAGTCTGCCCATTTCTTTTTCTACCTTATAAATGTGCCATCGGCCTTTGCTCTGTCAGTGACCTATCTATTCATAGTCATTTGTATTGCTCCCTTATGCCTATCCCATGCCTGTTTGAAGCCCTGCACTGTATTCATAGCCACCATCTTGTGGTAAGCCATTCCATGCATCTACCACCCTTTCTGTGAAAAAGAATTTCCTCACATTCCCCTTAATCGGCCTCCTCTAATCTCATGCTGTGTCCTCTTGTCCTGCTATTTTTCTTATATTTAAACATGTTAGACTCTTTCACCTTATTTATGCCCTTAAGGTGTTTAAATGTCTCGATCATATCACCTCTCTCCCTCCTTTGCTCAAGGGTATACATATTGAGCCTGCTAATCTGTCCTCATATGTCTTCTGATGCAGTCCCTGCACCATTTTGGTTGCCCTTCTCTGGACTGCCTCAATTTGGTTAATGTCCTTGTGAAGGTGTGGCCTCCAATACTGCATCGAGTACTCCAGATGGGCCTAACCAATGTCTTGTACAGAGGATTATTACTCCCTCTACGACTTGTGATACCCCTACTAATACACCCTAACACCCCCTAGCCTTACCTACTGCTTTAGAGGTCTGCTTGATGATTTTAGGTCATCAGTAATGATGATGCCCAAGTCTCTTTCTTCCTTTGTGACTGCTAGCAACTCCTCCCAGCCTATAAGTGGCTTCAGGGTTTCTCTTCCTATGTGCATGATTTTGCACTTCTTTGCATTAAATCCCAGTTGCCACTCTTCTGATCATTTTGCTAGTTTATCCAGATCTCTTCTCATTCTGCCCACCCCATCTGGATCATCTACTCTGTTGCAGATCTTGGTGTCATCTGCAAACAGACAAGCCTTACCTCTAGTCCATCTGCAGGTCACTAATGAAGATGTTGAATAGGACTGGCCCCAGGACTGATCCCTGAGGTACCCCACTTGTGACTTGCATCTCTTCTGACTGTATACCATTTACCACCACTCTGTTTTCTGCCAGTCAACCAGTTTGCCACCCAGTTGACCAACTTCTGACCCACCCCGAGCCTACCTAGCTTATTTATCAATCTTCTATGTGGAACAGTGTCAAAAGCTTTGCTGAAGTCAAGGTAGGCGACATCAACTGCTCCCCCTTGGTCCACCACTCTGGTTACCCAGTCAAAGAAATCTATGAGATTAGTTTGACAGGACCTTCCTTTGTAAACCCATGCTGTCTTGGATCCTGTGCCCTATGGATTCCAGGTGTTGCACTATCCTTTCCTTAAGGAGTGCCTCCATAATCTTGCCCACTACTGAGGTAAGACTGACCGGTCTGTAGTTCCCCGCCTCCTCCTGCTACCACTCTTGTGGAGTGGGATCACATGAGCCCTTCTCCAGTCTTCTGGGACCTCTCCTGTGCTCAGAGACTCACTAAACAATTCTGCTAATGGCTCTGCTAGTTCCTCCTTTAGCCTCTAAGTACCCTGGGATGTATGCCATCAGGTCCCATTGCCTTATCCACCCTGAGCTTAGCAAGCTCTTGTAGGACCCTTTCTTTTGTGAAGGGAGTAGTGCTCACCTCCCTCCCCTGTGTCCATGATGCTGAGCTGTGGGCCCTGCCCTACCTTCTCTTCAGTAAATACTGAGCAAAAGTATCTATTTAGGATAGATGCCTTTACAGGTCCTCCTCCTCACATGCTCCCTTTTCTCCATTAAGCTTAGCACTACCTCTCTGGACTTTCTCCTTTCACTAATGTATCTATAGAAAGTCTTGTCACCTTCTTTACTGTTCGTGCTAGTGTTTCCTCAGTTTGGGACTTTGCCTGCCTTACTGCCTTACCTGCTTCCCTTAGGGCAGTTTGGTATGCCTCCTATCTTCATCCCGCTGTGTTCCCTTTATATTTTCTGAAGGCCAGCCTTTGGCTCTGACCTTTCTGCTACTGTATTTGAGAACCAAAGTGGTTTCCTTCTTCTTTGCACTTCCTTTTCTGTCTAACACAATGGGATGTTGCTTCAAGTATTGTATCCTTAATGCTTGCCCACTTTGCCTGTACCCTCCTCACCTGTGTTTCTTTTGCCAGGGCTAGCTTAACTCTGTTGGCCATCTTATCAAAGTCAGCCCTCTGAAGTCCCATATTTTTGCCTTGGAATGGGATGATTTAGATGTAGTAGCCAAATTGAACCATACCATGTGATGGTCACTGGCCCCAGGTGACCTTCTACCTGAGATCTGTGATCCCTTCTTTGTTAGTCAGTACTAGATCTAGGATGGCCCTGTCTCTTGTGGGTTGCTGTACCAGTTGTTTGAGGCCCTCACCCTGCAGGAATCCACTATGAGTCTAGTTCTGGCAGATGTTCCTGCTGGTATTGACCAATCTGTATCTGGCATGTTGAAGTCTCCCATTATCAGAACCTCCCTTTAGCTGTCATGTTTTGTATATCTTTAACAGTAATGTGTCTATGTCCTCCTCTGGTCTGGGGGCCTGTAGACAACCCCAGTTCTTATGGCTGTCCCATTTCCTGTTTCCAGGGTGACCCACAGTTCTTCTGGCTCCTTATGTGTATTCTGAATTTCTGTAGCTTTGATATTTTCATTAACATACAGGGCCACTCCTCCCCTTTTGCACCTCGGTCTCTTCTGAACAATACATAGCCAGGTATTGAAGTCTCCAAGTGTGGTTACTGGTAAACCACGTCTCACTAATTGCTACTATGTCCAGTTTAGCCTCTGACATTATTGCCTGCAGGTCTGGGATCTTATTTCCCAGGCTGTGAGCATTTGTGTACATGATTTTCCATTGGCCAGATTTTGGTATGTTAGTTGTTGGGTGAAGTTTGGCATTACCCCTGTGCATCGTATGGGGAGACAAACCTTTTTTTCTTACCTGGTGATGCAAATGAACGGCAACCACGCTGAATTCCTGTTTGACCACTAGCTGAGGGGGGAGGGGTGTTCTTCCCATTCAACGTATGGGGTGCTGCACCCCTCTCCCCATTTGCTAGTTTAAATATTCTGCAAAGACGTCAAACTTGCCCCAATGCACTGACTCCTCTTTAGTCAGATGCAGTCCATCAAATTGAAAGAATTTCGCCCCAGAACTGTTGCCAGTTCCTACAAATCTGTGTCCTTTTCCTGGCACCAGTCCTTGAGCACATGTTTAGCTCCCTATCTCCTCTCTGACCTTCCGTCCATCTGCTCTCTTCTCCCAGACTGGCAGGATCTCAGAGAAGGAGATGCCAGACGAAATAGATGATAGTTTGTCACCCAGCCTAGTCAGGTGTTCCTTGGTCTCCACAACTGACTGCTTGCGAGATCATTAGTCCCTATGTGTACTAGGACATCAATGTTTTCTCCTGCTTTGTGAACAATTTTAGCAATGCGGTCAGTGTCTCTCCATGCTGATGTACCTGGGAGACATCTGACCATCACCCTGGCTGGAGATGGATATCAACTCCCAATCATGGAGTCTCCTATGATCTGAAGTTTTTGGATTTCCTTTGTGCTTGTTTAGTTTTGGTTCCTGATTTGGGTGAGAATTGTTGTAGCTCCTGTGCGCAGTGTCCTGCTCTGCAGTGTCTTCTGCCTCTTTATTTGATTTCAGAGATAGAGGCAGATACCTGTTTGTAGTGTTTATATGGTTTTTGGAGGTAATATGTTGGAGAGCAGAGAGTGATGGGGCACCCGATTTGCTCCTCCTAACCACCTGCCAACCTCCTGGACCAACTACCCTCTGCGGCCGAGGTTTTTCTGTTGGATGCTGGGGAAATGGCGGTGGTTCTTATAATGTATTTCCTCTTCAATATGAAATTTGAGGCGGCAATCTCTGCCCATGCTGCCCGGAGCTGAGACCTAAGATTCCAAAGGCCCAGCATGTAGGACAGTGTCCTAAATCCTGTAAGACTGTCCTTCTGAAAATTGTTCCACAGTACCTGCAGTTAATGAAATCCATTCCAAATAAGTTGCTGGGTTTGTAACCTAGTCAGAGTAATTAGAAGGAAAAAATGCAAGTAATGGTTTTATGTGCTTTGTTTAACTTGTTATAACAAGTTAAATTACTAGTGCCCTGTAAATGAGATCACTTGTGGAGGCCC